>OV815278.1:50225152-55025152 GCA_929108145.2 Limnephilus rhombicus
TTAAACTGTGAAATACTTTTTTTTTTTATTAGTGACTATTTAATTACAGGTTTGATGAGAATTACAAGATATGATAATGTATATAAATATTTCATCTGTTTGTTCTTAGTCCTCCTCACTAGGTGGTCCTGTGCTGAGGCGGACTGGTAGATTTCTTTGATTTTCCGTTATTTAGTTTCTATGATGTTTTTAATACATTCTCTAGTATGTCTGCATTAATTTCTTTCACCCATGTTTTGATTTTTTCCTTAAACTTATTTATCTTTTCTATCTTAGTAAAATATGCATACATACCTATCCTTTACATCAATCTCTCATTTTTTAAATCCATATGAAATAGTTATGGTTGTTTCTTTTTTTTGCTTTCAGTGATTTCGAATTTTACAGTCAAGTATTACTAAAGAACAGCGTTCGGTATGAATTCATCCGCCGAAGCAAAAGCGAACCTCCTAAGCTTCGAACAGTGGAAATAAATACTGACAATGAAACCACAATGGCAGAACCAACCCACTCTCGAACAGCCAGTGAAATATTCATGCCAACTCCTTCGGACTCGGGCTGCCTGGGGCTCTTCGTTCGATGCCATCAGGGGTTGAGTTCTCATCCCAAGGACCACCTGATTCATCATCCCTCAAATGGAATTATGAAAGGGGATGCTGTGGACAGTGAGATTCAGGACCTGTACCTGTGGCCGTGGGTGGGGAAGATATACTCAGAAGGACATTATAAATGCACAGGAGTATTGGTCGACTATTCTTGGTTGCTGATACATAATGAGTGTGCATCTGAGCTCAGGTTAGTCAGAATTATATTCGATACGATATATTATTCATTGTGGTAATCGGCTATATGGGCATTATATAGAATGCCATTTCGAAAAAATCTTTCCAGTGAAAAGCAATTCCAATTAGAAGATATTCATTAAAATTAATTATGGAATAAGTGAAATGATTTTGACAGATTAAAGATTTTTTATTTTTTTATTTTTTTATTTCATAAATTTTTTATTAGTTACAGATATTTGTTATTTTTTGGCTACCACACTGGGCTCATGCCCGTGTTATGGTAGTCGTATATTTAATATTTATTTAAATTAATACAAATACTATTTTATTAAAACAGATGATTAAATATACTAAACAAAAATTATGAAATATTTAAAAGTAAGTGAAAAATAAAGAGAAAAAAGATCATATTTTAAAGAAAAGTAGAAATAAAAATGAAAATTCAAATTTTGAAATACAAAAATTAATAATAAAGATTAAATGTTAAGAACTCAAGTGTTCTATACAAATATATAAATTAAAACATATAAGTAAATAAATAAATTAAAATTAAAAAATATATAATAAATTAAAATGAATAATATATAAATTAATAGGCCACTTGCAACAACAAACAATAAATCTAGTGAACGAATTCAAAAATTCGCCTGAAATCAAAGTGATGCCATATAAAAAAAAATCAGTGTGGAATTTTACAAAATTAATAGGAACATTTTCGGAGACGGAACATTTTCATGTAGTGACGTCACGAGCCCAAATAATGGATTTATTTATTTAAAAATAAAAAAAACTGTACATTTCTAAATAATTTTACTGACATTTTCGTAATCTTAGTAAACAGATCTATCCACACGATTTTTTCAAAGTCGATATGAAATCCATGCAAGTGGCCTATTCAAAGGGGGTTAAAATGTTGCTGAACATTTTAACAGTGTTAGGAATAACTTTTTCAATGTCAAGTAATACATTTTTAAAAGAATTTGTAATTTAAAAACATTAGTTTTCGCATATTTTCAGTTACCTATAAAAAGGTAATTGTATGAGTATCCTTAAGTGAAAGAAATTATAGATTACGTTTAAATTTTAACATTTTTTATTTATTTATTTGTCTTGCCTATTATTTACAAAATAATATAATGAAATTTCGAAAAATGTTAATTATAAGAGTAAAGGATGATATATGCATGAAAGCAAAGACAAAAATCAGAAATAAACGTTAGCAAATACGAGTGACAAGTCAAGTCAAGACTTAACTAGAAGTCAAAATAGTTTTAAAATATCTTCAATTGTTCAGTGACTGACAGAAATCATTTAGACTTAAACCAAAAAAAATCAAGGTCTTGACTTGGGTTGACCAGTTTACACCTTCTGGATAATGGTGAATAATATCCATAATTTGTGATTGAGAAGTCTACGGGAAGGGATATTGAAAGAGATGAGTTGTAAGGCATGAATAAATAATACAATTGATAATTTTGAAGAATCGAATGAGATCAATTCTTTCCCGACGGTCTTCGAAAGGAGAAAGGTTTAGAAATAGTTCAATCTCATCAGATGAGAATAAAGGAAGAAAAGAAAAATCCGACCTACGTTAAACAGTTATAAAACCCAATTATTTTCATTTTATTTAGAAATAAAGACATCAAAGAGAGAACCACTTAATAATTTGTTTTACGCTTACATGCTCTAGCTTGCTATATTAAGTTATAAGAAACTTGCTTCCTAACTCCCGCCCACGCTTTAGTGTCAAAGCTATTCTGCGCGTGGGAGCTGAGTTTTCATCACCATGAGAACAGCGAACAATGTCAATTTTCATTAATAAATGCTTAATAAATCTATATCAAGGAAACGTTAACTTCTTCTTGACGTTACCTGGATTCAGAATAAACGGACGGGGAACGAAAATAGACTCTCTTCTTCTTGAATTAATAAGAAAAATCCACGAAATTCCGAACATTATCTAGATTGCACTAGAATTACATAAAGGTATTCTTACCTACTTGCCTACACGCATTCAGTCGGGTTTCTTGGTTGTTCACTAAGGCGAGTAATGTGGGCTGTATATGTATATCACTCTCATCATTGAATCCCGTCGCAAGACAAATAAATCCGGTCTCAAGAAATCTAATCTACGTATATAAAAATCAATATATGTTTGTTTCTAGGTTTGTATGTTTGTATGTCCGCTATGCGTTGCTAAACCATTCATCCGATTGCGATGAAACTTTGGGGATTTGATGTGGGCATGCCCGCGATGGTTTTCTGTATACAATAGTGAGCTATGGCATCATGAAATTATGCATTGCTAAACCTTTCATCCGATTGCGATGAAACGTTGGTAAGTTGTTGTGAGCACGTCAACGAAGGTTTATATATATATATATATATATACTGGTGAGCTCTAGCATTATGAAATTTGTATAAAAAAATTGCAATAGGTGGCACGCGAGCTGTTTTAAAACTGAATGTACAGGGACTGAATGCGTGGAATGCGGGTGGGGGGAGGGGAAATCGGAAGGGGGGTTCGTGGGGGGAGACGAAGGGAAAGGACACGTAGGGAGAAACAATATCTTTATTAAGTAGCATAGCAACGCACGACGGGAACTACAAACCCAGAAGCTAGCATATTTTGTAAATTACTTTATATATGTCGTAGGCCGATCGTAAAATCAGGTTGATCATGATGCGCCTCAAACATCACGATCTGCCGCAATTTCACGCTGTATTCATGGCGTATCGTGATGTGGCTAGGCGCATCATGATCAACCTGATTTTACGATCGGCCTACGACATATACAAAGTAATTTATTTTCACTAAATTAAAATGACGCCACAAAGCGAGTTTTCGATTTTAAGTATTATTTATTTGTACGTAGATTAAAGTACTGAGCACACATGCTATAAACAGCTTTCTATTATTATATATCTAGAAAGCGAGGATCGCACTACTCTTCAACATATTAAAAAAAAAAAAAAAAAAAAAAAAAAAAAAAATTTATAATTATTAATGTTTTACTAACAAATGGAACAAAATTCGAAATTCAAACAGGCGAAATGTTTTTGAAAGGCCTCTGTTTTTCAGAAGCTCTAAATATTATGTATCCTAATTTGGTCCAGGCTTGGGAAAGGGTAAATTTCCCGGTGGTGGTCATTTAATTGGGGTGACTTAGGCCCCTGAGCGCAATTGACCAAAAATTGGAAATAATGACGTTCAATTTAATATAGTTTAAAAGCGTTGCGAGGGAGTGTGGTAGTCAAGGCGAGGAGGGAGTTTGTATGTGTTTTAGCAGGATTCTAAATAGTAACTAAGCCTAATTTGATTCAGATTAAGATTTGTTTTACATTAACTCCACACAAGAGGCCCTGAGAAAAATAGTTTCCCTCAGGACCCATGTCATTTTATGGGATGCTGTATGGATAGTCTTTTTAAAGAAAAAAACACACCATTATCAAATAAATACTGCAGCTCACATATATTTATAATTATTTAAGTACTAACTTATACTTAACTAATAACTAATAGCATTTATGTACACTCCCCTTCCATACACAAGCAAATGCTTTTAATGGAAGGGTAGTAAAAAAAACCTGTAAAAAAAATTTTTTTGTTGTAAAATTGTAATTATAATAAATGTTTCAATAAATAATATAGTATAAAAAAAAATAAAAAAGAAAGGGAGGAGAGGAAGTTCTAAAAAGCCAAAAAGGTATGAGAGATGAGTAGGAATCTGGGGTCAAGATGTGTCGGGCAAATGATTCCATCCCTCGAACTGCAGCGCAAGGGGATGGGGCGAGAAAGTCCGGTTGAAGAGATCAAAAAGTCTGTCTTAACCAGTCTCTTTCGATCTTGCCCGCCACGCAGAAGGTGGGCAAACGCCGCCGCCGTCAAGACCTAGACAAACCTCACCCCGTGAACCCAGGCACTCCGGGTTGGAAAAATGTTGCTTGTGTCGTGACGGAGGACTTAGGGAGCCGAGGAATCGAACACCACTGACCGGTCTGTGTCTTGTACGTACGTCATGTATTGGTTATCCAATAAATCGTTCCCGGGGTGGCGGTACCCATACCCGCCTTCCAAATTGTTTTAAACCAAAGATACGATATTGTTTAAATAACATCGAAGCCGATTAAAAATATGAAATAAATAATATTTGAGTAAATGTTTTAGAAATATTTTCTACCGTATTGGGTATAAAGCACAAAATCAAAAACATAAATCTTAAATTATCATTGGCCCAGTGATATTATTGGGTTTACAATTCAAATTTGTGTGATGTTCTTTTGTTTAATTTCAGTTGGGAAAACGATTACGTCACCGTTGTACTTGGAAGCAAGAGGTCTATTCCAAACATCGACGGACCTTACGAGCAAGTCATTAATGTGGACGGATACAAAAAAATATCGTTTTTCTCCACTACCCTGATTCACCTGAAGCAACCCGCCTACATGTCGAGATATGTCAAACCAATCGCCATGCCAGAATAGTAAGTACTCTTTTGTGTTCTTAACATCACCCAATTGCCCGAAGTCATTTGGACGAAGGCAGTCCCAATTTACGCAAAGTTTTGAAGTTCTGGGAAGTTTTTTGGGAAATAATTTGGAGAAGAGAAATTTTTGGAGTTATCTACCTGATAGTTTAAACCTAACTAAACGTAGCTCTAGGCATTTCAATGTGTCGATTCTGAATTGTGTTATAGCGCTAGGACTGTTATTTTATTTGATTATTTTTGTATTTCACGTCCTGCTGTCCTTTTAGATGTTTATTTTTTATGATGATCGTGTGAGAAATGTCGATATCCGCAATGAATGTAAGTCCGATGTAAGCATAATGAGTAAGATTAAAAAAGATGGTTTGGGCATGTAGAACGAATGGACGAAGAAAGTAGTGTAATGTATGACGCAAATGTGAATGGTAGAAGAAGTCGGGGACGCCCGAGGAAGACATGGCACGATCAAGTGAATCAGATTTTTTTTTTTTTTTTTTTATTATTTAATAAATGTTTACATGATAGGTACATTGTTGGTATTTTTTGACTACCACACTAGGCTATTGCCCGTGTTGTGGTAGTCATACATTCTACATTAGATACATTCTACATCATTTCATCACGAAATTATATAATATCACAATACACATTAATTATCATGTTCCCACTGGATTTATACTTTCTTATTAATTAATTATCAATCACCTACTGTATTTACATTTATTTCCATGTGAATTTTAAATTACTATCTTTTTACTAATCTTTTTATGGAAATATATAAAGAAACAAAATTTAAATGTAATGATTTAATGCATTATAACAACATTATGTTTGTATGCATGGGTGTATATGCATATGTTTTTATATGTATATATATATTTTTTTTTTAATTGTTTTATCTTATATTTTGTGTTCTTATATTATTTTTTATATTTTTATTTTTTTATATCCATGTCTATATCGATGCATATCTTTTTCACTAAATAAAAATTGTTATTTACCCGCCTCGGAACAGACTTTTTCTACTAGTGAGGTGGGTAAAAAAAATCTATGTACATAATGAAAATAAAATAAACGCCCGGGTTGCCGGCACTGAAACTGAAGAAACTTGAGACGGGCCATGTCAAAAGTCAGAATAATAGAAGAGTATGAGACGATGTATAAATGTGAGTGAGGCAAAGAGTGTGTGCCAAGACCGGGTTGTTTGGCGGTCAGTCCTCTCTGCCTACCCCTGCGGGGAAACGGCGTGATGGTTAGTTATTTAGTTAGTTATTTCGAGAAACAAACTCACAAGTTATCAATAACAATAATTAGGCATTTTTTTATTTACATTTAAACCCGCTAAACTACTTATGTAGTTTGTCAGCTGGTACATAATGACAACATTGGTACATTTTCAAACATTGTATACATATAATTTTATAATTTTGATGCTAAATATCAATTAGATAGATTATTTAAATTACCGAAATAGTATATACATGTAAGTAGCACTAGAAGCCTTAAATAATAAAAGTACAAATGGATTTAGTATGATATGATATAATAAAAAATTAGTATGTTATGATATAATAAAAAAGTACAGATGTATTTAGTATGAACAAATGAAATATAATCACAAATATAATCATGCAATAATGAACTTACGCAAATTGATTTTCCGTATCGGGGAACCATAAATTTCAAATATTTTCCAGAATGCAAATCATAATTTACTTTAAAATATTTGCAAAATATAAAATAGCAGTAAGTAACCATATTTTATCCATTCTCAATTATTTCAGTGACATGTCAAAAGATGCCGAAGATGACGTTTGTATCATCGCAGCAATAGACGAACATGGGAACGCCTTATCAATTTTCCTAAATTCCGTCAAAATTCATTGCGGACATACTAATCGATGTTTTGAAAGAAAACAATTCCCAAAAGAATGCCATGTAAGTAAATTGAAATGCCATAAACATTTCGGATCCATAACCAATTACTTCATATTTCAAAAAACAATTTTCGGCGTGTTATTTTGTGTATCTTCTCAAAATATAATACGTACCTAATTACTTTTCTTGTGGTTGTTTCTCAATCCTGCATTGAAAATGTATTAAAAGAACAGAAGAACAGTCCAGTTTTGGTATTTCCGTTACATTGTTTTGGTGTGAAAGAGAAATATTTTACGTTAATAATTGAAACCCCACAAAACCGCAGACCTTGAAGCCATTCATTTGCGAAAGAAATATTTTCGGTTTATAATGGAATTGCTTTTTAGATGAACAAATATAAAAAAGAACAAAATAAAGTGTAAATAAATAAAGCTAATATCTGTTTTCTGAAGCTGCCTTACTTAATCTTGTAATTATGTTATGTACTACATAACCAACACCTCTTCCACAAATCACCTCAAGTGGTTCGCTACGTTTAGTGACTTTTTTATGCGAATAACTCACAAGAGTCCCAGCAGCTCCCGTCTGGAGCCAGTGAGATTATGGCATCCCCAATTGGGGTGTCTTGTGAGGCTGAAGGTAGTGGGGAGGAGAAGGAGAATGGGATGAGGAAGGTGGGGAAGTACTTGGCTCTTCAGGTCTAGTCACCAAATGCGGCTAAAGCCGTTTCAAGCAACGTTTCATTTCTGAATGGTGGTCTTACATCATGGCGATACTGAGAGTATCTTCCACTCTGGAACGAGTCGCAAATATACTATATATCATTTAAAAATGAATTCATTGTGAAATAACACAAATTAATATAATAAAATTTAATTGCGGGATTCGATCCCGCGACCTTCGGATTGCGAATCTAGAGCCTTGGCCCTAGACAATGCAGGCCACTTAGCAGAGAGAATTTATCGATTGGTAGAGGCCGGTTGAGGGAGAGACTTTCACCTCTCCACCTGGACTCTCGACCAACCACCTTGCAACGCAATGGGAGGGATGGAATCACACATCACACCTGGACGCACTGACCTCCAGATTCCTACCCGCCCCTCATGACTTTTTCGTTCCCAGAACCACCTCTTCTTCATTTTCTTAAGAGACCCTCCACACAGCATCCCCAAAGGTGAAATAATAGGCCCTGAGGGAAATTATTTTTCCCTGGGCTTCCTGTGTGGAGCCAATTAAAAAAAAAAAAAGAAAATGAAAACTTTTATAATGGGTTGGCATGAAATTTTGACAAAAAAATAAAAATACATCCGCACTCAATAAGAAATAATGGAATAATATCCGGTTTTGTTTGCAGAATTCCTTTGCAGGGTTGTCACAAAGCACGGCTGCCTGGAGCGGCATCGTGGTGTGCCACCGGAAGGAGGGCTGGTACCCCGCAGCCGCCTACAGCGAGCCCCTCGGCCTCTGCGGTTTCCGTGGACCGGTAGCCCTACAAGACTTGGCTCACAGGCGGGAGGATATCATCGTGGCCATTGGTGAACCATTGATTTTTCAACCAATATTTTCATTATCTTCTTCATATTTTCCTACGTCATCTCCGACTTCTTCATTATAATCTTGTTATTCACCTTCTTCAATTTATTATTCTTCATTTTATTCTGCATTTTCTTGTTCCGTATTTATTTTCTTCAGTTTTATCGTTGCCTTCTTTTTCCACTTCTTTTTGATATTCTCCGTAATATTTTATTTTTTCTTCGTCTACGTCTTCTCTTCCATTTTGTTATTCATCTTCTACTTTATCATCTTCTTAACATGCTTCTACATCTTTATCAATCGGACACAACTAAAAAACTAATCATACGTTAGGCATTTGACAATATTAAACTTTTTATAATTTTTCTTAAATCAAATCTTTAATCAACGGTAACCAACTTACTCTCTTTTTCTCGACGGGTAGCAAAAGGCCTAGACTGTAAGCATCAGACGGACGTAATCTACACGGATTTTGCAAAGGCATTTGACCGAGTAGATCACGACGTTCTATTAAGAAAGATGCACAAAATAGGTTTTAATCAACCCTTACTGATATTTTTTGCGTCATATTTAAAAGATAGAAGCCAGTATGTAAATGTAAATGGATACGACTCCCATGAGTTCGTAGCTCTGTCAGGAATTCCTCAAGGATCGAATCTAGGTCCCATGTTATTCCTTATTCTAATAGATGACATTCAGGACTGCATACGTCATAGCTCATGTCTCCTATTCGCGGATGACATGAAACTGATGATGGAAATCGAATCAGATGACGATTATTCCAAACTGCAGGCAGACCTCGATTCAATCATGAAATGGTCGTTAGAAAATAAACTTAATTTCAATATAAAAAAATGCGTCGTTATGACTTATAGTCGTTCACAAAATCCGTTATTATACCCGTATAGAATGAATGGAGAAATACTAACACGCGTAAATATCATCAAGGATCTTGGGGTGACCTTTGATCCCAGGCTAACATTTTCAAATCATATAGTGCAGCTTACTTCGGCTTGCTCCAAAATGCTTGGTTTTGTAATTAGAACTTGCAAACAATTCAGTAACGTAGAAGCAATGACCGCCATGTTCAACGGAGTGGTCAGAAGCAAGCTGGAGTACGCTAGTACTGTCTGGATACCATATCAACTTAAATACATAAATATGATTGAACAAATTCAAAAAAAATTCCTAAGGTATGTTTACATGCGATCTTACGGAATATATCCGAAATTCATGCATCACGTGGAACTGCTAAAGGAGACAAATTATCAAAGCCTAGAGACCAGGCGTAATGCCGGACTCATGGTATTCGAATTAAAGTTAATAAAAAACCTTATTGATTCTCCATATCTCCTGTCATGCTGTGGCTTATTCGCTCCTGCCAAATACTGTCGAACTCGTAGCCACGCCCTATTCCACATACCGCAGGGTCGGACAGATGTCATGGCTCAACACAGCATGACAAGAGGTATGGCATTGCTTAATGCCCTACCAGCGGATATAGATGTGTTCGATATCACCGTACCATGTTTTAAAAAAACTATATACATGTATTGTTAGTTATAAGAAAATTAAAATTGTACCGTAATTGGACTCACCTGTCTGTCGTACAATAAAAAAAAAAAAAAAAAAAAAAAAAAAAAAAAAAAAAAAAAAAAAATCACCCCTGAAGTTTCTCGTTAAGAGTGTTGTTGCATCTTGAAAATGAACTGTACCTAAGGAATAACGAATAAGGAAAAAGATAACCAATCACTTACCATTGAAACACCTCTGCGAAGAGGTACATGATGTAATCACTTTAATGTTACTTATAAATTATATTAAATACACAAACAACACCAACAACACGCTTCCATGATAGTCATTTTCCTTCTTCTTGGTCCAAAAAAGTAACGATTCGAACTAGCAAATTTTTTTTGAAATTGTTCCATAATTCAAACAGTTTTCCAGCAAGGTTGAGGAAAGGTAGGAACTGGATGAATGACATTCCGGTAGGAACCAACCAGTCTTATTTCAAGATCAAACATGTATGAATCACAATATTTGCTATAATTTGATATGCATGATAAGTAAATTCTATAAGATCCACATTAATTAACCTTCTAATTTGTTCCCCAGGTCGCATTATCCCAGACTATATACTACCAGAACCAAATTGTAAAGGGGTCCGTTGCCGCTTGGGCCAGTGCATCCCCCCTCGCAAGGTCTGCGACGGGGTATCCCATTGCAGAGATGGCCTTGACGAGACTCCTGGAGAATGCGCATACAAAGAACACTTCTGCTCATCAAATCCTCGTCAGCATGATTGTGGTACATATTTTTTTAAATCTTCTAAATTCGAAGTCAAAATGTATATATAAAGGAAACACTCACTACCAGTGGCGGACTAAGCCCGTCAGAGGCCCGGGCGACAAATCTGAATGACCCCCCCCCCCCCCTCCCCCCCTCCCTAGTTTAAGAAGTTCGTGTAATTTTACAAGCTTTTTGTTCTTATTTTTTGTTGTTATGTTAAGAAAATTCGTAAAATTGACAGAGATAAAGCATCTTATATGAAGCCGTTTTAAATAGTTTGTGCGTTGAATTATCCTTCAGCAAAACTTTGAAAGCTTTTTTCCGAAACTACAATTTTTCAACCTGAAATAATATTAGATAAACTATAAATCCGATTTGCATGCACCAAGTCTTAAGACGCCGCATCTGCGCTCAAAAATAAAAAAGATGGAGAGATAAGTAATCACAAATGTTAGAGGAGCTAATATTTAAAGTGATAAAAGCCATGCGAAAATTGCGAAAATGTTTAATAAAACACTACTCATTTAAAATAGAGCAAAAATCTCGTGGAAGGTATCTTAAGTATTATTTAAAGAAACATTGTGAATTTTTTCACAACTATAACTTGTAGAACAGCTAAAACAAACGTGTTTATAATAATTTTCGTAGCATACTTTGCGATTTAAAGCCTTATTTAAGATTTCATCAGGGGAACACCCCAGGACCAGCTCCCCCCCCCCCCCCCCCTCCCCAGTCCAAAGGTGACAAAATCGGTTTCATCTTACTACAGACATCTTCAGGCTTGTGCAATGTGGTTTCAGTACTACATTATTATAATGGAGAAAGATAAATACGTTTACCTAATTTAAAAAAAAAATTATTGGTAGATCTTAAAGACCTATTCGAAAAACCGTAACTCTGATTTGGATTCCTGGGGTCCTAGCACACTGAAATTGTTATCTTTACAATATCGAATCGATATGGCATAACAACCGACGATTTTGTACCGAACCAATATTGATGGGCAATATAAGGTAATCAAAAAGAAATTGTTATACGCTGGCAACACTTGAGGTACTTTCTACGTAGCTGTCACAATGTCTATGGTATCGCAGTTATAGACCGGGAGCCGGTACATAAATCTTACGTCACAAACCTCACGAGTACAAGGATGAAACTACTTTTGTAGTGATAATGGACATTTAGTAAGCCTTAAAAAAGCTGGTGTGCCGCGCCTCTTGGCAGATTCCGCGCAGTCATGGAACTAGGGAAATTCTTCAATGGGATGGTTTAGAATCTAGACTACAGTTATTCCTTGGTTTCATTCGTGTACTCGATGACGTAAAATTTACTAATTTCTGTCCCAATTTGGCAGACCTGCTAATTTTCTCATCTACCAATCGACCTTTATCATATGAAACCATTCCCGTTCGTGTACCCGATGACGCAATTTTTTCGAAAAAAAATGAGTGTGCCTTAGTTTAGACCACACGACTCAAGTAAAACTTCACTAACTTATGCCGGGTACCCGTTGTATATAATGTTATATAGCATGGAACCATTACAGTTGACCGCGAGGTTACATGAGCCTTGCAACGCATGCCGGGTACCCATCCCCATCCCCATGTCGATCGTGCGTAAAGAAGTTTTACTTCAAAAATCGCTCCCTTTTTCTTTGACTGCGTGGAACCTGCCAAGAGGTGCACCGGCAGACTAGCTTGTTTAAGGCTTACTAAATGTCCATTATCACTACAAAGTAGTTTCACCAGTGTACTCGACGACGTGGGTTTGTATAGCCAGGCTCCCGGTCTATAATACCTGTCAAAAATATCGTAATCCATTAATGGAATAATATGACAACTAACTAATAATCTTCTCTTTTGAACATTTAAAGATCCATTTACATCGAGATTTTTGCTGAGATTTCATAATAATATTAAATACACACACTTTAATATACGTTGGAAGTCCGCATGTATTTTTTGACAATAAAAAAAGGAGTTAATTGGACAATGAGATCATTTGCCGTAATACGAGATATATTCGTATGTACGAAACTGTCAAACGAAAACGTCTGAATTCCGATTTAATTCAATCCTGCAATCTTCGATAATCTGCCTCCGTTCATTAATAAACCAGTAATTATGCAGAAAGAATGTCATTATTAATAAAGTTGTGTAGATATATCGCCAGTTAAATAAAGGACAGAGTGATTTACAATCTCGTATCGATAACGAACCGATTGCCCTAGCACGCTTGCACCATCGATAGGCAGACCGACGTCGAAGGGAAATAAATAAGGAATCGACGTACGATGGCAACACTGGGGATCTTTTGAATGAATTTTCGTTTCTTAATTTGAAATGTGCTCCTACGTACAAATGAAAAATACCAATAAATTGACAATTTCGAATTGAAATACGAACTCAAATAAATATTGACGTTTCGCATGTTGATACTGTTTGAGACTAAACGACATTTTAACAAATTTCGTTTCTCGAAATTGAAAGCAATTGATCGCCTTTTAAATGAATTAACTGAGTCTATGGGTCTCGTATACGATTTCTTTAAATTCTAAGAGTTTTTTTAGTTCACCTCTACTCATTAATTAGCCAGTTATTTTGCGTAACAAACGACATTATTTTTAAAAATCTGTACATTGACAGCTTATCTGTCACTCCGGAAGCCACGGTAAAAACGGCGTCTTTTGTCAACCGACTGTCGGAATTGTATGTTCACTGTGCTCGCAAATATCGCTAACTGACCATAGACAACGGATTTATTACATTTCGTATTAATATTGGGGTTTTATCCATACAAGAATGCATACGATTTGGTGGGCTTTTGTCAATCGTCAGTCGGAATATCCCTTATCAATTGTTGAGCGTGCTAGCACATATTGATAACTGACCATAAATGACGGATTATACCGATATCGTATTGATATAGGGTTATATCGATCGACCATGCTAGGACCCCTGGACATATTGGCATCGTGGATAACGATATTTCGGATTCCTTGGTAAAGCAAGGAGCACCCAACCCTATTGTTACCCTCGTAAACCACATTTTCCTATCTGACATTTTATCAATTATCTAAGATAGATCCCGCGACGTTCGGGCAGAGTATTGACACGTTGCTTGTCAATCCAAGGGAGCCTACTTTACCTTAATACAAAGTATTATCCCATCAAAACCGTGGTTTCAATAATTCCCCATTTAAAAAAAAAAGGAACTTCCTCACTTATTGGAATGAGAATTGAACATTGTTTCGTTCGTTTTTCAAATTCGCATTCAAAAAGGTTTATCCAATTTTCATACATATCTGTGATTTCTTTCAGGTTGTGCGGCCTCTCAAATAAAATGCCGGGACGGTAGGTGCATACCAAAGATTAAATTCGCAGACGGGCACAATGACTGCGGAGATTTCAGCGACGAGCCGGACAAACTGAATTGCTTCTCGTACCTCGTGGTGACCAACCCGTCCAGGGTGTGCGATGGCAAGACCCACTGTGCCGACAAGTCGGACGAGGACCCGTCGTTCTGCCGCCGCTGCGGGGCCCCCAACATGTTCAAGTGCTCGAATCAGAAGGACAAGGAAGACTGCATCCCTAGGGACTCCGTTTGTGACGGTCATAAGGATTGCATGTATGGGGAAGATGAACAGTCGTGCTCGGCTATTTCTTCAAAGGATCCCAACAAGTGAGATTTTTTTCTGTTCAAATATTTTGATGTTTATCCTTGCGTTGTGTACGGTTCCAAGGCCCATTGTTTTTTCCTGAATTGATATTGTTTTTGTTTTGTTAATGATTTGTGATTTTACAACGGCAAGAAGGACACTTATTTATTGTAATGTCTCCTTCTCTGTAATCCTTTACAGAGAAAATTTTGTCTATACTGGACCACATCTCAATAAATACTATGTTGTTTGTTTAAAAGACTTTGGATCTTTGAAATCAGCGTGATTGTTTATTTATTTATTTATTTTGCATGAGCTCCACACAGGAGGCCCTGAGGAAAATGATTTCCCTCAGGGCCTATGTCGTCTTTGGGGGTGCTGTGTGGAGGGTTTTTTAAGGGAAGGAGAGGAGAGTTCTGGGAACGAAAAGGGTTTAAGGGTGGGTAGGAATCTGGGGTTCAGTGTGTCCTAGACTCCAAGACCTAGACCAACCTCACACCATGAACCCGGGCACCCCTGCTAAATCACCAAACGCAGCGAACCACTTGGGGTGACCTATGGCAGAGGTGTTGGTGGCGGTACCCATTCCCGTCTCCCAAATTGAATTGTTATTACCTACGCACAATACAAATATGGTTAAGGAAGACACACGTTTGTCTGGCGAGCTCTCGCCAAAAGGAATGACTTGTCCCTCTCTGATCGGCTATGTTCGGTACAGGTCGATTTGTTTTCCAAAAGTCCTTCTTCACGACGGAAGTTAGTGTTGTGAACCGAAGAAATAAAAAAAGCCTGCTTCTTACCATGAACATTAAAAATGCCTTTCCTTAAATGTATAGGTACCTACTTCCGTGAAAATTGTCAATGCTCCACGCTCTCGTGATTTTCTATTCCAGATTTTTTTTATAAATTTCATTCCTTTAAATCACGATTTCAGATCACGAAATAAAGCAGAATTCTAAATTAAAGGTAATGTTGTTATTTTTCAGAATCGGCTCTGGCGAAGTGTTAGAGCAAATTTGCGGTATTTGGCTCACAAAATGCTATGACAAAAAGGAATTCACGCGGCTTGAAGTTGAGGACATCTGCCGATCGCTTGGGTACACTAACGGCCACGCGGCGATGGTTGGGAACTCGGATGATCACTATTTTAGAAAACCGATTACAGAAGTAGTTCGGGAGCCGTTCACAGATGTCACTTTCAAAGGCGGAGTTATTTCCGTTCGAAATTCTGACGAGCCAATCGCAGTGGAAAAGCTGATACACAAAAATAAAGTTTGCCATCGTTTGGATATTGAATGCTTTAATAATTAATTACTTAGATATTCTTACTAAACTTTGTAAAATATTTATAATAAACTTGTCGAAGAGACGAAAATCAATGTATTTAGTACCTACTTACTTATCAAAAACTTGTACTTTACGAACCATTATAGTTTATAGGTGGTTTATAGTGAACCGAACAGAGAACCAAATACTTGAGCGGAGCCCATGTCAAGAGTCAGGATAACAGGAGGATAATATATGTATGAGACAATGTGTGAATGTGAATGAAGCAAGGACTGTATGTATCGGCGTGATGGTTAGTTAGTTAATTATCCCAAGAAAATTCTGCACTCAAGAGTGCAAAACTTCTTGGTTGCCAGATTCTGGCAACCAAGTGAACTGGCCGTTGAGAGGTCCGTTTGCATGATTTATAAAACCATTGTTTTACAAAAATATATTTTTTTTGTTTGAAACCACGAGATTTATTAATTTATAAACCGACCGGTTTCGCTTTACTCAAGCATCTTCAGGGTACTAATAAATCTCGTGGTTTTAAACAAAAAAGTATTTTATTAAATATGTCAAACCAAAAATATATGTACTAGGTAATTCAGGTTAAAAATATGTAATGTAGTTTTATCAGTGCCGTAAACAGCCTTTTCTGCGCCCTGTGCGAGTTTCTATAACTGCGCCCTATTTAAGTGGACCCTTCGCCTATTATACCACCCACTGTGTCTCACTCACTAAAACTCAAACGCAAGTTCACTAGTACAAATGCGTTGCCCTCCCTGATGCTTAAGATTTAATTTTTGGGCCACTTTGGTCTTCATACTTTCATAATAAAATACCCTGCAAAGTTTCAGTAAACTGTAAATTAATTTAATTTATTTTAAGTACTTGGTGTGTACTTAGTAGTACTTAGTTTTGAATAAGGAAGGTAGCATAGCATAATATAAATTGCATTTAAGTATTAATTGGTGAAAAACGTCCATTCGAAAATATTTGTAAAGATTATTAACAACTACACAATTACACAATTAATACACAAATGAATGAGACCACAAATATTCAGCCATTGGTTTCCAAGATACAGTTCTTCGAAAATAGGCCATTTTATTTATTCCAAAAAGTCAATTTTTTCGAAATGGTCACTTATTTTGTAAAATAATTTCTAAAATACGCATCCCACGTCAAATATTATAAAAAATAAAGTTGTTGTAAATTTAATTAGCTTTCATTTGAGACTAAATTGATATCTGTAGACTTAACGGTTCTCTCAAAAATGGCAGATAACCAAAAACAGTCATAAGTGGGTTTTGGGGGAAATGCAAATAAACTGTTCTCACGTCTTTTTATGGTTTTATTGTGTCAATTGCTTCATATATATTAATTTTAAAACTTTACTGTGGTGTAATATCGTAGCCGGTGTCTGAGCTTTCTCTTAGGTCGTGTCTTTTTACTCGCTTTTTACGTTTTTCCGGAAAATCGTCTTCAATTTCACATTCTTCACAAACTTCTTTTGCCTTTTCGAAAACGTTATCTACAGTCTCGCGAATATTCTGAATCTGCCTTGTTAATCCCTTGATTAATTCAGAGGCTTTGTCGATAGCAATAGTTTTCGACTGTAAAGCTACGTTCACCCTATCAACAGACTCCAAAACTTGATCTCAAATTTGCAGAGTACGTATAAATTTATAGTTTATTAGACCCATAATGCTTTTAGCTGTAGCTATTATACACTAGGGGCGCAGCGGGGCCGGGAGCTTATCAGGAGCAATCAGGAGCAAAACGAAAAAATAATAGTACTGCCTAGTCTGGCCATTCTTGCGCCCCCCCAGAGTCTACGCCCTGTGCCTGGGCACCGGTGGCACCGCCCTATTTACAGCACGAGTTTTATCATCATTTATTATTACACCCGTGCAGACCCGTGAACCGTGAACAATCACGGGGTTTTATAAATCCAATGTAAAAGAAAATAATATTCTCATAAACAAATTGTAGGTAAGTAACAAATAGTTCCACTTTTATAAATATGATCATTGAAAGGGAGCTACACAGCCGAAATTAGGGTTTTTAATAAAGAAGAATAATACTAAATTAAAACGGTAAAAAAAAAATTTAAAAAAGGATATTTATAAAGGATAAAATATATTAAATATAGGATATTAATAAAGGATAAAGTATAAAATTAGGGTTTTTAATAAAGAAGAATAATACTAAATTAAAACGGTAAAAAAAAAAAATTAAAAAGGATTTGGAGGCGCCGGGTATCGATCCCGGTACCTCTCACATGCTAAGCGAGCGCTCTACCATCTGAGCTACGCCCCCGGTGAAAAGAGAAGTGAATATTTAGCATATGAACTTGGTCATGCAACACAATCATTTAAAAAAAAGATTATTGTATTCTTCTTTACATAATAATAATATGGTGTCATACGATATATTATTATCTAGTTTAGGTACCTAAGTATATTTTTTCGTCCTACCAATTTGCCATGAAAATATAATTTATTTGTCAGCTAATTTACTAAATTTGATCAACGAATAAACGACGAGTTACCTAGGTACCTACCTAATGAAAATAGGTCGGCCAACTAAATAATTATTATTGACGATAATGACAGCTACGGCCGCGCCATCTATGGGCGTCGCGCCAAAGCAGAACCTGTGAGGTGAATTTATTATTAGCAATCAATTTGTCCGACAGGTTGTCGACCCGCGGAACCGTTGCTTCTTCCAAAGTCATACTTCCGTCAACTGACACGATTATCACTTTGTGAAGTAGCTAATTTATTTCTATATTATTTGGTCTGCGTAGATTAAACTATGTATTTAATTTTGTTACCAGGTTAGGTACTTTTAGTAATATTCATTTGACTTTTCCAGAAGGGTGTCCTTATTAATCATAGGTATTTTAAGTTAATTTTATACGATACGAATAACAGGCAGAAGGTGAAAGATTTTTTTTGTTATTTTTATTTATTTTGTTGAACTACGCCATTGGTGATTGATTATACATTATACTTATCATAACATTATAACTATTAATTTTAGACGAGCGAAAAGTTCGCATTTACGAATTCAATGAAAATTCAGTGGCGGTGAATGGCTTATTAATTTGTGCAACTTCAGGGAAATAAAAAATACTTATATCATTATAGTTTTCCAATTTATTAATTAAATTAATTTACCAACGCGAAGATTTTGTTTAGAAATTATTGTGGGTTATATTTTCAACCGTGACTACGATTTTTTTTCAGTCTTTATTTTGTCGCCCGATAAGGTTAGCGAATTAAAATCTAAAAGAATTTAAGATTCTAAAAAAATAAAGTATCTATTCATCCTAAACAAACTATATATAAAAATCAATGTTTGCTTGCTTGCTTGCATGTATGTATGTATGTATATATGTATGTAGGTATGTTTGTACCGTATGCGGTGATAAACCATTCATCCGATTTCGATTAAACTTATAGAAACCATTGCACGAGCCCGCAATGGTTTATATATGCAATAGAAGCTCTGACGTCATGAAATTATGCGTTGCTAAACCATTCATCCGATTGCGATGAAACTTTGGGAATTTGATGTGCGCATGCCCGCGATGGTTTCTATATATAATAATGAGCTCTGGCGTCATGAAATTATTTCCTGCACCATTCATCCGATTGCGTTGAAACTTTAGTGAGTTGTTGTGCGCACGCCCGCGATGATTTCTATATATAGTGGTGAGCTCTGGCAATATGAAATTATTTCCTAAACTATTCATCCGATTGCGATGAATCTTTGGAACGCCCGCAAAGGTTTCTATATATACCTACAGGTAAGCTTTGGCATTATGAAATTTGTATAAAACAATTGCAATAGTTGGCACGTTGGCATTCCTCCACCCTTTCCCCTTCCTCTTCCTACCCTCCCCCCTCTCCCACCTCACTCCACCTCCTCCACCTTCCCCCACCCCTCTCCCCACCCCTACTCCACCACATTCCCTCTCCCCACACCACTCCCCCTATCAACCCCCTTCCCCCCACCCCCTACCCTTCCCCATACCCTCCTCCATCCTTCCACTTTCCCCTTCCTTCCCTCCCCTTCTACCTCCCCTAACCCCCCCCCCCTCCCCTCCTCCCCCACTCCTCCACAACTCCTTCCCACCTCCACCAACACCCTCCCAATACCCCCTTCCCCCCTCCCCACTCACCCTCTCACCTCTCGCATTCCACACATTCATTCCAGATAATTGAGTTTTCAAACTGCTCGCGTGCCACCTATTATAATTTTGTATGCAAATTTCATAATGCAGAACTCAACGGTAGTTTTATACAAAATAACGAACAAAAAAAGAATAATCAATTTGGTGCAGTCGTTCGGGTTTATGCGCATACATACATTTAGGTGATTCATTTTTAGAGATAGTTATTAAGTACGACGCCAACAAAGCACTCTTTTTAGGGTGATTTGCCTTACTAAAAAAAAACATAGTTTCCAAGGTAACAACTTGTTTGCTTTTTTTCTGACGTTTGCAATAACTCGATTTTGTTAGTGACAGAAAACGTATGATAAATAATTTCATAACACCAGAGCTTACCAATATATACAGCCTATAGATCTCGCAAATAGTGTAGCTTTCTATTAGTGAAAGAATTTTTAAAGTTCATTCAGTAGTTTTTGTCTAAAAGAGTAACAAACATACATCCATACAAACTTTCACCTTTATAATATTAATAGGATTAATAGGATTTGTCACCATGTTGTCCTCCCTAAGTTATTAATTCATCGGCTAAAAAAATAAAATCTGATGCTCACCGCTAACTTTGTAGTTGAAAAACGGGTTATAAAGTTTTAAAATCGTTGTACGTAAAATATATTAATGTTAAGGTACTGTTTTTATTAATCTAAAATATAAATAACTCGCATTCCTTGTGCGCCATGGCAATAAAAAAGTTATTATCGTTACGAATTCGCCAGAAATTATTAAAATGTGAGTTTTGAGCAAACAAAAATTATGAGGGTTGTGTACCGCCTTAATACGATTTTTTTATTGATATACTGATCTATCGGTATTGTAAGTCTTCGACCCCCTCTGGTGTTGTCAGTAATAGAGAATCAGCGCCACAGGACCATTAGTTAGTTCTTGTTCTTACATTCGTTGGAATGTCACTGGCAAACTGTGCCGTTGAAGGACTGATAACCAATTGCCAATAATTACTATCACCATTGATAAAATCATTTACCTGATTATATAACATTTTTTTTTTTATAACATCTTAAAGAATTAAACCTCAAATTGTAATATTTAATCATTAAAGAAATATTAGCGACTCCCAAACGAAAATTACAAAACAGAAAAATCAGAAAAAAATTCGATCGCATCTAGGAATATTGACATGCCGGAACTCTGCTCTAACCAACGAGCTACTTCAACCCTATCCCTTTCGATCATATTTAACTGTATCGTAGGAAAAAAAAACAAAGGCTACCGTCTAACTGTGCCAGTGTCATTTCATTCCTCTTTACAAAATTAATCATTTTATATAGATAATAGTTTTAAAATAGTATTGTAAATTAGTGTAATATAGTTTTAACTTGTATATTTGTGTTCTCAGTAAGTATTTGTATTATGTAATTGGTTCTTTGGAGCAGTTAAGGTAAGATTTTTTTTTTTGATTTGTGTCCTTTAGATTTACCTATTCGAAAATGGATCAAGAAAAACCACCTGATCCCCCAGATGATGATTTGCTATCTGAATCCTCGGGTGTTACGAAAAATATTCCGGAGGCTTCGGACTTCGTAACGATTAGGCTAAAAAAAAGAAAAATTGCTAAACCAGCAGATAATAGAAATGCAACAGATTTTGAACAGATACATCGAAAAACACCCTCCACGCAAAACGACTCTCTTCAAAATAATTCTGTTTTACAGGATGTAATTCCATCCACTTCTTCCTCGATTTCAAACCTAAGTCCAGCAAGGCCTTCCACCACACCCGCCCCACTGGTAAACAATACTCCTTTACAGATGTCACGTCTGTATAATAATCTTGATAGACCACCTTACATTACACACGTGACTAAAATTTCAAAGGATGAAAAACAATCAAATTTATACGATGTGGACTTTGGACATTTTATGTTTCAAAATAAAATCCACCCTGTCTGGAATGGAGTGAAGTCAGTTGGCCGGAACCGTCTTTCTGTTGAATTCAAGACAGCGGCTGAGGCCAATAGCTTTGTGAAATCTGATGTTGCCAAAAAAAACTTGTACAACGTTTTCATACCTACATATCAGGTTACAAGGCTAGGTGTCACAAAGGGGATCCCACCACACTGGTCGATAGAAGACATCCTGGAGAACATTACTGTTCCTCAAGGTTTCGGAAAAGTTTTAAAAGCGTGTCGTCTAAATTACAGGTTTAATACGGGAAACTCTGCAGAATGGAGAACCTCCCAATCCGTTGTCCTAACCTTTGACAGCAAAGACCTTCCACAAAATGTTACTATGTTTAACGTCTCTTTACCAGTAGAGCTCTATGTGTTCCCAACTGTGCAGTGCTACAAGTGCTGCAGATTTGGACACACAAAGAACCTCTGCAGATCAGAACCCCGTTGCTTCAAGTGCAGTTCGTCCCATAGTGGCGATTCCTGCGATAAAACAGAGGAAAATTATAAATGTTTAAACTGTTCCGGGATTCCCATGTCCATCAGCAAAACTTGCTCTTAACTGTCAAGGCAGCGCAATATTAAACACACAATGGCCGAGAAGAGCATATCTTATGCGGAAGCATCAAGAATGTTTAACAAATCCATTCCATCTTATTCTGAAGTAACTTCCAAAAATTCTAAAAAATCCACCCCTTCTCAACCTTCTTCTTCTTCACTTAGAAAAACTGTTAAAAGGGTCGTGAAACCTAGAGTTCTAACAAAAAAATAATGCTAATCACGAATCCCTTCTGTGGTTCCCTAATGGACAACTTCCTTCCAGTTCAAATTTCAATTCTTACCCAAAGTCATCTACTAAAGAACAAAATTATAATATAGACCTTAACTCTACACTAATCACCTCATTTTTACATATTTTACAAACTTTAAATAAAAACAACATTCAAATACCGCCCCACGTTGCTAAACAAACTACTAATATTATCAACTCAACTAGAAATGGCTCCTCTGATGAGGATTCTTCAGTGGAATTGTCATAGTCTTAGAAATAAGACTGAAGAATTTTTAAACACATTACACTCAAACTCAATTGCAGTGGCTACCATCTCGGAGACATGGCTGGAACCGGATTCTGATTTCAGAGTCAGGGAATACCACTGTCTTCGAGAGGACCGTCAAGATGGAAAGGGCGGCTCCGCTCTTTTCATTAAAAAATCATTACCCTTCTCCCCAGTAGATGTAAAACCAATTGGTTGTCCTTTTCAAGTGACGGCCGCAAAGGTTTTTGATACTACTATAATTTCTTTGTATATATCACCATCTAATAAACCTTCACAACCAATCCTGAAAGCAATGTTTTCCAAGGTCACTACCCCTTCTCTTGTTCTGGGAGATTTCAATGCCCATCACGGATTATGGGGAGCTCACAATTGTGACAGAATGGGCAGAGATATTGTTGATCTACTAGACGAACTAGACTTTTGTATCATCAATGATGGTTCTCCTACCCGTCTTCAGGTGCCTGGTCAGCGACCCAGCATGGTTGATCTTACTATTTGCAATTCCAGCATAGCCGCATCCCTGTTATGGAAGGTTTTGGATGACCCTCACGGGAGTGATCATTACCCCATCCTCATTGAATCCTCAAATATTTACCATTCCAACAAAAATGTCAAGTGCAGTAGTCGAGAACCAAGGTTCCTAACTGCCATGGCCAACTGGAATGACTATTCAAATCATACAAAGTTCTCTGTGCAAAATCTGCCTTCTCCTACTACAGAAAATGTTGCGGAATGTTACGATTTATTGGTGTCAGCAGTCATTACGGCCGCAGAAAAATTTATCCCCATTAAAACAACACGTAACAAAAGGAAACCTCCCCCTGCTCCTTGGTGGGATATTGAATGCTCAGGCGCAGTAGATATGAGGAAAAAATATGCGAAAATTTATTCAACAAATATGAATTTGGAGAACTTCCTTCAGTATAAACAGATTGAAGCTAAGACCAAATGTCTTCTAAAAAACAAAAAACGTCAAGGCTTGAAAAAATTTTGCTCATCATTATCTCCCGAAGTTCCTCTTTCAGTTGTTTGGAATTCAATTCGCAGGTTTAAGGGTTCTCATGTCCCAACGGTGACTCGACCACTCACTTCAGAGTGGGTGAAGGAATTTGCCGATAAACTAGCTCCTCAAACTGCAAGTAATTTTAATGAAACAGAATTCACATACTCATTTAATACACGGGGTTGGATGGACACCAACTTCAATTTAATGGAACTTATGGAGGTCTTAAACGATCTCACAGACTCATCCGCTGGTGTAGATGGAATTCCTTATAGCTTTATTAAAAACTGCGACGTTACCACACTAAACTATTTTCTGTCAATTATAAATCTGATCTTTGACTCCGGCAAAATTCCATCATCCTGGAAAACTCAAATAATTGTTCCCATTCTGAAACCCCAGAAAGACCCTAACTCTGGACTTTCTTACAGACCTATAGCTCTGTCATTTTCCTTAGTTAAAATAGCTGAACATATGATTTAAAGACGTCTAGACTGGTATGTAGAAAATGAGAAAATTCTTCCCAGCTCTCAGTTTGGCTTTCGAAAAAGAAAAAGTACGATCGAAAGTGTGTCCATCCTGACTTCTGATATCCAGTTGGCCCTGGCCGATAATGAATTCCTTGTCGGTATTTGCCTTGATGTGTGCGGAGCTTTTGACAATGTTTTATTAGATGTTTTATTTAATAAATTATTAAAAATTGGCATCCGTCGTAAGCTTTCCAGTTTTATAATTAACCTCCTTCTTACCAGGAAAATTCAAATCCAGGTGCTGGATTCTCCTCCACTGGAAAGAATAGTAAACAAGGGTTTGCCTCAGGGCTCCGTCCTTAGTCCTATTCTTTTTAATATATATATATACCTTTGACCTGCATCGCAGTATGCATCCATCTTGTAAAATACTTCAGTATGCGGATGATCTTTTTATATATATTTCAGGACGAATTATTTCTATTCTGGAGGAATTGATTAACATTTGCATGAAAAACCTTGACACCTGGTTAACAAATCACGGCTTAGAAATTTCTCCTTCCAAAAGCAATGTTATCGGCTTTTCCAGAAAACGTGTTACTCCGCGTGTAACAGTCCAAATAAATAATTCAATTTTCCCTATGCAGGTACAGATAAGATTTCTTGGGGTAATTTTAGACTCTAAGTTAACATGGAACCCGTATGTTAATTTAATCATTAACAAATGTCAAGCTGGCCTCAACGCTTTACGTGCCGTTTCACGGGTCTGGTGGGGAAGTCACCCATTCACCTAAAAACTTTTTTATAACGCATATGTTAGGAGTCATTTGGATTGCGCGTCATTCCTCATCGAACCCACTTCTAGAAAGAACCTCGCGAGGTTGGACCGTATCCAATTTCAAAGTTTAAGATTGATTATCGGAGCAATGCGTTCTTTCCCAAGTAACGCTTGACAAGTGGAGGCTCCTCTTCATTTCAGAAGACAGTTCTTGGCTGACAAGTTTTTATTTAAATGCTTAAGACTCTCTAATCACCCACTGAAAGACAAAATTACTGCACTCACTGCTCAAGTGAAATCACTTCCATATTGCAGGAACAAATCAATCTCTCTTCTTGTTAAAAGCCTCCATACGTACAGTGCGTATAAACCCCTCTTAAATCCATCAGACAGACTTCCTTTATATGCCAACTCCTTTCGTATTCATTTATGTAAACCAAATATTCTTTTTTCTCTCGGCATAATTAACAATTGCGAAGCTCCAAGAAAACTTATCCAAATTTTAAATTCGAAATATTCCAACTGGAAAATTATTTACACAGATGATTCCAAGTCTCCCTTATCAAACCATGTGGGAGCGGCATTCCACTGCCCATCAGATCAAGTCGATAGAAAAATTAAACTTCCAAAAGAGGCTTCCGTTTTCACTGCTGAATGTATTATAGCCATTTTTTAATCCCTCAAATACATTGATGATGATCACATTGGAAACTTCTTAATTCTCTCCGATTCCCTGAGTGCACTTCAAAAATTAAACTCTTCCCCCTTCCATTACCCAGAAGACGATTTCTGTGTTGGAATTCGTACTTTAATTCATAAATTAACCGACTCTAACAAAGAAATCGTCTTGGCTTGGATACCTAGTCACTGCGGTATCCCTGGAAATGAAAAGGCCGATTCATTGGCGAAAGATGCCATTATTTCGGGGGATATTTTATATAAATTTTTAAACACCGATGACATTTTCATAAAATTGAAGGAAAACATGATTTCCACATGGCAGAATCATTGAGAAGAATCTAGTCAATCAAAAGGATATAACTTTTTCACAATTCAGCCAACGATTCCTTCAAAACCGTGGTTTTCCAGACTTTCTTTTAACAAATTCTCGACATCCTCCACTTGCCGCGTGCGGATAGGGCATTGCTGCCACAATGTTCACTTGACAAAAATTCATGTTAAGAATTCTGCGATGTGTGAATGTCGTCTTGGTGAAGAGGATCTCAATCATATTTTTTTCAGTTGCCCTTTAAATAATTCATACAAAAATTTCATCCCTCACCTAATCAGTTCGGGCATATTGCCTCCCTACAACATTGCATGCCTGTTATCTTCTGTGAACAAACGCGTGTATAAAATCTTGGCTAATTTCCTGAATATTAACAGCATCAATTTGTAACTGTAAGTTAAGTTTCATGTATTTATTTATTTATTTTTTACGCACAATAAATTGTGTCAGCATATCTTTTAATTTCCTTGTTATGTTTAATTAAAATAATTTTTTATTGTAATAATTTTGTGTATTATTATTTGTATAGTATTATTATATAATGTAGATAGGTTCTTGTTATTAAAACTAAATTAGTTAATATTAACCAAAAATTACACTCACAAAAGCATTCACTTGACACTGGCCAGAACACTCCCTTGGGGTGAAAAGCCATTAAAAAAAAAAAAAAAACTGTTTCGTACTTCGACTAAGAACTACCAACATTATCATTTCGTATTTTTCGCAATATTTTTATTGGCCGCTATCTTTTATGTACCTACGGCAGCAAGAGTTTTCCAGAACTAAATGCCATCTAGATAGTATTTTAGATAGATATATCCGGTATACATCTGCTGACTTTTCTAAAGGTTTAGGATGAATATTTTATTTTATTTTAATGAATAAGCGAGTAAAACCTTAAATTGTAATAATAATCCTTTGGAGATTGCATTGCTTGATTGCATTTATGATTGATTTTGCAAGGCTTAGATCCTGGTTTCAATTGATAGATGCGACCGATTTTTTTTTTCTGTATCAAATTTCGTTTGAGGGTCGCTAATATTGTCTTCAGTGATTAAATAAATCTTTTTATTCCGGGCCACACGCAGGGCTTATGAATTGCTATTTAATGCTTATTAGCATTCTGATACACCTGTGTATAAAATTTTAATAGTCGTGCTTTATTATTTAAATGTGTTTATTTTTGGAAAAGACTTGAAATTTTTTGAATATGGGCTAGCACTAGTAGACCATTGAATGTGTTCTTAGATTTCATCAATAAACTCCACAAAAAATGTTATTTGGAAAATCATCTTTCCTAAACTATAATTTATGCACTAGGGCGTTTATTAGGCTTGGAGCGGCCCTGGGCGAGAGGCAGTATAAAGGTTAATTATCAATACATGGAATGTAAGCTTGTACCTTCATTATTTCCAGATTATATTAAAAGCTCGAGGAAGAACTTTACAGAGGGTGAAGCGCCACATTAAAAGGTTCCATATTATTATCTTCAATCTATACAATGTAGGATGTGCTTAAGATTTAGGTCAACAAATAATGGACTTAGAATTCAAGTAGTATGTTTCTATCGTCGTCTGATTTGGAACGTACTCAAAGCTAGAGATCCTCACACAGATTTTTAATAAGGAGTGTTTTTGAGAAAATAAAAGAAGAAGTGATCCTGGCTCTTGAAGACACGTGGGAGGAAACAAGAAAGATAGCATATCATTTCACTGCCAACACAATAACGATTCATGTACTTATCAAAAAGTTCCATTTTCAAGGGTCAACTTTGTAGAAAATACTGTTGGGAGCGCGTTCCTTTCACAGGAGACCCTGAGGAAAATAATTTCTCTCGTGGCCTACGTCTTCTTTGAAGATGCTGTGTTCCGGGTATTTCTGAGGAGAGGAAAGAGTGAACATGGGTTTGGAAGAGATCCATATTGTAAGAAGGCGGAAACACAGAGGCCGGCAAATCGTTCCCGAGCAGTTGAACTCAAGAAAGGATAGTAGAAACGACCCTTTCTCATATGATCGCAAATAATGTCAATCGGTGCATATTCAAAGCCCGTTTACCGACTATTCACCGGTGCAGAAGGAATCAAATCAGAGAATCTTCCATTGAAATACCGGTAGACAAAGGATAGCATTCCCATGTGACGCCTTTTCTAAATTTTGAAATATGAGATTGACTTACATGACCGTTTGACAGTAGGTGGCAATGTGCGAAATTGGTAAACGCACGTCCCGGATAGACGAGAGGTTCTGGGTTCGAGTCCCAGTTGCGACCATTATATTTTTCTGTTTTTGTGTCTTGTTATCTTTCTTATTTTCGTTTAGATTATTATTGTTATCTTCTTCTTCATTGATATAAAAAGGAGATTTTTTCTTATAAAAAATAGATAACTTATTCTTTACAGTCCTGAAATTGCTCTCTCAAAATGAATTTGGAATGAAATCAAGGAGTCGAAGCCGGATAAACTGCCACCTTTAGCCAATGACGTTATATAAATAGACTTGCCATAGTCTCACAAACTCATGATATAATGTGGTAATTAATCAAAACTCTTTTGTTTTCAGCGATTTTCAATAATTTCTTAATTCAAAAGTTATTCGTGTATGATAAAGATAGACGCTTAAAAGAATATGTGCATATGAACGAAACAAAAGATAGAACGCGGGCGGCATTTTCGTATTCAAAATTCAAAAGTTCCGTCGAATACTGTCTCAAGGCCGACTAAAGTAGGAGGCCTGGGCACCAGTCGAATTTTGAGGTGTCAAATAGCTATAATGAACAACGATAGTTTGCAAATGGCGTTGATTGTTATTGTATTTGTTGTTTATGCTGATTTGTATGTTGTTTTACCGCAGGCGAGTAAATAAAGAATCATTAGATTATTATCATAAAAAGTAAATTTTACTTAGCGACGGCATGGCATCGACTTTGTAATTTGGCTGTTGCGCATCCAGACCTGTACTTTAGTAGGCCTTGAGTTCTCTAATGACGCATTAAATCTTTGGGCGGAAAGCAATTGTATTATTTGTATAATCGATAATAATAAGTAATTTGCATGTATTTACAAATGAAATGTTATTCCTTCGCTTTTACGACTGTTTACCGTGTAATGGAAACATTTTCTCATCACACAGGAGGGAATTTTGGCGTTTTTTAATGCAATTTACTTACTAGTAGGTACTCGACGCGTGGCAGTTTAGTACTAAAGTAGTAGAAATCGAGTACTCTACAATTGTCTTGTTGTTGGCTTCCCATTTTGAGATTACTACCCCGCGTCTAAAGTATGTAACGTCTTTGCCTTTAGCTAGTCCAACTTCGTGTGGCTACAATTCTGGTATTGGCTGTGCCACCCAGCCTTTCAACCAAATGAAAAAAAACTTAAAATAAGAACGGTTATTGATTACGTAAAAAGAAATTTCATATTTGGTAACCTCCACATAACAAGCATTCATTTTATCACATATGGTTATGAATGTCAAGTGATACCTATGGCTCTTGAAGCCACACGACCTTCTTATGAAATTATGAATTTCAAATATTTTTACTTTTCCTCTAACATTGTAAACTCATACACACACCTATAAATACTTACAAAATTAAGATATTTTCATTTTGGGGCGGAATTTACAAATTGTTCTTTACCCTTCCTCAAGATTTTGTGGTTGGTTCCGACCAAAGATATTCAAAAACAAAAGAGAAATGCTATGGTGTCCGCGCAACTGTCGGCGGACTACGCCCTAATTAGAGTAGTTTGCATACAAAAATAATTTGTTCATTTCGTTGATTTTTTTAAGATGTGCATTAGTATTGGTTAACAATATTGTTTGAATACGGAAAGAATTCGTTCATTTAGTTTAACGTTCGTTTAGTTTATTCGTTCATTTAGTTTATTTGTTAATTGGTAAACAATATCGGCAAAACCCGGAAGCGCAGTCCCACATAGTAAAAACTGCAGATAGCACATCTACTTATATTTCAATATCTTTGGTTCCGACTGAATGTCTGCCTCGACTAAATTACAAGGAAAAGCTCATAGATTTGGAACCTGTATCTTTTAAAGAGCTGTACTTACACAAATTAAGATTTATTGGTTCCAAGAAGGCGGGGATGAGATCATATAATAGATAATAATCCTTTTCATCGCGACTAATCCCAAAGAGAAGACCATTCCTTCGCCCAGGATGGGTAATTGCGATCTATCCGCCTATCCCGTTATCCTATGTCATCAAACCATGCCTTAAATAACGTTTAATAATATTTGATTATGGCATCTTCCACCAAAAGAGAAATCACGTCCACATACCGCGATGAATGATTAACAGGACTTGCTGAGTCCTCAAACCATGAATGGAAAAATGAGCACACGAACATTTCTCAAAAACCCAAATTAAAACCATTGTGTATTTGTAAGGTTGTACCAAAATCGTCGGCTCTTTCTACATCATTGATTGCTTTGTCTCTTGCTGAAACGAGAAGCTTGTCTGAGGTATGCCGGAATCCACCTGAATGGGGACAGCGCATCAAAACCTGTAGGTCACTGGTCACTTTCTATACAAACTTTAGGCTGAACCAAGATGATATAAAAAAATTATGAAAGTGCTAATAAAACAGGGGCACGTAATAACAAATATGTTTACTAAATCATCGATACTGGAGTGATCAATGAACCATTTTTACTCGAAGGCTGCGGTTATGTTTTTTGCATTAATCTTACGGAGATCAATACTTTGGGCGAAGATACAAGATTCCTCATTCGCAGACAATCAGATGAAAGACTGGTCAAAACAAGCAAATTTAATGGTTAATTGTTTGGTTTAATTTTTAAGGTTATTTTGTTTTTATTTATTGCAATATTTTTAACGTTAAATAATATTGTTTTCCCTGATTGCAAGAAATAATTAAGTCCTTTTAAGTAATGAGGTTAGAGTTGGAAAATACAAGCATTATGTGGTTTGACGTTTCAATGAATACACGTACACGATTAAAGAGAATTGGTATCATTAATGCATTGGCTGGACCAAACAACTTTTAGGCCAGGAATGTTGAAGAGCGGAAACAATAATGCCTTGTAAATTACGGACCAAACCACGTAGCTTCAGAGGGAGTTTATATAATAATAATAATAATAATAATAATTTTATTTATCTTAAAAAATGGAACATGTTACAGTGTTACTTTTCCTCCATTAAAAGCATTTGCTTGTGGATGGAGGAGCTTGTGGATACATTTTAAATATTTACAATTTATACAGTCAGGTGTTTCACATAATATATGCACAGATTCACAGTTAATACACATACACCGTTAAAACACATTTTAATCATATCGCAATCAAGATCCTTTAACTAAAAGATAAAATCATCCACATGTATTCAGTAGTAAGTAAAATAGGTATAATTTTTAGTGTGACATTCTTGTGGTGATGAGGGAAGCAGCAATTTTCCTGTTGGTGATTTCTCTAAAATGTTTTTTGATGGAGTTCAACAATTGTACTCTGTCATTAATGCTTCTGATTTCTACTGGAAGGTTATTAAAGAAGTATTTTCCTTGGTGTGTATAATGGTGTTGGGCAAAAGACGTGTTTAGTTTATAGAATAATTAAATAATGTAACAGAACGATTCTTAAGAATTTTACAAAATTCAGATCTATATATAAAAATATCAATATATGTTTCTATGTATGTGAGTTGTCTATGCATTGCTATATTAAGCATAGGAAATGTTTGAAACTTTCACATGCCTTTTTTCCACCGTCGCTAAGGTTTCTGGAAAACCACATGACAATACATCTGAAAAAAATTTTTAGTCATTACAAAAACTCTTACGAAACTGTCGAAACTGTCTAAAATGTCAAAATTTAAGAATGACATTTTGCGAACCAACATTGTTAAACCAAAATTCAAATTTCGAATAAACTCTTTAAATTAATTAATTTAATCGAAGTAGGTACTAACCCATGGCACTAACCAAAATCGAATAATTTGAATCTAACCAAAAAATTATATTTATTTTAAATAGATACCTATGTCAGGTACCAAATTTGATTGATTGTTCTTATAATATACAAAAATGAATGTTTGTAAAACATGAAAAATGAAAATTTGTTCAAAAATAGGCAGGCACGCGAGCTGTTTGATATTCTGAATGTACCGGGACTAAATATATTGAACTCGAAAGAGGGGAGAGTATCACGGGTGGGGGGTTTGCGGGAGAGGGGAGTGGAAAGGCGGGGAAGGCAGATGGAGGGGAACACGTGAGGGGAAGGCGACATGGGAAGGGAAGGGGTGGCGGAAGGGGAACTGGACGAATGGGAAAAGACACGCACGGCGAACAAAATTCTTAATTTTATATTATATTAATCTTAATATCTACGCAACGACACTAAAAATATTACGATCGATCGTTTGTAGTCAATTCCAAGAGACTTTTTCAAAAGAGCAAGTCCTTCAAAAGTAAAAACAATATATTAATCCATGTCGATCCGATTACCGGCGGAAATCGAGCGTGCTAAATGAATTATTTCAATTAACAGCTGCGGTACGGAGGTCGTTACTTTTTTATGGACAAGCGGTTTTAATGGTATTTACAAAAAATATACATTTATAGAATTTCCAGGTTTACTAGATAAAATCGCATAATATAAGTAATATTATGCCTCCGGATCAAAAACGGTCAATTTATTCGTTTTAATACAAATCGCAGTTGAACAATGGAAGTAGTTTCAAATAAAATATTAGTTGCAATAATAATATTACACTAGCGGTTAAAAACCCGCTTCGCAGGTGTTTGCTGCTAGGCCTTGCGGGAGGTTTATGATACGGTTTAGCCAAGTTTGAGTGTTGGTGACCATTTTATAATGCGATAGGAACTGGGCCCAAAAATAACCGGTTCCTTCGAAAAATAATCTCAGTGATAGCTAGATAGAAATTACGTCGTATACAGTATAAAGACGCGTAGTAGAAATCACAACGTATTATTCACAATTATTATTATTCACAAATGCCAGTTACAATAATAATCAAACTATCGTCAAGCTCTCCATACCCGGAGAGATTCACGAAATTACAAATCCAATAGTACTTATGCTTGCCAGCCGACGTTCCTCACTCTATCGGTAATTTATTTTGGCTTTATTGGCAACTTGCTTGAATTCGGTTCTATTACAATAGCAGCTTTTAAACAAACTTCAAGTACGAAGATCGTCACTATGCTATTAATAATGTCCGATTATAGGTCTATGTATCATAGTTAAAACTTATAGGTAAATGAGACGACAAAATACAAAATTAATTAAAAATTACCAAACTAAAAATTAAATCTTAATTAACCCATCCGGCTAATATGTTCTATTTTGGAAACAACTTGTATAGGTCTCATAGAAATCGTTGTATCTCCCTTACTAGCATAGTGAGAAATGTGATCTAAACTGTGTTAGAAAGAAAAAAACAAACGCTTTATATTATAATCTGAAAGTTAACCACAAAATAATTAAAATGAACACCTTCATGAAACAAAAGTTTCCGATCGCAATTTAAAAAATACTTATGAAATTTTGTAATTTTTTATGTATTATTTTTACACGAAATGACAAAAAGTGAGGTAAAGGTAACGTTTATAATGTGTGTGAAAAATCGTAAGTTGAGCCATTTTTTTAAACTTTTTTATGTTTGCGTTGAAAAATTTTATATTTAAAAATTACATGTTTATTTCTAATAATAAAAATTGTTAATGCATCGAAAAACGTTTTTTAGTTTTCGGATTGCTCAGAAATATTCAAATTATTTGAATTTTATTGCAAACCGGGAATATTTTGACCTTCTCACAAAACTGATGCCTGAGGGGTTATGCTTTCCGGGCTTCTTTTCTCGAAACTGTTCAATTTGAGCTCGACTCCCAATTAAATCTAATAATAAGTGTTAAATGGGATCAATAACACAAAAAAACTAATTAAATTATTTAAAGAATGTGCCAAGTATTTAGCATGTACGATTTCGAACTTTCAACATTTTCCCTGATCTGATGGAATGCCGCGGCGTTCTATTTGTAGGTCAGCAATGCCCACGGGCCGCGCACTTCGGCACACCTGAGCACGAGAGAATGAACTCTTGCATATTTTGTACACGGCTTCGTATCTCATACATTAAAACATATCTCATACATGAATACGTATTTTATATACATATTATAAGATACTGGCGCGTCGTGGTCTAGTGGGTGAGGATTCTCGTCGCTCTTATCTCTTTTCACTTTTTCGGCAATGATTAAATATCGAATCATGAAAAAATGTTTTGACCAGAAAGATATTTGCTGGAGTTGTTGATATTTTTTTTTATGCTCAGGAAAAAAAAAATTGCTATATACATTGCAAAAGTTCTGATATTACCGTACAGGACATTACAAACCTTCACACACCATGCTGCCTACTGGAGCATTTAATTATTTGAATGCGTATCTTTTTAGGAAACACCGAATTGTAATTACGTATTCAAAAATTATTTTTTAATTCTTTAGTATCGCTTCCTGTTAAATTTTGGCAGATTTCAACAAAAAAAATTAAGATACAAGAAAGATACAGGTCCAGGTGAGAGACATTTGGAACATTGTTAGTCGAAATGGCTTTAACTACATTAAATGACCAGATCTAAATTATAAGGTTCACTCCAAGCATCCTTCTTCCTTTTTCCACCTGTTCCCCATGTACAAATTCCATCAACCTCAAAAAATTGATTTTTTCTTATTTAGTTTCAATTGGTAGCGTCAGTTGAAACTAGTGTGTGATAGGTATTCATCAAATTTAAAAAAATATATTACATTTAGCCCACACAGGAAAATAATTTCCCACATAGCCTAAGTCATCATTTGGGAAGCTGTGTGGAGGGACCAATGGTGTAGGAGGTACGTTCGAACAGAGGCCGTCAAATCGTTCCACAGCCAAGCTGATGAACTCAAGAACGAGTCGTAAAAACGACCTGTCTTCATATGATTATCAGAGATCAGACACGCTAGTTCCTCGGAGCACCTTTCATTGAAATTCCGGGAGAACAAGGACAGCATTTCCTCCTGACGCCTGTACTTTAAAGATTGCGATCTGTTTATTATGTTAGGGAATCTATCAAACGGACCGCCCGTTTCTGCGGAGACAAGTATACTATTAATTATAAAATTAAAATATTTTTATGTAAAAATTAATGTTTCTTTGTTTGTCCCGTTTGACCGATCCCGATGTTTGTTTGTCCCCCTTTTTTATACCATTTACCTGATTGAGATGAAACTTTTGTGATTTGTTGTGTGCACGCCCTCGAAGGTTTCTGTACATAATGGTGAACTCTGGCGTTATGAAATTATTTCCTACACCATTCATCCGATTAATCTCTTCGGAGATTTTTTGTGGGCACTCCCGAGGAAGGGAAGGGGCTTTGAAGGGTAACGGGGATAAGAACGGGGATGCATGTGATAGGACTCACAGGAGAGGGGTGAGGGACAGAGGGAGGGATTGCTAATGAGAAATAGTTGCGGTAGGGGATAGCAGAGGGTTAATTTGGAAAATTCACGAACTGCTGTTTATGGCCTGCACACGCGTCGGAAAACTTCTGATTTATAGGTGAACGCACCAGACTGAAAAACAAAAACTAAAAATTGTGTATCCAAAGCACTTCAATAAACAGAATTAAAACACAAATACTTTCTTTCTGTGAGTGGCATGGCAACGCATGCCGGGTAATTTATAAACACAAGGCATCCTCAAAACTTTATGGTTTTAAGGTCAAGATTAGAAGCATTAAAGTCTAAGTACTGATTTATATTTATCCCCAGCATTGATCTTAAATCTGCCCGTGGACTCGCGAGATTGTGGACTGAAATAATCTGCTTTAAATCGATCCACGAGACTGTGTACTCGTCTAATGAAGCTAGAAGTCGATCCCTAGCAGGATTGGAATGTGTTAATCATTTCAGTCACCCAAAGCGAACACCGTTATGTAATAATAATAAGTCTGCCGACAAATAGCGTTTAATGAATTCAGACATTCGGAGGCCCCACTTTATATTCTTGGCCGATCAAAATTATAACCGTTAAATCCTAACACTCCAAGATTTATCATTGCGGTTAGTAAGGATTGCTAAGAATTCCATATTTGTTTTTTTAAATTATGTCATTTGTGTATCTAATTACGCTGATTATGAACTGAAAAATACAATTACTTGGACAAAATTCATTACAAGATTAAACCGATCGAAACACCACGCAAAAACGTCCGGTCATGGAACAAATTTATTTCGAGATCGTTATACGCTAATAGCTAAGTATTTATGTTTTAAGATCTCAATTGTGACGACCAGTCAGTGGGTAAGACTCTTGACTCACAATCCGGAGGTCGCGGGTTCGAACCCGGCAAGCGCAAATAAATTTTATTTGATTAATTTGTGTTATTTCACAATTAATTCATTTAAAATAATATAAAGTATATTTGCGGCATGTTCCAGAGTGGAAGATACTATCAGTATCGCCCTGGTGTAAGACCACCATTCAGAATTGAAACGTTGCTTGAAAATGGCTTTAGCCGTGTTTGGTGACCAGATCTGAATAGCCAGGTACTTCCCAACCTTCCTCTTCCCCAACTCCTTCCCCTCCCCACTACCTTCAGCCCCACAACATACCCCAATTGGGAATGCCATAGTCTCACTGGCTCCAGACGGGAGCAGCTGAGATTCTTGTGCGGCATTCACTGTAAAAAAAAAAAAGTGAAGTTGTGCTTAAACTGCGTGTTTTCACTTGTTTACACTCCATACAGAAGGCCCTTATGTGGAGGGATTTTTTTTCCTCACTCCTATATGACCGTGACGATATTAAATGTTGACGAAAATCTTTAAAATGTTACCAACTGTTATTTTTGCAAGTAAAATTGCAAATATATGACGTCACGCTAGGGGGGAGGGGGTCTCACAAATGTGACGATGTGTGACAGGGACGGGGGGGGGGGGTCAAAAAATTATGAAATTCGTGTGACGTAATTTATGGATGGCCCCTTATCATGCGTGGGGTAGAGGATCTTTTTGAGGAAAGAAATGATTCTTAATCTTGAAGAGACTTATTGATGAAGAAAATACCGAAGCCGATTAATCATTTTTAAAATTTTCATGTGTTTTGATGTTCCACACTCTACAAATGGACGTGCTTGCGATTTGTATAGGTTGGGTTGTGTGTTATTTATCTTAGTAACTGTGAACCCAAAGATATTCAAATACAAAAGAGATATGCCATGATGGCCGCGCAACTGTCGGCGGACTACGACCTAATCAGAGTAGTTTGCATACGAAAAAAATTTGTTCATTTCGTTGATTTTTTGAAGGTGAGCATTAGTATTGGTTAACAATATAGTTTGAATACGGAAAGAGTTTGTTCATTTAGTTTAACATTAGTTTGGTTTATTCGTTAATTATTCGTTCATTTAGTTTATTCGTTAATTGGTAAACAATAACACCCGGAAGCGCAGTCCCACAAAGTAAAAACTGCAGATAGCACATCTATTTATATTTCAATATCTTTGTGTGAACCTGTACAATCCTACAACCAATATCTGAAAACTTTGTATTAATAGCACTTTATAATCAATTTTATCAACATGTTTCTAAAACTCCGTTTTTTATTATTAATCTTATCCTGACGAAGAAAACGTAGTTTTCGAAACATATTGATTATATGATGGTGTTTATATGAAGTCATTGATTTTCATTTAATTAAAAACGACGCCACAAAGTGTATTAGCAAAGTTTGAAGAAATATTAAAGTTAAGTATTTAATCATTGAAAATAAATTAAGAACTCTCAATGAAAATATAGTAAGATACCGAAATTAAAAAGATAACGGTCGCATCTGGGACTCGAACAAAAAAATATTCTGGCTTTTCCGGGACCATTACTCTACCAAGTGAGCTACTGAGACCTAATAATTAAAATCCGTCATATTATGAGTTTATTTATTGTTCTGTTATACGTGGTGGAATTATATTGTATTAAAATTGAAATTAAAACACTTTTTAACTTATTTCCGCTTATTTATTTCACCAGTACCGGTTTCATCCTATTATGGACATCTAACGTAATTGTAACGTAATAACCCAAACATATGTACCTACTTTAACATTGTGTACCTACCTACCTAATTTTGTATAAATTCTGTAACAAAAGAATGTCAATTGCCAGCCTGAAGATGTCCATAATAGGATGAAACCGGTACTGGTGAAATAAATAAGTGGCAATAAGTTAAAAAGTGTTTTAATTTCAATTTTAATCCGTCATATTGTTTATCAATCTCCTATTTCAATTGAACAATTACCAACATTATCCCCAATTATTAGTTTATAGACTGACACTTCATAATTATTACAGTGTCGTATTCTGTTTCCACATTTTCATTGAGGATTGTTGATATTATTATTTTTCAGTAATTAAATTACTACAATAAGTTGACGTTTAATATGTTTTAGTCATCAGTTGTAAATGACAAGTTATTGAATATAAATATTACAACTTCTCTATATCAAATTTGAAATTATTTCATTTAGGTCGTTTGGTTAATTTAAAGCTAAAATACTTAATTATGATCACTGTAATAAATGTGTGGATCCAAATTATTTGCAATTTAAGTTCCCACTTTCACATTAGGTGCCTTTTTTCGAAAACAATATTTTTTCCCGAAGATGTTGTAGATAGTGGGGTTATTAGGAACATTAAGTTGACGGATTATCGCGTACTGTCCAATAACATCACAAAACAAAAAAAAACGCCACAAAAAAGCATTCCGAATGAATGAATGAACCATTAATCTGATAATAAGAAATCAGGCTGAGTAATCAAACGTCCAGCATACATAAATAGTAAAAGTGGACGATTCACGAAAATAGAAAAACGGAACGCGATTTACCAATTATTAATTAAAAAATATGACATCCGGTAGCTAAGTAACTACAGCGGGTAAATTTTAGGGATCGCATTTAAAAATTAAAATCCATAATCCCAAAGCAACTTTTTACAAAAACAGTTTTTCTTTTGGGTGTTTTACTCGGTGCAAATCTTCATATTGATCCCAATGCGGAAACAATAAATGATCCCTAAGATTTTTTTTGTTTAACACAATCATTATTTCTTCTATAATTGCCATTATAGAAGAAATACTTTTACTAGATCGTTAAAAATAATAACATCTTGAACATAATAATCATATGAAAGCATCTGTGATGTGTCTTTGCCGTTGCCGACAACAAATCATTAAAATATACGTTAAATTCGCAATAACGAACAGTAAAACACGTTCATAATTGGTAATAAACATATAATATAGTCTTTTTAACAATATTTTAAAAATAAAACCAAATAAACATGTAACATTTAAAACAAAGATGAACGGCAGATGATGTCAAAAATAATATCCGCGATCTAAAACTGTACGAAAATCGGTACCAAAATAGAACATTTCTATTTTTCATCTCGAATCCATACGGAAGTTGCACAAAAAAGAGCATCGTGTAAAATGCACATAAGATCCACAAGCATTCAAGCTGTTCTGCTCCATGTCTCCACTAAAAGAAGAAGAAGAAAATCTGCAGCCTTCTTCTCCGTGGCCCAATAGAAAACTCATTGGCCCTAGAACTGGATTTAGGGGGTTCATAAAAATGCGTAGAAAAAAATACTTTCTTCGTCACAAATAATGAAATAATGAAAAACCATATCGGCCGATTGATCATTTGCTCAAGAAAAAGTTTCTAGATTAAGTATTAAGTTAATAAATGTCTTTTGGTTTACATCTCCCTCGTTTCTTTCAGTATCATTAACTTTAAAGTATGCGTTTGCCCTGAGGAAGAAATGGTCGTTCTGAAACCGGTCGGCTTTACTCAAATATGCAAGTGGTTCAAACAAAGTAACATTTTTTTCATGTATCTATAATGGATAACCACAAAGCAATAGCTACATTCAAAAGTAAAAAAATATTTCTATTTTTATAAAATGAATCAGATATTTTCATAGATATTTTTGTAAATAATGTTTTTTTTTTACAGTGAATACCGCACAAGAATCTCAACTGCTCCCGTCTGGAGCCAGTGAGACTATGGCATCCCCAATTGGGGTATGTTGTGAGGCTGAAGGCAGTAGGGAGGGGAAGGAGGTAGGGAAGAGGAAGGTTGGGAAGTACCTGGCTATTCAGATCTGGTCACCAAACACGCTAAAGCCATTTTCAAGTAACGTTTCAATTCTGAATGGTGGTCTTACACCAGGGCGATACTGATAGTATCTTCCACTCTAACATATTTCAAAAAATATCTCCACAATTTGTGCACCTAAAAAAAAATTTTTTTTTTTGTTTTATTATATTTCAGGAAATATTGTATACTTATAATGTATTTCAATTTTGTATTTAAGTTTTTTAAGTTATGTATAAATAATACTTGCATTGTTTTTCATGTGTTTGCTTCTGTAAAAATTTAAATGTGATTACTGCAGACACATTAGTCTAGGGATATTTATATTTGAATTTTAATTTATTATATATTACCCACAAAAATGTTTTATAAATATCCTGTTTGTGTCTCAAATAAATAAATAAACATGCAATATATGGACGCCAACTGTGAGGTCAGGTGTTACGTACCCAATATGAGTTCACCCCGCGCCCTTTTCTTCAGTAATGAGATGCTAGAGTTAGAGTTCTGAGCGTCACAGAAAAATCTAAAACCCTACATATTTAGTGACCGGGTATGAGATACCCGACATCATCGGCTGGGTTAAAGGTTAGACAAACACGTGCTTTCAAATATTATATCTACAAGCATTGTTCAAATTTGGGAAATTCTCTTCATTTAAAATTCACAATCGATTTCCGAGACCGCTGCAATTTTTTTAACAAAACTTAGTTTCCACATCAACAGGTCCATTTTTACTGGAATCAACTAACACCTTAGTCGTCAGTCGGTCACAATTTCGCTTTATAACAGGTGTTAACTTTAAATCCATTTCAAAGACAGTTATCCTGGAAGGTAGTTTTACAATCTGCGAATCTTTCTCGACTCTTTGTTGCTGTAAACATGGGGAAGTTGGTGCTGTTTGAAAAGTATTTTAAACACAGTGAACGTGTGCGGGATAATGGGATTCGTTGAATATTAGCGGGCCATTGTAAAGAACTCTTTTAAATCACCAAAGAAACCAAACAACCCCTAATTATAGCAGGTTAGCTTAGAAAACTACCCCGTGTCAATGGATGCTCCGAGATTTATTATTCTACGAATTGCGGCCTCAAACGCACAGGTAGGGAAGTAATCACCTTACCTGGGTAGAAAGGCACCGACGTTCTATATAATTGTATAATTTGCAGATTTTTTTTTCAGTAAATATCTGTTGTTTTTTCTCAGGCGGGTCTTTTTTTAAATAATACAAGTAGGTTTAGAATCTTACGACCACCAGATTCGATAACTTGCCAGTGATTTTGATTATGATAGTGAAAAGAAAATTTACTTTTAAAATACCTATCCCCAATCTTCTTTCAAAAACTATCCTTGAGAAAAACGTTAACATTTATATTTTATATTTTTAATTTCTCACCGTACATTTGTTGTTGTTTTTTAACCTAAAAAATTAACCTCACTGGGACTAATAGCCTGCATTGAGGTTAACATTTATAAATTTGAGTTAAGGAGCATTACATAATATAAAACACTACTTTCAAATCTCTAAAATATTATATGGAGAAAGAAAGAAATAAAAATATAGTGACCAGATGGGTAATTTGAGTATTATTTGTAACAATATTTAGTCCATAAATAAATCCTTGATTACTATACCCGCCAAAAGCAAAGTAAGTTAAAAACAACTAGGCTGACACTTCGATTTGGACAAATTGAACTCAAATATCTTATTATTTTTAAAAAATCTTACTATTAAAAAAAAAACTTATTATAAAAAGGACAAGGATGAAAAAATAGTATACCAATCATCTGTCAATACAAATATCTTAACATTCTTTTTAAATTTAGCTAATGAATTCTGGCAGAATATTAAACATAAGTGGAGCCTGATATAAATAGTTTCTTTGGCCAAAAGATGTTTTAGTATGTATTGCCACAAAGTTTATTGTTGAGCCAGTTCTAGTGGTATGGATATGTTGGTTGATTGAACATTGTATGATTTATATTCAAAGGCATTATAACAAAATATTTATTTTAATTTGTTTATAATGATATTGAATTTATCCATGAACTGAGTTTTTTAGACTTTTCTTGTGCCCTGTCCATTTAACAGACTTTGTTTACTGCAGCCCGAAATAGCTCTACAGTAGACTGGCCACTGTCTCAGGTTTTACAGCCATGATGTTCTCCTTCTTACAGGGCCCCGTCATCCGGCAATCTTCCCCTGCATTATGAGATGCAAGATCTCGTACGTCTCTGTCTATCTCATACTTCTAGACTTATGCTGCTAATTTTTTTTTACGCATAATAGTTCCGACTGCTCCCAACCGCCTGGAGACGTTTAAACTACGGCATCGCCAATTAGGGTATGTTTTGAGGGTGAGGATAAGTAGGGAGGGAAATGAGATGGTGAAGAGGTAGGTGAAAAATTATCTGGCTATTCAGATCTAGTCACCAAACATGGCTAAAGCCATTTCAAGCAAATTTTAAATTCTGAATGATGCTCTTATACCAGAGTGATATTGAGTGTATTTCCCACTCTGGAACGTGCCGCAAATATACCTTAAATGATTTTAAATTAATAAATTGTGAAATAAATAATCAATCGAATTAAATTTACTTACACACGCCGGGATTTTAACCCGAGTAGTTGGTTGCATACGTCATATAAATGATTCGTCATCATAATCAAATTATGCACAGTAAAATACTTTTACATTCTACATCAATTTTTCTTTCCCAATGATTCCTACGTACATAAGTCACCTTCTTCATCAGTGCAAATCGTTACACATCAAGCAATTGAATATAGCAGATCCATAAACAAATATGAAGCCATCATGCATCATTTATGCATCGTAATTTGCCGTGTTCATGTTCGATGATAAAACATTGATTCACATTTATAAAAAAACACCCACACGTCAGGTTTCATGTTTACCCGAGCGTTAAGGTTTTACGTACGAAACACCTGATGTAATAAAGCTCTGCTCAGGACGGATTGTTTCAAAAAAAATTATGAATTCATCAAATATTTGAAGTTAATTTTTACGTTCTGTGGAGGTTTTATTCAAGTTTTGTTATTTTATAATTATAAGCCAGTTTTCTGCATGAAACTGAAATAATCACAAAACTTGAATAGAACTTGCACAGAAGTGAAAATTAACTTAAAAAAATATTTGATGAATTCATCAATTTTTTTTAAATAACCCGTCCTTGGTGTTTTGACATATTAAGCACAACTCACAGTTTTATATAATACATCAACGTCATTCGTATCCGGATAAAGACCATTATCCTTGATTATTTTTTTTTTATTCGAATAAGAGTTCCAACTGTTCCCAACCATTTGGAGCCAAAGAGTCTATGGCATTCTCAATTGGGATATGTTGTGAGGCTGAAGGTAGCTGGCTATTTAGAATTGGTCACTGAATACGGCTAAAGCCATTTCAAACAACGTTTCAATTTTGAATGGTGGTCTTGCAGTGTCGCAAATACACAACATGTATTGCACATGCATATTCTATAAGATTTTGTTAATAACATAATCAAATAAATTTTACTTCCTCGGCTTTCCCGGCCGGGATATACTAATTTTGGTTGTCTGTGATGTGCGTTAGTACTGCGTGAAATTTAGTTACAATTTTAGTTTAACTCAAATATGCTGTGAATTTAAGTGTCTTTGAAAAACCGTTTATTGGAATATTTTTGACTGGTCAGTGGTTGAGTGGGCATAGCGCTTGAGTCCCACCCGAGCGTCGCGTGTTCGCTTCCTCGGCTGGCTAACATTTTCGGCTTTCTGTGGTGGTAGTACGAGATTTTCAAACATTGTTGGTTTATTCGTAACCCGGAAATGTTTGTCTTTCTTTTAAAAAAAATTTTAAATGCTTTAATTATGTACATAATCAGTTGTATCACACTTATGGAAGAGCAATCCTCATTCTACATTGTAAAATTCGTTTGTTCTAAAAACTGCATAAAGGGACCAAACATTTGAATTCATTGTCGATCGTTCAAAATCTCAAGGATAAAGTTTGTACACAAGCGTTAATAGTATTCTTTGTTTGTGAAACCCGATATTTCCATGTATAGAAACAGACGGAAAAAAAGAAAAATTATTTTCAAGAGGCAGCCAAATAATTTACTCTTGAACCCACACTTGTCGCATAATGGAAGACTAAACAAACTTTGTTCTTCTTCTATATTGCCCTCTCATATATTTTTTCTCCTAAAATTATGTGTTTATTTCGAATTGTAAAAATTTCAAATTAATAGAAAGTGTGTATTATTACCTTTAAAAAACAATTTTTGGTTTTCGCATACGTTTAGAAATATTCAATTTATTTTGATTTTATTGCAAAACGGAAATATTTTGACCTTCAGACAAAATAGGCCTGGGGGGTTAAGAAAGTTGAAATTAGGATTTATCGCTAACTTTAAATGCACAGATACGTCACTAAGCAGAAATGCATTATTATTAAGTTCACCTACTTTCCAAAAGTTATCGATCGACATAATTACGTAACGATCGGTGGAAGTGCACGTCTCATTATGGACGCGGTGAACTGGCGCAAATGCTAAAATGCCGAGCTTTCTGTATAACGGTATCGAATATGTGTCACTAGCACTGGATTGGTAGGTGCCACGCACGGGAAATGTTTACAACTTTACGGGTTTACAGTTTACAAACTTCCCGTAATTTATTTGCGGGGCACACCAACCCGACGCGACGTAACGAGGCGTCTCGCCGTTCCATTTACCTTTAATATTCGCATTACCATTTTTCCATCTGCGTTAGGCGTAAGGTGTAACGATTGGTTATTGTGTAAAGTGTAAATAGTCGTAAAGAGAAAATATTGCCACGGTATTTGTACTAGAATGCAGTCATTATGGGTGTTATGGCATTGGGTTTATACATATATATTTATTAATTTATTTACGTGGTCATTATGAATGCATTGAGTCGATTCACATTAGTCAAAACAAAGTATTAGACATGGGGTTTATGATTTATGGTGTCATTATGTTGGTCAGGTTGATTAGTCACATTCAAGTAACCAATGTTTTAAATTACCAATGTTCTTACTTACAACTTAAAAAGTTACACAAGAACCTTCATAATTTAGGTAATAGAAATGGGATCCTATCTTTATAATAGGATTACAATATAACCAACAGGATTACAATATAACTTGATTATACTAGAATTATAATTTTGGGAATGCGTAGTGTTATTTGGTAGATTTTATTTAAACCATTGTTATTTTCCTTATTACTAGTTTCGGTAGAGCAGCATATATTTCTCAGTTATTTGTATGTTTTTTGTACCCTCCTATACCAGCTTTTTCTGATATAAAGTCGAAAGATTATTAACTCGAAACCAGAAAAAATGGTTTTGACAATGAATGTAATAACGATGAATATTTTTGTAGAAAAGTCAATAGATGTCGCACATCAAAATAAAAGTGGATTTATTTATCCAAGATACAATCTAGATTGCATTTAGTTCGGGAAGAATCTTGGAATCACACATGAAGATAGCGGCCAATAAAAATATGCTTTAAGTACCTACTAGTAAATGAAGATTATGTAGAAGGTATGTAGTTCTTAATCGAAGTATTATATAGTTAAATGTGACCGAGTGGAATAGGGTCGAATAAGCTCAGTTGTTAGAATAGAGCCCCGACAAGGCTAAGGTCTTGGGTTCAATTCCTAGATGTGACCGTATCTTATACTGATTTTTCTGTTCCAAATTTTCGTTTAAGAGTCGCTAAAGTGGTCTTCAATTACTACGAGATTGATTTTGAGATCCTATAAATGACTGGTGATGCTGACATAACAAGGAAAGAGATCCTGGTAAGCAGATTTTTTTATACATATGGTAGATAGTCTGATCAAACTGATTTTGGGCAGTGAAATAAATCGATATCCAATTCAGTCACTTTTTGCCAATATTTAAAATATTTGTTCATTAAAATTAGAAATGCACACAATATTCTTACCTAAAATCCACTGCACCATGTAGACATTTATTCACTTTTCTTTTCTAATTATTATTTAAGTTTATTGCTGATGTCTATATTTCAACCAATTTACGTCTTCAGGAAAACTATAAAATTCGTGTACTAAGGTAATTTACAGCATGTTGGCACGGAAGTAAGGCATTTTAATTAATTCGGACCATATTTCATGCAGGTTATATAAAACCTAACATAACCTAACCTAACCTAAAAATAAAATTAAAGTAACAAATGTAGGTACATGGCAAATTAAAACTTTTCAAAACAAAAATGTCTATAAATTGTTACATAGTCAATGCCCAAGAAATACAAAAAATAACCTAACCTATCCTAACATATGATTGAGCTTACGTAACAAAAACTACCCCATACATTATTATTATCAATTATGATATAAGTTATATTTTATCACGGCCCAAATAAAGATTTCTTAAAAGAAAATTAGAAAAATTAGTTCATATAAGTGTGTTTGCGGTAAGATTTTTCAAAAATGGATTTTAAAAATAGGAATGAGGTGCAAGCCAAAATCCGGGAAGGTTTTTTAATTCGCATCTCGTACCAATGTCAACAGGCGCAAATTAACATAAAAAATATGACGGGGACTAGTTGACCGCCAAACGATCGACACAGCCCGACTTTTGGAATGCATCTCGCGGTAATTGCGAACAAAACAAGCCGAATATCAACCCGTCTCTTTTCAGCACCCCCAGAACTATGCAATAAATGAGATAAATTACAAACAACTGATTGTTTGCTGATGCCAAAATTTCTGCTGCAATCTATTAAATCGATTTGATCGATGTTGCATTGAAGTTTGTCGTCTCTTTCTTTTGTAATGTCGCTTTTATGACAATAGACTGAGACGGTTGCAGTTTTTTTATACGGCTCTTGAAATCTTAAAAATTCGTGTCTACGTCAGGACTCAGGAATTTTAGCGAGCAATGAAGCAGGTAAAGTTTACTTTTCTCTGGAATAGTTGCGTTTCAGTCTGACACCAAAGCTCAAGTCCGAAGTAAAGGGAGACACAAGATGTAGGTTTGTTAAGTGAGAGGTCGACAGCCAGTTTCTTTCACGGTGCTTTTGTAATGAATGTTTATAGGCACCGTCGGTAGTGCGCGGATGCAACCTCACATTAAAAAGATTCTAAATAATATTGCAATTCACTTTTATAGATAATATTTTCTAAAGAGGAAAACTGTTACATTATCATAAGCAACACTTTTCCGACATATTGAAATAGAAGAAATAATAATTTTACAATGAATTACTGGTAATTCCCGTTGCATACCTTCACGCTTTGTTATAAAACACGCAATTTTAAGAACGCAAAACCATTCATAAAAATGGTATTAAATGCTACGGAAGCAAATGAATTGTTGTAAGCACATTCATTTTATGACTTGAATTGATCAACAGTCCAGAAGCTGATAAGTCGCTCACTCAAAGTAGATGCAATCTATTAGATAAATCTATGTTCTGTGTTGTGTATATATATATTTTTCATTTTGAATTTTGGTTCTTTAAAACTTTAGGTTTTCTCTTTTGACTTCCTGCGCTCCCACTCGGATATCCCTGCCCGGCCGTATCTCTGTGCGGTTGTGCCGTAAGTAAGTATATACCTGTTCTGTACAGGTTATTGTATGGAGAGTTGGAGAGCTCCTACCTCGCCCCCTCTCTTACCCGCCTCACTCACCTCACCCACCTTACTTACCTGAGCTACCTGGCCGCCTCAGTAAACCCGCTACACCGTCTCAGTCTCGATTCGGCGCGCCGAGAGCCAGGAGCTCCTCTATCTTTAACTTAGTTTAGTAAACTAACACGGAAGAACCATCAATCAATAAATCAATCTAAAAACACCTCTGTGACAATCATTAACCACCCTTGTGAATACAACCCGAAATAAGTGCAAGTTTGTTGAACCATCATTCAAAATGTGTTATTTTTTCTCCTCGAGTAGGTAGTCTGAGTTCAGCGTGGTAATCAGCGCGGTAAATAAGATCTTCTTTGGATAATTAGTGCACGATTGGATGGTTACAAGCATTGCAAGTGCTTGAACCTGGTGGCTATACAGTGCAGAAGGGAGTTGTTCTCTTCCCCGAGGGATTTGTGAGGCTTCCGACACCCAAAGGTGAGTGGGAGCATACTTTGTATACTTGATATAAACGGGCGAGCTTTATGAGAAGAGCTTTCAGAAGAGCTTCGCAGGTGACAATAGAATACCCGAGTCGGTGGACTGCAGCTGCAGGTACTTTTCTTAGAATTTAATAAATAAGGGGAAGATTGAAGCAAAAAATATACAACCATAAATAATTGCAGCAAAAGGAATTTCTTGAATTGTGCAAAATAAAAACCTAGTGACTCGTGGTTGCAACGCAAATTTCTCATAATGTTCTTATTGATGTTGAAAATAAACATGTTGTATTTAAATACGGATTACCAATTCATATTTTAATTGTTTTGACATACTTAGCGATGTGGAAAGTACGCCAGAGCATAACCATTGACAGTTAGTTAGCTCCCATTATCGGCTGACTTGGAATCCCGAGTTGTAGAGTTCAATGACAGGCTATTCAAATAGGAATATAATACGAATAGGAGATGTGCCCTAAACAGGTAGAGAAAAGCAAACAGGTGGATCGTGAATCAATATTGACGTTCTTACACATGTCAGATCTGCTTCAGGTGACTTGCGTCGCCAACTTCAGGTATATCGATCAGGAGTCACACGTAACAGTAATTCTTGAGAAGAACGGTTCCGATCATCAAGAAATACCTCCACACAGAGGAGAGTGTACAGACACAGCTCACCAGTACTCCCAAGAAGGAAAGCAGGCCGGTGTCATAATATGACATTTTTTAAGACAAATCAACCACATTCGTTATAGGCTTTAGTCACTTGTAGGAATCAATTATTTGCAGATTAAATTGGTGCAAAAATATTGCTCAATTTATTTACTCAATACCCGCTTAAACTATATACGTAATTCGTAGATCATTTTGAATGTTCACATCGTGATCAGCACATATCTTTCTACCAATCGTATTCCTTCACAATTATTAGCATTTTGGATACAAAAATTAATATGACTTTAGCGCTTTCAGTTCACGCTACATTTTTGCTTCCTCGTTATCTTTGCCGTCATCCAACCTTCTTAACTTAACCAATATGCTATATGGATGTTTTAAATAACATCTCATAACAAGTTTTATGTTTCAAAGATGGCCATTTGTACAATTTGCACGCGTGTGTAGAAATTAACAGCGCCAATATCCGCCTAGTGACTCGAACGAACCCGGCGTCGAAACTTACGACAGCGTTGGATGAAACGGCCAGACCGGCTCTTCAGGTTTTGCCTTCTCCCCATTTGGGTCGTGGAAGTTTCTGTTTATTTTACTGCTATAACTCAATATCATTATGACTCTATACTTACAGCTTTATCCCTGTATCACCATCAATGTGTATTACTATATTTCTAAATGATGTTACCCAGTCCAGAGTGCGTAGCGTTTATTATAATCTTGTTTATATCTGCCTGGCCGTGCGGATACATTGCGTGAGGGTATGAACAACCGCACGTAATGTAACGTCGTATTGCTGTCTATAATGGTAAGGAGAGAAGACAAATTAACACACGTGGCGTCGTCATGAATACATATCAACAAGTATTATCTCGTTATCAAAACATTTATTTAACAAATCTAATCACAGAGATAATTGTAAAATATCTCTATAAACGTAGATGTAGATGATGATGTAGATACATGCCACATACAGTCAAAAGTTTTACTTAAATCACTACTTTGAAACGATAAAAGTAAATATGAAAATAAATATTAAAACACATATACAAGATGTCCGTGGTTAAAGTGCAAAAACTTCAAGGGATGATTTTAGTCAAATAACTTTTTTTCGAAATTCCAACATTTTAAGATTTTTCGGGTAAAAAAGTTTATTTATTTTATTAATTAGGTAAATAGGGAAAATGAATTAATTGTTTGTATGGAAAAAATAATATTTTTTTACGGGAAAATATTTTTGTATGGAAAAAAATATTGGAATTTTTGAAAAGTTATTTACCTTCTTTACTTCTACCGTCATGTAGAAATATATCCCGAAGTTTGAGCACTTTACCCCCCGGACACCCTGTGTATATTTATAATAATCACGGCCTAAGTACCTTTAAAAACACAGAATAAATCATTTTCATGCAATCACATTATTTATTTATTTTAGGGAAATCAACAGTTTACAATTGGATTAATTTATGCATGTATAATTTACCTAACTGAGAAACCAATTATAGATTTCCTCATTATACCGATCTAGAAATTAAACATTAATCTTATAACTAAAAGATATTACATTATTATAACAGGAGGTAGGTAGTACATAATACATGTCATTACATAATATATCATTACATTTATGCGGTTTTGTACTCATTTAATACATTTTTAATACACTTCATAAACATACAAATATTACACGCTACAGAAACTTTAAAAAAAGAAAAATTACTTAGTTTTAAACCACTTTATTTTTAACGCACAATAGGTAACTCGTTTCGATTATAACTAACCTTCTTCAAGACCGTAATTATTACTGTCCTGAAGAAGGTTAGTTGTAACCGAAACAAGTTGACTAGTGTGTGTTATATTCGGTGATTTAAAGCTTTCTTCGATAATTTAAAAAAATATGTGAAATGCATCTTTCTTCGTTCTTTCGGTGCTAAAACATCTGTTACTTTTGCATATTGCTTCCCTAATGTGTGTATGCCTGGTTTAAAAGAATGTATAAACGGAGTTGTTCCTAAAGTAGATATTATGACTAGTCTATAGTTTCTGGTTATAGAAATACCTATCTCGTACCGAGTAAGAAAATAACGGTTAAATTTCTAACAAAGTTGAATTCAAACTTTATTATTGATCCCAATCTCTGTAGCTTTTTTAGTGCCCTAACAATTCTATCATGACTTCAACCATGACAAAATAATAGTATACAATATCCAATACAATACAGCATACTTGTTCATTGCATTCTGTGTGCTGTGTTCACAAGTGTTTTTTTTACTTTTTAAAGGTGCTTCTCCGGCTTAGTCACGACGTTGATATCATCTCCATTACGAGACACGTTTATAAAATAATAATAAGAAGATTCTTTCCAAGCCATTGTTCCAATATGTTTATAATTTGGATCTTCGGTACAAATGGTTTGTTTAAATAACTCTATAATAATCTCAATAGCCCTTAGGAATGTAGGCTGTTTGATAGTATTAGACCATGGGAAAAGGGTTCAGATTATAATATAGGAAAAAAACGGTTAAAAAAATTACAAAATAAAATCTGTACTTACTAGCATGGGAAAATTACTTACTTCTATCCGTAGATACTTGCTTATTTTAAGTAAGTAATTTATCGATGAGTCGCTTAATAAACCATTTTCCTTATAATTCAAGTTTAGTTAAATGAAATCGATGGTCCCAAAGAACAATGTCGGATATGCGATTTTGAAGTTTTTACTGTTTTTGAAATCAAGAAAGATAGTGTCGTTTTGATATTTGATATTTCATTTCATTTCATTCAAAATTCCGAAAATACGGACTGTAAATCAAACATTTTAGCAGATCCGACATTGTTCTTCTGGACCATCGAAATGAAAAAAAGTCTTTAGTCAATTTTTTTTGAAATATGATTAAAAATTATACTTTAGCTTTTGGTTTCAAACAGAATTAATTTTGGGTCTACTAGAACATTTTTTTATTTATTTTTATTCTTTATTTTAATTATGGGTTAATTTGGTATTAAATCGATTTAGAAGCGGAGTAAAGGTACTATATTTAATTCACCGCCAGGGTTCCCAACCGATCGACTGCGAAGCAACTTTTGTTCGATCCCAATAACTATAACTACGAATTTTGAAAATAATTATAATTTCCATATTTTAAATTAAAAAACGATTGATGCTAAAATTTATATCCTGAACGTAGGTCCAATAGGTATTCTAGATTCATGCATATCAGTTAATGGGGTGGTGTAATAGTCGGTAAAGATTTGACGAACTAAAAACGTAACAGCAAAATTTCTCGTAAGATTCTTATTGTAATTATTATTTTTAATTTATAAACTAACGTTTAAGACAAGATTTTTTATGCATAGCACAAAGGGTAACAATTATTATAAGCAATAATTGTCAGCCGCCATAGCTCAGTGGTCAGAGCATCCGACCGGCAATCAGAAGGACACGGGTTCAAGTCCCGTTGGCGGCAAGTACTCGGAAGATTTTTCAATGTAAATGAGTATTTCAGGCTGACAATTATTGCTTATAATAATTCTTATTATAAGTTTATTTCCCCTTGAAAACTAGGGTAAAAAGTAGCTCCCATTTCAAAAATGTTGGGTTCCGTTTCATTTAGGACGAAAGATGTCAGGAAGTTGTACCTATTTTTAAATAGTGATAAGGGTAAAATTATATCAAAGTTTTTTCATCGTGAATCACTTTAACTGAAGTCGCGACCGTGGGGATAACTCAGTGCATTAACATGAAATACTCCTCTGATCCGAGTCTCTAAGAGTTGTTGACACTTTGTGACAGCATCCTTTTGACTCCACTGATTGTAACAGGATGACCAGAGACCAGCGGCGGTTCACAGCATCTCTGATCTCAAGTCATTCGCTTTTCACGTGTGATGTCATCCGGCGTACATGACATAAGACGTCGAATCGAATCGTTAATTTACTCAAGGACAATGTTAAGTGAATTTGTCGTGGAACCACTTACTGAAAAAGAAAACAAAGAATAATTTTTGTGCTGTTGTAAACGTGTTTGTGAATTATAATTACTGTTTGTATAAAGCAGTAAAAGCTCTTGAAAAGTGAGATCTGGCATTTTGAAATTTACTGATTAGCTTTCGGTAAGCAATTGTAGTTCAATTCAGTATTTTCAGCGAGAATCGTTATTTTCATCATGAGCTTTGAAATATTAATTTGACTGAGAAATTAAAACGTTACTTTTACCTCGTACTTTTCGTCATTATTTAAAAATATATTTATGAGTATTTTTACAAAATCACGGATTCCATGATAGTTGATTCTCCGACAGTTGGACCCCCCGCATACTTATTAACAATATGCGGTCGGTTTAGGAAAATACGGTATACAAAAATTATAACGTTACAATAATTAAAAGTTATTTTCTATTATAATATTTACGTAATATTAATAGTTAATTTTTCTTCGCAATATTAAATGTACAATCTGAACTTGAGTATATTTATATTTGTGTTGCAGGAAGATAGGCGGTTTTTCCATTTCAATATTCAGTGTTATAATCATCTGCATAAATAAATAAATCATCGGTGATGGTATTGCCAGCAACATCATTGAATCGGTGGTTATGGTTATGACTCACGAATGCCAATTCCATTACCTCACTCCGTCAGCAAAGCTATCATTAGGTTACCACCTAATCTATCCTGCACAATCATAAAAGCACAACTCTCTAAACTTTCATTATTTCCACGAATTAAGTGCGTTTACTCACTTTTCTTTCTAATTTAATGAATCATCAAATATTTCAAATCGATTATTATTGTCTTGTCAACACAGCTAAAAACTTCAAAATCGGATTAGGTCAATTTTAGTTTCACACTTCAAGTGAATCAAAATAATGCGCAGCAAATTTCTTTCTGATTTAATGAATCATGAGAACATTTGCAGATGACTACATTTCCATTTGACATCATCGCTTTATATCAGCTCTATACAGGAGGCCCTGAAGAAAAAAAATCCCTCAAGACCGTTATCATCTTTGGGGATGTCTTGTAGTGTTTTTTTAGGGGAAGTATGGAAAGGAAGTTCTGGGAAGGAAAAGGTATGAGGGGTGGGTAGGAATCTTAAAGTCAATGTGTCCAGAAGTATTTCGGTTTTTTTTAAACATCTCTTCTATTGCGGTGCAAGGCGATGGGTCGATATGTCCGGATGAAGAGGTCTAGGTTAGGTCTCCCTCTATCAGTCTCTCTTAATCCGGCTTGCTACATTGTAGGAGGGCAAACGCATCCGCCACCAAGACCTAGAAACACCTCACTTGAGATCATGTGAACCCGGGCACCTCTGCTAGGTGACCAAACATAGCTAATCACTTGGGACGACCTATAACAGGGGGGTTGGTTATATCAATAAATGGTTCACAAGGCGGCGGTATTCGTACCTCGTACCCACCCCCCCAAATTGATTAAATGTAAGATTATTGACATAATCATAATAATTTTCATTCTAGCATTCATTTTCATTCTCATTAATTTTAAATCGGTTTCGAAAGGTCATAATTATGTGCACTGCACACTTTTCTTCCAAATTTTCGAAAATTCAAATTATAACTTTTTTATGAAAAGCTTCAATTTTCATGTTGAATCGGTTTCCAACGCTCATAAAATGTAATACACAATTTTCTAGCTAATATATGTATCAAGTATCTTGTATCTTGATCAAGTATCTTCAAAATCAAACAAATTATTACAGTTCCAATTATCCGCGGCGCGGCGTCGGCGTCGCTTCAAACTTGAAAGTTAAATTATTCCAATGATTGGCGTTGAATCGGCTTCGAAATGTCATGTTATAACGAACTCTCTTCCCTCTCAGAAGGTTAACAGAAACCAATAAAGCATTGTGGCAGCGCCAACCACAGTATCATCAAATAATATGACTTGCATACATTTACTTTCTAGTCATTTTATAAGTACTTAAATGTTCAACAATACCGCTTTTAATAGATTTTTATAAGCTTCAAATAAAATTATAATATCCAAAATAAATATTAGCGATAAACTCGAGCTTCAGGTTTAATGTTGAATCTGCTTATAAAAGTCTTCCCTCTAAAAAGCTTAACTAAAACAGTTATTGCGTCTGCGTTATAGTAATTGTAATAACAGTTGCATCAAATACGCACCGCACCCTTTATTTCTAATTAAAACTCCCATTAGTCATCTTGAATCTAGTCAAACGCTTAACATAATCTCTTCTTATTCTGCAAAGATCACGCAACTTCACAACAATGGTAGTGTTGATGCAACTATGTACATCTCCCTTCGCCTCCACCCAATCTACTACCCATGTACCTATCCTCCGACAAGGTGGGTGGCTAAATTACTTACATGTGACATTTTGAAACAATAACTCAAGGAACAATCAGTCAAAAGAAGAAACCTGTAGTGATGCTTTAAGGCATTTTATTCGAATCTATTACGGAAACCCAGTGATCCCTCGATGCCATAATATCGAATCTCACAAAAACGTGCTGTGTAAAAACTAAAGTAAGTCAGTTTCCTTCCAAATTACCACTTTTTACCAAGCTATTCCCATAGTTGAATCCTTTTTTTATTACAATCCATCGATTCTCAGTCAATATATCTGCGACTACAGGGAGTATCAAATACTATCTATCAATAAAATATGATCTTCATATTTCATACTGAATCCGTTTCGAAAGATCATTATTATGAACCGCCTTCCTTTGAAAAGGTTAACAAGAACCGTGGATGCTTCTACGTCGTGGCAGATCCAACTAGGATTGCATCCGATATGCATTGCACTGTTACACAATTTGTTTGATTATGACTGCATCAGTAATGTGTAAGAAAGTCAGTTGGGTCAATAGGTTTGTTTGTTAGACTCTATACACATAGATCAGAATAGTAAGTTTCACAGCGCTTTTCAGACTGAGACAAACCTGAGTAAGCAAAGGTGTACATCAATGAATAGCAAAACTAACCAAACTAAACCTATAGGTATATCCAGTTTTAGAATTAAAACCCTAAAGACAAAATGTAAAAAAAAATTCTTCGGGTAGAAAAATATTAATTTGGCAAACAAATGGAATGCATATTTTGATCAAAGAAAGTTTAGATACTTAGCAAACAAAGCCATATAATGCTCTTCCACTAGCCATTATACGGAACGCAAATCATTCTAAATATGTCACACATGTAAATATATAACACGTCAGCCAAGTCCGATCAAACGTCAACGATTTTATTAAAAACCTGTTTATAGGTAAGAGTTTTCAATGGTACGATGCTGATTGTCCTTAGTTTGATTGTTATAATGTGTTTTAATTTACTAGAGTATTTATGAGTAATATTGTGTTGTTATTGTTGTTGTAAACTGCACGTGCGTATGCTCTCAACACAGGAATTCCTAGTGAGACAGGCACAGTGCATCTCCAATGTAATGTAATTAATAAAGTTGAATAAATAAATAAATTTTGGTTTCAGCGGTAAACAATAAATACACGATGAAAAAAAACCTTCGTAAAACTAATGAGTGTGTAAGCACTTCAAATGGTATGCCAGTGTATGAATCCTCTTACTCTCCTTTCTTTTCTCTCGTGCCTTTTACATGTAAAAGTAGGTACATTTTAATACAAACACCACGTAGGCTAAAGCGTCTACTAAAATGGTAGTAAATAGATCCTTTAAAACCAGTTTGAATTTCAATTGTGTCCCAACTTACTGATGGAATTTTAATGAAACTAGGCTTGGGTACATTGACACCTTTATTCTAACCGTTCCATTCTGGGAGTGATTCTACATTCTAGAAACGTTCAGTTGAAAAGGATTCAAACCATGTTGATGGGTAACTAACATGCATTGGAATGTACGAAACAAAAGGTCCCTCAAAAATCTGAATTAAATTAAATAGTTAGGAATGTTAAACAACACTCTATCTGAAATTTTATTCTAAATGCGAATACGTAAAATACTAAGAACGGGTTATTTCAGATAATTTGGATAATTTAACAAATTTCAAAGTTAATATTCAAGTTCTGTTATTATTTCATCAATGGCCGGTTATTTAGGTACTAGAACTAGAAAAATATCAGAACTTCAGTGGAATTGAATTTTAACTTTGAAATTTGATAAATTGTTCAAATTTTGTGATAAAACCCGTTCCTAAGTTGTGTTCCATGTCTACCCTTGCCCTATTATCTAGAAAAAATTAACATTCAATTTTTATAAATTGAAAAATATGTCTCGTGGCCAGGGCGTGCGAGACGGACCTATCCTACTGTCGAATTTGCCCTAGCAGACTTGAAAAGTGAATCTTTTCGAGTTGTGTATCTTATTAAACCTAATAAAAATGAAAATCTCAGATGTTTCAAACTGAATTCTTCGGAAAGTTACTAATTCATCGTCTAAAAAAATAAAATAAGGTGCAATCCGCTAATATTAGCGGAATGCACCATATTTATACCGCGCAGCCGTTCCCTCTAAAAAATTCATCCGAGAAAGATTTTTTTACTGTAGAAGTATTCGGCCAACCAGGGAATAGAGAATAACTGATAACAATATTATAATAACCAGATCGTTCCATTTAGTGAATCGTCTATGAAGATTCACGCATTTAGATGTTAGTTTCCTTCCGGTACTGTAATTTAATCCACATAATTAACAGCATTAACCTGTTTAAGCGAGCTGCATCAGGTTATGGGAAAAGTTCAATCTCCATTACCATTTATACATAATATCTGCATCAGCTCATTTTCTACGAATTAAAAAAGATGTAGGTGATTTCTCATGATTGAGGCATTGAAAAATATTAGCGTAAATCATGTTTATGATACGTACATATCGTAATATAAAATGTGCAAAACTATCTCAATGAAAATTTGCCTCAGGATCATTGCCTTCCAAAACCAGAAATTTACCTATCAATTGTTAGTAATCTTGAAAAATTACGTCATTTATCCAATATAAAAATACAAGACACGTTATATTCACAGTAATCGAACAAAAATATAGCATCGCTTATGAAAAGGACAGCCTTTCAAAGAATATTCATATGAATGGGCTGCTAACGTACGAGTATGTCCGATGAACTTAGTACAGTGAAAAGACGCGCATTGTCGCAGTAATTTACTTGTAAGAAACAAGTAGCTAATTCACAGAATATATCACATACATAAATTTTCGGTCGTTTTATGCATTCCAATCAAATGAAGATATCCGTCAATTCTTTAAAATCCCGAAATTAAATTGTAGGAGAATTATTTCTGATCAATTGTTATTGTACAGAATCCTAAATAACACGATATCTTCCCCGTATCTTTTACAAAAAATAGATATTAGAGTTCCTGGTCGCAATGGCAGAAACGTATCCCTTTTTTATAACAGCCGCTCCAACACCAACTAATTACAAAATGAATTCATACATCGAGCCTGCCACTATCATAACACACTACAGACATCTTCAATATAACTTTCAATAAATTCAAAGCAACACTATTAGATAAATGTAATGCATCATAACACACCACTTAACATCCATATTTATATTTATTGTATTATTTATCAGATTTCTTTTCCTAATTTGCAATATATTTACATATTCCCTAATTACATACATATCATCCTTATTCTCCTATAAGATCATAGGCTTACCCTTTATTATGTTTTTTCTATATTCTTATCATGCATATTTAAGTATTTAGCTTCTCTTAACTATTTTTTTCTTAGTTTTTCTTGTCTAGCTACTAAAAAAAAACGAAAATTTTTATCAGCGAAATCATGTTTTTAGGCTTACTGTTTTATTTTAGCACTCTTTTTATGTATCTTTGTAAAGCTGTTTGTTTTCCAAATAAAGATATTATTATTATAAAGAAAAATATGCATATTAAGTTAATTGAATTTATCACGAGAATGTGTTAAAAGATATTTCGTTTGAGACAAAATTGCTAATAATTTATCTGAGTATACAAGTATACGCAAATATATTTTGTAGTTTTCTAAAACTGAATCAAATCGTGCATTACAGTAACTCGCAAAACCTTTGTGCGCAAAACTGAAACCTTTTCCGCTTCGGTGTTTTGGGTCATTAACTGTATTTCGAAAGTTGTCTTAAGTAATTTAATTGATATTCATTGAAGTGATGAAATCCTGCAGATCGGATGTGGTTTGCGATTATTGGAATGTCGCTAGACAACCTTGAACTCTCTTGTGCCGAGATTGTAGAAAATTTGCATGAAAATTATCATTTAATGTCGTTAGTAGTTAGTATTTGCCGTGCCTATTGGATAATTCGAATGACATATGTCTATTCAATACTCTTATATTATTAACCTAGGCTTTAAGTGTGTGTGCCTTTTCATACCTTTGCTTTGTATTCACCAAATTGGTTTGAATGTTTTCATTACCAACCACTTTGCTTACCGGATTGGACTAGATTCCTCTTTTTGTATGTGAGTAGTTCCAAAGAATGTCTTTTCAGCATATCTATTGAACGCAATATCGTATCTTTTATCAATGAAGTCTGTATGTATGTATGCAAAACAAACAAATAAATTATGTACATGAACAAAGTTACGCAAGCTTGGCATTGAAGTATGGAAAGCAATAACAGTTTAAGACACAATGAGATAAGACCAATATAAATTCCTTCTTAAAAGGTTTTTCCTCGTCTAAAACCAATAACTCCCTTACTGGCAAAACATGAAAAGACTCTCGAAATATTTGATTGTAGATAAGCTGGGTATTCTTAAGTAATGGAAAACTACAAACTACCCTCTTAAAATCTCACAGTAGGACGTTAAGTCACCCTTAATGATTTAAGGGTCCTAAATTATACTAGTCATTTTATGTCATAAACATGCATTTGAAGATCTTTATGAGAAGATGGCATCTTTTTTATAGAAAATTCTTTCCGGATTCTGGGGGCAAACAATATTATCTCAAATAACAAAAAGGGAGGATTGTTACACTTTGAGATTTGTCTCGTGAAATAGGGTAACATTCCAACCCGCTGTCGCGACAGGTATTATACAGCCTACTGCCTTTACAATACAAGGGTAGGCGTCACACATTAAAATACCTGCAAATCGTTGAAGCAAGTGAAACTTTATTTATTGTCATCAAGTTTATTTTGTAGAACTCCGTTTTAATCTTAAGTTATTCTTTCATAGGTACATATATTTAAAAATACTATTATTCGATTTATAAACATTGTTTAATTATTATTATTATTTATTTATTTATTTATTTCAAAACATACGGCACAACATGTGCCATTTACATAATTATATTTATATATATTATAATACAATAACATAAGAAAGTGACATATAAATGTAAAGTTAAATATAAAAACAAAGGGTAAAAGAAAGGAGTTAAGGTAATGAGTAGTAAATAGAATTATGATGTATAAAATGAAAGTATAAAGTAAAAGTGTAAACTATAAAATATAAAGTATAATGTAAAAGTAAAAAGTTAAGATAAAAAGTTGAAAGGCAGGAAATAATATAAACTATAAGTTACCTTTGTAAATAATATAAAGTACAAAAGTTATAAATATAAAAAAAGTATGACAAGTAAACAGTAAGAAATGCTCTTAGGAGCCAAATATTGAAGATAACCAAAATTTAAAAAAAAATATATAATAAATAAAAGGAAGGTATTATGCGTGACAGTTGTTTCGCTTTCTATTGTCAAATAAAATTAGTTGTATAATAACTTCAGAAGGCTAAACAGCTGTCTTACGTAGTAATAATCACACAGCAGAAGTTATTTAAGAATAAACCCTTTTTTTTATAAATTGAAAAAAATAAATGTTGAGTATACAAGAGAAAAACTTTTTGAAAAATAAAAAATACAAACACAGTACGGACAAATGAAATTTATTCGGTATATCGCTGGAAAAGTTTTTTCTTAAATATAAAATCTGAAACTTAAAAGAACATTGAACCTTTTACCAGTAACAGTGAACTGTGTGTAAGAGTTACTATCTACCAAGTATGCACAAGAAAACATTTACTGTATATTTTATTAGGCATGCCTCCACTGTTAGACAGTTAACTTACTATTGACTTTCACAAACAGTATGAAAATTTAACCACTAATGTTGATGAAGTATCTATTGTTGTTCTCCACACACATTAAAAAATGACCTCTGGTAAAGCGATTGACCTTTAAAGAATTTACAATAATAATTGGATAATTTACAAAGCGTCGTTTTTTGTGAAAAATCACCTCAAGGGTGTACACTTCTTGGTTAAACAAGAAGAAAACATAAAATTAAAACAACAAAAATACGAGTACTTGTACAAAAATTGATTGAAAGGCCGTTTTGAGAGGACACTAACCTCTCCAGCTGAGCTCTCTTGAACATTGCACTGCAGAGGGAAGGATGAATAGTCACTCCTGGACACACTGACCCCTAGATGCCTACCCACCACTCATACATTTTTCTTTCCCAGAACTTCCTCTCCTTTCTTTCCTTAAAAAAACCCTCCACCCTATATGACATAGACACTGAGGAAAATTATTTTACTCGTGTGCCTATGTGGGATTACGCTAAAATTCAAAAAAGTAAAGCTGCACATTTTTACATGGGATTTTATTTTCTGAATAAATATCGTTATTAAATGTTCCATAACTTTGTAGTTTAGAAGCCATAAGGCGTGTGTGCAACTTTATTTGTGGTTTTTTTTTAAATAATATAAGTAAAAAATAATTTTTAAAAAATAATTTCATGGGTATTGTCCATTAAAATCGGTTAACATAAAGATATGATTAAAATATAAAGTGCGTAAGTGCCGAGAGTTTCAAACTTTCACTAATTTATCTTCAAAATGAGCCGAATTTCTTCTGAAATAATTTATTGAGCTCGACTGCTAAAACAAGATAGTATGAAATATATTTTCATTTCGCTTTCAAAAAATAAAAAAAAACCGCTACGAATTGATTTCTGCTATACATTTCCACGTGCTATGAAATCAACGCGAGTTATTTATAAGCATTTTTTTCATTAAGCGACATGTTTAAAAATAGTTGTAACCGATAAATTGTTTTTTTTTTTCACATCTGCGGTCGTTAATCAAAGTATCTCAGACAAAGTTTGTAATCAATTTAGTATAGTCGAATAATTTATATTTTTGTCTATATTGGCGACTTTTCCGCATTCAACGAAAAATCTGTGACTCATTGAATTTTACAGATTTTTTTTAGAGTCAGAACGTGGAAATACAAATTAAAATGTATGCGTTTTAAGTTTAGCACCTTTTACGAATTTCCAACATTACTACATTTTATATCACAGAATTTATGTTTTAAATTTCTCCACACAGTAGGCCCTGAGGAAAATAATTCCCCTCAAGGCCTACCATCTTTGGTGATGCTGTGTGGAGATTCTTTTTTGGGAAAGGATGGAGAGAATGTATTTGGAAGGTAAAATGTATGAGGAGCGGATAGTGGGGTCAATGGGGGTCAGTGTGTCCAGGATTGACGGACGTATTAATCCATGTCTCCCACTGCGGTGCTAAGCAATGTTCCGAAAGAGTTCTGCTGGAGAGGTCAAAAGGTCTCCCTCAACCAGTCTCTCCCGATCTGGCCCGCCACGTAGTAGGTGAGCAGGCCAAGACCCGGACACACCTCAACCTATGAACCCGGACATCCCTGTTAAGTCACCAAATATAGCGAACCATTAGGTATGATCTATGGCAGAGGTGTTGGTTATCTAATAAACAGTTCCGGTCGGGCAGAACCCGCCTCCTAAATTCTAATCAACAATTATGGTAGATCCGATCGATGCTGATTGGCAAAATATTATTAATATTAGGTTGGAAATTTTAAAAAAAATGCTTCAAGATATCGTACCCAAGATAACATCAATAAGTATGACGGAATCGGGTAAAGACCTCCAACCAAGTCAGCAAGAGACACCTGTGAATATGTATTGTGCAACGAAATCTTTGAACCTCTCTACCGCGGATACGAGACTGACAAACTAATGCGACTTTTCTATCATAGAATCTTGTAGACCCACCTAAGGCGTTTTTCTACCTGTTATGACACTAGCCTTTCATGTGTAATGAGAATATGTGTAATAAACCGTGCTAATTTTAAATGCTCTTTATTACACGCCATAGAGTGCCGTAACACCTGTATAGAGACTCGTATAACGGTATTTTTGATGTATGCAGTAGGTAATTGAAACAAATACTGGGTCAATAAATATGTAAATCAATCAATGGTTTTGGTCATTACGATTTCTAACGTTACAACATGTTCAACAACGATGGCTATGATATAATAATCAAACTTGCTGTACGTGACCAATATATTGCTTAAATTAACCAACTATTTTTGTTACTTATTCATACCGTCATTAACTTGAAAATTACTTCTGAAACAACTACAGTTTTCGTGGAGTTTGGTGTCAAAGCCATTGCTCTTCTGATTATTATTTTTTTTTTAAATATGCAATTCACCTTAAAAAGAATGCTTTGTGCCGATAAAGTTGAGAAATATAGTTATAATTTTGAGGATAATCTATAAGGGGATAGGACAAATCAAATAATAGAAGTCATTTTGATTATTTCCAATATCGAATAACGTATTTCTTGGTTCACTGACCAAGGATTATCTGCTGTTGCTGTATTTGGATATTTTATCTACGATTTTTCACCAGATGTGACTGTTTTCTTAAAGGAATACGAATGAGAATTAAAAATAAATGGTTTGAAATACCACCTGCTCAAGTTCACAACGCTTTCCCTTATATACTACGTAAGTCGTCGGTAGTAAAATTTCATGTATAGTAAAAAAAACACTTAAAAGCTGTCAAGGAATACAATACAAATAGGCACTAATAAATACTTAAGTTTTTTTTTTACTTTATGAGTAAAATCTCAAATTGTAATATTTAATTAAATGAAGACAATATAAGCGAAACTCAATCGAAAATCTGAGATATTGGCACCTCTGGGACTCGAACCCAGGACCTCTCGCTTTCCGGACAAACGCGCTGTAGTAATATAATAACGCCAATAATATTATATGCGTTAAGAAAATGAAGATAATGTGGGTGGTTCTTAGTCGAAGTGATACAGTTAAAAATGACCGAATTTGATATCGACACCTTCTAGCAGTGGTAGCGCCTTTGCCCGGAAAGCGAAAGGTCCTGGTTTCGAGTCCCAGATGTGCCAATATCTTTTTCTGTTTCCAGATTTTCTATTGAGTTTCGCTTATATTGTCTTCATTTTTTTTAAATACTTAAGTTTTGGCAAGAGAGAGATTCGTAGCAATGAATTAAGACAATACCAAACACCAGTTTTCTTCACATGATTTAATCTCTGAATTGAACACGTTGACCTGAACACCATTCTTCCATGTGCCCACTGTTTAAATGTTCTCAGAAGCCAAGTGCAGATTACAGATTCATCATACATACAAATTAAGCCAGATTAACCGTTCTTTCATACATAAATGATTTATTCTGTTGCTAATGTATTTAAAGAAACAATTATAATTGTACGCCTTGTTCTGCCTACGATCATAAAACAACTTGTCATATTTGAGTTTTTTTCAAATAGCACAAACAATTTTCATCCAAATTGCTGCTTGAATAGCACATAGAAAAATTTAAAAATAGTTTTAACGATCTATTATACTGGATAATAAACTGAATTATCTCAAAATTCTCCATGGTTTTAGCTACATAAACAAATCCATTAAAAAGGTGGTTGGGTATTATTCAAATTATTTATTTAATTAAGTTTGATTCAACAATGAAAACACGCCTTTTTACAGTTCGTATGAAATCTTTTGCCCGGAGAGCAGACATGTCGTAAGAGCAATTAATTTTTCTTCAAGATGAAGCACGATTTTTGTACTTAATACCAAATGTGCTTCATTCTGAATGTCAATGAGTCATAGTCACCGAAGCTCAACTGTGAACTTTAAAACCTGATGAACATTCATTAAAGTGATTCATTTGCCGAAATTTTGTTAATGAGATAAAATGTTAAAGCAAGACGATAACTTGAACAAGATCATTGAAAAACAAGAGTATGAACTTAATAATGTAGTTTTTACAGACTGACTTTTACATGAGGCGAAATATGGACAAAATAAAAAAGGCAAGCAAAAAGTTGATGCGATAATGATGTGACAGCATAAAATTTTAGCAGATGTACTGCAAGTCCAAAAGAACCCTGATATGATAATTTCTGTAGATGTACTGCATTTGTTTTTTTGTTATTTATCATTTATGCAATAGTTTATATTGGACACTGCTGACTTTTGTTTGTTTATATATCTCTTATTATATCGGTTTTTTTGTTTTTTATATATCTCTTGTTGTATCTTTTTTTTGTTTATTTATCTCTTTTATTACGTCTTCAAATATTTCTTAAGTTCCAATCATCTATATAAATGCATTAATGAAATTGTGGCAATTGGATCTATCAAACCGCGTCACAACCTTGAATGTAATGTAACAATTTGTATACGGGTTACTTCTGAAGCATTCATTTCATACGTCTATTTTACAAGAGTTTATAGTCTGTGGATGTGATTAATGATTCGCTTTGAAATGAATTCAATCCTATTTGTTTTTGCTCTACATTAGACGAATTTTGCTAGAAAAAAACAATACCTACCTACCGTTTTCCTAATGATTGAAACCGATAAATTTAACAACATGCATGTAGCCAAATTTGAAACTCGTTTATACATGCCGACATTTAATGTTGTAGGCATTAGTAATGATAAAAAATATGTTTTATAGAAGAGCTTGATGACCTAATGTACGTTGATCCAACGCAGGTCACAGACCCACCATTATAATTGTGATAGCCGTTTTAATGAAATGCTACTTACTCGTACGCTCAACTGTTATATATAAAAATAATTATAAAACTATTTGGGTTCAAAGTCCTACTGGTAACCTAATGATTTGATCGGGATTCTGGGTTTTTCTTTGATAGTGATCTCACGGATTGCTCCGTCAAATTACAAGGTGATGAAACTAACCTAATTAAACAACTTATTTAAATATTACCAGTTTACGAATAAATTGAAAGTATATTTTTTTAATGTTCACCCTACGAGGGTGTTCTAAGCCATTGTATATTATTTTTTATTTGAATAAGCATTTTTCATTATTATTTTATATTTAGAAGATTGGAGTCGAATTCTGAATTAGAAGGGATGAAATTTTAAAATAAATGGAAGCAATTTTAGATAAAGCGTGATGACGAAAAACGACGATTTTGCAATAATAAAAAAAACTTAGCTAGCAGGGAACCAGGGGCGGTTCGTGCTATGAGGCAGGGGAGACTGTGCCTCCCCAAAAAAATATTAGGGAAGAAAGGGGGAAAGGATACAAGAAATAAGTATCCATACATACAAAATGTATTAAAACTTTATTTTAAATATTAAATAATAATAAGCCTTTTTATTCTGGACTTCTGTTAGGTTTATATTAGATATGTTCTTATTTGTTATAATATATCCCGAAGCTCGGTTTGCCTCTTGGCATAGGCCTCCTCTAACATTTTCCATTGGTACCTGTCACGCGCTACTCTTCTCCATTGATATCCAGCCGTGAGTTTTAGGTCATCTTCCCATCTTATGTGTTGACGTCCTCTTCTTCTCTTGCCATCTCTAGGATGCCAGTCAGTGACATTTTTGCACCATTTCTCTTGTGGATCGCGAATCATGTGTCCTGTCCATCTCCTCTTTTGTTGGTCTATTCTATTACGTATTTATAAATTATTTGAATATTACCCATGAATATTTTTTATATATACGAAATAAATATATAAGAAACTTGTTTATCAAAAAAATTACAGTAAATTGGCCATATTTCATGACTTTTCCAATGTATGCTTACGGTATAAGTAAGTATCTACCTACGTTACGCGTATCGAACGTAGCAAGTATTAACTGGCCCAGCACACATCCAAATGGGAGTACCGTTACAAGTATCGCTTATTCGTCAGACCTCACTTGATATTTCGTACGAGACATCGCCGCAGCGTGTGGTTACCTCACAGGCGTACAGGTGAGGTCGAATTCCTCTAGCCGGTTTTTCTGGGGAGCCTCCTTGCGCCACGAACTGACACACCCAGTATCTACATGTTTACGAGATGAAAAACACACTAATTTGCATAATTTCTATTGAGATGTTTGTAGTGGGACGGCCGGGTGGCTTTTCGTTTGTAAATAACTCGGAATAACATTGTGATATCACGGTAAATTTGAGAGGCTTGAGAAAAGTTATTAAAAATCATCAAAATTTCACATTGTTTGTGATGGAAAATTGCAGCTTCAAAACCCGGTGCAGACCTCACTAATAAGGTTGCCTTGATTTATAGCAATCTTATATAGAAGAAGTCACCTGAAAATAAAGATGCAACATCTGTTATTCACCCACCAATATATTGAATTCTTGCGTGGTTTCAAGGACAAACATTTACTAAATATTATATCTTATGGGACATGCTTGCAACACGATATTGCTTTCTACCCACCTTGTCAATACATACTTAAGATCATTGCCACTAATTTGCATTAAACTTGTACAAATTTTGATGAAGTGCAGCTGTCTAGTTTTTGCGGTGCTCTAACTTTTTTTTGCGTACGACCTTGTTAGAAGAAATAATATTAATGTCCTACGCGCCCGATGGTAGCACTAATTGCTTTACAGAAAGGTAGGCAAAGACCCACTTGTTTTAAGAAATGTTTTGTCGTCTGAATTTCAATCTTACGTTCAAGTACAGTGACCTCTTTAAATATATGTATAATTTACGCGGTTTTAGCTACGCGTTTATTGTATAGGATGTATAAAACAGTTACTTTAAGTGAGACACGACTCGGAACACTTTACAATTGTCTGACATAATACTTAATGTAATGAACTGTCGCATCGCAAAGCGGAAAGAGTACCGTTTGGTCCGTTTCGACGAACCGGAAACGGCACGTTCCGAATCGCAAAAGCACTGCCTGCTGGTCCCTTTCCTATTGGCGGGCTGGTGCTCAGTGCGCAGGCTCCATATCGGGTGCTCCTCGCTCGAACTTGGTCAACCGGAAGTCGGCGGGAGAGCCTTAAACCGCCCATACATTACTTTGACCGTTTGACAGTTTGGCTGAGTTATGTGGGCGCTGACGTTTAATGTAGGTTCACATGACAATCACATATATTAGCGAATGCACGAATATACGTGCTTACAGGTTGTTTGTTTTTGTTCTCGATCTCTATATGTTTTTAAAGAGTGATATTATTTAGACATTAGTTTTCCACATTAGAGTTGAGGTTATGTTCGTGCCCTAGTGCTCTTAATTTCGTTAAATATAGAGTTTTGACAGAATTTACAAAAAGTGTCCACATTTCTGCAACTACACACTATTTGTTTTGTAAAAAAAATACATCGCATTGCAAGTAAATACAATCGATTGAAATTTTTACATCAGAATATATATTTTTTAATTTAATCTGTAGTGGGTGTACATTTGGGAGGCGGGAATGGGTACCGCCGGCCCGGGAGCCTTTATTGGATAACTAACACCTCTGCCATAGGTCACCCCAAGTGGTTCGCTACTTGGTGATTCAGAAAAGGTGCCCGGGTTCATGGGGTGAGGTTTGTCTAGCTCTTGGAGGCAGATGACCAGGACACACTGAACCCCAGATTCCTGCCCTTAAACCCTTTTCCTTCCCAGAACTCTCCTCTCCCTCCTTTCCTTAAAAAAAACCCTCCACACAGCACCCACAAAGGTGACATAGGCCCTGAGGGAAATTATTTTCCTCAGGGCCTCAAAAAAAACACTCAATGTGAAAGTATATTGCGCGTCCACATTTGTAAAGAATTTTGTTGCAACTTATCTTAATTTAGAGAACTGTTTACAATTTAGTGGCCTTTATCTTAACATTTCACCTAACAAGCATTCTACGCATAGCACGAATACTAAATTTGTGTTAACACCATTTTCCATCAATAATTTTTTTTACTAGTACGAAGAAAGATCTGCCGGCAATGATGAAAATGAAAAATCAGTTTTTAGTTTCGTTATTTTATATTCGAAATCATTGTGTACACCATTTCTTACAACATATGTGGCACCGAGCCTTTCCCCCATTCGACATAAGAATATATTATTTGAAAAAATCTAAATTACTTTTTCAAACATGTCTGATAAATGGGCGTAACTTTATGTTTATCTACGAATCACAACGGTCGTGTTACAAAACAGACATTTTGAAAGAGTGCGCTCGGTTTACTCTTCCAATTAGTATGTAACGCCCCTAACCTTTAAAATTTCAATATCCACAACGCGCATCAATCTTACTTCTTATTTCTAACTTTCTCGATAGATATCTTTTCGTTATTATTTATTATGATGTTGGGATAACGTATACCGCACGAAGATCTCTTAATCATAATTGAAATGAGCCGCTTTGATTTATTAATTGCTTTCTCTTCCTATCGCCGGAGTACGCAGATCGACGTTTAAGTGTAATTTTATTGCCGTAGCCGAAAGCGGAACAACTGTTCGACGTTAGGTTGCGGCGTGCTAAATTGTGGATGTAGGTAACCGGTGTTTTATTTGTTTAAAAATGCATTAAGGAAATGCCTCGTAAAACGATTTGTTTGTCAGGAAAACACTTTTTTATTTGATGACCACACAAGAGTCTTAAGTCCTCAGGGCCAGTAGGATCCTCGATCCTACTGGCTAAACTCCCACTTTTGAGAATGTTGTGAGGAGTGGTGGGTGCTGATGATATTTTTCGTGCTGGAGAGTTAAGATTGAGAAAATATTTCGCAAGTCAAAATTTAAAAAAAATGTTTTGTTTGAAGATTTCCGAAGACGCGTCGTGTTATAAATATACTACATTTTTTATATATTCTAGAAGCTGTGCGAAATATCTGTTTGAAAATGAGTTTGAACGCCGAAACTGCTGTCAAATGATGAAAAAACTAAAATACTTGCGTATCTTAATACAAATATTTTAAAAATTGATTAATTTGATTATCAAATATGATGAAGTAGTATCGTGATTTATTTTTCGGGTATTATGATACTGAAACGCTGTATGAAACGTTGGCTTAGGTGGGTAGTGCAAGACGTCATAACACCCTAAAAATAAATTACGGTAATTGAAGCTTATCAAATTATAAAAAAAATACAAGTGTGCAGTTCGCACGCGACAGAAGTGAAATCTTCAGAAAACTAAAGTAGACAAGAGTGGGGAGACTACGAAGCAACGCACAAAGAGAGACCTAATGTTCTATCTCATTCTCTCTCAGGCTGAATCCTATAAATGTATATGTTTGTCTCTTTTTAGTGTCGCTTTTTCGTTTCATCGAGTTTCAAATCATAACGCTGCTAAAGAAGTTTTCACTTCAAAAATAAAATATAACATAAGATAAGGTTGTATAACAAATAAATCTAAGCAAATCTCGTCGATACAACCGACAGATCGTAACCGAGACACTGTGACAAAGTTTCTTATATTCTCGCCATTATATAATTATGACGGCAACGTAATGTGTTCCCATAAAGTTTTATGGGATATCTCAGTTCTGTTCACAGTCCAGTAACAGAAGATTAAGATTAAAAAAACTTTTACTTCATTACGAAGGATATGAAAGTTGATTTGCGTTTTTCTAGATGAAAACTCACCAGACCGATTCACCATTCTTATGGTAAGAGTTTGAACTTAATACCAAGGCACATGTTAGATAACCCAAGACATAGGATCTGTTTGTCGGCTTAACATAGAGGAGAAATACTAGGGTCAGTCAAAAAGTAATGCCTTTCCATTTTTTTTCCTTTAATTGTCAAGAAATAAAAAATGCAATTACATGGGTTGAAAACCTATTGGCGATTAATTTGTTACTTTTCAATATAATATCCGCTCATTTCTACAGTTTTGGTCCATCTTTTAACAAGGGCATGTATCACAGTGTTGTAAAAGGCACGGTCACATCCAGATCACACAGTTTTGATTTTTTTTGTCCTTGGTGAGTTTGTGTGATGCCATTCCATTGACTGCCTCTTTAATTCAGATTCAAAAAAATGAACCCACATTTCGTCTCCGGTCACAATTTTTTAAAAAACTAATGGCTATAAGTATTGTGAGGCTATTTTTTTCTTATTTCTTTATTCTGGCCGGTCAACTTTCTTGGTACCCACCTTGTACAAACTTTTGTTGAATAATCAGTTGTCAAATAATCGTCATCACGCTGTCTTTACTGAGGGAGAGAATGTGACATTTGTAGTTATTTGGGGTCATCACGGATGATGTCATCAACTCGCTCAATATTTCGTGCAGTCACTGCAATCAACGGCCTGCTGCTCCGCTTTTCGTCAGCCAGCGGTGTTGGTCCTTCAGCTTCGTTACAGCGACGAACCCATCATCCAGCAGTGCTGACATCCACGGTTGCATCATGGTACACATTTTCAGTCTTTCATGAATGCCAATGGGCGTTTCACCTTCTACAGTCAAGAATCAATCACAGAACGCTGTCTAAAACGAACATCGATATCGATGTCGGCCATTTTGCAAGCGACTGTAGTTATGCCACCTGTTGACGCAAAAAGTTACTACTGCAGCAAATTGTAGAAGAAGGTTTGAGGAATAGCATTAAATTAAAAATTTTCACTTAAATAACTTTATTGAAGTAGAAAAAAATAGGAGGCATTTCTTTTTGACTGACCCTCGTACATACATTAAATCTCAAGTGTTAGGAAATATTAAAAGTTGAGCAATCATCCACACTTGTATAGGTGTGTATTAGGAACCATTCAATCGATGTTTTTTTTATAGATAGTTACAATGAAATACAAAAGATTTTTTTCTTAGATTATATTCAATTCGATTTCGTGTTGCCTAATCAAAAATATCTTCCTTTATTGATAGGTTTAACAAACGTGGATGGTTTTTTTATTAACGTGTTAATAATAATGTTTTCTTTTCTTTCAGTGTTGTTTTATAATGGATGCAATACACAGTCTATAATAAAAGATATTCAGTAATAAAAACATCATTACATATCGATTCGTGTATTATTTTCTATAGTCATTATGACGTTCGTGCTAACGCAATCCTTATTATTGTAATTTTAATGATAAATCGGTTCGTAAACCGAGCTTTATAGAGTTAGTAATGGCATAATTCGTATAGCGCCAATTTGTGTGAAAAATCTTTTTTTTAATACTATATCATACCGCACAAGAGTTCTAACTGCTCCCAACCATCTAGAATATGGCATCCCTAATTGGGGTATGTTGTGAAGGTAAGTGGGGAGGAGAAGGAGAGAAGTACCTGGCTATTCAGATCTAGTCACCAAACACGGCAAAAGCCAGTTTAAGCAACCTTTCAATTCTGAATGGCGGACTTACACCAGAATGATACTGAGAGCATCTTCCACTCTGGAACGAGCCGCAAACATACCTTATTGTTTAAAATTGTGAAAACACAAATAAATCAAATAAAATTTAACCTCTCATCGTCAATCAATCAAATGAGATTTGAACCCCCTACCTCATGATCGCTAGTCGAGATCCTTACCCCTGGATTTCGGAGGCCATCATTTATTGTATTTGCAGATTTTTTCCAAACCGCGTAGTTTCGGAATGCGAATTAAGGATAAATGTTATAAAATGTCACATTTTTTTACGTGAATAATAAATGTGAGTTCCTGAAAAAATATTGCGTTCAAATTCGAACATTGCTGTACCCTAGATTGGTTTATTAATGCTGTGGTTTGAACTTGTTAACTTTAAAACCAGAGGCAAGAATCTTGCCACTTTGCAACGGAGTTTTCCAACATTGGAGTGGCTCATGGCGTTTGTCAAATTGAGTAACATCTAATCGAAGCTAACAAAAAATTGCTCACCCAAATTATAAGTTTCCTTGCATGTTATTATTTACTTTTGCAACGAAATTTATATTGAAATCAGATTGGTATCTCGGTGAATAATTCACTGGATCATAAACCACAATCACAGTGGGTTGGGAGTTGGAACACTGATGCAATGGCATACTTAAACGCGTCCACGGAATTCAATTTGTCACTGCAATTTACCGGCGCCGAGCAAAACGGGACATTCATTCCCGCTGCTTTCGGAATGCCACGAGGCCGATGAAGACATTTTTCAGTTCGGTGGTTTTACTTGTTTTTAGTGCAATTGCATTTTTGTTAGTTGCAAGTACAGTTACAAGAGAGGGCTGCGCCAATGTGGGCCGCCGTCATGAGTTACATTACAAGACTGCATTTGGAGTATGCCCCATGCCCATTCTGTTTGTATGTAAATTAAACATCCTGTAGCTGTAGGAGGCCGTTAGTGACACTTATCCAAAATCTAATTTTGGATATCTATAATACTTACTTTCATACCAGGCTTTGTCCACAACTTATATTCTTAATAAATATTCATGAGGGCTTAAGACCCCGCATTCCGAAATTATACCGATTTATAACATCAAATGTCCCTCAAATTATGATCCTAAAATTATTAAGAATACATTTTGTTCTGTTATTTAAAATATTAAACGTATGAAAAAATTCTCTTTAAATAGGGATATCCATCAAGTTTTTGGTCTATTTTAAACGAGCCGTGTTTTATTAAATATTTTCACAATGTTCACTTAATTATAACCGTTTTTTAACATTAGCTCCGTCTAACATTCTTATTTACAGATCTCCCTTTCAAACCAACTTCTGTTTCTTTTTACCGCTTACTAACGGGCCTTAAGTGAATTCTTCATTAAAAATATTGAAGGATGAACGTACAAAAATCCGGGGAAAATCGACATGTTTGACTAGAAAATCGAAACCGTAATTTATATATTCTGCCCCATATGTGGTGATATTATTGAGGTAATTATCACATTTTTAATAGTCCTTTACTGAGTATCATAAATACGCAGTACAAAACACTTGCATACTGCAGGAAAAACAGAGATACAGGTCAGCACCTACTTCCATTTCAATCAATTTAATATGAGCCGTAAACTGTCTTAAATCAAAAAAATCATTTTGTAAAATAATCCAAACCTAACACAAACATCAATCTTACTGTAGCGAAGAAAGTCTCCGTAAGACCTTCATTGAAATAGCTGTCATTGTTAGACATCACTACAAAAACTATCGACAATATAACATCACTTTTAGGTTGAATAAATGAATAATTACATTTTTTATTCCAGCATTTCCTTTTCCAATTTTTTGCTGGGTTATTTCCCCAAGTTTCAAATTGTTTGCGAAGTATTCGGTATATATTTTGCACCAAGAACGAATAGAATTATTCTGGCATTCTAGCCTTTCTATCACGTAATCGTTTAAAATTAATACATTATTTTTCTTCAATGGTTGTTGAATCATCTTTATATTATTTCCATATATAATAGTTACCTGTATATTCTAATGACTGTTGTTCTCCGGATAGCTATCTGCTACATGTAAGTATATTACCTGGTAAAAGGTCACGAGGTTCTCTGTATATCGAGGTCAGCAGCCTTTCCACGACTTTTCTCTATGACAAATCTCTGCGGAGCGTCGAGCCTTTGTCTTACCGGCTGATTAATTCTTCTCGGACATGAGAGCAATTTATCAACATTCAACATTTATCAAGCAAATTCCACTTACAAAAATACTGTATTTAAATTTTATTTCCGTGATAATACTATTATATAGTCTTGGAAACTACTCATAACCCAAAGAACACGATATTATTCTCAAATAAAATGTAACTGCACGGAGCTAGTAAAGCTATGGCGTCACCATTCGGGGATTTTTGGAAATGAGGGAAGGGAAGGATGTTTATTTATTTATTTATTAATTTACGAACAAAAGTTCATTAAAGCATTATAATAACACGAACAAAAAAAACAGAGGTGACATTGAAGGGAGAGCACATATAAATGAATAGCAATGACAATATAAAATGTAAAAAGTACATATAGAAGACACTACAAGTCAAAGCATGAAGAAGCATTTAAATATTGCGTATCGACTGCCGAAAGTCATTTAATTTTACACCAAAAAAATCAATGCTTTGACTTGCGATATAAAGGATAGGAAGCTTAAGAAGTAGATAAACCTGACTATGTCACTAAACAAAGCTTAAGCCGTTGGGAGGCAAGTATGAGTAACACCGCCCCGGGAACCATTTATTGGATTACCAACATCTCTTCCATAGGTCACCCCAAGTGGTTCGCTACGTTTGGTGGCTTAGCAGAGATGCTCGGGTTCACGTGGCAGAATTTGTCCGGATCTTGGAGGCAGAAGCGTCTGCTCACAAACTGCGTGGCAGACCGAATCGGGAGAGACTGATTAAGGGAGACCTTTTGAACTTTCCGGTAGGACTCTCTCAGAACGTCGCCTTGCACCGCAGTAGTCACCCCTGGATACATTGACTCCCACATTGCTACCCACCCCTTTTTTCCTTCCCAGAACTACCTCTCTTTCCTTTGCTAAAAGCTCCTCTACACAGTATCCCCAAAGATAACGTAAGGCCTGAGGGGAATTAAAAGTAATTAATAAGTATAAAAAGAAACTAACGATTCCGAACGGTGGTCTTCTGCCCTCTGGAACGAAGTGAAAATAAGCCGTATTTTTATTAAAAAATAAATATTTATTTCAATATTTGACACATGTAGAATGTAGATCGAGCAATAGCTTCCCTAAATTATTTAAATTAATTAGGAATTATTTTCCTCATGGCCTCCTGCGTGGAACTAATGTAATATTTATTTGCCTTACTCAAATACTGGTTACTTTAGGTGCGCCATTATTATGCCCTACTCACCAAAATGTGTGAGAAAGAATACAGTTATTAAAAATAACGAGTTTTCGTCGTATTTTCCATGGGATTATTGGTGTTAAGGCAATAAAATTGAGAGTTTGAGAGTGGTGTCAAAAAGCATTCACTAAAAGGAACGGTAAAATAATTAATAAATACAATATTTACATTGCTGAATACCATAGTGTCAGTAAACGGTATTCAGGTATCGCCTTTGGTACTTCAAACTGTATTTTTAATTCCTGACAAGAAGTTTATTACAATATTAAAATAGAAATTACATACTATTTTAATAACTCAGGTACGCCTCATACATCATACGTATGTCTAGTAATGTTACGTTGTCGTGTAAACAAGCTTCTGGTCCGAGTGGTCCAAGTTGACATTGACGTTACCAATAAGGAACTCCATTGAAAAATATTATTGCTTTAAAAAATATGTTCATATAGACCAATAAACGCTGATTCTGAATATATAAGTTTTATTTCATAATATTAAACGCAGAGTGTTTAAAAAATTATTAAAAAGTGCATTTTTAAACCTCTCCTCAAAACACAGCGTCAAGTTGGCATTACTGAAATGGTTAACGGTGACGTCACTGTTAACCTGCTAACCAATTCACCGAAGTGTATCAAGATGTATTGACATTTGAAATCTTACGCCTTACGCCACGAAAGACACGCACGCCATTCAACATTTCGTGTTTTTTGGTTATTTTCATACTGTTAAAGAGATTTAGATAAATAATAGTTATTGTGTTTATTGGAAACAATATTTAGGCTCTCAACAATTAAAATTATGACGGAAAAGGGCTATATTTGAGGTTAAGTATCATAAGTCATAAATAGGTCATATGTCATATTTGACATTTGGTTTACGATACATCGGTCGTATTTTCGAATTGTTTTTAGTATCAAGGGCTTTTTATACAAGTTATTACACAATCGTCATGATCAGTATATTATAAATACCAGTGTTTCTGTATGTGTTATACATAAAACAATGTACAGTCACGCCTGAACACAAAATTCGAGGCTTACGATATCACTTGTTTTTGCAATGAAAAAGATGATTTATTGTTATTATACTGCACTTTGTTAAAATACAATAAAAGAACCGGTGAAATGTGGACATTTTACCAATGTTTTTCTATATTAAAAGCAGTTAATCTTGAATAAAAAACACACCTCACACCTAAAAGTCATCCCAAAGCATTCCGCCATTGATTCTTCTGGGTTCTTCATTCTTCATTCAAACAGGGATTTTCTGCCCAAAAAAATTATTTCCCTAGATTTCGAAGTGAAATTTCCCTAGAATTTCACATTTACGCAATTACCTACGTAGCCACCTGATTGTGTAACACTAATTCTGTTATATGTTAATTAATATGATTAATTAATTGGGAAGATATCGGAATTTGGTAAATGTACTTATAATACTGTGCTTTTCCAAATAAAATACTTTTTGCTACGTGAAATAATAATTTAAAAGTACGAACACACTCACCACTGAATTCCAAATTAAAAAAAAACACTTTGCACAATAAAAATCAAAGGAACTTAAAAAATTTTTTTTTCAGAGGTCCCATTTATCTTTTTAGATACATAATATCATTTTGAGTTGTCAGTGTTAAAAATAACATTGCATGTAAGTACATGAACAATAATTAAGATTCATAGGAATTCCAAAAAAAATATATACGTATATAAAAATATATATATAAAATATATATAAAAAATTTATAAATAATACCAGTAATATTGTCATACGTAATAAAAAAATTTGCCAGAGTTCGAAATTTCCCTAGATTTTGTCCTGATTTCCCTTTTCCCTAAAAAATATTTTTCTCCCCTAGATCTAGGGAAATTTCCCTAGACATAACATCACTGATTCAAAATGACAACTTGAAAGTAAATAAACTATCGGTGGGTGAAGACGTCACACAATCCACCATAGATACGGTGCTTTTCGTGGGGTCTTGAAAAATTAAAATTTTGACAATTATACAGTAGTAATTGTCTCATACTGCCACTAGTTTCCAGGACACAATTTTTTGAATATTTAGTTTTAAATGTTTTTAACATTTTTAGGGAGTCTAAGTCAGGATTCATTTTTAACATTTCCTCCAGGTCCGGGTTCTGTGCAATTAGGTTTGGTACGATATCATCATCTTGAATATCTTCATGTAGTCCTTTTAGAATGATCCTAGGTTTTATTAATTATTTTAACTATTAAAACTTACTATAAAAATAAAAATAAAAGTGCAGTTATTTAAGTTTGAGGGTCTTTATTTATTAAAAAAAAATTTAAAAAAATTGGACTGGAGTTCTCTATTACCTGTTTAACCATTTTTTATATTTTTCACTTTTAATGATTTTTCAAAGGAGCTCTTGAATTGAATTTTTTTTATTTTTTTATCTTTAAAAAAGTATATTTACATTGGGGTTTTTTTGGGTTTGCCTGTCTCACTAGGATATACCTGTGCCGAGACAGACGAGACGATTGTTTCAATTCATTCTGATTAGTCCGGTCACCGCCAATTACATGGTTATTTTTTCCATTAGCTCCACACAGGAGACTGAGGAAAAAATTCCCCTCAGGGCCTATGTCATCTTTGGGGATGCTGTCTGGAGGGTATTTTTAGGAAAGGAAGGAGAGGAAGTTCTTTGAAGGAAAAAGAAATTAATTCATCCCTTCCAATGTGTTCCAAGGTGGTGTTCCGAAAGAGTCTGGATAGAGAGTTCAAAGGAACTCCCTCAACCATTCTCTCCCAGTCACCTGGTGAGACCCAGACAAGCCTCACCCCGTGAACCCAGCGAACCATTTGGGGTGATCTATGCAGAGGTGTTGGTTATCCAATAAATGGTTCCCCGGACGGCGGTATCTATACCCGACTTCATGGTAGTTATATAAATTGCTTTTATAAACCAGTTTTATATCAACCACAACATTATCGTTCTCAGTGAATATTTCACAAGAATCACAAGTGATCTAGAATAATATGAGATAGTTCCCGCACGATTACCATCAGAGTAATCTGCTCACCTGAATGCGCACTTAGTGAGTGGATTACTGAAAATAAAGAAAAAATCTACAAACTCTCGTTACGTATGCGCTTTGGCAACATCAAAAGATTAGACAGACATGTTGCAATTGTGTTAAATTATTACTAAGTGATTAAAGTAACTTAAATTTCATGTGAAATAAACTCTAAAACTTTTTTTCATTACAATGAATAAATTCCGCAAAAGTGTTAGCTGAAAAGACGAAAATTACATATAAAAATATTGCTGCCAGTGCAGATTTGATTAATATTCTCAATTACTATTTTTAATTTGTATTTGTATTTTTTTTTTCATCTAAATCTAGACATATTTTTTTATTCACTGAGGTTATTTTATAATATTGTACTCGACGATGGGAGCTCACTTGTATTGTAGGGGACACATTGCAAAGGTAATTTGTGTCAGTATAGTTGAAGACTTAAAGATAAAAAAGAATAATAATTAAAAAATAACAAATAAAAATTGAAAAATTATGTAGGTATATAAAATATAAGTGCAGTAAATATCAAAAAAATTCATTAAGATATTCATCAACATTCCATAAATTGATTCATTAGAAGCTTCGGTCAATAAAGGCTACGTCTATGATTAGAAGACTTTAAAATAATTAACAATTCTGTAACATTATTTAAAATTGCAAATAATAAGGTTTAATTGTTTCATTTCACAGGAAGACTTCAATATAAAATAATTTAAAAACTAAAATTTTGAAGGCAATTTGAACAATTGCAACTCATATAATTTCGATATTTATCAACCGATAATTGGTTTTACAGTAGATTATATAGTTTGCCCTTGAGGTGATTTTTCACAAAAACGGCGCTCCAAAAATTATCCAATTATTATTATTATTATTATAGTATATAGTATATACTATATTATATAGTATCTATAGTAGATTCTGTACATTAACCCCACACAACGCCAAAACGGGGTCTTTTCCATGAATCTGAAGTTCGAACATAAATTCGCTAGTTGAAACATAAAAGCTGGTCATTACACATCACAACTGTTAGCATAATAATGAGTTGTAAAAACAAGCCATTTTCATTCAGAAAACGTCAACGTATTGTTGGGCACTCGTTTAACCACTGAATAAGTCAAAATGTACCACGGTACCGTGAAAAGTTACCGAGACCAAACTCGTTCGACCAAATTCGACACATAATATCCACACCCAAATTAAATGGATTTTGGTTTAATCATAAAATCGGCAAAGTGGTCGCTATAGTTGACATTTTTTTCACTGCAAAAAGAAACACACTTGCACAATAGAAATATGAAGATTATCAAATAATGATTTAGGTAAGTAGGTAACCAAAAAGTAATCGCGATAAATGGGATAATTTGGCGAGGTTGTTGCGTTCGTATTTTGTTATTTGTCAATGCGCTTTGTTGTGAGAATTCCTGCAAAGTTATTCAATTCCTATAAGATAAATGATAATGCCCTATTACTTAACGCAAACAGAAATTATCCGCTTAAATGTATTGTGTTTGTTTTCCCCAACAAGCCAGTTTCCCATGAGTTTACAAATTTAAGTGAATTTTGTTGTTCGAGGTAGACAAAATCTACTTTTGCATTGTCGCAATGACATTGAATGATTTTCGTCAGAGAATGAGGTAATTATGTGAATACGAATTACACGTTTGTTTATTGGTAATCGTTACGGAATCAACAAGTTATGCACTTTTAAACTGTGTCGTTATGCTCCCTTTCAAATCAGTATTGACGTGGGAAATTATTACGTTTCCCTTTTAGAAGATTTTGATTGTGTTTTTATATATGGGTAACGAACTTATTGTATGACAAACTATGAGAACGAACTCTTTTAATTTATTCACAATATGATAAACATAAGATTTCCGCACCTTTGCAAGATGAAGATTTCCCTGATGATATCCAACCTTTAACCACTCAGGCTAATTTGTTCGCTTTTAGGAACATATCATGCAGGTCATACGGTCAAAGAATCCTTTATTATTATTAATTGAGAAAAGTGATCTAAATGGCGTTTGATAGACAAAACACAACGCTTTATATTTAAATTTAAAAATTAACAATAGAAGAATTAAAACGTACACATATTTAAAACCAAAGTTTTCGAAAGCAACTTGAGAAAAAATTATGACACATGGTGAATTTTTTATTAATTATTTTGGTAAATTTTCGGGATTAGTGTCCATGGTTATTACGAATAATTTTTAGAAAAAAACTTTAGATTCGCCTTAATCACTATAAAAGGAAACTTTTTGCATCACGGCCGGCGGCAAATAATGCATTTTAATTTTCAATTGCGTTAAATAAAATTTCACTTCCCGAACCGATACTATAACAGCCCGGCGGCCATTTCGTCACTGTTATGTTGGTATCCCTGATACAAAGAAGAGCTAGATACGATTGTAGCCGACTTCGTGGGATACATGATAAGGCGCGTAATTATGAAAAACAGAATTATAATGTAAACAAACCTCTATTCGTATATATTTAGAATGGTTTGTTTGGCAAAGCAGGGTTTGTGTAGCGGGCTTGTGTATATTATCTTTGGTTTAAAAAACAGCCTACGTTTTTAAATGGTTTGTCTGGCAAAGCAGGGTTTGTCTAGCGGTCTTGTGTATGTTATCTTTACTTTAAAAAACATCCCAGGTTTTGAATGGTTTGTTTGGCAAATCAGTGTTTGTATCTACCTCTTGTTTGTATCGGGGATACCAACATAATTTCGCTCTTAAGGCGATTTTTCTCAAAAACAGCGCTATATAAGTTGTCCAAATTTATTATTATTATTATTATAACAGTGACGCAATGGCCGCCGGGCTGTCATAGTATCGGTTCGCGAAGTGAAATTTTATTCGCAATTGAAAATTAAAATGCATTATTTTCCGCCGGCCGTGATGCAAAAAGTTTCCTTGTATAGTGATTAAGGCGAATCTAAAGTTTTTTCTAAAAATTATTCGTAATAACCATGGACACTAATCCCGAAAAATTACCATTATTTTTGTAGGACACGGCTAAAAAGTGAGGTGAGAGCATCGTTTATAATGCATGTGTCTAATAAAATATGCATGTGTTTTTAGTTTTTTTCATTCATTCATCAGTAATTTTAGTTAGAAAGAACGTGAGGTGAGCATTTATTTACTTTCTATGTTTACATTCAAAATTTGAATATTTCAAAAAGTTTTTTTTTCTAATAGTAAAATTTGAAAGCTTATTTCATCACCTTTCAAAAACAGTTTTTCGTTTTCTGATACTTACGTTCAGAAATATTCCATTTATTTTTGTTTTTATTGCAAAGCGGAAATGTGGTGATCTTCTGACAAAATATGCTCGAGAGCTGTTGGGGATTAATAGGAGATTAACAGTCGTCAGAAGAAGAACGTACTTATTAAATTAATATAAATCCACCGTAACAAATAAATACGGCAAAAGTCATTCGACCTATTTCCGCAAAACAGTTTCCCAAGAAAGGTGCTCTTAGATATAAATCTCCTACTTTCAAACTGAATCAAAGAAATATATTATTGTTCATCCCATAAAGCGGTTCTCTTTGTATCGAAAGTACAACCGTTGTAGCAGACTGCTTTGAAATAAGGATTTCTAACATTCTTCAACGTACATCTTCGCTACAAGAATTTTACAATTCACGGTTAAGTTCTTCGGTCGGTACGACGATTGCGTCTGCTACCGGAAAATTTCCATTAGACTAATCAATTAATACGGGTTCATCTTTAACTGGTACAAAGAGTTGCCGTAGAAAATCATTGAGGTTTAATGATGTACTGCGTAATACACATATATAATTTTTTTGTAATATTTGCCTCGATATTGGAAAATGTACGATTTTGTGCTTCCATCTCGTGAAGGTGGAAAGCACAACATAAACTGAATTAGATTCCTTTCGACCAAATCCCACATTTGAGTATATGGGTATGCATCATTTTGTGGAGCGGGTATTTTTAGGTATATAGTATACATCACGTGATTCGCTACGTTTGGTGGCTTAGCAAAGGTGAATGGGTTCATGAGATATGATGTTTGTTCAGGTCTTGGGTGGCGTGTCGGATCGAGAGTGACCGGTTAAGACGACACTATACCCTAAAATATATTCAGAATCTTAACGACGTAAGTAAAGAAGCCGTGTATACAAATTGCGACTCGCGACCAGTGTATTGGACGGACCTATTGTCGAATTTGCCCTATCAAAGAAAAGAAGACGAAGAAAAATAATGTGGGGATCTAAGGGCCTGTCCGCACAGCGATATTTCACCGCGCGTTTTTTTTTCGCAACATTCTGTGACACATGGGGCTATCCGCACTGGCAGTAAAAAAATCGCGCGAAAAAAAATTCTGTGGTTTGATGCAAATTGAACGCGATGCGGTGCGGATTTATTTCCGCGCGAATATTTTGTGCAGTATGAAATGGTGTGGCTATGGCCGCACTGCGGAATAAAATTCGCGCGTTTCACATCAGTTGGACCAACTAGTTGTAGTAAATTATCAAATGATTTTTTTGTCATTCTGTAATAACCCAAAAACTTTTTATTGTATTTTCGCAGCTCTTGATGTTTCATAAAAAAAAATCCTTTCATAGGTCTCAATGCTGTAAATGGGTGAATCCAATGTTCGTGACATCTTTTGATACGTCTGTTATGCCGCCATAGTAGGTATTAGATAAATTAAAATTTTAGTTCTGTTATCCATTTACACGTGCGTCTTAGCCGAGAACTATGTCATACGGACAAAAATCGCACGAAATTTTATTCGCAGTGCGTACTAGTTGTAATTTCGATCGTGGAATATAATACGCGAGAATTAAAAATGCGCGGTGAAATATCGCTGTGCGGACAGGCCCTAACGACGTAAGTGAAGAAAGCGTGTAAACAAATGTGCGCCCGCGGCACTGCGTATTGGACGGACGTACGGTCGAATTCACCCTAGCAGGTCTGGAAATTCGACCTTTCCGCCGGGTTCATTTTAGTTAATTCTGAAGAACGTGTTACTAATATTTAAGATGTTTCTAAATGAATACCTCCCGAAGTTATTAATTCATCGTCTAGAAATATAAAATCTGGTGCTCACCGCTAACTTTAGTTGTACAACGTATTACAATTTGTTAAAGGCCTTGTACGTTAAAAAAAATATGGCAACGTACTGTTATTAATCTAAAATATAAATAACTCTCATCCCTCGTGAGGCATGGAAATAAAAATGATAATTCTACTTCGAAATCGACGAAATAAATTAAAATGTGAGTCTCGGACAAACCCCCGATAAACGTGGTTATGTCTCGCCTTAAGGGAGATCCTTTGATCTCTCCAGCCGGACTATTTCGACCTATTGCCCTGCACCGCAATGTTAAGACACGCTGACCCCCAGATTCCTAACCACTTCTCATACCCTTTTCCTTTCCAGAACTTTCTCTCTATAAACATAGAATCGGATGAGATTACTTTACTCAGGGACTCCTGTGCGGAGTTAATGTAAAAATAAAAATAAATTAAAAACATGAATAACTGGTATGTAAGATACTTAGCATTGAATATGTACATTGACCGGACTACAAAAACTGCAATCAGATTAATTTTATTTAATTTAAGCAAATAAACAGGTTTAATTCTACCCACTAAGCAAAGTGTATTTAGGAATGAGGTTAAAATGAACGCGTGAGTTTAAAGGATGTGTAAGACAAAGTAAAATAAAATAATGAGACACCTCGTAAGAGGCAACTTGCATATTAGCCATATATTAGCCCATTTAATGAATTGATATAGGGGTTTAATACTAAGGTAGTTTCAATAGTGGTGTCGAAATTCAATGAACTTTTGATCATGAAATATAATTTATTAATAGCAGTAATAATGTATTTAATAGAAGTTTGAAATATAATATTTCACTCAAATGGTGTGTTGAAATTTGTGTTGTTAATTTTTGCCATTGTTTTACGCGATCTTTTGTAACTGGTTTTAACAGAATAAATACATACGCAATCTGCGTGATATTTGTACAATTTTCACATAAGGTACTAGAAATACCACGAAGCTTACGTAATTAATCAATTAAAATCTGAGACTTCAGTCACATTTGACAACAGGTACACGCATAATCTCGCAATCTCTTGCGCATTCCGGTCCCAACCTATTGAAAAAACAACGGTGGGAAAATGACTTAGCTCGAATAAAGTTAATGATTTTGGGGCATTGCACTGGTCTATCAATCATCTATGCTATAGAGTTCAATGTAACTTATGTTATAAAGCCACGTTTCAGGGAATTTAAAAAAAACTATAGTTTAAACATTCTTTGAGTTTGCTATCACAACCAGCTAGCAAACTAGCCAAGTAAAACTTGGTTCTATGGGAATTGAAAACAAATTGCAATTAAGTTCACATAAAGACTGCGCTGTATTGTAAACTTAGAAGCAATAATATACACATAAAGATATATTACAAAAATATCATTTAAGGTGACGTATATTGAGCCACAATTCTTACGTTGGTAGGTACAAAATATTTAATTTGCTCCAATTTTTAAAAAAATTCGTATAAAATATTAACGTACGTTAACATTTTTTGAAAAGAGTTATTTTTTCTGATTTGTCATTAATACAGCACAGTTCAATATTGAAAAACTTGTAATTTTTTGTGAATTGATAAACGCAAATTTAAATTAAAAATAAGTAAAGATAAACTCCTTATTTGTTTATGAGGTAGTAAGAACAGTCCACAGTGGCGTCATGAAAATTGCACATCCTTTGATCTTAAAATTTAAACTATTTTCAGTTCGCAACTCCAACTCCATCATTATCTGTTAAGCTTTGGAATACTTATTTAATGGAAAACTAATAATAATTCATAATCTGGTCAATTTTTATAAGAAAAACTCTCTTTTTATAACATTTGAAGGTTATTTCCATGTAATATATAATTGAAGAAATAGATAGCAATAATAATCTAAACGAAAATATGAAAGGGAACAAGATACAGGAAAAAAAGATAATGATCGCAACTGGGACTCGAACCCAGACCTCTCGTCTAACTGGGACGTGCAAGTTATGCTTTAAAATATTAAGATGATTTGTTTGCGACCTTAAACACGCAATATTATTATAAATAAATAGGTTTGTTCGTGTAAAAACACAAGTCTTTCAAAAAGGCGTCCAAACACAATATTGGATTAAATGTTGAATTTCTATGCCTTGAATTAGGTATTATAGAAACCAAATTATTTATTTATATTCATGTTGCATATTTACGAGCGCAAACAAACCATTTATTATTTAATTCAGCATAACTTGCTAAAACGGTTTCATCATAAATTAAATAGATCACCACCATTTATGAACGAGCAGATAATGAATTATTTTAGTTTTACCCTAAAAACTTGTTCCAAATTAATTAAGTAAACATAAACATGTCAAATATTGTATCTTTTTTTACGTTTTCATCCACGCTAGTTTGATGAGAAAATTGATGATCAATTTAGCGATATGATTGCAATTCATTACCAAAAAACCCATCAGAATCAATTTTGCAAGAATTGCCTAAAATAAAAATGGAAACTTTTCAAAAAGTGTCAGCTATTTCGCCTTTAGCACCGCCCGCGTCGGGAATGTCGGGCTTAGTTCAATGGGGAAATTGACAAGTCGCGATTGAGATCTGCTTCGTGTGTAAGTGTGCCAGTGCCGCTCGCGCCGTCAGCGATTGTGGGAACCGGCACGACCCGACCGCGCGAGAGAAGCCCGCAACGCGGTCGGCGAAGTTACTTGTACGCTCAACGTGGCCGCTGCGAGCCGCGAGCCCCGCTGGGAATGAGATGGTTAATTTATTGAGCAAGCACCTGTGTGAAAACTCCCGAATTATTATTGTCTGATTGTCTACAATTGGTATTATTTTATATTTCTGAAATAGCGCAATCGAATTAGCGAGCCTAGTGAGAGAAGTGAAACTTCTTCAGTGCCGTTAGTGACTTAAAATTCAGGTGAAATGGAAAAGCGTCCCAACTCAGTTCTACACAAATACTCAGTTCTAATATATCTAATGCGGTTGATTCGCACCTCGGCGCTTACCTTCCATAGCGTAGTTGGCAAGGTGCCTGGCAAGTCTCAGCGGCCAGAGAGACAGACATCAAGCGAACGGGGGTTCTAATCCTACGAAATTTAAAAAAAAAACATTTTTATTTTGTGAAATCAATATCCAATTTTCAAACCACTTTAAAAAGAAAAAGAAAAAAACGCGACTTTCTAGTTTCACTTCTACCGCGTGTGAATTACACATTTAAATTTTTTTATTAGCTCTACACAGGAGGTCTTGAAGAAAAAACATCTCTCAGGGCCTTTGTCATCTTAGGGGATGCTGTGTGGAGGTTCTTTTTAGGGAAAGGCAGGAGATGAAGTTCTGGTAAGGAAAAAGATACGAATCAATATGTCTAGAAGGACGGACTCATGAATTCATCCCTACCACTGCAGTGCGGTGCGTCTGCGGTCAAAAGATCTCCCTCAACCAGTCTCTCCCGATCCGGCCTGTCACGCAGTAGATGGGCAGACGCATCCGCCGCCACAACCTAGACAAACCTCACTCCATGAACCCGGGCACCCCTGCTAACGTAAATAACCACTTGAGATGACCTATGGCAGGGGTGTTGGTTATCCAATAGATGGTTCCCAGGGCGGCGGTACCCATACCGCCATCCCAATTATTAAATTGACAGATATAATAGAACTCTGAAAGAAATGTTTAGATACTATTTACTAAATTTTCAGTAATTATCTACTAAACAGTTTAGTTGCTGTGGTGACTGCCGAACTTTTAGCTACTGTTTGCTAAACACCAGTTTATTTATGACAGCTTAACGATTCAGATATTCTAGCTAAACTAATCGGTTGAGACAGCTTTCTGTGTTTAGTTGTGTTTCCTAAACTGTTGTGTATTTTACATATATCTAAACCATTTTGTAGTGTTTGGTTAGAATAACATAACCGTTTAGATGTAGTAACCTTATTATTTAGTTCATAAACAGGAGATGTAACTAAAGTTTTGTAGCACTTTGCTCAAGTTTGTGCAATGCAACTAATTTTTATGTAAAAATACCACATTTAGATGTTCCAACCTCAGTTTGGCTATTTGAACAAAACATTTAACCTAACAAGATGTTTAGTTAAATTTAGCTAAATACTTTGGGAAGTAACAAATAAACTTAAGCTACTAAAGTGAAATAGGTTTAGTAAATTACTTTAGGTTAATTAACCAAACCGATTATTTTGTTTAGGTAAGTAAGCTTTTAGTATGCTATTATTAAAGTTTAGTTGTCGTAGCTCAAGCACCATTTACTAAACAACGACGGTATCTGCACATAAAGTAGTTTAGGAACTCGTAGCTGAAGTTTAGGCGATGGTTATACAACTTCAATTAGCTTAACACTTTAGCTAACTCATTTTTTTCAGTGAAGAAACTCTACGTGTCCTGGTGAAGGACCACAATTGTCATTATATTGTCAAATTGACGACAACTGGTATTTTTTTTATAAATATTGCTGAATTAGGGCAAACGAATTAGCGAGTTCAGAGATAAGTAGCGCGAATAGTGACCTTCCAAAATACCAGCTCGTTGCCAGTAAGCAAATAAATAACTCACCGTTCTAGAGCTTTTAGTGGCACATGCAAACAGATTTTCTGCTTCATAATTAAGCGGTTTTAATCATGTCACCTAAAAGCCCTATTGCAAATAAAAATGCGAATGTATGAATATACTTGATGTGGCACGATTCCACTCGCTACCTTTTCTACATATTTTTATTCTGTTTAAATAAAATGTTCTCTGTTATTATAACATTCTCTTACTTTTTCAAGTACTTCATTTTTTGTTTGTTTGTAAGACACATTAAATAGTCCTATCCTACACCTAAATACTAGCTTTTATCATACACACAACATACTTTATTATATGTCAGGTCTTATATAAAACTAGTACATTATTAAACTAATACACGAGTACACAATACATGTCTTTTGTATTTCTTTTCAATATTATCTCATTGTACTTCTAATAACAACTATATCACTTCAGCGATAGGATTTTTGTGTACTCATTCATACTTATGTTATTCTTAATACTACTGATACCCTCCTGTGTACCACTGTATACCTACTTATTATCTAATGAATCATTTTAATGAAAAAGCCATTTTATGGCGTTTAAATAAATAAATGAAAGCACCCAATAACATTATTTTAAGTTAATTCGCTGAAACAATTGTGGAATAGAGAATTTCTAGGAAATTTTATAAGAAAACATTAAAATTACAATAAGCTTCAGGTACCGTAAAGCCAGCGTTATGTATAATGCATATTTAATCACAATGGAATGGTGCTACGTAAGTACGGTTAAACCTTAAGGAAATTGAGATTCGACCTCAATAAAGCAGACATAATACAGGATGTAAATTTCCTTTGCGACTTAACAGAACTTCCTTCAATCAACCATTAGGTAATCATACCCTTACCTGTCAACATACCTATGACTTACCCAAGAGCTAAACACAGCATAGACGTGGGATAATATGTAGGAACGATTGTTGTTTAAAGCTTTTTAAATTTTATATTAATCGTGGATCAACACCTTCCACCCATTACCCACTTCGGATCTTGGTAGAACATCGTTGCAACACGAATTTCTGTTTAGTCTGTCAGTAGGACGATCGCTTTGGCGGCAGGAAACTAGTTTTTCGTATACATAAGAATGCGGTAAATCTGCCTACATAACTCGGCGTAGTCGTATGTACGTATTTCAACATTGGACGTTATGTAGGTATGACTATTATAGGAACATCGTGTCACGAATGCTTTTCCATGCCTTGTTTTCCTGTCTTGCCAATTTACAGATGCATATTTTCATTTTGTGCACTTGCAAAAATTTTGAAATCAAACCCACATTGTTCTAGCTCGTTGCTTCCATCAACATTATCCTATCGTGATAAATTTCCCAACATATCATAAATTATGTCTTATAAATATTCCCTTTTATCTCTAAATGCTAAATTATTACTTTGTCTTTCTTTCATATCTTTCAAATGTATAATTTATTTATTTATTGAAAAAAAGTAAAAACATGAAAAACATAAGCTGCATATCTCACTAGAGCATTCCTGTATCGAGATATGCAGTTTTACAATGTAATTTTTTTTAAATACATATAAACTTAATAAAATTATAATTATAAACCTACAATAATACTTGAATTCCAATATTTTATACCTACCATTGTTATGTCACGATTCTTGTCTTATGAATATCCCCTTTCCGTCCTAGTTAACAAAATATTCATGCTACGAGGAATGTTTTAAGTGTGCTTCTTACGTATTTTCTATACATATAATATGTTCTTGTAATATTGTTAGTTGATATTTTTACTAATAATCTTTTCTTTTTTTTCAGAATTCGACGATGTTGATAAGGCTCAAGGCGACCCTAGCGGTCGCCATCCTCTTCCTAGGAATATTGGATTTAACTAATTCAGAGGTATGCAACTTCTTATATATAAAAATCTCGTGTCACGGTGTTTGTGCTCGCACTCCTCCAAAAAGGCTAGACCGATTTTTATGATTTTTTTATGTATATTTGGTAGATATGAGAATAGGTTTTAAAGCATATTCCATACCGATAGGTGATTAAGGAGTCCCTATCCAGAAAAAAAATTCAGTTTTATTGACAATTTTTTTTATTTAGCATCAAAAAATACCTATAACACCAAATTTTAAACCTCCTACCCCCACCCTCTCATTTTTTAATCGCGATTTTAGTATTTTTATATGAACAAATTTAACCGTCTTTCGTACTTCAAACAGAACGAAATTATTTATGTTGTTGAATGACAGATCGCGCTACGTTCGCCTCATCGAACTTTCATCCACACATGCGCAAGACATTCACGAGAAGCGACGCGTCATTTTGATATTTCATTCGGTATCATATTCTCGCGTGGGCAAACCGTCGAGCTTATTTGTGTTGGTTAAAGACGGACTGACAAAAAACAATATACACTCAATTCCTCTTCGAAATTCATATTGATTTTCTTCATTTCATTTTCTTACTTTAGTTGGTGTTTTTTTTTTTTTTATCAGCGGTCATCGTCTGCTGTTCTCCATTTCTTTTTCCGTCATAGATCCCATCCCCACACACTTACATTCGTTATTTTTTATTTAACAACCAAAATATTCACTATAAATAATTTATATGTCAGAATAACGTTTGTCTGGTCAGCTAGTCTCAATATATAAAACATTGTCGGGTTATTTTCACCATTTATAACTCCAGAACGGCTGGACCGATTTTTATGATCTTTGATTTATTGGATTTGTCTCCGCCCCGAATAGCATAATAGCTATTAAAACATCGGAAAAATTTATGAAAAAAAAAGATTTTGAAGAAAATTCTTTTCCTCGTACATTCTAACGAATGTAACAAATTCTCATTTTTTGAAAGAGCTGCAGCAATACGTGATAAGTATAATATTGAATACTGAGTGAATTCCAAAAATTCAAAAACGTCAAATGTCAATGCGCTGATTGTTTTGCTTTTGTTCTTAAACATATAATGCTGCCCCTCTTTCTTACACAATAAATATCAACAGTCGAAATTAAGTACGTTCACCGTTAGGTGAACGTACGTCTGCACCCCTCTGAAGAAAAAGTACAATAATTATAATAAATATCCCTAAATATCCAATTCCCGTAAGTAAGTGGAAAAAAAGAATATCACTAAAATATAAATCCGTAATCAACGCCATCTCTGATACTGACAAAAACAACACGGACAGTTGGCCATCGATAATTGCTTCGTTGTGTAATTTTTAACTTAATAAAAAAACTGAATTTAATTCAGCTAATAAGTTAAAAAAAACATCGATGATCTGAACATCGTTCACGAAACATGTAGATTGTGTATAAATAAAAGTGATGTAAAGAAAGTTATTTGTCTTTTCATTAAAAGTTAAAAAACAGTTATTGATTCTGGGGCGATACGATGTTTCCGGGTCAGCTAGTATACATATATATAATTAAATTATTCCTGTATAAAAAAAAAACGAATGCTCTTTCCTTGCACAAACCCGCTTTGCATATTTTTTATTTAAAATAATTGTTACGAGTATTTTACCATGATAAAATGATTTACATTTTCACTTTTCTGAGCATATTATGTAGACGGATAGACACTAAAAGCATACGTGAGGGTGTTTCATGTTCTTTAAATAAACAAAAATATAACTTCCGTGTCATGGTTGAATTGAATGTAAAATGATAACCACATTTTTTCCACCAGAAATTGAAATTTTGTACGTTTCCTCAAAACGAAACATTTCGATTTCACGCTTCAATAAATAGCCAATTATATTTGTGTAAAATGGAGACATGCAAATACAGCGTTCTTATGCGTTAACGTGTGGGTTGTGAGACTGTTTGTTGGTTGTGTCTGGAATGTCAAACACCTCGAATCCGTTGAGAGTTTCACGAAGCGAGAGAATGTCTTAAGACACTTAAAATAGCCTTGAACAACTATCATTGACGTGACTCAAGGAAGTTAAAGCGATGTTTTCATTTAAGGATACCAAAGAGCATTTAAACTGCAAACTCGTGGGGAGTAATAAAATAGCAACCATAAAATACTAATATTATATGCCTTCTAGATAAGTAGTAATTTCGTAAAAATCTTTGCCTTTTAGAGACATTTTGTATTTCTGAACTCATTAAAATATCGGCATATTCGTTGATATGATTCGTTTGCTAACCCAATAAGCTAAATGTCAAGGCTATGCTGAGTCAGTCACTATTTAATATAATACAATGTTTGGTAGTCACTTAACGTTAACTTATTTTTAAAAATGGTTTCTTTGACGATTTTATTTTACGGTTCGAACCAAAAATATATCACCTTTTCGCCACAAATAAGGCCCCGCAATCCGAATTTCTACCGTTTTATAACTTATTTCTCTTGAACACTTTAAGTTTTTATGTTTCTAAAAAAATATATGTTATTTTTTAATATAATATCTATACATTTGTACTGCCGAAACGGTAATTGTATGAAATTCCCTCGATTATGTATGCTCCGAAAATTATTAAATAGATATTTGTTCTAATATTTCAAAAAATTGCAGCTGCTCCCGTCCCGTCCCAAATTGGGTATTTTGTGAGACTTGAAGTGGTGGGTAGGGGACGGAGATGGGAAACAGGAAGGTGGGGATTGGCTGGCTATTCAGGTCTAGTCACCGAACATGGCTAAAGCCATTTCAAGCAACGTTTCAATTCTGAATGGTGATCTTACACCAGGGCGGTACTGAGAGTATCTTCAACTCTGGAACGTGCCGCAAACATACTATACATCATTTTTATATTAATTAATTGTGAAATGACACAAATTAATCAAATAAAATTTATTTGCGCACGGCGGGATTTGAACCTTGCTCCTCGACCACGGATGCCGTCAACGTCACTAGACATTCGTCTTCAGATCCCTGACCTTGCAATCCTAACTTATACGAAAAAAATATTTTCTTTAACCATTTTATTTTTATAATTCGAACCCAAAATATTTCACATTTTCACCACAATAAAGCTGCACATTAACAAAGCTCATTAACAAAATTAGAGGTAATCGAAAATATAATGAGAATTCGTGACTCCGTGTACCAGATTAAAACAACCACAACACGGGCAATAGCCTAGTGTGGTAGTCAAAAATACCAACAATGTATCATGTAAACATTTATTAAATAAATAAAAAAATTAAAAAAATAAAAAATCGAAAGTTTGTTTGGCGTGTTTTGTTTCAAAATTATTTGCCCGCGTTTTAAACTCACCAAAACTGTTTTCAAATCATTATTTTTGATTGACAACTTCACCCAGGCATACATGAAATTGGTATTCATAAAAAATATGCTTATAAGAGTTATCGTGAATAAATAATATCGTGCAGAAAAATGACTTTCTTCTAGCAGTATCGCAACATCTCATTGGTTTCCTGATGGTAGGCGTGTTGGCTCTCCCAGTTGGCCAGTTGGGCTATTGTTAGTTGACCACTTTCGATATTCGGATCTCTATGATGAACAATGCAGATTATTAGTAACGATTAATGATTTTCCTGTCAGCTTCTTTGCTAGCAGATTCGATTGTTTTGTGGCCGACTCAGTCCAGTTGCTGCGATGCATATGGGTCAGGGAGTTTTTTATTTCATTTTAGCTAGCACATATGAGCAATGGCTTTCAGTTTCGCTTTGATATGCGAAATTTAGATTATCATACAGCAGCACCATTCTGGTGTAGTCAATTAGAGTACAATTCCGTCATTTGGTCACCTCACCTTAAAATTTATATTAAAAAACGTTGAAAGAATTTAGTGAAAGTTTATACGTTTAATTATTTTAAGTTAAATATCCCCCTAGAACAAATTAAGTACATTTTTTTTATTCAATACCAAAGTTCATGCACTTGAAGATCGGCGAAGGACAAGCGACGTTTGTTTCTATTTTTTTTATCGTAAATTTTCTTTAATTAGTTAAATTTACGTAAATTTGAAATAATATACATATTATGCTATTCATTTAAAATAGGACAAAGATGAAATATAAAATTAAAGAATTATACTTTTTTTTTTTTTATTTAAATATATTTTTTTTACAGTTTTTTAGAGAAAATGTGTCCTAACTGGGGTACCCCGTTCTAAGGACACATTGTACAAGTTTTATTATTTGAATTATAAGTAAATACCTAATCTATGTTAGAATATTGCCAAGGAAAATTATTAAGTTAGATCTAAAAGAAAGTACAAAACAAGCATTATTCTTTGTTGGGTTGCAAAATTGAATCTATTTTCTTCCTTCCCATGTCCATAATCCATATTTTTATGCTTCTTTTGAAGGCGGTTATTTTTTTATGGTTTTCATTGCAAGAGGGAGTAAATTAAATAATTTTACAGAGAAGTATTCCATATTTCTTTGTCCAAAAGTCGTTTTAGTTGTAGGTTGGTAGAATGTATGTTGTAATGTAGATCTTTTGAATCGGCCCGAGTTTGTCTGTGTAAAGTTATCCTGATTTTTGAATGCGTACATTAGAGTATCTTTTGTATATAATTGTTTCAGTGACATTAAATTCAGCGCTTTAAAAACATAGTCTGTAGGGGTTTTGATGGGTACTCTAAGTATAATTTTCAGAATTGCCCTTTGTGCTATGAGGACTGGTTTTATAGTGGAATCGCATGAGCTTCCCCATCCGATAAGACCATATTGTAGTTGAGATTGGGCTAATGCATAATAGATTTTAATTAGCTGTTCTTTATCTAAAATGTTTCTTATTGTTTTGAAAATATAGGTTAGTTTTTTTAATTTGTTGCTCACATTTTCCACTTGGGAGTTCCAATTTAAGTTTTGATCAATTATTATTCCAAGATATTTTATTGTTTGTATTTCATTCAATTTTGGACAGTTGCAAGGAGTTTCTCGGTTCACGTTTATACAGTCTTTGTGAATTTTTATGTTTAGGTTTGTATTGAGGTTATCCGTCTGTTGGTTGTGGATTTTGAATATAATATAATTAGTTTTTGTATCATTTAGTGTTAGTGAATTTGAATCAAGCCATTGTTTTACCCGATTGACATTGACTTTCCATGGAATAGAAGGGCTGTGTCATCTGCAAAACTAATGACTGAGCTGTGACAGTTTAGTTCACATAAATCATTTATATATATCAGGAATAAAATCGGGCCTAAGACACTGCCTTGCGGGACTCCATATTGGATTTGTATTGGTTGACTTGATTCATTTTGAATCCTGACTAACTGTAACCTTTCTGACATGTAGCTTTCAATGAGGTTTTGTTCACGTCCTGAGATTCCAATCTTTTTGAGTTTTTCTAGAAGATATGTGTGATCAATTGTATCGAAGGCTTTACTTAGATCTAAAATATTCCGATACACTTATTTCCGTTATCGAGACTATGTTAAATTAAATGAAGACAATATTAGCGAAACTCAATCGAAAATCTGGAAACCGAAAAATCATAAAAAGATATTGGCACCTCTGGGACTTGAACCCAGGACCTTAGGCTTTCCGGGCCCATGCTCTACCAACTGAGCTAAGGTGTCCCTATCCAATTTGGTCATTTTTAACTGTATCATACTTCGACTAACAACTACCAACATCATCTTCATTTTCTTAAAGGCTGCTATCTTTATGTATGATTGCAATATTATTATTAATATTTGTTATATACATATATTATGCTATCTGCAGCTCTAAAACTGTTTTTTTTCTTCTCTTTATTGTATAATGCTATACTTTTTACTTACCACCCCTTTTTACTTACAGCGCCCTTGAGGTGATTTTTCACAAAAACGGCGCTATATAAATCATCCAAATATTATTATTATTATTATTACCAGTTTTACTTCAATGTACCATGTGAAAAATCTATTTATGTTTTCTTTGTCATCTAAACACACCTGTATGCACTAAAATATAAAAAATGTAAATGTATGTAAAAGCCCATAAGGGCGTTAATGATTAATAAATAAATAAATAAATAAGATTCAAACCCGAACTAAAAGCTATCTAGATAGTGTCTAGAGAAATTTTATTTTAATACGCGACATCTATTGACTTTTCTGCAAATCTAGGATGAGCATCGCTAACATTGTGTTCATTTAATTAAATATTACCATTTGAGGTTTTACTCATAAAGTAAAAAAAAATAATTAAAAAAATTATACAAAACATTACTACTTTTTAGAAAGGATAGAGATAAAAAATGTTGGCAATCTTCGGCTTACAAAAATAATTTAGCAATCTTTTTAAAAGTACACAAGAAATTAGATGACTTAATAGTTCTGGAAGGCTATTAAATATTGAAGGCTAAAGAATTGTCGCAAAGTTTAGACCGGAGCCAATTCTAGTATTACGAATTTGCTGTGTTTATTTCTGTAATATTAATATTATTAAATAAATATTAAAACTTTCCCTTTCAATTTCCTGAATGTTAAAATCAAATTACATGTTGTAGAAAATGCTGGTAAAAATTAATTAAATAATAAAGTCCAGAAGCACATAATATTATCTCCATTTAACTTTTATACTCGCTTAGGTCGTTTTACTTAATGGATGTAGAGTAATCTCGGTGGATAACGACCAAATTATAACCGTTGCGTAAGTTATTACAGTAAGTTTTCGGCCGAATCAAACGTCGATTTCTGAGGCAATGAAAAAATATTACAGACACTCGTGACTTCATGGACCGAGTAAAAAAATCGAAAGTTAAGACTCTATCTCCCAGAGGTCAACAATTGCGATAAATTAAATTGCACCACGCAGTATATCGCATTGTTTAAGAAAAACATCAATTAAATGCATACAATAATTACAAAATGTTACTATTATTATTTTTTGTGGGAAATTTTCTTTTTTTATAATTCGTAAATTAAAGTGTAATTTTATCTTTGGTTCGCTTTACGTAATATTTTGTGTTGCCAAACCAATTCAACGCGAAAGATTGTATCGTGATCATGTGAACGCTTTGTGTGAAAATATTAATTATATATTTTTTCTTTCAGGAAAACCTCTTCTCCTGCCCAAACGGTAAGTCCTATTAATGTTTTTGGGAGCCCATTGATACCTAATATACAACACATTACAATGTAAGCATCGGATTTACTTAGTTTAAAATGTAAGACATCTAGTTTTAGATACAACCAATGCTTTCTTCGGGTTACTAATCGTATAACAAGTAAAGAAATAATGTACTCTTATTATATTCCCTTTGCATTCTAACTTCTATCGCACATAAAAATATTTATCTAGTCAGAAATAACAGCAGATTCAGAGAAGGTTAAGAGTAAATTTGTCAGTACCCTGACCTATCTCTTGTCTTAGGGGGAACGGCTGCGTGGCCCTTTTCATACACTTCTTAATTTTTGATTTTAGGCCAAAATACTTAACCAAACTGAAAAATTATTTTTTTAATCAAAAGATGTATCAAATATTTACTACGGATATGTAATACTTTATATATTTGTGTTTAAAATTATAAAACGTAGACCATCAAAGATTTCAATATTTCTTGATTTTAGAGGCAACTTGGTAAAACATTTGTGATTAAATTAAATGATGAATATTTAAAAAAAAAATTGTCACTCTTTTTTCCAAAAATATGAAACATAAATAAATAAAAATTATTACGAAAATCACTTTGATGGGCGTAAATTTAAAATACAGATTTGACGTTTATAAAATATTATACGTCGTTAATACAAAACAAAAATATTCGAAAGTTGCCCTCAAAATGAGGTAACATTGAATTCTTTGATTACCTATGTATCATCCAAAATGTGTAATCCAAAATTAAGTTTTGAATGAAAAAGGCCGCGCAGCCATTCCTCTTAACGTTGTTTTTTTCAGAGTAATCGTTGATAAATATTCAATAATTTGCAATGTCTTGTGGTGGATAACTCTATATTCTTCGCGAGGTGACACTGTGGCTATGTGGCTTATGAAGGTTGGTGTCACCCAGCCGCAGTGACTCACCTGGTAAAAGGAAAGCTCTATATATATTTATGAGTTCACGATCGCGAGTAATGTTACTTTGCTCGTGGCCTTCACTTGATAATGAACATTACGTTCAGTTACAATAAATATAGCCTTTATAATTAATATCATTATTCCTCTACTTCTTTGATATACGTAGTTATGTGATATGATGATATACGTAGTTATGTGATATGATGATATATGTAGTTAGATTCAAATCTGATTTAAACTGTATCTTTACAAATAAGAGAATAGAGTTTGTTGCATGTTCACCTTATTTTTCAATTATATTATAATAGCAGACACGCAGGGAATGTGCAACAAATACCATAAAAAAATATTGTTAAAATGCCTTAGGTACAGGTATTTTAAAATTAGGGCATTTTTCCATTATTGAGCCTGAGTCGTGTTAACAAATTTGAGGCTGAATTTCACTGATTAAATCACAATTATGACAAATTTTCTATTATACGTTGCAAAAACGTACATCATTTTTTCTAACGGTTGAATTTGGCAGCCACCTCTGGTCTGGAGCTCCAAAATACCTGAAAAATACCCTCGACTCTGTGCAGAAACGGGCGGTCCGTTTGATAGATTCTCCCATCTTAACAGACGGATTGCAATCTTTAGAGCACAGGCGTCGGGTGGGAATGCTATCCTTTTTCTACCGGTATTACAATGGAAGATGCTCCGAGGAACTAGCATCATTGATCCCTTCGGCACCGGTGCATAGTCGGGAAACACGCCAAACGCGTGCCCAACATTTGTACACAGTTGACATTTGTCACATGAGAACGGGTCGTTTCTTCGACTCGTTCTTATGTTCAACAGCTCGGCTGTGGAATGATTTGCGGCCTCTGTGTTTCCTCCTTCCTACAACATGGGTCTCTTCAAGACCAATGTTCATTCCTTCCTCTCCTCAAAAAGACCCTCCACACAGCATCCCAGATGACATAGGCCCTGAGGGAAATTATTTTCCTCAGGGCCTCCTGTGTGGAGTTAATGTAAAAAAAAAAAAATAATCATACTTTTTCTATTCAAAATTTTTCCTCCTTTATTGAGTTTCCCTCCAAAAGTTCAGTTGTCGAAATCAATACCTTTGCCTTTCGATGTGATTTGAAATTTTCACTACCAAAAGGATTATCGTGATTTATCCTTGGGTTATTATGCCGTGTTGCACTACCTCCTTCTTTAGTCAACGTTTCGGACAGCATTACAGTGTTCATCAGGGCAGATGTCTAATCGAAGTGTGTGGCGAAGTGTGTGCTATTTGCGATATCGTGTTGCCAGCTCCAACTGAAATCTCTGCGAGCTAGTATTACAGTATAATTTAAAATGGTTTTCGGCGTTGAGTTTTGATATAGACGTCAATTATCAGATACCAAGAACTATTGAGCTTCCATGGCTTGGTCCCGTCAACTTTATTAATGTTTTTCAGAATTTTGTGAATTTCAATTGTCTCCATAACTAAGCGTGCTCTATGCGTTTTGGGCCTTCCCAGGAAAAATGGAACGCTAAATCACAATAATCTTACAAGAAAGTAATTCACCCAATATTACAAAAACGATTATTGTTGGGCAATAATAATAAGTGTAATATTTACTTTTTCATAATATTATATAGGTGATTCCCAATCACCTTGTTTTAGCTAAAAAAAGGAAAACCATCGTATTAAACATTATTATTACTATTACAGGCTTTTGTATTGGAATTGAGTATCGATAAAGTGATTCACTCGACAGCAATGTCCGTTCTCAATACGTATTCTGCACCGTTATTCGCACATACCAGGGCGAGATTTGAATTTACTCAGTGCTTAGTACTTACCTATCATAGTCAGAGTGCCAATTCATGACTACGAACATGTAGTCGTGTTGCCTATAATACGACTGTATAGGTTATATAAATAATATGCTACAGGCAAATGAATAGTATATTGATGTTACATGGTGTGATGAACGGTGTCAAGAAACTAAAGCCCAGTTGTTTCGTGGAATTTACGTGTGACTAAGTCATCAAATTGCAATTCAGCGCCATTTTGTTTAACAGTTGAAATCCAATTGTCAACGAACAATATCATGACACGAGAGGGTGTGGACTGTAAATCTGTATTTACTCGTGTGTGATGCAAGACAATTGACGGCGTTTTTTAAAGTCAAATCATAAGGAAATGCAAAGGAGAAAACCCTACCTTTGCTGGGTTCATACGCTGTGAAGGTCCAATCTTGGTGGTAGCTGCTCTTCCACGATGATAGCACAAAGGGTGGTTACAATTTACCGTCAATTTTGCATTAACCAGTATTTTTACTACTTTTGAGCGAGATTTCAAGCACGAGCTATGAACGATTTCACGACAATTTGTCTTCTGAATTAAATGTGGGCAATTTTCGATTTTGTGCAATAATACTGGGCATATATGCCCGTATGTAGACATCATCTTCCTCTTAATCTAGTAAGTAGGGCCTTTTATAGAAGGAAAAAGACAAAGGGAGAAAATAACAATGCAAGGAATTTGGGAAAACGGGTTTCAGTTTATAAGCTGTTTCAGAACTAAACACCGATAAATGCTGAACCTAAGTCCGTTTCAGCCTTTGAATAAATTGTGATCAGCAGAAGAGGACAATTATCACGTTATTAATCTTGTCAACGTCTATATGCACCTAGAATCGGCGCTTAATGTAGACTTTTCAAATGTCAAAAAAAGAAAATGGCGCTGAATGACCATTTGACGATAATGTTACATTTGGATTTCTGCGAAACTGGCATATATAATAAACTTTATTATCTACTGTAAATATTATAAGAAAAAAAAGTTTTTTTTTGTAATAATTTTTAATAACAATAACTAAGGTAATAGTGTTAATATAGATTTCCATATAATTTGAAAGATTGATTTATTTGCCCACCAATTTGATTTAAAAATATGTAAATATCAGTTTTCTTTTGGTCTATTTAATTTTCTACGACCCATTAAATCTGTTTCGGTAAATGCTAAAGTAATTGAAGTACGGTTTTTTAATTACCATTTTTAACTGTATTTAAGATAATAAATATTTCACAAAACTGACACTTGAGAAATACCTTTGCACTACTTTTTTGAATTTCACTGGTTAGAAGTAGGCAAGATTGTTTCGGAAACTTAACTTGTTGATTTCGGTATGTCTGCTGATAATGTTTTACCACAAAACATTATTTGCTTCTATAAGATTTTAAATACATCTATTTGAATTTCGATTTTGTTTTCTTGAATGAATTAATGCTAATCTTGAAAGTGGAAATTAATTCACTTCCCGACATCCGATCGAGATGAAACACGGCAGATAATCTTGTTGCCAATGACAACGCATTTTTCAACTTTTGGTGGTACTCGGGCACACACAAGTGCACACGCACGCTTTGGCTACTAGCCTAAGAGATGACGCAACTAGATCAAAAATTGAAAATAGATGTGTTACGAGTATAGTAAAAAAAACTTTGTTTGAAAACGGGTTAATTTTTTCATCAAATACATCTATTTGAATTTAGATTTTGCATTCTTGAATGAACGAACACAATCTTGGAAATTAACCCACTTCCATAACTTCATCAAGCTGAAACTCGGAAGATAGACATTATGTCGGTGACAATGCATTATATCAACTTTTGATGGCACATACGCATTTCTCCGAAAATTGAAAATAGATGTATTACAGTAAAAAAACTTTGTTTTTAATACGGATTGATTTTTAAGTAAACGAAATTAATGGAGTTTTATCACACGTGAGTAGAAAAATAAATTAGTATCTTTCAGAACACCATATTATATGAAGTAATTTAAATTCGACAAGCCCAAGACAAGCCTAACAGTGAATAGCCCACATAACAACTCGTATCTCCAAACCTTTTCTGCGTGGTCTGTATTTAAATAAACATAATATCTGAGTTTTGGCACATAGGCCAGGCTCATCCAGCTCATCGCGTTTATATAATTCAAATCGACTTCAAGTTCGCTCACCTCGTTCTTCCTACATGTAAACAGGTACACACGATAATATACCTATACTTGTGACTATATTATTATTATAAAACATTTCGCAATATCTAGTAATCTTGCAAAATAGTAACGTATTACTTATCTACGCTTCGATTGAAAATCATCGTTTTGATTTAATACTAGGATGTGAAAAAATATGTTTAAAATTCTGAAATTAATATATAAGATTGATAAAAATGAGTTGAAAAAAATTTAGGTCACAGTGACCTAGTGGTTAGAGGCGTTGTCCCAATTAGACAGAGAGCCTGGATTCGATTCCCATGTAATCTTCAATTCATGTAAAAAACAATTCAATGGATAAAGAAAACTTGAAAATTTCGTTTAGATTTATTAGTATTATCTAATGCTACCTGCTACAGTCTATTTTTTATTGTAAATACTCAATTAATTAATCGAGTCCCAAAAGCCCCCGTCTGGAGCGAGTGAGACCATGGCATCCCCAGTTGGGGTATGTTAGGAGGCTGAAGGTAGTGAGGAGGGGAAGGAGATGGGGAAGAGGAAGGTTGGGAATCACCTAGCTATTCAGATCTGGTTGCAAAACACGGCTAAGCTATTTCAAGCAACGTTTCAAATCTGAATGGTAGTCTTATACCAGAGTGATACTAAGAGTATCTTCCACTCTGGAACGTAATTCAAATAAACTATATTTTATTTTGAAATAAGACAAATTATTCAAATAAAATGTATTTTCCCACGCCGGGATATGAACCCGCGACCTTCCGATTGCTAGGCTAGAGTCTTGCCCCTCACTACTTAGGCCGTATTTTAACTCTTAAGGCTCCGCAACCGGGCTCGAAAAGAAGAAGATGGAGAGATACGAAATTACAAATGTTAGAGTAGAGTGCTAACATTTACATCGACAAAATCGATGCGAAAATGTTTAATAAAACACGACTCGTTTAAAACAGAGCAAAAATCTCGCAGGCATTGTCTTAAACAGCAATTACTGAAAAACTGTGAATTTTTCATACATATAACTTGTAAAATAACTGGAATAAACGTGTTTATAATAATTTTTGGAGCATATTTTGCGATTTTTTCTATCGAGGGAATTTTATATAATTTGCGTTTCGGCGCGGGCAATGTCTAGACATTATCTTCAAGAATGACATATATTTTAAAGAGCTTTAAAACTTAACGTGTTTAAGGGAGATATATAAGAAATCGGTAGAAATTCGGGTTGCGGGCCCTTAATAACTTTTAACTTTCCATACTCCCAAAATTAAAAGCAATTATGGCTGCTTATGCTAATACCAAAACTTAAGTGGCTAAATTTTTAAACAGTGCAAAAGACTTCATTTATTATTTACTAAAATTTTGTAAATTTCTGATTGCGTTGCGAAGCGTTTCAACGATATTTTGTCTTTACGAGCAAATCTTTGTAAAAAAAGATTTTTACCTGGGCTGCTTTTTACGCCATTTGCAGGCGCGCGTCTCAAATGGTTTATTCAAAAACAAAGATTTTATTGTATTACGGTGTGTAGATTAGCTCTTCTCGTGTTTTCCTGGTGTTCAATCAAATACATATATCTGTACAACACGCTCTGATTAATAGTGAGAGCCATTAATTTGTTCGTCTTGCTTGTAAATTAGTAGATTCTAACTACAGTAGATGTAACATTTTATTATATGAATAATCGAAACCTATATGCCTATTGTAACGATTTTTCGGAAACCAAGTACTTACTTTCTTGTTAAATTCTTTCATTTTTATTGTGTTCGTTTTTTAAAGTGTGTCAAAAGAGATATAGAAGGTTAAGCAAATAGATTATTTAAGGCAAATGAGGGAAAAACCTTAAGGAAAGAAGTTTTTTTTTAATGAGGTCCACACAAGAGGCCCTGAGGAATTTGTGTTGTTGAAATTATGTGAAAGTTTAGTGAATTGAGGGAAATAAACTTGAAAGAATTTAGTATTATTATATTTTATTTCGTTTCGAAATGGTTTCTGCAAACACACAAAAATATGATAATAAGAATCAAAATGCATTTGTTGAAAATTTATGTTAATAAATAATGTAATAATATATAATGGTGTTCTATATCACATTTAGGTAAATACTATCCTGTTATAAAGCAGATGCCAAGAGACTGCAGAAAATCTTGTAATATTATGTGACGTAATATAAATCAAATAATAGCTCTATGGCATATATTATAATCAGTCGTGTTCGTATCTTTTTATTTCAACCGCCATATGGTATGTCTAAATAATATGTTTCTATTTCTTAAAATTTTCTGTCTGTTTATTATAATGTTACATTGGTAAATCGATGATCATTCCATATTTTCACTACTAGCTATGAAGTGGCAACCTTTTAGATGTGCACAATATGTCATGTGAACAATATGTCATGTGAATGATATGTCATGTGCACAATATGTCTTGAGCACAATACGTCATTTGCACAAATTGTCATGTGCACTATACGTCATGTGCATAATATATCATGTGCACTATACGTCTTATGCATAATATGTCATGTGCACAATGTGTCACGAGCGTAATAAGTCACATGAACGATATGTCATGTGCCCAATATGTAATTTGCACAACATGCTATTTATTAACGAACCTAGAAGAGTATTACGGAACAAAGAGTTTGACGGAAAAAATACGGCTTTTTTTTGCAAATTTGCATATGAACCAAATTCTTTTCAGAATTGAGTGTTGATGACTGGAGTGAATAGAAAAAATCAGAGAATGTGTGGGCGTTATCAGAACATAAATATTTCAGAAGGTTAACAGCTGCATGCTTAACATGCAACAAAAAAACACACACTTCGCGGTCGTTATATTATCCTGTCCTCAGCATCCTGAAAATCAAGAAACTGGTATTTTGCGCTCGTTTTACTAATGGGTAAATAATATTAAATGAGTCATAAATTTCTCTTGCATTATTCCAATTTAATAATTTATAATAACAATTGGATAATTTGTAGAGCGTCGTTTTCGTGAAAAATCACGCCAAGGGCGCTGTACACACGTTTATGACCCCCATTCTGTCTCTATTAATAAAAAAACGGCAGTTATCAGTGGCGGTCCGTGAGTTTTCAGTGAGCTAGAGTGCTAAGTTTGAAAAATACAACATTACTGATGTTTTCGTTATTTGTTTTTGGGGTGTTATGCCGTGTTGCTCTACCTCCTTCTTTAGCCAACGCTTAGTGTCCATCATCATGGCACATCCGGTAGATGTGTGGGATCTACACATCTACCGGATCGATTCTACATGATAGTACGAGTAAAAAAGGTAATTAAGTTTTTCGGAATTCCAACTTTTAGGGGTAGTTTTGAGGTAAAAAGATAAAATTAGTCTGGCGTGTGCGGCCAGATTTATTATTGTCCGCTGTTACGATACGGGCCGATCACAATCGAGTCGGGCGCCCGGCAGGCTCTCAGCAAGTAAGATCTTACCTCACACTAAGGATTTTTAGTAGGTACCTCTTTTTGTATGGGAAAAAAAATGCTGGAATTTCGAAAAAAGTTGTTAATCTTTTTTACTCCTACCATCGCGTAGAATCATTTCCCGAAGTTAATGCACACCGGACACCCTGTATTTTTCAATCTAATCTAGCTCTCTGAAAACTCGCGGACCCTACTGGCAGTTATATAAATGACAATAAGTTATATGAAATATTTACTGTAATTATTTGACTGTCTATGAAAGCCTATGTCTGCTCACATCTAATAAGAACTGCCTATCTTACTACAGTTATCTATGAATTCCAATGATTGTCGATTGCCAATGACTGCCACTAATTGCCTATGCACTTATTTTTTAGTAATCTCTATAAAACAGATATAAAGCAATATTTTATAGAGATTACTGAATACGACAATCACTACCTACGACTGTTTATGACTGCCTGTGACTGTCTATGACTGTCTACGAGTACCTACGAACGCCTAGTAGTCAGGTCGCGACCACAAGCGAGGCGATAACTTAATTTTGCATAATACCGTTAATAAAGCACCGTTTGGGCCTGAATTGCTTGGAAAGACTTCTACGGCTGCCCACGCGAGTGCTGAGACCCATATTAATTATTATTGCTAGTAGCCCCAGCGGAGTAACATGTAATGTCTTGGCCAATGAAAAACATTTTAAAAAACGTTTTGTCGGCTCGAATTACATTTAATTTCGAATTGAGTATTAAATTTCGACCCAGGTAAATGCTCCCACAGCTCTAATAAGGAAAATGTTATCTTATATTCCAAAAACCTGTTTCTAACCAACAATTACTGTAACAGTCACGTAGTATGGGTACGTTCCCTTACTTAATAGTACTTTCCTTCTTCCGAAGGCCTAATCTATATCTGTCCCGATGTTGCTTCTCTCTTTCTTTCACTTCACTTTTTTCAAATAATTAAAAAAATATTTTCCTCATTCTTTAATGGAGTTAATAGGGATAAGAGGAAACAAACCGAAACAATTAAAAAAAACTTCAGAAATGTCGAAACGGGAGTTTTTTTTTATTTTATTTTTTTTATTATAGCGACTATATACAAAAATTTTATATACAAAATGAAATGTGAAATTAAGTAAAAAATATTGTATTTCTTAGTCCTCCTCACTAGGGGGTCCTGTGCCGAGGAGGACTAAAGTTATTTAAATATAGTTCATTTGTCTTCTATGTCGTTTTTAGCGTCTTCGCTAGGGTTTTCTCATTGACCTCTTTAAGCCATATTTTTATTCGTGATTTGTATTCAATTGGATTTTTTATTAGTTTTATGTCTTGGGGGAGGATGTTATGGAGTTTTGTTGCAAAGTATGTATAGTTTCTTTGTCCAAATGTGGTTTTATAACTTGGAATATTTTTTATATCATTTTTATTCGATCTAGTGTTATGCATACACGGTCTAGTAGAGGATTCATTATTTTTGAAGAGCTTCAATAATATATTTTTGGAATATATTTGTTGTACATTTGGTACGTCAAAGTTATAGAAAATTTCTGTTGAAGGCGTTCTAATTGGTACTTTCAATATGGTCTTTATGATTCCTTTTTGAATCGTATTCAGGCTGTGTAGGTACGTATTTGCAGCAGATCCCCATCCTATGATTCCATATTCAATTCGAGAATGACATAACGCATAGTAGACCTTTTTCATATCCTTTTTATTTAGCACGTTTCTTAGATTTTTGAAGAAATATATAAGGCTTGTGAGTTTTTCCGTAATACCTTTGATGTGTAGGTCCCATCTAAGATTTTCGTCAATTATTACTCCGAGATATTTTATGTTTTGTGTTTTTTCGATGACGGGGCAGTAACATTGTATATTATTTCCATGGCATTCATGTAATTTTAGTTCTAGTGATTTTATTGGTTGGCCCCTTGAGTTCATTGAAAATGTTATATATTTTGTTTTGCTTATATTAAGGGTAAGCGAGTTGATTTTAAGCCAATTTTGAAGTGCACTAAGCCCTTTTTCAGCCTCACTAAATGTATCAGTCCAATTTTCTTCTTGAAATAATAAACTTAAATTACACAGGGCTCAGTTTTAAGACCAACACTGTATAAATATTATCTTTTACCCATGTTTCAAAATAAATATGAACGAACCCTAGATTACGTTAATCATTGATATTTAACAATATTTGAGAAATGACCAAATGTATTATGATGTTATTTTGCTCTTTTCGTATTGTATTTTAATCAAATATGATTGTGTGATATCTGCAACATATAGTTATTTAATTGCGGTTCATATTATTGTGTTGATTATTTTTAAGTTATTGTAGTTTTAATAACCACATTGTGCAAAGTAATGTTATAAAAAAAATAATAACCATGGAAAACGTCTAACTTCACTAAATTCTTAAAAAAAAAATCTATTTCGTTTTTATGAAATTTTTATGAAAGAATGCGCGATTGTATCAGAAACTATGTATTTTTCTTAAATAAAGTGATATAAACAAGAAAAATCTGATAGTGAGTTAGTTACTTCAGAGATTTTATTTTAAACCTGTAATACGGGGTGGCATCGATTTGAAATAATGTGAAGCTGCAGCAGTATGTCAGGTCATCCATTGTTTTCCAGGTTTTATTTCCCTTCGTTGATATGGCATAATATCATGAACACTGTGTGCAGAATCTAGGCTAAGTACTGAGAACACTTTATTGTCATTCAACCGAATCAATGAAACAAAAAAGTGTTTTCTTCAAAACTACCAATCCATTCCACAGCTATAAATGGCGAATTAGACAAAAAGGTGTTAGAGAATGACATAAAATATTTTGCTCTAGATTCCGGATCAATTCAATAAGAAGACGAGTAGATGATTCAAAAAAGATACTACGTGCACATCCACTTTGTTTTTATTGAATCGTTTATAAATTAGTATTAATAAAACACAGTTACTTTGATAACAATGAAATACGCTCTTTACTAACACTTTTAATACCGACTGTATATCGCTTTAACTCAAGCACCATCAGGTCCTAAAATAATTGTGATGTAATTTTTATTGCTTGCATTGATAAGCTGTAGGATTCCACTACGTAATACTAGAAGTCGGGATTTATTTCATTGCATAAATTCTGGGACTAGCTACAGTATGTATTCCTCTTTACCGTGAATATTAATGGAGGGAAATAATCATACCAAGTCAGCGGATATATTCAATTCATCACTAAACAACCACAAAATGTTGTTACTGGGGTAGTTCAGTTACATAATATCTATCTATCTATATAAATAAAAATGAATCGCCGAAATGTATGCACGCGCATAACTTCCCGACGACTGCACCAAATTGGATAATTCTTTTTTTTTGTGTTCATTATTTTCAGGACAAGGTTTCTATGAAACTACTGGTGAGCTCTGGCATTATGAAATTTGAATAAAAAAATTACAATAGGTTGCCCGCGAGCTGTTTGAAAACTGAATGCACCGGGACTGAATGTATGTAAGGGAAGGGAACTCGGTTAGGGGTTCGCGGAAGGTGGTGGGGGGAACCCGAGAGGGGTGGGGGCTGGGAGGGGGGAAGGGGGGGAGTGGAGAGGAGAGAGGGGAAAGGTGGAGGAGGCAGAGTGGGAACGCGAGGGGGGAGGCGGGAAAGGAAGGGGTGGCGGAAGGGGAATGGGACGAATGGGAAAGGATACGCATAGAGAAACAATTTTTTTATTAAATAGCATAGCAACGCATGCCGGGAGCCAGCTAGTATTATAATAGATACAATATAAGTTTTACTATTCATATTTAAAATCCACTAAAAAGGGGGTTAGTAAATAATAAATTAATTAATAGTTATCTAAAACGCTAACCAAATTTAATGTGTCACGATTAAGTGTTCGCTTTCTATGAAAATATTAAATGATTATTGGATATTAGTCACATTAGAAATATAACCATTTCTACCTTTCTAGTTTCTACGAAACTGTAAGCGTAATAATAAATCCCCATTTCGAAAAACGACAACAAAATAAGCACAAAAACTATCAAAGTCGTCGATATTTGGAACTAAAAGGCGTCGGGGAACCTCTTTTGATTTTTATGACGCAGTTTATACACGGCCTATAAAGATGGCTTCCCGTTACGCGGTAGCCGCATTTCGTACTCGCCAACTAATGCAAGTGCGGTAAAGGTACTTACATACGTGTGGTAGTTCGCTTTGCATATTCCTGTTATGTTAGACTTGCGTGCAATCATTAATTTAAGCAGAGCGGACGGACTGCAAATTAGCCGAGACGGGAAAGCTTGATTAAAATGATTGCCATGGTCTTTAAAGTTACTCCGCATCTATCAACTCCGGTTTATCTATGCATTTTTGTACATTCATTTTTAGAACACCTCAAAAGCTAACACAAATTCAAATTTTACTAGAGTAACTCTCGTTATAATAAGTACGAAGGTTATGCCCATCGATGATTACGATATAAGATCTCAATGGCCGAATTGATTAATGCGCTTTTCCCACTAAGACGAGAGATCCCGAGTTCGTGTCCCAGTTGCGACGGTAAACTAATAATTTTTCTGTGTCTCGTTCTTTTTTTAAATTGCCGTTTAGATTTATTAGCAAATTTAATATTAAAGTGGGTACGTTTTGTACGCTAATCCCACACGGGAGGTCCTGATATTAATAATTTTTAATTAATAATTTCTCTCAGCACCTATGTCATCTTTGGAGATGCTGTGTAGAGGGTCTTTTGAAGGAAAGGCAGGAGAAGAAGTTCTGGGAAGGAAAAAAGCAAGCGATGGGTAGGATTTCAGGTGTCAGTGTGTTCAGGGATGATTTACATATGAATTCATAGGGTCGATAGAGACCAAAGCAGTCCGCCCAAACCGGCCCGCCAAGCAGGTGGTGGGCGGACGCATCCGCTGCCAAGACCTGGACACAGTCACTAAACGCCATCGAACCACTTGGGGTGACCTATAGCAGAGGTGTAGATTGTCCAATAAATGGTTCCCGGAGCGGCGGTACCCGCCTCCCAAATTGCAAATTATATGCATAAGTAATAACGTCCGCACATAATGATCCCGAAATCACTAGTATAAAAACGTGTTATTTCTACATTCATGAAATTTCATTTTGAAAGAGAGTAAGAGGCAAGAACACTTGCTTTCTGATTCCGGGGTCGTGGGTTAGATTCCCACCGTATCGTAAGATAATTAACGTTTTCTTTTCTGATTCAATTTTTAGTTGCTGAGATTACAAACTGCATTTTTGTGTGTGACACACAAAATGATTTTTGAGGACTTCTTTTCAATCTTTCGTGTGAGTTGTAGAATATTCGTGCTCTTTTTTTTTAAAGAAAGACAAAGATTCCCTGGTTACGAATAAACTGACAATATTTGTAAATCTCCTACTACTATCACAGTAAATGTTGCTTGTGTCGTGATGGAGGACTTAGCCAGCCGAGGAATTGAACACGAGACGCCTGGGGGATCTGAAGCCAACTCAGCCGCCGACCGGACAATGTATGTTTATATTGTATATTTAGATATGTTGGTTAATAAATTAAATACTAATTGGTAAATAAAATCATACAAAAAAGATACATAACAAAAATCGTATAAGTGCATAGATATAACATGAATGTGACTCATAAATCGTATAAGTGCATAGATATAACATGAATGTGGCTCATAAATGTTTCGCGTTATCTCTTAATTAAAACATCACGATTCCGTTGCAAACGTTTTAGCAATTAGCTGAAGACTGCACTCTAATGACAATACGACAATGCGCTCAACTTGAAAATGTAACATTTCCGTAACGCCACAAGACAATAGCGGCAATTAATTCAGATATAGCCTCAATCAATTTATCAAACTTTTACCAGATTGTATTATCATTGTAGACATTTTTAGGTAAAATACGTTGACTTAAAAACAAACAACGATCTAATTTAATCATTGAAGACGATATTAGCGAATCTCAATCGCAAATTTTAAACAGAAAAAGATGCAATCGCGACTAGGAATTGAACCCTGGACCTTAGCCTTGTTGGGGCGCTGCTCTACCACTGAGCTAATAGAATCCTATACACTTCAGGCAAGTTTAACTTTATCATACTTCGACTAAGAACTGCCAACATTATGGAAAAAAATTAGTCGAAGTTGATGTTGTTAATTTTTAAATATGACATTGACAAATATGACGTTTAAATAAGCGGTCCTCAAGTAGTAATTGGTAAGGCGTTTATCCCGTAAGACGAGAAGTTCTGGGGTCGAGTACCAGTTACGACCGCTATCTTTTTATTTTTTGTGTCTTGTTTTGTTTCATAATTTCGTATAGATTTTATTAGTGTTATATTATTCTTCAATGATATATTACCAACATTATCTTCGTGTTGGTAACGCATATTTTATGTATGAGTGAGACTCTTCCCGAAGTAAATTGATTAAGACACTTCCCGAAGTAAATGCTATCTAGATAGTGGGTAAATTTATCTAAGACACCATATAAATTTATCTCAAATCTTCGATTGAGAGTCGCTAATATTGTCTTCGTTTATTAAATATTACAATTTGAGGTTTTACTCATTAAGTTAAGATAAAAATAAAGAGGATTTAATTATTTAATATCATCCCTGTTTAACACGTTCAACTGCTGTTATTAAGTTGCTTGTTCTTTATCCCTGTATCTGTAGATACATGCAAAATTAATGATCATTTTGCTCCTTCAAAAGAAGTAATCTTCTCGTCACGTCTTTATTTTATGTACTTTGTGAAACCTTAAGTGGCCAGCTCAGGCACGGGGGCTCCATTGAAGCCGAGGATAAGTTAGCCACTCGGAATCTAGGCGGAGTGCATAGAGTCTGTAGATTCCATAATAGTGCCTGACACTTACATTGTTGCTGATCCTGTGCAAATTGCAAGTGCATTGTAGTATTGAGTTTGAATTCACCTCTGGTTCGGAGTCTGAAGCACTTAGATACCTGATAAAATATAAGCTCCCCTCGACTATGAGCAAAACCGGTTTCTACCGCCTACAATATTGGTCTTCTCAAAGCCGCAGGTTCACTCCTTCCTCTCCTAAAAAAATATGCATCGTACATCATCCCTGATGACGGGTACCTACTGACTACTAACTAGTTTTAAATGCTTTTGAAATTAGTCTAAATATCTTTTTACACTAATACTGTAGCAGTCCACAACGAAGTGCTGGTGCCTATTCTAATGTATGACAGTGGGGCATGGAACTTGCAGAGGAAGGATGAAAGCAAACTGAATGCTGTTGAAATAAGATCCCTGAGGCGTTTGTGTGGTAAAACCATGTATGATCATGTGAGAAATGGAGTCCTGGTACCTACCCTGATGTATGGCAATGAGGCATGGAACTGGCAGAGAAAGGATGAAAGTAAACCGAATGCTGTTGAAATGAGATCCCCGAGGCGTACGTATGGTAATTCCATGTACGATCGTGTGAGAAATGTGGAGATCCGCAAAGAATGCAAGACTGGTGTAAGCGTAATGAGTAAGATTAATAAAGGGACCCTCAGATGGTTTAGGCATGTAGGGCTTGTAATATTTTAGCGATTTTTTAGCGAATGAACGAAGAAAGTAGTGTAAGAAGAATATACGATGCAAATGTGAATGGTAGAAGAAGTCGAGGACGCCCGAGGAAGATATAGCACGATCAAGTGAATCAGATACGTGAGTTGGGCCATCTCAAAGGTCAGAATAATAGAAGAATATGTATGAGACGATGTATTAATGTGAATGAGGCAAAGAGTATGTGCCAAGACCGAGTTGTTTGCCGGTTCGTCCTCTCTGCCTACCCCTGCGGGGAAATGGCGTGATGATTAGTTAGTTTACTTCACGAGATCAAAAATTCACGAATTTTGTGGCCTAAATTAGATTTATGATTAACATTTAATTGAATGTCAAAAAGCGCGCAGCGCTGATCAACTAATTTGAAATACTTACTCGGTTTTATTAAGACGAAAAGAGCTGTTTTAATTAAAACGTAATTGTTGTGAGGCCTTTATAAACGGTTATCAGTTGCAAATCAAAACTTTCGATCCACTGCTGTCACAGTAATCCAGTAATTAGATTAATGTTGCAGAGTCTCGGAATACGCAAGTGAAAATTACTCTATAACTAATTGAGTATAATTGTTAGGGGAGGGCAAGTTAGTTCATGGTCGAGGAAGAAGATGCTTGAAGCGTGACAGTGTGAATGCACCTTTAATAAACGAAGTAATTTTACATCTGTAACGTAAGGGAACGTACCCATACTACGTGACCTATTTAGGGGGGGGGGGGTCATCAAAATACCACGCTTGGTCACAACGGGGGGGGGGGGGGGGCTTAGGTTTTTATCATGTAGTCAATCTAGAAATCTCGCGTTTTTTTTCGAGCTACGAGGGGAGGTTTTTAAGTTCGCGGAATGGGAAGGTAAGTGATTAATGGGGGTACCGCTGAATTAGGTTCTAATTGAACAATTCATTTTTAGGATAAACACCGGGTTTTATCGTAATTAGGTCATTAGTCTTTGAGCTATCGTCGACCAAACACTTCAATCGGGAAGATATTGTGAAATGTGGAGAAAATTGAGTTCCGCGCTGTTATAAAGTTCCTTTAAGTTAATTTAAAGATCGGAAAAATGTATTAGGGTAGTAGGTGAATATGTTGAAAAGGAAAAATAATTTTGGTTTTTATTTCCACTCCTTACCCAATCCGCAAACTTAAAAACCCACCCTCGTACATTCAAATAAGTGAAAAAGTTCAGGGAACGTGTTTGTTGAAGATGATTGAGATGAAAAATGTTTATAAAAATAACAAGACTTTCTTTTCCATAAATTACGTTCCGGTTTCAATATATTTTGATATAAGTTTTATCTTGATAATATTTTTTCCACTTGTAATGCATGCACTCTTGCTGTCACGCAGCAAGCGCCGTATTAATAAAGACAAATATAAGCCAAATAATGCATTTTTTATTTTTTGTTACCAAAAAATGATTCGAAACCATATTTATAAAATACTACGTGAAAACTGTAGGGGGGGGTCTTGGAATATACTACACGTGGTCACCGGGGGGGGGGGTTAAAAATTGCAAAAAGTGTGTCACGTAGTATGGGTACGTTCCCTAATCATATAAGACCGTATATATATGACGGCCTCCGTGGTCGAGGCTAAGACCCTGTTCTAGCAAGCTGGAGGTCTCAAGTTCAAATCCCGCCGTGCGCAAGTAAATTTTATTTGATTAATTTATGCTATTTCACAATTTACTCATTTAAAATAGTATATTTGCGGAACGTTCCAGAATGAAAGATGCTCTCGCAAGATAATATCACCCTGGCCACCATTCAGAATTGAAACTGTTTCGACCGTGTTTGGTGGCCAGATATGAATAGCCAGGTACATCCCCACCTTCCTTTACCCCATCTCCTTTCCTTTTTTACATTAGCTACCCGCAAGGGGCCCTGAGGAAAATAATTTCCCTCAGGGCCTATGTCATCTTAGGGTATGCTGTGTGGAGGGTTTCTTTAAGGAAATTAATGAAAGGAAGTACTGGGACGGAAATTGGTATGAGGGGTGGGTAGAAATCTGGGGTCAGTGTATCCAGGCGTAATAGACGTATGAATCTACCCCTTCAAGATGCAAGGCGATGGGTTGAGAGATTCCGGCTGGAGAGGATAAAAGACCTCCGTTAACCAGTCTCTCTCGATCCTGCCCACTACACGGCAGGTGGGCAGACGCTTCGGACAAAACCATCAGACCTGGATAAACCTCACCCTTGTGCGGTATTAAAAAAATATTTTTAAAAAAATAAGAAAATATTTTTAAAAATCTGCTACTCGCAACTGTAAGTTTATTGAGTTGTTCTGAGCTCTATTCATCAAGGTGGTCAACCCCCAATAGAAGACGGCAAAATAATATTAGTTAAGATATAAAAAGTAACCAGCAAGCATTAAATTTTTAGTACAGCTAATTGGAGTTTCCATGTTTATAATTTGGTCCTTTTACAATAAAATTAATATTTTAGTTACTTCCATGAACGATTAAACCCGATACTTCCTAAATCAATTAAATACATTAATCTTCTAATTAAAAAGAATTCTTAGTTCAGTTCAGGAATAGACGAGGTCATTTATTTAAAAACGTTGATTTTTTCATCTGACAAGGTTACTAATCAAAATTATTAGTCCTTGACCTAGTACTTGAAACGCTAAACAGGAAAATGAATATAACATAGAGTGTGTGAGTATCAATTTGTTCTTGACATTTAAAATAAATAATTTACGTCATGCATTTTAAGCACGTTAAATTTCGTCGGTCTAATAATCTAGAATCATAATTTAGAAATTTACGTTTGTGCCGAGATACTGAGGAGTAAACGCTTGTAGTTATCAATATTTCGTTAACAATGCGGTGAGGTAATTTAAAAATGAATTTCTTCAACAACAATCACCATTCTGCAAATGACAACCGGAAACAAGTTCATCGGTGAACAGTCATCAATCTAATGGGTAGATGCATATTGAAACGCTTGACAGCTCATAATGACTTCCGTTAATAATAGTATTATGGTAAACCGTTTCTCTAGCACTTACAGGTTGCAATTTGTAGGATTAGTTAACAGTAAGTATGAGTGCTTTTTTATTTTTATTGACTTTTTCATATTCAGTTAAATAATGCATTTGTTTTACTTCTTTCTCCTTCCCTAACCAAATTATATGACTTTTGTTATAATTCTACCAGAAGAAAGTATTGGATATACCACAGAGGGTTCTCGTGGGTTTTCGGCGTTCGCTTAGTTTGTTGACTTTAGCAGAGGTGCCCGGGTTCATGAGTCTCGTCCAGGTCTTGGCAGTAGCGTTTGTCCACCAACTACATGGCTGGCCCGATTGTGAGAGTCTTTGATCCCTCCAGCAGGACTCTCTTGGAATATCACCTTACACTCTAGTGTGAAGGTCCGTTACTTCTGGACGCACTGACCCCGAGATTCCTGCCCACTCTTCATACTTTTTTCCCACCCAGAACTTTTCCCCTTCCTTTTCTAAAAAGACCCTCCACACAGAATTCTCAAAGATGACACAGGCCCTGAAGGGAATTATTTTCCTCAGAGCCTCCTGTGTGGAGCTAATGTAAAAAAGGCATACTTGTATCCGAAAAATAGTCTTTAAACCCTAGTATAGCACTACATACAAAGTTTGTTTGAGCCAATTAAAGATACCAACTTTGCAAATTATTTTTATTTGGATGAAAAGAATTATTTTGTGCTTATGGTAATGATTATTCGTGAACTTCAGTCCATAGTCGCTCATTCGCCATCAGTAATTTTGGATGTATCAAGTAATAAACTTATCAAAAAAAACTACAGCGAAAATCAATCACGGTGGCCATCCGCAGACCAATTACTGAACCTGATTGTTCTTTTCCAAATCCCACCTGTAAATATCTATCTCTTGCAGTTGATTGTCTAACATTATTAATTGTTGATCTTTCGAAATCACGAAAGTGATTTATCTGATTCATCCAACGCCTAAACAGTGTTGTCATCACCGTTGAAGGGCATTTCGTTGAGGTAATCGACAATTCTGAGAGTAGTTTTCCTTCCATTATTGTAGATTTATCCTCATTAAGGCTCCCTGTTGGATGACTTCATTGCTGATATTAGGTGTTAAGATAAACAAAATGTAGTTATTAATGATAGCCCCAAAGACGACAAGACCACTATAAGCCGAAATAAAACCGAGAAACCAGAATTGATAAAGAGTTGTAGAAAGACTACCGGTCCATCAAGTCATGGGTGCAAAACCGTATGAAGTGCAAATAAAATTATATTACCTACGTTCTAACATGAACAGTATATATGATAACGATAATGCTTATACGGAGAAATTTTCGTTAACATTTGAACAGAGACTAATGAAGTCACTGACTTGTACCTTCTGGTTTGAGCCTATTTAGCAGTTTTCTGTCTCTCTTACTCTTGCCTGACAATCCTGACATCGTATATTTCTGTCCCATTTGAATTTTGAAACTAATGAATTGCTGATATAGGTTTAAGCATGAAATTGAAAATTACGTATTCCTTCACCGGGTTTTGGTCTTGTCCCAACGTTGATTTTTTCCAGTACTCCTGTGTACTAATGTATTCCAAACTTTCTGTACGTACAAGTTAGTGTAATACTGAAATACAAATGAGTTGATCACAATACTAACCTGTAAGATGCAATGTCATCCAGTCTGGACCCTCAAGATATACACAATACAACCGGTTTCAATAACAAAGCTTACCTTCTCTTTGAGTAGACCCACCTTGGAAAATATATACGAATGTATTCATATTTTGAGGTGCGTTGTACGTATATCATATCTCGTAATGCTACATGTCGGTAATGAATACATATTATTATGTTCATGTTTGTATACATTATTAACAATATAGGTAACTACTACACGAGCTTTGAAAATCGTAAAAACATATTTGTTGGTTACATTCTCAAGCGGAAGCAAATTTTTCAAAGTTGTGATTGGCAAATAGAATAATTTCATAGTGCATTGAAATGTGCACAAATACTCTATCGTTTCTTATGTAGGATTGGTTAGGAGAACGCAGAATGTTGAATCACTCGAATCAACTACTTATGACGGCCTCCGTTGTCGAGAGGCAAGGATATCGACTAGCAATCCGGAGAACGCCGGTTCAAATCCAAGCGTGCACAAATAAATTATATTTGACATTTGCGTTATTAAATTTAAAATAATATGTAGCATATTTGCGGCATATTTGAATAGCCAGGTACTTATCATCTCCTTTTCCTCCCCACTACCTTCAGCCTCACAACATACCCCAAATGGGGACGCCAACGTTTCACTGTCTCCAGACAGTGACCATGAGGTATTCACATTAAAAAACACTCGAATCTATTTGGACTTCTACATAAATTAATCAAAGCATTTATATATTTTTGTAGACTTTCATTCAAATTTCAAACATCTAAAAATCTTCAGACTTTTAACCCAAAAGGGAATTTTTAGCATATAAAATAAGTGGTCACATTTTTTTAAATTTGATTGAAAACCTTTATAACTTTGATTTAAAATCAAAATAGTTATGTTAAAATGTAATTCCATCATCTATTTCAAAATAAGAAATACCGAGAAATCATCGGTGATCACTTGCCATTCTTACCAATGTGATTATAAATTTGTTTATTCAAACACTTATTCAAAATACAATTTCATGAATATGTGCTACTCAATTTTGTTATGTAATATCTAATACCTGAAGTGAAAGAGGTTTAATTTCACACTCTTTGCATTTCATAATACATAATGAACAGTATTTTTTTACAATCGTGTACTTCATTCAAACACCACACATAACTCGTGTGTATTGTTGTTGTCTTGCAGATATCGACTGGTTGAATGGTTAACTAACGTGTTAAGTAGGTTTGTTATGTATCGGGACTGAATAGGTATACATAATCTATTGTGTTAATTAGCAATGTTGTGTTAAAAAAAATATGTAGGCTAATGAATGAAAATTTACAATTGGCCATTTTTCACTATATTTCCTGTAAACCCTGTGTATTTTCTTCCATTTCATTACATATTTCTTTCTCATTGACACGTTGCGTTGTAATTCGTTCATGCGTAAGATCATAAAGTGATCAGAAGTATGAATGATGTGTAACGAAAAAGGAAATCGGCGATGTACGTCTGAAAGATATGGAATGAACCAAATACTTTACAAACAATTATTATTTTTATTTTTAAGTGTTTAGTTCTTAGTTTGCAATTTGCATCCCTCGCTAGCACCTGTAATTTGTGCATGACGTAGAGCTATCTAGTAATAAATATACCATTTGTCCTAATAAGATATTATTTTATGGTAATTAAAACTTTTTTATAAATTATGATTCTGCAACCAAAGTTTTCTTTTTTACTTTTTTTAATGCCTTTTCAAGAACTCCGTCATGAATTTATTTTCTAAACAATGATATATCTATACTGTATACAGGGTGTAACAGGACGTACCCGAGGGATTTTAACTATCAATTCATGAAATTATTTGGAGTAAAAAATGTAAATGAAATTTTGGTCTCCGGTGAAATTTTTGATGTTTTTTTTTCTACAAAAACATAAAAAAATGATAGGTGTTAGACAGTTGGGGTGACGAGTTGGTCGGTTACTCAAGCGAAAGATCTCATCGAAAATGTCATCAAAAAAGTCACAGGAGACAAAATTTTCATTTTCATTTTTTACTCCAAATATGCTCAGAAATCGCTGGTTAAAATCCCTCGGGTACGTCCTGTAACACCCTGAATATAAAAATCAAAATATGTTTGTTTCTGAGTTTGTATGTATGGGGCCTATGCGTTGCTAAACCATTCATCCGTTTCCGATGAAACTTTGGGGATTTGATGTGTGCATGCCCACGATGGTTTCTGTATACAATAGTGAGCTCTGGCATCAAGAAATTACGCGTTGCTAAACCGCTCATCCGATTGCGATGAAACTTTGGTGATTTGATGCAGCAGTAATGGAGGGATAGGGGTGAATGAAGGGCGAGTGTGGGGGGGAAATGGAGGAGACGGATTGGGAACCCCCCTTACACCGTGCGAGCGAAGCCGCGGGAAAAACCTAGTATAATAATAAAAATAAATTTAAATAATTAGAACATATATGTATGTGTACAAATATGTAGAATACATTTTTCACAAAGAATCGTTTTATTTTTAGGTCGTTCATAATTTGTCTCTCGATTGATAAGGATTTTTTTTTTTAATTTGAATATCTTACAAGAGTCCCAACTTCTCCCGTCTGGAGCCAGTAAGACTATGACTTCCCCAATTGGGGTATGTTGTGTTGCGTATCTGAAGGTAGTGAGAAGGGGAAGGAGATGGGAAAGAGAAAGGTGGGGAAGTACCTGGCTATTCAGATCTGACTAAACGCGGCTAAAGCCATGTCAAGCAACGTCTCAATTCAGAATGGTGATCTTACACCAGGGCGATTCTGAGAGTAAATAGCACTCTGGAACGTGCCCCAAATACAGATACTACATAGGTACTATTTTAAATGAATTAATTGTGAAATCACACTAATTGATCAAATCAAATTTATTTACGTTATTTGTTTTTGAGAGCGTTGCAGTGTCCATCATCAGGGCAGATCCGGCAGATCCGGTAGATCCGATAGATGTGATGATGGACACTGCAACGCTATCCGAAACGTTGGCTAAAGAAGGAGGTAGTGCAACACGGCGCAACACCCCAAAAACAAATAACGAAAATGCTTTTGGCCGTGAAAATCTTAAAACGTATCTCAAATTCATTTGAGATACGTTTCTCGTGACATACAGATTGCGAGTCAACAATCATGACTGCAGATCGGCAACGAAAAAGTAACAGTTCACAATGACTAAGTGTTCTAATATATTCGACGTCAACTGTTGTTTGTTAGCGATCTGCAGTCATCCTGGGGAACGATGAGAAGTTACCGAAAATTATCTATACAATCCTTATCGATCGAGCGTGTTAGGGATCTTGAAAGAGATAAGTGTACGTTGCATTGTATTTTGTTTAAAATATATTCGGTCATTATAGAGTTGGTGTTGGTACCTGTACGTATAGGTACCTATTCAATTTATCTTATCAAATGTTACTTTTCAACGTGATGTGTTGTTCACCAAAACATGTTGTAAACATTCACCTGTGAATCATGGCATCCAAAGAAAGGTAATGGTCAGCATCCGCGATCTATGAGCATAACATGGCATCACCATTCCACAGACCATTGCGCACGGGTCGGCTAGAAATCCGACTTTTAATCGCACGTTTAAAAAAGAAAACTTTTCGAAATCACTCGTCAGTCTTCCATCTTTATTTTTCCGGCGTTCATTTTTCCAGTTTGTTTTAGAAATTCCATCTCCGCGGACGTAGAAAACCGGATCCCAAGGTAAAGAGTCGCAACTAACTATAATAGTTGCTAACTGCCGACGTAACGCGTTGCTTCGCGGCTAGAAAATGATTCGTAACTTCTGTACCTGAAGTATTTACATTACGATGGCCTCGTGTCGTCAAACTGACAGATTATATGTATGAATATTTATCGTCGTTTTCAAGAAGGTAATAATTAAATAATAACTGCGTTTCCTCTAGAGAAAGATGAAGGAGAAAAGCAATAATTTATGTGCATAATTTACATCATAAATAATAGATATATTTGAATAACAACCATAAAATCTTCCTACATCATGATAATTTGGGAGGTGTATATGGGGGTACCGATATAATGGGAACCATTTATTGGATAACCAACATCCACACCGTAGATTACACCAAGTGGTTCGCTACGTTTGGTGACTTAGCAGTGGTGCCCGGGTTCATGGACACATTGACCCCAGATTCCAACCCACCCCTCATACCGTTTTCCTTCTCAGCATTTCCTCTCTTTCCTTTCTCTAAAATGACCCTCCCCACAGCATTCGCAAAGATGACATAGGCCATAAGAGAATCTCTTTTCTTGAGGTCGTCCTGTGTGAAATAACGTAAATTCGTGAAAAATTACGGGATAATCTATTATATTGTGGGTAGGCAATTTTATCGCCTGTCTACGCTTCAAATAATCTGTTTATATTTTGAAAACGTCATTTAAATTCAAATCAAATTTGAGTTTATTGAATTAGATTTCACGCAGGAATAATTAACGCACATCACAGACAATTAGTATGTTTGACAATAGTTTGTTACTATCGGGTTTCATAGGAGCTTCTAAAATAATTTTTCGAAAACTTATTTATAAGCATAAAAGTACGACGAATGAATTTTTCAAGCTGAAAATGGCAAAACAAACATAAAAAATTGTATCGGTAGATATCCCTTCACGAAGGACTAACTAACGCACAGCACAGACATTAGTATGTTTAATGACAGTGGTTACAAACCGGTTTCGTCGGAGCTTCTAAAATTATTTTTAGCAATCTTATTTATAACCAAAAAATACTTATGACTAATGGATTTTTCAAGCTGGAAATGGCTTAAGAGCGTTTAACCAGCCAGCGGACGAAAATCCACATTTCGTCAAAAGCTGTTCTTACGATCGTGCAGGGCGGTTACAATGAGAAAGATTAATTATTCTCCGTACCAGCTTTTTAAAATTATAATCCAAATTAGCTTTAATTTATACCTTCATTCAAAAATGCTGAAAGGCGTGATGATAAAACTATTAAAATAATGTACTTTTTGTAATTATTTTTTGATTATAAGTATTTATCATTTTTCGAAAATGTCTAAATTTAATAAGAATGTTAAAAAAATCTGAAATATATTAGTTTGTAAGTGCGCAAATAAATACACAAATGGACCAACTTTCGTCAAGAAACACATGTACGTATATATTTTTTAATGATTTTATTGAAACTAAAATTAAAATTCTAAAACATGCGTTTGCTAGATAATGTATTGATTTATTTTACTGCTCGACTATATTATTTAAAATGGGTGTGGTATAATACAAAATCTTTTTTGAAAATTTAACAAATCTGCCAACGACCTATGGAATAACCTTATTATACTAAAAATTTAAAAATTTTCTCAAAATTTATTACATGCGAATGCTAGATCTTTCGAAATTCATTTATAATTTTTTGTGGAAAAGAGTCAATACATCTAAAATCTGATTTGAAAATGACATATTTCTGGTTTTCTCTGGTAATGCCCTCTTAACGAATATAAAAAGTTGCGTCGACAGATATTCCATAGAGTAATGTTTGAGAATATGTTGTGGAGTCACTTCGAGTCAACCAACAACACAAATATATATATATTAATATATTTTTAGTGACTCCTAAATTGTCTGACGCTAGTTTAGGTGTGTTAATCGTTACGTTTAATACAGCTTTCGTAATGAATATGGATAGTTAAATAAATCACCTGTCACAGGATTATTTTATCTCAATAAAATAATCTATATTTCATGAATTCTAAGCTGTAGGCGATGAAATTAGTTTCAGATCTCGACCTGATTTGTCGTTAAATTGGTACATTAGTATATTGTCGTGCATTGTTTGCTCGGCATTACGTGGGTTCGTTTTCTTTCAAAGCGATGGCAATACGTTCAAGGACTAAGTTAAAATCGTCTGAAATTTTATTGGCATCAGAAACACTTTAAACGCCTCTGTGAACGGTCGTAAAAAAAGGCTATGGAGTTTTGCAATTCGTGCACTAGTGGCATTCTTAAAACGTGATCGAATCGAGTTTCCTGATTCTGCCACCTTCGCCCGAAGCTGTAGCTTTTGTTCTAGAGACAAAGGTTCATAATTAGCGAGGTCAAATCATGATTTCATATTAGTATTAATATCCTTTGTACTGTGTAATTTTTAATATGGGGGCGGGTAACACCTCTGCTATGAGTCGCCCCAAGTGATTCGATACGTTTGATGACTTAGCAGAGGTGCCCGAGTGAGGTTTATCCGGGTCGGGGCGGCGGATGTGTCTGCCCACCAACTGCGTGTCAGGCCGGATCGGGAGAGACTGGTTGAGGGAGACCTTTTGAACTATCTAGCAGGACTATCTCGGAACATCGCTTGCACTGCAGTTGGAGGGATGGATTCATACGTATGTCACTCCTGGAGACACTGGCATCCAGATTCCTACCCACCCCTTATACCTTTTTCCTCCATTTCCTCAAAATATCCTTCACATACAATCCCCAAAGGTGAATTAGGCCCTCAGGGGAATTATTTTCCTCGGGGCCTCCAGTGTGGAGCTAATGTAAAAAAAACATACATTTAATATGAACTACATAATACTACTCCACACAATAGGCCCTGAGGGAAATAACTTCTCTCAGGGTAAATCAAATCAAAAGCAAATCGTTCCACAGCCGAGCTGTTGAACTCAAGAACGAGTCGTGGAAATGACCCATTCTCAGGTGACAAATGTCAATTGTGCACAAATGTTAGGCGGGCGTTTGTCATGTTTTCCGACTATGCAAAGGTGCCGAAGGAATCAATCTAGTTACTCGGAGCTTCTTCCTTTGAAATTCCGCTAGAACAAGAACAGCATTCCCACACATGCGAGTATCTAAAAAAAATTACTGAATATCATCGTAAATATATTATGAAACTCAAATAAATTGAAAATAATAATATGCACACACACCACGCTGTTTTTCTGATAATAATAATATAATGAGTCACCACTAAGCGATTTATTTTCATCCGTGATAATATGCCAAACCCCCGTCACGACTTAAATCATACAAAAAAACAGTCGTTACCTTATTGATTTACTGTGTTTACCAGTCAAAAATATGTCACTTTGAGGAAGTAACTTATACAAGTTTGGTGAATTTTAAAAACCCAATAATAATTATAATATTAAAATCTCTAAAAAGATCGGTGATTTCATCGAACAGTTCAATATTATAATTTCTTGTGAGTGGTCAATTATTATGACTGGCATCACGCAATGTGAATAATGAATAGGTTCATATGCAAAAAATATTTTATAATAATCCATTGTGTAGCACTCCGACTTGAAATTGCATCATCTGTTTTTTTTTGTTGGGGTTAAAAGTGATTAGTTTTTTTACCTCTACATCTTCAAGATGCCTATTATTTTGCATTTTGTTTTAAAGAATGTCAATCAATCATGGCAATAAAACAAAATGAAAAAAAATATTTAATAATTATTATTTAATTTTGATAGGTTTTAAGTAGAAGATTGCAAAAAATGATACGGACACAATAATGTTTCATGGGTATGTTTTTTTAAATTTAATTTACTAAAATGAATCCTATGGTATAGGTACTGGGTACTGCTGCCGGGGAACCATGTATTGGATAACTAATACCCCTGCCATAGGTCACCTCAAGGTTGATGGGGTGCGGGCCGGATCGGGAGAGACTGGTTGAGGGAGACCTTTTAACCTCTCCAGCCGGACCCTCTCCACCCATCGCCTTTCACCGCAGTCAATCGTCAATCCTGGACACATTGACCCCCAGATTCCTAACCACTTCTCATACCTTCCTTCTCAGAACTTCCTCTCCACAAAGCATCCTCAAAGATGAAATAAGCTCTGAAGGATTTTTTCTTTTTGTTGTCTGTTCACGCTATGGATTAAATATTATATGTTGAATTATAATATGTTTGATAGATTCTCCTATTTTAACAAACGAACGATTTGCCTGTATCTGTGTTTCCTCCCTCCTATAACATGGATCTCTTCAAGACCATGGTTCACTAGTGTCTTTCCTCAAAAAGACCCTCCACACAGCATTTCCAAAGATGAAATTGGCCAGGAGATACATTATTTTTCCCTGGGCCTCCTGTGTGGAGTTAATGTAAATATAAAAAAGGCGTAATGTGTAAAAGGTTCGCACTCTGGACTCCGTAAATACTTGAGTTAACTAATAGTTTGTAACGTAACAAAAGCCTGCCCATCTTTGAAGCATTTTCAACCTTCATATGAATATTTCACTTCCACGTGAAAGTCTCTCTAAAGGTCTTTCCATCCTGGTTGTCATCACTTTCACCAAACTGCCATATCGGTTAATATGACATAATCAGCAAAATATCAAATAATTTTAACATTTCTCATAAAGCTAATAACGTCCTGCCATTTCAAAACATAATAGCTCAATACCGTGCTGGTTAATATAATTCATAATAGGTCAACTAGAATCAATCTTGTAATCGCATTATTCTTGAAAACAATTCTGGGAAATTTCTACAATAGTCTGAGTTTTAATGAATTATTCCACGTTTTATTGGGATCACAGTAGCGCATGTCAATTAATCTATGCCACTTACTTACACAAATGAGATTCTCGTACTAGGCGATGCTCTTCACCTGTACATTTATACATTTTGTGTGTATTATTCAAACACTTTCTTGTACGGTGGTTTTCGATTTGAATAATTGATAACGCAGTCAAGAGTTTTAATTGCAAAGAAGAAAGTAGAGAAAGATCATAAGATTTTAGTGGTTAGAAAATTCAGTAAGAATCCCGTAATTCACAATACTGTTTGAATGGAGAATATTTAAATAATTAGTGGGATAATCTTACAAACAAAATAATGTTTAATACATATATTTCTACTGTAACTACTTAAATTTGTTGTATTGAAGATTTACGCCTGTTCGGTTTTGAAATTAGAATATGCAGTTCCTACCGGGATGTCATTTATTCAGTACCTAGTACCTACCTCCCCCTAACCATCACATGCTGGAAAAATATTTGAAATTTGGAACAATGGCAAGAAAAATATCAAATTCGAATGCATTTGTTTTTGAAAAACAAAAGAAGAATCGGGACCACCTTGGAAGGAAGTTGTTCGTGTTTTTCTAAACTAAAAAGAAGCTATTTTGGCCAACTCAAAAGTAAACAATATCGTTTTGTACTTATTCATTTTATTGTGGAGATAATTACATAAAGGTGATGAAACTACATAACTTTGTGATTGTGTTTTGTGCTCCTTCGCAAAGGTACATTGGTAAGTGATTGGTTATCCTTTTCCCTTGCATCTCTAGGTTTTCCTACACACATTATCAACCAATTCCAGAGTATACCACTTCTTCTTGTTTCATTTTAAGTAACTCCATTTCCAAATGCATCTGACGCTGTTTCGTTTCTGTTAGCTGTAAGCAGTTTCGGGTGCAACAACGGCTCTATTCCATTTTTGAACTGGTCATATTTTTAATTTTAAAATGTGTATTCAGCTGAAAATAACCTATTCATCTTCTATCATTCAACGTGTGATACCTACTAATATAAGAAATAATATATAAAACGATTAATTACCATTGGTATTCATGTTTTGATACAAATAATTAAAATATTGCTTATGTAATTTAAGGATAATAAATCATTTTTGTGATAGCGTGCCTTCGATCTTCCATATGTTCATTGTCCGTTTCATATCATTTGGTATGCCAAGACCAAACGACAAAAAACAACGTATAAAATATTTCTGCCGTCTATTAACCAGATGTTTTGTTGCAAAAAATTTGGCACTAATCATTCACATATCTTGCATAAATTAGTTTTAAACGTTAGGCCAAAATATAACATGTGTATTAAACTTGCTTCGATTTAAATTTGTAACGTACCTAATTCGTTGTCATTAATATATGGCTAAAGTTTTTTTCTTTTCAATTCAAAAAGTGTAAAAAATAAGACTTTACAAATACTATCTTACATTCACCTTTTTTGTTTAGCAGCAAAATATAATAAAGAGTAACGGTTACTCAGTGCCAATGCCATTTCTGAAATATTTGACAAAATATGCAAAGAAGTTCCTTTTGTATTCTATACTGCAAAATGCCAGGATTGAAGTACAATTTTAACAAAAAAATTGGTAATTTATATAAAAATTTGTTGGAGCTCCACAAAATAAGACTTCAATATCGCATACATGGATCACTTAAAAATAACATGTATTTACGAGTGACAAGTTTATATTAATGTCTTTAGCTATTGTGTGGGCAGGCGAGGTGGGTCTCGACTGCATTTAATGCCACACGACCCATGAAAGTAACTGGTCAGTAACAGTAAAGGCCTGTGACCAACATAATTATTTCTCGAACAAGAAGTCAAAGATTCGCCCGAACGGACAGAAGAATGGCCTTTCCTCTACGAAGTCTGTGGTCAAGTAATTAACTATCACAATAATACACAAACAAGACTATCTTGTTACCGTTTTCTTGTACAGGTTGTCTTCTCTTCCACGTCCGGTAAGCCGCACAATCAAAACAACTACAGTTTATCCACCGTGCAAAAAGACACAGCAAAACTCATCTCGCAATCAAGTTATAGTAACATTTATTGATAAACTTTGTATGAAGTTCCTTCGTGACTTTCTTCACATTTGATCAGCTGTGGACATGACTTTTCTCGAGTCTACTTGACACACTTGCCTTGCAATTACAAATTAGCAGATCTGGAGGCAGCCTCCGTCCAAAGTAATTAGGTACATCTGTTGAATCAGACTTCAATGATAAATTGATGATTTAAAAAACGATAGAACTAAATCATAGGCAGTGTGCTATGGGCTTGTCTACCATCAATTTAATAAATTTTGCATTTTTGCTTGGATGAAAACATCGTCAATTTTTATTTTGTATAATTATTAAGTTCTGCCTGAGTTATGCCATTCTCACGCGTGACAGTCCACTCGTTCTGCAAAGTCATTATCGACGCTTGAAAAAAATTTACCAGTAAAAAAACAAAAACCTAAAACCAACTCTAAAAACACATTTTTATCTAACACTTTTTTTTAATTATTGTTCTGCAAGTTAATTACCAAAACCATTAGAAAAATACTTCCTGAGACCAGTTTGTGATGTTTATTTTCATAGTACAAGCTATGTACTCAAAATTTCTTCTGTTTCAACATCAGGTAAATATTTCAAATTTCTACGAGAACGCTGGTTTTGTTTAAACTCTCTCATTAGTAAGTACTCATTCTTCAATAGGTCAATACTTCTTGTCATCTCACTTTTCACCGATGCGTTGATAATTCGTGGATATTTGTGAAAACATCACTCAGTATGTTTATTCTACCTACATACATAAAAGCGACATTGACTTGCTTCAGCGATGCATAGCATCGTGATTTGTTCACTTGATTGATATGCGGTTGTTGTCATAGGTTTCTTGCTCGAGGATGCGGGTTCGTTGCTACGGATTTCTAACTGGCCGATAAATGAAAAAAAAAATTACGCATGCCCCGACAGAGGTGAAACCTATGAAAGTTCAATATACCTACACAGCCCGGCTTACTGGGTCAGGATTGGCTATGAATTACCAATTATTGTTTTCAGTGGTCTTATCAATGAACCACCATTGTATTTTGTGGTAAATGAATAGTCATTCGAACTAAATGATGTGGAATACCGTTCATCGTGTTAATTTATGTTAGTCTATTATTGTAGGTATATATGGCTGATGGCTACCCCAATATATTTTGGGAATCTACGATGCCCCGCATTGATAATATAATGACTTCTAATCAATATTGAATAACAATATACAATATAATTTTTTTTAATAACTTAATGAGTAAAACCTCAAATTGTAATATTTAACCATTAAAGACAATATTAACTAAAATCTGAAAAGAAAATTTAAAACAGAAAATGATTCGGTCGCATCTAGGAATTGAACCCAGGACCTTACCCTTGGACTATTATTTAACTACTGAGCTAATTTGACCCTATCCTCTTCGGTCATATTGAACTGTATCATACTTCAACTAAGAACTACCAAAAAATGGATATATTTATCTAGATTGCATTTAGTTCGGGAAAAATCTTGCAAGCATACATAAAGATAACATCAAAAAATAAATATAAAGCAAAACATCTATCACCAGTATAAATAAATATCTTCTCGTTTTCATAAAGATATAAAGGGAGTTCTGATGGTTTCGAATACGGAGTCTCCCTTTCGATGAGCAAAATTAAAACTCGTATAACCTATCTATAACTTTACTATAACTAACTCATAAATCTACCTATAGACAGTATTTAGTCGGTAGATGATTTCACCATCGTGTTTTTTTATAATGCCTGAAGCAACAGATGCATGAAAAATGGTAAAACCGACCCAAATTCTTGGAAATGAACGCTCATACTCTTAAATACGGTGTTATATAAAATATGACATCAGCAATCAATTCTATTTTTTTTGTTTTCGAATATAATAAAAAGGTTCCCCGTTCGATTTAAAACACGAAAGGCTGTCTTGGCGATTTTAAAAGATGCCTGGAGAAATAACCCTCAAATGAATTCAACAGGTCAACCTCCATCAATTTGTAAATTCAAGATGTTAAAAAGAATTCAAATGATTTGTTTGGAGTGTTAACAATAGTAAAATATTATAATAAATAAATGCACTAAAATATTGATCAGGATAACATTTAAATTCATCTCTTTTTTAATTTATTAAAAGTCACTTATTGAAAATGCTCCCCTGGTTAGCCAATTAGCAACCCTGTCGCGTATTTGGCAGGTGTTTTTTTTTTCTTTTCTGCTTATCCGCTATTACACGATCAACCAATGTATGTGCAATAATCACTGTTAACATTTCTCTTACGCTTCCAAAACTTTCCATTTTGTTCGATTTGCGAAAAATAAATGTGATAAGAACAGTAACCATTCACAAAAACACGAAATATGTGTGCTACCGATTAAAAATATTTAAAGAGTGCAAACTTGGGTAATAAATATGAAACGCGCGTTTGACAAACATAACGCATGGTTGTAATATTGAACATGAATTGAGTTAGGTATCTAAATATATTACTTCTGAAATAAATCTAAAGGCAGGTAGTAATCTTAGTTAGTTCGGTTGTAAAATATAAAAATTTACTTAGTTTTTACACAGAAATATTAAAATACCATAACCTTCATAAACTTCACACATCTTTTGAAAACTCGCATTTAGTAAAATACAGCCGAATTATTTAACGTACCGAAGCATTTAATTTTGGTGGCAGGTATGGGCAACGCAGCCCCGGGAACCATTTATTGGATAACCAACACCCCTGCCGTAGGTCACACTAAGTGGTTCAGTGGTTCAGCATGGGTACCCGGGTTCATGGGGTGAGGTTTGTCTTGTCTTTGAGATCTTGGTGGCGGATGCATTTGTTCACCTAATACGTGGGGAACTGGATCCGGAGAGAGAGATCTCCCTCAACAGAGACCTTTTGACCTCTCTTGCCGGACTCTCTCGACCGAAAATCTTGAACCGTTTTAGGAGGAATATATTCGTACGTCCTCTTGTACTTTTTTCCTTCCGAGATCTTCCTCTCCTTCCTTTCACTATAAAGACCTTCCACACAGCATCTCCACAGGCCCCGAGGGAAATTGTTTTCTCAGGGCCTCCTGTGTGGAACGAATATTTTTTTTAAATGTAGTCATGATTATCAAAAACATTAGATTGTCTCATTAGCACCAATAACATTATAATAATTATTATAATGTTATTGGTGAAATATTATAATAATTCCTCCTTGAATTTATGAAAGTCCAGGTTGCGAAAATATAGGTAAATATAGTAAACAGTGCGTTGATGTCTCCGAAGTTATGTTCAGTATGAAAATATGCTTTTGGAATCAATGATTATAATATTGTGTTTTGATTTTAAGGAAAAGGAAAGGAAAGGTCAAATTATGTTATATAGTTGTGTATCTGACCTTCACGAACGATTTATTTCTTACATGCAAATTAAATTTGATAAATGCATAGTAAGGGGTACTGTTCGTTATTTTTTATTCGGGAAGTTGGTAGATTTGGCTGCAGAAAATTAGCATCTGCTATGTGACCTACTAACCAATATTTAAAAAGCAGCTTGATTCATATGACAATGGATAAGTAGGTGTGTAGTGTACAGGTCGTAAACACACTTATTTTGTTGAAAAAAAACTGATTCCTAGCCACTGACACCAATTTCTGATTACGTGATTTACGAGCTGTAACTACTTGGTTTAAATTTAAGAAGAAAAACTTTTTTCTGTCCAGTTTACATGCGTACGATTGTATACAATTTGCTTTTCCGTAAACCCATCGCAAAAAAACAAATTACTGACAAGATCGTGATGATTGTGTTTACATCGGTAAAGCAGTTTTTTTTTTTACTTTCTAATGAATTAAATCACTTTCAATTTGGGAGGTGGGTATGGTACCGCTGCCCCGGAAACCATTTATTGGATAACCAATACCTCTACCATCGGTCACCCCAAATGGTTCGCTACCTTTTGTGACTTAGCCCGTGTTCATGGGGTGAGGTTTGAGAATGCATCTACCCACAAACTGCGTGGCAGACCGGATCGGGAGAGATTGACCTGTTGACCTCTCCGGCATCACCTTGCATCGCATTAGGGAGATGAATTCATACTTCTGTTACTACTGTATACACTGACCCCCAAGTTCCTATCCATTCCTCACGCCTTTTTCCTACTCAATATTTCCTCTCCCTCCTTTCCTAAAAAGACTCTCTATAGAGCATCCCCAACGATGACACCTATTTTAGGTTATTTTTAAAAAGCTTTCATAACCCCTCCGGCTAATTTTTTTTCATTTTTCGTTATATCTTCCTTACTGTCATGGTTAGAAATATGGTCTAAAGGATGTTAGAAAAAGAAAACAGCACGCTTTGTATAATAATCTAAAATTTAACCGCAAAATAATGAAAATGTACACCTTTAGAAATCCAAAGATTCACATTGCAATTTGAAAAAAAATTAAGAAAATATGGGAGTTTTTCATCAAATATTTTTGTATAGAAACACAAAATGTGAATTGACGATAAAATTTATTTTTTATCTAATATAATATAATAATAATATGTGTATACTTTTTTTTCGTAAACATTAATTTTAGTTTAAAAAAACATCAGATGATCCATTTTTAAAACCTTTTTATGTTTGCATTCAAAAATTTTATATTTTAAAAATCATATATTTATTTCAGCGCCCTTGAGGTGATTTTTCACAAAAACGGCGCTTTATAAATTATCCAATTATTATTATAAAATTTGAAAGCGTATTTCATCACCTTTCAAAAATAGTTTTTAGTGTTCGGATGCGTTCAGAAAAATTCTATTTATTTGGATTTGATTGCAAAGCGGAAATATTTTGACTTTCCGAAAAAATTGGCCTGAAGTCTGAGCGGTTAGCCTAATATTTAAAACCGTTTAAGAATATAAATATTTGCAACATAAAAATTATAACCTTTACACGGGTTTAATTTCATTACATTTCCTAGAAACGAAACAAGAAAAATGCAGCAAAAAATAAACAAACACTTTCTCATTTGTAGACAGTTCATAGGTTCTTCATTCCTCAACTGCATTCATAATACGAAACATTGCAGATTGCAGTGGATATTGCAAAGAGCGGTTGAAATTAGCTTTTTTTATTCCACAAGCATTCCATGATAAATTTGTATTCAGCATTCAACTTGCAGTAAAAACAGGCACAACTGACATGACAGTAGCAGAAGGCTTTTGACAGATTTACAAAACAAATTGATGTTGAAATATTCATTCAACTCAAATTAGGTCGTGTTTATAAATTATACTTTACGCAGATTCAACGTCTCTGCATTATAGAATGTGTGGAAAAAACTTACTTCGGCCAATATCAGAAAGAGTTTCAATTGGGTCGTTAATATTTTTTTCTTCCCTGTAGTGAAAATACACTTTCTTTTATATAGATATCATATATCAAAATGATATTCTATCCTGTGATTAGTTGAACAACACTTAAGGCGGCATACAACATTCTCAGCTGCAATAGAGATCGCCATCGCTAGTCGAATGTCTATAACATTGTGGGTCAAGACAACTTTATTCGGGAATTAAGCCCCGGGCCATATTTGTTTCTTTCCACCAGTTGTTGACTGGTTTTCGATTGATAGTCTTGTCGCGTTAATGGCAAGTGTATGTCGGCTTTTTCGTCTGCGTTTCAAAATTGCAATAAATTAGTTTGGCCAGCAGGAGAAAATTGATGGCGTGTCAACTCGCAAGCTTTTACTCAGCGGTTACTTTTCCTTACAGAAACCAAGTTCAAAAACCTATGCAACCGATTAATTATTATAAATGGTATGTAAATGTGGATATTAAAGAGAGATACATAATATTGTACGCATTGGCAGGTAATCTGTTTAACGACGTTAAACGTTTTATAGCGCATTCGCAATCCACGCGTAAGAAAATAATTATAGAGAAATACAAGTAATATTTTGTATGGCTTTGAAAGTGGAGAAAGGTTATTCAACTATCATGTACGATTAAGCAACGATTATATTATGTTCATTTATATCAGCATTTATGGTCTCAGGTACAATGGGTAGTCGCGAATGGTTGTTGCATTGAATTTCCTTTCGAAATAATTATGCACCGATGAAACGATAGAAAAGTGGGCAGTACTTTGTTTGGTAGGTTAGGTACCCTACTAGAGTAACCAGTTTACCACCTTGTCGCATTTCCTTCCTGAGTTTAGCCATAAAACCATGCTTTTACGCAATACAAGGTAATAACATATGTTTTATCAATCAATAGCACGTCAGATGTATCCATCAAGCCGATTTCTTTTTTCATCCATTGAATTCCTGTATTCAGTCTATCTCACGTTATCAAAAGATTACAACTTTGTTGTTACTCAAAGCTGGTAAGCTCGATCCGCTGGACGTTGGTAATGCTTATTAAATTTTAAAAGATAGGACTAACTGTACTATAATTTTATCAATTCTTATATACAACAATTACTTAAATTTTTTGGATAGTTCATGTCTGAACTTCGAAAAACAACTTCAAAGATTACCTTGAGGAAGAAGATAATACTAATTTATCTAAACGAAAGTATGAAAAAGACCTAGACCCTGAAAAATTAAAAGATACGGTCGCAACTAGGAATCCAAGATCTCTTATCTTGCCTCAACCAACTCGGCCATAATATTTTTGAGTAAATTTTGTCGGGCTCGTATTTCAAATTCAGAATTAACAATATTATCTTCGACTAATTTTTCACATATTTTTGGCTGTTACCTTTATAAATGATCGCAAAGCTCTAAAGAATTGGTTTGTAACCTACCTTAGACACCTTTCCTTCAATCCTAAATGAATATTCAATTTTTATTGGAATTTCTCTCGTTATAAAAGTTTTGAAGGTTACACCCTTTATTATAATATGTAGTAATTGGTTAAGATGTTTGCCCCGGTAAGACGAGAGATTCTGGGTTCATGTCCCAGTTGCAACCGTTACCTGTGTATCTTTTTCATTTTTCGTTTAGATATATTTGTATTTTCTTCTTCTTAATGGCATATTACATTGATGCGTACAACCTTCAAAAGCTATTATTCCAATAAAAATCCAAACTATTACCATACTGCCCCTCCTGGCGTCCAGCTTTAGAGTCACACCTCCCTCATGGTTTTCTGAAACTGATTATCAATGCCCATATTACCTACATGATTTTTTTAAATCACTTCATTATATGATTACCGCCGTACAGTCGTTCCTGCAATAAATTATCAGGAAAGTACTTATATCAACGTGCAATAATCATTACTGGTGAAACAGAATTTCAGCAGGTTAACCGACTACATTCTTGGTTCAGTGTTAATAAGGAACCCACTGTGAGATTAACCGTAACTGTACTAACGAGCCTGTCTAACTAACTGTGCCGACATTTCCTTAATCTGAGAAAGCGAACGTAGGTAAGTATTTATTATCCTCATTTCCTAAAGAGATTGATTAAAAACTTACTTACTTCCATGTCTATTACATATTGAATTTCTTGAGAAATTTTATAATTTCCCCGATGATATTCTTATTAGTCAAAATAGCGAGATAATTAAAACAAAATAAAACTTTGATCCCCACTTTCCTAGACAGGTTAGGAATCAATTGATTCTATAATTTTGTGGCTTTAGTACATTTTAGACCCAATCTCTCCCCGTATCTCATCCACTGCATCTGAGTTTTCAATTTGGAGATTTTCCCACTGAATTTCTTTCCTTTGGAAATCTTCCCAATAGACTTCTGTGCTATGGTCGTTCTGTTGACATACAGAACACATGCTCAAACTATCTACACTTAAATATTACATAATGTATATACATATGTATATATATATATATTTTTTTTTTTTTTTTTTTTGCAGTGAAACTTCTTTAGCACCTTTGTGATTTAAATTGGAAACAACACTTAAAAGAGACAAACACACACATCTATAGGATTTAGTCTGCGAGAGAATGAGATGGAATGAAACCTTACCTACGTACAGTACCTACGGCTCATTGGCCGCTTTGATTATGAGCTGACTTTTCAAGGCTTCTATTGGTTGAGATTGTGTGGGTGAAGGTTGCACTTCTACCGCGTGTGAACTGCACTCGATTTTTTTTACATTGGTTCCACACAGGAGGCCCAGAGGAAAGGCCTATGTCATCTTTGGGGATGCTGTGTGATGAGTCTTTTTAGGGAAAGGAAGGAGATGAAGTTTTGTGAAGGAAAAGGGTATGAGGGTGGGTAGGAATCTATGGGTCAATTTGTCTAGGAGTGACGGACGAATGAGTCCATCCCTCCCACGCGGTGCAAGGCGATGAATGGGTCGAGAGAGAACGACTGGAGAGGTCTATGTTAGGTTTCCTTCAACCAATCTGTCCGGAGCAACCAATCCAGCCCGCCACGCAGCAAGTGGGCAAACGCATTGCCCGCCAAGACCTAGACAAACCTCATCCCACGAACCCGGGATGAGGTTAAAACAACGTCCTCGATATTTCCGTTGAGTTATCACAATTAAAATTATATATGTATTGATTTCATGTTCTGGTTGTTGTTGCTCTTCTCACCGAGCACATCAATTTGCATATTGTCTATAATTAATTAAAATCTAAAGTTGCATAACATCGGTTATCAAATCATTCAACAAACACGAAGGTAACGGCTTCTTCGTATTATTAGTGTATTGTTGATTTGTGCCATTTCTTATGTCTGTTTGTCACGCCAAAATAATAATTGAAGATCATCTCTTACGGTGCTTCGTATTCACGAGATTTCCCAACCGTAAAGTTTAATATGCGATACAATAATTACCGCGGTTAAGCAAGCAACGCGACAGGTTATTTAACCGGGCGTTACAATTCACGTAACCGATACACGTGCTATAATCACGAGACATGATAATAATAATTCACAGTGGCGACGTATTTGGTAGCCCGTCAATTTTCAAACACTCCTAACATAGAAACAGAAAGATACGTTACGACAAAAAAATAACTCAAGAAATGAAATGAAAGATCTGTCTCTTGTTTCATGTGGTTTAGTTACAATACACAGTACAATATTGCACAATATTGTGTTTCTTGTTCAGTAATTAACAATCGTTATTAATTCTCACATAAAAACCTACACTCGGTGAGTGTGTAACTCCACCGTGCGAATTTTTAAAATTTCAACACCTTTACGATTCTATCTACCTTCATATTTGGGTATATTTTTTATGTGATTCTTATTGTGAATTTTAAGAACATCGTTATCTGGAACGTAACTAAACTTGTTTTTTTTTATATAACTAATTTCAATAATTTACAATCGTAATTCATCCGTACTTTCATAGTGCTACTTGTATGTCTTGACACACTCCTTGCTACATTAACTTTGGTTGACTGCCCCATACAAACTATTCTGTTACTCCGATCCTTGACATAACCCGACTCAAGTATTTAATTAACTTATTAGTGTATTTAATTACTCTTGCTATAAAACCTAAGGCGTCCCCGTTATCTACTTTCAACTTAGTAGATTAGTAGATTTATAAAAATAAAGAAAAAAATAGGTTAGTTACTTTCTATTTCTTATAATAATAAAATAATAAATAATAAATAATAAAATATTTATTAAATAATAAAATAATAAATAAAATAATCGAAACAATAATTCAGCACACCAAATAACTACAGAAACTAATAAAATAACCAAATATGGATTACATTGCACATTTATTTTATATTATGATAATAATAGCAATAATAACCGGCGTTTTATAGTTTTTCGACTTCCGAACTGGTAAAAATTAGGTAGTTACTAGCGCAGACCCATGAAAGATCACGGGATATTAAAATTGTAGGTTGTAGGATTTGTGAAGCTGAAAGTTAATGTTTAGAACACGTTTTGTGAATATATATAAAATATATTCACAAAAAAATGTGTTCAGCAGCAACCATTTAATGATGACAATTTTCGTGAATATTTTTTCATGATAAGTTTTATGTTGGTTATCAAATTTATGTCTAAATTTTGGTCCAATTTTGAAAACGACACTGAAATTCAAAACAAATCCGAGTTCATTGAACCACAGTTACATAATAATAATCACCGACAAACCCACGACCGAAATTAGAATTTCTGGTAGTTACTCAAATATAAATGGTACCTAACTGGTAAGTACTGGTCGGTATCTTGTCATCGTTCCAGATCATGACTGTAGATCGCCAAAAAACCGAGAAGAGTTCACAACGACTAAATGTTCTTAATGTGATCATTGTTTGTACATTAGCGATATGCGGTCGTGCTCGGGAACGATGACGAGTTATCGATAAAGGACTTCAGATCGCCAACGAAAGAAGGCAGTTAACAACGACGAAACGTTCTTAATTTATTCGACGTGATCAGTTATTTGTTGTTAGTGCTCGGTAACGATGACAAGTTATCGGCATTATCGATAATGCTTTATCGATCGGAACCACCTGTGGAGGTTTCTCTCGACTCGTCTCGGCTGAACCCGGGCTTGAAGCTGGCTAGAGCCAGGTGTAACATTAGCACGTCATAATCATCATCGCACAATGTGGAATTAGTTCCAAGTCGCCCACACATTTCCCACAGAACCCGTGTGGGAATCATCACAGTGGAAGTTGGAAACAATGGGGATTTTGGCTGCAAACTTACACACGAGCGCACCGCTTTGTTTAAAATTATGCACAGAGCTGCATTAGTTATTTAAATAATGAAATTTAAAAACTTACATATTTTTTCAAAATCAAATTATTTTATTGTCTGTGTCATATTTGCTTCTCCTCTTTGATACCTTCTCAGACATAATATTATATTGTGAGAAAAGCTAACGATTGAGGGCAGATTCATAACGCATAACACTCATTTTTTTCATACAATTTAAGAATCTTCTTTTAATAAATGGAAACTTAGTTTTTATTCTAAGATAAATAATTGACCTTCAGTGGCTGCAGACGTCGCGTATTCGATTCCTCTACTGACTAAGTCTTCTATGACGACACAAGCAATATTTTCCGTTCACTGTAGTGGAAGTAGGAGATTTTCAAATATTGCCAGGTTTTTCGTAATTCGGGAATGTTTGTCTTTCTTTAAATAAAAAAAATTAACAATTATTATCAAACATGTCATTATTCAGTTTCACCACTGTGTATTCATTATACAAACATCTTTGAACAATGTTCTACCAACTTCTTCAGTATGCATTTCCGATGTTCAGTTTTTTTCCCAATGGTCTAGCTAAAATGTAACCTTTTTACTAGGTAGAAAAGTTCAAGAGTGAGAAATGGAGACCTTTATCGCTTGTGTCAGACGACTCTATACGCTCAAAGTGTTTTTTGGGCGTGGCCTATACAGTGATGTTGTAGTGTCACACGGAAGCTATAATCTTCCCCCCCCCCCCTCACCTCTCCCATAACATGAGTTAGGGTGAAGTGAGAGAGCACCGAAAATCATTTCTTTTTACTAAATTTGTCACTTTAATAGCTGACAGCCGCGTGGCCAAAACAACCTCTGATTTATTTATTTATTTATTTACAAACTATTTGTATCAAAGTAGGTAGGTAATAAGTAGTAGGTTTGGTGGGTACATAGGTCTATTGTGTCTTAAAGAATAAAAGTGATAGAATGTACAACATTCATACCGATTAGTTTTAAGATGAAATACGTCGCCCAGATCAGAATATTTATTTCCAAGACTGAAGTCTCGGAATTGGAGAATTTCGATAAGCTAGTGTCCTGGTGTTATTGAAGTAAAAGGGTAATAAATGTCGGCATGATTTTTTGGGAACATGGATATTGATAAATTGAATCTATTCGGGACAGTCAATTTTGTAATGCAGTATTTTATGTAATAGTATTAAATCTGTACTTATTCTTCTTTCTGAAAGTTTCAATGGTGACATTTTATCCAGAAGGTAATTGTAATCAATGTTTTGTATATGAATATGCACTTTATAGTTTATAAACCTTAGAAACTTATGTTGAATCTTTTCACTGTTGGCCGAATGAATATTGTAAAAGGGAGACCATAACGTAGAGTTATACTCAAGTTGGCATCTGATAAGGGTTTTATACAACATGATAAATGTGCCTAAATTATTGAAATCTTTTGCAGCTCTCAACACAAAACCAAGAGTCTTAGGAGCCTTATTGATAATATTATTAATATGACATACAAAGGTGAGTTTACTGTCGAATATAATGCCTAGATCAATAATTTCACTAACACAATTTAAATTTTCATCATTTAATGAATACTGAAAAAATATAGGATTATTTATTTTTGAAAAATTGATGAAATGACATTTATTTATGTTCAATGCTAATTTGTTGATAGAGCACCATTCAAAAAGATTTCTCAAGTTAGTTTATAGTGTAATGCAATTAATATGGTTGATCTCTTTATATAGTTTCATATCATCTGCAAACAGTAGAACGTTTATATCAGTAAATACATCAACAATATCATTTATGAATATTATAAACAAAATGGGCCCTAAATGAGAGCCTTGCGGCACTCCACTTGTCGCCATCTGATCTTATTGCATCTGATTACGGTAGGAGAGGAGATAGCATCATTTTCAAATATCGCTCGACTAGTAGATCACGTCACATCACATCATCTAGGCCACGCCCACACATATAATATATTACCTGTCTCGTGTAACCCATCTTTATGGATTGTATGGCGAGCGACATGGTGATACGGCCACGCCTAAAAAGAGTATAGCGTCATGGGAGACAACCATAATTCACCCCTGTAAACAGATACAATATTACAGACACAAGTTCCTGGGCCATTCTATCCCACTTATTAATCTAGCTACTCTACTGTCTACTCGGTAGCGTGTAACTATTTGGTCTAGCTCGGTCTAGTGTCGGCTTGTTATGAAATAATCTAAATGAAGAAACTGAAATAATTCTCTGGAATCGCGGCTCATTGTTTCTTTAACTGAAGTGAGATAAATTTATTGGCGAAGTATATTTTGTTGTTCGGCTGCAATGCTATATACGAGTGGTCTTACTTCACGTCAAAATGAAACTATTATGACACCGATAAACATTTATCTGGAGCAAATGCACGGTTTTTACGGATTGTTCGTATCAAATACTTTGATGCAACCATTGACTTTATCAAATCAAACATAAAAGAAACGGTGTACTAATTGCTGACGGTGAAGACTTACTGAGTGATGGTATTTCTTTTCTAGAGATGGCTAGAAAACTTCAAAGTTTTCAGAATTTTCTCCAGAATATTTCGAAATTCCCTTAGATTGACTTGAGAATTTTGATTGCGAAACCATGATTGGAAAATTTCCCTAGATTTGGTGCTTTTACCCTTTTCCCCCAAAAGAGGGTTTTTCCCTAGATTTGGGGAAGTTTTTTTTATATTAGCATCACACAGGAGGCCCCGAGGAAAATAATTTCCCTCGGGGCATATATCATCTTAGGGGTGCTGTGTGTGTAGGGTTTTTTTAAGAAAAAAAGAAGAGGAAGTTCTGAGTAGGAAATAAGTATGAAGGGTGGGTGGGAATCTGGGGGTCTGTGTTTCCAGGAGTGAGGGACGTATGAATCCATCCCCTCAACTGCGGTGCGAGGCGATGGGTCGAGGGATTCTGGCTGGAGAGATCCAAAGACCTCCTCGACCATCTCTCTCAATCCGGCCCGCCACGCAGCAGGTGGGCAAACATGTCGGCCGCCAAGATCTTTACAAACTTCACCCCATGAACCCGGGCACCACTGCTAAGTCACCAAAGGTAGCGAACCACTTGGGGTGACCTATGGCAGAGGTGTTGGTTATCCCAAAATCTATAACTTAATCAAATACGTGCAATCTTACATGGCCAGGTAAAATAAAAGAATTTTAAATTATTTCGTAAGAGTGCCTACCTATCAAGAAAAAAATCTGTGTTCAACATCATTATTCTTTACCATTTACATCTATTAAAAAGAAAATCTACATTTTTACACCCAATTAAAAAATATTGTATATATGCAAATGTGTATCATACAATCAAACTTAATGGCATGGCCAGAGACAAGTATAAACATTTCCTTGCTTTTGTATCTCAAAATAAACTTTTTCGGCGGAAATGGTTTTGCCTCAATTACCATTCGAATTACTAAAACAATAGAATGATAACAATTTGTGGGAAAATAAAATCACCTTGACTTTCCTTACTTCCTGGATTCGATAATAATCCAGTTTGTCGAAAAAGTTATCTAAAATTCAAATGCAAAAATGTGTAGAATGTGTTTATATGATTGGTTGTAGTATCATTCTCACGGTGTCAGAATAACAGTGGAAAAGTAACTCAAGAACGTATTTAGCAAAATTATTTCATACGTAATATCCGCTAATCGATATTTTTCAATCGTCATTTATTCGTGAGTTCCTGACATAAAGTCGTTTATTATTCAATTTTCATACTTTGTTTTCTTTCTCAAAGTAGTTCATATCAGCTTCAAGGTCTGGTATCATAAAATATATGTAAATCCTGCACGACATAATTTTTTGTATTGGCTTCGTCTTCTACGAAAGCAATAGCGATAAACATACATGTCTAATTGAAATACCTTGTTTCATCTAATGAATCGTAAATCAAAATGTTTATTGTTTTATCGAGTAACCTGTATTGGCTGAAATATTTTAGGTATCTGAGCAGAAGTTGTTAAGAACGTGAATACTCAAAGTGGAATGAGAAAGTTTGATTTACGAACGCTGACCTCTTTCTTATTTTCATTGAATCAAAAATCTCACGTAGTTATTGAAAACTTGGATACGAGTATTTTAATTGTTGTGCTAATTTATTATTCGTAAATTATTGTACGAACGCGGTACAAATAATACGGTTCCATGCCAACTTTTTTTTTACATTAACTCCACACAGGAGGTCCTGAGGAAAATAATTTCCCTAGGGGCCTATGTCATCTGAGATGCTGTGTGGAGGGTCTTTTTGAGGAGAGGAAGGAATGAACGAAGTGAAGAATGAATGAAGTCTTGAAGAGACCCATGTTGTAGGAAGTTGTCAGCGCCGGATCTGCCATAGGTTCAAAAACCTGGCGCCAACTCCGAAGGGGCGCCGTGAGAAAATAAATATTGTATAAAAATTTAGTTATAATATTCCCTAAATCGTTTAAAAATCACCCATAGTACGAAATAATTATTACGCTCTAGCAACACTTTCCAAAGAAACAGAATGCGCACGCATCAGGTTGGTATCAACGGCTTACGAATTTATAGTCAGTTACAGAATTTTTTTACAAATTCCATATATTTAGTTTAAACGTAAGATCTATTTTTCCATATATCTTTTACCGTCTTTTACGACGAATGGGTGCGATCCAAATTCAATAACCAATAAAATCACAGCGCGGTATTTTGTTCTAGTGAATCAAACAAACCGACTTGCGCCTTTCAAAATGCTGACAATTTTAGTTTGTCGTCCGTACGCTCGCTATTGTTTTATTTTGTACGATTTAAGTCTCTAGGAGAAGGTAGTTAAAGACCATTTTCTTATGAAACCTTCAGTAAATTCCATTAACAAAAGCATCGCACGGTTTGCAGGATTTGCAGGTTGCAACGTGTTGACAGTTTCATCATTGATTTGAAGTTCGTTAAATGTATAATTAATATCTATTAGATTTGTTGGATTTGTTATTTTATGGTGTCAGTGTAAGCGTCTTTCGTAAGCCGTTGATACCATACGTCAGTGTTTAGTGTTTGTATGGTGTTTGTTCGCTCAATTTGGTATTAGTTCGCTCAACACAGGGGAGATGCAAGGTACAAATTTGAGGTTATATTCTTATTAGATTTTTAAATTTAAAACTAAATTTCTATTGGTTGTTAGAGGTTATAAAAGTACTGTGGATTACAATGAATAGAATAATAATTTTTTTTTAAATCTTCTAATGGACCTAGTTCAGCGAAACCACCCGCATTGTCTCGTAACCTATATTTTAAATCATGGTACGGGCACAAACAAACTTGCAAAAAGAGTTTTTCCTAAAATAATTAAAATAACCATAATTTTATATTTACCCAATAGATTCAGAGAGTATAGGGCTCCTGGTGATTCTCTATTTTGAAAAAAACGAGTGTGAGAGCTACCGCCAGGTCACTTGGAAAAGTTACACCCTTTATATGTCTTGATTTTATTTGATAAATTAGTGTAAAAAAAAAAAATTGAACAAATAAAAATAATTGCGGTGAACGAATTTTTGATCAAAATAAAAATGTTCCGCTGGGAGATTTGAATTAACTGCAATACAAGTGGCAGTGTTTTATTCAAGCTACGTTACGCGTTTGAAATTTCGAAAGCGGCAAACGCATTTTCTACGAACCTTGATTGGAAGGGAAACAAAGTTTTTTTTTAAATTGTTTATTTGGCTTTCACCCATTAAGGGTGATCTTGGCCATTTATTAAAGTAAGTTTCATATTTTTAAAATTATTTACATTTCCAGTTTTTTTGTAAATTAGTTACATTATCAATTTTTTTTAAATTATTTACATTTTCAGATTTTTTTAAATTAGGTACATTATCAGTTTTTTAAAATTAGTTACATTAAGGATGCGAAAAAATGTTAGGTAGGTAGATACCCACTTTTATTTGTAAATTATGAAAATGTGAAGAAAACACTAAATTAATTGAAAGCTATTTCGTATTTTCTCTGTTCGAAAAGACAAAAGTGACTAAAATTACCGATGCTGTGTGTTTTCTTGCACGGCATCTCTATTGAAACTAACAACACAGCTTTGGTACCCAATCACCTAATATTATCGTTTGGCATTGAAAATAAAGATGGTCGTTATTATTTTCATATAGGCTGGTTTAGAAGTATGAGTTATTCAGCATATTTAGCCTACAACTCTAGAAACAGCCTTCACATTTAACTCCTGGGGCTATACTAGAGTTTTATGAATAACCGAGCTAAATACTAGAACCATCAACGTACCTAGGTATTATTGTAAATAGGAGTAGATATTATGTCCTACTCTAATATACCCACTGATGTACATTATCTGCATTGGTAGTGGTATTCTTACATTCTACAGCTTTCCAAGGACTTTTAACGCGGTAACAATCAGTATGCAACTGTTAATAGTTAATGAGATTGGTTATACACACTGCAAATGGACGTTTACACGGGAGATTGAACAACTTTTATATGAAGGCAATGCGTGAAGCATATTTTTCTTAGAAGTTGTTTTGCTTAGAGGAAGTAAAAATATTAGTATAATATATATAATATTATGATCATAATATTTATAATGATCAGTTTGTATCAATGACTAAACGAAATACCTAAGAGAAGAACTTGACATACAGATCCAAATACACAACGAACATTCTGTCCAAACGATTATACAAAAATGGCGGTGGTTTCTATCGTTATTATTATTCAGTTTATACGATAAGTAATAATATAAATATTAGTTATTTTTATTTTATGACGATTCTTGCCTACCTACTATACTACTCTGATTTTTTTTATAAATTTAAAGGTATAAGGGGCCGTTCAAGTATTAGGTAACGCACTTGGGGGGGGTGGAGTCTTGTGAAACATTACTGTGCGTTACGAGGGGGGAGGGGGGCAGGAGGGGGGGGGGGGGGGGGGTAGAGGGTTGATTTAAAAAAACTAGAGAATTAAAAATCTTCCAAGTTGGCAATCCTTTTCGTTCTAGATATCTCTTTTTTTATTTATTACCGCAAACGCGATTAAAACAAGAAAAAGGGTATTTAAGCGACTTTCCAGTACTTTGCGCAACTTAATTGTGACTTTCAGGTAAAAATTGTCACTTGGGCGTTACGTAACGTTTAGGGGGGGAGGGTACGGAAAAACATGGGGAGGAGGGAGGGTCAAAAATTTTCAAAAATTGCGTTACGTTATACCTACTTGAACGCCTATCTAATTTATATCTAATTTATTTAAAATCGTGTTTCCTCGACCAGCGAGAACTCCTCAACGAACCACGTGCTTTATGTTAAGAATTAAGTTGTGCCACTACTGCCGACTCTCACGAACGCCGAACGCACCTGCGTTTATCTTACTACGAGCAGAAATCTTATCATTTTTAGGTTAACCCGCATAGGTACCACTCGATACTTGTTACCTCTTTACAATACACCTGACCGACTGCGGAATATTCTCTCCGGCTATATAAATGGGGGTACCTACCAAACTACCGATTAACCGCGATAGGTACCTAGGCTAACAATCATAATCATTATTAGAGGAAGAAGAAAGTATTTCCAAAGGTTCGTAGAAATGAGTTAAAAATGTACATCGGGTAGGTACCTACCTACGTACTTTCGCTATGTTTTTTTGCAACCGTCAAAGTTATTCTAATTTGAACCAATCTCAATTTTGAATCGAAGGTAATAATTCTGATCTCGCTACTAAATCCAGACGAAGATAATGGTGGTATATATGTAAATTTGTGAAGTTCAACTAATTTAGAATCATATTTTATCATATTGCAACACCGAGAATTATAATTCGCGATTGCGAATGATTTTTTCAAGTCATATACCTAATAATTGATCGTTTCGGGCGGCACCTCAGTTATTCATAGGGAAATATGATATTCGAATGACCCAAAGAAAACTGGTAAAGGTGGGTACGAGTTGCACAAGAAGTTAAGATAGATAATTTATTGGGTAACGGAACGCAATATATTTCGTACCTACTGAGACCAAAAATTCGTTTAACTAACTTTTGAATTATTAATTAACATACCGGTTTCAGGTTATCTCCGTCAAAATTTACATGGCCCATTAATGTGCAAGTTATGAGCATTAGTTAATGCTATTCAATTTTATTCATGTAATAACAATCATTTTCATTTTTATTTTCCAGTACAACTTTTTCAAAATGAATCAGATTTATTTTTTAAATGATCAATGAAAGCTTTACTCTTTTCTTTTTACGTAGACATAAGGTATCTATATAGAATAGATACATAAACCAGCAATTTCGTGAAAAGGCATTTCAGGAAATAATCATAATTTAGGTAGGTATATTTTCACTATTTCGATAATGATACCTCATAGGATAGGTACACTTAAAAATTAACGCCATACTGCTAAAAAAAACTCGAATGTTTTACGTAAAACCATACAACCAACCATGCCAACAAAAAAGTTGCTAACCATAATCATAAAGCATTACAAGTTTAGTGTAAAATAGTTTTGAGTTACCTTCTTGAATTGGTACACGCGATGAGAAATGAACACGAAAAACACCTTTTTTTATTAAAACGCTTCATTGCATATCTCCTTGATTGATGCAATCTTTTGAATGATTTCAAATAAAAATGGGGTTTGGAAGAAACATTGGTAATTATTTAATTAATAATTTATGTGCGAGTTTTCTGTGTTCTTTGTTGCCTTAATTTGAATTATTCATTTCAATGCAAACATTTTGGTGATTTGAATAGGTGCTACCAGCATAAATCTTTAAATAAATCAATTAAAGCATTTCTGTCGTAACCCGCATTTCCAGTGAAAATTAGATAAATAATTTCCCTTTATTTACATTTCATGAAAGTTTCCTGTCAATATGCCAAGGTGGCGAGTAGGTAAACGAAAGTTCTAAACATTAATAAAGCACTTTCACTAACGATTATACCGGTACCTAACTTTTTCTAGGTAGAAGTTTATTATTTACCAAATATTAATTAGTGTTTTTGTTATTGTTTCAGGATGGGAACTCAAAGGATTATATTGTTATAAATTCTTCAATATCAAACACTCGTGGGGAAAAGCAGCAGAATTATGCCGAAGGTAAGTTCTTCCTCACTTTGCTTTTTTCATATTGTTCAATATGTGAAATTTTATTTTTTTTAAATTATCAGACATTATTATTTACGTCTTTTGCATGAAATTTAATAGGTATTAGTACATTGTAGTCTGGACAGAGCATTCATTAGTGCGATGTTGTATGAATGGCATTGAAGCCAAATCTAGGGTGGGGACACACTTTTGAAATGATTTGTAAACAAAGTAATATATAATGAACTAACGCACCAGATTTAAATGTCCGGGTTTAATTTTCCCCACAGGAAAAACTAAACCCTTTCACACACTTCCCAAATGATCATCTGGTCAATCCACGTTATGCAATTGCACTATATGTATTATAATTACAAAACAATACAAGAACAACATATCAACCTACCAGAGACCAGATGGGAAAATAATTCACCGACTCCAGATATTTTCATATCAGAGGGTTCGGCTCTGTGGAATTCCTAATTGAACCTATAAATCCTACTGATCCCTCAATATAAATATTTAAAAAATCTTTTGTAATCCTACATGTATTTAAAATTACCGATTTTTGCATTTTTATGTATAAATTCTTTGACAAATCTAATACGCCTAAATTTTGAATCAGAGACCTAGGTATAATGCCAGTAGCCGAAATAACAAATGGTAATATTTTTATATTCCGAGAATGCCAAATTCTTTTAATCTCATTTCCTAAATCTGTGTATTTTCTAATTTTTTCAGAAACAGTTTTTTGAATATTACAGGAATTTGGAATAGCTACATCAATGATATAAGTTATTTTTTTAATTTTGTCATGTAAAACTATATCAGGTCTATTATGACTAATTGTTCTGTCTGTTAGTATAGTTTTATCATAATATATTTTATAAAATTCATTTTCTAAAAATGAATTTGGTTCATATTCATAATATGGTACTATATTACGGCAGTCAATCAAGTTATGTTTAATTACCAAACTTTGGTGGATTATTTTTAAAACCTGATTGTGCCTAAATGTATACTCGGACGGCGCTAATATAGAACATCCCGATATAATATGTTCTATAGTTTCCGGAAAAGCCAAACATTTTCTACATAAATCATCAATTTGATTTATATCTTTGATTATATGCTTCCTATAATTTTTAGTATTAATGACTCTATCTTGAATGGCAAGCATAAATCCTTCTATTTCTGCGCTCAACTCTCCAATACTCAACCATTTGTTTGACGAAAGTTTGTCAACATACGTTTGGTTGAGATAATTGAAGTGTTTTGCATGAATAATTTTATTTGACCAGGAATCTAATAATTCCTGGTTAGTATTTATAAGAATGTTGGCATTCTCGTCATATAAATTTAAAGGTGTAATGTTTCTATCTGCCTTACAAATTATTTTGTGCATTTCTGAGCTATTAGCTTTCCTATGGAAAAAATTTCTAAGCATTTCTACCTGATTGTGTTTCAAAGATGTTATTTTGACTATACCTCTGCCTCCTAAATTTCTAGGTAAATTAATTCGTTCTATAGCTGAATTTGGATGATGGCAATTAAACTTTGTTAACGTAGTTCTAATTAATCGTTCTAAACTATCTAAATCTGTATTGGACCATTTAATTATGCCAAATGAGTACGTTAATAAAGGTATTGCCCAAGTATTTATTGCTTTTACTAAATTTTTAGCAGATAGATTGCATTTTAAAATTTTTCTGATCCTAGTTTGAAATTTAATCCTAATATCATTTTTAATACTAGTGTGATCTAATCTATTCGATTGCGGGTATCCTAAATATTTATAAACCTCATCCCCTTTCATACTTTTAATTTTGAAATTTCTAAATATACCCTCGTCTCCATCTACAATTTTGCCTTTCTCTATATGGATCGTTTTACATTTATCTAAACCAAAAGTCATTTTAATATCATCTGAAAAAATTTTAACTACCTTAATCATTTTTTCTAAATTTGATTCAGAATTTGAATTAAATTTAGAAAATAAATTTTTAATAAATTAATTTTTAACTATTTTTATTTATTTTTTATTGTTAATGCAATTATAACGGCTAATTATTTTTTGGGAAGATATTTGATGAGACGGGGTATGGGATATGTCGGCCGCTGTGGTCGAGGGGTAAGGCTCTTGGCTCACAATCCAAAGGTCGCGGGATGCGGGACGTGCGCAAATAAATTTTAATTGATTATTTTTTTGTTATTTCACAATTAATTCGTATAAAAATAATATGTAGTATATTTACGTCATGTTCGAGAGTGGAAGATGCTCTCAGTATCGCCCTGGTGTAGGTACCTAAGACCAATATTCAGATTTGAAATGTTGCTTGAAATGGCTTTAGCCGTGTTTGGTGACCAGATCTGAATAGCCAGGTACTTCCCCACCTTCCTCTACCCCATCTCCTTCCCCTCCCCACTACTTCAGCCTCACAACATACCCCAATTGGGGATACCATAGTCTCACTGGCTCCAGAAGGAAGCAGCTGGGACTGTTGTGAGATATTCACATAATAAATGTCATTAAAGAATTTAAGCATGTTTGGACATTTTTCATACATTTTCATCAACCCGCGGCCCAAATTCTTCTCGAATACTCTATCCAGAGCTTTTTAGCTTCATGATTATAGTATTCGTATATTCTTCCATAACTTATATTATTCAGTTATTGAAGTACCTATCTGATAAAGTTAAAAATGTTTTTTTCTTCTTGTGGCAATATCAATAATTGTGAATTGTGTGAGTCACTGTGACAGTGTTTGTTGTTTGTTTACGTTTTATTGCTAAATATTTACCTATTGAATAAATATTATTAAATGTTTTAATTTTCGGAAATAGTATTTTATATTCCTGTTAGATTATAATTCTAATCTAGTTATGTTTCGTGCCGTAAGTAGATATTATTTACGAAAGCAATAAAATGATTATGAATTATTGATTCTCTAACAGAATTTAATTCAAATTTTATTATTTATGCATTAAACCGCTTACTCGTTAAAACGGAAAACTTTTTATCCAAACAGTTAGATTTAGCTTTATTATTACGAAAAGTGAGTATTTATGTCGGGGGGGAGCAGTACCGGATTATCCCTAAGGCAGAGTAGGCAACTGCCTAGGGGCCCGGCATCGGCTGGGGGCCCCGCGCCCCGAGAAAAAATGACTTGCTTCAATGGTTTGACTCTCTATCAGTGCAACGGGATGCCGCGCCGGAGTTTTGATCGGCTTAGAAAAGATCTAGCGAGGTACGAAAACACTGGTTAAAATATTATAGAGTAATTAATTCTTCAGACACAGGATAATAGTTCAGAGATCTCAGGGAAAATCTAGATATCGTCAATTCTAAATATTTATTCCAAATCCGAATGCATTATAAATGCACACCTACTGATACATGTATTTATTTATTTTATGCCCACTTTCATGACAGTATTGTTTGGCATGACAAAGAGCATTAGGGACCCCGGATTTGGGGGAGTCCCCGATTGACTCAGATTCGTTCGATACGTATGTTGTGTGTTGTGTCATGTGCCATAAACAAACTTCATTTCATTTTCTAAAAATCGGCGACACGACGAGTGCAATAAACTGAAGTTACATTACGATTCCACGTATGTTTAATTACCAGATTTTATTTAACATACTTATTTCATTTAATATTATAGAATTTGAATTGTGTCGTAAACAAACTTCATATCGTTTTGTCTTAAATTGCGATTTGGGAGTTTTGCGACAGTGATTTAATTTAAACAGTTTTACTCTGTTCGATGTTTCAAAACTTTCGAATTTTGTTAAGAAGTGTTATATTTTTATTGTTTGCAAGTGCTTCGAGAAAATCGGCGAGACGACGAGTGTAATAAAGTGAAGTTACATTACGATACCACGTAAGTTTAACATAAGAAAATGATATTTTGGAAAAGATCAACTTTCAAGATGTTTTAAACGGTTTTGTATCTAAAAAAGTTAGAAGAGTTAATATTTAAACATCATTGTATTTTTGTTATTCGTTTTTTGGGTGTTACGCCGTGTAACCAAAGAAGGAGGTAGCGCAACACGGCATAACATCCCAAAAACTAATAACAAAAAACTTTTGTCCGTGAAAATCTAAAAACATTGTTGTTTTTTACTTTACTTTACTTTTATTCGTTAAGCAGCATTACTTAGTATCAGGTAGGTGCCGAGTGTGGCTTTTATTGGTATTTATACTCTTATTCGTTAAGCAGCATTACTTAGTATCAGGTAGGTGCCGAGTGTGGCTTTTATTGGTATTTATACTTTTATTCGTTAAGCAGCATTACTTAGTATCAGGTAGGTGCCGAGTGTGGCTTTTATTGGTATTTATACTCTTATTCGTTAAGCAGCATTACTTAGTATCAGGTAGGTGCCGAGTGTGGCTTTTATTGGTACTTATACTTTTATTCGTTAAGCAGCATTACTTAGTATCAGGTAGGTGCCGAGTGTGGCTTTTATTGGTATTTATACTCTTATTCGTTAAGCAGCATTACTTAGTATCAGGTAGGTGCCGAGTGTGGCTTTTATTGGTATTTATACTTTTATTCGTTAAGCAGCATTACTTAGTATCAGGTAGGTGCCGAGTGTGGCTTTTATTGGTATTTATACTCTTATTCGTTAAGCAGCATTACTTAGTATCAGGTAGGTGCCGAGTGTGGCTTTTATTGGTACTTATACTTTTATTCGTTAAGCAGCATTACTTAGTATCAGGTAGGTGCCGAGTGTGGCTTTTATTGGTATTTATACTCTTATTCGTTAAGCAGCATTACTTAGTATCAGGTAGGTGCCGAGTGTGGCTTTTATTGGTATTTATACTTTTATTCGTTAAGCAGCATTACTTAGTATCAGGTAGGTGCCGAGTGTGGCTTTTATTGGTATTTATACTCTTATTCGTTAAGCAGCATTACTTAGTATCAGGTAGGTGCCGAGTGTGGCTTTTATTGGTACTTATACTTTTATTCGTTAAGCAGCATTACTTAGTATCAGGTAGGTGCCGAGTGTGGCTTTTATTGGTATTTATACTCTTATTCGTTAAGCAGCATTACTTAGTATCAGGTAGGTGCCGAGTGTGGCTTTTATTGGTATTTATACTTTTATTCGTTAAGCAGCATTACTTAGTATCAGGTAGGTGCCGAGTGTGGCTTTTATTGGTATTTATACTCTTATTCGTTAAGCAGCATTACTTAGTATCAGGTAGGTGCCGAGTGTGGCTTTTATTGGTACTTATACTTTTATTCGTTAAGCAGCATTACTTAGTATCAGGTAGGTGCCGAGTGTGGCTTTTATTGGTATTTATTTTGTTTCGGTTTTTTTTTTACTTTTTATTTCTAATTATGTGTTTCAAATATAAATGTTATACAAGCTTATCTCCATACCAAGGTGGTCTGGAAGAGATCACAAGAGTGATAAGACCGCTCATAGTACCGTTTTTTTTTAAATATATTTTTGTTTCTACAACGTGTCCAGAAACTTGTAGTACAAGCGGGAAACTAGTGAATCTACATCACACAGAGAACCCAAAAAAAATTTTTTTCGATCTGAGCATTTCGATTTTTTATTATTTTTTTTCCTTTTTTTTAAATTTTTTCGGCAACTAAAGGGTTAAAAAAACTTTTGCGCCTGGTTTAACATTCGATGCATTTTTAAAAAAATTACACAAAAAACTTTTTTTCTGATATTTACTGCAAGTGTTCGATTTTTCCAAATATGACCAAAAAAATTCCAACTTCGGACCCGATTTACTCGAAAACGAAATCTCAAATCAAAAAAATATATCACGAATCGACTCCAATTGTGATGTAGATTGACCAATTTCCCGCTTGTACTACGAGTTTCCGGACACCGTGTATATCTGTGCCTTTTTATGTCTAATAAAGAATTATTGTATTGTATTGCATTCGTTTCAATTTTTTTTATTGGCTGGGATGATGGCATTACTTCGTAGCCGGCCGGCTTAGTCCAGCGGTAAGACTCTTGACTCGCATTTCGAAGGTCGCGGGATCGAATCCCGGCGTGGCAAATACATTTTATTTGATTAAATTGTTTTATTCACAATTTACTCATTTAAAATAATATACATATTGTATATTTGCAGCACGTTCCAGAGTGGAAGATACTCTCAATATCGCCCTGGTGTAAGACCACCATTCAAAATTGAAACGTTGCTTGAAATGGCTTAAGCCGTGTTTGGTGATCAGATTTGAATAGCCAGGTACTTCCCCACCTTCCTCCTCCCTATCTCCTTCCCATCCACACTACCTTCAGCCAAAATATACCCCAATTGGGGATGACATTGTCTCACTGGCTCCAGACGGGAGCAGTTGAGACTCTTGTGCGGTATTCATATAAAAAAAAAATTATAAAAAAAAAATTTTAAAAAATAATTTTAAAAAAAATAATGAATAAAAATACGTTGGGGTAGAAAAATATTTTTGATAGTTTGAAAAAAGTGTAGGTAGGGGCCCCGAGACGTGCACTGCCTACGGGCCCCGACATGCTTAATCCGGTCCTGGGGGGGAGACCAAAAAACATGCAAAAAATATGCATTTAACATTTTAATTTCGTTAAAATTAATTCACTCGCGCGGTAACGCCATTTTTATTCATCGTTTTTATTTTAACATTTCATCAATGCTGCCAATCATAGAAAAAATATTTTTGCGTAAAACAAAGTGAATGCATCATTGACAAGTTTGTACCAGTATTTATAACAGTAGAACATGGAAAGAAATGTATTAAAATAATTACACAAACCCGCTAGACAAACCCTGCGTAGCCAAACAAACCATTCAAAACCTGGGATGTTTTTTAAAAGCATGATGAAAAGCGAGTTTATTTTAGAGAATTTATTTAATAAGATTGGTACTTCCGACAAATGTCATATTTGATTGTCTATTAGTTAAAAAAGGAACATTCCGTATGATCCGTGCATCAAACATCGACAACACGAACGTTCCGTGTTATCCGTGAGGTGGACTAACTGCATATTTACCCAAATTTTTATCCAAGTACTTCATTGGGTAAATATCGGTTCGGACTGGCCACGCTTATTACGAATATTTTTTAGAAAAAAACTTTAGATTCGCCTTAATTACTATAAAAGGAAACTTTTTGGCTTTGGGGCGGCGGAAAATAATGCATTTTAATTTTCAATTGCATAAAACCAAAATTCACTTCGCGAACCGACACAGCGAAAATCCGCGGCCGTACCTGTCACTGTTATGTTGGTATCCTTGATAAATTAACAAGAGCTAATACGACTGTAGCCGTCTTCGTGGGATAAGGCGCGTAATTATGAAATTTGTCTAGCGGGCTTGTTTGTGTAACATGGTTTGTGATACAAAAGAAAGTGCCCCTTTATAACGCCTACTCGCGTCAAGGCAAGAAAAACATCCCAGTTTTCAAGTAGTTTAGCGGCTACGCTAGGTTTGTGTAACATGGTTTGTGATTCTGGCGTACAATCTCACAAAACGAAAGCTACGAAGTCGGCTACAGTCGTATTAGCTCTTGTTAATTTATCAAGGATACCAACATAACAGTGACAGGTACGGCCGCGGATTTTCGCTGTGTCGGTTCGCGAAGTGAATTTTGGTTTTTGAAAATTAAAATGCATTATTTTCCGCCGCCCCAAAGCCAAAAAGTTTCCTTTTATAGTAATTAAGGCGAATCTAAAGTTTTTTTCTAAAAATTATTCGTAATAAGCGTGGCCAGTCCGAACCGATAATTACCCTTCATTGTTTCCGTGTTATTCAAATTTGCTTTCCTATTCCTGAAAATAATTAAGATTATTGACGTTTTATTATCCTTCTCGCAGATATGGAAGCGAGCTGATGGTCGTGGAGTCATATTCCGAGAACAATATGACAGCGCACATGGCCAGCGGCGCCGGGCCCCACTACTGGCTGGGCCTGGCTTCCGTGGACGACCTGAGGACCAACACCCTGGAGTCGGCAGCCGGGGGCCTCGTGTCCCAGTATGCCGGCTTCTGGGATCTCGAGCAGCCCAACCCCAAGGCGGGAGAGTGTGTCGACGTTACTGTAATGGGAACCAGGCAGTCCTGGGAACTGACTACTTGCGAGTCATTGTTACCCTTCATGTGCAGAGCTAGCGCTTGTCCAGCAGGTGGGTTTTGATGAAATAATACATCCATCAATGTGCTGTTAATAATTAAGTACAATCTGTTATATAATGCCTAGATTGCATTAAAATAGAATAACAGACTCTGAGGTTTAAACTCAATTGCATGTCGATAGTAAAATTATGTTCTTAATGTTCTTCCATAAAGTTATTAATTGCACTGCTTTTATTGGCTTTATGCCGGTTGGTCAATAATTCTTGCAGCTGATGAATTGTTTAATTTCTATTTTCTAGGTGCCTTCCATTGCTCTAATGGCAAATGTATCAATAACGCCTTCAGGTGTGACAAGCAAGACGACTGTGGAGACTCCTCAGATGAGATGGACTGCCCGGCTAACTGCCACTTCTACATGGCCAGCAGCGGAGACGTTGTGGAGAGTCCCAACTACCCTCACAAGTACCCCCCTCTAAGCGAGTGCAAGTGGACCCTCGAAGGACCCCAAGGACACAACATCCTGTTGCAATTCCAAGACTTCGAAACAGAAAAAACTTTCGACACCGTGCAAATCCTTGTTGGAGGCCGTACTGATGATAAATCAGTAAATCTGGCTACTCTATCTGGCAAACAGGAACTCTCCAACAAACTGTATGTTTCTGCTTCTAACTTTATGATTATCAAGTTCAGCACAGATGCGTCAGTTGAGAGGAAAGGATTCAGAGCGTCGTGGAAGACAGAGCCTTCAACTTGCGGCGGTACCTTACGCGCAACTCCCCAGGGTCAGATCTTGACATCTCCAGGATTCCCTAATCATTACCCTGGCGGTCTGGAATGCCTTTACCTTATTGAAGCTCAACCTGGAAAGATTATCACTCTGGAAATCGAAGAGTTGGAGCTTGGTATTGATAGAGACTACATGCTTATTCGTGATGGCGCTTTACCTTCTAGTCCCGTCTTATCTCGACTGACCGGTTCAGTGGAAGACAACCAAAGAGTCATCATTTCTACATCCAACCATCTGTACCTGTACTTCAAGACCAGTCTAGGAGATACAAAGAAAGGATTTAACATCCGTTACACTCAAGGATGCAAAGCTACAATAATCGCATCAAACGGAACATTAGCATCACCAGCATACGGTCTGACCAACTACCCCAGCAACCAGGAATGCTTATTCAAGATCAAGAATCCCAAGCGTGGACCAATTTCCTTAAAGTTCGATGAGTTCGCCATTCACGGATCAGACGTTGTTCAGGTCTTTGATGGTTCAAGCACCAGTGGTCTGCGTCTCCATTCCGAGAATGGTTTTGTTACTAGACCCAAGATCACATTGACAGCTTCTAGTGGAGAGATGCTGATTCGTTTCGTGTCTGATGCTTTGCACAGTGGAAAGGGATGGATGACCACATTCTCAGCAGGTGGGCTTTCTTCTTTTGAGTCTAATATTAAACAAATTATATCCAGGTGCATAACTAACCTCTATTGTTTTGTTTTTAGATTGTCCCGAACTCCAGCCTGGTGTTGGAGCACTAGCCTCAAACCGAGACACTGCTTTTGGAACCGTCGTTACCTTTACTTGCCCAATGGGACAAGAGTTTGCTACTGGTAAAGCTAAGATCACAACTCGCTGCTTGAACGGAGGCAACTGGTCGACCACTTACATTCCCAAATGTCAAGGTAACAACATCGACAAATCAATAATAATTTGCACTCTACAATACTTCCAATTTCTCACCATTAATCATCTTTTTGTTTGTCTCTTGCAGAGGTTTACTGTGGACCCGTACCTCAGATTGATAATGGATTTTCGATTGGATCAACTAATGTGACCTACAGAGGAATTGCAACATATCAGTGCTATGCTGGATTTGCCTTCCCTACTGGACAACCCATCGAAAAGATCTCCTGTTTGGCTGATGGAAGATGGGAAAGACAACCTTCTTGCTTAGGTAAAAAAATAATTTTAATTAGACTTTTTTAATTATGTATTAGATAAGAATTATAATGCATAGCACAGCATCATATGTAGTATATTTTGAATTGCTGCAATAATGTAACGTTTAGAAAATTCTGTTTTATTAATTTTATTTTAATTTTTCAGCTTCTCAGTGTGTTTCTCTTCCCGACGTCCCACACGCAAATATCTCAATTTTGAATGGTGGTGGACGCAGCTACGGAACCATTGTTCGTTACGAATGTGAACCCGGATACATCAGGTCCGGAAGGCCAGTCCTGCTCTGCATGAGCAACGGCTCCTGGTCCGGAGACATCCCCACCTGCAGCAGGGCTGTCTGCCTGAAGTTCCCTGAAATCAAGAATGGTTTGGTCCTCGACCCCGCAAAGGTTTACTTTTTCGGAGATGAACTTCGCATGCAGTGCCACAAGGGATACAAGCTGATTGGATCCAGTGTCCTGAAATGTGGACCTAATCAGGAATTCGAAGACCCGCCGAGATGTGAAGGTTAATACTTTAGTAATACTAATAGTTTTAATATTCAAACCAATCGATTATATTATAAGTAATATGTAATAATGTTTTTTTGTAAAAATATGAGTCACACTTAAGTAGGTGTAGATGATGTATCCAATAGAAACCTCTTTCTTGGACTGCTTTCTGACTTTATTGTAATCATTTTTCTAAAAATATATCGTAATTTTCAGATATCAACGAGTGTGTCAGCAGCCAGTGTGACGTTGCATCTACAGAATGCAAGAATGTAGCTGGAAGTTTCACTTGTGCTTGCCGATCTGGATTCCTTCCCAGCTTGGAGTGTCGCCCAGTTGCAGATCTTGGACTCATCAGCGGGGGAATTCCCGATGATGCCATTACTGTCTCAGCCTCAGAACCTCGCTACTTCAAAGGAGTAAGTTTTACTTTTATTTTGATATTTTAGGTAATCCTACTTTTAATAGTTCCTAATACGCATTGGTTGATATTCTATCATTAATGGTTTATTGCAATGTCTCATTCTCACATAATAACACTTGTACCCATTTTAATATTTACAGTTATTTTGAAATATTATTATTATATTATTTTACTGTATAAATGTATCTTATGTCATAAATAAATAAAATAAATAAATAAAATAAAATAAATTGTTTTCTTTTATAGATGGTACGACTCAACAACGGAGGAGGATGGTGTGGAAATAACATTGAACCTGGAACTAACTGGGTTCTATTGGACCTGAAGGCACCAGCCATCATCAGAGGTTTCCGTACAACAAGCGTTATGAGGGCTGATGGCAACATTGCATTCACCACAGCAGTTAGGATTCAGTATACAAACGATTTGACTGATGTCTTCAAAGACTACACCAATCCTGATGGAACTGCAGTGGAATTCAGGATTCTGGAGCCTACCCTATCCGTCTTGAACCTGCCAATGCCTATTGAAGCCCAATACATCAAATTCAAGATCCAAGACTATGTAGGAGCTCCCTGCATGAAGCTTGAAGTTATGGGATGCACCCGTTTGGAGTGTTTAGATGTCAATGAGTGCGCTGTCAACAATGGAGGTTGCGATCAGAAATGCATCAACACGTAAGAAATTTTGTTTGAGATGTCGACAACAGACACCATTTTGACAATTTAAATGTTAATAGTGATGGTGTTTATACCTCTTTTTCTTTCTTTTAGTCCTGGAAATTTCTCTTGCGGATGCAATGTCGGCTATGAACTCTACAAAGCCAATGGAACAGCCGGCTTCAACTTGGAGCTCTCCGAAAATGGTGAAAGAGACGGCGATACCTTCCAGAGGAATAAGTCCTGTGTACCTGTCATGTGCCCGAGCCTGGCATCTCCTGAAAATGGAAAACTGCTCTCTACAAAGGAACAATACCACTTTGGAGACTTGGTTAAGTTCCAGTGCGAATTTGGTTACGTTATGGCTGGATCTTCGTCTCTTATGTGTACATCTGCTGGAGTATGGAACGGAACAGTTCCTGAATGCCAATGTAAGTTAACCTAACAAATCATAGTCAATTTTCTTATAAATTTCCTGCTTGAACTTCTTTGAAATAGTTTGCCTTTTTTCTTTCAGACGCTCGTTGTGTGACATTATCCGATGATCGTAATGATGGTTTATCAATTATCAGATCAGACCCTGATAGTGTATTGGTGCCTTTTAGAGAAAATGTTACCGTCACTTGCAAATCTCCTGGAAGATATTTGAGAAACACCGCTTCCTCTGGCTTCAGGCAATGTGTGTACGACCCAAAACAAGTAAGCAGATAATTACTTCGCCAATATGTTCTCCTGATACTTTTTTTGTATTTTAGTAGATATTTATCATAATGTTATTTTTTGTATTTTAGGGTCTGCCAGACTACTGGTTGTCAGGATCTCAGCCTGGTTGCCCCAGGAAGGAGTGTGGACCTCCTCAGCCAACTCCAGGAGCTGAATATGGACAGTTTGTCGATACTAAATATCAGAGCTCATTCTTCTTTGGTTGCCAGAACACTTTCAAACTGGCAGGACAAACCAGCAAGCACGATAATGTTGTGAGGTATGTTGAAACCGTGGAAACAGTGAAAAATTCTTTAACATTATTATTTATATATTTTGTGAATTGTTAACTTACCTATTATTTTTTTAGGTGTCAAGGCAATGGTATCTGGGACTTTGGAGATTTGCGTTGCGAAGGACCAGTATGCGAAGACCCCGGTCGTCCTGCTGACGGTGTCCAAGTTGCTCGAAGCTATGAACAAGGATCTGAAGTTCTCTTTGGCTGCTCCAGACCAGGATATATCCTAATTAACCCGAGACCCATCACTTGCGTCCGAGAGCCTGAATGCAAGGTCATCCGCCCACTCGGTTTGGCATCCGGAAGGATCCCTGACTCAGCCATCAATGCCACATCCGAACGACCAAACTACGAAGCCAAGAACATCCGGCTGAACTCTGTCACCGGTTGGTGCGGCAAGCAAGAAGCATTCACCTATGTCAGTATTGATTTAGGCAAAGTATTCAGAGTAAAAGCCATCCTTGTGAAGGGAGTTGTCACTTCTGATATCGTTGGCAGACCCACTGAGATCAGGTTCTTCTACAAGCAGGCCGAAAGTGAGAACTACGTAGTGTACTTCCCCAATTTCAATCTAACCATGAGAGACCCTGGTAACTACGGAGAGTTGGCAATGATCACCCTGCCAAAGTACGTCCAAGCCAGATTCGTAATCTTGGGAATTGTAAGCTTCATGGATAATGCTTGTCTGAAGGTCGAGTTGATGGGATGTGATGAACCTGCTATTGAACCACTTCTGGGATACGATTATGGATACTCTCCCTGTGTTGGTAAGTAAAATCCAATAGTTTGAAAAAATCATCAACTCAAATTCATATGGAAACCATTGGAAATATAATGTTTACTGATTTTTCTTTTGACTTCTTACAGATAATGAGCCTCCAGTGTTCCAAAACTGCCCTCAACAACCTTTAGTTGCCCAGATTGATGTAAACGGAGGATACCTGCCAATTAACTTCACCGAACCTACCGCCGTGGATAACTCAGGTTCCATCGCCCGTCTCGAAGTGACTCCCCAACATTTCAGAACGCCCATCCAAGTATTCGAGAACATGGTTGTCAAATACGTTGCTTTTGATTATGATGGAAATGTTGCCATCTGCGAAGTGAATATCACCGTCCCAGACAATACTCCGCCAAAGTTGAGCTGCCCTCAGAGCTATGTCATTGAGCTGGTCGACAAGCAAGATAGCTATGCCGTTAACTTCAACGATACGAGAAGGAGAATCAATACCACAGATGCATCCGGAGAAGTCTACCTGAAGTTTGTTCCAGACAAGGCCATTATCCCAATTCGCGGATTTGAAAATGTTACAGTTATTGCTTCAGATAAATACGGAAACAAGGCTCAGTGCAACTTCCAAGTAAGCTATTTCTATATCTTTTTACGTGCTGTTTATCTTGTCCTTATCTCTTTTAAATTAAATTCCCATCTGCACCTTTCTGAGCAATATCTCTTCCTCGTTGAGTTATAAATTAGTTGGCTAATTTTTCTGTCTTTATTGTTAGGTTTCTGTGCAAGCCACTCCCTGTGTTGACTGGGAACTGTCAGCACCAGCCAATGGAGCTCTGAACTGCCTGCCTGGAGACAAGGGAATTCAGTGCATTGCCACCTGCAAACCCGGATACAGATTCACCGATGGAGAACCTGTAAAGACATTCGCCTGTGAAAACAAGAGACTATGGACCCCTACATCAGTTGTGCCAGACTGTGTTTCTGAAAGTATGTTCAACAGTACATCAAAGAAGAGTTATTTTGAAATCGTTTTGCATTCCTTTGACTTAAAAATACTGTTTCATGATGTTAACTAAGACCTTTTATCTTTTTTCCAGATACTCAGCAAGCTGCCTATCATGTGGTGGCTGGAGTCCAATACAGAGCTCTGGGTGCAGTTTCCAGCAGTTGTTTACCCCAATACAAGAACTTGCTTGCCCAGTATGACAATACCCTCAATGAAAGACTCAGCCAGAGGTGTTCTGCTATTAACATTAATATCAACGTCACATTCCTGACGGTAGTACCATCTCTGTTGGATGAGAATGTTGTAAAGATGGACTTTGTTTTGGATATTGCTCCTATTGTTAGGCAGCCCCAGTTGTACGATCTCTGCGGCTCGACTTTGAACCTCATTTTCGATCTGTCAGTACCCTACGCCAGCGCTTTGATTGAGCCACTGCTGAATGTGTCTAGCATTGGAAATCAGTGCCCACCGCTAAGAGCTATTAGAAGTATGATCACCAGAGGATTTACTTGCACTGTTGGAGAGGTTTTGAACATGGATACCAATGATGTTCCCAGATGCCGTAAGTATTCATGTTTTACTTACATTCATTCATTAAATAAGTAGGAAAACTTTTAGTGTTATCATATTGCTAAAAATTCATTTTTATTACAGTGCATTGCCCTGCTGGAACCTTTGCCGGAGAGAAACAAAAGTCTTGCACAATGTGCCCACGAGGTTTCTTCCAAAACCAAGCGCGTCAAGGAGCTTGCTTGAGATGCCCCCAGGGAACATTCACCAGAGAAGAAGGCTCCAAGGGAGTTGCTGATTGCGTTCCTGTATGTGGATACGGAACCTACTCCCCAACCGGCCTTGTACCTTGCTTGGAATGCCCGCGCAATAGCTACAGCGGTGAACCTCCATCGGGTGGCTTCAAGGATTGTCAGGCTTGCCCCCCTAATACCTTCTCTTACCAACCTGCTGCTCCTGGAAAGGACAGGTGCAGAGCCAAGTGTGCCCCAGGATCTTATTCCCCAACTGGTCTCTCCCCGTGCTCTCTGTGCCCCAAGAACTTCTTCCAAAACACCGTCGGTCAGACATCTTGTACCGAGTGCCCCACAAACATGGTTACCGCATCTCTTGGATCTACAGGAGTAGAAGAGTGCGTACCGGTAGAATGTTCGAGCAGCGCTTGCCAGCACGGTGGTTTGTGCATCCCGAAAGGACATGGAGTCCAGTGCTATTGCCCAGCCGGTTTCTCTGGCAGACGTTGTGAGATTGATATGGATGAATGTGCTAGCCAGCCTTGCTACAACGGTGGATCTTGCACAGACCTTCCTCAAGGATACAGGTGCACATGTCCCCCAGGATATACTGGAATCAATTGCCAAGAAGAGAAATCAGACTGCAGAAACGATACATGCCCGGAAAGAGCTATGTGCAAAGATGAACCAGGATACAATAATTACACATGCTTATGCAGATCTGGCTACACTGGTACAGATTGTGATGTAACTGTAAGTTAAATTTATTTTTTTAAATCTTGTATTTGATTTAATTAATCCTCTCGGTTGATGACTAATTCTTATATTATTTCAGATTGATCCTTGCAGCGCCAACGGAAATCCTTGTATCAACGGAGCTTCTTGCATCGCTCTTCAACAAGGCCGCTTTAAATGTGAATGCTTACCAGGATGGGAAGGACAGAAATGTGATATTAACACAGATGACTGTGCTGAAAAGCCTTGTCTTCTTGGTGCCAACTGTACCGATCTAGTAGCCGACTTCAGCTGCTCATGTCCTCCTGGATTCACCGGGAAGAGATGTCAAGAAAAGATTGACTTGTGTGCATCAGAACCCTGCAAGAACGGAATTTGCGCCGATAAACTATTCTCACACGAATGCATCTGCAACCCAGGTTGGACCGGTCCATCTTGCGAAGTTAATATCAACGACTGTGCTCAATCCCCTTGCGACAATGGAGGCCATTGCATCGACATTGTCGATGGATACATGTGCAACTGCGAAGCCGGATACACCGGAAAGAGATGCCAACACACAGTTGATGATTGCGCTTCTGACCCATGCCAAAACGGAGCTTCTTGCTTTGATCAACTCGACGGATTCTTGTGCAAGTGCCGGCCAGGATTTGTGGGTCTGCAATGCGAAGCTGAGATCGACGAGTGTCTGAGCGAACCTTGCAACCCTATCGGCACTGACCGTTGTGTGGATTTGGACAACAAGTTCATGTGCATGTGCAGAGAGGGTTACTCTGGAGAAGCTTGCGAAAACAACATTGATGATTGCGCTACCGAACCGTGCTTGAACGGAGGAACGTGCCGTGATGAAGTCGGTGGATTTAAGTGTGCTTGCCAACAAGGATGGGCAGGAGAAAGATGCCAGAAGGATATCGGAACTTGCACCAACTTGCCTTGCCAGAATGATGCTGTCTGCATTGACTTGTTCCAGGATTACTTCTGCGTGTATGTACAATTTCCAAATGCAAACAATCATCACATCATTAGCTTTAAATTTTTCCACTTGATCAATATGTTTTCTTTTCTTATATTTCAGATGCCCAAGCGGTACAGACGGCAAGCAATGCGAGACAGCTCCTGAGCGTTGCATCGGCAGCCCTTGCATGCACGGTGGAAAGTGCCAGGACTTCGGCTCCGGCTTGAACTGTTCTTGCTCCAGCGATTACAAGGGAGTAGGATGCCAATACGAGTATGACGCCTGTGACGCGGGAGAGTGCAAGAACGGAGCCGTCTGCATTGACGAAGGAGAAGGCTACACTTGCGTCTGCGCCCCCGGATTCACTGGAAAGAACTGCGATGAAGACATCATGGATTGCAAGGACAACTCTTGCCCTCCTTCAGCCACCTGCATCGATTTGCCTGGAAGATTCTACTGCCAATGTCCATTCAACTTGACTGGAGATGATTGTCGCAAAAGTAAGTTCCTTTCCCAATTCTTTTTTAAATTTATTACTTCACTTTATTTTTCACGTCAAGAGAAAAACATGCTTTATTTGAAATAGTCAGAAATTCTAACATTGTATATTTTGTTACCAGCAATCAGCGTTGACTACGACCTCTACTTCAGTGATTCATTACGCTCAAGCGCAGCGCAAGTGGTGCCATTCTACTCTGGCGAGACTCAAGGACTGACCATTGCCATGTGGGTGCAGTTCACAGAGCAAGATGGAAGCGGCATCTTCTTCACAATGTATTCCGTCAAGTAAGTAACTACTGAACATGCAAAAGTATAACTGCATCTCTCAGATTTTAAAAAGGGAAAGTTAATATAATTTTTTTTGTTTTTAGTGCTGCCCATGTAGCGACTGGTCGCAGAGCAGCTGTTCAAGCTCACTCCAATGGAATTCAAGTGTCACTTTTCCCTGAACTTCAAGATGTTTATCTCAGCTTTGGGGAGTATGCAACCATCAATGACGGACAATGGCATCACATCGCTTTGGTGTGGAACGGAGCCAGCGGTGGTGAAATCATCCTCATTACTGAAGGCCTTATTTCCAGCAAGATTGAAGGATACGGAAGCGGAAGGAGACTTCCTGCACAGTGAGTTGAATAACAAATCTTTATTTATGTTCAGAATGAAATAATGTTGGCCCAAAATTAAATTTAAACTTTATCTTAACTATAAGAACTAAATCTGAATGTGTGAAGCAACAGAAACTCTCGAATAGCGTCATGAAATTTGCACAACTTTTTCTCTCTGGCAATTCTAAGCCGATGCAATTGTTTTCAGCCCACTACATCGTTTACATCATGAGTTATTAAGCTTAAAAATATCTAAATATTTATCTGACCAAAGATAAGACTGGACTCCTTTTTTTTCATTTGTGCAATAATAAGAATGTTGAAACTGGGTTAAGCTGCTAAATAACTGACACTAGAAGATACACATTCTAAAAGTTGTTCATGATTGGATTGAGAGTGTTATTAATATTTTTTCTTCTCTTTAGTGCCTGGGTAACTCTTGGAAAACCACAATCTGACAATCCCAAAGCCTACACTGAATCAGGCTTCCAAGGCCATATGACCAAGGTCCAGGTATGGAATCGCGCTTTGGATGTCACCAACGAGGTCCAGAAGCAGGTCCGAGACTGCAGAACTGAACCCGTCTTGTACAAGGGTCTGGTGCTCACCTGGGCTGGCTACGAGGATATCGTCGGAGGAGTCGAAAGAATGGTTCCTTCTCACTGTGGACAGAGAGTGTGCCCACGTGGGTATGCCGGAAATAAGTGCCAGCAGCTGCAAGTTGATAAGGTATGCATATTTGATCCCATTCATATTTCTTCTATGTAGATAAATTCTATCCTCTCATGTCTATCATTGTATCTTTAAAACTCACGATACTAACAAGTTTTCTACTAATTTCTCAGAATTAAAATATTCTATTTTCTGATTATAACTCTCTTCTCTCTATTTTTCCTAGGAAGCGCCAAAGGTCGACCACTGCCCGGGAGATCTCTGGGTCATCGCCAAGAACGGATCTTCCGTGGTTAACTGGGACGAACCCCAGTTCAGTGATAACGTGGGCATTGTGAAGGTTGAGGAGAAATCTGGATACCAGCCCGGACAGACCCTGCTGTGGGGAACCTACGACATTGCCTACGTTGCATCTGATGCAGCTGGCAACACTGCCAGTTGCACTTTCAAGGTTACTCTGCTGTGTAAGTATTCAAAAATTCGTTTTTTTTATTATTTAACGTTTTGTAAGTTAATAATAATATTAATGATATTATAAAAAACTGTACAAAAGAGAATAATTTTATTATCACACTTTTTCTAACAATTCTCAATTTATAATTTTCATTTGTGACAGTTGTTCCTGTATATACATATATTTACTTGGGTTTCTATCAAATTTTATTCTGTTCGTATCCAACTAACTTATAAATTCATTGGATAAAGTGGGTGCTTTGGAGGCATTTATACAAGAATTTTTCAATCTACCACTTTCCTACATTTTTTTTTCTTTTATCGGTGATAATTATAACTGCGAGAAATAAATTGCTCCTAAGGGATGTGGATATTTTAAATATTACTCACTTTCGTATATCCGATGTACCATCTACCGTAATAAATATTTCTTTGAATTTTTAAATATTACTCACTTTCGTATATCCGATGTACCATCTACCGTAATAAATATTTCTTTGAATTTTTAAATATTACTCACTTTCGTATATCCGATGTACCATCTACCGTAATAAATATTTCTTTGAATTTTTAAATATTACTCACTTTCGTATATCCGATGTACCATCTACCGTAATAAATATTTCTTTGAATTTTTAAATATTACTCACTTTCGTATATCCGATGTACCATCTACCGTAATAAATATTTCTTTGAATTTTTAAATATTACTCACTTTCGTATATCCGATGTACCATCTACCGTAATAAATATTTCTTTGAATTTTTAAATATTACTCACTTTCGTATATCCGATATACCATCTACCGTAATAAATATTTCTTTGAATTTTTAAATATTACTCACTTTCGTATATCCGATGTACCATCTACCGTAATAAATATTTCTTTGAATTTTTAAATATTACTCACTTTCGTATATCCGATGTACCATCTACCGTAATAAATATTTCTTTGATTTTTATGGCTTATTACTACTTTACATTATGTAAACAAATTTGACAATACATGCATGTATTCATAACATTATTTTTACCTTCCAGCCGAGTTCTGCCCTCTGCTAGCTGACCCTGTTGGCGGATCCCAGTCTTGTCGAGATTGGGGTGCGGGAGGACAGTTCAAGGTTTGCGAGATCGCCTGCAACTCTGGCCTGAGGTTCTCCCAACAGGTGCCTCCGTTCTACACGTGCGGGGCTGAAGGCTTCTGGAGACCAACGGTGGACTCTAAAATCCCCATGGTGTACCCGGCTTGCTCTCGTAAGTTCATGATTTTATTTCTATTTATATACTTTTAGTTTCGTATTTCTCTTCTGGTATTCTCTTTTTTCAGAGGTTGGCTATCATTGTATAAATAATACTATCTTGGCAATAATTGACAATTATTTAAGATAGTTATTTACCGTGTATTGAATATAACATGAAATAAATAATTTTCTGATTTCCCCTTTCATTTCAGGGTCCCAAATATAATTGTTAATTATTTTTGTCTCTTGTGTATTTCAGAATCCACTCCAGCTCAGCGAGTGTTCAAGGTGTCAATGCTGTTCCCCAGCTCCGTGCTCTGCAACGAGGCGGGTCAGGGAGTGTTGAGGCAGAAGGTGCGCAATGCCGTCAACCAACTCAACAGGGATTGGAACTTCTGCTCATACTTTGTTGATGGTAGGCTTCAAAAATAATTAAATAATAATATAGTATAACCTTAGTAACTACTATTCTACTAAAAACAAACGACTCCCTACTGTTGTCTGGAATAAAAGGAGGTGCCTTTATTTCAGACAACAGTCTAGAACCAAGAAGCACTGCCAAATTACTAATAAATCGTATATAAATGTGTATCCACGACTTCTTTTTGTTGCGTTCTAGTTATACATAATGAACTGATTATGGAAAAGTTTTCATCGCCTCGAAGGACTTTGCAAATCCAAATCTAAAGCTGATAATGTTGGTCTACTATGTTTTATGTTCGGTTTTTAACTGGGTCATGTCAATTTGTTTTATTGAGTTTGCATCTCTTTTTTGGAAATAACCAAATAATATTACAACAGTTGCACATTCTGAGAGCATCTTTCTTTTTAAAATCCGCTCACTTTACAAATTGCAAACACAATTTTATTTTTCCTACATATATTTGTTGCATTGTAATTTATCTCAAGAAGGAGGACAACGCTCTACCCAGTTCAACAACCAGAATTAGACTTATGGTTGTGAAATCTTAAATTGTACTCATAACGTATTGAACTTTCTCAGGAACCCGAGAGTGCAAAGAACTGGACATCAATGTGAAGTGCGACCACCGCGCTAACAGCCGATCAACCAGACAAGCTCCTCAACCTTCCTCCAAGGCAGAAAAGGACGGTGGAACCTATGTCCTTGACGCCATACTTCCAGTTGAAGAGTAAGTCACTTCATTTATAACCGTGGAATAAAATCAAACATATATTCTCAAAAGGCTTTTTTCAAAGGTGTACAGCTTAAAAGGGTAAACACTCGGCTAGAAGCAGTCTAAGTTCGAAATGCAATGTCATGTTGCTTTTCTATCAGCACTACATGGTCACTGCTTGAAGCTGCCCATATCGAGTGCTTGCATATTTCCTGCCTTCACATTTTTCATTTCGTAGTTTGAACATAGGACTTACCTATTCTAGCTAAGTTGTATTCGATACGGCAAGAACTGATTTACTTCTTCTTCAAGACAAATGTATGCTTACTGAAGCAGGTCACTGATGTATATTTTTTCTCCGTATTGTTATTGTCATTATGTAATGGATTCAATTCCTACCTCATTTTGCAGTACTTTTTTTACACTTTGTCACAATATTTTGTAAATGTCCCACTTTCTGTTTGTTTGTAGCACTGTAGTTGTTTTGCATGAATGTTTTGTCCTGTGTTGTTTTGTGCACCTGTCCTTAGTTAGAAAATTTCCGCATGTTATTTGAAAAATTTTTAAAGCACCATCGGCAACAAAAAAATTGTTATTGCACATTATAAAATCATTTTATTATATTGTATAATGTATTTATTTAGTTGTATAATTTGGAAAAAATTCAGTAGGAACATCTTCAGCGATTTATAATTTAATCATCCAACAAACATTCTTGCAACACTTTTATAAATCTTTTTGCCATAGCTTTTTCATTCATTGTTTCTATCACCCCTCGCTATATTTTCATATACATACATATATTCTCTATTGATCTTAAAACAATCTGATATTATTATTAAATCCCATTTTTGTCCTCTGTGGCACAATTTTGATTACAATACTGTAGCAAGTGAATATGGGAACAGGTTAGGAAGGAAGGAGAACTATGATTATAACAAGCCCTTTTGCTCAGAATACTAAGCTATGATCGAGGACTACAATATGACAATATCCTTTTCCTAATTACCTCCAAGCCCAAAAAAAATCTATAAATCAGTCAAATAACATCCTTATAGAATTTCAATTAACGTTTTAAAACTGCAAAAGTCAACCCCTTTTCATCATATTACATTATAATAATTTGTATTGATAAGTACTTACTGATATTATATTATAAATATGTATAGATATTTGGAAGTCCGAGGGAGAATCTATGTATCTGGTAAACATTTGTTGTGTTTATTAAATACCATAGTGCATGAAATATTTGGCTTTATCTTTAGGAACAAAAGTAGCCGCGAAGGAAGGCAGGCAAGTGATACATACAATGTGCAAGTCTCATTCCCTGCAATCAAGTAAGTTTTCTATATGTACACGGTGTCTGGAAACTTGAAATACAGGCGGGGAACTGGTGAATCTTCATCACATAGAGAATCAAAAAAAAAAAGTTTTTTTTCCTTTTTTGTCGGCAATTAACCTCTCATCTGTCGCGAGCCCGCTGGCGAGCCCAAAAAAATCTTTGTTTTTTTTTTTTTTAATGCGATAATAACCCTTATGTATAAAGAAACTCTATGAAGGACAAGGTCATATGCTCTATTTTATTACTGTAGGTGCTTTGAATGACTTCAAATGAATTTTTTATGAAATTTGCGGGCATTTTTTTCGAAATACCATCCAACGTTCAATAGGTAAGGGGTTAAAAAACTTTTGGAGTTGGGTCTGCGCTTCGACTCATTTTAACACATAAAAAACAGCTAATAGTAACCCAAAGCAAATTCGACCTAAAACCTTCTAACATCAGATTTGTTTTGCTTGTAAAAGAATGCCCAAATCAAAAAAGTTATGCACAAAATTGACTCCAAATGTGCTGGAGGTTCACCAGTTTCAGCTTTTACCACTAGTTTCTGGATACCATGTATATAAAATTACCACTTATTATACATATTCATACACTTTTATTTTATTTTTGTGTTACCTTATATATGTCAACCTTGTGTTTGTGAAAGTAGCAAAATTTGCATGTTTTATATTTTTGGTTATAAGTACTGGTTTCCCATAATAGTAATAAACATGTTGATGTTTGATATCGACCCAGGTAGGTTGATAATTGAAATTTCAATTAAGCCTTACCTCGTGTTATCGGTTCGATTCCCATGATTAATTATTTTTTGTGTTGTCCCCTCAAATTTCTTCTTTCAATGTTCATGATGTACATATTGTATATTTTGAACAGTCATTGCATGTTTTTGTGTAGTTCGTAGATGTATACTTGTTTTATGTGAAATGTTGCACAGCATGTTTTGTATTCTACTGACGTTATCCCCATGAACACCATTCCATAGTATTACAATGTTTTTATTCCCGACTATAGCGATCCAGTTATCCACTCTGGAACCAACGAACGATCAAGCGTTGAACGTCTGCTCCAGAAGCTTATTCTGGAAGAGGATCAGTTTGATGTTAGAGATATTCTACCAAACACTGTCCCTGACCCAGCTTCCTTGGAGCTGATCTCCGACTATGCCTGCCCGATGGGACAAGTTGTCATGGCTCCTGACTGCGGTAATTATAACCACATCCATACCTCTTAGAATACTTACCTTCAAAATTATGAAATGTGTAATTATCATGAGCTCTGTTTTTTATTTTTTTATTTTTAAAAAGGAAAGACAAACATTCCCAGGTAATGAATAACCCAACATTATTTTAAAATCTCCTACTACCACCACACTAAGCGGATGTTGATTGTGTCGTGATGGAGGACTTAGCCAGCCGAGGAATCCAACACGGGACACCTGGGTGGGACCCAAATGCGATGCCAACTCAACCACTGACCGCACTTTCTGTCCTAAAATTGTTCTGTCTAGATTGTGTATCATTGTTGTAAGTTTGTAAAAACCTTTTATCCTTACTTCTCAAGTGCCAAAAGTACTCATCGGATACGATAAATTTGTATCCGTTGAGCACCGGCTTATCTAATTGGTAATCTGAAAAAAATACTCTCTGTTTGTGGGATTTTTAGGTCATTAGTTCGCGGCAGCTCAACATTTCAAAGAAAAACCAGAACATATTATGGACTCTCCACACGACACTGCCTGCAGAGAGCATGGATTTGAGCGAACTAGCGCTGTCTCGTTTATTAAAGTGTGGCTAGAACGCATGCAGGGACTCTCTGCGGCAGAGTCCCTGCATGCAGTGTCATGAGGAGAGCCCTTTAAAAAAAAAAATCTTACAGCTAAACTTCCTAAAGGACTGATACAATACTTGAAATACATTAAAGAGTAAACCTAAAGATTGTCGAGTTTTCGGAAAAACCTTGAGCTGTTGGAAGAGGGTTAAAAATGAATTTGTTTATTAATTTCAACCACAATTGCAAAATGGACTGAAGTCACTAAAATAGCGCGGATATTAGTACCTCGAAGTGTTTTTTCGTAGTGATGGGTTGCAGACCCTCTTAGAAAAATTAGATTAAAAAATGATGATCATTCTGAATATTATATAATTTTGAACTTGATAAATCAACAATGTATTCTTCCAGTACCCTGCGCAGTGGGTTCCTTCTACCACTCCCCCAGCGGCAAGTGCGTGATGTGTCCGCTGGGCAGCTACCAGTCCGAGGCCGGGCAGCTGCAGTGCCAGGCTTGCCCCGCCATCGCTGGTCAGCCCGGAGTCACCAACTCTCCCGGGGCCAGGAGCGCATCTGACTGTAAAGGTAATACATGATGCGCATATGACAATCAGAACAGTTACAAAACATAACAATTAAGAAAAAAAATAGCCTAAAACGTAACATAACCTATTTAACCTTCTTTTTTTATCACTTTTAATGACTGTATATCATTTTTCAAATGTGTCGTTGTTCTGATTTGTTCGGTTAGATGCATATTACATCTTGGAAGCTATTAAATCTAAAAATTCTCTCATCCGTTATGATCCATTAAACTAATCAACCTTTTAATTCCAGAACGTTGCCCTGCTGGCAAATTCTACGACGCCGACGCCGGTCTTTGTCGCCCTTGTGGCCACGGGTCCTACCAGCCACAAGAGGGAGCCTTCACCTGCATCCCCTGCACCAGAGGACAGACCACTCGCAACCAGGAAGCTGTGTCCGCACAAGAGTGCAGGGATGAGTGTCCACCTGGTATATTTATCTCTTTCTTTATTCAACGTGACTATATAACAAAAGGCAGTCAATAATTATGTATTAGTATTAGTTTAATCAAAAACAAAAAACCATGCCCTAGCATCATCCAGGATGAAACGCAGGAGACATGCATTCGTACTTTGAACACCTTATCTTTCTTGTGACTAGCCATAAATAGACCGTTTCTTTGTTATGTATTTGCTTAGTATTTAGTGATTCTTTAGATAATTAACTAAACAATTTATTTTCTTCTACCAGGAATGCAGCTTGGAGGAAGTGGTGAATGCGAGGCTTGCCCCCGTGGAACCCTTAGAATGGGAGGAGCCAGAGCCCTGTGCACCCCCTGCCCATCTGGTACAACCACCCTGGGCAAAGGAGCAGCCAGCCCTGACCAGTGCACGCTACCTGTTTGCAAGCCAGGTAATACATAAATACTACATAACTCCATTCATTATACATAATACTTTACAATCTCGGTCATTCATCATTCTTAAAATGAAGTGAACCTGTGACTTTCTAAATACTAATTACATAATATAAATTATTTCCAGGATCATACCTCAACGGAACTCTTAACAACTGTGTCTCCTGTAAGAAGGGAACATACCAACCTGACTCCCAACAGACCAGCTGTCTGCCTTGCCCGTCCAACACAAGCACCAGGGGACCAGCTGCGGTCAGTTAACCAGACTGACGTTTTATATGTCGCAACTAAACAAATTGCTATACTTACCTTATTCTTTATGATCTCCTGTCTTTCTATTTCACTCATCATCTTTGCAGCTATTTGCTATAATTTAGCGCGATGCAATAAAATATAAAAGTAACATGTTTTGTGACTTGTTTTTTGTAGATTGCCAAGACTGAATGCTCCAACCCTTGCGAAATGGAGGGACCGGAGATGCACTGTGATGCGAACGCCTACTGCCTCCTGCTGCAAGAAACTGGAGAGTTCAAGTGCCAGTGCAGGACTGGATTCAATGGAACTGGAAAGGAGTGTACAGGTTAGTAATACTTGTAACCACAAAAACCCTAATGACTCTAAGGAATCACGCACAACTAGTCAATATAAATAGAAACTCACTGAGGTAGCTAGAATGCCTTTTAACACAACTGCCATCTCAGGAGATATATGCAGCTGTTGAGAGAGGAAAGCACTAATTCATAGCTGGAGGAAATTTGAAAAGGGGTGAAACCAATTTATTTATTTTGCCTCTGTCCCGCCATGGTAACACCCGGAGTGTTGAATACTGTGATGTACTGGATTATCCACTGATTAGGATTCCAGTTGGTGACTGGGAATTTTCAATGAATAACTAATTGAACTCAAACGTCCGTTCTAAATGGTGCTCTGTGTTGATCTGCGGCGTGGACGCTGCTCAGTGAGCTGCTCCCCTGTCTATTGAATGTGATTAAATATCTTCAGGTTTTAGACTCAAATGGACGACAGTTGTCTCTCTCATGTGGTACTACTACTGACCTCTGTTGAGACACCTTAAAACTACATATACCTACCCATACTAACGACATCTGTTAAGAGATTTTGAAACTACATTTTTATTTACAGACTCTACAAATAACATATTGTCGAACAAAGAAACATCGCTAAACACCCTATTACAATCCTGTTGAACTTTACTAAATCTCTTAATTTTAATTGTCGAAAGAATTTAATTGAAACTCGGAAAGTGGCATAATGGACCTACGGTCTTGGGTGCTTACAGAAACTTTGCCAATCATTTCCGATACAACAATAGTAAAAGTAGTGATGTGAAAAGTTATATCGATCGTCAATTGCCCAATAGGTAGAACACTCATCAAGTAATCGATTGGTCGCCAACACTCTTTTTAACTGAAGTTGAAGTTAGTGAAAAGGTCTGTGTATGTCATAGCTAACTAAAATTAAACCTTTTATTTGCCCCAGATGTGTGCCTGGACTACTGTGAGAATGATGGGCAGTGCATAAAGGATTCAACAGGCCAGCCCACCTGCCGCTGCATCGGAAGCTTCACAGGCCGTCACTGCATGGAGAAGTCAGAGTTTGCCTACATCGCCGGAGGTATCGCAGGTGGTGTCATCTTCATCATCCTGATTGTGCTGCTTGTTTGGATGATTTGCGTGCGGTAAGATACTTCACGCTGAATTTCAACAAGTCAACATTATTTGAAGTTTGTTGATTACATCAAAACACACCTTTTACAGAACTTTCAACATTATGACAATATAAATAAGTTCATTTTAGTAAAAACAATGCAACAAATTCCACATATCTAGAAAAATTAAAAAACATAGATAATAAAAATTATTTTTACCATAGCGTTGTAATTTTCTGTTACGTATTTAATTTACTTTGCAAATTTGAAATTTTATCTCCAATCTAAGATTGTCATACATTTTTTATAGACATTACAGTTTCTTTTTTCTTTGACTCAGATGTTGTTATTTTATTCTTCAATATGATATCAAACATTTCTTATTATAAATCTATCTATTTAAATAATAATCTTGTTTTTGTTAAAGAAGCTCATAGAAAGAATCAAAAAGAATCATAAAAACTAATAGTGTCAAATCGAATCCCATGTCTAAATTTACGCAGAATTGATAAACGTCACTACTAACCCAGTATCTTCGGGAATTTATGGGGTTAGAAGGAACTTCAAACTAGTTCAAAAAACTTTTTCCAAACTTTCTATACTGTCGGTGTGTAGACTCTAGCAACAAATGTTAGCAGGTAAATCTTCTTTGAATCCATTAATTCATGATATTAAAATATGTTTTGTCATTTTCAGCGCTAATCGCAAAAAGGAACCAAAGAAGACCATGACGCCCGCCATCGACCAGAACGGATCGCAGGTGAACTTCTACTACGGCGCGCACACGCCCTACGCCGAGTCCATCGCGCCTTCACACCACTCCACCTACGCGCACTACTACGACGACGAAGAAGATGGCTGGGAGATGCCCAACTTCTACAACGAGACCTACATGAAGGAGAGCCTCCACAATGGGGTCAACGGGAAGATGAACAGTTTGGCTAGATCTAATGCCAGCATCTATGGCACCAAGGAGGATCTGTATGACAGGTTAAAGAGACATGCGTATCCTGGAAAGAAAGGTTAGCTTCTTTATAAACTAAGGCATTTATTTAATTTTTAGTGTTCATAATATTTTTTGCAATGCATATTGCACCTTAGTGCACAGTAATTAAACTATCAAAAACCAGTGGCGGATACATATGGGGGGCGCATTCCCCCCTCTTGGCCGCCCCTAAATATAAGAAAATCTTTCTTCAATTATTTGCTCTACATGTCTAAACCATCTGAGATTCCCTTTCTTAATCTTACCTATTACGCTTGCATCAGCCTTGCATTCTTTTCATATTTTTCTCACACTATCATACATGGCTTTACAACATATACGCCGCAGGGATCTCAATTCTATAGCATTTAGTCCTTCCTCTGCCAGTTTCATGCTTCACTGCCATACATCAGGGTTGGTACCAGCACTCCATTGTGGACTGCTAGCTTCGCTTCTTATGACAGTTTTTTTTTAGCGCCAACGGCGTTTAGTCCTCCATAAATGCGGAGTTACCTGCATTTGTATTTGCTTCATTCACATTCATACGTAGTTTCATGTAAAGGTACTCTTAACATGGCCCGATTCAAGTATTTGATTCCCTTGATCGTGTAATGCAGCCCTACAGCTCCCTGTGGCCAGTCAAGTTTTAAATGTGCGATCCGCCAATCTTTTATTTATTTATTGAAGTGAAAACTTCTTTAGTACCGTTGTGATTTGACAAACACATACATCTATATGTTTTAGCCTGCGAGAGAATGAGATAGCATCTCCTCTTTGTGCGGTGCTTCTTGTTCTCCCCACTGTTGTCTACTTTTTAGTTTTCTTATATCTTTAGCGCCCCCCCCTTGAGTTTTTTCTGTATCCGCCACTGTCAAAAACGGTTACATAACAAAACAGAATAGAACATTGAAGCAATAAAGAAAAGGAACAAATTAACAAAACCTAACCTGACCCATTCTTCTAACGTGTTCTGTTTTGTCACTGACCTGTTTTTTCCAGTTACCATAAAAATCGTGTGTGCTTTAGAGATGAGTGAGTTCTGAATTAGATTTTCTGTATTAGATTTTATTGTTCAAAGAAGCAGATTTTATACTTCTTCCCCAGAAGTTTTAAGACACATTTTTTTGTCCCTGCTCTAACTGAAATCTTGCTTTTTATTTTAATGAAAAGACAAATAACTTTGTTTACATCACTTTTATTTACCAGGTGGTGCAAAATTAATAAATTAATCACCCTATCGGAAGATGTTATAATTTTTGCAAATGGCGTAGTACGTCAATCATATTTGACATTTGTGAACTAGACAGCTGCAGAATAATTATGGAGCGCTATCCTCCGCAAGAGCGTGGAATAATTGTGTCGATTTAAGCTTTAACACTTTTAGCGATTTTGTGTCGAAAGTCACCATGAGCGACGAGGTGCATTTCCACTTAAACGGTTACGCCAATAAGCGTAATATTCGTTTCTGGGGCACTGAAAATCCGCGTGTGATACACGAAAAGCCGTTACATTCACTCAAAGCCACTGTGGTGCGGCGTTGACGCGGGATGGCCGTATTTTTTGAGGACGCCATTGGCATTACGGTCACTGTTACTGGCGAACGCTACAGGGCCATGATAAACGACTTCTTACTTCTGGAATTGGATGAGCGGGGCTTGGTGAACATGTGGTTTCAACAAGACAGTGCAACCGCATACACAGCAAGAGCCACAATGGATATTGTGAAGGAAACGTTTCCTGGTCGCGTAATCTCTCGTTTTGGCGATTTGGTATGGCCAGCAAGATCGCCCGATTTAACCATTCCAGATTTCTTTCTTTGGAGCTATTTGAAGTCGCGGGTTTATGCCAACAAGTCTCAGACAATCGCAGCCCTTAAGGAGAATATTCGACAGGAATGCGAACAGTTATCACCGGAAATCTTGCAGAAAGTCATGGAAAATGCGATAAAACGGACACAAATGTGTATCAACACTGGCGGCAGCCACTTACTGGGTATCATCTTTTCCACTTAACAGAAAAAATTGTAAAAGTCCAAATAAAGATTTTTATTACTCAAAATCTTTTTTTTTATTTAGTAAAAAAGTTATTCAAAAACAAAATTGGATGATTAATTTTGCGCCACCCTGTATATAAAATCAACATGTTTCATGATCCTGATGATGTGAACATCGTTCGTGAAACATGTTGATTGTATATAAATAAAAGTGATGTAAACAAAGTTATTTGCCTTTTCATTAAAATTTTTCAATTTGGGAGGCGGGAATGGGTACCGCCGCCCCGGGAACCTTTATTGGATAACCAACACCTCTGCCATAGGTCACCCCAAGTGGTTCGCTACGTTTGGTGATTTAGCAGAGGTGCCCGGGTTCATGGGATGAGGTGTGTTTAGGTCTGATGACCAGGACACACTGAACCCCAGATTCCTACCCACCCCTTAAACCCTTTTCCTTCCCAGAACCCTCCTCTCCTTCCTTTCCCTAAAAGACCCTCCACACAGCATCCCTAAAGATGACATAGGCCCTCAGGGAAATTATTTGCCTCAGGTCCTCCTGTGTGGAGCTTATGTAAAAAAAAAAAAAAAAAAAAAATAATGCCATCACAAAGTGAAACCCTTTCCGAAGAAATTTTCTTTGAAAAATTGAAATCTTGCTGTTTTTCAAGCCTGTCATATCATAGATACACATTAGCGTAGCGAGGGGGGGCGGACCGCCCCGGGTGCCACCCGACGGGGGGGTGACACTGCGCCCGACCGTTAATAAATTACGAAAAAATATTGAATACAGTGTTATTTTATTTATATTTTCGTAGCTCTATGGCTCCCCAACGGGAGAATTTTGTGCCTGATGGTCTTTTTACTGACGAAAATAGCCTATTTCTGAAATTCTCTAGCCACCCTGGAGGATGGACCAATTTTCTACACATTTGTGAAGTCGAAAAAGTTGGGGGGGGGGGGGGTTGCACCACGTTATCCGCCCCGGGTGCCACCCACCTATATAACTAGATCTTAATAGCTAAGTTTTGTGTAGCCTTCCTCTTCTTTTTCTCATTCCCATTTTCTTGTACAATGTGTGTACTGCACAAGAGTCCCAGGTGCTCCCATCTGGAGCTGATAATACTACGCCGTCCCCAATTGGGATATGCTGTGAGGCTTAAGGTAGTGGCGGGGAAAGGAGATAGAGAAAAAGAAAGTATCTGGCTATTCAGATCTGGTCACCAAACACAGCTAAATCCATCTCAAGCAACATTTTGATTCTGAATGGTGGTCTTTTACCAGGGCGATACTAAAAATATTTACCACTCAAGAATCTGCTGCAAATATGTATTAAATCGTGAAATATCACAAATTAATCAAATAAAATTTACTTGCGCATGCCGGGATTTGAACCTTTGATTTCCGGATTCCTAGCCAAGAATCGTAACCACTCAACTACGGAAGATGTCTCAACTATTGTATTCCTTTTAAAAAAAATATGATTTAATAACCTTGGCCATGAGACAGTCGTTCAAAACTAGTCCCAAACATTTATCTTGAATTTATTATATTTATTGCCTCAACCTTCATTTTCATGCCTCTAAAAACAAAGTTTATGACCTAGTGATATGAAAATAAAGCGATTACAAAACCCATCAACTGACGTAAAATAATAATACTTTATGTGTTTGTTTCTTGCAGATAAGAGTGACAGTGATAGTGACGGTCAGTGAACTTGGCGCTTTGGATATCTGTGAAACCGCTCCAGTCATTTCAGGAAACATCACCAATCATGTCACACCAATAAAGACTATGAAATACTCAAAATAAAAACTGTTTTAGTTTGGCTAGAAGTGAGTGAATATTAAATCGGGTGAAACACCTCGTTGGACAATGCCGCGAAAGCGGACTTTAATATTACAATAGAAATTATTTAATTAAAAGATATATCGCTCTTAAAACCATACTTTATTTACATTCCAATAATAATAATAATAATCAATCAGTTTTTTTTACTGAGATAAAAATGATCTGCCCTTTGAAATCTGAATTGAAATTTTATGTTTATTATTGAAGAAAACAACAATTTTTTTTCACATGTTTATGGTTTTATTTGATAGGCCTTTATAACTGATTGGTCTCCGTCAGTGATCAAATAATAAAAACAATGCTCAAAAGTAAGTAGAATATAAGTGGGCACTGCCATAAGAGAATTCATAGATCAAATTAGGTTAATGTTTAGTTAGTGTGGTACTTTGGCAACATTGCTTATAGAAATATTATTTGTTCAGGTGTAAAACATTATTATTTGCGTTCAGTTGAAACATTGTTATGTCATTTATAATTTCAATGTCAGAAAATAAAACATATGCTCATTTATTATCACTTTTTAAAAAAATTTGCATACTATTATAGTTTTCAAAAGAGTGACGGAATGTTGTCATTCTAAATATTATGGTGTTCAAAAGAATGAGGAAATGTTGTCGTACTAAATATTATAGGGTTCAAAAGATTGACGGAATGTTGTCATACTAAATATTATAGTGTTCAAAAGAGCAACGGAATGTTTTCATACTAAATATTATAGTGTTCAAAAGAGCAACGGAATGTTTTCATACTAAATATTATAGTGTTCAAAAGAGCAACGGAATGTTTTCATACTATCATTGTAGTGTTCAAAAGAGGAATGTAATATTGACATACTAAGTATTAAAGTATTCAAAAGTGTGGTGGAACGTTGTCCTACTCAGGTATTTTCAGGCGGGTACTACATATTATTGAGAATTTTTTTTATGAAAAGGTTTTGACAATCACTTTCTCAGCATAATACGTTTTACACTTGAATATTTCACATGTTAATAATTAGCAACCCTCGCCAATGTACCACACATTAGGGTGTATTCTATGTCTAGCTTTAAGTATATTTTTTTATGTAAACTAACCAATAATTTTGTTAACTGTAAAATATTTTAGTATTGTATCATGTCTGTGGCAGGTATTTAAAATGATAAACAACGAATTACGCACTTTGTAAATAACCCTTTTTATTATTATTTATGTAAAGAATAGAATTTTTTTATTGATATACCTATATGAATTATTTTGAATTAAATTTTAAATGCTTTAAAACAAAGCAATTGAAATACTTTGTGTACATACTATGGTAATACAGTAAATACAATCATAATTTCATCATTTGTTTCTCTTTTAAAAGTCTTTGTTTTCAAATGCAGTGCAAATATTTTGAGAAACTTAACTCATAACAAATAATAATATTGCGTAACATTACGTTAATGCTATTATGAATTATGCAGTTTTTTTTTTAAATTTATTACCATATTGGAACCTTGATATGAAATCAGTAATGATAATTCATATTATAAATATTCATATTTATTAATGTACTATAGCTTTTACAAATGAATTACATAGATATATTATTAAAAAAAAAAACTTATATATATTTACGTAATATGCATCGAATTGAGTACCTACATAACGTAAGAAAATCTATGGTTTGTGAAATTATAACACCAGAGAAATCGAGAACATTCGTGTTAAATCGAAATAATTTTTAATCTCTGAATAAAATACATTTTTTAATTGTTAAGGTTAACTTTTATTCACTTACCAGTCAGTTTTGTTATTTAATTGTTTTTTTTTTTCTTAGTATCTTAGATTGTATTTTCAAATATGTATGTACATGAGTTTATGTATAATTTCAGTCCAGACAATAATAATTATTGTTTTCATGCTAATAATAAAATGAAGTTATGTATGAAAATAAATGAACTGATATATTTTTCAATCTGTTTTTTTATTATTTTTCCACCTTAAATTTGTTACAAAACAGTATTACCGGAATGAAATGCAATGAACGGAAGATTTTGAATCACTTGTCATTGTTCAGCTGGAAGTCTTTCATGTATGCTGTCAATGCTTCGACATTGGCTATTGTCACAGCGTTGTAAATGGATGCTCGAATTCCGCCAACAGATCTAAAAATGCAACAAAAGCAGCATTAAACCAATGAAAACTGGAGGGACAGGTGGAATGGTTCACCAGATCTACAATTGAATTAAAAAAAGGCCACCAAGTAATGCAAGAAAAGAAAACTGGATAACTTTGCACGAGTCCTAGACCACCATCAATTGTAAATCTACAGCTTGTGTTATAAGTGGTTTGTTACATTTGGTGACTTATCAGAGGTGTTTAGGACTTGGCGGCGGGTGAGTCTGCCCACCTATTGTGTGACGGGCATGATTTGGAGAGACTGGCTGAGGGAGACCTTTTTACCTGTCTAGCCATCAGGGACTCTCTCCCGTTAAGGACTAGCCATCAGGGACTCTCTCCCGTTAAGGACTAGCCATTAGGGACTCGACCCATTGCCTTGTACCGAAGTGGGAGGGATTAATTCATACGTCCGTCACCCCTGGACAATGATCCCCAGATTACTACCCTCATACCTTTTTCCTTCCCAGATCTTCATTTCTTTAAAACAACCCTCCACACAGCATCCCAAAAGAATACACAGGCCCTGAGAAAAATTATTTTCTTCAGGGCCTCCTGTGCAGAGCTAATATAAAAAAATATGACAATGTAAATGCAACGAAAAAATGTGAATGCAGAAAATTTTGTTATCTTTCCTGTGCTTTTCAATGCATAATAAAAATTTTCACATAATTGCTTAATTTTCCAGCAAAATAACAATCCAAAAATGTTAAGGAAGCATTTCTTTCATGAATTGCAATTTTTTAGGAGAGATTTACTATCCTCTAGGAAATATGTACATTAATAATAATAATAATTGGATAATTTGTATAGTGCCGTTTTTGTGAAAAATCACTTCAAGGGTTTTTTTTTATTTTTTTTTTTATTATTATTAAGGAGAAAATACAGATACAGATGTCAATTGACAAGAATATACAAAACAATTAATAGAGAATTCACCTGCATCCAAACTATTTCTCACGAATTAACATTAACAGCAGATAAAAACATATTTTTATATTTTTTTTTATTTATTTATTTATATTTATATACATTTTTTTTTACAGTTTTTTAGAGAAAATGTGTCCTAACTGGGGTACCCCGTTCTAAGGACACATTGTACAAGTTTTATTATTTTAATTATAAGTAAATACCTAATCTATGTTAGAATATTGCCAAGGGAAATTATTAAGTTATATCTAAAAGAAAGTACAAAACAAAGCATTATTCTTTGTTGGGTTGCAAAATTGAATCTATTTTCTTCCTTCCCATGTCCATAATCCATATTTTTATGCTTCTTTTGAAGGCGGTTATTTTTTTTGTGGTTTTCATTGCAAGAGGGAGTAAATTAAATAATTTTACAGAGAAGTATTCCATATTTCTTTGTCCAAAAGTCGTTTTAGTTGTAGGTTGGTAGAATGTATGTTGTAATGTAGATCTTGTGAATCGGCCCGAGTTTGTCTGTGTAAAGTTATCCTGATTTTTGAATGCGTACATTAGAATATCTTTTGTATATAATTGTTTCAGTGACATTAAATTCAGCGCTTTAATTTTTACTTTTAAATATGGAAAAGACGTACATAAGAATATTATTTTACAAATAGAGAGATAAAAAAATGTGCGCAATATCCTTATAAAAGTTTACAAAGTGTTTTTGGAATTTTGATGGTAAGACCAAAAATTTTTAAAAAATATATATAAATATAGATAAAAAAATAATGTCATACATAAATTTAAAAAAAGAAAGGTAGTTAAAATTATAAACCAAGTAATGTCTAAGTTATTGTATTTTGTAGGAAAACAGCCTTCAGCCTTTTGCTTGAACTCTTTGAAAAGAGTTCAAAATGAAAACTTGATCAGGCTTGCAACCCTTGCAACAAACAGATCTATTGCTTGATATAACTGATTTATCATTCATAATTTGATAACAAAACAGGTACAAAATTATGTATACCTATGTCCCTTCAGTTGCAGCATCCCAAGTTTGGAGGCCCCCTTCAAGAAATCATCTTCCAACTGATCATTAGGGCTTCCCCTTCCGATTCTGAAGGGGACATTCATCTTACTGCGGGCCGTGCTGTGGACTGGGCAAGAGTAGAATCCCTTGGAGCTATCAATCAGCTCATAGAGCATTGAAGACTTCCTGATGGCATTTTGCTGCATTCCTTCCACACCACCATTTTGCTTGATCCATTTGAAAACTTCTCCCATGACATAAATTCTGAAATGTACATTATAATGTTATAAAAATAATTAAAAATCGATTGTTATGAGACGTTTTGCCTAACTCAAATCAGAAAAATAAAGTCAACAGTCTTTGAACACAATTTTTTTGATAATTTTTGGAGCGCAAATAAGTAATAAACATCTAAACTCCATTAGAAAAAAATTCATACAGATTTTAAATGAACTATGAATTTAAGATTCTGTAGGTTTTGAAGAATGCGATGGTCTGGTCATGTAGAAAGAAGAAGACTGGCTAGTCGCTAAATTGATAAATGCGTCTTGTTCAGCCAGGCATTATGAGTTCAATTCCTCTGCTAGCTAAGTCTTCCATCATCGCACAATCAACATCTTCCACTTATAATGATGGTAGTATGAGTTTTACAAATGATATTGTTAGGTTATTTAAAAAATTCCGATATCACAATACATTTAATTTTGGGAGGTGGGTATGGGTACCGCCGCCTGGGGAAACCATTTATTAGAAAACCAATACCTCTAGGTCGCCCCAAATGGTACGCCACATTACTTAGCAGGGTGCCTGGTTTCATGGGATGAGGTTTGTTCAGGTCTTGATAGTGGATGCATCTGCCCACCAACCGCGTGACCGGTCAGATTCGGTGAGGCCAGTTGAGGGAGATTTTTTTACTTCTTTAGCCATACTCTCTCGAACCTTCACCTTGCTTCGCACTGGGAGGGATGGATTCATATGTCACTCCTGGACGCATTGACCCCCAGATTCCTACCAACCCTTCAAACCCTTTTCCTTCCCAGAGCTTCATATTCTTTCTATTCTTAAAGAAACCCTCCACATAGCATCCCCGAAGATGACATACATGGGAATTTTGCTCAGAGCTTCCTGTGTGGGGATAATGTAAAATAAAAAATACATAATTTCTTTTTACCTTGTAAATTATGAAGCAAATTATTCATAGTGTAGTTTATTGCTTATAATGTCCATGTATAATTTTATTGATAGGCAAGCTTTTCAAAATAATATGTTCTGCCCTTGCTCTTTATCAAGGAAGGATTAAAGAAAAACTGATAAGAGGCAAGGAGGAAGGCATAATTCAGCATTTGATGCAATATAGCATTACTATCAAATTACACAAGAAATTGTTTACTATGGAAAATTATTCTGAGGACTCAACAAATACTTACGTGTCGGAATACTGTTTGAAATGTTTTAATGTTATATCTGTTTTAAATCTTTTATTATTCATTTATAGTACATAAACATAACTCCGGGATTAATTTTATAAGAACCCCTTAATAAATATACAGGGTGTTAAGGGACGTACTTGACTTACTTTAACCAGTGATTCCTGACATTATTTGGAGTAAAAAATGTAAATGAAATTTCGGTCTCCGGTGATTTTTTCTGACGACTTTTTTTTTTTTTTTCAAAATTTTTTTCTTCAAAATCAAACAAAAAAAAAATTCTTCTGCATGTCGTCACTGGTCACTCAGCTGGGTGTCCGACAAACCCCTTACACCGCTTCCAACTGTTCAACAACTACCATTTTTTAATGTTTTTGTAGAAAAAAAAAAAAAAAACATCAAAAATGTCAGCGGAGACCAAAATTTCATTTACATTTTTTACTCCAAATAATGTCAGGAATCACTGGTTAAAGTAAGTCAAGTACGTCCCTTAACACCCTGTATAATCTATATATATAAAAACGAATCCCTGTTTCCCTTGGTCACACCATAACTTCAGAACGACTTTACATATTTCATTCATAGTTTTCTAATACTTTGTAGAAGATTCTTACGGAAAGAAAAATTAAGAAAATTGGATAATTTCAGAAAACTTAACAAATATTTTAACTTCGCACGTTTGATTAAATTGAATTAAGCGGGCAGCTGTTTTTTTTTTTTTGTAATAAAAGAATTGTCCACAGATTTTTAAAAATTATAGATATTTTAAATAGATACCTATGTTAGGTACTTACCAAATTTGATTGATTGTTCTAATAATATATAAAAATGAATATTTGTAATACATGAAAAATGAAAATTTGAATAAAAAAATTGTGATAGGCGACACGCGAGCTTTTTGAAAACTGAATGTATGAACGCAGGAGGGGGGTTGATGGGACGAGGGAGCGGGAGAGGGGAGAGGGGAGAGGGTAGGCGGGAAAGTTGGAAGGGGAACGCGGGGGGGAAGGGGATGCAGGAGGTGAATGGGGACGGATGGGAAAGGACATGCAGGGAGAAACAATTTATTTCTTTGAATATGGCATTGCAACGCATGACGGGAACCATCTAGTATATTATAAATTAGTACATAGTTAAAGTATGAATGTAGTACATATATTATTGTTTATAGGCTAAACCTAGAGTGAAGAGCATTTGGAGTGAAATATTACTAAATTGCGCTATCCAATTATTTGAGTAAGATATTATTTTTTTGCTAGATTACCAATATTATAAATCGATTAAGAAAACTCATATACATATTTATTTATTTGAGAAATATACTTAACTAAAAAATTCTTAAAAATATATACTACGCACTAGCCCATTCAATAATACAATACGGTGTCGTTGTGTGGGGAGGAGCTTACAAAACCTCAATTTTGCCACTGGAAATTACCCAAAGACTAATAATTAAAATTATTACTAGGAAACCATCAGATTATTCAACCTCCCAACTTTTTCAAGAATTTCAAGTCCCACCTCTAAAAAATACATATATTAAAAATACGCTGCTTCAAATACACAAAGACTCTTCTAAGAAGTCGCACCACGCCATGGTACGCGTAGAGAGCAATAGGCAAAACACAATGGGTAGCTTAAGTACGCCATTAATGCATACCAGTTTTGCACAACACTTCTACACATACAACGGAGTGATGTGGTTTAATCAATTGGCAATGGAACTGAGGTTGGAACCTGACTATAATAAATTCAAAAATAGACTAAACAATGATATCTTAAATAGTTTGGCTACCTAGAGTCGCATTGGCAATTGATTAACAATACTTAATTGACAGTTTTTTTTTAATTTATTTTTTATTTTATATATATAAATATTATTATTTTTTATTTATGCACGTATATATTCGTGTTATAATTTTTAATTTTAATTTTTAATAAACTTCATTATGTTCTTGCCTTTACACACGAGTAATTGCACTCTCGTAAAGGTTATATATTGCATACATATATGTGTTTTTACAGTTTTTTAATCAATGTTGCATGTTTAATTACTCATGATTATGTTACATGTGTATGTATACAAAAAACTAATAAAAAATAAAAATAAATAAAAAATAAAATAGATAAGTACAATAATTAACAATATGTATTCAATCTGTTATTAAAACATACATCGATCGTCGAGTCATTAGTCAGACATCTTCGAAAAATCGAAATTTGAGTTGAGTATGTACAAAACTCAGTACTCATAAACACACCAAATCAATTATAATGCATAAAAACTTGTAGTGAATTAAACAAGATGTTGATTTTTTCTGGATCACTAGAAGGTTATTTCAAAATGTCGTACTAATGTAACGGACCATTATGCCTCCCGGTGTTATTTTATAGCATATTTAATATATAAAACTAAGACACATGTAAATAATGTTTGATTTATTGTGAGTATTCAAATTTGCTTTCCTCGTTATCACAAAACATTGTATTTGGAGATGTCTGACTAATCAACTGGATGATTGACGTCCTCTTTTTCAAAGATGACTCTGTAAGAGAAAGAGAATTTTTAATAGGGCTCTTAGTGGCGGGGCCGTGGGTGAAGATGGTTTACTTACGAGAAGCAGGGCGGTGTATTGTACACGGAATTCTCAGTGACCATAGTCTTGAAGTCCATAACTGAAGGAGTGATAGGAAGAGCTGCTCCCAATAGGTCTTCCCTGATGATGAGCAGCGTCACTCCGGAAGGCCCGATGTTCTTTTGGGCACCGGCATAGATGACACCAAACTAAAAACAAAATAAATTAACAACCTGTAAGTAGAAGAAAAATAATTTGGTTTGGCTTTAGTCAAGTTCCATTGCTATTTTTTTATTTTGAAAAATATGGAACAAATAATATGGATTTTTCTAAGGAAACTTCTTCTGACAGGTTTGCACTTTGTGATGGCATTATTTATTTTATTAAAAGACAAATAACTTTGTTTTCATCACTATATATTATACACAATCTACATGTTTCGTGAACAATGTTCACATCATCAGGAGTAGATGTACACTGAAGTCACAAATTAAATACAGATTACAGATTAAATAACAGGGTAAGGGGTAGAAGGAAGGGGGAGGGGTAAGAGTTTTTTTTTACATTAACTCCACACAGGAGGCCCTGAGGAAAATAATTTCCCTCAGGACCTATTTCATCTGAGATGCTGTGTGGAGGGTCTTTTTGAGGAGAGGAAGGAATGAATATTGGTATTGAAGAGACCCATGTTGTAGGAAGGAGGAAACATAAAGGCTGGCAAATCATTTCACAGCCGAGCTGTTGAGCACAACATATGTTGGGCACGCATTTGACGTGTTTCGGCACGGCACCGGTGCCGAAGGGATCAATGACGCTAGTTCCTCGGAGCACCTTCCATTGAAATACCAGTAAAACAAGGATAGCATTCCCACCCGACGCCTGTGCTCTAAAGATTGCAATCCTTCTGTTAAATTAGGAAAATCTATCAGACGGACCGCCCGTTTCTGCACAGTCGAGGGCTTTTTCAGGTATTTCGGGGCTCCAGACCAGAGGTGGCTGCCAAATTCAACCGTGGGGAGCACTTGTGATTTGTACAGGGTTAGCAGTTGTGTACTATTAAAGTATCTGCGGGCCCTGTACAGTATGCCCAGTTTTTGAGAGGCTAACTTAACTCTCTAAAGCAGGGGTGGGGAACCTTTTTAGCGTCGCGGGCCATTTGGATGTTCATACTTTAAACCGCGGGCCGCACTCCGATTTTCGTCTCGGGGGGGGGGGGGCCACATTCGAATCAAAGAACTAGTTTTACTAAAACTAATTAAAAAATAGTTACGTAACTGCCAACACTCTTTCATTACAGCTACACTCAGAACATGCCAATGGTTTTCCTAAAATTCTGGCTGCATTTAGTCTGCAACCAGAATTTTATAACTGCACTTTGAACACGAGAATGGTTTCCGTCAAAATGCATCAGCAGATGGAACCATTACTGAAATTTTTCGTTGCATTCTGGACAAGGAATTATTTTCAATTTAGATTAAATTTTCATGTGGGGAATTAAAACTACACTCAAAATATGAAAATGGCTTTCCTCTAATTCTGGCAGCATAAACTACGAAACTAGAATTTTATAAATACACTTCCAAGATAAGAAATGCGTCGGCAAATGAAATCACACCTGATGTGTTTTCGTTGCATTCTTAACACAGAAATGGTTTTAATTGCAGGTTGAATCCGTACGCAGGGAATTACAACTATACTCCAATACTGGCAGCACAAAGTACGCAACTAGAATTTTATAAATGCACTTCTAACACGAAGAATGCGTCAAAAAATGAAACCCCAACTGGAATTTTTCGTTGCACTCTAAACACAGAACTGGTTTCAGTATTGGGTGAATCTGTATGCGGAGACTTAAAACTACAGAGTGTATCCATTTTACTGAGTACATGAAAATTGCTTTTCTCTAATACTAACAGCACAAAACCAACTAGAATTTTATAAATGCACTTCAAAAACGAAAACGGGTTGCGAAATGCGTAAGCAGACGAAACCACACATTGCATTTTGAACACAAAACTGGTTTTTCTGTCAGAGCGAATTGGATTGTCAGTCCCCGGCTTTAATTAATACTGCACCTAGAACGCCAAAATTATTAAAGTTATTCATTTCGAGTTACTTTCCACAACCTTAATTTAGTTTCAAATGATTTCACGTTTCACTCAGCTTCAACTTTTCTTTTCGTCGTATTTGTCATTAATAGAATTTTATTGATTTACTATTCACTTTACTGTCGCAAAGATGACTAGAAAATAATGTTTATAACAGACTGCCTAAGATTCCCCTCCGAATAGAGTTGCCATCAATCCTGAAATATCGGGACTGTCCCGTACAAGAAAATTAAAAGTTCCTATGGAATTTCACTATCGATTCACAATAACAAATTAAAATATAAGTAAAATGGGAGGTTTTATCACGTTTTTATTTGTATCTAAATTACTTGCTAGTAACGATTTTGTAATAACGTCTGAAAATGCATCTGAAACACGGTGAAAAAACCATCCCGTTCTGTGTAATTCTTTGTAGTTCTTTCAGCAGGCTGCACCAAAAGTGCCCGCGGGCCGCAGGTTCCCCACCCCTGCTCTAAAGAGTGGGGGAAGTTTATAAGAATAATCCCTAATCCAATAAACTTCCCCACTCTTACCCTTCCCCCTTCTTTCTACCCCTTCCCCTGCTTTTCAATCTGTATTTAATTTGTGACTTCAGTGTACATTTACTCCTGATGATGTGAACATTGTTCACGAAACATGTAGATTGTGTATAAAATAAATTGATGAAAACAAAGTTACATATTTGTATTTTAATAAAATAAATAATATGGCCTACTCCCTTATTTTTTGCAGCTAAATGTATATTTAAAAACTCAATAACTCATGATGGAAAGTAATTATTATATTATAATTCAATTAGATATTCCAGAAAAAAAAGTTGTATAAAATTGCACTTTTCACACAAAGAATTGTTTCAAGAACTGCTTCTGTTGTAAACAAATTTCTGTATTGTACATGGTTATAATTTAAAAAAAAAATCTTTTTATTTATTAATAGTTACCTTTGAAACGTCAATACTTCTAGACATGATATTTGATGACATGTCAGCTACCAGTGGAACTCCTTTTGTGTCGGGAATGAAGGAATATTCAACTCCTGAAAGTAAAAGAATATTCTTAGAAAATGTTGTTTATATCTTATATTTTATAATCTTATATTTCATAATAGTAATATCATCTCAAATATTATATTTCTTAGCAACCATTATCTTATATCGACTGCTGCATGAAGTCCTCTTCTTTATAGCCTTTATTTTATATATGTGTATATCTATAAACAAATTAATGGTGTTATTGTAACTTACCATGAACAGTTTCATTGAAACAAATATGTACGTAAGATGCATTAGGATCTAGCTTCCAGCTTTCTTGAGAAGCAATGCTTGTGTACTTGTCGGGTTTTGGAATAACCAAGTTAATGTTTCCATATTTCTTCGCTTCTTGAGCAGCCTTCGATGACCATAATCCTGAAATACGACACTTAATAAAAACGGTGGAGCATTGTGGAAAATTGTGGAACAATATGTTATAGTTTATGTCTTTGGAACTCTTTGTATCGTGAGGAAAACCCTTTTAAAATCATCAGTGCATAACACAAAATTAGAGAAATTTAACATGTGTTTTACAAATTAATAACTTTTTACCTGTAACAACATAATCAGCCACACCAGTTCTAGAAATCAGATTCATTGGAACAGCTGCAAACATTCCAGTTCCACCTCCTTGCAAGAATGCTATTTTATAATTTGGGGGAACATTCCTGAAAAATATGCAATACAACAGCACTTGTAAAGAATATACATAAAAATTTTAATCATTGAAAAATATAAAAATTTGTTACTGTACCAAAGGATAAACTACTTAAGTCCATAACAATTGCTATAGGATAAACAAGTTAAGTCCATGGCAATTGCTGTGGACTAAGATGGTTTATCCTTTAGCAATTGTTATGGATTAAGTGGGTTATCCTTTAAGGCAGTGCTCCGCAACCGGTGTGCCGTGGCACACTGGTGTGCCGTGAGCCGGATACAGGTGTGCCATGGTCAAATTCAATGTATTTGAAATTGTTCGACTTATGCTTGGGCACAATGAAATTAAGGAAGTGTATAAAGTTTCGTTAAAAGACTTATTCACGATATATCAAGCGATATATTAGGAACACTGATTAGAAAACTGATATTGGCTGAAAAATTTGCGCTTCAGATCATTTGCATAAAGCACAGCTGATAGCTATTGTACGTTTCGTTGACGAGGACTTTATTACAAAACTTTATTGATTTTGTAAGGAGGTTCCAGAACGAACTACCAGTGTAGAAATTTTTCAAGTAACCGATGATTTCTTCAAAATATGTATATAATATTGAATGGAGCAATTTCATTGCTGTTTGCACGGATGGCGCTGCGGTAATGACGGGTAGTAAAAAGAGTTTTGTCTCTTGTGTAAAACAAAAAATCCAACATTACAATTTACACACTGCTGCATACATCGAGAAGCATTGATGGTCAAAAAATTGCCGGAGGAACTTTTGAACACGGTGAGTGAATGCATTAAAATCGTAAACAAAATTAAATCAAGAGCCCTAAGCTCGCGAATCTTTGGAATACTCTGTGCAGAAATGGGAGCCGAATATGAATCCTTATTGTTTTATACTGAAATTCGTTGGATATCCCGAGGCAAAGTTTTGGCTACATTGTTTGAGCTTCGTCACGAGGTGACTGAGTTTCTTTTAAATCAGAACATGCCCGAACTACATATATCAGCACCTCGATGATGATTACTGGATAGCCAAACTTGCATACATGAAACTTAATAAAAAAATGCAAGATGAAATGAGAATATATTGACGAGTTCCGACAAATTACAAGGGTTGAAAAAAAAACTCGAACTTTGGCAGAAAGAGTCGCAAAAAGAATGTTTGGAAATGTACCAAAGGACCAACCATAGTAAAATTGAAAACAAACAATTAATTGTGCATCTGGCCCAACAACATTTAAGTATGCTTCAGCATAAATTTGAACAGTATTTTTATTCCATTAATACGGAACAATACAATTGGATTCCAAATCCTTTTGCAACCAATGCAAAAAATTCTACGGAAGCACTGCCTCTGCAAATTCGAGAGGAATTTACAGATATATGACATGACTTTAAAACTTCACTTCTCCGAAGTTCCATTAGATGTTTTCTTAAAGCAATCTTAATACTACTTCCATTTTCGACGACATATTTATGTGAGCAAAGTTGTTCAACGCTTGTATTAATTAAAAATGATAAGCGGTCATGCTTAAAAGGTCTTGACCAAGAACTTCGGGTTGCGCTGTCAAAAATCGAGCCGAATATAAAACTTTTGTGTTCATTGAAACAAGAGCAGGTATCACATTAATTTATTATTATTTCATAATAATTATTAAGATTGCATAATATGTTAAAAAAACAAATAATAAAAAACAAAAAATTATTGTAAAATTTGTGTAACAATTCAATACCTATGTATTTTAGCTTTTGGTGTGCCGCGGAATTCTAGAAAGAATTTTGGTGTGTCATAGGTGAGAAAAGGTTGCGGAGCACTGCTTAGGTACAGGTTTACTTACATTAATTCTCTGACGAGATTTTGACAATCTTCATTGATTTTAGTGTAATGAGAAGATCGATGGCTCATTTCCATTACACTAATCTTTGAATCTCCATATTGGATCAGTTCTTTTTGCACAGCTTCCAAAACCTATAATTAAACACATTTTGGATAGAATATTAATTTCTTGGATCATAAAACAGTCACTGTTTACAAATGTAATATTATAAGGGAGGGGTGTTTTTGGGTGTTTTCTAATTCCAAACATAAAATTAATGATAAATATGTAGGTACTGTGATAACTCTAATTTATTTTTCCTAGCAACACAAAGAAACTAAGAAGGGAAGTCCCGATTTTCAACTATTTCTTCCCGCCATATATTTTGTTTTTTAATTTTGCGAAATTCGAAACTTCTGAATTTTCTCTGCTACACTCTCAAACTGTGTAAAGTTATTGTATCAAATAAAATATTTTTAAAAAACTGTGCCTCCACAGCTACCAGGTAGGTAGTTTGTGCAATTTAGCTCCTAACATAATTGAACATTGTGAATTTCAAACTACATGTATTTTCAAAACAGGTATTCGGTGGGTACAATTCGTTGAACGAAAAAAAGGTAATAGCATATAATTACGCCGATATCCCTTGGGCATTCTTACCGTCTCTTTCTTACATTAAAAGATTTATAATCACATGAAAAGGATACACGATGCAAGAATTACCTACGTCCATCTTACGAATTTATTTAAAAATACAAGCAAAGATTTGTTTTCTGTGTTAAATTACAATTAAATGAAACGATAAATAGTTATTAAATTTATTTTAATTCTTACCTTTTCGGGTAACTTAGCCGGACCGGCACCAAAATTCACGACACTCGCCATCGCAATTAAACTTGAAATGAACGAAGAACGAACTGACTGAACACAGAACAGAACAAACCAATCAAAAACTGAGACAACTGTTTGAAACCTGAAACACGTCTACGTACTCCAAAGGTTGAAAAATTCAGTAGTCGAAAACCTGCCTGGAATCTGCACTTACAAAAACTAACTTTTAATTCACTTCCAAAGATGTCGGATGTGGTATCGGCGTACCGTTTCTTTTTGCGAATGGAACGTTGTTTCAGATTCGAAGCCACGCAAGCTATCAACCAAATAAAAAAAATGTCGACTGATTACTGAATCACGTTTCTGTGTCACATTTCATATGAAGAGTGTAACTCAATAAATGGAATGAACTCAAGTGGTTCAAGGTTAAGAAACATTTCGATGGTTACAATGATTATTTATTATAATCTCATAGATAGATAATTAAATGAAGGACAATCGAATAAGACTTATTCCTTGCATTAGAGGTATTTTTTTACGTAAATTTACATAGTAACTCCTAGGTACCCAAAGGTACCTAGGTATTTATCATCGATCGTAAACAGAGAATAAATTAATTAACGTTCGTTGTTTTCCCTGTTTTCTATAGTCTATTTCATAAAAGTGAGTTTTGAATTGATGTGGATATAAAATTTGACATGCAACCGTTTTTCTTCAAAATCAAATCCATTATTTAAATGTAAATGTTTTAAATGTAGATATAGGTATGTATGTGAAAATTATTTAAATGTAAATGTCCCTAAGTAAAGGCAAAGAGGTAAATATTTACAAAATAGGGACACGCATAACATGCACTTAAAAATCGCTCTTTAGTAGTTACATATTTGAGAAGTAAGTACCTATTTCAGTTTCCGAAAATGAAAAATAATGCATTTTATTGGCTATTTCAGTAAAAAACATCAGATAATTTGACATCTTTTCTTCACGCCGACGCGACGTTTTGACTTTTTGATACTAAAAGAGTTTTATTTATTTATTTTTTAATTAAACCCAAACAAACAACCTGTTTTAGGATCGTAGGTTAATATTTTTTTTAATTAAATAAGAGAAGAAAAACTAACCTTAAAACTTTCACATAAATAAAATGGCGGCCAGGCGACCAATAGATCTTACCAAATAACTAAATTCATTATTTTACATCTCATCTCAATCTAACTAATGCATAGTGTTTTTTAAGTGCACATTACTTGTCCCCATTTTGTTATTATTTACCTATAAAATGAAAATAATTCTTATTTTTATTTGGCGGCATAAAAAAATAATTATCGGAAAACACGGAAAAGGGTTTAGCTTCAATGGGTTAGCGGCACTCAAAAGGCGGGAAATTTTGAAAATTTTACAAGGAACACTTAATTTCTTTAAAAAGTTAAACCTACTTCAAACAGAGCCAAAAGTTTATGCAAAATATTATATTAATGTAGCTTTTGACTGAAATAATTTATTCAAGTTTGATGCATGTTACAATTTTGTGAAATTCAATTATTTAATCTGTTTTATGTTTTATTTCATTTCGCCATGGTTGCGAAGTTGTTACAGTCGGAGTCCGCAATCCGCAGAACGCACGGTTGCTATAAAAAATGACAAGGCTGCGGATCTGTCAACGCGCTGTTATCATTTTAAGATGTGTGCTGCCGCTCCGCGCTCCAACTAACTGTTTAGCGATACGGCATTTGAAAAAATCAAAAGAGTATGGTTTTATATTTGTGATAAATCCCGACGTTCTCATATCAGTAATATGATATACGGTCACTGAGCTATTCGTTCGCAAGAACACGCGATATCAGCGTGTCAGTTTCGGAAGTTTTGTTTTATATACTTTTCAAGCGTTACGACTTGCTACCTAAAGTTTGAGACAAGTTATCGAGTTCACGATGAGTTTGGAGTCAATTAAATATTCCAGAGGAAGTTTACAAATCCTTGACCAGCTTCTGTTACCTGGTCAATCGAGATACGTTACCGTTGCAGGTGTCGAAGATGGTTGGAAAGCTATTAATAAAATGCAGGTGTGCTAATAAGTGTTATTTTGATTTCCGCAATGTTAATATGTAATCTATATTAATTGTTTATGTTTTATATTGATATTATTGTTTACAGGTTAGGGGGGCACCCGCCATAGCAATAGTTGGATGCCTATCGTTAGCTGTTGAATTGGTTAACGAGAATATAACTGATAAAAAAATTATGAGACAAGAGGTTAAGTATGAAATATTATCGTTAATAAATGTTACTTTGCACAACTTCAAGCTTGTACTTCTGTATTTGAAACTATTATTATTTGTAAACATAGATAAGAATCAAGTTTTGTTATAAAGTCAGTATTGTGATTGTGTTTTAGATTGAAGGGAAATTGAACTATTTGATATCAGCCAGACCGACTGCAGTGAATATTAAAATAGCGGCAGATGATTTGATCACCTTTACAAACAAATTATTCAAAGATGATGACGTTACTTGTGATGATATGAAAGAAAAGTAGGTACAATTTATGATAAACATAACCTGTATTATAAAGTCCCAGATCTATCAGACAATTACAAATTTACAAGTAAAATGACATGCATCAATACTTGTCAAGCAATCAAATTTATAGTTTAGGACAAATAATAATATTGTGTTTTGAAGATGGAATTGTCAGAGAATAGGCGTTAATAAGGTAATCCAGAGAAGTAATTCTTTCAAACACAGTACTCACACAGATGCATTGCGCGCATACAGCTTTCAAACTTATTATTTGACTTCAGAAAAGAAAATTTTAGTGAAATTAAGTTAATTTTTAACACTGGAAACTTTTCAAACATGGACCTAACTGTTTTTCAAATTCCATGATTATACCTATATACTTGTTGTCACTTTTTCAATAATAACAGCAGACCTAAGAAAGACAAAGCTGTTCCTCAGTGGCGCTTTGCAAGGATATCTCTGCCGAAATCTTATCTAGTCTTTTTAGCCTTATCATGCAAACTATTTTATTAATATTTCTCCAGGTTTGTCCAGCGCATAGAAGGAATGCTGGAGAAGGATATAGCAGATAACAAAGCCATTGGTCAATTTGGAGCCGACGCCATTTTGGAAATCACTCCAGAAAACACTGCCAGAATCTGCCTATATACTTGTTGTCACTTTTTCAATAATAACAGCAGACCTAAGAAAGACAAAGCTGTTCCTCAGTGGCGCTTTGCAAGGATATCTCTGCCGAAATCTTATCTAGTCTTTTTAGCCTTATCATGCAAACTATTTTATTAATATTTCTCCAGGTTTGTCCAGCGCATAGAAGGAATGCTGGAGAAGGATATAGCAGATAACAAAGCCATTGGTCAATTTGGAGCCGACGCCATTTTGGAAATCACTCCAGAAAACACTGCCAGAATCTGCCTATATACTTGTTGTCACTTTTTCAATAATAACAGCAGACCTAAGAAAGACAAAGCTGTTCCTCAGTGGCGCTTTGCAAGGATATCTCTGCCGAAATCTTATCTAGTCTTTTTAGCCTTATCATGCAAACTATTTTATTAATATTTCTCCAGGTTTGTCCAGCGCATAGAAGGAATGCTGGAGAAGGATATAGCAGATAACAAAGCCATTGGTCAATTTGGAGCCGACGCCATTTTGGAAATCACTCCAGAAAACACTGCCAGAATCCTAACTCACTGCAACACTGGCTCACTGGCTACGGCAGGATATGGCACCGCTCTAGGAGTGATCAGATCTTTGCACGCCGCCAAGAAATTAGGTACACTTTTCATTGATGAATTATAGTTTTGTGTTATATTTATAATTGAAGACATGAGAGTGATTGATAATCTGGTCATTTCTGAAAGCTCATTTGTTATCTCTCTCTCTCTGTTGCTTACGTCATTGATGAGAAAGAGGGAGAGGTTGCAATAAAGCTAAAGCCGTACTTAAGTTACAAAATAGCAGTTATGAATAAATTGATCAAATTTTTTTTGTGCAGTTAGGTATTTCCAAGTAATATTTTGTCAAGTTGTTGAAAGGTCATGCAATATCTAAGATTTCTGATGTTACCAGATAGAAGTTGGATATAAAAAAAGGAATACTGCTGATGATCCTTTTTAACTTCTCCCTCCCCGGGTGCCACCCATGCTAGCTACGCCACTGTGAAGAGCTCTCATTGGTAGGACCTTGATACCTTCATCAGATTTTGAAAAGTTGTAAAATTTTGCTGCAGTAGTTTCCGATATGGATTTGTTTAAGTTTACAAAAAATTTGCCTGATGTCGTCTCAGGGAACAAATAATTACTACTACTGCATTCGGCTACTGCATTGCTCGAGGCATATTTGCATCAGGTGCTCTTTATCATTATCTCTTAGATAAACATGGTGACATCTACACCTCTTTGAGTAAAGCTTTCATTTAAATGTGTGTCATAATTACATGTGTTTTTATGCTTAAAAACAAACTGTAATAATTGTAAGTCATTTTTCAAAATGATTTAGTCGAGGCAAAATTAAATAGATAACAGGATTTCTGTGAACATTTCGAAATGTACCCAGCCATTAGAAATATAATTTTATTTTTAAATAATAGATAAAACTACACACACAGTTACAGAACAATAATAAAAAGATGTAATCATAATATTGACAAGATATGTTCAGTTTTCTGCAAAATGATCGAAAGATGTATTTTGTAGAAAGGTTTTGTCATTATTTGATAAAATTTTTCAACAGTATTTTTATTAGGAAATGTATTTTCCATTTATATTTGTAAAGTGTACAAAATTTCATCAGTCTCAGAATAAGTCTGTTGACTTGTTTAAATGTTTAAATCAAATACGTGCCGCCTGCCTGGTGTCCACCCGCCACAGATATTCTTCTTTATATAAATAAATAGAAGTGTTTTTTTTTGTTGCATGAGTAAGGAAGGGAACGTTCCTATACTATGTGACCAACTTTTTGCAATTTTTAACCCCCCCCGGTTACCAAAAAAATAAGGCCGCTACCGCTCATTTGTACCAAGCGTGGTATTTTGAATACCCCCCCCTGAACAGGTCACGTAGTATGGGTACGTTCCCTAAGCACCAATGATAAAACAAACATAAATTGATATTTTAGAATATTATAATCTTTTTTTCTTTGCGCATTTTCATCACTGTACTTTTTTTGGAGTAGATTAATTCAACGGATTGTAAATGGTTATTTTTGAATTGCAAATAGATATCTTGAATGCAATTAAACATACATATTTTTGGCTAACTTCATTCTATATTATCATAATTTAAAATAAATAAATTATTCACTTGCATAATGGACACAAATACTTTATTTTTAATGTCATGAAAAAAAAATTATATTGCTGAAAAAATGAATTTGTCAAACTTGATTACGCAGTTGAAATTTGGAGCAGTGGATAACGCAAAGCATTTTGTAAATTCAATTAATGGCTCACTTTTGGACACAGATAAGCCAATACAATTATTATTTTTGTGGTTCTTTTAATCTATAATGAGCTCGCTCATTAATATGTGTATTTTTTATAAGATCTTTTAATCTTGGCAAATATTATTATGTATATTGGTGGTCTTTAATTGATAAGGTTTTTTTTCTGCACAGTAAATAAATAATACATTTTATTTTTCTACCAAAACTGCTACATTCTATTTTCTTTTCACTATCGAAACTTCAATTCTGTACATAATTTATATATTCTATTTTGTTCTCTCTACCAAGTTGTCTACCTTCTGTTTTCTTTTGTCTATCAAAACTTCTACACTGTATGTATTTTCTGTTTTCTACTGAAGCTCTACATTGGGTACTTTCTTTAATATTTTTAAATTTTTATACTATTATGTTTTTTTTTATCAAAAATGTTAGATTCTGTATTCTTTTCCCTACTGAAACTTTTACATTCTTTTTTCTACCAAAACTGCTACATTCTGTTTTTTTCCCGTTTACTTTCCAGGATAATCCGGAGAGTCAAGATCTATCCATTTAATGGATGATTTAATATTATTCAAAGAGGTAGTGTTTTTAATTACACAATATACCACATAAAAAACTTAATTATAATTTAATATTTTTAATGAATGTTTGTTTGAGTGCAAATAACAGACTCACATTGATAGCACGATATGTGTTTATCGAAGGCGAACTAGTTTTTTAATGATTTAATTAAACTATCAAACATTGTGTCTGAGTTTTAGGTATTAAGTACCGATACACATTACTGATGCACCTACCTATTTTAATTTATTGCATTTTCACCAACAAACAAAACAAAACAATCATACCTTATGAGTATGGCATTAACGAACATAACAACATAACTTACAATATTATTATACCGCCCAGTAACAAAACAACATCTGTATCCTAAATCTGTCCAAGCTTTATATTGTTTTTTATATACATAGGTGTGTCTTTAACCTCTTCGCAGCTACAGGGATATATATATATTTTTTATTTTTTTATTTTAGTTATTTGTACATTTATACAAATTACTAATTATAACTTACATAATACTATAGTACATTATTATTATATGTGCTCGAATAAGCCGTCCCCTCAGCACTACACGAACATATAATTGCGATAATTTTCGTAGAAAATGTATGATTTTGTTGAAAAGTTATCCTCTCAGGAACACGGTGAAATGGTTAATGTGCGCTTTTACAATTACCGAGACAATTCACGGTTATGGTACCGTGATGGCAATAAAAATACATTCCTTATCGCTATGATGCAGCAGCTATTTCAAAAGATGAGATACACAATATATGTTGGTCTGTTTCCTCCACAGGAAAAAATTTCGTCATTTTCTTGTTTCTTTTTGTATGGAATATAGTTACAAGGATAATATTGAAGAGTGAGTGAATTCCAAAAATTTAAAAACGTCAAATGTTAATGCGCATATGGTTTTGCTTTTGTTCTTAAACATATAATGCTCTCGCTCTTTCTTACACACTAAATAACAACAGTCGAAAATGATACAAACAGTGAATGTTTGTCTGCAGCCCCCAAAGGAAACATACAATCATTATCATACATTTCCCTCACGCATATAAAGAAAATGAAACACAATTCTCATCGCAAAAAAGTAGTACTTTGGAGTAAACAGTCACACGAATTTTGGGTGTTCACTATTATTTAATGTGTAAGAAAGAGTTGCAGCGTTACAGCGATAAGGAACGTATGTTTATTGCCTTTTTTGCCATCACGGTAATTATAAAAGCGCACAATTAGTTTTGGATTGGAATATTTTTAAAGTGTAACAATTCTAGCTTTAATTTTAAACAAACAAAATTTATGGTTTGTAAATGATGTTCTCAAGAGATTGCGTTTTCCCTGTATACAAAGTAATATTGTTGATGCGATGCACATTCCTAACTTAACAAGTCGAGATAACTTGTGTGTACAGCTGTTCAAATATTATTTACATAAAAATTAAGAAACACATACATATCTTGGCTTTTCTTTTTTTGCGAACCGAATTGACTGTTGACTCTTTTTTCTTCTCTTTTGACAATTAGGAGTGATAATCCCCTTGGATCTTAGCAGTCTCTTGCTGATTCGTACCCCGGAATGGGCAAATAAATAACTGAAGTTATATTTTGTTTACATGCACCACATTCTAGAAAGGAAGATACGTTCAGTTTCTCTCTTGTGAGATACCAGCATTCGGTATTGAAACATTGTTTGAAATGATTTTTTTTTAATGTGAATAATGCACAATAATCCCAACTACTCCCAACCGCCTGGAGCCAGTGAGACCATGGCATCCCCAATTGGGGTATGCTGTGAGGGTGAAGGTAGTAGGGAGAGTAGATGGGGAAGAGGAAGGTGGGGAAGTACCTAGCTATTCAGATCTGGGCACCAAACACGGCTAAGACATTTCAAGCAATGTTTCAATTCTGAATGGTGGTCTTACATCAGGGCGATACTGAGAATATCTTCCACTCTGGACGTGCCACAAATATACTTTGTTATTTTAAATGATTAAGTTGTGAAATACCACGATTCAATTAAATTTAATTTAATTGCGCATGCCGGGATTTAAACCAGAAAGCATCACCCCTCGACCACAGAGGCCGACTGATCGGACAATTAGATCTGAATAACTAAGCTGTATTTAGTTGTGAAATGAGATTGATAAATGTTTTCAATGGAATGGGCTCAATTGTCTGTTTACAAGAGCCACTGATGGAGCATTGCAAAGGGTTCATGTACAATATAGACAATCTTACCCACCATCCTCTCCTCTTCCTTACAAACAAATCCAAATCTTATAGTTCTATCAGCTCTGTTAATTTCCCATTGACTTATTTTGAATAGTTTTATATATTATAATGTTTAAAATATGTCTTTTCAGAGCACGTGTACTGCACGGAGACCAGGCCTTACAACCAGGGTGCCAGATTAACTGCCTACGAGCTGGTCCATGAGAAGATCCCTTCCACCCTCATAGTGGATAGCATGGTCGCTGCTCTGATGAGAGCCAGGAACATCTCCGCGGTGGTAGTGGGAGCTGATAGGGTAATTATTACACAGGGTATTAAGGGACATACTTGACTTTAACCAGTAAATTCCTGATATTATTTGGAGTAAAAATGTAAATGAAATTTTAGTCTCTGGTGACTTTTTGATGTTTTTATTTTATATTTATATTTGTTTATTTGAGACACAAACAGGATATTTATACAACATTTTTGTGGTAGTCTAAGATCCCGATATAAAACGACCATCACCGAGATATTTATTTGATGAAACGTATTTTATATTTAATTTAATATGTCAATAAATATATTGCATATGGGTTGCCTAACAAATTTTAGTCCAGGGTATGATTAATTAATAATTAAAAAAAAAAATTTTTAAACATTTCACCGGTTTGAGTGAATGTGTGCGACTGAGAGGTCCCAACCAACCATCCCATGCGATAGAAGAGGACACAGCATAGCAGCTGTTTGAAGTCCGTCCATTTAAAGAAAGAGAGTGCGCATGCTATTTGTTCTTGAAAATGAAAAGGATAGCGATAGACTCGTATACGCTGTGCATCATTTTGGAGTAGTTTATTATTAAAATAGAGGAATAGTTATTAAAAAAAAAAAATTATCAATTAATTATTTATCTGTGTATATTTTGATACCACCGTGTTCATAATGAAATAATCTTTAATTTCATTTAATTTTAATTCATTTCAGACCGGTGCAAAATGCTAGTATCGATTTACCTGTTTATACCTACCTGTTTAAAAAAAATATTTTTTTAAATTATTAATTAATCATACCCTGGACTAAAATTTGTTAGGCAACCCATGTGCAATATATTTATTGACATATTAAATTAAATATAAAATACGTTTCATCAAATAAACATCTCGGTGATGGTCGTTTTATATCGGGATCCTATACTATGGGTAATATATAATAAATTCGAATAACCTACCTGTTTAAAAAAAATATTTTTTTAAATTATTAATTAATCATACCCTGGACTAAAATTTGTTAGGCAACCCATGTGCAATATATTTATTGACATATTAAATTAAATATAAAATACGTTTCATCAAATAAACATCTCGGTGATGGTCGTTTTATATCGGGATCCTATACTATGGGTAATATATAATAAATTCGAATACAAATATAAATATCCCTAGACTAATGTATCTGCAGTAATCACATATGCATTTTAACATAAGCAAACTCAAACAATGCAAGTATTATTTATACATAACTTGAAAACTTAAATACAAAATTGAAATACGTAATAATAACAAGTATACAATATTTATAACGAAGTATTTACTGAAAAGTAACAAAACAACAATTTTTTTGTTTTTTCTTCAGATTCAAATAAAAAAAAATTCCACATGTTGTCACTGATCACTCAGCCGAGTAACCGCCCAACTCCCCAACCCTAACCACCGACCATCCAATACCTACTGATTTTTTAAATATTTATAGTTTAAAAAAAATTGTCACTGTAGACAAAAATTTCATTTATATTTCGACTCCAAATAATGTCAGAAATCACTGGTTAAAGTAATAGTAGGGAAGGCCGAGATGCTAAATGGTTAGTTACTCGAGCGTTGTGGGGACCTAATGGATTGCAAAGATTAGATGCTAAAAAGAAAAAAAGTTTATATGATGTATGCCCTTTCAGTGGTGGGGGGAGCGATTATAAATTTTCAAAAATGTAAAAAAATTCATCACAATGACATACTAGAGCTCGTCAGATATTAATAGCATATACGCCCTACGTATTTCTGATAACGGAGAGATTTTCATCTGATGACTTGCTTGGTGGGGGTGGCCGTGTGAAGAGGTAGAAAATTGAAAAAACAAAATTATTCGAGCTTGTCAGATATTTAGGAATGTTAAAAGCGTTTAACCAGCCAGCGGCTGAAAATCCACATTTCGTCGAAACTTGTTCTTACGATCGTGCAGGGCGGTTACAATGAGAAAGTTTAATTATTCTCCGTACCAGCTTTTTAAAATTATAACTCGATATCGATTTTATTTCATTCCAAATTTGCTTTAATTTATACCTTCATCCAAAAATGCTGAAAGGCTAGATGATAAAACTATTAAAATAATGTACTTTTTGTAATTATTTGTTCATTATAAGTATTTATCATTATTCAATAATGTTTAAGTTAAATAAGAATGTTAAAAAAATCTGAAATATATTAGTTTGTAAGTGCGCAAATAAATACACAAACAGACCAATTTTCGTCAAGAAACACTGTACGTATATATTTTTTTATGATTTTATTTAAACTAAAATTAAAATTCTAAAACATGCGATACCCAGATAATGTATTGATGTATTTTATGGCATGATTATATGATTTGAAATGGTTGAGGTATAATACAAAATCTTTTTTGAAAATTTAACAAATCTGCCAACGACCTATGGGTATAACCTTATTATACTAAAAATAAACATTTTTCTCAAAAAATCTAAAATCGTATCTGATTTTTCTCAAAATTTAAAACATGCGAATGCTAGATAAAAGAACAATCTTTCGAAATCCATTTATAATTTTTTGTGGAAAAGAGTCAATACGTCTAAAATCTGATCTAAAAATGACATATTTCTGGTTTTCTCTGTGTATTCCCTCTTAAGTGAACCCTAAAATATGTCATATTCAAAAGACTGACGAGATGGATGTAACCTAAACTCATCGCTGATTTTTGTAATGTAAAAAAAATCGTGTCCTCGAAATACTCAAGCTCGTCAGATTTTTATACAGACGATTCAGCTTGGTGTCCTTGTTGTGCTGACCTATAATCTGACAATTTTGTTGCGGGATTTTCTTAATCTGACAGTTTTAAATTTTTTATTACTGAATAAAATTACAATGAACAAATAATAATATATAGTGGTAAAAAGAAAATAGCTTAATTAAACTTCTTAAAAATTTCACTTATTAAATTTCTTTACACAATTAATCTTTTCACCGCGGCGGCTGACCTAAGTCATTTCATCAAGTGGCTCACACCGCGCGGCGGCTGACTTCAGTCATTTTCAAGTTTCGACTTCGTTTTCTAAGCACATGTATGCCGTATACGATCGAAATTTATATTCAAAATAAGAATATTCATTTGTGGTGCGACCTCTCTGAGAATCTTTATCAACTACTTCATTGTTTATCTTGGTAAATGAATAAAACCGAGAGCGCGGCCCCAGCCGCCAGTCACAGTTTTGAAAATGCGCGCGAATCTGATTGTCTCTTTCGAGCGGACCCCGTACCGTATTCGTAATAATACTTGTGCGTCGATATCCACTTTGAAATCTGCTTTATTTTTGTGTACATAATTATTTAATTGTTGTATTATTTAAAAATTGACTAATTCAATTTTAAAAACATCTTGTTTTGTGTGTTTACGTATGAATTTGAAAACTTTTTTTTTAACAACACTCAAATTGTTGACACATGGCCTATCTGAAATTGATATTGAAGCAATGTTAGATTCGGAAAGTGTTTTTGAAGTAAGTGATGACTGATGACGATACAGATATTGTTTTTGTTGGGCAATATGAAAGTTATGTCTCAATCCCGTCAGTTCAGCCAACAACTTCTTCTGCTGAACCTTTGACTTTGCCATCTCAACCCAGCCGGCCCTCTAAATTCAGAAACCTATTCGTAATAAATTCGCAAAAATACCGAATATTTTCTGCGTAAACCAAATTTTTGCGGTTGATTGCCGCCGTGACCGGTTCTTGAAATTTAGATATTCGTAGTAAATTTGTAAAAATACAATATATTTCCACGTAAATCGAAATTTCGCAACCGAATCCCATCTCGGCCACCCCACTAAATTTAGATAACCTATTTGAAATGAATTCACAAAAATACCATATTTCCGCGAAAATCGAAATATCGCACCGGATTTCCATTGCAGGCGGCCATTCTAATTCGGGAATTCGAAATTTCGCAGCCGAATCACGTCGTGGCTGGCCCTCTAAATTTAGATACCCGTTTGATTCACAGAAATAAATTCACAGAAAATACGATATTTCCGCGTAAATCGAAATTTCGCAGCAGATTTCTGTTGCAGGCGGCCATTCTAATTCAGATGTTCATAGTATTCGTAAAAATACCCACCATTTCTGTGTAAATCAAACATTTGTGGCCGTTTCCACAGAGGCCGGCCCTGTGAATTCATATATTTCGAGTAAATTTGTAAAAATACGGTAAATTTCCTCGAAAATAGAAATTTGCGGCCGATTTCCGCAGCAGCTGGCTCTTTAAATCTATATAATCGAAGTAAATTCGTAAAAATACGGCATTCCGGTGTAAACCAATTTAGATTTATAAAATAATAATACGAATTAGGTCGATATCAACCGCATAATCAACGTTTTACGGCGATTTACTGCCGTAAAATGTCGATCTTATTAATGCAAATTTATCAGTGAAAACAATATAAAATAATTTCACAACATAAATATCAATAAAATGTTAACTATAGAAAAATAAGTATCTGTAAAGTAAAACCACCGGATCTTTTAAAAGTCGATAAAATTAAAATTGATAACGCTATTATCAAGTATTTTAGTGTGTATTTTTGTTACAGCTGTTTCAGTTTACAGTTTGAAAATGGTTTCGCAAACATTATAACATTATCAAATTAAATTTTTATTAAATTAAAAAAACAACAAAATTAAATGGAGTTCTACAAATTAAACACAAAAACAATTAATAAAAATAGAGCATCGGCGCAGTGGCCCTTCTTGACGCGTCTCGTATTTCACTACACGAGCAAGTAGGTATCTATATGTTACGTCATACGTCTCTAGAAGCGGCCATGTTAGAGATTGCTTTGTTTGTTGATATTCACGGCGTGTTTATATTAACGCAATTATAACGTTATCTTCATTTCAGTTGATCTCAAATGAATGTTTATTGATACTTCGATATTGGAGGATGATGTTATCAAGATTTATTCATGTTTTTAGAATTAATCCAGACAATGATTTTGTTTTCTAAAAGGGTCTATGTAAAAATGACATTCGAAAAAGGAAGTGCCGCGTGGGGGCGACTGCTTAGGTATATTTTTTTAGCGGTTAAAAGGTTAATAAACCAAAGCGTTGTACATCTACGAACACGAACGCATGGCCCAACGGTAAATCCGGCTCTGTGACAATATAGAAGCAAGCGCCCGTGGGGCCACGTGCAACGCTCGACTCGACAGTGGGCAGTTCTCAGCCGCTGCATGCACACTTAAAGCGTCGATGACACAGGGCGAGTTTACTAACAGATAGTGAATTTCCCAGATAGTAGCTAGCATCGTGTTACTTGCTAACTAGCAGATTGTTGACAATCTACAAAAAAAAGTTGAACGGTCGTCAACTTTGACAATCTACAAAAAAAAGTTGAAAGGTCGTCAACTTTACTCGCCTACACGCTTGCTCGTGATTGGTTTATTTATGTTTCCAACATGGCTTCCGATAAACAGCTGATTTCGACTGTCAAACATCTGAAGAATTAGTTCATGCAGGCGTCGTTATTTTTGTTACTGGCGCTAGTAGCGCCCTCAGTTTCCTACGCTTCTGAGCGAATGGACAGTTTTGTGTGTCATCATGACACTCTCACTCGCCAATTTACCCGCTTTTAAACTTAGTAGATAGTAACTTGTAAACTCGCCCTGTGTCATCGACACTTTAGTGATGATTTTAGCTTCTTCGGCTTGTAGAAATCGTCAGATTATATTATTTCCGTGATCCTTACATTATTTCCTTCAAAATAAAAAAATGAACCACGCTCGAGTATATCAACTTGATGTTTTTTTTTTTGCAACTTTGTGACTCGTCAATTTTCTTATTCAATTTTTTTCAAATCGTCAGGTTATTGAAATGTAAACTTTTCTGCGAGTAATTAACTCACTTTACCTTAATCTGACACCCTTGAGTATTTTTGGGGATCGATTTTTTTTTACTAATCTGATCGGTTGTCCTAGACGTACCCGCCAATATTAAGGGTTCATATATGGTGGTAATCCATAACAGGGTCGCGAGGTATCTCCCCTTAGGTATTCTGTTGCGCTTGAGTAAATCCCAAAATCCCTGCTTGGCCTCCCCTACTAAAAATCAAGTACGTCGTTGATTGTAAAAATTAAAGGTTATTAGATTGTTATTATTATTGTTGATTATAGATTGTTGCAATTTAAATTGTGACTGCTAATAAATTGCAAATAGTATCTTAACCTGATTTAAAACTCTAATTTTAAATGAAAGTGATCAAAAGATTTGAAAGAAACTGCACTGCACTTTTGGCCAGCTTTGTAAAGTTTAAGTTTAAATCTAGGGGTTTTGTATTATAATACTCAACTGAAATTTTATTTACAGTTGTAGTAATACAGCATCGGACACACGTAGCATTAAAAGCGCGAGCGGTTATGTGTTGTACTGACACACTATGCTATAAAAGATTTCTTCCTATGGTAGGAGAGGGATCAATTGAATTAGGGAGAAATATCATTTCTTTGTACTGGATCTGTCAATTTGACAGCTGTCATCCACACGTTTACGCAACTCCCAAAATCCTGGATTCCCAAAATTTGGAAAAGTGTTTATTATATTGTGTATTGAGGTGGGTCATTTAAAAAAAATGTTATTTTTAAATTCTAAGAGAGATAAATGGGTACAAAATGACGTGTTTAAAATTTTTCTAATTTCTGATATGATCTTCTTCCTCCGGATTCACTTCAAAGTTTTGAAAATTTTCATTTTAAGCGGTTATTTCTAGTGTATATAAAAGTTACTATGAATCCTTTAAAACATATTTTTTTGTAATCTTCCACAGCAAATGTAGTATATTTTTACAAAATCATTTACAAAAAGTCCCAAAATTGAGCCTTGCAGAATATCGCCGAAATTTGAGAGTAAGAATGATTTTGCTGGTATTTGAATACACTGCCTTGAGATCATTTGAATTATATTCATATTTTTTTTAATAAATTAATCAAAATATTGCCTCTATTTCGTGTTTTAGCAAAAATATTTCATTTTTAATGGATTATCTAACACTTTTTTAAGATTTAACAAGGGTGGGTTTTTCTCTATTATGTGAAATTTCAAAGTCAATCTGGAGGAAGATGATATCCAAATATTATTAAAAAAATTATGTGATTTTACATCTCCATTTAACACTCTTCTCTCACTATTATACAAATCAAAACAAGATACTTTTTTCCCCGTACAGTTGTGACCCACCCTATTGTGTATTCTGTTTCGATTCCATGACAACTCAGAATCATACATCGTCAACATCCCTTTCAAAAGTTAAGAAATAAAAAATTGAAAAATATCCCATTACTTAACCTGTATTTAACCAATTTCTTTTAATCACTTTTAACAACTTTTCAAATGTGTTTAAGTTGCATGATTCAGAGTTGTTCTGTCACCCTGCTTCACAAGGAAGATTTTATACAAACACACAATCTTGGTATCATCAACTAACTGACTGAGCATAATCTTTACTCAACGGTGCACTGAATTAAAGCCATCTTTTTCCATAATTAATTAGACAGAATTAATTGAGGTAAGAACGTATTGGGTTGATGTAAGCGACATACTGTGATATCTGTACTACTTGCAATTCATACATTTTTTATGGAAATAGACGCTTCAGAATCACACTGGCCACATGTTAAAAAAAAAAAATTACTAAAAAATTGACTCCTTGTATTTTGAATTCCAGGTTGCTGCAAATGGTGACACTGCCAACAAGATCGGTACCTACCAGATAGCTGTCATAGCCAACCACCACTCTGTGCCTTTTTATGTAGCGGCTCCTCTGACTTCCATAGACATGTCTGTACTCAGTGGGGACCGTATCACCATAGAGGAACGCCCCGATAAGGAGATGACCCATATAGGGGAACACAGAATTGCAGCAAGAGGTTATAATACATACAATGCTTTTAATTGTGTAATGGAAATATAAGGGGAATGGGAATGTTGTGAGGGTAACACATGAGGGAGAGGAAGGTTCAGAAGCACCTGGGTATTCAAATCTGGTCACTACACATGGCTAATAATATTTCACCCAACCACCATTCAGAATTGAAACGTTGCTTGAAATGGCTTTAGCCGAGTTTGGTGACCAGATCTGATTAGCCAGATACTTTCCCACCTCTCTAATAATAATAATTGTTGGATGATTTTTATAGCGCCATTTTCGTGAATTCTCTTCCCCATCTCCTCCCCCCTCCCACTACCTTCGCCTCAGAACATACCCCAATTGGGGATGACATAATCTCACTGGCTCAAGATGGGAGCAGTTTGAATTTTTGATTCTGAATGTTTGTTTTTCACCCTATCAATTTTTTGAATGAATACCGCACAAGAGTCCCAACTGCTCCCGTCTGGAGCCAGTGAGACTGTGGCATCCCAATTGCGGTATGTTGTGAGGCTGAAGGTAGTGGGGTGGGGAAGGAGAAAGGGAAGAGGAAGGTGGGGTAGTACCTGGCTATTCAGATCCGGTCACCAAACACGGCTAAAGCCATTTCAAGCAACGTTTCAATTCTGAATGGTGGTCTTACACCAGGGCAATACTGAGAGTATCTTCCACATAGTGTGATGTGCAAAGATTTATTTTAAAACTCACCCTTAAACATATTATAAGAAACCGGAAAGAAGAAGACTTAACAGGTATTGAAAATAATTATATTAGCCATCAACTAAATACCACTTGGAGCAATAGCGCATTAAAAAAAACACTTATTGAGCAATTTGGGAGGCGGGTTGGGTATCGCCGCCCCAGGAACCATTTATTGGATAATCAACACCTCTGCCATAGGTCACCCCAAGCGGTTCACTACATTTGGTGACTTAGCAGGGGTGCCCGGGTTCATGGGGTGAGGTTTGTCCAGGCCTTAGCGGCGGATGCGTCTGTGTGGCAGGCCGGATCGAAAGTGACTGGTTGAGGGAGGCCTTTTGACCTTTCCAGCCGGACTCTCTCGACCCATCGCCTTGCACCGCAGTTGGAGGGATGGATTCATACAACCCTCACTCCTGGACACACTAACCCCAAGATTCCTACTCATCCCTCATACTTTTTCCTTCCCAAAACTTCCTATCCTTCCCTTCTTTAAAAATACCCTCCACACAGCATCCCCTAAGATGACATAGGCCCTTAGAGAAAATATTTTCCTCCAGGGGGAGGCAGCTAATGTAACAAAAGAGTTTTCCAATTTTAGATTTGGCTGCGCTCACTCCAAAAAATTATAACTTCGAATATTAATATGGATACATTCTTATGGCTGTTTAAAGCCAAAGAAAAACTATAATTCACCATCTATCCCATCATTTTTTATTTTACAAAAAAATAATAAATTCATTATTTTAATTCATAAATATCACCTAAAAAATTTAAGTAGCTATCGCTCAAGAGCCTAAGTGGTGCTACCCAAATTTTGGTAGCTATCACTCGGGTGGTTGCGTGATTTATAAGTATTACTTTTCTCTGAATATGGGGTTTTTATTTCTTCTGATATGGTGCTGCAAAGATTTCCATTGGCTGCTTTTAAAATTCCCATGGTGAAGGCACAGCGATCACATAGAAAAGGGCAAAAATGTACATTCTTTTTCACAACAATGCTGCTGCTCTTTTTTACACACTAAATAATAGTGAGACAAACTATGTATGTATATATATATATATCTGCTTCCTCCAGAGGAAATCATTTTCTTGCATCTCCCTCGTATTAAAGAAATTAAATGCAGGCGTTCTGTTGCCGTGGGAATTATAAAAGCAGCCATTGTAACCTCTCTTTCTGTAATTTGTGTCATTTAAAAGGCTAGCTTTACACTCGCAAGCTTTTCCCGTAAATCGCCCATGTAAACGATTTATGGCCAAATTACCAATGTAAACAATACCAAAAGTCACTTAACCCAATCGCTGCCATTTACGCGGATCGGCGTACGAACGATCCGTGCCACAACTGCATCACGTAAATCGCCAGTATGAATGTTTCGAGGATGATATTTCTAAGTTCTAATGGTAGATGGGGCTAAATATTATTTTGTAATATATTATGAACTGTTTCTTAGCGACATCTCTTGTAAAATATGATAATTTAAATTGTTTATATTACGAAAAGCAGCATCCAAAAAAGGTCAACAGATTTCTTGGCGCAGTCGTTTGATTCTCCCGCCATCGCAGCGTTGTGTGTGTGGATGTCACGTGGTTCTTATTACGTTCTCCATGGTGTGGTTCTAAAAGTTTTTTTGATATTCGGAGGAAAAGTGGACTTGAGTTTTTATTCCCGAATTGAGAATTTAGTTTGTGTTTTTTTTTTTATTTAGTTTGATATTTCATTTCGTGTGTACTTTTATACAATCATTTTTGAAAATTTAATTTTAATATCCCTAAATATGTCAAGACGCGATCTCAGTGAAGAAGAGATAAGAGAATTCGTCCTCGATGTTGACTCTGAAATTGAGGAAAGTGATGATGATTCGGATTTTATAACGCAACCTAGTGACAATGAAGATGAGCCTATGGAGACTGAAGTTACCCAAAGAACTTCGTCAGGAAATTGGACTGTTAATTCCGGAAATTTTAAACCAATCATCCATCAATTTAATGATTTTCCATCTGGAATAATCGCGACCCCATTATTATCAGAAAATTCCCCGGAAATTAATTTTTTTGAACACTTTCTAAATACAAATATAATGGCCGAAATTGTCAAGGAGACAAACAAATATTATCAAGCGACTATTAGAAATAAAGTTATTTCTGAACATTCACGGCTTCGCAGGTGGAAAGATACATCAGTTAATGAACTCTACATATTTATTGCATTGACAATGCTAATGACCAGAAATAAGCACCACACGATAGAAGAGCACTGGTCGAAAGATCCCCTTCTGACAAGTAATATATTTGGCAAGACGATGGCAAGAAATCGTTACCAGATATTGCTGAGTATGCTGCATATGTCAGACCCTGATTCTCAAATCGCTGGTGACAAATTAAATAAAATTAAGCTTCTGGTCAATCACACTCGAAAAATGTTCAAGGAAACAATGGTGCCATACGAAAATCTATGCATTGACGAGAGCATCATAGAGTTCAAAGGACGTTTAAAGTTTAAACAATATATTCCATCCAAACGCCATCGGTTTGGAATAAAAATGTTTGTTTTGTGCGACTCGAAGATAGGTTATGTTTTAGATATAATTATTTATTGCGGAGATGGGACGGATGTCACTGACGAACAATGTCTCGGGGCTTCAGGAGCTGTTGTCACCACTATGTTAAATGGCTACCTCGGTAAAGGCCACAAATTATATGTACACTAGTCCAATATTATTTAAATTTTTGCATGACCACCAAACTAATGCACGTGGAACGGTGCGAAAAAACCGTAAAAACATGCCGAAATTCAATAAATTGAAGAAAGGGGAAATTACTTGTCAGTATTCCGACTCACTGATGGCATTAAAATGGCACGACAAAAGAGAAATTCACATGTTAACGACGCTTCATGATGATAAAGTTTCTCCAACTGGGAAAATAAATTTTAGAACTGGAGAAGTAGTTTCGAAGCCAAATTGTATTCAAGATTATAATAAAAACATGGGCTTAGTAGATAAAGCGGATATGATGATAACTAGTGTAAACTCCCTTAGAAAATCAATTAAGTGGTATAAAAAAGTTTTCTTTCATTTAATCGATTTATATTTACTGAATTCGTACATTATGCACAAAACCGTTAGTTCCAAAAACATTACTTTTCCTGATTTCCAATTATATGTGATAAGACAATTATTAGAAAAATATCATACTACATCGCACCCTGAAGTTGGTTCATGTACGTCACAAGATGTGCCATTACGGTTATCTGCCAAAATGCTAGTAAAACATATGCCGATACCTATACCCGCAAAGAAAAAAACCCAAAAACCTTATAAAAACTGTTATGTTAGCTCAAACACTAAACTTAGACCAAAAACAAGAAAAGCGACGAAGTACATGTGTGGCGAATGTAACGTACCGTTATATGTTTGGCCATGCTCAACAATATTCCACGAAAAAAAAGAATATTAATTTTGAATCTTTAAAACATTGTGTAAATAAAATGTAATACAATCTAGTGCAATATCAAATATAAAATGTGAAAAAAGTTGGAGAATCGTTGCCGAACTCGATACAATCCATAATGACATGTGAGTGTTTATCTTATATCTCTTTGTTTATTTGTGTTAGTGAGTCAGCACTATGGCCGGTTCGCTGCACTCAATTATTCTGTTGGTGTTTATTATTTATGTCGAAAATACATTACAGGACACTGCTACGACCCTCGGTTGAGGACGCAGGAAAATAATATTTAACTCCTTCGCAGCGAGCGGTGTTCGAGAAATTCTCTCCGGTTGTCGGTGGATTATTGATGAGTAGTGATGAGGTGCAATATCTGCAGTTATGTAGTTGATGTATGCAGATGTAGGTGATGTCTTGAGGTAATGTTGGAAGTAGTTCCGTGTAGGAATGATAACTTGTTGATTAAGATAGAATAACTTTATTTAAGATTTAAGTATAATCAAACTTATAATTTAGACAATGTCAATTAGCGAACAAGTGAATAAAAGTGCAGCGTGTAGACTGCACGTAATAAGAAATAGAAGTGAACCTGGAGGAACGCTAAGTCCTCGCTTAAATAGCATTTTCGGTATTCCCGGATCGTGGGATACTTCATAGTTTTAAGTACTAGACACACAAAAAAATATGTTATGCAGGAAATCAGTTTTGGGTTTACTAATCCTTCGATATTTGTTAATCGTTTTCAATTAAAAATAATGTATTTGTTTGAAACGCATGAGTGCGTAAAAGGTTGACATTAAGGCCAAGTGTAATCATTTATTAATTTTAAATAATGATAATATTATTACGCAAATCGATAAATATAAAGTTTTTAATATGAAAAATATTTTTTTTTAATTTTTAAAATTTACATAGGCTTAGCATTTATCAAAACCAATTCAGAAATAAGACCTTATTCTGACCGTTTTTTCGTAAACTTTACAAAATATTTTTAACTGCTGAATATTCTCAAAGTATACCTTTAGGGGTTTTCTTTAAAACCTCAAAAAAAAAATTAAAATAAATAGATAAATAAGTTTTTAGTTAAATTTTTTCATAAACACCAATTTTCGTGTTTTTTTAAACGCTGAATACAAAACTTTAAATTTGTTTATTTACCAAAACGTTACGAGATATTGTTGGTATTATATTTCTCCATTTTTTAAAGACAATTTTATAATTTTAATCTTCAAATTAAGAATGAAAAACAGGATTTTTAATTACTAGCAAAAGCCCTCTGTCGTGTGGCGCCCATTTATCTTTCTCTACATGGTACAATTTTGAACTAAAACCCTTTTTCAAAAATTTTCAAAAGATGGCAGTAATCAATCACGGTGAGAATCTAAGATATTTTATTACATTTATTTTTGGAAACGATGATACTTATATCATCTATCTACCTATATGTAGGTACCTATTCGTTTTAATATAATAACCTGACTACTGTTTTATATCGACGTCAAGCTAGTAGAGTGCAGCTGTGCCAAATTTTAAATGTTTATTATATTATTAAAATAATACTTACGTAAATACAATAAAATAACACGGAAGTGAGTGGTAGAAGAACTCCGTGATGCCCGGTGGGTAAGAACTTGGCTATTCAGATCCGGTCACCCAACACGGCTGACGCCATTTCAAGCAACGTTACGATTCTTTTTTTAAATATATTTCTTATCTATTTTTTAAAATAGATAGCACTAATAATCTAAACGAAATTATTTAAAAATGATATATTGTGGAATAACACAAATTAATCGCAAAAATGTTGATAGGTACTTGCGCACGCCGGAATTTTAACTCGCGACCTCCGGATTCGTCTCCTCCTCCCCACTACCTTCAGCCTCACAACATACCCCGAAGAGGAAGGTGGGTAAGTACCTGGCTATTCAGATCCGGTCACCCAACACGGCTAAAGCCGTTTCGCGCAACGTTCCGATTTATTTATTTTAAATATAAAATATGTAGTTACCTATTTTCAACTTTTGAAGGTTCTTCCTACCAATGTTTTATATCATTAAAAAAGAAGATAGCACTAATAATCTAAACGAAATTATTTAAAAATAATATATTGTGGAATAATACAAATAAATCGCATAAAATGTTGATAGGTAGGTACTTGCGCACGCCGGAATTTTAACTCGTGACCTCCGGATTCGTAGCCAACGATCGTAACCGTTCAACCACCGAGGTCTGGAATATCGATACGCTTTCAAATGTTCTAGTATTATTATTATTCGTGATTACGGTTGCTTACCCTTGGTCGGAAGTCTGCCACGTGTAGACATGTATACTTGTATGCAATACGTCTCAATGGAAACATCAAATTATTTTTATGGTCGTTTTTTATTAACATCGGTAAGTTGTACAGTAGCATCATAACATGACAGTTTTTCTCTAAAACGATGTTCGTAAAATATTTTGAATTTTTTTTCTTTATTATAATAATTTTGATAATAATTTTTTTTTGAATTAGACAATTCACCCTAAAAAGAGTGCTTTGTGCTGATAATAATAATTTTGTTTTATGTAATAGTAATATTATATTTCATTACAATATAATATTATTATGCGAACCTTACGTGTGAATAATTATGTTTCATTACAATATAATATTATTATGCGAACCTTACGTGTGAATATTTTCGTGATTTACACTTTTCGTTTATGTTTTCTTCTACTTTTATTTCAATAAATAAATATATATATATAATTAAAACAGTATATATATAATTAAAAAATATATATATAATTAACACACACTATATATTATAATGACAACGGTTGGTGGTGAATGCGTTACCTCACCTATATTTGCATGTGTGTGTGTGAATTAACGTTGACAACGGCTGCGGTTAAATATTTTGGTAATAAACATAGCAAATGATACAACCAACGATAGTTAAATTACATTTTTATTAATAATTAAATTTATTACATAGCATAAATACAATTTATTCTAAGGTAAATTTATTTTTATATTTTAGACACTGTAAGATTATCGGTATGATTATTCTGTGAACCGTCATTCATATTTGTTTTATTTTAGGGAAATCAATAGTTACATTATACGAGTACATTTAAAATGAAAAGTATTCACAAAAAGCCACAACTTATTCATATATTTCCTCATCAAACAGTAATAACTGAAGGGTAATTATTAATTATTACGTACGTTTTAATAAATAGCAGATACCTATTTTGTGATGTGACATAATAATTTTAAATTATCATCTACATAGAAAAATTTCAGATAATAAAGGTAAGAGCAGCAACAGAAGTACAAGTTATACGAACAAGTAAGAAGAAGGATACTAACTGAGTGCTAGTTAGTTAGAATCATGAAAGGATATTCTTATAAACCCGAGCTAGTTATCTCAACCGGTTTATAAAGGACAATCCGCAATACAATACATTACAGTTTATTTCCAAAATAATAATAACAGACATGATTTATTAATTTAAGTACCTATATACCTATTAATTTATAAAAAGGTACAAACAATTACAAAAATCTAATCAGACAAATGATAAAATTATGACATATTTAAAATAGAAACGTTATAGATAGTATTAAAAAGCAATGTTATAGATAGTATTGAAATCTATATCATAATATTCAGTAGTAGTCTATACATAACAATTCAAAAAATATTAATAAAAATCATCCTAAAAAAGCCCTATTACTATCCAACTATAAATGTTTTTCAAGATTTCCCGGTTCCCCCACCTACAAAATTTTATGACAAAATTGCACTATTACAAAGATTACAAATACATAAAGATTTCTTTAGTAAAAATAATTTACCGCAATTTAATATAAGCAAAAGAATAATATCTGTTGGAGGATTTACCGTGCCACTAGTACGAACCACAACAGCCCAGCATCAATATACATTCAAGGGTATAAAATTATTTAATAAATTACCTCTTGATATACGATCGGAAGAAAGCTACGAAAAATATTTAAAAAAAAAATTAAAATATTCTAGTACCACCTCATAAATTTAACTTATTGTATATTATATTTAGAAATATGTATTGCATATTTAGAAATATATTTTTGCCTTATCAATACTTAAAATCATTTATTAACTAACCTATATTTTTATTACTTTTATCTGTATTTTCTCATAAAATCGCTAATATTTTTTGTTAAATTACTAATATTTTTTGTTTTAATTTAAACAAATGTTTTTATTTTATTTGTGATCTCCTAAACACAAGCAGCTGCTTTATTAGGAGAGTGATTGAAATATTGATGTATATATTATATTGTAAAATTGTAACCTTTGTTATATGTTTCAATAAAAAAAAAAATAAAAAATAAAAAATATCATGATTGACAATAACCTCTGTTGGCTACATCAAATAATGGAAACAATAGATTCAGCAATAGATATGTAGTCTGACATGGATCAAGTTGGTACTCAACACATTTGACGTACTATAAATGTAAAAAAATACATTTTTTACCAAAAAACCAAATTTCAACAAACACAATCTAACATAAATAATCCAGTAAAGACAAGACGCACAAAATATAATAATTCCAAACAAATGATACAATTATGTCATATTAATAATAAAAACGTTATAGAATGTTATAGATAGTATTTAAATCGGTAAATATTCGGAACAAACGTCAACGGTTATGTAACGGGATTGTGTATGTTATCTTTACTTTAAAAAACAGCCTACGTGTTTTAATGGTTTGTCTGGCAAAGCAGGGTTTGTGTAGGTGGCTTGTGTATATTATCTTAATTTTAAAAGTTTTATAAAAAAAGTGCGTATTAACCGTTGACGTTTGTTCCGAACTGCAAACAGAGTGATTTGACAGTGTGAAAGCAAATTTTCAATTTACGTAAATAAAATTAAAAATGTAACATTTTCAACCTCCCTCAATGCAAATAGTTGTCTTTTATGGTAATTAAGAACAATCTAAAAGATTTATATAAAAAAAGTGCGTACTAACCGTTGACGTTTGTTCCGAACAATTACCTTTAAATCTATATCTTAATATTTAGTAGTAGCCTATAATCATGATTGACCATAACCTCAGATGGATACATCAAATAATGGAAACAATAAATTCAGCAATAGATAGTAATGAAATCGAATATCAAAACTATCATAAAAGTATTACACAAAACGAATATCTAACATGGATCAAGTTGGTACTCAACCTTCACATTTGACGTACTATAAATGTAAAAAAATATGTTTTTTTACCAAAAAACCAAATTTCAACAAACACCATCTAACATAAATAATCCAGTAAAGACAAGACGCACAAAATATAATAACTCCTAACAAATGATACAATTATGTCATATTAATAATAAAAACATTATAGAATGTTATAGATAGTATTTAAATCTATATCTTAATATTTAGTAGTAGCCTATATCATGATTGACCATAACCTCAGATGGATACATCAAATAATGGAAACCATAAATTTAGCAATAGATAGTAATGGAATCAAATAATAAAACTATTATAAAAGTATTACACAAAACGAATATCTGTATATATATCTGATCACACTGAACACTTTGACTTTTGAGCATTTATAACATGTTCAGGTTCTCTAATCTTCATACCGCGTTGAATTCGGCTATCCGCTAACTCTGGCAATAGTGATTCGTTGAAAAACTTTGTCAGACGTGGTAATACTTTCAGCTCAAAATCATTGTCAGGATATATTCTTATTACTTCTATTCCACTTTCAGAATAAATTATAATGTCACAGAAGTCCTTTCTTGTAATGAACAATTGGCCTTGAACTTGAAATGAATAATTATGTGACTTCTTCAATACAAGTATTCCGTTCTGCACGGCGACGAAGATGTTGTCTTCCAGAGCTGCATCAAAAATGGGTTTATTTCCAATTGAGGGTAGGCATTTTACTTCCACTAAACCATTTTCTCCAACCAATCCATCTGGACTTGCCCCCAAGTATGGCCATTCCTTTCTCACAAAAAGACCACATGGCAATACTTTTACCTTATATCTCTCCTCGTATAAGTTTATCGCAGTCTTTTCGTTGATTCTGCCATAAATTACGGCCTTAGTCATAAGCTCTCTCCGCAGAAGCAAATTCTTGACAGTATTGTGCCGGGGTGTGGAATCTCTTAATTTATAAATAACGCCAAATTTCGAAGCTGTAAGCCGTTTATGCCTCGCCTCCATCCAGAGAGGATTATCTGCTTGACCGATTGTTAATTCTTGCAGTTTGATGGCATCCTCTTCAGTTGAAATTTGATGCGTCATCATATCCATGATAGAAGTCATCTTTTCGTTTAACTCCTCGGAGGAAAGGTCAAGTTCAGCCGCTTCGGGTCCATATTCACAGTCCGGTCCTTTATTGACGTGTGATTTTCTGGTTTTATTGGTGAATACCAAGCGTCTCGCCAAACAACGACGTTTGAGTCGCCTCGCTACCACATGCTTGGTCGTTTGACCAGGTGACTTCCCCGTGATCCTCTTGTGCAAGTCTGTGATGTGAGCTGATCCCAGGGTGTGACTCAAGCCTGCGCCGTAACATCGACCCTCATAACTTCTACCTTTAGAAAAATCTATTCTTTTGCCACCTACGAACTTACTGACAAGTGACATGTAATTCTCAGCTAAGTTCGTAGTGACATTTTCCGTCAATCTATCCGCTTTACGTACAACAGCATCCAGTTGGATGCGTAGATCTGACAGCAAATGAGATTTTTCTAAAAAGGGTACATGATTGATGGCATCACTACCAATGTGTTTGCAGTATTGAGGACGACATTTCGAGTGACTTCCAAAAACATGGTCAGGACCATTTTTGAGATCGTTTCGCAACTGTTCCAAATTGCCATTGGCTTGAATGATGGCACCACGTGCGGCACTTTTCAGTCTTTTAATTTGTCTTTTCAATAACGTTCGACTGCTGGCATCATACTTCGTGTCCGTTGTCAGCTTATACAATTTGCTCGTATAGCACTTGATAACGTGGTTAGCACATTCCAGTTTTTGTATTTTGTACCCAAATGGGGCCATTTCTCGCACCCTTGCATATACACTAGAGTCACCATCCCCTATTAAAAATTTAGCCCAAACATTGAATTTCTGAAAAATAAATTTCAGACCTTCTACTATTATAGTCTGTTCCATTCCTGTTGATGGACCGGAATAGTTAATATTGCACTCATGTGGGTGCACATTTTCACGTGCTGTCACACATTTGTGGCAATACTTATTTTTTATTCCAAGATGCAGAAGCTTCCCCGTACGTCTCCCGATGATACAAGCCACTCCTGACTTTGCAGAGAAACTGTGTCCGTAACTTCTCTTGGACCAACCTCCGTCAACAATTACGGTTATAAATGGATGTCCTTCATCGAAGTCTCCATTGTCGCGAGCTAGCTGCGCCTCTTTTTCGATGTTGCATAACATTTGGTCGGCTAAATGGGTCTTCCATGACATAGATACCTTCCTCTCGTGCCTTCTAAATGTAGCAGGGCACATGAAAGGAATGTCCATTGTGCACAGAAGCTCCTCTGCTTGCTCGTGTCCGACACCAATGTTTAAAGCCCCCCAAACAAGAGAGGTATTAATTGTCGATGTCGGAGGTACTGAATATACAATGGATACTTTTTCACAAAACATACATTCATACCTCAATTTTGACGAAAGCCCATCCCGCGTTTCTCTTACCAAAACGAACTTTCCTCCTGTACATGTCATAGGATGCAAACATATTTCCTCCATTTGACGACAAAAGAAATTGATGTCCACAATCCGTCTACCGCAAGGAATATGACTCCAAACATCTTCAGTGCTCTTCTCAATGAGTAGTGGTGGTAGCTTTTCAGGAGCAAAGTTACCATCAGGAGTAATGTTGCCATCATTCATCTGCAAAACATGTTAAATATTATACTTTTTTGTGGAACAACCAGCTCATTCGTCTGAATGAAAACACTATGAATTAATAAATGCATGTCATAAAAATGAGTAATTATTTACCACAAGGGTGCTTGCCACGCTTCTTGATGATTGATAACCTACCAGTTTTGATGTTTTCGAATACGTTTTCGATAAACCAACTTTCCACTGGGGTTCGATTTCGCACGACTTGGGTGAATCCACATGAAAGTTCATTTCAATCGCAGGGATATCCACATTCACTTCATCAGTATTATTTAGTGCTTCAATTCGTCGTTTCTTCGCATTGGCATTATTCCTGAAAATGTATATTTATTGTGAATATGTACGAATTATAAATTATATTACCCGCGTATAAGTACAAAAGTTTCGGGGCCAACTATAGGGATTACCGTTACGTCCTTGTTTGCTCAAATTATTGCAAGGTAAAAGGGTCTCCCTGAACCAGTCTCTCCAAATCCGATGCATCGTACAATGGGTGAGCAGACGCATCCTCCGCCAAGATCAAGACAATCCTCAACCCGTGAACCCCTGTCACCAAAGTCACCAAACGTAGCAAACCTCTTGGGTTGACGTATGGCAGAGGTATTGATTATCTAATAAATGGCGGTACCCATATCCGCCTCTCAAATTAACAGGACTGGACTAAGACATAAGAACGTACCTTGCAGCTTGCAAAGATTTGCCTCTCTTTGATTGTTTTCCAGTAAATTTCCGCTTCGTCATTGTAAATAATGTAAAGGCGCTCTGCAGTCTCTGCACTGAATCACTTTTTTAATAAAATAGGTATAACGTGCACCAAATAATAGCCAGCAGTCACAACGTCATATTAGGAAGATGCTTCAACTCAAAGTAATCCGACACACACATATCACAACATCTGGAAGCTCACGATCACGTGACAATAGCACCTCTCACCCGCACATTTCGGAGCGACCGAGTCCCGTGCCACTTTAGGCCACTGCGCAGAAAAGTCTCACAGTGAACTGTGATGTAAATCTATCGGGCTTTACTTTTCTGCGCGGCGGCCTGAAGTGGCGCGGGACTCGGTCGCTCCGAAGTGTGCGTATGGGAGATGCTTATGGTATGATTTGTGCATGGTGTTTTACCATTTGAGAATAATTGTGCATGGTGTTTGACCATTCATAAACGATAATAAATCAGTAGGTAGAGAATTTCTGTCCTTGACACATAACGAAAGAATTCGACGGAAACACAAAATGTTATCATGATCCGTTGTTAGTTTTTTACGGTTTTTTGTAGGTTTTAAAAGACATTTTAAAATAGATGAATTATAGAAAAGAAAGTTAAGTAGACAGATTTTTTAAAGTTTCTTGATATGTAATAGCTTTACCTACGATAAAAAGTTGTAAATGTACATACCTACTCGTATTTTTATTTTTGTTTGTGATTTTTTCAAATAGGTTCATACACCCATTGTCCTAGTACAATCCTTGTTTGTATGTACCTACATTATGTTTAAAACTTTTTTTTTAAATTTGAATCAATCACATATGTTGGTAAATTAGAGTTAAATTTATTTACATTTTCTCCTAATTTTATTTGCTTTGGTGTAATAAAAATAGTGATGAACAGGACGTAGTAGGTAGTTACTCTCATTATCGTCCTGGTGTAAGACCACCAAACACAATTATTGAAACTTTACTTGAAATAGCTTTAGCCGTGTTCGGTTACCAGAACTAAATCACTAGGTACTTTCCCACCTTCCTTTTTCCCAACTTCTTCCCTTCCCCGCTACCTTCAGCCTCACAACATACCCCAATTACCAAACACATAACATACCAAAATATACAACTATTATAATGACTTCAGCCATGTTTCAGGTAGTTTTTTTCTGAAAACATTGCCTAGTGGACACGTGCGTGCATGGCACCCCTAGCCGCCGTATTCCGAACAGCGACCAGATGCGACATTTTGAAATAAATTCACATAATATATATTTTTCTAGTGGCATCTTTCGGATTTTAACGAAACTTTTTGAAAACAAAATAATCTCAAAATGAATGACAGAGACCGTTTTGTCCGCCAGATTGCTCTGATGCTATTTTGTACTAATATTATACCTATTCCTTATCGCGTTAATGCGTGTGATTTATAGCATAGGGCTGGAGAATATAAAATACCTCCCCCCATAAAAATTAAAGCAACATTTTTTAAGTTAGTTGCTGTAATTATATTTTGAAATATTTTCATTCGAAGTTAACTCTTGTAGAGGTATATCTTCGTTTTCGCAATTTAACCCATCTGAATTTCTGAATGTCATTCTTGGTTGGATCCTTGTAGTGGATCGTCTAGGATTATTACATTGATTGTATATCCTGACACAACATTTATTATCATTGTCATCATTTGAAAAATAAGAATTAAGTATTCTAAAAAATCTACAACATTTCAGTAATTTGTAAATTATAAACATAGTTAGAAAAGTGAGTAGTGTATACGTAACAATTTTAAATTTTGATGAATGTCTAACCGTAAGTGGTCTTGAATTATATGATTTAAGATCATCATTAAATTGATCGATTTTATGAGATGCCAAATTAAGGTCATCATGTTGCAAATTAATTAAATTTATAGGTTCAAGTTCATTTAGAGTTTCATTATATTTTTTCATGTTACAACAATTGTCATCGACAATATTTAAAGTTGAAACAGGGTTTACATATTCAGTAATAAGATTGCTTTTCGCAATTAATTGAGTGAGACCAGCATAGGCTCTGCAATTAATATTTAAAGTTAATATTCCAGTGTGGAATAATTTAATGTCAAAAATTTTATTTTTATCTTTGCAATCAATAGTTATTTTAGAAGGATGTGAATAAGTAAATATCCATTTGTTGTTTCTTATGGGCTGCCATAAAAGTATGTTGCCTTTAATAATTCTACTGAAGCATTCATTAGGTATTTCATTAATATAAGCAGACAATAAAATCATCTCGCATATTGGATCAGAGAAAGTTGATAAAACATCTAGATCCTTACATATAAAATTTTCATTAGTAATGGTTTTACAATTATTCTTAAGATTATCAAGGTATACATAAAAAGATTTGTCCTTTGTAATAGCTAAGTATTTATGTTTAGGAATAATTAAGGAAAAGGTATTTGGGATATCAATATTTGGAACAGGTAGAGGTACTACATGGAAAAGGTTATATTCTTGTGATGTAACCAAAGGTAACTTCGTTATGAAGATAAGTTTACCGTCAATATAATATGAAATTAATTCTGATACGTCAATTAAGGCATGAATGTTTTCAAGTTTCAAACTCAAGGGGAATTCTTTTCCGCTTGGTAAATTTTTAATGTTCGAGTTAAGTTCGAAATATAATTGTTGAGGTGTAATAATATCTGGATGTAAAATTCCTTGTTTAGAAAATAAGATAGCATTGATTAAAGAATCAATTTGATCATAAAAGTATTCTGTTGTCTCGAATAAGGAGTTTGTTTGAGAAGTAAGTACGTTTTTAATTTCTTGTAAATTATTTTTATCGTGGTCTTCTTTAAAGTAATTATTTATTTTTATAATGTTTTTATTCATAGTATATTCATCATAGTTTAGTTTAGCAAGTGTAGTATTGAAATTAGTCAGAGTTGATTTAGTGACTTGTAATTGATCTTTCATTAGATTATAAATTTCTTTATCATCAGACATGACGCGTTCGATTGCATCATCATAATATTGTGCATCTTCAGAATCTAGTGTTCCGAAAACAGCTTTGAATAGTTTTCCAACACCATCTATTAAACCGCGTTTTGAGCGTTTGTTGGAGACAAGGTGTGTTATTGATTCATATTTAGTTTTACATTTCTTTATAATATTTAAGACTGGTTTTAAAAGATCTTTGCAAATATCGTTTGGGATATATGATAAGTATTTTGAACAAGTGCTTTTCGTTAAAGCATAATTATCATCTAGGATTTGTATCTGTCTAGGAAAAGTACTAATATTCATATAAGTAATAACTTTCCAATCGTCATTATATACTTTAAGTTTTCCAATTTGATCGAAGAAGAGTCCATTTCCAGTCGATATTGGTTGGACATCTTGTGAAAAGATTAAGTTTGTCTTGAAGTACCTGGAACAGGAGATAAAGCTCGATATGGCTTAATTCTGTTTACATGGAATCTTTTAAGAGAGTTATTTTCCATTTTGATAGTAACATTTTGATTATTATGAACTTGTACTATCTTATACGGTCCTTTCCAATTAGGAGTAAGCTTCTTGCTTAAGGATTTAGGTTTATTTGTATTTTTAAGTAATACTAAATCGTTAATTTTATAAGTATTATTATATACGTTTCTATCGTAATATTTTTTCGAAGTTTCTTTAGCAAGTCCGATTCTTTCACGGGCAATTGATCTAGTAATAGCAAATTTATATTTTAGTTGATTCAAGTAACTTTCATATGTTGGATTTGAATCAGAGTTTTCCAGAGAACTTGGTAGAACAGGTTTATGTCCAAAGACAAGTTCGTATGGAGTAAATTTGGTTGTACAATGTGTACTTGTATTATACGAAAACATAGCTAAAGGGATATAATCGTCCCAATTTGATTGATCGTTATCTATATAATGTGTAAGATAATCTTTCAAAGTAGAATGAGAGCGTTCTAATGCTCCATTAGTCTGTGGGTGATACACAGTAGTTTTTAAGTGTTTAATTTTAAATAATTTCGTAAGATTTTTCATTAAGTTGCTTGTAAATTGAACACCTTGATCCGTGAGGATTGACTTAGGTATTCCGTAGTGAGAAAAGAATTTAACAAGGCAATCAGCAACAGTTTCTGTTTCTGTAGAGCTAACCGCATATGCTTGTGAAAATTTAGTAAGATCATCTTGAAAGGTGACTATATATTTATTATTTGAAGCAGTTTCGCTAAGTGGTCCGACTATGTCGACCGCAATTCTTTCAAAGGCTTCCGTGGAAGTTGTCGTTATTTCCATTGGAGCTTTATAAGTTCTTCTGTCAGTTTTATTTTTCTGACAGTGGATACAATTTTTTACATAATTTTCAATATCATCTTTCATTTTTTCCAATCGGTATCTTTCTTTGATCCGATTATAGGTTCTGATGAAACCTGGGTGTCCAGCCATAGGGCTATCGTGACATTCCTTTAATATTACGGGAATTTGTGAGGTTAAAGGATTAATAATTTTGTTATGATTAATATTAATTTTAATCTTTAAGTTTCTAAAAAGATATTGAATGATTTCTTTTATTTTTATAAAAGGTACAGAGTCAAAAGGATTTTGAAAGTTTGGTAACGTAATTTCAGTTACGCGCTTCTCGATTAGTTTCGATCTTAAGTTTTTAAGCGTTAAGAAAATATCTTTAGGGGTTGCTTTATCGAAATAGTGAGTTTTAACAAAGCAATGAAAATATGATTTTTTATTATCTATAGATTTAGATTCATGAATACCATATAGTATTTTTGGTAATTCTAAAAGTTCGTCAGTGTCTGAACAATTTAATAATATTTCAGCACAAAAGGGGTTTTGATCATCTAGATCGATTGAAGTTGGATATGCCATATTTTTAGACATATTATTTATAAAGAATGAATTATGTTCATTAAAGCTAAATATATTTGGCTTGTTTTTATCTGCGTAAAATCTTATATAATTTTCGTACGTATCATTATCTGTATTATTTTCTAAAGGGTTGTCAACGCCTTCATCTATTTGTATGCAATTATTATCTGTCTCTAAATTATTCGCGGATAGATTATTAAGATTAGAAGATTATTTCTTCGAAACATGGTTTATTGAAAAGTTGATCAATAATATTTGGAGAGTTAATTTTCTTTTAAAGTGTCGAAAGCATTTTGTTGTTCGTTTTTTCAATCATTTTTTTTTCTTTAAAAGACTGGTAAGGGTTTGGTAATTTTACTGAAGTTTTTCGATAAATCTTCGATAAAATTTGGATTCAATTCTTTCTTTCGAAAGAACGATTTAATTTCTTTGCGTGATTTTCTTCAGATTTTGCGTAGATGACAGTCATCTAAATAAACAAAGCAATACACTCTTTGTAAACTAATTAATGTGTTATTCATTAATCGTTGGAAGGTGGCGGAAAGCTTGTCGCCTTCGAATAAAATATAGAAATATATTTGTCGCAAGTATCTAATGAGGAGTTAATTTCCTCCGAATTTAAGTGATCGGTACATTTTTGATCACGAATTAATTTTTGTTTTTACCGTCATCGTTATAATTTTGATTAAAATGGTAAACATTTTCAGGAATAGGGTCTAAATAGACTTCCATATTATATAATGTATCAACATAATTGTCTGTTGAATTCAAAAAGTGCAATACGATTTATTATTCGTATCGACTTTAGTCATAGCATTAGCTAAATATACACCTTCAATAGGTATTTGTATATTAATTATCCCTTCTTTATTTTAGGGTTTAAAACGTCAATTTGTATAAGATTTTCTGATTTGGAGATAGTATAAAAATATGAGTCAAATGCTCATTAGAATCAGAAATACGTAGTTTCATAGTTTATTATTAAATCGTTATTATCAAAATCAAGTTCAGAATTTATGATTTTTAAAAGGTCGTTTTTTATTATTAAATTATTATTTTTAAAATCAAGTTTAGCAATTTTGCTTTTTTTAAAAGTCGTTTATTATTAAATTATTATTTTCAAAATCAAGTTTAGCATTTTTGCTTTAAAAAGTCGTTTATTATTAAATTATTATTTTCAAAATCAATTTTAGCATTTTTGCTTTCAAAAGTCGTTTATTATTAAATTATTGTTTTCCAAATCAATCTTAGCATTTTTGCTTTCAAAAGTCGTTCCCTTAAATTCATTATACCCAAGGTTTAAAATTTCACTATCCATCGCATGGAAATCGTGAATAATTGTCTCACATTGAAGACTTTTTTTTTTTTATATGTATATTTTTTCATTAGAACAATTCCAAGGTATTCGATCGATTTTTTTTCGATGAATTTAATGCCCGAATTAACGGTGCTAAAGCCTATCTCAATAGTTTTGTCCGATTTCACGGTACTGAAGCACATCTCAATAATTTTGTCCGAATTTATACGGTACCGAGACCATTTGTCTCATTAATTGTCTCATTTTGAGAATCTTTTTTTTCATTTGCACATTTCCTTATATAAATAAGTAGAGTTCAATCGAATCTACAGATTTATCTTTTGCCCGAATTCATACGGTACCGAGACCATTTGTCTCATTTTGAGAATCTTTTTTTTTTCATTTGCACATTTCTTTATATAAATAAGTAGAGTTCAATCGAATCTACAGATTTATTTTTTGCCCGTATTCATACGGTACCGAAGCCATTTATCTCAAAGTGATCAAAAATTTGATCACGAATTGGACCTTCATCAAGACTGTATCTTGATGAGGAATACACCTGTCCAACAAAAGAGAAAACAAGACATGAAAATGTCTTGTTCCTAATAAATAAATAATAAATAATTTCATTTGGTAATAACCAAGATTAATAAAATGAGATGGCGTTCGAGACATGAAAATGCCTTTTTTAAATAAATAAATAAATAATACCACAAAGGTAATTGGAAATGGCGCGAGATGGCATATAATATATAATTGCAATATATATTATTTTATAATAAATAAATTTTTTTTTTTTTGAAGTTAGCATGGAATGTTCTAATATACTCCTGAGCCTAGCTCGTGACTTACAGTAGACCGGATCGGAGTTCCACTGCAGATCGGGAGTTAAAATGATCCACTTTCGAATCATATTTCCTTGGTTGGGAAGACGAATTATTATTATTAGGAGTTGCAGAATTATAATTTTCGTTTTTATATTTTAATGTTCTGCACTCTTGTATTAGGTGACCTGGCTTATTACAATGCCTGCACATTTTTCTATAAAAAGATGGTCCTGTATTTGGACTAAATGGTCGATTATAATTAGGTTTATTATAATTTGATCCCGAATTTGGGGTATAATTTTTATTATAATTATTATTTCTTACAAACATTACTTTGGGTTTATTGAAATTATCATTTTTATTTTTATAGCAATCGTTATTAGAATGTCCCGATTTTCCACAAATCGTACATTTTTTATTTGAGTTATTATTATTAATTTTGGACGAGTTTAGTAATTTATTTATTCTTTCTTCTTCTAGGGAGATAGTAAAAGCTTCATTTAAATCTTTAGGGTTTCTAGATCTTAATATTGTGGCAATAGATGGATTAGTTCCGTACATAAATGTTTGCATTCCGAGTTCTTGAATGCTGGCTGTTCTGCCTAACATTTCTGTAGGATCTGTATTATTTTGGTTGATTGATACTAATAAATTTTTAATACAATTTTCGATTCTAAGTATATATTGCGAAACACTCTCGTTATGGAATTGTTTGCAATTTTGAAGTTCTAACAATAGATGTGCGTAATGCTTACGTTCTCCGAATGATCTTTTAAGTAAATCTTTAAGTTCCGTCCAATTATTAATTACATGATTAGCGCATATAACTTCTGCTTGCCCTTCTAATGAAGTTAAAATATATGAAAGTAATGTACTTTGTTAATTAGGCGTAGCTAATGCTACAGCTCTATCACAATTTGTTAAAAACGCGCAGAGTTTTTCTCTGTTTCCGTCGTAAGGTTTTATGAATTTGAATAAAACTGGTAAGGGTAAAATTGTTTCATTGGATGTGGAAGTTGATGAGACTGAAGCAGTAGTCATTTTTAATTATTTTTATCCAAATTATTTGTTATAAAATAATTTTATTTTGACGATTTACATACGTTTTGTTTTTTATGAATTTAATATTTGTTACGCGAAATTATTAATGTTATTTTTTAAATTTTATTAAAATTATTTTGTTATGAAAGAATTTTATTTTTATTTTTATTTTAACAATTTATACACGTTAAGTGATTAATTTAATGTTTATTACGCGAAGTTATAAAAATTATTTTTATGTTCAGAGAAAATAGAAAATATTTCTTAATTTTTTTTATAAGAAATATATATTTTTACTAATGTACGGTTCACGGTACAAATAGTAAGAAGGAAATATTACACTTAATGTACGGTTCACGGTACATAAGTGAAAGGAAAAAGTGTTACACTATTATGACATGTCTAAGAGGAATTGGGAGCAAAGAATAAAAAATTTCTACAGGACAAAAATTTTTATGTACTTACAGTAGAAGTAGAAGTGCCCAATTCATTTTGTAGAGAAGATGGAGTGAAGATCTTGACTCTCGAGCTCAGGAATTACAGGATCGGATTCTTGGCTGCTTGAAGAACTGAGTTCACCGTAGACGCTGGTCTGCGCGAGGCTTCCTTGATCCACGTTGTTGCCTTTTCTTCTTTCTCCAGGCTCCGTCGATGTCGTGAGGTAGACAGGGTTTCAGGTGAGAGCCGCACCAGCTTTCCGAGGAAAGATTTCTCCGAGGAGAATGTCCGCCAAACTAGTCTTTCGTGTCCTTATTGGAGATGGAGTCTTCCGTCGTCACAGAAGATCCTTGTGTGAAGAAATATCAGCTATCCGTAGCTGTTGATAGTGATTAAACTATCCGGTGATAGCGATTAAACTATCCCACTTCTGACACCAATTTTGCTACGACCCTCGGTTGAGGACGCAGGAAAATAATATTTAACTCCTTCGCAGCGAGCGGTGTTCGAGAAATTCTCTCCGGTTGTCGGTGGATTATTGATGAGTAGTGATGAGGTGTAATATCTGCAGTTATGTAGTTGATGTATGCAGATGTAGGTGATGTCTTGAGGTAATGTTGGAAGTAGTTCCGTGTAGGAATGATAACTTGTTGATTAAGATAGAATAACTTTATTTAAGATTTAAGTATAATCAAACTTATAATTTAGACAATGTCAATTAGCGAACAAGTGAATAAAAGTGCAGCGTGTAGACTGCACGTAATAAGAAATAGAAGTGAACCTGGAGGAACGCTAAGTCCTCGCTTAAATAGCATTTTCGGTATTCCCGGATCGTGGGATACTTCATAGTTTTAAGTACTAGACACACAAAAAAATATGTTATGCAGGAAATCAGTTTTGGGTTTACTAATCCTTCGATATTTGTTAATCGTTTTCAATTAAAAATAATGTATTTGTTTGAAACGCATGAGTGCGTAAAAGGTTGACATTAATGCGTGTGATTTATAGCATAGGGCTGGAGAATATAACAACACACTCGAGGATTCAAATATCTTATCAAGTATGTACTAAAGATATCAGTAATGAGTGTCTAATATAAACAAAGCCCTCAATGGCAAAGGGAATGCCGTAAAGATTAATTTAATTGAGAACTTAAAAAAGGCTGAAATAGCTTGGCGTGTGATAGTTGACAGAGTATATTGTTTGGGCAGCTATTGGGCTAACATAATTGGTAGCAAGTTACAGAACTTTTTCTTTCGGAAGTTTTTTAACAGGTCTAATCGCGTCCGCGTGAATTTCCAGCCTTCTCACAGCTTATAAAATCAGTTTGATAAGCTGAGAGACTTGCCGCAAGAAATAGTACCAATATCCGCCATTTCGAGTTTGTCAAAAGGAAACCATCTTACCGCAAATAAATTTACAGATGTAAACGGTCGCATGAGCATGTCACATGTTGAACTTCTGAACAGCTTCCGTGAGCATTAATTACTACAAGTCAGATGCATTTGTAAACGCTCCTGGGAGTAACATGTCAAAAACTGACGTTAAGTCGTAAATTTTACTTACGAGTGTAAAGCTAGCCTAAGAAACGAACAATCATCGGTGCACTTACTTTCATGTCAAAAACTTACGTTGAGTCGTAAATTTTACTTACGAGTGTAAAGCTAGCCCTAAGAAAGGAACTATCTCCGGTTCATTTACTTTTAATTTGTGCATAATCATAATTTTTTTTAATATTTGCAGGTATAGGTTGTTGGAATCCATCATTTGATGTAACTCCGGCTTCCCTCATCAAGGGGATTATCACAGAAAAAGGCGTCTTCCCTCCAGAGAAGCTGAAAGAGGCGGTCAGCCTGCTCAAGAAATGTGATTAATTATTCTAACTTAGATAGGTAGCTTTCAAATTGATTCTAGCCATTACATATAGCAATTTTATAATGAAAAAAAATATTTATCTAACAATTTACTCATACTTTATAATGTTATATATACGCTTTAAAATACAATACAAATAAATAACTTTTCTATCTAATAAAGGATATCAAATTTGATTATTTATTATTATTATTTATTTGACTAGCGGACCGGGCAAGGCTTCACTGTTGTCATTGTCTTCCTCAGGCTGTCCCGACTTTTTCTACCATTCAAACCACTCTCTAGACACTCCTGACACTAATAAGAACAAACTTTGAAATTTTTAGCAAAAATCAGTCAAATAGTTTTTGAATCTACAGAGCACGCTCCAGTGAACATTGCCTTTTATTTATATGAATTAAGAAATTTTATCTTTGGGATGCTGTGTGGAGAACCTTTTTAGGGAAATTAAGGATTGGGAGTTCTGGAAAGGAAAAAGGTACGAGGGGTGGGTAGGAATCTGTGGCTCAATGTGTCCCGGAGTGACAGACGTGTGAATCCATCCCTCCCACTGCGGTGCAAGGTTGAGAGAATCCAGCTGGAGAGGTTAGGTCTCAAACAGTCTCCTGATCCTGCCTGCCACGCGGTAGAGGGCAAACGCATTCGCTGCCAAGACCTAGACAAACCTGAACCCTTGCACCCCTGCTAAGTCACCAAACGTAGCGAAACACTTGGGGTGACCTATGGCAGGGGTGTTTATTATCCAATAAATGGTTCCCGGGGCGGCCGCACCCATAACCGCCTCCCAAAAGATACCTAAATAGTTTCGACATGTGAAGTAGTTAGACAGAAAAGTGAGTGCCAAGAGGAAATATAACACACAAGCAGTGGCGTAGCTAACGTGGGTAGCACCCGGTGCAGATAACTAGATGTCACCCCAAGATTGAACAAGGTGTCATTCCAAGAATGAATGTGGTGTCACCCCAAGAATCAGTAATCCTCAAATGAGATATTGGATAATGTCCAACGTAATATTGAAGAAAATAATTTTGGTATTATGATTGGTAGCGCTACTAATGCGAGGGCGGCCTCTTATCCAAAGAATCGACAACTGAACGAAATCTGAAGGCGCTCTTGCATTTGGTCGATGAATTACCATCGCTTGCCCAGCGAAGGCCGGAAACTACCCTAGTGTAAGCAGCTAGTCGTTCGACGACTATGGTCCGCAGTCGAAGTCGAAAAAGCAATTGCAAGCCACAGACCATCACACAAATGTGACAGGCAATTACGTATGGTATCAATTCCGTATCCACAAAAGATACAGAATCGCATGGCTGGTGTAAACATTTTCGGCAGGTGACTCGGTAATCAGTGTAAATAAAGCTTCGTCTGTCACCTGTGGTGAGCAACCAGTCGCTCGCCAAAGGTGACAGACGAACCAATGTAAGAGAGCCATTAAAGTAACTTTGCGAAATTCAAAACGCACGTTTCGGCTGTATAAAAAATAAAAACATTACAAGCTAATCAAATATGTTAAACGTTTTTCAAAATTCTCCAAACTATATATTATTTATTATTATTCCTCAACTGTTTATTCATGTACTTACACATAACCATTAAATACAGAAAAAAAAAAACATTCAGATGATTGATGATTTTTTTTCTGTCAGTTTTCGATCGATTCTGCGAAAATTGTATTTGGGTTTTGCGTTTATTACAAAAAGTTATCGTTTATTGTAAAAAATGAACTATCCAATCCACTTAACGTGTTTTTTTTTAAAGATTTCTTTCAACTCTTTTAATAACACAATAACAACTTTTCCACTAATTTATGTCAGTCACTTAATATATAAAACAAAGTCGGGTTAGTTACACTATTTATAACTCGAGAACGGCTGGGTTGGTTTAGATGATCTTTGATTTGTTGGATTTGTCTCCGCCCCGGATAGGATAATAACTATTAAAACATCACAAAAGTTAACGAAATAAATAGTTATAAAGAAAATTATTTTCCCCATACATTTTGTATGGAACGAATTCTCCTATTTTGAAAGAACTGCAGCAATAGTGTGAGGGGTATAATATTGAACTGTGCATGAATTCCAAACATTCAAAAACGTCAAATGTCAATGCGTTGATTGTTGTGCATTTGTTTTTAATCATATAATGCTGCCCTTCTTCTTACACACTCAATGTCAACAGTCGAAAATGAGACAAATGGTGAACGTATGTCTGCACACCTCCAAAGGAAAAATACAATACATAATTATAATAAATCTCTTAAATGAAACGCATTTTTTTACATAAGCTCCACACAGGAGGCCCTGAGGAAAATAATTTCTCTCAGGACCTATGTCATCTTAGGGGATGCTGTGTGGAGGATCTTTTTAAGGAATGGGGAAGATGATGGAATGGGGAAGACCCAGACTGAGGTGGGAAGAAATTGGAAGTCAGCCGCTGAGGACAGGAGGAGTTGGAGGCGACTGTTGCAGGAGGCCAAAGCTCGATATGGGCTGTAGCGCCATCGAAGAAAGAATGAAAGGTATGTATGAATGTGAATGAAGCAGGTAATGTGTTCGAAGACAAAATTGTGCATCATTTTATGGCATGGTTAGTTATTTAATTATTTGTTATCTTTTTGGGTGTCTAATAAAATCAGTTTCGCTGACTTATATCCTATTCATATAAACAACAGCATTACTTGGTCAACTTTGTCATCACTTGTGTTGAATAGGCCACTTGCATGGATTTCATAACGACTTGGAAAAAATCGTGTGGATAGATCTTTTTATTAAGGTTGCGAAAATGTTAGTAAAATTTTTTTGAAATGTACAGTTTTTTTTTATTTTTAAATAAATAAATCCATTATTTGGGCTCGTGACTTCACTGCATGAAAATGTCCCGTCTCCGGAAATGTTCCTATTAATTTTGTAAAATTCCACACTGATTTATTTTTTTAATATGACATCACTTTGATTTCAGGCGATTTTGTTTGAAACGCATGAGTGCGTAAAAGGTTGACATTAATGCGTGTGATTTATAGCATAGGGCTGGAGAATATAACAACACACTCGAGGATTCAAATATCTTATCAAGTATGTACTAAAGATATCAGTAATGAGTGTCTAATATAAACAAAGCCCTCAATGGCAAAGGGAATGCCGTAAAGATTAATTTAATTGAGAACTTAAAAAAGGCTGAAATAGCTTGGCGTGTGATAGTTGACAGAGTATATTGTTTGGGCAGCTATTGGGCTAACATAATTGGTAGCAAGTTACAGAACTTTTTCTTTCGGAAGTTTTTTAACAGGTCTAATCGCGTCCGCGTGAATTTCCAGCCTTCTCACAGCTTATAAAATCAGTTTGATAAGCTGAGAGACTTGCCGCAAGAAATAGTACCAATATCCGCCATTTCGAGTTTGTCAAAAGGAAACCATCTTACCGCAAATAAATTTACAGATGTAAACGGTCGCATGAGCATGTCACATGTTGAACTTCTGAACAGCTTCCGTGAGCATTAATTACTACAAGTCAGATGCATTTGTAAACGCTCCTGGGAGTAACATGTCAAAAACTGACGTTAAGTCGTAAATTTTACTTACGAGTGTAAAGCTAGCCTAAGAAACGAACAATCATCGGTGCACTTACTTTCATGTCAAAAACTTACGTTGAGTCGTAAATTTTACTTACGAGTGTAAAGCTAGCCCTAAGAAAGGAACTATCTCCGGTTCATTTACTTTTAATTTGTGCATAATCATAATTTTTTTTAATATTTGCAGGTATAGGTTGTTGGAATCCATCATTTGATGTAACTCCGGCTTCCCTCATCAAGGGGATTATCACAGAAAAAGGCGTCTTCCCTCCAGAGAAGCTGAAAGAGGCGGTCAGCCTGCTCAAGAAATGTGATTAATTATTCTAACTTAGATAGGTAGCTTTCAAATTGATTCTAGCCATTACATATAGCAATTTTATAATGAAAAAAAATATTTATCTAACAATTTACTCATACTTTATAATGTTATATATACGCTTTAAAATACAATACAAATAAATAACTTTTCTATCTAATAAAGGATATCAAATTTGATTATTTATTATTATTATTTATTTGACTAGCGGACCGGGCAAGGCTTCACTGTTGTCATTGTCTTCCTCAGGCTGTCCCGACTTTTTCTACCATTCAAACCACTCTCTAGACACTCCTGACACTAATAAGAACAAACTTTGAAATTTTTAGCAAAAATCAGTCAAATAGTTTTTGAATCTACAGAGCACGCTCCAGTGAACATTGCCTTTTATTTATATGAATTAAGAAATTTTATCTTTGGGATGCTGTGTGGAGAACCTTTTTAGGGAAATTAAGGATTGGGAGTTCTGGAAAGGAAAAAGGTACGAGGGGTGGGTAGGAATCTGTGGCTCAATGTGTCCCGGAGTGACAGACGTGTGAATCCATCCCTCCCACTGCGGTGCAAGGTTGAGAGAATCCAGCTGGAGAGGTTAGGTCTCAAACAGTCTCCTGATCCTGCCTGCCACGCGGTAGAGGGCAAACGCATTCGCTGCCAAGACCTAGACAAACCTGAACCCTTGCACCCCTGCTAAGTCACCAAACGTAGCGAAACACTTGGGGTGACCTATGGCAGGGGTGTTTATTATCCAATAAATGGTTCCCGGGGCGGCCGCACCCATAACCGCCTCCCAAAAGATACCTAAATAGTTTCGACATGTGAAGTAGTTAGACAGAAAAGTGAGTGCCAAGAGGAAATATAACACACAAGCAGTGGCGTAGCTAACGTGGGTAGCACCCGGTGCAGATAACTAGATGTCACCCCAAGATTGAACAAGGTGTCATTCCAAGAATGAATGTGGTGTCACCCCAAGAATCAGTAATCCTCAAATGAGATATTGGATAATGTCCAACGTAATATTGAAGAAAATAATTTTGGTATTATGATTGGTAGCGCTACTAATGCGAGGGCGGCCTCTTATCCAAAGAATCGACAACTGAACGAAATCTGAAGGCGCTCTTGCATTTGGTCGATGAATTACCATCGCTTGCCCAGCGAAGGCCGGAAACTACCCTAGTGTAAGCAGCTAGTCGTTCGACGACTATGGTCCGCAGTCGAAGTCGAAAAAGCAATTGCAAGCCACAGACCATCACACAAATGTGACAGGCAATTACGTATGGTATCAATTCCGTATCCACAAAAGATACAGAATCGCATGGCTGGTGTAAACATTTTCGGCAGGTGACTCGGTAATCAGTGTAAATAAAGCTTCGTCTGTCACCTGTGGTGAGCAACCAGTCGCTCGCCAAAGGTGACAGACGAACCAATGTAAGAGAGCCATTAAAGTAACTTTGCGAAATTCAAAACGCACGTTTCGGCTGTATAAAAAATAAAAACATTACAAGCTAATCAAATATGTTAAACGTTTTTCAAAATTCTCCAAACTATATATTATTTATTATTATTCCTCAACTGTTTATTCATGTACTTACACATAACCATTAAATACAGAAAAAAAAAACATTCAGATGATTGATGATTTTTTTTCTGTCAGTTTTCGATCGATTCTGCGAAAATTGTATTTGGGTTTTGCGTTTATTACAAAAAGTTATCGTTTATTGTAAAAAATGAACTATCCAATCCACTTAACGTGTTTTTTTTTTAAGATTTCTTTCAACTCTTTTAATAACACAATAACAACTTTTCCACTAATTTATGTCAGTCACTTAATATATAAAACAAAGTCGGGTTAGTTACACTATTTATAACTCGAGAACGGCTGGGTTGGTTTAGATGATCTTTGATTTGTTGGATTTGTCTCCGCCCCGGATAGGATAATAACTATTAAAACATCACAAAAGTTAACGAAATAAATAGTTATAAAGAAAATTATTTTCCCCATACATTTTGTATGGAACGAATTCTCCTATTTTGAAAGAACTGCAGCAATAGTGTGAGGGGTATAATATTGAACTGTGCATGAATTCCAAACATTCAAAAACGTCAAATGTCAATGCGTTGATTGTTGTGCATTTGTTTTTAATCATATAATGCTGCCCTTCTTCTTACACACTCAATGTCAACAGTCGAAAATGAGACAAATGGTGAACGTATGTCTGCACACCTCCAAAGGAAAAATACAATACATAATTATAATAAATCTCTTAAATGAAACGCATTTTTTTACATAAGCTCCACACAGGAGGCCCTGAGGAAAATAATTTCTCTCAGGACCTATGTCATCTTAGGGGATGCTGTGTGGAGGATCTTTTTAAGGAATGGGGAAGATGATGGAATGGGGAAGACCCAGACTGAGGTGGGAAGAAATTGGAAGTCAGCCGCTGAGGACAGGAGGAGTTGGAGGCGACTGTTGCAGGAGGCCAAAGCTCGATATGGGCTGTAGCGCCATCGAAGAAAGAATGAAAGGTATGTATGAATGTGAATGAAGCAGGTAATGTGTTCGAAGACAAAATTGTGCATCATTTTATGGCATGGTTAGTTATTTAATTATTTGTTATCTTTTTGGGTGTCTAATAAAATCAGTTTCGCTGACTTATATCCTATTCATATAAACAACAGCATTACTTGGTCAACTTTGTCATCACTTGTGTTGAATAGGCCACTTGCATGGATTTCATAACGACTTGGAAAAAATCGTGTGGATAGATCTTTTTATTAAGGTTGCGAAAATGTTAGTAAAATTTTTTTGAAATGTACAGTTTTTTTTTATTTTTAAATAAATAAATCCATTATTTGGGCTCGTGACTTCACTGCATGAAAATGTCCCGTCTCCGGAAATGTTCCTATTAATTTTGTAAAATTCCACACTGATTTATTTTTTTAATATGACATCACTTTGATTTCAGGCGATTTTTTTAATTCGTTCACTAGATTTATTGTTTGTTCTCTGCGAACTTATCATTTGGTTTGACTTTTTGACAGAAGAGAACCCCGTACATTTTAGAAGTTGGTACGTGTTTTAGAAGTATAATGGTAATGGTGTTGATTTTAACAAAATCAAATTTACCCCCCATACACACAAGCCCTGCTTATTTATGGGGGTAAATCAAATACATATATTACGTAATTAATTATTGCATAAAATTTATTGTAATTCGCGTATCTTTTTGTGAATAAAAAAAATATATATATTATAATATTATTATTATAATTTACAGTATATTACATTGGATTAGTAATACAGACGTTGAACATTATAATGATTTATGATTAATAAGATGGATCAAGGATAAAATTTTATGAGATGTAATATTTTTGGAATGCTTCGTTATTCTACTATGCCATTCGTGTGGAAAATGTTCTTTTTTAATGATTTTCGGCTATTTAATTATCGTTTTTTCACACCTATAAAATTATTTATTTTATTTTATTTGTTAGCGTTATAAACAGTCATTGCAAGTTCATGTATAACAGTGTTAGAGATAGTCATATCATTGACCAATAAAATAACAACATAAAAATTTGAGACCATAATAAAAAGAAAAACAAACAAAACAATATATGTATGTAATATAAACAGTTCTGAAAAAGTGCATCTACTCACTTAAATCTACAAAAATGTATTTTCAAGGGTAATATATACTGTAACATTTTTGAAGGGGTTATTTAATGCAAACTGCTGAAATCAAAAAAGAAAATGTAATGAAAATGAAAAAAAAATGAAAATGAAATATGAAAAAGAAAGATAAGGAATTAATGAAACATTAATTTTTCCGTTGAATATTACTTTTTACGAATTTTATGAAGTTAGCAAGGTTAGTGCTAATGTCTAAGTCATGTCCTGTCTTTCCGGTTTATAAAAAATGGTCTGATTTATCGGATTGAAATTTTCAATAAATCGCCAGGGTTTCAAAAATACAATTAAAAAAAAATACAGAATGTCTTAGAATATTTGCCTAAACCGGAAAATTTTTTAAAAAAATGTGATGCAAGTGGCCAATTTATGGATTTACTAAAAATGAAAAAATATGTATATTAAATACACTTTCACAAATTCTAATGTTCGAGTCATAATCAAATTCTTTACTATTTTTGTCTACTTTCAAGTTAACTTACCTATTTATATATGTATAACAACCAATCAGTCCGGCTATATTGTTGAATTTGTTAACTGTTTATTTGTTCAACATTGATATATAAACGTATTTACCAACCCAATTAAAAATAATTTTCCTTGAATTCGGAACGAAGCAACCGGAAACGGCGCGAAACGCGGCCTTAGGTTGCTTCGTTCCTTTCCCACATAAATAAACCAAACCACACACCTTTCCCATCATACGCAGCATCATAAATAAACCAATCATCGCAGGAATATGCGTTTTATTTATAAAAGTCTAGTGATGAATATTGTCATCAATTTTAATTAAAAAATATAATTTATTAATTTCTTTCATGGCAACATATCAAAACGAACGCCTAGAATATCTGTAGACCTTTGACAGTAAATCAGTATTTTTTAGTAATGGTATCACTAGGCTCCTACTACAGTGAAGCTAGTTTTATGGTAGACCCACACTGCAAATACGGCCAACTTCAAACGTTTGGACGATCGTGTGGAGGGGTGTTCGTGAGTTGGAAGGTTGGAGTTCGAGTTGGACCGGGATCCCGACGGCCAAATCACACGATCCAGCCTGCCGCAACTGTCCACACACGCGCGTGATGCGTACTATTAAAATGACAATATTATTACGGAGAGTGGTATAACAATTGTTTGAAAATATGTCGTGTGTATAAGTATATAATTATACGTACGTAATAATTGTAGGCAACTGATAATATATAGTTTAGCTACAGCTGTTCAATGTCCGCCATTTTGGAGTTCGTAATTCGGGGTTGGAGGGTTGGCCGCAGCCACCACGGTAGGCCAACCTTCCAACTCGGAACTTAGTTTGGAGTTGGAAGGTTGGCTTCAGTCTGGACGTAGCATTAGATGTCCAAACTCAGTGAAACTACCGGCGGACTCAGGCACTGATCGCCGGTAATCTGAAAGCCAAAACCCGCTTTCTTCTGTTTGTAGTTTGTACACAGAGAACAACTCGATAGGCGTAAATCTTTCTCGTAGCAAATAGGAAGGATAAAATGCAACTTGCCGATATATCAGTATTTTTATTAATGAATGGAATACCATGAATGTGGTAAATAGACTATCTTGCGGCTCCTACCAGACAGCAACTAGACAGACGCAAATCTCTCTCACAGCGAACTTAAAAAGCAGCTGCTTTAACAGCCCACATATACCTTATTGTTGTAATTTAATAGAGTAAAAATAATATCATCGCATTTTTATGATATTTCATTTGTCAATGTGTCTCTCTCTGATTTATTTGGCAATTAAAAGGGGTAATAATTATTTTTGTTTAAGATTCATACCAATAAATTCCTCCACTGGTAGGTACCTACACTGCCTGTCTTCAAATTTATTTGTGTTATTCACATAATACAAACTCCCCAAGCATATTTTTTGTTTGGTTCATGTGGGTAACAAAATAAACAAATGCCATCATTTTTTTTCAATTTAATGTATCATAATGCTCTTCTCTTCAGTTCGATATAAAACAAACCGTCAACAAAATTCTCGGACTATGTAATAATCAAAATAACATAATGTCAAAAGTGAACATTTTCGATATCGAACCGAATAAATAATGTTACAAAAAGTCCATAAAAGATTTTTTCTGATATATCATGAGTAACTTTTCTGTTGTAACTTAATTTGTTTTATGTAAAAAATGTCTTATGGTTACGAGTAAAAGATAACTGCGACTACGTATGCAATGAAGTGAAGTAAAGACTATAATAGGGTACAATCACTTTTTTTTTGTTTTTTTTACCAAAAATTAGAGAAAAAAATTACAAAGTGGAATATACAAAAAATATTTTTTTACGATAGGAATAGTCCTTCAACAACGTTTTGAATATTCACATTTCAAATTCGGGCTAAAACACCTTCTTCGCGCGGTTTTGTCTTGTGACGTCACTTTGCACTTCTTGACAGCTGACATTTGTCGTAATCCAGTAACCGTCTTCAGTTGATCATTTGTTTTTCGAAGAAAACGTCCGTAAATACCGTTTATAAATACTGTATTGTAGTAAAGTGCACAAATACATCTTAAACACCAAACAAACTATTTATAAACGTCCAAAATTATGTTATTGTGTGTAAAAAGCGGTGTCATGCGATGAAAAGGTGCATTAAAAAACTGCCATCATAATCGCGTCGATTTTTGGCAAATTATCAGATTGTCCTTGTAGAAAACCACTGTCTGTCATGATAATATGTATCTACAATATATGTTTTATACAAACGAATGGATTTAAGATGCGTAACTAAACGATTATGACTTTCAAACTTATTCAAACCAGCAACTAGAACAAAAACCACTTCACGTGGGACCCGGTGGGTGCGTTGTGACGTCACAATGTAGCCAGTCAATCATGACTCGTTTTTGGTATTTGAATTTTTATACAATTTTAAAAGTGAATTAATTAATTTAATAATTTTTTGGGGGGATTTTAAGTACGATATTCGAGTTAAGTTATTTTTTTAACATATACTAAATGCATTGAAAACACTGTATTGCATATACTGCATGTACCCTATTGTGATCGGAGATTTGATTAACGTCGTTTTTTTTATAATGTTTTATGCTATGTTATCCCGTCTAATTTTTATAATATGGTATTTTGTCTTAATCGTTCATCTTTAAATACCATCAGAATTCAATAAAAAAAATGTTTTTTTATTTGTCAATGAGCGATTTTTTGTTTTACCTATTAAGTATATAATTTTCATTTTATTGTTTTTATTTCTTATACGTTGACTTATAAGATGAAAAGTCATAAGGAGGTAATCCATAATTGGTTTTATTTTTGCTGTTACCATTCACTTACAAAATATTTAAAAGTAAACTGTCAATTTTCTGAAAAGGAATAAATAAATTTCAGACAAAACATATTATGCACTTGCTTATTAAATTTGTTGAACCTGTAAATTTTTCTAGCCGTTCGTTTATTCATGTTTCTATGGACATATCAAATCTATACTCATCTGACAATTCTATGGAATAGGAGAATTCAATATGTCGCTAATCGCGCACGGGTCCTGTTTATCATGAGAACAGCTTTGTTTATTGTGATAAATGCGGTATCTCCGTTATTTTATATTAAGTATTAGTTCTTAATCTTAAGTTAGTGATAACGTTTTAGATTTCCATGTAATGTTCTACTCAAGACTTTAACTTCTCTGATACGGGTGAAGTGATTTCTAAGAAGTTTTGTTGACGATGTGGATAGTCAATAAGACAAAGTGTTAAACATTAATGTTTATGTGATGTGCCCTATTGATGAAATAGTTAATATTTTGTGTCTTTGGTTTATTTTTTAGGCAACAAAATAATAAAACCTTGTTTACAAGCGCATGCGCTCATGTCAAAACAGACAAAGGTTTTGTGTAGCGAGTCAGCTGTATTATTTGTAGGAATGGCATAGCTGTGTCCAAATTGTGATAATTATCGTGCCCAGTGTGGTTTCTGTGTAAAACAATGTTTAATGAATGTGGATATGTCATCTTTCTACTGCTGGTTCTTCCATGTACAGAAAGTGGTAAGTCAAACTTTGTGTTTTTATTATTATCGTCAATGATAACACGGTCTTGTCAAGCAAGTCACAGCTTGCGCTCAATATCGCTCAATTTTTGTTTTATCTGAATTTGCACACTAATTTCTATGCAATATTTCAAAGCTTTTACTAAAAATTTGCACAAAATATCATTTAATCTTGGAGATGATTTACGTATTGTTGAGACCTGTATTGATGTTTGTTATTTATGAAAATATTTACATGCAGGTAAAACTGTAAGCCCATTTTTTTATTTACTAAATAACGCATTTATTTGGCAAAATGATAATTTGGTAGGTAATAATTATTTTTGTATAATACCAATAAATCCCACCCCAAAGTAGGTACATTTTTATCAAAGATATTGAAATATAAGATTTTTATATTGGTAATTTGTTGCACAAAATCAGACTCCAATATGTAACTAACTCCTTTGTTATTTTCATACTAAACCGATTATTTTTGTTTGTGTTTGGTTTTCATGTCAGGAACCTAGATTACCACCTATTGTGTTTTGTTAAACTTTATCCTTCGTTACGTTTATATCTGTATTCACTATTAATTATTGTTCTGTACCTAGTCATGTACTTTGTAATGAAATGTCCTGCAGGCTTGCTCCGACTTTATTTTTATGTCTCATTGTTATATTTAACATATATCTTATTTGTCATAATATTTCTTGTATTATCTATTGCTATCATGTATTATATATATCTTCCTTATCTTAAATTAATGTATTTTGTTGTCCCTTTATTGTGTTATTTTTTTTACATTTACCCTTATTTTTTATGCACTCTGTTATTAGTAATTTTTATTTTTTTTTGTCCTTTTTGTTATTATCATAATAATACATAATAAATAATCATTAAAGAATTTTTTGCGTATATCATTTATCCTAGTTTAATTGCCATATTTATTTTTCTTCGCAATATTTTTACGTACCTAGGTACCTATGTATCCTTATTTTTAGATTATCTTATTATTCTTTTAGATATATTTATTATGGTACTGTCATTGTCAATACTCATTAATTACTATTACCAGTTATCTTTGTATTTTTACGTTAAGGTATTTTTACGTTAAGGTATTTTTACCTTTCTTTTTAATTTTATCTTCGTGTTTCTTTTTATTTGTTATTGTAATAATTATTCATCTTGCTATTAATGCTTTATTGTAGGATTGTTTCTCTGTATCATTTGTTTACGTATCATTGTATTTACACGTATCTTGTTATTGATTTATTTTCTCTTTGTTTATCATAGTTTTACATAGCCTTTTTATTCATCACGTCTCTTGCTAGGTATAACCTTTTCTAAATGTCTAGGTTGGTACTTTGTGTTGCATTTATTGTCTTAATCTCACTGTCTCTTGTTATTTATAATTTATAATGCTGAACTGATCATGCATCTCTTTTTTTTAACTGTTTTTCATTGTGTGTACCTACAAGAAAACCGAATGATCTATTGTAATTTTGAATTCAATATAAACAATAATAATATCTATGTACTAGGCTTGTTGAAAAAGTATCGGTATATCAATATTTTTAATTCAATACATCGATATTTTTTGCCGATATATTTTGATCCGATATATCGATACAAAATATCCAATATCGAAAATTGTATAAAATATGATACTTTTATTTGTTTATGTAATGTAACTAAAGTCACTAAAATCTAAAACCGTGTAGGAACAAACGGAAAAAAGTAACTGTATTGGTTCATGACATCTGGCTGTTGAAATTTTAACTATTAAATAGCTTACAAATTTAATCTATTGTCTTTGCATTTGTGATCACTAATACTATTTCAAATGTGTAGGTACATACATAGAAATGTATGCTATTTTTCGCCATTTTTTTCTAAGCCACTCCTATGTGTTAGTTCCCAATTGTCTATGATTATTGACTATGCCTTGTTCCAAACACGAAGTCCTTTTTGACAAATTAATACACCAATAGAATGTTACTGAGACGCATACAAACTTTGTATGCGTCTCAGTTTACATATACGTTAGAAGACAGCTTTTTAGTTTTTGATATTTTTGTAATTATTATAAAAATAAATACTGATAAAAATACCTTCATTTTTATTGAGATTTTTGTACATTAAAATAATGCACATTGTGTATAAAAATTACTGTTGATAATATTGAGCTGAATTCACTATTATTTTAAAAACGCAAAATCTTTTGAAAATTTGACCGATACATCGATATTTGTTTCTCGATATATCGACGTCGATATTGTTATTTTAATAAATATCGATACATCGATATATCGATTTTTTTTCACTTTCGACATCCCTACTATATACATTCACGTTTTCTTTACAAGAATCAAATAATTTCCATACAATGCAAACTCCAAACTCACAGTACAGCAAACTTGGTAGGTACCTACAAGAAGTTGTCTACGGTGGATTTACGGAGAAATTACAGTACACAGCTATACCCCTATTAGTATAGGATCCCGATATAAGACGACCATCGCCGAGATGTTTATTTGATGAAACGTATTTTATATTTAATTTAATATATCAATAAATATATTGCATATGGGTTGCCTAACAAATTTTAGTCCAGGGTATGATTAATTAATAATTTAAAAAATTATATTTTTAAACAGGTAGGTTATAAACAGGTAAATCGATACTAGCATTTTGCACCGGTCTGATTATTGAATCAAAATTAAATGAATTTAAAGATTATTTCATTATGAACACGGTGGTATCAAAATATACACACATAAATAATTAATTGATAAAAAAAAATTATAACTATTCCTCTATTTTAATAATAAACTACTCCTAAATGATGCACAGCGTATACGAGTCTATCCCTATCCTTTTCATTTTCAAGAACAAATACCTAGCATGCACACACTCTTTTCTTTAAATGGACGGAATTCAAACAGCTGCTATGCTGTGTCCTCTTCTATCGCATGGGATGGTTGGTTGGTTGGACAGTCGCACACATTCACTCAAACCGGTGCGGTGAAATGTTTAAAAAATATATATTTAAATTATTAATTAATCATACCCTGGACTAAAATTTGTTAGGCAACCCATATGCAATATATTTATTGACATATTAAATTAAATATAAAATACATTTCATCAAATAAACATCTCGGTGATGGACGTTTTATATCAGAATCTTAGACTATATTGAATTTTAAAACATATTATACATTCAAATTAATAGATAACTTTGTATTAACCACTTAATTATTTACAAAAACCGACATGTTTCGTCAGCAAAGCTGACTTCTTCAGGGTTTTGACGGAACTAATTTAAAAAATAGACATACATAGGTAATAGAGAAAACTTATAGACATAAACAATAATAAAATTTGAAAGAAAATAATGTGTAGGAGACAAGGGGCAATATAGAACAATTAAAAATTTAAAAGGGGAATAGATTTAATAATGGGTCATTTAAAAACAATATTTGATTATTAATAATATTTAAATTTGCATTAACACTCTTTCTAATCTCTAAAATTTCTAATTTATCCAACTGAATGCCATTGACATTACAATGTATTAATTCTATTCCACTGTTAAAATTAAAGGTATGACTAGTTTCTATTAAATGATTGGCAAACTATTTGAATATTAAATATATTTATGTATTTATATTTTATATTTTTGTATTTAAATAATTACAAAAAGTACGTTATTATAATAGTGTTATCATCACGCCTTTCAGCATTTTTGGATGAAGGTATAAATTAAAGGTAATTTGGATTGAAATAAATTCGATATTGAGTTATAATTTTAAAAAAGCTGGTGCGGAGAATAATTATCTTTCTCGTTGTAACCGCCTTGCACGATCGTAAGAACAACTTTCGACGAAATGTGGATTTTCGTCCGCTGGCTGGTTAAACGCTCTTATACAGGCCCACCTAAATTATTTAATAGAACTATGGAGAAACACATACATTACGTACTTAAACGACTTACAAATAATACAGAACAAAGTTATTAAAAAACTCTTCAACTATAACCCAGACACTCCCACAAAAAAACTATACCAGGAAATGAATCTTTTAAAAATAAGAACATTATACGAACATAACATATGTCTTTTAATCTACAAAATACAAAATGGACTTATACACACAAACACAACATTTATAAAAACATCACAAGTACACACGAACATTATACTAGACAACACAATAAATTGTATACAAATACTGTCAAGACTGAAAGTGGCAAGAAAAGTATTGGCCACGGGGGAGTTCACATATACTATAATCTCTTTCCAGATAACCTTAAAGCGGAAAATAATATAAAAACCTTTAAAAAAAACTATTTAAACTTAAGATGTTGGAACAAAACTAAAAATATTACTAATAATAATAATAATAACGTAGTATTTATATAGCGCAGTTTTGTGATGTTTCACTTCAAGTGCGCTTAATTATAATAAATTTAAAATTAACCTACAGTGTTCCTTACGAGTCCTTAAAAAATTAATTAAATAATGTGAAATAACGAATATACAAAAATATACAAAGCAATTCCTAAAGAACAATATTAACAACAATAGTGAGTGCTGTTTTGGCACAGGACAATATATAATGATAAACCATCACGTTGCCATTCAACAAGAATCATTTAAACTAAATTGTATAGAACAGGAGGCAGTTAACATTTAGAAATAATACAAATTCAGAGTGCACATAAAACTATAGTAAGGAGGTAATCGAAACCAAACAATTACCAGAAACTTGAGGAACATGGCTTATTAAAGTATATTGAAAAGGAGTTAAAATTCATGAAAGGTATGATTTTTTAAATAAGTTTGTTTTTAAAGCTCTTTTGAATTCAGCCAAGTTCTGGATATTAGTAAGAGCTGAGGGAAGTTTGTTCCAAATGAGCGGGCCAGTTACACGAAAAGATCGATCATAGTAAACGGCTCGATTACTACTATACTATATTTTTTTAATATTTTTTTTACTAGTTTTTTGTATACATACACATGTAACACAATCATGAGTAATTAAACATGCAACATTGATTAAAAAACTGTAAAAACACATATATGTATACAATATATAACCTTTACGAGAGTGCAATTACTCGTGTGTAAAGGCAAGAACATAATGAAGTTTATTAAAAATTGTAACACGAATATATACGTGCATAAATAAAAAATAATAATATTTATATATATAAAATAAAAAATAAATTTAAAAAAAAAACTGTCAATTAAGTATTGTTAATCAATTGCCAATGCGACTCTAGGTAGCCAAACTATTTAAGATATCATTGTTTAGTCTATTTTTGAATTTATTATAGTCAGGTTCCAATCTCAGTTCCATTGCCAATTGATTAAACCACATCACCCCGTTGTATGTGTAGAAGTGTGGGGAAAACTGGTATGCATTAATGGCGTACTTAAGCGACCCACTGTGTTTTGCCTATTGCTCTCTACGCGTACCATGGCGTGGTGCGACTTCTTAGAAGAGTCTTTGTGTATTTGAAGCAGCGTATTTTTAATATATGTATTTTTTAGAGGTGGGACTTGAAATTCTTGAAAAGTTGAGAGCTTGAATAATCTGATGGTTTCCTAGTAATAATTTTAATTATTAGTCTTTGGGTAATTTCCAGTGGCAAAATTGAGGTTTTGTAAGCTCCTCCCCACGCAACGATACCGTATTGTATTATTGAATGGGCTAGTGCAGGGGTTCCCAAAGTGTGCGCCGTAGAAAGTAAAGAGGGGCGCCGTGAGCCGTGAGTCGATCCTCTTATCATTTTCCGAAACAACAAATATTCGCGGGTACCTATAAAGCAACAATTCCTAATTTGCGCACATAGTTACATACTCGTCGCCATCGCTAACTCGCCGAAAAGTACCTACGCGCTAAAAAACCGTTGATACCCTACCCCTCCCACGTCTTTACCCGCCCACGACTACTTTTACATGAGCTCCACACAGGAAGCGCTGAGGAAAATAATTTTCCTCAGGGCCTATGTCATCTTTAGGGATGCTGTGTGGAGGGTTTTTTTAGGAAAAGGAAGGAGAGGAGAGTTCTGAGAAGGAAAAGGATTTAAGGGGTGGGTAGGAATCTGGGGTTCAGTGTGTCTTGGTCATCCGCCTCCAAGGCCTAGACAAACCTCACCCCATGAACCCGGACACCCCTGCTAAATCACCAAACGTAGCGAACCACTTGGGGTGACCTATGGCAGAGGTGTTGGTTATCCAATAAAGGTACTTGCTCGCAATGTCCGTTTAATATTTTACTGAACCAGATTTTTTGCTAAAACTAGCGTACTTGTGCGATATATTTAAGAAACTAAATAATTTGAATCTTTCTTTGCCAGGCAACAACACGCAAATTCTGAAACTATCGGAGAGAATTGCGGCGTTTAGGAAGAAACTGCAGTTGTGGATAAAAAAAAATGAATGAAGGCAGCGGTCAAGATGGCTTCCCGCAATCGTATAAATATGCGGCATCTAATGAACTGGTTGTCTCACAAGAGCTGATGGCCCTTCTAACCGAATGGTTTCCGAGGTACTTTGCAGATGATGATGTCGAAAAATTTGCGTAGATCCAAGATCCTTTCCTTGCACAAGCTCCGCCAGGATTAACAGCACAATAGCAAGAGAGTTTCATTGAACTCTCCTGCGACAACAACCTCAAAACGAGATTCACCAATTCCGATTTGGTGGAGTTTTGGTTATCGATTCAAAATGAATATCCAAATTTAACTTCGAAAGCTTTAAAAATTTTCATTCCGTTTGCCACATCATATTTATGTGAAGCTGGACTTTCAGCTGTATCTAGCTGTAATCAAGAACAAATATCGCTCAAAGATCAATGTGGAGCAAGAAATGAGAGTAGCTGTCTCAAGTCTTATTCCTTGCTTTGAAAAACTGTGCGGAAATCATCAAGCTCACCCGTCACATTGATTTGACTGAGTAACTATCGTATTTTATTTATTTCTTAAGTCTTTTTTGTTCTCTGTTCCAATTCTGAATTCTTATAAATATAATAAAACTCATTTTCATATTGTGGATGTTTTCATGTTTGTGCCTATCTACCTAACTACTATTATTGTAGGCACCTATTTCTTTCGACTATAATATATATAGTCACTTTATCTATTCCAAATAGCTTAGGTACTAAAGTAGGGCGCCGTGACAAAATACTAAACTTGTAAGTGCGCCGCTGGCTGAAAAAGATTGGGAACCCCTGGGCTAGTGCGTAGTATATATTTTTAAGTTAAGTATATTTCTTAAATTAATAAATATGTATATGAGTTTTCTTAATCGATTTATAATATTGGTAATTTGAGTCTTCCACTTAAGGTTATTATCTATTATTACACCCAAATATTTTATTTCTGTTTTATTTGCTATGCATAGACAATCATTATTTTGGCATGTTAATATTTTAGTGGCGCATTTTCTTGAATGAATTTTAATATTTAAGGCGATAGGAGGTATTTTTTTGTTATTTATACTAAAAAGTATATAATAGGTTTTTTTCAATGTTTAATGTTAATAAATTTTTGTCGATCCATTCTTTTAAGGTATTGATATCATGATTAGCAGTTGTTTCAAGTTCATTCCATGAATTTGCTTGGAATATAATTGCAGTATCATCTGCATATGAAATAAGTTTTCCTGTTATTGGTAATTCAAAGATATTATTAACATATAAGATGAATAGAAGAGGGCCCAAAATCGTGCCTTGTGGTATTCCAAAGTCGCTTGTGCTCGGTTCACTAAGAATGTTTTTTATTTTTACATATTGATTTCTACAGTTCAGGAAACTTCTATCCACGTGTTAGCGTTATCAATAATTCCGATTTCGTTAAGCTTGTATAGTAATTTTTTATGACTTATGCTGTCAAAGGCTTTCCTTAGGTCTATGAAAATTGCAAGAGATTTTTTGCCTTTGTCCAGTGCTTCATATATTTTTGTTGTTACATCTATGATTGCATCCTGTGTGGTTATTTTTGCGCGAAATCCAAATTGTTGGTCACTCAATATATTATTAATTCCAATAATTTTTTGTATTTGCTTTTTGGCCACCTTTTCGAATTTTTTTTAAATATTTGATAATACTGATATGGGTCGGTAGTTATTAATTTCTTTAGAGTCACCTGATTTATAAATCGATGAAATAATAGTTTTTTTGTATATTGATGGAAAGATTCCTTTTTTAAGACTTGTTTATAATATATGTAATAGGTTTTTTCAAAAAGTTCAGATGTGTTTTTAGATTTTCAACGGTGATCCCATCGAAACCTGGTGCTGACTCAGTTTTTAGGTTTTTTATTATATCAACAATTTCTTGTTCAGTTACCGTTTCGAATTTTCCTATTGTTTTTTTGATGATGCTACTTCATTTTCTACGGTAGATGTGACATTATCTACGGTATTAGTTATTTTGTTTGCCAGATTTTTTCCGACATTAGAAAAAAAAATATTGAGAGCATTTGCACATTGTGTAGGGTTATCCGAAACTTGTACCAAATTATTATTAATATGTAGTTTTAAAATGTCATTGGTTTTCCTCTTATCAATAATCTCGTTTATTGTTTTCCAAATTTGTTTATTGTTGTTTCCTGAATTCAATACCCTTTGTTTATAAAATTCCTCTTTGGTGGTTTTAATTAGTGCCGTTAGTTTGTTTCTGTATTTTTTAAAGTGTGAGATGATTGGATTATTTAGTGGATATTTTTTTGTTAGTTTAAATAATTTTTCTTTTTCTCTTATAGAAACCACGATGCCATGAGTGATCCATGGCTTAAGTTTACGAAATTTATTTTTATATGTTTTGTTCGGTATTTCATAGCTTGAATCTTTTATATGTTTTTGAAAGGTGTCATGAAATTGTGATGCACTTATATTCACATCTTCTGTGGTAAGTACAGATTCCCACGTTTCGTGAGACAGTTTTTCATATAGTTCTTGTTGATTTATTTTTATTTTAGGAATGGCAGAGTCATTATTATTATTATTTATTTTTTGTTTTTCTATGTTGAGGTTTAGTATACACGTATGATGGTCCGTTATGTTGTTTTTCCATATTATTGTTTGAAGATTATCAGTATAGTTGGAATTACACCATACATGATCACATGATGGCATCTGATTGTTAAATTCTCTAGTATAAATAATAATATTTGGATGATTTATATAGCGCCGTTTTTGTGAAAAATCACCTCAAGGGCGCTACTACTACTAACTATTTATACAGGGTTTAAAGTTTAATGCGGTCATTATGTTGATATAATTTTCTTTTTCAATAGTATGGTTATTTTCAGCAATGTTTATATTAATATCACCAATCAGAATTTTTTTTTGCACATTTATGGTTTAGGATAATATTATTCAGTTCTGTTATAAAGGTTGGTATTACAGCTGAGTGTGTCCTGTAGACTGTCATTATTTGAATAGGTATTTTATTATTAATATTCAATTTTATAATAATACAGTTTGCTTTGATCATATTTATTTCAGTAAAGCGTACGCCTTTATATATTGCTTTAGTGTATATTACAATACCACTATTCTTATTAATATAATGTGAACTTTGAGTGTGATGTAATTGGGGAGAGTTGGAATGGTTGAGTTAATGTTTAAATGGATTTCAGTAAGTATGATTATGTCCGGATTTTTTTTTAATAAATTTAGATTTACTAGAAAATGGTCAAAATTTTTCTTTATAGATCGTATGTTTAAATGTATTACGGTAAAGGAATTTGGAGTCATTTCAAGTATTGTGTTACAGTCACTTGAGTTGTCACAAATTAAATTTTGAACGTAATTTTTTTTTCTAGTTGTTGAATAATGTAATCATCCATTTCTATTTAGTATATTAATTGTATCGTTGAGTATAATACGTATTTTTGTTCGAGATGAAAGTTGTATGTATGATGAGAATATATAGAGGTAAATGATGAGATTACACATTGTCACAGTAATTATGTTCGAAACAGAGGAAAAAAACCATAGGAACTGAGTGTATTATTATGGTTACAAGAGACGCTGATGGATATATGCTCTGTACTTAAGTTATGAAAACGGAATATTACATTTCTTTGAACTTAATAATAAAAATAATAAAATATTGAAGGCTGCATATCATGATGATACAAGTCTTTGATCGAAATATGTCAGTCGATAGTTGTTAGGATCTAATGTCATGCATTCCATATTATTATAGTATGTATCCAGCCATTGACCGTATGACCACAGCTGCAAGCAACCGCCCCCGCCCCCGCCCCGCGGGAAGTGTTGTGTTTCCTGATGTAATTAGGAAACTTGGTCCTCGGAGTTCAGAGAGGGATGCTGTTAGCGATAACCGTCTTCTCCTTTGTGCGGCGAGAGTTATGTTGCACGCCGCGCCGTAACTCGGATGACTTTCGACTGTATTGAGAGGAAGTCACAAGGCAAAAATGTGTATGTTCTTAGTATGCATATGAGTCAAAGGGCTCTAATTTGCAACTGATATTATACATATAAACAGCACGCGAATTAGTTCAGGGTAATTAATATTTTTCTTTAAAAACCAAACAATGTTTTCTATCTTGTCAGTGACAAGTTGTCACTGCATATTCTTAAGGATTGTTTGCGGTTAGTTACAAATTTTTATATTGCTGATGATGGCGGGTGACACAAGAGCTACGAACTCACCCGAAGTCAGCCAAACGACTTTTTTGACGAGATTTTCTGCCGAAACCGAAACTGAAAACGAAAACGAAAATTGCCGAAACCGAAACCGAATCTTCGGTCATTTACTACTAAGTTACGCGGGTGATGCAGACAACATAAATTAGTATTTTGAATAATAAGTTAGTAGGTAGGCACCAGAGGCGGTCCGTGAGTTTTCAGTGAGCTAGAATGCTAAGATACGACATTACTGATGTTGTTGTAGCTGAAAATGATTCTTTTTAAATCAAAATTTCAACTTTTTGTATGAAGCTACACTGAAATGTGGATGCGGCGCATCCCTTGACTGAAAGAATCCTGAAGATCTTCATACAAAAGTTGAAATTTTGAAAAATAAATTAAAATTTCAGCTACAATAACGTCATACTTTAAAATCTTTGCGCTCTAGCTCACTGAAAACTCACGGACTGCCGCTGGTAGGCGCACCTCGTTACATTATTCTATTATAATACCGTCGTATTTTTTATTGTAAGCATGGTTATGCATTTTTCACAACATTTATCCTAAGGACTGTGGTGGACATAAATAACTAAGTGGTCTAATGATAACATAAATAACTAAGTGGTCTTAGTTATTTATGTTATCATTGCGTGACCAATCTATAGATCAAAAAACATCCTGGCGTGATTTGCAGTTCTTTTTCTTGCACAAAACAAAGATACACACGCACGTCACTTACTTACCGGATGAATTACAACAATGCTTTGTTGATTTGCAATAGGTAATAATTACTGATGTTTTTTTACTATGACAAATCCGTGCCAAGGTAATTAGTGACTGGAATTATATTTCTTTTAACTCGTTATTTATCAAGATTTAAATTATTGCACCGAAGTGATTATACTGCTGTGAGATGCCTGGATTCAATAATATATATATTTTTTTTTATTCACAAAAAGATACATAAATTACAATAAATTTTATACTATAATTAATTACATAATATATGTATTTGATTTACCCCCATAAATAAGCATGGCTTTTGTGTATGGGGGGTAATGATTCAACTATGAGCAATAATTGATTAATGATTATTATATAATGTATGGGTTATAATATTATTTAACTTTATGTTTATTTCCTACGACTAATTGGGTTTACCGGAGCCAGTGGAACTAAAGTGCCCTCCTCACCATCCAATTTCTAGTCACTTCTTGCTGGCCAGCCAGATTGGCGGTTTCCTCCACACCATCCAATTTGCAGAAAGGTCTTAGCTTTTGCGCTGTGCGCACGTCTTCGGAGCGCTCGCGCTGTGCGCAAACGTGTCATGGCTCCGTCACTTTCGAAATTTCAACGTATTGGATTAGCGTTGGCTTTATTGACAACAGACAATAATGTGATTCGTAAAAGAAAATATTGGGCAAATAAATGGTTTATCGAAGGGCGTAAGTTTAGCCACATAAATATCGCAAGGGAATTGAATCCTCTTGATTTTAGGAACTTTCTGCGAATGGATTGTGTTAGTTTCAGTGAGTTGCTCAATCTGGTAACACCATTAATAGAAAAACGAGAAATATTTACGCTTTACAATAAAATCCAAATAAATGTAATATTTATGAACATATCCGAAAACTAAAAACTGTTTTTGAAAGGTGATAAACGACGCTTTCAAATTTTACAAATTGAAATAAAAAAATACGGGTGTTACAGCACGTACCCGAGGGATTTAACCAGCGATTCCTGGGCATATTTGGAGTAAAAAGTGTTGTCCGATGATATATTTTTTCTATTAATAACAAAAAAAAATGTTTTTCGATCACATGTCGCTACTGATCCCATCACGACGGGATGTGTTTGAGCGACCTATCGCTGTCTCGCTTGAACGAAGTGTCGCTAGAACGAGACGTAACGCTTGTCAAATGACCGCTACGCTATAAACAATTTATACTCCTGAGTACTCAGTTGCGGCGTGTGATGGAATAATATTTTATTATTTATTAGACATAATATATTACAAAATTATTACATACAATTTATAATACATTACTCCCAATGAGTTTGATAAAACTCGTTTCGGGAAGGACAACATTATACCTCTAAAGGAAAATTATTTTTACATAAGAACAGGCAAATCAATGAATAATACATAGATTTTTAAATGGACTAGACACACTTGATACAGGTAATTGAAGAATATACAAGAGTTACAAAGGAAGACAAAAAATTGTTTTAATAGATAAAAAATGTCATCGGACAGAAAAATGACATTCACTTTTTTTACTCTAAATAAGCTCGGGAATCGCTGGTTAAAATCTCTCGGGTACGTGCTGTTCCGGTAACCGACGAGTTCATCGAAAGCAAATTCATCGAAAATGAGTTCATCGAAAATCAATTCATAGAAAGAAAATTCATCGAAAACGAGTTCATCGAAAATCAATTCATCGAAAGCAAATTCATCGAAAACGAGTTCATCGAAAATCAATTCATCGAAAGCAAATTCATCGAAAACGAGTTCATCGAAAATCAATTCATCGAAAGCAAACTCATCGAAAACGAGTTCATCGAAAATCAATTCATCGAAAGCAAACTCATCGAAAACGAGTTCATCGAAAATCAATTCATCGAATGATCAATTCATCGTAAAACGTTTTTTTGTAGATATTGAGCTGTCAAAATTAAATACCCAAAAAGGTCTGTTTAACTGAGTTAAATGTGTTTAGCAACTGTCAGTTTCGTAGTGACAATGTAAAATTTATATGTTATCTCTTCGATTTCCGATTGTCTGATACTGCAAAAAAGGGATATCTAAGGAACGGTGACCAGACAACTCATAATGAAACCAACTCATAAACAACTCAGAAAGGTCATTAAGAGTGATGATAAAAATATTTAAAAATTGGTTAAATCGGTTAAGTTAGGTTAGGTTAGTTTAGGTTGACCAATACTTTTTTAACTTCTCGGTCCGCTCGGCATTTCTCTCAAATATCAACAAAATATATTGTTTCGATTAATTGGCGATTCGATGAATTGATTTTCGATGAATTCGTTTTCGATGAACTCGTCGTGAACCGCTGTTCCACCCTGTATAATTTAAAAAAAAAAAACCTTTTTGCAGGCAAACATAAAAAGTTTAAAAATGTTCCACCTTACGTATTTTTCTAACTAAAATTACCTATAACGAAAAAAAATAAAAACAACACATATTTTATTCTGCAAATTTATTATGAACATTATCGTCCACTAACTTTTTTGTCGTTTCATGTAAAAATAATTAATTAAAAAATTCCCACAGTTAAGAAAATATTAATCCTTCTGTTGGGAATAACAGACAAAAATAATAAGAGTGATGAAAAAAAAATTTTTTTTCTTCTTCTGAGAATTACTGTCAAAAATAATAACAAAAACTAACTAACTAACCATCACGCCGTTTCCCGCAGGGGTAGGCAACTCGGTCTCGGCACACACTCCTTGCCTCGTTCACATTCATACATCGTCTCATAGGGAGCGGGAGCGACAATTTAAATTTTCAATACCAAAATTTAAATACTTAGAAATAAAATTATTAAATTTCTATAATACACATTAGAAAGATTATTTTATCTTGATTTTAGAACAAATTTTGTTTTTGCAAAGTGATAAAAAATAACCAATTTACAATATGTATATGGGAATAATATCAAAATTTAAATATTTAGAAATAAAATTATTAATTTCTAATACACACATTGAAAAGATTATTTTCTCCAGATTTTAGAACCATTTTTGGTTTTTGCCAAGTGATAAAAAATAACCAATATAGAGGTGTTTTTAAAATATAAATTGTCGCTACCGCGACTGAACCGGTATAAGTTTTGGCAATACGCGTACTGCTACAAGTCGCTGCTAACAGTGCTAACGACCGTGCGGTGCGCTCTTCGAGGAGAAATGAATTAAATGACCCGTCGTAACATGTCCATTCGGGGGCGTTCCTTCTGCGGCTGGCCCCAACAGGAATTCGCAGACGGTAAATAATAATACGGCTGGCTGTTCGGGCCAATTTTAAGGAGTGGGGGGTCCCGGCAGAAGGGAAATAATAATTCGGCTGGTGATTTGTTCCAATTCGCAGGCGGTTGTGCCTCCTCACTTTAAGCGCTCTCCTCACGACACTAAATTTAGTCACTAAATTTAGTCATGACTGCATATTGTATGGTGAGGAGGCACAACCGCCTGCGAATTGGAACAAATCACCAGCCGAATTATTATTTCCCTTCTGCCGGGACCCCCCACTCCTTAAAATTGGGCCGAACAGCCAGCCGTATTATTATTTACCGTCTGCGAATTCCTGTTGGGGCCAGCCGCAGAAGGAACGCCCCCGAATGGACATGTTACGACGGGTCATTTAATTCATTTCTCCTCGAAGAGCGCACCGCACGGTCGTTAGCACTGTTAGCAGCGACTTGTAGCAGTACGCGTATTGCCAAAACTTATACCGGTTCAGTCGCGGTAGCGACAATTTATATTTTAAAAACACCTCTATATTGGTTATTTTTTATCACTTGGCAAAAACCAAAAATGGTTCTAAAATCTGGAGAAAATAATCTTTTCAATGTGTGTATTAGAAATTAATAATTTTATTTCTAAATATTTTAATTTTGATATTATTCCCATATACATATTGTAAATTGGTTATTTTTTATCACTTTGCAAAAACAAAATTTGTTCTAAAATCAAGATAAAATAATCTTTCTAATGTGTATTATAGAAATTTAATAATTTTATTTCTAAGTAAGTATTTAAATTTTGGTATTGAAAATTTAAATTGTCGCTCCCGCTCCCTATGAGACGATGTATGAATGTGAACGAGGCAAGGAGTGTGTGCCGAGACCGAGTTGCCTACCCCTGCGGGAAACGGCGTGATGGTTAGTTAGTTAGTTTTTGTTATTATTTTTGACAGTAATTCTCAGAAGAAGAAAAAAATTTTTTTTTTCATCACTCTTATTATTTTTGTCTGTTATTCCCAACAGAAGGATTAATATTTTCTTAACTGTGGGAATTTTTTAATTAATTATTTTTACATGAAACGACAAAAAAGTTAGTGGACGATAATGTTCATAATAAATTTGCAGAATAAAATATGTGTTGTTTTTATTTTTTTTCGTTATAGGTAATTTTAGTTAGAAAAATACGTAAGGTGGAACATTTTTAAACTTTTTATGTTTGCCTGCAAAAAGGTTTTTTTTTTTTAAATTATACAGGGTGGAACAGCGGTTCACGACGAGTTCATCGAAAACGAATTCATCGAAAATCAATTCATCGAATCGCCAATTAATCGAAACAATATATTTTGTTGATATTTGAGAGAAATGCCGAGCGGACCGAGAAGTTAAAAAAGTATTGGTCAACCTAAACTAACCTAACCTAACTTAACCGATTTAACCAATTTTTAAATATTTTTATCATCACTCTTAATGACCTTTCTGAGTTGTTTATGAGTTGGTTTCATTATGAGTTGTCTGGTCACCGTTCCTTAGATATCCCTTTTTTGCAGTATCAGACAATCGGAAATCGAAGAGATAACATATAAATTTTACATTGTCACTACGAAACTGACAGTTGCTAAACACATTTAACTCAGTTAAACAGACCTTTTTGGGTATTTAATTTTGACAGCTCAATATCTACAAAAAAACGTTTTACGATGAATTGATCATTCGATGAATTGATTTTCGATGAACTCGTTTTCGATGAGTTTGCTTTCGATGAATTGATTTTCGATGAACTCGTTTTCGATGAATTTGCTTTCGATGAATTGATTTTCGATGAACTCGTTTTCGATGAATTTGCTTTCGATGAATTGATTTTCGATGAACTCGTTTTCGATGAATTTTCTTTCTATGAATTGATTTTCGATGAACTCATTTTCGATGAATTTGCTTTCGATGAACTCGTCGGTTACCGGAACAGCACGTACCCGAGAGATTTTAACCAGCGATTCCCGAGCTTATTTAGAGTAAAAAAAGTGAATGTCATTTTTCTGTCCGATGACATTTTTTATCTATTAAAACAATTTTTTGTCTTCCTTTGTAACTCTTGTATATTCTTCAATTACCTGTATCAAGTGTGTCTAGTCCATTTAAAAATCTATGTATTATTCATTGATTTGCCTGTTCTTATGTAAAAATAATTTTCCTTTAGAGGTATAATGTTGTCCTTCCCGAAACGAGTTTTATCAAACTCATTGGGAGTAATGTATTATAAATTGTATGTAATAATTTTGTAATATATTATCTCTAATAAATAATAAAATATTATTCCATCACACGCCGCAACTGAGTACTCAGGAGTATAAATTGTTTATAGCGTAGCGGTCATTTGACAAGCGTTACGTCTCGTTCTAGCGACACTTCGTTCAAGCGAGACAGCGATAGGTCGCTCAAACACATCCCGTCGTGATGGGATCAGTAGCGACATGTGATCGAAAAACATTTTTTTTTGTTTATTAATAGAAAAAATATATCATCGGACAACACTTTTTACTCCAAATATGCCCAGGAATCGCTGGTTAAATCCCTCGGGTACGTGCTGTAACACCCGTATTTTTTATTTCAATTTGTAAAATTTGAAAGCGTCGTTTATCACCTTTCAAAAACAGTTTTTAGTTTTCGGATATGTTCATAAATATTACATTTATTTGGATTTTATTGTAAAGCGTAAATATTTCTCGTTTTTCTATTAATGGTGTTACCAGATTGAGCAACTCACTGAAACTAACACAATCCATTCGCAGAAAGTTCCTAAAATCAAGAGGATTCAATTCCCTTGCGATATTTATGTGGCTAAACTTACGCCCTTCGATAAACCATTTATTTGCCCAATATTTTCTTTTACGAATCGCATTATTGTCTGTTGTCAATAAAGCCAACGCTAATCCAATACGTTGAAATTTCGAAAGTGACGGAGCCATGACACGTTTGCGCACAGCGCGAGCGCTCCGAAGACGTGCGCACAGCGCAAAAGCTAAGACCTTTCTGCAAATTGGATGGTGTGGAGGAAACCGCCAAACTGGCTGGCCAGCAAGAAGTGACTAGAAATTGGATGGTGAGGAGGGCACTTAAAACATCCCTTTACGAAAGTGAGGGAGAGGGGAACCTATACCTGGCTATCTGTGTAGCTGGACATTATTAGACTTGACCTAAGATTTTAGAGAGAAAGGGTTCTCAAATGTTCTTCAAATCTATTTTTTTTTAATTTTTTTTTTATTGTGTATTTTATTTAGATATAAAATTTGACATCTTGTATCTAATGTTTTCTTTTCTATGACTACTACAATATTATTTACTACCTACTGACTAAAATTTGGACTTTACAACATTAGGACATAATCCACGAAAAACTGCAAGACCTTTAGCCTCCTTAACATTTACAGGGAGTTCATTGAACATTTTAAAACCTTTATAATAAATATTATTTTATGTTCCCGATAAATTTGTTTTAGGAAGCCTAAAATCGTTGCAGTTTCTCGTAGGATAAATTATTATCAAAATTCCAGACACTTTTGACTTAGGTATTTTACGATGAAGGATAACCATGTCATTACAACTATATGAATATATGTATATTCGCATACAATATTCCCTTAAGGTGATTTTTCACAAAAACGGCGCTATATAAATTAGCCAAATATTATTATTATTACATTATGTATGTGTGTTACAAACTTATAATACGGAAAAAAAGTATGAAGGTAATGTACCCGTAAGATATAGAATATTAAGTCAGTCAAAACCAAATATAATGTATAAGAGCCATTATCTAGAAATATGCATACAATTATTTGTGTGTTACAACCCTAAAATGGCATTTTATATAATAATAAATTAAATCATAAGTATACAGTGTACACAGGAGAATATCGAATTACAATGAGTCTTACTAGGCACACTTCGTTTTTCATATAGAAGCCAACAACACTAATGCGGCAAATAACTCACAAATTACTCGCGCAATCACAACTTATATCCACTACGAAAAATTACTACACCTAGACATTTTTCATGATTCCTTGCAAAGAAAACTAATTAATTAAATTTCTTAGAGTGATATAAATTAACTTAGATAAATTAATTTACAAAAGTAATTAATTAAATTTCTTAGCGTGATATAAATTAATTTAGAACCACTTACACTTAATTTTTCATTAAAGTTTTATTAAAAGTTAATTACAATTTGTGAGCATATAATTCTTGATTTCAAATTTTCTCTTTATCTCTCCACACACTTTCTTACTTTTTATTACCATTGCTCATAAATTCATTAGTTGAGGTAAACCTTAAAAGAATTCATAATATACTCTTTCATAGATGGCGCTAGTATGATTTTACGGAAAAACGCTTTTCACAAGTAGGTAGTTATGCTTTAAAATATTAGGATATTAATTGTTTGCGCCCGTACATACCTACCCAATGTGAATAATTCCATCCAATAAGTCCATAAAAACTCAAATCTTTCAAGAAAGACTTACAAATACTATATTTTACTTGTTAGCCTTTCTTGAAAGATTTCAATTTGTTTATGGACAAAACTATTCATTCATTTTCATATTGCTTGTGTACTGGCGCAAACAAGTAATTCATCTTAACATTTTAAATCATAACTTGTAAAAAGCGTTTTTCTCATAATTTTTTTAAAATAATTAAACTCGCGCCACATATTATCTACTACTCGTGCAAAATTATCTACTAATATTCCATGGACTTACGTAATAGGTACTATAACCATGTACTAAATCATTTATTTTTCTTAACATACCTTATAACTTGTGTCGTAATATAATGTGTTTATCAAACAAATAATTATATTTGGAAATGAAAAATATATATTGTCGATATTTGTTGGCAGATGTAATTATAAAGTAGGAACAAAATAAGTATTTCAATAGGTACATTGTTTTGTTCTTATGATAAAAACCTTGCCTTATCTTGCCTCTTGCTCCTACAATACGTGTCTTCACTCTCCTTAATAATACCAGAGGTAGCTCCAACTTTAACATTAATTAGTATGATGGATGCACTTTGACGCGGTCAAAAGTTGTAGCTGCCTGTAATAATTTTGCATATTAACCCCTCAGACTATTTTGTTCGGTTTTTGGGAACAATGCCTATAGGTCTCATATAAATTCTTGTGTCTCCCTTACTATCATAACCTGTGCAGAGTATAAATAACACAATATATGTACAATTTTACGTAGCATCGCGTTCATTTCTCAAATGCATTGTACATATGGTTTATATTAGTAATCGACGAACCGGTGGATGCAATCTTTTAGCCACAAGTTGTTATAATGTTTTGTCTGGTCTGTAGTTAGAGTTAGAAGTAAGATTGTAGACTAATATTGTAAATTTGTACAGCGCCCTTGAGTTGATTTTTCACAAAAAAAGGTATCCACATATAATTATTATAGTGAGAAATATGATCTAAACGGTGTAAGAAAGTGAAAACACCACGTTTTATATTCAAATCTAAAAGTTAAAAATAATTCAAATGTACACCTTTTTTAAACCAAAGTTTCCGAGCAAAAAAAAATTAAACTTTGTGAATTTTTATGAATTATTTTTACAAAATTATGAAACAACAAAAACCGAGGTAATGATAAAGTTTATAATCCATTTGATTAATACTTAATACACATATGTGTGTGTTTTTATTTTTTTCGTTATCAGTAAGTAATTTTTATTTAGAAAAAGGTGAGGTGAGCCACTTTTAAACCTTTTTTAAGTTTACATATTTAAAAAATCATATTTTTGAAAGAGTAATTCATCGCCATTCAAAAACAGTTTCTATATTTCGGATACGTCAGGAATATTCCATTTATTTGGATTTTATTGCAAAGCGGAAATATTTTTACCTTCCGACAGAATATGGCAGAAGCATCAGAGATTAAAACTTGCATGTTCGTTTTACATCTGTGCATAATATTGCTTTGGTTTAAATATATTATTATCACGTCTATTATCTGCGTTATATATAATGAAACTTTGAGGTTAATGGATAATCGATTCCTACTCAGGTAAGACATGTTCTGCGAGATAAACTAGATTTAATAAAGGAACACTTTGAAACAGGTTTTCATAATATGCATGCAGATAACGATGGAGATTTTTTTGAAGAGATTGCGATCTTTGCAACTGGTAAATTGTACTTTGTAACTATAGTGACATTAGCGGAAGGACTTATTAAACTACTTCCTTCCTATATTCTTCTCCGTCCTTCATCTTGTGCTATATCTACATCCTTTTACCTACCCACACCCTTCTTTCCATTCCCAAATGTTGTGGTTTCCATACGTCATTTACAATGTTATGTTGATGATTCTGAAGATATAGACAACATATGTTTACCATGTGGTGCTTTTGTGTGTGTTTTCTATCTTTTTGGTACTAATTCTATTTCGTTTAAATAATATGTATACCATGTGCAATGTGCATGCCTGCATTCTACAGCTTAGAGGAACATTACGTACTTATGTACGTACGTTACGTACGTTAACCCTACCAGCTACTAGTACTGTATTAAAATATAACTAGCCGTTGGAAACAATAGTTATATTATTTCAACGTCCAACGCTGTTGAAAATAATTAGCGCCAACAGTTGAAATATAATACCTACATGCGAATATTATTCAACGCAGTCAACGATTCAACTGCCTAATAAATAAAAAGGGTTAAGAGTTTGTACTTCGTGAACAACATTACTCGATATTTTAAATGGTCTTTTGGTTATGTACGTACCTACTGCACGTTTTTTTTTTATTTTCCCATCCAATACGGCCGATACGCAGCGCCAGGGAACACAATTTGGAAGGCAATAGAAAGGGCAACGCGTTTTTTAAAACGGGAAACGACCCGTTCCCGGACCTAAAAGTAACAATCGAGTAAAAGACCTTGAAATTCGGGTGAAACGGGCAAGCATCTTTTCTAATTTTTTCAGAAACAGTTTTTTGAATGACTTAAAGTATTCTGATCATTTTCCTTTTCCAAAATTAAATTTAAACATTTAAAAATATCAGATTTGAATGTAAATACAGTAATTATGCATTTGGCATTAAAACACCACATCAAATTTATCAACGACAAGCAAAAAATAACCTATTGATAATTATCAACGCCGGTCGCCTAACAGTGACGTTTTGAACCTATTGTTTTCAACAGTGTTGGAATGATAAGTCAAAAGGGTCAAGAGATCACACTTCGTGAACGATATTATACCCAATTAGACATGGTCTTTTGGTAATGTACGTACCTACTGCACTTTTTTTTTATTTTCCCGTCCAATACGGCCGATACGTAGCGCCAAGCAACAAACGAATTTATCAGTGACAAGCAAAATATATCTTCAACAGGATAATATTTTCAACACCGAAACCAACGTCTTCCAACAGTTTCAACTTTCAACGTTATTATAGGATTATTATTACGTGTGTGGGGCGTGGGGCATAGAGATAATAATAATTAATAATACATCAATGATTCGGGGAACCACCCGTTAAAAGGGATTCCTTAATACGATTTTGATATATTTTTTGTTAGTATCGTGTCGATCTCCTATTAAAGTTGCGTCAACGTCGACGTTATTTTCAACAGCTATTTTCAACAGTTGAAAATTGCCAACGATAACGACGTTGGCGTTGGATAGAATTATCGTCAACGCCCAGTACTACCAGCTACGCCCTTTAAGCTCTGGAAAAAGGTAGTCCAGGCAACGAAGGAAAAATAGGGAAAATAATAATTCATGTAGAAGCCAATTTTGGCACAGTTGTAGGGGAAGGTGTCCTTAACAAAATACTAAAAGTACTGGGGGGGTGGGGGTGGAGCTAAGGGTGGGGGGGGTCTAAAGGTCCCTTTTTTCAGTTTTTCGTTAATAACTCGAAAACTACTGCCTCTAGCGAAAAAGTGTTTAGGTACTAAATTATCTACATAAAACTCTCTACAAAAAAGGTTCTATAAACTTTTTATCTGTAAAATTGTATCTGTTGTATCTGTAAAAAAGTAATGAGACCAAGGTAAAGCATTCATCACAAATGAATATTTGTAATAAGAAAGCAGTGTTTAAAACCATATGTAACTGGATTTAATTACCTGTAGGTATACTCTGAGCGAGTGTTGCTTTGAAGCTCCTCTGGTGGGAGGAAGAATGGCCATGTCTGATTTGGGCTTCGTTGACGCTTTCAAAAATGCCGAGTACCGATGTTTTTTTAGGTTGTCTTGATGAGCGGGCGCTTTGTATACCTGTTCAATATTCTCAGGTGATGCTGAGGGATCAGAGAATATTGGTGAAATGTCTTGGGTGAGGCCAGGATTTTCTGTGAAGAGCTTAGCGATTCCCACTTTACTCTTTCCATATATCGCCGAGGTGGTGTCGCATCCGGAGAAGTTGTGGAGAAGGAGAATCGTTTTGGCGATTGGAAGCTGTTGAAGTTGTCGCACCGAAAACAATTTGGTCTCCACATTCCCACGGCCCGGCTTCATGAAATATATGTTGATTGATGGTGGTGCCAATCCAATGAGGAGAACTAACAAGTCCACATCCTCCCCAACTATTGCTACATTTGAATGTCGAGCAGCTTCATCCAACCCACGCCTCACAATAGTGCTATCAGCATCCCCTGTAACAACAGTTGTCTTAATCCCGGCTGCTGTCATTTTCTCGCTGAGCAAGTAAATCAACCTTGTTTTGTTTCTTTCATTAGTATTAGTAATAAAATGCTCTTGTTGAATAGTGATAGTCATTTTTTCGTGAAAGTTGATGTCAACAGAAGTTTTTGTGAGCCCCCTTCGCTTCTGCTCCGCTCGAAAAAAACAAAACAAGGTTTATTTACTTGCTCAACGAGAAAATGACAGCAGCCGGGATTAAAACAACTGTTGCTACAGGGGATGCTGGTAGCAACAGTTGCACTTTTATGTTATACTAAAAACATTACCAAATATTGTTCTACTGTGTTTCAATGTAGTTCCGATTAAACTAAGGCGGCCCCTAGACGATCAATTATATTGCTCGTTAATATTGAAGATTGCTCAATGATTGAACAAAAGTTTGAGCGAGTTTAATTTTAAGGCGTCCCCTAGACGATATATTGTACAATGTTATTGTATCGTCTAGGGGCCGCCTAAGTAAAAAAGATTTTGAACATTTATAATAATAATAATAATAATATTTGGATGATTTATATAGCGCCGTTTTTGTGAAAAATCACCTCAAAGGCGCTGTACAAACTTATAATACGTTTCTAAAATCTAAAAAACTACAAGCTAGGCAAACAATTATAAACAACTTATGGCTAAAAATTGCGTACATCGGTTCATTGATCACCGATACGAAAATATGTGTACAATATTTTGACCAATGAACGCGATGCTGCCTAAAATTTAATGAAAACAGGACCATACTTACCTGGGAGGTCGCTTGAAATTAACACTGTATATTGTCCATTTAAAGAAATTTAGATAGAGTTCGCGCGCAGAGGACATTATTGTGAACACATGTTATTTAATCCTGAAAAATATTTTAATATTAATATGTAATGGATTCTTTGACGAGTGTATTTTGGAAAGTAAAAGCAACATGTAAAGGTGGGTGGTGCAGTAGTACCTATAAGGATTTGATCTTTCTAAATGTGATTCGTCAAGAGACAGATTGATGTGTAAGGAATCGACTAATTTTAATTCAGTAAGAAAAGTGTGATTAAAACATATCATAGACAATACAAGTATGATACTCTCAAATAGGTATATTTAAATTACGGGTATGAGAGCCCAAAAAGGAAGGTTTTTAGTTTGGACCTAAACTCTGTTGGGCTTGTTATGCATCTTAATTCCGGAGGGAGTCTATTCCAAGCCTTAGGCCCAGATACTCCGAAAGCACGATCTCCAAACATAGTATTTGGCTTTCGTTTAGGTTCTAATATCTGCCTTTAGCAGATGAAGTTGCTGATCTAAGGGTTAATTGTCTCGGACCGGTATTTTCCGGGACGCATAATTCGGAGATGTAAGGTGGGGCCATTTCGTAGATTGATTTAAAAACCATCCAGCACAATTTGTACTGGATTCTCTCAGGGCACTTGAGCCACTGAAGGTTACGAAGGTGTTCTGAAATATGCGAATATTTAGAAACCCCAGTTATGAGCCTTGCCGCTGCATTAAACACGGATTGAAGTTTGTCAATTTGATATTTGGGAAGACTAGCGTAGATGCCGTTACAGTAAGCCGCGAGACTACGTAAGAGTTAATTAATAGTTTTGTCGCCTCTGTAGGAAGGTTTCTTCGAACTGACTTGAGTTGTCTTAGGTGAAAAAAACCGGTGCTTACTGTCCTATTTATTTGACTTTTTAACGAAAAGTCTGAATCTAAATTAACGCCAAGAAGTTTGACTGTTGTCTTTGGAATAATATCGTTGCCGGAAATGGAAATAGGTGTATTGTCTATGAAATGTTGGCGTTTGTTTGTGGCCGCCCATAGAAACTCAGTCTTAGATGGATTCAGCTTCAGCTTGTTTGAAGACATCCAACGAGTTATTGCTTCTAGGCATTCAGCTATGCGGATTTTGAGACTGTTGATTTCGTTTGGAGAGCAGTAAAAATAAACTTGCTGATCATCAGCGTAGCAGTGGGACAGGAGACCAAATGACTCGATTACTTTGGCGACATCATTTGTAAAAAGGATGAAAAGAAGTGGGCCTAAAACGGATCCTTGGGGTACCCCTGAAGAAAGTGTTGCGAAGTTAGAGAGCTTATTTCCAACCTTAAATGCAATAATTATTATAATTTATTAATATTCGGCTAATTTTATAGCGCTATTTTCGTGAAAAATCACCTCAAGGGCGCTGATGCTGTACGTAACATACCCAAACACCGGTTTTAGTATTTTTTGTATAATTTTTTATGTGACACATCATAAGAGAGCCCCTGCCTGCACAATGTAAAGACAAGGAAACTATTTCACCATCGGGTTGGGCGGTGTTGTGAGACGGGTTTAGTTAGGGGCTGTAGGAAGGCATTTATTAATGCGAGTTTTGAAGAGACTCGGAAGGAGAAAAAAAATGCCGGTCACTAAAAAAGTACAGAAACATTCCCAAGTATTGATGGTGCTACAGCCGACATTCCCAATCATTTGCGAACACTTACACTCTGCGTACGGTTACCCCACGTGACTCTACCTAAAAATATCAACAAGACTGTTGAATTACATGTTCATTAATCCAAACTCCGAGACGTGTGATCTTGTGACGGCAGAAGCACAAGTGCAGTTCCGTTAATATTTAGCGAGTGCTATTAATGGAGGAACGGCAGCGCTTTCGGTTTTAACACGTGTCACTGCCCGGCCGTGGCGCGGCACACTTGTCCGCTGGTGCCTGACCGGCCCATCCGCCCGTGCAGCGGGCTCCTTAGTACCTACACACCTGGCACCTGGTAGCTGGACTGATCGGAGAGTCGGCCGTCTAGATCAGAGCTTCCTGAACTTATTGGGCTCACTACCCCTTTTCATCACGCTAGTCTCACACGAGCGCTGTACTATCTTGCTGTATTTGGGCGTGGTCTATATCACAATATCGCTCGCCGTGCGATCAATACAAACGTCTCACACAAGACAGATAAAATACATATATTACACGTGTGGGCGTGGCTTAGATGATACTTAGATGATATCTGCTAGGAAGATTGTAGCTTCCGTTTGAGACTAGAACATATATTATAATCTATAAACGTAGGTCACGCCCAAATACCGCATGAGTATATGTGAGAATACACGAGCGCTGTATTCTCACATATACCGCTTGAGCGCTGTATGTGAGAATACAGCGCTCGTGTGAGAGTATAGTAGTAGTATAGTACGTAGTAGTTTTTATATACGTTTTTAATCATTAGAAATTTTAGGGCTGATTTTTTTTATTTTTTTTTTTATTATTTTTAATTAAAAAGAAAGACAAACATTCCCGAGTTACGAATAACCCAACAGTGTTTGAAAATCTCCTACTACCACCACAGAAAGCCGAAAATGTTGCTTGTGTTGTGATGGAGGACTTAGCCAGCCGAGGAATCGAACACGCGACGCCCGGGTGGGACCCAAGCGCTATGCCCACTCAACCAGTGACCAGTCATATATTTGATATATTCGGTACATTTGATATATTCGGAATGATTAAGAAAAACTCACCTTACCTTAAAAATAAATTTTGAATTAAAATTTAATTTAAATTTCAAAATGATTACCGGTAATATCTAAGTAGGCATTTATTTTCAACGTGCGTTTTTTTTTTCATATTTGCTCGACACATGATAGAATTCACTGATGTTTCCCTTAGGGCCTACGTCATCTCCGGAAATGTTGCGTGGAGGGCCTTTTTATGGAAAATAAAATGAAATGTGTCGCCTAAACCTCTAACGGTGTTGGACGCGAGTGAGCGGCGATAAATAAAATAACACTTTCAAACCCAGACAAACTTTAAAAGTATATAAATTAACCGAAAATAAAATAATTCATAACCAGTGAAAATGGAGGAAGCGGTTGATCCGCATGCCTTCATTACTAAGGCGAAACAAAACATAAGCGACTTACATACAATCATAGAAGAAAATAAACTTACCAAAGAAACCAAATCAAAAATGATGAAAGAAATAAATAACATCATGGAAATGGTATCCCACATGGCAATAGAATTAGCTAAATTACAAGAAAAATGTGAAATTCAAGAAAAAAACCAAACACAAAAAAACTCATTTTCGTACTCTTCGGCAGTAAAAAACTTAATACCACAAACGCAAGAAAAACGATTTCCTATAATTATAAAAAGCTTAAAAGAAGAAGACACTGAAAAAATAAAAGAGAAAATACAAAAAATCAAAATATCGCAGTTGGGAATTCGAGTAAGTGAAATTAAAAAAACAAAAAAAAACATTATAATAACATGCCCAGAAAAAGAAGAGGCAAAAAAATTAAAAGATAAGATAAATGAAGTCGACAAAACCATAATAGCGGAGGTACTTGTGAAAACGGATCCATGCGTAATATTCAAAGGACTTGACAAAGACTATACCGAAAAAGAATTCTTAGAAGACATAATTGAACAAAACAACGACATCAAAATGATATGTGAAAAATACCAAGATAAAAACATATTACAAGTTAAAGCCATCATTACGAACAAAAAAACTAACAACAAAAACTTAATTCTCCAAACTAATCCAGAATTGAGACTACATCTTATAAATAGAAAAAAAATTCATCTAGGATTCATGAGAATCTATGTAACCGATTGTAACGTTCTTACCCAATGTTTCCATTGTCAAAGATTCGGACACACAGCACAAAAATGCTACAATAAAATGAATAAACCAACATGCAAGCACTGTTCAGAAGATCATCCCATCTCCGAGTGTAAATCCCTGGAACTACCGCCCAAATGCGCCAACTGTCACGCAGCTAACAAGAAGAAAGAAATAAACTCCTTCAACAGTAAAATGAATGAAATAGACCACCGAACAAACAGCGAAACATGTAAGTTTCGTTCTTACATGCTTAAATTAGCCAAAGAAAGAATAAACTACGACATTGAATAAAAAAAACTTATATATAATATTGCAAAATACAACCAAAAATGCATTAATTAAATGGATGATTTCGTAAATAGTGAATTAGAATTAAATATTAAAATTCAAGAATATGAATGTATTTGTACTGATTCATGTAACAAAATTATTTCTAAAAACATCAATGATATAATTATTATGCACATAAACATCCGTAGCATTCAGAAAAATTTAGATGAACTAATTTTAAAAATAAATAATTTAATTAAAAAGCCGGACTTCATAGTGTTAACCGAAACATTTACGAACGCTGAGTCACCGTCTTATCACTTACCTGAGTACAATTATATTTCTACCAAAGTAGATATCAACAAAAATTCGGGAATAATAATATTTGCAAATAATAAATTTAGTATTGTTAACATTATAGAACACCCAATACATTTGGTAAACTGCATCGAAGTACATTTCAAACTCGACAAATCAATATATCATTTAATAGCTATCTATAGAACGCATGGCTCGAGTATTATTACGTTTATTAACGACCTCAAATACATATTATTAAAATTAAAAAATAAACTCTGCTTCGTGGTGGGTGATTTTAATGTGAACATTAATGAAAAAATAGAAAATAATAACAAAACTGAACACATCAATTGTATGACTGAACAAAATTTCATATCTTGCATAAATAAAAATACTAGAGAAATAAAAGAACATACTCCATCTTGTTTAGATCACATTTGGACAAACGTAAACATTAAAGATCTTCACAAACTAAAATCAATTGTTTGGAAAACTAACATAACTGATCATCATTCATGCTTACTTCTGTATAATAATAATATTAAACATAAAAAACATAATTTAATACCCAAAAAATCAACAATAGACATGACTATTCTCTCCGAAAAACTAAAAAATGAAGATTGGAACAATGTTTTAAAGAGTGATGATACTGAAATATGTTCGACTAACTTTGAAAAAATCCTGTCACAACACATTAAAAATTCGACAACTGAAATAATAATACACATAAAATCAAAATTAAGATGTTTAAAACCTTGGATTACCAAAGGACTTATAATATCTATCAGAAACAAAGAAAAACTTTATAAAACAACTTTAAAAAATCCCCATGATGAAAAAGCATATAATTTTTATAAAAAATATAAAAATAAATTAACTTCTTATATTAAAAAAAGTAAAGAAGAGTTTTTTAAAAATAAAATATTATCTTCAGAAAATAATCATAAACAAATGTGGAAAACTGTGAATATGGCCATAGACAATACAAAAAAAACTCAAAATATTAAGTACATCGAACATGATAAAAAAATTATAGATGCCAATTTACAGCCTAAACAATGTGCAAACATATTTAATTCCTTCTTTGCAAATGTCGGAAAAAATCTTGCAAAAAATATTCATAAACCTTCTAACCCGGAAAAACATAAAAATAAAAATTTACAGATACGTAATATACTTTCAACATTTGAAATAACAACAGAATGTGAAATCTTAAAAATAATAGAAAATATGAAAGGAGGTTCGTCTCCCGGTTTTGATTCTATTACAACACACATGTTAAAATCTATGTAATCTTACTTAATAAAACCCATCACTCATTTAATAAACTTGAGTTTAACGAAAGGAATATTTCCAATGAACTACAAAAACACAATAATCTCACCTATTTACAAATCTGGTGATCCACACCAAGTAACGAATTATCGCCCAATTTGTCTCATTTCTAACATAGGAAAGATCTTTGAAAAAATAGTAAAAAAACAATTGGTAAATTTCCTAGATAGTAATAAAATACTAAACAAAAACCAGTTTGGTTTTATTAAATCACTCAGCACACAAGATGCAATTGCTAACGTAACTTCATACATTTACGAATCATTAGATAAAGGTAAAAAATGTGCGGGCATATTTATTGACCTCAGAAAGGCTTTCGATAGCATATCCCATGAGATACTATTAAAAAAATTAAATGATATTGGCATAAAAGGCAACGCGATTAAATGGATCACCAACTACTTAAAAAACCGCCCTCAAGTGGTAAAAATCAATTGTATTAATAGTGATCAAGAGATTTCAAGCTTTGGAATCCCCCAAGGTACAGTGCTTGGACCAATCCTTTTTACCATATATGTAAACGATATTTTTTTTCAACATCTACATGGTCAAATTACATCATACGCCGATGATACAGTTTTAATAATAAGTGAAAATACTTGGGAAAATGTAGAATTACAGGCCACAGAAGACATCAATACGCTTAAGAATTTTTTCGACACTAATTTACTATCACTAAATAGTGAAAAGACATTTGTAATTCCATTTGCAATCCATCCAAACGACGCTCCCAAAAATTTTAACATTGTCATACACGATAACACTAAAATTCACAGCCAACATTATTGCAAATCAAACTGTACAATATTAAAAACAACAAATAAAATTAAATATCTCGGCGTAATTATCGATAAAAATCTGAAATGGAAGGAACAAATATGTCAAGTAGTAAACAAAATCAGAAAATTAATATATATATTTTTAAGAATTAGAAATTTTCTGTCGGTAAAAAATCTATATTTGATCTACTATGCCTTAGTTCAATCCACTCTACAATACGCTATTATTAGTTGGGGATCCGCGTATAAATGTAACCTTCTTCCAATAGAAATTGTACAAAGAACAATTATTAAAATTATATTAAAAAAATCCTTGGACTACCCAACTGAACGCCTGTTTGAAGAATTTCAAGTTCCCACATTTAAAGATTTATATATTAAAAATTCAGTAATTCAAATAATAAAGGAAAAAGATAAATATCCATTTTTAAATGAAAACAGAACTCGACTTAAACATGTTTTTCTATGCCCAAAACTAAATACGTCTTTTGCACAGCATCATTATACTTATCAGGGAAGAACTTTTTTCAATCGTCTACCAGAAGAAATCAGAAGCATCAATGATAAAACCCGAATACTGCTTTCTGTCAAGAGACATTTTAAAAATATTCTTAAAAAAAAAACTACTGTCAACTAATCTTACAAATATCTTAGTTCATTAAATAATAAATTCATCAAATATCTTAGTCCATAACATTCTTTCTTTAAAAAAAAAAAACACACCATTATCAAATAAATACTGCAGCTCACATATATTTATGTACAATTCATTATTTAAGTACTAACTTATACCTAACTAATAACTAATAGCATTTATGTACACTCCCCTTCCATACACAAGCAAATGCTTTTAATGGAAGAGTAGTAAAAAAAAACCTGTAAAAAAATATATTTTGTTGTAAAATTGTAATTATAATAAATGTTTCAATAAATAATAATAAAAAATAAAAAAAAAAAAAAAATAAAAAAAAAAAATGTGTCCTAAACCCTACGGCATGTACGCTGTAGGGTAGGAGGAGAATCTTCATTCTTCGTCTTGAATATTGCCAACAAAATTTGGACTTGAAATATTTTTTATTATTCTTTACTTTGCCCCTGGAACTACCACCGCCACTTCTTCAGGGCCCCCTAGCGATATAGCCCACTTTGGGAATCACTGGTGTAGAGTGTGGTTTATAACGTATGGTGCCAATGCGCAGGCATTCGTCCTTGCCTTGCAGTAAGCATCACGAATAAATAACGCACCTTGAAAAATATTAGAACGTATATGATTTGTGTACCTTCTTTTGAATTATATCTTGTTTGATTTTCAGTTTTCAATAAAATCGTGACTACCTGAAATAAGTGGCTCGATCGATTGAATCAAATTCCTGTGGTTGGCCATATGAACAATCGGGATATTATACTAGGAGTATGTTGTACAGAATTTTAATTGAATGTAATGACAGAATATGAATGAAGTAAATTCTTAGAGAATCCAATAAGATCTTTGACTACGTTAGGGAACGTACCCATACTACGTAACCAACTATTTGCAATTTTTAACCCCCCCCCCCCCCCCCCGGTGACAAAAAACCTAAGCCCCCCGCCGCTCATTTGTACCAAGCGTGGTATTTTGAAGCCCCCCCCCCCCCGAACAAGTCACGTAGTATGGGTACGTTCCCTTATGTGTTTTGTTAAAGTTATTTACGATAATAATAATAATAACACTTGCCAATTATAACACGTATAATGTTACTATGCTGATTTCTAACAGTACATACGAAAGATATTGTCTCTCGTGTCTACGGTTAACGAAGTTAAGTTCAATGTATGAAGAATGATGAATAAGTAAGTCTAAAGCTATGGTTTGAAAGAGAGAGTATGAAAACATTGTACAATATAGTTGTGAATGATGCAGATGAAAAATTGGATCAGGTGGACGAGTTTGTGTGTTTGGAAAGTACGTCTACCAGAGATGGAAAGCCTGGTACGGATAGATATTTAAAAAAAAGGGTAAATACAGGAACTCCGTTAATAGAGGACTGAACGCGGCTAACCAAAAAAATGTCAAAGAGGCGAAGCCAGCATTCCACAGTGAAAAGCTGGTACCAAACCATGATCTATGGCAGTGAGACATGGAACCGGCAGAGGAAGGATGTAAGATGATAAAACCATGTATGATCGTGTGAAAAATGTGGAGATTTACAAAGAATCCTTAGCTGATGAGTACGATTAAGAAAGGGACGCTTGGATGGTTTGGTAATATACAGCGATTAAACGAAGAAGAGAGTATAAGGGGAATATACAACGTGAATGGTAGAAGAAGTCATGGGCACTTGTGGACATAGCACAATCGAGGGAATCAAATACTTAGTCTTACCGGTATTAATATCATACACAAAACATTTTTTTAAATTAGCTCCACACTGAGACCCTGAGAAAAAATATTTTTCTCAGGGCCTATTTCATCTTTGGGGATGCTCTGTGGAGGGTCTTTTTAGGGAAAGGAAGGAGGGTGGGTAGGAATCTGGGGGACAGTGTGTCCAGGAGTGACGCCTCCCACTGCGGTACAAGGCAATGTTCCGAGAGAATCCTGCCGTAGAGGTCAAAAGATCTTCCTTAACCAGTCTCTCTCGATCCGGCCTGCTACGCAGTTGGTGGGCAAACGCATCCGCCGCCAAGATCCGGACAAATCTCTCCCCACGAACCCGGGCACCCCTGCTACGTCCCCAATCGTAGCGAATCACTTGGAGTGACCTCTGGCAGAGGTGTTGGTTAAAAGTTAAAACGTGTAATATTGTTGCTATTTATGCTTGTATTATGTGCTAAGATTATGTCATAAACCCCATTACATTCCTGAGTATATCGACGGTCCCGCATAACAATATCAGATCTGCTAAAAATTTTAAATCGTTTTGTTAATTTTTTTTTTTTTTTTACAGTGAATACCGCACAAGAATCTCAACTGCTCCCGTCTGGAGCCAGTGAGACTATGGCATCCCCAATTGGGGTATGTTGTGAGGCTGAAGGTAGTGGGGAGGGGAAGGCGTTGGGGAAGAGGAAGGTTGGGAAGTACCTGGCTATTCAGATCTGGTCACTAAACACGGCTAAAGCCATTTTCAAGCAACGTTTCAATTCTGAATGGTGGTCTTACACCAGGGCGATACTGATAGTATCTTCCACTCTGGAACATGCCGCAAATATACTTTATATTATTTTAAATGAATTAATTGTGAAATAACACAAATTAATCAAATAAAATTTATTTGCGCATGCCAGGTTCGAACCCGCGACCTCCGGATTGTGAGTCAAGAGTCTTACCCACTGGACTACGGAGGTCGTCCAGTGGGTAAGACTTAGCCTATGTCATCTTTGAGAATGCTGTGTGGATGGTTTTTTTAAGGAAAGGAAGGAGAGGAGAGTTCTGGGAAGGAAAAGAGTTTAAGGGGTGGGTAGGAATCTGGGGTTCAGTATGTCCTGGTCATCCGCCTCCAAGACCTAGACAAACCTCACCCCATGAACCCGGGCACCCCTGCTAAATCACCAAACGTAGCGAACCACTTGGGGTGACCTATGGCAGAGGTGTTGGTTATCCAATAAAGGTTCCCGGGGCTGCGGTACCCATTCCCGCCTCCCAAATTAAATGAAAGGCAAAATACCAAGTGACCTCCCAGGTAACTAACTATGTCCTGTATATGTATTTTCTGCCTACACAGAGTATTTTTTCATAAAAACGGCGCTGTTATCATGAAAAAGTTATTCAAATATTGTTATTATCTTAACAACACCATATTTCTTGATCTCAGAAACAATAAAAATAATACAGGGACGAAACTTCAAACATATCTACTCCAAAACTACAAAATCGAACCTTCCACATTGTTTTTCGGGGCGTCGATATATTTATGAAATATGACTTGTGATTTTTCATGTTATAATATTGTGGTGTGTAAGTTTATACGTAAATGATCCCTTGTACTTGCTACCCTTGAAACGTACTTGATCGATTTGTCTCGGAGGAGAATGGTCGGAATAGAAATTCAGGGGATAATTTGTCAAATTTAGAACAGGGTCTCATCTCGTGTGAAAGGTACTAATTTACATTCATATGACGTAGCCTTTGTTCCGTAACCTAGACATATGCACATACAGGACTTAGACATGACGTATTATATAACTTTTCTTTTCGTAAATTATTCATACGTAACTATTTCCGTACAGCGTACATCATAGGTCTTGACAAGGTCTTGACCATTTAAATTGTTCAGGAGAGAAAATTCTAAAATAATCTATATTCTATAATAATCTATAACAAGCAATCTTCCGAAAAGGCCCTCCATTGATATGCTTGGTGTAACCCTAAGTGACCAGCTCAGGTATGGGGGCTCCATCGAAGCCAGAGTAAAGTTTGCCTCCCAAAAACTGGGCGTACCTACTGTACAGGGCCCGCAGATAATTTAATTGTACACAACTGCTAACTTTGTGCAAATCACAAGTACGCCCCACGGTTGAATTTGGCAGCCATCTCTGGTCTGGAGCTCCAAAATACCTGAAAAATACCCTCGACTCTGTGCAGAAACGGGCGGTCCGTTTGATAGATTCTCCCATCTTAACAGACGGATTGCAATCTTTAGAGCACAGGCGTCGGGTGGGAATGCTATCCTTGTTCTACCGGTATTACAATGGAACATGCTGCCCAACATTTGTACACGGTTGACATTTGTCACATGAGAACGGGTCGTTTCTTCGACTCGTTCTTGTGTTCAACAGCCTTGTGTTTCCTCCTTCCTACAACATGGGTCTCCTCAAGACCAATGTTCATTCCTTCCTCTCCTCAAAAAGACCCTCCACACAGCATCCCAGATGACATAGGCCCTGAGGGAAATTATTTTCCTCCTGGGCCCCCTGTGTGGAGTTAATGTAAAAAAAAAATATATTGGTTTTTAAAAATTCTTTATGTGAATAGTGCACAAGAGTTCCAACTGCCCCAACCGCCTGGAAAGCCAGTGAGACTATGGCAATTTCCAATTGGGGTGTGTTGTGAGGCTGAAGGTAGTGGGGAGGAAGGAGATGGAAAAGAGGAAGAGAGAGAGATGGGGAAGTGCCTGGCTATTCAGATCTGGTCACCAAACATGGCTAAAACCATTTCAAGCTACGTTTCAATTCTTAATGGTGGTCTTACACCAGGGGGATACTGAGAGTATCTTCCACTGTGTAAAGTTCCGCAAATATACCTTATAATATTTTAAATGAATCAATTGTGTGATAACACAATTCAATCAAATAAAATTTACTTGTGCTCGGCGGGATTTGAACCTGCGAACTTTGGATTGCTATTCGAGGGCCTTACCCCACAACCACGGAGGTCTTCACCGTGGTTGTGTACCACCACTGTTTTTCTTCTCCAGAATTTGACAATTCTTATTTGATCAAAATCAAATTATTTTAATTTTCTATTATGTGCCCCCAGCGTTGCTCAATGTTTCCGCAGATAAAAATCAAATGACTTCCAAACACCTATAATTTTCCAATTACTAATGATGTAATGATTCGCTTATAAACTTTGTCGGTCTTCCAAGGAAATTGTAGAAAGTTCTAGGTAATATTAATATCTTATCAACGCAAGATTCAGCGCGTGACGAGGAAATTAGAGTTTAATGTTGATTTTTTCCCACAATGTTTCAATTAATGTTTTTTTTCTTTGCGTCACAATTAATTCGATATACATAATGGCCCTCACCTGCATTGCGTTATTTATAAAGTTATTAAAATAATATTATGTTCTTTACTTTTCATTGTTGTGCATTTTTATACCACTTAAACTATGTATGTTAGTACTGGGCGTTGACGATAATTCTATCCAACGCCAACGTCGTTATCGTTGGCAATTTTCAACTGTTGAAAATAACGTCGACGTTGACGCAACTATAATAGGAGATCGACACGATACTAACAAAAAATATATCGAAATCGTATTAAGGAATCCCTTTTAACGGGTGGTTCCCGGATCATTGATGTATTATTGATTATTATTACCTCTACGCCCCACGCCCCACACACGTAATAATAATCCTATAATAACGTTGAAAGTTGAAACTGTTGGAAGACGTTGGTTTCGGTGTTGAAAATATTATCCTGTTGAAGATATAGTTTGCTTGTCACTGATAAATTCGCTTGTTGCTTGGCGCTACGTATCGGCCGTATTGGACGGGAAAAAAAAGTGCAGTAGGTACGTACATTACCAAAAGACCATGTCTAATTGGGTATAATATCGTTCACGAAGTGTGATCTCTTGACCCTTTTGACTTAATCATTCCAACACCGTTGAAAACAATAGGTACAAAACATAGCTGTTAGAGACAATTATCAATAGGTTATTTTTTGCTTGTCGTTGATAAATTTGATTGTTCCCTGGCGCTGCGTATCGGCCGTATTGGATGGTAAAATAAAATAAAACGTGCAGTTGGTATGTACATTACCAAAAGACCTTGTGTAATTGGGTATAATATCGTTCACGAAGTGTGATCTCTTGACCCTTTTGACTTAATCATTCCAACACCGTTGAAAACAATAGGTACAAAACATAGCTGTTAGAGACAATTATCAATAGGTTATTTTTTGCTTGTCGTTGATAAATTTGATTGTTCCCTGGCGCTGCGTATCGGCCGTATTGGATGGTAAAATAAAATAAAACGTGCAATTGGTATGTACATTACCAAAAGACCTTGTGTAATTGGGTATAATATCGTTCACGAAGTGTGATCTCTTGACCCTTTTGACTTAATCATTCCAACACCGTTGAAAACAATAGGTACAAAACATAGCTGTTAGACAATTATCAATAGGTTATTTTTTTGCTTGTCGTTGATAAATTTGATTGTTCCATGGCGCTGCGTATCGGCCGTATTGGATGGGAAAATAAAAAAAAACGTGCAGTAGGTACGTACATAACCAAAAGACCATTTAAAATATCGAGTAATGTTGTTCACGAAGTACAAACTCTTAACCCTTTTTATTTATTAGGCAGTTGAATCGTTGACTGCGTTGAATAATATTCGCATGTAGGTATTATATTTCAACTGTTGGCGCTAATTATTTTCAACAGCGTTGGACGTTGAAATAATATATAAAACTATTGTTTCCAACGGCTAGTTATATTTTAATACAGTACTAATGTATGTACCTATACCTTTCTTCATCCTACTTACCATCAAAACCTAACCTGTCTGACATTATTTGCTGTGACAATATTACACCTATGGAAGAATCAATCTGTTAGGAACCAGTGCAATGATTAACTCATATAGGAGTTGATCTCTAGTTCTTAATATCGATTCAAACGGAGACTTGTGCATGTGCTCGGCCAAGTGATTATCATAATAACACAACAAGAACGTGCGGTGAGAAATCCGAGTGGTCAGAATCCCTCCCAGCGTCCAACGTTCATTGGTTGTTGTGTCATTGAAACACCATATTTTATTTTGATTAAATATAAAAAATAATAATATTTATTTTTTTATGACGCTGCTTCCAGTTATGTTTGGACAAAGACATGCTAAATAATAAAAGTAATTGCTAATATTCCAATGAACCTTCCTCGTGCCCATTATCGTGACCAAGTTTCGTATTATAAGTTATAATGTGAGAAGTTCTCTATGGCCCAGTTTACATATCGGCATGCGCACCTCACTCATGGGGCATAAAGTATCATACCGATATATCGGCGTACCGCACCCAAAGGGTTAGGTCGTAGTAAAGTGTATGAAAACTGCTCTTTACTTATTTACAAAGTCGCGGACTGTTTTGCTGTGAAAGTTTGAGATTTGTTGGATAAACTGTCAAGAATAAAATAATTAGGCGTTGAAAAAGATTTCGCAATGGAAACAAATATAGGTATTCATTGCGTTCATTGTGGTAAAATTTGGAAATTTGGATTATTCTGTTATCACATTTATTATAAGTGGAATAATTGATAATATGGTTTAGGAAATAAGCTATCAGATAAGATTAATTAAATACAACCTAATGTTAGTTTTCAGGTAAATGCAGTGTCATTTTATTTTGTTATAAAGAATACATTAACAGTATAAAGAAGCTTTGACTGTCCCTGTCCAACTAGGAAGGTCTCCCGTTCTAGGACAGTCAAATTTCGTTTATATTGGGTATGTCGGTACATGATAACTCATATATGTAGTATTAAGTAAAGTTAAAATTCACAGATTCCATTCACATAATTATAATATACGGTACAGTAGGATAGTAATAGTAGACTAGGTTCTAGAATCAATTTATTAACGAATATACGAATATGTAAGAAACAATGTTTTCGCGGTGAGTAGGTAAAGAAGAAAAACCAGTAAAGGAAAAAAATTTGGGAAATTAAGAAATATATGGGGCATTCGTAATACATAATTATCACATAGAAATTTTTTATAATATTTCTGACTCTGTCCTGCCTAAATTTAGAAACATATTTCAGAATTGTTGAAAATCACTTCTTACAGAATTGCCTCGAGGATCATTAAAGGGTGCAATAATGGATGGCAGGAAGCCGGTAGATAATATTTCTGATACATTTATCAATCTAATATCAAATCGCACATTTGATTTATTCATATAAAAAAAATTAGAGTGTGCAGTTCACAAGCGGAAGAAGTGAAACCTTCAGAAAACTAAACTTCGAGAGAATGAGACGAATGCAGAGTATCGGGAGTAGGATAATTGTAGGGTTTATTGAAGTGAAAACTTCTTTAACACTGTTGTGATTTGAACTCGGTGAAACGAAAAATAGCGACACTAAAAAGAGACAAACACATACATCTATAGAATTTAGCCTGCGAGAGAATGAGATAGTATAATCGGTCTCCTCTTTGTGCGGTGCTTCTTAGCCTCCCCACTCTTGTCTACATTAATTTTCTGAAGGTTTCACTTCTACTCTATTTGTGAATTGCATACTCTGTTTTTTTATTATAATATTGTTACCAAGTTTAAAATTTATTTTACATTTTATTCTACGAAGCACCGCACTTAGAGGAGGCCGATAAGCTACGAAGCACCGCATAAAGAGGACACCGATTAGTCTATCTCATTCTCTCGTAGGCTAAATCCTATAGATGTATATGTTTGTCTTTTTAGTGTCGCTGGTTTCCGTTTCATCGAGTTTCAAATCACAACGGTGCTAAAGAAGTTTTCACTTCAAAAATTTCGTAAAATAAATTCACTTTTAGTTTTAGTATATTGTATGTTACCATGTTATGCAAGTACTTATGCAATTAAAATGATGCGTTTTAACGATACAACTGCCATGTTCAGATGTCACGGACCCGTGTCAGGCCGGGTGCCCCGATAGCAGATAGCAGATGCGCTTTCATTGTTTGTGACAACTAAGTAATGAATTGCTTCTGTCGGCGGTAATTGAAGTTATGGAATTTTCATGCGTTGTCGCAAAAACACGTTTAGTTTTCATTTATGCACAAACCTCGTGATTTATCGTTTCGCAATTGGTCACAATGTGGAAGTACGTACCCTGAAATACACAAATAACATGTCCACATATTATTATTTACTCTTCTTTATTTTGATGTCACATCCTGGTGACCGGCCAACTCAGAATGAAACCAACTCAGAACCACCTCAGAAAGGTCATTAAGAGTGATGATAAAAATATTGGTTAAATAGGTTAAGTTAGGTTAGGGTTACCGGCTACTTTAAAATTATTTCTTCAAATTTTGCAAATTCACTTTGTGGCACCATTTTATTAATGAAATAATTGCAAACACTTTGTTTTTACCACGATAATCTTTATTTAAAAAATCAACATGTTTCGAGAACGATGTTCTCTTCATCAGGACATGAAATGTACTAAAAACTAAATTATCAAGTATAGAAAAACAGGCGTGGGTAGAAAAAGACGAGGGTGAGTAGAAGAAAGTTAAAATTTTACACACTAACGTTAGTGGTTTTTACTTAGATCTTTTAGAAATATTAGACATAAGAAAAATGTCAATAGAATTTTAAATATTATTAATAATCAAATTAATTTTGTGAATAACCCTATCTTAAACATATTTCCATTGTAATTTTTTGTCTTTGATCTTCTAAGCACCCCCCCCCCCTCACCCCCCTGTTGATCTTCTAAGCACTTCCCCTTTCCACCTCTCTCCCCTCCACTACTTCCATTTCTACCCCCGCCTGTCTTTCTATCCTTGATAATTTAGTTTTTAGTACATATAATGTCCTGCTGAAGAGAACATCGTTCTCGAAACATATTGATTTTTTAAATAAAAATTATCGTGGTTAAAACAAAGTGTTTTTAATTATTTCATTATTAAAATTATTTTTTCATAGCTTTTATTGACCTTTCTGAGTTGATTTCATTCTGAGTTGGCATGGAACCCACATCCTACGAGAGATTCACAACCATTTTTTGTAATCATGGTCTTATGCAGAGCGCAAATTAGTGAATGGCAATTACCTTTTTTTTAATTCCCTTCTTATAATTCTACGTTCTTCCCAAATAACTTCGTTTCATTTCACACCAAAAGACCATTCTATTTTTAATTTCTAATAATATGACTAAGGTAGCAGTTTTATCCATTTGTTTTTCAAGCATTTAGTTTCAAGTTTAAACACTGCACATGGATAGTGCTATATTAGTTAAGAGACTAACTAACTAACTAACCATCACGCCGTTTCCCCGCAGGGGTAGGCAGAGAGGACGGACCGCCAAACAACTCGGTCTTGGCACACACTCTTTGCCTCACTCACATTCATACATCGTCTCATACATTCTCTTCTATTATTCTGACTTTTGACATGACCCGACTCAAGTATCTGATTCACTTGATCGTGCCATGTCTTCCTCGGGGTTAGTTAGTTAAGAGGGTATGGTATTACCAGAGAAAACCAGAAATATGTCATTTTTAAAACAGATTTTAGACGTATTGACTCTTTTTTTTCTTGTCAGTTTGTGTATTTATTTGCGCACTTACAAACTAATATATTTCAGATTTTTTTAACATTCTTATTTAACTTAGACATTATAAAAAAATGATAAATACTTTTAATCAAAAAATAATTACAAAAAGTACATTATTTTAATATTTTTATCATCACGCCTTTCAGCATTTTTGGATGAAGGTATAAATTAAAGCAAATTTGGAATGAAATAAAATCGATATTGAGTTATATTTTTAAAAAGTTGGTACGGAGAATAATTAATCTTTCTTATTGTAACCGCCCTGCACGATCGTAAGAACAACTTCGACGAAATGTGGATTTTCGGCCGCTGGCTGGTTAAACGCTCAACCAGGCGGCGTTTGGGAAATGATTTTTTTGAATATAATATAGTTATCGACCACTTGCGTATCGGTACGTTTTGCGTTTTTTTATTAGTTATTTCTTATAGAAGGATCTTCCGAAAATCGTTAAAATTGCCTGGTTTTGAAGGTTGGCTCAACAGACGTTCAGTTCAGTATACGAACTAAACAGATTTAAAAAAAGTTTGTTTATTATCAGAGTATTTTCTTCTGATAGAATAAAAAAACCTTAAAAATTTGTCTACTTTTTAAGGAGAAAAATGGGGAATTGGGAAACCAAAAAATGAGAAACCTCGATTTTGATGATTTTATTTAGGTATTATCAGCGTGAGGTGCAGTTGTCCCTTTCGCTCAGTATTCGAGGGAGTAAGAGCGACAGTGACAGCAACAGTTTGGTAATACACCTATTGTTCAAATTTCTCGGCGACCAGGTTTACTCCTACGGCATATTTTCAATTTATTTATTATTTCTAATATATTTGTGATAACTGCACCATCTGACAGCACTTTATTATTGATAGGAAAGATACCTGAAATTGGTCACATTAATAATTTCACCATAATGTAATAATGTTTTAGAACTGCCCGAGACATGCGTATGTGAACAAAATACCATTGTAGAGAAATTGCATCATTAAAAATTATACGAAAGTGCTGACTCGCTAGTTTTCTGAATGCAAGATCCTAGATTCTACTCGAATATGAATGTTATGATTTATACATGAAACTGGCTGGGAAGTTGTAGTATGGGGGTGGGATATCTTTCCCCTGCAGGCGTTTTCAGAAAATAGTACGGGGTTGTCTGGGAACTTTTCTTCAAATTGCAATGTACTAAATATTTGCGGTCGAACGTGTCACCGCTGTGATTACTGTGGATTCAAAATATAATCAATATATTTTTTCAAATATTTCTTTCGTTCGTCGGTCCATCTTTTTTGGCCGCTTGCGCAGATAACTTTGTAATCACCGTCTTACTGATTAGGTTCTTATACGCCAGTTCAACGTTGGTATTGTAGTCAGTCTTAAGCCGGGTTTAACGCCGCGGTAATAAATCAAGTTTTTCGTTGTTCCGACCTTACTCACTGCGTTATATTTACATCGCGTTCACAAGTAAGGGGATACAGGGATAAACCGATAGAAGTAAGTCTTGGACTTGTCTGCTGTTTCAGAAATAAAGTCGATGTTTACTTACATTGATGAACGATTTTTACTTACATTGATGAACGATTTTCACTACATTGATGAACGATTTTTACTTATATTTGTGATGAATTTTTACTTACATTTATGAACGATTTCTACTTACATTGATGAACGATTTTTATTTACGTTAATGAACGATTTTTACGAAGATCGATTTTTATTTTCATTGATGAACGATTTTTACTTACATTAATGAACGATTTTTACTTACATTGATGAACGAGTTTCAGTTACAACGATGAACGATTTTTACTTACACTGAAGAACGATTTTCATTGATAAACGATTTTTACTTACATTAATGATCGATTTTTACTTACATTAATGAACGATTTTTACTTACATTGATGTACGATTTTGACTTACATTGATGAACGCGTTTTACTTACATTAATGAACGATTTTTACTTACATTGATGTACGATTTTGACTTACATTGATGAACGAGTTTTAGTTACAACGATGAACGATTTTTACTTAAATTGAAGAACGATTTTTATTTTCATTGATAAACGAATTTTACTTACATTAATGATCGATTTTTACTTACATTGATAAATTCAAAGATCAAATGCTTTCTTTTGGTTTTCATAATTTCATTAGCCCGTCTGGGATGTAGATGTAGAATAAAAAATAACACAAGAAGCGCTTGGGTGGGCGTGTTTCGTGATCCTAATATTTTCCTAATCGATGCTTAAATTTCCAACACAACTGTGTTTACGAAATTCAAATGGGAAGGAGATCTACGATATCCGGCGAGTTAAGTGAGGTGAAGCACTGTGCTATTAGGCTCAATTAAACATTTTCTTCCATTCGAATTTGTATTTTTTTAAATATTTTTTTTTTATATAAATACCGCATAAAAGTCCCCAACTGATCCCGTCTGGAGCCAGTGGGACGATGGCATCCCCAATTGGGGACATGTTGTGAGGCTGAAGGTAGCGGAGAGGGGAAGGAGATGGGGAAGAGCAAGGTGGAGAAGTACCTGGCTATTCAGATCTGGTCACCAAACACGGCTAAAGCCATTTCAAGCAACGTTTCAATTCTGAATGGTGATATAATAACGATACTGACAGTATCTTCCACCCTGGAACGTGCCGCAAATATAGTATATATTATTTTTAATTAATTAATTGTAAAATAACACAAATTAATCAAATAAAATTTATTTGTGCATGCTGCGTTCGAACCCGTAACCTTCGGATTGTGAGTCTTACCTTACCTCGGGACCACGAAAGCCTTCAGTATAGTAGGCACTTCTAGTTTTCTATGGACAAAAGGTCAAAACGTCTTATATAAATTGACGACATTAGCTTTATTTCATATCGGTATACTTCAAATTTCAAGTAATTTTCTATTCAGAAAGTTTTGTAGATTTGTTCGTCTTTGAACACTTACTCATTGCACAAAACCGCACGCAGTTCGTGGGAGAGATTATTTGGCTCAAGTGACAAAAACCTTACGCCGACGTTTATTTATTTCATACGAAGTGCGTTAACCCGGTCGATTAGGTCCATTAGTCACACAACCGCTACTGCTGAGCCGTTCAAAGTTTATTATTCCGTTACGTCAAAACTTGTGGTCACCAAAATGATGTAAAGTCAACAGTCAACATGGTCGTTACCGTTTATACTGATATGCGTGTCACATTAATATTATTCCACTTTGGGAATATTAAAACTATTCCCTGCGATGAACTGTTTTATTTCGCGACCTATTCATTCACACGGTATTGTGCTTTCCAATGAGTAGGAATAAAATCGTAACATTTAACTTGATAGTGAATTGAATCTCTTGCCACATCCTAACTAATATTCTTGTTGAAACTCCTCTGAAAATTGAACTTTTGTGTCTTTTTTTTACAATAGCTCCACGCAGGAGACCCTTAGGAAAAAATCCCTCAGGGTCTATGTCATACTTGGGTTGGGGACGCCATGTGGAGAGTATTTTTAGGGAAAGGAAGGCGAGGAAGTTCTGGGAAGGAAAAACTTTCCAATGAATAGGAATAAAATCGTAACATTTAACTTGATAGTGTATTGAATCTCTTGCCAAATCCTAACTAATATTCTTGTTGAAACTCCTCTGAAAATTGAACTTTTGTGTCTTTTTTTACAATAGCTCCACACAGAAGACTCCTAGGAAAAAAATCCCTCAGGGCCTATGCCATCTTTGGGGATGCTGTGTGGATCGTCTTTTAATGAAAAAGAGATAGGAAGTTCTGGGAAGAAGGCATGAGGGATGGTTAGGAATCTGGAGGTCTATGTGTCCAGGAGTGGAGACGTATGAATCCATCCCTCCCACTGCGGTGCAAGGCGATGGATCGAGAGAGTCCGACTGGAGAGGTCTAGATTATGTCTGCCTCAAGCAGTCTCTACCGATTCGGCCCACCACGCAGTAGGTTAGCAAACGCAATCACCACCTAGACCTAGACAAACCTCTCCCCAAAAACCTGGGCACCCCTGCTAAATCACAAACCATATCGTAATAAGGTGTAAACTGTAATATATAGATATAAATAAATAAATCACTTGGGGCGATCTACAGCAGGGTCTAATACCTACACCAATATTATTCTTCTTGGGTTCTGCCGCTGAAAGGTCCGCTGTTAAGCTTTTTCTTATACATACATGCGTTGTTTATGAGAAAGAGATCGATGTTTTAACGAGGCATGCTTGACTTCAAACGTTTCTTGTATTGTAGCAATCGCGTTTGACCTCTGATAAAAATACTTCTACTTACATATTCTGTATTAGTCACTTCTGCATCCATGCATGTCTTAATTGATATTGAATGTACGTTGCTCTTGCGGTTTATATTTTATTGTAATTTTAAGCATGCAAACCGCACCTAGAATGCTTTAATTAATTAAATGTACATACTGTGTGTTATTACAGAGGTGAAATTCGTTGCTTTATGGAAAATAATTGATTTTATTAACCTTGTAAAATGTTATAATTTTGCTAAACGTCGCTATCTCAGTCAACCTAAGAAGCACAGTAAATGTATTTGACGGCCTCCGTGGTCGAGGGGTAAGGCTCTCGACTAGCAAGCCATAGGTCGCGGGTTAAAATCCCGGCGTGCGCACGTATATTTTTTGATAATTTTGTGTCATTTCACAATTTACTCATTTAAAATAATACCTAAGTATATTTGCGGCACTTTCCAGATTGGAAGATACTCTCAGGATCGTCATGGTGTAAGATTATGAAATAGAATTTTTTAGATGTAACAATTTCGAATTGAAATTTTGCTTTAAATAGCTTTTGGCCGTTGCTAGATCTGAATAGCCAGGTACTTCACCATCTTCTGCTTCCCATCTCCTTTCCCTCTCCACCACCTTCAGCTTCACAACATATCCCAATCGGGGTTGCCGTAGTCTCCAGTGGCTCCAGACGGTTGGGAACAGTTGAGACCCTTGTGCGGTTTCACATAGAAAATGAATGAATGTTACGACATTTATACAAATTCTCAAATGAATGTTCAACTCAAATTCAAACCTTGGACTCCACTGTCGAGCGATTGAATTGAATAGGGAATAATTATGTGCACTGTGCAGCCACAATAATTATGTTATTATTAATAATTATGTTTCGGAAAAATGTTTATTCAGCACTAGTAGTGCAAGCTTGAAAACGTACTTGTCGGATTTTCAATAGGCTCGGCCAGACTTCCAAAGGCGTTCTGCTATGATTGGGATAGATATGTGCGAACAAGTATCAAGCAATACTAGTTGAACATTGATGTAACGGCCCAAATACATATATGTTATTCTGATAGGCACAATTTATTTCATATGCTTGATTTTGCCCTTTTGACGGCTTGATCATTTATTTGGGAACGTGTGTTATACGTTGTGCGGACTGTCTGGACGAGCTATTGTAGTTTTAGTTGCTTCTGTAATACATTTTCTGATGTAATAAAATTTGGTGTTTTTTATTTCGTAAAAAAAGTCAATGTTCACGAGGTTTTATATCTTACATAATATTAGAAAATTGCAAAAGCCAAACAATATTCCACAATATACCAAAATAGAAGACATAAGCTGCGTATAAACACGCAGGTATTTCCGCGAACCGAATTGCGGGAAAGGAATGAAGCAACCGCAAGCGGTGTCTCGCGTCGTTTGCCATTGCTTCGTATCTTTTCCATAAGTCGTGGCGCGGCTCGCGTTCGTGTTCATGCATGTATACGCAGCATAATATATATGACAAGAACGCCGTAATTTGCATGTAGACAAATTAATATTATTTTATCCTTATTCACCAGTTAATTTACCTGTTGTGAAAACCCGACATAATTGTTTATTGTGGAGTTACCTCCCTATCTGAGTAATATATGGAACTTGTAATTACGTTCAGTATCTTTTCCTTCTATCTTGCACGTATTAGAAATAGTATTATATTATGACTGATTGTTGAAAAATTTGCTTCATTTTCCTTGTGTACAGATATCGTTTGCTTTTTTGTCATGGACATAAAATATTTTTTCTTGGTATGTGTAGAAACAGCATCAACAACAGTAGTTATTTAATTACAGTACAAAGTTACTATAGTAATAATTATGCAAAGACATGGTTTTTAGGGTTCATAAAATGCAGAGATACATCTTTTTACATTAACTTCACACAGGAGACCCAAAGGAAAATCAAGTTTAAAAGCTCCAAGGTAGATAGATGTCTTTGAGGACGTTTAATCTTGGCCTTCCCAAGCTCCTTCAAATCAAATCAAATCAAAAAATATTTATTGTAAAATAAAAATTACAAAAGGTGTAGCTTATGGGTAGACCCCATTTCTTCCAGCTAACCACATTTATTTAATTACAATGTTTATATAATATTATTTGTTTTATTATAATTACAATGTTTATACAGATAAAATAACAATATTCCAATGAAAAAAAAATACAAATATATATACCAATAAAAATAGGCGTTTCATTTACGTGAGGTATTCACTCAACGTGTAGTGACATTTATTAACAAGGAAAGTGTTTAGTGACGATTTGAATTTGTGTGTATCTTGTATTTGTTTAATGTTATGTGGAAGGTTGTTATATACTTTAATGGCCATGTAGTATGGTCCTTTTTGGAATGTTGTTTTGTTTGCTTTTGGTATTAATAGGTTTTCTGTGAGCCTTGTAGCGTATTTATGTGTTGAGTTTTTTAGTGGGAACTTGTCTGTAGATGATCGCACTAACATGCATAACTCCATTGTATATATGTCTGTGACTGTTAGAATTTTCAGATTTTTAAACATAGGTCTACATGAATCTAAACGACCGGAGTTTGTAATTTTTCTTATGCATCTCTTTTGTATGATGAAGACATCGCGCTATCGGTCTTGAGTTCAGCAGGGACTTTGGTGCTTAAAATTATACAAGTATCGGTATATTATTTTCCCGATGATTTGTAACTTTGTTGAAACGTTTCCTTGTTTTACACTTTTCTGTGTAAAACCCACTCCATCGTTATCTGTATAATATAAGCAATACAACATATTTAAGTAACCACCGACCTTACTTGCAGTGGTTTGAGTGTGCCAAAGCGATTCCGCGAACCGTGATTCAGTGATATAGTAGATCAGCGATCGGCAATTAGTTTTGGTGGCGAGCCGTATGAATATGTAAAAAAAATTGGAGGGCCACGCGACCATCGTCGTCACTTGAGCGCGCGCGAGCCTGTTCAGTCAGTGCGCTTGTGACCTCCCGTCTGATGGCCCGTCGTCAACGGCTAGCCGTCTATCGTAAAGATTTACTCGGACATTGCTGGTTCGATCCCCTAATAGTTAATCCTCCATCATTACAGAATACAGAAGCCAAATTATCCACTTATTAACATGACCATCCAGTTAGTAGCGTTGTTTTTTTTTTTTTAATTTATATTAGGTAGCTCCACATAGGAGGCCCTGAGGAAAATATTTTTACTCAGGGCTGATGTCATCTTAGGGGATGCTGTGTAGAGGATTTTTTTACGGAAAGGAAGAAGAGGAAGTTCTGGGAAGGAAATAGGTATGAGGGGTAGAAATTTGGGGGTCAGTGTGTCCAGGAGTGACGGACGTATGGTTCGAGGGATTCTGTCTGGAGAGGTCAAAATACCTCCTCAACCGGTCCAGCCCGCCACGCAGCAGGTGGGCAGACACATCGGCCGCCAAGACCTTGACAAACCTCACCCCATGAACCCGGGCTCCTCTGCTAAGTCACCAAATGTAGCGATCTACTTGGGAAGACCTTTGGCAGAGGTGTTGGTTATCCAATAAATGGTTTCAACTGCGGCGGTACCCATACCCGCCTCCAAAATGTTGTACGAGTATGTAGCTATTGAATCCCACCCGGGCGTTGCTCCGTTTTAAAAAACTTATATTTATGTTTTCTTCACAAAAACTATGTTGGAAAAAAAATGATTGTAACCGACGCGACGGTGCGCCTAGTGTGGAGGGAAGAAATAACCTGCGAGCCAAGAGTAATCTCTTCACGGGCCACATCTGTCCCGCGGACCACCAATTGCCGATCGCTGGTGTAGATTATGAAGCTATTCTCAAAGGTTGATTGCATCATCGGTCGTTTCAGGTAGGAGTCATTCCGTTGTCGGAAGGCGGTACTATTCGTAAACCGTTACCCGGATCGTTTTAACTTTTTATGCCGAAATAACGAACGACTTTAGTGCAAAGAAACGAATAGATGTGTTGGTGTAAAACCTGAACGATTACGGATTATAGTTTATATCGTTTGTCCTACTTTTTTGATCTGCGAATATGAAGTTAATGGCCGCATATTTTTAATCAAAATTGTTCCCATAATAATTATTCTACACCGATTTATAATTTCTGGTACCAACCCACGTTTTTGTTTGTTGACTGTTGAAAGTTATAAAAAATGTATTTTTATTGTTAGTTATAGATTTAAAACTGAAATTTTGACGCAAAATAAGTTAAGTATTGAAGGTTTGAAGGGCGACGTAAGCTAGTTTTTTTAGTATCAAAATTTACTAAGAAGCTGAAATAACTCAAGTCTATTCCTATCAAATTGAGGGTAACTGGATATCTCGTAATCCTACAATTTCAACACCTCATTTAAAAATGTCACTAAAAATGATGACAAAAAAGAACATAAAATTGGTGACCTCAGGTTAAGAGCCCTTAACCTATTTTTCAATTTATTTTCAAATGGGTGATTTTAATGACTTCAAAGGGGTGTTGAAATGCCACTCTGTTGAGTTGTCGTGGAACCCAAATTGAGCTACCTGTCTTTGTGATTACAAAATATCGACATAATATTATTAGTAGTAGTATTATTATTTGATTAGTAATCTTTTACAAGTTCTACAGCTGTAGGGAACGTACCCATACTACGTGACACGTTTAGGGGGGGGGGGGTCTTCAAAATGTCACGCTCCATACAAATGAGGGGCGGGTTGCTTAGGTTTTTGGTCACCGGGGGGGGGGGGGGGGGGGTTAAATATTGCTAAAAGTTGGTCACGTAGTATGGGTACGTTCCCATTAAAAGCATCTCTGTTATTTTTTTGAAGTTAGGTGGCTTGTGGGCAATATAAAGCAGTGAACTTTAGTAGGGCTTAATCATAAAACGATCCCCTTGTACATCTCGTGTTATTTCACTTTTACATCTGAGTTCAACGACGAAATAACTTTTTTGATTGTCTTTACTCACGGACTTTGGCATTTAGACAATACCAGTGCCTCGAATAAAGAAAAGTTAAAAGTATAGATATATTGACCATGATATTAAGGAAGACACAACGGTTTCTATGAGACCTATATGAGTTGTTCCGAAAACGGAACAAAATAGCCTGAGGGCTTAACCTAAAATTGATATACCTAGATATAATTATAGATTTGGTAACTTCTCAACTGAAAATGGTATAATTGCAAAACTATCAACCCTCATGCATTTGTAGTTTGTTCTATTTGAGATTAACTTTAGCTTTTCCAATAACCAAGTCAGGTTAGGGTAACCAAAAGCACTAAGCACGCAACAACTTTACTGTGGCGGTTGACGTTAATAATTCACTGGACAATCTGCCGTCGCAAATACAATGGGCTTGTACTTACATTGTGGCCCATATTTGCCACTTGTACCCGTCCACTTTGACATGGAAATATAGAGGGTTGTTTGTAGTTTCTCTAAGTAAGGAACATCAGTATTTCCGTTAGCAGCGTTTGAATTACTGCACACTAGACGTGGGCAGAATGATTCCCAGGAGTGAATCGATTCAGTCGGATTCCCATGGCCTTTTGAATTGATTCCTTTAATTTAATTAAATCCCAAAAAAAAAAAAAATGAAATGAATGGGGAGGCTAACACCGCACACGAGACCGGGAGGCTACGGAGTACCCGGAGTACCGCAAAAGAGGAGACTGATAGGCTACCAAGCATCGCACAAAGAGGAGACCGATTATCCTATCTGATTATCTCGCAGGCTAAAACCTATAGATTAATGTGTTTGACCCTTTTTAGTGTCGCTTTTTCGTTTCATCGGTTTTCAAATCATGATGAGTGGGGAGGCTACGAAGCACCGTACAAAGAGGAGACCAATAGGCTACGGAACACCGCACAAAGAGGAGACCGATTATTCTATCTCATTATTTCGCAGGCTAAAACCTATAGATTAATGTGTTTGACTCTTTTTAGTGTCGCTTTTTCGTTTCATCGGTTTTCAAAATCACAATGAGTGGGGCGACTACGAAGCACCGCACAAAGAGGAGACCAATAGGCTACGAAACACCACACAAAGAGGAGACCGATCATTCTATCTCATTATCTCGCAGGCAATATTGTTTGTCTTTTTTTAGTGTCGTAATTTTTCGTATGTAAAATGTATTTATTGCTAGCAATTATATCTTAAAATTATACAAGTTTTCGTTTCACCCTTAAAATTTTATTGATTTTATTTTATTTATTAAACTTATTATTTTGTTCCATTTCACCTGATCTAATATAAACATACATTTTAACATTAAGATGAGTATTTTATGACAGCTAACCACAGCTAATTATTGGCCTTATAATATCTGCAAATTTACATATTATATCGACCAAGATCTACGTCTAAAAGTAGGTAGGTACAATATCTTTCGTACGTACCAAAAAACAGATAAGCATCATTTTAGCTTCTCACTTTTCTAGCTGATGTCCAGATTCAAAGTCGAAAGTTTTCGACTAACTATGTAATGAAATTGACGACTTGGCGCGCGGGGGAATAAATGAACCGCGCGGACGGATTAAGGGCTGGCATTGAGGAATGAATTATTAACTTTTGACTAATGTTTTGTGTCTTGCCTAGCAGTGACTTGATTTACTCGCGAGCTGCGGACCTAGGACTGGGATGCGTTTGGGACATATCGTGACATTGACGTGACGATGACGCCTGACGTCATTTCTAGGTCTGAGATTTACAAAAGACCATGACGTCACAAATGAAAAAGACTTTTGTTTTAATTCCTCTGTCTGTCGGAATCGGACAATCTCGATTTAGACAGACTAGATACCTGGGACGCGGACATTGAACACGGACTTGGGACGGCGGGGATCTTAGGACAATCTCAGGACTATTGATTAGGATAAATGATTAATTCCTTGCGTGAAAGAGATGCTCGGGCAACCCGGATGAATCGCGGCCGCGTTTTGGCCATTTTGGGACATGGACTTTGATGATGTTCGGGTGTTTTTAGAATGGTGGCGCGGCGGTAGCGGAATACAATCGTAATAGGCGAGTCGTTCACAATACCGTCCGTCGATCACTTCGCGGCGCGCGGCCCGTTTAATAATATTTAAATACCTATGAAACAATATAATATTTAAATCGTTTACAGAACACATTATTTATTGAAATAATTTAACAGTAAAATAAATGGAAATTAAAAATGTATGGTGTCGTTAAAAATCGTAGGATGCAAGGCCAAAGATAAGGAATAAAGAATCAATTCCTTTTGAAATTGAGAATTAGATTGAGTGTGTCACAAGATTGAATTTATTCATTTAATTCGGTCATTCAATTTTGCCCACGTCTACTGCACACTCCCTCAGGGTGTGGCTGCACAGTGCACACACCCTTAGAGAACTCTTGATATTTATGTATGGCTTATAACAGAAGTGGCCAAAGTAAATTTTTCCACATGCAGTAAATGATTGCTAAAAGTGTTTCACGGCTGCTTTGGCCAATCAAACTAAGTGAACAAATCTAACAAAAGTCTCTAAATTTGACAAAATCGCACGATGCCAATGTAACCAACTTGGCGAAGCGTAAATTTCGTTCAGCAGTACCTACACTAATTAATGCTTACATCTATAGCATAAGTACTTAGACTAGCTTCCCAGTTAGACCCGAGAAAATTTCTCTACTAATTGGGTAAGGGAACGTACCCACACTACGTGACCAACTTTTTGCAATTTTTAACCCCCCCCCCCCCCGGTGACCAAAAACCTAAGCAATCCGCCGCTCATTTGTATGGAGCGTGACATTTTGAAGACCCCCCCCCCCCCTCCTAAACGTGTCACGTAAACCAAAAAACTGATGAATGATATGTACCTTATTATTATTGTGAACAAAAGTTAATTAATAACTAATTAACCAGTTAGCCTTTGGCATCCTCAATTGGGGTATGTTGTGAGGTTGAAGGTGGTGGGAAGGAGAAGGAGATGGGGAAGAGGAAGGAGATGGGGAAGAGGAAGGTGTGGAATTACTTGGATATTCAAATCTATTCTCGGTTCACGATAAGATCGTCCTGCTGTTGTACGAAATTTGGTTTGATAACGGGCGGAGACACGCGCATTCTCGGGTTGTTCTTACGCGGAATCGAGAATCGTCACCGAACTCGGCCAAAGCCATTTCAAGCAATGTTTCAATTCTGAATGGTGGTCTTAACCAGGGCGATACTGAGATTATCTTCCACTCTGAAACGTGCCGCAAATATACCTTATATTTTTTTTAAATGATTAAATTGTGAAATTACACTAATCAATCAAATAATATTTACTTGCGCACGCCGGGATTTGAATCCGCAACCTCCGGATCGCTAGTCGAGAGCCTTACCCCTCAACCACGGAGGCCATCAGTGGACTGTTTCTATAATTAGTAAATAAATTGAATTACTCTCAAACAGTGTAAATTCGTACCAAATTTTTTTTCTTAGTAAACATTACACATAATAAAGACAGTTTTGGCAAAAAAGTTACTTAGATCGCTTCTGTTCTGCGCTGGTCATATATTTAAGCACCGTTTGCACTTCTGCTACATAGTTTGAATTGTATGTTTACTGGTAATTAGTAATTACGTTTCCGCCCATCCAGTCAGCCGGCAGCCGGCAGCCGGCAGCCCACCTTCGGGTCACCTCGCGGAAACTTTGGCCATGTAAGGGGTACTATCGCCTCGCTTAAGCACCAACTACATCTTCTCTGTGAATGCATTAAACAGAATTATTTGCCCAAGTTACTTAGGTAACGTTCTAGTACAGCGGTGCCAATTTTCAGGAAGCCAACCGCGGAGCTTTTAATCCGTATTTACGTGCGCGATGCAATCGAATGATCAAAAGTTTATTGCATAAACTGAATTTAACAAAATAATTTGTTCGGGGCTTGCCTCCAGGCGAACCACGTTAAATTCGATACTTTTGACCAGTATGTTTATTTATTATTACGAGTTTGGATTTTGGGAGGCGTTGTTTAGGAATCATAATTATTGCAATATAATAATTTGGGAGGCGGGTGCGGGTACCGCCGCCTCGGAAAACATTTATTGGATAACCAACACCCTTGCCATAGCCCCACGTGGTTGGCTGCATTTGGTGACACAGCAGGTGCCCGGATTCGTGGGGGGTTAGGTGTGTCTAGGTCTTGGCGGCGAATGTGCTGGCCCGAATGACCCGCGTGGCGAGACTGGTTGAGGGAGACCTAACCTAGATCTCTAGTTGAACTCTCTCAACCATTGCTTTGCACCGCAGTGAGAGTTATTACGTCCATCACTCCTGGTCATATTGATCCCCAGGTTCATACCCTTTTCCTTCCCAGAACTTCCTTTCCACAAAAGACCCTCCACACAGCACCCTAAAATATGACTTAGGCCCTTAGACTTAACTAAATGGCTCCAAGGGCATTGTACATTTTTTTGCATCACAATTTTGATGGTACAACATCAATAAAGACCTAGAAACTTCTTTTGAAGTGAAAACTTCTTTAGCATCGTTGTGATTTGAAACTCTGTGAAACGAAAAAGCGACACTAAAAAAGAGACAAACACATACATGTATAGGATTTAGCCTGCGAAATAATGAGATAGAATAATCGGTCTCCTCTTTGTGCGGTGCTTTATAGCCTCTCCACTCTTGATCACTTTAGTTTTCTGAAGGTTTCACTTCTACCGCGTGTGAACTGCACACTTGTAATTTTTTTAAATTCATATTTTTGTTTTTAGTAACTTTGTGTTAAGTACTCTTCTGTGGTAAAGTCATTTCAAGATTCTTAAAAGTGTTACTAAGGCGATAATGAGAAGGTTCCTCAATTTAAAAAAAAATAACAACATAACACGCTTCGAGATTTAAACAGCGATTTGTAGGTCTAGAGCCAAGGAGTTCGCCGCTCACGTAGGTCTCCTGGTTTGTCATACTAAACATAACCTTATGTTAGGCACTGGGAGACTGTCCGAAAAGTTGACTTAATAAGGAGAAAGTTCAAAACCACCAACATAATATTTGTTGTCTAACTCAATCACAATTGATTATGGAAATTATATTTTTCCGTCAGCTTTATAAATTATAAGTGCTGTAATTTTAATAATATAAATTTATTATATAATAATATGTGTGTTGGATGTTTCCTGGCCTATAGAATGCACAGTTTATTTTTAGATGACATGAATCTCGTCTAGTTAACCCGAGACCTCAGAACATAAATAATAGTTTATATTTCTGTACTTTGAACTCCCACATACCTCTATGTTGCTGCACGTATCTCTCTTGAGCATTAATTATAAATGACATTCGTGTCGTTTATTTATAACCATCACTTTGATTACATCTATTCTGCAACAGAAATGCTAATCTGCAATTCAGATACCTTGCTAATCTATTTCTGAAAAGGTAAACTTTAAATTATATAATCCATGTGAGCCCTACATAATTAATTGAATTATTGTGGCATCGTTAAACAAATTATTTATTCAATTAATCTATTATTGATGGATTGCTATGTTTAGGGAAGCGATGCCATTAATTTGTGCGATCATAGATATTGGATTGGGATTTAGTCTCGCAGATTTTCATAATCAATGCAAATTTAATATTACGTTTATGGGCATCACTTTTATTTATTTATGCGTGTGGTATCCCCACCACACAAAGAAAGCATCTCTGGATCGCTCCGGCGATGACCGAGCAAATTATTCCGTCTACAGTGCTCGATCCTGCCGGCCACTCGCGTTTTGTACCTCTCTACCCGTTTCATAGGTGAACACTAAATCGTGTAAATATTTAATCTCAAACAAATGTTAATCACTCGAACATGAGCAAAGTATTATCAATCATCATCCAATATAATTACTGAACACTGGATCGCGGCCTAAAAGTACCGTGATCCCCAGGAGCCTGACTATCCCTAATGGTAAAGTACTGGTACTACCTCGTCTGTTGTGGAGACGGAGCACCAGGTCAAACATTCTCCACCAGCTCCTCAACCCTGCAAACAATACTTCTAACACGTTTTTGGTTGGCACTGAGCAGAAAACAACAGAATCAAAAGAATCTCTACTGATTTGAAAGAAAACTGATCTCACCAATAAACACATCAACTCCTACGCCCCAGACAGGCAATTGAAATTGATTAGACGCTTTTATAATTACCGTGACGATTCACGGTAACGGTACCGTGACGGCATAAAAAGGACAATAAACATACGTTATTTAACACAATAACCCTGCAGTTCTTTCACAAGATGAGATACACAATGTATGTAGGTCTGTTTCCTCCAAAGTAAAAGTCATAATTTGCTACCATCTCTTTCACTTACCGCACCGTGACGTCTTCGCAGACTCTACAATACTACTTGACGTGACGATAATTTTGAAATTATGGAATATAGTTACAACGATAATATTGAAGAGTGAGTGAATTCCAAAAATTGTAAAAGATCAAATGTCAATTCGCTGATGGTTTTACTTTTTTTCTTAAACATATAATGTTGCAGCTCTTTCTTACACACTAAATAACGACAGTCGAAAATGAGACAATCGGTGAATGTAGTGTGTCTGCAGTGTCTATACCCTCCAAAGGAAACATCAATCATTATCATACATCTCCCTCACACATAAAGAAAATGAAACGCAATTTCCGTTGCAGTGGCTGAGCCGTAATAAGATATATCTGTTTCCTCCAAAGGAAAAAAGTAGTACTTTGGAAGAAACAGACGCACGTATTTTGTCTATCTCATCTTTTGTCTCACCATTATTTAATGTATAAGAAAAAGCTGCAACATTATAACGATAAAGAACGTTTGTTTATTGAATTTTTTGCTGTCACGATACCAACCGTGAATCGTCACGATAACGCTTCAGCTAGTAATTATAAAAGCGTTGTGTTATTTATTGTTTAAGGAAGAAGATCGGTATTTGAAAATATCTGATCAATTCTGAAGTGAGCTAAAATTGGGTTTACATTGGGCACACAGGTACGCCCATATCACACTTCCATTTAAATATCCCTTCCATAGCTGTTGCAAAGATTTGTGAGCTTGATTTTTTTAATAACACTGTTACTGAAAATGTGAAAACAGTTAAAAAGTTAGTTAAAAATCGTTATTTCAGCAAATTTTACTTCCAAACCCCTTTGTCTATTTTTCAAGGTTTTACTTCATTTACGCTAAAAACATATTAGAAAACCCTAATTGTAGAGGACTACGAATCCCGCGCTACTTTGCGAGTTTAATAATTAGCTTGGGGGGGAAATGTGGAGAATTTCATAGAATCCATTATTATTTTTAAATCACTCTCCACATCGAGGTGCGCCAAGCGCGGCTAAATTATTATTCTGAGAAATTTCAACAACAACATGAAATTAGCCGATACGTTCAAAAGTACCCATATGCCACAACCTTCTACCAAATGGTGAAAATGCTGATATGGTTAAACCAAAGTCCAGATCTGAAGTGCTGCGAAATTAAGAGCAAACGCAAACGAAGTTTTGTACATTTAAACGTATCTCCCTATTTTCTCTTTAGATTTTCACACTAATGCAAATATTGTTTAATGTAATGTCACAGGGAACTACTTGACTTACTCACCAGTGATTCCTGACATCATTCGGAGTAAAAATATATTTTAAGAAAAAACAAACAACTTTGTTTACATCACTTTTATTTGTACACAATCTACATGTTTCGTGAACGATGTTCACATCATCAGGATCAAATGATGATGTGAACATCGTTCACGAAACATGTAGATTGTGTACAAATAAAAGTGATGTAAACAAAGTTGTTTGTCTTTTCTTAAAATAAATAATGTCATCACAAAGTGAAAACCTTTCCAGAGAAGTTTTCTTCGAAAAATTAAAAATATATAAATGAAATTTTGATCTTCGTTGACTTTATAAGAAAAAATTATAAACATCTTTCAACATTCTTTCACGATATAATTTGATTTCTGTCAAATTTTCTGTAATAAATTCAAATATCACTCTTCTATGGATTTTCTGTTCAGTGCATTAAATCAATTATTATTGTCTGAGTTACAAATCGTATTCCAGACCATTCTTAACATTACGTCGTTCTAAACCAATTAATTATTGACATCAGCATACCGCACGAACGACATTACACTTTGTAAACTCACACCCAACATACCTTTGTAATTTGATTGTAAAATTCTCCACGATTGCAAACAAACCCACAATTTGCTCTACATTTTTAAGTGACATTAAATATTTGCTGATAATTCATTATTCAGTTACTTAAGAATTGATAATACTCGTGTAATTGATTCAACATTCTGTTCGCTGTGGAGTAATGAATATGGATATTCCTGTGCAAATGCCTCCAACAAAACCCATTCACGGGTTTCTTTGTTTACTGGCTAATTGATTCATGAATATTTAGCGCAATAATAATATGTTTCGCGTTTCTGATTTATACCGAATCACTATTATATGTATATTGGTGGTTGATACTTTAGAGTTGATTCAATAAATTTATTTAGAGACGCGTTGGAATACTCAAATGATTCGAAGCCACCGATAAGAAAGATTCGTTCAGTGATTGATCAAAAACCATGGTTTTTTTTTTGTCGAATTATCGTATTTCTCCATATGATTCGAATTCACCGATTCAAAGAGAATCTTTTAGGAATCCTTTTAACCTCTCAGGCTATTTTGTTCGCTTTTGGAAACAACTTACATGGGTCTCATAGAAATCGTCGTCTCTTCATTACTACTTACTACCATTGTGAGAAATATGATATAAACAGTGTTAGAAAGAGAAAAAAACCTTTAATAATTACTTTTACATTAAAAGGTTAAAAAAGTGAGATGACGATACGTTTATAATACATTTTTCTAATAAAATATATGTGTGTGTTTTTTCGAAATCAGTAATTTTAGTTAGATAAAACCCAAAGTGAACCATTTTTAAAACTTTTTTATGTTTGCATTAAAAAAAATTATTTATTTATAATAATCAAATTTTTAAGCATTTTCATCAACTTTCAAAAACATTTTGAGGTTTCGAAGACATTCAGAAATATACCATTTATTTTAAATTTATTGTAAAGCGGAAATATTCTGACGTTCTGACAGAATGTGCCAGGGGGCCTGAGGGGTTAAAACGATTCATTTAATTTTTTTGAATTAATCTTCCTAATAATTGTTTTCTCATGAATCGAACCAACCGTCAAATAAATCGAGCTCTACCATTAAAATGACTTGGTTGCCAACTGCGATCAGCGCCTTTGAGGTTATTTTTTACGAAAAAGGCGCTATATAAATTTGTCAAATATTATAGTTTCTCGCAATATTGGCCAATTGCTCACTTCCGATGGATACCAGTTAAAAGTCAAAATTCCAAATTGTTTATAATACTCCTCGACCCTTAATCGATTTATTATAAATTAATTATGTTTATACGATCGAAAGAATGAACCGAATCAACTGTTAAAGGTTTAGTTTTATCAAAATCTTCGCACGTTTATCCAAATAAAATATCAGAGATATCGATCAGGATTTTCCCGTGGGAAGTTCGAAAACATACTTATAGTGGATAAACAACGTATTTGAAGCATTTCGTTCTTTGTCCTTTGCTTGAAAGTGCTTTTCTGCTTACTGTGAGAAACATTGTAAAATAAAAGGAAAAAAAAACTATTTGGTATAAGGTCGCAGACTAAATAATTGATAAACACGAACTTAAGTAAATACTTCGTTCCCCACAGATTCAAGTAAGACCTTCCACGTGTCAAATAATAAATTAACCGCTTTTTGAATCGCGGTTTAGATTCATTAGAACGTTTTGATTTTATAAAAATTATAGGTAACTAGCTGGTTCCCGGCAAGCGTTGCAATGCCATATTCAAAAAGAAATAAATTGTTTCTCCCTGAATATTCTTTCCCGTGCGTCCCCGTTCCAGTTCCAACTTCCCCGACTACCCTCTCCCTCTCCTCCGTCCCGCCAATCCCCCTCACGCGTTCCATATATTCAGTCCCTGTACATACAGTTTTCAAACAGCGCGCGTGCCACCTATTACAATTTTTTATTCAAATTTTCATTTTTCATATATGTATTACAAATATTCGTTTTAGTATATTATAAGAACAATCAATCTAATTGGGTACCTATTTAAAATATGTATAATTTTAAAAATCCATCGACAATTCTTTTGTTACAAAAAAAACCAGCTGCCTGCTAAATTCACATTCACCAAACGCGCGAACTGTCAAACGTGCGAAGTTAAAATACTCGTTAAGTTTTCTGAAATTATCCAATTTTCTGCGGAATTTTCTTAATTTTTCTTTCCGTAAGAACCTTCTACAAAGTATTAATAAACTTAAAAAAAAGATGAATGAAATAGTTACAGTCATGCCGTGACCAAGGGAAACAGGGATTCATTGTTATATATATATATATATATATATGCTGGATTCACATGCTGGATTTAACAATGCTGGATTCATTGTTATATATACATATATATATAACGATACGCAGGATTGAATGAAAGTGTACCATTAGAAGACGCAGCAATGATAGCGGGATGTATATATATATGTATATATATATTTATGAATCGTTTACCATAGATCAATTTCCATCATTATATTGTTGATATTAAACCCATCTGTTGAATCCATTGATGTAAGTAAAAGTAGGAACATTATGATACATAACTAGATGCAAATAAAATATTATGGTTTTTGAAAATAAGTCTTGTTTTATATTATCGGCTTTGATCATTTTCAAAAGAGGTTGGGTTTATCAGATTTTTTACGCATACTGAAAGGGTTAAATAGGTTAACAAAATGAAAACAATCTTGGAGAAGTGATGTGAAGAAAAAAATAGCTACAGTAGATTTATGACATCATATTGACCGTTTTAGTATTGCCGATTGTTTACTAGAATAGACGAGAGAACTAAAAAAGACTTGAACACTTGTGTTTATTGCATCAATCGTGAAAACATTATATTTCATATGATATGATATTGCATTTGCAGGTTTTCTTTTTCATTTACATATTTGCAGTGTTGAGGGTATTCATTGAATTCAATATTCAGCCACCTGTCCATGTTCATAATTGTATGGAGAGAACACAAATATATATATTTATAGCAGGCAAAAGGATATTGACATCGGCCAACATGGCGGCTGTCATTGTTATCAGGGTACGGATGCGGAAACAATCGGGCGTAATGAACAGGCCCGTTACGGTCCGTGGCCCGAAGCCCGGTGACGGCCGCTTCAGTCCTCGTTTTGTCCGCGCCGTCAGGTTCGATACCCACCTGATGGTTTCACGTCCTGGGATGAGCCAAACTGTCTCGGAGAGTTACAAGTTGTTGCCATGGTATCGTGATGTCAGATAAAGGCCAAGACCTCGTAGCGTAGTGGTATAGTACACGTACACGTCTAACTTTCGATCGGTGAGATATCCCTTTTCGTGCAATATAATAATATCATGGATTTTTTTATATGCGTACCCAATGGGCCCTCTCTGTAAAGGTAAATAATATTTGTGTAATATTTGTTAAAGTCTATTTGTTCGGTTTTCGCAACAACTCATATAGGTTTCATAGAAATCGTTGTATCTCCATTAGTACTGGGCGTTGACGATAATTCTATCTATAATTCTATATAGGAGATCGACACGATACTAACAAAAAATATATCGAAATCGTATTAAGGAATCCCTTTTAACGGGTGGTTCCCCGAATCATTGATGTATTATTAATTATTATTATCTCTACGCCCCACACACGTAATAATAATCCTATAATAACGTTGAAAGTTGAAACTGTTGGAAGACGTTGGTTTCGGTGTTGAAAATATTATCCTGTTGAAGATATATTTTGCTTGTCACTGATAAATTCGCTTGTTGCTTGGCGCTACGTATCGGCCGTATTGGACGGGAAAAAAAAGTGCAGTAGGTACGTACATTACCAAAAGACCATGTCTAATTGGGTATAATATCGTTCACGAAGTGTGATCTCTTGACCCTTTTGACTTATCATTCCAACACTGTTGAAAACAATAGGTTCAAAATCGGACCGGCGTTGATAATTATCAATAGGTTATTTTTTGCTTGTCGTTGATAAATTTGATTGTTCCCTGGCGCTGCGTATCGGCCGTATTGGATGGGAAAATAAAATAAAACGTGCAGTAGGTACGTACATAACCAAAAGACCATTTAAAATATCGAGTAATGTTGTTCACGAAGTACAAACTCTTAACCCTTTTTATTTATTAGTCAGTTGAATCGTTGACTGCGTTGAATAATATTCGCATGTAGGTATTATATTTCAACTGTTGGCGCTAATTATTTTCAACAGCGTTGGACGTTGAAATAATATATAAAACTATTGTTTCCAACCGCTAGTTATATTTAAATACAGTACTAATCTCCATTACTATCGTAGATAGACATATGATATTAACGGTGTTAGAAAGAGAAAAGACCACGCTTTATATTCAAGCACAAAAACTAACCACAAAAGAAGTAAAAGGAAATAAAATTATGAAATTTCGATATTTTTAAATTAATTATTTTTACATGGAACGACATAAAGGTGAAGTGATAATGTTTATAATACAATTGTCTAATAAAATATGTGCGTGTTTTTATTTTTTTTCATTATGTATGTAATTTTATTTAGAAAAAAGGCAAGATGAACCATTTTTAAAAGTTTGTATATTTGCGTGCAAAATTTTAATATTTCAAAAGTTATGTATAAAATTTGAAAGCGTATTTTATCACCTTTAAAAACAGTTTTTAGTTTTCGGATACGTACAGAAATATGCCCTTTATCTGGATTTTATTGTATCTAACTAATTAAGTAACCATCACGCCGATTCCCCGTAGGGGTAGGCAGAGAGGACGGACCGCCAAACAACTCGATCTTGGCACACACTCCTTGCCTCGTTCACATTCATACATCGTCTTATACATGCTCTTCTATTATTCCGACTCTTCACATGGCCCGACTCAAGTATCTGATTCACTTGGTCGTGCCATGTCTTCCTCGGGCGTCCCCGACTTCTTCTACCATTCACATTTGCGTCTTATATTCTTTTAACACTACTTTCCTCGTTCATTCGCTCTACATGTCCCAAATCATCTGAGCGTTACTTTCTTAATCTTACTCATTACGCTCACATCAGCCTTGCATTCTTCGCGGATCTCCACATTTCTCACACGATCGTACATGGTTTTACCAGACATACGCCTCAGGGATCTCATTTCTACAGCATTCAGTCTTATTGTAGAGCTTGTCAGATTTTATTGTAGAGCGGAAATATTTTGTCCTGACCCGACCTGACCTAAAGTGTTAACCTATACACTATACTGTTGAAATTGAAACAGTGTTTATTTTTAATGCATTGGAAAATCACATGGAGTCCGGAGTCTCCAAGACCTGTTGCTAACCAGGCGGTTTGCTCTAATCCACTTAGCTAATTATGTAATTTTATATCCTGCTGTGAATCGTCAATTTATTTAAAATTTGTTTATTACGTTCAAGTTATTCGCGCTTATAGATGGTTTCATTTCAGAGATCGTATTGTAATTGAATTCTGTCCTCGTAAATATCCCTTATCTGGAATTAGTTGCAACCGAGAGTGCGGTTTATCCCGTTAGAGACCAGTCAGATTAGATGCAAAACCAAAATGTCCACACTGTGTGATAAACAGAATCGTTTCACTCCGACCGACTTCGGTTTGCTCAAGGTGAAATCGCCTTGCCTGCGATTCCGATAAGTCAGGGTTTTCCAACCAGTGGTCCGCGATGATCCGCCGGTCAATAACCCTTAGGCACCGAGAAGGATTTTACTGAATTGGCTGCCTGGAACGGCATGAATTTCTGTTGTGTTTTTTTTATTTTGGGTTTTTGTTTTAAAAATCATACAGCTTCACAAACCAAGTTTTCAGTTAAAATTTTTGTTTTAATGCATTCTTAAATGTTGAATTGTTATATTTATAAATCTAATATTAGGTTTTTGCTTTCTGATTAGGTGTTATGTGAAATATAAACGAAAATTTACCTTAAAAATGCAGCCACCCGAATTATAATCACTCACAGTTTATTTATTCATTGTAATATCGAAGAATTTTTTGTTTTTACATAAATAATATACTTTTGGCAATCACATTATCAAGATTTATCTGGAGGTTTATTTACACATTGATTACAATTATTGATTTCTTACTACGCAGTCATTTTTTTCCGGTGATCACACATACACTTACGCGACACCATGTCTATATTAGATAGGGTCACCATAAGATTGTTAGGCGCGGCGGACACTTTTAATAATTAAAACTTCTGTACAGTATGATATATTTTAAAACAGGTAGTGGGGCATAACGCAATTTCGCAGTGTGAACACCAATAACGTGTCTGAACTCGACGCTTTGGATTTCGCATTGAGTGTTTGCAAACATAACATTCCCGGTAAACTGTTTTTCTCTTCGAATTCGCAGACTGTGGAACATCCGACAGAAAATATCTGGCAGTTAGCCTTAGCGGATATTCACCAACTCGATTAACTCTTTTTGTTGAGCCGGGAATGTGATGTTTTTGAATTAGTTGCCTTATGAATTCTAAATGAAAATCTGTTAGGCTTACTTCTTTTTTAGTTGTGTATTTATACATCGCGTGGGCATTTATTAAAACTACATCGATTGTCCGAAACGCATTTTTTTTATACCATTTAACGGTTTTACGAACACATTGCACAAATGTTATCAACATATCCGACCTATCTACACCCCCCATATTCTTATTATAATTTACAACACAATTGGGTTTTATTATTGGATCCTTTGTTTTCCAATTTACTTTTCCTGTTTCTACCATTGAATCATTGTGTGATGTAGTGAGCATATGAACATCCCTCTTATCGTGTCATTTTATTGCAAGTAGGCATCCAGATTTCTTCCTTTCCACATCTCCTTTTTTTACATCTCCAAATGATGGTAAACATTTTCGGGTTTTTTTAACAGTGCCACACGCATTAGTGTATTTATTGTGTAAATAACTAAATAAAAAAGGGCTCGTGTACCAGTTATCCCGTGTATACTGTGTGTCCCTTTCCTAAATAATCGGCTAATAACGAAACCACAACTTTTCCAGAAACCAACAATTGCTTTGATATGCCTTCATCCATATTTGGTATGTCTATGTTTGTTTTGGCGCCACAATAAATAACAAATTGTAAAACAAAACCGGTTTTGCAATCACATAAAACAAATAGTTTTACGCCAAATCTATGTCTTTTTGCTGGAAGATATTGTTTGATCGATAATCTTCCTTTGAATAGCACCAGCGATTCGTCAATACACAAATTCTCGAACGGATAAAAGTACTTTTTAAATTGGCCGCATACCATATCTACAAAATTTCTTATTTTGAAGGTCGTATCGCCTTTTTTTTTGTTTTTCGTTATCTGAAAAATGGAGCATGCTCAGAATTGACATATAGCGATCTCTTGACATGGTTTCTCCAAATATTGGGGATGAAATCAACTTGTCCAGTGTCCAATATTGACGAATTTTCCCTTTTTTGCTTCTTGCCATAAGCACAGTAAGGGCAATAAATACGTACATCTCCTCTGTATCAACATCTTTCCATTTGTGTAAACTTGAATTTGGAACAAATACTTTTTGTGACTTTACAGTGGTAAAATATCTATTGGTTTCGGTTGTAATGCAACCCACGACATTTGTATTTAGGAAAAGCTCAAAAAAGTCAATTTCACTACTCTCCGGATTGAGTTCACAATCTCGTAAACCAGATTGTTGGTTGAAATTGTGTACATCGGGTTGGAAGTTTATTGCACTTTCCCATACTGGCGAGAAATTCATAAAATTTATATCAGAGGATAAATGGTCGTCCAATCCAGAATTGTTAATTTCATTATCTTCGTTTTCTGATTCATCGGAACTCTCCAAATTTTCTGGAATGTAGTCTTCTTCATCACTCATGGAGAACTCCGAATCGCAATCTAACACATAGTTTTCGATATCTTCGTTATCCATTTTTAAGAATTATAAACCCACTGTACACTGATATACTTGTCTGAAATTATTTAATATAATAAAACATGGGCCACGAAAGAATATGGACCGCAATGAGATATTTTTAAAGTTACCGAAATAATAAATGTTCATAAATAAAATCGTAGGTTTCAAATTTCACGTAAATATCTACACGGATCTCATGAAGCCGACAAAGGACATAACTCATCTCAATCAGTTTATTATCAGCCATAAAAAGATAAGACCTCGCGAAATAATGTGCACCGCAATAAACGATATCAATGTAAGCACGCTTGCTCGGTACCGGCACGCACTAACACATCGACGCGCAAGACGAGACTGTATGCGGTCCAAAAAAACTTCGACGTAATTTGAAAGGTTCGCTATGATGAAAAAATTAATTTAAAAAATAACTGTAAGTAAAAAGGTCTTTCTCTTTAAAGGACATGGTACAAAACACTTGGTTTTATAATATGAATCTTTTACTACGAACATTTACTAGTAAATTATCTCAATATTTAGAGATGAACATGACGAATTCTCAAAACTACTAATACAGTGGGTCGGCCCACATGAGAATTTCCTTTCAACTACGTATACAGTTGGTCGGATCCTTCGGGATAAGCAAGCCAGCGCGCGGTCCCTAGTCGAGAAGTCTGAATAAAAAAAATCGGAACAATATTGTGGTCAGTGCCCATTACAGTATTCCGTTTCGCCCCACCCCATCCTATCCCGTTCTACCCCCTCCGTTGTGGTAAATATTCTGCTAGAACCCGTCCCACCCTATCCCATTACGCCCCTCCCGTTGTGCTATCCGTCCCGGGTGCCACCCATGCTAGCCTACGCCATTGACCACAAGCAGTGGCTCAGGCCAGCAATGGACAACGTGGTGTCACCCCCCTCCCCCCCACTAAATTTCGCGACTTTATAAAAAATTCGTCCCTCCTGTGGAGGGGGGGGGGGGGGTGTAAAGTCAGACTGATATTATGTGTAATTTAAACGATCTCAGCTTTTAAATAAATATTTGGAAAACCGTTTGCGTACAGCCATTATATTTTACTTTAAATTAAATTAGCGCTCTAATAATAATAACGTCGTATTTTATAGCGAATTTTAGTGATATTTCGTTTCCATGACAAAAGAAAACATTGAAAATAAAGAACAAATAAAAAACAAACCTAACGTAATGTATTATTGAAGTGAAAATTTCTGTAGCACCGTCGTGATTTGAAACTCTATGAAACGAAAAAGAGACAAACATAATACATCTATGGGATTTAGCCTGCGAGAGAATGAGATTGTCGGTCTCCTGTTTGGGCGGTGCTTTGTAGCCTCCCCACTCTTATAATAATAATTAATAATAATTGGCTAATTTATATAGCGCCTTTTTTTGTGAAAAATCACCTCAAGGGCGCTGTACAAATAAGTTAGTATTTAAAGGAATTAATATTACTGGCCTACAACTAAGATTTACAATTATAACTAGTGACTTACATCTAAGACTTATTTTACTGGCTTACAATTAAGATTTACAATTATAACTAGTGACTTATGACTAAGACATATGCCATCTTGTCTAATTTAGTTTTATGAAGTACCGCGTGTGAACTGCATACTTGTATTATTATTGTTCATGTTCTGTTTTGTCACTCTTTGGTCCCACTACTGATATTTCATCATAAGTGAAAACAAAGTAAATTTTTATCAGTACAAAACTCTTTTTATAACTTTTGATGGTGATTATTTAATAATCACCATCAAAAGTAATATGATTAACCATGTAATTATATCATTGAAGAAGAGGATAACACTAATAATTATTAGATTATAATCTAAATGAAAATATAAAAGAGAACAAGACACGGAAAAATAATAAAAAAAGATAACGGTCGCAACTGGGACTAGACCCAGAACCTCTCGCTTACCTTCAATGAAAAAGATAATATTGTTATTTCTGAAATTTGAAACATCAGTTTGACAAATACGACTTTTAAATAAGAGGTGACAGTAGCCGAATTAGACGAAAGGTTCTCGGTTCGACTGCCAGTTGTGACCGTTTTTTTCTGTGCCTTGTTCTTTTTCATACGTTTGTTTAGATTATTAGTGTTATCTTCTTCTTCAAGGATAGAAAACATAGCAAATCATTTCTAAATCTAGTTCGTTATGCTTTCACCGGCTTTACGGAAGTCCTCGACGGTGATTTTGTATAAATGTTTATGCACACAAACGCTCAGGGATCGCAATGTTTTGTATGAATTATTATTTATTTGTAAGAAACAATCAGCTTACACATAGAATACGAAGATATGTAAATATACATTAAGTCAACTGAAGTCGAGCCAAAAAAGTCTCTTATGCTAATATTGCTTGAAGATACAATTTTATTGCAGCTTAAAATTACTTTAAGGTAAGAGGTGGAGAAAGAGGAATATAGGATAAGGATAGGAGATGCTCCCGTTACATTCCATCCTAATAATATTACAAGCATCTGACAAGTTCTGTACGAGTAAAGCACGCTTGTACTGCTTTAAATAAATAAAAAGTCGTTTTCTAATTTAAGCCTTGAGGTCAGCGTCTTTGTCTGGAACTCAATCTGTTTAATTTTATTACTCGTACTTTAAACACTTATCTCTGGGCATGGGTTCCAATGGTTACCCCGTTGTCCATTAAACAAGAAAATAATTACTTAATACTATGGTACATTGATTGGCATTTCTTCTCAGCCCCATTTCCATTTGTTTGTATGTCTGGACATCGAACGTTGGCTGTAAGACGATCCGATGATGAATTTTATCTGCTAAAGTGTAACGGTTCGCCTGAGATCGAAACAATTATTGCGCAATGAGAGAACACTCACTTTCGCTCGGAAACGGAGATCGAGCCACTTCTCGTTCCAATTTAATAAAGGTCAATTATGTAGTAGGTTCATTACAAGCTCGGCGTACAGTTTAGAAGCGATACGGTTTATTTTTCATTCATTGAGAGAGATTCACTTCTACGTAAATCTTCAGACTTATTGCATTACGTAATTTTATTTGCTTTACCCTTTATTTACAAACAACTTCGAAATCAAATATCAACATTCTTTCATATTTGAAAAATTCTGCTAAATTAGAAATTTTTTATTATTTTAGAACTTTGAGAATATACATACTTATACAGGGTGTTAACGGGACGTAGGTACTTGACTTACTTTAAACGGTGATTCCTGACATTAACTAACTAACTAACTAACTAACCATCACGCCGTTTCCCCGCAGAGGTAGGCAGAGAGGACGGACCGCCAAACAACTCGGTCTTGGCACACACTCTTTGCCTCACTCACATTCATACATCGTCTCATACATACTCCTCTATTATTCTGACTTTTGGCATGGCCCGTCTCAAGTATCTGATTTACTTGATCGTGCCATGTCTTCCTCGGGCGTCCCCGACTTCTTCTACCATTCACATTTGCATCATATATTCTTTTAACACTACTTTCTTCGTTCATTCGCTCTCCTCGCATTATACGCTCTCCTGACATTATACGGTGTAAAAAATGCTAACGATATTTTGGTCTCCGGTGAATTTTTTGTTTTTTTTTTCTTCAACATCAAACAAAAACTTTTAGATGTCGGTACTGGTCACTCAGCCGAGTAACCAACCGATCCCTCACTCCGCCCCTAACCGTCCAATATCTACTGATTTTTTTATGTTTTTAATTGAAAAAAAACCTCACGTCTGCGTCACCGTAGACTAAAATTTCAATTACATTTTTCACTCCAAATAATGTCAGGAATCATTGGTTAAAGTAAGTCAAGTACGTCCCTTAACAACCTGTGTTACGTATACATGTATTTTATTTATTTCTTTTATTGGCATATATCTATGTAAGCTTTCACAGACTTATACTTTTTTTTTAATTCCAATAGATGAGGATTTAAAATTGTTTGAGGAACTCTACACGGTGTTTGGAAACACGTAGTACAAGCGGGAAACTGTGGTTTACATCACACAAAAAACTAAAAATTTCGTTTTTTTGTTTTTTTTTTTTTTACTTTTTTCGGCTTCTACAGGGTTTAAAAATCTTTTAGTGCCAGACTCGATTTACCTACTCGAAAACGAAAGCTCAAGTCAAAATAGTTGTGCCACAAAATCGACTCCAAATGTGTTGTATTTTCAAGAATTTCCAAACACCTTTTATGAAAGCATCTGTTTTTTTGTAAAAATGTGCCTACCAGTCCATTTAAAGACAGAAAAAAATACATTGTATCCTCTCACAGAAGTAGCAACATTCTCAATAAAAATTATATATTCATAGAAAGTTATATTGTAGATTTAATTCAGTATGTGTGATTCACATAAAACATAGGTACCACGTTAATTGATTGACTTATGAGTTTGTTTATACTGTACTGAGTCATCTTGTATTGTATGATATCTAGGACAAAACGAGTGATTTCTCGATTAGGCAAGAAATTACTAAGACGATAAGATTGTGATTGTACTAACCGATTTTGACATACTTTTTCATTGTTATTGCACGGTAGGGTTCGTCGTATGACACAAATTCAGTTATAAATAATCATCGAGATCTGGAACTTTTGTTTGGAAATAATGACTGCGTAAAGCATAATTCATACGAAAACGGGGGAAAGTAGGTCGCGCGGCCGACATAAGTGCTTCTCTGCTGAATTGTCCGATGCCCAAAGTGATATCAAATATTATGTATGTAAAACGTTTTTAACGAGGAACCAGGCGATATAAAACATGGCTGGGATAATATAAATTATTCACAGACAATACGGCGTGCCGAGTGAGATTCCGTATTCCGTTATAATCTCGCAGAGTTCGTACCATAACATCGTTTTGTTATCACTTCCGAAACAACTGTGAAAGATAAAGATGAGACTGATATTGTTTTTCCTGCTGAATAAATAGGGATACAATGGAGGTTAAACGAGAAAGCTTTGTTTGATATCGGGTTATAGGGCCATTATTGTACAGAACAAGTGAAACGTTAGGGTGTTGGAATTTTGTTTCATGTTTTAACCATTGCTATTATTTACGATACCCAACAGTCGAAGTATCGGCCTTTTTGTACTGACTTCAAAGTACCCAGTCATGTATGTAAATGTTGCCATTTTTTCGCTGCTGTATATGTAAGGTGACCAGATTTTTTTGGCCTAAAAACAGGACAATGGTAGAGATGCGGGGGGGGGATGAACACTACGGATTTTTTTTAAATCCCCCTAACCCCCGTAAGTCACCGGGACCATCTCTGGACGTTGAATACACTACGACTATACCCTCTGAAGAGATGACACAAACGGTGAAAGTGTGTTATCCACTGGAGCGATAGCGCAATTTAAAACTTTTTTCCCGATTGTTCGAGATTCCTTGGTGATCATTTTGAATATTTGCCGCCCACATTAAAAAAGTCAGACCTCCTAATTTTATTATGGAGACATAAAAACTGATTATAGTTCTATATAGTCAATGAATTCACCTGTCTTTTGTCGATTATCTCATATTCGTAGGATTTATAAAAAAAAATATAAAATCGTGAACTTCTACTTAATGTAAGGGAAAATTTTCCAAAATTGGCAGCAAAGCAATCCGAGGTATTTTAAATAGTGCCGTATTGTGGCAAAAAGCGCTCCAGTGGTTATGTGCCCAAAGTAAAGTCATTTTTATCAAACTCCCAAGTGAAATTGATCCAACATTATCAAACATCGAAAGTCTTTATTTAACAAATATGAAAATTTCATCATCTGCCTGGGGTCTAGGAGTCGAATGGTATTATGTTTTAACTAATTGGCGACATCAGTTCTCTTTCAAGTCGGCTTAGATCACATTTCTAACACCATTCGTTTTTCTATGACGATATCTAATGGGTACTTCTATAATACCCACGGCAACCGCACGGCGACGGCAACTGCTACGGTGTTCCACATCTTTAATACGCATGAGAGAGAAGGGAGAAGCAGAAATTTTGTTTGTCTCATTTTCAACATTATTGTGATGAATAACGTACGTTTTGCGCCCTCTCCGTGACGTAACCGTAGGAATTATAAAAGCGTCCAATAGTTGAGATAATCAGATATTTTGCTCTCAATTTGATGTTACGACATGGTCCCTAAAAACGGGACGGTCCCGATCAGAACGGGACGTATGGTCACGTTATATATATCCTCAATTATCTGCTCCAGGTAATACGGGCTGTACAAATTGAATATGAACGTAGAGTCTATTTTCGTCTCTTGATACAAAATAATATACGTATTGACTTTTTTTCCTATTCGTCATATTGTAAGAAGAACGTACTCGTATTATCATCGCGCGTGTGGTTCCAGTGAATGATTTGTAAGGAGTGTTATTAACGCTGATTGATGACGCCCAATTGTTGAGATATATCTTTGCTATTAATAAAGACAAAGTGGTCTGAATGGGATATGTGATAAGATATATACAGAGTCGTCTCTGAGATCCTTTCATTCGTTTTCTGGCAATAGACTTAGTCTAGGTTGTAATCCAGAAGACTTGAGAAAGAGACGTACAAGATTTCGAAAAAAAACGCTCTATATCTTGGAAATAAGAAATACACTGAAGGTGCTATTATTTTTATTTCTTGTCGTAATCTTGTTTTCTACGGGTTAACCGATGATGGCTGCGGGTGTGTGCTTGTAAATATCGCTGTGTGAATACGATATCAACACAAGTCAACATTTATTTTTAAATATTAATATAATTTACTCGCCGTTTGTTGAAGGTTGTTATCTGAAAATGTTGTAGGAATGCTTAGGACGGGTTGTTTCAGAGAATTTGGACGATTCATCAAATTTCGAAGTTAATTTTATATTCAAGTTCTGTTTTTATAGGCAGGTTGTTTCACGGTACTTGGTTAAGCGGTGTATCATGGAATGGAAGGTGGAGTGTTTTTGTGAGACAGGGTGGTTGGAGGTCTTATGAATTACTATGTCAGTGTATGTTGGCTTGCGATATATACTAAAATCGATTTTATTATTTATAATAGATAAAGTTAAATCCAAAAAGTTTAATTTTTCATTGCCTATTTCTATCGTAAATTTTATTTGATTATGAAAGGAATTTAAAAGGTTTAGAAAGTTGTTGAGTTGACGTTCGGATCCTGTCCAAATGACGAAGATATCATCCACATATCTCTTCCATAGTAAAACATTGTTTAAAAGGGGTGATTTTGAATTAAAAACCGTTGTTTCCAAATCATTCATAAATATATCAGCAATAGGAGGGCTGGTGGGGGCTCCCATTGGAAGGCCTTCTTTTTGTTGGTATATGACATTATTGTATTGAAAATAATTTTGATTTAAAACTAAGTTAAATAAACGAGTTAGGTCACTGGACAGATAATTACAACTCGTAATTTTGAAATCAGAATCAAAGAACATTTAAGGTGTCTTAATAATAATAATTTTTCTAAGTTCGCTAACCATATCATTGAAAATAACCATAGTTTTGAAAAAAACACAGGGATAAATATTCTTCATATTAATCATAAAGGAAAACGTTTAGATAACTTAGAAGCTTTGGAAATTAAAAAATCCCTTAAAAATAATGAATCTATTATCAACAAACAAAAAATATTGTCATATAGCCCAATCATGGATTTGTTCCCCTACCCACCCACTCTACACTAATACCTACCCACCCAATCTACATTATTAACTAACAACGGCTCCACCCCCTACCATAATAAAACATTGTTCTAAACTGTCAAATTAGTATAAGCTTTCCCTGACGAAGGAACGTTTGTTCCGAAACCGGTCGGATTTGCACAGTGGTTTATACAAAGTTGTATTGTTTCATTTTTCTAATTCATATTATAATTTAAAACTACTAAAAAACATTAGAGTGTGTAATTCCAAGCAATAGGAGTGAAACTAGAAAGTCGCTAGATGTCGCTTTCTTTTGCCTGTTTATTTTAAAGTAGTTAGAAGATTAGATATTGATTTATAAAAATAAAAATGTTTATTTTTTTGGATTTCGTAGGATTCGAACCTCCGTCCGCTGGATTTCTCTGGCCGCTGAGATTTGCCACGCACTATACCGCTGCGCTATGGGAGGCGCGCGGCGAAGCGCGAATTTACTGCATTATATTCCGACGATCCGTAAAAAGACAAAGCGGTCAATGAGCGCAGACCTATCGTCGTTTCCGTTTTATATCTCAACCAACGCCTTGAGCGCAGTTTGATGCTTCCGCAAGTGCAGTAGTGCGTCATTTCCGTTTCGTCTGAATTTCAAATCACTCTATATATAACGGGGCTAAAGTAGTTTCACTTCAAAAATCTATTATGGAAGGAAGTTACATCAAATATACAGTTTGATGAATTCGAAGGTTCCCCTGCCTGTCTGTGGACAAGACGGTCCCGTGACTCGTACGACAAGCACACAGTAGACGCCGAAGAAACCGAAAAACTCACATTAAAAACATAACCATAAAGTCACTAACACAAATCTGTAGGTATCCCATTCAATGGGCATTTACAAATAAATTCCATCATTTGTGTTGTGCGGCTGACTGTGCAGTTAGCAACCGTTCGCCGCAGAGCTTTTTGAAGCACTGCAACGATGTCGATATTCGAATAGATAGTGGTATTACAAGACGGTCCCGTGACTCGTACGACAAGCACACAGTAGACGCCGAAGAAACCGAAAAATTCACATTGAAAACATAATCATAAAGTCACTAACACAAATCTGTAGGTATCCCAATCAATGGGCATTTACAAATAAATTCCATCATTTGTGTTGTGCGGCTGACTGTGCAGATAGCAACCATTGGCCGCAGAGCTTTTTGAAGCACTGCAACGATGTCGATATTCGAATAGATAGTGGTATTTCGTTACAAAGCTTTGATGAGGGATAGCTGCAACTACCCTCAAATACCGCAGTTTTACGTCTGGGGAGAGCATGTAATGTGTGTAATAAATCTATTGACAAATAAATGTTTTTATTATTATCACGTGTAATTACAACTTACTGAGAAATTTTATCGTTGTTGATAAAACAATACTTTATTTTTGGAGCTTTAGTGGTTATCTTTAATGTTAGTATGTCAAAACTACGCCCTGTGATCATGCCTGTCATATCAGTCAATATCTATATTTTCTCTGTTTGGTACTTTTAATGATTTTTTCACAAAATTAATCTTGTTTATTTTCTCTTGTTTCAGGTGAGTAACGATTTTCATTGGATTATCATGTCATCGCAATCGGTAAACATGATCACTTTTTCTCTTGCTTAAAAATTATAATTATGATCGTTGGAGATGAAAATGTTTTCTTCTGTACACAACATTTTCAGAATCATATAAAATTTACCGTAGAATGGAACAAATAATCCGAGGAAAATGGCAGAATCATATAGAAGTAAATAAATATTTGATTGGAGTCATTTCATAAAACGCTGCAAAATAAGAGTATGTAGAATGTGAATGAAGCAAGGGATGCAAGATTAGATTTTTTTTAAATTTTATGCATTGATCTTATTGTTTGACTTGTGTCGGTAATGCACTAACGCAACCATATTACCGAAGTACATTTCTCATGCCGAAATCTGGCTTTGTTCTGAATAGTTTTATCACCCACCTGGCTGGAAACGGAAAGGTTTTTAGGTCGTGGGCCAAATAACGATCCGATGCCGCCGTGACAGCTCGCCATTACGGCTCGAACTGCTGCTGTGTTCGGAATACCCATACCACTCTGTAGTCTGTACTGTACCCAGTGCCCAGCCTCTGCGCCTGCACTGGATCTACTCTCTAGCTGTGTGTTCCCTACAACAGTACAGTACCTATTCCTGTAGGTATAGTCTATAGCAGCGGTCGGCAATTAGTTTTGGTGGCGGGCCGTATGAACATGTCAATTTTTTGGGGGCCACGCAACCGTCGACGTCACCCGTGCGCGTGCGAGCCTGCTCAGTCAGTGTGATTGCATTGATATTTTCCATATATATACTTCCCTTCTGATTTTCAACGCCCCCCTGCATGAAATAGAAAGACAGAATACGCGGAAAAAGCGCCACTGGCGAAAAAAAAATGAAAACTACAGGTTTTGAAATATGACGACAAACTGATTGGTAGCGTGCTAGTTGTTGGTTCCCACTCGGGTATTGTGGGTTCGATCCTCTACAGTTTACACCTCCATCAATGAACAAGCCACATTTTCCACTTGTAATGATGCAAGTGGATGGATTTTCAACATTCTGAGGTTATTTGATTTGTATAAATAAGTATGATCGCACATACGGAATAAGCGCCATAGGCGAAAAACATTTTTTCCCGCGCATTTCGAATTTCTACCGTTTTCTAACATATTTCTCTTGAAAACTTTTTTTTTTTTTTTTTTAAATGTTTTATTTTTAAGATAATATCTATACATTCGCCGAAACGGTAATTATATGAAATTCCCTCCATAGAAAAAAATCGCAAAGTATGCTCCGAAAATTATTTTAAACTCATTTTTTCAGGTGTTTTACAAGTTATATGTGTTAAAAAATTCACAGTGTTTCATTAAATGCTATTTAAGACATTTCCAACGACATTTTTGTTCAATTTTAAACTATTTTACACAATTTTCGCTTAATTATTATCGTTTTTAAAGTTAGTGTGCTCCCTCTAACATCCGTATTTACATATCTCCCCTTCTTCTTTTTGAGTGCTTACTACCTTGCCTTAAGTGATCATTCCATGTTTAAAACAGTTAGTAGGGTCGTAGTTAAATCTCTCGAGCGTTGCAGCTTTTTAAAAACTTACATTTATGTTTTCTCTACAAAATCAAGATATTTATTTATTGTTGTTATACGCCCGTAGGGGCTTTTACATAGATTATAAAATAATATTTAAGATATCGAGGATTAAACATGATTTGGAACCGATGGTGCCACGAGTATGGTGGCCAGATCTGTCCCGCGGGCCGCCAATTCCCAATCGCTGGTCTATAGGCAGAAGTGTCAGCGAAATGGGTCAAGTTGCCGCTCTATCTATTCCTCCCGAAAGTGAAACTTGCTATAGCTATACGGTAGCTCGCTGCCCGTTACGGCCGTACTTGGCGGCAGGTACCTCTTGCTTTCACTTTTTAACTTTAATAAAATTCAGCAAAAGGAAAGAGTACTTGTTATAATTTATATAAGTGTAGTACTTTGGAATCTCTCTGTTGCAGCAAAATTAAAACGTGATTGTTTTAATATATTCAAGTCCCCAGTTACATATTATGTAGAATCCCTTCGAAATTCAGCAAAATGAAAAGTAATAAGTACTTCAACCCATATTCATGAAAATTTAAGTTAGTGGCAAGACAATGTTGATATATTTTCCAATGAGATCTTCGTTGTCACCTCATCATCTTCTCTTACAAATTAATCATTCGAAAGAGAGGAGATTGTTTTTAGTTTATATATTATCTGAATATCAAGCCTAATAAATAGAGGCTATGTAAAATTCAGCAAAAGGAAAGGGTACTTTAATTTCTTAATGATATAATTTACTTACGAGTATATTAGAACTACGGAGTATAGTAAAATAGCATCTTTATGAAATTCAGGATATATTATGTTTTACACGAGATAAATACACATTAGGTACAGTAAAGTCGAATATCTTTGAAGTTGTAAATCACTCGCCTTTTTATGTAAAAAAGGAATCATTCGGAAATTTGGCAAAATTAAAAATTAGTTATCATCAAAAGTACTAATTTCGATTGTCTGTGATGATGTTTTGTTTATTATTCCTAGGTATTCCTGCGTAAAATTATTCACGTTCAATGAACTAATAATTTTTAAAGTTGAGACTGATCGTGGGAATCGAGCGATATGGCAGGTTATTTTATGGTCCAGCATTATTTTATGTTAATACTAATCCTTTATTTCTTTTGTGAGAAATTGACAGATTTAAATCTGAATCACTAATGACTTTTAAAGTTTATTCTTACGATGTTCATTTGAAAGGTTAATTTCGTCTCTCTGATTATAATTTTTTTTCAATTTTTACATGCAGTAATCAGGGGGGAATATTTAAAATGAATTTTTTTTTTTTTTTTTTTTTTTTTTTTTATTAAGGAGAAAATACAGATACAGACGTCAATTGACAAGAATATACAAAACAATTAAAAGAGAATTCGCCTGCATCCAAACTATTTCTCACGAATTAACATTGACAGCAGATGAAAACATATACAAATATTTTTACCGTTAAATACGGAAAAGACTTATGTATATACATAAGTAAATATTATTTTACAGAGAGATGAAAAAAGAATGCGCAATATCCTTATAAAAGTTTACAAATTGTTTTTGGAAAAATTTTGATGGTAAGACCAAATATATATATAGATAAAAAATAATGTCATACAGAAATTTAAAAAAAGAAAGGTAGTTAAAATTATAAACCAAGCAATGTCTAAGGTATTGTACTTTGTAGGAAAACGGCCTTCAATTTTCTACTAAAAGTACTGCGTGTATCAAAAAATAAGTCGGAATCCTTGATGTTTTGATTTTGATTAAACGATTCGCACATTCTTCTGATTGGATCCCTGACACCAGCATTTGTACGCGTCCGGCTAATGTGGAATAAGTCGTTAAGCCTTGTTACTCTGGGTGGTATTTTGAAGTTTATTAGTTTCAGTAGGTCAGGACAGTCGATAAAGTTATTGCAGATTTTATAAAGCGTCATGAGGTCAAGGTATGTTCGCCGGTTAGTTAGAGTGGTGACGTTATAATTCGAGAGCATATTTATGTACCCCCGTTTAGGTGCGCTCATTCTGTAATTGAGGTATTGCAGAAATTTCTTTTGAATACTTTCAATGTTGACTTTATAGACACCGTAAAGTGGTGTCCATATGGAGGTGCAGTATTCAAGTTGAGAACGGACCAGCGTGTAGTAAAGTAGAAGATAAGTTTCAGGTTTTCGAAATTCGCGGCTGTTTCTGATGACAAATCCTAGCATGCGGTAAGCTTTATTCACAATGTTCTCAATGTGCGCATCGAAATGGAGTTTAGAATCAAAAAGTACGCCTAGATCTTTTATACAGTAAACGCGCTCGAGTAAATAGTTACCAATACAATAATTGTGTATAATAGCGTTGTGATTTTTAGTGAAGCTTATTTGTTTACATTTGTTGTAACTTAGGTAAATTTTGTTTTCATTGCAAAATGCTTCGAACCTTACTAAGTCGCTTTGGATGAGCAGACAATCGTTTAAATTCCTAACAATGGCAAATATTTTTATATCATCGGCGTACAAAAGAAATAAACAATGCATGAAACATTTAGTAACAGTGTTAATAAAAAGTATAAATAACAGTGGACCCAGGATTGACCCCTGTGGTACGCCAGAGGTAACTGGTTCCCACGTAGAAGTATGTCCTCGTAATGATACAGCTTGCTGTCTTTTTGTCAAATATGAGACAAACCAACGTAATAAGTTTCCCCTAATTCCGTTGAACATTATTTTTTTAATAAGAATAAGGTGGTCAACCTTGTCGAAAGCTTTTTTGAAATCGCAGTATATTGCATCTACCTGGTGGCCTCGATCCATGCTAGTGAATAAGAAATTTGAGTAAATTAGTAAATTACTCATTGTAGATTTGCCTTTTACAAACCCGTGTTGTTGTTCTGTAATTTTGGCGGCAAGCTGGGGATATATATTATCATGGACAAGTCTTTCCAAGAGTTTAGGGATCGCCGAGAGAATAGATATTAGCCTATAGTTTTCGACTTTTTGACGTGAGTCACCCTTATGGACTGGTATAATATAAGCCAACTTCCACCTATCAGGGAAAACCCCGTCACTCAGGCATTTATTAAATATTATGGTAAGTGGAACATACAATGACGACGCAGCAGATCTGAGGAAAAATGCCGGTATTCCATCGTGACCCGCACCTTTGTTTATATCTAACGCCTTTAAACTTGATTGCACTTCTTGTTCCGTTAGTTCAATGGTGTGAATGTGCGTAAGTCCAGAGTCCCGAACGGCCTCAAGTTGGTCAATGTTAATTGAGTCATTGATACATGAGGGTTCAAATGTTGACTTGAAGAACTCAGAGAACATATTACAGATTTCTTGGGCATCATTAGATTTGCGCCCTTCGAAGGACATAGTAGCAGGATATCCATCAGATGATTTTAAGGAGGATATGTATGACCAAAAGCATTTAATATTATTTTGCAATGAACTTTCGATGTATTCAAAAAATAACTTTCGAGATTCACTAGCCAATTTTTTGTATGTAGCACGTAAGAAGGAAAATTTACGATAGTCAGAAAGACCTTTATATGTCTTCCATTTGAGCCAAACTTTATCTTTTTTCCGTGATAAGCTAATAAGTTCGGGAGTAAACCATATGGGGAATTTGTCATTTCGTCTGGCCAATACTGGAATAAACTCATCAATTATATTGTTTATTATTACATAGAATCGGTCTACTGCTTCTTCTGCTGATAAATTCGCGATTTCAGACTTCCAATCAATACAATTAATGTCATTATTAATTTGAGTATAATCAGCTTTCCTGAAATTGTGCCTACGCTCTTTGTTGTTTTTAATTTTTGGTTGAATCGCAGATGATATTTCAAATTCCAGGGCTGGATGGTGTCTGTCCTCTGAAAGGAGAGGGTCATCGCTATGTGTAACTTTTGTTTCGCGACTGTAAAATATAAGGTCTAAGAATTTATCGTTGTGGTTAGGTATACAATTATATTGAAATAAGCTCATCAATGCCATTGTTTGAAGAAAAGTTTGCGATGCAGCCGTGTTTGAGGAGGCAATACCATGATTGCAGCCTTCGGAAAATGTCCATGTAAGAGTAGGTAGATTCAGATCTCCAAGAACACAAAACGTATTATTTGGTTCTGATGAAAAGACAGATTCCAGGTTTTTGGAGAAAATATCATAAAGCATTATTGGCGAGACAGGAGGTATATATACAGCACATATGGTGAGATTTAGAGACCTTAACGGAATTGATATAAAGATTTGTTCAATTTGATTTTTTTCCCAATCGTCGAGACGGGAAGCTGCGAGTTCCTTGCGCACTGCCACTAACACACCACCTCCGTCCATCTTACCGGTAATTATACGGTTCCTATCTCGTCGGAATACCGTGTAACGCGAATCTATGAATTCGGCCGTGTTTACACTTGCTACAAGCCACGTTTCAACTAGAACTATAACATCATAGTTATTCGATGAAATATTAATAAGAAGCTCCTGAGTTTTGGTCTTAATACCACCACAGTTCTGGTAATAAACAGATATAGATGATGAGGTCATTTTTTTAGAGTAAGAGTGTTATTCGACTTATTCCACATTTGCGGGAGTGATAAATTAATTAGGACGTATGATGCAACAAAATTATATATAAAACATTGATTACTTAGTGTAAAATATGAATGAATATGCAGGAAATATGATAGTGCTATATGATTATGGAGGTATTGCGCTATAAACAAATATATTGAGTAATTTTGCAAGAAAAAAATTAATGACCAAGAGTGTAGGATAGTGATAGAAAGCTGGCATCGATGGCAGCAGTAACAAGTTTGTTCTAGCAGTCACATATTTTGTTGACCATGAGTGCTGATTTTTTTAAGGTCTCCCTCGCAACGAATGGTGACGACTCGAGAGAGATCATTCCTCTTCGCCAGGATACTGCCATTCCTCACCCATATGTATTTATAGCCGTTTTCTTTTCCGGTGGCACGTGTTTTGGCAAAGAGTATTTTATTTTTTAGTGTCAGGTGCTCATTTACGTAGAAATTAGTGGTGGGAGCTCCAAGTCCTAGTTGGTCCGTTGTGAGGCCGCGGCGAGTCCTTACCGCAGCGATGACATCATCACGGAGACGCTTTGTCGTGAGATGGACGACTATGTTGCGTGGACGGTTGGAGGGAGACGAGTGGCCGCGAGCGACGCGGTGCACCGACACCACAGCGCTACTAGGAAGTGGCACGTTGATAGTTGATCCCATTCTCTCCATTAGGGTGAACAGATTTTCACCTTTCACCTCGGGAATGCCGTGGACATCTAAATTACACACTCTGCTACGCTGCTCCATGTCATCTTGAGCATCTCTGAGAGATTGGATTTCTTGTCGGAGGCTGGCATTTTCTTCCTGAAGAACAGTCACACACCCCATGATTTTGGTGTACTGGTCCTTCCACTCATTTGATAAAGTGTCCAATTTTTGATGAATAGCATCAATGGCATTCTTACTCTCAGTACGCATTGTTTCGAGTTTTGACTCAAAGAAGTTGATAAGGGAGTCGGTGTCAATGTTTATCATTGACTGGTGCGTTGCCGACGGTGATTCCATAGTGCCAGATGCGGTCAATAGAGGCGATGATAGTGTTTTCTTCACACTGCAAGTCTTGCTGCGAGATTTAGACATTTAGGTTATTTATTATATATATATATATATATTTTTTTTTTAATTTGGGATTTATGGTTTTGCTCCCCTGAAAAGTTTGTTAACTTCAAGTAGGTAGTATAATTTGAATGCTGTAAAATGAAATCTCTGAAATTCAACAACTAAAACACTGGTTGTAATTTTGATTAGTATGGAGTTGGTAACGTAGAATCTCTCAGAAATTTAGCAAAACAAAAAGTACTAGTTATGTATATTATAATTTATTTACGTATATATGGAGTAGAGTAAATAAACATATTTTAGCGAAGGGAATAAGTACCAATTTTAATTCAAATAAGTACACAGACGTAAAATAGAAGCTTTCTGGTTATACCTTCGTCTTACATCTACCCAATTTCACGGATGTCTTTCTCTTGGTTGGATACGCACAAATGATCACTCTGATTATTTGAAGTCTTGTTTCGTACCTTTCCAGAAGAGATCAAAAGGCGTTTTTGTTATTTTCTTTACAAAGGGCTTTTGCGAGGTCAAAGTACGACGTGAACTAACACAGAATTTCAATTTGTTTATGTTTTTCTCTTCACATTACAATAAATCATGTCGTTGCTTTTATTTCGTACTTTATAAGCAAACAACAAATAATATTTGCCCAACTCCAGTGGCGATGCCCCTAGTAATAATCTAGGTTCATTGAACAAGCCAACCCCTACACTCCACACATAACAAATAATATGAATACGAAAAATAGACAAAATCAACATACCTTATCTACCTATACATTTAACCTATAACTAATACATTTTAATTTAAATTAATAAATTACTTCTTCAGGGTTTTTTATTAATAAAAAACCCTGAAGAAGTGAGCATTGCTCACGAAACATGTTGGTTTTGTAAACAAGAAAAGTGGTAAAAACGAAGTAATTTATTAATTTAAATCAAAATGGTGCCACAAAATAAGTTTGCTGTGTTAGAAGAAATAATATATTTTAGATTTTTTTTACATTCTTATTTTGCTTAGACATTATTAAAAAATTATAAATACTTATGATCAAAAAATAATTAGAAAAAGTACATAATTTTAATAGTTTTGTCATCACACCTTTCAGCATTTTTGAATGTAGTTATAAATCAAAGAAAATTTTGAATGAAATAAAATCGAAATTGAGTTATTGTTTTAAAAAGTTGGTACGGAGAATAATTCATCTTTCTCATGGAACCGCCCTGTACGATCGTAAGAACATCTTTTGACGAAATGTGGATTCTCGGCCGCTGGCTGGTTAGTGGACCTTAAGAAGTATTTTCAACTTGGGAGGGGGGCATGGGTACCGCCGCCCCGCGAACCATTTATTGGATAAGATAACCCTACCACAAGTCACCTTAAGTGGTTCGCTACGTTTGGTGGTAGGGGCGACCGGGTTCGTAGGGTGAGGTTTGTCTAGGTCTTGGCGTCGAATGCGTTTGCCCACTTGCGTGGCGGCCGGATAGGGAGAGACTGGTTGAGGGAGACCTGACCTAATCTTCTCCAGCTCTCTCGACTCATCGCCTTGCTCCGCAGTGAGGGTGGATTCATACGTCCGTCACTCCTGGGGATATTGACTTCCCAAAACTTCCTCTCCTTCCTTTTCCTAAAAAAAACCCTTTACATCCCCAAAGATGACTAGGCCCCAAGGGAAATTATTGTCTGCACGGAGCCCACATGGGCTAAGATAATATCAAATAACTTGTTAGTCGTGTGGCGTTAGTCATACATGAATAAAAAGTTTTTATGAACCACTAATTTATTAATCCCCGACGCAAGGAGCGGTGTGTCTGTCTGTCTTCCTGTGTGTCTGTCTGTGGTATCGTAGCTCCTAAACGAATGGACCGATTGTGATGCGGTTTTTTTGTTTGATAGCTGACGTGGTCGAGATGGTTTTTAGCTACAATTCATGAAAATCTGTTCAGGCGTTTTAAGGTCATCAGCTCTTTTTTGTGTCGGGGGTTGCGTAACATTTTGAAAATTTTACTTATTGATATTGTTGTCGCCTGTCACTATAAAATATAGATTTTTTTTACCTGATAAAAAATTATATTGATGAAGCTTGGGCCCAAAACCGTTGGGCTAAAAACGTCTCAATAAACAAGAGATTTAGTATTAGTTATATTAAGTACATTTTTATAAATTGCCTGCTAAGCGAAATCTCTCATAGCAGTTGATAAAAATAGGAAAAGTTGCTTAGTAAAAGAATTGTTTGGTACGCGGCGTGATGTGACAGTTCCGTCAAGGGAAAGAACACCGCGCAGGTAAAGGTATATTTCTGCGGTTAGGAATTATAATTCTCCCTGCCACGGTTCCCTGCATTCCCAAAAGCCGCCCAACAGGCGGATGTAGCTGCGGTGACGCTGTATGAAATAGCTTCTCATTTCTGGGAATAACTCCTGCCAACTGGAAACATTTGCCAGCGAAAATAGTTTCAGCGGAATTGCCCCCTGCCTTCCTTGTATTTCGTAGAACATAATGTGATAATTATTTATTCTGTGCAAAAATGACGTGAATGTTCTTCCTCCGAGGATATTATGCAACCTGTAAAAGGTTGTAAAATATTTACAGGTGTTAAATATTTTCCCAGTAAGTATGTAAATTCCTCTCTATGAAATTTTGAACGTTGACCTAATTTTCATGTGACTGGAATTAATCTTTTTTGTTATATTACCTCTAGAAGAATGAGGGGTGGGTTAGAATTTGGAGGTCAGAGTATCCAGGAGTGATGGACGAATGAATCCAACCCTCCAACTACGATGCAAGGGGGTAGGTCTTCCTCAACCAGTCTCTCTTGATCCGGCCCGCCACGCAGAAAGTGGGCAGACGGATCCGCCGCTAAGACCTAGACAAACCTCACACCTCAAACCTCGTCGACAAATTTAAATCAGTATCTTTCTGTGTATCACTTTTTTTAACTTTAAATTTTGTGTAAAAAGAATTTTTTAGTTATTTTTTCCTTATTTTGTTTTTTATTGTGATATCGCTGTGTATCATTCTAGTTATGTTGATTTTGGTTGTGCAAAGTTCCTAGAACTTTATATATTTTGTTTTGTCTACTCCACCTCAGTCCCTGTATCTTTCAGGTGACTTTTTTTTTTTTACATTAACTCCACAACGGCCTTGAGGAAAATAATTTCCCTCAGGGCCTATGTCATCTGGGATGCTGTGTGAAGGGTCTTTTTGAGGAGAGGAAGGAATGAACATTGGTCTTGAACATTGACTTTACTTGTAATCTTAGTATTTTTGCAGTTATCATTTTTCCATTGTTTTGAGTGGTAGCATTGTTTTTTTCTTATATTTTTCAACACATTTTTATAAAATAATATTAATTGTATTCTCTGTATTATGTTCATCATTCATTAGTCATTACTCTAACCCGTCACCCCATTTTCAGACTAACTCCTGTTTTACAGGGACATTTGAGGGTTTAGCTTCGTTCATCATAAGTGTAGCTTCGTTTATTAAAAAAAATTAGAGTCCTTGTGAGAGCGCTGAAGGAGTAACCATCTGTTACTTATACCAGGGCGAAAAAGCGGTTGGATTACCTCAAGTATCTTTAAATATAAAAAAGAAATATAAAAAAAAACACTTCTTAATTTGAAAACAAATTATATACATATTGTAAATGCCAGTTTGGTTTTTTTTATTTATTATTTACAGTTGGTAAAATAGTCCAGTACGACAATTTTTTTAAAGTAGGTTTCTCTTTTATGTCGAAAGGTTTACAACAGCATTTACGGTTTATTTTGACAAATATGCTCACAAATGTTTGTATTTTGGTACTGCAACCTGTACTCGCTCTGAAATTTGAGCTTCATCTCTTCGTTCGTTTTTGCAATCAAATTTTCTTCTAATTGCATTTCTGTTTCCTCGGCACTTGAAATTGGGTCAAATCCCAAACTCGAATGAAATATCGACCCTTCTTCGTGCATGTTACCTAATGAAGTGGCATGGCAAGTCCCCGGGGTTGCCCGGACCTTACTCGCTTTACATAAAGTTTTTCGAAATCATATACGTATGCAGACAGTGATTTTTCTCGTATTTTTATTTAAAAAATTTCATCAAGAAATATCAAAATTCCGTATTAAAGGGTGGAAAAAGTGTAAGATTTGATTTTTCGAAATCTTTTGTAAACAGCGACCTTCCCTTTTAACCTCCGACGCAAAGAGCGGTGTTATAAGTTTGACTTTCTGTGCGTCTGTCTGTGGCATCGTAGCTCCTAAACGAATGCACCGATTGTGATGCGTTTTTTTTTATTTGTTTGAAAGCTGACGTGATCGAGATGGTTCTTAGCTACAATTCATGAATATCTGTTCAGGCGTTTCAAGGTCATTTTTGTGCTCTTTTTTGTGTCTGGGGTTGCTTAAAATTTTGAAAATTTATATAATATATAACTGCACAGAAACAGTATTTTGTTTCTCCTGTAAAGTCGCCAAATGGACTTGAAGTCATTTACTACTATGCTTTACATGTAGATATTTTTTACAATAATGAACGACTATAATGTTTTGAAGATCGAAGTTAAATTTCATCAATCTTTGAATAAAACTCTATATTTATATTTTAAAAAATAAAATCCACGCCGCCCGCCCGCCCGCCACAGATTGTCTTCTACTTCTATTTCTATATCCGAAACATTTTCTTAAATTAATTTTACTGAAGTTACAAAAAATATTCTTGAACAAATAATAAATAATCAGGCGTTATGTTCTAATTTATGAAAATGCGTCGCGAGTTTGACATGGAGATTCTAGACAGAAAAATATGTGCAAATTTCATGACGTTAGAGCTCACCGTTCGATAGTTTTTACTGCTTCTTAAAAATAGATTTCTGTTTGCAGTTGAGATTAGTAAAAATTAAACCACGCCATTTGATTCGCGGTTTGAATTTAACATTCCTAGGCATAAATCGGTACTGGATTACTTGAGAGAGAACATGTTTATTTTTTATTGTCTTCTTTTTAGCATTTATTCGACGGGCTCAGGTGTATTTCATTGCTAATAGCTGGGGAAGGCGATTTTAATCAAGTAGGTGGCATTACAACTGACCTCCCGAACATGGCGTGATGCTTGAGGTGTTCATTTATACATTGAATAAGCCAGCACCGGGATATCCATCGGATTAGGAGTCAGAAGAACATGGCGTGTCAATGGCGAACACTTTGGTACTTCGGTGGAGAATAACGTGGAGTAGGAAGTCTAACTTAAGCAGTAAGCATCTACTACTACTCCTGCTGATTAGAAAAAACGAGCAGAAAGTAGAATTAACTTCATTGTACTAAATTTCCTGACGTAATAAATGACTGTTGGTACGGAATGCGCTAGGAGAGCCCTGAGTCTAATTAATTGATACACTATTATTTTTTTTATACACTGTGTTTAGACGCTAGTTTTTTTTATTAACTTCACACAGGAGTAATTAATATTAAATGTATAATCTTTGGAGATGCTGTGTGGAGGGCCTTTTTGAGGACAGGAATGAGTGAACATGGTCTTAAAACGACCCATATTATAAACTAGAGAACCATTGTTTTTTTTTTTTTTTTTACATTAACTCCACACAGGAGGCCCTGAGTAAAATAATTTCCCTCAGGGCCTATGTCATCTGGGATGCTGTGTGGAGGGTCTTTTTGAGGAGAGGAAGGAATGAACATTGGTCTTGAAGAGACCCATGTTGTAGGAAGGAGGAAACACAGAGGCCGGCAAATCATTCCACAGCCGAGCTGTTGAACATAAGAACGAGTCGAAGAAACGACCCGTTCTCATGTGACTAATGTCAACTGTGTACAAATGTTGGGCACGCGTTTGGCGTGTTTCCCGACTATGCACCGGTGCCGAAGGGATCAATGATGCTAGTTCCTCGGAGCATCTTCCATTGTAATACCGGTAGAACAAGGATAGCATTCCCACCCGACGCCTGTGCTCTAAAGATTGCAATCCGTCTGTTAAGATGGGAGAATCTATCAAACGGACCGCCCGTTTCTGCACAGAGTCGAGGGTATTTTTCAGGTATTTTGGAGCTCCAGACCAGAGGTATATGTATATTACTGATTCTCTAGTTTATTTTGACAACAGTTTTTATAATGTTATTACATATTTCGACGACCAGAGCAAATCCGTTAAAAATCACGGGATAGTCTCAACTCTTGAAAAATTAATTTCTTTACTTTTCAATAACCATCACGTCGTTTCAGGCAGAGAGGACGGACCGCCAAACAACTCGGTCTTGGCACACACCTCTTGCCTCGTTTACTTCATACATCGTCTCATACATGCTCTTCTATTATTCTGACTCTTTGAATGGCCCCACTCAAGTTTCTGATTCACTTGGTCGTGCCATGTCTTTGTTGGGCGTCCTCGACTTCTATTTCTACAGCATTCAATCTGTTCCAATTTTGAAAATAATATTTTAAATAATTTTCTGTTAAAAAAAAAGTTATACGTATCTAGGTATTTTATCGGTTGTTTGAATTCTTCACATAATCAGTTCCAATTTTTAAAATGAAACTTAAATTCAAAGCAATTTTGAGTTGATTGCACCAGAATTGAGTTGATGTCACGTATGACCTGCGTATGACTATCGCACAGCACAGAAATTTATATGTTTGATGATTGACTATTTTCATAATCGGAATTGAGCACAATACGATTGGAGGGAAGCGGCTAGCAACTCAGTCTTCCGATTACAAAGCGAGTTCGCCTTTGATAAGAAATCGATTAAAATTTAATACTTGTTTAGTCCTTTTAATTTTATTTTGACATCAGACTACTACATTGTTGATTAATAAACCGTGATTGCGCGTATTCTTATTGAAAATTCAGTACAATACGTTCCACGGGAAGCGACTACAGTTGTCCCAGAGAGAGTTCGTATTTATGCCATCAATGATCTTCCCTTTCCTTCTCATACGTCTTGTATGAAAACGAAAAAGATAGAAGATATAAGAACTATAACAACACGTAGGTACCTGGGACTGCTTAGTAATACGGTTCTCCGGTTTAAATTTCAGCATTATCACTTTAATAGTGTATAATAAATCTTGAAGGAATAAAATGGTGTAATATTACATATTATTTTCCAAAATCGAAACACTGGAATGGTTGGAATTAATCGCTTTTTATCTTTGAGATTGAAAAAAAAATGTTTCGCCTCTGGCCTGAAGAAAGTAAGGTTCTGTTCGAAACTATGTTTAATTCATTGAAAGTTTAAAGTTTTAATTCATTTTAAGTTTTTTTCATTGGGTCGCCACCACGACTTGCTCTGTATCCCACATGGCAGAACAGATGTTCTGGCCCAGCACAGCATGACAAGAGGTATGGTACTGCTAAATGATATCTCTAGGTCCCTTGACATTTTCAACATTAGTCTTGAACGCTTCAAGAGGAATTTTAGGTAAGAGCTCTAAAATATGTATTATTGTAATTTTATTTATGCAATCAGATGATGTGATACACAATAATAATAATAATAATTGTTGGATGATTTCTATAGCGCCATTTTCGTGAGAAAATCACCTCAAGGGCGCTTTGCAATTCATTTACACATTTAATCTATACATGTATATTACAAGTGGCTTATTACTAAGATTGGTAACTAATGTAATGACTAATGACTTACTACTAAGACCTATATGACTAGTAACTTAAAACTATACTTTTTTTTATAATGGAGTACAAAACTACTCTAATCGTATTATTAATTACGTATTATTTATGTCTTAAAATAATTATTTATTAGTATTATACATATTTACATTTACAAACACATATTTACATTAACAAACAGATATTGTTATGATTACTGCCCGTGCTGTCAGTGTGAGTTATGAAAAATATTTAAAAACAATCTAAGTAAATTATGGACTGTGTAATGACAAACTACTGAAGAAATGAAGTTATTTTATACATGTACATAATCCAATCTAATATTCAATGTGAATTGTAATAGGATTATAATCTGTGATGCCAAAAAAATTAAATGAAAATGATAATTTAAAAAAATGTATAAAACTTGCTAAAAAACGCAGACCTTTGAAAAATCACGATATATGACTTTACTTGTCGGAATAAACTAAAAGAAAAAAATAAAGACAAATTTTAAAATATGGAATTAAATAATTTCCTGTTAAAAAAATGTTATAAGTAGGTACTTTATGCTTGTCTGAATTATTGACACATCAGTTCCATAAATAGTTCCCTGAAACAGGGTTATAGCCCCTCCAGACTCACGGCGAGAAGCCCCGAGAACACCCGAGAAGCGTGAATGTGATGAGTTTCTCGCATTCTCTTTCTCGGGCTCGCCTGTTCTCGGATAGCTGTCGGTAAATTTGGCCGCTTCAAAGAATTTTTCGGGCGAGAAGCGAGAAGACTACTACACTCACGTTTTGTCTCAGTGTTGTTTAGTGAGCGGTTGAGAGTAGACGTGCGTCATATTTTTGTTTTTGTTTCGAAAATTTTGATTCCTTGTGTTAAAAATGTGGAACAATCAACAAGAGTTGCAATTTATCGCACAGAGCCAAACATGCAGCATTTTGAATATCGTCTGTAATGTCGTCCATACCGGATGGGAAACAGATCACGAGTGAGAAAAATGAGAGTGTGGAAAAGTGCTTGTTCTCGCCGTGAGTCTGGAATCAGCATTACAATTTACAATCACAGACAGACCCACAACCGTGTAGTATTTTTGATGATTTTCCTTCTCGGATAGCTAGTTAGTTGACATGATTGAATCATATCCACTTAGGTTTAAAATAATCAACAGAATACAAATTTGCAAATCTGGCAAAAATAATTGTTCTTATCTATTAATTGATTATTAATTATTTTTATGAATGAAATGAAATGAATTTATTTTCACGTTTCTAATGATCAATCATTTCGAAATGGATATTTCGATTACGCCCATCTCCAATTCTACATCAACATAAACGACAAGTTGTCTGAAATTCCGTGAACTTGCCTGAAGTGCGAGTGGTAGCCGATAATCATTAGAGTAATTATTTCGGTCAAGTTCCGACGGCAAGTGTCATCCAACTCTTGCGTCAACAATGACGTAATCTGACCGTGAAAATGCACACCTACTTTGTTACGAGCGTGAATATATTAACAGGTAAAAGCCGGCATCGCCGGTGCTATTCGTTAGAAACCTGGTCAGGTGTGTTACGTTTTTGTATTTATGGCGATGTAAGACATGACAAGTTGATGTATCTTTAAGTCGGTGTTGTATATGCTTATTTAATACATACTCAGAAGAAATCTTGCACTTTTCAGAACGATACGAAACTTTCTCGACTTACAACACTTGAAAATTATTTTTTTACTGTTATTTATTATTATTTATTTTTTTAGTCTGTCAATCTATTATTGAGTATGGCATTATAGCATGGGTAGGTGACACTACATCTGCACTAGAACTAATCGTAAAGGCACAGAAAAATATTGTAAAATTAATCCTTAGGCTACCTCTAATTACAGACTCGAACTTAATCTTTAATATTATGAGAATATGTTTGAGATTCGGCAGATATACGGAAAAACAATTCTCACTCATCTACACACAAACATACATAAGATTAAATACTCGCTGTACTCAAAAAATAACAAAGACTAAACCCCTTCGTACATGGAGATCATACAAACGGCGTGACTGTGACGCAACCACAAGTAGTCTATCTTTAATGCTGGTTTCCGTACACCGATCCCTTTTTCACGTGCAGCCGTGGTGCTAATGCGATGTTAAGTTCAGACAATGTTCTCTTTATTATAAGAATAAAAAACGATCTTATAGAAGATTTTGGGTTGACTCATATGTCAAAAAAAATATTAACTGTAAGGCGTTTGATGCTGCCAGGGAACTGCGTGAGAATGAAGTCAAAGTTTCATTCTGTCTAGAATATCAAATGATTCTTATTTAAATTTGGCGCAGTTGTTAACTCCTAGTATTCATAAGAAAAATCCCTTTTTTAAACGAGTATTAGTAGATACGAATGCGGCTCGCTTAGCGTGCTACCACTGGCTACCAGCACTGTCGGTAGCGTGCAACTGACTTCAAACCCGTAGTCGGCGCGTAGCATCGCATACGAACACTAGCGGATGCTCACTAGCTCACGCGTGTTTCACGCGCGCGAAACTCTAGTCGCTTGTACGAATGACTTAACTACAAATTCCTGTATCGCAAGGTTTCGTTGGCCAAAAGTAGTATGGTCCTACGACTCTACGAAAACTTGCGACAAGACTTTACAACATTCTTCAGATAGAATAAAAAAATGTGATTCACGAAACAATTTCAAAGATAACGTAACAATTTGGATTAAAAATAATGGTAGGGCCTTTACCAAATTAGAAATTATTAATGCAACCAAACTATTGAGTGAATATATTTTAATACAAGTTTAGGTATGTTCAATTATAAATTAATTTGCAAAATTACTGCCTCAATACTGGAGGCGGGTTATGAGAAAACTAAACTTATTACTATATATTTCTGTTATTTAAATATTACCTACTGCTTATATTATTATTAATTTCTGTTTTAACTTTATGTAATTATCTAATTTATAAGCCAACTAAACATGTTTTTTTAAAGTTATATGTATACTCCCATAATTTTAAATGAAACATGTTGCTTGTGTATTGATGGGAGGAATTTCCTAGCAGAGGATTGAACCGGCAATGCCTGAGTGGGAACCCGGTGCTCTGGACCACTCGGCTTCTAACATTAAAAACAACAGTTTCTGCCTATGATTCTGTGCAATATGATAGGTGCAATAATGAATGTAGGTAACTGGTGTACTTTTTTTAACCGGTGTACTTAATTTCCTCTTCACAAACCATTATTTTAAATGTTTATTCACGCGTAGCTTCGCGTGGTTCACTCAACGAAAATAAAAGCAAAGGGATAATGAGAAAATTCGCAGCCAAAAAGACATCGTTAATAATATCAATATCAACGTTAATAATCTTTGATGTAAAATAACGACATCATTATTGAAGGACGGAAGTAAATTTTGTATTTTACTTGTTTTACATTTTTTTACAGATTTGCTGTAAGCCCTCTAGCTTGTCGTAGATTGTCAAGAAAATAAAATGCGAATAATCCTATTAAGTATAATAATACATGTATTTTCCTTTGTTTGAAAGTATGTCTCATAAAATGACGATCGGCGACGTAAATCCTTGTACCAATGCTCTTCGAGAATAATACTCATCGCTTGATCACGTATTATTTTATTTAATTATATTCAGGAAACAAACAGTTATACAATAATAATTGCATTAGTTAAACACGGGGTGAGGTTTGTCTAGGTCTTGGCGGCACGAGAGACTGGTTGAGGGAGTCCTTATCACATCTTGCACCGCAGTTGGGGGGATGGAATCGCTTGTCCGTCACTCCTGGACACATTGCCCCTGAATCCTGCCCACCCCTCATACCATTTTCCTTCCCAGAACTTCTTCTCCTGAAAACTGTAATAATAACATTCTCATTGGGAATGTACGGCGAGCGACATGCTGAAATGGGCCAAGTCATAAATTTGACGGACGAGAGTGCGGATCACCGGTTCACAGTTGATATCGATAGCATCACTCCGACTCGTTATTTTTACAAACAAATGTGGAACAATCTGCCAGCATTCGTCTTTCATCCTCCATTTAATCCGGCTGTCTTTAGGCCCGCATTAACTAACGTCTTCATACAGTCCCGTCTAACAACGACCCACGATCTGGTGACGATATAATTACCTTTAGAGTTAGAAACTCTTGTGATATGACGCATGTAAGTTACCATAGTACAACAATATACAAGGTTTCAGAATATTAACCAAAGCTAACACGAGTCCAATCAATAAAACAAGCTTTGAATTACGTCTCTACCCTAAAATAACCTAAATGTATGAATTATAAATATTTGTAGATTATCAGCGTAACATCGATTTATTATTTACAAGCATCATTATATTATTAGCGTTAATATGCTTTGGTTTAAGTACAATAATTGTACAGGGTGTTACTTACATTAACCGGTGATTCCTGACATTATTTGAAGAAAAAAATGTTAATGAAATTTTGTCTCCAAAATGATTAAAAAAATCAAAATAATAATAATAATAATAATATTTGGCTAATTTATATAGCGCCGTTTTCGCAAAAAATCACCTCAAGGGCGCTGTTCAAATAAATACATAAAATAATAAAATTACTGGCTTACAACTAAGATTTACAGTTATTACTAGTGACTTACATCTAAGACTTATAGCTAGTGGCTTATGACTAAGACATATAAACGCTAACCTAAACTGAACTCAATGACATACATGTTTACAATCATGACTTAAAGTTAGAGATTTACAACTAACATATAAGTATTTACATTTAAATTTAAAAATACTTCTACACATCTTATACATGTTATACTTTCGCCAGAATCATCCACAGCGCCAGAAGAAGGAAGTTTTTACATAATATTACTTTTTATGGACATGGACGCAAAAATTATCGGATTTACGAAAACGTATGGATATCTTATGTATAAAATGTATTGAACAAACATGGGAGGCGTGAATGGTTGGTCGGCTGAGTGACCAGTGACGACATGTGGAGGATTTAGTTTTCTTTTAAGAAAAAATTTAGAGAAAAAAACGAGTGTGCTTTAGTTAGACCACACGACTGAAGTAAAACTTCTTTAGCTCCATCTTTATGATAGGAAGAGATAAAGAAATTGTGCGCGCGCACTGCTCTCTCTTGCTCCTGCAGTGTGATACAAACAAAAGGCCTGCACTGTGTCTTAGATATACGAAACGTAACTGGCTAAGAGAGAAAAAAAATGTGTGCTCGCACCTCTCTCTCTTGCCCCTACAGTAATATACGAAACGTAACTCTCTCTCTTTCTATCTTCACTAACTTATATCTCCCTCTCAACTACCGTTCGCCTCGCTTTTCGTAACGCTTTCACGCATTCAACAGCTTACTCCCCAAGTCAAGCGAGCGTAAAGAAGTTTTACTTCAAAAAGATATCAAAAAAGTCGCCGAAGACCAAACTTTCATGTTAATTTTTTACACCAAATAATGTCAGGAATCATTGGTTAAAGTAAGTCAAGCACACTCCTTTAGCACCCTGTATAGTGTATAATATAAACAAAGCTCCTACTGAAATGTTGGTTGCTGAATCAAGTACGAATATTTTGTATGATACAGATCTCTATTAGGCCCTCATTAGACTAGTGCTAATCTACTGTTGTTGGGTGCTGGGCCCTCACGAACAATGGGGAAAGTTGATTGCATATTTTTGAGATGAAGATCGTAAAATATTTGATATATGAAAGTGGGACGGTTCCGCTGAGAGGGCATGTAGCAAGGATGGAAGATATCTAACAAACAATGAGCTTATTTACGTACGACGTTGGATTGACATTTTGAACTTGAGGGAGACAGCAATAGACCGACAAGTGTCGAATCTAATAAGCTCTGGTCGGAACTATTCTAGAAAAAAAAATGAAGCCACGATGTGAGGGGGACGATGTACGTAAATGTCAAAAATATAAATAACATTCGAACCATAATTTAATATAATAATAATTTTGAAATAATTCGTATATGAAAAGTGGGATCGAACAGGAAGCGATTTGCAAAACTATTATGTCTTCGGCAGTCTGGAACAGAATGGTTCCGTTTAATTTTTCACGGCAGACGGTGACTATATGAGAACGTTGAAGGATCGCTATTGGCGTTTGAGGAACCAATAGGAATGCTTCCGATTCGAGATCGCTGCAACGTTCGCTGCCCATAGTGACATATCCCATTCTTTTCTCATCAAGTATCCAAAAATGCATAAGCCGTTACTAATTCATTAACAATGCAAAAATAAAATTAAAATATTTAATTTTTTTTATTTTAACTTTATGAGTAAAACCTCAAATTGTAATATTTAAATAAATGAAGACAATATAAGCGAAACTCAATCGAAAATCTGGAAACAGAAAAATCAGAAAAACATATTGACACCTCTGGGACTCGAACCCAGGACCTCTTGCTTTCCGGGCAAACGCGCTAACCACTGCGCCACGGTATCGATATGAAATTTGGTCATGGTTTACTGTACCATACTTCAACTAAGAACCACCTACATTATCTTCATTTTCTTTAACGCATATATTATTGGCAACTATCTTTATGTATGATTGCAAGATTCAAACCCGAACTAAATGCTCTCTAGATAGTGTCTGGATAAATCATTATCCATTTTATTTAATATGCGACATCTATCGACTTTTCTGCAAGTCTAGGATGAATATTTAATTTTTTTTATTTTAACTTTGAGTAAAACCTCAAATTGTAATATTTAAATAAATGAAGACAATATAAGCGAAACTCAATCGAAAATCTGGAAACAGAAAAATCAGAAAAACATATTGACACCTCTGGGACTCGAACCCAGGACCTCTTGCTTTCCGGGCAAACGCGCTAACCACTGCGCCACGGTGTCGATATGAAATTCGGTCATGTTTAACTGTACCATACTTCAACTAAGAACCACCTACATTATCTTCATTTTCTTTAACGCATATATTATTGGCAACTATCTTTATGTATGATTGCAAGATTCAAACCCGAACTAAATGCTCTCTAGATAGTGTCTGGATAAATCATTATCCATTTTATTTAATATGCGACATCTATCGACTTTTCTGAAAAGCAAGAGGTCCTGGGTTCGAGTCCCAGAGGTGTCAATATGTTTTTCTGATTTTTCTGTTTCCAGATTTTCGATTGAGTTTCGCTTATATTGTCTTCATTTATTTAAAATTAAAATAGTTCACTATATACCACTTTTCATACAAATCATTTCAAAAGTTTGTCGTACAAGATGCCTGCCAGACAATTTCCCCTCGCCCTAGACTTGGCTCCAATGCCATTCATGCAAAATCGCACTAATGCCCTGTCCAGGGCTTTTTACATTCATGGTATCGAAGCGTTTCCTAGCCTAATTTCTATCTATAACATGGACATTACTGTAAGTTTATTTACACTACATACAACTTCATGCCCAGTTACCCAGTAGTGTCCTGAAACTGGTCCTAATAATTTATTTTCCTGTCCAGTTCTTATTGACCCTATACAATAAGTTTACATTTTAATATGTTCCTTCAAATGTATCTATTTTTGGCCGAATTCTTTCTTATAATACAACTGTTTTTAGAATAATTAATTGTCTGAATTCTTTGTCCCATTTACAACTAGTCGCCAACTTCCTTGTTTCTCATTGCCCGCACCATACAACAACAATTAATATACCTATGCCTGATACCTCGAACTCATACGCGCGCAGAAAACAGGTGACGAACAAAAATGGTGTCACTAAAAAACAATAATGCGTTTAATGGTTTAAACTTTTGGCAATATTCTACCGTTTTTTCTGCACATAATTGCCTACCGGTCGCGCATGGTCCACAAAGAAGGCGCAATTATATTGTAATTCAAATGCTTGAGTCGGGTCATTTCAAGATAAGTAACTAGCAAATGAATTTGTCAGGACAGGTTTCTACCTATTCGGTCTTAATATTCGTACAGTTTCGTTTAAAATCGAGTACGATGTTGACATGTTTCTCTGCAACTCGCCACTTAGAAGTAAACTGTGCCAAAGATGAGGACGCTCAATCGATGCTGATAGTGCATGTGAGAAGTAAGAGAACTAACACTAGATCATACCTTGTTCCGCCTCCACGTTAGAGTTAAAAACTGGTATCACTTTCCAGTCTGCGGTCCGGACCGTGTTACTGGCTGATTCGTTCCGAGTCCACTGGCCTAGATAAGTTAAATTGCTCGTACCGATTGCAATCAAGAATAATTGTTTTTATCGGCACAATGCTCATGCGTGTGATAATCTGATAAAGTTATGCTTTAAAATATTGAGATTTCGTTAGATTCATTCAAACATTAATTATTATTAATGAAATCACTAGTCCCACTTCGCACGACTGATTTCTGTGGTGTAGGGCGGTGATGTAGGTAGGGAATGTCGCGTTTTGGAAAAAATGACCAACAGGATTAATAAAAGATACTTACCGCCCCCTGTACAGTTAAAAAAAATGCAGTAATAATATTGCATTTCGTGCCGTGTATTCAGTTGATTTCCATGGTTCCTGTACAAAAATGTTGGGTTAATTCACTGTGATTTAATAAAACATGAAATAATAATTTATTTTTATTTTTTATTATAATATAAAGAGTACGAGTAACATTTGTATATTTATATTTTACAAAATATTATATTTAAGGTCTTCATCGGTCATGTATACCTTATCATGAGAGAGGAGCTCTTTTGCCTGATGAGGGAGCCACGATTCTTACTTAGGTTATATGTTATAATATGTTTTGCATAAAATATACTTTTTGGTATAAGTTTTTTTGAAAAATTGTTTAATTTTTGGCTTGGTAAATAAAATAAATTTGATAATCTACCCTCAATCTTAAAAAAGACACCAAAAATCATGTTTACGAGATTTCATCACGAAAAAAGTACAAGTACATTAAAATAGAAAATATAATTTTGCAAGAGGAATAACAAAAAATAAAAAGAATAATATTTACACTATATTTTATTGAAGCATCCTTTTTTGTATCGGGACATTTAACCAACCGATTATTTATTAGGGCATTGGGGAGTTGGCCGCTTTATACCTCATTGTAACATAAAAACAATTTCCTCTAACCGATGTAAAAATTTCATTGGCACTCCTTGGTAACCGAAACAATTAACTATAAGAATATTATTATTTATTTTATTATATATTAACTATATACTGCATTTTTTTGTTTGTTAATTAATTGATTCTAGAACCTAATACTTCACTGTATAACTATGTAAATGCAAATTGTGAAGCTTAACTTTAATTAATACTTTATGAATGATAATGTACCTACCAACCTCATATGAATATGTCAATTTGACTGTCCTAGAACGGGAAGCCTTCCTAGTTGGACAGTCAAAGCTTCCTTATACTGAATGTATTTTATAACAAATAAAATAAATAAATAAATAAGCGTTGTTGTATTAAATTCTTATGGCATTTCATTGTACTTGTGTATCATAGATCCAGGGTCTGCCGTGTAGAGGTTGTTAACACAGAAAATAGAAAATCTAATTCTGACCCGTTTGCTCCTTTGAGGATATTCTTTGCTCTGTGATCCTAAATATAACGTCATCATGCGTCAGATGTGCAAGCGTAAACCGTCACAGCAATTAGGGGCCTAAGCTTCCATATTTGGAAGCGCGTTGCCGTGACCGTAAGCCGCATATTTTGACAGATCTAATGTGCGAGAACTGCCCCAGCTCTTTTGATTGTTTCAAGTTTCTCATAAATTACAATTTAAACGTAGGTGCTGTGAATGCATCACTTGGCATTAGGTGGAAGTAGATTTGAAACGGTCACTTTATGATTTTCACGATAATAACATGATCTGTCCTGATGATGGACGCTACAAGACTGCTCTAAACCTTGTTTAATTATTTCATTATTATTCAACGCGTGTTCGTTAATAATTTATTTCTGATCTTCTTGCTTGCTTTTCGATTCTGCAGCTTGCGGAACAACTTAATTACAGAACACCTTTAACTTAACAGTTCTGTCTAAGGTGATGGAACGTGTGATCAACGACAAACTGCTCACATACCCCGAGAAGAACAAAATTATTAACGACCGTCAATACGGATTCCGGCGGAACCGCTCGTGCGGTGATCTTCTCGCGTATGTGACACATGTTTGGGGGCGGCGCCTGGAACGTTTCTATGAGACCCAAACGGTTGCACTGGATATTTCCAAGGCCTTTGACCGGGTTTGGCACCGAGGGCTTGTCAACAAACTGTCTTCTTACGGACTTCCCGGATCCTTGTGTACGTGGATTGCCGGCTTTTTGAGGGAGAGGTCGATTCAGGCGGTTGCTGACGGTTTCACCTCTTCCTCGCATTCGATAAATGCTGGCGTCCCACAGGGATCGGTTCTGTCACCGACTTTGTTTCTGTTGCACATCAATGACCTCTTGTCATGTGCACCAATTCATTGTTACGCGGATGACAGTACAGTCTATGATAGTTTTTTGTTTGACAAGCCTCCAAAGGGCGCACAAACTCCAATAGCTCGGAGGGCTTTGATGCAGAGAATGGACGGTTACCTCGAGAGTGTTTTCTCTTGGGGTAGGAATAACCTCGTCGAATTTAAAGACCCAATCATGTTTGATAACGTCTAAAAGGGATCGAAATGAAAATCTTGTCTCCTTTAACGGAAGCAATCTTCCGAACAGGACCTCCATCGATATACTTGTTGTAACTCTAAGTGACCAGCTCAGAACTGGGCGTACTGTACAGGGCCCGCAGATACTTCAATAGTACACAACTGCTAATCCTGTACAAATCGCAAGTGCGCCCCACGGTTGAATTTTGCAGCCACCTCTGGTCTGGAACTCCAAAATACCTGAAAAATACCCTCGATTATGTGCAGAAACGGGCGGTCCGTTTGATAGATTCTCCCATCTTAACAGACGGACTGCAATCTTTAGAGCACAGGCGTCAGGTGGGAATGCTGTCCTTGTTCTACCGGTATTACAATGGAAGATGCTCCGAGGAACTAGCGTCATTGATCCCCTCGGCACCGTTGCATAGTCGGGAAAGACGCCAAACACGCGCCCAACATTTGTACACGGTTGACATTAGTCACATGAGAACGGGTCGTTTCTATGACTCGTTCTTGAGTTCAACGGCTCGGCTGTAGAACGATTTGCCGGCCTCTGTGTTTCCTCCCTCCTACAACATGGGTCTCTTCAAGACCCGCGTTCACTCCTCCCTTTTCTCAAAAAGACCCTCCACACAGCATCTTCAAAGATGACAAAGGCCCCGAGGGAAGTTATTTTCCTCAGGGCCTCCTGTGTGGAGTTAATGTAAAAAAAAAAATAATAATAATTTGTCCTCTCATTTTTTTCTGACTAGCGGAGAATTACAGTGTTGCCGCATTCAAATAATTTGTGTATATTTTGCGAGTGCTTCCCGACAAATTTGCATTCGCGACCCCCGACTCCCCCAGCAACCCTGAGGTCCCGGGTTGGGGGCTGGGGGTGTGGGTCGATGCGTCTGTCCTTTGGTGTGTAGCTAAATGAAAATGTAGCCACTAGACACTAAACACTGAGTTTGTATAATGCATTTCCTATTATACTGACACCATGCTAATTAAACGCAAAACTAAAAATTACTTACGTTGTCAAAAGGATTTTAAAGTTCTAGGTATATTATCTGTCGCGCTCATTTCAACGAAAGTTTTTTTTTTAATCTGTTAATATTGTTCATAACTCACAATTATTGTTCTATATCTTATCCAAAGGGCTTAGATTAGTTAGTTTTAGAATTTTCCTTATTTCTGTCTGCTAACTTAGATTAGTTCTCCCGGTAGGGAGGAGTATATTGCTCCTGAACCAAATCTCCTCCGAGATTGATATATTTGGCGTCGGTGAGGAGAGATTCAAAAGCGAAATTCTTTCGATTCTTGAAAGAGTCTCTCCACATTGACGAAATCTTCACCACTACCTGAGATTTTTTTGAAATTGCTATATTTCTTGAAATTTCTTTTATGTATTATTTTATTTTTATTTGTAAACCAGTATTTGACGGATGACTACAAAGGGGGGGGGGGATCTGAGGAAGGATCGTTTGATTTATGTAAATGTTTGAAAACGGTTTGAAATCGGTACTTTTAGTGTATTTCATAAATTAGTTTGTTCTCTTCTCGTATACATTCAAACGAATGATGTGGGAGCCAAGAAGGGGCGAGAAAGTAAAAGATGCAAGAAAAGGCAAGAAGATGCAAGAAGAAGCAAGAGGATCCAAGAAGAAGCAAGAAGAGCCAAGAGAGACAAGAAAAGTCACGAAGAGCCAAGAATAGCCGTGAAGAGATAAGAAGATCCAAGAAGGGGCAAGAAGAGATGAGAAAAGTAGAGAAGATCGGGAAAATCCAAGATGAGACGTAGAGACGAGAAGATCTATGAAGAAGCATGAAGAGCCAAGAAAGAGTTGAAAAATAGCAAGAAGATCCAAATAGACTTCTTTTTACTTCTTCTTGTCTCTTGACAAGAAGAAGTAAAAATAATTAAAATCCCAGATAAGACGAGAAGAAGCAAGAAGAGCAGAGACAAGAAAAGCCACGAAGTGTCAAGAAAAGCCGAAAAGAGACGAGAAGATCCAAGAAGATACAAGAAGAGACAATATTAGCCATCAAAAAGAGGCAAGAACAGCCAAGAAAAGCCAGAAATAGACAAGAAGATCCAAGAAGAGCCGATAACAGGCAAAAAGAAAGAACCCAAAAAGAAAGAATTTAAAAAAATCACAATGCTCAATTCATTCCTTTATTCCTGCCCTTCCTAAAATTCCAATATTGGCTTATTAGGTTGCCATGTATACCGGTCGATTAAACTCCAACCTCCTTCCTATCCTCAGAGCACGTGTTCCTAGTCCTAACAAATCAGTGCCCCCTGGTGTACCGGTCTCACCAGGACAGGAGTGCTCCTGGCTGGGGTGGTACAATCGTATCGTATCGTATTTGTAAACAACTTTTTTTGTAAAATATTTATACGGCATTTTTTTTTACATGTAATTAATTCAAATTTGTAATGATGTAAGAAATTAATAATAAAATATTATTATTGTTTTCTAACACAACCACACAACATACAATAAAACAACACAGAGTTAAAAAATGTAACGAAAAACCTTCTAAATCTTATGGAGCCATTTTCTTTGGGAGGTTTGCTATCATCTATCATCACATCAGGAAATATTCACTTTGCAGGCTGCCTACAATTAGAGTTCTACTGAGTTGTACAACTTAGAAAATGTGATTGATTATAATTATAGAGTTGTTGTGAATTTTGCAACGTAGTTGTTAGTTTGTTTTGATTTGACTGAGATGTTCTTACAAAAACCAACCGCGCCAAAACTTTGTATCCTTTTATGGGAATCGAAGTGTCACGGCGAACTCTAGTTCAGAATAGAAATATTCGAATAAATTTTTAGAATCGAAGTCTTTCGACACGAAAATCTTGATAATGTCCATAACTTATTTTTTTTTTAATACCATATCTTTGATTTAGTAAACGACACTTTGGAACCATTATGAAAATGTTAAAAGTTGTTCTTCGTAAGCTTTATCAATTTTTGTGTAATGTTCATGTTTGCTCAAAGTATCAATTGGGTTATCTTCTCCATTCCCTCCAGGGCCAAGAGAATAAACCCTCTTAACTTTAATTTGCAAAAGCTGGAATACAACTTAGTAACGGCGCGAATGTTTATTTATTTATATATATATATATATATTACAATACATTACAAAATGATGTTTTGTCTGTCCAACTGGGAGGGATTCCCGTTCAGGACAGCCAAATTGCGTATTTAGTTCATAATATTCTTAACAAAGGAATGGTTTCGTTCAAGATATCACAAGAATGAGATTCTGTCAAGACAACTTTAAAGAACATTAATAAATGCATTCGGAACGAAGGAATAGTTTATTTTTGTCCTTGAAAGAATGACAAAGATGTGTTTTTTTTCAAGGTAATTTTGGAGAACATTAATAATTGCATTCAGAACAAATAAATGGTTTCTTTCGAGAGATCGCAAGGATGAAATTCCTTCCAAGTCGTCTACATTTGGAATGAACATTTACATTTCCATAATTAAAAATATAGTATGTAGATAACTATAATTTTTTAAACATTTCCTAAGTATTAGAAATTACACATTTATAAACCAACACATGACATATGAATTCCCAATGTATCTACGACTAAAGAATGTGACACCAATGTTTAATTATACCAAGGACCTACTTACTTCGGAGCTTTTTATATAACTTTTCGGTGAAAAGGTATTTTCTTGCGCTTATTAATTAGTTCGATTCGATTTGTGAAAGTGATTCTAACACAATTATTGTTGAGAGATAAGGTTGTTGCAAAATGATAATCTGATAACGAGAAAAACCGCGATTATTAACGTAGTCAAAAACCTTACATGTAACAGATATATATTGCTGTTTTTTATGAGCGTACAGAAATGTCTGTAATTTTGTTCAGAAATAAGAAAGATTTTTTGTGACAGTAAAGTTGCTGATTCTAAAAAATGATATTTTTTAGATGTGGTACGTGGCTTTTTTAATCTTTCACAGCACGAACGCCCTTGGACAGCATGAACACGTTTAAAGACGAAAATTCAATTTCTGGAAAACTATTACAGTGGAGAAATAAAAATAATAATATTCTTACTAACTGTCACTCGCTTATGGTTTAACTGTAAATTATGTCGTAGATTTTTGTCTCACTTATTTATTGTCAACTTACGTTTATCGTTCTCGCTTATTTGACCCAAAAGTCAAATAAAATATCAACGCAATTTAATCGTGAATACATTCTACCAAACAAAAAAGCAACCAAATTGTGAAGGTTAACTCTTTTGGTACGAAATATACCCTATTTAGTGTCATCATACCGCAAACTGCATAAGTTGGAGTCTAGCTATAAACAAATAAATATAGGTACCGTTTGCACATTCTGGCATCATGTTTTTGTCAATTAGGAGAGACCACTGTTGTCACAAGTGTTGCAATTGGTCATCTGCAAAAAACTCTGACATCATACCAACCACTTATGAGTACACATACTGCATACTGAGAAATACTGTGTTCGTTTCATATTTTTGATGTTCAATGTTCGTAAACAACATTTTATAAAACCGTTTTATAAAAGTTTCAATGGACAAGTAACGCCAAACCCCAGACGGGGGCTTCGATATCTAAATTATAATATGCTCAGATAATAATAATATATTAGCAGTTAAAAACCCGCTGCTAGGCCCTGCCGGCGGCTTTTAGTTCGGCTTCGCCCAGTTTGAGTGTTGGTGATTATTTTATAAATCCGATAGGAACTGGTTCCAAAAATAGCCGGTCAATAGACAGCTAGTCACCGAAACAAAGTAACCGCGACAGGCAATGACGTCATATATAATATATAGACCCGTGGTATTATTATTCACAACTGCCAGTTACAATAATAATCATATTATTATCGCCAAACTCTCCATATCAGGAGAGATTCATGAAATTACAACTCCAATAGTACTTACGCTTACCAGTCGATGCTCCTCGCGCTAGCTGTTAACGTAAGTGGCTCCATCTTTAATTTGGTTCTATTACAAAAGTATATTTGTATACAAACTCCACGTACGGAAACGGTTTTGCGTAAGGCGCAGCGTCAGCATAGTATTCTTAGTAGGATTCTTAAATTTCAACCGTACCATGTTCCCTTTCAAAAGATATAGGTTGAAAACTTAAACCATTTCTTTGGTGCCATTAACATTTTAAACAAATAGCAAGAATGCAAAAGAATTTGTAACCGGAATTGGATAAAAGTCCTAATTTGGTTCAAGTTTTTTTGGAGGTTGGGTCGTGTAGTGAGTTTTATATCATTGCTAGCATCACCCCATTCCAGTGAAATTAATCTGTGATCGCGCTGTTTGCGTGTGAAATGGTTGTACAAGTCGGAACTGGAAATGTGCGTCGGAGGTGAAAGAGTTGTATAGGATATGTGAACATTGTCTAAATTTGAGGCCAGGCAACGAGCTTTGAAAGATTTATACATAACATATTTTGTCCATATCGGTCTCCGAATGTTTACGATCCATGTAACAGTGAAAGATCACAGAACAGAACATCAGAAATCATCAAACATCATCATCAACATTCAGAACGTCATCAGCTCTTCTGCAGAACATGAAATTTAGAAGCGAAAGAGTCTGATTCTCGATTGGCGCCGGTAATATTATTTAAGGTTAAACGTCACGTAAGTTATAATCTACGCATTCATAGATGGCGCCAATCAAATCATTTTAGGTTTTTAATTCTTTTTGTACGTTACGGTTTAAAATATTAAGGTAAATTAATTGTTTGCGCCCGTACATATTAAATATGAATATAAATAGTTTTGTCCATAAATAAACCCAAATCTTTCAAGAAAGGCTGAAAAATTCAATTTCGTATCGGTGACTCAATCCAATATCGTATTTTTCAGCCTTTTTTGAAAGATTGGGGTTTGTGGAGGGACAAAACTATTTATTTATATTCATATTAAATATGTACGGGCGCAAACAATTAATTTACCTTAATATTTTAAAGCGTAACGTGCAAAAAGTATTAAAAACCTAAAATAATTTGATTGGCGCCATCTGTGAATGCGTAGATTACAACGTACATGACGTTTAACCTTAAGGAAAATACCACCGAAGATTTGGGAGGCGGGTACCTCAAGTAGTTCGCCACGTTTGGAGACTTAGCAGGGGTGTCCGGGTTCACGGGGTAAGGTTTTTCCGGAACTTGGCGGCGGATGTGTCTGTCTACCAACTGTGTGGTTGGGAGAGACTGGTCCACATCGGAAAAAAAATGATTGCTGGAGTCCATTTGATGCAGGAGTCTCTCGGAACATGGTCTTGTGGAACGAATTCGTACGTTATTTATTCGACACACTACCCACCCTTCATACCTTTTTCCTTCCCAGAACTTCCTCTCCTTCCTGAATAATAATAATAATAATATTTGGATGATTTATATAGCGACGTTTTTGTGATAATTCACCTCAAGAGCGCTGTACAAACTTATAATGCATTTCAAAACTCTAGAAAAACAAGCTAGACAACCAATTAAAAACAACTTATGGCTAAAAATTGCATACACCGGTTCATTGATCACCGATACGAAAATATATGTATTATATAATATTTTGACCAGTGAACGCGATACTGCCTAAAAATGAATGAATAATGAATGCAGGACCATACTTACCTGGGAGTTTGCTTGAAATTAACACTGTTTATTGTCTATTTAAAGTAATTTAGATAAAGTTCGCACGCAGAGGACATAATTATGAACACATGTTATTTAATCCTGAAAAATATTTTTTTTATATTAATATACATATAATAAATATGTATGTGAGCGTATTTTTCCCAAAGAAGACCCTCCACACACCATCTACATAGATGACATTATACCCTGAGGAGAATTATTTTTATAAGGTCTCCTGTGTGGAGCTAATGTAAAAAAATAATAAAATACTTATTTCGGTTTTGATCCGATTGCTGCCTACAACACGGTTATTTTATCAAAATCAGGTGTGTGTAGCCGGGACTGAGTAAAGATAAAATCCTTCATTAGGATATTCCGCACGATAATGACCGCGTTATTATACAATAATTTATACCTTTTAGAGAGTTTATTCAATGCGCTATTTATCTCCTTTATCGCGGTTGAGGAATTGGCCGACCAGACTGTAGGAAATGACTAATGATTATTCTTTGAAAAACTTTGTTACTAACCCGCGAATGCTTGAAAAATCTATCTATAATTAGACCGATTGAAAGCGTTCGCTTTTCGAATTAATTCATATAGGTGTCATACAAATCGTTTTGTCTCCCTTACTATCATATTGAGAAAGATGATCCAATTGGCGTTAGAAAGAGGAAAAAACCATGCTTTATATTCAAACTAGCAGACCCGGCCACACGTTGCTGTGGCTAACGAAACCTTTATAACCAACGCCATCTGTTAAATCAAATCCACACCATGCTACCTGCTGCCGCTTGGCCAGATATATTATGTATTTCAACCAATTTACATAAAACCTTGAAAAATTATATACCTAAAAACCTTCCTCATGAATCACTTTATCTATTGGTGAAAACCGCATGAAAATCCGTTGGGTAGTTTAAAAGATCTAAGCGCACCTACAGCGTGAGCGACTTCATTTTATACTTAGTAAAGATATAAAAGTTAACCACAAACAATAAAAATGTACATCTTTATGAAACCAAAGTTTCCGATCGCAATTTTTAAAAAAATTATGAAATTTTAGGAATTTTTTATTCATAATTTTTACGTGAAACGACAAAAAGTAAGGTAATGATAACTAATACATTTGTCTAATAACTTATGTATGTGTTTTTATTTTATTTTTGTCGTTGGAAAAAACGTAAGGTAAGCCATTTTAAAACTTTTTTGCATGCAAAAGCTTCATAGTTCAAAAATTGAAAGCCTATTTTATCATCTTTCAAAAACAGTTTTTTTTTTAAATTTTTGGATATGTTAAATAATATTACATTAATTTATTTGTACTATTTTGACCCTCTGACAAAATACGATCGGGGCCTGAGGGGTTTACAGAAAGTTGTCTAGGATCAGGATTTAGAACTATGAAATACCTCCCTGCGTTTCGCATGCCGCGTTCATTTTACGTTTTATTGAAGGTGCTCAGGAGTACCTAAGCGCACATAAATTTATGCTTTAAAACTCTTGATAAGACCCTGTCTGGCAAAGGTCGAGATAAGCCAGACACCAGACAGTTTCCTTTGTTCCCCTGTTGAAGACGAAATAATAACTCTGTATTTATTAACTAGGAACTTCTTTGTTGGGATGCAAATTCACACTGTGCAAAACTAGATGCTGTTTAGGGATGAAATTACAAAAAATACCTTTTATTGTGACTGTACCTATGTGTGTTTTTAAGATCATGGGACTTTTATGTATTTTTCTGATTCATATCTCTGGTTTATTATGGTGGATCTTACAAGGAATAGTAAAATAAAAAAGGTGGACCGTAAAACATACAGTGAATATGTATGCTAGTAAATAAAAGCAGTTTGTTTTGAGGACGTTTATTTCACATGTACATTTTATACTATATATTTTCATCTATATGCTTTCTTTAAAAGTTTTAAGATTGCTAGTGGATGACACGGACGTGTCAAATGACGTGTGACCGGCAGATAAATAAAGATTAATAAAACCAGCAGATAAATACAAATCAAGTACTCAACAAATATACAGGAAAAATAAAACTCTTCAAAACAAAATGACTAAGTTGTTACATAGTCAATAGTCAATAGATGTAAATTATTACATTCCCAAGAAGTACAAAAAATAAAAAAGCAGTAGTATGCATATTTTAAAGTATTTGGTGCTTTGATAAATATTGAAAAAGTAACTATAATAGGTACTTGTACTTACTGTATTTACATAACATAAATTAATACTTTCAAAATAGGTATGCTGTATGATTTAGTACAAAATACGTGTGCTTTAATGCTTTTTATGCTAATGTTATGCTAATGCTAAGTTTAATTTATAAGATTATCTGTAAGTAATTAAACCCTAGTCAGGCTTACGTTTCAATTTTTTTTTAAATCGATCAAAATCATTAGAATAGGTGCTTTGGTGATTTTTCTTTTATTGATACTTTTATTGATGCATTTTATTCATACCTATATTGAAATTTTCTTTCTCAATAGTGTGATTCATTTTAATGCAATATCGAACTGGCACAAGGAGGCGAAGAATTCCTGAAAAACCAGAATTAGTTTCCGAGGTTGCTAAACATGAGAAACTGAATTATTTAGTTTCCTTGCGCAATACGTACCTGACTACCATGGTAGGAACCTTTCTTATTATTGCTTTTAACTGCTCTAATTGCATAGTATGATTGTAAAATAAATTATAGTAACTCAATTGAAGTAGTGTGTACTATTTCGTATTATGTTATGAGTACTTATCACATACGTACGTAGATTACTCGTTACTACGTACACCTGAGCTATGACGCTCCAAATGTATACCGACTCTCCGAATTGTGTCGTGTCGAAACCGAATCGTGTGGTTTTGACCATGATGAATCAAGCACACGGTCCTAACGTATCTAAAGTGCAAATTATTCACAAATCTCAAATTTGCATATCTAAGTACTAATAACATCAGCCTTATTTTTTGTCGATATTTCTCGGTAAAACCGATCATTGACTAATATAAAGCATGTTTTCAAACCGGTTCTTTGTTGCTTCTGTGATGCATCAAGAACTGTTCACACAACTTCTAGTTTATCTTAACCTTCTTTGATTGGTTGCTTGTTAGTATTAAGTTTTTATGGGTAACACAGAGACGATACAGTAAAGTCCTTCCGCATTATAGCGCCCATGATCTAATGTTACAGCAAAACGGCGCTGCACAAATTACCCTGCAATTCCTATTATATTACCTAACCTGCATCTTTAAAACATGGTGGGGGAGAGATTTGGAATCTGGAAATTATCATGTTGATAACAGAGATTTTTAAGCACGTATTCCGACGAATTCTTACATTGATGTAATTTCCTCGGATTCGGTATGGTGAAGGTCTCAAATTATGACAATATAATTAATTAATAATATATATATTTTTTTTCTTTTTCTTGCTTGATATTCTTCAGAATCCGTACTGTTAATCTTTAAAATTAGGAATAATTCTTTATGATCAAAGGCAGTATCACCATTTTTTAAATCAAGGAGCAATTTTGGATCCATTTAAAATATCGTACAATAGTTTGTACATCATCTCTAGATAACCTGGAATATTTGGAAATTTCGAAACCTCGCCTGTGACTTCCTTTTCGTGCGCATTTTTTTTTAGATTTTATTCTAACTCATCCGAAGCCTGCAGCTCTCTTCCGATCGTCAACCCATCTGTGGACAGTCTCTGCTGCTCTTTCCCAACCATGGAAGTCTGAAAATCGTACATATATATTTTTATAGGACCTTTTTAAACCAATAAAGCTGTCAACACCGAGAACAAGCCTTGGTCCGTAATTGAATAAGAATTTCACACGGATTTACCAAACCACGTTTAATTATTTGCACGTCAGATACAACATGATGACCGCCCACCACTTATTAAGCAGTTTAATGCCGCCGTCGAAGCCACGTTCCAACTAAATAATGCATACTATTATATATTTTGCGATGCTGGCGGTACCTACACACATTTCATCTTGGACTTGTGTTATTTCACAATTTATTCATTTAAAAAAAAAAAAAAATATATATATATATATATATGTATATATTTAGTATCTTTGCTTCACGTTTCAGAGTGGAAGATACTCTCAGTATCGCCCTGGTGTAAGACCACCATTCAGAATTAAAACGTTACTTGAAATGGCATTAGCCGTGTTTGGTGACCAGATCTGAATAGCCAGGTACTTCCCCACCTTCCTCTTCCCTATCTCCTTACCCTCCCCACTACCTTCAGCCTCACAACATAACCCAATTGGGAATGCCATAGTCTCACTGGCTCCAGACGGGAGCAGCTGAGGCTCTTATGAGGTATCACTATAAAAAATAAATAATAAAGTTGAATGGTTTTTGCTGAAACCAATATGACCACTTACTGGTCTGGTAATTTCTAATACACGTCTTTCAGGTTCTTTTAGTCTTTCGCTGGTTCAGCTAACTAGTTTATATCAAAGGCTCAAGCGACGAGTTAAACCAGCTACTAGCATTCACATCCAACTGATGTTAAATTCCGAAGTTGATAAGCAAACTTAACCCATCAGGCCTCGGGCCTATTTTGTCGAGAGTCAAAATATTTCCGCTTTACGATAAGACCCAAATAATTTATGAAAGGTGATTTCAAAATTTGATGACTTTCAAATTGTGTAATTCGAAATCAACATAATATTATAATTTAAAAAAACATTTTTTTTAAATGCAAACCTCATGTATTTTTTTTTAAATTGCTTTTATCTAACAGTACTGATAACGGAAAAAATATAAACCCACACATATTGTATTTGGCAAATGTATTATAAACGTTATCGTCAACTCTCTTCCTCATCGTTTCATGTAAAAAAAATTAATACAGAATTCCCAAAGTTTCATGATTTTTTGAGTTAAAAATTTCTTTAGTTCCTGTGTGATTTAAAACTCGATGAAACGAAAAATAGCTACACTAAAAAGAGACAAACACATACATCTATAGGATTTAGCATGCGAGAGATTGAGATAGTATAATCGGTCTCCTCTTTGTGCGGTGCTTCGTAGCCTTTCCACTCTTGTCTACTTTAGTTTTCTGAAGGTTTCACTTCTACCGCGTGTGAATTGCACTTTGTTTTTTTTTTCAAATTATCGTTAACTTTGGTTTTATAAAGGTGTACATTTGAATTATTTTGTTCTTAACTTTTCGATTTGAATATAAAGCGTGGTTTTTTTCCCTTTCTAGCACTGTTTAGATCAGTGATTCCCAAAGTGGTCCAGGTGGACCCCCAGGGGTCCATGGGAGACTCGGTGGGGGTCTACGTTGGCGTAATAACAAAATGGGGGTCCACAAGTTGTATGTGGGGGTCCACGAAAATTTATCTGGTATCGATAGTAAAGAACAAAAATTTTGGTTTGGCTTTACCTGTCAATGTAGGCAGATAAATACACTACTAAAAAAAAATTAAGGGAGCAAAAAAAATCTAAATTTTGCGGTGATTTTTGACAGGCTGTATTTTGGTGAAAAATGGTCGTATTGAGACTTTAAAAAAAGCATTTTGAAGCTTTATCTACATTTTGAGTTACGGTTCTCATGCAATCCTAATAGATAGGGCGAAAAAATAATTTTGCAAATTTTTTGGTCCACGGGCTTGAAATTTTTTTTCAGTTAGGTCGGCTTACGGATCAGATAGCCTTAATATTTAGCAATAATCGCCTTTTTCTAAAACCTCCCTTAATTTTTTTGAGTAGTGTATTTTGAAGGTCAGCCACTTTTACTTGTAAAAACTTGCATATTCGATATTTAATTCTATTAAGGTGGGAAATATAGGACACGGGACTAGGTTTTTATAATGATTTTCATGATTTTTTTTTTCATGGAAGAAATGTGTATAATTTATTGACTCTGAGGTCATTTTATACATCTACTTATGAAAATATTGTGAATTTTTCGAAGCTTTTCCTCGGAAAATATGAAAATTATCAGCAGCTATGCATCGAACGTCACCATGTCATAGCTTTTGTGTGCATTTTGGGGCCATGGTTTTCATCTCAAATCAATAGGGTTTTAAATTTAATTTAAGAAAATAGCGGGTCTCTTCTATGTAAACCTTACTTTTCACAAAAAATGGAAATAATTTTTTTTACAGGTGTGTAAACAGGAAACATTGATTTTTTGCCAATTTTTTACATTTTTTTTCAATTAAAAAATACTTTTGACAATGATATTACGAGGAATTTCGGTTCACATATTCGAAGATAGAGCATAATTATATCAATAAGGTATTTGCAAATTTTTAAAATGTTTGGTTAAAAACTGTCTGAGCTAGAGTGCACACAAACTAAAAAAAAGTCGTTTCGAGAAAAATGCGTTTCAAGTTTACCACGCGGTTCGGCACAAACACCCTCATAACTTCGGAACGAATTGAAATTTTTAATTTAAATTGAATTGAACATATTCAATAGTTATACTAACAATTTATGAAATAAAAACATTTTTTTGAGTCATCACATGTATTTCCCCCCTAAGTCTGTAATCATATTATTTTAATAAATAGAACACAAGAAAATACACTATTTTTCTTTTTATTTATACCATTCCAGGGTTGGAACCAGCCGCGATGCAATTTTCCATCGTTAGATCTAATCTTCACATTTTTTGAGTTTTGGGAATGTGGTAGAAATTTAGCAGCAGGGGGTCCACCGAAATCAGTAAATTTTTGAAAGGGGTCTACGAGAAAAATAAGCTTGGGAACCTCTGGTTTAGATCATATTTCAAACCATGACAGTAAAGGAGACACAAAGATTTCTATGAGACTTATACGAGCTGTTCAGAAAAGCGAACAAATTAGCCCGAGGGGTTCATGATTAGAATTAGAGACTTGGCAGACTTGTCGATGACTGAGAAGAAGAGTGACGAGTGGCAGCGGCAAGCGGTCCGGCAGCGCTTCTCTCGCGGATACGCCTGATTATTTCCTCCGGCTGGCGGCCGCGTCGTACCGACTACCGCTTCCAGTCATTCACTTCATCATAGTTCATAGTACTTACCTACTCCACACACTCCACTCCACTACATACTCCGCCGCACATGCTCTGTACGCGTTCATTTGCCTCCGAGGTCCTTCACCCATAGAGCGAAGGCACTTACATACATTATATAATGTGTGGTGTTATGCAGAAAGGATACAGGTTATGTCCATACACCATACATAATAAGTAGTGCCCGACCGAAACAGGAATTTCTACCGAAACCGAAACCGAATCTTCGGTATCTGTCTCAGTTTCGGCCGAAACCGAAACAACTTTTTAGATGTGTTAAAAATCTATTGTATACTGAAATTTGGCTTAGTTTTTACACTTATGCAGACAGTTAACACGTGTTAAATGAAAAAAAAAACAATAATTGAAGTATGAGAAAAAATTATCACTGCTATAAAACAAAAAAAAAATAAACAAAAAATAACAAAACATGTTAACTACTTCTTGGAACAAAAATTTGTCAAATATCAACACTTATGGTGGGTTTCTTCATTTACCGAGAATGCTAAATACAATGCTAATTGTAAAAGTAAACGGTCAAATGCATAGAAATTTCGTTTAAATTTTAAATTTCGATCGTTTATTTTTACAATTAGCATTGCATTTACCTACCCTTAGTGTGGGTTTTTTCATTTACCCACCCTTAGGGTGGGTTTTTTCATTTACCTAGAATGCTAAATGCAATGCTAATTGTAAAAGTAAACTGTCAAATGCCTAGAAATTTTTAAATTTCGATCGTTTACTTTTACAATTAGCATTGCATTTAGCATTCTCGGTAAATGAAGTAACCCACCCTTACATTATAAGGGAACGACCTCATTAATTGAGTATTTTAATTTTAATTGCGTTTTCAATCACAGCATTCTTTAAACTAAATTTAACATTTATTGAGATCTTTTAATTGCAGTTAGTACTGTATGATTACCGGCGAACTCAGCTGATGATGGCGGGCGACACACGAGCCGCGAACTAACCCGAAGTCAGCCGAACGATGCGCGATAATTCTCGAATGCAGAGTTTCAGTGCGGTCGAAGGTTCGGCAGATTTTCTGCCGAAACTGATGCTGAAACTAGATTTTTTTGCCGAAACTGAAACCGAACCTTCGGTCGGTCACTAATAATAAGGATGTGATTATGCAGGAAGAATCCAGTCCTTACATAACATTATGTAGTTACGCAGAAGAAAAAAAACATTAATTTGCCCCTTTTTCATCAGTGCATCGAGAATGGATTGATTATTATTTTTTAGGAAAAAAAATATCTATCCATTAATTTGATTATTTTTTTTTTATTAAAACTTGTTCTATTCTGCAAAAATGGACTGCGTTTGTATGAATATCATTAAGCACAAACAAAATTAGGACTCCTGTACTTAGTATCATTTTCGTGGACTGGCTCTTTTTTAAATAAGTGTTTTGGTAAAACCCTTCAAGCCACGTTTTTTGGAAATTTTACTCTTGTAGAATAGTCGTCGAAGTTCAATATGCTAAAATAATTTTTGCTGAAATTTGGTATAGGCATTTTTAATACTCAAACCTCAAATCCAGTGGCGTAACTATACCATCTGAGGCCCGTGGTAAATTCATTGGATGCCCCCCCCCCCAATAAAAATCGTCACGTTGTAATTGAATTTTAATAAATCACTTAAGAAGTTACCCAATGTTATTATTATTACTATTATTGCATTTTTGTTAAATATCTAATAAATTTTATTTTGAAAAGCATAGGTATTACATATTTATAATGAAATAATAATTTTATCTTTACAACATATTTATTAATAAAATTCTTTTCTCCGAGCTTTCTGTTCCGCCAAAGTAATAATAACGTCTTCAAAGTTTAAAGATCGGGCCATAAAATTTTCAATAGACAGAATAGCCAAGTTTCGTAGCCAGTCTTGTCCCATTGAGTTTCTTAAAAATGTTTTTATTAATTTTAGTTTCGAACATGATCTTTCAGCACTATCTGTAGTCACAGGAATTGTAACGAATAACATTAATGCAGTACATACTTCAGGAAAGCTGCACGACATAAAATGGTTCTTTATTATTAATAAATCAACAAGTTCTCTAATACACGAAGCCTTTTCTAATTCGTCTCTAAAGGTGGACCAAAAACTGAGAATTTCCCTGATTTTGATATATCTGATATTTCCATGATTCAGATATGTATTTTTTTTAACAAACTCTATAACCTTTTTTAAGAGATCAGCGTCATTTAAATTTTACTAAGTGGCAGATTGCAAAACAATGAAATCGGCAACAATTTCATTCATTGGAAGGAAACGCGATTTCAGTGATAATGATGTCCAATACTCGATAAAATATGTTCACTTTAAACAAACTTTCGGAATCTTGGAGACGCTCATCTTCGCAAATTTCGTCAAAATGGCATTTTACCTTCCTCTGACGGGTTTTAGAAATGCCAGTGTTCATGAACCATTTTTCTGCTACATTATTTGCTTCCTTTTTTAAATTTTCTAACTTTCCAATTCTGAGCTCGCGGCCTCTCGGGCCGGGGTCCCGGCCTCCGCGGGCATTTTGCCAGCCCGCCACCCTATAGTTACGCCACTGCTCAAATCTTTGAATAATTATAAATAGATTTGCAATATTTTTATTTTTTGAAAAACAATTTGATATAAATTTCACGATTTTAAATCGGTTTTACGAATTTGTAAATATTGGTTTTTATCGTCTACTGTAAGAGTTTTTATTTTGTGGCTTGAAGGGTTTTACCAAACCGCAGTTGATATAATATATAGGTGGATATTAATACTCCGTCAGTATCTAAACATAGAGTCCTACCATTGAGAGCTCTTCTAAACCTCTCTTTATCTGCGTGCGTGGCTTGTGAGAAAGAGGGAGAGGTATCAACGGATCTGTCAGCGTTTTGCCTTCCTACGCACAGTGCTATAGTTTTATCATTGTTGCGTTCGTTCGTTTCAGTATTATTATTTGTATCCGTGCGCATTTATTTTCACATACTTTTAATCTTTGGCGCTACTTTTGCGACATTCCCTTTTAAAACAGCCATTGTTTGAAACCCCGCGCCTGTAAGGCTCACAAAGGCATTCTTGTCCATTCTAAGTTGATGTTTTATTTCAATTTTCACAAAGACTAATGAACTGTGGACGTATTAAGATCTTGCATGTTTTATGGTGAAAAATCGCTATAATAACAATATCATAAGTTTTCTATTAATATTATTAAGTTAGATACCTGAGATATATGTACGACTGTGTTACGAATGCGAAGTTGCTAAATATGTGAGATATAACAATTATTATAAGCAATAATTATCAGTCTGAAACACTCATCTACATTGAAAAAATCTTCCGAGAAAAGATACTTGCCGCCGACGGGACTCGAACCCGTATCCTGATTTCCGGTCAAAGGCTCTGACCACTGAGCTACGTCGGCTTATCTCCTGCCCGCCAAATAATTCAATTTATACTAGTGTTTCATTCAACAATGGGGTATTTCCACGTGTTTTTTTATTGCTTAAAAAAATTAAGCAAAAAATTACGATGATTACAGCATTTTAATTTTATTTTTATGTTGACGAATAAATTTTCTACAGCGAGTTAAATTTTCCCATTTTGGAATTACCGCTAAAACGATATTTTGGGGCGTGGCTATCGTGTGACGTCATGAGTGAGGACGCTCACTGACAGTGTTTATTTATGCTAGTTCAGCTTAGCGACACTTGTGACGTCACAAACCCATTCCCCAACCATGGGCCGTTTTGATTTGGTCAGTTTTAGATGGTTTTTAAAATCAATAATATTGAATGAAAACATAAAAATCAAACATTTTTAGTAGGATTATTAAAATCAGAAAAATAATCTTTTTTTTTGTTCATATGAAGCGGATACTTTGTGATGTGACATTATTAATTTAAAATAAAACAATAACTTTGTAAACACCACTTTTATTTTTATACTTTATGCCGACCGGGTTTCGCTACAACCGTAGCTTCATCAGGGCAGTATAATACTCTACTAACTTGGTAGAGTATTATACTGCCCTGATGAAGCTACGGTTGTAGCGAAACCCGGTCGGCATAAAGTATAAATATAAAAGTGGTGTTTATTAGTTATTGTTTTATTTTAAAGAAAAATAATCTTTAAATATTCCGTACATTTTCCATAGAATTCCTCGTTTGTGGAAATACCCCATTATTGCTTATTACATTTTTTTTCACCTGGAATCAACCAACTTTATTTTTATGTGAGAGATGCATTGTAAGTGCTAAATCTCTCACTAGGTGGCGTCGAGACAAATTATGTCTACATTTTTTGGTGAAATACTTTAACTTTTCAAATATTAATTATTGTGAAGAGCCATTATCAAAATAGAGTATTTTTGAATGTGAATGGAGCAAGGATAACCTGTCCTTCATCATCGTTGCCCTTTCCCTACGGAATGTGATATAAGGTATTTTAACTAGTTGGTTAGATATTGTTTTTGTGTTTAATTCGTAGAACTCTATTCATTTTTTAATAATTTAATATAAATTAAATTTAATAATGTTATTATTAAGTTCCGCAATTATTTTACTTTTCATTTTTGTGACAGCTTTTTCTGCTTACAAGACCATGTTCAAACTGTGGTCAAACCACTTTGAGGAGGACTTATTTATACGATTCTAAATTTCAATATTTTGAAGGTGTCTAAATTGATTTATCACCGGTTAAACCAATTTGCTGAGAAACTAATTGAGACAGTAGACACTCTATCTTGTGGGATACTTCGAATTCTGTTTTTTTTAAATCTTGTTTGTAGATCCGAAAAATGCAAGAAGAATAAGCAATAGTCAACAATATTGAGAAAGAGACGTTTAGAAGATCAGAGCGTGTAGAATGAATGGACAGAGAAGTATGATAATGGGCAATTGGCTGAAAGAGTCGGTGGTGCCCCAAGAAGGCTGATACTCAAATAATTACTTCTGACTTATGTCAACAGTCGGAATAACAGTAGAGCATTTATGAATGTGAATTTAGCAAGAATTGTGTGTGTCACTACAGAGTTGGGTAGCCCACCCTCAAGGCGAAATGGCGTGATGACTTCGATACCCATGCTTGATGGTTAATTAATTGGTTATTTATTTATTCAACTATCTGCTTATGTCAGTATTTGTTTATTTTACCATGATAACATGCGCCAATGATCCAATATTAATTAGAAGCCTGAAAAGTATTTACATTCAGTCCAATTTATTTAATAGTTTACTTTGGATTCGTGCTTCGTTTCCGTGTGTTCGTATTATTTTTTTATACGATGTTTTGTTTACCTCTTGCTGTTAGCGGCGTGATTTACTGGCCGATGAATTCCTGTTTTCCCGGCTGAGAAAATCCTTCCCCTCTGTTTGTTTTTGCTTTTCCCCTTTTATTTTTTTACAAAAATACGGTTAGATAATAATGCAATGGTCTGCAATAGACGTTAGTATATTTGTTTAGATATTACTTACCTTGATGGCTTGGTCTTGTTAGTGACTACTTAAATTTAATGTTACGATAATATAATTTTTAATTTGATACTCTCTTCTACTAAGTCCGAGATTTTTTAAAAGCAAAGTTGGAAAACAGTTGTCATTGTTTTGATTTCAATAAGTAGGCAGCCAACTTAATGCCAATGTAACAACTTAACTTTTACTTATGGGTATTACAACACTTCTTAGTAAAACATTGGTCATATCACGAACAGGCCCTCCATTGATATGATGCTTGGTATAACTCTAAATGACCAGCTCAGGTATGGGGGCTCCATCGAAACCAGAGTTAAGTTAGCCTTTCACAAATGGGAGTACTGTAAAGGGCCCGCAGATTCTTTAATATCCAAATCTGCTAACCCTGTACAAATCGCAAGTGCGCCCCACGGTTGAATTTGGCAGCCACCTCTGGTCTGGAGCCCCAAAATACCTGAAAAAACCCTTGACTCTGTGCAGAAACGGGGGGTCCGTTGATAGATCTTAACAAACGGATTGTAATCTTAGAGCACAAGCGGCAGGTGGTAATGCTATCCTTATTCTACCGGTATTACAACGGAAGATGCTCCGGGGAACTAGCGTCATCGATCTCCTCGGCACCGGTGCATCTTCGTGAAACACGCCAAACAAGCGCCCAACACACACACGGTTGACATTTCTCGCATGGGAACGGGTCGTTTCTGCGACTCGTTCTCGAGTTCAACAGCTCGGCTGTGGAACGATTTGCCGGCCTCTGCGTTTCCTCCCTCGTACAACATGGGTCTCTTAATGGAGATTGTAGACTTGCATTATAGATTAGATTATAGGGCCTCAGCATGGGTAAGCCACCTAGTGAGGCCCACATTATTGGATCGTACCATGAAATGTAAAATGTCGAATCAAAATAAATAAAAAATGAAAATATATAAACCGACCCTCCTACTTACGTTATATTGACTTGGTGACTTCACGGATGCTACACTTTCAATGTTATAAATTTATATTCGTCATAGAATTTCGCAATGAATTGAGGAAAATCTTCAACAACAAATAGTTTTATTATTAGTCCTGCAGCAAGAAATAAGTCACCGTCTACCACTCGTCCAAACATGAAATCCAAAAATTGGTCATAACTACAAATCTGCGTGGGTTGGCAGCGGTTGGTTACTCGAGAAGTTGAACAATACGGCGCATGCAGTATGCACGTCATGCGCTAAATTTTGCCTCACTAACTAGATCTATAATAATCACAGTTGTAGATGTGAAGCTGATAAGAAAGGTTTTACATTTAATTTGTCCGCATATTAAATTTTATGTGAGTAGTTACCCAATTTAACACTCCAATACACGCGCCCCCTAGTGAGACTTAAATACACGCGTGTCATCTGTCAGATGACTGTTCACTTATTTGTCAAAAGTGAATAAAAAAAATTAAAAAAATTGTCAAAAGTGAGCTAGGCGAGCTTGGGGAATACTAGGGCGGGGGACCAGGCTCCCCTCCCTTCATCAAACTTATGACGAAAAAACAGAAAAACAGAACAGAAAAAACTGGTCATCTGTGAGATGACACGCGTGTATTGGAGTGTTAAAAGCAATGAAACCTTGCACCGTGACGTATTTAAGTTTATAATTCGTTTACTCTGTATAGGGTTTTAAGGGACATACTTGACTTACTTTAAGAGGATATAACCAGAGAAAACCGGAAATATGTCATTTTTATATCAAATTTTAGACTATTGACTTTTTTCCACAAAAAATTATAAATTGATTTCGAAAAATTGTTCTTTTATCTAGTAAACGCATGTTTTAAATTGTGAGATTTTTTATTTTTAGTGTAATAAGGTTATACCATAGGTCGTTGGCAGATTTGTAAAATTTTCAAACGAAAAATCTTATTTCACAAGACATATTTCATACCAAGTAATCATACATTATTGTAAATCAATACTACGTCAATGCGTTATCTAGTAAATGCATGTTTCAACATTTTAATTTTAGTTTAAATAAAATCATAAAAAAAAATTCCGAAAACTTGCTTATAATGAAAATTTCTCTATTTTGTCTATCTATTTACGGTATTATGAATTAATATATTTAAGATTTTTTTTACATTCTTATTTTGCTTCGACATTAAATGATAAATACTTATGATAAAAAAAAATAATTACAAAAAGTACATAATCACGCCTTTCAGCATTTTTTAATGTAGCTTTAAATTAAAGCAAATTTGGATTGAAATAAAAGCGATATTGAGTTATAATTTTAAAAAGCTGGTTTTAAAGCGGAGATTAATTAACCGCCCTGTACGATCGTAAGAACATCTTTCGACGAAATAAGGATTTTCGGTCGCTGGCTGGTTAAAGGCCCTTAACCAGTGATTCCTGACATAATGGAGTATTTTACCAAACTTTCCCGAAGAATCGTGATCGTGTGAGAAATGTGGATATTCGCAAAGAATGTAAGGCTGATGTAAGCATAATGAGTAAGATTAAGAAAGGGACCCTCAGATGGTTTGGGCATGTAGAGCGAATGAACGAAGAAAGTAGTGTAAGAAGAATATACGACGCGAATGTGAATGGTAGAAGAAGTCGGGGACGCCCGAGGAAGACATGGCACGATCAATTGAATCAGATACTTGAGTCGGGCCATGTCAAAATTCAGAATAATAGAAGAGAATGTATGAGACGATGTATGAATGTGAGTGAGGCAAAGAGTGTGTGCCAAGACCGAGTTGTTTGGCGGTCCGTCCTCTCTGCCTACCCCTGCGGGGAAGCAGCGTGATGGTTAGTTAGTTAGTTCCCGAAGAAGAATTATTTGTGTCTTTGAATGTAAACAAAGTCAATGTATGCATTATGAGTCTGTTCTACAGGTGTTTTAATGGAGCCTAGTCTAAGAAGCCAGCAGCATTGATCCCCGGTGCACCGATGCATGTGCGTGAAACTCGACGAAAACAACCGGGACACCCGTTTACTGTTGATGTTTGTTTCATGAGAATGGTCGTTTCTTCGACCCGTTTTTGTTTTCGGCTCGTATGTGGAACAAGCCGTTTTTTATCCTTCATATAATCCGGATGTCTTCAAGACTCGCATTAATAAATCCATTCCTACAGCCCCTACAACGCTCCCCAACCGACATAGTTCCCATGTCTTTACACTGTACTCGTGAGGTGTCACTTAAACAAAATCTTTGTTTAGGCTCTTTTCGCCCAGTAGTCACTACAGGCGAATCATTTAAAATTGTATGTGTGCACACTGTGCACCAGTAAGATGTCGAACTAGTTTGGAAAACCCGCTCGTAGTGTCCTCTGACCCCGAAAATGTCCAGAGATATTGGGCTTTTAATGTTTTTTTTTGTTTCGTTTCTTTCTTCAGCTTTGTAACAAAAACAAAACTATCGTTAATCCATTCAGTACACCACGTATGTGGTACCACCAATATCTAAGTGTTTTTCTGCAATGCACAATGTTGTTGTACACAACCCTCACGCAGTTACAAGGAACACACACGTTCGCTCGTCTGAAATGATTTCGCGACACTAGTTGCATCACGGTTTTGCACTACGAAATTAGTGGCATACCATTGGTGGCGCCGTAGTTTCGTGCTAGCGCGATTCTAATTTTGTGGCATACGACTACTAATACATGCATCAGATGAAAGTATATGTTTACACGTGAAACTAGCAGTGCAACTATTGTCGTGAAACAACTTGTGCGCATCTAGTTGCGTAACGTAAATTCGGCCTTACACCATCTTTTTGTGCCATGCAAATATTTGGAACATCCACTCAACTAGTTACTTAATGTAAATTCAGCTTAATAATACTTAGTCCATTGAGTGTAAAGAAATAAATACTGTGGAACAGGAAAATGCACGCCTTGAAGTAGATTTTTCTAGTTATCAACAAGGCGAACTTTACAAACTATATTATAGGTAAATAAACGCATCCGAATGCACAAAGATATAATCGACCTCCCGTTGTGTTGCATGAACTTCGATTACTTTTATAAATATTATTATTCTTGGGAAGTGCTTGCCGAGAAAGGAGTGTGTCACTCGGGAACGAGCCTTTTAACTTTTCACCCACGCGAATCTCTGAATCCCACGCGAGGAGACATTTGCAATTCTATTGAACCGCTTGCTTGCTTTTATCCGTGCATATTTGCCCGGAATATCGAATGCATTTCTGAATATTCCGCTGGAGAATAGGTTATGTTCCCTTATGCATTTTTATTTCCTCGCGAATCGCAGGAACGAGCATCCCCTAGGGGGGTTTAGTGTACATTATGTTTTATATTGCATCCGGTAGAGGGCTGCAACCCTAACCCGTTCGCCCTTTGCTGACCTTCCTGCTTGGGATATTTGCACGCTAGGTTATTATGCAGGTGGGGTTGCTACCCGCTAGTACGTGCATACAAGCCTATGTTTGCTCTCAGTTTAAGCTCCCACCGAAGTCAAAACACAGATCTGCATATCGATCGTGAACTGCCGATGCCTCCTAACTCGCGCTTGTGTTTTTAATGCCATTTTGAAATACACCAGTTGGCAAAATATCGCATGTAGCTTCTACAAATTATTCATGCTAATATTTGACTTGTACTACGAAGCAGAGTATCTATTTGTTTGTTCTGAAGCAGCAAAAACTCTTGAAAGGTGGTTCTGTGGTCTTGAAATTTTGTGAATTTTCTCTTTGAATTTCTAGGTTGACGACTTGATGCAGCTAAGAAGCTCCTTGAAACTGTACCTAGAGGTCATGGTATAGAAACCCGACTTTGACAAATAATATATGGTATAAATTCAGAATCGAAAGTTTGCTTGAAATTAATTTTCCTAGGCTTTGCACCCAGGTCTTTTCAACGGTGACAGGACAACTCAGAATGAAATCATCTCAACACCTCCTTTAAAAAGTAATTAAAAGTGATGGAAAAAATTGGTTAAATAGTTTACGTTAGGGTAGGTTATCGGCTATTTTTCATAGTTTTTAATGACTTTTCAAATAGGTGTTTAGTTGACTTGATTCTTAGGGAACGTACCCATACTACGTGACCTGTTCAGGGGGGGGGGGGGGTCATCAAAATACCACGCTTGGTCACAACGGGGGGGGGGGACTTAGGTTTTTATCACGTAGTCAATCTAGAAATCTCGCGTTTTTTTTCGAGCTACGAGGGGAGGTTTTTAAGTTCACGGAATGGGAAGTTAAGTGATAAATGGGGGTACCGCTGAATTAGGTACTAATTGAACAACTCATTTTTAGGATAAAACCGGGTTTCATCGTAATTAGGTCATTAGTATTTGAGCTATCGTCGACCAAACACATCAATCGGGAAGAAATTGTGAAATGTGGAGAAAATTGAGTTCCGCGCTGTTTTAGTTAATTTGTTTGTTAAATTGTTTAAGTTAATTTAAAGATCGGAAAAATGTATTAGGGTAGTACCTAGGTGAATATGTTGAAAAGGAAAAATAATTTTGGTTTTTATTTCCACTCTTTACCCAATCCGCTAACTTAAAAACCCACCCTCGTACATTCAAATAAGTGAAAAAGTTCAGGAAACGTGTTTGTTGAAGATGATTGAGATGAAAAATGTTTATAAAAATAACAAGACTTTCGTTTCCATAAATTACGTTCCAGTTTCAATATATTTTGACATAAGTTTTATCTTGATAATATTTTTTCCACTTGTAATGCATGCACTCTTGCTGCCACGCAGCAAGCGCCGTATTCATAAAGACAAATACCTATAAGCCAAATAATGCATTTTTTTATATTTTGTTAGCAAAAAATGATTCGAAACCATATTTATGAAATACTACGTGAAAACTGTAGGGGGGGGGGTCTTGGAATATACTACACGTGGTCACCGGGGGGGGGGGGGGGGGGGGGTAAAAAATTGCAAAAAGTGTGTCACGTAGTATGGGTACGTTCCCTTAGTTGGCATGGAACCCTTTTCGACATATCTACTTTTGTCTTCTCTTCTGTGGTGCACAGTAAATTAATCAAACAAAGTACTTTGATTGCGGGATTTATTTATGGGATATCATAAAATTCGGTGTATCTATGTATTATATAATTATTATACTGTAATAAGGGTCGACCGAGACAGGTTTTTCGTTCTCGGCTGAGACCAAGACCGAGAATAAATTAAAATCTCGGTCGAGACCGAGAATAGATAAATTGAGAAAAAAATTAAAATGCGCTTTTTTTGCATAATTAAGTCAATTTAAGAATGTGGTTAAAAATAATTTGTTTTAAATAGTTTTAATAATCAAAATTGAACAACATGATGGTGTAGCACATAAAAAGCAAATTTTCTGCCTTTTCACCTTTCAAAGAGTGTCGCCTCATGTCGTGTAATTAACCAACTCTGCTAAAGAGCTGTTCACTTGCTACACCAGTAGTAAAAAGTAAATAGGAATAAAATAAAGATTACGCTGAAGATGTGGACGCGCGCGGTAGATTTGAATCCCATTATCTACACCAACGATACTCAACCTTTTTTCTTTTCGGGCCACATACATGTATTTGTAAAGTTACGCGGGCCGCAACACTATACTGGTATGATGAAAAAAAATCATCAAACCCCCCCCCCCCCAACATTTTTTCGATTTAATTTTGAAGACACTCCGCCATTAATAATAATAATATTTGGATAATTTGTAGAGCGCTGTTTTTGTGAAAAATTACCTAATTATGCGTATTGATATTATAAGAAAAAAGTACTTTATACGACAGCAAGAAATGCTTTTTAAATTAGTAGGTACCTGACTAACCATTGACATTAACCAGTTTTTATGTATTATAATTGATGCGGTTGTTTCTAGAAGTGGCACTTTTATTTTTAAATTACTAGCTGGTACACGGCATGCGTTGCTATGCCGTTTAATAAGGAAATAGTTTCTCACTGCGTGTCCTTTACCATTCGTCTATTTCCCCTTCCGCCTCCCCTTTCTCTCCCGCGTCCCCTTCCCCTCTCGCGTTCCCACTCCTCTACCTTCCCTCTCCCCACTCCACTCCCCCCCTTCCCCTACCCCTCCCAAGTTCACCTCCCCCCTCCCAGATTCCCCTTCCCTTTCCCTGGTTTCACTCCAACCCTCCCGCACTCCATAATTCAGTCCCGGTACATTCAGTTTTCAAATAGCTCGTGTGCCACCTATTCAATTTTTTTTATACAAATTTCATAACGTCAGAGCTCACCAGTGGTTTTATACAAACCTTGTCCTGACAATAACGAACAAAAAAAAAGAATTATCCAATTTGGTGCAGTCGTTAGGAAGTTATGCGCTTAGCAACACATTCAGAGATCCATATTTATATTATAGATTTGCGCGTCAAATATTCTTGTGTGTCAAATATTTTTTTTTTGGGATTAAATCTAGCGTGTGTAAATAGCAACACTCTTACACATCTGCCCTGATGATGGACACTGTAACGCTGTCCGAAACGTTGGCTAAAGACGGAGGTGGCGCAACACGGCATAACACCCCAAAAACAAATAACAAAAAAAACCCTTTTGGCCGTGAATATCTAAACAAGTATCTTACTCTTGTACCAGATCGTGTGGACCATAATGACAATCCTTTTCGGGTGTCACTATCTGTGGCCTGTGCGTCAAAGTCCAAACGAATCTCAAGATTATAAATCGAATCGAATCGAATATTCGAAATTTAGAATGATAGTTTTTTTTAAATCAAGTTCCTGATGGTAAAGTGGTTAGGGCCGCACACCAAAGCTTGGCGGGCCGCATGCGGCCCGCGGGCCGCAGGTTGAGTATCGTTGATCTACACCGTACCTACTTACAACGGTCTCGGTTATGGCCAGAATCTCGGCGATTTTTCGCCGAGAACCAAGACAGAGTTCTCTGTAGAATTTGTAGCCGAGAATGCCGAGACCGAGACCGAGATCTCGGTCGACCCTTATACTGTGACGTTGTCCGAAACGTTGGCTAAACAAGGAGGAAGCTCAACACGGCATTATACATTTTCAATGTGCCTCATCTTTATTGAGTTATTTACATTATATATGATATACCTTAATATATTTTTTGATAATTGCAATATTGTAATATTTACATATTGTAGTATTTATTGTTCGATTTGTTATCTATATATATGTTTCTCAACTTCTGTTTTCTGTTTCGTGCTGTTTTCACTAGAGCTGTCTTTTGCATGCCGTAGTTATACCTGATACTATGTTTTATTTTGTAAAAGCCGAAAGGCGTTAATATTATAAATAAATAATAATAAAATATCCCAAAAATAATTCACGATAATACTTTTGGCCGTGTAAACCTCAAATCGTATCAAAATACTTTGTTGTTTTCACGCTATTTCGCCAGTATTTCGGTCACGAAGACAATAAAAATTGAATACACCTCATTCGCATTCATTTAATTCTGATAAATTCTAGATATTAATATTATGTATTCGAATCGCTATTGCGTGTTTTTGCGGAGGTGTATTTTATGGTAATTATGGTGAATAATTCATTGTCGCCGAGGGGAGTTGCCGCCGGCGTCGGTCGAACTGCGGAACCCGGGTACATGCAGATGGTTCCATGACAAAACAGAACTAGACAAAATAGAACATTGAAGAAAAATAATCAAAAACCAAACTTTCAACCTAATATAAATTACCTAACGAAACCCAGCATAACCTAACCTAACATTTTATTTTTTCTTGTTCTGTTTTATCGCTGTTCTGTTTTATCTGGTTACCCTTGTTGACGTACGGTGCCGTGGCGTGCCTGTATAGTGGCATATAATAATGTACCAACATTACAGACTGCTACAGTATTCATGGTACGCCATGTGCAAATTACTAACCCCACGCACAATAATTAACAATGCTGACGTTCATTTACTCCCATTTCCTGTAGAATATGCAATGCAAGTACAAAATGCGGATCATTGGCATTAAATCAATATTCCTGTATATTAATATGTATTTATTTATCTATTTATTTATTACACGCCCTATTGGGCTTTTACATTATAGTTTGTAAGTTGAGTATCACAGTTATTTTAAATACTTCAAAATTAAAACTATAAATAAAATATATTACAATGAAAAAATGTAACAACCAAAGCATATAATAAAAAGACACGTTGGTAAAAATGATAAGAAGTCTCAAATAAATAGATATTCAATATAAACAATAAATTGCAGAAATTATGTACGTAAGTCTATTTGTGTGTAGATATATGTTAAGGTGAAATACAGGATGTCCGGGGGTAAAGTGCATTAACTTCGGGAGGTGATTCTAAGTGATGGTAGGAGTAAAAAAGATTAACAACTTTTTCCGAAATTCCAACTTTTTTTTCCCACACAAAAAGACGTACCTACTAAAAATCCTTAGTGTGAAGTACGATCTTACTTGCTGAGAGCCTGCCGGGCGCCCGACTCGATTGTGATTGGCCCGTATCCGTAACAGCGGAAAATAATTTATCTGGCTGCACACGCCGGACTAATTTTATATTTTTACCTCAAAACTACCTCTAAAAGTTGGAATTTCAAAAAAGTTATTTATTTTTTTACTTGTACTAACTATCATGTAGAATCACCACCCGAAGTTAATGCACTTTACCCCCGGACATCCAGTATATTTCCCAGATCAGAACATATATCGGGGAATTTTGATAAGACAGTATCCTGGTGTTATGAAAGTAAAAGTGTAGTAAATGTCGGAAAGATCTTTGGGGATTAATTGAAACAATTCAGGACACTCAAATTTGTAGAATTTGATGCAATTGTATTAAATCTCAAATATTACTCGTTTGTTAATGCAGCTATTTGTTTATTTATTTTCGCATTCGATTCAACCATTACATTTTTTCCGCAAATTTCTCGGAAGATCGAATGCAACTAATCCTAATTTAATAAGTGAAGGGTGAGTGCAAAGGGCACACTTATCATTTTATGTGTAAAGTTACGGTTTGCCGAATTGCAACATTGGTCTCACTGCACATGTGCAATTATTTCTTTCCTTACAGGCCCTCCTCACAGCATCCCCAAATATGATATAGGCCTCGTGGGAAACTGTGAGAGCTCCTTCCGGAAATGTTATTATTGTAAAATAATTTATAGTATATTTTAAAACACCACTAATTAATCAAAATTATAATTCTCCCGCTTGTACTACAGGTTTCGGTACACCATTCTATTATAAATATATGAATAGTTTCTTTGCTAAGCGAGCATATATTCATAATGGAACAACTTAATGGTGTCTTTTATGAAGCATTATGCATCTTTTTAATGATAATATTATTTCTGAGCGACACTTGGTCTATTCATCTCTTACCCCTTTGTTTTGTCGCAACTTTGCATCCTCTCCGAACCATGTTCAATTAATCTCAATTAATTTTAATTACTCGGAATAAAGCCCCGCCTTATAGTTGACTAGAGTGCAAGTCTGGCCATCATTCTTTTTCAAGCCGCGTATGTTTTGAAAAAAGGCATTATCAGGTAGAGCCTGCCCTGCTAACGATGTAATCACATAATTAATTAGTAGTTCCGTATATAGTTGTTATACCGGGAGGCGAGATAGGTAAACCCTACGTCATCGACTACACGGATGAAACTACTTTTAAGTGATAATGGGCATTTAGAAAACCTTAAAAAAGCTGGTCTGCCGGTGCGCCTCTTGGCAGGAGCCGCGCAGTCATGGAAATACTCAGCGATTTTTTTGGTCAAAATTACGTCATCGACTACACGAACGGGAATGGTCTCATATGATAAAGGTCGATTAGAAAATGAGAAAAAAAGCAGGTCTGCCAACCGGCAGCCTGGCAAGTTCGGAGGCAGCCGGCGTCAAAGTGGGGAAAAAATTGGTCGATTTTACGTCATCAACTACACGAATGAAACCAATGAATAACTATAGTCCTGATCATTCCATATAAGAATTTCGCGGTCTGCCGACCAGCAGCCTGGCAAATTTTTGTGTACGATTTTTTAAAGTTTTTTTTTTTTAATTTTTCGTTTTATCTTTACCGCGCCTCCAAAAACGGTATGTTTTTCTTTTCTTATTTTAATTCCAAACAAAAATTTCCTCTGAAATCATAACATTTGTAATAAGGTTAAATAAAATAAATAAAAACTTAAATTCTTACATACTTCATTAATAAACACGATGCTTTCACATTTGAAAAAATAATCTTTACTGAACCATCAACTCAGCGCCAGCAGATTCTATTTTCATAATAACTTACCTACTTGTTTTTTTGCAAAATTATGTTTTATTGCTATTTGTACCGTCGTACCGGATAAAGTTTTATATGTTTTTTTATAAAAATATAATCTTTTTTTTTTTTAAATTTTCCTCAGAATCTACTCACATTCAGAGAATTTTTTTTGATCGTGCCTATAGGCTACTGCAGAGCACTTACAAGTTAAAACGGCCACCATCTTTAAACCGGAACGTAACAAACAAATTTACAGATTTAGTTTTTAAGCTCTTAAAAAATATACTTTTGAATTAAAACATTTGCCTAGACAAAACGTTAATTATATGAAATTCCCTAAAAAAAAATCGCAAAGTATGCTCCAAAAATTATTAAATACTCTGGTAGAAAGCAGTCACTTTGTGGTTTGACATATTAATTAAAGGAAAACAATCACTTTGTTTGTAACCACGATTTATTGATTCAATTTTTATTTACCGACCGGTTTCGCTTAATACAAGCATCATCAGGGTATAAATTAAAACTGATGAAAAATACATTGTGTGAGCTTATATATACATACAGACAGAGACAAAACATAATATAAAGTAAGAGTGAGAGATTGTAATTAACATCCTACATAGTGATAGAGAGAAAGAGACGGGTATATCTAATGAATAATTACATTATATCTACCGGGACAAAACGTCATTTAAACAGGTGATTAAGAAATAAAGTGGCTACGGGTTTTTTTAGTTTATGGGAAATATTCCTAATATCGGACTGTTGGACACATTTAACTGATTATTAAGGATTTGGGTTTTTGTTTTAACGGCTTTCTTTATTTCGAGTGCTTCTAAATTATTAAGCCTGTTACCATGACTATTTCTGTGTAAAATCTTAACACCGGTGTTTTGATTGAAGGTATGATCTTTATCAATAAGGTGATTAGCGAATTCCGAAAATCCATTATTATTTAAGCATCTAAGATGCTCTTTGATTCTAATATTGACATTACGCGTCGTTTTACCTACATAAAATGATGAACAATCATTACAATCTAATTTATATATTCCGGAATGACTTAGTTTTTCGTCCTTATCTTTCGAATTAATTAAAAACTTTCCTAAATTATTGTTTGTGTAAAATGCCGGTCTTATTTCGGGAGGTAGATTTTTTACACTGCAGGAAGAGAACTGATTAATGAATAAAATACGACGCCATTGGTAACAAAGATTATTATTATTATTTATATTTATTTATTTATTTTTATTTTTTTATTTATTAATTTTCAACGCCCTGATGGGCTTTTACATGACAAGTTTATGATACAGAGACAGTTTTTTTTTTTTTTAATAAAAAAGATAAACTATAAAAACATAACAAGTAAACATCATATGAAAGGTAGGTATACAGATAAATTTAAGGAAAGATAGTGCATTACAATAAAAGAGAAAGTATCTTAGTTGTGAATGGCATAGAAAATAAATTAGTTGGTATGTTAGTAAATACAAAATTTACAGGTGACTTATTAAATGTTATAAATAATACATGACAAAATGCAAGATACATAAAAAGAAAACGTTAACAAGTTTTTACAGAGAGATAGAAATACACAAATATACGCAATAGACCCTACGTGATGCTCCTTAGATATCAACATATTCTACATAAAAATATTGTTCAGATATTTCTTGAATAACGGTAAACTTGTATTAAATACATCGATATTTGAGGTATATTTGTTCCCTAGTGTGTGTAGTCGAGAAATTGGTGCGTGTGTGTGGTAGTTGGTTAGAGAATTATTGTTGCAGAATAATGTGTTTTGCCTTGTCGCTCGAGTTGGTACCTTAAAGTCAATGAGATGCAGGAGTTCGCAACAATCTAATTCGGAGTGAATAATTTTAAACAAAAAAGTTAGGTCGTTTATTTTTCTTCTGTTTTCTAAGGAATGCAATTTAAGTGTATTTAGTAAAGATGTGTAGTTAATGTGTTGAATAGGTATGTGTAACTTGAAGTTAATAAATCTTAAAAATTTGTGCTGCACTATTTCGATATTTCTTATATGAATTTGATAATATGGGGACCAAACTGTGGAATTGTATTCCAGCAAGCTGCGTACGAGTGACAAATATACGATTTTTATAACTTCCAGCGAATCGAAGTCTTTGATTGTTCTGATTATAAATCCTAGTGTTTTCATGCCTTTGTTAGTTATTTGTTGTATGTGATTTATAAAATTTAATTGCGAATCAAACACAACTCCAAGATCCCTAATTTCTTTGACTTTTTCTAAGATTTTATTATCTATTGTGTATTTGAAAGATAGTGGGGTCTTTGTTCGACAAAATGTTAGTGTCTTACATTTATCGATATTGAGGAATAAGTTGTTTGCGACACACCAATTTTGTAATTTGACGATGTTTGACTGTAGGATTAGGCAGTCACCTATATTAGATATTTCTTTGTATAATTTGATGTCATCGGCAAAAAGCAGAACTTCTACATCGTCGAAACAACTTATGATATCATTTATGAATATTAAGAAAAGGATGGGGCCGAGATGACTCCCTTGTGGTAGACCACTAGTTGCATGTAACAACTTAGATTTAGAATGTTTAATTTTAACAAATAAGATTCTGTTAGACAAATAACTTGAGAACCAGTTTAACAACTTGCCTCTCAGTCCCAAGGCATACAGTTTACTAAGTAATAATTTATGTGACACTTTGTCGAAAGCTTTTGAAAAATCTGTGTAGATACTGTCAACTTGTTTTTTTTTTGTAAAAGATTCTGTAATATAGTTATGGTAAAGTAACAGGTTAGTAGCAGTTGACCTACCAGAAACGAATCCGTGTTGGTTTTTATCAATTACTTTTAATATTGATGGATAAATTAAATCGAGAACAAGGGATTCAAAGATTTTCGGGAGTGCTGATTGTATGCATATAGGACGGTAGTTTTTAATGTCTGTGTCGTCACCTTTTTTGAAAATCGGGGTAATATAACTAGATTTCCAACGGGTTGGAAAATGTCCAGAAGAAAGTAGGTGGTTAAATAGTGCGGTGAGTGGACCTGATATTGCAGATGCGCATTGTTTGAAAAATATTGGTGGGATGTTATCTGGGCCTGCAGATTTGTTAGGGTCAAGTGAAATGATTTTATTTAAGCATGATTCCTGTGTTATGAGGCAATTATGTAGATGTATTGTGTTTTGATATGTGTATGATGGTACGTTGTTATCTGGTATTTCACCTTCGTATACACTTTGGAAATGATCCGCAAACAAATTAACAATATCAAAGGTACTATTGGCTATTTTGCCATCATAATGCATTGTGGGGGGGTAGTCTGTACTTTCATTGTTTAATTTTTTAACAAAATTCCAAAGATTCTTTGTTCCTAGCGCAGTTTTCTCAACGGAGGTGATGTGTGCTTTATAGCACAGTTTCGATAGTGTTTTACATTTCTTTCTTGTTTCTGAGAAGTTTGAGTAGTCGTTGATTTGGTGAGTCAGTTTAAAAATTTTATGTAGCTGTTTTTTTTGTTTAAGTAAGAGTATAAGATCTGTGGAGAACCAAATTGGATATGTTCTGTGTTTTGGTGTATACGAGGGGACATAAGATTTTATATTTTCAGAAAATGTTTCATAGAGTTTTTCTAGTATTTGTTCGGTATCACTGTTAGTGGTCAAGAAAGTCCAATCTGTATTAGTGAGTTGGTAGTTAATAGACTCGTAATCAGCGTTTTTGAAGTTGAGTGTTGATTGTTTCAGTGGTGGATTATTCGTGTACATATTTACTATAATGTGTAAGGGGGGATGATAATTATCCACCGGAACGAGCTGATCGTCTGACATTTCAACACACAGTTTAGAGCTGTTTGAAAGGGCAAGATCTAGAAAGCGATCACATACATTAGGTACAAAATTATGTTGATGCAAATTTAAATAGTTTATCGTATCTATCACTTCACGTGCTGGGTCGTTAGAACTTTCGTTAGTAATATAACCATTGTCACTAGAGTTCCATTTCAAATTGGGAAGATTATAATCGCCGACAATAATTATTTTCGATGTAGGATTTTTTGACATAAGAAATTCGATGTCTTCGCAATGTTTCTTGTAGGTTTGGATGTCGGAGTTTGGTGGTATGTATACAGTTCCAATGATGATTTTTTCCATGGGAGTGACAATTTGTACAAATAATTGCTCCAATGAGGTATTTTGCGTTTTTAGTTTTTTCACTGAAATATTTTCCCTGATTGCAATCAAAACTCCGCCTCCTCTGGATTTGGTACTTGATTTAGGGTTTCTGTCACACCGAAATATCTTGTGGTTTGTGAAACCAAGTTCAGGAGATTTTATTTCTGGAACGAGCCATGTTTCAGTAAGGATAAATATATCATGTCCGTGTAAAGGTACCGTTACTTTAAGGTCATGTAGTTTTGTACGAAGTCCTCGTGTATTTTGATAATAAATTTTGATTTTATCAGGGCATTTGGTCCGGTATTTTCGATTAGTTAGGCCATATCCAATGGTGGATTTTAGTTTTTTGAGACATTTACTATTGCTGGTTTATTATTTATAAATTTTATAGTTAGTCCGACTTCGCCTTCCAGGGTACGGTTTGCCAGGGTTTGTCTAAGATCATTTAGGTATTGCCTTTGTAGAGGGGTTTGGTCGGAATAGATTTTGCAATCGGTGTGTGTTAGCGCTATATTTTTTCTACGCAATACATTTAATACTGTCAATGGGTCGTTAAGGATGACTTTCATTGGCCTTATTTTATTTGGTTTAACTACGCCAATGCGGAAGATGTTGACAGAGTTTTCAACGAGCGTGGAATCGATTTTGTTGAGAATTTTTAAAACTTCCACTTTGTCCTGTTTGATTCGGTCCAATTGATTCGCCATGACGCTTTCGGGCACATTTGTGATAATTAAATTTTTGGCTCTCACCTTTCTTTCTTCCAACTCGTCGGCTGCTTCGCACATTTGGGCTATTTGTGTCCCATTTGACAGGGACTGGGGCGGAGGCTGGAGCGGCTGGTTTTCTGAGATGCGTTGGTATGTCTTCAGTTCACCTTCTAAAAATCCCGTTTTAGCTGCAACAAGGCTTATATTGCCCAGTAGTTCGGAGAGTTTTGGCTTTTATTATGATTAGTAAATAAGAAATTCTTAGTGGCTATTTGTTTTTGTTTTTTATTTAAAATTGCATCAATGAGTTCGGCATTATAACCATTATTAACCGCGATTTTTTTAATTATTGCTAGTTCGTTGGAGAAATTAGTATTAGATAACGGTATTGTGACCAAACGATGAACCATTGAATGAAACGCGGAGTGTTTATGTGAAACAGGATGATTGGATGTGTTATGGATAACGACGTCGGTGTAGGTAGGCTTGCGAAAGATGTTAAAATTTATTTTATTATTTACGATAGATAAGGTGAGATCTAAAAAATTTAAAGTTGAATTAGTTCCTATCTCTAATGTGAATTTAATGTTTTGATGGTATGAATTTATAAGGATGAGGAAGGCATTTAATTGACGTTGAGTCCCTGTCCAAATACAGAACACGTCATCGACGTATCTACGCCATAGTAAGACGTTTTTTACAAGGGGTGAGGCACTAGTTAAAATTTTGTTTTCTAAATTATTCATGAATATATCAGCAATTAAAGGACTTGTAGGAGACCCCATGGGAAGGCCTTCGATTTGCTGATATATAACACCATTGAATTGAAAATAATTTTGGTTAAGGCAAACATTAAATAGTGAAGTCAGATCATTCACTAAATCTTTGGGTAAATTAGAAGTATTTAATAAATTAGAGATCAAACATTTGCTCTCCTCTATGGGGACATTAGGGAACAAGTTAACCACATCAAACGATATGAGTTTGCAATTTTTAGGGAGATCCAAATCTTTGAGTTCTTCTACTAGTGAAAATGAATTTTTGATCGTATATTTTGGAGAGAAAATATTGGAATTATGGAAAACATTAGTAATAACAGAAGATATTTTAAAATTTGGGGCATCACAGCAACTAACAACTGGTCTTATAGGTTTATCACTTTTATGGATTTTGAGGAATCCATATAATTTTGGAGCTTTCGAATTCTTTGTTAAAAACTTAACTTGATGATATGACTCATCTTGAAACATTTGGGATTTACAGGCTTTAAGAGTTAGTTTAACTTTATCTAAGAATTTTCCCGTAGGGTCTTTTTGGAGAGTTATGAAGTTGTCGTTATTGATGAAATCTTGCACTTTTGTATTGTATTCTCTTCGAGGTATTATAATCACGGTATTTCCCTTGTCCGCTTTGGTCAGGATTAAATTTTCGTCTTCTAATTTAGCACGAATATTTTTCATTACGGTTGTCTCGGGGTTTGGAGTAAATTTAAATTTAGGTATTAGATTTTTTATTGTTTCTGCACTTTTGTAGAAGAATCGTTGAGGTTTACCATATAAAGCTGTATCGATATCTACTGCAACGTTTTCTATTGCAGAATTAAAGTTTTTATTATTATATTTTAGGTTGTATTTTAAACCTTTCGATAATAGGTTCATCTCTTCAGGTAGGAAATGTACTGTTGACAGATTTTGGACTCGGTCAAAAAATACAGCTTTATATGGTAAACCTCAACGATTCTTCTACAAAAGTGCAGAAACAATAAAAAATCTAATACCTAAATTTAAATTTACTCCAAACCCCGAGACAACCGTAATGAAAAATATTCGTGCTAAATTAGAAGACGAAAATTTAATCCTGACCAAAGCGGACAAGGGAAATACCGTGATTATAATACCTCGAAGAGAATACAATACAAAAGTGCAAGATTTCATCAATAACGACAACTTCATAACTCTCCAAAAAGACCCTACGGGAAAATTCTTAGATAAAGTTAAACTAACTCTTAAAGCCTGTAAATCCCAAATGTTTCAAGATGAGTCATATCATCAAGTTAAGTTTTTAACAAAGAATTCGAAAGCTCCAAAATTATATGGATTCCTCAAAATCCATAAAAGTGATAAACCTATAAGACCAGTTGTTAGTTGCTGTGATGCCCCAAATTTTAAAATATCTTCTGTTATTACTAATGTTTTCCATAATTCCAATATTTTCTCTCCAAAATATACGATCAAAAATTCATTTTCACTAGTAGAAGAACTCAAAGATTTGGATCTCCCTAAAAATTGCAAACTCATATCGTTTGATGTGGTTAACTTGTTCCCTAATGTCCCCATAGAGGAGAGCAAATGTTTGATCTCTAATTTATTAAATACTTCTAATTTACCCAAAGATTTAGTGAATGATCTGACTTCACTATTTAATGTTTGCCTTAACCAAAATTATTTTCAATTCAATGGTGTTATATATCAGCAAATCGAAGGCCTTCCCATGGGGTCTCCTACAAGTCCTTTAATTGCTGATATATTCATGAATAATTTAGAAAACAAAAATTTTAACTAGTGCCTCACCCCTTGTAAAAAACGTCTTACTATGGCGTAGATACGTCGATGACGTGTTCTGTATTTGGACAGGGACTCAACGTCAATTAAATGCCTTCCTCATCCTTATAAATTCATACCATCAAAACATTAAATTCACATTAGAGATAGGAACTAATTCAACTTTAAATTTTTTAGATCTCACCTTATCTATCGTAAATAATAAAATAAATTTTAACATCTTTCGCAAGCCTACCTACACCGACGTCGTTATCCATAACACATCCAATCATCCTGTTTCACATAAACACTCCGCGTTTCATTCAATGGTTCATCGTTTGGTCACAATACCGTTATCTAATACTAATTTCTCCAACGAACTAGCAATAATTAAAAAAATCGCGGTTAATAATGGTTATAATGCCGAACTCATTGATGCAATTTTAAATAAAAAACAAAAACAAATAGCCACTAAGAATTTCTTATTTACTAATCATAATAATATAAATAATAATAATAATCTTTGTTACCAATGGCGTCGTATTTTATTCATTAATCAGTTCTCTTCCTGCAGTGTAAAAAATCTACCTCCCGAAATAAGACCGGCATTTTACACAAACAATAATTTAGGAAAGTTTTTAATTAATTCGAAAGATAAGGACGAAAAACTAAGTCATTCCGGAATATATAAATTAGATTGTAATGATTGTTCATCATTTTATGTAGGTAAAACGACGCGTAATGTCAATATTAGAATCAAAGAGCATCTTAGATGCTTAAATAATAATGGATTTTCGGAATTCGCTAATCACCTTATTGATAAAGATCATACCTTCAATCAAAACACCGGTGTTAAGATTTTACACAGAAATAGTCATGGTAACAGGCTTAATAATTTAGAAGCACTCGAAATAAAGAAAGCCGTTAAAACAAAAACCCAAATCCTTAATAATCAGTTAAATGTGTCCAACAGTCCGATATTAGGAATATTTCCCATAAACTAAAAAAACCCGTAGCCACTTTATTTCTTAATCACCTGTTTAAATGACGTTTTGTCCCGGTAGATATAATGTAATTATTCATTAGATATACCCGTCTCTTTCTCTCTATCACTATGTAGGATGTTAATTACAATCTCTCACTCTTACTTTATATTATGTTTTGTCTCTGTCTGTATGTATATATAAGCTCACACAATGTATTTTTCATCAGTTTTAATTTATACCCTGATGATGCTTGTATTAAGCGAAACCGGTCGGTAAATAAAAATTGAATCAATAAATCGTGGTTACAAACAAAGTGATTGTTTTCCTTTAATTAATATGTCAAACCACAAAGTGACTGCTTTCTACCAAAATATAAAATCGGCGAGTACGGCCTCAAAAGCAAAAATGTATAAAAACTTTTCGATAAAATACAAAGTGTTGTGCATTAATATATATTTTTTCAAACAATGTTTAAGAAAGAAAGTGTTTCCAAAGTACATAAATGTACATTTTAACAGTGCTAAAAATAATTCATCATTCCATGAATCTTCCATTCATCTAGCAAAAATAGCGTGGCTAAAAGAGGATCTTAAATGTGCTTATAAACAACGTAATAATATAAAACTTAATTTAAAACTCTTACATACAGAACTAGTATATGATCTGCACTCTGTTGAGTGGGACTTATTCGACGATAAAGTCAGACACCTAGTTTCTGTGAAAGCATTTAATAAACTTAATATAATTAATAAAAAACTTGATATGTTGTGTTCCTTAAATAAATCTAATAATAATGAAAACCTAAAACCAGTTCATACGTTTTTTGACCGAGTCCAAAATCTGTCAACAGTACATTTCCTACCTGAAGAGATGAACCTATTATCGAAAGGTTTAAAATACAACCTAAAATATAATAATAAAAACTTTAATTCTGCAATAGAAAACGTTGCAGTAGATATCGATACAGCTTTATATGGTAAACCTCAACGATTCTTCTACAAAAGTGCAGAAACAATAAAAAATCTAATACCTAAATTTAAATTTACTCCAAACCCCGAGACAACCGTAATGAAAAATATTCGTGCTAAATTAGAAGACGAAAATTTAATCCTGACCAAAGCGGACAAGGGAAATACCGTGATTATAATACCTCGAAGAGAATACAATACAAAAGTGCAAGATTTCATCAATAACGACAACTTCATAACTCTCCAAAAAGACCCTACGGGAAAATTCTTAGATAAAGTTAAACTAACTCTTAAAGCCTGTAAATCCCAAATGTTTCAAGATGAGTCATATCATCAAGTTAAGTTTTTAACAAAGAATTCGAAAGCTCCAAAATTATATGGATTCCTCAAAATCCATAAAAGTGATAAACCTATAAGACCAGTTGTTAGTTGCTGTGATGCCCCAAATTTTAAAATATCTTCTGTTATTACTAATGTTTTCCATAATTCCAATATTTTCTCTCCAAAATATACGATCAAAAATTCATTTTCACTAGTAGAAGAACTCAAAGATTTGGATCTCCCTAAAAATTGCAAACTCATATCGTTTGATGTGGTTAACTTGTTCCCTAATGTCCCCATAGAGGAGAGCAAATGTTTGATCTCTAATTTATTAAATACTTCTAATTTACCCAAAGATTTAGTGAATGATCTGACTTCACTATTTAATGTTTGCCTTAACCAAAATTATTTTCAATTCAATGGTGTTATATATCAGCAAATCGAAGGCCTTCCCATGGGGTCTCCTACAAGTCCTTTAATTGCTGATATATTCATGAATAATTTAGAAAACAAAATTTTAACTAGTGCCTCACCCCTTGTAAAAAACGTCTTACTATGGCGTAGATACGTCGATGACGTGTTCTGTATTTGGACAGGGACTCAACGTCAATTAAATGCCTTCCTCATCCTTATAAATTCATACCATCAAAACATTAAATTCACATTAGAGATAGGAACTAATTCAACTTTAAATTTTTTAGATCTCACCTTATCTATCGTAAATAATAAAATAAATTTTAACATCTTTCGCAAGCCTACCTACACCGACGTCGTTATCCATAACACATCCAATCATCCTGTTTCACATAAACACTCCGCGTTTCATTCAATGGTTCATCGTTTGGTCACAATACCGTTATCTAATACTAATTTCTCCAACGAACTAGCAATAATTAAAAAAATCGCGGTTAATAATGGTTATAATGCCGAACTCATTGATGCAATTTTAAATAAAAAACAAAAACAAATAGCCACTAAGAATTTCTTATTTACTAATCATAATAATATAAATAATAATAATAATCTTTGTTACCAATGGCGTCGTATTTTATTCATTAATCAGTTCTCTTCCTGCAGTGTAAAAAATCTACCTCCCGAAATAAGACCGGCATTTTACACAAACAATAATTTAGGAAAGTTTTTAATTAATTCGAAAGATAAGGACGAAAAACTAAGTCATTCCGGAATATATAAATTAGATTGTAATGATTGTTCATCATTTTATGTAGGTAAAACGACGCGTAATGTCAATATTAGAATCAAAGAGCATCTTAGATGCTTAAATAATAATGGATTTTCGGAATTCGCTAATCACCTTATTGATAAAGATCATACCTTCAATCAAAACACCGGTGTTAAGATTTTACACAGAAATAGTCATGGTAACAGGCTTAATAATTTAGAAGCACTCGAAATAAAGAAAGCCGTTAAAACAAAAACCCAAATCCTTAATAATCAGTTAAATGTGTCCAACAGTCCGATATTAGGAATATTTCCCATAAACTAAAAAAACCCGTAGCCACTTTATTTCTTAATCACCTGTTTAAATGACGTTTTGTCCCGGTAGATATAATGTAATTATTCATTAGATATACCCGTCTCTTTCTCTCTATCACTATGTAGGATGTTAATTACAATCTCTCACTCTTACTTTATATTATGTTTTGTCTCTGTCTGTATGTATATATAAGCTCACACAATGTATTTTTCATCAGTTTTAATTTATACCCTGATGATGCTTGTATTAAGCGAAACCGGTCGGTAAATAAAAATTGAATCAATAAATCGTGGTTACAAACAAAGTGATTGTTTTCCTTTAATTATTAAATACTCGTTTAATTCTGTTATTTAACACGTTTTAGGTATGAAAAAAATCACAGCTTTTCTTTAAATGCTACTTTTGACATTTTCTATTGGCGCTCTACCATTCTTATAATCATATCTATCTTTCGAACCGTCTTCTTCTTCTTTTTACTGCGGACTTTTAAAGCATGATATCTGTTTTTAAGTTTCAACTATCTTTTACTACATGGCATCGCCCGAGATTTAGATTGAAAAATATGGTAAATCATAATAAAATGTTATCTGGATTTTTTAAAGGTTCTACGGCTGATGCTACAAAGTTATCAACTGAAAGTGATTGCCTGGAACAAAGAAGTCTAAGACAGAAAAAGTCTGTCCAAATTTCATTACAATAGAGCTATTATTGATTTGTGTGTTTTTGCTGCTCATTCAAGAAATTGTTATCTACTGTGTAGTTGATTACGTTATCTATGTTTAATTAGCACCATTAAACGCATTCTAGCAAAGTAATATATTATAATAATTATAGTCGATTATGATTCATGTTTTATGATACAGTGTCCATTTACAATATAATATTCAATACTTCATATATTTATCTGACATTTTAATAATGCATTTTGCATACAACATCATTGCCAAACTTCAACTTTGCATCCGGTTGCATTGAATCAAAATGCTTAAAATTAATTATTTCCATGCAAATTAGTTGCCGATTATAAATTATACCAAATGATACAATAATCCTAATGGAGCCCTTCCGGTGTTCTTTGCTCTGTTGCGGTAAAATACATTATCATTTTCCCTGTTATTAATAACTTATGTGGTTTTTCCGGGAAAATTAAATACATTTATACAGTACATTTGTTTTTTGGGATTTATGAATAAATGTTGTAGTTAATGGTTGTTTTAACCTCCAACAATTTTATTTTAATTGAAATGATGAGTATGACGAGGTATTTTTCCACGAAGGTCTTTTACCTACTAAGTAAATTTGAATCATTCACCCCTCGTGTTCACATTATTTAGTTCTTGAATAATATAACCTCTAGTTTTTCAACGTTTTACCCGTTCACTCTTAAATTCCGTGATTTTCATACCTTTTACCATTTAATTCAACTGCCAGTAATTCCAACTTCATATCCCAATTTTACAGGCATAAAACATTATGTCGGCCACCCATCGTTCGTTGGTGAAGGAAAACTTGTCCTAGATTTACTTGGCAATTTTTTTGTTAAAGATTAACCCAATACATGTTATCAATTTAATGTGCCTGCGCGCTCCACACGCTCATCTGTCTTACCCAAAGTGGATCAATGTAAAACAAACTGTAAATAAAATTCTTTCTTGAACAGACTATGTAATAAGTAATAATTACAGTGATATCAAAAATGGACATTTTCAATTGAAAGCTGAATAAATGTAAAAAGTCTATAAAAGAGTTTTTTCTGGCGTATACATATAATGAGTAATTTTTCTATTGTTGTTTATATTTTATAAACCTTTTATGAATTTTATTTGATTTTGTACATTTACTTTCTTATTATACTCGTATTATGATATTATGGTTTTTGTTTTATATAATTCTGTTCATTTCTTAAAACGAGGCGGAAATCTATCATTGGTTGCATTTTTGATATAATGTATAAAAATGATAAAAGTCAATCGTTTTCGTTATTTGTTTTTGGGGTGTTATGCCGTGTTGCGCTACCTCCTTCTTTAGCCAACGTTTCGGACATCGTTGCAGTGTCCATCATCAGGGCAGATCCGGCAGATCCGATCACACATCTACCGGATCTGCCGGATCTGCCCTGATGATGGACACTGCAACGATGTCCGAAACGTTGGCTAAAGAAGGAGGTAGCGCAACACGGCATAACACCCCAAAAACAAATAACGAAAATGCTTTTGGCCGTGAAAATCTTAAAACTTATCAAAGTCAATCGTTGATTTAGCAAATACTAATAATTAAAATATGCTAACAAATGTTGAGAGAGGAATAAAATGAAGATGGTTTTAATATGTGGGTCCATATACGGAAAAATGTTAACAAGGACTAGTTTTTTGTTCCAATAAGTGATTCTTTTTTAGGGTTTACATACCTTACTCCATTATGTTACATTACCCCCCAGTCATTGTTCTATATTTTTATTACAGAGAAAATACGATCGTATTAAGTAATATTTTTGTCTGATTTTGATAATAAAAACTTAACATAACAATTTTCTTCACAATATTAGGATGTACCCGCTGTTTTAGACTAAAGTCAACACAGACGGGCACCGTTTAGTTTAGTAGGTACAACCGCCAGTCCTGTCGTTTAGACGTGGGCAAAATTGAATGACCGAATTAAATGAATAAATTCAATCTTGTGACACACTCAATCTAATTCTCAATTTCAAAAGGAATTGATTCTTTATTCCTTATCTTTGGCCTTGCATCCTACGATTTTTAACGACACCATACATTTTTAATTTCCATTTATTTTACTGTTAAATTATTTCAATAAATAATGTGTTCTGTAAACGATTTAAATATTATATTGTTTCATAGGTATTTAAATATTATTAAACGGGCCGCGCGCCGCGAAGTGATCGACGGACGGTATTGTGAACGACTCGCCTATTACGATTGTATTCCGCTACCGCCGCGCCACCATTCTAAAAACACCCGAACATCATCAAAGTCCATGTCCCAAAATGGCCAAAACGCGGCCGCGATTCATCCGGGTTGCCCGAGCATCTCTTTCACGCAAGGAATTAATCATTTATCCTAATCAATAGTCCTGAGATTGTCCTAAGATCCCCGCCGTCCCAAGTCCGTGTTCAATGTCCGCGTCCCAGGTATCTAGTCTGTCTAAATCGAGATTGTCCGATTCCGACAGACAGAGGAATTAAAACAAAAGTCTTTTTCATTTGTGACGTCATGGTCTTTTGTAAATCTCAGACCTAGAAATGACGTCAGGCGTCATCGTCACGTCAATGTCACGATATGTCCCAAACGCATCCCAGTCCTAGGTCCGCAGCTCGCGAGTAAATCAAGTCACTGCTAGGCAAGACACAAAACATTAGTCAAAAGTTAATAATTCATTCCTCAATGCCAGCCCTTAATCCGTCCGCGCGGTTCATTTATTCCCCCGCGCGCCAAGTCGTCAATTTCATTACATAGTTAGTCGAAAACTTTCGACTTTGAATCTGGACATCAGCTAGAAAAGTGAGAAGCTAAAATGATGCTTATCTGTTTTTTGGTACATACGAAAGATATTGTACCTACCTACTTTTAGACGTAGATCTTGGTCGATATAATATGTAAATTTGCAGATATTATAAGGCCAATAATTAGCTGTGGTTAGCTGTCATAAAATACTCATCTTAATGTTAAAATGTATGTTTATATTAGATCAGGTGAAATGGAACAAAATAATAAGTTTAATAAATAAAATAAAATCAATAAAATTTTAAGGGTGAAACGAAAACTTGTATAATTTTAAGATATAATTGCTAGCAATAAATACATTTTACATACGAAAAATTACGACACTAAAAAAAGACAAACAATATTGCCTGCGAGATAATGAGATAGAATGATCGGTCTCCTCTTTGTGTGGTGTTTCGTAGCCTATTGGTCTCCTCTTTGTGCGGTGCTTCGTAGTCGCCCCACTCATTGTGATTTTGAAAACCGATGAAACGAAAAAGCGACACTAAAAAGAGTCAAACACATTAATCTATAGGTTTTAGCCTGCGAAATAATGAGATAGAATAATCGGTCTCCTCTTTGTGCGGTGTTCCGTAGCCTATTGGTCTCCTCTTTGTACGGTGCTTCGTAGCCTCCCCACTCATCATGATTTGAAAACCGATGAAACGAAAAAGCGACACTAAAAAGGGTCAAACACATTAATCTATAGGTTTTAGCCTGCGAGATAATCAGATAGGATAATCGGTCTCCTCTTTGTGCGATGCTTGGTAGCCTATCAGTCTCCTCTTTTGCGGTACTCCGGGTACTCCGTAGCCTCCCGGTCTCGTGTGCGGTGTTAGCCTCCCCATTCATTTCATTTTTTTTTTTTTTGGGATTTAATTAAATTAAAGGAATCAATTCAAAAGGCCATGGGAATCCGACTGAATCGATTCACTCCTGGGAATCATTCTGCCCACGTCTACTGTCGTTGTGTGGCACCGTTTATGGCCCGTGATGAGATGAATGCGTCTAGACCGGGCTGCTGCATTGCCCACGTGGTAGATGGTTGGTCCACCGATATTATTATTTACATCCATTATTCGAGCGAGCGTGCTCTGGGGTATTTTGGCAGATTACGCTATTTGCTTGTCGGACACTTGAGTTTCTGGGAGAAACGGTCGTTTGTTCTCATTTTGTTATTGACGTAAAATTATGGCAACGATGTTTATTACTATTTCATTCAATGCGAATAAGGGTTTTGTATGATTTAAAAAAAAAAATGTGATAAAAGTATTTACTTCTGGTTACATTAACGATTATTCATCAGATACCTACTACTAGTTATGTAAACAGTAGACCTCGCGTCAAATACTTATATTTCTAATTTTATCTTAAACAATTCCAAATTTTTTTCTGAAATTACCTACTTGATAATAAACCATCAATATTTTACGTTACGTTTTTTTTAAATTTAAAATATTGAATTACACTTTTTTTAATATCACTTTCCCAACAACAATTCTTTTTTCAAGTATGTATGAGACGATGTTTGAATGTGAACGAGGCAAGGAGTGTGCGCCACGATCGAGTTGTTTGGCGGTCCGTCCTCTCTGCCTACCCCTGGTGAAACGGCGTGTTCGTTAGTTAGTTAGTCTTCAAGCCCATAGGTACCATAATATTGATTTTTCCGATTTGATAGTTCGTAGTGGGAACCATGATTAAGCGAACTCTCGCGGGATAAAATGATAGTATCTAAGGGGGCGTTCAAGTATTACGTAACGCAATTTTTGAAGATTTTTGACCCCCCCCCCATCCCCCCAAGTAACGCGCTGTAACGTTTTTCCGTGCCCCCCCCCCCCCCCTTAAACGTTACGTAACGCCCAAGTGACAATTTTTACCTGAAAGTCACAATTAAGTTGCGCAAAGTACTGGAAAGTCGCTTAAATACCTATTTTCTTGTTTTAATCGCGTTTGCGGTAATAAATAAAACAAGAGATTTCGAGAACGAAAGGGGTTTCCAACTTGGAAGATTTTATTTCCCTAGTTTTTTTTTATCTAAATGAAGAAAAACATGTTACGTAACGCGTTGTTCGAACCCTTCCTCGTAACGCACTTGTGGCGGGGGGGGGGAGAACGTAACAAACAGATCAGATGGTGAAGTAAAAACAGGACTTCGCTACGCTCAGTCAATTATGACAAATGGATTTATTGCATCCAATATTAAATGCTTTTGGTATACGTGTTATGTATGTTTGGTTTGGTTAATCTCACACAGATGGAATCACAGTTTTTACAATGAACTTCGATCCCCCTATTTTTCTGGAGAAAAAAATGCAGTCCCTCTCATCAACCTTTTGATATTATTACCAACTCTCTTCAGTTTTGAATGTTTTCTCTTAGTAATTTGTTGCTTTTGTCGTGATAAAGGACTTGGCCAGTCGAGGAATCGAACACGCGACGCCTGGGTGGGACCCAAACGCGATACCAACTCAGCCATTGATTTTTTAAATTTAATTGCATCCATCGTAAATGTACAATACGATACATATTAATTTATTTGAGGTTGTTAATAAAACAAGTGTGGTCTTTTAGTAAATACCGCATTTTTCAATTAAAATTACATAGTCATAATTATGACTATGACATTCATCGAATGAACGACCTCTCCACAATTGATTGAAAATATAGAATAAATGATATAAAACTAGAAGTGCCTTTTATACAAATTTAAATGGAACAAATGTGCCGCTGAAATTACCTTCTAGTACCTTTTGGTTCTTAAGCATTAATTAGCCCGCTGTCTGTCTCTCTCCTTGCCTGAAAATGTTTATCGTCATCCATTTGAATTTCGTAATCATAATGAAACACAGTTTTGTTTGGAAATATAAGCCCTAATAAGGCCTATAATTGGATCTCGAAACACGCCCACAAGGCACTTATTGTGTTATGCTTTATTCTGTGATTGAAAATGTTTACCATTACACTAAATAATAATTGATTCAATTATTTGATGTTTTTATCACTAAGTGTCATGCAAAATTATTTATATATACAAATTAATAATAGCCGGTTGTCTATTTTGATAATTTAATCACTTCATTTTCAGCTTGGTAAAACCCTATTAAAAAGATTCGCTATGGAATGAGTCACGTTTTGACTAAGCAGGGTAAAAAAATACAATTGGGCTGGTATTCACTATTCAATGTCTACTTGTCAAGCCTTTTTGCTTCATTAGATGTAATGGTATTTTTTGTCAGTTTGTCTATTGAATGTTGAATACTATTTTTTGTTCTCATGAGAGAAAAGTAAAGATTGTAAGACGTTTTTAAACCAAAATCGTAATTGGTTTAATCGCCTTTTGTTTGTGGTAAAAAATTGCTTAACGGATCTTATGCTAACTTTCAAGTTATAAATCTTATTTCTAAATGTTTTGTAGGGGAATGTGAACCATTCTCGAATTTGTTCGCAATATTTATTAACTTCTTCAGAAACCAGTTTTTTTGCGCTAATTATTTAAGTCAGATGAGGTTTGTGTCTTACAAAATTCAATCTTGTATTTGAGTCCAAAATACTTGACCATAATCATAAAACTTTTTTGACGCGTAAAATATTTTTGATGGCCTCAGGCTCTTGTTTCACAATCAGAAGGTCGCGGGGTCGAATCTCGGCGCGCGCAAATAAATTTTATTTGATTAATTTGTGTTAATACACAAATAATTCATTTAAGATAATATATAGTATATTAGCGGCTCGTTCCAGAGTGAAATATACTCTCAGTATATCGCCCTGGTGTAAGACCACCCACCATTCAGAATTGAAACGCTGCTGGCTTTAGCCGCGTTTGGTGACCAGATCTGAATAGTCAGGTACATTTTTTTTTACATTTAGATGATGTAATAATTTGCGTACATATTCATGTTTAATATCTTGATACCACTTTTCCGTGAAAGCATAAGATTGTGTCTTGTGTCTGTACTTCCCTACCTTCCTCTCCCATCTCCTTCTCCTCCCCTAACCTCACAACGTGCCCCAATTGGGGATGTCATAGTCTCACTGGCTCCAAACGAGAGCAGCTGGGACTCTTGCTTTACTTTTTTATTACAAAAATGATTGTTTTTAGTTTGGTCAAGTATTTTGGCCTCAGATTCAACGCCGGGCAGCGTATTTCCAATCCCTAACGCGGTTGAGTCACTCTAGCGACTGAGCCGCGTTAGGGATTGGAAGGCGTAAATCGCCTTACAAACACTACCGCATTTCAGTCGCGCTAGTGACTGAACCGCGTTAGGGATTGTTATGCATAAATCACATTACAAAAGCTATACCGATTCAGTCACCTACGCGCTTCATTGCTCTATCTGTTTCTGTGAGGGTGACGACCGTAATTATAGGGAGGTTAGCAGAGAGGATGGACAGCGTTTTTTTAGTTAGAATATTTTTTTTTTACTGAGAGTGACGACCGTAATTATAGAAGGGTAAGCAGAGAGGATGGACCGCGTAATTTTTTACTGAAATTTTTTACAAAATTCTTTTTTTTTACATAGAAAATTTATATTTCAAGTAAAAAAAACACGCGTTTTTTTTACTTAAAATAAATTTTCAATGTAAAAAAAAATATTCTAACTAAAAAAACGCTGTCCATCCTCTCTGCTAACCTCTCTATAATTACGGTCGTCACCCTCACAGAAACAGATAGAGCAACGAAGCGCGTAGGTGACTGAATCGGTATAGCTTTTGTAAGGTGATTTATGCATAACAATCCCTAACGCGGTTCAGTCACTAGCGCGACTGAAATGCGGTAGTGTTTGTAAGGCGATTTACGCCTTCCAATCCCTAACGCGGCTCAGTCGCTAGAGTGACTCAACCGCGTTAGGGATTGGAAATACGCCGCCGGGCAGCCGTTGCTCAATTATTCGTCAGATCCTTCGATCTTCACCAATCATCATGTGTGGTTTTTTATGTATAGCCATATGGGTATAAATATATATTTATGGTGTTTATCTAATTGAGTTCAGCAAGATATATGCAATAAAAAATCATATACATATATAAGTACTAATTTTTTTTTTGTGAATACCTCACAAGAGTCCCTGCTGCTCCCGTCGGGAGTCAGTGAAGGTAGTAAGGAGGGGAAGGACATAGGGAAGAGGAAGGTGGGGAAGTACCTGGCTATTCAGATCATTTCAAGCAACGTTTCATTTCTGAATGGTGGTCTTACACCAGGACGGTACTGAGAGAATCTTCCACTCTGGCACTTGCCGCAAATATATTATATATTATTTTTAATTAATTAATTGTGGAATAACACAAATTAATCAAATAAATTTTATTTGCTCACGCCGGGATTCGATCCCTCGATCTTCGGATTTCGAGTCAAAACCACGCCGTTCAATGGTTAATTAATAAAATAAATAAATAAATTTGGACAACTTATATAGCGCTGTTTTTGCGAAAAATCGCCTTAAGAGCGCTGTACAAATTAGCATGGATTTTACTTTAGAATTTACTTAACTATGTAGGAGGCTAGATAACAACTCGTCTTGCAGCTATCAAGCGCATGGATTATTGGAATTCTAGCCCCCTAATAAATCAAATTAAATATCTTTTTATATGTACGTATTTCAATTTACTTAACTATGTAGGAGGCTAGATAACAACTCGTCTTGCAGCTATCAAGCGCATGGATTATTGGAATTCTAGCCCCCCAATAAATTAAATAAAATATCTTTTTTATGTTTAATTAATTTAATTTAATATTTTTAATTTATGTTCAATTGCACAGTATTTTAAGATAATATAAGTAGAGCTCGGAATTATTTTCTAGCATATTCACAAAGATTGTACATAAAAGTTTCCCTAGTCGTAATTAATAAATGTAAAAAGATTTATAAATAATATAGATGCATTCACTTTTCAGTGATGCATTATATCTAATGAATGGTGATTACTTCTTCTAGCGGAGCCCGAGCTCTGTCATTATAAATAATGCATTTTAGCTATACTCATCCCAAAAGCACTTTGCAAAAATATCCTTCCTTTTAAAGGCTCGGATGGGTGGATTTAATGTTTAATCTTTCCCTTTTTACCCTCGTCTCCACGTTAACGAGCAACTGTGCTCCTGGCTAGTGCCAAAGGACGGGGTCATCGTATTCCACTGGTGTAGTGTAAACCGAACCTCGGTGGCGTTTCAGGAAATGTGACGTGTTTACGTGCTGGAAATTTTTATTACTTCCAGCAAGACAAGACGAGACATTTGGAGTCTAATCAGTTTGTGTAATGAACTACACCTGTACTACCAGAATTAAAATGTTTGTATTTTACTTCAAGGTATATACGTCTTGAATGAATTAATTAATGTCAGCACTATTCATGTTCATCATATATACAGAGTGTTTTGACAGGGACTATAAAATTATTTATGGTTCTGCCACTGAGAGGTTATTTGCGACTCCTATTTCTATTACGAGTTATGAGCAATATATGAACAAGGGGAGTGGTTATAATCAAGTGCCTACGGTGTAGGTCAGCGGTTGTCAACCTTTTTGAGCCTGCGTACTAGGGATGTGAAAAAATAATCGATTATGAAAAAAAAACGATTTTTCTCCATCAATAAACGATTTTTTTTTACGGTTTTAATTTTCTAATCTTCTTCTTTGTGTGCCGTATGAGGTCCCCCCAACGTTGGCGATCACTCTTGAAAATGTCTCTCTGTCTTGCGCTGCCCGGAATAGCTCCTCCACACTTCTAATGCCGGTCCACTCTCGTATATCACGGCCAAGACATTTGTCTCCTACCAGGCCCTCGGCGACCCTCTATCTTGCCTTTCAATATTAAATGGAGCAAGTGATACTTCTCCCCTCGAAGTATATAACCCAGATATGAAATTTTCCTGATTTTTATTAATGTAAGCAATTCTCTATCTGCTCTAGCCCGCCTGAGAATTTATGTGTTGGTGATCATGTCGGTCCATGGGACCTTGAGCATTCTCCGGTGAAGCCACATTTCAAAAGCCTCTAACCTGTTCATTGTATTTACTTTCAAGGTCCAGTTTCACATCCATAGAGCAAGACCGACCACACATAACATTTTAGCATTCTCTGCCTTAGTTTTAAGCTGATATTATCATTGCAGAAGAGGGATTTCATTTTAACGAAAGCAGTTCTTGCTGCTTTCTAATAAATCGATTTTTTATCTAACAAAAATCGATTATTTATAAATCGATCTTTCATGCTAAGAAAAAAAAAATCAATTATTTATGTAAAAGTCACATCCCTGCGTAACTGCGTACGTACCCTTTGACTCTTGCTACAAATTAGTTGTACCCCGTACTCTCTATCTATCTTTTGTACACGTATAGTGAATGACATGTTTCATTTGTAATTTTTTAATACTCTCATTATGACATTAATTTAACAATCAAGTCACGCAAATACAATTAATGCAATTTTATACAGAGTGTAACACGACTTCGGGCATTTTTAACCTGTGATTCTACATGCGCACCACAATATTGCGTACTCCCAATTTTTGCTTCGCGTACCCCAAGAAGTAAGCGTACCACAGATTGAAAACCACTGTTGTAGGTTAACCTTGAACTGAAAGCTTTTTAACTCCTTAGGCTAATTTGTTCGCTTTTCAGAACAACTCATGTAGGCCTCAGAGTAGTCGTTGTGTCTCCCTTACTATCATAGTTTGAAATATGACCTAAGCAGTGCTAAGGCTTGTTGAAAAAGTATCGATATATCGATATTTTTAATTCAATATATCGATATTTTTAGTCGATATATTTTGATCTGATATATCGATACAAAATATCCAATATCGAAAATTGTATCAAAAACGATATTTTTTTAAATTTATGTATTTAAAGTCACTATAATCCAAAACCGTATAAGAACGAACGGAAAAATGTAACTGTATTGGGTCATGAAATCTGGCGGATGAAATTTTAACTATTAATAGCTTACAAATCTATTGTCTTTGCATTAGTATTTGTGATCACCAATACTAACTCAAGTGTGTAGGTACATACATAGAAATTTATGCTATTTTTCGCCATTTTTTTCTAAGCCACTCCTATGTGTTGGTTCCCAATTGTCTATGATTATTGACTATACCTTGTTCCAAACACGAAGTCCTTTTTGACAGATTAGTACGCCAATAGAATGTTACTGAGACGCATACAAACTTTGTATGCGTCTCAGTTTACATATAAGTTAGAAGACAGCTTTTTAGTTTTTGATATTTTTGTAATTATTACGTAATAAAAATAAAAAAAGTGATAAAAATACCTTCATTTTTATTGAGATTTTTGTACATTAAAAAAAGCAAATTGTGTACAAATATTACTATTGATAATATTGAGCTGAATACACTATTATTTTAAAAACGCAAAATCTCTTGAAAATTTGACCGATATATCGATATTTTTTCCTCGATATATCGACGTCGATATTGATATTTTGATAAATATCGATACATCGATTTTTTTTTTCACTTCCGACATCCCTAAAGTGCTAGAGAGAAAACACCACGCTTTATATTCAAATATAAAGTTAACCACAAAATATTTAAAATAGACGCCTTTTTGAATTCAAAGTTTCCGACTTTAGGAATTTTTTATTAAATATTTTCACATGAAACGACAAAAAAGTGAGCTGACGATAACGTTTATAATACATTTGTCTAATAAAATGTTTATTTGTATTCTTTTTTCATTATCATTAATTTTAGTTAGAAAAACGTATTCTTACCTATGTGAACCTTACCGAAATGGATATATTGTTGTGATTATGAGCATTAGTATGCATATATAAATAAATTAGTTGTCTTTTGTCTAATTCGTCATTATAAGTTTTCATAGTCATAATTTGGGAGGCGGGTATAGGTCCCGCTGCCCCGGGAACCACTTATTGGTTAACCAACACCCCTGCCGTAGGTCACCCCAAGTGGTTCGTTAGATTTGGTGACTTAGCAGGGGTGCCCGGATTAATGGGGTGATGTTTTGTCCGGATCTTGGCGGTGGATGGGTCTGCCCACCAGCTGCCTGGCAGGCCGGATCGGGAGAGAATGGTTGAGGGAGTCCCTTTGACTTCTACAACCATACTATCTCGGAACATCGCTTTGCACCGCAGTGGGAGGGTTGGATTCATAAGTCCGTCACTCCTGGACACACTGACCCTAAGATTCCTACCCACTCCTCATACCCTTTTCCTTCCCAGAATTTCCAAACGTGACATAGACCCTGAGGGGAATTATTTTTCTCAGGGCCTACTGTGTGGAGCTAATGTAAAAAAAAGTTATAATCTTAGAGGATTCATGTGTGAAAATGAAATTTGTTAGAAAAAAGATCGAAGAAGATAAACGAAAAAAAGTGATATGAGTCGGTTTGTCTGCCAATCTCAAACCTAAGTGAAAATACATCTGAATAGATAATGTAGTATCAAAATATTTCGTCTCATCCTCACTTACTAAATCAAAATATATGAATCTGTATGATTCCCTCGTTCTCGTATAAAAAGTATATTCGATTCTTGTCTCGGGTCTTCAGACTTTCTGTCGGGACTATGCAAATATCCTCACCCCGCTTTGTCTGAGGATGTAATGTTTATATCCTTCGAAAATTTTTAGTTTAAATTTCACGTAGATAATATTTTTACTTTTTATCTCAATTAGGTGTCAACCTACTCGTACATTAAATTTTATTATTTGGGTTAGGGCTCCATTAATCAGCGGCCGAGAATTCAAATTTCGTCGAAAGATGGTCTTGCGATCGTACCCTTGCAACTGTACAGGGTGGTTCCGATGAGAAAGATTGATCATTCTCCACACCCGCATTTTTAACTAATAACTCAAAACGATTTTATTTCATTCCAAATATGCTTTAATACAAACCTACATTCAATTTAGCAATAAAAATGTTCAAACGCTTGATGATGAAATTATGTACTTTTTGTAGTTATCTTTTGATCGAATATTTTTCGATAATGTCTAGGCAAAATAAGTGTGTAACAAAAATCTGTAATGTTTTAGATTGTAAGAATGTAAATAAATACACAAACTGAAGTATTTTCATCACAAAATACATGCACAGATATTTTTTACTGATTTATTTGAACCTAAATTAAAATCTGAAGTGTAGCTTTCCTGGATAATTTATTGATTTATTTTACTGAATGATTACGTGATTTGAAATGTGTCAAATAATAAAACATTTTGTTTGAAAATTTAATAAATCTACCGAACGGTATGACCTTGTTATAAAAAATAAATATGCCATTTCAAAATTTAAAACATAACTTTTCAAGATATAATAACAATCTTTCGAAATGATTTTTTTTTTGTAGAAAAGGGTCGATACATCTAGAATCTGATTTAAAAATAACGTATTTCCGGTTACGTCTATGGTGCCAATATGTATTGTGTGGTGTTTTTACGATGACTAAAACTTGGATCTATGGAGTGAAAATATTTGATAATTAATTTTTATTACAAAAGTTGATCAATCGGAGAAAAGTTTAATTTGAAGCTTAATATTAATCTCTTGATAAGGAAACATAAAAAAAATTCAACCTATTTAATGAGGAAAAGTTAACCCAAAATGAGTGCACTTTTTATATTCTATCGATCAATATTGTTTCATTATTTGTGGTTTGACATTATTTGTGAAATAACAATTATTATTGAATCATTTTTAAATTTTAATTTCGCCCACTTGTTTCGCTTATCAATCATCCTTTTTTCATATACTGCCCAAAAGGTACGTATTAATGTTCGGTTTCGGCAAGTTTCGGCAAAAAAAAATTTTTTCGGTTTCCGAAACCGAAATTTTTTTAGAAATGTTAGAGATGTTAAAAATCGTTATTTACTGTTATTTGGTTTATTTTTAACACTTATTCAGACAGTTTAACACGTGTTAAATAAAAAAATTTAAAAAAAAAAACAATAATTGAAGTATACAAAAAAATAACATTTTTTTATATTACTTCTATAAAACAAACAAAATTTATAAAAAATAACAAAACATGATAACTACTTCTTGGAACTTTTCGTTCGGCTGACTTCGGATGAGTTCGTGGCTCGTATATCACCCGCTATCATCAGAAAAATACTCAATTAATGACGTCCTTCCTTTAAGTGTTGATTATTGACAAATGTTTGTTCCAAGAAGTAGTTAACATGTTTTGTTATTTTTTATAAATTTTGTTTGTTTTATAGAAGTAAGGGGCCATCACACCTTAAGGAGGGGGGGGGGGTAGAGATGTGTGACAAGGGGTATGGAGGGGGTCATGAGCTCTGTGACGCCACATGTAAAAAAATATTTTTAGATGTAAAATTGCAAAATATGTGACGTCACACTAGGGGGGAGGGGGTCTCACAAATGTGACGATGTGTAGCAGGGACGGGGGGGGGAGGGGTAAAAAAAATCATTAAATTTGTGTGACGTAATTTATGGATGGCCCCTAAAAAAACATTATTATTTCACATACTTCAATTATTGTTTTATGTATTTATTTAATTTAACACGTGTTAACTGTCTGTATAAGTGTAAAAAATTAGCCAAATAACAGTAATCAATCGATTTTTAATATGTCTAAAAAAGTTTCGGTTTCGGCTGAAACTGAGACAGACACCGATAATTCGGTTTCGGTGAAAAGTCCTGTTTAGGTCGGCCACTACTTATTAGTAAGCACAAAGTATTAAAAAAGTAATTCATGATGGTTTCGTACTTTAAATCGTATAATTTTATTTAACATTCGTTTCGCAATCGACAACATGCTAACGGCATTCAATTCAAAGTGTGACCATCATCATTTTACGACACCAGATTTTAGCACACGAATATAAAGGCACGTAAATGACCTGCAGTACGTTGATCTTATTATTTACTGGCAGATTCTGAAAGTTTTCTCCCGACCGTTGTTGGTTGAAACTGAAACTCATGCATAATTTCTCGAAATTCGTGTAGTTTATTTTGTTCAGATACAAACCAGAACGGGTAATTGAAATTTAGGAAGCATACATAAATTAAAGTACACATTTCAGAATCCGCATTATTGCAGCGGTAAACTAAAAGTATTATTCAGTAAAGTAATAAAAATTACAAAGTAATCAAAATAACCTACCTAAGGACGTACTAATTAATACGCGATTACTACGTTAATATTATTTATTTAAATTGTGCAGGTATTTATGTACTCGTAGCTTGTGTAATGTGTCTTTTTTGTACTACTCCATGTTTGTTTTTATTCCATGAATATGCAGTAAAAAACGAGACTGGTAGTCAGTCCACTGTAGGGTTAATAATATCAACTCTGATGATTTAGTACGAAGCTGGCAAAATGATAAATGAAAGCACTTCGAAATTTATTATGACTAATTTGCGGATGATGAGATTCGAAAATAATGCATAGTTGATGTACGTGCAATGAACATGTCTAATAAGGGGATGCGTTCACAATTGTGTTTTAGACACGTAGAGTGGATAGATAGAGGAATGAATATCTGTAGAATATGATGCAAGTAGATAAAAGATAAAGTCAAGGACGTTCTTGGAACACGTGAGATCATCAAGTGAATAAAGTACTCTAGTTTGGATAGCAGGGCATCTATGAGATGATATTTTTTTTTACATTAGCTCCACACAGCAGGACCTAAGGGGAAAAATCCCTGCACTAAAAAATACCTCCCATAGAAGCACATTACATGTAAATCAAATTAAGACAGGGCAGAGTTGAGGGTCATTAAATTCTTTTTAAATATCTAAATTATACTTTTGAATGTAGCTATAACTTTGTGGTTATAGCTACTTTCAAAATTATTTTTTTTCTATATTAATAATTTTTCAGTTCAATGTTGCAAAAATCTCCCTTCTAATATTAAACCAGCTTTTTACACAAGAAATAATATCGGTAATATTTTGAGGAACGCTATAGATAAAGACCACAAATTGACAAATTCCGGAATATATAAACTCAAATGTAATGACTGTCCCTCATTTTATATTGGAAAAACAACTCGTAATTTTGAAATCAGAATCAAAGAAAATTTAAGGTGTCTTAATAATAATGTTTTTTCTGAGTTCGCTAACCGTATTATTGAAAATAACCAGTTTTGATAAAAATACAGGGATAAATATTCTTCATAGTAACCACAAAGGAAAACGCTTAGATAACTTAGAAGCCCTGGAAATAAAAAAAAATCCCTTAAAAATAATGAATCTATTATCAACAAACAAAAAATATTATCTTACAGCCCAATCGTGGATATGTTCCCCCACCCACTCTTCATTGATCCCTAGCAACGCCTCCACCCCTACCACAATACTTAGTAATAATACATTGTTCCCACCCACTATTTTGTAATTGTCAAATCAGTATACGTTTGCCCTGAGGAAGGAGCGGTCGTTCCGAAACCGGTCGGCTTTAAACAAATATACAAGTGGTCAAACAAAGTAACATTGTTTCATTTATCTAAATTATATTCATGTTGCTTCACTGAAATGTGAAAATGTTAGCCTCGAAACAGGCTATTAGTCCTGTTTGAGGTTTTTTTATGTAAAAAATATTATTTATGTACAGTGAGAAGCAAAAAATACATATCCCTGATTTGAATTAATGTGGTAGATATTTAATATATGAAATGGTTTAATTTGAAAACTAGTACTTTCAATATAACTAATGTTTCCTTTACATAAATTGATGGTTTTCAATCGATTAATTTCAAAGAAATCGATCTTCATTCATCTATAAATTCTATTACGATATGAAAATCCAATTTAGTGCGAAAATATTTGCGTTTTATCTTTGCAAATCTAAAAGTTGGAGCGGTCCGGATAGAGTTCCGTCTCTTTGACTGTGTCTTCGCTTTGTACATTCAATGTCAACTTTTGGCTGTCTGTGTTTATAAGGTTTGCCTCTATATTCTACTGTCTCTAAAGCTATGTTTGATACTCGGCTAGAATCGCAAATCGCCCCCGCACCAAACTGCTTGAATTTTAAGTAAAGTTTTGTACGGATTTATTGGATGACCTTCTCAACGTTATATCTATTTATCTATTGTTTTATTATTGGCCTTTTTTTGAGGTCAAGTATTTTATTTATTTTTAACTTTTTTTATATTTTTTCTCTAAGTTGTAAGATAATGGAAATCCTTTAACCTAAGGGCGATTCCGCTATAGACGATTCTCGACAGTAATTTTTAAATCGCAGTATTTGTTACTTTTTTATATCAGTGCAAAGAAGGTCAATATTTAACAATAATAAAAAAAATTGGATTTTACTTCATATTTAAATTTTGGCGCGCTTGGAAACATTATCATTCGAAGAATTGGTACATAAACTGCAAAATCACACCGTGCAACACTGGCGCGAAACAGCTATTACCGATATAAGTTATATTTTACTGCTAAACGTGTAGTGACAATTTTATTTATTTATTTATTTTGTTTATTTATTGTTTCTTTACACTGGAGGTAAAAATGTTTACAATACAATTTGTTACCTCACTAGGACAAGCCTGTGTTGAAGTTAATAATTAGTTTACTCTTATGTGCCGAAAGATGTAAGTACTTGTTGTTATTTTTTAAGCATCATTGACTACAAGAAGTCACTGTTAGCTTGTTGCACCCGCGATACAAAAGATATAAAAGTTTGTGTTTTTCACAGAAATAAAGTGCTAACGTTTTGAAACTTTGTAAAAGTAAGAAGAAATCACAGGCAAACTTGAATAAAACGTTTTTAAGAGTATAATGTTAGCTGAATTGAAATAAACGTTGACTCAAATTGGTTGCACTTACGATTGTGTTGTTAGAATCGCGGGTGCAACTCTTTGACAACTGCCCTTATTGTGTGATTTATCATATATTTTATTGTGTTTTATGTCTTCAATAATAATATTATATGCTATGTGTTACTAGTGATTTATTTTTAATAGGTTTGTTTATATTATATTTAGCTTTTTTATTAACATTCTACGATTTGGCACGCAGTCTCTCTTCAACATCTTCTTTATATTAAAAAAAGCAGTTAAAAAAAATGGTCACGTTGGATGATAAATAGGAAGGGCTGAAAAATAAATCAGGCATTGAATCAAAACATTTCTTTCAATCTGAAAACGGCGATAGCATTTCCGTGGCGCGAACCTCACTGTCTCGTCTCCAATGAACATTGGTTTTGACATCTCCGAAAACCACCACTGAAACAGAAAGTGATTGGAATGATAACAATCTGTAACCTCTTACTTATTTATTTTTATTTTTTTGGAACATTTACAGAGTATTAACACAAAAAAGTCATTGGATTAGCATTGTAAAAAGCGTACATGTTGATAGTCCACTTAAAAATGTTCACAGAATGCACAGTTTAATAGTTGTTAACAGAAATTAGGAATATCAAAATATAAACGGGGTATAAAAAGAGATAACAAAAATAGTGATGATACAATATAGAGATGACAAAGATAAAAAAAGATCGATATACGATGTAAAAAAACAGAAAAACAAAAAAAGTAAATTACAAAATATAAAAAGAAATTCTACAAAATAAGAAAAAAAAACTAATTTTTGTTTTTGAAAAGGATTGATAGATGTAATATGTTCTTAGAATTTTCGGCGAATTTTGACGTAACCGAAAAGAAATATTTAACATAAATGACAAAGAAGTGTACTGATTAGTAATACGTATTGTTGGATTTCTTATTTCGTTCCTCTATCAGTGTTTATTGATGTTTATATACACTTAAACTAGACGAGTTGCACCCGCGATTATGATCTGGAAAGGGTGGGCCAAATAGGTTACACCCGCGATCGCACTTTGAACCTCCCTCCTGACTATTTAAATATTTAAAAAAAATTCTTGTAAACTAATAAAAAGTAAACATGTTAAAATGTAGCTCTTCCAATAATAATTTCATTAAAAATGTTTTTTGTTTTATTAAGAAGCTTTATATGCGTTTAAATGTTGCACCCGCGATGATGGAATCACCCCTAAACCTTTATTTATTTATTCGACACACAAGCAGGACATTTATGAAACGTGCTTGTATTAAAAAAATGTTATTAATTAGTATTAAAAATGTCAATAGACTAACGCTTCTGCAGAATTCATGTTAATTTGTATCTACACAAAAAAAAACAATATAGACTAAATTTACTTATTTTTATCTACAATCGACATGCGTTTATGATATATTTAGATTTATTTTTACTCAAAATAGTTTAAAAAAAAATTGTATTTGATATGGGTATTAAGTAACATTAGATGGGACGACACCATAATTTCAAAAGCCATCTCATTGTGAGTACTCACATTATTTAAACTCTGTTTAATGTTGTCAAAATGGAGGCCCATTTAACAAACCGCCGCTAACCGCTTTATATCATGACGAGTTGATGAGCTAAGTGTCCATGTTTTCGGAGCAATCTTTTAATATTCACTTTTCAAACAATGTATATCTGCAAAAAGAGAGTAAGTTACTTATAAGAGATTGTTATTTAATGTTTTCTATTTAGCAATCTTTTGATATGTCCTCCCAGGGATATTATCGCGGGACCTTCATTTTTGCGTTTCCCAGGTACTAAGATTCGAGAATCCCCTACCCGGCTTCTATGGAGATGACAATCCAATCTTCTTCGAGGGTTTCAAGAGATTTAAACATTCTGTTAAAGGTTTCTAAACTACTTTCAATTGAAAGGCGATGTTCGTAATCATTTTAGAAGAAAATCATATAATTAATCTAAACGAAACCTGAAACAGAACAAATACACAAGAAAAGTAAGTGACATAAAGGATCGATCCCAGGACCTCTGTCTTACCGCGGGACAACGCTCTAATTGCTAAGCTTTGAGAATTGATTATTTTCGACGTATTTTATAAAGATGGCAGACAAAAAAGTGAAAATTAATTTAGGATAATATTGGTAATTCTTAAACTAAGATTTGAGATAGACAAAAATACGACAAATAAGCAGGACTCAATAGCTTAGTGGTTAGAGCCAACCCGGTAAGACAGAGTTCCCGGGTTCGATTCCGAGGTGCGACCGTTACCTTTTTATTTTCTGTCTCTTGGTCTGTTTCATGTGATTTATTAATATTATCTTCTTATGATTATATAAGTACCAACCTTCAAAAGTTGTTCTGATAAAATGAGATACTTGTTTTTATGTCGAGATGTGGGATAGGATTGCTTGACATTTCCATTGACTATGAATGTAACTAACTAAACTAACTAACCATCACGCCGTTTCCCCGCAGGGGTAGGCAGAGAGGACGGACTGCCAAACAATTCGATCTTGGCACATACTCCTTGCCTCGTTCACATTCATACATCGTCTCGTACATGCTCTTCTATTATTTCGACTTTTCACATGGCCCGACTCAAGTATCTGATTCACTTGGTCGTGCCATGTCTTCCTCGGACGTCCCTGACTTCTTCTTCCATTCACATTTGCGTCACATATTCTCCTTATGATCTCATCTCTACAGTATTCATTCTACTTTCATCCCTCCTCTGCCAGTTCCATGCCTCACTGCCATACATCAGGGTAGGTACCAGCACTCCATTATGGACGGCTAACTTCGCTTCTTTGGACAGTTTTTTGTTGGCGCCAACGGCGTTCGGTCCTCCATTAATAGAGTTGCCTGTATTTACCCTTATTTCGATATCTCTGTCAGCCCTCCCATCTCTCGTAAACGTACTTCCCAAGTACACAAACTCATCCACCTGCTCCAAATACTCATCATTCACAACTATGTTTCATATTTTTAAGATTTTCACGGCCAAAAGCATTTTCGTTATTTGTTTTTGGGGTGTTATGCCGTGTTGCGCTACCTCCTTCTTTAGCCAACGTTTCGGACATCGTTGCAGTGTCCATCATCAGGGCAGATCCGGCAGATCCGGTAGATGTGAGATCCGGATCTACCGGATCTGCCGGATCTGCCCTGATGATGGACACTGCAACGATGTCCGAAACGTTGGCTAAAGAAGGAGGTAGCGCAACACGGCATAACACCCCAAAAACAAATAACGAAAATATGTTTCATATTGTTTTCATACTCTCTCTTTCAAATACCATGATTTTAGACTTACTATCAATGTATTTAAAATAATTTCAATGTTGGAATTCTTTCGATCCTCAAATAAACGTGGATAATTTCGAAATGTAATATTTCCAAAAATTATCGACAATTCAATCGGTAAATCATTAAATCGATTGTGCTCAAACATACACTAGTTGACCTATCGCTATTCACACATCTTCGCGTTATAATCTCATATAGCCGATGTTCTAGCACTGGTGGTGGTAGTTCAGTGAGTGAACTCTCGGCCTCTGGACTGTGCCTACTGCCTGTGGCGTTGACCCTCGCTCCATGTAGGCTGTAGGCAACACAATATACCATAATAATATCGTTAGCGTCACATTCGGTCCGGCAGATCGCCGCTCAATTCTGTTCCGTTCCGGTCGATGATCTGCCGGTTAGATCCGCTGGAACTTTCAAATCTCACCAATTTAGAGATGAATTCAAAGTTAGTAGGCTAAATATTACTACTTCTGCATACACTATCTAATGATGAAAATATAATAAATGGCACATTAGGCAACAGTCTACATCATCTACGCTGTAAGTTACGGTGACCGGACAACTCAGAATCATGCAACTTCAACATCTTTGGGGTCGTCCATTAATCACGTGATGTCTTTTTAGCAACTTTTTAACCCCCCCCCCCCCTTGTGATATGTGGTGAGGTTTTAGACTAAACCCCCCCCCCCCCAAAATCACGTGTATTTTTTTTAGTACAAGTATTTTGAAATTTTCAGAATATTATCACGAAAAATAAATACACGTGATATCTCATTTTACCCCCCCCCCCCCCCCGTCGTGATATTTCGTGATTTTTTCCGAACCCCCCCCCCCCCCCCTTTGGAGCCTCACGTGATTAATGGACGACCCCTTTTTTGAAAAGTCATTAAAAGTGATGAAAATGGTTAAATAAGTTACTTTAGGTATGGTTATGGGTTATTTTTTTCATAATTTTTAATGATTTTTCAAAGGGGTGTTGAAATCGCGTGATTCTGCGTTGTCATGGAACCGTAAATTATGTCCGTTCAATATGATACATCATAAGTTCCAAAAAAATGTTATCGAGAGCAGTTTTTTTGTTGTTGTTTTGAGCATTATAGTAAATGTAGTTATGATTTATTTTTTATGGTAATCAGCTGTGTTGCGCTTCCTCCTTCTTTAGCCAGAGTTTCGAGAAGCCTTACAGTGCCCATCTTCAAATTTGCCAGGAGGAGAATGCGTAACACGATTTACTACCTCAAAAATTAATCAATTCTTTTGATCATGAGAATCTTAAATAGGTTACACGACAATTCACAATCATGCAACATCAACATCCCTTTGAAAAGTAATTAAAAGTTGGGAAAATAATTGAATAGACTATAACGTAACCAATTTTTTTTGTTCATTACTCATCACTTTTAACGATTTTTCAAAGGAGGTGTTGAAGTTGCATGATTCTGAGTTGTCCGGTCACCTCTGAAATCTTATGCTAACGGCCGTTGTTCCCAACTCTTTGATCGATCAATCTGAGTCTCCGATTAGCCAAGTGATATATTTAGTAATGATCGATTCGCTTGTTTGTCGGAAAGTTGCGTTGGGAAGAGCGTATGTGCATTTAAGGAGTTGAGCCAAAATTTCGGCTCAGCAGTTGATCAGTAGGATTGTTCATGACTGCCGTTAGTGACTTATATCAAAGAAAGAGGATACTGATATGACATTCATAAAATATTCCTAAAACTGCGTACATGTTATAAGTTGTAATGTTTCAGAATATGCTTTATTTTACTTTTTTCTTTAAACAATGTATTTACTTAACCTCATTGAATTTTCACAATATTAATCTTGTTAATTTCTCTTTGTTGCAGGTGAGTTACAAATTCCATTACACAGAAGTTCAAACTGGTAAATGTAATACAATTAACTAAGGTTCTGGTTTTTAATATGCTATTTTACATTACACTGCACCATATTCTGTAATTCAGCGAGTTACAGTACAGTTATCTAAGAAATGCCATCTCTCGGGGTGGTGTGTCCGCGAGTAATCCGATACCGGCGACGGTATCAGATACAATGCAGATGACATATTGCAGTAAATTGCTGATTCACTCAACCATCGGCTGAACTCTCCGTGGTCCGTGGCGTTGAACTCCGAGGAAGCCGCAGAACATTTATCACCAACGTTTTGTTCTTTTTGCTTTCATCTAGAAACTGATTTTCTGATTATACTGTATGAACGTACCCAAGTATCCGACATATTCGGATCCGTATCTAAATACGGTTACTAATACTAATTTTGTTGTTCCATGACAAACAGAAAAGTGACCAAACTGAACACTGATCAAAGTAATAATAAAAAACTAACACAACCCCACCTAAACTAATCTATTATATATATCCGTTTTTTAATCAGACGCTTCACCCTAAAAACCTATTATCTGGTCTTGCTCTGTATTATCCGGTAACCAAATTACGTACGCTATTTATTTATTTATTATTATTTTATATTTCGTCATTGTAAAAAAGCAGAACTGTTCTCAGCAAAAACTCTTAAACAGAAAATTCCGGATTTGTGAAATTTGCTCAGCTCTTCTGTCTGAAATTTTATGTATCAACTGTTTCACTTTAAGAATTTAATATTTCACCAAATTTCGAATGTAAGAACTGTGGCACTACACTTTACTAAGGGGGCATAAATTAATTACGTGAGCAGTTTTTTTTTTCCCGATTTGGACTCCCCCTACTTGGTGAGATTTGGTGGAAACCCCCCCCCCCTCACGTGGATCAGTGGTGTATCTATCCCATCCCGCCCCATCGTGTCCTATTACGCCACCCCCCGTTGACGTAAATATAATCGGGACAATACGCTGAAAAATGTGCAAGATCACGTTTACCTCAACTGAGGGGGCATAATGGGATAGGGTGAGATGGTTTTTTTTCTTAGACCCCGCCCACGTCATCGGACTTTTTCAGCAAACAAAATTTTACATATGTTTTATTATCTCTATAATAATATTCGAGTATATTTATTTAAAGTTGACGTGAGATTTTTATTAACCCCCCCCCCCCGGCTTAAATGATATTTGGTGAGATTTTACTGGACCCCTCCCCCCATATTTTGAGCTCACGTAATTAATGTATGGCCCCCTAATAGTTTTTTTTATATCAAACAGATTGGGCCAAGAATTGTTTGTGATGAGTAGAGAAGTTGCTTCAATCCAGAGAAAAGAAGGTTCATGTTGTTATTCATAAAGACATTTATTCATTGCAAGCTGCTGAATTTTCGTGGTGATATATTGACGGCCGGCGTGGTTGAGGGATAAGGCTATTGACTAAAGCATTATGAAGGTCGCGGCATCGAATCCCGGCGTGGGCAAAGAAATTTTATTTGTGTTATATGTTATATCACAAATAATTCATTTAAAAAAATATATAGTAATTTGCGGCACGTTCCAAAGTGGAAGATATCTCAGTATCGCCCTGGTGTAAGGCCACCATTCAGAATCGAAACGTTTCTTGAAATGGCTTAAGCCGTGTTTGGTGACCAGATCTGAATAGTCAGGTACTTCCCCATCTTCCTCTTTACCACCTTCCTCTTTCCCATCTCCTTCCCCTCCCCAATACCTTGAGCCTCATAACATACCCCATTGGGGATATCATAGACTCACTGGCCCCAGACGGGAGCCCCAGATAAGTGGAGGTCTAGTTCTGACATCTATCAACCTTGTCTATTTAATTGTTAGTAGTTGACAGTAGAATTTCGCAGAATTGTATCAGTGTCTTTCCCATGTTTCCAGAATATTCTATTGAATTCCAATGTCTTGTTTAATTAATTCGCAAAGTGATGAGGAGTGTCGTGTAAACTTTCGCCGGTTTTACGACACTGTGTTATCAGTTATCGGTGTTATCACTCAACGAAGTGACTTAAGTTATACCTATGACTATGTATGTGTCTTATAATTTAGGACAAACTCCAATTTATAATCTAACTCGTTGTATATTATATATTAGTAGCCCAAGTCTCTGGCTTAGCCCGGGCAGTGGCCTTTACACGGAGTTTTTTCTAAACCAGATGTAGACGCAATTTTTCTCTTATTTTGAAAGTTGGGTGTACGAATTACATCAAAAACTATCAAAATTCTCCTTCAACCTCTCAAAGGCCAGGCCATTTCACGAAAATTCACTAAAAAAAGCACCACTTTGAATTTTGAATTGAATGTTTTGTGAATTAATTTTGAGCTATCGTATATTCTATTGACTGAAACACGTTCCTAGAACAATAAACTATGTACCAAAACAACATTACTTGCATTATTTACGTAAATTAATAGGTTTTACGATGTTTTAGTCGAGGAACACGCATTAATTTTGCAGCTAAAATTCGCGGCAAAAATGAAATTTCTATGTCACATATAAAATCGTTAAAAAATATTCAGGGGTTGCAAGGTGAATGAAATTTTGACCCATCTTATGGTGTAATGTTGGCGCAAGCGATTCTGACCCTGTTCTTCATACAAATTCTGTACATAGAAGGGCCAAAATCGCAGACAAACATTTTTTGTTCGATATTTTTTCGAATTATTTTCTCGCGCATGCGCACAATACGCGCGCGCCCGCGCGTCTCCGGCCGAGTCTTTTGTATACTTAAAGTTTTTCAGTGTAAAATATTTTGCTTACGAAGCTTCTTTCTGATTTATTTATTGTAGTGGCTGATTAAGTTCTTTAAAGTACGATTTAAACATTTTTGAAAACCTTTTATGCTAATGATTCTTTTATTTTTGTATGCCTCTACTGAAGTATAAAGCTGTACTAATTAAACTATTTAGCAGTACATATTTTAACAAGGTCACTGTGAAACAGGTTTTTTCTGTTTGTTTCTTCTTCACTGCTTTCATTAACTTTGTATTAATGTGTATTGTTTTTCTTTTGGTTTATTTACAATTAATATCTATTATTTCTCATGTATTATTTTTATTTTGGTTTATTTACAAGTAATCTTAATTTTACATTTCTTTCTTCTTTCTTTATTGAAAAAAAATGTATGTAAAGGACACTTGTGCCGTTAATTAAAAATAATTAAATATTTTTGCCTGAGCTTCAGTAAGTATGATAAGTTTTTTGGTGATAATTTTTTGATTTAATTAAATTTACGCCTATCAAAATGTTTCTGTCAATTTGACTGTCCTAGAACGGGAGACCTTCCTAGTTGGACAGTCAAAGCTTCTTTGTACTGATGTATTCTTTATAACAAAAACAAATAAATAAAATAAATACTCTTTTTTATTCTCTTCTGGGGCGTACTTGTATAACTTAAATGGATATTATTTGGACTAAAAGGATTAATGAAATTTTGATGACATTTTTGATATATTTATCAAGTAAAAACATTTTAAAAATCTGTAGATATTGAACAGTTAATGTCGGGGAGAGGGGTTGGCCTGTTACTCGACTAATTGACTAGTGACGACTGTCAAGTTTTTTTTCAAAAATGTCACCAGAGATCAAAATTTCATTAGCATTTTTTACTCTATACAATGTCAGGAATCACTGGTGAAGTAAGTCAAGTATATCCCTTCACACCACGTATATATTGTATAGACCTGTATACACCTGTACATAAGTATATACGATAAGCAGGTAAATAAATATGTATATTTTGTAGTATTTTCACTCGGTAAGTGTGTTGAAACATTACCATAACCTATGATTGGTTTTGATTTTGTCGAGAAGCATAGATTTTTTACAAAAAACTACTTGGATCTTGACATATCAATCAATCAGTTTAGAAATTTGTAAATGATGCGCAAAGAATTGCTAAAACGCCATCTTCTTTCAAACATCTCCATAAACCATTTTTTGATGTTTTAAGAAAAATTCTCTGTATTATGGAAATTAATCTGAAAGCTTTTCTGTTGGTGTTTTTCTTCCCATCTATACAGACCAGTTCAAATCGTCTGTAGTCTGTAGGAGTCGTGAGTTGCGTGTGAGGTGAGGACTGTGAGGTGGGTAACTTGAGTACCTACTGCTACTTAAAACTAATCGTCGGTTTTCCTGCTGAACCGCCCCACGCGCATGCATATTAAATATCGTTTGCCATTTTTAAATTGCTAATGGAATTCGACTCGTGTTTTTCGACCTTTGTTTATTTTAAAGGGAAACGCACCGATTCTATTAACGCTTTTTATTTATTCACTAACCTACCGGGGAATTTTGAAGGTTAGGTAGTTAGCAGGATTTCAGCAACCTTTTCGGTCGGAAATTAGGTTGGCTGCATGATTTAATAAAGACGAATTTTAATAAGCTCTTAAATTGGGTTGATTTCGTTTATGCTTTTCATTTTAAATTGAATTTTTAAAATGCGATACCGTCAGCTTATTCTTTCCTGTAAGCCGTACGAATCAGACTAGAATAGAATTCCTTTTAGACTTTTCCGATAGCGAAGTGACTCGTAGTCTTAAAGATTTTTTTTGAACTTTTATTATTTACTACAGTACTTATTGTGCAGTGATTAGATATCATCTGTGATAAGTACACTTAAAGACGGATTGTTTCACAGTATTTGAACCATTCATAAAATTTCGAAGTTAAAGTTCAAAGTTCCGCTATTCTTTAATCGTGGGTCGGTATTTTTACAGTACTAGGAAATTTGATGAATTGTTCCAATTCTGTGAAACAACCCGTCCTTAAAGTTAGTACACGCATTATAAACAATAATAGTACCTATGTGATGTTTTTATATATTTCAGAGGTGTTATTTAGGCATGGTCGATCGTTAAAGATTGATAGGATAACTTTAGGTAAGATTTCATCGTTCTCTAGGACAACTGCAGATCGTTAACGTACAAACAGCAGTTGACGTCGAATATATTAAGAACACTCAGTCATTGTGAACTGTTAGTGTTAGCGATCTGCAATCATGCTAGGGGACGATGAAAAGTTACCGAAAGTTATCCTATCAATCCTTATCGATCGACTGTGCAAGGGGCCTTAATTAAAGTTTTTAATCTTAAAATTAGTTTTTATTTATGTATACTGTAATACAGCAATAAAAGTAAACAGAAAAAAACAAGGAATGACAAAATATTCCTACTCTTCAATTAAGCTTGTCATGCTCACCAGCTCACTGTAAAGAACCTTAATAAGGCAGATTTACCTTTTTTTATGTATGTGTCAATGACGGTGCATTAATTGTAAACATTTTCTTAATTTGCACGCAGAATGAGTAGGTACCTAATTGTCTCAATGTCTTATTGTTTTGTAGATTTTACGAAAAATATTCAACCATTAATGACAAGCTTTGGCTTTTTAAACGACTTCAAAAATGAGGAGGTTCTTAATTCGACTGTATTTTTTTTATATTTTTATTTTATTTTTATGTTTGTTACCTCAGAACTTTTGACTGGGTGAACCGATATTGATTTTTTTATTTGAAAGCTGGTGCTTCCCGTGTGGTCCCATTTTAATTTGGTCCAGTTCCGATAATGGAATCCATGAGAAAACCATATAAGTCTTAAATTTGCATTAAGTATGTGCGCGACAAATGGACGAATAACTCAATATGACGCCAACCGATTTCGATGATTCTTTTTTTATTGGAAATGATGTACTTCAAGGGTAATTAGATGAGAGTTTGGTTAGGTTCTAAATTAGGTTTTAAATTAACCCCTCCGAATTTTCGAGAATATTAGCTTTTGGTGTCTTAAACGAAATGACATTTTACGAAAACTTTTAGTTATAACCGCTTCACAATTAAAGCTCTATAAATGAAACATTTCTGAATGTAGCCGAATAGTGAAAACTGTTCTAGACAGGTTACAAAATAAGCTTTCGAATTATTATATTACAAATAAATATTAATATTTGTAAATATTAAAATTTAGAATGCAAACATTAAAAAAATGTGAAAATGACTCACGTGATGTTTTTATGTGAAAACGGTACTAAAATCACAGATTATGTAAACAACAATTCTTATTCTATTGTATAAATGTGTAATAAACACTTTTGTCACCTCACTTTTTTATCATTTCATATAAAAATATTTAATAGAAATTAACGATGTCGGGCGCCCGTCGGAAATTAGGCGGGATAAATTATGTGTCAGACTGCGCGTCTGACAGAATGTTCTTTTTATGTATTTCTATGGACAACTTGAATAGAGATGTGCAGCATGATTCACTATCGACCTTTCACTTTTTATTTTACGGATGTAACTAAAACAATAACGGAGTTATAACGGTTTCTATGGAGACACACGCGCTGACGTGTAAACACGCTTATTGTACTTGATTGCTGTCGTATTTTTAACGCATATATCTGCTCACGTTGCGGAGGGGTTTTAACGAAACTCGGACGAATCTCTTAATTTGACCCTAACGTCGTTATGGTCAAATTATGTCTTTCCCATATGAGCAGCACGTTTAGTAGGTTTACCCATAACAATTATTATAAGCAATAATTATCAGCCTGAAACACTCGTCAACATTGAAAAATCTTCCGAGAAAAGATACTTGCCGCCAACGGGACTTGAACCCGTGTCCTTCTGATTGCCGGTCAGCTGCTCTTGACCACTGAGCTATGGGGGCTTATCAAATACCCGCCAAATAATTCAATATATACTAGTGTTTCCTTCAACAATTACTGCTTATTATATTTTTTCCACCTAAAAACAACCAACTTTATTGTTGCGAGAGAGACATTGTAAGTGTTAAATCCCTCGCTAGGTGGCGTCGAGACAAATTATGACTACATTTATTGGGGAAATACTTAAACTTGTCAAATATTAATTATTATTTTTAATTTATAAACTAACGTTTAGACAAGATTTTTATGCATAGCACAAAGGGTAACAATTATTATAAGCAATAATTATCAGCCTGAAACACTCATCAACATTGAAAAATCTTCCGAGAAAAGATACAATGTCTCTCTCGCAAAAATAAAGTTGGTTGTTTTCAGGTGGAAAAAATATAATAAGCAGTAATTGTTGAATGAAACACTAGTATATATTGAATTATTTGGCGGGTATTTGATAAGCCCCCATAGCTCAGTGGTCAAGAGCAGCTGACCGGCAATCAGAAGGACACGGTTTCAAGTCCCGTTGGCGGCAAGTATCTTTTCTCGGAAGATTTTTCAATGTTGATGAGTGTTTCAGGCTGATAATTATTGCTTATAATAATTGTTACCCTTTGTGCTATGCATAAAAATCTTGTCTAAACGTTAGTTTATAAATTAAAAATAATAATTAAGGTTTACCCATATTCAGACAAATTAGTTAGGGAACGTACCCATACTACGTGACCAATTTTTTTGCAATTTTTAACCCCCCCCCCCGGTGACCAAAAACCTAAGCAACCCGCCGCTCATTTGTATGGAGCGTGACATTTTGAAGACCCCCCCCCCTAAACGTGTCACGTAGTATGGGTACGTTCCCTTAGTATACTTCAGATTCACTAAAAATCAAAAAAATAAACAAAATATTTAACAAAACAAAAAAACGACTTAAAAAAATGCACTAAAAAGTAAAAAAATAATTTCGTATTCTTCTACAACTTCATAATCAACTTATCATCAATATGTAGGTACGATTGTTATTTTTGGAGTCGGTGTCAGCAAGTCGGTGTCAACAAGCACATCTCACCTATAACTATGTATGTAGTTACAAACCTACCTTGACTGACACCGAGTCCAAAAGTAACAATCGTACCTACATATTGATGATTAGAAAAAGTAAGTTGATTATGAAGTTGTAGAAGAATACGAAATTATTTTTTTACTTTTTGGTGCATTTTTTAAGTCGTTTTTTTGTTTTGTTAAAATTTTTGTTTATTGCAATTCTGGAGATTAGCACCAAATGTTGTTCGGTATATTCGTGAAACGTAACCATGAGCGATTCTATTTAGCAGGCTCCTTCACGGGTCGGTAAGGAATCTACATAAACCAGTGCAGTAAGAAAACGTGATCTGAGAGCTCTCAGTTCCATAATATATTTCAATTGGCGTTCGTATACTGGAAGGTGTGCGTACTTTCATTGCCGGCATTCTTAGTGCACCCGTACACGTCAATTCATTACCGACCCGCGAAGGAGCGGGGTTAAATACATAGAAATCACTGTGGGTTTTTGTTCGTTAAAGCCGTGAAAAGCGAGCCCGTTATAAACAAGTTTAACTTAATTATCAGTACTGAGATGATTTAACATCCAACCTAACCCTAACAGTCAAATAACCCGTTTTAGCGTTTTGCTGGGAATAATCTTAATTTATTGTGTACGTCCATACACGTTGGTGCTTAAATATTTGATGATCAAATCACACAAGACTGCAGACGTGCACCTTCCTATTTCCGGTAAATTCGTCCCGCGGCACTAACCGCAAGGACGTGAGGCACTTCCGGCTACATGCGGCTTCCGGTGGCTCCCCGCCGACAGCTCAGAAGCTCTTTTCAAGCTGAATCCCGGTGTGATGTGAAAGAAGGAAAATAATCTCTTGCTTACTATATTTTTTCGGTTCCATGACAACACAAAACAGTGACAAAATATAACATTGAAGAAAGGAAAAACGGCTAACATAACCTAACCTAATATATCTAACCTGTGTGTGTTTTGTCTCTGTTCTGTCTTCCCTGTTTCTAGTGAGAATAACCGAAATAACGATGGTAGGACATTGGGAAAGTACCTAACAGTCAAATCTTCCACCGGGACGATTCTAAGCGTTTTGTGGGTATTTTATGGACTCGACGTCAGTTATCTCAGTGTTAAAAATTCATTTAGAGCCGGCCGGAACGTGTGTCGTCTCGGTTTGTAACTGCTTTTAAAATTCCCTCGGTAACTGAACGGCACGCGGCATCTCATTCTTTAAAACGAGTGAGGGAGATGCAAGAAAATTATTACTTTTTCCTGTGGAGGAAGCAGACATACGTACATTGTGTGCCTTATCATCATTCAGTATGTAAGAGAGAGCTGCAGTATTATTGTGATGATAAGGAATGTTTATTGCCTTTTTGAGCCGTCGCCGTACCGTAACCAAGGGAATTATAAAAGCGGTCACTTTTTCTTCTGATCTTATTCCGAAAAAAAACATTATTATTATAATAAAAAAAACCACATCGATCCGTGAATTTAATAATTTACCTTGCACTAAAGTTAAAACAATCTTATTGCCAAATTAACATCAAAAATGGCATTATTTGAATTGTTTAGTATGGTAAAACGAGAGTGAACTGCTTATATCTCTTATCTCTATAAGTAGAAAGCATAATCTGAAGGAGATAACACTTTATTATGTATTTTTCTTTGGATTTTGAATGTAACAGGGTGTTCCCCTTGTAAATAGAGTATAAGATCAGTTTTCAGTTTTCAACGCCGCAGCACGACTTATCACTGGAGTACCCAAATTTTCGCACATTTCGGAACACCTCCGAAATCTTCACTGGCTGAAGTGTCCTGAAAGGATCCAATACAAGTTATGCTGGATGGTGTTTAAATCTATCAACGAAATGGCTCCTCCCTAAATCTCTGAACTATGCATTCCGGAAAATATTGGTCTAAGGCAGTCAACTCTTAGATCAGCGACATCTTCTGCAATTGGAAGGTTGAAAGAACCTAAGCGAAATCCGAACACTAAGTTTGGTGATCGTGCATTCGCAGTATCCGGCCCCGAAGCTTGGAATAAACTTCCTATGAAATTGAGATGCATAACCAACTCAGTGCAATTTAGATCCAAACTGAAAACTCACTTTTTCCGATACTCCTTTCCATAAATTCATCATTCTATTTAAACTTTGCAATTTTTAATTGTTTTTTTTTTTCCTCTTTTCTCTTTGTTTATAGTTAACTCAATCTGTTTAATGTAATCTGTTAATTGTGATACCCCAATCTGTTTACTGGTGAGCAATGAATCACCTTAATGCAGTAAAGATTGACTATTAAATTTATTAATTTATTTAAAATATCTATACCTTCCCGTAAATCCAGTTAACCTTCATTATACTTTTTGCACCCGTATTCTCGAATTGTAATATTATGTAAAAACTTCCTACTTCTTCTGGCGCTAATCTTAATTGTAAATATGTGTGTTAATAAGTCACCAGTTTTAGGTTAGAATCTATATGTCTTAGTCATAAGTCACTAGCTATAAGTCTTAGATGTAAGTCACTAGTTATAATTGTAAATCTTAGTTGTAAGCCAGTAATATAAGTAGCTATAAGTCTTAGATGTAAGTCACTAGTTGTAATTGTAAATCTTAGTTTTAAGCCAGTAATATTAATTCTTTTATATATTATTCGTACAGCGCCCTTGAGGTGATTTTCCACGAAAACGGCGCTATATAAATTAGCCAATTATTATTATAAGATTCACGATTGTAAAGTCGTGTATTGGATATGTTGGTTGAATATCGTGAGCTAATCTAGTTGCAGGCAGTTGCACCGCAACATTTCACATGTTTCAAAATCCATTACGGTATAAAATATGGACGTGTTATTAATGTCAGAGAATTCTAAAAGCCAATAATTATTACTATCTTCTTATTTTCTTATATCTTATATCTTATCTCTTTTGTTTCATGCATTTATAATCATATTTACCTGCTTTTCTTATTTATTCTTTCTCTTTAAATATTTTGTATATTATGTATTATAACCCTTATGGAATGTGCGGGATTGCACTATTCTCCCCACATACCGGAATAAACATTTATTATATTTATTATTATACTAGCTTTTTCCCGCGGCTTCGCTCGCATGGTATTAGGGGATTTCCACTCAGCCTCCTCTACCTTCCCACTCCCCACTCCACTCTCCCCATCAATCCCCTTCCCCCTCCACCCACCCCTCTTTCACTCCACTCCCCCCCCCCATAAACCCCCTCCCCCTCCACCCACCCCTTACCTCACTACTCCCCCTTCCCTCTCCCCATACCACTCATCCATCAACCCCCCTCTCCCTCCCCCTCCTCCACCTACCCCTCCCCCACCCCACACCCTCCCCACTCCACATACCCCCACCTTCCTCCACCCCTCCCCTTTCCCTTCCTTCCCTTCCCCCTCTTCCACCCCACTCCGCCTCCTCCACCTTCCCTCTCTCCACTCCACTCCCCCATCAACTCCCTCCCCCTCTCACTCCACCCACCATTCCCCTCACCCCCTACCCCTCCACATTCCCTTTCCCCACACCACTCCCCCATCAACCTCTTTCCCCCCATCCCCTACCCCTCCCCACACCTCCTCCATCCTTCACTTTTCCCTTCCTTCCCTCTCCCTCCCATAACCTTCTCACTCCACCCACCTCCCCCTCCCCTACCCCCTCCACCAACACCCTCCCAACACTCCCTCCCCACTCCCCCCACTCACCACTCGCATTCCACACATTCATTCCCGATACATTCAGTTTTTAAACTGCTCACATGCTACATGTTATAATTTCTTATACAAATTTCATAATGCCAGAACTCAACGGTAGTGTTATACAAAAAAACGACCCAAAAAAAGAATTTTCCAATTTGGTTCAGTCGTTCGGGTTTATGCGCATACATACATTTCGGTGATTCATTTTTAGAGATAGTTATTAAGTACGAATTATTATTCTTCTTTTTATATTCTACGAAAATATCCAGTACGGCAGTTTTATACTTTAAAAAATTCGATACCTGTCTATCCAATTAAAACAATAATTGTTGTGTGATAGAAAATGTCAAAATTTGAGAATGACATTTTGCAAAACAAAGATTCTTAAATAAAAATTCTATTTTAGAAAAATTTTAAATTAGCGAATTTATTTGAAGTACCTACTTTCCTAATAATTTGAATTGATTAAAAAAATATAGATATCTTACTAATCGTGCCACCTATTGCAATTTTTTCATACAAATTTCGTAATGCCAGAGCTCTGAGCTGCCTATATGTTTATACTATTGTAATGTTTCATTAAAATCCATTCGGTAAAGTAGGAATTAGTATTACATATTTGAATTTTAACATCAATGAGATGTCCATAGTAGCCTAATTTAAAAAAAAAAACACATCTTTTTCAAGGCGACAATTGGCATTTGCAATAAATCGTTTTTGTTAGCGACAGAAAACGTATGTTAAATAATTTAATAACGCCAGAGATGATTCATAACGCCAGAGCTTACCAATATATATAGCCTATAGATCTCGCAAATAATGTACCTTTCTATTAGTGAAAGAATTTTTAAAATCTATTCAGTAGTTTTTGCGTGAAAGAGTAACAAACATACGTCCATACAAACTTTCACCTTTATAATATTTAGTAGGATTATTATTATTAATAATGGTTTCAAACTGCCGTCGCAAGTAATGTTGCTTTTTTTGTTCAAAGGGCTATATATTTTTTAAAGGTTGAGTTAAACAACGGAAAGTACGCAGTCATTATCATTATTTTTAATGAAACAAACGTTCCGGATGAATTTGAATCGCTGCTGGATATTATCGATATTTATCATTATTCTGCGTCTCGTGTGGCTGATTTTATTGTACGATCATTACTGTCACTTGTTTCAATATTATTTCTTTTAATGCAGGTTTTACGATATTTTGTTCACAGTGACGTTAGTATAACGCTGTTTACTCATGCAATATATAAATGTTTACCGACATTAAACGTGATAGTGAATTTATTTGCACGACTTGCTCATTGCAGGACTTGATATGAACGCTTTATTGTTTTATGAATTACTTATAATATTTAAAAAAAAAATTAACAATTATATTTAGCATGTATATATATTTTAGTAACATTTTTAAAATTTTGATTTTCTTTGAATTAAATGTAGTTCTACTAATTAAACACCATAACAATAAAATGCATTAAAATTATATATTTTTTAAAAATAAAACAATAACTTTGTAAACACCACTTTTATTTTTATACTTTATGCCGACCGGGTTTCGCTACAACCGTAGCTTCATCAGGGCAGTATAATACTCTACTAACATTAGGTTACATTTGTGTTATAATATATATTTTAACAAAAAATGGGCTGGGCTGGACTCGTCAAGTGGAGGAGGAAGAGGGAGGCATAGATGGAGAATTGGGAGGGAGAATAATAGTAAGGTAGTAAATAACCAACTTAATTTAAATAAAAGTCCCATACTAAGATTGTTCCCTATTGATAGAGAACACATCCGTTCCCTTCCCAATTCTCCATCTATGCCTCCCTCTTCCTCCTCCACTTGACGAGTCCAGCCCAGCCCATTTTTTGTTAAAATATATATTATAACACAAATGTAACCTAATGTTAGTAGAGTATTATACTGCCCTGATGAAGCTACGGTTGTAGCGAAACCCGGTCGGCATAAAGTATAAAAATAAAAGTGGTGTTTACAAAGTTATTGTTTTATTTTAAATTAATAATGTCACATCACAAAGTATCCGCTTCATATGAACAAAAAAAAAATTATCTATGTTTACGATAACTACAAAGCCACTTTTTGAGTTTGTTGAGTTTATGAATCAAAATCGTAACACTTATGCAACATTATGAATTACAATTTACATTAAATTAATGTAAACAATGTTTCAATTATGTTGAATTTATAAATGTTCCTTATGTAGAAGTGTATCGTGATCCAATTATGTGTAGGTCCAATTTCTATTTGTTACATAAGATATGACTTATGGCAAATAACGCTTAATAACGATTAAAGACTTACGTAAATTTTTGTTGTTCTTTATATCTATTGTCTGAAATGTGTTAATCACGTTAAACTCCATTTTTTTAACGATTTTTTTACTTAATCTATGTTTACATGAAAAGCCTTATTTGGTGAGCCCTGTTGCGTCGCGTTCATTACTTCACGTTAGTCACGCTTTGGTTAATTTCTCGGTTGATGTTTTCTCTCAGACATCAGAACAGAAGTGGCTCTTGTCTCTTATAGCCAGTTTTATCATTATTAGTGACTATTTCTTTGTCGCTCGTTGAGAATTATATCACACCCATTAGCATCTTAGAGCGGGCACAGCCGCAGCTGGATGCAACGCTTTCACGCAATCTGGAGGCGGAGAATGTTGTCACTGAAACAGAACGCTGAAAGAATTGCGGGGAATTTGTCGCACCTGTTGCTTGAAATGTTTTGGACATATGAATTCAGAAGATGGAAGTCGTTACTGGACATCATGTTTTCTCCCGGATATCAGAACAGATGTGGTTATCGGCTATTACAGCCAATTTTATCATTATTAGTGACTATTTCGTTGTCGCTCGTTGAGAACTAGAGCGGACCCAGATGGAGCTGGATGCAACGCTTTCACGCAATCTGGAGGTGGAGAATGTACAGGGTTTGGAGGAACATGAATGGCATAAAAGTTACTCATAATCTCATCACGATAATGCGGGCGTCACCTTTAACTTTCTGATCGCTCTGTAATTCAGCTAGTTTTCAATTAAAAGCACGTCACCAAACTCGTGGATAAATTAATAAGCAGTTAAATAATATAAATGATCTCACAACGGTTGTCACTTGTTTGAATTCTGTCACTGCACTGAATTTTATGACATTAAAGTTTTTATGCCAAAGGTTGTGGGTAGGAAAAGGAGTGGGTAGGAAGTAATCCCTAACAATTACCTATATGACTTAGGTACTTTAATGTAAATTTTCGAATTCAGTTCGTCCAGATTTTTTTATGTTAAAGCTCCCTGAACGGCATAAAAAGTATTTCCAAATATCAACTAAAACCCAAAGATTCTCGACAGGCAACTTTAGAATTAACCAAAGATTTTAAAGATGGACCTTTCTGAATATGGGGTATTTATTGCATGGGCACGAAGTGGCTTCCTCTGTTCTCATTCGCTCAGGTTTGATTGGTGAAATCCTCCATGAGTGTGGGTTAGTTCCTATTGTTGTTCTCAGTTTAATAATTTCATCGCCATTATGATGAACCCTCCACAGTTATAAGTTCCAATTTGCAGCTTAATTAGTCATTTCCATAAATCGATTTGATTTACTTTATCAAAGTGGAACAATGCGAAATCAACCAACCTCGGAAAGTAACAGCACATTGTCGACTTCTTTTGTCTATTTCAGTATCTTACTAAATTAATTTCCATTTCATCAGTCCTGATAAATCATATTCAATATTATGATAGATTTCTTCCGGTTTCGTTAATTGTTTATTTGTTAGCAGTTAATTAGCTCGCTATGTTGAAATTTACATCGTTGAATTTTTGTTAGATATTTTCCTAAAATTATCTATCTGTCTTCGTATTTTCTTCAGGCCTGAACTATTAATTATTATACCTACATGACTTCTACCCAAGATAGAAAGATACAAAGATATCCTATCCGCAGAAAGTTTATGTTCAAGCGTGTATTGTTGATCAGTCAGCTATCAGAATTTCGAGTACATAAATGAAATAATTACTATTATTGTAGAAAGCAATCACTTTGTGGTTTGACATATTTAATAAAATAAAATACTTTTTTGTTTAGACCTTGTAAATTTGTTTCCTAATGTTCCCATAGAAGAGAGTAAATGTTTAATTTCTGATTTGCTAAATAGCTCTGATCTCTAATTTTTAGATTTAACTTCCTTGTTTAATATGTGCCTGAATCAAAATTATTTTCAATTTAATAATGTTATATATCAGCAACGGGACGGCCTGGCTATGGGCAGCCCTACCAGTCCTCTGATTGCTGATATATTCATGGATAGCCTAGCTAGAGAATAAAATTTTATCCAGTACCTCACCTCTTATTAAAAACGTCCTGTACTGGAAAAGATATGTTGATGATGTTTTTTGTATATGGACAGGGACTCAGCGTCAACTTAATTCCTTCCTCAATCTTATAAACTCTTTTCATAATCAGATTAAATTCACGTTAGAGATAGGCAACAATTCAACCTTAAATTATTTAGACCTTACCTTATCGATCGTTAATAACAAAATTGATTTTAACATATTTCGTAAACCCTCTTATACTGACATTGTCATACACAGCACCTCCAATCACCCTATTTCACATAAACACTCCGCATTCCATTCAATGGTCCATCGTTTGGTCACAATTCCAATGTCCGATAATAATTTTGCTAATGAACTAAAAATAATAAAAAAAATTGCGGTAAATAATGGCTATGAATCACATTTTATAGATTTAATCTTAAATAAAAAACTAAAACAAATAGCCGTTAATCGCTTCTTATTTGCTAGTCCTTGTCCTCAAATCAATGATAATAATATTAATCATCAATGGCGGCGAATTTTATTCATTAATAATTTTTCTACCTTAAGTGTAAAAAATCTTCCTTCTGAAGTCAGACCGGCCTTTTATACTAATAACAATCTAGGTAAATTCCTATTAATTCTAAAGATAAGGACGACAAATTAAATCATTCGGGAATTTATAAATTAAATTGTAATAATTGTTCAGCTTTCTATATCGGTAAGACAACACGTAATGTCAATATTAGGATAAAGGAACATCTCCGTTGCCTCAATAATAACGGTTTTTCAGAATTCGCAAATCATTTGATCGATAAAGATCATACGTTCTGTCATAGCACCGGTGCTATGACAGAACATCTTACACAAAAACGGGCATGGTAACAAACTATACACTCTAGAGGCGATAGAAATAAAAAAGCTGTAAAAACCAAAAGTCATATACTTAATAATCAATTAGACATATCAAGTAGTCCTATATTAGGTCTGTTTCCAATAAACCCTTAAAAATAAAAATTCCCAGTGCTCCCTACCACCATGCCAGTTGATGCTTTGTTTCTCCAAATTTATTATTATAACCCATTAGTCTACATAATTATCTTTCTGTTTTTTCCCATTACTTGAGTAGTTATGTTAATGTATTTTATGACCGTTTATTTGTATCGTGTTGTCTCCCTCTATATTTTGTTATATTTATATAAGCACACATTATGTACTTCTTGTTTAATATTAATTTGTACCCTGAAGATGCTTAAGTTAAGCGAAACCGGTCGGTTAAAAAAATAATAAATATCGTGGTTTTAAACAAAAAAGTATTTTATTTTATGAAATAATTACTATTAAAATGTGTTACATTTTTAAAATTGCGGTTTTACTCGGTAACACCATTTTCAAGAATCATGGAATTAAAACCACAATGTGGTATAGCTTTCAATGAAAATGATTTTTTAAAATTACATTTATTATTACATGATACACATTTTTTATTTTTTTTTTAAATTTAATTACTATATTTTAATTTTTTCATTCATAGAAGATACATGTCAAATAGAAAATAAATGTAGGTTATTTTCTTAGTCATCCTCACTAGCCCGTGCTGAGGGGAACTTTGTATGCTTTGGATAAGTTTTCAGCAACTTCTATGGTACAACTTCATGGTTTGGGTAAGTTTAAAAGTAAATGACTCAATCAACAATATTGATTGAGTCATTTTGAAGTTAATAAAAAGGTCAATACATATTCAGAAAAGTGAGACACGGTTCATAGGCACCTTTTTTAAACACTTTCAGCCTTACTAAAAACCCAGTGAAAATTTTATTCAATTGACAAACAGCCGGGGATGTGAAAACATTACTAATTAAAAAATTGTTCATGGAAAAAAATACACTTGGTTTACACAGTCTGAGAGGGTAGTTTATCTCTGTTTTACTAATGATATTTGAACGAAATTTGGATTTTTTCCTAAGTATTTTGAATGTTGTATATATTTATTATTTTTGAAGGTTTCGTAAAAACAAATACCATTTATGAAAACTAGATAAAATTACCTTTTAGATTTGTGTAATTGAAATACGCTTTAGTTTTAAAAAAACTGCCATATATTAAGATTCAAACACGAAAAAAATGGAATTTTTATTTTACCAAAACATATTTGATGAAAGTGTACAGAAATTTATAAAAAAACAAAATTTAAAAAATACAGCCCTTTTATATAATGAATTTGGAACGAAACTGTTACCTCACTTTTTCCTCGTGCATACAATAAAATAGTAATAAAAAATTTCAAAGTTTTTTTTATTGCCAAAAAACTAACCTAAAAATTGATACTGACTTTTATAACATATTTCTTGCATTTTTAAAGACGTTAATTATTTTGATACGTTTAGGATTATATTAGATTATATTAGGATTATATTAGATATTAATATTTAAAAAAAAACACCACTTTTATGAAATTCTCATAAAATAAAAACGTTTAAATGTAAATTTGAATTTTCCTGTTTTATATAAAATACTTTTTGACATTGCAATTTTCAAAGTATGGTTATTTTTATTATTACTTGACTAAAACTTATTAAAAACCACAAAAACTCGGTAAATATATCAATTATACGAATATAATGGTGAATTAGTCATATTATTAGAAATTACGATCACATTTAAGTAAGTAATAATATTACACTCACATCCGAGGAGTGCGCAGGCGCCCGCGCCGCCACCTGGCGGTTATGAAGGAAAACACACAATTTAGTACTTACACTATGAAAAATTACATTGTTGCCAGACTTATAAGATACATTTTAAGAACAAACCTTATTAGTAATGTTATCGTGTTTTAGTGTATTTTTGTTTTATTCATGTTGCTGCTGCAATGCGGGTTATCGGGCGTGCTGTGGTTTTTTTTTAGTAAAGCTCTTTGTGTCTATCAGTTCGATAATAATGAGATGTTATTTCAGTCCGGAAATGAAATAGTTACTAAAATGCATTTTAGTAACTATTTCGTTAAAACACCAATAATTTGATGTCTTGTCTTCTCATCATGGTTTGACTTAGTAAGGGGGCATACATTAATTACGGGAGCATTTTTACTTCCAATCTAGACCCCCCCGCCCTTGGTGTGATAAATTTGGACCACTTCGTATATTCTTTTCAATTAACGTGAGATTTTGCTGAACCCCCCCCCCCCCTTTTGATCTCACGTAATTAATGTATGCCCCCTTATATGAAAATAGTGCTTTTGGCTAGTTTTTCTAATTAAACCTAAACTAAGAACCTATTTCAGGATAATAAGTTCATCTTGTGGGTTAAATAAGAGAAGAAAAAAAGCTAACCTTAAACTTTTACGTATCGATAGAGTAAGAATGCCCTAGTGAGATGTGCAGCTTATGTTTTTATGTATTTCTTATTTCTTAATAAATAAATAATAATGGCCGCCAATTGAGCAATCGATTTTTACGAAAAAAACTTCATTTTGAATTTATTATTTTCTATTTCCGGAAATTGAGGTACTTTCTTCTTAGTACTATCTAATCTATTATTTTTTTAATAAATAAAAGTGCGTATTAACCGTGTCCCACTTTTCTGTATATTTTTACCAATAAAAATAACAATATCACCAGTTTTGAGAAAAAGTAATCATGCATGCTTACTATCATTTTTCTTACTACTATTTGTTTTCTGCTTTCTACCTAATGTTTCTGTAAGGGACATCTAGTCTTACACGGACTATAAGATTTAATTTAAACCTCCCCCGCTCCCCCCTTCCGGCATCGTAATTCCATAATGCGAGCTGGTGGGAGGGGCACCGCGCTGAGTGCAGGGAAAATAGAAAACGAAAACGGCCGTAGTTAAACATCCTCGTCGTCGATTTCCTTGACTGCCCCGTCCCGTACAGCTTCAAGTATAGATTTTGTACAATAATTTATTAAATTTTACTAATGCACGTATTCACTGTGCATTAATTAAAACAGAAAGTGTAATTAATATTAAATTTATGCCGAAAAGAAGGCTGCGCGCCTTGAAAATTAAAATGCCGTTGAAACATTCGTTGGCGGTAAAACAAAGGCACCATTGTACCCCGAGGCATTGTTATGTGAAAACATAATAATATTATTCAGTTATATTGAAATGCAGATATTATAACAGTAGGTATCTACTACCCGTGTGACTTCAAAATTATAACACGCTTGATTCTTTAATATTTATTACACAGTTGAATTTGTTCTGCTTACTGTGCCTTTTTATTATATCCACCTTTATATATCCTATGTTTTACCCCTGAACAAATTCTCAAGTTGTACAAATAATTTTAACAATTAAACGTTAGTGAATGATTTCGAAATATTATGCTCTAAATAAATTTATTATATTAATCATAGTTTACACCTGCTAGTTGAAGCGATATTTTCTTTTGCGCATTATGTTTTTCTGTCTCTCTGACGAGGACGAATATAACTTCGTAACTTAAAGTTTTGTTATTATTAGGTACAATTTCTTTTAGATTATAAGATTCTCCTAATTTAACGTTGGTGGAACACCATTATTATTCATATTCGCAAAGTTGGCGTTGCAAATGGCTTTGGCCATTTTTAGTCATCATATCTGAACAGCCAGTTATTTCATATGCTTGTGGAATGAGGATTTCGTAGTTCCACTAACAAAAAATTAAAAAAATCTCTGGCCTATATACTAATAATTTTACCATATTGTGAAATGTTACAATTCTAAAAAAGGTCATTTTGCAATATGAAATCCCTGGTGCCAATGAGATTATGGCATCCCCAATTAGGGTATGTCGTGAGGCTGAAGGCAGTGGGGAGCGGTTGGAGATGGGGAAGAGGAAAGTGAGGGATGTACTTATTCAGTGTGGCCACAGACCTGGAAAACCTGGAATTATCAGGGAATTTTACCGAATCTGGAATTATCAGGGAAATGTCAGGGAATTTCAATTTTTTTTTTATTAAATCAGGGAATTCCAAAAATAAAACAATTCGTTATTTTGCGATTTGTGAAACCCTAAAGTTGTTTTATTGCGGTATTTTAAATAGGTACATAGTTATCCATGTCATAATACAATCCTTATATACACATACACTTAAAATAACACATCTATACCAAATCAATCACATATCTTCGCAATTTAATTTTAAATGCCTTTATGCTCTCTTCCAATTTTATTTCTTCTGGTAATTCTCCAAATATCTTCAATGCTCCGTACATCAATGACTTTTGACTCTGTGTTTTTTTCCTGAAGGGGAGTCTTAGTTCATTTCTTTTCCTCGTCTCGTGTGTATGTTTGCTTTGTAGTTTATCGTTTTCTTAGGAATTCAATAGACGTATGGCCATTGATTATTTTGTAGATTAACAATATAGTATTGAAGTAAATAATTTGTTTAAATGACAAGATATTTAACTCCTTCAACATTTTCTTGACTGAAGTGTACCTATTTTTCTTCAATATAGTTCTCATAGTTCTGTTTTGTAGAATTGTCATTTGTTTCATTAATCCGTTGTTGGCTAAGAATATAATGCTGCTACAGTAATTTATGTGTCGTACAATGATTGCGTTGTACACATTTTTACTGGAGACTGTGTCAAGGAATCTTCTTATTCTTCCCAACAGCGAAATTTTGTGGCAATCTTTTTAATAATTGGTTTTGTATTTTGAGCGAAAGTCAATTTGGAGTCAATTATTACTCCCAAATATTTCATTTCAAATACTTCTTTCAAAACTTCACCGTTTATCAATATGTCTTTTTTTTTGCGTTACTCGTTTTCCATTGTTCATAAATTTAGTTTTGTTTACATTTAATTTTAGTTTATTTTTCTTCAGCCATGTTGATATATTATGTAGGTAGATCTTCATTTTAATGATTCATTATGAGTTCATAATCTTCTCCTGCTATATATATCAATGCGTCATCTGCAAATAATCTTATTTTACAATGTTTCAATACTTTAACCACATCATTAATGTACATTATAAAAATAATAGGTCCGAGAACAGACCCTTGTGGTACTCCCAATGTAATCTTTATTGGTTCGGAGATTGTCTCACCCACTTTTGTGGTTTGATATCTATTATTTTAATAATCCTTAACCATTTCAACGCCTTTCCTTTTATTTCATTTTTAGATAGTTTTTTAATGATTATATCTCTATCCATCGTTTCAAAAGCTTGAAGTCTTCAGGCGAAATATCGTAAATTTGTAACAAGTGTATTTTGTTTTTAATAGACTATTGTGATGCAAAGAAATAATAAATGCTACAGATGACGGAATTCCCTTTATTATTTATCTAATGAACGATATCCCCTAATATCAAATTAAACATATCATAATTAAATATTAAAATTTGAGGTTTTACTCATTAAGTTAAAAATAAAGATAAAAGTATTATCGTTATTTATTTTTATGCTACCTCCTTTTTTAGCCAACGTCTCGGACAGATCAGCCCTGATGATAGACACTGTAACGCTCTCCGAAACCTTGGCTTAAGAAGGAGAGCGCAACACGGCGCGTAACGCTTAAAAATAAATTTACTTAATAAATTAAATTTACAAGGATTCGATCCCACGATCTCCTAATTAATAAATGGTCGAGTCCCTTCGGCCACGGAGGCAGTCCAAGATTATTCCCATTGCACTGTATAAAGATAGGATCATCTTCAAAATTTATTTGAAGGTTGTGGCGCGCTTTGCCTATGCCCTATGTGTTATTTAATTATATTTTTTTCTTATACATTATATGGAAGTACATTTACATTGTTTACTTCGCATTTATTATGTTCGCGGTACACTCCAGCCCGTTTCTCCGTTCTCCGCCCCATTTGACGGCTCTGCCCACGCTTTATATTCCCGCGGTGGCGTACATTTTTTATCAGCGAGGATAAAGCGCCGTGACAAATTCCTCATCTGGCTCCCCGGCAACTCTGGCACCACCCATTCAGGGGCGTCGTTCCTAGATTTTATCACTTTAGCGCTGGAGAGTCGGTTAGTTGGACGTCTCGGGGGCAAAGGCCGGCTTCCTTTGCTCCACCCCGTACCGCCGCATTTCGTACTTGAGTAAGAGGCTGGTCGCTGCAAGGGGTTGAAAAACGATGCCGGCGGAGAGCTGAATGTTGGGTCTTTTAAACTTTTTTGGCCGTGCCACGATTTGTAACTTTAGATCAGAGCTTTCCAAACGTGTTTTGCTTTGTCGCCCCATTGAAAGAAGGATGAAGGCCGGATTTTTCTTCAACTTTTTGATCTTTCCACAAAAATCGCTTATTTTTACTTATTAGTGGATTTAATTACTACATATCGGATTATAATATACATTTTCATATGCATAATGCATTGTTGAACGTTTTTGGTCGCTAGTGCGTATTTGAGTGGTTTTGGTCGTCACCGCATATATCTACTTTTTCATCATTATATCAGATTTCAGCCATTTAGTCCCATTTTTATAGTAAACACACTTTCTTCATATTATGTTTTGGCATTGTTAGTGCATATTTTGGCATTGATAGTGCATATTTTGGCATTGTTAGTGCATATTTTGGCGTTGATAGTGCATATTTCGGCGTTGATAGTGCATATTTTGGCATTGTTAGTACATATTTTGGCATTGTTAGTGCATATTTTGGCGTTGATAGTGCATATTTTGGCTAGTTAACGTAAATGTTTCGGCAACAATAATGTAATAATAAACCAACGGAGTTAAGGATTATTGTGTAACTGCGTACGTATTTTTTTTTAAATGAAGGCACTATCGGTGTTACTTGCGACGTGCATGTCTAATATTATCTGCTTAGTCAGATAGAAACATAATTTAGTAATCTGAAAATTTTCAACGACTTCTCATTGCCCTCTCCACTCCTTACTACCTTTCACTACCCCCAAGTTGCTCCTGGGGTCACCATCGCCCCCTAAGATCACCCCAGCGCTCCCTTTGAGAATCACTTCTGGGATGTACGAGTAGATGGACAATTTTAATTTTGCTATTTAACCTCCTCGGTGGCGTAATTTGTTCCCGGAAATTGAGATTTTGATTGGCGTTAATAAAATGTTGACTCGATCAATTTGATAATGTAGATCGGAACTTCGCAAACTTTTTTTGTAGATCGGGTTATTTAGTGTAAGGCGCACCTGGGCCGTGGGTCTTCTTGGTTTGTGAATTGTTGCCGGATTTAGATTGAACTTGCCGGACATATAGTATAGGTATATTTATATACTTATTATTTACATACTTCAATCCACTGTCTCGGATGTGTCGACTGTATAATTCCATTGAATGTAACCATATAGACATCTATGCAAATAGTCTCGCTTACTTTAAAAAGCAAATTAACAATAGACTAACCTAACATGTAATTGAGAATTGAAAATACTTATCTAGAACTTGAATGTGAATGGCTGTTTTTCACTCTATTTGTACTTTACTTTTTTTGTTTTTCTGTTTTTTTACATCGTATATCGATCTTTTTTTATCTTTGTCATCTCTACATTGTATCATCACTATTTTTGTTATCTCTTTTTATAACTCCGTTTATATTTTGATATTCCTAATTTCTGTTAACAACTATTAAACTGTGCATTCTGTGAACATTTTTAAGTGGACTATTAACATGTACGCTTTTTACAATGCTAATCCAATGACTTTTTTCTGTTAATACTCTGTAAATGTTCCAAAACAATAAATAAATAAATAAATAGTAAGTTGTTATGCTATATGTTATGTTACAATAGCCAAATATATTTTATTTGATTAATTTGTGCTGTTTTACAATTTATCAATTAAAAATAATATATAGTACTTGAGTATAATACTTGAGTTTTAGAGTGACTCTCATTATCGCCTTGGTGGAAGACCATAATTCACTATCGAAACTTTGCTTGAAGTGGCTTTAGCCATGTTTGGCGACCAGATCTGAATAGCCGGTACTTCCCCACCTTCCTCTTCCTCATCTCCTTCCCCTCCCCATTACCTACAGCCTCACAACATACCCCAATTGGGGATGCCACAGTCTCACAACTTCAAAAGTTTGGAAACGGTTGGGACTCTTGTGCGCTACTCCCATAAAAATAACATTTTTCACTTAATACCAACACAGTAAAAGCCAAAAAACAACACGAAATTATTAATAAAAAAAAACATTTTTACTGACGGGGGTGTATTGCGACTATTTTTTATCTTTATACCCAGAAAGCTTTGTAATAAAAATAATCTTGATCTCAACAATCTCCTTCATGGAAAGCTTAATCTTCAGACAGATTTTGTTTACAGTTACCGTTTTAGTGTACAAAAATTCAATTCAATAGCTTTAAGTTTTAGAAAAAATCGGAATAATCAGAAGAAAATTCTTTCCGGGCCGCTGTGTTCTATTAATACAAGTTGAGCTATCACGTTTCGCAGGAACCGTGCTCCTAATCGGCTTGTGAATGAATTTAAAGTTTGTTGCTTTCAACAGCATTGTGTTATCTTATATATAAAAATCTCGTGTCACGGTGTTTGTGGGCACACTCCTCCGAAACGGCCTGACCGATTTTTATGAAATTTTTTATGTATATTTTGTAGGTATGACAATAGGTTTTAAAGTATATTTCATTCAGTTAGGTGATTAGGGTGTCCCTATCCAGAATTTTTTAAATATTTTTTGACAATTTTGTTTTTTGTATTTTTTTTTACTTGACATCAAAAAATACCTATAACCCCAAATTTTAACTCTACTACCCCCACCTTCCCATTTTTTAATCGCGATTTTATTATTTTTGTATGCACAAATTTAACCGTCTTTTCTATTTCAAACAGAAGGAAATTATTTATGTTGTTGAATGACAGATGGCGCTACAACCGCCTCATCGAACTTTCATCCAAACATGCGCAAGACATTCACGAGAAGCGTCGCGTCATTTTTATATTTTATTCGTCATCATGTTCTAGCGTGGGCAAACCATCGAGCTTATTTGTGTTGGCTAAAGACGGACTGACAAAAAATATTGTGCACTCAATTGCTCTTCGAAATTCATATTGATTTTCTTTATTTCATTTTCCTACTTTAGTTGGTGTTTTTTTGTTTTTATCGGCGGTCATCGTCTGCAGCGCTCCATTCCTCTTTCTGTCGTAGATTCCATCCCCACACACTTACAATACATTGGTTATTAATTATTATAAGCAATAATTGTCAGCCTGAAACACTCATTTACATTGAAAAATCTTCCGAGAAAAGATACTTGCCGCCAACGGGATATGAACCCGTGACCTTCTGATTGCCGGTCGGATGCTCTGACCACTGAGCTATGGCGGCATATCTAATACCCGCCAAATAATTCAATATATACTGGTGTTTCATTCAACAATTACTGATTATTACATTTTTCCACCTGAAAACAACCAACTTTATTTTTGTGAGGGAGGTATTGTTATTACTAAATCTCTCGAGGTGGCGTCGAGACAAATTATGTCTACATTTTTTGGTGAAATACTTTTAACTTGCTAAATATTTAATAGTTAATATTTATTGCTTATAATAATTGTTACCCTTTGTGCTATGCATAAATTTTTTGTCTTAAACGTTAGTTTATAAATTAAAAATAATAATTAACATTGGTTATTTTTTATTTAACAACCAAAATATTCACTAGAAATAATTTATATGGGAGAACAACGTTTGCCGGGTCAGCTAGTAAATTATAGAAAGTTGCTTTTGAAACTTAAGTAGCCCTCAATGAATTCCGACGGGTTTTGAAATAGAATTACAGTACAGGTAAAAATCCTTAGTAAATCAAGAGATCCTTGCTTGTGCAGTGGTGTAATGGATGGATCCAAAATAATTTCATTTGATAATCATTTTGTTTTTTTTTTAAGAATTGGAAGCTGAAGAATGAAACAAACAAAAAAACATAAAAAGAACAATGTCAAATTGAATCGCGTGTCTAAATTTAAACAGAATTGGTAAAATCGCTACCCACCCAGGATAGCTTTTTGTTTGATACCCCCCAAATGGTATACTAACTCCAACCTCCAACAGCTCGAGGGCTTTGAAACAGAGAATGGACGGTTACCTTGAGAGGGTTTCCTTTTGGGGTAAGAATAACCTAGTCGTATTTAATGTTTCAAAGACCCAATTACGTGTGATTACGACTAAAACGGATCGAAATGACAATTTAATATCATTCAACGGAAGCAATCTTCCCAACATGCCTTCCATTGATATGCTTGGTGTAACTCTTAAGTGATCAGCTCAGGTACGGGGGCTCCATCGAAACCAGAGTTATGTTAGCTTCTAAGAAGCATGGCGTACTGTGCAGGGTTCGCAGATGCTCTAATAACATACAATTGCTGACTCTGTACAAATCACAAGTCCGCTCCACTGTTGAATTTGGCAGCAGCTTCTGGTCTCTAGCCCTCAAATACCTTAAAAAACCCTCAACTCTGCAGAAACGGGCGGTCCGTTTCATAGATTCTCCTCTCTTAACAAACATATTTGCAATCTTTAGAGCACGGGTGTTGAGTGGAAAAGCTGTCCTACAGGTATTTTAAAAGAAGATGCTCCGAGGAACTAGCGTCATTGATCCCCTCAGCACCGGCCCAACATATGTAAATGGTCGACATTTGTCACATGAGAACTCTTTCTACGACTCGTTCTTGTGTTCAATAGTTGGCAGTGGAACGATTTGCCGGCCTCTGTGTTTCCTTCCTCCTACAACATGGGTATCTTCAAGATCCGTGTTCACTCCTTCCTCTCCCCAAAAGACCCTACACACAGCATCTTCAAAGATGACATAGGCCTGAGGGAAATTATTTACCTCAGGGCCTCCTGTGTGGAGTTAATGTAATTTGGACTTCAAAAGTAATCGTACGGCAAGTTTGAAAATTTAACTAATTTTAAAGATTCTACGGCGAAGTATGGCGGTAGATAAATTTTTATTTCTTCGAATTTTCACGTCATTCGCAATATAAAATAAATGACATTTCACCTATTTTTATATTATCGTTTGGTTGATTTGTGATTAAGTACTCGTAGATACGTAATAAAAAAGGAATAATGGAACATTTATTTCCCATGGTTGCTCTCCGGGTGAGTCTAAATCAATGAGAAATTGGAATAAATTCCAACCGCAATGAAGAACAAACCAAGATCCGCTCCCCATGTGATATAATTTAGCAATGTACAAAATTCCCCATACAAATCACCGATCGTGATAACATTCCTGTGTTTAAACTTAAACCCCGGCCGCCTGAGCGTGAAATCCGATTTGCCAGACGGCTGCGAATGGACGAGACGTCTTCCCGAATCACGGGTAACTGATCACGCCGACGCCGACGGGGGCTTTCGGTCCCGCATCAGCTTTATGGGATGAATCCAATCCCGTTGCAACCACCCAGCCAGCCAGCCACCGAGCCAGTCAGCCAGCCAACTGCAAACTCCCGCCCCGCTCGTCTCCCTTACTGGAAGCCGTTCCTATTAAAGCAGAGGAGATGGAAAAAATGCATTTATCTTCACTTCGTCTGCGGTTTCTGGAATTAAATTCAAAGTGCTGTAAATTGTTTATAACAGGATAGCATCCGCGATGTTCTTTTATTATGTTTAATCATTTTTTAATGAGATACTCAGATACCGTAAAACGAGGTGACTTTATCAATTTTCACCTAAATATAGTCGGAAAATTTTGAGTCATATTTAATGCATATTACGAAATATTATTTATGTGTAAAAGAAAATTGTATGTGTGTTCGGGGAGTAAAAAAACATGATCAAAGTCATCATTCGGTGTGGAGCGACTTTGATATACCTTTTTTATATCAAATTGTCAATAGGTACCTAAAAAAAATTAAACATGATCCAAGTTGTTAGTTATAAAAATCGATATGTCTCGCTCAGACATTTGAGTTTCAGTTGATCAACTCTCTGCTGAATGACACTTGATAGCATATTGACAAGTGTGAAACCTCTTTCGACAAAGTTGATAAAGTTTTCAGTTAGAAATCTGGTTAAATTTATTAAACTGAAATGTTAGATTGCGGCGATTGACACTGTTATACTTTACAAAATAAATGACACGAAACTATTATGTTGAAGAACTCATAAAACGATTTCACATTTTTCTCTGTCCGAAAGTATTTTAAAAAAACAGCGTCAACAATTTAACCATCAATGTGTTCGAATATAAGTTGTTATGAGTTGTCATATTAGTTAGTATGGTGAAACTACCAGTAACTAATTTGACACTCGTTTTCGAAACGTATTCACCTAAAAAATCGCCTAAAAGAAGCGAGTAATGTCTTAATGTGATAATGAGAATTATGCAGATATTCGCAATGATTACAGTCGCCCCTGCGCAATCACATTGCGAAAGAGTCAACTTGCTCAAGCCAAAATCTACGGCATCCCCAAATTCGCTGGAATGTTGTTAGACTGATAGAAATTGTGAGATACAGTAAAAGGGGACGACGAAGATTGACAGCTGCCTGTCTATTCATTCTATTCAAATTTTCAACACTTTTAATGACTTTTCAAAGTAAGTTTGAAGTTGCATGATTCTGATTTGTCCGATTACCGCCAGATATGTGGTCCTCCAACTTGTCGAAATGGTATCCAGATTTAATGTTAGGGCAAGTCTATCAATTTGGATGTCTATGGAAATCCCTAAATTGGTGAATGTTGTGAGTCTGAAATATGTGGTCCTCCTGCTTGTCGAAATGGTATCCAGATTTAATGTTAGGGCAAGTCCATCAATTTTTGATGTCTATGGAAATCCCTAAATTGGTGAATGTTGTGAGTCTGAAGGAAGGAGGGGAGATAAAGGATATGACAAGCAGAAAATGAAGGTTGACGCACCTGACTATTCATATCTAGCTATTTCCAACTGCTATATACTGGAGAACATATCCAGTGCGTCTGACAGATGACAAGAACGTGGAGTGTTATAAATTATACATTGACACATCTCCCTCCACAGATCTAGTTTGTTAAAGGACGGTACGATTATGTCCGAAATTAGTTTCCAATTTAAACTCAATTCAAGTGGTTGTCACATACAAGGATACATAAAAATGTTTATTTTCCTTTTCCGTAAAGGTTTAGTTCGTATATTTTGGGCTCTATAGCGCATTTTATGTGTTTGTGATTTATGAATTTTTCTATCATCTTCCTTTTACGACCTTATGCGCTTCTCATAAAGATAACATCATAATGCAACCCACCTTATTGCATTTTTCACCGGGTTACCTTTTATGCATGAAATTCTTTATTGATGCATGTCATATTGTTGTTTTTAAACGCAACATTATCAAATTCCATTTTATAAGATCGTTTTTATTGTTAACCTATTAAACCGTTACACACTATGAACAAACGATATATAAAATAAATTTCACGTATGACTTTTCTAATATTTTATTTGAAAATTAATCTTTTCTATAATAATATATATATTGAAAATTAATCTTTTCTATAAAAATATATATATATATATATATATTTAGTGATAGCGGTATATTAAATTAAAGTGAGTTTTTATGGTCATAAAAATATGTATTGCCTTGATAATGTATAATGTTTTGGAATATGTAAATACAGGATGTTAATGGACGTACTTGACTTACCACCGACCAGTGATTCCTGACATTATTTGGAGTAAAAAATGTACATGAAATTTGGTCTCAGGTGACTTTTTTGATAATACATATATTTTTTTAAGTTAAATCATAAAAAATCATTATGTGTTGGACATGTTAGTGTCGGGGTGAGGGATTGTTTATAAAAATAATAAATGACAAAAAAAGTAATTCAAAAATATATAATACAAAATTTCATTTCCATTTTTTACTCCAAATAATGTCAGGAATCACTGGTTAAGGGAATTCAAGTACGTCCCTTAACCAGGGCCGGATTAACCAAGTCTGGGCCCCTAGGCAATCCACGTCTCGGGGCCCCTTTGCCAATAGTGGACTAGGGGGGGGGGTCGAAGTGGACTCCAAAAGCCTCCTTGTTCCCTTGATCAAATCCTTATCAAAGCTTTTAGGGGGGGGGGGGGGGTTCAAAGTTTTCCTGAGGATAATTCAACCTACAAACTGTTTAAAACGGTTTCATATAAAATGCTGTATCTCCATCAATTTTCTCATTTTCCTCAAATGGTGAGAGCATTATTAACAAATGCATCTTTCAGAAAATGAATAAAAAAAAATAACATTTTTTTTTTGTAGTGTCCTTAAAGCCTTGTCTAGGATTTGATTAAGGGTACACGGAGGCGTTTGGAGGCCCCCCAGAGTTAGAGGCCCATGTGAACTGAATAAAAAACATGTAAAATTACATCAACTTCACTAAAGGGGGGGGGGGGGTCATTCAACTTTGCCGCCCCGGGTTTCTGACGGGCTTAGTCCGCCACTGCACTTTACCCTTTTCTAACTTCCAAAATTATTTTTTTTCTACCAAAACGTAATTTTATTGATAATTAATCTGTTCTTTTACTACATTACGAAAGGTACGCCATCACCCCATTCAATAAAAAAACGAAAACAATACAATAAAATACAATAACCATTTTTTGAACATAAAAGGACACATACATAGAAACAAAAATATATATTATTAAAAAAAATATTACAATGAGCCGTCTTGTCACTAATCTGTCTGATCACTTCCAGACATCCTTTCCCAAAGAATTTTAGCAAGCAGATAGGTAGTGTATACTGAAGCTTCTACAATATTTATGTTTGAAACATATAATTAGAAATAAAAGCAAAAAATAAAACAAAACAAATTGCAATATAAACCATACACGGCACCTTCAATCACTTCATATACTAAATAATGTTGCAACAAATAGAAGGAAAGAAATGTAAAATACAACTATGTTTATATATTTTCTTTAATTATAGACTTTTTATTTATTATTTGTGCATGATGTGAACATTAGTTATTTATTGGGTTATAACCTAAATATTATAATTTGTTGTTTTCTTTAAAGCATGTACCTAATGTTATTAACCTGTAAATGTTCCTAATAAAAAAATTAAAACATCTTGAAAGCTGACTTTTTCCGAAACTTCGTTGCTCACTAATTGAAGCAAGTCATTTTTTCTCGGGACGCGGGGCCCCTAGCCGATGCGGGGCCCCTAGGCAGTTGCCTACTCTGCCTTAGGGATAATCCGGTACTGCCCTTAACACCTGCATACTTGGAATGGTGCTATTTACATGCAATATTTTAACACAAAAACTAATGCGGTTTTTCCTTAGTACAGTCTAGTACAGTGGTTCTTAACCTTGTTGGAGGTACCGACCCCCACCAGTTTCATATGCGCATTCACCGAACCCTTCTTAATTGGAAATCGAACCGAATCATATGAGTCGGGGTGTGTCTTGACCTCCGCCGAACCCACGAGACTGACTCACCGAACCCCTGGGGTTCGATCGAACTCAGGTTAAGAACCACTGGTCTAGTACTAAAATCAGAAACAACATCGTGGTATCAATGAAGCCACTGATGTTAAACCATGAAATTTCATTTATACGTACTGGAACTCGTTCTCACATCATAAATAAACTTTTTCGATAATATAATTTGGCAATGGCCGTCGGAGGACTTAAATCTCAAATTACACACATGCCAAGGAATTTATCAACAAAATCTAGGCTTATCATGCCTCTGTCCCACTATAGCACACTCCAAAAGCATCAAATATCTTGGAATTGAGATTGATGATAATCTCCGATGGAACTCACAAATTGACGTAATTACAAAAAAACTAACCAGGTACATATACTTCTTTAGAAACATTCGTAATATCCTCAACATAAACGATATTAAAAAAGTATACTATGCTTTGTGTCAATCACAAATAGAGTACGGTATAACTGGATGGGGGTCTGCCTTGAGCACTCACACAGAGCGACTCAATATAGCCCAAAAAGGAGTACTAAAGACAATACTGAAAGTTCCGCTTAGAACTCCGACGGAAGAAATATTTAATAACTTTCAAGTCTTCAATGTACAGAAACTTTATTCAAAAAATATTTTATTTAAACTGAAAAAAAACATATATGTATACTCCACTGCCCAACATAAATACTCAACCAGGGCAGTAAGCAATAACATCCTGGTTACTCCCAGTTTGAACACATCTTTTGGACAGAGAAATAATAAATTCCATGCTATGAAATTATACAATGCTCTACCAGATCAAATCAAAAATATAAAGGAAATGAATATATTTAAAACAAAAGTAAAAACATGGCTGAGAGATCAAAGTGATAATAAAATTACAAACATCGTGAAGACGATATAAAGACAATCCATAACCAAATACAAATATTTTAAAAAAACTACAGGCCACCTCAGAACAGGAAATCCTAGTGAGGAGGTCTGTGAAAAAAAAAAAAAAGAATCTATACTTATACTATACATTATACATACATGTACAAACCTTGCTATTGAAACTAATAATAAATAATAATAAATAAATAAATAAATAAAATGCTTAAAAACAGCAAACCGAAATAAATACTTCCCGATTATTTTTCTTACTATTTTCATACGGTTCAGCATTGTTATCGATGTTTCTTTTCGCCCTCACAATAATTTCCCGAGATGGTCGTCTGAAAGATATTACTCCGTGGAGTATTCTCCGAACGGCCAAACTTACATACACAAAAACTCGAGTATTGCACACCGCCGCGGCCAGCACGAAAAAGAAATCCATTACGTTTCCAGATACAATAGACTGTATTGTATAGGTACAACTCTTTCCGCGTTTTTACTAGGTTCTGATTGCTATTATATATTTATAACAACAAAAAGCCATTATATGAAACATAATACGAGGGCTGTCCGCAAAATAAGGTCTCCAAGGTGCTGCGTTCGCGAGGAATAATTTTGGCGTGCTGCCACGGCTGCCACGGCTGCAGCTAGTTCCTCGGATCATCTTCCATTGTAATACCGGTAGAACAAGGATAGCATTCCCACCCGACGCCTGTGCTCTAAAGATTGCAATCCGTCTGTTAAGATGGGAGAATCTATCAAACGGACCGCCCGTTTCTGCACAGAGTCGAGGGTATTTTTCAGGTATTTTGGAGCTCCAGACCAGAGGTGGCTGCCAAATTCAACCGTGAGGCGCACTTGCGATTTGTACAGGGTTAGCAGTTGTGCACTATTAAAGTATATGCGGGCCCTATACAGTACGCCCAGTTTCTGGGAGGCTAACTTTACTCTGGCTTCGATGGAGCCCCCATACCTGAGCTGGTCACTTAAGGTTACACCAAGCATAGACCTTAGAGACCTTATTTTACGGACAGCTCTCGTATTATTCCGATGACTAAGGCCCTTCATTATTGGAGAACAGATACTAAACTAAAACTGCTTGCCAACTCAATTAACGGCGCAACTCAACTTTACGATTTCAGTAATTATATCAGCTTGTTAAAGAAAATATAATTGATCAATTATCAACCTTAATATACAGGGTGTTAAGGGACGTACTTGACTTACTTTAACCAGTGATCTGACATTATTTGGAGTAAAAAATGTTAATGAAATTTTGGTCTCCGGTGACTTTTTTGATGAATTTTTTCATCAAAAACAAACAAACAAAAAATTCTTCCGTACGTCGTGAGTGGTCACTCAGCCGAGTAACCGAGCAACCCCTAACCCCGCCTCCAACTGTCCAACACCTACGATTTTTTTGACGTTTTTGTAGAAAAAAAATATAGGTACATATATCAAATAACGTCAGGAATCACTGGTTAAAGTAAGTCAAATACGTCCCTTAATACTCTTGTGGCGGTCACTTGTGCCGCATTAATTGCGCCGCCACTGAACTCCGGCAGAACGCGCTGGAAACAACTACGGGCAAGCTACTTACCTGAGTACATACCTACCTACTGCTGCTGCCACCGATAAATAATAATTCCGCCACTTACGCGAAAGGCCTGGAACATGTGGATGTACCATACAAGTGCCCACAGAAGGTTCGAGCGATTTCTCAGCTTTGCGTGAATTCACCCAGCATTGCTTACCGTGAGACTAATTACTCGCCGCGAGTATATAAGCAAGCGCTCGCTCGCTGAGGCCAGTTCAGTCTAGTTTTCATTGATGGTTCGACATGTACACACCGGGCAGTGATTCAGTGTCGCTACGCAATATCCGCCCACGGGGGCTGATTCGCTCTCGCTGCAAGTGATTTACACATATCCAGTGTGACACCAGTAACACCTTCGAGGCCTCCATCTCCAACTACCATCTCGACATGAGATGTCACTAACCAGCAACCGGCAACGAGCCAGCAACCATCATCCTCACCGCCTCTCAAGGTTCCTTCCTGCGTCACGTGTGTGTGTCGACTCAAAGACCACACAGCCGCCATACCTCGTCAACACGACGACGGTCGACCGCCTGGACCAAGGTCACTTCTACACCGCCATGGTGCAGAGCAACACGCCGGCTCCCTGAAGACCAGTGATCTTCACCGCCGTAGTCTCCCGACCTTCTTCACTCATCATCACGCAGCAGCAACACCAACGGCACCACTGTCACTCCGCTCCGCTTCGACCTCGCTACGTAGCAACAATAAACACTATCAGCATCACTGACTGACGCCTTTCATTTCACGTCCCGACTCTACCGATGCGGCCCGCTCCCTCACTCTGTATAATAATAATTTATCAACCTCCTGAACAACATCGATATTTTCCTGCTCTGTTACTCGAAAACTTGACAGGTCGTGAGGGCAACAATGACAACCTGTCAACCTGGCAACTGAAACGCACCGGCTACGGCGACTAGCACTGCGAGTTGCGAGTGACTGGTTGCGTCGCCCTTGACAATTGGTCTTTAAGAAGTTGCCTGTGTGCAGACCACCAATGAAATTTGCTAGTTGCTTTCCTGTGGATAGCGATTGTGTTGCCAACTGTTTTTTTTTCAGTTGCCCAATGAGCGGATGGAAAATCTGAATACAGAAAAAGTTACGGTCACATCCAGGACTCGAACCCAGGACCTACGCCTTGCCGGGGCGGATCTTTTTATAGAAGATTGAGAAATTTAACGCTTTTGTTAGGGCAATAGATACTCCGGTAATGATAGTAATAGAGTTTGCGAACTCTTGGCTCCGTGATGTATTTTTCTTACAACTTGGGAAACACCTTCTAATCATGTTCATGAACTTATGCACAGTGCTCGTCATTGTCCATTATATTGAATGAAGTAGTATCGGACATGTCGGCTGCTAATTAATGTATCCTATAGTTTGTGGGCATAAATTATTTTATTGTTTCTTTAGTAAAACCTTTCCCAAATGATGGGTCATGACGGATCGCGGGGCACTGCGCTACGAAAGAAAAAAAAATCAGAGTGTGCAATTCACTCGCGGTAGAAGTGAACCCTTCAGAAAACTAAAACAGACAACAGTGGGAAAGCTACGAAGCACCGCAAAAAGAGGAAACCGATAGGCTGCGTAACACCGCACAAAGAGGAGACCGATTATACTATCTCATTCTCTCGCAGGCTAAATCCTATAGATGTATATGTTTGTCTCTTTTTAGTGTCGCTATTAAATCACAACTGTACTAAAGAAGTTTTCACTTCAAAATGACAGGTTGCATATAAAAAACGAAAACTCAGGCTTTTTCATTTTTTTGTTAACAATAAGACAATATGCTTTCTTTACTTTTTTGTAAGAGCAAATTTTCTTTGCTCTTACAAAAAAGTCGCTGGCTTTATTCAGAGTTTTTCTAAATCAGATGTGGACAGAAGTTTTCCTCTTTTTTCCTCAAGTGTGCAAATTTTTCTTCATAATTCTGCTTTAAGCATTTGGAAAAGGGGATGGGGGTGATTTTTCGAAATTTAAAGCAATTCTATTACAAATAAAAAAATCGAGTGCAGTTTACACGTGGTACAAGCAAAACTTTACCATAAAAATCTCAACCAATACTTGAAAAGTGGGGTCATAATCAAAGCGACCAATGAGCGCAGACCTCGTGTGATTTCCGTTTCATGTCTCAACCATTAGGAGCCTTTAAAAATAAAATCATTATCAAAGCGGCCGATGAGCGCAGTTGATGCGTCCCGCACTAATCGTCATTTTCGTTTCATCCGAAATCCAAATCACAGCCTTGCTATAGAAGTGTCACTTCAAAAAGTTTTATATATTTTACGTATTTATCAGAATGAAAAAAGACGCCTTTTTTTCGCCTACGGCGCTTTTCTGTTACGGGGTCCGTCTAGTATTATATTGGAAAGATTAAAACGATAGCATTCTATAGTTGGATTGTAGATATAGGTTTTTTCACCTGCGGCGTATTCGTTTAGAAAAAGGGGATAAACAATTAAGGTGTTTCACGGAGGAAAAGTATAAAAACAGCCGGGCCATGGGAAAAAGTTTGGGAAACATTGCTCTTCAGAAAATTCCATTATAATCTGATGTTATGATTCCACCGTTGCTAGGGTAATAAGTTGACATCGTTTACTCGTGTACGATCTTGTGACCATTTTACTTGAATCATTAACTAGGCTACCGAGTCATAATTTCTCCAACCGGTGTGGAATAATAAATGATTTGATAGATTGCATAACACTTGATCCAGAGGTCATTATATATATATATATGTATCTGTGAAAGCACTCCACAAACCTTATGTGTGTTATATATTATGTAATCCAAAGTTTTACTTTTTATCTAGTTTTTTACGGTTTCAACGTATATAAAACCCAAACACTTCGTATTTTATTCATACGAAGAATATTTTTCGGTGTATTTGCCTACCTTAGTTTCGGCGCTTCACAGCGAGTCTTTGTCGCTTTATAAGCTTGTAAACGGGCCCAAAGTTTCAAAGCTTTTTTTGTTTAGTCCTTAAAACCGCAGTTTCCCGCCTCTGTCCCGGTACTCCGGTCGATTGCCGAGGAACCTTGGTAAAATTTTAATTGTTTTTTTATATTGTTGTGAAACTTTTAAGGATTTGTTTTGTTTTAATTTGAAATAGAACAGGGAGAGAATTTCATTATCTTCGACTATTATTAGTTGTGGATTAATGGAGCGATGCTTCGGAAACTCTGCAGCCAGTCATTTGTAGGCTTTAATTCGTGCATTGGAACATTGTGCATCTCAAAAATCAGATATATTTACTTGCTCAGTTCCAGATACGAGGGTCGATCAATAAGTACCCGTGTTTGAAAACCGGTGGCATTGCTCAGGGAAGTTGACATTATCATCGTGTACTGACATCTGTCAAACAACACCATACTAAATTTCATACTGATTCATAGGTTAGTTTTTATTTGGCAGCCAGTTGTATCACACGTGTTACGTATCTCTCGATAAAATGGAAGAAGAGCAACACCGATCCGTAATTTGCTTTTTATTTTTGAATGGAAAAACATGCAAAGTTGGATGCTGTCTCTCGGGACCCTTCACCATCTATGACAACCGTGAGAATTGCGCTCTTGAGGCGATTTTTCGCAAAAACAGCGCTATATAAGTTGTCCAAATTTATTATTATTATTATTATATTGATTCAACGAATTTAAACTTGTTAGTACATCTGTTTTTGATGAGGAGCGACCAGGCCACCTGGAAGACGTGTTTGCCGAGGAAATCGTTGAAAAGGTTCATGGCATAATTCTTGCTGATCGCCGAACTAAAGTGCGCGAAGTAGCAGAGGCCATGTGCGCGACCTACGGAACGACAATCAATACTTTACCCGATAAGTTCAATGTGAGAAAGGTGTCGGCCCGATGGATGCCGCGTTTGCTCACGGTGGACAACAAGCGGATAAACTGATAAATAGCGCCACGAATTGCTGCCGCACCCACCGTACTCGCCCGACCTGGCTTCCTGGGACCTCTTTCTCTTCCCTAGCATGAAAACATGGCTCGGGGGAAAAACATTAGCTCAAATGAGGAGGTCATCGCTGAATCACAAGCGCATTTTGAAGATATTATTTTTATTTTTACTTTATGAGTAAAACCTCAAATTGTAATATTTAATTAAATGAAGACAATATTAGATAAACTCAATCGAAAATCTGGAAACAGAAAAATCAGAAAAAGATATTGTCCCAGAGGTCTCAATATCTTTTTCTGATTTTTCTGTTTCCAGATTTTCGATTGAGTTCCGCTTATATTGTCTTCATTTAATTAAGCATTTTGAAGAGTTTTGAAATCTTATTTTTTGGATAGGTTAAAGAAATGGCAGAAACGTTGGGAAAGGGGTATTGACCTAAAATAAGATAACGTTGAAAAAAAAGAAGTTATTTGAGAAACCCCCCTATTTCTTACCCCGGGTACTTATTGATCCCACCCTCGTATACCTAATACCAAAAATATTTTTTTGTCTTTTCTTTGGAATTACCGGTAGAATTTCGTACGTTTGCCATAACGCCACCGACTTGTCCAAGCCAACTCATTTGTATTGTTTGTTCGTTGTACCCGAGTCAAGTGTCTCTCCACCCAATCTCATTTTGTAGCGTAGCTAATTAGCTTTTTTCTGTAAGCCTGTTAATTGTTATTCATAAAAAAACTATTGATAATAATTGCAAAAATGTATGTATGTAGGTACGCGCATAACTTCCAAGCGACTGCACCAAATGGGATATTTTTTTCTTTAATAATAATAATATTTGGCTAATTTATATAGCGCCGTTTTCGCGAAAAATCACCTCAAGGGCGCAGTACAAATAAATACATAAAATAATAATATTACTAATAATAATAAAATAATAACTATGCAAAACACTTCAATTATCTCAACCAAAATGCAAAACACTTCAATTATCTCAACCAAACGTATGTTGACAAACTTTCGTCAAACAAATGGTTGAGTATTGGAGAGTTGAGCGCAGAAATAGAAGGATTTATGCTTGCCATTCAAGATAGAGTCATTAATAGTAAAAATTATAGGAAGCATATAATCAAAGATATAAATCAAATTGATGATTTATTTAGAAAATGTTTGGCTTTTCCGGAAACTATAGAACATATTATATCGGGATGTTCTATATTAGCGCCGTCCGAGTATACATTTAGGCACAATCAGGTTTTAAAAATAATCCACCAAAGTTTGGTAATTAAACATAACTTGATTGACTGCCGTAATATAGTACCATATTATGAATATGAACCAAATTCATTTTTAGAAAATGAATTTTATAAAATATATTATGATAAAACTATACTAACAGACAGAACAATTAGTCAAAATAGACCTGATATAGTTTTACATGACAAAATTAAAAAAAATAACTTATATCATTGATGTAGCTATTCCAAATTCCTGTAATATTCAAAAAACTGTTTCTGAAAAAATTAGAAAATACACAGATTTAGGAAATGAGATTAAAAGAATTTGGCATTCTCGGAATATAAAAATATTACCATTTGTTATTTCGGCTACTGGCATTATACCTAGGTCTCTGATTCAAAATTTAGGCGTATTAGATTTGTCAAAGAATTTATACATAAAAATGCAAAAATCGGTAATTTTAAATAAATGTAGGATTACAAAAGATTTTTTAAATATTTATATTGAGGGATCAGTAGGATTTATAGGTTCAATTAGGAATTCCACAGAGCCGAACCCTCTGATATGAAAATATCTGGAGTCGGTGAATTATTTTCCCATCTGGTCTCTGGGAGGTTGACATGTTGTTCTTGTATTGTTTTGTAATTATAATACATATAGTGCAATTGCATAACGTGGATTGACCAGATGATCATTTGGGAAGTGTGTGAAAGGGTTTAGTTTTTCCTGTGGGGAAAATTAAACCCGGACATTTAAATCTGGTGCGTAAAACTAACTACTTTACATCCTCTGTTTGCAAAAAATCTTTCAAAACTTGTCAAACAACCTCAAAATTTACCTAATTTTCTAACTAAGGGCATTACTTATATGTTACCGAAAAGCGAAAATATTAATAATCCCTCTCAATATAGACCCATTACATGTCTACCGACAATATACAAAATTTTAACCTCTTGCTTGACAGATTTAATATATACTCATTTGGATGAAAAAAATATTTTATCTGAACAACAAAAAGGTTGTCGCAGAAAACATATGGGATGTAAAGAACAATTAGTTATTGATTTTGTAATTTTAAAACAAATTCAAAATCAAAAGCGTAATTTACATACTTGTTATATAGATTATCAAAAAGCTTTTGATAGTGTCCCGCACTCGTGGCTAATCAAAATATAAAAAATATATAAAGTTAACCCAATTATAATTAGCTTTTTGAAAAATATTATGTCCTTTTGGAATACAGATTTACTAGTAAATTTAAAAGGTAAGAAAATAGTAGTACCGGGCATTTCAATAAAAAGAGGGATTTTTCAAGGAGACTCATTGAGTCCTCTTTGGTCTTGCTTAGCATTGAATCCTATGTCTAAAATGTTAATTAAAAGCAAGTTTGGAATAAAAATTAAGGGTAATACAAGAGAGAGTAGTATAGTTTCACATCTATTATATATGGATGATATAAAATTATTTTCAATTTCTGAATCAAATTTAGAGAAAATGATTAAGGTAGGTAAATTTTTTTCAGATGATATTAAAATGACTTTTGGTTTAGATAAATGTAAAACGATCCATAGAGAGAAAGGCAAAATTGTAGATGGAGACGAGGGTATATTTAGAAATTTCAAAATTAAAAGTATGAAAGGGGATGAGGTTTATAAATATTTAGGATACCCGCAATCGAATAGATTAGATCACACTAGTATTAAAAATGATATTAGGATTAAATTTCAAACTAGGATCAGAAAAATTTTAAAATGCAATCTATCTGCTAAAAATTTAGTAAAAGCAATAAATACTTGGGCAATACCTTTATTAACGTACTCATTTGGCATAATTAAATGGTCCAATACAGATTTAGATAGTTTATAACGATTAATTAGAACTACTTTAACAAAGTTTAATTGCCATCATCCAAATTCAGCTATAGAACGAATTAATTTACGTAGAAATTTAGGCGGTAGAGGTGTAGTCAAAATAACATCTTTGAAACACAATCAGGTAGAAATACTTAGAAATTTTTTCCATAGGAAAGCTAACAGCTCAGAAATGCACAAAATAATTTGCAAGGCAGATAGAAACATTACACCTTTAAATTTATATGACGAGAATGCCAACATTCTTATAAATACTAACCAGGAATTATTAGATTCCTGGTCAAATAAAATTATTCATGCAAAACACTTCAATTATCTCAACCAAACGTATGTTGACAAACTTTCGTCAAACAAATTGTTGAGTATTGGAGAGTTGAGCGCAGAAATAGAAGGATTTATGCTTGCCATTCAAGATAGAGTCATTAATAGTAAAAATTATAGGAAGCATATAATCAAAGATATAAATCAAATTGATGATTTATTTAGAAAATGTTTGGCTTTTCCGGAAACTATAGAACATATTATATCGGGATGTTCTATATTAGCGCCGTCCGAGTATACATTTAGGCACAATCAGGTTTTAAAAATAATCCACCAAAGTTTGGTAATTAAACATAACTTGATTGACTGCCGTAATATAGTACCATATTATGAATATGAACCAAATTCATTTTTAGAAAATGAATTTTATAAAATATATTATGATCAAACTATACTAACAGACAGAACAATTAAGGTCTATTATGACTTAATAGACCTGATATAGTTTTACATGACAAAATTAAAAAAATAACTTATATCATTGATGTAGCTATTCCAAATTCCTGTAATATTCAAAAAACTGTTTCTGAAAAAAATTAGAAAATACACAGATTTAGGAAATGAGATTAAAAGAATTTGGCATTCTCAGACTATAAAAATATTACCATTTGTTATTTCGGCTACTGGCATTATACCTAGGTCTCTGATTCAAAATTTAGGCATATTAGATTTGTCAAAGAATTTATATATAAAAATGCAAAAATCGGTAATTTTAAATACATGTAGGATTACAAAAGATTTTTTTAATATTTATATTGAGGGATCAGTAGGATTTATAGGTTCAATTAGGAATTCCACAGAGCCGAACCCTCTGATATGAAAATATCTGGAGTCGGTGAATTATTTTCCCATCTGGTCTCTGGTAGGTTGACATGTTGTTCTTGTATTGTTTTGTAATTATAATACATATAGTGCAATTGCATAACGTGGATTGACCAGATGATCATTTGGGAACTGTGTGAAAGGGTTTAGTTTTTCCTGTGGGGAAAATTAAACCCGGACATTTAAATCTGGTGCGTAAATAAAAATAATAATATTACGTTTGTGTTTGTTATTGTCACTACAAGGTTGCTTTCTAGCTTCGAGGATCGAGCCAGGCTCTAGTAAGATATTTACATCGAGTAAGTTGGTGGTGGCTAAAAGACTCCTAAATAAAGCCATTGTTTCTACCGCGTTATAGACACTCTGAGACTTTTTTTAAACATTTGCTGAGGCCTTGAGGAAAATAATTTCCCTCAGGGCCTATGCTGTGTGGAGGGTGTTTTTAAGGAAAGGGAGGAGAGGAAGTTTTGGGAAGGAAATAGGTATAAGAGGTGGGTAGGAATCTGTGACTTAGTGTGTCCAGGAGTGACGGATATATGAATCCAACCCTCCAACTGTGGTCAAGGTGATGGGTCTGGAGATACTGGCTGGAGGATAAAAGATCTCCCTCAACCAGTCTTTTTCGATCCTGCCCATCACGCAGCAGGTGGGCAGACGTATCGGCCACCAAGACCTGGATAAACCTTACCTCATGAACCTGGGCACCCCTGCTAAGTCACATAACGTAGAGAACCACTTGGGGTGACCTATGGTAGAGGTGTTGGTTATCCAATAAATGGTTCCCGGGGCGGAAGTACCCATACCCGCCTCCCAAATGGTATGTGTGGCCCATCGCTTCAAACTGTATGTGTGGATATCGCCTTGAGCCTTCGTTCTTACTCGATCGAGTAAGAACGATTGTGCGTACTAGCCATAACAGCTCTGATTAGCACATTACCACAAGTCGCAAAACACACAAACCAGAAGCACTGAGAAAACTTTTTAGACCAGTTTTGGACATAGGCATCCCTCAGCCATCGGATGACTGTCGTTATTTTTAAATCATCAGTCTTTTTTTTCCCTGGAGGACATGTATCTCGTCAGCTTAATCCTTGGTAGGAAAAAGTACCTCCGATATCAAAATTCCTGGTAACCCTCCGTCTTCCATAGAATTTTTCAAATTTACCAAATGTATACAAAATAAATTCCAAAAGTATACATACAGTTGAAACTATTAAAAAATACGAAACCTTCTACTACTACTAGCTGTGTATCCATCACAGTAGATCTAATCAAAATAACATGAAAAACATTACAAGTTATAAAACCACTTTGGGACAAAAAAACTTCATAATTCTGTAACAAACTCCACAATATCCTTTCCCCGAAATAAAACGAATAGAAGAGTTTAATGAGTTTAAAAAGTCAATAAATATTTACAATCTGGATGAAAGAGGTCAATTAAATAACTCTACGAACAGCACGAAGAACTAAATCGAAGACGCATTTAATTTAATTAAATAACTTTAGTCCGCCTCATCATCACAGCTCTCTAGTGAAGCTATAAGAAAAAAACAATGTCAATAAAATAACACTACAAACAGCACTAAGACGACATAGGAGACGCGCCTAATTAAATTAAATTAAATAACTTTAGTCCGCCTCAGCACAGCCCTCCGGTGGAGAAGACTTGGAAAAAATAATGTTATATGTTATACGTATCTACACCATGATTTTTTGTGCATATAGTCCCTAATAAAAAATAAATTAAAAAGTCCAAAACTCATATATATATTTTTTTTTTTATATTTATATATATATATTTTTTACAGTTTTTTAGAGAAAATGTGTCCTAACTGGGGTACCCCGTTCTAAGGACACATTGTACAAGTTTTATTATTTTAATTATAAGTAAATACCTAATCTATGTTAGAATATTGCCAAGGGAAATTATTAAGTTATATCAAAAAGAAAGTACAAAACAAAGCATTATTCTTTGTTGGGTTGCAAAATTGAATCTATTTTCTTCCTTCCCATGTCCATAATCCATATTTTTATGCTTCTTTTGAAGGCGGTTATTTTTTTTGTGGTTTTCATTGCAAGAGGGAGTAAATTAAATAATTTTACAGAGAAGTATTCCATATTTCTTTGTCCAAAAGTCGTTTTAGTTGTAGGTTGGTAGAATGTATGTTGTAATGTAGATCTTGTGAATCGGCCCGAGTTTGTCTGTGTAAAGTTATCCTGATTTTTGAATGCGTACATTAGAATATCTTTTGTATATAATTGTTTCAGTGACATTAAATTCAGCGCTTTAAAAACATAGTCTGTAGGGGTTCTGATGGGTACTCTAAGTATAATTTTCAGAATTGCCCTTTGTGCTATGAGGACTGGTTTTATAGTGGAATCGCATGAGCTTCCCCATCCGATAAGACCATATTGTAGTTGAGATTGGGCTAAGGCATAATAGATTTTAATTAGCTGTTCTTTATCTAAAATGTTTCTTATTGTTTTGAAAAAATAGGTTAGTTTTTTTAATTTGTTGCTCACATTTTCCACTTGGGAGTTCCAATTTAAGTTTTGATCAATTATTATTCCAAGATATTTTATTGTTTGTATTTCATTCAATTTTGGACAGTTGCAAGGAGTTTCTCGGTTCACGTTTATATAGTCTTTATGAATTTTTATGTTTAGGTTTGTATTGAGGTTATCCGTCTGTTTGTTGTGGATTTTGAATTTAATATAATTATATAGCTAATATAATTATAATTAATATAATTATAATTATAATATTTTAATATAATTATAGCTGAGTTACATGCATGAGATTCATTTTGGCTGTGGGGTTTGGATACGGAAGGAGCCCTACATCAAAACTTTATAAACTCACCAACACTCTTGACAAGCCTTACATATTAAAGCCATCCCTCCTCCCTACCGAATAATCAATTATCAAATATGGTAGTCGAAACCAAACAACTTTTTGTCAATATTTGCCAATCGTCTTTAATTTGGGAGGCGGGTATGATTACCTCCATCCCGGGAACCATTTATTGGATAACCAACCCCTGCCAAAGGTCACCCCAAGTATTTCGCTACGTTTGGTAACTTTGCAGGGGTGAGGTTTATCTAGCTTTTGGCCGCGAATACAAGTACTGCGTGGCTGGCCGGATTGGAAGAGATTGGTTGAGGGAGACCTATCCTAGACCTCTCCAACCGGATTCAGTCACTCCTGTCACTCAGTAACTCAGTCACTCCTGGATACATTTACCCCCAGATTCCTATCCACCCCTCATACCTTTTTCCTTCCCAGAACTTCCTTTTTTTCCTAGAAAACCCTACCACACAGCATCCTCAAAAATGACACAGGCCCTGAAGGATTTTTTTCTCAAGGCCTCCAGTGTGGAGCTAATGTGAAAGATGGTTACTTGTATACAGGGCTGGGCAGTATTTGAAATACTTGTAATTGATAAATACGTATTTGAAATACAAATACGTATTTTGTATTTGTATTTCAATTACTTCCTAAAAATGTATTTTGTAATTGGTATTTCAATTACCTGCTGCTGATGTATTTTGTAATTTGTATTTCAAATACTTATGGCTTCAAAATACATTTTCAAATACATTTAGCGATCTTAATAATGATAATGAAAAATAAACACACATAGATCATAGACTAAAAACGATAGAAACCTGTACTAGTATCCTTCGCTACAGCACTCTTACTAATGATTATTTGTAGTTCTCTTAGGGGGGCATACATTAATTACGTGAGCTCAAAAGGGGAGGGGGGGGTCCAGCAAAATCTTAGGGGGCATACATTAATTACGCGAGCTCAAAAGGGGAGGGGGGGCGGTCCAGCAAAATCTCACGTTACATGAAAAGAATAAACAAAGTGGTCCAAATTTATCTCACCAAGGGGCGGGACCCGGTAGGGTTGCCATCTTCTAAAATAAAAAAGCCGGACTCTGCGCTGTGTTTTTTGGCCGGACATTTTGCCCTAAAAGCCGGACATACGTACGTAATTTTGAACATAATTTTTATACATAACTAGCTGGTTCCCGGCATGCGTTGCAAAGTCATATTTTGGGACGGGCAATTTGCTTCTACAAAGTATAAGAAAACGTTAAAAAAATTGAGCCTTCTGTCTATAAACATAATATAATAAACTTATAAAACAGATAGCCGGCCTAGTGCAGCGGTAAGGCGCTTGACTAGCATTCCGAAGGTCGCGGGATCGAATCCCGGCGTGGCAAATAAATTTTATTGGATTAATTTGTGTATTTCACAATTTATTCCTTTAAAATAATATATAGTATATTTGCGGCACGTTCCAGAGTGAAGATACTCTCAGTATCGCCCTGGTGTAAGACCACCATTCAGAATTGAAACGTTGCTTGAAATGGCTTCTGCCCTGTTTGGTGACCAGATCTGAATAGCCCACCTTCCTTTTACCTATCTCCTTCCCCTACCCACTACCTTCAGCCTCACAACATACCCCAATTGGGGATGCAATAGTCCCACTGGCTCCAGACGGGAGCAGTTGGGACTCGTGTGCGGTATTCATGTAAAAAAAAAAAAAAAAATATATATATATGTATATATATATATATATATAAAATAAAAAACTATTTTTCTGGTTAAACAGTTGACTAAAAATTTTCATTACATAAATATAAAATGAAACATATCTATCTTTGTGGGCAAAAACGAAAAAAATAAATTAAAATTAAATCTCGACTGCTCCAAATTATTCAAAAATTACAAAAATCTACTATTTTGTATATTTGGCTTTTTCACCTACTTTTTCCAAAACATCGTTTTCTTTGGAAATCATTTCATAAAATTCTTGACATGTCATTTTTAAATTACACAATGTGTACACCATATTAGCAATTGTTTCTGTTTTCAATTTATTGCGTTCCTTGGTCCACTGGGCGTTTATTAAAGAGAAAACTCTTTCAACATGGAACGGCCTGGAATAGCAAAGCAATATTCCGCCAATTTCAGTAGTTAAATTAAAGTTAAAATTTCGGAAATAAAATTCTTCATTATCAAATTATTTAAAATAAGCAGCATAAAGTTCTGCTATTGGTCAAAAAGTTTACTGTCATCTAACTGTAATTTTTTTTAGACAAAATGTCATCGTTTCTGCTACGTGCTCCCAGCTAGGTACCTCAGATAAAGTCATCCACAGTGTTTCAATTCGGCACTGAATTCACTTGTCCAAGAGTTTAAGTAGTCTTTGGCAATTTTGTACATATTATTCATGTTTTTTTTTAATTCTTCCACGCGATCTGGATGATCCTCCGATAAATGTCGATAAATTGCGGTAATCTTGATTTGAACGTTAACGCTGGTCAATTACTTCATTGACTGAAATATATGATGTTTCTGTTCATTTGTTTCGATTTTGACATATTGACATAAAATAGCGCAAAAGCCATAAATAATACTCAGAAAAGCGGTTTTCGAAAAACATTTCGAGTGATCTAGAAGGATAACTAAATGAAAGAAAATATGACTTTAATGGCTCGTACATTTGTAAAATTCTTTCTACGGCGGGATGAAAAGGAGGATTTCTATGTGCAATACATCCAACTCCAATCAGATTGTCATTTTGAGTAACTGATTTGAAAAAACTATAGACGTTTTTGGTTCCATGTCTCTTCCTACCGCCAAAGTTAGCATTGGTGTTGTCTGCTGTAAATACAATTACTTTATCCACCAAGTTTTTGTCCTTCAAAACGTTGTATAAAATATGTTATTAGATATGGTTTCAGCAGTTTCGATCGGTAAAGACTGTAGCTCCACTGAGTGAACTTTAATTCAGTATAGGAAATAGTTTAATAGCAACATGATTGCTACCATCTGAACAAAAAGCCTAACAAAAGCCGTACAGGCCGGACATATAAATATTTAGCCGGACACGACATGAAAAAGCCAAACATGTCCGGCTAAAGCCGGACAGATGGCAACCCTAGGCGGGGAGGTCTAGTTTGGAAGAAAAACTGCTCACTTAATTAATGTATGCCCCCTTATCATTGCTTTATAATGTACTGTACATTTTTTTTACGTCATGCTAGTTATTATTATTGTCCTGTGCCAAAATAGCACTGTTATTGTACATATTATACTTGTCATTGCTGTGTATTGTACATTTTTGTATCATAGTATTAGATCAAGAACTATAGGAATAATTTGACTGAATACTAGATTATTTTTAAGTTAATTACTGTAGAGCGCACATCAAGTGAAATAACATGAAACTGCGCTATACAAATGTCATTCATCTATATATAAAAATGAATCTTTGTTTCCCTTGGTCACGCCATAACTTCAAAATGATCTTAGCTATTTCATTCATTTTTTTAAGTTTCTAATACTTTGTAGAAGGTTCATACGGAAAGAAAAATTAAGAAAATTACGCAGAAAATTGGATAATTTCAGAAAACTTAACGACTATTTTAACTTCGCACGTTTGACAGTTCGCGCGTTTGATGAAATTGAATTTAGCAGGCAGCTGTTTTTTTTAACAAAAGAATTGTCTATGAATTTTTTAAATTATAGATATTTTAAATAGGTACCTATGTTAGGTACCAGATTTGATTGATTGTTCTTATAATATAGAAAAATGAATATTTGTAAGATGTGAAAAATGAAAATTTGAATAAAAAAATTGTATTAGCTGGCACGCGAGTTGTTTGAAAACTGAATGTATCGGGACTAAATATATGGAACGCAGGAGGGGGTTGGCGGGATGGGGGAGCGGGAGAGGGAAGAGGGTAGGCAGGGAAGGTGAAAGGGGAATGCAAGAGAGGGTTATAGAAGGAGGAAGGGGTTGCGGGAGGGGAACGGGGACGCACGGAAAAGGACATGCAGGGAGAAACAATTTATTTCTTTGAATATGGTATTGCAACGCATGCCGCTAGTGTTATAATAATAATAATTATTATTATCTAACACCTAAGTCTTATACCACAAAACTTTACAAGTGGAGCTGAGACGAGATGTGTCTTCTGAGTAATATGATTGGTCAATTTTAACACGTCTCTGTTTCACTCTGCTCAGCTTTGCTTCTATGGAAACGCACCCTTACATATGGGCACTTACGACAATTTACTGCAACCAAAGGTTCTACCAAAACCAAATGTATTTTGTATTTTGTAATTTGTATTTGAAATTAAAAAATGGTTAAAATACTGTATTTTGTATTTCAAATACACCACTTGATAGTATTTTGTATTTCGTATTTTAAATACATGCCAAAAAGTATTTTGTAATTTGTATTTTAATTACAGCAAAGCATGTATATTGCCCAGCCCTGCTTGTATATAGTTAAGATATTCAACAACGGTTGTGTAATTCAAAGGAATAAAAGCAATAGCACTCAGCACGTTTTCAAAACAATATCAGCGCATGATTGTGATCTCTGTTTCTGGCTTTTTGATTATTTGATTTTAGGTGCGTATGCGTCAGTGCGACTTGTTGCCAATAAAGGCAGATTCATAAATCATGAAAAAATCTTCCAATTTTTTGTGTATATTTCTATTCTTGGTGTACCTATCTGTTTTCACTTTGATTGCAGTTTTAACTTTACAGTATATAATAGTTCGAAGCACGGCTTTCAAAACTCTCGAACGGTGAGATCTGTCATAAATTTTTCACATCTTCTACGTATAGAATATCTATGTCAACTAACCCAACTATTTTCAGGTTGCAACATCGTTTCCATCACGAACTATACAGCTTTGATATGTCCATTTTACTGTCAAGAAACAATATAGAACATACGGTCCGATGTTGTTTTTGGCAATTTATTGTTATTATTTTCAATTTATGGAGTTTAAGATTTTTTAAAAATCATTTGATAATTTATTATTATCAAGTTCTTCTAGTTTTTTAAGTTTATTAATATTGTGACAGATGTTTCGGCGGACAAAACAAAAAAAATTAGTATGTATTGTACACTGTTTTTCATTTCAAGTCCTGAGGGGAAAACTTCTTAGTAAAGGTACAATATACACGGTTTCTGGAAACTAGTGGTACAGACGGTAATATGGTGAATCTACCACAAATGGAGTTCTGAAAAAAACTCTTTTTTCGATCTTGGAAATGCTCATTCGATTTTAAAATTATTTTTTTGACAACTAAAGGTTTAAAAAAATGGAACTGGGTATATATGTTTCGATGCATTAATTATTGGTGATATTTACCCATTATGAATTCATTAAAACGTCCCAATACAACACTACAATATACGTTTAAACACTCTACATGCTCATTATGGGAAGCAATCCATTGGTTACGAGGGGGCAATTTTTATAATTGCCTCCCAGACGATATTAAAAATGAGAAAAGTGTTGGTAGATTTAATAAAATGTAAAATAATGAGACGATGTATTTTTATTTTTATTTTTATTATTTTTTTTTATTATAGCGACTATATAAAAAAATTTTACATACAAAATGCAATGTGAAATTAAGTACAAAATATTGTATTTCTTAGTCCTCCTCACTAGGGGGTCCTGTGCCGAGGCGGACTAAAGTTATTTAAATATAGTTCATTTGTCTTCTATGTCGTTTTTAGCGTCTTCGCTAGGGTTTTCTCATTGACCTCTTTAAGCCATATTTTTATTCTTGATTTGTATTCAATTGGATTTTTTATTAGTTTTATGTCTTGGGGGAGGATGTTATGGAGTTTTGTTGCAAAGTATGTATAGTTTCTTTGTCCAAATGTGGTTTTATAACTTGGAATATTTTTTATATCATTTTTATTCGATCTAGTGTTATGCATACACGGTCTAGTAGAGGATTCATTATTTTTGAAGAGCTTCAATAATATATTTTTGGAATATATTTGTTGTACATTTGGTACGTCAAAGTTATTGAAAATTTCAATTGAAGGCGTTCTAATTGGTACTTTCAATATGGTCTTTATGATTCCTTTTTGAATCGTATTCAGGCTGTGTAGGTACGTATTTGCAGCAGATCCCCATCCTATGATTCCATATTCAATTCGAGAATGACATAACGCATAGTAGACCTTTTTCATATCCTTTTTATTTAGCACGTTTCTTAGATTTTTGAAGAAATATATAAGGCTTGTGAGTTTTTCCGTAATACCTTTGATGTGTAGGTCCCATCTAAGATTTTCGTCAATTATTACTCCGAGATATTTTATGTTTTGTGTTTTTTCGATGACGGGGCAGTAACATTGTATATTATTTCCATGGCATTCATGTAATTTTAGTTCTAGTGATTTTATTGGTTGGCCCCTTGAGTTCATTGAAAATGTTATATATTTTGTTTTGCTTATATTAAGGGTAAGCGAGTTGATTTTAAGCCAATTTCGAAGTGCACTAAGCCCTTTTTCAGCCTCATTAAATGTATCAGTCCAATTTTCTTCTTGAAATAATAAAACAGTATCATCAGCAAAACTGATTATGTTTCCTTTAATGGTAAGGTTAGTTAAATCGTTGATGTAGATAATGAACAGAATCGGTCGCAGTACACTTCCTTGAGGAACGCCATAGTTTAAAGATAGAAGTTTGCTCTTTTGTTTGCCAATTTGTACTTGTTGTTCTCGCCCTGTTATATATGACTCCAATAAGTTAATTGTTGATTCGGCCATTCCTATTTTTTTAGTTTAGTTAGTAATATTTTATGGTCTATTGTGTCAAAAGCTTTTTGAAGATCTATTAATAAAGCTAAACATTTTTTCCCATCATCTATGTTTTTTATGGCCATGCTTGTTAGATTTTCTATGGCATCATTGGTGCTCAGATTTTCTCTAAAACCATATTGGGATGGTGATAGTAATTTGTTTTGTTCAAGAAATTGAACAATTTGCTTCTTCATTACAGTTTCCAAGATTTTTGAAAAAGAGCTTAAGAGACTTATGGGTCGGTAGTTATATATATCCTTTTTGTTACCACTTTTATGTATGGGTATAACTGTAGCTTTTTTAAGGCATGAAGGGAATACATTTGTAGATATAGACAGATTGACCAAGTATGTCAATGGGAAGGTCAGTTCATTTTGTAGTTGTTTTATTGTTTTATTTGAGATTATGTCATTTCCCGATGATTTATTAATATTAAGGGATACAATTGCATTTCTGATTTCAGTATTGGTTACATCAGTTAACTTTAATTTATCTATCTGGTTCATATTTTCCTTTTCTTCTGGTAAAATGCTAGTTATTGGTTGTCTGATTTTCTTTGCTAATTGTGACCCTATATTAGTAAAAAAATCGTTTACGTATTCGAGAATTTTGTCCGGATGCTTTGCGAAAGAGATTTGGGTATTTTCAATTGTTAATGAATGTGAGTGAGGCAAAGAGTGTGTGCCAAGACCGAATTTTTTTGCGGTCCGTCCTCTCTGCCTACCCCTGCGGGGAAACGGCGTGATGGTTAGTTAGTTAATTAGTTTATATTAATTTTTATGCTCAACAAAATAATTAAAGTGAATGGATATTGTAATGTAAAATATGTTTAATTTAGGTTTAGTTAAATCGCAAAAATGTAGGTTTCTTTTTTCTAGAATAAAAACTTTAAGAAAAAATACTTTTGAATGTAGCTATAACTTAACGGTCGTTCTGAAACCGGTCGGATTTACTCAAATATAAAAGTGGTTCAAACAAAAATAAATTGTTTCATTTATCTTTAAGAAAAAAGCTCCTAGCAACCGATTTTTTCAAATTTAGGCTAAAAAATTAGTATATCCGACACGATTTACCTACCCGAAAACGAAAGCTAAAATAAAAGTTATACCGAAAACTCTATTTCAAATGTGATGTAGATTCACCAGTTTCCCGCTTGTAGTACTAGTTTCCGGACACCGTGTATATTTTATAATACTACGTTTGCGATGGCGTTGCAATGAACTTTGAGAGTCTTGTCTGTTTGCAAACTGTCTCGAGTGTGTTGTCTCAGCCACCCCGTTGAAAGGGTGAAACTTAATAAAGTTTAGTAATTACTTTATTGAATCACCCCTCCCCTCTCTTCCCTCTCTTCCCTCCCACTCGCGATTGTACACGGATGGAAACAATAAACTGCACGGCTAACCAAAGCGCATACGAAAGATAGATAATCTGCTTTTCATTTTGTTTTGTTTCGAAACACAGAAATGTTACAGCTAAACCCAAGGATAAAAAGGATGAAAATCCCTATTGCAATTCCGTACACGTTTCTGACCCGTTTTGCCCGCATCCACTATCACTAACTGCTTATTTTTACATTCATTTGTGAGATTTAACATTTTTTTGGGATTATGCAACATAAAAAAATTAAGGCGAAAATTTTTTACTGAATACTATAATTTTGATACTAAGCAGGCTCATTTGTTCGCTTTTGGGAACAATTCATATAGGTCTCATAGAAATCGTTATCTCCCTTACTATCATGGCGAGAAATGTGATCTAAAAGGTGTTAGAAAGAGAAAATAATATAAACTTATTTATAAATCCATAAAATAATTAAAATTTTCACCTTTTTGAAACCAAAGTTTCCGCCCGCTATTTGAAGAAAAATTATGAATTTTGTGTATTTTTTATTAATTATTTTTACATAAAACTCCCAAAAAGTTAGATAACATTTATAAAATCATTGGTCTAACAAAATGTGTGAGTGGTTTTATTTTTTACAAGTTCAATTTTAGTTAGAAAAAAGTAAGGTGAGTCATTTTTAAAACTTTTTTGTTTGAACTCAAAATTTTTATATTTCAAAAAATACATAATAACTTCTGTAAAAAAAATTTGAAGCGTATTTCATCACAACAAAGTTTTTAGTTTTCGGATACTTTCAGAAATATTCTATTTATTTGGATTTTATTGCAATGCGGAAATATTCTGATCTTCTGACAGAATATGCTCGAGGCGGGGGGTTCTAGTCTTTAACACTTCATTTTCTAGTCTTTCTCATTTGACTTTGTTTACGTTGGTACACGTTTATTTGAATTTATGGCGTGCACTATTTAATATTGCAACATTTTTGAAAAGTTTCAATTTTTGGTGGTCGCTACTAATAAAATTTGTGTGTACAAAACGAATTCTCTTCAATAGTTATTTCGGTTTGTTTGCTGATACCTCATTTTTTCTCATGGCCTTTTTTATCAACCTTGATTTCTCTTTTTTAACATAATCAGTAAACCTTGATACAGTAATTTTTGTTTCCATTAGCGGAAACAGCGATGTTGCCACTGACATTCGGACGAGGTCGATGTTTACACGGTTTGTATAGTGGCGTAACTCATAATGTCCGTTTCCTTTAAAGTTTTACGCCAAACAAACCATTGTCAGCGTTTGAAACGCCATTGTTTCGCACGATCACAGCCCGCGACCATTCCACGAAGCGATTTTCATGTCACGTCCATTATGGTGCCTACTCTACGCGGTACCTATGTATAGCGTTCACGTACACGTACAGCCTGTGCAGCCTGTACCGGAAATACAAAAGCCTTTTCCGGAAGCCTGTGACAAAAGTGAATATTAGCCGGTCGTAAAGCTTTTTAAAAGGGATGTTTTTCCTCGGTACACATTATGAGGGAAAATTCGGACAAACGAAAAAACAGATATGGGTAATCTCACAAAAAAGAGACACGGACATGCCTTAGTGATATTTTTTTGTACTGCGGAAGCACATTCGACGCAAAAAATCATAAAAGCTTGTAGTTTTGTGATAAATATTCTGAGAGTGTCAGGAAAATTTATGCCGCATGAGTGAATGAAGAAGGGGGTCCTTCAGAAATACATTGCACGATCAAGTATAATATGTTTACTAATTTAGAGAAATGTCTAGAGGAGCGAGTTGGTATAACTAAGAATGATAATATAGGTTAAGAAATATGCACCGTGGCAGAGTTCTGTTGCGTCTCATCTCTGCCTACCCTTACGGTAAATTGAGCAGATGCTTAGTGATGTGACCGGCCAAATGTGTTGTCAAGGCAAGGCGATCTTCTATCTACCATTTCCCATGCTACTTAATATTAACCTAAAAATGTGTTTTGAACTGTGCTACAATTACACATACGTACACCTTTTAGTAAATACCATTTTTCCGTGAAAATGCAATTGTTTGATATCTGAATGATATGACATTCATCAGCGAATTTCCTGGTGTACTGAATTACTTCCAACATGAAAAGTTTCCTGTAAATATTCACCCGAAGATTTAAAAAATTTATTTATTAATTTTATTTTAGTAATTTGTACATTTAAGTTTACAAATTTCTAATTAATTATAATATTTCATATTGCAAACTAAATTTTATGTAGTTTTATGTATGTAGCTTTTTTTTTTTTTTTACATTAACTCCACACAGGAGGCCCTGAGGAAAATAATTTCCCTCAGGGCCTATGTCATCTGGGATGCTGTGTAGAGGGTCTTTTTGAGGAGAGGAAGGAATGAACATTGGTCTTGAAGAGACCCATGTTGTAGGAAGGAGGAAACACAAAGGCCGGCAAATCATTCCACAGCCGAGCTGTTGAACACAAGAACGAGTCGAAGAAACGACCCGTTCTCATGTGACAAATGTCAACTGTGTACAAATGTTGGGCACGCGTTTGGCGAGTTTCCCGACTATACACCGGTGCCGAAGGGATCAATGTTGCTACTTCCTCGGAGCATCTTCCATTGTCATACCGGTAGAACAAGGATAGCATTCCCACCCGACGCCTGTGCTCTAAAGATTGCAATCCGTCTGTTAAGATGGGAGAATCTATCAAACGGACCGCTCGTTTCTGCACAGAGTCGAGGGTATTTTTCAGGTATTTTGGAGCTCCAGACCAGAGGTGGCTGCCAAATTCAACCGTGGGGCGCACTTGCGATTTGTACAGGGTTAGCAGTTGTGTCATACCTGAGCTGGTCACTTAGGGTTACACCAAGCATATCAATGGAGGGCCTGTTCGGAAGATTGCTTCCGTTGAAAGAGACTAGATTTTCATTGCGATCCCTTTTAGACGTAATCAGACAAGATTGGGTCTTTGAAACATTAAATTCAACGTGATTATTTTTACCCCAAGAGAAAACACTCTCGAGGTAACCGTCCATTCTTTGCTTCAAAAAAGCCTTACGAGCTGTTGGAGTTTGTGAGCCCTTTGGGGGCTTGTCAAACAAAAAGCTATCATGAACTGTACTGTCATCCGCGTAACAGTGAATTGGTGCACATGACAAAAGGTCGTTGATGTGCAACTAAAACAGAGTCGGAGACAGAACCGATCCCTGCGGGACGCCAGCATTTTACTCGATAATTTTTAATCATTATTAATTTATGTTTTTCTTTTATATTTATGAACGAGTTCTGCTGTGCAATTATTACTGCGCTTGTCAGCTGTTTGGCCTTCCGAAGTCATTGTCAAACTGTAGTGAGGTCAATTACGGACGATTTATTTATATTAATTACTTCCACACAGTTACTTAAAATGAAAATCAAATTACTTTTAAATTTATTACTGTGGATTTTCATAATAAGTAAATATATGGCACTTCTTTAGTAAAAAGCCGGGTAGAGTATAATATAGAAAGGGTACAGCACAAATTTCTAAGATTTATTAACTTTAAGCTGAATATTCCAATTCAAAATATTAACTATGTCCTTTTGATGAAACAACTCAACTTAATTACGCTGTCAGATAGGCGGATCATCTCTGACCTTGTACTATTAAATAAAATCATTAATAATTGCATTGACAACCCTGAAATTCTCGCCAAAATAAATTTTTACGTACCGACCAGAAATACGAAGCAAAGTGCTACCTTCTTCTGTGACAATTTTAAAACGAGGCTCATACACCTATAAATAGATTACATCATTTGGAAATAAATTTGAGAATATTGTAGACATGTTTGCAGATTCTGTATCAGTTATGAAACAAAGTCATTATAATTACTTTAATGAAATGTATGATTTTAATTTTAATTAATTTAATTTTTTACTATTAATTTAATCATTATATATTGTGTACTACGTACCTACCTGCTTAACTATTATTATCTATCTTTGTAAAAGCCCACTAGGGCGTAAATAAATAAATATAAATAGATGTTTTTAAACTCTTCAGGATTTTTATTTTTTAATTATACAAGATTTTTTAACCTTCTTATTATTTACAATAGCCGTTATTACTAACTTACACGATCATTAATTTACTAATTGAGCTAGAACTCCCTCACCAAACACAAGAGCATTGTCTCTTTATGGTGAGGAAAGGCAATTTTTTTTATATTTTTTGTTAACCTTATGTAACTATGTAACTGTTGTAACTTCATATGTTTTTTTAATAAACATTGCCAATAAAAAAAAATTAAAAAAAATAAAAAATAAAATAAAATAAAAAAGATGATCTGTAAGTGGCCTCATTACAGTTTGATAATGCCTTCGGAAGACGAAACAGCTGTCACGCGTAGTAATAATTACACAGAAGAGCAAATAAACTTTTTTTTGTAAATAAATTAAATAAAAATAATGATTTATGAAATAAAATAAAAAAACTTAAAATCATATTGGAGTTATTTTTTTTTTTTTTTACATGAGCTCCACACAGGAGGCGCTGAGGAAAATAATTTTCCTCGGGGCCTATGTCATCTTTGGGGATGCTGTGTGGAGGGTTTTTTTAGGAAAAGGAATGAGAGGAGAGTTCTGGGAAGGAAAAGGGTTTAAGGGGTGGGTAGGAATCTGGGGTTCAGTGTGTTTGGTCATCCGCCTCCAAGACCTAGACAAACCTCACCCCATGAACCCGGGCAATATAATTTTTTTTTTTTTTTTTTTAATTTTCTTTATTCATTTTGTTTATTACAGGATTGTTTTACATGGTATTTCGACTACCAAGCTAGGCAAATGCCCGTATTATGGTAGTCGAGATTCATAAGATATTAAGTATATAATATTAATAATCATCCATATATATGTAGATGAAAGTACAAACATATAGCATATCTATTATACTAGTATTTGGTACATGATCACATACAGGAAAGGAGTTAAACTAGGTGAATCTTGTATAAATAAAAATAAAATAGAATAACAAATAAAAATAAAAGTAACAAAATAATAATATTTTAAGGATAATAGAAATACAAAATAAGAATAAATATGTAAATCATCTATACAGATGAACAATGATAGTCTTTGACCCCAAAAAACAAAAGCAAGTATTCCTAAGCAGCATATGGAATGGACGAACAATGTCAAAAAATATGAAAAAAAGCATCAGCATAATATAAAGTTTTGGTTGAAAATTAATTTAGAGATAAGATTTTTTACTCTAGAAATATGAAAAAATAAGAACAGTTTTTAAGATGTAAGGCATTCTTTATAATATTTCCTTCCCTGAGTAAATAACCAGTTCTGTATATTAATGGCATAAAGATCAGCAGTTTTCGATGTCTTAATATCAATACTCAGTAAGTTGAACATTTTAGGCGCGATGTAAGAGAACTGTCGTTGGGCGAAAGCTGTTTTTGTTGGAGGAATTTTGCATTTTTGGTGTGATGAATAGCGGGTGTAAATATTTTGTTGAGTTTTGAGTGTTAAATCATTTTTCCTTAAGTGTATGAGAATTGTCTTAACGTATAATTGTCTAATGTCTAGGATTGCGAATTTTTTAAAAAGTGGCTCTGATGGGTGAGATGGGTGACATTTTAATATAATCCTTAGTAGCAGCTTTTGAATTAAGATCATGGGATATATAATTGAAGCTTCACAGCCTCCCCATCCCACGATACCGTATGTGGCTATTGATTGGAATAGTGCAAAATATATGCATCTAATTGTTTGAAGTTTCAGGATTGATCTGAGAGAGAGAAATATATAGCACAATTTGCGGAGTCTTTTTGTTGTAAAATTGACATGGTCCTCCCAACGCAGTTGGTCATCTATAACAATCCCCAGATATTTAATTGAACTTGATGACATGATAAGAATAAACAAAACTAAACTATCTATTCTATTGCCCGGCCTTTAGCAGACCACAACATTCAGGAGTGTCCGGGAGCAAAAGGCAATAAATAGATCGTTGATATTAAAATGCTATCGTCAAGGAAGCTAAAGTTATGCGAGAGTTTATTGCCGTCCTTGCTCAGTCAATATTAGGATATTATCAGAGCTCCATAACTGGTAAACCAAGCTTATGTGAAGATTGCTGAGATATAATCACAAGTTTGCCTATAATATTTAAATTAACCTCCGGATGCTGTAAGAAAATAAGACGACTTCTCCGCTGAGATAATCATTGGTTTGACCATAATATTAAAACGGGCTGCCCGATGCGGCAATTGATTGAGATGCGTCGCCGATTATCGTTACTACCATAGATAATAAAGAAGAAAACTAGAAGTGCCTTCAGTCCATAATTGAGTGGAAACAAGTGTTCCATTTAGCCCAATCGTCCAGCGCGAGCGCTCTGTCCTACTTACATATACTCACCTGACATCGCAGATCTCCATCCCATTGGAATTTCGTAAACAAAGTTTTGTAATGGGAATTTAAGAGGAGACCCGGTCTCCATTTGAACAATGGGTATCTGTGGTTCAGTATATCCTGGTCATCCGCCTCCAAGACCTAGACAAACCTCACCCCATGAACCCGGGCACCCCTGCTAAATCACCAAACGTAGCGATCCATTTGGGGTGACCTACGGCAGAGGTGTTGGTTATCCAATAAAGGTTCCCAGGGCGGCGGTACCCATTCCCGCCTCTCAAATGGAAAAACTGTTGCTGGTGCTGTCGCTCTTACTCCCCCGAATACTGAGCGAAAGGGACAACTGCACCCCAGGCTGAAAATACCTAAGTAGAATCATCTAAATCGAAGTTTTGTATTCTCCATTTTTCTCCTCCAAAACTGGACCGATTTTTAAGATTTTTTTACTAACTGTATTAGAAGAAAATACTCTATGTCTGTAAGTTTTGCTTTATAAAAATAGATTGTCTAATATGTATACTGAATATCTGATGATGGCGTTGAAACCAGGCATTTTTAACGATTTTTGGAGGGTCCTAACTCCTGAAAGAAGTAACTTATCAAAAAAACCAAACGTACCGACACGCTAGTGGCTGATTTCAATATTATTTTTAAAAAAAATTCCTCTATTGTCAAAATCCAGAGAGGAAATTGGGGAATACGTTTGTATGAACAAACACCGCCCAGTTTCCTCTTAAGCCCCGATTATTATTACTTTTTTCAATCGTCACGCAAAATGAAAGGAAGCCTAAGGATAATAACATCATTCTTTTCTATTTAGAAATCTTTCATTCATAGTGGAATTTCATTTTAATATGTCTTTTTTGTGGAATATAACACCTTTATTAGGTACTTTCTTTTACTTTTTTTATACAAAAAGTGAAAAAGTCATTTGACGAATTCGTATAAATTAAATGAGGTACCTACAACAGGCGTAACAGTGATTTACTTATGATAAAGACAAACAACACCAATTTGTGACGTGCTCGCTGAGATAGAGGAACGCAAGACCCGCTCGAAGAACGTCATTTTACTCAATGTCCCCGAGTGTAATTCGAACTCAACCACGGTGAGCGTCTTGGAGGATGGAAAAAAGGTATTAGCAGCTATTAGTGAAATTAATAGCGAGTTCAATCTAGAAGATGTGAAAATTTACAGGCTTGGAAGTAAAATTCCAAACAAAACCAGGCCAATTAAATTAGAATTTGATGAAGTCAAACAGGCAAAACTTATACTCTTTAACAAAACTACTCTGTCCAATGGAATTATAATCAAACCTGACAGAACTCTACAACAAAGACAACATTTAACTGACCTCTGGAAGGAATTAGAAGAGAGGAAAGAAAAGGGTGAAGTCGATTTACGAATCAAACATTTCAATGGAATTCCCAAAATCATCAAAACTCAAGCAAAAAACTGAAAAACAAACAGAACAGATTTTCTAGACTAACAGGATATTATCAAAATGTACGGGGAATGCGTACGAAATTGCACCAACTTAAAACTAACTCCCCAATATTCTCACACGACATTCTGTTTTTAACTGAAACATGGTTAAATGCTGATATCAGCTCGTCAGAATTAGGCCTACATCACTATACTACATATCGTTCTGATCGAAATTCTATTACAAGCAAAAAGTCTAACGGAGGAGGTGTGATGCTGTGCGTATCCAAGAATATATCATCTACTAAATTACCGGTTAAACACAAAAGTGTTGAACAAATTTTTGTATTGCTCAATATACCCAATGGAAAAATTATTATCGGCTGTGTCTATATCCCACCTGCATCGGATTTGCAAACATATAAAAATCACAATGAGGACATAGAAGTACTCAAATTCAAATATCCTAAAGCAAAATTCATTATTGCCGGTGATTATAACCTTCCTAACTGGACCAGCCAAGATGACAATGGACCTGCTACAAACCAAGCCGAATTACAGTGTGCTAAATGCAGTGAAATTGTGATATGTCTTTATTCTTGGGACTAACTCAATCAAACAAGATTTTCAACTTTAACAATCGAATGTTGGATTTAGTGTTTTCAAGTGATTCGAAAATAGTAGTTGAGCTATCCGACGAATTATTATTACCGTTAGATCAACACCACCCACCATTGGACATTATCATAACAAATTTGCCTTTAACATCTTCAAAAAAAACAAGTGCCCCATCGTATAACTTTTCCAAAGCTGAATACCATCATATTACTGAGTACCTTATCCAAACAGATTGGTCCTTTTTAGATGAGGATAATAATATAAATGATCAATTAGAACACTTTTACACGATTTTAAATACCTCTATAGAACAATTTGTTCCCAGGGTTAGCTTCACATCATATAATTATCCGAAATGGTTTTCAAGGGAATTAACTAATTTAATTAATAAAAAAAAATGTATCCACAGAAAATATAAACATACCAGAAATCCTAACGATTATATAACATTTACTAAACTACGAAAACAATGTAAAGAATTATCAATAAAATGCTATAATAACTATGTTAACGTAATAGAAAATGAGGTACGTCGTCACAATGTGAAAAAATTCTGGAATTTTACTAAATCTCAGCGAAACGACAACTGTGGATATCCTAATAGCATGTATTTTAAAGGAAAATGTGCCGACAGTATCGAGGGTATAGTTAATCTCTTTGCTGACTCATTTAAAAGTGTTTACGACAAAGATATTCCCGTCAATGCAGTCTCCAGTGCTTCAGTGGAAGAGTCATTAAACCTAAGCCAATGTTTCATAAAATTAGAATCTATAGAAAGGGGCATAAACGCATTAGATAGTAATAAATCTGCTGGACCGGATGGTATTCCTCCCATATTTTTAATAACTTGCATTGATAGTTTGATATATCCCTTACACAAACTTTTTAACAAATCCTTAGCATCTGGCTGTTTTCCGGCTCTGTGGAAAAAGAGTTATTTAACGCCTATTCATAAAAAAGGTGACAAAAGCGATATATCAAACTATAGACCTATTTGTATTATGTCTGCTTTACCCAAACTTTTCGAGTCATTAGTATTAGATACCATTGTAAAACCTATCAACAATATTATTGTTCCTAACCAACATGGCTTTATCAGAGGTCGATCTACCTTAAGTAATTTAACTATCTATAATAATTACATATCCGAATCCCTTAGTCTGAAACAACAAGTGGATTCTATATACACCGATTTCAGTAAAGCATTTGATAAGGTTCGACATCACATTCTTATATCCAAACTCCGGCTGTTAGGCATCAAAGGAAGTTTATTGACATGGATTATCAGTTACCTCAGTAATAGAGTGCTTAGTGTCAGGATTAATTTTATAGAATCCTATGTATTCGAGGCCACAAGTGGTGTCCCGCAAGGGTCCCACCTCGGCCCAATACTCTTCTTAATATTCATTAATGACATTGTAAACATATTTAAAGATGTACAAGTCCTACTTTTTGCAGATGATCTAAAATTGTTTAAAAGAATACGAAATATATATGATTGCCTAATTTTACAAGCTAATTTAGATGAATTTTTTAAATGGTGCGAACAAAATATGTTATTTTTGAATATTGAGAAATGTCAAGTAATACGATTTTCCAGAACTCATTCTCATATTTTACATGAATATAATTTAAATAATGTTAAATTAACACCAGTATTACAAATTCGCGACTTGGGAGTTATATTCGATTCAAACTTAACATTCACAACACATATAGATGATATAACTAATAAGGCTTTAAAGATTCTTGGCTTCCTTTGTAGAACCCTAACTGATTTTAAGTCCATGGATTGCATGAAAACACTCTACATTTCATTAGTCAGATGTCAAGTAGAATATAATTCACCTATTTGGTCCCCTTTCTATAAAGTACACTCTAACAAAATAGAATGTGTTCAACACAAATTTCTTAGGTACTTAAATTTCAAACTCAAAATTCCAATAGAAAACATTAATTATTTAAGTTTAATGAATCGACTAAATTTAATTACGCTGTCTGACAGAAGAATTATTTCAGACCTAATTTTATTGTACAGAGTTATGAACAACCTAATTGACAGCCCTGCCATCGTTTCTAGTATTAAACTCCATGTACCGACAAGGAATACTAGACAAAATATAACATTCTTTTGCAACACATACACAACCAACTATCAATCACACTCACTTACCAATAGGATGCATGATTTAGGCAACAAGTTTGGTGGTATTGTAGATGTATTCGCTGATTCCCTTTACATTCTAAAATGCAATTTAAACCAACACTTTGTGGAATCCTACAAATTATTGTAACGTGGGTATAATATATTTAACGATTTGATGTGTTATTGTAATGTTTTATATTATATTTTGTTCTATGTTATTGTTAAATATTACATTGTTTAAAATATTTCACAGTTTTAAGCAAGAATATACAAGTGGTTTTTTTTTTAAAAACTACTTGTATATTCTAAGTTTTTTCACTTTTATAACGTTTGATATAAATTCTATGTATGTGTAATCCTCGATATCTTAAATATTATTTTATAATCTATGTAAAAGCCCCTACGGGCGTATAAGAACAATAAATAAATAAATAAATAAAGACAGTAACTTGGTGTTGTACATCATTTAAGAGGGTATGCTAGTCTAGAAAAAAATACATATTTTGATTGTTTAGATATTCAAGAATATCTCCTTAAAAGGATTTTTTAAAATTCGAATTATTTTAAATGTACCTAATAGCTATTTTATTTTGAGCGGTTTAGACGGAATCTAACTAGAATCTAAATAGAGCAAAACTTTTAGGCCTTGTGCGCACTAGCGGCTAGCCGCGCAGGCGGTCAACCGCGTGGCCAGCCGCGTTTTTATTGTAGTATGCAACCGCTCATATCCGTACGCAGCCAACCGCCGAAAAATTTCATACTAAAATGAAATGAAAATGAGGCTTAACGCGTGTTTCTCCAAACTACTTTTTTAAAGACGGTTGACACATCTAAAATTCTATTTGAGCCTTCTCTATACATTACTTTATCGCGCTAACTAAAACTATAAAAAAAATTACTATTTTTAAAGAATTCGGAAAAGTCAAAACTGGGAAAAAAATCTCTTTTTTATTTCAGACACCTGCCATTTTGCGAAAAAAAAAATTTAACTTTTCCTTAGTTCGGGCCATAGCAGCATTTGTTTGGATTAAGAATGAATTTAGTTTCTTTTTTTCAAATTACTAGGTAGGAGGGTTGCAATTGTGTTGACCAGGGCGCGCCATTTTTTTGAAACCCCCCACTTCAAAACCCTGTAACTTTTCAAATTTTTAATTTTTTGTTTTACGTATTCTTTAATGTATAAAATTTGGTTAAATGATGGCTATTAAAAATATTATTGTTTTTTTATGGCACCTGAAAAAATACCTACAATTCATGTTTCTAGACTAAAATACCCCCTTTTTTTTTTTTTTTTTTTTTACATAAGCTCCACACAGGAGGCCCTGAGGCAAATAATTTCCCTGAGGGCCTATGTCATCTTTAGGGATGCTGTGTGGAGGGTCTTTTAGGGAAAGGAAGGAGAGGAGGGTTCTGGGAAGGAAAAGGGTTTAAGGGGTGGGTAGGAATCTGGGGTTCAGTGTGTCCTGGTCATCAGACCTAAACACACCTCATCCCATGAACCCGGGCACCTCTGCTAAATCACCAAACGTAGCGAACCACTTGGGGTGACCTATGGCAGAGGTGTTGGTTATCCAATAAAGGTTCCCGGGGCGGCGGTACCCATTCCCGCCTCCCAAATAACCCTCCCAAATGGCCCTTAACTTATACGTAAACGCGAATTACCTCTTAATACGTTTTTGTGTTTTATATTTATTATATCTTAATATTTTTCTATGAAAGTTATCGGATGTCTTGCTCGTAAAAGTAATGTGATATTCACAAATTTTTATTTTCATATAATATATAAAAAATTATCCTTTTTTATTTAATTCTAGCTGTTTCTGATCGTTTCATTTGTAAGACGTTGTTAATTTGTTCGCGTTAAAGGTTTATTGAAATCCGTGTTCATCGAAGTAAAAGTTATAAATAGAGTTTCAATTTCCTTGTGCAGTTGACCTTTATTGCAAAGCAATAAGGTGCCAATAAGTCATTATTTTTCCACTCGAACTGCATCGTATAACGACGATACTAACAGTCTTTCTGAGAATTCCAGATTTATAACCGACAATTCCGTAGACAATTATTTTTCCCGTAGAGTGTGGTCTGCCATTTGAACTTTTGTTTCTTTGAAAATCATCGTTAAAAACATTATTATATTTATAGCTAGTTGGAAAAGTTGATGTGACCTACATTTAGTATTGATACTAAAGAACACAAACATTACGTTAAAATAAATATACTATTAGTTCTGATACTTTGATGTATTCAACTATTTTAATAATATGTGAAATTAGTTTCAAATGTCCATTTGACTTCTTTTTTTTTTTTTTTTACATTAACTCCACACAGGAGGCCCTGAGGAAAATAATTTCCCTCAGGGCCTATGTCATCTGGGATGCTGTGTGGAGGGTCTTTTTAAGGAGAGGAAGGAATGAACATTGGTCTTGAAGAGACCCATGTTGTAGGAAGGAGGAAACACAGAGGCCGGCAAATCATTCCACAGCCGAGCTGTTGAACACAAGAACGAGTCGAAGAAACGACCCGTTCTCATGTGACAAATGTCAACTGTGTACAAATGTTGGGCACGCGTTTGGCGTGTTTCCCGACTATGCACCGGTGCCGAAGGGATCAATGATGCTAGTTCCTCGGAGCATCTTCCATTGTAATACCGGTAGAACAAGGATAGCATTCCCACCCGACGCCTGTGCTCTAAAGATTGCATTTCGTCTGTTAAGATGGGAGAATCTATCAAACGGACCGCCCGTTTCTGCACAGAGTCGAGGGTATTTTTCAGGTATTTTAGAGCTCCAGACCAGAGGTGGCTGCCAAATTCAACCGTGGGGCGCACTTGCGATTTGTACAGGGTTAGCAGTTGTGTACTATTAAAGTATCTGCGGGCCCTGTACAGTACGCCCAGTTTTTGGGAGGCTAACTTTACTCTGGCTTCGATGGAGCCCCCATACCTGAGCTGGTCACTTAGGGTTACACCAAGCATATCAATGGAGGGCCTGTTCGGAAGATTGCTTCCGTTGAAAGAGACTAGATTTTCATTGCGATCCCTTTTAGACGTAATCAGACAAGATTGGGTCTTTGAAACATTAAATTCAACGAGATTATTTTTACCCCAAGAGAAAACACTCTCGAGGTAACCGTCCATTCTTTGCTTCAAAGCCTTACGAGCTGTTGGAGTTTGTGAGCCCTTTGGGGGCTTGTCAAACAAAAAGCTATCATGAACTGTACTGTCATCCGCGTAACAGTGAATTGGTGCACATGACAAAAGGTCGTTGATGTGCAACAAAAACAGAGTTGGAGACAGAACCGATCCCTGCGGGACGCCAGCATTTATCGAGTGAGAGGAAGAGGTGAAACCATCGACTACCGTCTGAATCGACCTCTCCCTCAAGAAGTCGGCAATCCACGTACACAGGGATGCGGGAAGTCCGTAAGAATGCAGTTTGTTGACAAGTCCTCGGTGCCAAACCCGGTCAAAGGCCTTGGATATGTCCAGTGCAACCGTTTGGGTCTCACCGAAACGTTCCAGGCATCGCCCCCAAACATGCGTCACATACGCGAGAAGATCACCGCACGAGCGGTTCCGCCGGAATCCGTATTGACGGTCGTTAATAATTTTGTTCTTCTCGAGGCATGTGAGCAGTTTGTCGTTGATCACACGTTCCATCACCTTAGACAGAACTGATGTGATCGCTATGGGGTGGTAGTTGGCCGGGTTGGAGCGGTCACCCTTCTTTGGAATAGGATGGATAACCGCTTTTTTCCAACCAGAGGGCACAGAGCCAGTCTTCAGGGACAGTTTAAAAATCTTCGTCAAAATTGGAGCTATTTCTGCAGCGCACCTTTGCAGTACCAGGGCAGGTATTCCGTCAGGCCCACTAGCTTTATTAACATCAAGCCCTCGTAGAACATGGAGTACTTCCCGATGCCGGATCATCAGCTTTTTCATACGAAAACCGCAGTGAGGAACCGACGTCGGGACAGCACCTTGGTCATCGAGGGTTGAGTTATCCGCAAACATTTTACCTAGTAAGTTAGCCTTTTCGGTGGCGGTGTTTTCTAGTGAGCCGTCAGGTCTGATAAGAGGTGGCAGACTGGATTTGCAGAAATTGCGACCTATTGAGCCCGCAAGCGACCAGAATTGCCTGCTGCCATGCGGGCATGCAGTCAGCTTTCTGCTGATCTGCTGGTCGTGCTCGAATTTTGACCTATTTATGATTCTCTTGGTTTCCTTTGCCATTTTGTTGTAAGCTGTTCTGTCTTCGGATGTTCTAGATGTGTTGTAGGCTCGGTAAGCCGCGTTTTTTCGTCGCATTGCTTCAGCGCATTGTCGACTGAACCACACTTTTCTCTTCAGCCTCTCGTTTGGTGGTCTGAAGTTTACAGGGATTGATGTCGTCACCAGGCAGTGGTCGGACGATCCTAAAGGCACTGTGACTTCAATACTGTAACCGTGTGGCACAGTAGTTAAAAATAGGTCTAACAGATTGGAACGGTGAGTCTGGACATCAGGAACCCTTGTAGGCTCCTGAACCATTTGCTCCAATCCGTAGCAAAGGGCAAAGGATTCCGCTTGGCGTCCAGCCGAGTCTGTTGATCCTGAGAACTTCAACCAAGGTTCGTTATGAACATTGAAGTCCCCCAGGACCACAAACTCTGCCATAGGGTAGCGGGGCAAGAGGTCATCAATAGTGTCGCTTAAATGTTTGAAGAGCTCGGACGTGTCTGATTCGCTAAGGTTCGGTGAGCGGTATAAACACGCGTAGAATCTTACCGTACTGGCAAGATTGACGCGTACCCACATTACGTCGAATCTGGAGTTTTCCAGATTCAACAGTCGCACACAGTTGACGTCAGCTCGACTATAGAGACTATATATATATATATTAGATGAGCTAGAACTTCATCAATTTATAACACATGACTTGGGTATTCGTAACATTAAAATAAGTGACATTTCTGAGTACTTTGTGGTACCTATATCAAATTACCAAATGCTGACACAGGAATTTCTATCATTGACCCCCAGAATAACAACATTGAATTCTTTTGGGGCAGAGATCTGAAGAAGCTGCAAAACTTGTAGTGCGGTGAGCTGCGGACTGCGGCGTCATAAAATCAGCACCGCTCGTTTGTCTGAAATTTCTATTTCAACCCAATTATTATATATATATTAATAATATCAGCTCGCAATATTGTCCCACCGTGAGACTTTGATGTTTACAAATATCATTTAACTAATTGACCATCGTTAAGTTCTAGCATGTATGCTTTTTTTCCATTAGGATTTTACTGCCCTCAAAATATTAATTTTGCTTGTTTCCCTTTGTTTCAGGTGAGTAACGAATTCCATTTTAAAGAAGTTAGAATACCACCAGAGTCGGTAAGTATATTTATTCATTTTCAGGAAATCGATAGTTTACATTTTTTCAGTTTTTACATTTGTGTAAAGCCAAAATAAACCATTTATGATTTTCGTTATTTGTTTTTGGGGTGTTATGCCGTGTTGCGCTACCTCCTTCTTTAGCCAACGTTTCGGACACTGCAACGATGTCCGAAACGTTGGCTAAAGAAGGAGGTAGCGCAACACGGCATAACACCCCAAAAACAAATAACGAAAATGCTTTTGGCCGTGAAAATCTTAAAACTTATCCAATTATGATTTTCTCCTTTGTGACAAATTCTAAAGACAAGATGTGAAAAATAAACAACATTATAATGCATTCATTCATATATTATAAGGTCCGGAATAAACGATTTATTGACTTTGTTATATTCTTTAACTGTCGAATTTTTTTTTTCAATTGACGCTGGATTTTATTGAGCTCCGTAATTAGTCACTATCAACTCCCCAACTACACGAAGAATCTTCAAATGAGAAAAATATAATGAAGAGTGAGGAAAAAGTAGAATAATGATTACAAACTAGCTGTTAAAACACCTGTATTACCGTCAATCTTTCCATATTCGGAGAGATACTACATATTCACAAATTCGTATCAGTTAAACCTAGGGGGCAACCTCCCCATCCGACCTGCTGACGGAAGTAGCGACATCTTGTGACGAATTCTTGAATTCGAAACCGAATTATAACAGTAGCTTTGTGTGAAATTCCACGTACACAGATGTTATTTGTGGCGCGGCTAGTATGGCGTGCCGTGGCTCGTATGGCGTGCCGTCAGACACGCACTCGAAGCTGGGTTCTGAAATTCAACCACGCGGACGTTAGTGTATTAATACTGTTCGATTCGATTGGAAAATTTTACAGGAGACGATAAAGCGATTACTTCCTCTTTTTCATCTCCTTTATCATCAGCCTCACAATATACCCCATCGGGATGCCGTACTCCCTCTGGCTCCTTACGGTTGAAAGGAGTTGGAACTATTGTTGGGTATTCACATAAAATAAATAATATCGAACAATTTTTTAAACTATTTAAAAACCTGAAGATTTATACTCGTGTGATGGAATAAAATAATTCATTTTTTATTTTCTTTGTGTTAAGCAATAATTATAGATTGTAGTTAACTTATTTTACCGGTAGTTTTTATAATAAACCTAAAAAAATGTCCAAATTAATTCAGTTTTTAGCCAGGCTGTTACTTGAATATTAAGTGACACCACTACTCTCCCAAAAATGGTGCTTGAATCTATTTGTAGTGAATATCTAATACAAATTATTCCTTAATTCCATAAGTTTTAGAATTTTTAACTCTAATTAAAAATACAGGACGCACTGTCTTCTACTTCTATTAAAATATTACGAGGTTTATAAGATCAGGTCCTCCTATCGCCCCGTGGCATCGGGTCCCCCGTTCGATGTCCGCCAGTGACTCATTGGTATTCTGGTCGGACGGGGACGGAGTGACTCGAGTGTTGGCAGTAGTAGCCGCGGCCGTGACTCACCGGATTTCCCCTCAGCTAATAACCAGCCGCAGCCAACAAACCTGTCTGCTCCTTTTGAACTCCTGGCAGAGTTTATAATTTGCAGGTGCGAATCAAAGCTTATTGTATTCAAATCCAATCATTTTCAATGGCGTGACTTCACTCTCTGAATGATAAGATGCTCAATTCTTGTGTGTTCCTTAGTTCTAGTTCCCTTAATTTAAGATTCTTGAATTTCGGCTAAAGGGAAGGAGAAAAAGCTAGATTCTGTAAAACTGAAGAAATTCTGCGTGCTGAAGCAGCCAAACACGTGACGAGATCCTCTTTGATGACGATGAGGTTTTATTGGCATCATGTAGTCAAAATGTGGTGCTGGAGAAAAATGTTCAGAATTCCACGGACAGCCAGACGCACAAACGTGTCCATTCTGGAAGAGCTAGGCATCCACAATAGGCTTTCAACTATTTGCCTATAACGTATCTTAAGATATTTTGGGCACGTTGCTCGCCAAAGTGATGACTCAATTTTGGAGAAACTCATAGTCACTGGCACAGTAGAAGGAAGAAGAAGCAGAGGAAGGTCATCAATCCGCTGGAATGACCTAGTACTTTCACTGGTACGTCAGTGTCCGCAGTCCGTAGTCCGCAGTCCGCAGCTCTGCACGCAGCGTAGAGAGGACGTTCCTTTCCAGGACCGCGAGGGAACCTTGTCCACCATGGAAATTGGAGTAGGGGTCACGATTCTCAACAATGAGGAACCGACGTGATAATAAGTCAATTAGCACAGCTTTTGAGTCTAATTTGAATTTCTTGGTCAGTGCGTATTTTTTCAGTTGTGGTAAAATAATCATTTACCGTGATGTGGGGTTACCTTTGAATTGAAAGTCGACTTTGATCATCGTCGATATTCTCGCTACCACTCAGAAATTACTCAGTACTTTTTATTAGTTTTTCTAGCAACGAGGATACAATTTTATTTCTATTTATTTATTTATTTTTAGTACATTTACATAACAAAGGTATAATATATTGTCCTCCACACTAGGAGTTCACCTGTATTGTAGTTCAAAGAGTTTGAGTTCAAAGATGCAAATTGGAAAAGTTGTTTTACGCTACCTTTCAAAAACTAAGACAGTACGCCATATTAATTTTTAAAAATATTTTTCAATTGTTCAATTCCTTAAAATAGAGCTGAAACTCTGACAAAACTGGGTGTTTTTTAAGAATTAATATTTTTATACTTATTGTTTGTAGCACCAAAGATCACCACTCTTCTTGAAAATAAGAAAAGCTAGTTGTATGCCAACGGACGACCATTACAAGATGCAATATCGTTAAGCTTGCCATATGACCGGACTTAGTTCAGATTGTCAGGACTTGGCAACTGGCACTGTCCGGACTTTATCCAAGCCTTTTGGCGTAAACATGAAACGTCCATAACCAACCATACAGAGAAAATAATTTTCCCGCATTTAGTTAATTTAAATTACCCCTTCGTACTGTCTGTATTACCTGAATGTAATTAATTATTTATAGCAACCCGAACTATTATTTTTTGAAGTGAGAACTTCTCTAGCACCGCTGTGATTTGAAACTCGATGAAACGAAAAAGCGACACTAAAAAGAGACAATACCTCTATAGGATTTAGCCTGCGAGAGAATGAGATAGATTAATCGGTGTCCTCTTTGTGCAGTGCTTCGTAGCCTCCAAAAGTTTCATTTCTACCGCGTGTGAACTGCTCACTTGTATTTTTATTTATTTTATTGCGTTTTATATAATTGTAGTGAAGTGAAAACTTCTTTGGCACCGTTGTGGTTTGAAAATCTATGAAACGAAAAACCGACACTATAAAGAGGCAAACGCAACTCAGAATCAAGTCAACTCAACATCTCTTTGAAAAGTCATTAAAAACTATGAAAAAGATATTTTAAAATAGCCCATAACCCTAACGTAACCTATTTAACCAATTTTTTATATATTTTTTTCAACACTTTTTAATGACTTCAAAGGAGGTTCTGAGTTGATTTCATTCTGACTCGTCTGGTCACTGAGACAAACGCATACATCTATAGGATTTAGCCTGCGAGATAATGAAATAGAATGAGATAGAATAATCGGTCACCTCTCTGAGTGCGGTGGTTCGTAGCCCATCGGTCTCCTCTTTGTGCGGTGCTTCGTAGCAACCCAAAGTTTCACTTTTACCGCGTGTGAACTGCACACAGTTTTTTTGTTTTATTACAGCCTATGTAAAACTAAAATACATTATTTAAGTTGATTTACGTATTTTAATTTTTTTAAAACACACCAAACATCTGAACATGTAGTTATTAAATAATGAAAAAAATGTAGAATGGGGAATATGTCAGATTATTTGTATCCAAGTCATTCAGCGTTGAAACAAGTCAGAACGTCAGACGTCGGATGGATCAATGACGCGTACTAATTCAATATTCATGAGATTCATTCATATTCAAGAAGCATTGGGTCCACGAGCCGGCTATCAAAAGGGGATGAAATGATGATGATGATGAGCTAACTTCTGCGAATTCTATTATGATGTACATTCATTTCCATTCTGGTTGAAATGTTTTTTTTTGCTATCGGGTGGTATCATTCAGCCGCGAGCGGTTGGTTTGTGGAAAACCGTCCAATGAATGGAATTATGAGCATTGCTCGTTGTATAGACTGAAAATGTTTTTTTTTTTTTTAATTCAGTGCGGATAGCGAAACCACCAAGATCCAATTAAAGTCGTAGATTCTGTGCAATTTTAGTCATTCATACAGATATTGAAACAACTTACGGTGAAAGTGATGTAAGTAATTAAACGCATATGACGTGTATTATTATTTACGTTCCACTTAAGTTTAACACTAATTTGGGGGCATACATTAATTACGTGAGCAGTTTTTCTTCCAATCTAGACCCCTCCCCCCCCCCCCCCCTTGGTGAGATAAATTTGGGCCACTTCGTATATTTTTTTTCCAAGTATCGTGAGGCTGGACCCCCCCCCCTTTTTGAACTTACGTAATTAATGTATGCCCCCCTTACATATGCAAAGTGAAGAGAAACTTGTTATAGAGGTTATAGAGGTGTGCTACAACAATGCATACAGGCAACTTATGCAACTACCGAGGTTCTGCAGCGCCTCCACGATGTTCACCGAAGGGAGGGTGCACTCATTCCCAGCATTACTTCGCAACCTAACCTAACCTAACCTAACCTAACCTAACCCCCCCCCCTTTTTGAACTTACGTAATTAATGTATGCCCCCCTTACATATGCAAAGTGAAGAGAAACTTGTTATAGAGGTTATAGAGGTGTGCTACAACAATGCATACAGGCAACTTATGCAACTACCGAGGTTCTGCAGCGCCTCCACGATGTTCACCGAAGGGAGGGTGCACTCATTCCCAGCATTACTTCGCCACCGGCTATCCAGCTTCTGGAGCAGGATACGGAAATCAAACAACATCATTGTCGTGGCTGCATCCGGGTGGCTCAGCTCCCCACTGAACGATGGATGCAAATGATGAGGCGACCTCCCTGATGGACGATAAAAAAAAAACAATATTTCTTTTTTAAATTTTAATTTCTGTTTTATTTTTGTTTAATTTTATTTTGTTTTTAATTTTTTGATTAATTTTTATTATTATTATTTATGTTCGAATTTTATTTTCATTTTTTATTTAATATGGCAGACTGGGATTGCACTACCCTCCCAGCCCTGCTGGAATAAAAACTTAAATAAAAATAAATAAATAAAAAATATGTTTCCTCTTTTAGCTGTCGTAGCAATATAATCCTAATTATTCTGACGTCACTTATAGAGCTTTTACTAGATGAGTGACATATTTTTTAACTTCGAATTATTTTGTTCTTGATCACGGATGCACTGAAACTGGGGATAATGTGGGATTGTTAATTTACAACAAAATTATTATTTTAAAAAAATGTATGGTTATTTTAATTTAGCAGTTAATTAATTATCATTGAAGAAGAAGATAACACTAATAATCTATACAAAAATATGAAAGAGAACAAGACACAGAAAAATAAAATGATAACCGTCGCAACTGGGGCCTGGACCCAGAACCGCTCGTCTTACCGGACAGACGCCTTAGTGGGCATACATTAATTACGTCAGCAGTTTTTCTTCCAATTTAGACACCTCATCCCCCCTTGTTGAGATAACTTTGGGTCACTTCGTATATTCTTTTCAAGCAAAGTGAGATTTTGCTGGACCCCCCCTCCCCTTTTGAGCTCACGTAATTAATGTATGTCCCCTTACCAATTCGGCTACAGAGACCTCTTATTTAAACGTAATTTTTGTCAATCTCATATGACAAATTTCAGAATCTCTACATATTATAAATTAAAGTCCTTCGCCGTGTATTTCTGTCTATCTGTTAGTCTGTTCGCGATAAACTCAAAAACTTCTGAACGGATTTTCATGCTGTTTTCATCAATAGATAGAGGGATTCACGAGGAAGGTTTAAGTATATAATTTGTCAAGGTTTTGTGTAAATTGGTTGAAATATATAATATATAAAGGAGAATGTCCGTATGTGGCGGACGAGCGGGCTGGCAAGCGGGCGGTGTTGATTTGATTTGTATGCAAATCTACAGTTTTGTGGCGAGGTTGACGAAATAGAGTTAAATTTAGGTATAACAAATAGAATTAAATTTAGGTATAACATTCCCATTATTTGAAGCGTCAACAACAAGCATAATATTATGAAAGTTCAAAGAATTGGGAATGAGTAATAGTTCCGTATTTCCATTTATGAGGACAACAGCGAGTCTTCCGACTTGCTTGTAATTCAAATTGGATTACGAGTCCGGGTACCTACTTATACGGAAGGGGTGGGATGTGGAGACAGTGTGCTCTTTCATCCAATAGCCACCCTTCCCAAGGCGATGTTAAAATGCAACCGTAACCTCCGTTGTTTGTCAGAGCGCTATATCCTTAAGACTGCTCCACAGTTTTCTCAGTAAAACTTTTATTCATTTTTTATTCAATCTACTCGTGTATTTTTAACAGCTGTTTTCTTAGCAGCCAGTAAACGTCGAGCTTTTCCTGTTGCAAAGTAATATGGACACAGAATAAGCGGGACGTGTTCCAGGGGTGTAAGAAACCATGAATAATTATATTACTTTGAACTGCCGGAGAAATAAATGTCAGCTTAACAGTCACATTACAGTCAAAGTGGAAATGGGCACTTTGGTGTGAAGGCAAGGATAAATACAGTTATAATATTAACACAGTAAATTGTTTTCCCTTTTGCCTTACCTATCTAGTGACGTCGTTAATTTGAGTCATAAAATTAGGTACCTTACTAAACTCTATTTTAAATTAATTAAACTAACGAGATTAACGATTTATTTATGGAGGCCGCCGTAAATGACCAACAAACTAACCATCACGCCGATTCCGCAGAGAGGTAGGGAGAGAGGCGGACCGCCAAACAAATCTGTTTTTTTCGGCACACACTCTTTGTGAAACAATGTATCACATTCATACATACTCTTATATTATTTTGACTCTCGCCACTTGATCGTGCTGTGTCTTTCTTGGGCGTCCCCAACTTAAGCTACCATTCATATTTGCGTCATATATTTTCATTACATACCTTTCTTCGTTCATCTGCTCTACATGCCCAAATCATCTTTCTTGAACTCATTACGAAATCAACCTTGCATTCTTTGTAAATTTCAACATTTCACACACGATCATACATGGTTTTACCACACAGGTCTCATTTCTACAGCATTCAGTCTACTTTCATCCTTCCTCTGCCAGTTCCATACCTCACTGCCATACATCACGGTAGGTACCAGCACTCTATTGTGAAAAAAAAATTACCAATGCGAATTAAGAATATTTATTTAATTAGTTATACCGCTTCTCTGCTAGATAGGCCTCCATGTTTGAAAGTTCTTATTACTTTTACACCGAGTTTTAAACCCTTTTACCGAGTTTAATAATAAATTAGTTCCACTAGGTCTACTAAAAAAACATTTCTTCGTCATTTTTGTTTTTTTTTTTGTGTACCTCTTTTTACATTAGCTCCATACAGGAGGCCCTGAGGAAAATAAATCCCCACAGGGCCTATATCATCTTTGAGGATGCTGGGTCGAGGGTCTTTTTAGGAAAGGAAGTTGAGGAAGTTCTGGGAAGGAAAAGGGTATTAGGGGTGGGTAGGAATCTGGGTCAGTTTGTCCAGGAGTGATGGACGTATGAATCTATCCCTCCTACTTTGGTGCAAGGCGGTGTTCCGAGAGAGTACGGCTGGAGAAATCAAAGGGACTCCCTCAATCCGATCCTGCCTGACACGCAGCTGGTGGGCAGACGCATCCGTCGCCAAGACCCGGACAAATCTTTACCTTTGTACCTAGATATCTATCTGGTTTCTAGCATGATGTTCTACGTATTATAAATTTGTCTTGTATTAAGCTCTCAATTTTCAAAGTAAATTGTCTTAAAAATGTGTTTGACCCTCTCCGACACATCGTTGAATCTCTAATAACTTCTTTATCCCGACCGTTTTGAAGGCGGCAACGGCATAATCAGATTTCCACCCCCGCCCCCACCCCCCTACTAGCTGGCTGGTTAGTACATACCCTCGCATTTTGGCCACGTTTCGGTAACAGTATTTCAGTCGCGATATTAAAACTACTTAGGTAACTTTCGCCGCTCCGTTGTCACTACTTGTTTAAAAGCTCAGCGAAAACAGTTTTTGTTTCTGAAACTCTGCCAAATGCGTGACTGTGCATCGCTTTTGCTTTCGTACCCGAAATATAGTAAGTACATTTTGAAGGGGAAAGTTCTCTTTAAACATGTCCCGTAATTTGTCCGAAAAGTTATGCTAATTGTTGAACTTTTTTGACTTAAGAGGAAACCGGGCGGCGTTTTGCCCATACAAACGTATTCCCCAATTTCCTCTCTGGATTTTGACACTACTATAAATATGTTTTAATGTAATAAAGATATTGACCACTAGAGTGTCGGTACGTTTTGCTTTTTTGATAAGTTACTTCTTATAAAAGTTAGAACCCTCCAAAAATCGTTAAAATTGCCTGGCTTGAACGCCATCAACAGACATCCAGTATAAAAAAACAAAACAACGTATTTTAAAAAAAGCAATACTATTTTCTACGAGTATTTTCTTCTAATAGAGTTAGTAAAAATAATCTCAAAAATCCGTCTAGTTTTAAAGCAGAAAAATGGGGAACACATCAACCTCGATTTTCATGATTTTTTTTAGGTATTATCAATCTGAGGTGCATTTGTCCCTGTCACTCAGTATTCGGGGAGTAAGAACGACAGTGACAGTAACAATTTTGTGTAAAACCTGTTGTTCAAATTTCTGGGCGACCGGATTTCCTCTTAATACTCTTTTTTTAATGTTATTCCGCCCATAACCTCCCCTTTTTACAACTGCTTTCAGTTATGAGGCTAGATACAGCGGGAATGTGGAAGGTGTTGGATAAGAAGAAGCTTGGGCAGTACCCGTCTATTTAGATTTAGTCAATAAACATAGAATCACTAAACGTTTTAAGTGCCATTGATTCAGAATGGCGTTCTCTCACAAGTGCGAAATTGCACCCTGGAAAGATGTAAATACCTATACTAATTTATTTGTGTACCTTTGTGAAATGGCATTTGTTCATAATGTCATTCAGAGTTTACCGTTTTGCCAATTTTGTATAAAAAAAATGTAGACTCAGTATATTGTTGTTGTCTCCCGTTAAATAGAATTATTTTCGAAGCCCTTAACGATACCTATGCTTTTAGTACTAAACCTATAAAAAGAAAAGTCACCCTTTCTTTCTGGAATAAATCTATGGAATTAGATCGCTTTTAAGGTCTACTTAAAGCCCTCATTAAAGTCCGTTTAACGTCTAGAAACGAAATAATTTATTGCCTCGCTAAGAAGATTTTTAAAAATTTCCTAAACTGTTCTATTTTAATCTTTTATCTGTACTTAAAACGACGAGCTTCAAAGTAAATACATAACCTCAAAAAACGCCTTTACAATTTAAAAATTAAAAAAACACTCTTGAGATCGTCTGAAAAGTGACTGAAAGGATTTTGATAAAATATTAATATAGTTGCGCAATTAAAATCTCTTTGAGTAAATAAGCATGATATTACACTGATAAAATTCTAACCACTTACATAATATTGGCTATCTATCACGCTAAGGTAGAGATGATTGTTACTTCTTTCACATTCTTACATTTCCTTTGGATGTTTTCTTTTTAATAATTACTATTTTTATGTAATTACGCCCATAGGATCCCTATTTTAGAACTTCTCTGAGCTATGTGACAGTAATTTTTCGTAATTCAGTTTTTTCGTAATTTAATTCAGGGCTTAACAAACAGTCTGTAAATTATGCAAAATTGTTTGAAAAAAAATTGTAGATTCAGTATATTTTCGTTTGTCTCCCGTTCAGTAGAATTATTATTGAAGCCTTCCACGATACCTGCGCTTTGAATAATCGTACCATACCTGTATAAAAAAGAAAGTCACCGTCACTGGCAATTTTCTTGAAGTACGAGTATACTTGAGCTGAGACTTAAAGGTATACTTAAAGGTGTGTGGGACGAATATTGCACAAGTTTGATCAAATTTGTATACTTGAAGGAGTATGGCGGGCCTTATTGTATTCTCTCCTATTATTTCGAGTGCTGTCATGAGTCATGAGCGGGTTCCCCCTGGAATACCTCCGTTCAATGACGGATTTCATTTTGCTCATCAACTCCAAAACCATCTACTTGTTCGTTTCTCAATACCCCTTATTAAACGGTTAAGCCACTCCTTTTTCCACCCTTACGTGTCCTTTCCTTAATACGAATCTAAAATTAGCCATTTCTAATGTATTTGTGCAAAGAAACACGATTTTAAAACGGCTTTGAACCGAGACAGCAAAAATTAAACCGCTTTGAATAACATTTCGTAAAAATGTGTGTCGATAGATTTGGATACCCGTTTCCTTATTTCCCCGTGAATGCTATAGCGGAAATGCTTCCTGGCTGCACCAACCATGACTCGCTTCCCTTACAGGCGCCATCCTCCCCTATGGCGCGTGTTAACCCTAACTCCTGCCCCTCCTACTCATTTGTTAAGGGTTGTTATGAATTCCACAAACGGTTCACTGGAAACTTACATAGAAACGTATGTGCACGGTTTCCGGGAAATAGGGTTTTAAACAGGAACTGATGTATTTGGAAATTTTGGGTATTGAACCGTGTTGTACATATTGTGCACTCTATTTCTGCCCTTTTCAATACTCATTTATTTTTTATTTGACCAAGGTACCTATTGAAAAATTATAAGTTAAATCCAAAGATTTTCCTTTCCTTTCTTGAAAAAATTTAAAAAAAAACTTGTGTGGCTCAAGAAGAAACCTATGATTTTACTGCACTTCAGAAGTAAATTTTACAAAATACTATTACTCAATTTGGAATGCGGGAATGGATACCGCCGCCCCGGGAACCATTTATTGGATAACCAACACCTCTGCCGTAGGTCACCCCGAGTGGTTAGCTGCGTTTGGTGACTTAGCAGGGGTGCCCGGGTTAATGGTATGATGTTTGTCTGGATCTGGCGGCGGATGAACTGGACACACTGAACCCTAGATGTTTACCCAAGTACCCACCCCTCTTACCTTTTTCCTTCCCGGAATATCTTCTCCTTCCTTTCTTTAAAAAGATCCTCCACACAGCATTCCCAAATATGACATAGGGCCTGAGTGATTTTTTTTTCTCAGGCCCCCTGTGTGGAGCTAATGTAAAAAAAACTCTTTGTAGGAGACTAGACTATCACGCTGAATGAATTCGAGGTCCTTAAGAGGAAACCGGGTGGTGTTTTTTCCATACAAACGTATTCCTCATTTCCCTCTCTGAATTTTGACACTAGAGAAAATATTTTTTTTACATAATATGAATATTGACCGCAAGCGTGTCGGTACGTTTTGATTTTTTTGATAAGTTACTTTTTATAGGAGTTATAACCCTTCAAAAATTGTTAAAATTGCCTTTTTTTAACGCCATCAACAAACGTTCAGTATACAAATTAGACGATGTATTTTTAAAAAAAGCAAAAGGTACAGACATAGAATGTTTTCTTCCAATACATTTGGTAAAAAAAATCTTGGAAATTGGTTCAGTTTTGGAGTAGAAAAATGAGGACTACAAAACCTCGATTTTGACAATTTTATTTGGGTATTATCAGGCTGAGGTGCATGTGTCCCTTTCTCTCAGTATTCGGGGGTGAGGGGGGGCGGAGAGGGTTTTGTTGAATACGTATACAGTCAACGAAGTGATGTGACATTCTCAATAATTATATCGATACACTAGTCCACTAGTGTTGTCATGTCCCGAGTTATCGATGTTTTTTTTAAATTATTTTTCTGTTTGGTGACTTATTTTGAGTGTGCCAATACTTACCGAGCTTATTTACTAAAGTTATTGTGACAAATTTAATTTGTTTACGTCAAATAAATTAATGGAAAAAAATTGAAAAAAAAACACCTGTTACAGACAGACCCCGAGATGATTCCGTTCCGTATTGCCGAGTTGGATATGGAACACAAAAATTAATTAAAATATTTTTTGATAACTTTTGAAGGTTGTACTCAACGTAATATTGTCCCTTTATAGGACACTTTTTTTAAGATACAACTACCGAACCAAAAAAAAACTTTTATATTTGACTAAATATATTGTTCTAGATTTTTTTTTCAAAAAAATTATATTTTACAAGAAAATGTGTGATGGTAAGTACATACACCACTGATCGTTTGATGGAATGCTGGTACAGCGTATGTTCAGTGGTACATGCATCTACCACATGTTGTTGAATCGATTATGTTATTATAATATCATATTATACAAATGAATATTGAAATCTATGTATAAGAGGCACCATATTGTTTATTGTGCTACATATTAGGTACATACACATAACTAGTTTAGTTTTTATTTAACTTTTTTAATACGTTATATTATTACAGAAAAATGCACTTTTGGGAATACCTCCTACATCACTTGACATTTTCAATCTTCTTCAATGATCTAATATTTTTTGTTTTTAAACGCTTTATTGTAAAAAAAAATTACTGTTTAACATCTACACAATGAAATTAAAACAATTTATGGTCCAGACCTTTCCCTCGCCGGTAAATTTCTTGGTATGCGACCGTCAATTATTTCTGGTAAAAGGCATTGGTGGTAGAAATTTTCTAACAGTGGAACGATTTTTTGCCAGATTTCATCGTCCCTCTCAATTTTTTCATACAGCAAACCTTTTGGACTCCACACAACAAAATAACAATAATTACGACGAGTAATATGTAACTGGCCTTGTACTTGGTAGAAGTAATTATGATTCCGTTTTAATGTTAAAGAATGGTCTTCCAATTTACAGTAATCAATTATCTTTTGTGCAATTCCCTCTTCTGGTGACATATTTGCTATACTATAAGGGCATTTAATTTCAATTATAGAATCCTCACCGATAAGGCCATCCGGACTTGCCGCTAAAAAGTTTTTGGTTTTATCGATAAATAGCCCACAAGCGGATACCTGAAAACTTGTTTTTTTTGAAAATTGCTCTATTGCTAGGCTTTCATTTTCTTTTCCATAATTTGTGGCCATAGTTCCTTTGAATTGTGAGTACAGTAAAGAGTTTAGTACTCCCGTAACTGAAGTTTTTTGCCGAAGCTTATATATTTTTCCAAAGTTAGACGCCGTTATCCGCTTACGTCTTTCAATTGCCCACAGATTGTTATTGCTTTGGCCTACCGTATTCCGTTCGAGCTCTTCCTTATTGGTTGAAGATAATTCTTTGAGAAATTCCTCTTTTTTCGTTTCAAATATTTCAGGTGGCATATCTGGTTCTAATTCCAATTGACCATAATTTTCATCGGGCCCTGTAACTTTTTTTCTGTCGTATTTCCATTATACTTTAGTTTTTTTTTCGACACATTTGTTTATTCTCCTTCGAACGTCGTTTTCTCTCTATAAAGTGCTTCGTGTATTTGCCGGGACTGTGGCCTTGGATTTTCTTTTGTATTCTTGAATGGGTTGCCAATTCACTATTCCACGAAGTTACTGCTCCAAAACATCTTGCTTGGTAAGATCCTCTTGTAGTAAAATTTACCCTTTTTCCACCTATAAATTTGGCGATAACGTTGTTGAATTGCTCCACAGTGTTATTTGTCACGTCAATAATAAGACTTTCTGCATTTGCTATTAGAGACAATAAGAATTGTTGGATATCAGTCCATATTCCACAATCTCGAAGATCGCTTACTAAATTTGGATCATCAGTATACTTCTCCGGCTTGCAATAGTACGATGCACAATTTTTATGATCACCAAACACATGATTTGCGGTATTTTTTATGTCCATTTTCAAATTTTTTATTTTATCACTTTGTACTGTGTTTTCTTGCTCTTTCCTGTAATTTATTGCTCCAACTACAGCTCTTCTCATGCGTAAAACGTTTGCTTCAACCTTTTTCCTTATATGAACTGGTACAAAGCCTTTAGCGTTGTTGGTTTTTTTTTCCAAGTGCTTTCATTTTGTTGCAAAAATTGCGGAGTAAGTGATTTTTGCACTCTATTTTTTGTACTATAAGGTTAGGACCATAAGGCATTTGTTGCATTATTTTTTTCATGATGCTGGAGTCGCCATCACCAACTAGTTTGTTAAATTTCAATCCATGCATTTCCATGCTTCTCGAGAACCCTTCTGCTATAATGTGGGCTTCCATGGCATTAGCACTGTCACGCCAGTTTATGAAGCACCTGTGCTCAGAAGCAACTATGTGTAGTTTAGTAGCTCTAGCACATATGCAGCAGTATGAGTTTCGCACTCCCAGAAATAAAACCTTTTTAGTTCGTAGTCCAACTATGCACCCTGCGCCAGATGAGGAGCTAAATCCACTTTTGTACGACCTCTTTGCCCAGGAGCCATCTGCAACCACCGTTACCAAAGGATAGCCACCCTCGTCTACGTCACCGTTTAAAATGGCTAGCCTTTTTTCTTCTTCACCAGCTGCGATCATTTCTTCTAAGGCACATTCTTCAATTGTTGGCGCTAAACATTGTTCTATGTTCGTGTAAGTCTTACAATCCATATTTGGCATATTTAAAACCCCACAAATTTCATTCCATTGTGAATACCCATTTCCTGTACACATCACTCCTTCGACGACAGCAGTATTTATAGACATTTTCCGTTTCGGGTCTTCGGAGTGAATGTATTCTATTTTCTTGCACATTTTGCACTCGAAAACATACTGGCTTAGAAGACCATTTCGTCGTTCCTTCATAAATTTTAAATCGGAAAATGTGCAGTTGGTGTGTTCGTGCTTTATATTTGATATCTCCGAAAACAAATATTTTATATCCACAATTCTGCGACCTTCGAAATTATCGGTTTCATCAATATGGTCTGGTTCTATCACCAAATCATCAAGCGTTGTTGATGATGATGAACTTGCGTTTTCGTCTATATTTGGAGCAAATGATTCATCCATGGAAGTTTCATGCATTAGTGAAGATGTAGTTAAGTTTCCAAAAGTAGTATCGATGACATCCATATCCCTGTAAATGCAAATGATTTATTTATTTAAATTTGTCCATCCCATTTTCCCGTTATACATGCTACATAATACACGGCTCTCATAGCATAAATCTTTAGGTTTTTCTCGTAAGTCGCTCACGTAAGAGAGTTATGGCAAAATTATCAATGTAAACGATACCCATTGGTAATTTTGCCATAACTCTCTTATGTGAGCAACTTACGGGAAAAAAAACTTTACGTACGTAAAGGTAACCTTAGGAAGGTTCAGTAGTAAGAGTGACAGGAAAGCGATATTTCGACTTACCTAGATGTCGAACGTGGTGCAACATGAATCTGTCGTTTGATACTAATAATCGGTTTTTTTCGTCTAGCAGATAAAAACAAACGCGCTTTGTTTCCATTTCTTTTACCCATTATTTATCTGTAAGAAAAAATTTTTTGAGTTGAAGGTAGGTAATATAGTAGTCGATTTTATGTAACTCAATTTCTAAATACACATATCTTATGCTACGTATATATTTGCGAATAGTGGCGTGCACAGAATTTGAAAAATGAAATTTCGGAAAAAAAATAATTTTCAGCTTCGACAACATCATTAATGTCGTATTTTCAATCTTAGGATTCTAGCCCACTGAAAAATCAGTGCACGCCACTCTTTGCGGACAGAGACGCGAGCCGAACCACGAATTATGGTAAAGGTACGAAGCAACCGCAAGCGGCGCAGCGTTTCGGGCAGTTTGCTTTTGCTTCGTTCCTTTCCCATAATCCGTTGTTCGGCTGGCGTGTGTATACGCAGCCTAAGACGTAGAATAATATTTATTATAGGTTACTAGATATGTTAACAAATGTACCGACTTGCACTAATGCACTTTATGCATACAGTCAAAACTGATGAATTTACGTTATTCAGGGAGAGCCAAAAAACAACAACATTTTTAGCGATATTTATATGTTTAATTAAAAAAGGAAATTGTGTTGTAATATTGAGTTTTTATGAATGAATAGTTTATGTTTATAATAATAGTTTATGAATAATTTATGAATAGTTTAGTAGGTATCTACTCACCATATGTCCTATATGTGTAAATCGTGAGAAATGACCAAACAGATTTCAATATTCAAGGGGGTTTCAGGGTCAAAATTCGAAGGTCTGTATTTGACGTAGAATAGTTTCCAGTAAAAAGGCTAGTCAAAAACAGTAGAGTGATGCAGCCAGCGAAAAATAAAAACACTATACAATCACAAAGTACGTGATGTACCTACTGCGCCTATGCTGCCGTTTTATAAAAAAAGATGGTATGAATCTCCCGATATTACTAAACCAAAACAGCGTGCATCTTACTTTACTAATAGTAACAAGATGAATGAACTATGAGCGCAGAAGATATCTATTATATAGGAATACACACGCTCAAGTCGCGACGCGTATTGACTTATCTGTTGCAGCAGGCAGCAACCTGTATACACGCACCCACAAGTCTCATTGACTTGTGCGTGTGCAGAAGATGAGCTCGGAGCAGGCAGTCACATGTATTTGTAGTAAGTAATAATAATAATAAAGTTAAGTACAATACAATATTAAATAATGTAGACCTCGCTATTTTATTACGAATATGTACCTAGACACCTACTTAATTTTTGGAATAAATGAATAACAGTAAATGAAATAATAAGAACGCGAAGTCGCTGGCGGGCGCGGCGCGGCGATTCGTGCTTCCAACACCTGCAGCCACGCACACACACGCATTGGGGTTCACCAATACACCGATAGCGCTTTTGCTGTCCCCGCTGAGATGAACGAAATAGAAATAATTTTTACAAATACCTATCGTTAAAATTTCTCGGCGCTCCTGCGCGCTCTTAAAAGTCTCTGCCCACTACACCGTTCCATACCATGACCGTAACCGTAGCGGCGCATGCAAAAAATATTCTTTGTATCTAGCCCGTCCCGTCACCGACCAACACCGTCGCATACCATGACCGGACTGACGGCGAATTCTCGATGACAATATTTTGCAGGTGCCGGTCCGCTCTATGCATGCCACGCGACGGTGTTAGAACCCGTTCTAACCGCGTTGCCACTCCGTCAGTTCGTGATTTGTGTTCAGTTCTATGAGACATGCGTCAGCGAGTAGACAGACATTTGAACGGGGATGGTACGGACACTAACCGCGGTGTATACGGGTATCATACGGTCACTATACCCGCTACGTACGGGTATAATACGGTGTTAGCACGTTCTAGTGGGCATAGTAGGGCGTAGCGTGTTTATTTCGTGGCTGATACGTTCATAGTACGGTCATGGTATGGAACGGTGTAGTGGGCAGAGACCTTTAGAAATGTTTCTAGTTTTTACATAGGTGTGTTCGTTTGACCTCAAATATATTTTTTAAATTGTCCACTTTTGAATCTTACTTTATCCACCTGCTTCCAGACCTCCTGTACAACCCTTTACTCGTGCTTACCAACCCAGCATTGTGGGTGTCATTCCTTCGGGGTGAACGCTCGCGTCACGTTTTCAACCTTCGTTCTAATAAATTGTTCGTTAATGTTAATAATTATTAATGTTTATCTTTAACATTAATTAAGTTTTTCTGACAGAAGTGTAATGCGATTGTGAAAAAGCGTGCGACATTTTCTCCGAAATTAATGAGTTTTCTAGAATTATTAACGAAAGAAATTGTTTCTTTTTCATACGTAATGTCAAAGGTGAGAGTGAACCTCGAGAAAGCCGAGTGAATATTTTAGTCAACTTGTAGGCAAAATCACATCTTCGTTCTTCACTACACTACGTATAAAATCGAAATAATTACAATTTATAACTGGGGCAGACCCGTGAAAACTTGCGGGATATTAAAATTATTGTACGATTTATAAAGGTAAAAGTATTTATAAAATATTTGCCTCAGGATTGCCTTTCAAAAACAAATATGTACATTTAATTTTCTTTATAATATAATAATATTTTTACAGAGAGAAATTTACATTTCAAATGAACACCCTCACTTGAAAAATTACGAAATCTTAAAAATATTTTGAAAACGAAATACACATTTTAAGTATAAAATTATTATTGAAAAAGAAGACAATCAACTTTATCGCTTGTCTGAAAACTCACAATCAGTTCCAATTTTGAAATTTTCAAAGCAAATCTGAGTTTTTTAAATGTGTATAAGGATTATTTCATTAAGCTTTTTTATTGCAATACCTATACAAGTCTTCTGTGACAACTGTGCAAAGTGGCATTTCAACACCCCTTTGAAAAGTCATTGAATGTTCTGATATTTTTTTTGAAAAACAGCCCATAACCTAACCTAATCTAACCTATTTAACCAAATTTTTGATCTGATTTACTAGTCGAATAATGAAGAAAATGTCTTTCCGTATTGTATTTATGCACATTGGGAGTAATTTGTCAAAATATACACATCAGCTTCAAACAAATCTTTTAAAAAAAAATAAACGAAGACAATATTAGCGAAACTCAATCGAAAATCTGGAAACAGAAAAATCGGATAAAGATATTTGCACCTCTGGGACTTGAACCCAGGACCTTTCGCTTTCCGGACAAATGCACTAACCACTGCGCCAAGGTGTCGATATCCGATTCGGTCATTTTTTTTTATTATACTTCGTCTAAGAACCATCCACATTATCTTCGTTTTCTTAACGCATGTTTTATTGGGTTCGAGTCCCAATAGTGCAAATATCTTTTTCTGATTTTTCTGTTTCCAGATTTTCGATTAAATTTCGCTAATATTGTCTTCATTTAATTAAATATTACAATTTTATGTTTTACTCGTAATTAAAAAAAAAACTAATTTTATTTTTTCATTACTTTTGGTGATTTTTCAAAGAATATGAGGTTGTACGTTGTTGAGTTGTCCGGTCACCAAATCTTGTATAGCGTAAAATTTCTAAGAAATAAACAAATTTTATTGATTTTTGTTCATATGAAGCAGATACTTTGAGATGTGACATTATAAGTTAAAATAAAACAATAACTTTGTAAACACCACTTTTATTTTATATACGCCGACCGGGTTTCGCTACAACCGTAGCTTCTTCAGGGCAGTATAATACTCTACTGACGTAGGTATATAATACTCTACTGACGGCAGTTGAGTATTATCTGCCCTGAAGAAGCTACGGTTGTAGCGAAACCCGGTCGGCGTAAAGTATATAAAATAAAAGTGGTGTTTACAAAGTTATTGTTTTATTGATGAAACTATTCCATACTTTAAGAAATCTAAAAACCCAGCTTTCAAACCAAAGCCTTGGTGGAATCAAGAAGTTTCAAAAGCAATAGCTGACAGAAGGTTAGCTCTGACCCGTTTACGGAAGAATGTAAATATCGAAAATTATATAGAATTAAAGCACAGGGAGTCTAGCACTAGACGAATCGTAAGAAAAGCAAAAAGGGAAGGATGGCGAAAATTCTGTGATTCCGTTGATAGTAATACAACCTACTCTGACATGTGGAAGAAAATGAAATGGTTTAAGGGAATCGGAACCTCCCGTGTAAATATCTTTGAGAATAATGAATCAGCATTACAGTATCTGAAATATCTCGCCCCAAATGAAGATCTTATCGATCATGTGTGGACCGAAGAAGAAACTTCAGAGACTTCTGGCATTCACAAACCGATAACAGCCTCTGAATTAAAATCGGCGTTGAAATACACTGATACCTCCCCAGGCACAGATTTGATATCCTACTCCATGATAACTAATCTACCTACCTCTTGCCAATTAGTTTTGGTGGATTTATATAATTCAATTTTACGAACTTCCACTATACCAATGCAATGGAAACAGGTTAAAATTGTTCCTATAATGAAACCCGGAAGAGACCCGAACCTCATGACCTCTATAAGACCAATCTCCTTAATCTCGTGTCTTTGCAAAACTTTCAACTCTATAATCACAAGGAGATTAGAATGGTATTTAGAAAGTAATTTCTTATTTGACAAGTCTACAATAGGATCCAGAAGAAAGCAGTCGACCATGGATAACCTGGGAAGAATGGTTACAGAGATTCAAGTTGCCCAAACAACCAATGCTGTTACAATTGCCGCTTTTGTAGATATTAAAGACGCATACAACAACATAAAGATCGAAGAAGTCATTAAAGTTCTGATCTCTAAAGGCATTAAGGGGAAAGTTATTAAATATATTTGGGAATATTTTAAACAAAGAATCCTTATTATTAAAGAACCCAACATATTTGCCGTACAAACATGCTCGAGAGGTCTACCGCAAGGAGATCCCATGTCTGCCCTCCTTTTTAATATTGGAACTACTGGTATTGGAAATTATCCCCAAGTGAAGCGCGTACAATACATTGATGATTTTGGTATATATTTTTCAAGTTCGAAAGTAAAAACATGTGAAGATGTTATACAAAAAGCGTTGTTAGAACTACAGAATGCTCTTAAAATAAAAGGACTCGAAATATCAGAACATAAGACGAAAATATGTATATTCGCAAGAGGAAAGAGACGAAATGTTCTGAATATTAAAATAAATGATGTACTTATAGAAAGAGTAGACAACCATAAGTTTCTTGGTGTGTGGTTGGATTATAGACTCGCTTGGAATAAGCATATAAGTAACACCTGTCTAAAATTGAATCAGCCGATGAATATTTTGAAAGTCTTGTCAGGTAAAAGTTGGGGAATTCACCCACTTCATATGAGAAGATTGTACACATCTCTCATAAGAAGTCGATTAGACTATGGTAGTATACTTTTCCATAACTCTACCAAAAGCAACATTGAAAAGTTAGAGAGAATCCAATCGCGAGCTTTAAGAATATGTGGAGGCTTCTTGAACTCAACTCCTGTGCATGTTTTACAAAGTGAAATGAGTGCCCCCCCGTTACACATAAGAGCTTGGAAACTGGCAGCAAGATTTTGGCTTAGAGCTGTATCAACTGAAAATAATCCACTGGTTTCAGAGGTCCTCAAACTAAAATCCTTGACCCAAAACAAGTACTGGAATAATAAAAAATTACCTTTGATGGTTCAAACTTGTACAGAAACAATGTATTGGAAAACAAATTCAAATAAATGTCTAGATATGTACTCTCTAGAAACCTGGGTAGGAGCAATCGATTTGGAATGTGTTTCAGTTGAGATTGACAATTTCAATTACCCCAAAAGACAACTCTCATTGAGTGAAATTAGTAACGTCGTAAATGGTATGATAATTAACAAATACTCAGGCTTTAAACAGATATATACCGATGGATCGAAAAAAGTTGAACAAGTTGGAGCTGCCTTCATATCAATGCAAAACAACTTCACTCGTCAAATAAAATTGAACAAAGACTGCCCTATTATGAATGCAGAATTGATAGCAATCAAAGAAGCGGTGAAGTATGCAGATGGAAACAACTGGAATAAAATTCTTATATTAAGTGATTCCAAAAGTGCGCTTCAACATATAAAGAGTGTTTCGAAAGGAGTTGCCTGCAGAAAAATAGCATATAATATTGTAGAGCACTTAATGAAGTTACATCAGAAAGACATTGACATACGTTTACAATGGATTCCATCTCACGTAGGGATACATGGAAATGAAGAGGCGGATTTGTTGGCAGACGAAGCAGGGGTGAAAGGTCACGAGTATGACTGGACGCCAGATAACGAAGATTACTCCCAAAAAATACATTTACTATGTAATAATATGTGGAATGAGCATTTTGAAAATTTATCTGCCAATAAGGGCGTATGGTATAGAAAGCTTCAAAAAGAACCCTTTAAAACACCATGGTTCACTGAAACCAATCTGAAGAGATCAGAAATGAGAGTCATTTTTAGATTAAGATCCGGACATGCACTAATGGGAAGAGTATTGTGTCTGTTAGGCCTCTCTGATTCTCCAATGTGCTCTATATGTGAAGAATTTGAAGACATTGAACACACTCTCACAAAGTGCATTAAATTTGAACAACAGAGAGTAACAATATTGATGACCTCAAACCCATCGGAAATTCATAATTTGATAGCTTCAACCGACTACTATGCCATTTCAAGACTCATGAAATTCATTAGATGGTGCAACATGGAAAATATATGATACATTGTTTTATAAAGATACATACATATATTAATATTGCAACATTAATATATAGGATATATTTAAAAAAAAAAAAAAAAAAAAAAAAAATGAAACCTTAAAATAAATAAAACAGATGAGGCAAAAAATGACAGCAGTATGCGAGTCAGAAGCCTCGATTAAATATTATAATATAAAAAAAAAAAAAAAAAAAAAAAGTTATTGTTTTATTTAAAATTTTATTGAAAATCCACCCTCATTTCACCACACCTCCCTTAAAGCATCCGTCCCGTGTGCAGTTGTTACTTGAAGCTTTATTACGAGCGCTTTGCTTCGAGCAGTATCAAACGTCGTTACTGCGTTTATAATGCAGTTTTATGCGAGCGGTTAGCGTCTGGGTTGGGACGGGTTGGTGAAGACGGTATCTCGAACACCGACCACCGTATTGCATTAAGTGCCGCGTTTGGTTCCGCCTGCTGAATTAAACCCTAATCAGATTATGAAGGTACTTGCTGCTTTTATGCTTGACTCATTTCATTATATTGTTTCAGGGGGGGTGGTTTTCTTGGACCTACATAGGTACCCCAAACAGTTCGAAGGAGGGTTGTATTTAAGTTTCAATGTATTTTCAATACCTTTCGGTTCATGTTAACATAGTATGAAATACTTTAACCCTCAGGAATCGGGCTTTTTTTGTCAAAGGTCAAAATATTTCCGCTTTGCCGTAAATGGAATATTTCTGAACGTATCCGAATACTAAAAACTGTTTTTGATGAAATAAGTTTCTAAATTTTATTATTAGAAATAAAAATATAATTTTAGAAATATAATTTTTTTTAATGCAAACATAAAAACGTTTTAAAAATGGCCCACCTTTTGTTTTTTCTAACTGAAATTACTGAAAACAATAAAAACTAAAAAGACGTACATGTTTTATTAGATAATTTTATTATAAACATTATTGTCACCTCACTTTTTGTCGTTTTAGTAAAAATAATATTAATTTTTGGGGATCGCTGGCAACGGTTAATATGCACTTTTTTTTGAAAAAACCTTTTGATTCACCTTAATTACATTAAAAGGCAACTATTTGCATTGGGGGAAGTGGAAAATATTTCATTCTAAATTTCATTACGTAAAATTAAAATTAGCTTTCGTCTTGTGAGATTGTACGCCAGAATCACAAACCATGTTACACAAACCTAGCGTAGCCGCTAAACTACTTGAAAACTGGGATGTTTTTCTTGCCTTGACGCGAGTAGGCGTTATAAAGGGGCACTTTCTTTTCTATCACAAACCATGTTACACAAAAATATTTTCCACTTCCCCCAATGCAAATAGTTGTCTTTTAATGTAATTAAGGTGAATCAAAAGATTTTTTCAAAAAAAAGTGCGTATTAACCGTTGCCAGCGATCCCCAAAATTTACCAAAATAATTAATAAAAATTCACAAAGTTTAATAAATTTTTCTAAAATTTCGTTCAGAAACTGATTTCATAGAGGTGCACATTAAAATTTTTCTGTGGTTAAATTCTAGACCTGAATATAAAGCGTGGAGTTTTCTCCTTCTAACATCGTTTAGATCATATTTCTTTCTCACCGTGAGAGTAAGGGAGATACAACGATTTATATGAGACCTTAGACAAATTTGGTGTATTGTATTTTTCTCTTGAAAGACCGGAGCATATTTTTCCGTTTCTCAGTCATTGTATCTCGCCACGTTCCATTGCTTCCCAAATGTTGTAATCGTAAATGATGTGAATTCTCGCATTCTCTTCAGAGTCATGAGATTTAGGAGTCTATTCTAGCTTCAGTGCAAATTTATTTTGAGGAACTCTTTTTACATCAATCGTCATTTACTATCAATAATTTTGACAGTAAAATAAAATTGGATAACTTATTGTTTTATTACTTTTATATTAACCGAGCAAATATTGTTAATTCAACCTCTGGGGATATCACGTAATTATCTATCTATAATATAAAAATGAATCGCTAAATTTGTTGGTAAGCGCAAATCTCGAGAGCGGCTTAACCGATTTCGCTAATTCTTTTTTTAGAATATTCCTTGAAGTTCGAGGATGGTTCTTACGGAGAGAAAAATTTTTAAAATTGCGCAGAAAATTAAATAATAACAGAAAACATCGCACGTTTGACAGTTCGCGTGTTAGAGAATGCCATTTTGCAAAACAATGAATGATTGTTCAATCAGGATTCTATTTTTGAAAAGTTGAAAAATTTATTTAAAGTAGGTACTCCCCTAATATTTTGAATCGAATCAAGAATTTCAGATATGTTAAATAGGTACCTATGTTAGGTACCAAATTTAATTAAAAAATGGAAATTTGAATAAAAAATGTAAAAGGTGGCACGCGGGCTGTTTAAAAACTGAATGTACTGGGATTGAATATATGGAACGCGGGTGGAGGGTTGGCGGGACGAGGGAGCGGGAAAGGGAAGAGGGAAGGCGGGGAAGGTGGTAGGAAAACGCTGGAGGGGGGAGGGGGACCTGGGAGGGGGGAGGGGAACTCGGGAGGGGGTTCGCCGGACCGGGTAAGGGGGGGGGAGTGGATTGGGGAGAGGGAAGGTGGAGGTGACGGAGTGGGCACGCGAGAGGGGAAGAGGACGCAGGGGAAGAAGGGGAGGCGGAAGGGAAACGGGACGAATGGGAAAGGACACTCAGGGAGAAACAATTTCTTTATTAAATGGCATAGCAACGCATGCCGGGACCAGCTAGTTATTAAATAAATTAGATGCTTTCCTCTCTACTAATAAACGAGTTCTTAATTAAATACATTTTACACGATTGATAATCAACCATTTACTCTAAATTAATTATTGTTTATCGGATGTGTAAAATTTATACACTTATAAATATATTATAAAATCATTTATTTCACCCAGCACATTCATCACCCGTACGGTTTTTAGTCATTATTATTTAGAATTCTATGCGCTCATTCAATGATCGGCCGATGATGCATCATTACAGTGACATCAAATTTCAGTGAATCGGAACGATGAATTCCCATGAACCCATTAATTAATTATTAACGTACGTAATACCCTTATAATATGTGAACCTAGATTTAAACTCGTCACATTGAAACAATAATATGGCTACGTAAACAGGCATACTTTAAAGATAATCCTTCCGGGAGATTGCGTGTTTGGCTTAGTTTCTCCCAACAATAAGGCATCTCTAGATGAGCTCTTCAGCAGACAAAGAGATCACGCTAACATTTCGATTTGTAGTGTTGAGTGCAGTGTTGTAGATTTGAGTCGTGACCCAAATGTTAGTTGGTAGAAATGATCATTATCGATAGCAATCATACACAAAGGTAGCATCCAATAAAAATATTTGTAAAAAAAATGTTGATAGTTCTTAGTCGGTATGATACAGTTAAATATGACCGATTCGGATAGGGTCACATTAGCTCAATGGTGGAACTTGTAACAGTTTGAAATTATAATGCACAAATAATCAATTGATGAAGAAAGCACCCAATAATTAAGTTGGTTGCTACGGTTGAAATTTGAATTCCTAATTGAAACAAATCGAATCCAGCATTTCTTTTGTTGCCCAAAACATACTACGAACAATAGAATTTTTCTTCGGGCAGTTCCAAGTAGGCAGCCAGAGGTCCGGAAGTTTGTTTTAACATGAGAAGGCACATACTTCGGTGAAATCGCCATTACCTGTGAGCTAAAACTTCGGTTAGTTTTGAGTTTATTGATTTACCATTTAATATTTTGTTCTATTTGACTGGCGCCCTTATAGTAATTTTAACGTTTTGAGATCATTTTTAAAACACGACAAGCTATCGATTCATTTATTAGTTTTTATAACTATTTAGTTTCTTTTTTTAAAGACTAATCACGTTATATTTTATTTTGTTATTATTTACCCCGGTAGGCAAAGGTCCTGGGTTCGATTCCTTGATGTGAATGTATCTTTTTCTGCTTCAGATTTTCGATTGAGTGTCGCTAATATTGTCTACATTGATTCAATAAGTATATGCTTATTATGGATTCCTACATTTAAGACGACACTATACGAGGGTTGTCCCAAAAGTACCCGACCTAACCAAGAAAACACAAAAAATTTTGGAAAATTTTTTGTGTTTTATGAACATAGTCTCCTTTCAGGTCGACACACTTTTCCCAGCGTTGTTCAATAGCTTCGATACCCTGTTTATAGTGAGAACCGTCGAGCATCTCAAAATAGCCATCTACCGCAGATTCCACCCCTTCATTATTGGCAAAACTTTTACCACCAAGTCATTTTTTAAAGTTTGGAAAAATAAAATAATGCGATGGAGTTAAATCTGGCGAATAGAGTGCGTTAGAAAGCAATTCGAATTTTGATTCATTGATTTTGGCCATCGGGATAATGGATGTCTGAACTGGTGCATTCCCCTTATGAAACAATACTATCTTTTTCGCTAAATGCGGCCGTTTTTTCTTGATTTCATCACTCAAATGCTCCAATAAGTTTGCATATTACTCGCCGTTGATTGTTTTTCCTTTTTGAAGATAATCAATAAAAATTATCCCACGAGCATCCCAAAAAACTGATGCCATGACCTTGCCTGCTGATGGAACTATCTTTGCCTTTTTGCAGCCGATTCTCCCCTTTTAGTCCATTGTTTTGACTGTTTCTTTATCTCAGGTGTGAATTTACGACTCATAGTTTTGAATCAATGCAAAAATTCGGCTTTATTGCTGTGAAATATCGCCAAAAACTCGATTGAAACATCCTCAAAACGCTGTTTTTGGCCATTGTGAGCAAACGCGGCAGCCATCTTGCGCACAGCTTTCTCATGTCCAAATTTCAGTCAAAATGCGATGTGCAGCACTTTTTGAAATGCATACTGTGTCTGCTAGCTCGCGCATTTTCTATTGATGGTCATTCAATACCATATTGTGGATTTTCTTTACTTTTTCTGGCGTGGTCACCTCATTTGGTCTACCACTGAGATGTTCGTCTCGGCAGCTCGTACGTCCTCGTTTAAACTCTGCCACCCAATATTTTATTGTTATAAACAAAGAAGCAGACGCCCCCAGAGTAGAATCTAAACTCGGCTTTGATATTGGTTGGACTTAGACATTTAAAATTAAAGTTTTGTATCACATAAAAATGACCAATTTTTCCATGTTTACACATTAACTGAGAGGGTTCGCTATTGATGGCTGCCAAAAAAATACTAAACAACGTAGCGCCTTGAAACTTGAAACTTAAGTCTTATAAGGTTGCTACTTTTTACCATAATTTTTTTTTAAAGCAACAACCACCAGAAGTACGTCAGGTCGGGTACTTCTGGGACAACACTCGTACTCTAAAATATATTCAGAATCTTAACGACGTAAGTAAAGAAGCCGTGTATACAAATTGCGACTCGCGACCCGTGTATTGGACGGACTTACTGTCGAATTTGCCCTATCAAAGAAAAGAAGAAAAATAATGTGGGAATCTTAACGACGTAAGTGAAGAAAGCGTGTATACAAATATGCGCCCGCGCCACGGCATATATATATATTTTTTTTAATTGCAGGCAACCCGGGCGTTTATTGAAATAACATTAACATATACAAACAAGTAAGTAACCCGCCTCACTAGACAAGGTCTGTTCTGAGACGGGTAGGTACATATAAATGCATACATATACACAGACATACACACATATGTATACGCATGCATGCACATAATCATAAAAACATAAGTATACAGAATCTAGATAAAATTATGGTAAATTGTTGATGGTTATAGTGGGATGTACATAATGTCATAAAACCAAAAGAATAAAAAGAATTATTGAAAATTGTTACGAGGTTATCATGGAATGTACATAGTGTCATAAATAGGGAATGCATATCTTTATTTATTTTTTATTTTATTTTTTTTAAATTTTTTTTTTATTTTTATTTTTATTTTTTTTTATTTATTTTATTTTTATTTTTTTTATTTATTTTTTTTTATTTTTTTTTATTATTATTTTTTTTATTTTTATTATTATTTTTTTTTGTTAACCTTATGTAACTATGTAACTGTTGTAACTTCATATGTATTTTTAATAAACATTGGCAATAAGCGAGATCCCGCGAGATTATGAATAACAATACTGCGAGATCTCGCGAGATTGGCAGTTTTGTGTATTTTTTTGCAAATAATCACAATATTTGAATAAATTAGGAAAAAAAATAATAAAATTTTTAAGTATTATAAGATAAACATTTATTTTCACAAATTTTTCAACAGACTTTTATGCATCAAACATTGTTTGACGTATTTGTCTATAATTTTTTAATAAACTTCTTAGTAGTAAACTTTGATGTACGTATCTATCAAATAAAAAATGAAAGGAACAACCAGTCTTCTCTTCTAATATCAAACGAAAATCTTTTAGTAATAAAACAGTTCTTTTATAACAAACAAAACAACGAGAAGTAAAAAAATGAAACTTATTATCTAAGTTGAGTTGGCTATAAACTGAGATATTATTATCAATTTAATAAAACTATATCTACTCAGTAGATCCATCAGATATTACAGATTAATTAACAAAATATACCAATTAGTCATACTATTAGAAATTACAGATTAATTAACAAAATATACCAATCAAATGAAAGATTTGTTCAGTTCAAATCACAAGCCATTATTACGAATTATTTTGAAAATAGCTCCTTAAGAAGCACAAAATATCCAAAGAATCGTCTGCTAAACGGCTTCTTATTTCCGCGCTTCGAATAAGACGTTTTTATGCTTGATTGCAATCTCGTTACACCCTCGAGATCTCGCCCTTTTTTCGTCCGAGATCAATCTCGCTAAAATGGCCGAGATCTCGCGAAAACTAGATCTTGCGAGAACGAGATTGCATTCCCTAGTCATAAAACCAAAAGTCTTGACAGAATTAATGGAAATTATTATAAGTTTTTCATGGAATGTATATATATAGTTTCATAAAATCAAGAATTTCGTTAAAACTTTAAAAACACAGTAATACCAAGATCTAACTCTAAACATAGTAACAATTCAGCAAAATAATATAAATAAACGTATGAGGTAATAATAAACTTAACGATCGTACGTACGGTCGAATTGGACGGACGTACGGTCGAATTCACCCTAGCAGGCCTGGAGATTCGACCTTTCGGCCAGGTTAATTTTAATTAATTCTGAAGAACGTGTTACTAATATTTAATATGTTTCTAAATGAATACTTCCCGAAGTTAATGCATCGTCTAGAAAAATAAAATCTGGTGCTCACCGCTAACTTAACTTGTACAACGTACGAGTATTACAATTTTTTAATGGCGTTGTACGTTAAAAAAAATTATGGCAACGTACTGTTTTTATTAATCTAAAATATAAATAACTCGCATCCCTTGTGAGGCATGCAAATAAAAATGATAATTCCATTACGAATTCGCCGAAATAAATTAAAATATGAGCCTCGGGCAAACCCCCGATAAACGTGGATATGTCTCGCCTTACTAGAATTTAAATCATTTGAAAATAGCCCATTCGCCCTCCGTTCCTGAGTGGAAATAACCACACAATCTAATCGTGCTTGAAATGGCTTAAACTTTGTTTTATTTCCAGATCTGAATAGCCATGTAGATCTAATTTCCTACCCTCTCCCCCATTTTTGTTAGCCAAACTTCTATTGAACAGGTTTAATTTAAAAGATTTACCTCGTGCATTATTTATCAATGGTCGTACATTCAAAATATTTCCCGCTTAGTGATAACGTTAAATTCACGGCACAGTAAACATCACAGCAGAGACTCCCCCTCCCCCGGCAAGAGGAAGAGGCTTGCGGCGATAGCAGAATAATAATTATTCCAAGTGTATAATTAAATAATACGTATAACGTAATTAAAAGCTCCTGATTGCTTCCGTGCGAGAGCTTAGCCGCTGTTTGCCCTCCCTAATCAGCCCAGTGGGTCGCGGACCCATCAAACGCTCCTGACGAATGGCAAGCACGTGGGATTGTCACAAGTAAAGTTAGCTGGTTTTGTTAGTATTAGTTTCTACCTCCCTGCTCGCTGGTCGCTGGCGATGGAGGTGATGGAAGGTTCCCCGTGGAAATAAGCGACTTGCAAGTGTACAATGCGACACACTTCACCTGACCGCATTTCATTTTACTTTTCCTCGGGAGAGTAATTTCCGTTAAAAATGTATCGCCCGCTGCCGGGACCTTGACAGCACACAAAGGGCGGGAAATGTCACGTCACCCGTACAATTTTTATTCGAATTCAGCTTCTCTCCGTTCTGCAGTATGTGTAGCTTTTAGAGGATTTCTTCATAAAACGTTCACTAATTCCGCGCCTTTGAGATGATTTTTCGCAAAAACGGCGCTCTACAAATTATCCAATTATTATTATTGAAGTGAAATCTTCTTTAGCACCGTTGTGATTTCACACTTGATGAAACGAAAAATAGCGACACTAAAAAGAGACAAATACATACATTTATACGATTTAGCCTGCGAGATAATGAAATATAATCGGTCTTCTCTTTCTGCGGTGCTTCGTAGACTATCGGTCTCCTCTTTGTGCGGTTCGTCGTACCCTCCCCACTCTTGTCTACTTTAGTTTTCTGAAGGTTTCACTTCTATTGCGTGTGAATTGGACACTTTGTTTTTTTTTATTTATTTAGAATTTAGAATGACCCAGACACAATGCTCTGATTTGGTATTAGATTATACCACGAGAGTTTGTGCAACTTTGTGATCTCCAAATAGGAATGTGTTGAGGCTGTTGAAATTGGTTGGGGAAGGTGAACGTGTATGGCAAAAAGTCAGTGACTGGGCTATTATAATGTTGTTACTTTACATAGCTAAAGCACCTTTTGATCTGAATGGTGATTTTTTACCAGGATTTTTAAGGGTATATTACCGCAAGCGCAGCATATTTAGGGATTTTTGATACAGTTTTAAGAACATTTCTATATTGTTTATTAGAAAAAAATATTATGTTTTGAAAAAATAAACTATTCTTCTAAATGGTGCGTTAAAAAAACGTGTTAAAATGTTTAAAACAATTGCGTGAAAAAATATTTACAAAACCTCTAAAAATAGCTTAAAGTTCGATTATATCTTTTAATTCTAAATACAGGAGAATTATAAAAAATATACATTATCACCACATCAATGTTGTCTAAACGACTGAATAATAAAATTATTTTAAAAAGCATTAAAACAATGCTTAAATAAATAAAAACAGTTTTTCAATATCACGATATTGTTAATTTGTCTCACGCCATTATATAAACCAAGACACGAGTTATTTCCAGTCAGTATGCGAGATGATTTCAGAGTGAAAGCACGTCAAATTTTACAAAAAATAAATACGTAAATGTGTAGGCACATAAGAAAAGGGGTCACACTAAAGATTAGTCGTTATGTTATTGTGTTTTATTTCAGAACCAAGTTGACTTTTTTACTAGAACTTCCATTTCGCGGCCGCCTGTTTGCAACCAGCGGCATAGAATGGTTTAGAGTGCCCCTTTACCCGTATTTTCGTATTCCTAGTTTTATTTATTTACGTCCTACTGTGCTTTTACATAAATAAGTAAAGATAAAGATATATATATAGTATTGTTCACTTTGCAGACATATTATTAGTATTTTTTAGTGAACAAAAGATAATAATTGAGAATAGTAGAGAAAAAGTTTCATAATAACACGAAACGATCCTCACCATATATATCTCCCAGTACGAATCTAACAAACCTTGTAGCAATAATTAAAACTACCAAATGTGAATAACCAACAAATTGTGCTATTTCATATTGAAAAATGTTAGTTCACATTTCTGCCGCAAGTTTTTAATGAGAACTATGGAATATAATATGAATATTTTCAGAGACCTAGGTATAATGCCAGTAGCCGAAATAACAAATGGTAATATTTTTATAGTCTGAGAGTGCCAAATTCTTTTAATCTCATTTCCTAAATCTATGTATTTTCTAATTTTTCAGAAACTGTTTTTTTTTTAATATTACAGGAATTTGGAATAGCTACATCAATGATATAAGTTATTTTTTTTAATTTTGTCATGTAAAACTATATCAGGTCTATTATGACTAATTGTTCTGTCTGTTAGTATAGTTTTATCATAATATATTTTATAAAATTCATTTTCTAAAATGAATTTGGTTCATATTCATAATATGGTAGTCAATCGTACGGTCAAGTATTACGGAAGTCAATCAAGTTATGTTTAATTACCAAACTTTGGTGGATTATTTTTAAAACCCGATTGTGCCTAAATGTATACTCGGACGGCGCTAATATAGAACATCCCGATATAATATGTTCTATAGTTTCCGGAAAAGCCAAACATTTTCTACATAAATCATCAATTTGATTTATATCTTTGATTATATGCTTCATATAATTTTTGTATTAATGACTCTATCTTGAATGGCAAGCATAAATCCTTCTATTTCTGCGCTCAACTCTCCAATACTCAACCATTTGTTTGACGAAAGTTTGTTAACATACGTTTGGTTGAGATAATTGAAGTGTTTTGCATGAATAATTTTATTTGTCCAGGAATCTAATAATTCCTGGTTAGTATTTATAAGAATTTTGGCATTCTCGTCATATAAATTTAAAGGTGTAATGTTTATATCTGCCTTGCAAATTATTTTGTGCATTTCTGAGCTATTGGCTTTCCTATAGAAAAAATTTCTAAGCATTTCTACCTGATTGTGTTTCAAAGATGTTATTTTGATTACACCTCTACCTCCTAAATTTCTAGGTAAATTAATTCGTTCTATAGCTGAATTTGGATGATGGCAATTAAAATTTGTTAACGTTGTTCTAATTAATCGTTCTAAACTATCTAAATCTGTATTGGACCATTTAATCATGCTAAATGAGTACGTTAGTAGAGGTATTGCCCAAGTATTTATTGCTTTTACAAAATTTTTAGCAGATAGATTGCATTTTAAAAATTTTCTGATCCTAGTTTGAAATTTAATCGTAATATCATTTTTAATACTAGTGTGATCTAATCTATTCGATTGCGGGTATCCTAAATATTTATAAACCTCACCCCCTTTCATACTTTTAATTTTGAAATTTCTAAATATACCTTCGTCTCCATCTACAATTTTGCCTTTCTCTATATGGATCGTTTTACATTTATCTAAACCAAAAGTATTTTTAATATCATCTGAAAAATTTTAACTACCTTAATCATTTTCTCTAAATTTGATTCAGAATTTGAAAATGATTTTATATCATCCATATATAATAGATGTGAAACTATACTACTCTCTCTTGTATTACCGTTAATTTTTATTCCAAACTTGCTTTTAATTAACATTTTAGACAGAGGATTCAATGCTAAGCAAAATCAAAGAGGACTCAATGAGTCTCCTTGAAAAATCCCTCTTTTTATTGAAATGCCCGGTACTACTATTTTCTTACCTTTTAAATTTACTAGTAAATCTGTATTCCAAAAGGACATAATATTTTTCAAAAATCTAATTATAATTGGTTTAACTTTATATATTTTGATTAGCCACGAATGCGGGACACTATCAAAATATAACTTTTATATAAATATATAATTTTTATATATATATAAAAGTTATATTTTGATAGTGTCCCGCATTCGTGGCTAATCAAAATATATAAAGTTAAACCAATAAAGTTAAGCCACGAATGCGGGACACTATCAAAATATAACTTTTATATAAATATATAATTTTTATATATATAACTTTTTGTAAACAATAATAATAAATATTGAAAATGACCGATATTTTATTTATCTTTCCAATTTATTCAGATATAATTATGATCACATATTACGAAAATAATGCGAAATTAAATACCGTATTGTTTTGACATCTGTCAATGAAGAACTAATGCCTACCGTCCAGCAGTGTAGTTGGTTGTATCGAATAATTTATCAAAGAAGTTTGATCAAAATCTGATAAAGAGTCATAAAATCATGAGCTCCTCCTGCAATAGGTAATGTTTCTATCTAAATTTACTTAAAACATGCGCATTCAATTTAATAAACATAATTTGAAAGATGCCCAATATTTAACGTTTCATGTTCAAATCTTACTCAAGTGTACCATCTAGTCTAGATTCTTCGCTGCTCTGACTTCGTCGGTAGCGCGCAGCGGTTCCCCGTTCGAGCATACATCATACTTCCCCACCCCGAAATATTATTTCGGTTTTGGTAAATTACCCCTTAAGTGTTTTCCACTCTGGAACAAGGTGCAAAAAGGTATAATTGAATCTAATATTACAAATAATAATTATATAAATTATTAAAGAAGAGTGGCTGTGGCGGGCGGATGACTTGAATTTGATTACTTATGAAATCTACAGTTTTATTTCGAGATTAACAATTTTGCATCCTCGATCTTCAAAACAAGAGGAAAGTCACTATCTATACGAGATTTTGAAAAATTACCCCCTTCCCTTTTCTCACCCCTCATAGCAGATTTATTTTAATTCTTTATGAAATTTTGCACACATGATGTTCAAAATAAGAGGAAAATTTCTGTCTATACCTGCCGAGCGATTCTATATCTTTTGTGGGATCGTTATCTCAATAACGGACGTGATCTCCTGTCAGATTTGTGTGATCTTTACATATTTACTGTCACATATTTTAGTTTAGATCGTTTTATTAGAAGTATGCTTGATTATTTATTCATTTAATATACTTTGTACATAGAAAAAGCAAATAAATCACTTAAATCTGATAGGAGATCACGTCCGTTATTGAGATAACGATCCCACAAAAGATATAGAATCGCTCGGCTGATTTCGAAAACTCTGTGTAAGGACCGGACAATGCCGGAGACTTCAGATAGTTGATTAAGTTGATTAATAAAAAACTTTTTTTTTTCTAATTAAGATTGTATAAAGGACGTCGTCATAGAATCTACGACAGATATTCAGTTTCATCACTGTTTAAATTCATAGACGGGTCGGGACGCTGGGATATTATTATAGTATATTAATGCGGCTTATAAGTGACGTATAAATACTGTTAATCGTAGTAACGCTTCATTATTCCAGCTACCCACATCTGGCAGGATTCCTGTTACAGCACGTGCTAACTGCTAACTCACATGCGGTATGGACCATGGTATACAAAGGTGTTCTGAATCCTGGCCTAAGTGCGCTCATGCATAATCCACGTGTTAAGTCGTTATTCCAGTTTGCCACGGGTTTATAAACAATTTCACCCCCGGTAATATAATAATAATAAGCGTATTTCAAATGAATTTACTGCATTCTGGTCATAAATGCGAGTTTGTTATAAGTGTGATAATGCAGCAACCCAATCGGCTTGATTGTGGAGAAAAACCACCCATATCGTTGCGGAAGTTGCGTTGAAAAATGTTGGTGGGGTCTCGTTTGTGCCCATTTCTTCACGTTGTGTCCATTAATAACTATGAGGTGATTTGTCTCAATAATTATTGTTGATAATTTACCGCATGTTAATTTGAAGTTTTTTGCTCGTACGTTATTATTATTATTATTACTTTATTACGTCTGTTGACGCACCTTCATGCATCGCTCACTAACATATATTATGTTCCCTCATTCCTCCATCCAACCTGTTATACAAGTACCTGTCCCTGTCTGACAGTGTGTAGCCAATATACCAACGTTTGTGACATTTACAACAATAAATTATGGTACGATCAGTCTGTTAACCACGGCCTGTGCAATGATCATCAAAGTGATCTCTCAGTGCATTTAATATTGAATTTAGTATTGAATTTACTATATTTAATATTGAAATCCGGTGCAGTGAACATATGTAATCAATTGATGCCTTAATTCATTTACTACGAATCTGTCATTTGCTTGTGCAGTGATTACCGCCAGCTGTGGCCCTCAAGATCGTAAAATCGATTTATCATAATACCGTATCAGAAGAACAGGGGTTAGTCAGTCCTTATACTTATCCAATTCAATCCTTATAACGCCGACGCTTGAGTAAACATGAACGGTCTTACTCATCATCGCAAAATAAGATACAACCTCGGAGTAAGACCGGGTTAGGTGAAATTGTTACTCAACATGGTGGGTTAATCGCGCGCAGGCGCGTGTTCTTACCGCGTCGCTGTACGGGAGATGTAGTAGCTGTCAGAATTTAAACCACCCGATCACCAGGGTTAACTCAGTACCCCGTGCGTTGTAACTTGTAACTGACGAAATGGCGAACTTTTATGAGAATCCTGACTTTTGAACGGAGCTTTGGCAAATATTGACCGTATTCGCGGCATTCGTGCACCACGGCTACGGAAAAGGTTAAAAAAAGGTACGATCCATTTGCGGCATTTACGCAAGGAGATTTTAGGTCTAAATATAGATTTACCAAAGTCAACATGAGATGTTTGATTGATTTGGTACGGCCGTATTTGGATGTGAATAATAAACGGGGTGGCAAAGTATCTACCGATCTCCAAGTTCTTTGTGCCATGCGATACTGGGGTAGAAACGAGGTGAGATAGTGTTTATAATTGCGTTAGAAACGGTAAACAAACACAGATCAATCTCGCTGAAGTTCCTCGAATAATATTTTGTATTGACTGATGTTGACGTATGAATAAACGTGAAGTTGGCAACACGCCGCGAAATGCTAAATTGACCGCTGTTTTTCAGCTTTGGAGCAGTGTTGCTACCGTAAAAAAATCATAACAGCTGTCGAGAAACATTATGATGACGAGTAAAGATTTTTACCCTGAGCAGTGTAGGCTTACTCCACTGTGTAGCTACCGCGACGCTACAGAGCCGTGGTACGGTTTCATGATGAGTAAGGTTGGAAAAGTTTATAATTATGAAATTGGTTCGCAAAGAATACATGCGACATAAACGATGCCTGACGGTTTCTAAGGGTAAAGTAAAGGGCTCACAAGGGATATCTTTTCATGACGGATAACAGGCCAATGCCAATGATTGCACCACCTAATTCGGATACGGACCTAGCAGATCTGTGGCAATCATCTGCCAAGGACGCTGCACCAACTTGGGATTTCCCATTAGCCCTGGCGGTAACAAATTGGTGCTTTTGTACCCTAAGCAAATTTGACATTTACTAATGAACCGTTTGACATCAGCTGACATTTTAGGCCAATAATACTTAAGTTTTATTCTATTCATGGTTTTCATAATCCCGAAATGAGCACACACTGGAGGAACGTGGTGTTCTAAAATAATGTTCTTCCTACTCTCCTTTGGCACAACCTCCTTCCAGTCATATGACCTGTGAAGAGCGTCCATGCTTTGGATGTTTCTTAAATTCAATGGTATCATAACAGTAATTTTTTTGCATAAATATTTGCATAGGTTTTTTGTGGAATGTGGTATTAGAGTCAAGCTTCTTTTGTTTAAATATTTTCATGTTTAGGTCAAATTATTTTTTGCGCAGTTTAAATATTTGCTTTGTATAAAATTTGATTTCACCTTTAATAGATAGTGATTGCATCTTCTTAAAAATAGCTTAGTATTATTTTTTTTTTCGCTCACGTGTTTCCTCTACATTCTTCAAAGAAGTTTTAACCCAAGCATTTGGACTGCGGCTAAAAGAAAATTCTACATCAACATGGAACATCACTTATTTATATCAACCGACTTTCAGTTGCTCTTGAATAGGCAGAAGTTTTAACCCAAGCATTTGGACTGCGGCTAAAAGAAAATTCTACATCAACATGGAACATCACTTATTTATATCAACCTACTTTCAGTTGCCTTGAATAGGCAGAAGTGTTAACCCAAGCAATTGGGACTGCGTCAAAAGAGAATTTCTACAACAACATGGCACATCACTTATTTATGTCAACCTACGTTCAGTTGCTATTGAATAAGCAGAAGTTTAACTCAAACATTGGTCGGCGTCTAACAGTTTTCTTCATCTGCAGGGATCAGCACTTCATTGCATCATCATACAAATAGTGGCTCTGTTATAAGCAGAGGGTTGAGCCGAATCATTTGGACAGTATGAAGTTTATTCACTGGTTCAATGAATATCATCGAGGGAGGACTTACTGTTTCACAACATCACCTTGAAGATAATTCAGCCGTACACATGTGGGAAGAACATTACGAGAAATGACTCAGTTGGGAAGGCGCTAGAAGCTATAACTCATTCACCGCAAATCTGGATAACATTGGAATTCTTGGTGGCAGCGGTGCTTTCTCTCTTCACGGTTCTGACGCCAGGTGGCGTAGTGGAATTTTTTGCAAAAATTCTCTTGGCCATGGGGGTAATGCAACAGTTTGGGCAAGTACTTGCCTAATTTAGAGAGAGGTTGTAGCCACGCGGGTACCTGTTTAGTTTGACAGCCGGCCGTTATGTACAGGCGCCGGTAGAGAATTAGGAGAAGTTTCGGTAGGTTCGTGAGTTGGTTCCTGGGAGTGCTTGGTGTAACAGCTGGTCAACAAGCCGTCTAAGGTCATGGCAGAAACACACGTGAGCGAAATTATTTCTAACAAATCATCACGAGATAATTCTAACTTTGGCTTTTAATTTTATTAGTAATTAATTAATCCATATAAATATGTATAGTCCATCTGTACAGGCGCCCATCAGGATTATAATAATTATGTACTTTTGTTCGATACCACATGTTCCGAATTTAGCTTCACATTAATTGATTACTGCAGGTAGTCAACCACCCCTGTAGATTCAATAAATTTAATTAGTTCATGCTCTACTGTTAATGTTGGTGATTTAGAATAAATGTTTCACCCTTTGTTACTATAAACATTCAGTCTTTTCTTTTATTATCCTACCCACATCTCACTTACGCATAGTGCGTACATGTTTATATGGATTAATTAATTACTAATAAAATTAAAAGCCAAAGTTAGAATTATCTCGTGATGATTTGTTAGAAATAATTTCGCTCACGTGTGTTTCTGCCATGACCTTAGACGGCTTGTTGACCAGCTGTTACACCAAGCACTCCCAGGAACCAACTCACGAACCTACCGAAACTTCTCCTAATTCTCTACCGGCGCCTGTACATAACGGCCGGCTGTCAAACTAAACAGGTACCCGCGTGGCTACAACCTCTCTCTAAATTAGGCAAGTACTTGCCCAAACTGTTGCACCCTTTCCTGATTACACAGTTTAATTTCCGTTACGCTTTTACAAAGTTTAAACATGCTCTCCCAAATATGAAAAATGATAAAATCCCAAATCTACCCAGCAGACCCTTCTTATTTTATTAGTTCGTGAACACATTTTTTTTTCATTACCCTTAGGATCCTACTACTTTAAAAACGCGGGGTTTTCATAGATTTTATCGCTAAATTGGCTCTCATTACGGTACATGTTTTCTGCTATGTTGGATTCGGGGCGAAATTATAGGTCGCCCATAAATTCACTCATCTGTATTGAAAAAAAAAAATGCCGCGACATGCTTTGTTATTTCCTTCCCTTGCGACTTGTCGCTTCCGCATTGTTTATCTAGATCAGTACTTCCCAAACTCTGAATAAGAGGTCTATATAAGATTTTTTTAAATTTGAGGAACATGGTTCTGCGTGGTGCCCTTTCGCTTTTTACCAGCTCAACGTTTTGCTTTCACTGCACCCTTAAATTTTATTAATTTATTTTTCGTTTTGCTTTCCTTCCTACCTTTTCGCTTCGCTTCTAACTTATAAACCATATTTTGTTACTGTAATCAATTAATGAATGATTAATAATTTTTACAAATAATAGTTTATTTGAATGCACCAGTCATTTAATCATAAAAACGTTTTCCTTCATCCCTTTAGGGATATCTTTTAGGTTCTGACGCTTAAACCGTGTTTTGTTAATACAATCAATAAATTCTTAATAACTTTTCAAATAATAGGGCAAAATACATGCTTTGGTGTAATTAAAATACAAATTACAAAATACTTTTTCGCATGTATTTAAAATACGAAATACCTACAACATACTTTCAAGTCGTGTATTTGAAATACAAAATATAAAATACAGTATTTTAACCATTTTTAATTTCAAATACAAAATACAAATTACAAAATACATTTGGTTTTGGTAGAACCTTCGGTTCCAATAAATTGTCCTAAAGGCACTTAGGACAATTTATTGGAACCGAAGAATAGAAGCAAAGCTGAGCAGAGTGAAACAGAGACGTGCAAATATTGACCAATCGTATTGCTCAGAAGACACATTTCGTCTCCGCTGCACTTGTAAAGTTTTGTGGTATAAGACTTAAGTGTTAGATAATAATAATTATTATTATAATAATACCAGCTGGTTCCCGGCATGCGTTGCACTGCCATATTCAAAGAATTAAATTGTTTCTCCCTGCATGTCCCCTTTCCCGTGCGTCCCCGTTCCCCTCACGCATCCCCTTCCCCTCCCGCATTCCCCTTCCACCTTTCCCACCTACCCTCTCTCCTCTCCCGCTCCCCCGTCCCGCCAACACCCCTTCCGCGTTTCATATATTCAGTCCCAATACATTCAGTTTTTAAACAACTCGCGTGCCAGCTAAAACAACTTTTTTATTCAAATTTTCATTTTTCACATATTACAAATATTCATTTTTGTATATTATAAGAACAATCAATAAAATCTGGTACCTAACATAGGTACTTATTTAAAATATCTATTATTTAAAAAATCCATAAACAATTCTTTTGTTACAAAAAAACAGCTGCCTGCTGTATTCAATTTCATCAAACGCGCGAACTGTTAAACTTGCGAAGTTAAAATAGTCGTTAAGTTTTCTGAAATTATCCAATTTTCTGCGTAATTTTCTTAATTTTTTTTCCGTAAGAACATTTTACAAAGTATTAGAAAACTTTCTTCTTCTTCTTTGCGTGCCGTATCAGGTCCCCCCGACGTTGGCGATCACTCTTGAGAATGTCTCTCTGTCTTGCGCTGCCCGGAATAGCTCCTCCTCACTTCTAATGCCGGTCCACTCTCGTATATTACGCAGCCAAGACATTTGTCTCCTACCAGGCCCTCGGCGACCCTCTATCTTGCCTTTCAATATCAAATGGAGCAAGTGATACTTCTCCCCTCGAAGTATATGACCCAGATATGAAATTTTCGTGACTTTTATTAATGTAAGCAGTTCTCTATCTGCTCTAGCCCTCCTAAGAATTTCTGTGTTGGTGATCATGTCGGTCCATGGGACCTTGAGCATTCTCCGGTGAAGCCACATTTCAAAAGCCTCTAACCTGTTCATGGTATTTACTTTCAAGGTCCATGTTTCACATCCATAGAGCAAGACCGACCACAGATAACATTTTAGCATTCTCTGCCTTAGCCATTTCATTTTAATGAACGCAGTTTTTGCTGCTTCAATTCTGCATCTAACCTCCACATCTGGGTCAAGAGTCTCCGTGAGAATACTGCCGAGGTATCTAAATCTTTCCACCTTTTCGACATTGCAACCATTTAACAGTATCACTGATTCAGAGTGATCTAGTCGTCCAAATGTCATCCATTTAGTTTTATTGACGTTGATTGTTAGGCCCTGTTGCTCACCAGCATTATTAACAAGATTTAATAGGTCTTGGAGGTCATCCATACAGTCAGCTAGTAATACAGTATCATCTGCGTATCTTATGTTATTAATGACAACTCCGTTGATCTTCAGACCCTTATCATTGGAGGACCCACCACTTACCCGCCCTAGTATAGGTAACAGATGGTTACCCCTTCAAGGCTCTTGCAAGGACTCTAATTTTTTTGGTAAAAACGACTCTACATTTGAAAACGAAACTAAACCTCCAATGTCCCTGCATACGTTGTTAATAAGCAGCATGCAAGTGCTTAGCAGGAAATACAGATACAATATGTGTTAGTATGACAAAATATAGACAAGACAGTGGGACAGGTTGGTGAAAGTCGACGAGGTGGCAAGCGCTGGGTGATTGTATCCAGCGTATCCTACAAGCACCTGTTTGGGAGGAAGACACAGTAGATAAGTAATAAGGGCATGGCAAACGGTTGGGAGTCCTCTCCAATCGTTTGGCAGTCCCAGCAAGAATGCGCATGACGTTCGGTCTAGTCGTGAACCACACTCAGCTTCCGCGCCCCTTAGCCGGTTCCTCGGTGATGCCTCAAAGAAAAGTAAATGGGAGATTGGGGGGAAATACCCGACGACCCTAAGGAATTCAGCGTCGAGTAGCCGGAGGCAAGGCGAAGGAGAGCTGAGGTCGCTCCCCCAAACCTAAAGCCTGCACATGTTGCTGGGGGTGGCGCAATTGATTTTAGAGGGCACCGTGCCATCGTCGACCGACTCCTGTTGATGCAAGGACGAGGTCTAGCGCACCCCCAGAAGGGGAAAAAGAAACATAACAAAATAGATAGATGCAGTTCAGTTCAGCCTTCTGAGCGAAGCAAAGTAGCATTGTGAAACTAAAAAGAAAAAGAGAACAAAGAAACCAAAACAAACTAAAAAAACAAAGTCGAGTATGTTAGTTGTATCAATAGTGTTCCTTGGAATATGAAGCTGGAAAAAAAATAAAATCACACAAAAATGATGAAAAATAATGAAAATAATAAACAGGTATCTCGATAAAACATCGTCTAGCATAGCTTGGTTAAATCTAAAAGAAACCACGTGAAAAGAAATAAAATAGGCATAAAAAAGATAGTCACACAAAAATAAAAGAAATAGGAAAAAATGTATACAATAGAATAAGATAAAGGTACCAAAGATAGATATGATATAACAAAAAAAAATGCAGATATAAAGCATAAAACATAAAATTCTTGCAGTAGATGTACTAAAGTAAAGGGAATGTCCGTGGATTCAAGAGCAGATACACCTGGCAACTACATGATTTTACAGCTAGATTTTTCAGACCCTTATCAGTATTACTTAGGGCTCTTTTAAAGACATAGTTAGAATAGAGATTAAACAATAGTGGCGACAGGATACAGCCTTGTCGTACTCCACGCTGAATGGCAATTGCATTAGATCTCTCATTCCCATGTCTTATTTCTGCTGTTTGGAACCAATACAGGTTTTTAATGAAATTCTGGTCTTTGGTGTCAACGTTACAATCCGCAAGCATTTTCATTAGGTCAGCATGTTTTACCCTGTCAAATGCCTTTTCGTAGTCAATAAAACAGGCAAATACTTCCTTTCTTTGGTCACGACACTTTTGCAATAGTACGTCGATAGACAATAATGCTTCACGCGTCCCGAACGCATTTCTGAAGCCAAACTGAGTGTCATCCAAGTCCTGCTCGCACTTATTGCGTATTCTGGCATGTATTATTTTAAGGAATAATTTAAGGACATGACTCATCAGGCTTATTAATCGATAGTCACTGCACTTCTTAGGGTATTGCTTTTTAGGCAATGTCACGAAGGTGGATTTTAGCCAATCTTGGGGTATATTCCCTGTGTCATATATAGAGTTAAATAACCTCAACAGGTAGTCAACATTTTCATCATTAAAGAGCTTCAACACCTCAACTGGAATATCGTCTGGTCCGCACGCTTTTCTATTGTCTGTAGTCTTTATCGCATGAAGAATTTCTGATTTTAAAATCGATGGGTCATGCAATTGATCATTAGGAATATTAATATCCGGTCTAATATCTTTGAATGTATCATGAATATACTTTTCCCATGTTTGTAAAATATCTTTTTCATCCAATATTAATTTATAGGAATCGTCAACTTAATTTGATGGAGTAATTCTTCTAGAAGTGCCCGTAATTTCCTTCAATTTTTTGTGAAGTTTGAATGCATTGTGACTACGACTGTATGACTCCAGTTCTTCACACTGTGACTTCATCCATTCTTCTTTGGCTTTTTTAATTTCACGTCTTATCGTTCTTTGTAAGTTTTTATATTGTGTCTCATTATGTTTGTGTTTACGTCTCTCATCCATTAAGTTCAAAATGTGGTCAGTCATCCAATTCTTTTTTCTAATTTGCTTATCAGCTTTAAAATTTGTATCACAGGTTTCACATATAACTGACTTAAGGTTATCCCATTGTGTTTGTATTTCTATCGATGGATCACAAGGGAGTAGCTTAATATTATCGTTCAAAGTCTGAGATACCTTATTTCTGACCACTTCATCGTGGAGTTTCGAGATATCTATTTTAATTTTGTTTTTGGGCTTTTTTTATTTGTTTTAAGCGTAAAACAATATCGGCAGTTAACAAAACATGGTCAGAACCAATGTCCGCACCAGGGTACGTGGTGACTCTCTTTACAGAGTTCCTGAATCTATGGTCTACTAACACATAGTCTATTTGTTTCCTGACAATATCATAGATTGTTCCATCCTGAGGTGATCTCCATGTATAAAGCTTTATTTTCGGGAGTTTAAAGCAGGTATTTAATACAACCATATTTTTATCCTTGCAGAATTCGTATAGTCTATCACCTCTTTGATTGCTTATGCCTAAGCCATATTCACCAACTATATGAGAGCGGCGACCTTCACCAATTTTGGCATTTAAATCTCCAATGACAAAATTGACTTCTCCTCCTTTCAAACTTTGCAATGTACTGGCTAGTGAGTCATAAAAAGATTCCACATCACCATCATATCTCACTTCCGCTGTTGGTGCGTACACTTGAATAATATTAATGTTGATGGGTTGACAGTGTAATTGTAATAATATTATTCTGTCCGAGATGGGTACAAAATTCTTAACAAATTTTACATACTTCTCAATGACAAATATAGCAACTCCGTTTCGACGGTTTCTATCCTGTGGGTCACTTCCTGAGTAGTATAGATTTCCCTTCTCATGTTGGTGTATGCCGCTGCCAGTCCATCTCAGAAAACTTAAAAAAAATTAATGAAATGGGTATAGTCGTTCTGAAGTTATGGCGTGACCAAGGGATACAAGGATTCATTTTTATATGCATAGATGACATTTGTATAGCGCAGTTTTGTATTATTTTACTGCAAGTGCGCTCTACAGTAATTAACTTAAAAATAATCTTGTATTCAGTCAAATTATTCCTAAAGTGCTTGATCTAATACTATGATACAGAAATGTACAATACAAAGCAATGACAAGTTTAATATAATATGATACAAAATGTACAATAATAGTGCTATTATAGCACAGGACAATAATAATAACTAGCATGACATAAAAAAATGTATAATACATTATAAAGCAATGATTAGAGAACTACAAATAATCTTAGTAGGATTGCTATAGCACAGGACGATAGTACAATAGTACAGGATTCTAGCGTTTTTAGTCTATGTATTATCTATGTCAGTTTATTTTTCATTATCTAAATCTAAGATCGCTAAATGTATTTTGAAGCCATAAGTATTTGAAGTACAAATTACAAAATACCTCAGCAGCAGGTAATTTTTTAATTTTTTAATTTTTTTTATTGAAATAATAGATAATACATAATATAATCAACAAACAAGTCCTGCTAAGCCAATTGAATCGGCTTGTCAACAGGTGCTTATATTTTAGTTACATATTTATACATTTTTAAAATTTAAAATTTACATTTTTTTTTTTTACAGTGAATACCGCACAAGAATCTCAACTCCTCCCGTCTGGAGCCAGTGAGACTATGGCATCCCCAATTGGGGTATGTTGTGAGGCTTAAGGTAGTGGGGAGGGGAAGGAGGTGGGGAAGAGGAAGGTTGGGAAGCACCTGGCTATTCAGATCTGGTCACTAAAGACGGCTAAAGCCATTTTCAAAGAACGTTTCAATTTTGAATGGTGGTCTTACACCAGGGCGATACTGATAGTATCTTCCACTCTGGAACATGCCGCAAATATACTATATATTATTTTAAATGAATTAATTGTGAAATAACACAAATTAATCAAATAAAATTTATTTGCGCATGCCGGGTTCGAACCCGCGACCTCCGGATTGTGAGTCAAGAGTCTTACACACTGGACTACGGAGGTCGTCTTATACATCTTATATCTACAGATTCAACATTTTTTCATACATATCAAAATCAATATAAATCTTTTTTTTCCGATACCCAATTTTTCACCATATATTTAACCTTATTCATAGAATTACATTGCTTTATAGTGTCAGGTAATAAATTAAATATCTTCGGTATGATATATTCAAACGTTCTCTGTCCGTACTTATTGCTAAATTTCGGAACTATTAACCCGTCGTTACGCGTGAATCTAGTGCTGTATTTATGTTCTAATTTCTCTTTATGCTGCGGGGTAAATATATGCTGAAATACGAATTACAGAATTCATTTTCAGGAAGTAATTGAAATACAAAATACGTATTTGTATTTCAAATACATATTTAAATTACAAGTAATTCAAATACTGCCCAGCCCTGAATACCCCAAATCATTCGTTATGGTTTTCAAATGTAAAAACGAAGTCTTGCAAATACCCTCAGTATGGCTAGACGGAAGGAAAATGGATCTTGGTCGTAGCGTCAATTACCTGGGACATATTGTTACAGACGACCTGAAAGACATCGAGGATATGGAAAGACAAATAAGAGCGATATCAGTTAAAGCAGGTATACCGTCAAGACGTTTTAACTTTTTCTACACATTGGTTTCGCTGTACACATCAGAACAGTGGGTAGCCACTGAAGCGACAGCGTAATTAATTTTTTTTTCTCTGATTGCTCGAGATTTTTTGGTGATTTGAATATTTTCCGCCCACTTTAAATAAAAAATCATGCCTCCGAATTTTAACATGGAGACATACAAACTGATTATAGTTCTATGTAGCCAATGAATTCACCATCTTTTGTTGATTATCATAATATCACATATTCGTAGGATTTATAAAAAAAATATTATAAATCGTAAAATTCTACTTAATTACTTATAAATAAAGGAAAATTTGCCAAAATTGGCAGCAAAGCTATCCGAGGTATTTTAAATAGTGCCATTTTGTGGCAAAAAGCGTTCCAGTGGGTAGAATACTCTGCATCCCAATGGCGTGAGCTAAAAGTCGCTTAAAATATTGCTCATCGCCAAATATTCCGCCTACTGAGATGCTGCAGCTTTCAGAGCTCTTCTCCGCCGCCGCATGGGAAGCTTATAACGCAGACTACGCCAATCGAAGGATACAATCATCATTGCCGTGTTCGCCTAAATTTAGCCCTCTCTGATGAACCTCTAAAGACGGAAGGCGGTGAAATATCCTCCACAAATTAAAATAATTTCAGTTATTTATAATTGGGGATGCAACGCATAATCGCACGCCCACACGTTCCATCCCTGGGTACGAGCGTCTTATAAGGTTGGAAAACACTGGTCCTGAACAAGCTAAGCTCCGCAACTTTGCTAGTGGCGCCACAAAAATTTGTGTTTTCATTATTATTATTCGGTTAAACAAACACTTGACTTTGCATTTTCCACCTAATTCCTCCGAAGCACTAGTACTAGGTACATTCCCCCCTGCGCCGCAAAGTTACATATATATTGGGAATCAAGCGGAACTTTAGTTTTGCATCAAACGTACCTACACCACTTTTATTTGGTTTTATTACTTAGGTTAGGTTACTTTAAAAAAAACTTTATACGTAGATGTTTAATAATCTTTGGAAATCGGCAGTTGAAATTTATAATCTTTTAAATTATACCAAAAATGTAACCAATTGTAGAACGAGTACACTGTTTCGATTTATTTTACAAGACATAACTAACTAACTAACCATCATGCCGTTTCCCCGCAGGGGTAGGCAGAGAGGACGGATCGCCAAACAACTCGATCTTTGCACACACTCCTTGCCTCGTTCACATCCATACATCGTGTCATACGTGCCCTTCTATTACTCCGACTCTTCAAATAGCCCGACTCACCGGTCGTGCCATGTCTTCCTCGGGCGTCCCCGACTTCTACCAATCACATTTGCGTCTTGTATTCTCCTTAAACTCCTTTCCTCGTTCATTCGCTCTACATGCCCCATACAAGACATAGCGGTAAAAAAAAATCAAATAAACATTTTGAGAAAAGATAGCGCGACGTCAATACTCATTTGTTTACAGTTTCAGTTGATTTCTTAGAAAAATATTAATTGGGTCGCTCGAAAGGGTTGTATCGCTGTGTTTATTAAAGTCCTGCTAGATTTCAACAATACCATACTACGCGTCGCTGAAAATGTGAGGCGGTGGGAGAGAAGTTTACAGACGCCATGTGGACTTCTGGGCCAATCCACCATTCTATTATTACTCCACCCGAGGCAATCTTTTATTTCTTAACTAAAATTATGCCTTAAAAATGGGCCTTTCTTTTTAAAACATTGGCAAGTATTTACAGGTAAAGTTTGAATGTTACCTCGGGGGTTCGGTTGGAATTTTAAATACGGGATTATCAAATAAAATTGTTAAGTTTTTCAGCGCGACACGGAATTTATATGGCAAGGAATAACAAAGTCTGAATTTATTGCGCAATACATTATGGAGGTGGATAAATCTTGAAGATTTTTCCCATTCATGATTATAATGAACCATTGTTTACACACACGAACTCGTTCATTCTTAAGTTGGGATTTATTATTTTCCTTCGAGACATTTCGAGTTTATGTTGAATTGGGAAACCACTCCCGAACAAAACTTTTTCGTTTTTTGGAATTTATTTAGATTCTTTTTTTTTTTTATTTGATACGGCATAAGAGTCCCAACTGCCCGAAATAAGTGTAATCCTTAACTTTGGAAAAGAAAATAATAATAATCTAAACGAAAATATAAAAGAGAACAAGACACAGAAAAAGAGAAAAAGATAATGGTCGCAACTGGGACTCGAACCCAGAACCTCTCGTCTAGCCGGGACGTGCGTTTACCAATTCCGCCATTGCGCCCTACTGTCAAACCGTCATAAAGCGTCTGTCCTGTTCAGGGTGGATCAATGCAAGACAAACTCTAAGCAGAATTCTTGCCTGAACAGACTATGCGATAGTTATAACAGCGTGTTATCCAATGTGGACATTTTCAATTGCGAACTTACCAAATATAACTAACTAACTAACCATCACGCCGTTTCCCCGCAGGGGTAGGCAGAGAGGACGGACCGCCAAACAACTCGGTCCTGGCACACACTCTTTGCCTCACTCACATTCACACATCGTCTCATACATTCTCTTCTATTATTCTGACTTTTGACATGACCCGACTCAAATATCTGATTCACTTGATCGTGACATGTCTTCCTCGGGCGTCCCCGACTTCTTCTACCATTCACATACGCGTCGTATATTCTTCTTACACTACTTACTTCGTTCATTCGCTCTACATGCCCAAACCATCTGAGGGTCCCTTTCTTAATCTTACTCATTATGCTTACATCGGCCTTACATTCTTTGCGGATATCCACATTTCTCACACGATCATACATTGTTTTACCAGATATACGTCTCAGGGATCTCATTTCAACAGCATTCAGTTTACTTTCATCCTTCCTCTGCCAGTTCCATGCCTCACTGCCATACATCAGGGTAGTTACCAGGACTCCATTGTGGACTGCTAGCTTCGCTTTTTTTGACAGTTTTTTATTAGCGCTAACGGCATTCAGTCCACCATTAATCGAGTTACCGGCATTCACCCTTCTTTCAATATCTCTTTCAGCCTTCCCATCTCTCGTAAACATACTACCCAGATACACAAACTCATCCACCTGCTCCAAGTATTCATCATTCACAACTATGTTGCATACTGTTTTCGTACACTCTCTTTCAAACACCATGACTTTAGACTTACTTACAAATATAAGAGGTCCATAAAATAATATTTCTCTGATGGTTCGTGAATAATGTTATGTTTTAATGTTTATACTTCTGTTATGATTTGATTTATATGTACAACCTCTCTCCGTGGCTGATAGATTTTTGTTTTGTAATTTTTCTTTTTATATATAAAAAAAAAAATTGTTTCATATAATTTTTGGATTCATATTCCCTTTTTATAAAATTAATTTACTTATTCTTATTATGCTGTCTCAGTAGAAGTAAAGTCACAAGGAGGAAATCCATAATTGGTTTTATTTTGGCTATTTAATACTATGTACAAAAAAATCTTCTCGCGTATGTGACGCATATTTGGGGGCGATGCCTGGAACGTTTCGGTGAGACCCAAACGGTTGCACTGGACATTTCCAAGGCCTTTGACCGGGACTTATCAACAAACTGCCTTCTTTCGGACTTCCCGCATCCTTGTGTACGTGGATTGCCGACTTCTTGAGGGAGACGTCGATTCAGACGGTAGCCGATGGTTTCACCTCTTCTTCACACTCGATAAATGCTGGCGTCCCACAGGGATCGGCTCTGTCACCGACTTTGTTTTTGTTGCACATCAACGACCTTTTGTCATGTGCACCAATTCATTGTTACGCGGACGACAGTACAGTTCATAATAGCTTTTTGTTTGACAAGCCCCCAAAGGGCTCACAAACTCCAACAGCTCGTAGGGCTTTGAAGCAAAGAATGGACGGTTACCTCGAGAGTGTTTTCTCTTGGGGTAAAAATAATCTCGTTGAATTTAATGTTTCAAAGACCCAATCTTGTCTGATTACGTCTAAAAGGGATCGAAATGAAAATCTAGTGTCTTTCAACGGAAGCAATCTTCCGAACAGGCCCTCCATTGATATGCTTGGTGTAACCCTAAGTGACCAGCTCAGGTATGGGGGCTCAATCGAAGCCGAGTAAAGTTAGCCTCCCAAAAACTGGGCGTACTGTACAGGGCCCGCAGATACTTTAATAGTACACAACTGCTAACCCTGTACAAATCACAAGTGCGCCCCACGGTTGAATTTGGCAGCCACCTCTGGTCTGGAGCTTCAAAATACCTGAAAAATACCCTCGACTCTGTGCAGAAACGGGCGTTCCGTTTGATAGATTCTCCCATCTTAACAGACGGATTGCAATCTTTAGAGCACAGGCGTCGGGTGGGAATGCTATCCTTGTTCTACCGGTATTACAATGGAAGATGCTCCGAGGAACTAGCATCATTGATCCATTCGGCACCGGTGCATAGCCAGGAAACACGCCAAACGCGTGCCCAACATTTGTACACAGTTGACATTTGTCACATGAGAAAAGGTCGTTTCTTCGACTCGTTCTTGTGTTCAACAGCTCGGCTGTGGAATGATTTGCCGGCCTCTGTGTTTCCTCCTTCCTACAAGATGGGTCTCTTCAAGACCAATGTTCATTCCTTCCTCTCCTCAAAAAGTCCCTTCATACAGCATCCCAGATGAAATAGGCCCTGATGGAAATTATTTTCCTCAGGGCCTCCTGTGTGGAATTAATGTAAAAAAAAATAATAATAATAGCCAATCTCATATTTCAAATTAACAATATTATCTTCAACAAATTTATTTTCCATATCATAGGCAACTACCCTTTTTATTGGAAACAATCATTCTAAGAATTGGTTTGTAACCTGGATAGCGTCACGGATAAATATATCCGATTTTATTTATACGGAACTAAATATGGAATAACCTTCAAAAGTTATAAGAAGAGAGGTTTTCTTATAAAAATTAATCTTTAACTCCCCATTTTGAGAAATGTTGTGTTATTTCCTAATTTATTTAAAACAATCTGTAGCATTTTTGCGGCATGTTTCAGAGTGGCATATGCTTTCAATATCGGCTTGGTGAAAGACCACCATTCAGAATCTAAACTTTGCTTGAAATGGTTTTAGCTGTGTTTGGTGACGAGCTCTAAATAGCCTCATACTTCCCCACCTTCATCGTCCCGTCTCATTTTCCTCGCCACTACCTTCAGCCTCACAACCAACTCCAATTGGGGATGTCATAATCTCACTGGCTCTTACGGTTGGGACCAGTTGGAGCTCTTTTGCGGTACTCACACATTTTATTTTATTTTAAATCATGATGAGGAAGGATATGTGGAAAAGGAAGGTTACAAAGTAGGTACCTGGCTTTTAAGATCTGTTCCTAAACACTGCTTAAACCATTTTAAGCAACAACGTTGCTATTCTGAATAGTGGTTTCTCAACCGGACAATACTCAAAATATCAACTATTAGCTTTTTACTGTGTCACGGACGTCGCTCGAGAGTTTTTAATGTAAAAACTTCTTCAGCACAGTTGTGATTTGATGAAACGGAAACCAGCGACACTAAAAAGAGTTAGACACATACATCTATAGGATTTAGCCTGCGAGAGAATAAGATAGACGGATAGATAATCGGTATTCTTTTTGTGCGGTGCTCCGTAAAAAAAAGTAAAATAATTTTTATATTTGGTAAACGCTACAACTATCCTACTCCTGATTTCTCTGCATTAGTCTCATTCTCTCGGAAGTTTAGTTTTCTGAACGTTTCTCTTTTACCGCGTGTGAACTGCACACATATATCTTTTTACTGAACGGAAACTACTTTCTTTACGTTGGCTTTAATCGTGTTTGGTGACCAGATCTGAATAGCCAATTCTTTCCAAACTTCTTCTTCCCCTTCTTTCCTAAATCCACACTCTTCAGTCTCACAATACCCCAATTGGGAATTTCATAGTACCACTGGCTCCAGGCAGTTGTACGAATTAGAAACGTTGCATTTTTTAGCATCACGTTTATCTGCCCAGGCTTGAATGAGGTCAGAATAAAAATGCTTGCAAAAATAATAGAATCAGCGAAGGCCTAGATAGCTCCAGCTGTGCAGATAGTGTGATGAATTTATTTGCACCAATGCGCAATTGTTGACATATTTACTGCCGCCCCCTAACTGGGGCGGAAAGCCTCTGTGGTTAAGTGTTAACCCATTAGTTACCATGGCAACACGGCCAATATAATCCACGGTAGCCTCCCAGTGGCCATTGGACACAACCTACATTACAGGTCCGATACGCCTATTATACGCAGTGGCTACTAATACCTGTTAGGCCTCGTCCGCCTGCTCGTAATCTTGTTTATTTATTTTTATGGTTTAATTCAGCGGAACGAGTGGTGTGTTCAATGCTTTGTCTTTTTTTGCATTAGCTCCATGAGGTCCGTCCTGAATCATCTTTAGGGATGATGTTTTTAAGAGAGGATGCTCCGGGAAGGAAAAATATGAGGAGTAGGAAGGAATCTGGGGGTCAATAGGGATCCAGAAGTGACGGACGTATGACAGAACCCCTCCCGCTGCGGCGCATATCCTGCTGGAGAGGTCAAAAGGTCTCTCTCCACCAGACTCTGCTATGATGCGTAGATATTTCCTTGTATCTTATCACCATAGTGTTATCATCCAATGTCCGGTCGCGCCATCTATGTATATTCTGCATCTAGTTTAAATCTATGTTGAAAGAGGGATAGGACATCAGAAGGTGGTGAACATGTTGCTTGGATTCATCATCGCATCGTGTCTGAAAAGCATAACGTTCGTGATTTTACGCTTGTCAGTTGATCATATCATAAAAAACGAAAACAAGCCTAGAATCTGCGTTTAACGCGGACCGTTCCAATGTTTAAAAAATAAACAAAATGGCGGTAATCAATGAATTGTGACGTCACACCCCAACCTAAACCTTTTACCGGATTTTAATGACTTGCATCGCGCTAGCTCCTGAAGTAAAGAGCACGCTCTCTTAAGCCGTATTCAGATGGGATGGATTTGCACTTGTATACGCAGCCTGAGTAAAATAATAGTATCTGGTAATAGTGATATTTTTATGTGCATATCCAAAGATATTGAAATATAAGTAGATGTGCTATCTGCTGTTTTTACTATGTGGGTCTGCGCTTCCGGGTGTCGCCGATATTGTTTACCAATTAACAAATAAACTAAAAGAACAAATAATAATTAACGAATAAACCAAACGAACGTTAAACTAAATAAACGAATTCTTTCCTTATTCAAAATATATTGTTAACCAATATTAATGCACATTTTCAAAAAATCAACGAAATGAACAAATTCTTTTTGTATGAAAACTACGCTAATTAGCGCGTAGTCCGGCGACAGTTGCGCGGACACCATAGCATATCTCTTCTGTATTTGAATATCTTTGTGTATATCGCATTTTTGTGATGTTTTACCCCAAGTGAGCTTCATTTAAGTCTGCAATAATGTTATCGGCTGTCGTAACTTATTCGAATTAAAACTTTAAAACAGGCACCACCCGAAGCGACTAAGTTTATTTAACAAATTATTTCGTATTAGCCAAACGTGCACAAAGGTGTCAGTTCAATACTTCTAAATCTAAGTCTGCAGGATGCCGACGTATTCTTTAGTAAAAAAATAAAGCTCATTTTGAGATACAGTTTTAACTTATTTATATTATTTGAAAGACACTCCTTCTTCAACACACTTTTAGAAAAGTAAAGTGGCTGGTCATGTACTGTTGGATTAATCATTTATTTTGTATTAATGACACCACTCTAGGGGCCGTTGATTGATCCATGTCACAAATACGGACAAACTCTGGCTTTTTCATCCTAACACCAGGCAGAGTTCCTATATACTCCGTGTCACCTACGCAGTATTTCCTTCATACGACATAAAAGTATTACAATACGAACAAAATGGACATTGCAAGAAAGTTGTTTTAAAATGTTTCCACCGTTCAAATAATAAAACTTCTATTTTTGGCAACACGACAACTCTTATTTTTATTGGCACCGTCGTGTTTCCAATTTTAACAGTAAATTTCCCTTTCGTTTTGTCGTTTTAGGATTAGCGTTGTTATTTTAGTTTTTTGTCAGTCAAACTACCGTATTACACTCGGGCACCATTAGGCTGAATTATTTCAAAATAAGGCAAAAAAATTTCGCTCGAATAGCACAAAACGGTTATTGTTCGATAACAACTAGTCTACGTGTGCCTTTTTTCATCTTGCCAAATGTACATGCTAGTATTTTTTCATAATAATACTTTCATAATAGGCTCGGAAGGAACATATAAAACCAACTTAGCCCCACTGGAAATAGTCCAGAAAAGAATCATTAAAATGACTATTACAAAAACATCTAATAGAATGCATTACTTCAAATACACAAAGATAAGCTAATAATAGAGTCATTGAACACCAGACCAAGAACCACGGGATAAATAATAATCCCTAAACTTAATGAAACAACATTACACATACTCAATACTCAGCTATTAAACATTTTAACAGTCTCTCTAGAAATAAAATCTGGAAGAAATTGTGAAGTTCTTATGAATAAACAAGTCAGGTACGCCTCATTCGTATGTCTGGTAAAGTTGTAGGTAGCTTGAAAATAAGCTTATGGGTTCAAGTGGTTAAAATACACTTTATCTCAATCTAATTTGGTTATGTATGTAGGTGCATTTAAAAAAAATCATGGTAAATATTTACCTGACCATCGCACTTTTAATAGGGACAGATTAAGGAAATTTTAATTATGATGGTAAAAGATGCATTAAGGCCCGCTCAATGTCACTAGTCAACGGCATTCAGTTGGATAAACTAGAAATTTTAGAAATCCGAAAGAGTGTTAAGCGAATTTGAATATTATTAATAATCAAAAATTGTTCTTATATGACCCAATATTAAACCTGTTCCCCTTTGTAAATTGTCTCCCATTGCCCTCTCTCATCTACCCACTCTCATATTTCCATTGATACCATTGTCTATCTATGTCTATTCTTTTTCAATTGACACCATTGTCTGTATAATTAGTATCAATAAAAACCCTGAAGAAGTGAGCGTTGTTCACGAAACATGTTGGTTTTTGTAAACAATAAAAGTGGTAAAAACTAAGTATTTTATTAATTTGAATAGCTTTATTAGATGAAAGTACAGTCTTTCGAAATCAATTTATAATTTTTTGTGGAAAAGAGTCAGTAGGTCTAAAATTTTATTTGAAAATTACATATTTTCAGTTTTGTCTGGATTTCCCTCATAAATCCAATTCCTTTGCCGTCATTTTGGAAGTTTCGTTTCACCTAAACACGAAAAAAATTACCTCGCTTCTCCAAACTACGGACCTAATGTTTCTTTTAGTAATTGTTGAAAGTGTAATTTTCATAATCTGTGCCTAAAAATGGGGAAGCTAGGTAAATTACAAAATATGTGTGTGTATGTACACAAACACATGTATTTTTTAAAAATTTTCTGTAATTTTTTTGCAATAATTGGCATATCTATTGTTCTATGCATGTATGTTCATTCATTCTCGAAATTATTTAATGTATACAACTCACGATAATTCTCCGTCCCTAAACACGTTACATGTATATCCATACATACGTATGTAAATATATTATAATGTAATTATATTATAATATAGTTATTGCATTAGTGCACGATATAATTATTATTAAATGTTTATAAATGAAGAGATCATCAGGCATATGTAAGTATATATCACAGTCTTTATGATTGCAGTGTTTATTGTACAATCGAATCATTCTTGACGTTGTATTAATAGTTTCTTAGTTTTTATGTTGTTTTCATAATTTATCCCCCCTCTAGTTAATTTTTCACAAAAATGCGCTGAGTTATAATTATCAATTAATTATTTTTATTTCTGTGTTACGTAAAACAATCGTTCCGGTCTCCATATTAGATTTCCACAGAGATACAACACCGTATTTATGTACTGGATGTAACTACTGGTTCGTACGAGTTCGAGTTCCACCTTGGCGATGGAGTGCATATCACCATTTCAGTGGCACTACAACAGTGTTTGACCCCGATTGGAAAAAGCTCGACGTTCTAGAACTAGAACCTGGCAGGACTGGCAGGACTGGCAGGAGGGAGTGAGAGGCCACCTACCTACTACCTACTACCTACCGGTGTTTAATTACAGATCTCAGTGGCGAGCGGGAAATGCTTCGCCGGAACACTACTTGTTGTTTTATGTACTTTAAACGAAACTTTTATTACTGCAACTCTGTACCGTGTACCGTGTACGGTTGCTTTCATATTCATACATATTATGTCACATATTGGGAACGTATGTAGTTATGTAGCTACTATAACCTACGATTATGTCAAATCTTATTGTTTTTATTTATTAATTAATAATGTAATACGTTTAATGTGTTTTTATATTAACTCCACACATTCCAAGGTTTGTCATCCTTGGCGATGCTTTGGAGGGTATTTTTAAGGAAGGATATGAAGTGTCCATGTTCAGTAGTTGTGTATCTCGATCGTGCCATGTTTTACGACTTTTGTACAGTTTCTTTAATTTTCCGACTTATTTAAGTGGGTTGCGCTTCCACCTCCTCATTTTTGGGACATTTGGCTAACATTTGGGATATTTGGCCAAAGTTTGGGAAATTTGACTGACATTTGGGACTTTTGGCTTACATTTGGGACATATGGCTAAAAATTGGGGCAGCTAATTTGGGAGGCGGGTATGGGTACCGTCGCCCCGGGAACCATTTATTGGATAACCAACACCTATGCTACTGTTTGGTAATTTAACAGTGGTGCCCGGGTTCACGGGGTGAAGTTTGTTTAGGTCTTAGTGGCAAATGCGTTTGCCCACCTACTGCGTGGCAGGCTGGATCGGGAGAGACAACCTAACCTAACCTAAACTAGACCTCTCCAGCCGGACTCTCTCGACCCATTGGCTTGCACCGCAGTGGAGGGAAAGATGGATTGATACGTCCGTCAGTCTTGTACACATTGACCCCCAGATCCCTTCCCACCCCTCATACCATTTCCTTCCCAGAACTTCCTCTCCTTTCTTTCTCTAAAATACTCTCCGCGTAGTATCCCCAAATATGATATAAGCCTTGAGAGAATTTTATTCCTCAGGGTTTCCTGTTTTGAGCTATATTGTAAAAAAAAACCATTCAGCGGTGTTTTTCGTCAGGGCCGATGTTTTACCTGTCGTGTATGTCTAGATATCAATTCTTTCATTCTTACGTTTCATTTACAATCATTTTATAAGTGATCCTTTTTTGCTTTTCAGAATAATTACAATTCTAAATACATATTTAACAAAATTATCTTTTAGCCTTGCTGCAATTTAATTATTTGTAAACTGTGACTTGACAGGTATTCCACAAGCTATCCGATCGCTTCAACATTTTCCTGCAACACGGGTCATTCACCTTTAAAGCTTTTTCACACGAGTGGCTTTCTCCACCGTTTCAACAAAGCACAAGCTGAGCCTTACTTTGCATAATATAGAACTTTATGTACGGATAACAGTAATGTTTTCAACGGGTTATTGTCATTTCAAGAGGCATAAATTCCTCACTTTATTGTTATCATTGACATCTTGTGACAGGTTTATGTAGATCGAGCAGTAGAGTGTACAATGTACAAGCTATTTGCTATGTTCTCCGTTTGATTGCGATACGATAATATTAGATAGATATAGGCTAAGAGAGACAAGACAGCAAATGTTTCTTGCGAGATACGATCTTTACCGCAGTTGGATATCTGGCTTCTTGTATAGGTACACGATATCGTGTATCCTTTTGGGAGATTTATTGATGTTCGTTCGTAAACAAGGCCATAGATAGTGAGACATTCCTATTGAAGATCATTGCACTAGTTAACCCTATTTAGTAAAATGAATTCGTTGTGTGGTTATATTGGAAATATTTATAGATACATTCTCGTCTTGGTTCCACGTTCTTTGCGTTGACACAAGTTGCAGCAAAATTATTCTTTGTCTCTTTTTTTTCAAATACTGAATAGTATCGTATGCATCAATAGAATTCATTATTATTTTATGTTTTATCTTTTCTTTTTTTCTTGTATGGTATACATAACGTCAACTTGCACACTTAAATTGAAATTCACACTCATTGGCACTCTGAATTATATCTTTCCGGGTGATGTAATTGGGTTGTTCTTTTTAACCCACAAAAAATTGTCTCCACCGGTTAGTGGAGAAAAATTCAACAGAATTACCAATATTATTTCTTTATAATTAATTTAGAATCTACTGTACTAAAGACGTAACGACTGTGTTCATTTAAAAAAATATATGTATTTATATGTTTTCGTAGTAAAAATTACGTTACAGAGTGGTAAATCCTCGTGACAGAAGTGTTTTTCATACAAATCACAGTTATCTCCCACCACCTCGACTTGCGTATATTCTATAATGTTACAAAAAAATTATATGACGACATAAAATATAAAACTATTTTTAAACTCGTATAACCTATCAACTAACAGCGATTATTATTTTTTATGGTTTTTAATAAAATATTTAAAAAATATCACAAACTTGTCTCTTACAACTGATGTTTTAGTACGTTAATTCTGTGACATGGGATGTCATTCGAAATAGGTATACACGCAGCTCGTGTTTGTTATCCCCGATAGGCGGTTTAGGCCTCCTCCCTCGCTACAATTTCCCCTCTGAGAACCAGAGACCCCGCAGCAGGAAATCATCATACATTTTAGGTGATAATTTGACAGAATGGTATAAGTTCCTAAATAAATATTTTCAATTTTATTACAAATATATTGCTGTATAGTTTTTCTAAGAGGGTTCTTTATTACTTTAGTACTTACAAAGGATTTAAATAAAAAAAGTAAAATTATTGATAATAAATTAGTATATTCTAAATTAAAACTAGTAAATTGGGGAAAATTATTACAAACTGACTGTCCATCAGAACTGTACTATAATTTAAAAAATATTTTTGATAATATCGATGCGTCCTCGAAAAAAGAAAAATTATTTGAAAGTAATCTTAGGCACAGCAATCCATGGGTTACGGAAGAAATTAAGAACATGATTAAAAAAAGAGATTATCTTTACCGAAAATGCAAGAATAGCCCAAATAACCCGGTATTTCGTTTAGAATATACGCGATATAGAAACAAAACAAACAAACATATTAATATTACCAAAAACACATTCCATAAAAACTTAATAAATAGCTTAAACGGCAACCCGAGGAAACTCTGGGACGAAATAAATAATCTAATAGGAAAACCTAAACAAAATCTAGATAAAATAATCCTTCAACATATGGGAAGTCAAGGAGACACAAAATTTTTATGCGATAAATTTGCTACAACATTCGTAAATGAAATAAAAGACATAAGACATAATTGTACTAAAAAATTCCTAGATCGTAACACGTATACAACTCCTGCTATTATGTCAATGAGATTTAGACCTGTATCACAAAAAGATGTTAAAAAAATAATTAATGATATGGATGTTAAAAAATCAGAAGGCAATGACCAAATAAGAATTAAAGACCTGAAGTTAATTGCTGATAATATAATCCCAGTACTGACTAAATTAATTAACCTTTGTGTAAGTAAAAGTATCATGCCTGACGAACTAAAAACATCCATCATCAGACCTATATATAAATCAGGAAACCACAAAGATTTCACAAACTATCGACCAATAGCGATTCTCTCGTGGATTGATAAAATTATAGAAAGGGCTATCTTTAACCAAATACAAAATTTTATAGAAAAAAATAGAATCATAAATCCCATACAGTACGGATTTCAAAAAGAAAAAAGTACTACACAATTACTTTCTAAATTCACTGATCATATAAATTGCCAATTAAATGAAAAATATTATATTGGTATAATTTTTATAGATTTTAAAAAGGCCTTTGACACATTGGACCATGAAACACTACTAAGGGCAATGGAGGAATGTGGTATTAGAGGTCCTTTAAATAATTTGTTTAAAAATTACCTGTTTAATAGAAAAATTAAAGTTAAAATTGACGGAATTTTAAGTGATGAAATGTTGGCAAGCACTGGAGTAGCTACGGGCTCGATATCGGGACCTACGTGTTATATAATGCAAGTAAACAGTTTACCAAACGTAATAAAACGTTGTAAATGCTACATGTTTGCAGACGATACTTGCATTATATGTGCTGACAAAAATCCACAAAAAATTGAGGAAATTTTACAAGAAGACCTAAACAACATAATTAAATGGTCACACGACAATGGCATTATTATAAACGCAAAAAAAACCAAATATATGCTCATTCACTCACCATATACAAATTGTCAGGATAAGGAATTGCATATAAAAAGTCATTCGTATGATTGTTTACACACAAAAAACCAATCCCAACAGTGTAATTGCCCAAATATAGAAAAAGTATACCAATATACATACCTTGGTCTTACTATAGATGTCAATTTTAACTGGTCAAATCATATTGAAAATGTATGTAATAGATTAAGATCCATATTAGGGAAATTTTACCACCTAAAAAACTTTGTTGATAAAAATATATTATACTGTAAATACAACGCATTAGCAGAATCAATTATAGGATACGGAATAAATAGTTACGGATTAACGTACAAAATGTACTTAAATAAAATAGAACAATTACAAATCCGTTTCCTAAAATTGATATCAGGCAAAAAAAAAGTTCAATTATGTGAAGGCGATTATAAAAAAATGTTTTTCCTTGTGTAATGTCCTCTCTATACACAGTAAGGTAGATTATCAATTAACGCTAGATGAATTCTGGAATACAGAATTCAAAAAACCTATAAACCACAACTACCCTACTAGGCATAGAGAAGCACAAATGTTTATTATTAATAAATCTCAAAATGTATACGATGATAGAACAAAGAGGCATAGAATTCCGAAAATATTTAACGCATTACCTGAAAATATTAAAAATGAGATATCTTACTCAAATATCAAAAAAAAAAATTAAATCATTCTATCTCCGTAGAACATGAAAGCAAACAATATTGTATACAAATACCCAGATCGAATATTGATCAAATACCTGGAAATTACTATCACACACTGTATTCATAAACATTATAATAATTAGTAGTTTATAATAATTAGTATTTTAGATTTTACACAGTTATTACAATGTAAAACATAAAAGTATAATAGTATTAATTAAATAGGACAACTGAGAGATTTCTTACAAACAAACTGATTGATCAGTTTTGTAAGATTTTAAAGATTAATATTGTAAAATTAAAAAAAAAAAAACTGAATAAATATACTAAAAAAAAAAAAAAATCATTTTAATAACAGAAAAGTCGAAGAAATTTCATGAAGACTAATCGATAAAATAAAATAAAAAAGATTTTGTGACGGAGGTGTATATTTTTCGGTCGAATCCATCTTTCAAATCCTGATAATTGTACAAAAATATGTAAACTTCGCGGCCGACAACATTTCCCAATAGAATAGGAATTCAGTCATCATACAAAGTGCCGACTAGAAAGAGTTAGGATATTTTTTCGATTTTGAGATAATAATTTATGAAAATACCTACATTTTCATAAATTATATAAAAAGAAGAATAACCCAATTGCCAATGATGTAAACGTTGTTTTCTATCCTAGGGTTGTTGGTTGTGTTTATATATTTCGTTTCTGCTTTCTATCTCTTTTAGTTTGGGTAGGATTTAATTCTGGATAAAAACTCTGTCGTTTATTATTTATCAATTAACACCAGCGATCTTCCATGCTGCGAGAATCGCCATAATGATTATAATTTACCTTAGTTTAAATCGCAAAAATATTGGATTAGTCCAGCGCATGGCACGTGCCTAGGAGGGTGTTATGACCACGTCCAGGGTCGGAATTACTATTAATCCGGGATTACTAAGTGGATGGGCCACTGACTATGGCTATTCGATTCAATTCCTAAATAGAAAACCGGACAAAGGTAACGGAAAATTACTCTAAAAGGATAATCTAATCCGAAATCCACTTTCAGGCTGCGTGGAGAATATTTGTCCTAGCTTTGCGAAATCGACTATGTAGATTTGTACAATCAAAATTGAAAGCCCGAAAGCCTATCATTGTGTTGATTTTTGCAAATTTTATTTTAAATTATTTAAAAAGATTTTAAACACAAACAACTTTTGTATCTCCAATCGAACCCAATATTTAATTAGGTTCGTAAACCTATTTCATTTGGGTACATTTTGTGTGAGGTCCTTTTGATTTGGTTTTATATTTACGAACAACCTTTGGACCTCCAATCGAACCAAAAGGTACTCCAATTCTTTAATTTTTTTTTTACGTGTTACGTATTTAAAAAAAATTTGTAGTGTTGCCTTTTTTTGTTATTTAATTCATTTTTTAATTTTATTTCTGAAATGTTTCTCCTTTTATTTGTAACGAGTGAAAGATTTTTGGATGCTTTTATTGCCCGGTATTTGTGGCGTCTTTGTCCAAAATTTGTGTTTGCGTTCGGAGTTTTTATGTTTTTGTTCGCTTATCTGACTGGTCTATTAGTGAAAGTTAAATCTTGGGACGTTTTTTGAATTTAGTTTTTTTGGTAAAAGATATATTTTAGACGTGTTTTTTATGTGTTTTTGGCGTATATCTGGTATCACGTCAAACACGTTGAATATTTAATTTGTGTCCGATATTAATTATTATTTAGTAAACAGTAAAGATAAAACCTACCTTTAAACATTAAACCCGAATACCTTACATGTGTGGAATTCTTTCAATCTTCAGATTGTAAATTCTCCATTGAATCTTTGCCCCTTTAGATGCAATATTAAAACTGATCCCTCTCATGAAGGCGATGAACACAATCAGTCTTTTCTTCATTTTCTTCCAAGGCTTCATTCGCAGATCGAGGCTGGATTATTATTTATCGTGGCTGTGCTGCTAATGTTCTGTATTATAGATCCGGTGCGTTCCACGTCACTGACTGCATCGACCACGATCTTTTACAGTATCTCGGCAATATCTTGATTAGGTATCGATTATACATATTTTACAGGACACCGTCGACTCCGGGAGATTTAGCACTTGTCTGACCCGTAAGTTCAATGTTGCTGTCATTATAATAACTTGATTTTGTTCTGTTTGAGTTATTATATTATTATTATTTTTTTATATACAACTTAATTCATATCGAACTATAATAAGATTAAATAAGAGTAGGTACCTACATTAGTTAATTAAACATTTCAAAAGCTATGCTTACCTAACTCCAGTTTCGGCTGTTTATATTAGCATACTTCAGAATTTCTTAGAAACCTGCACTGGCTTCAATTTGAAATTTACCCCATTTCTGAAAGGGTCCAGTTCTAGTTTTACTGGATGATTTTTAAAGGTCGTCCATATATCACGTCACCCAAATTTTAAGCCACCTTCTTTAAGCCGCCGCTACCCGAAATTCTACCGATTTCTTACATATCTCCCTTAAACATTTGAAAATTTTAAGCTCTTAAAAAAATATATGTTATTTTTGAAGATAATATCTAGACGCGTTCCACGCCGATACACAAATTATATGAAATTCCCTCTAAAGAAAAAAATCGCAAAGTACGATCCGAAAATTATTATGAACACGTTTGTTTCAAGTTATAGTTGTGAAAAAATCACAATGTTTCTTTCAATGATATTAAGACGCCTTCCATTTTTGCTCAGATTTTTGCTCTATTTTAAAGGGGTCGTGTTTTATTAAATATTTTGACAATTTTCGCATCGATTTTATCGCTTTATAAATATTAGCGCGCTCCTCTAACATTCGTAATTACATATCTCTCCATCTTCTTCTTTTTGAGCGCGGATGCGGCGCTTCAATCTATCTTTTACCTCTTAATTTACAGTACCAATGAACAAACTCTTTTCTCTTCTTCTTAACTTGGGGTGGCTGTGCACAATCTATCATCGAACCTCTACTAAAAGCCCAAAAAATGGTGATACGTGTCATTAACAAGCGACCGACAAGATACCCCTCCAAACGACTCCTCATCGAGTATAACGTCTTAAACATACGGCAACTCCATTTAAAATTTATGCTAATACATTTCCTGTTCAAATACAAAAACAAAACTCTCTTACAACACAACTACACCACCAGAACAATAACCAACAGACACTACAATGTACCTACACTACACACCACGTCAGCTCAAAGACAATTTTTCTTCCTAGCTCCTAAAATCTTTAACCTTATCCCTGAAAACTTAAAAACGTTGAGTCAACCCCATTCCTTTAAAAAACAAATAACGAAATGGATCCTTACACATGGGATACATTACAATTTTAACACCCATTCACTCTACACTCTATCGATTTAATCACTTTTCAGACAAAACATAATATATCTCTATTTTCTTAATTAGCGGCATGTATGTACAAGATTATTTACAAGATTATTTAGTATGATCTATATCTAACAACTCCTCAAATTTCTCATTTTATAATAATTCTCTAACTTCTCCATCTTCTTCTTGTAACCCAATCTAACTATAAGTATATCATTTTCTTACTATAGAAGATCTGTGTGCATAGTATTAAGAGCAGGCAAAACATAAAATATCTTTATTTACTATCTAAGCAGCATTATATGTATAAGACTGATTACTGTGAACTATATATATATATATTTTTGAATGTAGCTATTACTTTGTGGTTATCCATTATAATAAAATGAAACAATGCAACTTTGTATAAACCACTTATAAAATGTGCAAATCCGACCGGTTTCGGAACAAACGTTCCTTCGTCAGGGAAAGCTTATATTAATTTGACAGTTTAGAACAATGTTTTATTATGGTAGGGGTGGAGCCGTTGTTAGTTAATAATGTAGATTGGGTGGGTAGGTATTAGTGTAGAGTGGGTGGGTAGGTGTTTGTGTAATTATTGATATATATATATATATATATATATATATATATCAATAATTCCTTAATTTACTAAAAATAACTTATCTTTTCCAATAATTCTTTAACTTCTTCACCTTATTCTTGTAATCCAATATAACTACATAAACTCTCTTATTGTAGGAGAATTTGTGTTGATAGTATCAATTAGTGAAAAATTTCAATCTATACTAACAAATGTATATCCGCAAACTGTAAACTTCACCCGCCATAACACAGGGTCATCCCTAGCATGGAGGGTGAAATATCACAAAAAACTATATGTACTCTCGATAATTCATGTATTAAATAAATAAATAAATAAAATAAATAATTGAATAGGTACATGGAAATTTGAAATCATTCAGTCTTTTTCAAAATGCATTGTTTTTGTTTATCGGTTTTTTTTTTGGTTAATGAACGTTACTTTATACCGGTGTTATCCTTCCCCTTACTGTGTGACATATTTTACGAGTAGGAATAGCTTCGCCTTACATCATACTGTGCATAATTGGAAACACAGGTTAACGACATTCAAGCATTATATTAGCAACGTCATCCGTCAGTTATCGAGAAATTAATAAACTGCAAAATATCGCAGTCCATTTGCTTGAGTTTGGAAATTCGTAGTATCAGAGGTTTTTTTTATCATGCTGTATTTTGATTTATTATTGGTACCCAAGTAAGCATATTAATGGTAGGATATTAATATATTAACGGTAATAGTTTATTGTTAGTCTTTGTAAAGGGTTCTTGAGGTAATAGGTACTACAAAAATGACGCTTTAGAAATTAGCCGGGCATTATATTATACCATAATACGGGCACGTGCCTAGTGTGGTAGTCGAAAATCTTGTGAAAACTGTATACCTAAGATATTTTTATGAATAAAGAATAATAAAAAATTCTTATTGTCATTCTAAAAACTCAATATTTCCAAACAAATAAAATAATTTTCTGCAGACACTTGCGTATCCCTTTTTCATAATGAACTATCATCGAAGGTCGATTATATCTTTCTCTGTTCTAAATCTGATAGTAAAAAAAATGTAAGACACTTCCAAGAGTGTACAGTAACTTGGTAGAAACTGTTATTTAATTGGTTTGACAATTCAACGCAGAATCCTCTCTGGCTAGCATTTATTTCTTCTTGTCTTTTCTCTTTCTTCTTTCTTCGAAGAGAATGCAGGGGAAGTGAGCTCTTCGGTCCGGAGGATTTATTTGATTATACGAATGCTACGGAGACAATAAATAATCTCAGTGCTTTGTACCCCGCTTTTCCTGCATTTTATTGCGAGAATTTCCTCGACGGGTGGAATCCGAAAAGAAACCATATTTATCATTTTAATATTTTTAAGGCTCGTTTAATGCGATTAGGCTGTACTAAGAAACATTCATTCATCTTCTTTTTATAGGGTACACCTTCGCAAGGTGTATTTCTAAAGGAATTACATGCACGCTCGTTTATAACAAGAAATTACGAGCGCTGCGAGTTCATTTAGGTGAAACATTATCTGAAGATTAGCAAAAAAACCCCGTTTAATAATAATTAATAATACTGCTGTAATAATTTAAGTTGTAGCGCAATCTTTTATGAAATATTATACAAACGGCGTTGTAGAAAATATCTAGAATCTACGTAATATTGTATTTAAAGTACTTAGCTTATTTATATTTATTTTTGTTTATTAGGAAACAAACAATTAAACATATTTTACTAAAACATTTAAATGTTAAATGGTTTCATAAACCAGCGAACTTTACGCTTAAAATTCATATAGATGATTAAAGAAAACATAAAGTGGAGTTTGTAGAAAAATAATGTTGGTAGAAAAGGAAATAAAAAAATATACACAGATTAAAATATATGGATAGATAATGAGAAATTTAACTACGTACCTATATAAAAACGATACTTTTTCACATCACAGAATAATTTTCAAAGATAACATGATTAAAAAAAAGAAAAACAACATAATGAGAATGAGAAATTAACGCAAAGCAGGGGTGCAGCGCCTTTGAGGTGATTTCTCACAAAAACTGCGCTATATAAATTAGCCAAGTATTAAGTATTATTAGAGGGTTCGTAATTAGCAATTTGTTTTAATTTTTCTAATGCACGAGTAGTAAATTTGAGGGTTCGTAATAAACAATTTGTTTTAATTTTTTCTAATATACATTTAGTAAATTGTTCTGCAAAATTAAACAAGCGAAATTTGGTATTTACACAATGTCGGTTTAAAGACGGGTATGTCATTTTTTTTATGTTTCGCATGTGTCAAATCTGTTCTATTTTTTTAAGTAGATACTTAAAAAAGTATTAATCACTTTTTTCAAGATGAGCTTATATTATACATAACCAAAAAATAAATTAAATGACCCATTACGAAATTTATTCTCTTTGTAAATTACGACTTATTATCCCCTCCTCCTTCCCCTTCTCGCTTCCGCTTATCCATTATAATTAGTTTTAAGTAAACCCTGTTGAAGTTAGCATTGCTTAGAAACATGTTGTTTTTTAAATAAAAAAAGTAATTAAAACTAAGTATTTTATTAATTTTGAAATATTAATCACACACAACAAGACACCTAAGCTAATATGTCTGATAATATATAACCTACTGCAATGAAATTTGATTTAAAATGTATTATTACGACCCATTCCCGGAGACATCCATTTTGCCTCATCAAGTTTGCTCTCCTGTCAGAATATAATTTCCTTTGTTTGAACGCTAGTCCCTGTTTTAATAACGGCTTGCGGAAGTAAGCCGTATGGAAGCACATTCCTATTTAAATTTTTATGCATTCAAAAAAGAGCCAAGAATGGAAGAAGACTCAAAAAGAGTCAAGAAGAACCAAGAGGAGAAAAGGCGAGTAAAGAAGAGCCAATGGTGACAAGGCGTGCGGAATGGGTCCCAGGGGGGGGGGAGATGTAAGCAAAGTCACGAGTCACTAGAAGAGGCAAGTGGAGATAAGAAGAGACAAGAAGAACCAAGAAGAGACGAGAAGATCCCGGAAGAGACAATAAGAGACAGAATACCAGAAGAGCCAAGAAGTAGCGAGAAGATCCAAGAAGCAAGAAGCGCCAAGAAGAGAATAGAAGATCCCAGAAGTCACAAGAAGAAACAAGAAGAGACAAAAAAAACCAAAAAGCGGCAAGAAGGGCCAAGAAAATCTAAGAAGAGGCAAGAAGAGACAAGAAGAGACAAGAAGAAGCAAGAAAAAAAGAGAGAAGATCCATGAAAATCCAAGTGACAAGAAGATCCAAAAGAGACGAGAGGAGGCTAGAAGAAGGAAGATACATAGAAAGGGGGGAAAAAACAACGCTCAATCCGTTCCTTTATTCCTGCCCATTCTTAGATCCAATATTGGTTTATTAGGTTGCCATGTATACCGGTCGATTAAACTCCATCCTCCTTCCCATCCTCAGAGCATGTGTTCCAGTCCTAACAAATCAGTGCCCCCTGGTGTACCGGTCTCACCGGGACAGGAGTGCTCCTGGCTGGGGTGGTAAAATCGTATCGTATCGTATATTTAAAAAATAATCCGCTGGCAAACATTAATTTGTCTCGTGAATGGATATGAAAAGTTTACTTTTTAGTTTGACATCGCGGTTTGTACTTTATTAATTTAAATTAATTTATTATTAGGGTCGCGTTCTACAGAGGTAGATATTTTCAGTATCATTCAGAATCGAAGCTTTACTTGAAATGGAATTAGTTGTTTTTAATTACCACATCTGAATAGCCAGGTACTTCCCAACCATCCTCTCTCTAACCATATTCTCCCCACTTTCTTTCTCCTTACAACGTACCACAAATTACTGGATATTCCACTGGATCCGGGCAATTGAAACTCCTGTGCACATAACAAATAGATATATATATATATATATATTTTTTTTTTTACATGAGCTTCACACAGGAGGCCCTGAGGAAAATAATTTCCCTCAGGGCCTATGTCATCTTTGGGGATGCTGTGTGGAGGGGTTTTGTGGGAAATGAAGGAGAGGAGAGTTCTGGGAAGGAAAAGGGTTTAAGGGGTGGGTAGGAATCTGGGGTTCAGTGTGTCCTGGTCATCCGCCTCCAATACCTAGACAAACCTCACCCCATGAACCCGGGCACCCCTGCTAAATCACCAAACGTAGCGAACCACTTGGGGTGACCTATGGCAGAGGTGTTGGTTATCCAATAAAGGTTCCCGGGGCGGCGGTACCTAATCCCGCCTCCCAAATTAGATGTTCAAATATCGTAGAACGGTCTTCGTTTGACAATACTGTTTATATGCTCCATATTGAACTAAAAAAACTTTAAATATTAATATAAAAAAGAGTGACTAAGTAGCGGGCGGGCGCGGGCGGTGTGAATTTGATTTTTCAGAGTTTTTTTTACATTAGCTCCACACAGAAGGTCATGAGGAAAATAATTCCCCTCAGGGCCAATGTCATCTTTGGGGATGCTGTGTGGGGTTCTTTGGAAAGGAAGGAGAGGAAGTTCTGAGTACGAAAAGGGTATTAGGGAGGGGTAGGAATCTGGGGGTCAGTGTGGCCAAGAGTGACGGACGTATGAATCCATCCCTCCGACTGTGGTACAAGGCGATGTTCCGAGAGGGTACGGCTGGAGAAGTCAAAGTGACTCCCTCATCCAACCATTCTCTCCCGATCCGGTCTTCCGTGCAGAGCTGGTGGGCAGACGCACCCACCGCCAAGACCCGGACAAACCTCCCCAGACTAAGTCACCAAACTAAGTGAATCACTTGGGGTGACCTATGGCAGAGGTGTTGATGAAATTTGCACACTCGACCTTCAAAACAAGTCACTATCTACATTCGATTTCGAAAAACCCTGCGAAAAGCCCGGGCAACGCCGGCATCTTCAGCTAGCCTTCAAATATGTGATCGCGGTTAACTAATTTTGTTGCTTGAAATAAATTTCTTATTTTCCCTTTTTTTAACTATTGTTAATAATAAAAAAAAAAATTGAATAGAAAAGAGTGCTCGTATTATGTGAAAAGTTCTTTTACTTATTTTATTCAAAGAATTAAATCTAGTTCCGCGTAGTTTTACATTGCATAAGGAAACTATCTGCATTAATCTTACCATAATATTCTTTATGAATATTCATTTCTTATTTTCTATTTTCCCTTTCCAAAGTACAAAGCTCGCCCAAACTGCGAAATTAAAGTACCTACCCACAGTGGTTCTTCATACAGTTTGCACTCCAGTCTGCACTGGGAAACACTGAACAGACTATCCCTGGAAATGTGATAGAAGAAATCAAAGTACCTACCTACAGTGGTTCTTCATACAGTTTGCACTCCAGTCTGCACTGGGAAACACTGAACAGACTATCCCTGGAAATGTGATAGAAGAAATCAAAGTACCTACCTACAGTGGTTCTTCATACAGTTTGCACTCCAGTCTGCACTGGGAAACACTGAACAGACTATCCCTGGAAATGTGATAGAAGAAATCAAAGTACCTACCTACAGTGGTTCTTCATACAGTTTGCACTCCAGTCTGCACTGGGAAACACTGAACAGACTATCCCTGGAAATGTGATAGAAGAAATCAAAGTACCTACCTACAGTGGTTCTTCATACAGTTTGCACTCCAGTCTGCACTGGGAAACACTGAACAGACTATCCCTGGAAATGTGATAGAAGAAATCAAAGTACCTACCTACAGTGGTTCTTCATACAGTTTGCACTCCAGTCTGCACTGGGAAACACTGAACAGACTATCCCTGGAAATGTGATAGAAGAAATCAAAGTACCTACCTACAGTGGTTCTTCATACAGTTTGCACTCCAGTCTGCACTGGGAAACACTGAACAGACTATCCCTGGAAATGTGATAGAAGAAATCAAAGTACCTACCTACAGTGGTTCTTCATACAGTTTGCACTCCAGTCTGCACTGGGAAACACTGAACAGACTATCCCTGGAAATGTGATAGAAGAAATCAGATGTCGCCAATTTACATAACACCTTTCGACAATGACATTGATAATATTTGGATAATTTTAAGAGCGTCCGTTTTTGTGAAAAATCACCTCAAGGGCGCTGTGCAAATTGTTATGAGTTCCTGGGATCTATTTTTATTATTTTGAAAACATACTTGGCAGGCCATTTCAAATAAACATACCTTTATTAAAAGTTTATACTTGGTGGAGATACGACTTTGCACGCAATGCACACTATATTAAAACACTGGACATTGCATGATTTTACATTTGCTATTTTTTTACTCTATTGATATTATATTTATTGGGAGATTAGGGGCAGAAGTGGAGTTGATAGTTAATAATATATTGGAGAGTTAAGGATTCTTTGCGACTGGAGAATTTTTATGAAATGAGCTTAAAAGTTAACAAATTGTTAGTTATTTACATTTTTTAAACTTAGTTAAATGTCTCGGGCTGTGAATGTGGTTCATCTTCTCCAGAAACTTTATTTTGCTTTACGTTTAATATTGAATACAGAAGAGCACAAGCAATGAACAAGGATAGCGACTTAGGCGTTTTTCTTAATTTTCAATACAAAATTCATCTTCGTTATTAAATTCTAAAAATCGAGATGTAAGATGTCAGAGAATTGTAAGAGAGACAGAGTGTCTTCTAAAAGGTCTTGAACCAAATGATAATAAGTCAATGGCGAGATTGGTTTCCATTCAATTGTACATGGAAGATATTTTGGAAGATTTTGTTTTTATTTTTTGATTTCATATTTGTTGCACTATGCAAAAAAAACGACCGCCACGACACGGCAAAAATCTGGTTATAATTAAAAAATACACCCATAATAAAATCTTTATTCTGAATAATGTAAAAATACGATATTTGAAAATGTGAATACCTACCACAGAGTTCCAACTGCCCCCAACCGTCTGGAGCTAGTGCGACTACGGCATCGCCAATTGGGGTATTTTGAGGGTGAGAGTAGGGGGAGAAGAAGGATATGGAAATAGGAAGTTAGGGAAGTACCTGGGAAGTATTCGAGCACACAAACACGCCCACAACAACCTTCTATCGGTTCATATTATGTTCAGTGCTACTAAAGCTCGGCGGCCGTACTTCGTCATTAGTGCCTTATTATATGACCCGGTTCGCCGCTCGGGGAAACTGCGAGCTGTAACGTATTCCAGTTGGTATTGTTATTTTACTGGAATTAAAATTACACTCATTATGGCAGTAAAGGGGTGAATAGTGGAAGCAGATAGTAACATTTTTCTGAATTTTAGATTTTTATGAAACATTTCTATGTTTCATGTGAAAAATTGAAAGAGGATGCTTTTATATAAGGTTTGGTTTTCGTCTTCCTTTGATTGTCGGAATAGCGTTTTCTCTTCTGGAACGACGCTAATCTTAATTTTACGCCTGTCCTGGTTGTCGCACAATGGAGATTCATGTATTTCAATGAAAAGTGCTTTAATAAAATAGCACCCCAAATGCTTGCCCAACATTTTAAGAACGGGTTGTTTTCCCATATGTCTTCGGGCGCGACAGCTCGGCTGTGGAATGACTTATCAACTTTTGCATTTCCTCCTTTCCACAACATGCACCTCTTCAAGGCCCAGCCTTACTCCTTTCTTTAAGTATCGAAGTAGGACGAACAATTACGTCAATTATATCAATGAAACGAGCCACTTTTCTAAGCTTTAACAGTCGCCGTTGTAACATTAATTGTACGATAATTTGTAAATAAACACTTACTAAGTAATGTTAGCACTAATAAACCTCTGTATTGCACAGGAGTTTCACAAAAAACGTCTGGATTCCTACTGCTAGCATCAGAGAGAAATGTCAGTAAATAAGCGACGGTTGTTAGCATTAGAGCAATCTTGTGAAGCTGTGGTCGAGAAAGAATTATTGCCCTTCTCACATTTACAGGTGAATCCGGTCCGGGGATAAAGTGCATTCACTTTGGGAGTGATTCTACATGATATTATGGCCCGCCGCAAACATTTGATTTTTCCATCCGATTGTCTGATCAGAAAAAATTCGATTGGACGACCGGCGCGGAGAGGCGTGTCCTATTTTCATTACCGCCGCGCCGGCCGTACACTCCGGTCCGACAATGGGCGTGGCGTGGTATTATAACCAATCGGGTTTCGACTCGATTTTTGTCTGATCAGACAATCGGATGGAAAAATCTTATGTGTGCGGCCAGGCTATACATAAAAAGATGAATAACTTTTTTCGAAATTCCAACTTTTATGGGTGGTTTTGTAGTAAAAAGATAAAATCAGACCGGCGTGTGCGGCCAGCTTTATTATTTTCCGCTGTTACGATACGGGCCAATCACATCCATCCAATGTTGCCATAATCGTTTCCGGCAGGCCCTCAGTAAGTAAGATCATACCTCACACTAAGGATTTTTAATAGGTACGTCTTTTTGTATGGGAAAAAAAAGTTAGAATTTCGGAAAAGTTGTTAATCTTTTTTACCCTACCATCATTTAGAATCACCTCCCGAAGTTAATGCACTTTATCCCCCGGACACCCTGTCATTGAAAGCAAAATTGAATACAGGTTGCACGGTCTTAGACAATAAACTATGTATCACCAAGTAAGGCACTACAGCTAAGTTATCACGGTTTACTTTACACAATAATCCCTAGTGTAGAGCGAATATAAAACCAGAGTATTTCATTGATTACAACGCATCGAAATCGGGATCGTAGTTGCAATCGTAATCCTTCGTTGCATCACTAATTAGAAAACATCGCTCTCCGCCGACATCACGGATTACCAAGCGGCAGCCGCGGCCCTCGCGAAGAGCCGCTAATCCGCCGCTCGGGCATGCGGCCCCGGCATAAACCTCCCCGGAAGCGTAGGTGTCTACCCTACCTCGTACAAGATTACCTATTTGCATATTTCATAAAGGCACGCAAGTTATTTATTTAGCTTGTGTACCCCTTCTAGGCTCGTTTGGTTAGGTATGCTTAATTCTTTACCTGTAATGTAATATATTGTGTACTTACTTATTTAGATAGGTATCTGGTTCATAATTTCAAGGAAAATCTTACAAAGTGATAATATGCTCTCACGTGAATGAATTTAATAAATTTTGTTCTTAGAAAAGACCAAAATTTTGAAATAAATTCTGTAAGAACTACTCGAAGTCCCAGACTCGGCCATTGGGACGTATTTATTTTCAGTTATTTTTGACGATCTCTTGTTTCAAATTCAGAATTAAATCAAAGGGTTGGTCTGTTTGTCCCGGTAAGACAAGAGATCCTGGGTTCGATTCCCAGTTGCGACCGTTTGGTACCTTTTTATTTTTCTGTGTAATTTTTAGTTCATGGTTGAAATGACGTTTTGAATTGAACATGTTTTTTTCCGTCAATCTCGAAATAGCTGCGCAAATGCTCACCATTCGAGAGTTATTTACGATTCACGATAAACTGAATCAACCTTCCATAAGTAATTCCTGAAATATTCTTTCAGTGTCACCCTGTTGAAAGTCCACGGTTCTGAAATAATTTAAACCATGTCAAGTATCGTTGAGTGACCAAATCTGAATAGTCAAGTTACCCCAGCCCTCCTGACCAATGTCTTTTACTTAATATTCCTCATTTTTATTGTGCTAAATTCCTACCACTCCGGGCAGTTGGGACTTTTGTTTGAACATCACATAAAATCTAGGAAAACGCATTAGGTTGATATTAATTTAAAGTTAACAAACACTTAATTCCACTTGAGATGAATCTTTATCAACTGCTTATTTAACTGTTTTATTTAATGCTTCTTTAATGCACCTCCGCCATAGTGGTAGTGTGAGTGGTTCCCTACATTTGGTTGCCCCGAGTGTTTCCCTACATTTGGTGACTTAGCAAGTGTGCCCGGGTTCATGGGTTGAGGTTTGCCCGGATCTTGGCGGCGGATGCTTCAGCCCACCAAAGGTGCGGCAGACTCTTTGAAAAAGACCCTTTGATCTCTCCAGCAGGACTCTCTTAGAAAATCGCCTTTTACCGCAGTTGGAGGGATAGATTCATACATCCGTCACTCTTGGACACACTGACTCCGAGATTCCTACTCACCCCTTTTCCTTCCCATAACTTCACCTTCTTCTCCTAAGACCCTACACACAGCACCCACAAAGATGACGAAGGCCCTGAGGGGAATTATTTTCCTTGGGCCCATCTCTGCAAAAAGTACCTTCATGGCTGAATGGCTATTTTTTTCTTTACCAACATAAACTGGTTGTGTTTTTGTACCTTCTGGGAATTGTATTGATTTTTCTATTTTCATCTCTTTATGTTGTTTATTATGTTGATATTGTTTTGTCAAGTCCGCAATAAAATCTGATGATGGAACAACAACAAAATTTGGAACAATTTCATCGATAGCCCATTCCTCTTGGGATGCTAAGATTCATATATATACCAGACCACTATAGCCGGAGTCGATACCATGACCTCCTGATCAGAGTACCGAACCGCAGACTTCCTGGCAACGCATAGGGGAGTGGTGCTTTTATATAAACTCGCAAACCTTGTCTCTAAATGGCTTTAAGGGTCTTAAACCAGCCAGCGGCCGAAAACCCACATTTCTTCGAAAGATGTTCTTACGATCGTACAGGGCGGTTCCATAGAGAAAGATTAATTATTCTCCGTACCAGCTTTTTAAAATTATAACTCAATATCGAGTTTATTTCCTTCCGAATTTGCTTTAATTTATACCTACATCCAAAAATGCTGAAAGGCGTGATAAAACTATTAAAATTATGTACTTTTTGTAACTATTTTTTGATCATAAATATTTATCATTTTTCAAAAATGTCTAAGCAAAAGGTCAAAATTGAGAAATTTTCGTCATAAATAAGTGTTCGGATATTTTTTTTAATGATTTTATTTGAACTAAAATTTAAATTTTGAAACATGCGTTTACTACGCATGTATGATGTATGATAATGTATGATTACATGGTATGAAATATGTCTTGTAAAATAAGATTTTTCTTTTGAAAATTCAACAAATCTGCCAACGACCTATGGTATAACCTTATTATACTAAAAATAAATATTTTTTCTCAAAATTTAAACCATGCGTTTACTAGATAAAAGAACAATCTTTCGAAATCAATTTATATTTTTTGTGGAAAAGAGTCAATACGTCTAAAACTTTATTTAAAAATGACATTATTATTGAAGAGTCACCTGCCTAAATGCTGATATGTCGACCAAACTGTAGGTATGCCTGTAACTGTGATGTAATGCTGTATATTTTTCTGTTGTACACAATAATTAAAATAAAATAAACATACTTTATATGAATTAGTGATATATACGAATCAACCAACCCTACGGCTCACCACTTCGGTGATTCTCCAACCTCTCCTTTGTATAAATTAGTATACAGTGCCCCTGTTCCACTTTTGGAATCTCTGGAGTATTCTGAGCAATACAATATAAAAATATTCGTCTAGTATTTTTGTTTGTTTTTGGGGTGTTATGCCGTGTTACGCTACCTCCTCCTTTAGCCAACGTTTCGGACAGCGTTACAGTGTCCATTATAAGGGCAGATGTGTAAATGTTAGTGGTAAAATGTCAAAATGTGTGCTTAAGTACTTCGAAGCAATACCGTGCTGCCAGCTCCACTCCACTGCGACCTGGAATTACAGTATACTTGAAGGTGGGTTTCTGTATTTAGCTTTGGTGAATAATTTTCTTATTTTTCCTTTTTTCAGGTGAGTACCATCTACCATTGGCCCCAATATCGATCTTCCAAGGGACTGGTAAATATTGTTATCCTTTCTCATCCGAATTAGTTTCTTCAGTTTGAAAAAATATTTGCACAAAGAAAATGGTTCGTAAAAAAGTAAAAAATGGACTTGGTTTTTTTTAAATATTTTACCAATAATCCTTCACCGTCTGCCAAACTCGGGTCTTGGTACACACTGCTTGCCTCAGTCACATTCATATTTCGTTTCGTTCATACCGTTTAATTATTTGGACTCATCCCCCATTCAAGTATTTAGTTTTAATGAAAAATAGCTTTGTTTAAAACCACTTTATTGTACAATTTTACAAATAGTCGCCTAGTTTCGGTTATAACTAATCTTCTTCGGGACCTTAATAATATAAACTGAATTAAATACAGACATTTACATGAGGGAGACAGTATGAAAACATTAACAATAAAAGCATATAGTTACCTAGTTCAAGTATTTGATTCACTTGATCGTGCTATCTATGTCTTACGCGGGCGCCGCCGACTTCTTCTACCATTCACATGCGCGTCGTATAGCCTCCTCATACTCCTTTCTTCGTCCATCTGCTCTAGACGCCAATTTTAATGAAACTTCCCTCCATTTCTTACTGATTTTACTTAAATATCTGCCTTTCATTCTTTGCGAATCTCCAATTTGTATATATATATATATATATATATATATATATATACATCCCGCTATCATTTCTGCGTCCTTTCATCAGATCGACATTACTGCGTCTACCTGAAGGACTTGATTTTACATAGTTCTAACTAAAGTATATACTATCTTTTCAGTGTTTGATTGTAGTTAGGTATTTAAATTTTTGAAAAACATTAATTTAAAAATATACAAAACGATAAAAACGCCCTTTAGCGTTCCACCAATCTGAACTCCTTTCATATTCAATGCAGAGAGGCATCCTGCGTATATTTACTTTAATTTGGTCTACAATGAAGCGTCCAATTATATATTCATTTTCATGTTGACGACAAACCGACGTCTTGCGACGTTGCCGCTTATTTGTTCAAGTTTTTGGTTGAACGACTGTATAGGTATTTATAGAATATGAAGGCGACAATATGTCTGGCCCATACGTCGCGGACTCTAATCAACCCGGCGCGGCGGCAATGCCCACGTAAAATTTATTAAATTGGTATGAGATTTTTTGAGACTTATCATTCAGAATTAAAACGTTGCTTGAAGTGTGATTTGTTATTTTTAGTGACTAGATCTATATTGCTGGGATCTTCCTTTGCTTCCTCTTTTCTCCATTTTGATTTCGCATCAGACAGTGATTACCATATTTTGGCTATATCAGTGGACTCCTGTATGGTTTTCTCATCAAAAACAGTTTTTTCATGTTAATTTTAAAGAATGAACTCTAGATATAAGTGCTTAATTATTACTACAACACGATTATCAGTAGAAATATTATGTGACCTATTAATTATAAAGAAGCCGCAGACTTCGCAAAGAGTCAAATTGGGAGGCGGTATGGGTACCGCTGCCCCGGGAACCATTTATTGGATAACCAACACCTCTGCCATAGGTCACCCCAAGTGGTTCGCTACGTTTGGTGAATTAGCGAGGGTGCCCTATAATGTGTAATACTCATGTGGTGAGGTTTGTCTGGGTCTTGGCAACGGATGCGTCTGCCCACCAGCTACATAGAAGGCCGGTTCGGGAGAGAATGGTTGAGGGAGTCCCTTTGATTTTCCAGCCGTATTCTCTCGAAACATCGCTTTGCACCGCAGTGGGAGGGATGGATTCATACCCGTAACTCCTATTATGTCCGTCACTCCTGGACATACTGATCCCCAGATTCCTACCCACCGCTAGTATCCTTTTCCTTCCCAGAACTTCCTCTCCTTCTTCACCTAAAAAGTCCCTCCCAACAGCATCCCCAAAAATGACATAGGCCCTGAGAGGAATTATGTTAATAATTAATGAAAAATTAAATTAGAATTATAATTAGTTAAATATATATAGCGTCCCACCGAAACAGACCTTTCCACCGAAACCGAATCTTCGGTGTCTGTCTCAGTTTCGGCCGAAACCGAAACTTTTTTAGAATTGTTAAAAATCGATTGAATACTGTTATTTGGCTTATTTTTTTATAAATTTGGTTTGTTTTATAGAAGTAATTCTTTTTTTAACATACTTAAATTATTGTTTTTATTTATTTATTTAATTTAACACGTGTTAACTGTCGGAATAAGTGTACAAAATAAGCCAAATAACAGTAAACAACCGATTTTTAACATGTCTAAAAAAGTTTCGGTTTCTAAAACCGAAACTGATGCCAAAACTAGATTTTTTTGCCAAAACTTGCCGAAACCGAAACCGAACCTTCGGTCGGTCACTAATTATTTATATTTTTTTTATTATTTTGAATAATATTATAGACCGGTCAGTGGTTGAGTGGGCATCGCGTTTGGGTCCCACCCAGGCGTTTCGTGTTTGATTCCTCGGTTGACTAAGTCCTCCGTCGTGACTCAAGCAACATTTTCGGCTTACTGTGGTGGTAGTGGGAGATTTTCAAATATTGTCGGGTTATTCGTTAACCCGGAAATGTTTATCTTTCTTTACAAAAAAAATTAATGCTTATCATGATTGACGATGCATTTTCGTTCACGGGAGAAACAATTTTAGGGGTTTTAGTGGCTTAGGTTTTTAACAACTAAATTATATGATAAATCCTTTAAAGGAAAGGGGAAAATAGAAAAGCGAAAGCATAAAACTGTCTAAACAAATAATATAATATGACTTCGGATAATAAGTAAATATTATGTAATAATAAATGACACTGTCCTTTGCAGAGAGGACCGCCAAAGAACTCGATCTAGGCACACACTCCTTGCCTCAATCACGTTAACTTTTAAAGCTCTCTAAAAAATATATATTATTCTTGAATATAATATCTAGACATTCCCCGTGCTGAAAAAAAATAAAATAAAATTCCCTCCATGGAAAAAAATCAGAAAATATGCTCCAAAAATTATTATAAACACATTGTTTTCAGTTATTTTACAAATTATATGTATGAAAAAATTCAGTGTTTTTTTAAAATGCTGTTTAAGACAACCCCCATGACATTTTTGCTCTATTTTAAACGAGTCGTGTTTTATTAAACATTTTCACAATTTTTGCATCGACTTCGTCGCTTTAAATAAAAGCGCGCTCCTCTAGCACTCGTAATTTCATATCTCTCCATCTTCTTCTTTTTGAGCCCGGTTGCGGCTCCTTACGTGCTAACTTTTGAGTGTCTGATTGTAGCCAGTCTATTTATGCCAGTTCTGAAGAATGAATTCTAAACATAAGAGGATTGAAAAAAAAATTGTCCAATGATATCAGATAATAATTAAAAGGGTTAATATTACTTCAACATTTTATCGGATGTACCATCAAGAGTTGTACGGTGTACACTTAGTGTACTGGTTCATGAACTTGACCTAATAATGAAAAATTTGTTTGTATTATATATATTATAAACAAATACATCACATCCAAACACTTGAAATGTGGTTCCTAGAACTCTATAATGGATTAGGAGGCCCGTTACGTAACAAGGGATTCATTCATTAATTTTGTCTTCTGGAATATTGCCGATTACTCTAATGAACGGTTCATGCCATTAAAAAGATAACGTTTTTAATCTACATTTTTGACAGAAGTGCAATATCTCTCAACGACAGCGGATACCTACTTATCAAGGACATCAATCGCACCTACTGTGAAATTCATCGTGTTCTACATTGCCGGTATCCGTGGTCGAGGTGTAAGGCTCTCGAATTGCAATCAGGAGGACACGGGTTCAAATCTCAAAGTCTTTCAAATCTACCTTCAATCCCGCAGCATGAATAGGTACCCCAATTGGGGATGCCATAGACTCACTGGCTCCATTGGATGAATGGTGGTCTTACACCAGAACGAACTGAAATTATCATCTTCTCTAGAAGAAGTCACAAATATAGCTACTAATACAATAACATATTTTAATTAATAAATTTTTGTAATAATATACGTATTAAATCAAATAAAATTTTATGAGCTCACGCCGGGATTTGAACCCGAAACCTCCGGATTGCTAATAGAGAGCTTTGCCCTCGACCGCGGAGGTCGTTATTTCCTGTCTTTAGGTTTTCTTGCACGTCTAAATTAAATGGAACCGGGTCTTTTCCCTATCATTACACACTTCAGGTTAAAAAAATGTACCAATATTTTTAGTTGATTAAAATCGCCAATAGCCAATTCTAGTAGTTTTTCTCGATTAGTCTCTGAAGTTCACCTGAACGTTTTCGGTTAAGTAGGAGAACTTTGAAAAATACAATTTCTATCATTAGAAATATGCCAGAATACAGCATCACGTGCCTTGATTTTTAAATGTTAATCTAGCAATGAATTTCAACACGTTTTTCGAGTAAGAAGAAAAGTAACGTGTCACATAGCACTCTCCTTAGGGTGAATTGCCATAAACAAAAAAAAAGAAAAGTAACAGTTTTCAAATTACTTGCAGCTTTGGCAGATTGGGTAATTATTACTACAACACCATTATCGGTAGAAATATTACGTCTTTTGCGAATCTTATAACAAAATTATAATTAATTCAATTTGGGAGGCGGGTGTGGGAACAGCCGCCGCAGGAACCTTTTATAGGATAACAAACATCTCTGCCACAGGTCATCCCAAGTGGTTAACTACGTTTGGTGACTTAGCAGGGGTGCCCGGGTTAATGGGGTGAGGTTTGTCCGGATCTTGTTAGCGGATGCGTCTGCCCACCAGCTGCATGGCAGGCCAAGTCGGGAGGGATCGGTTGAGAGAGCGTCTTTGACTGTCACTCCTTGACACATTGACCCCTAGATTCCTACCCAACCCCAATACCATTTTCCTTCCCAGAACTTCCTCTCCTTCTTTTTCTAAGAAGGCCTCTGTGTTTCCTCCTTCCTACAACATGGGTCTCTTCAAGACCAATGTTCATTCCTTCCTCTCCTCAAAAAGACCCTCCACACAGCATTCCAGATGACATAGACCCTGAGGGAAATTATTTTCCTCAGGGCCTCCTGTATGGAGTTAATGTAAAAAAAGACCCTCCACACAGCATCCCCAAAGATGACATAGGTCCTGAGGGGAATTATTTTCCTCCCAGGGCCTCCTGTGTTGTGCTAATGTAAAATTATATGTTAAATCTCTCAAAAGGAAAATCGAAAGCATAAAACTGTGTAAACAAATAAAATAACATGCCTTTAATAATAAATAAATATTATCTCACAAAAACTAACCAACCCGCTGTTTCCTCGCAGGGGTTCGCAGAGACGACCGCCAAACAACTCGGTCTGTGCATATGTCATAGTCAAAGGTCTGTATGCAGTCTCTTCGCGGAATGACTGGTATATCGGGCTAACCCCGAAATAAATTCCAATGTCGGCCTTTGATTAAAGTATTTTTAGCCAAACCTAGAAGTTCCTAACTTTTTCACTTTTTCGTCAAACATCGAAATTTCATTAAATTGAGTTTTGACGTTTGCCTGACCAAATTAGTTTCTCCTAGGTTTGACGAAAATTCCTTAGTCAGTGGCCGAAAAACTTCATTTGTTTGGGCTTTGACTAAGACTTCAAGTCAGACCTGAGGATTGACTAGTCAAATCTAGGAGCGCCGGAGCTTCGAGAATTGACTATATCATACACACTCCTTGCCTCATTCACATCCATACATCGCTCTTTCATTCTGTCTTTCGACATTACTCGAGAATTCGGTTTACTCAATCATGCCATGTCTTTCTCGGGCATCCCCGAATTTTTCTACCATTCAAGTTCACGTCATATGCACATATAATCTCCTTACAACCTATCTTTAGATCATTGGCTCTACATGCCCAAACCATCTAAGATTCCTATTATTATCTCATTACACTCATCAGTCTTGCATTCTCTGTGAATCTCCAAATATTTCACATATATTTTTTACTGTCAAATCAGTCATAAATTGAAGAAAAAATTGTTTTATTTATTCTAGTTATTTGTAGTAAGTTTTCAAATTACTAATATATTAAGAACATTGATTTTATCTTGTTTAATAATAATAGAGTGGCTTGGCACACGATTAAGCATTGTAGGAATTTATAATCATGGATAAGAAAATATCTAATATTTGTTTAAAAATAGTAATATAAAAAAATTAAGTTGCTGATATATTTGCCGTACAATAATAATATAATCAAAAGCTAAATTTGAATGAAATCATTTCTTTTGTTATCCTGATTGCAATGTGCGATGTTTTTACTGTGAATGATCTGTATCAGAAGAAACGCTATTAAAAAGCGATGTTGCCAAATGTAGGAGTTGCGATACGCGAGTCAATAAAAGCCAATAAAAACGTATATTATGCTAAAAATATACGCTGGTCTACTACAGCGCCACGGCTCGCCGCTCGGTGACAAAACACTGAACTAAAATAGCATATTTCAGTTGATTTAGGTACCAAAACTGCGTCTGGCTTATTTTCGTTTTTGGACTGTATGAGGGTAGAGGAGTGGGGAAAACTTGAAATTACATGTGTTCGATCCTGCGTCCGTATACCGGACGCAGAATGACGGTCGGACGCAGGATTGAATGAAAGTGGACCATTAGAAGACGCAGCAATGATAGCGGGATGTATATATATATATATATATATATATATATATATATATATATATATATATATATATAGTAAATTAAAGTAGGACAGTGCGTCCGTTGTGGGAGGGTTGTATATATATACACCTATATATATATATATACATCCCGCTATCATTTCTGCGTCCTTTCATCAGATCGACATTACTGCGTCTACCTGAAGGACTTGATTTTACATAGTTCTAACTAAAGTATATACTATCTTTTCAGTGTTTGATTGTAGTTAGGTATTTAAATTTTTGAAAAACATTAATTTAAAAATATACAAAACGATAAAAACGCCCTTTAGCGTTCCACCAATCTGAACTCCTTTCATATTCAATGCAGAGAGGCATCCTGCGTATATTTACTTTAATTTGGTCCACAATGAAGCGTCCAATTATATATTCATTTTCATGTTGACGACAAACCGACGTCTTGCGACGTTGCCGCTTATTTGTTCAAGTTTTTGGTTGAACGACTGTATAGGTATTTATAGAATATGAAGGCGACAATATGTCTGGCCCATACGTCGCGGACTCTAATCAACCCGGCGCGGCGGCAATGCCCACGTAAAATTTATTAAATTGGTATGAGATTTTTTGAGACTTATCATTCAGAATTAAAACGTTGCTTGAAGTGTGATTTGTTATTTTTAGTGACTAGATCTATATTGCTGGGATCTTCCTTTGCTTCCTCTTTTCTCCATTTTGATTTCGCATCAGACAGTGATTACCATATTTTGGCTATATCAGTGGACTCCTGTATGGTTTTCTCATCAAAAACAGTTTTTTCATGTTAATTTTAAAGAATGAACTCTAGATATAAGTGCTTAATTTTTTTTTTTTTTTTTTTTTTTTACAGTGAATACCGCACAAGAATCTCAACTGCTCCCGTCTGGAGCCAGTGAGACTATGGCATCCCCAATTGGGGTATGTTGTGAGGCTTAAGGTAGTGGGGAGGGGAAGGAGGTGGGTAAGAGGAAGGTTGGGAAGTTTTATTACTACAACACGATTATCAGTAGAAATATTATGTGACCTATTAATTATAAAGAAGCCGCAGACTTCGCAAAGAGTCAAATTGGGAGGCGGTATGGGTACCGCTGCCCCGGGAACCATTTATTGGATAACCAACACCTCTGCCATAGGTCACCCCAAGTGGTTCGCTACGTTTGGTGAATTAGCGAGGGTGCCCTATAATGTGTAATGCTCATGTGGTGAGGTTTGTCTGGGTCTTGGCAACGGATGCGTCTGCCCACCAGCTACATAGAAGGCCGGTTCGGGAGAGAATGGTTGAGGGAGTCCCTTTAATTTTCCAGCCGTATTCTCTCGAAACATCGCTTTGCACCGCAGTGGGAGGGATGGATTCATACCCGTCACTCCTATTATGTCCGTCACTCCTGGACATACTGATCCCCAGATTCCTACCCACCGCTAGTATCCTTTTCCTTCCCAGAACTTCCTCTCCTTCTTCACCTAAAAAGTCCCTCCCAACAGCATCCCCAAAAATGACATAGGCCCTGAGAGGAATTATGTTAATAATTAATGAAAAATTAAATTAGAATTATAATTAGTTAAATATATATAGCGTCCCACCGAAACAGACCTTTCCACCGAAACCGAATCTTCGGTGTCTGTCTCAGTTTCGGCCGAAACCGAAACTTTTTTAGAATTGTTAAAAATCGATTGAATACTGTTATTTGGCTTATTTTTTTATAAATTTGGTTTGTTTTATAGAAGTTATTCTTTTTTCACATACTTAAATTATTGTTTTTATTTATTTATTTAATTTAACACGTGTTAACTGTCGGAATAAGTGTACAAAATAAGCCAAATAACAGTAAACAACCGATTTTTAACATGTCTAAAAAAGTTTCGGTTTCTAAAACCGAAACTGATGCCAAAACTAGATTTTTTTGCCAAAACTTGCCGAAACCGAAACCGAACCTTCGGTCGGTCACTAATTATTTATATTTTTTTTATTATTTTGAATAATATTATAGACCGGTCAGTGGTTGAGTGGGCATCGCGTTTGGGTCCCACCCAGGCGTTTCATGTTTGATTCCTCGGTTGACTAAGTCCTCCGTCGTGACTCAAGCAACATTTTCGGCTTACTGTGGTGGTAGTGGGAGATTTTCAAATATTGTCGGGTTATTCGTTAACCCGGAAATGTTTATGCATTATTATTAATGCTTATCATGATTGACGATGCATTTTCGTTCACGGGAGAAACAATTTTAGGGGTTTTAGTGGCTTAGGTTTTTAACAACTAAATTATATGATAAATCCTTTAAAGGAAAGGGGAAAATAGAAAAGCGAAAGCATAAAACTGTCTAAACAAATAATATAATATGACTTCGGATAATAAGTAAATATTATGTAATAATAAATGACACTGTCCTTTGCAAAGAGGACCGCCAAAGAACTCGATCTTGGCACACACTCCTTGCCTCAATCACGTTAACTTTTAAAGCTCTCTAAAAATATATATATTATTCTTGAATATAATATCTAGACATTCCCCGTGCTGAAAAAAAAAAAAATAATATTCCCTCCATGGAAAAAAATCAGAAAATATGCTCCAAAAATTATTATAAACACATTGTTTTCAGTTATTTTACAAATTATATGTATGAAAAAATTCACAGTGTTTTTTTTACATGCTGTTTAAGACAACCCCCATGACATTTTTGCTCTATTTTAAACGAGTGGTGTTTTATTAAACATTTTCACAATTTTTGCATCGACTTCGTCGCTTTAAATAAAAGCGCGCTCCTCTAGCACTCGTAATTTCATATCTCTCCATCTTCTTCTTTTTGAGCCCGGTTGCGGCTCCTTACGTGCTAACTTTTGAGTGTCTGATTGTAGCCAGTCTATTTATGCCAGTTCTGAAGAATGAATTCTAAATATAAGAGGATTGAAAAAAAAATTGTCCAATGATATCAGATAATAATTAAAAGGGTTAATATTACTTCAACATTTTATCGGATGTACCATCAAGAGTTGTACGGTGTACACTTAGTGTACTGGTTCATGAACTTGACCTAATAATGAAAATTTTGTTTGTATTATATATATTATAAACAAATACATCACATCCAAACACTTGAAATGTGGTTCCTAGAACTCTATAATGGATTAGGAGGCCCGTTACGTAACAAGGGATTCATTCATTAATTTTGTCTTCTGGAATATTGCCGATTACTCTAATGAACGGTTCATGCCATTAAAAAGATAACGTTTTTAATCTACATTTTTGACAGCAGTGCAATATCTCTCAACGACAGCGGATACCTACTTATCGAGGACATCAATCGCACCTACTGTGAAATTCATCGTGTTCTACATTGCCGGTATCCGTGGTCGAGGTGTAAGGCTCTCGAATTGCAATCAGGAGGACACGGGTTCAAATCTCAAAGTCTTTCAAATCTACCTTCAATCCCGCAGCATGAATAGGTACCCCAATTGGGGATGCCATAGACTCACTGGCTCCATTGGATGAACACCAGAACGAACTGAAATTATCATCTTCTCTAGAAGAAGTCACAAATATAGCTACTAATACAATAACATATTTTAATTAATAAATTTTTGTAATAATATACGTATTAAATCAAATAAAATTTTATGAGCCCCCGCCGGGATTTGAACCCGAAACCTCCGGATTGCTAATAGAGAGCTTTGCCCTCGACCGCGGAGGTCGTTATTTCCTGTCTTTAGGTTTTCTTGCACGTCTAAATTAAATGGAACCGGGTCTTTTCCCTATCATTACACACTTCAGGTTAAAAAAATGTACCAATATTTTTAGTTGATTAAAATCGCCAATAGCCAATTCTAGTAGTTTTTCTCGATTAGTCTCTGAAGTTCACCTGAACGTTTTCGGTTAAGTAGGAGAACTTTGAAAAATACAATTTCTATCATTAGAAATATGCCAGAATACAGCATCACGTGCCTTGATTTTTAAATGTTAATCTAGCAATGAATTTCAACACGTTTTTCGAGTAAGAAGAAAAGTAACGTGTCACATAGCACTCTCCTTAGGGTGAATTGCCATAAACAAAAAAAAAGAAAAGTAACAGTTTTCAAATTACTTGCAGCTTTGGCAGATTGGGTAATTATTACTACAACACCATTATCGGTAGAAATATTACGTCTTTTGCGAATCTTATAACAAAATTATAATTAATTCAATTTGGGAGGCGGGTGTGGGAACAGCCGCCGCAGGAACCTTTTATAGGATAACAAACACCTCTGCCACAGGTCATCCCAAGTGGTTAACTACGTTTGGTGACTTAGCAGGGGTGCCCGGGTTAATGGGGTGAGGTTTGTCCGGATCTTGTTAGCGGATGCGTCTGCCCACCAGCTGCATGGCAGGCCAAGTCGGGAGAGATCGGTTGAGAGAGCGTCTTTGACTGTCACTCCTAGACACATTGACCCCTAGATTCCTACCCAACCCCAATACCATTTTCCTTCCCAGAACTTCCTCTCCTTCTTTTTCTAAGAAGGCCTCTGTGTTTCCTCCTTCCTACAACATGGGTCTCTTCAAGACCAATGTTCATTCCTTCCTCTCCTCAAAAAGACCCTCCACACAGCATTCCAGATGACATAGACCCTGAGGGAAATTATTTTCCTCAGGGCCTCCTGTATGGAGTTAATGTAAAAAAAGACCCTTCACACAGCATCCCCAAAGATGACATAGGTCCTGAGGGGAATTATTTTCCTCCCAGGGCCTCCTGTGTTGTGCTAATGTAAAATTATATGTTAAATCTCTCAAAAGGAAAATCGAAAGCATAAAACTGTGTAAACAAATAAAATAACATGCCTTTAATAATAAATAAATATTATCTCACAAAAACTAACCAACCCGCTGTTTCCTCGCAGGGGTTCGCAGAGACGACCGCCAAACAACTCGGTCTGTGCATATGTCATAGTCAAAGGTCTGTATGCAGTCTCTTCGCGGAATGACTGGTATATCGGGCTAACCCCGAAATAAATTCCAATGTCGGCCTTTGATTAAAGTATTTTTAGCCAAACCTAGAAGTTCCTAACTTTTTCACTTTTTCGTCAAACATCGAAATTTCATTAAATTGAGTTTTGACGTTTGCCTGACCAAATTAGTTTCTCCTAGGTTTGACGAAAATTCCTTAGTCAGTGGCCGAAAAACTTCATTTGTTTGGGCTTTGACTAAGACTTCAAGTCAGACCTGAGGATTGACTAGTCAAATCTAGGAGCGCCGGAGCTTCGAGAATTGACTATATCATACACACTCCTTGCCTCATTCACATCCAAACATCGCTCTTTCATTCTGTCTTTCGACATTACTCGAGAATTCGGTTTACTCAATCATGCCATGTCTTTCTCGGGCATCCCCGAATTTTTCTACCATTCAAGTTCACGTCATATGTACATATAATCTCCTTACAACCTATCTTTAGATCATTGGCTCTACATGCCCAAACCATCTAAGATTCCTATTATTATCTCATTACACTCATCAGTCTTGCATTCTCTGTGAATCTCCAAATATTTCACATATATTTTTTACTGTCAAATCAGTCATAAATTGAAGAAAAAATTGTTTTATTTATTCTAGTTATTTGTAGTAAGTTTTCAAATTACTAATATATTAAGAACATTGATTTTATCTTGTTTAATAATAATAGAGTGGCTTGGCACACGATTAAGCATTGTAGGAATTTATAATCATGGATAAGAAAATATCTAATATTTGTTTAAAAATAGTAATATAAAAAAATTAGGTTGCTGATATATTTGCCGTACAATAATAATATAATCAAAAGCTAAATTTGAATGAAATTATTTCTTTTGTTATCCTGATTGCAATGTGCGATGTTTTTACTGTGAATGATCTGTATCAGAAGAAACGCTATTAAAAAGCGATGTTGCCAAATGTAGGAGTTGCGATACGCGAGTCAATAAAAGCCAATAAAAACGTATATTATGCTAAAAATATACGCTGGTCTACTACAGCGCCACGGCTCGCCGCTCGGTGACAAAACACTGAACTAAAATAGCATATTTCAGTTGATTTAGGTACCAAAACTGCGTCTGGCTTATTTTCGTTTTTGGACTGTATGAGGGTAGAGGAGTGGGGAAAACTTGAAATTACATGTGTTCGATCCTGCGTCCGTATACCGGACGCAGAATGACGGTCGGACGCAGGATTGAATGAAAGTGGACCATTAGAAGACGCAGCAATGATAGCGGGATGTATATATATATATATATATATATGCGAACCGAAACCGGTAGACTAAAAAATAACAATAAAGTGACTTAAAACAAAGTATTTTCTTTTTATTTGTTAAAAATTGCAAAAAGTTGGTCACGTAATATGGGTACGTTCCCTTATTCACAAAGTAGACAGTTACAAGTTCATTTCTTTTGAATTATTTCGTAAATGTACCTACGTCGCAGTTAAATGTGTAAAGAATGCACTTGAAGCAGTTATTGATTTTGGCTCACAAGTACCATTATTTTTAATTAGATGAGGATAGTATTAGCGGGGCTTAATCGGGGGCCAGGAGACGGAAAGAGAGAAAAGGATGTCGGCACCTCTGGGACTCACCTTTATTTATGTTATTTTTTTTTGTGGGTATGCCGCACAGGAGACTCAACTGCTCCTGTCTGAGGCCGGTGTGTGGTGTGTTGTGGGGCTGGGGGTGGTGGGGAGGTGAGGGTGATGGTGGGATAGAGGGTGGGGGGGGAGGGGGGGGGGTGCCTGGCTCGGATCTGTTCGCCGAATGCGGCTGGGGCCACTTCGTTCAGCGATTTGGGCAATGCACCGGGGCGATGCGCGATGCTGGGATGTGCACACGAAAACTTTTTTTTCTTCTTTTTCAACATTTTTCTGGTTTTAGGTTTTTTGGTTTTTAGGTTTTTAGGTTTATAGTTTTATAGTTTTAGGTTGTCACAGGTTTTTGGTTTCAGTCAAAAATCTGAAAGAAGGTCTTTTCAAGCACACTGTTATCATTAATTAATTTGGTCATTTATTACACTTCGGGGGAGTGTCTCTTTTCGATTATCTGTTTTGAACATTCAAGAAAATGACAGAAGATACCAGAACGAGAAGACCCAAGAAAGGTCAAGACGCAGCAAAATATACATGAAAAGTAAGAAAAACCAGGAAGAGGCTAAATGAAGCAAGAAAAGGCAATAACAGAGTAAAAGAAACAAGAAGAAACATTAAGATACAAGAAAATGCAGGTCAAACCGAGACGAGCCAACATTAGGTAAAAATTTGAAAGAAGGTGCAGTAAAAACAAAGATGAGTGAAGAAAACTAAAGAAGAAGCAAATACTAGACGAAAAGAGACAAGAAATAGCAAGCAGTGCTGAGAATATCCAAGAGACAAGAGAAAAGAGACGATAAGATCCAAAAAGAGGCAAATAGTGCCAAGAAGAGACAAGAACATCCAAGAAAGAGCAAGAAAAGACGAGAACATTCAAGAAGATATAAGTAGAGACAAGATAAAACAAGCAGAGGCCAGGAGAGACAAGAAGAGAAGAGACAAGAAGAGGCAAGAAGAGACAAGAAGAAGACAATTTGAGGTAAGGAGAGCCGAGAAGAGACGAGTAGATTCCAAAAGAGTCAAGAAGAAACATGAAAAAGCAAGAAGAGACAAGAAGTGTCAAGTAGAGCCAAGAAGAGTTAAGAAGAGACAAGAAGAAACAAGAAAAAGCAAGAAGAGACAAGAAGAGCCAAGCCAAGAAGAGTCGAGAAGACCCAAGAAGATACAAGAAGAGACTTAAAGAACCAAGAAGAAACAAGAAAGGATAAGAGACAAGATCCAGGAAGAGGTACAGCAGCCAGAAATAGACAAGAAGAGACTTGAATATTCACGAAGCCGTAAGAAGAGACAGGATCCAGGAAGAGGTAAAGCTGCCAGAAATAGACAAGAAGATCCAAGAAGAGCCGAGAAGAGGCAAGAAGACGGAAGATATAATACAAATATAACGCTCAATCCATTCCTTTATTCCTGCCCATCCTAAATTCTAATATTGGCTTATTAGGTTGCCATGTATACCGGTCGATTAAACTCCAACCTCCTACCTATCCTCAGAGCACGTGTTCCAAGTCCTAACAAATCAGTGCCCCCTGGTGTACCGGTCTCACCGGGACAGGAGTGCTCCTGGCTGGGGTGGTACAATCGTATCGTATCGTATCTAATTCCTTACAATGGCTATACAGTTATTGAATACTCTATATTATTTTTCTCTAGGGTGCCATCTTTTTGAAATTTCACACCAAGGACAGCGACAGCGTGTTACAAAAGGAAAGTAACTTGTGGTGATATACTACTAAGCAATGCAAAATCATGTTTTTTTTTTGTACATGAGCTCCACACAGGAGGCCCCGAGGAAAATAATTTCCCTGAGGGCCTATGTCATCTTTGGGGATGCTGTGTGGAGGGTTTTTTTAGGGAAAGGAAGGAGAGAAGGGTTCTGGGAAGGAAAAGGGTTTAAGGGGTGGGTAGGAATCTGGGGTTCAGTGTGTCCTGGTCATCAGACCTAAACACACCTCATCCCATTAACCCAGGCACCCCTGCTAAATCACCAAACGTAGCGAACCACTTGGGGTGACCTATGGCAGAGGTGTTGGTTATCCAATAAAGGTTCCCGGGCGGCGGTACCCATTCCCGCCTCCCAAATTGTGTATTTGATTTGAAAATTAGATCGCTTAGAAATATTTTAGATGCTTTATTTCAGGGGTGGGGAACCTGCGGCCCGCTTGCCGCATGCGGCCCGTGGGCACTTTTGGTGCGGCCTGCTGAAATAACCACAAAAAATTTCACAGAACGGGATGGTTTTTTCACGGTGTTCTTTCAGATGCATTTTTAAGACGTTACCTATCACAAAATCGTTACTAGCAAGCAAGTAGTTAAGATACAAATAAAAACGTGATTAAACCCCCCATTTTACTTTGTTATTGTGAAGCGATAGTGAAATTCCATCGGATCTTTTAATTTTCTTGTACGGGTCAGTCCCGATATTTCAGGATTGATGGAACCTCTATTCGGAATTCTCAAGCAGTCTGTCATAAACATTATTTTCTAGTCATCGCTGCGGAAGTAAAGTGGATAGTAATTCAATAAAATCCTATTAATGATAACTACGAAGAAAAGAAAAGTTGAAGCTGAATGAAACGTGAAATCATTTGAAACTAAATTAAGCCTGTGAAAAGTAACTCGAAATGAATAAAACGACGTATTTTCCAACACTGCAAGGAGAAAAACCTTCTACATCGTTTGAATACGCTGATGAGTGCGCTAAATTAAGTTAGGCATTTAATGAACGATTTAAGGACGTGAAAAGAGAGTAAACGGATTTGAACATATTTAATACGAACGATTTGAACATATTTAATATTCAACGTCGAACCATCGAATGTGCCTGATAATCTGCAGCACAAAATTATTCAATTACAAAGCGATAGATGTAACAATCTTCCCAAATAAAATCAGGAATCACTGGTTATATTAAGTCAAGCATGTCCCTTCACATTTTGTATATAATTCAAAAAATAATGCCATGATAATTGCCACACTTCTGGCATAAAAAAATCATTACATGTAATTTATTGTTATTAGTAAAATAAACATAAAATTATATTGCGGACAATAAATATGCTACAGAATGTAGAAAAAAAAATTCATGTAATCACAGTACAGTTTAATTTAATCTGGTTGACTAGTGGACTCCTATGCAGATTCATTCTAAAGGTAAAACCAATCTTGTGTTCACAATGCAATTTCCTGTTGTGGATTCATCTGCTAACCCTAACGCATTTCGAAGGTAAAACCATTTTGGTGTTCTAGGTGCAGTAATAATTAAAGCAAAACGCAATGAGAAAATTCCATGTGTGTTCTCGTTTTCGAAGTGCATTTATAAAATTCTAGTTGCTTTTGTTCTGCCAGTATTAGGGAAAAGCCATTTTCATGTACTCAGTAAAATGGCTACACTCTGTATTTGCACGTCTCCGCGCACAGATTCACCCCATAACTGAAACCAGTTCTGCGTTTAGAATGCAACGAAAAAATTCCAAATGGGGTTTCATTTTTTGACGCATTCCTCGTGTTAGAAGTGCATTTATAAAATTCTAGTTGCATACTTTGTGCTGCCAAAATTGGTGGAAAGTCGTTTTTATGTTCTGAGTGGAGTTTTAATTCCACTTCACTTTATAATTAAAACCAGTTCTGTGTTAAGAATGCAACGAAAAAATTCCAGGTGGGGTTTTATTTCGCTAACGCGTTTCGTAAAAAAAACATTCTCGTGTGCGAAGTGCCGTTATAAATTTGTAGTTGCATAATATGCATACGTGCTGCAAGTATTGTTGGAAAGCAATTTCACGTTCTGAGTATAGTTTTAATTCCTCGCGAACAGATTCATCGTGTAATTAAAACCAGTTCTGTGTTAAGAATGCAATGAAAACACATCAGGTGTGATTTAATGTACTAAGGCATTTCTTATATTGGAACTGCATTTATAAAATTCTAGTTTCGTTGTTTATGCTGCCAGAATTAGATAAAAGCCATTTTTTAATGTTCCGAGTGTAGTTTTAATTTTTCGCATGCAAATTTAATCCCCCCCCCCCAAATGGCCCGCGACGCTAAAAAGGTTCCCCACCCCTGCTTTAATTAAATACTTCGAGTAGAACACATATGCCCCTGAAATAATCGAGTATTTTCTTTATTAATCTTATTAAAGTCTAGAAAAAAATAAGGTATCGGGCCTGAAAAAACTGATTTAAATTAGAAATTCTCGTACTCTCGAACATCTTTTTGGTTATGGTTATATTGTATAATGTGGAAAATTAAGAAAATGATCGTAAAACATTTTAAATATTTGTGCCTGAGCCTCACAAAATATAAAAAGCACGCTTTTTGGCGATGTTTTTTGGTGAATAAATCAAAACAGGTGGCTGGTGTTAAACAGGCCTGATCCCATATTTTACAGGACGTGGTGCATTCCCTTAAACTTTTACCAAAAATGATAACCGTAACACCGTATCGTGAACACGATTTATTGTAAGTTTAAAACTAACTGGAACCGTGCCTTCTTCAGAGCAGTATAATAAGTGTATAAAATCCAGAAATAAAGTTAATATTAATTATTATTTTTTAATTTATAAACTAACGTTTAGACAAGATTTTTATGCATAGCACAAAGGGTAACAATTATTACAAGCAATAATTGTCAGCCTGAAACACTCATTTACATTGAAAAATCTTCCGAGAAAAGATACTTGCCGCCAACGGGACTTGAACCCGTGTCCTTCCGATTGCCGGTCGAATGCTCTGACCACTGAGCTATGGCGGCTTATCAAATACCCGCCAAATAATTCAATATATACTAGTATTTCATTCAACAATTACTGCTTGTTATATTTTTTCCACCTGAAAACAACCAACTTTATTTTTGCAAGGAAGACATTGTTAGTGTTAAATCCCTCGCTAGGTGGCGTCGAGACAAATTATGTCTGCATTTATTGGGGAAATACTTAAACTTGTTAAATATTAATTATTATTTTTTAATTTATAAACTAACGTTTAGACAAGATTTTTATGCATAGCACAAAGGGTAACAATTATTACAAGCAATAATTGTCAGCCTGAAACACTCATTTACATTGAAAAATCTTCCGAGAAAAGATACTTGCCGCCAACGGGACTTGAACCCGTGTCCTTCCGATTGCCGGTCGAATGCTCTGACCACTGAGCTATGGCGGCTTATCAAATACCCGCCAAATAATTCAATATATACTAGTATTTCATTCAACAATTACTGCTTGTTATATTTTTTCCACCTGAAAACAACCAACTTTATTTTTGCAAGGAAGACATTGTTAGTGTTAAATCCCTCGGAAGGACACGGGTTCAAGTCCCGTTGGCGGCAAGTATCTTTTCTCGGAAGATTTTTCAATGTAAATGAGTGTTTCAGGCTGACAATTATTGCTTGTAATAATTGTTACCCTTTGTGCTATGCATAAAAATCTTGTCTAAACGTTAGTTTATAAATTAAAAAATAATAATTAATATTTAACAAGTTTAAGTATTTCCCCAATAAATGCAGACATAATTTGTCTCGACGCCACCTAGCGAGGGATTTAACACTAACAATGTCTTCCTTGCAAAAATAAAGTTGGTTGTTTTCAGGTGGAAAAAATATAACAAGCAGTAATTGTTGAATGAAATACTAGTATATATTGAATTATTTGGCGGGTATTTGATAAGCCGCCATAGCTCAGTGGTCAGAGCATTCGACCGGCAATCGGAAGGACACGGGTTCAAGTCCCGTTGGCGGCAAGTATCTTTTCTCGGAAGATTTTTCAATGTAAATGAGTGTTTCAGGCTGACAATTATTGCTTGTAATAATTGTTAAAGTTAATATTGTTTTTTTTTTCTATTTTTTTCCTTTATTTTTCGCAATTTTTAAGTGATATTTACAATACTATGAAATCATATGAGTAATGGGAACCCACTAAGGCGCAGCCTGTGCGCGGGTAATATAGTTTATACATTTTATTATTGTACCTAGAAAGAAACAAAAAACTGATATCAACATATTAATTACTAAACTTAAATTGAAAATATGAATATGTCATGTCTACGGAGTTCAATTATTAAATTAATTATTGCTTGTTTTAAAATTTTATCTACCCACTTGTATCTATATTTAAAATACATGTTTTAAAAAAATGCCCTCTGTAATGCTATGAAAAGTAATGCTAAGATTTGTGAAATAAACTTTGAAGGATGTCTGTGGTTGTCATAATTTAATAGTGAAAATGTTTGACATTTTCACAGTAGAATGAATAAGCAGAATATAGATTCTGTTATTATATGCGAAATGTATTAATTTAGCTACGTATCAAAGATGTTTCAATGTCAACAATCCGATGGATATTCATACAAATGGTGTAATGTTGCTATTTATATTTATTCATGTTTCGTTCAATGTGATGCATTTTATTGAAACATGTAAAAGTACACGTATTAGAGGTTATTAAAGTGAAAACTTCTTTAGCATCGTTGTGATTTCAAACTCAATGAAACGGAAACGAGTGACACTAAAAAGAGACAAACACATACACCTATTGGATTTAGCCTCCGAGAGAATGAGATAAAATATTTATTTATTTCACGGGCACTCGGTTCCAATATAATACGATTAATTCATGGTCCCACGCAATCCTCCTTTAGTTTAGTGGGATACGAACCTTAGTGGCCTGACATTCAGCGGACTAAGGATCGAAGCTTACGAAATCAAAAAAAAAAATTATGCATAAAAACTCCGTTCATGGAGATACTTACAATCTACGTAATTGTGACTAAACCACAAGCACCCTGCTGATATACTACTTTTTAATGCTAGTCTCCGTACACGGCGCTATCCGAAATATACTCAACTTGATCATTTTTCACGTGCAGCCGTGGAGTTAACACGCTGTCAAGCGATGTCATATGACTTTTTTTCCAACATCAATCCATGCCTTCTCCACTAAATCCTTTCTTACGTATTCTGGTAAAGTATAGTTATGTATACATGCATTTTTTCCACTTCCAGAACAAATCTAACAATACTTTACAATAATTTCTGCCAAACGTCCAACGAATAAGTATCAGACACAAATGATGCGACGCGTCGCGTGCGATCAGCACTGTCGCTATCGTGATACTGATTGGAAACTGACAGCCACCGCGTAGCGCCGTGAACGGGCACCAGCAAAATCGTACGGGGGGTACTCACGATCGGCGCGTATGATACGTGCACGAGGATCGAGTATCTTGTAAGTATCTCCGTGAACGGAGGCACTAAACCTTTCCTTTTGCAAAATCAATATTCGATCTTCAAACCACTACAATGATCAGGCAAAGAAAATACAAAAGAAAGCGACCCCGAAGAAGAAAAAACAAATCCTAAGAAAAGGTCCTCTGGAATTCGACGACAAAAATATGCAAAAAATCATCCTTCACATTGATAAAAAAAGTGCTTCGTAGTCTCTCCACTCTTATCTGCTTTAGTTTTCTGAAGATTTCACTTTTGTGAATTGCACTCTCTGATTTTTATTAATTTGTCTAGCGCATTTCACTGCATAGGTGCAGTATCTAGTACCAAGTACCTACCGCTGCACTTGCAAGTGACCTACTTCCCTAAGAGTCAACTTGATCTAGTTATAAGCGCAGGTATTTGGTGCGACCTTAATCCCAGTCACAGATGCATGCAATTTTAAATATAATATTACGGAAGCAGCAAACTCAAATCAAAAAGTTATTATCCTCGACTTTCAGCATTTGCAACTTTACAGGGTAAAATTTTAGAGTAACTGAACACGCTTAGTACGAACATTTTTTAAAGGACATTTCTATTCAACTTAATTACTATAAAAGACAACTATTTAACGTCGGGGAGGGGGTGGGGGGGGGGGAGGAAACTGCTCCATTTTAATAGTAAAACTAACTAACAATCACACCGTTTCTCCGCACGGGTAGGCAGAGAGGACGGACGCCAAACAACTTGGTCTTGGCACACACTCCTTTCCTCATTCACATTTATACATCGTCTCAAACATACTCTTCTATTATTCTGACTCTTGACATAGCCTTGCATTTTAAAAGTTATTATTTTTAGCCATTATTTTTTGAAGTGACATTTTTAAGGTCAGTTTTCTTCTTCTTTTACGTAAACCAACCAAACTTTATAACTTCTTAGATTCTTAGTTTGGGTTTAATTAAACTAGAAAAAATCACATTACTGTGCCAAACTTTTTGTGAACAAAATAATCAAATTGTCCGTATTTTGAACGAAATAGATATTCAAATGGGTTCCATAACAACTCAGAATCAACATAACTCAACACCTTTTTGAAAAGCCATTAAAATATATATGAAAACAAATTGAAACATAACCCATAACCTAACTTAATTTTTTAAATATCACTTTTAAGACTTCAAAGGGAGTGTTGAGATGAGTTTATTCTGAGTTGTCCGGTCGCTTTTCAAATGTAATATTTTCCATCTCCCCCTCGTAAATAGTTACATTTTACAGTAAGTTGAATCGAAGTGTTATTTCAATAAAATGTTCGTATTGACATTGACTACTCCTAAACTTTACCAAATCTTGCAGCCTTGTGATCTTACTTTAGATACATACCTTTGGATGTTGTACGTAAATTGTACGTATTGATTATATAAATTTTATATACAGGAAGGGTGATCATTTTATTTATGTGACCACCCAAATTAGTAGTTCAAATATGTAGTAGGTACTTCAAAGCGCCCTTGTGGTGATGTTTCCCAAAAATTAAAAAAAAATATTGTTTTCTTTTAAAATGATTAATAGCCAAGTGGTTAAATGTGTCGCGCTCCCACCCAGGTGTCCCCAGTTCATTCATCTGCCAGCCAAGATCTCCATCATTGTAAAAGGAAGGTTCCATTTCAGGTTTTTCGTAACCCGGGATTATTTGGATATGAAACATTATATGATGACCTTGTCCCATATTGTTTCGATCATATTTTATGCCGAGTCAGAATACTGCTTACTACAATTTTAGCAATTGAAGCAAAATAAAAAAAACCACAATAATGGCTATTTTGTTGTATTCAAAATACAATGCTGCCATCATAAACAATATTAAAAAATATATTGCAGTCATAACGAACACGCTAATTTAAAAATACAATTGGTAGATTTATTTCGTTTTTTCTACCGAAAATACAGTAACGTTTCATTTGAATTATGAGGTGACTCAGGTGACTATTAACGATTTAGGTATATTCCAATAGTCGCTTTTAATATTCCCACTTTACGGAACGGGGACTGAATAAAAAGGCAATAAATATACGTTCCTTATCGGAACAATTTTCTGCCTTCAGAGAAGGCAGAAAATTTGCTTACGCAGATGACTTCGCCATCACAGTCCAAGCCAAAACCCTCAATGCAGCAGAAGAGATCCTTAATTCTGACCTCAAGGCTACGGAAGGATTTTTCCTCAATTGGCGCCTAAAGCCAAATGGGTCGAAAACAGTTGTGACAGCTTTCCATCTCAGTAATTCACAGGCAAACGCATTCTGTGTTATTTATCATGACCCCCATCCCCGCTATCTTGGAGTAACTTTGGACAGGAGCCTGAATTACCGGAAACACATGGAAACAGTGGACAAATAAACCAGCACAAGTCTAAACTTAGTCAATAAGCTAGCTGGTACTAGCTGGGCATGCGGCATTCATTGCCCTGGTTTTCTCAGCATCTGAATACTGTGCGCCAGTATTGGCCAGAAGCGCCCACTCTTCCATGGTCGACGTTCAGCTTAATGCCACAATGCGAACCATCAGCGGAACCTTAAAATCGACTCCGCTTCCTTGGCTCCGCGTACTTGCAAATGTAACCCCGCCAAATATCAGGCGAGAGATTGCAACACTGAGGGAATACAGGAAGGCGCTGCAAAAAATCGAAATACCCTTGCACGATGTTGTCGTTTCTCACCCGGCATGCCGCTTAAAGTCTCGAAAACCCTTCTGGACGGAAGGAGAAAGACTCCTTCGAACACCTCTCACCCCAGAAGATAGGTGGAAGCTTGAGTGGCAATCAGCCAACGTCAAAACCGCCAATCTCGTTAAAGACCCCATTGAGAGACAGCCTGGGTTCTCATTGCCTCGCAAACTCTGGACTGCATAGATGGGGCCTTCGATGTGTGAATGCGGTGCGGTGCAGACCACCGAACATGTGGTCAACGAATGCCCGCTCCATTCATTCCCCGGCGGGATTGATGAGGTCCACAGGGCTACGCCCGAGGCCCTAGACTGGCTCGCAGACCTAGATGTCCCCCTCTGACCATACGAAAGAAGAAGAATCGCAACAATGCTGCAGCTCTTTCTTACATATTAAATAATAGTGAGACACACAATGTACGCATGTCTGATTACTCCAAATGAAAAAAGTAATACTTCGGAGGAAACACACATACGTACGTTTTGTGTCTCATATTTTGATTCGCCATTGTTTAATGTAAAAGAAGAAGCTACAGCATTATTGTGAAAAAGAATGTATGTTTATTGCCTTTTTTGTACCGTCGCCGTTCCGTAAACGTGGGAAAATTAAAAGCGACTATTGGCAACGAACATATCTTTTTAACCCTTAAAGCCACGAGTATCTATCAACTACTACTATACTTTTCAACCAATTTACAAGGTAGGTACGGTTACCGCCGCCTCGGAAAGCATTTATTGGATTACCAACACCTCTGACATAGGTCACCCCAATTGGTTCGCTTCGTTTGGTGACTTTGCAAGGATGCCCGGGTTCATGGGGTGAGGTTTGTCCAGGGTCTTGGCGGCAGATGCGTCTGCCCACTTGCTGTGTGGCGAGCCGGATCAAGAGAGACTTGTTGGGGGAGACGTTTTGATCTCTCCGGCCGGACTAACTCGACTCATCCACTTACCCATGCATCTGTCCGTCACTCCTGGACACACTGACCCCCAGATTCCTACCCACCCCTCATAACTTTTTCTTCCCAGAACTTCCTCTCCTTTTTTTTGTACATAAGCTCCACACAGGAGGCCCTGAGGAAAGTAATTTCCCTCAGGGCCTATGTCATCTTTGGGGATGCTGTGAGGAGGGTTTTTTTTTTAGAAAAGGAAGGAGGGGAGAGTTCTGGAAAGGAAGAGGGTTTAAGGGGTGGGTAGGAATCTGGGGTTCATTATGTCCTGGTCTGGCCTCCAAGTCCTAGACAAACCTCACCCCATGAACCCGTGCACCCCTGCCAAATCACCAAACGTAGCGAACCACTTGGGGTGACCTATGGCAAAGATGTTGGTTATCCAATAAAGGTTCCCGGGGCGGCGGTAACCATTCCCGCCTCCCAAATTGCAATCTTCCTTCCTTTCCTTAAAAAACCCTAACACACTACATCCCCTAAGATGACATTGGCCCTGATGGATATTATTTTCCTCAGGACCTCCTGTGTGGAACTAACGTAAAAAAGGTTCGACCTTCAATAACTGATATAATGACCTTCAATTTTCCACGAACGCCCCCAATAGATAAGATTTATCCAGGAAATCCTCTCCCAGCCCTCAGAGCGGGTAATTCAATTCGTATAGTGATACACTTCCGCCCTCCTGGCACGCAAGTGGCTTTATTATCCATCCGCACGGAATTGCCAATTTTTACAAGTGTGAAAAAATCTACAAAATGAACACTTCGATTGTTCACGTTCGCACCCTGTGTAATGTACTCGGGCAGGTACTAGGTAGTTACTGGAATATAAGGTACCTATGTCCTTCCCGTTTGAAATAATAATATATTATCATTTGTCAGCTGCGAATTAAAAAGTTTTAGTCATTTTTATTTTTTTAATTATCCATCTGATAATCCGTTTATAGATTTTTTTCAAAGACATTTATTTGTACAAAATAAATGTCTTTTAAAAAAATCTATAGACATTTATTTGTACAAAATACAAATATAATTGAAAACAGATAAATTATTATTAATTAGTTTTTATTACATGCATAATATGTGAAACATTTCATCTTCATAATTTTTTATCTGTATTTTTTTATTTAGAGATGTACTAATGTATGTGTAATACATAATGCTAATACATAATGCTTACGTGTATAGGACGGTGTTATTTATTTAGTTAGTAAGAAAAAAATATAATTGTTGTATTTATTTTGTAGTTTCAATTTTTCAAGTTAAATTTTTTTAGTCGTTTTACAGTACAGAATTTCTGATTTTATGATATCTGTGGAAGATAGACATACAAAAAAAATTAAGGTTATTTAAAGAGTAATTAAATATACGGTGACCGGACATCTCAAGAATGTGCAACTTCGTCACTTCTTTAAAAAGTCATTAAAAGAGTTATTTTTCAATTTGGGAGGCGGGAATGGGTACCGCCGCCCCGGGAACCTTTATTGGATAACCAACACCTCTGCCATAGGTCACCCCAAGTGGTTCGCTACGTTTGGTGATTTAGCAGGGGTGCCCGGGTTCATGGGGTGAGGTTTGTCTAGGTCTTGGAGGCGGATGACCAAGACACACTGAACCCCAGATTCCTACCCACCCCTTAAACCCTTTTCCTTCCCAGAACTCTCCTCTCCTTCCTTTTCCTAAAAAAACCCTCCACACAGCATCCCCAAAGATGACATAGGCCCTGAGGAAAATTATTTTCCTCAGCGCCTCCTGTGTGGAGCTCATGTAAAAAAAAAAAAAAAGTTATGAAAAAAAAAACTATTACAGCTTGGGTTATGGTCTATTAAAAAAAAATCTCTTTTAAAGGGGTTTTGAAATGCTCTTTTAAAAGGGGTGTTGAAATGCCACTCTTGTTGTCAGTTATCATGGAATCGTTTGGTGACCAGATCTTAATAGCCAGGAACCTTTCCTATTCCCTCCCCACTACCTTCAGCCTCACAACATGGGGATGCCATAAATAATGACCGGACAACTCAGAATAATGCAACCTCAACACCTCCTTTAAAAGTCGGTTAAATAAGTTAGGTTATAGGTTATTTTTTTTGTCACAGCTTAATGACTTTTCAAAGAGGTGTTGATATTACATAATTCTGAGTTGTCATGAAACCGCTATAAATAGTCTCACTGGTTCTAGACGGTTGGGATCAGTTGGGACTCCTGTGCGATATTCACATTATTATGTCAAATTTTGTTATTATGTCCAATTTGTCTCAATTTGTTAAAAAATCATAATTTCAAATAATTACTTAATAGTTACATTATAATTAAAACATTTCAATAAAATTTCTACTTCGATATTAAAACATCTACGTATTTAAATGAATCAATATGGGTAAGTAGTAGTAAGTAGTGCCTTACATTTGATTTCGTTAGTTTGTATTTACAGGAACGAGGAAATCTAACACTCAATCTAACACTGAGGGTAATAAACTTAAATACACACATTACAGAACAATTAAGATTGAGGCACCATTAGTAAACAAGTATCTAGTTAGTATTAGCCTAATGAGGAAGCGTGGATTTTACTGTTCCGTACCTTTTAAACTGGAATATAATTAACATTGGTTTAAATATACTCGTACATTATATTTAATCTGTCAGTTGTTTTATGTTTACTAAATACGCATACAAAGAAAGGTTGCGTTATTAAAGGGGTAATGCTCTCGGCTAGCGATGCGGAGATCGCGGCTTCAAATCCCGGCGTGCGCAAGTGAATTTTATTTGACTCATTTACGTTATTTTACAATTTAATTGTTTAAAAATAAAGTAAGGTATATTTGCGGTACGTTCCAGAACGGAAGATGTTCTCAGTATCACCCTGGTGTAAGACCACGATTCAGAATTGAAACATTGCTTGAAATGATTTGGTGGCCAGATCTCAATAGCCAGGCACTTCCCTACCTTCTCTTCCCTTCTTCTTCCCCTCCCCACTACCTTCAGCCTCACAACATATCCCAATTGGGGATGGGTGCCGTTGTGTCACTGGCTCCAGACGACTGGAAGCGGTTGGGTCTCTTGTGCAGGTTCAGAAAAAAACAATCACAATCTGTTCGAAAGGTTGGCTAAAGAAGGAGGATGCGCAACACGTCATAATAACCAAAAAATAATCACAATGATATTTTATTTACTCATAATTTCACAATGGATGTAATAGAATACAAATGCTTGAGAATATTACTGTACCCTTCTATTTTTTGATCGCCGACGTTAAATTTTCGTCAGCATAACATACTTGTTTTTTGCAATTTATAGAAATAGTAACCTACCTTCAGTAGTTTCCCTATAATTGCTGATTATTCTCAAAAATGTTTTTTTAACATATCCTCATATTAAGGATATGTTGTCACACAAGAAAAGTAACATAGAAAGAAAGATGTAAGTATTGTAATTGGTTTTAATTCGTAATTTTAATTGTGAAATGTTCTTTATATGCTTTTATTATTTTTACCTCACGTAAGTTATCGGAGTTATCGCGAAGGTGACCTTAGAAATTTTACGACATTGACTCTATTTAACTTTCCTAGTTTCTGGTTATTGATCTCTCTGTGTATTCCAAAGTCAATCTTTTTTATGCCTTCGTGTATCAATTTGGGGAGGAGAGTATGGGTGCCGCCGCCTCTGGAACCATTTATTGGATGGATAACCAACACCCCTCTGCCATAGGTCTCCCCAAGTGTTTTCGCAAGTTCAGCGGTGCCCGGGTTCATGGGGTAATGTTTGTCAAGGTCTTGGCGACTGCCCACCTACAGCGTGGCGGGCCAGATCGGAAGAGACTGGTTGAGGTACCTTTTGACGTCTCCAGCAAGACTCTCGGAACCTAAGTGGGAGTGATGGATTCATGTGTCCGGTCACTCCTGGACACACTTAATTTTTCTTCCCAGACCTTCCTCTCATTCCTTTCCTAAAAAGATCCTTCACACAGCATACCCAAAGATGGAATGGGCCCTGAGAGGAATTATTTTCCGGTGTGGAGCTAATGTAAAAAATGTACGTATATATACATATATGCTTTCACAGTGCGGTTATCTATATTGTTATTGCTATTGGCCTTAGGTACCTTCTTCCCGCTCGTACCGAGGAAAGATTGTATTGAAGCATTTTATGAATCCAGATAACAAGACTAACGAGAGCTTACGAAGTTGCAGACGACCTCGTATACGACCGACACTCCTCATACTTTGTGTGCTGATAACTGATGTACTCGTGTTCCACTAGCTCCGACCGCTGAAGATTGCTCACACATTGAATCAAATGCACTCGCTTGTTTGCAAAGATTTAGGTCGCAATTCGTTGCGTTTATTCCAAACAAAATGGCAATATTCTGAAACACTAGAAGGATGATTCTGATTCTTTTGTGTTATATTTTCGTTAAGACAGCGTTACGAGACAATCAAGACCAAAAGGCACAATCCGTCGGATATGGGAAAGCGTCCGTTGTGCGTTATCGTCTGTCAAATTTCTGTGATTTTCTATGGCTTGTCTATGCCTGCCGTGAGTTAAATGAAGTAATTACCTACTTAACACGAATTACTATTTATTAGTTGTTAAATTACTATCCGTTTGTCGTATTATTTTGATGTTTGTACGTGATAACATTCGAATCGTAATTTTTTTAGCGACTGTCACTCTTAACGAGGTTTATGCGGCAAAAGTTGAGTTAATAGTTGGTGTCTTAACTCAAGCTCAGTCAAGCACTTAACTCGTTAGCGCGATACGGAATACTGCATTTACTAAAACTGTCAAAATGTGTCGTATACGGCCGAATTAACACCCCCTAAGCTGGGCGCATACATCAGATTTTTCCGTCCGATTGTCTTATCAGACAACCGGAAGGCCTTCGCACCACACATTTCTTATGAAAGCCCGCACTTAATAAAATAGGCCACGCCCTTCCGCGCCGGCAGTCCAATCCAGTCTGAAAAAGGGCGTGGCCCGGTTTTATTACCTACCCGGTTTTCGAATCGGATGTGTGCGGTGTTTATCCGAACCGATTGTCTGATCAGACAATCGGAAAGCAAAATCTGATGTATGCGCCCAGCCTTAAGCTGTCGCAAAAGATACAAAATCACCCTAATTAAGACGATCGCTTTGTGATATTAAATAAATTGACCGCACAAGGGACCGAAAAGTGAAACATCTCTCGGCCAAGTAATTGATGTTATTAAATAATTAACTCCATATCTAGGGCAATAATTTAATGATCAATAATGAGAAAAAGTCTTTATGGACAAGAATTAATAAGTGGAATATTTGTTTCGTATGTTTTATCAAAATTATCAAAATAGAAATATGAAAATGTTTTTATAGAAAGGGACATAAAAATGTAGACTCCGATTAATATCTAAAGTCCAACTGGTAGAATGGTCAATAATGGAAACGACTCTCCGACACGCAAACAGTACTTTAATACCCTCCGTTCGCGTCGTATACCTAACACAGACATACGTAGTAGTTCATCAGAGACTTAAGTTCACTATTATCTCATAATCTCCGACCTATGTGCAGTACGATATATTTATATAAAAATTATATGCTCTTAGGGTGGATTGTTTCACAAAATTCGAACAAATCATTAAATTTCATCATGGGCCGATTGCTTCACAGTACTTGGTTAATAACAAAACTTGAATGGGACACTCTCAGAACTTGAACATTAACTTTGAAATTGTATGAATTATTCTAATTCTGTGACACAACTCCAAATATTTCCACTCACTTGCATGCCTAGAGCTTTCTCTCAAGTTCTAGAGAGAATTCCAATTCTCTCTGGTTTCGGCGTGACATACCGCCTGCTCGGTTGCACTCGATATGCAATCACTTTTGACTCAACTCACGGTACATCCTGTAAACACGCAATTTTTATAAAAAAATCCGACGTGAGTCATTATCACAATTATTTTTATTGTCAGCACATTAGCCTTTTTAGGCTCATTTCCCTGAACCAAAAAAATACTGAATTTGGTTCATCATTCGCAGATCATTTAACATCTAGGCCACGCGGGGGTGTACAAAATACAAACATCCCATGCCGTCGGGAGTGATTTGCATTTGAATCTCTAAACTTTTCAACTACGTGTTTTTCAATTCGTCGTCGCATACGAATTTTACGTAAATGTTCCTTGAATTGCCCTGGGTAACTGCGCCCCTTTTGAAAAAAATAAGTTATTTGTAGGTAGCTTAAGATTTTCAAGGATACTTTTAAAAAATGGATCAAAAGTAATGATAGCGCCTTTACCGGTGCACTTACCAAAATTCGAATTTATTAATGTTACCAAAGTATTGAGTGAATAAATTTTAATAGGAATTTACGTATGTTCAAAGCTACAAATTAATTTGCAAAATTACTGCCTCAACAAAGTCTAGCCTAATGAGACGATTATGAGAAACCTCATCTTTTAACTTTTCATTTCTATTATTATATTACCCAATGTTTATTGTTTTCTCTTATTAATTTTATGTACTTAACTCATTTATAAAACAATGCAATATATTTTGTTAATAATAACTAAGGATGTATTTTTAGTTATATATGCAAATTTCTTACAATAAAGATTATTATGATTTTGTTGTTAAAATACACATATAAAGTGTTGAAAGGTTTTCTATGATTATATTCCTTCAATTAAAAACGACCCTGAAATTACAAGGATTTTCATGACTGGGACATAGAAACCTTCTCTTAAGATCTGTTTTGCTCCACTTTTCCACCGATTTTCCAAGATTTCCAAAGTTGAAAAAAAACTTTCCAGCTCTACCCTATAGTTACCATTCAAAGGTTCGAAATATATATGTATATTTATTACTTACAAAACAACAAATCAACATTTACGAAATGCCCGAAGGTGGAGCAAAGTAAGATGTATTTAGTTTTGCTGGAGACTCCTGGTACGACAAAATACAATATTGCTAATAGTGCAAACTTATCGGTAACTTTTTAAACCTAGCTTTTGTAGTCTCCTAATGTAAAAAAAAACATCAAAATTGGAGCAAAAAATGCCATTTTAGAGTCTGCTAATGCGAACAAAAATTGGAGCAAAATAACTCATTTTTACTACAACCAGAGTGAAATATGCTCTTAGTTTTGCCCAGAATTGAAACCTTGCTTGAAAGCTTGCTTGAAAAATCTTGCTTTAGACGTCTTTGGTGACCAAATCTGAATAGCCAGGTACTTCCCCAACTTTCTCAACCCCATCTCCTTCCTCTCCCCACTTTCACCAGCCTCTCACAATGTGGTCACTCTTGCGCGGGTATTCACATTAAAAATATATTTAAATAAGCTTTTATCCGAAGCCTCTTTTCCGCGCGATGTAACTCTGCGCCCATTGTTAGTGAGATCCTCTTAGCGCGTACGGCTCCTCTTCTCCTAAAACGAACAAAATTTTCGAAAATTGGAGCAAAGTAACGCATTTTTCCGAGGGCTCCTTTCAGCGCGATGTAACTCCGTGCCTGTAGTTAGCGAAATCCTCTTACCGGGTACCGCTCCTCTTATCTCTGCGAGCGAGCACTTGCCAGTTACCAGCTTCCCGGGTAAATAAACCCGATGCTTTTTGTATAGGCAGTACCGACTCTGCAGGGCACAGGCAATGTAGGCATAGGCACACGAGACCTTCCGTTGCTACTTCTTGTTACCGACTGCCGCTTTATTCATTGGCTAAGTACTACGTATTCCTCATTTGTAAACATTCCGCCAGTACACACTACTTAGGCACAACGTATCTACAACAGCCCTTTGAAATATGCACCGGCATGTCGTTATTTATTAGGATGACAGTGTGGATGTAACATGCTGTAAGCCAGTGCTCCGAAATCTTTTATGACCCCAGAGCTAATTATACCTTACATATACATTGGACTTAAACTCTTGAATTGAAAAAAAAAATTCTCGTGTTCTAGTTTTCTTGTTACAAGTTACAACACTTTCGAACCCACAGCGGAAAAACCATTCCAGTGTTTTTGTGCAATTATTTGTGTACACAAACGTATTATTTAAACAAACATAATATGCTGAATCACACTGGAAAAAATTACAATTGTTTACGGCTCACCAGTGTACCGTGGCACATGGTTGCGAAGCACTGCTGTAAGCTTATTTGAGCGGTCTTAGAAAGGTTCTAAGCTCTCGTATCGACTTACTTTATATAGATACCTACATTATGTGCATTTACATCGGTTTTATTTTTGGTCAAAAACCTTATATTTCATTGCAATGGGATATTTTTACAAAACTTTAAGCTTAATAAAATATTCTGCATTCAATGAGGAGAGTTGGACAGTAGAGAATTACAGTCCAATTTAAAAAAAAAAATAATGAATAATGAATGACCTTCTAAATTAAATAACTACATTTTTATTTTTAGAGTTAGTTTTAATAGTTAAAATAATTTTCAAAGTTTTAATTTTTCAAGATCCCCGAAAACCACCGTATGTATGGTGAATCGTGTGACGTCATCACTCCTGAAAAATTAGTATAGGATAGGGCAATCAGCTGATCTACTGCCGCCATTTTCAATTCCGTTGTTCGAAGTATTCTACCTAGAAATAGCATTACTATTTTTTTGTGCAGTAGTTTTTGAATATTTTCAATAATAAGATAAACTAATAAGAGATACCTTTTTTTAAACATTATTTAGGCCTAAAAATAATGTTTCAATAAACACAACAACTAAATCTCTGTAAATAGTATGTAAATAAAGAATAAGTTAATACGATGGCTTGTGTCATATCATACATTCCCATACAATGACTTTACGGTGACGTCACGACACGCCGAACAGTGACGTTACCTTCACGGCGTGTTTTTACGACCCGATTAAAAATGGACTTTTTAATAATTTTTTTAAAACTCTGCGTTTAATATTATTAAAAATATTTTATTTATTAAATAAAACTTATATATTCAGAATCAGCGTTTATTGGTCTACATTCTATATAAACATATTTTTTTAAAGCCAGAATATTTTTCACTGGAGTTCCTTATTGTACTATTTCCGGTTTTCCGAGATACCCCCTTTTCAACGTTTCGATTATTACTAATTTTAAATATTGGGAATTTCTTAGTAGTGTGGGAAACCGCCATAAACAAATGATCAATACATTTGTATTCATTTTCGTTATTTGTTTTTGGGGTGTTATGCCGTGTTGCGCTACCTCCTTCTTTAGCCAACGTAGATGTGTACATCCGGTAGATGTGTCACATCTACCGGATGTACACATCTACCGGATCTGCCCTGATGATGGACACTGCAACGATGTCCGAAACGTTGGCTAAAGAAGGAGGTAGCGCAACACGGCATAACACCCCAAAAACAATCCCGGTAGATGTGTACATCCGGTAGATGTGACACATATACCGGATCTGCCGGATCTGCCCTGATGATGGACACTGCAACGATGTCCGAAACGTTGGCTAAAGAAGGAGGTAGCGCAACACGGCATAACACCCCAAAAACAAATAACGAAAATGCTTTTGGCCGTGAAAATCTTAAAACTTACCATTTGTATTCATGTTTACTAATTACAACCTGCCAATCCACAGCATTAAATTCAGATTAATAATTGTGTGAACGATTTTAATTTCTAAACGAAGAATACATTTTTATTATAACTAACTCCAGAAGTAACTTAACCGTACTTAAATGCCTCAATAAAAAAAAAATTATATTTTATTGTAATATTTTATATAATATCGCCTTTTGGTACTAAAATTATCACGAAACCGTTTTACGCAGTTATTATAATAATTTAACTGATGCAGTTAGCTTTTTGTGAGGTTCCACGAGCATTTAAAAAAAATCATATTTTATTTTAATAATTGGAGAATGGCACAAACAGAAGCATTGCGATGACAGAAAGTTAATTGTGTGGCTGTGTTTTTAATTGCGACAGTAGCACAGAAACTTGTTTATTTCATTTACCAGAACAGCGATAAATATTCCACTTTCAATGTATTTTGTCGCAATAGGTACAATAAAACAGTTTCAAAGTTCGAACACGCTTTTAAAAATGTATTCGTACAATTTCAGCGTTTACCAAAAAACAACAGTGTACTGAAACACGTCATGCGGCTAAAATGCAGAACCAATCAAAAGGGATTTTTTACTATTTTGCGATAGCTGATTCCTTTTTTCAGTAAATAATATATATTTATAGCAATATAACATTAGATCAATGTATGTCATCGTCATCTTCATCGTCGTCATCGTCATCGTCATCGTCATCGTCATCGTCATCGTCATCGTCATCGTCATCGTCATCGTCATCGTCATCGTCATCGTCATCGTCATCGTCATCGTCATCGTCATCGTCATCGTCATCGTCGTCGTCGTCTTCGTCGTCGTCGTCGTCGTCATCGTCATCGTCGTCATCGTCGTCATCGTCGTCATCGTCGTCATCGTCATCGTCATCATCATCATCATCATCATCATCATCATCATCATCAATTTAGGAAGCGAGTTTGGGTATCGCCCCCTTGGGAACTATTTATTGGATCACCAACCCCTCTGCCATTGGTCACCCCAAGTGATTCGCTACGTTTGGTGACTTAGCAGGGGTAACCGGGTTCATGGGGCAAGGTTTGTTCGGATCTTGGTGGCGGATGGGTCTGTCCACCAAATGCGTGGCAGGTCGGATCGGGAGAGACTGGTGAAGGTAGACCTATTGACCTCTCTAGCGGGACTCTCCCGGAACATCGTCTTGCACTGCAGTGGGTGAGATAGATCCGACGTCACTCCTGGACACACTGATCCCCAGATTCCTTCCCGCTCCTCACACCTTTTTCCTTCCCAGAACTTCCTCTCCTTCCTTTCCTAAAAGATGACATAGACCCTGAGGGGAATTATTTTCCTCAGGACCTCGTGTGTGGAGTTAATATGAAAAAAAATCGTCAATGTCACCGCCACCGCCCCCTCACGTAACGATTTTTTTTTAAATAAGGGTGCATACATTAATTACGTGAGCCCAAAAAGGGGAGGGGGGATCCAGCAAAATCTCACGTTACTTAAAAAGAATATTCGAAGTGGCCCAAATTTATCTCACCAAGGGGGGGGGGGGAGGGGTCTAGATTGGAAGAAAAACTGCTCACGTAATTAAGGTATGCCCCCCAATAGCAAACTATTCCGATCACTAATTAGCTAGTTATAGGTTGTGCAAGAATTGACTGTACATAGTCCTGCTACAAACCCTGCTACAAACCTGACATATTTTCGCATCGGCTATATTACACTAGATATTTTCGCATTCCCTGGTTTACATTAATAAACGTGCGCAAAGTGCTCATAAAACATTAACCCGCATTAGGAAATTTATCAAATTTCAAATTGTTTTGATCAAGCTACGCGTAAATTAATTAACTACGCGTGTTCCGCTAACTGTACAATAGCACATTTGGCATCTCTGATCAGCGGGAGATATAAGCGAACCGTTGGCATTTTGTAATTAAGTTTACCGAATCGTTCACCAATGCCCGGTCCACGTGTAAATACCGCCCCGGCCCACTTAGTTCCGTACTTAGCGCTTACTGCCAAAACCGCCGCGCCGAGGGTTGTATTTCAGCCCGGGTTGTTCCGTGTACACTATATTGCGTGCTTATATGAGGATCATCTAACTGTGGGATGCAGTACCTATCTACTAGCTTCATTTTGATCAGTGACAGGATATAGTAACCAAAAAGTAGTATTTAAATATTTTTTTGTGAAATATCACAACATTTTCATATCACAGCATTCTTAAGGCAAATTGGCTTTCACGAGCATTCACCCATTACCAACAGAACCTTAGTCGTAATAAAAAATAAATCTCCATGTAGAATTTTTATGTAATTTTATTTACAATATTTTCTACGAAAATCAAAAGGACTTTACAAAACTTTGAAATATTGGAGAAGATATGACAAGATATTGCAAGATTTTACATTTGCTATTTTGCTCTCCACCATATACTATAAATGATTACACTTTCTAGAAGATTAGTGGCAAAGGTAGGGTTGATATTTATATTTTATAGACTGGAAAATTTAGGACTCCTGTAATGGAGAATTTTTATGAAATGACCCTGAAAAGCTTGCAAATTAGCTATACAGGGTGTTGAGTTGTTGTACATTTTTTTTTCTTCGAAATCAAACGAAATTAAATTTCTTCCGTATGTCGTCACTATTCACTTAGCCGAGTAACCGGCCAACCCCTTACCCGCCCCCAACTGTCAACACCTACATTTTTTTATGTTTTTGTAGAAAAAAAAACATCAAAAAGTCACTGAAGACCAAAAATTCATTTAATTTTTAATTCCAAATAATGTCAGGAATTACTGGTTAAAAAAGTAAGTCACGTGCGTCTCTTAAGCAGCCTGCATATAATATTGGTGAAGGTCGATCATCAGATCTTATCCCCGGTCCCCCATTTCCGAAGTCCAGAATGGGATAGTAACGCGTCCTCTATAATTCGTTCTGACTTCCCGCTGTGTGTAGGCAGTGTAGGCACGCTAATTGAACCTTCGAACTACTGCATTAAACCGAATTGGTTTTGGCAGAATATTCGGCAAACGACGGTTTATTTGTAATCCGACCTAACTTGTTGTGTCGGCCTTTCTTCGGGAGTTTGCCAATTGCATCTCCCGGCTTTTTCTTACTTTTTTTATAGTTTGACCCATGTTTACTTTCACTTAATTCTATTGATTCTGTGTAATGGGATTTCATAAATAAACTCTTTAAAGTACGTACTAGACTAGCTGTCTGGCAACTACTGGCTCGCATCAATCTATCAATTGATATTACATCCCACACAAAATGTCATTGTACAAAATTTTCGCGTGTGTGCATGTGATGGCCGTGAGCGGTTGGCTTGACTCTGGTCTTGGCCCCGAGGTCAAGGGTTCAATAGCCGGCGAAGCTCGTGCAGAAAACAATATATTTTTCTCATTATATGTTATTTAAATATTTTATGAATACACTGTTCATTTGCACATCGTTTCAGACCAGATATGTGCAATATGCTGGTTTGTTTATTTATTCTCATGATGTTTCTTTATACCATTACCCCCATTTTCTCTTTGAAACTTACTCCACTTGAAATTAGATACAAACACTGAATGCAGGCTAGAGTACTTTTTTTGCCTAGTATATTTAAAAATAAATATAAATAATTACAACAAAGTATACATGGTGTCCGCAAAACCGTTGTAAACGTTTATGTTTGTTAACTTTTTTTATTTTTGCTTTCATTTTCGAGTAAATCAAGCCCAAAGTTGTAATTTTTTAGGTGAAATTTGAAAAATTCGGTCACCGGAAAATAATATCAGCTGTTGACTTGTAAAATACATAGATATAGATTTAATTGCCAAAAAATATTGATTAAAGTTTTTTTTAAATGTGCAGTTCGAAATTCTATGTGATTTAGAATCACCAGTTTCCCGCTTGCACTACGAGTTATTGGACACCGTGCATTTGGCAATAACTGCATCAAAGCATTCTATCAATTTCTGTGTTGAATCTAATTTATACATAACAATAGTCGAGCAGTTCGCAGCACTAATAATAATATGAATACCCGGAGATCAGGAAGCAGAATCGGAAGATATCCAAATATTATTGCGGGCTGCCGGGTACTAGAGACTAGAGACTAGAGGAGAAGCGCTCGGTAGAATCTGCCTCCGGCCATGCACGCGGATATCATCTCGTGTAGTGAGTTAGCTATCAAGTAGCAGGACGGCAGCAGGCAGGAGGTAGGATGGCCGACATCAAAGCACCGCGAGAGATGAATACCAAACAAAAATATGGAAAACTTGTAGTACATATTTCAGAGGGTTCATACATCTACAGTACCTACCTACACTGTTTCTTGTGCTCCTGGTACCTACTTGGAGCGTGGACTGATCCCCTTCTGAATAGGGATTTTATCTGGAAAATTATTCCCACCTGCTGCATATTACCTAATTTTCACAGTTTCGATTTGTCGTTTTCCTTTGATGGGCTTTTCATCATTTCTTTCCTTTGAATCTGTTGGATTTTTGAAAATATATGTGATTTCTGACGTTTCTAAAACCAATAGTTTGGAAAGAATAAAAATCTTATAGGTATATAATTTTGCAAAATATAACCGAAAATGCATTAAATGGATGATTTCATAAATGACGAATTAAAAAATAAATATTAAAATGAAAGAATATGAATGTAAATGCACTGTGATTCATGTAACAAAATTATTTCTAAAAAACATCAATGATATAATTATTGTGTACATAACCAACGTAGTATTAAAAAAAAATTGGATGAACTAATTATAAAAATAAACAATTTAATATGTAGATATATGATAGTCTCACTGGGATATACCTTGCCTACATATATCCTAGTGAGACTGGCATCGAAAAACCCAATGTAAACATACTGTATATAGATAAATAAATAAATTAAAAAACCGTACCTTTTAATGTTATTCGAAACATTACTTTACAAACGCTGAGTCACTTTCTTCAGAGAAAGTTCTGGGTAGGAAAAGGTATGAAGGGTAGGTACGAATCTAGAGAACAGCGTGTCCAGGAGTAACGGACCTATGAATCCATTTCTCCCACTGCGGTGCAAGGCGATGGGTCGAGAGTCCGGATGAAGAGGTCAAAAAACCTCCCTCAACCGGTCCCCCTCGATCCGGTCGCCACGTATTGGGTTATCTAATAAATGGGTTGTGCCCATATCCACTTCCCAAATTGAGTTAAATAGGCTTAAGTTACATTTTTTATTTCACTTGAAACTACACACTGCATTTTCATGCCTTTATACAGTAAGTTTTAAATTTGAGGGTCGGGAATGGGTACCGCCGCTCTGGGAACCTTTATTGGATAACCAACACCTCTGCCATAGATCACCCCAAGTGGTTCGCTATGTTTGGTGATTTAGCAGGGGTGCCCGGGTTCATGGGGTGAGGTTTGTCTGGGTCTTGGAGGCGGATGACCAGGATATACTGAACCCCAGATTCCTACCCACCCCTTAAACCATTTTCCTTCCGAGAACTCTCCTCTCCCTCCTTTCCTCAAAAAAGGCCCCACACAGCATCCCCAAAGATGACATAGGCCCTAAGGGAAACTGTTTTCCTCAGGGCCTCCTGTGTGGGGCTCATGTTAAAAAGAAACAATCTACGTGTAAAGTTAAAACAAACAAACAAACAAAACATCTTCTCGTGAAGAACTTCGCAACCATTTACTTTAAAAAAACATCTTTTCTCCCTTTCTACACAAGTGTCATTTGCCTTGGAACGGCTTTATATTATGCTTTTAATGACCTGCCAATCTTCCCTTTGGAACATTATTACCGTGTCTCCCTTAAAAAATCATACCTCTAATAATATTCTTACTTTATCGCCGTACAGCCCTCCCGTGTACCGAAAAAACTCTCCTAGAAGTCGGAAAATATATTTATTGGTTTTTGTAATAATATAATAAGCAGCTAAGGAAATCTAAGAAGGGAAGGCTAAAGAAAGACACATAGAAAAGTTTACTGAAAACTCGTAATGTAGAACTCTGTAAAAATCAATATTATGATAGTAGTTTGTTTGGCGTTGTTTATTAACGTGATTATCTAATTAGTCAACACTCCCTTGCTCGGTTATGTCGGCCCGTTTCCACGAAAAACTAATTTGTTTGAGTTATGTAAATATGCAAATTTCCGCACACCCACATGGTTGACTTGTTCAGGGGGACTCCCCGGCGACCCATCGAACTGAATACTATAATAATACCCCGTACAGCTATTCCTAACTTTAGTGGCGTTGATTAAGGTCCACGAATTAATTATCTGGAAAAAATATCGACGGGCAGTACTCGTACGGGACTTGCGGTAAACATCTCTATATCGATAAGTCGGTGACTTATCTGTTGTCGAGTGATGTTAGTCGATGTGATAATTCGACTTCAAAATAAAACTCATAGAAACTTCACAGTATTTTTTTTTTCCGAAATATAATATTTTTAGCCAAGAGTTGTGTAATGAATTGTATTACCATTGAATATTGAGATTTTTCTATAGAAGAGAGTGTACAATTATTATCTTACATGTTCCGTAAAGAAGAATAAAGTTCAGTTGCTAGAAAAACGATTTTAAAATCTTATTATTGCTTAAACTATTTGAATAACCTGATTTGATTGCTAAACCCCTTTAGCTAATTATTCAGTTTTCGAAATAACTCGTATAGATCTCATAGAAATCGTTGTGTCTCCCTTACTATCATGGTTAGAAATATGATCTGGCGTTAGAAAGAGAAAATATCATGATTTATATTCAAATCTAAAAGTACACCTTTACGAAACCAAAGTTTCCGACCGCAATTAGAAAAAATTAAGAGATTTAAACATTTTTTATTAATTATTTTTATATCAAATAACAAAAACGTTTATAATACATTTGCCTAATAAAATATGGGTGTGATATGATTTGAGATTTTCACGGCCAAAAGTATTTTTGTTGTTTATTTTTGGGGTGTTATGCCGTGTTACGCTACCTCCTCCTTTAGCCAACGTTTCGGACAGCGTTACAGTGTCCCATCATCAGGGCAGATGTGTGAAAAAAAAATATGTGTTTTAAGTTTTTGTCGTTATAAGTAATTTTAGTTAGAAAAAACGTCAAACCATTTTTTAAACATTCGTTAAGTTTGCAATCAAAATTTTTATATTTCAAAAATTATGTGTCTATTTCTAATTATAAAATTTTAAAGCGTATTCCAAAGCCTTTCAAAAACAGTTTTCGGTTTTCGGGTGCATTCGGAAATATTCCATTTATTTGGTTTTTACTGCAAAGCGGATATTTTTATCTTCCGAAAAGTAGACTCGAGGACTGAGGGGTTAAATAAAATTATCGCATCACCTTCAAGAAGCAATTACTTTACATCAATAATATATTTCTCCATTTATCACTTTTGAATATTTTTCGGCATATTCTGCCAATCTTTGTCATCTCAAATTAATAATCATATCTATCTTCTAACAAAATTCCTTCATTTTAAGATAATCATATTCAGTAAAAAATTGTCAAACTCCATTCAAAACTGAATATTACCAATCATTACATAGTTAATGATATACCCTTTTTTGATTCATTACGTTTTTATTAACAAGGCTCATCTACTAAGTTATATCAGTGGTTATGACACTCCATTTAAGTATTAATTTAGTTTTTTCATATCAAATACTGTCCTTTGTGGTTCGTAGGAATGCTTTTGAAAATAATGATGTTTTGTCTGTCACGCGAACTAACGAAATATTATTTCTTTTGTCGGAGTAATAATAAATAACCGTGGCATAATTTCCAATGAAGCTGTTAACACTCCTTCGTTAGTACTTCCATAATGTTATTTTTCTCCAAAGCACGAATAACTTATGTTGCCTTGCCCTGTTTTTGTTGCCTTTGACAGAGAATTTATTAAGAGTAAAACGTGCATTTTGTTAAACATTTTTTTTCGTCTGTGTTGAAATTCGATTATATCTCCGAATACCTCTCGATCACAGGACGCCTGCATTTAAAAGTACATAGTCTTTCCCTCTACTTTAATACTTTTAATAAAATAATATTACCTGAGTATGTGAAGATGAATATTTTTGCAATAAATACGATTTTGGAGTCTCTTCGCCTTAGTGTTCAGTGAAAATTTTTGAAATCCTTACAGATCTTCTTGAAATCCTTACAGATCTACTAAAAATCATCTTCTCCGTCTCCTCAGGAAGCAAGCATTACACTCTCAAAACTCACCTTGAAGGAAACATCATGAAGGCACTTTGGCCTACCAGCTTGATGGTCTGCTTCCGCCCATCTCAAATGATTTGAGATGGGCGATATATATATATATATATATATATATATATATATATATATATATATATATATATATATATATATATATATATATATATATATATATATTATCGATATATCTCAGTGACTATGATAGTGTTTACAACTTGTTTCACATACTCAGATAGTGATATAAATTTATTATTTATTCTTCTTTATTCTTTTTTACTTTATTTAAACCGAGACGTGCAAATTTACAGTAATATTTTCATTGTAACACTTGATATATATATATCAAAATACTAATAAAACTTGGAAAAAATATACTGCAAATTCTCAAGTTCGGTTTTTATCATAATATCGTAATGATTGTTTTTGTTTTAAAATACTTATTGCATTCAGTTCCCTCCAGTATAAGTACTTACCTAGTTCTCACCTATTTATTACACTCATATACTCTCTATAAACTTACTCATGTTACATTTAGTTGGTACTTAAAGAAACCTTATTTTTCTTTCTTTTTATAATACTGCATACCAAAAAAAGAAAAAAAAAGTTCATAAGAAATGAATGATATTAATTTATAATTTTTTTATTTTTTATTATTTTTTACTTAGATATACTTAGATATGTTTACACTTACGAGTACTAGACTCCAATTCAAACAACTATCCTCCGTTGGTCACCATGATACAGGCAGCTGCCTAGTATGGTGACCTAATGTATCTCCTGAAGTAAATTTATTATGTATGTAACATGTACTTATAAATAAATAAATAAATAAAATTTTCTTTCCTCACTTACATACAATTTATTTTAAAACGGTCGCACCGTGTGGAAAATCCATGGCATCGTTTTATTCGCTCTGAAAATCTGAGTTAGTTAGTTGAAATACAGCGTGTTATTCCAAAAATAAAAATATTCATCCTGGACTTGCAGAAAAGTCAATAGATGCCGCACATTAAAATAAAAATGTATGTATTTATCCAAGACACTGTCTACATCGATTGCATTTAGTTCGGGAAGAATCTTGCAATTTTGAAACCTAAAGTCGACTTCAAAAACATCTTTAATAAGTATGTATGGATATCAAACGAATTTATTTACAGTGTAGATTTTTTGTACATACACGCTGAAATACACAATATATGTATATAGAACTAGTTTCTAACCTTGATGCATTTGAAAAAAATAGTGCTATATTTATGTTATTCGGTGGTACATCCTCTCTGCAAACCCCTTCGGGGACACTTAGTTATATTGTGCATAAGTAGGTATACTTTATTTTCCCTAAACCGACTGCATAGTGTATATAAGAGTGCCGGGGGGGGGGCAACTGTCGGGGCATTAATTGCCATAGAACCATATTTTAAATACTGATTTTATCCAAATGTATACAGTATTATACCACACAATCAATGTAAAGTTATTTCAAGTTTTTTTTTAAATTACATAAATTTTTTTCAGCTTGTATATACTTAGGGAGTTTGTTAAAACATTTAATGGCTTAATATGTGTAATGGTGTCGAGCCGTTGTTGTATTGAATTTAGGGATTATTGTTTGTCCCATGGTTCTATGTTTGGTTTCTTAGTAGTTGGTGTTGCAAGTTCAATTAAAGTGTTGCAAATATGCAGAGACCCTAGAACTATTTAGCACATTAATCAATTAACTTAAGGCTCTGCAACCGGGCCCGAAAAGAAGAAAATGGAAAGATACGAAATTACGAATGTTAGAGGAGAGCGCTAACATTTACGGCGACAAAATCGTTGCGAAAGTTGCGAAAATGTTTAATAAAACACGACTCGTTTAAAATAGAGCAAAAATCTCGCGGGCATTATCTTAAACAGCATTTAAGGAATCACTGTGAATTTTTTCATACATATAACTTGTAAAATAACTGAAACAAACATGTTAATAATAATTTTGGAGCATACTTTGGGATTTTTTTCTATCGAGGGAATTTTATATAATTTGTGTTTCTGCGCGGGCAAAGTCTAGATATTATCTTCAAGAATAACATATATTTTTTAAGAGCCTTAAAACTTAACGTGTTTAAGGGAAATATGTAATAAATCGGTAGAAATCCGGGTTGCGGGCCCTTAAGGTCTCCGCTTCTCCAGCATCTGGCAAAATCTCTGAATTTTCGGAATAAATATCTAAATTTAAAATTTAAACAAAGTTGAAACGTTCATGAAAATATTGAAATAACTTTTTAAGGGGTTCCCTAATAGTCCAGTAAACGAATGGTCCAAAAGGAGGTGTAGAGTGCGTGAGCAGGAACCTAAGCGATTCTTTCAGGACTTGTTTAGGGTGTGAACATACTAAAAGTCCTGACGTCTAGGTGGTGAGCTAGAGGAGAAGCGGGGGGAAGTCCCGATTTTCGGGTTTCCGTTTATATCTCAAAAACGGTGCGTCGCAGAGGAAAACTTTTTTAGAATAAGTAAAAGCTCATAAAATTATGTACAACTTTTATTCTATACGTAATTTTGGAAATCCCAGCCGTTTTTGTGTTATACGCTCCACAAATGTCAATATTTTCGAAAAAAATCATTTTACCTCACATTTTTCATCAAACATTCCTTCATATCGTCTAAAATATTCATCCAAGAAAGAAATTTATTTGAAAGAAGTTGTAAATAATTTAATTACCTTTTAGAATAAATTAATTACAATAATTAAATTATTTACAACTTTTTTTAAATAAATTTCTTTCTTGGATAAATATTTTTGACGATAAGAAGGAATGTTTGATGAAAAATGTGAGGTAAAATAATTTTTTTCGAAAATATTGACATTTGTGGAGCGTATAACTCAAAAACGGCTGGGATTTCCAAAATTACGTATAGAATAAAAGTTGTAGATAATTTTATGAGCTTTTACTTATTCGAAAAAAGTTTTCCTCTGCGACGCACCGTTTTTGAGATATAAACGGAAACCCGAAAATCGGGACCTCCCCCCCCCCCCCCCCCCCCCCCCCCCCCCCTCCCCCCCCTAGCTCACCAGCTAGACGTCAGGACTTTTAGTATGTTCACACCCTAAGCACCCTAAACAAGTCCTGAAAGAATCGCTTAGGTTCCTGCTCACGCACTCTACAACTCCTTCCTTTACTGGACTATAAAGAATATTATATTATTGATTGACCTAAATTCGAGAGAAGACAGTTTTTTTAACTAAAAAGTTTTCACATCCATTTATTTCAAAATAATCATAGAAAATTGGCCCTTCAGTAAAATACCAGCTTCCATTTAAATTTGCCTACTAATGAGCCATGGATACAAAGGTACACAGGGTAGAAATTTAATTAAATGAAACTTGTTTAATTAATTATAAATTTATAATGATTTCTCAAATTTGCGAACAATTAAAGCCTTTTATGAAATAGTCCCAATTTATTTTAAAGTATGCTCTTGAACGCATTCCGTAAATCACTGTTTACGTCGGAACTGTGGGTAGATTACACCGCTTCCCAATGGCATAAGTCAAAGTCAAATAGAATAATGCTTATCGCTAACTATTCGGCCTACCAAGATACTGCAGCGCTACGGAAATGTTCCTGGAGAGACGAGTGGACTATTTCATTGCACATCTCCACAATCACATGGGAAGCTTGTAGTGTAGTCTAAACCAGTCCAAGAATACCATGATCTTTGCCATGACTACTTGGATGGATCCTCCTGATTGCCCTGTGGAGATGGGAGACGGTCAAATATCCGTCATAAACGACTTTTTGTATAATTTATAATCATCTTTAAATTTTTTTTGTTTTTGTTTTTTATTTTTATTTTATTTTATTACTCTGAATTATGTAATGCAGGGGTCTCCAAACTACGGCCCGCGGGCCAAATCCGGCCCGCCAGTGTCATCAATCCGGCCCGCGACATCTAATGATCAGTGTCATCAATCATGCCCGCGACAGTTAATAGCTTATTGTTATTGTGATTTAAAAACACAGAATGATAGTAACTCGGTTTTATTTACTGGCTAGCTAGCTGAGAAAACGCAGAAAATTTAACTTAAGCTTATCAACTGACAAATATAAACATACATATATAAACATTATAACATAATATAAAATACTAATGAGATTTACGTAATTGTGATTTTCCACTGACAATAGTTTGTATTCAGCGAATTTAGCATTTGTATGCTCGTACGCCCGCTAAGGGCGCGTCCTCGGCGACTAGTCTAGAAATTATGGATAATGACAGGGAAATTAAAACGGTTTTGGCCCTTGGAACTTACCGAAGTAATCAGTATAGCCCTAAGGTTGGAAGTCTGGGAGACCACTGATGTTATTTCTTCTAATCATGCTAAGTGTAAACTGTTGTCAAATACCGGTGTGATATTGAATGTATGTACCCATTTTCGCAATACTTGTTATTGTTTTCACGGAAAATCTTTTCCCAGCACTGACGTGGAAAATCTGCTTATACGCGAGTATTTATCTGGCCATATCTCGCAATAATAACAAAGGCGCTTTCACAGTAACTGTGTAATAATATCTAAAGGTTTCGGCTATTCCCCGTATCATGATGCAGATAAAAGTCCCCGAAAGAATACTAGTAACAATAATAAAATGTTTTACGAGAGCAACTAAAAGGGGAATTACATAAATATGACAATAGTGTCACAATTTCTCGTTCAAATGTACTTCTTCGTAATATTCCGAGACGGTGTTTACAAAACTGTGGTTCGAGAATGCTTAAAAGGAGACGCGAACTTTTCTAACGCGAAATAACCTGACATTATACGAGTATTAGGGGGCATACATTAATTACGTAGGCACAAAAGGGAGGGAAGGGATGCAGCAAAATTTCACATTACTTGAAAAGAATATATGAAGTGACCCAAATTTATCTCACCGAGGGGGGGGGGGGGTCTAGATTCGAAGAAAAACTGCTCACGTAATTAATGTATGCTCCCTTATACTTATCTTTTTTGCATAGAAACAGGTAAATATGGTCCTGTATATTTTTACACAGCATCGCGTTCATTGGTCAAATCATTGTACATATAGTTTCGTATAGGTGACCGATGAACTGGTGGATGCAAATTTTAGCCATAAGTTGTTATAGTCGTGTGTCTAGTTGTGTTAAAAGTAAGATGGTGGAAATGTATTATAAGTTTCCTTTAGATGATTTTCCACAAAAAAAATGGAGCTAGAAAAAAAAGTCATCGAAATATTATTATTATTGTTAGATTACATCGAGTTACGACAAAAATAAACGTAAAATTTTTCACTTTTCTGTTTTATCACAGTTCTGTTTTTCTTATTCCTTTTACCATTTCCAACAACACAAAAAGAGTTCTCTGGGTTATTTGCATTCAGTTCACTGTACTCCCATATCCCTGAATATTTTTGTCAATTTTCAATATTGCTCTGTAATAATAATCGTAATTTTTATTGTTTTGTTTTATTTCTGTTTTCTTTCATTATAGTTCTGATTTTATTGTTCTGTTTGTTCTGGTTACCATTTTCAACAATGTAAAAAGAGTTCACTGGGTTATTTGCATTCAGTGCCTATCACTTTACTCCCGCGTCCCTGATTATTTTTGTTAACGATGTTGTGTGCCGCTGGTCTTATAAGATTCATAGGTACTGGAATTTATTAATTTTGAGAAACTCTGAAGTAATGTCAATATATTTTAATAACGCGTATTTACTTTTATTATTTCTCAGATCTCAGGTACCTACATTAAGAATGGGGAGTGTTACGGCACGTGTGGCCATATCTGGAGGTTTATTCCAAGAAAAGCTTTCCTTTGCTTACTGTAAAATTTCAAATTTTCGGAAGTATCATTATTAAATAATAACGATATTTCTTTCTAAATATCCCCTAGATCTTGAAATATTCCGTGTATTATTTTATCTATATGGTTACGATACCAGATAAAAATATTTTTTGAATAGAACGAAAATTTATGTTTTTGTAACTGCGATTACTTTTTCGACCTTTTTTCAGTTTTGTGAAAGGAATTGGCGATTATCTCACCACTAGTAGTTCAGTATGTAGCTACATCGATAGCGTTACAACACTGATCCAATTTTGTGGTATTTATAAACTAAATATGCTTAGTAAAAGAGATTGTAAACATTAAGGTATCGCTTCTATAATGTTCTCGCAAAAAAACTTGTATTTTTACAACTTTCAATATCTTTCACTGCTACATGTCAATATCAATTCGTTTGTGGTCTCCCTCTTACCATGCATCACACAGAGGTAATCAATATGCAGAAGTTTCAGGTATTTTTAATAGCACCAAAAGACCTTACAAAAAAGCATTTAACGCATTTTTTAAAAGAAGTTATTAGTTTACATTTGGTTCCCTGTAGCCTGAATGTAAATGTTAGTTAATTTAAAACATAATTGTATGTTTACACTGTATATTTGTTTTGTTAAAAATGTTAAATTTAAAAGTGCTCAAATTCACCAATTCCAAGATTACGTTCTATAACATCGTTATTAAATATTCCGTTTTGGTTATATATTCCTTACTAAATGATATGCACTTAAAATAATCATGTAGGTATGATAAACTTGAGACACCAACACTAAATACATAGATTCTCACAACTTATTTTCCTATATACTTATTATTTACCTATTTACCGTTAAGGCCAGGAAAAACACGGAAATTTCCTAACAAAGCACCACTTTGAATTTTGAATTGAATGTTTTATGGATTAATTTTGAGCTATCGTATATTTTATTGACCGAAACACATTCCTAGAACAATAAACTATGTAAGTACCAAAACAACATTACTTGCGTTAATTACGTAAATTGATAGGTTTTACTTTGTTTTCGTCAAGAAACACGCATCGGACTTTGACAGAAAGAATCGCGGCAAATTTGACATTCTGATGCCACAGACAAAATCATTTTAAAATATTCTGGTTTTGCCAGGTGAATGAAATTTTTGCCTAGATCCTGGGTAAATGTTGGCGCAAGCGATTCTGACCTTGTCCTTCATACAAATTCAAACCCAAACACAAACCGCGCGTTGATTCGCGTCTCCGGAGTCGATATACGTCCACAGAATATAATGTGTTATTTTAATCCTGTGTAAAGTCTGTCATACCATTGTTTCTTAAAACATTAAAAAATGTAACATGTATACACTAATTTAAATAGTATAACCCAAGAATTATTTCAATTATTTCTCCCCCTTCGGGAATCAATTTAAACTGTTCGCAATTACAAGAATTGTAGGGTGGGTTAGTTGGTCTATGGAAAGGTTTCCCTGTTTCCTAGTCCTCCCGCCCTTCGCGACCCTCCTCGCTGTTCTATTCGAGACGTTCTAGGTCAGTAGGCCGGGAAGGGGGAGTGAGTCCCTCCCTTATCTAAACCCTCCCCCTGTCATTATTTAGCTCAGAGTACTCGAGTGCGATGATGGGCAATGTGTCCAAGGGCGTTTTAAAAGCCGATTTTCCTCTACCTTATTGCACCGTCGTGTTTAACCTTCCCGTTTCCAATATGACAACTGCCGTTACCTAGCTTATTTAATCTCTAATATCGTTAGCTTAAACAATACTAGCCTTTAATTTGACTTTGACTTAATCCTAAATAGCATATTTTTACAACTAAAGGTCTATTTAGATATAAGCAATATTCGCTGTCGCTGTGGGTAGCGAAAAATATCATCCTGATATTGAATCGACATCCGATAGCGAATATTGCTTATATCTAAATAGACCTTTAGTTGTAAAAATATGCTATTTAGGATTAAGTCAAAGTCAAATTAAAGGCTAGTATTTGTACGAGTTTTCGCGGCCAGCGCGAAACTAGAACCCTGTCATTGCCGTCATACCGCTTGGGTAAGCGGTATCTTTTCGCTCGTTTTTAGTAACAGGCGATATCACTATCCGTTTCAAAAACAAGTTTTTGGTGAAAAGTTCTTTAGCACCGTTGTGATTTGAAACTCGATAAAACGAAAAATAGAGACACTAAAAAGAGACAAACACATATATGCATAGGATTTAGCCTGCGAGAGAATGAGATATACTAATGGTTTCCTCTTTGTGCGGTGCTTCGTAGCTTATCGGTCTCCCCTTTGTGCGGTGCTTCTTAGCCTAGAGGGGGGAACTCTTGTCTACTTTAGTTTTTTTTTTAAGTTTCACTTCTACCGCTTGTGAATTGCACACTCTGATTTTTTTTCACTGGTCACGCACGATTGTAGTGTACGTATTTATTAACGGACGGCACGAACGTGACTGACTAGACAGGCGAAAATCAACAACACTTTGCTACCCACAGCAGAAGCGAAATACGCCTAGGCTTGAATAGTGAGAATATCGCATACCCATTCGGTTTTCGCTGCCCACAGTGACAGCGGATATCGCCTATTCAGGGTCGACCGAGACAGGTTTTTCATTCTCGGCCGAGACAGAGACCGATAATAAATTAAAATCTCGGCCGAGACCGAGAATAGATAAATGCGTTATTTTCATAATACAGTATATTTAAGAATGTAATAATAATTTGTTTTAAATAGTTTTAATAATCAAAACTGATCAACATGATGTTGTTTTTTTTTTTTTTTTTACATTAGCTCCACACAGGAGGCACCGAGGAAAACAATTTCCCTAAGGGCCTATGTCATCTTTGAGGATGCTGTGTGGAGGGTTTTTTAAGGGAAAGGAAGGAGAAGAAGATATGGGAAGGAAAAAGGTATGAGGGGTGGGTAGGAATCTGGGGGTTCAGTGTGGCCAGGAGTGACGGACGTATGAATCTATACCTCACACTGCGGTGCAAGGCGAAGGGTCGGGAGAATCCGGCTGGAGAGGTCAAAAGGCCTCCCTCAATCAGTCTCCTCCGAACCTGCCCGCCACGCAGTGGTTGGGCAAACGTATCCGCCACCAAGACCTAGACAAACCGCATCCCATGAACCCGGTAGTACATAAAAAGCATTTTTCTGCGTTTTCACCCTTCAAAGAGTGTCGCCTCATGTCGTATAATTGACCAGCTCTGCTAAAGAGCTGTTCACTTTGCTACACTAGTAGGCGGTGCTGATAAAAAATTTTTTGCTGCAGGCCTAAGTACTTGATTTGGTGACGAATACCAATACTCAAAAATATTTGCATTTTTTTCTACTACGCACAAAATTCAAACAAACTTCCTTTAACTACAATTGTTTGTTTACAAAAGTAGTGAAATGGCTCGGCGTGGTGCGGCGGCGGCAACAGCGGTAAGTAAAACCCGCTTCGCTGACAGCCGACCAATCACAATCGACAGCTCTCTCACGCACTGACACCAAGTGACGAATGTGGACGCGCGCGGTAGATTTGAATCCTATTATCCTATACCGTACCTACTTACAACGGTCTCGGCTATGGCCCAGAATCTCGGCGATTTTTCGCCTAGAACCGAGACATAGTCCTCGGTAGAATTTGTAGCCGAGAATGCCGAAACCGAGACCGAGATCTCGGTCGACCCTTATCGCCCATATTTGAATATACCTTAATCCATTATTCGATATTAGACCGACATCACCATCACAAACTCCAATCCGTAGTGGAACTATGCTGTGGTCCGGGTTGTAGTATCATCAAATGGTGTGATTGGTATTTGATCGGGAAAGAGAAGCACAGGTTGCCCATAGATGAGATGAGCTGAGAATTTGGAGTGAACTCTAGGCTTTGAATGGGCGAAAGCCGCCAAGAATGGGCAAATCATCTAAAAAAAAATTGTGAGGCCTATGTATGCTTGGATATTATGCACGGCATTCATTATGTGATCTTAAATTATATATTCTTATATTTTTTAATGTAGCTATTACTTTGTGGTTATCCATTATAATAAAATGAAACAATGCAACTTTGTATAAACCATGATTTTATTTCCAATATAAAATGATTGTCCCTCATTTTATATTGGAAAAACAACTCGTAATTTTGAAATCAGAATCAAAGAACATTTAAGGTGTCTTAATAATAATAATTTTTCTGAGTTCGCTAACCATATCATTGAAAATAACCATAGTTTTGAAAAAAATACAGGGATAAATATTCTTCATATTAATCATAAAGGAAAACGTTTAGATAACTTAGAAGCTTTGGAAATTAAAAAATCCCTTAAAAATAATGAATCTATTATCAACAAACAAAAAATATTGTCATATAGCCCAATCATGGATTTGTTCCCCTACCCACCCACTCTACACTAATACCTACCCACCCAATCTACATTATTAACTAACAACGGCTCCACCCCTACCCTAATAAAACATTGTTCTAAACTGTCAAATTAGTATAAGCTTTCCCTGACGAAGGAACGTTTGTTCCGAAACCGGTCGGATTTGCACATTTTATAAGTGGTTTATACAAAGTTGCATTGTTTCATTTTATTATATATTCTTAATTTGACATCTTTTCCAAGAGGGTGATATGTGTAAATAACCATATATTCATCTTGGATTCGTTGGGAAATTTTTATATTTGGTAATTCATTTATTTATACTGGTTTTTACAGATGTTCACAGTTACGTGAAAACAATCGATACATACAAAAACTCAGTTAATATACACAAAGGTACATATGATAAAAAAACAATAAAAAAACATGAGTGCAAGTAACCTGAAGGTTAACTCTGAATTCTTTATTTTCGATTGGTTTGCCTTGAATAACATCAGTAGCTGTAATGTAACCCAGATATTATCCTTTGCGTTGTTTTCTATCGGAAGCTCCGCCACTCTTTCCACTATCCACTGTCCACTTCCTTCGATGCCCAATAGTAATTACTGTGAGTGCTTTGGGCCATTATCCCCTGAACTGGTGTCATTCGAAGTTAGCTCCCTTTCTCATACTACTAATTCACCTCGCTGATGTCATGTCCCTTCATAACTTTGTTTGGTATAAGTTACAACTTATAACTTTCGGAGACATGAAGCGCATGTTATTGTTATAGTTTCAGTTATTTACGATGTTAATCTTTCGGTCAAACGTGAGCATTACCGAGCACCGATAACAGTGAAAATATTAATGGCACAGCGCACTCGTATGTTAAGATGAAGCCATACTAAATAATGCAAAATCATACAAAATCATGTGTTTTTGTTTTAATAATTTAGTATTTACTTAGAAGTATTATAGATGCTTCAATTAAATACTGCGTGTAGAACATATCTTGGCCCTTAAAAATATCTGTCATTTTTTTAATAAGTCTTTTAATAAGCCTAGGAAAAAAAAGTATTAGGTCTCTAAAAAACACTTTCGAGCGCAAATTTCTCCTACTTATAAACCCCTTTTCGGATATGATTTTATTGTATAATATGGCAAATTCAGTTTATTTTATAATAATCGCAAAAATTGATATTTACCTACGCCCGAACTTGACAACATAAAATAAAATATGCATTTTCTCGTTTTATTTTTGACATTTTATTTATTTTTTATTTTATTTGTTATAAAATACATTCAGTATAAGGATTGACTGTCCAACTAGGAAGGTCTCCCGTTCTAGGACAGTCAAATTGACATATTCATATTAGGTTGGTAGGTACATTATCATTCATAAAATAGTTAAGTTAAGCTTCTCAATTTGCATTTACATAATTATACAGTGGAGTAATAGGTTCTGGAATCAATTAATTAACAAGAGAAAGTGTATTCGAAGTGATTAAACACGAAAAACAGTAAGTAAAAGAAAAATAAAAGAAAAGAAAAATTTTGGAAACAAAATAAATATATAAGAAATATATACAAAACAGATTATAACTTACAACTCAAGTAAGAATCGTGGCTCCCTTATCAGGCACAAGAGCCCCTCTTTTCTGAAAAGGTATACATGACCAGAAACGACCTTTAATTTAATATTTTGTTAAATATATGTGTATATAATATGTAACTCATATTTTTTATATTACAATAAAAAAATAATAAAATAAAAATGTATAATTATCAAATAGCATTTTTTAATAATATTTCTGACTCTGTCCTGCCTAAATCTTGTAACCATTTTGTTATTTTTTTTACCGAAGGACGACACTTCACACAGTTTTAGTTGTGAAGGGATTTTGTTATATAATTTCAGTCCCAGGTATGAGAATATCATTTGATAAGCTGCTGTGTTGCTTGTTGGAATAGAAAGGTCATTTCTGCCCTTACTTCTGGTTTGATGTTTGTGTTCGACGTTTTTCATTTTCCTTTTTTTTAGCATAAATTATTATCTTTTTAATATCTAGTCTGTCGAACATCTAGTACATTAAATTCCCTGAAGAAAGCGTCGTTCGAATATCTGAAAGGTTTCTTCATTATAACACGTAAAATAGATTTCTGTGCCTTCAATAACGAGTTTAATATCGTTTTCCCTGCACCCTCCCCCACCCCCCCCACCCAATACATCCGTGGGTTATGATCGAGTTGCATAGCCCGTAATATATATTTTTTAAGTAGTGTGTTTTTTAAATTTCCCGCAATGAAATAAATATATGAATAAGTGTACGCACTCTTTTTGCTACATTTTCTATTTGGTATTTCCATTTTAGGTTATTGTCAACTATAACGCCTAGATATTTGATAAATTTAACACACTCAAGAGTTTCACATTTACATGGAGAGTTATTATTTCCGAGGCTACGATTAATTTTATGTATTATGAGGTGGTGAGGTGTTTTGGGTTGTCCTGCAACAGTAGCGCTGAATATTAGATATTTGGTTTTTGATATGTTTAATGTAAGCAAATTACTGTCCAGCCACTGTTTATCTATGTTAATACCGATGTTCGCAAGTTGGTGTGTTTCATTCCAGTCCTCTCCTTCAAATAATGACAGTCTCATCTGAGAATGTATGTTGATTACATAGTTCCACCTATATGTTGATTACATAGTTCGTTGAAAAAAAATCAGAGTGTGCAATTCACACTCGGTAGAATTGAAACCTTCAGAAAACTAAAGTAGACGAGAGTGGGGAGGCTACGAAGCACCGCACAAAGAAGATACCGATTATTTTAAATGTCTCATTCTTTTGCAGGCTAAATCCTATAGATGTATGTGTTTGTCTCTTTTAGTGTCGCTTTTTCGTTTCATCGAGTTTCAAATCACATCGGTGCTAAAGAAGTTTTCACTTCAACAATATAGTATGTTTGCGGAACGTTCCAGAGTGGAAGATACTCTCAATATAGCCTTGGTGAAAGACCACCATTCAGAATTGAAATGTTGCTCAAAATAGCTTTAGTTGGTACTCTTGTGCGCTATTTACAAAAAAATGTGTAAAACCAATATTATCTGTTACTCCAGCCGAATACTATTGAAAATGTTTTCCCAAGTTTCCCATAAAAATATTGACATTGGCAATGTTCAGATTAATTGAATCATTAATTAGAATTCAATCCCGGCAGTGGGTAGGCAAAAGGCACTCGGATCTATAGAAATTTTCGGCTTTTGAAAAGGCTTCCAACTAAGCGACTAAACGGCGCTACCCGTTAGCAACCGTACATCCAGGCTGCCCGGCTTGCCGTCATTTAGGCGGGGCACAGTGGGTCAGATTGTGATAATTCATGAATTTTTCGGTCAAGATAAGACAAAAAAATGTCATTATTTGTGTCTTTCCTCGCACAATCCCCTCACATAATCCGATCTTTTCAAGACCTGAGTTATCAAATCAGCCCTACAGCCCCCCCCTAAGTAAACCCGGTCGTTGAGAAATTTGAACAATAGGTATTTCACCAAATTGTTGCTGTCACAGTCGATCTTACTCCCCCGAATACTGAGCGAAAGGGACAACTGTACCTCTGGCTGAATACCTAAATTAAATCGTGGTTTTATATTCCCCGTTTTTCTACGCCAAAACTGGACCGATTTTTAATTTTTACTTAACTGCATTAGAAGAAAATATACTTATCTGTAGCTGTACGTTTTGCTTTTAAAAAAAATATATTGTCTAGATTGTAGACTGTTTGTTTGTAGTGTTAGGAGCGCCCTTGTCCGATGTTTACATTACTTATATTACCAACATGTTTTCAGGTATAAAAAAAGACCTTTCACTTACCTATACCTACATAGTTTTCCTAGGTAGAATTTTCCAGTTTTTTTTGTGACACTAGCAATAATTGTTCCCTAAGGTTAACGGAGAGACAGATATCTGAACAAAATACATTAAGTACCATGTTATGAATGAAATAATAACGTTTTCTATGGTGCTTTAAATAAGCTTTTAAACGTAATGCTTCGCCATGAAATGCAATTTGGGAGGCGAGTATAGTTTTATTTGTGGAACCATGTAATCTAACCATTTATTGGATAACGAACACCCCTGCCATAGTTTGCCCCGTGTGGTTCGCAACGTTTGGTGACTTAGCAGGAGTGCCCGGGTTCGTGGGGTGACGTTTATTTAAGACGTGGCGGCCAATGCGTTTGCTCACCTACTGCCTGGTGGGCCGGTAAGGGAGACTTGTTGAGTGAGACCTTTTGACTTCTCCAACCGGACTCCCTCATCCCATCGCCTTGCACCGCAGTGGGAGGGTGGGTTCATACTCCATCACTCCTAGAAACATTAACCTCACGATTCCTACCCACCCCTCATGCATTTTTCCACACAGCATCCCCAAAGACGACAATCCCGAGGGATTTTTTTCCACAGGGCCCCTGTGTCGAGCTAATTTAAAAAACTAAAAATTTTAATAATTCCTGTCTAATGTTATTTATTTAATACAAACGGCATAAGTATGCCATAAACATTAATTACGTGTCACAAATTCATATTCAAAATATTAGTAATGGTAAAACAGTGTATGTATAACAGTTAATTGTGACGATTCATTGGGAAGTGACACCAGAGATACATTTACATGCAAAAATCTATAATACAAATAAAATTAATAGTGATTAAAAAAATATGATAGCATAGCCATCTTGTACCTATGTTCCGTGCAGTTAAATAGATCTATCACATCTGCATATCTATTAGTAACTTCATGCAACCTAGGTAAAAGTGAGTGTTTCGTATACTCAGTCCGATTATTGTTACATTTAAAAAGGATTTTAGAACGAATAGTTCTCGTGGGAATATGAAATTCAATGAGCTTAGTTAGATCAGGACTGTCTATTCTACCATTTACAATTATGCATTTTATATTTATATTTTGAACTTTTTTGAATAGTTAAAAAGAACCAACTTATAGTTTTAAGTGGCGCCAAGGGATTTTTCATCGGATGGGGTCCCACAATTGTATCTCGGCGTTAAAATGAGTTTTTTTTGTGTACTTTATGTTTGACTAAATGTTTATGGGCATTAAATTCGTTCCCTTGTCCACTGTGCGAGTGTGGTAGGTGTCCAGTATCCGTGCTGCGCGGGCTGCGGGGGTCGCTTTCATGTTTCATGTTTTCCCACCCCCGCAGAAAGAGGCCGGGGGGATATTGACGTGACGCAATAAACTGTCCGCGGCCGACGCGATATCGCGACGTTAGCAGGACCCTCAGTCCGGACGCTACAAAAGAACCGGCCTCGCCCATAATGATGGATGTCGTTAGATTGGGCTTGCAGGGTTTTGATTGATGGTCCCTAAATAGTAAAGGGATTTTTGTATCGATTCCTGAGTTTTTCTGTCGTAAATAATTGACAGTGGACCAGAGATTAACTTTAATTGTTGCGACATCGAATTTTTTTGATGCTGTTCTTAACAAAGTTTTTCGTTTTCTAGTTATAGTTTCGAACTATTTTCAGTAGTGGAAATTCGTATCACGTCTCTGTTGTTAGAAACTGGACACAAAATCGGATGGGTCTTATAAAATGCTCTATGGTTGAATGAGCATAGCCAAGTCATGTGTTAATTCGACCGATTTGCATTTCGTCTGGTTCAGTAAATATTATTTATGCAAATGGGAAATCGTCATATAGCCAAGTCGTGTTTTAATTCGACCGATTTGCATTTCGTCTGCTTCAGTAAATTTTATTTATGCAAATGGGAAATCGTCATGTTTTTTGTACTTTTTATTCGCTTTTTTTTCTATATTTTGATACCTTGATACCTTATCCAAACCTGATATATATCCTTGATACCTGTCCAAATAAAATTTAAAAAAGAATTGTCATGGAGATACTGACATTTTTTTGACAAATTGTATAATTCCTTGTATAAAATAAAGAAAAATTGTTACATAACGTGTATATATTATCATTTCAAGGCCGTTTGTAAATTCCACATTTTCCATTTGTTCAATAAGATTAATAATTTCAAAAAAAAAGTTTTGAAGAAATAGTTAAAGGAAGTGTCAAGCGAAGCCAGGTAGTAACTTTTGGCACAAAGAGTAAATAGGATACATGTACATTATATTTGGGTAATGAATTTTCTGTGTGATATTATTCACAAACATAAATTCTTCTCTGCATTTTTTATACAGAAAAGAAAATGGTTTCATACATTAAGATTATCTCTGGTCGACCAATCGATCAACGAAAGCACGGAAAAGCTATGTAAATAAAGCGGTTTGTTGGGTATGAGCTGGTGGTCTGGGATAGGTAAAGGTCTGCGGTCTGATGTGTGTTGGTCGATAGCGGTCGGACGAATCGAGTTCGAATCTCGCAACGGTACCGACTTACTTATTTTTCAGTCGAGTAGATTACGTTTAACACAATTTTAATCCATCCAGTGCACCCTGAAGGGTATTTTCAAAATGATTATCTGTATATACCTAATAATAATAATAATGTCATAATTTGTAGATTAAAAAATCATCTCAGGGAGGATTTACAACATATTGCGGCTAATTAATCTAATTTTATTATTTACAAACAGATACAGAAAACATACTTACCTAGCAGGTAACTTCTGATAAACACGCTTTTATTAGAAAGGTTATGCTTACAGAAGATACGACTTTGCACGCAGAGGACACTGTATTTAAACACGGAACACTTAACGGCCCTCGGTATTAAAATGTTTCCAGCTAGAATTCGAATATCGAACTCGTAGCTCGTGCAGCTGGCCAGTGCGTTCCATTTAAAACCAAGACACTCGCAGAACAAAACAAATTATTATTAATTCAAGATATAATGATTACGAAAATTATGTTAAAATATATTTTACAATGTGATGTAATATAGCGATAGCTTGATTCATGGAGGAGGTTCTCAAAACATTTAATATAACTTTTTATTTGGAATTTTTATTGATACTTACACAGATGAAAAAGGTACGCATAGTAAAAGGTACATATAGTAATACGTAAATAGAAGGTGACAAAAGGCTTGGCCTTTGTTCCAGCCTGGTTTCGCAGTGCGGCGGGGCACTGTTAATACTAAATTGTCTAGTTTGATTTGAGGTTACGGGTTCAAAAGCCGGCGAGGACAAAATAAATTTAATTTACATGAGTATATCATATTGTAGAATTAAAATAAAATGTATATAGGTACATATAATGAATCTGTACTTCGTTCCAAAGTCGAAGAAACATTCAGTATCGCCCCGGTGAGAGACTATAATTCAGAATTGAAAGTTGCTTGAGAACGGCGTAGTTATGTTTAGTGACTAGATCTGAATAACCAGAAACTTTCCAACCCTCCTCTTCCCTATCTCTAAAAATGTGGACTACATACATTAGGATTAAAAATGAAATTTCTTCTGAAGACACTTCAATGAAATAAAATGTTATTGATTTCTTCGAAACAATTCCTTCTTACATGTTTTGGTTTTAGCTAAAACCAATTTTACTTTACTTCTTTTCGCTATTATGCACTTTTCTAAATACTCAGGATTTCTAATAGGCATGCAGCGAATATGTCGAGGATCAATTAATTCGGGTAGCATGCAAAAATTGTAAAAGCGTTTCAGCTGTTCAACCATATTAGTCTGCCAAAATTCGTCAGCCCGTAAAATTTTTTCGATTTTTATTCCGAGTTCAGTCTATACAACAAACATACAAATATCTTTTTTTGTTAAATGTAATTGGCCCTGAACCTAGTAAAACTAATCGTGAGATGTATTTACCAGCATTTCTCCATTTTTGTTTAGTTTCCAAAAGGTAATTTTTTTGGATTTTACTGCTTCATGTACGAGCATGCTGCGTGCTGCAAAAGGACATTTAATTTCAATCACGGTGTCTTCAGAAGAAATTCCATCTAGGGTCGCACCCATATACGGATACTCTTCATCTATGAAAAGACCACACTTTTCTATGGTAATGCGTTTTAGTTTTGCAAGCTCCTTCAGGACATCGTATTCATATTTTTGTCCGTGTCGAATCGAAGGAATATTTGGTAACGATTGCTGGTACAGTATATTTTTGACTAATAGAGCGCAACTGATATTTCGCCCCCGTTTGCACACTTTTCCAAACCCCGATACCGTAATCATATTGCGGCACATCTCGATCCACATTCCACTAGATGCTTGAAGTACTGTCGCCCTTTCAATTGCTTGCCTATCATTGGCTATGGTAAAAAGCCTTTCTAAACAATCATCTTTATCTGCCTCATACGATGCTTGGTCCTTATCAAGTTTTTCTGCATTGGGACCATAATGCTGATCTTTTGCTGGAACGAGCTGCAGGGTTTTTCTTTTCTTTTTACTTAATTTGGAAGGCGGGAATGGGTACCGCCGCCCCGGAAACCTCTGCCATAGGTCACCCCAAGTGGTTCGCTACGTTTGGTGATTTAGCAGGGGTGCCCGGGTTCATGGGGTTAGGTTTGTCTAGGTCCTGGACAGGATGACCAGGACACACTGAACCTCAGATTCCTACCCACCCCTTAAACCTTTTTCCTTCCCAGAACTCTCCTCTCCTTCCTTTCCTTAAAAAAAACCCGCCACACAGCATCCCAAAAGATGACATAGGCCCCGAGGGAAATTATTTTCCTCAGGGCCTCCTGTGTGGAGCTCATGTAAAAAAAAAACTTAAAACTTGTTGATTATTTTTCCCCAATCTTTTTAATTCTAATTGCTTTATGAGTTTTCCGGGATTATTACCGGTTGCAAATTTAAGCAAAGAATAGTGTGGACGATCCACACTTTTATATTTAAAAAATATCAAATTGTTTATTACCTAGAAACCCGAAAAAATGTTAACAATAAATTAATTCTTAATAATACTAGTTCACACTACGCAGCTTCAACGGAAACTCACAGATGAGAAAGGCGGCACGCTATTATAGTCCCTACGCGCAACGCATAGAGTGTAATATTGTTGAAACGTCGCATGGAAGTATTATAATTACGCGGAATTTCGAACTTTGAAAAAAGATTGACACGACGGACCGTATGAAGGGTGCGTTCACGGCCACCTCTTAGAGCCGAATGAGTAGGAGAATTCTTAGATGTTCATTATATAGTATTTAACGAAAATAAATAGTTAATAAAAACATATATCTCGACAGAAAAATGTATTTATGATAGCTTAGCGTGGCTACATTATCGATATTTTGACGATTAATAACTTAGATTGTCGTTTAAATCTGAGAATTCATAATACTCCATACAACGATTGAGATCGCTAGTAAGGAAGGCCCTTAATGATTTTACATTTGCCACCCTCCATTACTGTTGATATGAGAATATTAGTGGCGAAAGCAGAGTTGGTAATGATTTTGAGAGACTGGAGAATTTAGGACTCTTTACCTACTAATAATTTAGCTACGATAAAGCAGCTAATTGCTGTAAACAAGAAATTGTTTTAATATTTCTCTCAAATCTTATACGATATAATATTCTCATACATTCCACTTAAATTGCTAAATTTCGAGTGAATCGGCAGTAGAATAAAGTTTCTCGGAACCGAATAAAGCCTCGCAAGGATTTTGCCTCTTTGCTCCCCCTTTGAGCGAAAATACAGTCGGCGGTTTCTCGTTTCACTTGTTGCCCTACATAGAGCTTTCTTCCCATCGCGCGGGAGCTTTGGTTACAGCCAGGACTCGCTGCTTCGTTACTTCTCCTTAAAGCGCTCCTAACACAGCGATCCGACTGTAACGCTATTCCCCCAACTAAACAGGATACTCGATTTCCTGCCGCTGAAAAGAGCCTCGAATGAACAAACGTAAGTCACTGAATATTCGCTTATTTGAGACGGAATTAGTTGTTTCTCGGTAATCTGAGTGTCGCATTCTCTGTGGCCTATGGGACTGAGTAAGAAGCGATACAAATCGAGAATGATTTATTCTTCCAGCCTCCTTTACATCCTTTACACTCCGCTATAATCCATCCACTAGTAGCTGAATATGACTCTTATCACAATCACTATGAGACCAAGAAACTTTATAAATGCGGAATGTAATTTTTTTGGTGTCAACTCCTGTTGGAGCATTATCATTGGGGGCATCTTCACTCTTCACTCTTCACCCTTGCATATTACAGTGTGGAAGAACTTAGCGAAACTGCACTCATGCTAGTCAAGTTTTGAAGCAGAAAGCGTCGTCTGTCTGTAGCCGTCGTCGTGAGTGCCGAAATTTTGTGTTTTTCAACACTCCCCACGGTTTTTCTGAGAGTAACTTCCAAACCGGGAAAGAAACCCAAATGTACCTACATTTACTTAATTCTATTTTATTCAGTATATTTTTTAACTGAAAACTTCTTTAGTACCGTTGTGATTTGAAAGTCGATGAAACGAAAAATAGCGACACTAAAAAGAGACAAACACACCCATCTATAGGATTTAGCCTGCGAGAGAATGAGATAGCCTAATCGGTCTCCTCTTTGTTCGGTGTTTCGTAGCCTCCCCACTCTTGTCTATTTTAGTTTTCTGAAGGTTTCACTTCTACTTATCAACTTCAAACCATTATTAAAAAAATGCTTATATTGAAACTACGAGTATTCATTCCTTATATTTAAAAAAAATGTTTAGGTGGTTTTGCGAACTTTGGCCATATATTTGGAGGACGAACTTAAATTTCTGATAATAATTTATGCATTATAGTATAAATTCTTAAACCGATATTGAGAGCACTAAAAACTTTTGCGTCTGATAGTAGTTACAAACTTAAAGCATAAAAAGGCAATTAAGCTTACGCGGACAACTTTTCCTGGAGTCTGGACAAGTTCAATACATTGAGGATAATCGATACCTTCATAATTTCCACTTCCACAAAACAAATTTAATTTAAGTTCTTATTTACAGTGAAATTTGTAAGATGTAAAATATCGATAACGGAAAATTGAAATGCTAAAAAGGACAATAAATCCAAAAGTGAGTTAAATATGTAATTTTTCTCTTTTTTTCTCTTTTTTCTCCCCTCCGCACCCTTCCGAGTTCCCCAATCCCCTTCCCCCTCCCCCCTTAACCCTTCACCCTCCCCCCACCCCCTCCACCCTCCCCCAGCCCTTTCACTACCCGCCCTCCACCCTCCTCCACCCCCTCACCAATCCACTACCCATTCCCCCCTCCCGCTCCCACTCCCCACTCCTCCCTACAAATCCCCAAATTTTAATCGCAATCGGATGAACGGTTTAGCAATGCATAATTTCACGATGGCATAGCTGACCATTGTATACAGAAACCATCGCGGACATGCGCACATCAAATCCCTAGAGTTTCATCGCAATCGGATGAATAGTTTAGCGATGCATAGCGGATATACATACATACATATACATGCATACGAACATTTTTAGATTTTAAATATTAAAAGATAAGAGGATTTATTTTTTATCCTCTTATAAAATTAAAATATATTGTTTAAATAAATTCTGTTATTTAAGAAATTTAAAAGAAAATGTTAAGTATTCTGAAAGATCTGTTCAATATTATTTTATAATAAGAAAATCACAATTATAGATCTACAAAAAGAAATGTGATTTTTTTCTTTTCGCTCTCCTGAACAATAACATTTTGTCCATCTGTCCTTGTCCTGAATAAGGTTTTACTTTTGGGGTATCGAATCTTGTTGCGTGTGTACATTTTGTATCTAGTCAATGATCTATCCAACATAAATCTAATCTACCTGTTTTAAATCATTGGTTGTTTTCTGTGTCAATTTTGACGATGGACACTGCATGATCTTCCGAAGAGTAAGTTAAGGAGAATGAAGAATCACAACACTGCTAAACACCCCAAAGAACCAAGAACTTGCAATACATTTCCAGTGATTGATTGATAACACGCGTCGGACTTTTCATCAAGGTGGAATCGGTTCCATGCCAACTCAAAATGAAACCAACTCAGAAACACCTCAGAAAGGTCAAGTTGGCCGGTCACCGGTGGAATCATATTGTTTGTTACCGTTGGCAAGTTTCGAAATGTAAGTATCGGAAAAGTGAGGAATCGCAACACTGCTAAACACCCCGATGAACCAACAACTTGCAATACATTTCCAGTGAAATTGATTGGCAACACGCCTCGGACGTTTGCATCTAGGTGGGTCAGATAAAGTGCACATTTCCAGGGAATTTGCAGTCGTAGAAAGAACGTTGGCAGCTGCGTGAAGCGCCATTGCACAGCTCAAACGTGATGGATTCTCGGTAAATGGAAAATGCATTTCCGCAATCGTACCCGTTATACACACCGTTTTCACTTCGTGCGCGCGGAGCTTTCATACTTTGATAGGTGCCCAGTGTTCAAAAACGGCAATAGCCACTACCGAGTATTTTTCGAACTATGTTAACGACTCTCCCATTTATGGGTGAAAATATTACCAGTTCACGGATGACTCGCCGGAGTGCTTAAGTGGTTGGGATTATTTTCGACTTGCGTTATCAACGTTTTATCGATTTTTATATTTATCACCCTAAGTATTTATTTTATGACTTTTACCTGCAAGAGAATATCAACATTGCCGACATTTAAATTAAATAGACCATGTGTTACCAATATATTTATTTTAACCATCGACCGGTTTCGGAAGAACTCTACCTGTTTAATTTTTTATCTTTTACAAATAATCCCAATTTTTTATATGTTCTTGGTAAACCACTTTCTTAACTCTTCGCATCTCTTTACCTATCTCTTTTCTTTGCCCTACTTGAACACGTACTTTATAAAATTTTGAGGCTACTCTTTGTTTTGTATATTTTATCCCTTTGAATTTCACGAAATACACTGACAACTTTTGATTTAGATTCAATCTTTTAATTATCTGCGTCTCATAATTCTGTATATCTATGATTTAATTCCAAGACCGTCAAATAAGGCGAAAACATGAGATACTGCACATCTCACATTATGCAAATAATATACGACGATGCGATGGCTTCCTCCTTCCTTCCTTCCATGGCCAGGGTCGGAGTGGGAATTCTCTGAGATCGGCGCTGCACCACTTCGTTATTCGGTCTGGATTCCTTCTCCGTTTTCCAGTCCAGGGGCGGACTTACGGAGAAAATGTACCAAAAACATTTAGTAAAGTAATGTGCATCTACTATTTAAACGCTATTTTTATATTATTTTTCCTTCTGCGCATTGAACTGATAAAATAAAAAATCTCTTTTTGTAGGTTTCTTAACAATTAAAAAAAATTCAAATATAATCATAATGCTAGCCTTATTACCTGGCTTCGTTTAGCTGCAATTAATGGTTAAATGATTATTTCGACGATCCATAGCTCCTAATGGAATTGGTGACGCGAGCCGAAAAAAAATGCGACAAGCTGCAGCATTCCGAATTTCTATCGTTTTATAACATATTTCTCGTGAACACTAAGTTTTTAAGTTTCTTTTATAAAAATAAAATATATATTGTATTTTTAAGATAATATCTACATTTTCCACGCTGAAAACAGTAATTATCTATATGAAATACCCTAGATAGAAAAAAATCGCATAGTTTGCTCCGAAAATTATTACGAACACGTTTTTTTCTGTTATTTTACAAGTAGATATTAAAAAATTTACAGTGTTTCTTTTAATGCTATTTAAGGCATTTCCTGGAGAGATTTTTTCTCTATTTTAAACGAGTCGTATTTTATTAAACCTTTTCACATCTTTCGCTTAAACATTATCGTTTTTAAAATTAGCGTAATTTTTCGTATTTAACATTCTCGTATTCAACATTCGTATTTACATATCTCCCCTTCGTCTTCTTTTCGAGTGCTTACTACCGGGCCTTAACGCAAGAGTTCAATATTCTAAACGTTTTGCTACACGTACCTACCATAGATTTTATTTTTAATATTCATGGAACTAAACTAATTTAGTTTCACGTTCGGAAGGAAATTACAACTATTCATGAGCGAATTTCAATGCGTAGAAAAAATTCACGTGAAGAATCAAGCAACTTTCACTTTATTTTTCTGAAAAACGTTAAAATTCTCGGTGCCGCCCTTGCCCGGCCCCGTAGCCTGTTTACAATGCCAGGCAATATGCACACGAGCCACCCTTAGTAGCACATTTCAGCCCCCGGGGTGGAAGTTTTCCTGAGAGAATATTCTAAATATCCCTTTGTTCCCGGCTGTCCTTATCGCGGAGGAGAGTGATTTCGGCGTACACCACTGTAAATTTAATACCCCGGCTTTGGTTCTAAGTCGATATTCGTGAAGCATGTTATAAACCTCGCGGAGATATTGGATTACTCGCTTATTTCTGATTTTATTAATTAATTTTGTATTTGACATTGTAGTCTTGTAGTCCGAATCTAGAACGCTGCATCTTAACGCGAACGGTGGTACGTATCAATCTTCGGCCTCAGTTTCTCAACTCAACACCTCTTTGAAAAATCATTAAAAGCTATGAAATTTTTTTTGAAAAAAGCCAACCTAACCTAACGTAACCGATTAACCAACTTTTTAAATATAATTTTTAATTACTTTTAATGACCTTTCATAGGAGGTGTTGAATTGAGTTCATTCTGAGTTGTACGGCCACTCTTGTGAATATATCGATTCCAATGATTCCATGACAGTTGATCACATGCAGTTGCCCCCGGCATATTATATACAAATAGATATAACACAAAATATTACAAAGTGCCCGAAGGGGTGTGCAGAGAGGATGCACCGCCGAATAACAAAAGCTTAAAAGATTTTTCATTCAAATGCATCAAGGCCTCTATGCTGTACCTATGTATCAGCGTATAAGTATAAAAAATCTACGCTGTAAATAAATTAGTTTTATGTGCCAACTTATTACTAAAGATATTTTTGAAGTCGATTTTGAATTTGAAATTGGTTTTTATTTTATAATTATTATAATTTCGGTGTGCCAACTGTCGTGGGATCAACTGTGTCGGGTCACTGATCTATGGATGAAAGATGAATAATTTTGTCTCGCGCTTTCTCGAGTCATCTAGTGACTTTATTCTTAAAAGAACTATGAACTAATTGTATGCTAATAACTTTTGTTCGAAAACATATCAATAACGTAAATGTGCATTGCATATTGACAATTTCCCAATTTAAATGCAGAGCGGTCAGCAACTAGCGAAATTAAACATACTAATTTCGGTTCGTTTGTGAGGTGAATATTCCTGCGTGATGAACTCAAATTTGCTTAGAAATTTTCAAAATTTAATTTGACGGTTGTTTGAAGACAAACGATAAATTAGGTATCCAAATCGGTTCCATGTCAACTCAGAATCAAGTCAACTCAACATCTCTTTGAAAAGTCATTAAAAGCTTAGAATTTTTTTATTTTAAAATAGCCGTTAACCCTAATCTAACGTATTAACCTACTTAACCATTTTTTTTCATCACTTTTTGTGACCTTTCTGAGGTGGTTCTGAGTTGGTTTCGATCTGAGTTGGCCGGTCACTATCCAAATCATACGTACTTTAATCATAAAAATATTTTATTTTAAACTAGCTAACCCGGCCACGCGATGCTGTGGCTAATAAAACACAACGTCATCTACTGGATGGTTATCCAACCTTTATAACCACCGCCGTCTTTGAGTTTATCGCAAAGAGACAGACAGATGCCGCGGAGGACTTTAATTTATAATACGTAGAGATGGTGTGAAAGATTATAATAATGTGCATGAAATGCTTGGGGTAACTAACGTATTTAAGGATTAATACTGTATCCGTCTAAATAATTTTTCAATTACCGAAATGTACGTGACCATTTTTTTAGAAGATAGAATGGGTATAGTAAGCTATCCGTAAAAGAAAGATAGATATATTCCTTCGCGGACTTTTTTGTAGATCTATAAAAGAGGAATATCCCACCATGCATTGTTTTGTTATATCCCAAAAGGATTAGGCAGCGTTTTCGATGAAAGTTACACCAGGCGGCTTGACTTTTTCCGACACTTCTAACAATTATCGTTATGTTTGAACCAATTTACACAAATCCTTGACAAATTACATACCTAAACCTTCCTCACGAAACACTCTATCTATTGGTGAAAACCGCATGAAAATCCGTTCAGCAGTTTTCGAGTATATCGCGAACAGACAGACAGACAGACGACGCGGGGGACTTTAGTTTATAATATGTAGAGAAGATGTAGAGATAGAGATTAATTAATAATTCTGTATTTGATATATTTTAAGTTTTTAACGGATGGTGTTTCAAGTTTATATAAAAGTTAAAGTTTTAGTCTCTCTAATTTGTCAACAAAAAAATATAAATATATTTTGAAACAATATTTTCAGCTTCACAAATCCTACGATTATAATATCCCCTGATTTTTCCCGGGTCTGCTGAGCTAGTACTAATATAGTGATGAAAAAAATTCTTTACAATTTTAATTTTAATTGTGATCTTTGTGCATTTACCTATATTTTATGAGACAAAAAACATTCGTGGAAACATTTTAGCTCGATGTACTTCCATCAAAACCATTGTTTTAATTAGTATAATTTTATCAGAGAATGCATTTTAGTACGTCATAAAATATATCACGCATTGTGGGCTTAAATGTTTCAGTTAACACGTTGATCCTTAGGATTAAATATTATCAGAATCTGTGTTCGGCACGTCGCATATTGATTAAGTCGTGTTTATCTATAGTTCGCAAGCTGCCCCAGTTCTGAACCCGTTTTCGGTCAAATATCACATCTCGTAGGTATTTTAGGCTTAGGGCCTTAGGACCCCCGATATAGTAAACATTAAATAATTTACTTCTTTGTAACCATTTGTAACATTAAATAATTACTTATTTGTAACCTTTGTAAATGATATCAGTATTTGCTTCTCTAGTACAAAGTTGATCTTGTATTGCCTATAATGAAATTTCCTAATCACACTTTTCTTATTGGAATAAAATTATTCGAATCCTTACATCTCAATCTGTCTCTTGCCGAGGGAATAATTACACTTAGGAAGATAAATTCTAATCAAATCCTTGTACTGTTGTATCGCCCATCATAAAATTAGCTTTTCCTTTCCTAAACACGTTCATTAAGAGCGTTTAACCGGCCCGCGGCTGAAAATCCACATTTCGTTGAAAGTTGTTCTTACGATCGTGCAGGGCGGTTACAATGAGAAAGATTAATTATTCTCCATACTGGCTTTTTAAAATTATAACTCAATATCGATTTTATTTCATTCCAAATTTGCTTTAATTTGTACCTACATCCAAAAATGCCGAAAGGCGTGATGGTAAAACTATTAAAATAATGTACTTTTTGTAATTAGTTTTTGATTATAAGTATTTATCATTTTTCAATAATGTCTTAAGTTAAATAAGAATGTTAAAAAAATCTGAAATATATTAGTTTGTAAGTGCGCAAATAAATAAATGGACCAATTTTCGTCAAGAAACACATGTACGCCTATATTTTTTAATGATTTTATTTAAAATAAATAATTTAAACTAATAGTAACCCAGATAATGTATAGATTTATTTTACGAATTTTTCGGAGGAGTGCGACCACACAAACAACGTGACACGAGATTTGTATATATGTAGATATTTTTTATTCTATGTGTGTTCCCAATTATGTCCTCGCGTGTGAACTGCATATAAACTTCTCTAATAATTAATAAACAGTGTTAACCTGCCATGTAGATATGGTCCAATAATATATCTGCCAGTACATAATATAAATAAATAATTGTATGCATAAGTACAAATAATAATTATTTAGAATACAGCAAGCATAAGGTTTTGATTTGCTTATATGGTATTCGTGCTCGTCGATACGGGATCCAACGATCCAACGGTTCTTGATTTGAATGAGGATTACCTACGCTAAAATAAGAATAAGTTAAATCAATATTCAATGTATGTCTTTCTATATGTTTCAAGGTTCTTTTGTTTATTTTTATTTGTGTGTGAAATTCGTTTAGAGGTCTATTGAAAGCTTTCGGCGTTTTTAAGGTAATGGATTTAGGTTGGACAGCGACGTAGCTATTGACTTAGATTGATTGATGAATTTAGAAAAATACGTTATCAGATTTGGATATTAATACCTTCACACTTCGACCACTAATAACGTCTCTTCCAAATATGTAAAATACAGTGCAGAATTACATATTGTCATATAAACGCGTTTTATAACTATTACGTATGTCGACCAAGTAAGATTCTTTTGTAATTCTTAAAAATCGTCATAGAGATTGGTTGGATGACACCTTTCTAACTTCGAACTGCTGTTATACAACATCGATTTTAAGGCTCCGTAGTAAGCGTTCAAAAAGAAGAAGAAAATGGTTTTGAGAGGGAATTATGTAAATACGAATTTCAGAGGGAGCGTGCTATTATTTAAAAAAAAAACGATTATAATTAATGGACTTAAGCGAAAATTTATATTTATTAAGGGATGACTTATATAAATAGACCAAAAATCTCTCGACAAATTACTACAGAAGCATTTTAAGAAACGCTGTGAATTTAGAAAATGGTGTGTTTTTGATGATTTTCCAGTGATGCCGTAATGATTTTTGGTTCGCATTTTGTGATTTTTTTTTTATAGAGAGAATTTCATTTAATTATTTTTTCGGCTCGACAAATGTACAGAGATTATCTTAAAAAATAAGTTCTCAAGCAAAATATGTTATAAATCGGTACAAATTCAAAGGTCTCTACAATTGACGGTCCGAACCCTGTAATATTACAATCTCCGGCTTATGACGAGACACAAGCATCAAGCCCTGCACCACCCGGCGTCGTGTGCGGTTCACTTTGATGCACCCTCTTCATTACACTGGTCATGTGGAGGGCTCTAGAGGCGGGACGGGCAAGCCTCGCCGAGTGCTCCGCCGGCCCCTAGTGCTCCCTTCAACTATTTACTCGAGACGAAGATGCCAGTTAGAATCTACCGGGTCTGATGATAATAATAATAATATTACCACGGAAGGTTAAAACCTCGTGTGTATTGTGTATTTATTTATGATTTATGAATGACTGTACATCGAGGCCAAAGATTCTAAGGCCTCAGTAAAGGGTTTATGATAGGTATCTTTCAATCATGCCCTGGTCGTATACCCAATTGGAGGAGGTTTTTGAGCTAGCGGTGAGTTACTAAGGCACCATATTTGTCAGCCAATAAGTTATGTAATACATTTTTGAAATAAAACTTCTTTACGCACGCTTGACTTGGGGAGTAAGCTGGTGAATGCGTGACGAGAGCGTTACGAAAAGTGTGATCGGGCGAGGCGAACGGTCGGGCCTTTACGCACGCTTGACTTGGGGATTAAGCTGGTGAATATGTGACGAGAGCGTTATGAAAAGTGTGAAGTGTGAGGGAGATATAAGTCAGTAAAGTTTTACTTCAGTCGTGTTAATTTTATTTATTTACATTAGCTCCACACAGGAGGCCCTGAGGAAAATAATTCCCCTCAGGGCCTATGTCATCTTTGGTAACGCTTCGGGGAGGGTGGAAGGAGAGGAAGGTTTGGGAAGGAAAAGAGTATTAAGAGTGGGTAGGAATCTGGGGATCAAGGTGTCTAGGAGGGACGGACTTATGAATCCATCCCTCCCACTGCAGTTCAAGGCGATGTTCCGAGAGAGACAGCTGGAGAAGTCAAAGGGACTATATCAACCAGTCTCTCCCGATCCGGCCTGCCATGCAGCTGGTAGGCAGATGCATCCGTCGCCACGACCCGGACAAACCTCACCCCATGAACCCGGGCATCCCTGCTAAGTCACCAAACGTAGTGAACCACTTGGGGTGACCTATGGCGTAGGTGTTGGTTATCCAATAAATGGTCCCCGAGGCGGCGGTATCCATACCCGCCTCTCATAGGATAAAGCTGATAGATTTAAAAAAAAATTGGAATTATCTTTCATCATTTATAATAATTTATCATTTTCAAATACCACGAGTACGCAAATATACGTAAAATCCTGCTCTAAACAAAAATCATTGAAATATGGTTTAACATTTCATTTTGTTTTGACCGTTGAAAGAATGCAAATCTGAAACTCGTTCAATTATTATTCCATCTTCCTTTGAAGCTGGCAGGACAGTCGACAGCCGGCAGATGGCAGCAGCATCGGGCCGCACCAGGACTTAAAGATGTGGGTCGCAGTGAAAATGAGTGGTATTAATCCCTCCCCCCATTGTACGGCGGGTGCGCTCTAGATCTATCACGATTTACTGTGCGCCAGGCGGAAAATGGCAGCGACTCCGAGGGAGATATTTCTGCGGAGCCTCCAAGTGATTGCAGTTTATCTGCGATGAGCATTTTTATTTACAGTTGAGAGAGCTTATCGAGAAATGGATGTAACCCATAGACATCGAAATGAAATGTAACCTCATTTTAATTGTGTTATTTGAGATATCTACATCCACATAATATGTTGGTTTGAATTCCCATGTTTTCAAGTGATGCTTAAATTTGACAAGAATTAAAACAGCTCATCAACAGTTTTTTTTAATGTGAATACCTCACAAGAGTCCCAACCGTCTACTAGAGTCAGTGAGGCATCCCCGATTGGGGTAAGTTGTGAGGCTGAAAGTAGGGATAAATATACCTTATATTATTTTAAATGATTAAATTGTGTAAACACAAAATCAAATCAAATTTATTTGCGCATGCGGAGTTTTGAACCCGCAACCTCCGGATCGCTAGTCGAGAGCCTTGCGTCTCGACCACGGAGGCCGAAGTTAACAGTGGATAGATAGTGACTAATAGTGATGATACCGATACCTATGTTAATCAAACGAGATACAATTTTACGTACGTATTTTTATTCTGGAGGTGTTTTATTGTGTGGTAGATTTAAATAATTTCCCTTTCAAACCATTGTTGTATGCATATGATTTGAACTTGATATTTTTCATAATTATAAATTACTCAAATAACTTACAATTAATTACCTTAAAACCTTTTGTATAGTTCTTTCTTTTGTAGCACTCTGGTGAGAACCGTCTTGAAACGTTATTTTTTAATGAAATAATGGTCTTTAGTTCTAGGCATCTATTTCAATATCTTTGGGATCTCCTAACCGCGTAAAGCTATGTTCATGCGTATCCAGACTGTGACCCGCAATTTTTACGTCACACAAGCGAAAAGAACTCAAACGAGTATTTTATAAAATCTGGTTTTACGTTGTTACAGATAATACAGAAACGCGTAATTATTACTGAGAACTTCATTATCATTATCCACCGAAGCAAGTTACAGCGATTGTGTAAGCGCCAAGCGGTATTTGTGACAACTGTAAGCGCGTGCGTAATTATTGTAAATTACGCAGATTTCAGTTATGTATTTCAATGGCAGATTCACGCGTGTTCTTACAAAAAACGAACAATTGCTTCGTGAGAACAATTGCAATAATAATATCAACATTGCGATAATGATTCGTGTATTTTAAATGTGCTAAACATGTATGGGCTTTTACAATAACAAATACATCAGCAAATTAAATGTTTCCGGGTCTTTTGGAGAGTTACTGAATTGGTGAACATTAAATGAAAAAGGTTTAAAATTAATAAACACTTAATTTTAACCACTTTTATTGTTTAAAAAACCAACATGTTTCATAAGCAATTGAAATTAGGATAAAGGAGAGGACGGACCGCCAAACACTCGGTCTTGGTACACACTCCTTGCCCAGGTTCACATTCATACATCGTCTCATACGCGCTCTTCTATTATTCTGACTCTTGAAATGGCCCGACTCAAGTATCTGATTCACTTGGTCGTGCCATGTCTTCCTCGGGCGTCCCCGACTTCTTCTATGCCTATGTCATCTTTGGGGATGCTGTGTGGAGGGTTTTTTTAGGAAAAGGAAGGAGAGGAGAGCTCTGGGAAGGAAAAGGGTTTAAGGGGTGGGTAGGAATCTGGGGTTCAGTGTGTCCTGGTCATCGGCCTCTAAGACCTAGACAAAATTGTTAAATTTTGTTCTCTTCTCCCCCTTACCACTCCCGCCCGTTCTTCCACAACTTTGTCTATTAACACTTCTACACTCTAAATATTTGTATTTAACATAGATCCAGCTTCACCACAATTTGACTGTCTGAAAGTGAGGTTATGTTGGGAAAGATTAATTTCTTCCGGCGCGGAAATAGCAAACATTAATCTTAGAACACGCATTGAGTAATTGTTACGACACGAACCCGATATTCGGTTCGCCATAAATATTGTTTTCAGTGGGAACGGCGTTCAATTCTGCTCCATTGTGTTTGATCGTGACTGACGTGAATGAGATGTAAAAACATCGAGACAATAATAAAATGATCTTCTTGCATACACATTACGTGACTTCATCACATCTATTATATGATGTAATGAAGCTTCCTGATAAAACAAATTAAATGCATAAAAATCCCGAATGTGTTTTTTTTACTAAATAATAATGATAGTTTATTCCGGAATGTGTGCATAGCTGCAGTGTATACAGTGCAATGCAACACATTCCATATTTCGAAATAACAAAAGAAATTAGACAAATAATGGGATGAGGTAAAAAGTAAATAACAACAACACACAAATAAAATAAATAAAACGAATGAGCACAAAAAACATGAGAAATGAAACTGAAAAAAAACACATAGAGGAATTCCTGCAGCTGTTTATGGAGGGTATTTCACGCCTCTCATCTCCAGAGGGCCATCAGGGGGGACTCCATCCAGGCAGTCAAAGTGGTGATCATCGCATTCTTCGATTGGCGTAATCTGCGCCATAAACTTCCCACGCGGTGGCGGAGAAGCGCTCGGAAAGTGTGCACTCGTCCCTCCAGGAACATTTCCGTAACACTGCAGTGTCTCGGTAGGCGGAAAAGTTGGCGATAAGCGTTATTGTAAGCGAGTTTTATCTCATGCCATTGGGGTACAGTATAGTTAGCCCATAGTTCTGATGTATACAGCGATGTGCAGAAAGCGTTGACCAGTATTCATTTTACGTTTGGACTGCAGAAGTGAAAACGTCTTGACAGCATACCTGCTCTAACGGATATCGCTCCTCTTTGCCTTTCCATATCCTATGATATTCCCTATTGGGGTCTGAAGAACACGGGGATGGGAAGGTGATGGAAAGATGAAGATCACCTTTCAGATCTGGTCACCAAACATGGGTAAAGCAATTCATTTCATGCAACATTTCGATTTTGTATAATGGTCTTTCACCAAAGCGATACTGAGGGTAACTGCCTAAATAACCCATTTACCCGCTGGAATATTATTAGACACACTATTTCTGTATTTTTAATCGTGTCTTTGACGAATAAAGAAACAAATCTATAGTGGAAAAAAATGCGTGTCTTAAAATTAATAAACCATATTATTATAGATATGATTTCAGATTTTCTTACACAATTTGAGATTTTCGCGGCCACAAGTATTAAGCCATAAGTCCTTATTAGTAATTTGGGTTATTATGCAATGGCGCGCTCCCTTATTTTATTTTGGTCTAATATTATTTCCACATTTTTATGTTCTGATGCAAGAAAAAAGTAAGGCAAACATTCTCGGATTAGGAATAATCGGACAATATTGATTGAGTTCCTCCTGCTTCCATCATTATAAGCTGAAGATGTTGGTTATCCAATGATGGAGGACTTGGCTAGAAGAGGAATCAAACCCTCGAAACCTCTAACCGGTCTATTTACTACTTTTTACGAGCACGTTTAATAATATACATGCAAGTTTGTCATTGTCACATTATCTTTTGTTTCGAAGCAGTTAAGTTGGTAATACCCTCTCCTAGGAATGCAGCGGGAACGTGACCATTTTATATTGCATTTACACCTTCCGGTCAGCCCTGCAGCAGCCCTGTTGAGCCGGGGCAGATTACTTCCTGTGCAGATGCATTCCTATTCTAGTTCCCTCAGCCGCGGGCTAATGCACATTGCACCGAGATTATTTTGGCCCGGACCAGCTTCTTGTCTCGTCTCGCATTCCCAGCTCCCGGCACGCTTCTGTCACGCTTCCGTCGCTAGACAGGTTCGGCCAATCTGATGTGAAGTGGACCTGTCAAATGCGGAAAAAACTACAAGTAAATGTTGACGAGAGAAACATAAATGAAAATCGTTTTCCATTGATATAAAAATTGCAACATTGGATATTGCGGTATCGAAATTGACTTCGTTTCGACCAAACTAGTATGTATGATTTTTTTTTAAGGCTTTGAAGAAAATAATTTCCCCCAAAGCCTAAGTCATCATTGGGGATGCTGTGTCTAGGGTCTTTTTTGGAAATGAATGAGAGAATGGAATCTGGGGACCGGTGTGTCCACGAGTGGCGGATGAATGAATCCATCTCTCCCACTGCGGTGCAAGGCGATGTTCCGAGGGAGCCCTGCTGGAGAGGTCAGAAGGTTTCCTTCAACCAGTTTCTCCCTATCCGGCCTGCCACGCAGTTGGTGGGCAGACGCTTCCGCCGCCCGGACAATCCTCACCCCATGAACCCAGGCACCCCAGACAAATCACCAAACGTAGCGAACCACCTGGGGTGACCAATGGCAGAGATGTTGATTAAGTGGTTCCCGGGGCGACGGTATCCATACCCACCTCTCAATTGATATCCAAACTATCGAAATATATTGAATTAATCATTCACATGTTTCAACTTTATTTTCATCATCATCATCATCTTCTTCCCCTTATCCTATTCGGGTCGGGGACCCATTGCATCGACAAGGCTCCTCCATACGTCCCTGTCTTGTGATGATTGTTCGGCCTCTGTCCATGGTAGCCCCATCCTCTCACACAGTTTCTGGAGTTGCCTCGCCCGTCTGGGGCGGCCCACTGGACGTCTACCCTCTGGAATCGCACTCAGTTTCTTCCTCGGAATTCGGTCATCAGACATTCTTAGTACATGCCCAAGCCACGCAGTGGTTCAATGTTTAGATCATCTCGGATCGTCGAGTTTCTTATATGATCCCATTTCGTAACCCCTGCCACTCCTCTCAAGTACAAGAGCAATTATCATCCGCAATAACTGTAGATTGTACTATAAAGACGTAAATGTTATTACAAATTGATTTACTTATTGCAATAACATTAATTGATATTGCAATAGATATATAATTTCTAATAGGACTTTCTATCTAGGACACCTGGGCGCAAGAACAAAATACTGTAACTGTTCTTCTTTATTTTGTGCTGTAACTGATAAAACTATGAAGTACAAATCTGAGTAAATACTTTCGAATGAAGAGAAATGACATCTCTCAAATTTTTTTTTTCTATTATTCGAAGTGTGACGAAACTCCGGCGAAATCGGCAGTAACGGTTCATCTAACCCAGTGGTTCCCAAAGTGGTCTGTACGGACCCCCAGGGCTCCCAAGGATCATTCAAGGGGGTACGTGGAAAATACAAATTGATTTGGGGGTCCCTGAATGATGTCTGGGGGTTCGTGGGGGCGTAATGGGGCGGCATGTTTCGTCCCACCCCGTTCCACCCCATATCCCATTCCGCCCCCTCCGTTGTGCTATCCGCCCCGGGGTCCGTGGGCCAAAACAGTTTGGGAAACGGGTCCGTGGATCAAAGGAGTTTAGGAACCATTGATCTAACCTAACGCATAGGTTCTCAGCGTGGGCGATAACGCCCCCTTGTGGGCGTTTGAGACTTTCAGGGAGTCAGTAGAAGACCCAGAGAAAATTATGAGTCGTTGAGATGGCACAGTGAGGGCGTGGGCAGGTAAAAAAAATGATCTAAAAAGTTAAAAAAGCAAAGTAAACTTTAATATTGGTTAATTTTTGTTATTGTATGTATTGTAATCATTTTTATCACGTGTGCGAAAATTCACATTTCGATAGGGGTCGTCCATTAATCACTTGATGTTTTTTAGCAACTTTTTAACCCCCTCACCCCCACCGTGGTGATATGTGGTAAGGTTTTAGACTACCCCCCCCCCCCCAAAAATCACGTGTATTTTTTTAGTACAAAGTATTTTGAAATTTTCAGAATATTATCACGAAAAATAAATAAACGTGATAGCTCATTATACCCCCCCCCCCCCCTGATGATATTTCGTGATTTTTCCCGAACCCCCCCCCCCCCTTTTCGAGCATCACGTGATTAATGGACGACCCCATAGTTTGGGGAGTGAATGAAAATTGAACTGAAAGATTCCATTACAATAATTTTAATCGAATTATTGATTCCATGACAGTTGAGCACCCTCATTAGTAAAAAAAATTAAGGTGCTCTAGAAAAAAAAAAATCTCTAAGTGAGGCGGTGGGCAAAATAAGGTTGAGAACCTATGATCTAAAGCATTATACACTTAGAATTGCGCCATTCCGGGGTGCGAAGTGAACCGTTTATATAATTTTATATTGATCAAATGTCTCCAAAATCGAGGGAAATAAAAATGAAGTAATAAACTGTATTATGTATTGGAGAGTATTCGAAATAAAAGTTGAAAGAATTGTAGCGTAGAATTTCCTTGTTGGAGGGCAGTACTTATTCCGTACCAATGGTATATTCATTGTTCACGGCGTATTCTTTTATCAAAAGGCTTTATTGAGTCGCGGAAAAGCTAAATAAATGGTGCCTGTTTCTCTCCAAAAATATTTTCTCGTTTACGCCGACATATTTCTCTTAAAATATATTCAATTTTTCGTTTGACTAAGCCTCTTCCCGAGACTGTGATTTCTTCCATTTTTCTGCCGCGCCATGATAACACGAATCCCTTCCATTCCCGGACGTGTTGCCTTGTCAAATGTTTGACAATAATTCCGCCCCTGAAGAATTTCACTCCCGATTCTCGGAATTATTTTTTTCCTCTGTCATAACGAATATAATAATAATTAAATATTTTATTTTCCGAATCGCAACTGTCAATTCTCCTTCAAGTTTTATGACTCGGGATATTTATTGAACTTTTCGAAGAAAACTTCTTCTGAAAGGTTTTCTATTTGTGATGGCATTATTTATTTTATTAAAAGACAAATAACTTTGTATACATCACTTTATTTTATACACTCTCTACATGTTTCATGAACAATGTTCACATCTTAAGGAGTATAAAAGAAAGTGGTGTGTACAAAGTTATTTGTCTTTTAATAAAATTTATTTAACCTTGTCATATTGTAGCTTTGATCATCATCCTACTAACTAAATCACAATCACGTCTTTTCTTCGTAGGAGTAGGCAGAGAAGATGAAATGCCAAAATGAAATGCCAAATGCCAAATCCATTCAATCTTGGCGCAAACTCATTGTCTCATTCACATTCATATATCGTCCTAATTCTAATTCAAACTCTTTATTGTACAAAAAAAGATAACCGAACAAATCAGAAAAGTGACCAATCGGAACACTTTCGAAAAGTGATTTAACAAAATGGGTTAGTTTAGATTTTCAGACAATTTTTTTCGTGAATATTTGTTCGAATGTCCGAAGTAGACTCAATTTTTACTTACATTTTAATGAAATTGGATAAACATTTTCAAATATCAAAATTCCGTCATGAGCGGATAATGTTTAGGGCAGATTTTCTTAACCGTATTAAAAGAATCTCTAAAAAGAAATCCCCCTTACCACAGTAAGTTGCTCCGTATTAACGAATGAATACATACGTAAATAGTGTCGAGTCTCGGACGGTACAAAACTTTCACTCAAAGGTGAAAATTTTAGCCTTTTTGAATGGGCCTCTACTTGATATTAATCGCAATAACATTGAGCATTGTGCCTCAGTTTAAATTTTTGTGCGTGAAAGTGTAGTTTATTTTTAAAAAAACTTAACAAATCAAAGCGCCTAAAGAAAGTGTAAAAATGAATCAGTGTGCATAGCTAGTGAATAAGCTTATTTTCTATGTTGACACAATGCCCATGCGGAGCAACTTCTGCAGTGCCCCCTAAATGTTTAAAATATAAAAAGACCCCGCCAGACCTCAAAAACGCCCACAATAGGGCGCTGGCGCCCCGGTTAAGAAACACTGGTCTAGACCAGGGGTCTCCAAACTTTCCAGCCCTTGGGCCGTACTGATTACTCTAGTAAGTTCCTAGGGCCAAAAACGTTTTAATTTTCCTGACATTATCATTCATGGTTCATGGGGTGAGGTTTGCCCATGTGTTGGCGGTGGATGCGTCTGCCCACCTGCTGCGTGGCGGGCCGGATTGAGAGAGACTGAGAAAAGGAGGCCTTTTGACTTTTCCAACCGGACTATCTCGACCCGTCGCGTCGCCTTGCGCCGCAGTTGAAGGGATGGATTAACACTAACCCCCAGATTCCTTTCCACCCCTCATACCTTTTCCTTCCCAGACCTTCCTATCCTTCCCTCCCTTAAAAAGACCCTCCACACAGCATCCACTCAAATGGCCCCGAGGGAAAATATTTTCCTCAGGGCCTCCTGTGTGAAGTTAACGTAAAAAAAATATACGCTTTCTAAATTCGCTAGTTCAATTACTATTGTGTTGTACTCTATTTTCACGACTACTACACTTGACGACATCTGGTGGTTACATGTCGTTATGTTTTACCAAGCAAGTAAATAAAACCGAGTTACTATCATTCTGTGTTTTTATCCAACTTATCACAACAACAATAAGTCATTAGATGTCGCGGGCCTGATTGTTGACACTTGTCATTAGCTGTCGCGGGCCGGATTGATGACGGACCGGACATGACCCGCGGGCCGTAGTTTGGAGACCCCTAGTCTAGAGCCTAGGAATCGAAAAGATTGAAAAGTAAATTGGAGACGTCAGTTTTCCTTCTATTCGGTACAGATGCCACTTCTAGGGATTATCTATTCAGCGTGTCCTTCCCTTTGCTATTCAGTGAATCCTGCCCATTGCTATTTGGCCGTCAATATTTATTTGCTCCTTTAGCGTATTCAATAATGCTGGTTAACTTTGTATGGTTCTTTGTGATATAATGCTACGTTCTTATCGGTCTCTTTGCCGTAAGAATTGATCACCGGATTCAATATATCTTTAGTGCCATTTGTGAGCTTCTTTAATATTACAAAGCCACGTTACACGGCTATGAATACATTTGTGCTTTCAAAAGATAGCATCGGAAAATAAATTACATGTTTTATAACACACAAAATTAAATAACCGTGTTTTGTCTGCTATCCATAACATAGTGTATGACTAATAGTTCTGTGAACAGTAGTCCTCGCGTCAAAAAAAATCATGTTTATATTATAAATCATACCAAAATTTCCTCTGAAATCGTAAGATTTGTATATTATTTATAATTGAAAAAAAATTCAAATAAGGAATTATACAATTTACTCAAATATCTCACCATATGCTCAAATTGTTGCAAATTTACTCTACTTTCAATAAGTTCGAATGATTTTTTCGACAGACGTTTATTTTTTTAAAATACCTAGGTAGGTATTAGGTATTTCAAAATAAAACAAGTAAAAAATAAAACGAAACGAAAACAAATGCCTAAATTTCGCAGTTTTTTTCGGGTAACGCTGGGTGCGGCGGTTCACCTACGTCGGAAACTTGGTTTTAACATCATTGTAGCGCAATACAAACAATATATAAAAAAATCGTCTAAACGGTACTCGGAGTGAAAAAAATTGTATGCACCTAAATTACCGGAATTTTTCTGTGCAAATTATCTTAGCGAAGAACATATATTTTTCCCAAAGTTGATAGTTTTTGAGTTATAACATAAAACCAGGAAAACAATTTTTTTTTATGATTTGACAAAAACTCAAATTTTAACCATTTTTTTGTTTTGGGCAAACTCGGATTAGTAATCAGCACCCCAAAACACATAAATGAGGAAAAAATCACAACTTCCTCAGAATTTGTTTGAACATAGGTACTGCCTAATAACTATTTATGCATACCTGCTGATGATACGATTTTAGATTTTCACGGCCAAAAATTATTTTGTTATTAGTTTTTGGGGTATTATGCCGTGTTGCGCTACCTCCTTCTTTAGCCAACGTTTCGGACAGCGTTGCAGTGTCCATCATCAGGGCAGATGTGACCTGATAATGGACATCGGCCACATCTGCCCTGATGATGGACACTGCAACGCTGTCCGAAACGTTGGCTAAAGAAGAAGGTATATACAACACGGCATAATACCCCAAAAACTAATAACAAAATACCTGCTGATGTTCATGGTTGTGATAACGCGTTACGAATACAGATCTAAGTCCCTGAACAATAAAAGAGAGAGAAAATAGTAATAATTAGTTGACTCGTTCTTTTCTTTATGAAAGACAACAATTCTCGAGTATTAATAATCTGACAAAATATGAAAAATCCTACAACCATCGTTGTAAGTGGAAAATGTTTCTTATGCAATGATAGAAGCAGAGTAATTTGACCCGAGACGCCTGCGCCTGGGCGTCGAGATGACTTCTTCAGCATTCCAGTTGCAGAACTAACTTACCAATGCTGATGCCCCTGGGAAGACTTACTACGTTGATTGCATTAATTAACTTCCTTGTAGGAATTGTGGATATTTTCGACAAGTTTAAGCACGAATTATCATTTAAGTTTTAACTTTCTACCTTGCAGGAATTGTGGATATTTTCGACAAGTTTAAGCACGATTATCATTTAAGTTTTAACTTTCTACCTTGCAGGAATTGTGGATATTTTCGACAAGTTTAAGCACGAATTATCATTTAAGTTTTAACTTTCTACCTTGCAGTAATTGTGGATATTTTCGACAAGTTTAAACACGAATTGTCATTTAAGTTTTAACTTGCAGGAATTGTGGATATTTTCAACAAGTTTAAACACGAATTGTCATTTAAGTTTTAACTTCCTGCCTTGAAGGAATTGTCGATATTTTCGGCAAGTTTAAGCACGAATTATCATTTAAGTTTTAACTTTATCTACCTTACATGGAACCCTTGTTAAATACATAATTAATTATGTTAAATACATAATTATGACTTTTTTTTTGTAATGGAAAATTAATTTACATAAGTAAAATACGCTTACATCACTGTATTTTTTATATACAGGGTGTTAAGGGACATATTTGACTTGCTTTATCTAGTGATTTGTGAAATTTTGGTCACCGGTGAGTTTTTAACAAAAAATCTTTCACATATCATCACCGGTCACTCAGTCGAGAAACCGCCTCTCACCCGGACTCTAACTGTCCAATACCTACTTATTTTTTTTACGATTTAAGCAAATATGATAAAGATTTTATTTTCGTTATTTGTTTTTGGGGTGTTATGCCGTGTTGCGCTACCTCCTTCTTTAGCCAACGTTTCGGACATCGTTGCAGTGTCCATCATCAGGGCAGATCCGGCAGATTCGGTAGATGTGTAATTTTTAGTCGTGAAGTGTGTGCTTATTTACTTCGAAGCGATACCGTGTCGCCAGCACCACTAACTTTCACCAATACAAAATAATCGTGACAGGCAGTGGCGTCATCGCCGCGGAACAGAATAGAAAGTTCATTAAAACGTGGTATTTATGCTAGTCAGGGGCAAGTCCGTTTGCGAGACGCCGACCGAAGTGGCTCCATCTCTTAATGAATTCTAAAATTAGAAATCACAATGGTAAGAATTTAAGAAATAGAATTACAATGGTTAAAGCGAATTTAGTCTATATAAATCAAAATGGTTTACCACGAGCCACGATTACTGTATACTTAGGCATGGTTTTTTTGCTCTTATTAATATTAAATGAATTTTACTAGAATTAGAATTACAGTGGTTAAAGCGAATTTAGTTAATATAAAGTTATAACACAAAAATGGTTTACCACGAGCTGGCATTACTGTATACTTAGACAAGTTTTTTGCGTTTAGCTTTGGCGTAGCCATCAATCACCGGATACCAAGAGCTATTGAGCTTAGCTCCGTCGTCGCTATTAATATTAAAAGGATTTTTCTAGATTTCAATTGCCTCCGTAATTAGGCGTGCTCTATAAGTTTTGGGTCTTCCCAAGACCTCAGGAACAAATCCAAAGTAATGGCCAGTTTCGATTAAGTGCTCAGCGATTGCCGATTTATCAGGGTGGCCGAGTTTGCAAGCACGAAAGTGTTCTGCTATCCTTTTGGAGATCGTCCGCTCTGTTTGGCCTACATAAACCTTGTCACATCCGGAACAGCTGAGTTTATACACTCTATCTGCTTCCAGAGGAAACTTAGTCTTTGCAGACCTCAGTAGGTCTTGAATTTTAGTTGTGGCACCGAAGACAGTCTTGATGCTATCTTTTCTCAACAGCCTGGCGATTCTGTCCGTCACATTGTGAACTAAGGCAGGAAAGCGCAGCCTTTTAACTCTTGTTTAGCTCTGTCTTCGTTTGGTGGGATTTGGCTCTTATGATTTGCCTTGTCTGACTTGCTGGGTAAAAAAAGATTTTATTTATTTATTAATTTTCGGGAAATCGACAGTTTACATGTTTTCAGTTTGTACATGAGTATTATATAGCCAAAATAAAACCAATAATGGATTTTCTCCTTGTGACTTTACCTCTACTGAGACAGCATAAAAGTAAATTAAATGTATAAGAAAGGAATATAAAGTAAAAAATTATATAAAACAAAAAATTATACAAAACGAAAAATTACAAAAAAAATATCAATAAATTGGTAGCTTTGGAGAGAGGTTGTACATATAAATCAAATCATAATAGAACAGAAATATAAACAATAGAAACATAATATTATTCACGAAACATCAGAGAAATACTATTTTATGGACCTCTTATATTTGATAAGTTCGCAATTGAAAATGTCCACATTGGATAATGTGTTATTATACCTACCTATTGCGTAGTCTGTTCAAGCAAGAATTCTGCTTAGAGTTTGTCTTGCATTGATCCATCCTGAACAGTACAGAAGAGCGTGTTTAACGTGCACAGGTACATTGAAATTAATTTTATTTAGCATTGAATATTACTTGGGCATTGAATATTATTGTTGACTAATTTATACAGGAATAGTGCATCCATATGATGCCAATGCACAATAAAAGATAAAACATCAAAAAGTCACCGGAGACCAATATTTTTTACACCAAATAATGTTAGAAATCAAGTAGGTCATGCAAGTCCCTTAACATCGTGCATACTCTATCTTTATGTTTCGTGAACAGTGTTCACTTCTTCAAGAGTATATGTATAATTTTTTTATTGCTTTTGCAATGTATTGGTCTGATTTTCCAAAATAAATACTTTATTTTCAGTCGTATTATGTGTATTGATTTTCATTGAGCAAATAATTATAAACATCCGTAAATAATAATGGGGACAGAACTGCGTCCACGGGTATGAATAATATTGACGTTTTGACGGAGTTTGTACATCACTAAGAATTATACCAGATAAATAAATAATACTGAATCGATTAACATAAAGTTTTACTCTTGTCAAATTGTATTTCTCCGTTGAAAATACAAGCCACTCCCGTCCGGATAAATCATAAAATACATCAATAAATGCGAACGACGCACAGTGGGTCGATTCGCCAAGCCAAGATAAAAAGTATATCTTTATCCATGTAATTATTATATATAGAAAAAAAACTAAATTTTCGGAGATCCCCGAAAAACAAACAAGTTGTAAAATGCGATTATTTTTTAAAAAATAAATATTTCATTCGTTGTGAACTGGCGTTTTATTTACAGGCAATATTCGGCCGGCATAGTCCAGCGGTAAGGCTATTGACTAGCACTCCGAAGGTCGCGGGATCGAAACCCGGCGTGGCAAATAAATTTTATTTGATTAATTTGTGTTATATATTTGCGGCTCGTTCCAGAGTGGAAGATACTCTCAGTATCGCCCTGGTGTAAGAGCACCATTCAGAATTGAAACGTTGCTTGAAATGGCTTTAGCCGTGTTTGGTGACCAGATCTGAATAGCCAGGTACTTCCCCACCTTCCTCTTCCCTATCTCCTTCCCCTCCCCACTACCTTCAGCCTCACAGCATATCCCAATTGGGGATGCCATAGTCCCATTGGCTCCAGACGGGAGCAGTTGGGTATTATGGCAGTGCGGTATTCATGTAAAAAAATAAAGAGAATGGGGTGTAAATTTCTATTACGTTTCTATTAATGCTAATGCAAAATGCTAATTACATTAATATGTCGTGACCTTTTGGTTCAAAAGTGCCTATAAATCTCCCCTACGTAAGTAATTATTGAACGAGTGTAGCAAATATAAATTTATTTTTTTATTTTTAACTTTATGAGTAAATCCTCAAATTATAATATTTAATTAAATGAAGACATATTAGCGAAACTCAATCGAAAATGTGGAGATAGAAAAATCAGAAAAAGATATTTGCACCTCTGGGACACGAACCCAGGACCCTTTGCTTACACGGCAAGTGCTCTACCAACTGAGCTTAGGTGTCTATATCCAATTCGGTAACTTTTAACTGTATCATACTTCGACTAAGAACTACCAACATTATCTTCATTACCTTCTTCATAAATATGTCCCAGAGGTGCCAATATCTTCTTCTGATTTTTCTGTCTCCATATTTACGATTGAGTTTCACTAATATTGTCTTAATGTAATTGAACATAAATTTGTTTCTTACGTTCCGGTTCCGGTTTCAAGATGGCGGCCGTTTTAATGGTTCTGTAAAAATATTTTTCAAATGTGAAATCGTCGTGCTTATTTAAGTACCTACTTACAAATCTTGTATTTCAGAAGAAATTTCGATTTTGATTTCAAAAAAGAGAAAATCATAAACCTATTTTTTTTTGACGCGAGATTTTGGGTTCACAGAACTACTAGTTATTTCTGTGTTGTATACTTAGGGAACGTACCCATACTACGTGACCTGTTCAGGGAGGGGGTCTTCAAAATACCACGCTTGGTACAAATGAGCGGAGGGTTGCTTAGGTTTTTGGTCACCGGGGGGGGGGGGGGGGGGTTAAAAATTTCAAAAAGTTGGTCACGTAGTATGGGTACGTACCTTTAGGTGTGCACCCGACATGACGTGTTTTTTTTTGCTCTGCAGTATTATTTTTATATCACGGAACCCTGCGGTGCAATCTCTTTGAAAATGTGTCAAAATACGCGGTTTAGTTATAGCTTCATAATTTGATTACGAAATTTGGTTTTGCATGGTTGCAACAGTGGTAAAAATGACAAAGTTTGCTAGTGAATTCGAGTGAACACAAAGGATTTGACACAAAGGCCTGACATCAATACTGAAGATAAGATCCACCTTACTTTTCTTTATAAATATTAGTTGATGGCGTAGATTGTTTATATAATATAATATTTTAGAGCATTGAACTCGGATACCAACATAAACAAACCACTTAGAGAGGCGTTCTTGAATTTTTTTTCTTAATTGGCCTGATTTTAAAATATTTATTTTAATTGTTTATGTTCATCAAATGCTTGTTGACGCGTTTCGTCCCCGTATGAGGTCTTTTTAGTCCTGCAGAGATTATTTTGATAATTTCAAGTGGGTCTTTTGTCATTACATTTCAGAGGGTGTCCCTTGTATTATACACGGAATTAACAGAGAAGTTAAATATTTTATAATTTTCATGGTTAGGTTCTTATTTTATTTCATTTAGATATTGCACGGTCTTCAGATCCAGGAGAAAAGATACATATGGCTGGTCTCGGAGTTCATGCACTGAAATAAATCCCGACTTACAGCATTAAGTGCAATCCGAAAACTTGTCTGATCTGATGCGAATATCCAAGAATAAGAAAGAAGAGGCTAGAAGAAATAAGTAGAGACAGGAAAAACCAAGAAAAGCCTCGAAGCACGAGCCCCGAATAGGCAGGGGAAAGTATGAAGAACTAAGAAAAATCTGTAAGTTGGAAGAAGAGGCGAGAAACGCCACGATAAGAAAAAAAGTCGAGATGAAGCAAGAAAATGTCAGCAGAGACTAGGAGAGCCAAGAAAAGTCAAGCGAAGCAAGAAGGAAACCGAGGAAGCAAGATAAAACCAGAAGAATTAATAAAAAATAAAAAAAATAACAAAGTAAGAAGATGAAAGCAGAGACTACGAGATCCCAGAAGAGCCATGAAGATGCAAGAAGCAAGTAGACGGTAGAAGAACCAAGAATTTTGCAAGAAGATGCAAGCTGAGACTAGGACAGCCAAGAAGAAGCTAGAAGAAGCCATATGAAGCCAGAAGAACCAAGAAGCAGAAAAAATGACTGGTGGAAGCAAGATAATGCAAGAAGTGGAACGAAAATAATTAATAAGTCAAGAAAGAACCAATAAGAGCCACGACAATAAAATAATAAACAAGAAGAGACTGGTAGAGGCGCAAAATTAAAGAAGGGAACAGCTGGAAGCAGAAGAAGTGGGGAGCATAAAGAAGTAGGAAACGAGAAACCAACGTTCAATCATCTCCTTTATTCCTGCACCTACACACTGGTCGATTAAATTCCCCAAGAAGATGCAAGAAAAGCCAGACATGGTGATCCAAGAAGGATGAATAAAATTCAAGAAGAGTCATATCGAGCCAAGGAGAGACAAGATACGAGAAGACACAAGATGATACAAGACAGGCCAAGAAGAGACAAGAAGAGATTGGAAGAGACAAGAATAGACAGGAAGTCTCGGTTAGAAGAGTCAAGACGAGCCAAGAAGGGACTAGAAGATGCAAGAAGAAGCAAGAAGAGTTAAGAAGATACGATAAGGTCGCATCATATCCAAGAAGAGACAAGAAGAACCAAGAAGAGTCAATAAGAGACGAAAAGAAGCAAGAACAGCCAAAAAAAGTTGAGAAGAGACAAAAGGATTCAAGAAGATACGAGAAAATTCTCGAGGTGGCAAGAAGATACAAGCCAAGCCAAGAAGATGCGTGAAGATCCAAGAAGAACAGGAGAGACAGGGAGAAGCAAGAAGAGACAAGAAAACCCACGAAAAGCCAACAAGAGCCGAGAAGAGACGAGGAGGTCCAAGAAGAAACAAGAAGAGAAAAAACAAGCAGCACGAGCCGAGAAGAGACGAGAAGATTCGAGAAGATTCGAGAATCGGCAAGAAGAAACAAGACGAACCAAGCAGAGGCAAGAAGATCCAAGAAGATCCGTGAAGATCCAAGAGAGCCAAGAAGAGACAAGAAAAGCCGAGAAGAGGCAAGAAGAACGCACATGGAATAGGAAAAAAAATTATAACGCTCAATCCATTCCTTTATTCCCGCCCAGCCTAAATTCCAATATTGGCTTATTAGGTTGCCATGTATACCGGTCGATTGAACTCCAATCTCCTTCCCATCCTCAGAGCAGGTGTTCCTAGACCTAACAAATCAGTGCCCCCTGGTGTACCGGTCTCACCGGGACAGGAGTACTCCTGGCTGGGGTGGTACAATCTTATCGTATCGTATCGTAAAACGGATACCTACAATTCAGTTAATGTTATTTTAAATAGGTAAAACCCAAATATAAGTTACAGTAAGTTGAAAAATAACCAATTTTTGTTCGATATTAAATCTTATTAGGTCCAATTATGACCAAGTCGGTATTAAAGCAACCATCGTATTTTTTGCCATTTATATCGATTAATTGATGACCATGTGCTTTTTCTTCCGCCCCCTGTGTGACACGCGCGACTGTAGTTGAGTGGATTTCCTCGAGGCCTTTCTTTATTTTATTACTTGGCGGCCGTGATTCCCTGCCCGTATTGGGATTGGAGCTATAATTTACCTAAAAACCCTACAATTCTTATCTGCGTTCCCGCACACACTCTCTGTATTTCAATTTACAATAATTCGATCGCCAACTTTACAGCTTATTGAAGCCGATGGTGGCGCACTGTTTCAATACCATAATCTCTCTCTGGTTTCAATCCTGGGATTGGTTTGCAGCAATTTCATCTATTCGTTTCTTCCACTCTTCCCTGTCTTGTGCGGCTCTTTTGAATTCTGCATATGATAAGCAGCGCACGTCCACCAGCAGGTCCTCCAGGTACTCTCGGCGTGGGCGTCCCCTAGCGTTTGTCCCCTCGGTCATACCCTCCATTATGGCATGCAAGAGGCCTTCTTGTCTTATTGCATGGCCGATCCATCTTGCGCGCCTTTCGGACAAGGTCCTGAGCAGGTGCCTTCCTCCTTCGATTCTTTGGAGAACCTCCTCATTTGTGATGTGGTCTCTCCAGGAAATTCCTAGTAGTAGTAATTCCTAGTAATAATAGAAACGGCAAAAGTAGCTGACTTGGGTAAAATCAAGGGAAGTCACCATTTATCAACTTATATTTCACGTGCAAATTGTACAGGGATCGCAACCAGAGTTGAATTCATACGGTACTTACACTTTTGCATTGCGTGCATAGATAATGTTTTAAACTTGTTATTCGATTTCAGAAAAGAAAATTCAAACAAAAATGATCCAGATTTCATTTTTAAAATAAAAAGTTTAAAAAAAACTTTTCGAATATTCAAATTTGGTGATCGTGTACACTTGTCGTCCCTTTATCGCTAATAACTAATTTGGTATAAAAGCAAGACGAAATGCTGTTTTTCAGAGATTCTTTTCAAAAGTGTTAAAGGTATCCAAAACACTCAATGAAAAAAAAAAAGAAACTCAATGCTTATTTACAAAGCCACGGTAACGACTGTAATAGAGTAGCTTTGTCTGTTAACCATACCTAAATACTAAATACATAAACTGCATTAGTCAGACATTGCTATCGTAGTGTATCTTCCAATCTCAAGGTAGGCAAATACGTGTGAAATTGCGAATTTAATCTGAGATGATTCTTACATCAATAACAAAAACAATGTCATATACCCTACCGGTTTGACTGGTCAGTGACTGAGTTGGCATCGCGTTTGGGTCCCACCCAGGCGTCGTGTGTTCAACGAAGGCTGGTTACGGCTGGCTACGTCTCCATGACGACACGAGCAACGTTTTCCGCTTAGTGTGGTGGAAGTAGAAGATTTTCAAATGTTTTCAGGTTGTTTGTTACCCGGGAATATTTGTCTTTCTTTTAAAAAAATCTATGGACTTAAATGGTATGGGCTTTGTAAATGATTTTTCACAAACAAAAACTACTCTATTGTTAAAGTCCTCATTGTGACTGAAATGATATAAACGCAACACAATCCATGTAAGTGTTTTTTGCGTCATCTCTACTTGTACGACCCAAAGAAACCATTTATCTAGTTATATTTTACGTACAAATGTAATTTTATGAACGCTACTCAATAATTGTGAATATTTATTGTGGAAATACGGCACACTTCGATCATTTGTTAGTTGATTTAATTATATTTTGTTGTCATATCTGTCAGGGTACGGTATTTAACGACATCAAATTTGAAACCCACCAATAATCAATGGAATGAGAACAACACCACACAATTGTAGGAACGCTTTTCTACCACTTTTATTTGCTGGCTAAATTCAATTTCTATAAAATTTCCGGAGAATTGATTTGGCGTAGTAAAACCGATTAAGCGTGTCTTGAATTAAAAAGCATAACTCCCCAAATCAATGTTAGAAAGAGAAGTCCGTGCGGGTCTCTGTCTTCGTGTCGTTTATCGAATTATTAACGGTTAGTTCTTTCTTCTGTTTCCGGTGGTTATTAGACCGTTTTTATTATTTATTCTTGCGTGGGTTGGCATCAGCCATTTTAAATGCCTCCAGATCTTCTACAGCATGAAGGAATGGAGGAAAACTCACTCCTATCTAACAATAATAACGTTCAACGTCGCGCGTCGGTTCTTAAGAGGGAATACTAGGACGATAGGATTTTGAAAAATACAAATACTCATGTGTGAAATTGAACCGACTCTAAGCCTTTCTTTCTCTTTTAGAAAATCGTAGAAAAAAATTTATCTCTTTTTTTATTCAAAATTATTATTTTTTTTATTGATTCACCTACTTTACTACAACTCATTCCTTCCAACTACCCTCCCGTAGACTCACAAATAATGAATTACTCTTCCTCGATCAACATTCTACTAATTATGGATACTATTCACCATTGTACAGAATGTGTAGACCAGTCAACACAAGTCAAGACCTTGAATTTTTTGCTATACCTAGTAAGTCTAAATGATTTTTATCTGTCACTAAGCAAGTGAAGACATATTAATGTTATTATGACTTTTATTATGTTTATCTCTGTCTTTTGTTTTTGCTTTCGTATACCTTCTTTACTCTTAAAATTAACGTTTTATTTTATTTTAATTTCGTGTTAATAATTTTGTAAATTGACAAAATAAATAAAACTTATCCTAGTTGGGCCATAGTCCCAATGGCTCCGAATAGTGGAAAGCAGTTGGAGCTCTTACGCGTTATTCACATAAAGAAGAATAAATAATTTAAACGAACAATAATATTTAATAACAACGTTGTTTTTTTTTTTTTTTTAATATGCAATGATTGTAAACTCCTGAAATTAGGAAAGCCCCTAATGCCAAAAGCATCAAGAATAACATCGATTTATTGAACTTGGCATTCTGCTCGTGTTTTATAATGGTTGCCTTACAACTCAACACAGTGACAAATCAACATACATTTGAAAAGTGATATAAAGACATCAAAGGCGATGAAAACTGACCTATAAACGTAACCTATGTACAACACGAAGCAAAATATAATACTTTAATAATCTAAACGAAAATATGAAAGAGAGCAAGGCACAGAAAAATATAAAAGATAACATTGGTGGAAATAACCTTCAGAAGTTATAAAACGAGAGTTGTTCTTTTATAAAATTGTAACCTCTTTAAACTAGGGTTGTTTTCATGTCGTATCACTCGTACTCACCTCAAAAGTGTGTCGCTTTGTCACTTTGGTGCGTTGTCCGGTAACCGTGTGAGTTCGGGTATCCCAATAACGACACTTTTTTTCTTTTCTTTCCTTTTGTAATCTCTAAATATTAGTTAAATAAACGTGGACGTCTCCATCTCCTTCCTTGCCTAGCCCTGTTTTAACGGTTGCTTCTGTACGGTATTCACATTAAAAAATCATGGTAACTGAAAATGGAAAACCGATTTCTAACAGTATGGAAGATCTGCGGTGTCTCGTGTCTAGGATGAACGAAGTATGTATGAAGAATGAGTTAATGATGAATGTAAGTAAGTCTAAAGTCACGGTGTTTGAAAGAGAGAGTACGAAAACAGTGTGCAATATAGTTAAGAATGATGAGGACTTGGAGCAGGTGGATGAGTTTGTGTATCTAGGTAGGATGTTTACGAGATGTGTGAAGGCTGATAGAGATATTGAAAGAAGGGTAAATGCAGGTAACTCTATGAATGCAGGACTGACTGCGGTTGGCGCTAATAAAAAAACTTCCGAAAGAAGCGAAGCTAGCAGTCCACAATGGAGTCCTGGTAACTAACCTGATGTATGGCAGTGAGGCATGGAACTGGCAGAGGAAGGATGAAAGTAGACTGAATGCTATTGAAATGAGAGCCCTGAGGCGTATGTGTGGTAAAACCATGTATGATCAGATCCGCGAAAAATTAAAGGCAGATGTACGCGTAATGAGTATGATTAAGAAAGGGACACTCAGATAGTTTGGGCATGTAGAGCGAATGAACAAAGAAAGTACTTTAAAAAGAATATGAATGACGCAAATGTGAATGGTAGAAGAAGTCGGGGACGCCTGAGGAAGACATGGCACGATCAAGTGAATCAGATACTTGAGTCGGGCCATGTCAAGAGTCAGAATATTAGAAGAGCGTGTATGAGACGATGTATGAATGTAATGAGTCAGTGGTTGAGTGGGCATAGCGCTTGGGTCCCACCCGGGCGTCGCGTGTTCGAATCCTCGGCTGGCTAAGTCCTCCATCACAACACAAGCAACATTTTCGGCTTTCTGTGGTGGTAGTAGGAGATTTTTAAACATTGTTGGGTTATTCGTAACCCGGGAATGTTTGCCTTTCTTTTAAAAAAAAAAAAGAGTGTGTGCCATGAGCGAGTTGTTTGGCGGTCCGTCCTCTATGCTTATCCCCGCGGGGAAACGGCGTGATGGTTAGTTAGTTAGCCTATCGCCTCCGTTTATTTTTATTTCCCTTAATTAATGTTTTTTTTTGTTTCCAGTCTCCCGGCGAAGGCTCAGCGAGTACATCTCGCACTACGAGCCGCTGCGCTACGAGCCGCAAGCTGTGCGCGAGGCACACACGCGCGCCCGTCGCTCAGCGCTCGAGGCCACACCGCTGACGCCGCCCGTGCACGTGCGATTCCGCGCGCACGGACAGCACTTCCATCTGCGGCTCAAGAGGGACATCTCCACCTTCAGCGAGGACATCAAGGTAAGGAGAATTTTCAATGTATTGGAAAGGATTATAAAGTATAAAGGAAGATTTTCAATATATTGGAAAGGATTATAAAGTATAAAGGAAGATTTTCAATGTAGTGGAAAGGATTATAAATTATAACCAAATGGCAAATTCTGCCAACCAACCGACAGTTTTTGTCTGAATTTATGGAAGCAATTTTTTTACATTCCACATAGGAACTTCTCTCAGGGACTACGTCATCATTGGGAATGCTATATGGAGGGTCTTTTAATAGAAAGCAAGGTGGTAAGAAGAGGAAGTTCGGATAAAGAAAAAAGTATGAGGGGTGGGTAGGAATCTGAAAGACAGTGGATCCTGGAATAACGGACGTACGAATCCATTCCTTCCACTGCCGAGTAAAGCGATGGGTCGAGTGAGTTCTATCGGATAGGTCAAATGGTCTGCAGAGGAAGATAAGTCTCTCCCGATCCGTTCGGTAAGTGGGTAGACACTTCCGCCGCCAAAACCTAGACAAACTTCACTTCATTAACTCGGGCACCCTTGCCAACTCACCAAACGTAGCTAACCACTTGGGGTGACCTACAACAGAGTTGTTGTTTATCAAGCATACAAGCCTCTCAATTTATAAATATATGACTGATATATATAAACCAAGAGGGATGGAAATTTCCACGATCAATGAAGACATCGAGGTGTGGAAGATGTCCGCTGTAGTATAAAAGTGAACTACATGTTGCCGAATGGTAATTTCTGCTATCCAACCAACATTTTAGTGAGAATTTATTTTAAAAAAACGTAGTTATATAAATACAACACCCGTGGCCCAAGAGAGAAATCACCATGATCATTGAGGACATCAAGGCATGGAAGATTTGTAAAGGTGGAATTTTTTTCAAATGACAATTTATGCCAACCGTTCAACTTAGATTTATTGTAGGCATAAAAAAATCTGTGAAAGCATTCGGGATTGTGAAAAATTATCTCCATTATTAATATTGTTGAGAAATAATAAAAGGGAGTGTGTGTATCGTCGTGTTTTGATGAGATTTTGACTGTGTGCAATGTTCGGAAATGTGATCAAGATTTCATTGTCATCGTAATCAGTTTTCTCACCATTCGAATATTTCCACGACGACCCAACATGCAAAAGTTTTAGTCCTGCCTGCACTATTTAAGTGGCCTCAGGTCCATATGTTTGGGATATCGGACAGTGAAAGTTTCTACAATATACATACTGAGAATATTGAACCATATTCTAAAACTTGAATATTACGTCAAAAGGGCATTATATAATAATTAAGGTACAGGCTGTAAATGACAAACACTGGGAGAAAATAATATTATAACTGCACGAGATACCTGAACCATATACATTATGTTAACCTCATAATCTACGCCAAATAAAAGTAAATATTAAATCACAGGTACAGCAAATTTCTGTTTTTGGCAAGTATACTTGAAATGAATTCCTAAACCTTAGTATTACTTATGCGTAGCCAGATTCTCTCCGTTTGCATTTGACACGCAGGGAACCTAGATGAAATATATTCCAGCATTAGGGGACCTGTATCAGGGCGCATAAAAATAGAAAGAACAGTTTCACGTTATAAATCTTGCCGCGGGATTCGTGTTTTATAAATATGTCATATCAGTACACGAGCATGGTTGGGAGAGAAAGAATAGTACATGAGAAATCCCAGCTTTCTACATATATATGCCAATGTAACACGTATAATATAATATGCGCGGTTTCCATTGCAGGTGGAGGGGCCCGCGGGGGAGATTCAGGATGTGGACACCTCGCACATATATCACGGGGAGCTGCTGGGTGAGTGAACAACCTTTTATTTATTAAAAACCACCCCACAACACTACTTCGAGGGGGTACAACTCGCTACCTTGCGGAACCCCGGATGAACGATGTTTTAAAACCTGTTTGTTTTCATTCGCGTTGTTCTGCCTACCTCCCTCTCCGCTAATCTAATGATTTTTTATTATCATTAAATTTGTACGTTTCAAGTTTTCGTGGCAGTTGGTAAAACAATTCAATTTATTTTTGTTCATGTTTGTATTTTTAAAACTGTTAATTCGTATTGGATTTCCATTGTAATATTATATCTAATAATAATATAACATATGTACAGCGAAGTTTAGTGTTTTTTCACTTCGAGTGCGCTTAGCTATAATATGCTTTAAAATAATAAATAAGTGGTGTGCACAAAGTGATTTAATTAAAAATGACACTACAAAGTTAATTTGCGATTATTGAAGAAGTTAAAAATAATAATTTAGTGCACAGTGGTCGTATTCTTAAGATTACACCTTACAACATTGATCAAATAATTTTAAACAAAAAATGTAATTATTTACAAAGCAATGGCAGGAGTACAAAAAATTAACAATAACAGTGATAATAACAATAACAGGACTAAACAAGGTCATTAAAACTGAAAAATCGTATGAAATGGGAGGCAGTTTATTTTCAGAAATAAGAACATTCTTAGTTACAAAGTTCTTAGAGTACAAAGTTTAAAAAACGTATGTACCTTTGATCCCCTTTTTTATTTGGAACCAGATTTTCTTTCTTCACTGGTGATGAATTCAGTTTGTTTGGTCTGATTTTATACTAATTTTTTAATTTAATACTCATGTTTTTTAATAAATATTTTTAACATATGTTTTCCTATTTACTACATATCGTGGTTTTTAATATCTTCTTCTTTTTAAAAACCTGATATAAACATTGTAGGTATTTGATTTAAATTGAATATTTAATGAAAACAAATAACTTTGTAAACACCACTACATTGACTATGTTTTTGGTATTTATACCCTTCCAGGTTTTAACCCTAGTTCGCTTTGCTAAACCACATATAAGTAGACCAACCTGCGTATAAGCCATTATCACTGTCCGGAATTTACATATTTAAATATTCATAAATGAAAAGGTTTCAGAATTTGCAGTGTCGTGTTACAATAAATAGCGTTTTTTCTCGTATAAAATTCTCCGAGATCGCTGGAACCGTGTGAGCTTACGCCGGCATTGCATAAATAACTCGTAAAACAGAATGTTCTAAAGCACGCACATCGCACATTGTGCACACAGAAAAGTTCCTTTGCATCCTATTCACAGCGTTTGACTTCATAGATTTCCACAGCGTACCAATAATTCAGATCACGAATCTTTCACATTGCTGCGCAGTGCTTATTTGATTTTTTTTATTTAAGTTTTTATTACTAGGGCAGAAGGAGGGATTGCGAAGGAGACATAGTAGAGGTAGGGGATAGTAGGGGTGAATTTGGAAAATCCTTGCTTCTCACACGGACAGCTGCTCACGCACCGGAAAACCTTTTTTTGTTAGCTCCACATAGTAGGCCCTGACAGGGGAATTTCCTCTTCCTTTCCTAAAAAGATCCTCCACATAGCATCCCCAAAGATGACAAAGGCCCAGAAGAGAAATTATTTTCCACAAGGCTGCAAAAAAATCAAGTTGTGTAGGTTTCTATTTTCCTAGCTGAGAAGAAAGATGGGTGTCGGTACATTTATATTGCGTTTTAAAAAGCAGCCATTTTGTGAGCGTGGCCGAATCACCACCCAGTAGCTGAAATATTACCAAGTGCTCTTTGCAGGATCGAGTTTCGCCTCACGCTAACATTTTAATTTTGCTTATATCCTGCATGAGCTTTCCTTGTTCTTGTTTTTCGTCCAACTCAATAACTCTTTCGTAAAGATTCACGACCAGATGAATTGAATCGTTTAGTTCCAAAACCCGCCCTAATGGATTTTCTTACTTTCGATTAAATCAAGACAAACGTATAGTGTAGTAAACCAAGAAAAGCTGATGTAGGAGGCTGATGAGTTTTCATGATTCCAGTTATATTTTCTTTACGTTAGAATGATTTTGTAATAACTTGATACAATTGTTATTTTCTATTTAAATGTTTAAAAAACGTGTTTTAATTATTATAGGCCCATGTTTAAACACGATTTAGAAGGAAACTAGAAGACTTTTGGAAATAATAACAACGGCGTCGCATTCCTTGTGAGAAACCACATCTGATGGCAATCACACCTAATTTGAACAAAAGTCAAATACTATATATATAATATTATATATATCAAAGCACGAATATTGGAAATCAACAATTCAATTGTGTTATTAAAATTTAACGCTGTAAAAAGGGAGAGGTTTTTTTAATTAGAATATAATTTTGTTTTTTCCCTGCTCCTGAAAGCGGGACCCTTCGCCCTGGGGGTTGGGTTCTCGAAAACCCTTAATTTCACTCCCGTTTAACTTAAGTTGCTTATTAGAACATTTTACGGCAATATAAACTTCTAAGCAAAGCAATGAACACTCGACTTAAACGATAAGAGTGTAGTGTTTGGGGTTATGCGAAAAAAAAACCCATGCGCCTGTGCTATAAATTTTCCAGTTTACGGTTTTGCCATTCCTAAACTCTTTGATTCTATACTATTTGTAATATTTAAGAATCAATACTTACTGATTCTCCACATTCTTCAGTTTTAAAATACACCGTTAAGCGAAACAGCTGTCACCACTAAACAAACATGCACATTGTGATTTTTGAAATTTTAATTATTTATATTAGAGATGTACATAATTAAACATGGTTTTCAAAAAAAGAAAGGTGGTCTTGCAAAGTTGCCAATACACCTGCACTTTGTCTTAATTAATAAGGTATAAAAAGCATAATATTTTACATAATACATTCGTATACAAGTGTACCAATAAGCATAGTAATATTATAGATCGTATAATAGATGTCAACTTCAACTTGTCAAACCATATTATATTCATTTTTTTTTTTTTAACTTTATGAGTAAAACTTCAAATTGTAATATTTAATTAAATGAAGACAATATATCAGTGGTAGCGCATTTGCCCGGAAAGCGAAAGGTCCTTGGTTCGAGTCCCAGAGGTGCAAATATCTTTTTCTGATTTTTCTGTTTCCAGATTTTAGATTTAATTACATAATATATTCATTGGACTTGGATCCTTGTTACGGAAATTGAAACACATCATTCCAAATTTCTAGATAGATTTGACTTCTCATCGTTTACAGCTAACTATTTTACGTCTGTCATTATCTTCTTAATATAATAGTGAGCTCTGGCATTCTGAAAATAGTATAAAAATTTTACAAAAAATGATGCGCGAGTTTGAAAAATGTTTGTACCTATTTCATATAGTTTAGCGCCAGAGAGGGAAGGAAGGAGTCAACATTTAGAGAAGGTGTGTTTATGTAAGCCAGAATCATTTTGTTTTGAAAGCAATAAAAGTTCTCAATAATTTATTTTTTTCATTATAGTAAGATTTTCTTATTTAAATAAAATACGTAATTCGCAAGACGAAACAAATGTCACGCGTAAAATAACGATTACTAGAAATAAATCATAACATATTTTTATTATTTAAACTAGCTGGTTCCCGGCATGCGTTGCAATTCCATATTCAAAGAAATAAATTGTTTCTCCCTGCATGACTTTTCCCGTGCGTCCCCGTTTTTTCGTTTTTTTTCCCCCATTTTTCGTCCCCGTTCCCCTGCCGCGTCCCCCTCCCCTCCCGCGTTCCTCTTCCACCTTTCCCTCCTTCCCTCTCCTCTCTCCTGCTCCACCGTCCCGCCAACTCCCCTCCAACAACGCGCGAAACGTCAAAGGCGCGAATTGTCGAAAGTGCGAAAAATAGTCGTTAAGTTTTCTGAAATTATCCAATTTTCTGCGCAATTTTCTTAATTTTTGTTTCTGTGAGAACCTTCTACAAAGTATTAGAAATCTTTAATAAAAATATGAATTAAATAGGTAAAGTACCAAAGATATTCAAATACAGAATAGATATGCTATGGTGTCCGCGCAACTGTCGCCGGACTACGCGCTAATTAGCGTCGTTTTCATACAAAAAGAATTTGTTCATTTTGTTGATTTTTTGAAAATGTGCATTAATATTGGTTAACAATATATTTTGAATAAGGAAAGAATTCGTTCATTTAGTTTAACGTTCGTTTGGTTTATTCGTTAATTATTTGTTCTTTTAGTTTATTTGTTAATTGGTAAACAATATCGGCGACACCCGGAAGCGCAGACCCACATAGTAAAAACAGCAGATAGCACATCTACTTATATTTCAATATCTTTGGTAGAGTACCTAAATAAGTTGTTTTTATTTTATTGATTTTTATTTAAGCGACTATATAAAATAATTCTATAATTATATAAAATAAAATATAGTGGTTATGTTAGGTACATATATTGTATTTCTTAGTCCTCCTCACTAGCGATTCCTGTGCCGAGGCGGACTAAAATTGTTTAATTATAATTTATTTGTCTTCTATGTCGCTTTTAGTGTCTTCATTAGAGTGTTTTCGTTGACTTCTTTCAGCCATGTTTTTGTTCTTGATTTGTACTCGTTACATTTTTTTACTAGTTTTATGTTTTGGGGAAGAATATTATGGAGTTTAGTTGCAAAATAAGTGCAGTTTCTTTGTTCGAATGTGGTTTTATAACTTGGAATGTTTTTTATAACATTTTTATTCGGTCTAGTGTGATGAATACGCGGTCTTAATAGGATTCAGTATTTTTGAATAGCTTCAATAATATATTTTTGGCATATATTCATTGTACATTTGGTACATCAAAGCTATTGAAAATTTCAATCGAAGGCGTTCTAATAGGTATTTTCAGTATGGTGTTTATGATTAATTTTTTAATTGTATTCAGATTGTATATATTTTTAAGTGTAGTAGATCCCCATCCTATAATTCCATATTCAATTCGAGAATGACGTGTGACCAAGGGAAACAGGTATTCATTTTTATAAAGGGTGTCCGGGGGTAAAGTGCATTTACTTCGGGAGGTGATTCTACGTGATAGTACAAGTAAAAAAGATAAATAACTTTTTTCGAAATTCCAACTTTTAGGTGTAGTTTTGAGGTAAAAAGATAAAATTAGTCCGGCGTGTGCGGCCAGATTTATTATTTTCCGCTGTTACGATACGGGCCCATCACAATCAAGTCGGGCGCCCGACAGGCTCTCAGCAAGTAAGATCGTACCTCACACTAAGGATTTTTAGTAGGTACGTCTTTTTGTATGGGAAAAAAATGTTGGAATTTCGGAAAAAGTTGTTAATCTTTTTTACTCCTACTATCATGTAGAATCACCTCCCGAAGTTAATGCACTTTACCCCCGGACACCCTGTATATATAGATGAAGAGAATTTCTACAAAATAATCGTACGAACAAAGTTATCTTCTAAGACACCTGCCCAAACATTTGTTACATAACGTGCACACGTTCTTTATTCCCCTTTAGTACCTGTCAGAGCTTTCAAATATGCATTCTTACTAATGTCCGACTTCAGTTTAAGCCGCTCTTACCACCACATTGTTCCGCTGCTGAATACGTGTTCGATGGCTCCCGCTGCTATATGCTGGCTGGACTATACAAGATGAATATTCATGGGGCATATTGAAACTAAAAGCTTTTCGAAGGATAAAGGCTCACGGATTTTTCTCTATAACTCTCCTTAACAGAAATGTGGCGATTTATTTAAAATAAGCTACCCGAATGCAACTCGGGAAACCGTTTTGAAAACCATGTTTCAATAAAAGCTGTTGGATCTTTCATATTTTTAAGGTTATTGGAAATGCTGTGTGCTTTAGTACAGAAAACATGTAATGTCGTATTCCTAAATCTTCTTAAAAACAGTAATAAAGCATTTAAAAAATGTACATGCCACTAGTTAGGAGACGGCCTCCGTGGTTGAGAGGTAAGACTTTGACTCACGAACCGAAGGTCGCTGGATCGAATCCCGGCGTGCGCAAATAAATTAATTTTATTTGATTAATTTGTGTTATTTCACAATTAATTAATTTAAAATAATATATAGTATATTTACGGCACGTTCCAGAGTGGAAGATACTCTCAGTATCGCCCTGGTTAAGACCAATGTTGCTTGAAACGGCTTTAGCCGTGTTTGGTGACCGGATCTGAATAGCCAGGTGCTTCCCCGCCTTCCTCTTCCCTATTTCCTTCCCCTCCTCACCACCTTCAGCCTCACAACATACCCCAATTGGAGATGCCACAGTGTCACTGGCTCAGACGGGAGCAGCTAGGAACTCTTGTGGGTTATTCACATTTAAAAAAAAGTCAAATCGAGTACACTCGGTCCAAGTTATTCCATTCGTTCACTCACGATGGAAAAAGTTCAAAATAAATTCTTAAGATCTATTAACTTTATGGTGGGTATTACAAGGGAATGTATGGGTTATGGTTATCTAGTGTATCAACTAAGTTTATTAAAATCATCCGATCAGAACCTTTTTTTTATTAAGGACAAAATACAGATACAGATGTTAATTGACAAGAATATACAAAACAACAACTAGAGAATTCACCTACGTTCAAACTGATTCTCCCGAATTTACTTAAACAGCAGATAAAACGTGATTCAGGAAGAAACAATGTATTTATTTGAATATGGCCTTGCAACGCATGCCGGGAATCAGCTAGTGTATAATAATAATATGTTAAGGTGATACAATAATGAACAATTCAAAATAATGTGATTTTGGTTTAAAAATTAGATCGCTTATAGATGCTTTATTTAAATACCTACTTTGTAATTTTTTTTACTGCGGAAAGTACTGCAAAAAAAATATTATTCTTAGTTGTGCCTTTGTGTTACGGAAATTGGATGACTTATCTAGAAGTAAGTCCAAGTGTCACTAAAAAATTCAAATGAATTTGAAAATGATTATTATTATTATTTCAATAACAAATAAATTACGACTTCTGATTTTTTTTAATGAATTTAATATAAACAATATGAATGTCTCTACATCTCTAAAGGCGATCACTTACCGTGACTTATTTTGTGTTGTCCTTCCTTCCCAGAGTCCATTATTTGTTTGTTGAAATTCATAAGTCCCTTTTCCGACCTAACCAATTCTTGAATCTTCCTAATTCTTCGAACCGGACCCAGCAAAGACTTTTATCTTTTACCCTAAAGTTCTCTACTCACAATAAAGCTATTTTGTAAATGAAATATAATTTATTATGCTTGTTTTCGCAGACTCTTGGTTTTCATGGAAAGAAAATTCTTTAACGAAAAGTGTTCAAATAATAATTATTACGTTGGTAAAATTACTCGTGCAATACCTAGTTCATTATATTATTGTATTGGTGCAAACCACTATGAATGTCAATTAATAGTTTGGAACTACTAAGCTCATGTTTCTGGATCTGCTAAAATCTATTATTACATTTCCTAGCATCCATAGTAACTTGGCGAATTCGTATATGCAATGCAAGCCTACCTAATTAGACGAATTGCTGGCTTATTATGCAAACAAATTATATAAGCAATCACGGCAGCTTTGTGTACATCACTTATACGAACACGGCGCGGCGTTCGGTTTAAGCACAGCCGCGCCTTCGACAGGTTGTAAACTAGGTTTATTATAAATAATACTATGAGCACAAGATTCAAACATCACATCATCATAACAAAGTTATGCCTAAACCGGTTGACATGCTACTATAAATTGTGTGATGAACTTAAAGTTACTGTCTTTCATTTGACAAAGCTCCGAACACAAAGGTGCCGTTTACTGAAATATGATTTACTGTTTATATTCTTATAACGTTTCTACATGTTTTATATTTCGAGCAACTCCAATCTATAGTCGTTAGAGTGTGCAATGAAATTTTTCCACATATTTTGGTCTTCGAGAAGTGTTTTAGATTTCGGAACATCATCCAAAACTTGTTCTCGTGAAGTTTCGAGAGTTTTCACGTTACTTTACACGAGAAAAGAATTCTGAAATTGTGATCGTAAAGCAGTACAGATTTTGAACATTTGTGCTCTTGTAAATATTGTCATTTCCGACTCAATTACAAATTCTATGTAGTTCAGACAGACGAGGCCTTTTGCTTTATCGTTATTATCATAAGTGAGTGACTGTCTAACCCCGTGGTCGTCAAACTCCGGCCCGCTCAAATATGTGCCGTTTTCTTTTTAAATATATTTTTTTCATGTACTTGCAATTATACTTTCCGTTTTTTGCTTCCCACACAAATATCTGCCATTTTATTTTTAAATGTGTTTTTTTTCCATGTACGATTATAGTATCCCCTTTTTTGCGGCCCGCACTTTTCTTTTTAATTTTTCTCGCACTTATCTGCCGTTTTCTTTTTAAATATATATTTTTTCATGTACAATTATACTATCCCGTTTTTTGCGGCCCGCACAAATATCTGCGTTTTATTTTTAAATATATTTTTTTCATGTACCGTTTTATCCGTAGTATCCGTTTTTTTGCGGCCCGCACAACTATCTGCCGTTTTTTTTTTTTTAAATATATTTTTTCATGTACAATAATACTATCCGTTTTTTTGCGGCCCGCACAAAAATCTGCTGTTTTCTTTTTAAATATGTTTTTTTCATGTGCAATTATATTATCCGTTTTTTGCGGCCCGCACAAATATCTGCTGTTTTCTTTTTAAATATATTTTTTATGTACAAATATATTATCCGTTTTTTTCAAATATTTTGTGAACGTTTACCCATATGATTTTAAAACGTTGATTTTAATTGATTGACATTTGATTTTAAATCGCCCAGTTAGTTTTTGAACACATAGTGTACGTCATAGGTGTTCTCAACGTGGGCGATAACGCCCCCTTGTGGTCGTTTGAGACTTTCAGGGGGGGCAGTAGAAGACCCAGAGAAAATTAGAGTAGAGATGGAACAGTGATTGTCTAAAAAAGACCAAAAAACAACACGCTTATCATGTACTAATAAAGCAAAGTAAACTTTAATATTGGTTAATTTTTGTTATTGTATGTATTGTAATAATTTTTATCACGTGTGCGCAAATTCACACATTTTGGTAGTTCGGGAAGTGGATGAAAATTGAACTGAAAGATTCCATTTTTAATATTATATTGTGATTTTACGTGTATTATTATTATTAAAAATTGACACTATATCGTGAATACAAGAAGGAAGGAGGTGCAGCAACCCGGTACTTAAATACAAAATAATTTTAACTTGCTAAACAAAAAGGTACAACAACAACCCCCCCCCCCCCCCGAAATCATAAGTCTCCCGCGGTGATACCTCACATTGTCCTATGTGGCCCTTGACCAGAAAAGTGTGACGACCACTGGTCTAACCTCTAGCCTATGCTGGATGTAATACTCCCCAGATTGCTTCTATCGATTTCGTGTCTTGCGCTGCCACGTATTTACTTTACATGCGTATTTCCCTGATTCAGTAAATTTTTCGGGATGCCTTGAACTCTCTTTGTTCCCCAAACGCCATTGAATGTCGGCATCCGTCCTTTGGCGGTTCGTCCTCTGAGTCATGTCTTCCCTATTGTCATTTGTTTTTTTTTAGTATTAAATTATATCGGTTACTTTTGTTTGCTTATTTATCCGATCGCCTCTTTTGCCTGTGATGCCTTTCCATCTTACGTTTTTTTCTTCAGTTTTTGGATACTTATTCTATTAAATTCGCGGGTTTTAAGTGTCCCAAGTTTCGCTTCCACCCAACAGCTAGTTATAAAACTACGAAATAACACTTAAATCATTTTTATAACGCCATTTTTGTGCAATATCTCCTCGTTTATAAAACTACGAAATAACACTTAAATCATTTTTATAACGCCATTTTTGTGCAATATCTCCTCGTTTATAAAACTACGAAATAACACTTAAATCATTTTTATAACGCCATTTTTGTGCAATATCTCCTCGTGGACTTTATACGAAAACTTTAAATTATAGTTAGATTGACTAAAAAATATATAGCTAGTTTTTATTTTATTTTAAAACTAGCTGGCTCCCGGCATGCGTTAAAATGCCATATTCAAAGAAATAATTGCTTCTCCCTGCATGTCTTTTCCCGTGCATCCCCGTTCCTCTCCCGCATCCTCTTCCCCTCCCGCGTTCCCCTTCCACCTTCCCCCCTACCCTCTTCCCAATCCTCCTTCCGCGTTCCATATATTCAGTCCCAGTACATTCAGTTTTCAAACAGCTCGCGTGCCACCTATTCAAATTTTGTATTCAAATTTAATTTTTCATGTATTACAAATATTAATGTTTGTATATTGTAAGAACAATCAATCAAATTTGGTACCTAACATAGGTATCTATGAATATAATATCTATAATTTAAAAAAAAAATCCATAGACAATTCTTTTCTTAGAAAAAAAAACCTGCTGTCTGCTAAATTCACATTTATCAAACGCGCGAACTGTCAAACGTGCGAAGTTAAAATGATCAGTTTTCTGAAATTATCCAATTTTCTGCGCAATTTTCTTAATTTTTCTTTCCTTAAGAATCTTGTATAAAGTATTAGAAAACTTTAAAAAAAAGATGAATGAAGTAGGTAAAGTCGTTCTGAAGTTATGGCGTGACCAAGGGAAATAGAGATTCATTTATATATATATAGATCTCTGGATTATTAAAGATATAAAGCTTGTAGGATAAACTGTCACAATGGAAAAGGTACTAAAGGCTTGTTCTGAGATCACAAAGGAATAGCTCGCCTGGGGCATTTCACATTATTATTCTTTCATTACACAATTTGCCATTATCTTCAACAATACGTGGATAGACAAGTCCTTCCTGCGTCTAGATATTGACGTTTACTGCATCCCCTGTATGCATTGATTGAGCGAACAATGGCGATTGCAATTAGCGCGCCATGCAGAGAGACATTATGAAAAACCCTCCCCCTCCCCGCGAGTATTTTTCATTACAAACGCTTCATCTCGCATAAGTTACTTGCAAGTTAGGAAATTGGGCTCATTTGCATTGCATCACTTAACTAAAGTTGCGAGTGCTCCTCCGCGCCTCTGGAAATAAATTTTCAAAATATTCAGCTGCACGTTTTAATGAGGGCGAATAGTTTCGCGAGCGCTCCGCACTAAAATGTTTTCGGTTTACAGAATACACCCTCCCCGGCCTGAGAGATCCTCCCTCACACAGGACGTCATAAATTGGCTGTACAAGCGGAGTCCAGGTAGATTTGCATAAAACTCTGCCATGAATATGTAGTATAACTTTTTTTATTTAGGCAGCTAGATAAAACATACATTTATTACCAACACTGCTTTGGGTATTATTCAACAAGTTAAACCCGTTAAAAATCATGAAATCTTGCAGTTTCGGTGTTTTATGCGATACAATGATTACAATTGTGCGCGATCCACTACGGATAGTAGCGATTTATTAACTACTTATTATTTATTAACTTTTGTTATACAGCAGTATTCGCTTGATACACTCAGACTAATGAGAACTGTTAGAGAAACTGTTTTTTTTAACTGTTAGTTTTTTTGCTGATGGCAATAATATCCTAAAAATAATCAAAAATTACCATGGCTGCCTTCTTTTCCAATCAGATATTGACTCATTCAATGGCTGGTATAAAATTAATTGCTTGTAACTAAATGTCGATAAGTGCAAAATTATGTCCTTCTGCAGATCTAAAAATCCGATTGTTTTCGAATACAAACTAAATAATAAAATATATTTTTGAATGTAGCTATTACTTTGTGGTTATCCATTATTAAATAATAAAAGCCTAACAACTGTTCAATCTATTAAAGACCTTGGTGTCTCTCTTGATAGCAAGCTTTTATTTCGGGAACATATAAATGTGATTGTTAATAAATCTCTCAAACTACTTGGTTTCATCACTAGAATCACTTTTGACTTCAAAAACATAAATACCCTAAGAACTCTTTACTGCTCCTTGGTTCGCCCCCATCTTGAATATGCTTGTGTTATACGGTCTCCTTTTTATGCTGTCCATATTCGTCATATTGAGTCCGTTCAACATGGTTCCTAAAAGGGATTGCTAGGAGGCTAGGATTAGAACGAGGCAATTACTCGTATTCTGAAATTGAACAAATTCTAAACCTTTTTTTTAGAATACCGTCGGAAGAAATCTGATCTCATTTGTTTCTTCAAAATTATTAACTATTTAATCGATTCACCTACATTACTACAATTCATCACATTCAATATACCTTCTCGTATACTCAGAAATAAAGACCTGCTCTTCCTCAATCAGCACTCGACTAATTATGGTTATAACTCACCACTGTCCAGAATGTGTATAACGGTCAACTCACGTCAAGACCTTGATTTTTTTGGTATTAGCTTAAAAGATTTCTGTCGCTCTTTAAACAATTGAAAATATTTTTTTTACTCTAATTTTTGCAAAGTCTTGACTTGACTTGACACTTCTATTTTCTCTGTTTGTCTTTGCTTTCATGTACCATCCTCATCCTAACAATGTTCATTTCCAAATTTCGTGATACTTGGTTGTAAATTGTCCGTAAAAAAAAAATGTTTCGATAAGACAATTTGGCATTTGAAATGTTGGATTCTGTGCGCATTTGAAAGCACGATTTATCGTTGCTGGATTTTTGGAAAGCTTTACATATATTAATAATTTTCATTTATGAACTTTCAAGTATTGAATTTAGTGTGTAATTTGGCTGTTTTTTATCGGTGCATTCAGTACCTACACCTACTTGACACATTTTCATGCGATATTTTTTTTGCAAAAGTGATATCTTGTTTTAAGATTAAGAAAGGGACGCTCAGATGGTTTGGGCATGTAGAACGAGTGAACAAAGAAAGGAGTGTAAGGAGAATATATGACGCAAACGAGAATGGTAGAAAAAGTCGGGAACGCCCGAGGAAGACATGGCGCGATCAAGTAAATCAGATACTTGAGTCAGAAGGTCAGAATCGGAGTGAGGCAAGGAGTGTATGCCAATACCGAGAGTTGTTTGGCGGTCCGTCCTCTCTGCTTACCCTGCGGTTAACGGGTTAGTTAGTTAGTTTTGTGGTAAAGCTAAAGGGACCGACATTTTTTTTCTCAATAATATTCGAATAATATGAGTAAAAATAAATATTTATTATAGCAAAAAATATTCTTCAACAAAATAATTATCAACATAAAGTGTCGTGTAGCTAGTATCTACAAATATCGTGAATTGAACCGCCCTTAAGGAAAAAAAAATTCTAGACGGTGCTGTATAAAATTGTCGGATTGTTTCGAGATTTTTAAGAATGCCATTACGGTAACAGCACAAATTTAAAATACAAGTCTCCGTAAAACTGTCAGTTAGGACTAATCCATTTCGAGGAAATCACAACGTACGAGTACTTATCCCTGACCGACCACATTTTACTCTTTATTTTTTTTTTTTAATCGTCATTATGGTATTTAGTACACTAATTCCATGACTTGTTTGAAATCGTGGAATGAATTTTTTTTTTTTTTAATGTTCTTTATTCAGTAAAGTTTATACATTACAGTAAATGGATAATTTTTTGGCCATCACACTAGGCACATGCCCGTGTTGTTGAATTGAATTCAGCATGTTGTTAAGTAATTTATTTAGCATTTGAGTACAGAAACGAATCATCCCATAGTGGTAGTTAAACTAATGCTTTTGAATACCAGTCTGGTTTTATAATAATAGAACTATAATAATATTACATTACGTGTTCGATAACACTTACGTATTTTGAAATGGCGACATTATGCTACGGGATCGGGATATTATCTAACAACGAGCATTATTGGGTTGGCAGCGATGAGAATATTTTCATATGAATTTTAATTTTTCTTTTAAATTCAATTCCATTGAAGGAGGTCGTTGCGTTGAAAAATGTAAATACCTGCGTTACAAATTTTCCCCGTAGAAATGAAAATATCTGATGGATACATTTTATCTCGCGAATATCAAAGGAATACGGCGAGTAACTTTTAAAAGGATATCTCCCTTTAATGATGAAGTTCATTTTCGCTGTTTGTGTTAGAAAAGAAGGTAGAGAAGCTTTCGTTACGTGAAAATGAGGAGGGCCGGAGGAACAACGGAATATTCTCTCCGATGAGATCGAAGCATTTTTTTTTATCCTTTCATTGCTACCGCTTTGATGAATGAAGCACTAACTAGATCGTTACTATGTTTATTAGAATTTATCTCTTTTTAGATCATTAATATCTGTTATGTGTCATCGTATCGATGTTTGCGTTTCGTAGAATCCTTATTTTTCATGCGTAATATGGCGCCGATAAAGTGAATTACCTCGCTGAAATTTAAAGTTACTCGTGCAATCAATCGTGGGCAAATGTGTGATTTATCTGGGGCGTGTAATTACGTTACGGCGCGATTTCGGGCCTCGAAACCTCATCATCTCGGAGGCCAATAAATATGTAAATTTATAATGTTTCCAGCAAGATTCTCGTAAATTACCTGGGAACTCATGCCGCCAAATGCACGTTAATGTAACGCGTTACCCTTTTGCATTTTCTCGTCGTAAAATTGGTCTCATAAATGTTAATAAGACTTTTCAATTTCGCGGGTGGTTAACTCCCCTTATTGAAACACTTGGGATCTTATTCCTTTTTATACATTATTTGTTTTTCTAACAACTTACTTAAAAGTTTTATTCCACTTTCCATCAATAAAACCCGCAGGAGAGAACATTTCTCGGAGTTTTTAATTCATTTAAGAATTATTATTACACGGAGAGAATCTGCTGTACAGTTCCCGAAAGCACTCAGGCCTTAGGCATATCTTCCCAGTTTCACCTTATTCCTTTGATAGTAGCCCAGTCCCAAGAAGTAAGTACGAAAGTTCACCAATTTTATTATTGGGTGTTTGGAGTCCCCTGGTTCCACAAAGTGGCTGTTCAGATATCCAAATCTTCTTACCGTCAACGCGAGACCATTGATACCTTACATGAATCTGTGTTTCTTCTCCTTCACGTTTCCTACAACTATTGATGCTTTACACTTCCAACAGCTGCACGAGGGCTCCATCGGAACCAGGGTCAGGTTATCCTCTCAAAAGCTGAGTGTACTGCACGCTGCACGGTAGGGAATGCTTCGGGATCAATCCCGAAGCATAATATGACGAGATCCCGTTCGAGATCGACGGGATTGGGCGGCAGAAGTCAGCGACGCTACACACGTCCACTTGGGGCGCGAGGGGTGCGCTGACTGACTGACGGTCGGGCGGGAGTGTCGATCGAAGAAAACTATCCCGATTATTTACGAATATTAGCGACGGATGATTCGCGAGATCTCGTGACATTATTCGGGATCAATCCCGAAGCATAATATGACGAGATCCCGTTCGAGATCGACGGGATTGGGCGGCAGTAGTCAGCGACGCTACACACGTCCACTTGGGGCGCGAGTGGTGCGCTGACTGACTGACGGTCGGGCGGGAGTGTCGATCGAAGAAAACTATCCCGACTATTTACGAATATTAGCGACGGATGATGAGCGGGACAGATAATATAAAACTGTGTCGAGTAAGTGAAAAAGATATACTTGCGTGCGTGCAGGCAGCCATTTGTTTGTTTTAGTTGTGCAATTATGGTCATTACTTTTTCTTAAATTATGAATTTTTTATTGTTTATGTGAGTTGGAGAGGGCATGGGGAGCAGTTGGGTACATTGCAACGGACATTAGATGCCGTTTAGCAGATAGCACCCTTAATACACTTTGTTTTTTAAGAAGTTACTTTCAAAATCACCCGTAATTACTTTCTAATCTCAGCAAGCTATATTTTTTCTTTTGATTATTTTAATTTAAAAAAAAAACTGTTAATTATTTAGTAAGTAATAATAAAGAATAAAGGTTTGGTTTTCTTTCAAATAATATCTTCTTTTAATTATCGAGATCCCGAAAATTCCGAGATCTCGCGAGATCGTAATTTCTAATTTCCTCCTTCCTACAACGTGGGTCTCTTCAAGACCCATGTTCAGTCCTAGCTCTCGATAGGGCCCCGATTATTTTATTTTCCCCAGGGCCTTCTGTGTGGGGATAACAAAAAAATGATATTCCGGGTGTGATAATGTATCAATAATCCTTCTAGCTCCATTAAATTGTTTCTATCGACATTGAGAAGGACTTTGAGGATTACAATGCTTTAACTTTTAAAAATTAAATCTGATTTTAAAATAAAATGGTGTTTGAAGAAGAGTTGGGTTATAATCTAAGAATCTCACTACGTTCTTAATAATAAGTGATTTCTGAAAATAATTCGGAATGTACTTTATTCTTCCCTTTTATATAATTATGTTTGCAGAAAAAAGCTGCTCGGACTTTATTCCTGGAAAGCCTTAAATCTCCAATTTCCGATGTAATGCCACTGGAAGGTCATATATTTTTAAGTATCACGTACTACTAAGAGTTACGGTGAAATATTCCATGTAATATGCCGACACATCCAACCTTTTATATTTCTACCACTTTTCTCCCTGGCTAGAATTACATAAACACAACTATAGTAAAATCCGTAGTTGACTGTAGATAAATATAGTGTGTATTCATGAGATTATGAATTTTACATGCGTCTACCTCAAAGATATTGAAATATAAGTAGATGTGCTATCTGCTGTTTTTACTATGTGGGTCTGCGCTTCCGGGTGTCGCCGATATTGTTTACCAATTAACAAATAAACTAAAAGAACAAATAATTAACGAATAAACCAAACGAACGTTAAACTAAATGAACGAATTCTTTCCTGAATTTGAATTTCTTGGCTAAAGAAGGAGGTAGCGCAACACGGCATAACACCCCAAAAACAAATAACGAAAATGCTTTTGGCCGTGAAAATCTTAAAACTTATCTGAATTCTTTCCTTATTCAAAATATATTGTTAACCAATATTAATGCACATTTTCAAAAAATCAACGAAATGAACAAATTCTTTTTGTATGAAAACTATGCTAATTAGCGCGTAGTCCGGCGACAGTTGCGCGGACACCATAGCATATCTCTTTTGTATTTGAATATCTTTGGTCTACCTACTCACTTACTTAGTAATTTAATAATACACCATCTACGAATAACGTAAATATTGATTTATTACAAACCACGAAGTACGAATTCCTAGGATGACAATCTGTCTGCCGAAGCGGCAAATTCTAAATTCTTACAATGAATTCCGGCGTTGTTAAATTTGCACAGCTTTTTTTCTAGCACAGCGTAACTATTTAATATTCCTCATTAATTAAATTCAATCTCAGTTCGTAAAACTCTAAAACTCGAATTTGCTTTGAATTTAAATGTCATTTTCGAAATTTGAACTGCTTATCAAATTCAGGCTAGCGATAATGTTTTTTGTTTCGAAAAGTTTTATTTCTCATGTACATTTATTACTTAATTTGTATTTATCTGCTACCGGTTTCAGCACATCCGTGTCATCCACTAGCAGTTTAAAAACTAGTTAACTAATAACTTAAATAATGAATGAAATGGATATGTCGAAACCGGTAGTAAACAAATAAAAATGAAGTAACAAATGTACATATGAAATACAACTCTTCAAATCAAATTGTCTAGAAATTGTCACGTAGTTAATGGACCACGAAATCCAAAAAATAGCGATTAATTACCTACCTACAACAATTTAATATTTTAACAGAAAATTTTTATTGTCTTTCAAAATTGGAATTATAACTTTTGGCCATGACTTTTCTCTGGTCTGCGGCTGCGTTAGATATGTACACAATAAGCGTCAAAACGTAAAACTTATAAAAAATATAAAATATCAGAAACACAGAAATGTCTTAGGGAAATTTCGTAATTTGTGTTAATTTCCGTAGTACCGCTAATGTCACAATTATACATAAATATTTAAAAATAATAATAAACGTCAAAACGTGTGAACTTCCCAACAAGAAGAAAATACTAAAAGCACAGAAATATGATCCTGGTCATTTTGACAAGAAAACCGTTTATATTTTTAAAACATTTTTTTAGTTTAATTTTCCTGCGATTATTTAAGCCACTTAATAATAAATCATGTTAATAATATATCCTGCCGAAACAATCAACAGAAAAAATGTAATTTAGTTGAATGAAGATAAAATAGTTTTTCAATCTTGGTCTGTGTTCCCATTTCGTGTCGTCTTGCCTCTATTTGCACAATGGAGGACTTAATAATAGAGGAAGAGAATGGAGAGTGGGTTAGAGGAAGAGCGAGCTGCGAACATAAAAGCAGCATAATATTTAAAACGCTATGCTTCGCCAAGAAAACTCAAGTTCCTACTTCTATGAAGATGAGATTTTGTCTATTTTCAACTGATCGATTGAATCTTGCGACATACATATCAAACCGACTTTAGATGTCAACTTTGACTGAGTGTGTTTTAAAAACGTCGAACTCTTCAATATTTCTCTTTAGCTTTACTTGATTTGTTCCGACTTGTAGTATATTTGTTTAGAATAAAATTAAACCATACTTTATAAAACGATATTCATTAAACATATTAATAATATAACCAGTAAAGCATTGCAAATGTTAGGATTTGTCTTACGGATTTCAAAGGATTTTAAAAATTTAAAAACTGTCAAATTACTTTACACTTCACTTGTTAGAAGCCATCTAGAATTTAACTCCACCATTTGGAATCCTTATTACAGTGTACATGAGAATTCTCTTGAGCGAGTCCAACATAAATTTTTACGTTATATTAACTTTAAATTGGGAATATTCATCGAAAACATTAATTATCCCTCTCTGTTACAATTATTGGGACTCGATACATTAAAAGAAAGAAGAATTTGTTCAGACCTATTTTATTTATTTAAAATCGTTACCAACCTGTTGAACTCCCCTGAACTTCTTTCGCTAATAAGTTTCCATGTACCTAGTCGATCAGTTCGTTTCAAATTACCTTATCATTGCAACAATACAGGATCTAACGCTGAACTCAATTCCATAATGAATCGCCTGCATGTACTTGGAAATAAATATGTTTTGGATGAATCTATAAACATTGCTAGTCTAACCTCATACAAACACTACTTAATTAAAACTGTCTGTCAGCGCTTCTCAGTTTAACTATAATCAAATACAGATTAAAAGTATTAATTTCCTAATACATAATATCCGGGATATATAATATGTTGTTTTGTATTTAATAACCTACTCTTTGTACTTTTATGTGATACTACAATTTTTATTGTTCTCATTTATGAATTATATATTTAAATTTTTCTTTTTCTTTATCTATGTATATTCTGTATTCATATGTAAAATATTTGTAATTATTTTGTAAAAGCCGCTATAATCGGCGTTAATAAATAAATAAATTCCGATAATGTTTGATAAAGACCATAAATTTGACAAAAACGCCGGCGCCAAACTTATTCATAATAACAATATCGGTATAAGGTTGGATAATTTAGAGGCACTTGAACTTAGGAAAGCCATAAACACTAATAGTAAGGTAGTTAATAACCAACTAAATTTAAATCAAAGTCCCATTCTAAGATTGTTCCCTATTGATAAAGAACACGTCCGTTCCCTTCCCAATTCTCCATCTATGCCTTCTTCCTCCTCCTCCACTTGACGAGTCCAGCCCATTTTTGGTAAATTATATATTATAACATTATAACACACTTGTAACCTAATGTTAGTAGAGTATTATACTGCCCTGATGAAGCTACGGTTGTAGCGAAACCCGGTCGGCATAAATTATAAAAATAAAAGTGGTGTTTACAAAGTTATTGTTTTATTTAAAAAAAAAACTGGATATTTTAGTTGATATTTCGCCAATATAAGGGATTTTAACTCATTGTTTAGTAAAAAAAAAAATCATTTTGATATCCGCACTTTACAATTTGGGAGGCGGGAATGGGTACCGCCGCCCCGGGAATCTTTATTGGATAACCAACACCTCTGCCATAGGTCACCCCAAGTGGTTTGCTACGTTTGGTGATTTAGCAGAGGTGCCCGGGTTCATGGGGTGAGATTTGTCCAGATCTTGGAGGCGGGTGACCAGGACACACTGAACCCCAGATTCCTACCCACCCCTTAAACCCTTTTCCTTCCCAGAACTCTCCTCTCCTTCCTTTCCTTAAAAAAAACCCTCCACACAGCATCCTCAAAGATGACATAGGCCCTGAGAGAAATTATTTTCCTCAGGGCCTCCTGTGTGGAGCTCATGTAAAAAAAAAAAAAATCCGCAAAGAATGTAAGGCTGATGTAAGCATAATGAGTAAGATTTAAAAAGGGACCCTCAGATGGTTTGGGCATGTAGAGAGAATGAACGAAGAAATTAGTGTAAGAAGTGACGCGAATGTGAATGGTAGAAGAAGACGGGGACGCCCGAGGAAGACATGGCACGATCAACTGAATCAGATACTTGAATCGGGCCATGTCAAAAGTCAGAATAATAGAAGAGAATGTATGAGACGATGTATGAATGTGAGTGAGGCAAAGAGTGTGTATCAAGACCGAGTTGTTTGGCGGTCCGTCCTCTCTGCCTACCCCTGCAGGGAAACGGCGTGATGGTTAGTTATGTAATGGATATTCACTTATTATCACACTCCTGAACAACTTACTTACAATAATGTATAATAATAATTGGATAATTTGTAGAGCGCCGTTTTTGTGTACAATTTATTATGATTTCTTGGGCTCTAAATAATTCTATTCTTTACAGACGGACACAGAAAACATACAGTCTGGTCACTTCCGTTAAACACAATTTTATTAGAAAAATCTTCAAGACGTTAATAAATAAATATTAATTCGTCGGTTAAAGTTTCTCTTCGAACCAAGTGGAGATGTTCGGAAGGAAAAGTATCTCTAATTAGGGCCGAGAGAAGTCCTTTCTTTCCAGAAAATGATCCTCCACACAGCATACCCAAAGATGACATAGGCCACGAGGGAAATTATTTTTCTCAGGGCATCCCGTGCGGGGTGTTAATGTAAAAAAAGAAGTATGTACTTATATTGTGAAAATTATTTTCTTATTTCATGACAATACACAAATTTTTAGCCGAAAAAATATTTTTTGGAGTTCAAAAAAAAGGTAGGTACTGTAGACGTTATGAACTTTCCCAAGTTCGTTTTTGTATTCAATTATTTAATCACTAAGAACACGTACAGATGGTTAAACGTCACGATGATCATATTGTACTAAATAGTATCCTAATTTCAGATAAAAATGTTTGCAGAAATTTTACATTTGCTACGAAAAACCTTATCACAGAAGCGCGCTGTCGTATGGTTCGCGACGCCAATATACTACCTTATTTCCTTTTATGTTTTAGTAGAAAGGCAAACATTCCCGGGTTTCAAATGACCTGTCAATATTTGAATGTCTCTTATTTGCATCATTATAAGCGGACATGTTTAGTTGCAATGATATAGGATACGCTAGCGGAGGATTGGACCTTATATGGCACCTCACAAGAGAGCCCCGTCTGTATAGTGTAAAGTCAGGGGAACTAGTCGCCTTAGTTCTTAAATTGTACTTTATTGTTTCTGTTCTCTTTCTAGTTCTCACTAAGCAAAATGTGTACGTAGGACTATAACATGATATGCAAACACCAGTTACCACCTTATGTTTTAATCATTTGCTTTTAAGTACATATATATATATATATATATATATATATATATATATATATGTCAGGTAGTAAACAAAATCAGAAAATTAATATATATATATTTAAGAATTAGAAATTTTCTGTCTATAAAAAATCTACTATGCCTTAGTTCAATCCACTTTACAATACGCTATTATTAGTTGGGGATCCGCGTATAAATGTAAACTTCTTTCAATAGAAATTATACAAAGAACAATTATTAAAATTATATTAAAAAAGACTACCCAACAGAACGCCTGTTTGAAGAATTTCAAGTACCCACATCTAAAGATTTATATATAAAAAAATCATTAATTCAAATTATAAAAGAAAAAGATAAATATCCATTTTTAAATGAAAACAGAACTCGACTTAAACATGTTTTTCTATGCCCAAATCTTTTGCACAGCCTCATTACACTTACCAGGGAAGAACTTTTTTCAATCGTCTACCAGAAGAAATCGGAAGCATTAATGATAAAACCCGAATATTGCTCTCTGTCAAGAGACATTTAAAAAATATTCTTAAGAAAAAACTACTGTCACTTAATTAATCTTACAAATTGAATATCCTTAGTTTTCAATAACATTCTTTCTTTTTTTAAATACTCACCATTATCAAAATAAATACTGCAGCTCACATATATTTACGTACAATGAATTATTTAAGTACTAACTAATAACAATAACTAATAACATTTATGTACACTCCCCTTCCATACACAAGCAAATGCTTTCAATGGAAGAGTAGTAAAAAACCTGAGATGTAAAATTTGCATATAAATACCATGTAAAACATATTATTAAAAATAGAAAAAATTATTAAAATAAAGATATATATATATAGTTTCACATCTATTATATATGGATGATATAAAATTATTTTCAAATTCTGAATCAAATTTAGAGAAAATGATTAAGGTAGTTAAAATTTTTTCAGATGATATTAAAATGACTTTTGGTTTAGATAAATGTAAAACGATCCATATAGAGAAAGGCAAAATTGTAGATGGAGACGAGGGTATATTTAGAAATTTCAAAATTAAAAGTATGAAAGGGGATGAGGTTTATAAATATTTAGGATACCCGCAATCGAATAGATTAGATCACACTAGTATTAAAAATGATATTAGGATTAAATTTCAAACTAGGATCAGAAAAATTTTAAAATGCAATCTATCTGCTAAAAATTTAGTAAAAGCAATAAATACTTGGGCAATACCTTTATTAACGTACTCATTTGGCATAATTAAATGGTCCAATACAGATTTAGATAGTTTAGAACGATTAATTAGAACTACGTTAACAAAGTTTAATTGCCATCATCCAAATTCAGCTATAGAACGAATTAATTTACCTAGAAATTTAGGAGGTAGAGGTGTAGTCAAAATAACATCTTTGAAACACAATCAGGTAGAAATGCTTAGAAATTTTTTCCATAGGAAAGCTAATAGCTCAGAAATGCACAAAATAATTTGTAAGGCAGATAGAAACATTACACCTTTAAATTTATATGACGAGAATGCCAACATTCTTATAAATACTAACCAGGAATTATTAGATTCCTGGTCAAATAAAATTATTCATGCAAAACACTTCAATTATCTCAACCAAACGTATGTTGACAAACTTTCGTCAAACAAATGGTTGAGTATTGGAGAGTTGAGCGCAGAAATAGAAGGATTTATGCTTGCCATTCAAGATAGAGTCATTAATACTAAAAATTATAGAAAGCATATAATCAAAGATATAAATCAAATTGATGATTTATGTAGAAAATGTTTGGCTTTTCCGGAAACTATAGAACATATTATATCGGGATGTTCTATATTAGCGCCGTCCGAGTATACATTTAGGCACAATCAGGTTTTAAAAATAATCCACCAAAGTTTGGTAATTAAACATAACTTGATTGACTGCCGTAATATAGTACCATATTATGAATATGAACCAAATTCATTTTTAGAAAATGAATTTTATAAAATATATTATGATAAAACTATACTAACAGACAGAACAATTAGTCACAATAGACCTGATATAGTTTTACATGACAAAATTAAAAAAATAACTTATATCATTGATGTAGCTATTCCAAATTCCTGTAATATTCAAAAAACTATTTCTGAAAAAATTAGAAAATACACAGATTTAGGAAATGAGATTAAAAGAATTTGGCATTCTCGGAATATAAAAATATTACCATTTGTTATTTCGGCTACTGGCATTATACCTAGGTCTCTGATTCAAAATTTAGGCGTATTAGATTTGTCAAAGAATTTATATATAAAAATGCAAAAATCGGTTATTTTAAATACATGTAGGATTACAAAAGATTTTTAAAATATTTATATTGAGGGATCAGTAGGATTTATAGGTTCAATTAGGAATTCCACAGAGCCGAACCCTCTGATATGAAAATATCTGGAGTCGGTGAATTATTTTCCCATCTGGTCTCTGGTAGGTTGACATGTTGTTATTGTATTGTTTTGTAATTATAATACATATAGTGCAATTGCATAACGTGGATTGACCAGATGATCATTTGGGAAGTGTGTGAAAGGGTTTAGTTTTTCCTGTGGGGAAAATTAAACCCGGACATTTAAATCTGGTGCGTAAATTTAAAATAGAAATATATATATATATATATATATATATATATATATATATATATATATATATATATATATATATATATATATATATTTATATATATAACTTTTATTTATTATTATTATCATTTCAACAACTATGCTAAACAATCCACGCCTATTTTATGTTTTAATTGCTTATTTAATTTTTATTTTATTATTTTACTTCTCTTTTTTTCTTTTTTTCTACAACACATGTATGTAGGACTATAATATGCAATGCATACAGAAGTTACCTAAATGTTTTAATCCTCTTAATTCCTCTTAAGGTACCTATATATATATAAAATTGATGAAATAAAAAGAAGAGAAAGAATATAAAATAAAATAATAAAAAAATTAAAATATAGTAACGGTTATTTGTTTAGCATAGTTATGAAATAATATTAATTTTAAAAAGAAAAGGTAAATAGGTACATATATAAACAAATAACCGTTACTATATTTAAAAAAAAATTATTATTTTATTTTATATTCTTTCCCCTCTTTTTATTTCATCAATTTTCTTTTTTTATGTACAAATCATGTTCCACATATTCATTCCCATAATAATTTGACTGTCCTAAAACGGGAATACTCCTAGTTGGGCAGTCAATTTTTTTTAATAAATTATGTATGTAAATGTATAATCTTGTGCTAAATAAATAAAATAAATATATATTTTTTAAATTATAGTTAATCACTTAACTAAGAATTATTTAAACTAATGAGCCTTTAATTAAACTAATGAACCTTTACGAAAATAGCTTTATCTTAAACACCTATCATAATGTTTTCATTGAAATAATGAAAGAAAACCTTCTCCTGTAAAATTTTCTAATGGTCGTTGGACAATTAAGAACTAAAAGGCGACGAACTATATAGCCACCCGATGGGGTGGGGTCATGGTTGTGAGGCGCGTTGAGGCAGGAAAACTGACACATTTCTTCACTCGTTCACCAACCTGTCACCCTATCTAGTTACACTAAATCAGTGGTTCACGACTTTTTTGACCATGGACCACTATGACATTTATTTATTCTCACAGGGACCACGAGGTACAATAATGAGAAACTGTTAATCGCGTAATTAAACGCGACCTTGCAGTTACCCACTATCATTTTGCAATTCAATGTGCTCTTCTTGGACTTCTTCAGCTACCTCTCCATCATTATTACCAAAAGGGTTACGAATCAGCTTTTGGATACCTTTCGATTCGGTTTTATAGTAAATGAATAAATGTTTCGTTGGGTTGGGAACCACTGCATTAAATTTATTTATTTATAACTTCTCACCATACATATGTTCTTATTTTTTTTATTTTTACATACAAAAAAAATTAACCTCACTAGGACTAACAGCCTGTATAACAATTATAAATTAACATTTATAAATTTGGGTGATTTCACACACACAAAATACTAAAATCATCATAACACTACATTTAAAACACAAAAATATTATAATAAAGTAAGAAATAAAAATATCATATTAGTGACCAGATGTGTAATTTAAGTATGATTTGTAACAATATAGACCATAAATAAATCTTTAATTACTATACCCACCAAGAAACAAAGCCAGTTCAAAACATCTAGGGTGACACTCCAATTTTGGCAAATGGAACTCAAATAAAATCTAATTATTTAAAAAAAGCTTATTATTCAAAAAAACAATTATTAAAAAACAAATCGTATTATTTAAAAATTGAAATCTTATTATTTAAAAAAGGACAATGATGAAAAAATAGTATGCCAAGCCTCTGTCAACACAAATATCTTAACATTCTTTTTAAATTTAGCTAATGAATTGGAAGATTTAATGTGATCTGGCAGAATATTAAACATAAGTGGAGCTTGGTATAAATATTTTCTTTGGCCAAAAGATGTTTTAGTATGTATTGCCATAAAGTTCATTGTTGAGCCAATTCTAGTGGTATGGATTTGTTGGGTTCTTTCTGCAGATTTAGTATTGATAAAAAATCTACAAATTATGTTAGTGATGTACAGCTGTTTTATACACTTAACATTAGATTCCTTGTAAAGTAGTTTAGATGAATAACGAAAAAATTTTTTGTACATGACTTTAAGAATTAATTTGTGAGCAATATTTAGTGGTTCTACATTGGACTTTAGACAGGATCCCCAGCATACTATATTGTAAGAAAGTCAAGATTGGACTAAGGCATAATAGGCAGATTTTAATTTCTCTTTATCCAATATATGACGAAGTTCTTTAAAAATATAGGTAAGTCTCCTGATATTTTTTGTTAACATATCAATATGGTCGTTCCATCTCAAATATTTATCAATATTTACACCTAGGTACCTTTATACAGTCAACTCTTTCTAAAGGGTAGCAATTACAATTACAATTTTGCAGACAATTGTGTATAATTAGATTATGAGTATCGGAAGGCTGGCTTTTTGATGATATGCTAAAAGTTACATATTTTGTTTTTGATGTATTCAATGTTAAGATGTTATTATTTAGCCAACTCTTTACTATTCTTAATCCTGAATAAAATTTGTCAAAAGCATCTTTCCAGGTTTTACCCTCAAATACTAAAGCAGTGTCGTCTGCGAAACTAACAACGTTACCTGGAATATCTAAATTCTAATGTAGATTAAGAACAAAATTGGTCCAAGTACACTACCTTGTGGAACCTCAAAAGAGATTTGTTTGCTTGTGCTTAAATTATCATTTATCTCTACTTGTTGTGTTCTATCGCTAAGATAGGATTTGAACCAACTTAATGCTGTACATTGAATGTCAAGAGAAGATAATTTTATGAGGAGTAATCCATGGGAAACCGTGTCAAATGCCTTTGATAGATCTAAGAACACAGCGAAGGCTTTGTTTCCATAATTCAGGGCACTAGTGACTTTCGACAATACCCTCAACACTGCATCACTCGTTCCTTTATTTTCTCTGAAACCAAACTGATTGCTAGAGAGTAATTTATTTGTTTCTAAGAATGATACCAATCTCTCTATTACTTTTGGAAGCGTGTTGAGTAAGGATATAGGTCTATAATTATTGACATCTAGTTGATCTCCACCTTTAAAAGAGGAATCACTTTAAATAAATATTGTTTTCTAACAGGCTGCAAAATATATCGTGTCTCTAAACCGGTGACAGTAAACAGCGTTTATTTTAACTCATCATACTCAATAGAGATAAACGTTAATCGAGCGAAAATACCTATTCATTTTCATTTCCGATTCGTTAACCCCTCAGGCTAATTTGTTTGCTTTTGGAAACAACTAATATAGGTCTCATAGAAATCGTTGTGTCTCCCTTACTACTCGTATCATGATGAGAAACGTGTTAGAAAGAGAAAATACCACGCTTTATATTAAAATCTAAAACTAAACCACAAAATAATCAAAATAATAATCAAAACCAAAGTTTCCGACCGCAATTTGAAAGAAAATATGAAACGTTGGAATTTTTTAATTTATTATAATAATTTAAAAATGGAAAAATAATTATTTTTCCATGAAACGGCAAAAATGTGAGGTGACGATAACGTTTAAAATACATTTGTCTTATAAAATATGTGTGTTTTTTTATTATCGGTAATTTTAGTTACAAAAAACGTAAGGTGAGCAATTTTTAAAACTTTTTATGGTTGCATACAAAATTTTATATTTAAAAAATACATGTGTGCAGTTCACACGCGGTAGAAGCGAAACCTTCAGAAAACTAAAGTAGACAAGAGTGGGAACGAAACACCGCACAAAGAGGAGACCGATTATTCTATCTCTTTTCTCGCAGGCTAAATCCTATAGATGTACGTGTTTTTTCTCTTTTTAGTGTCGCTTTTTCGTTTCATCGAGTTTCAAATTACAACGGTGCTAAAGAAATGTTCACTTAAAAAATTAAGTTTATTTAGAATTATAAATTTTGAAAGCATACTTCATCACAATCATCACCTTTCAAAGTCAGTTTTTAGTTTTCGGATACCTTCAGAAATATTCCATTTATTTGGATTTTAAAGAAAGCAGAAATGTTTTAACCTTTTGTCAGAATATGCCCGAGTCCTAAGGGGATAACTCGTAAAACCCCGAAGGCATAAACCTCCATGCCACAGCATCAATAGGGACGCAACTGATGCGCATCAACGGCGTGACGATACGCTTTTATTGATTCAACAGAAGGGAGTCATTAATCCAAGAAAGCTTCATACAAAAAAACTTAATAGGGATTCGATGACTTGCTTTATCTTGAGCGAACACATGGCAAACTAGAGAAGTAAACAAAATTCTTTTTGAGATTCATCATATTATTTTCTTTCACTTTCTTTTGCGGTTAGTAGTATCACATGGATGAAAAAATAGGTTCTACGCGACAGCCTGGTTATGGGATGTGATGTAGTATAAATGGTGCATTAGATTTTTTTAAATTTTCGCTTTCTTGGTAAATTATTATTTATAGTTTTTCATTCGTTCTTATTCTCCGGTAATTGTCAGACACATTCGTTTTCATGTAAATACCGTTTTTAATCAACGTAGAACTTTCCGCTTCGCGTAACCTTGAAATTTTATGGGATTTACTTCTATCTTTTCAAAGCCATATTTTTCGGCGCTCAAATAATATCTTTCTATTAAGGCTCCGCAACCGGGCTCGAAAAGAAGATGGAGAGAAACGAAATTACGAATGTTAGAGGAGAGCGCTAACATTTACAACAGCGACAAAATCGATGCGAAAATGTTTAATAAAACACGATTCGTTTAAAATCGAGCAAAAATGTCGAGGGTATTGTCTTAAACAGCATCTAAAGAAACACTGTGAATTTTTTCCATTACCTATGTAGATTTTAGTCACTTATAAGTCTCAATTGGTTAGGTTTGGTTTTGAAAAAATAAGTTTGTGTTAAATTCTCTTAGTTATTGTATTTCTTTATGTGGTTTGTCTGAAGCACCTTCAGAAGTTTCTTCACTAAACTGGCATATTTTGTATTTTAAAATCAGGATCATTTTTTGATATCCGGTCCACCTCCAGTGTCGTGTTTATGTCAAAAGTGTCAAAGATAAGTATAAAGTTTGTGCGAATTTTCTGATTTTATTTGCGCGAATGTTTTTTTTATTAAGTACTTACTTATAAAGCTTTAATATTGACTTCGAGTTAGATAGTATCAGATAGGTACTTATTAATAATTGCCTGTTTACATCAACTTCACACAAGATACCCCGAGGGAAACATGTAACTTCCTCCAGGACCTATGTCATTTCTTTGCGTTTAGGGGGCATACATTAATTACGTGAGCTCAAAAAGGGGAGGGGGGGGGGTCCAGCAAAATCTCACCATACTTAAAAAGAATATACGAAGTGGCCCAAATATATCTCTCACCAAGAGGGGGTGGAGGGGTCTAGATTGGAAGAAAAACTGCTCACGTAATTAATGTATGCCCTCTTATCTGTTGAAGAAGGAAGAATGTATATTTTTGTATTTTGTTATAATTTCTATATTGTGGAGAAGAAAATAGTACCGTAATATGGGGCGACTTTTTAATCGGGTGGCGCGACTAGGATCATCGCGTATATCTTACTAATATTATAAGCGCGAAAGTTTGTATGGATGTATGTGTGTTTGTTACTCTTTCACGCAAAAACTGCTGAATGGATTTTAATGAAACTTTACAATAATATAGCTCATACATCAGAATAACATATAAGCTATATATAATGGTAAGTCTGGCGTTATGAAATTTGTATAAATGAAAATGTGGGTATTTCATTTATTTTAGCGGCAGGGAGGAAGGGGAACCGGGGAGGTGGAAGGGAACGGGCACGCACGGGAAAGGACATGCAGGGAGAATCAATTTATTTCTTTGAATGGTATTGCAACGCGGGGACCAGCTATTTTGAAATAATTCTCGCTACCACTTTTTCGGGCCACGGGTTACAATTACGCTTCAAAAATACCTTTCCATAATAAGCGTCAAATTAGTTGGTTTATAGTTATGTTCAAACATATTGTCGGTTGAATAAAGTAAATCTGTTTTATTTTTAGACACTTTCAGACAAACAAAAATAAATACATTTTATAAAATCCTCAACGATTAAAATAGTTTTGTGTCATTTATGTTGTAAAGCATCTATCGACATGGAGGTATAACTACTTAAATATTCAAACTCGCTATTTTACAAATTTTTGGATTGGCGTATCATTGTAAAATGGTAAACATAAAAGTACTGTTCCGATTGTTGACTTTGATCATTACATATATATTTTTTACTCCCCAATTACACAGGTGTACAATAGGCCACCTGCATCACATTTAAAAAAAAAATCCGGTGTAGGTAAATATTCTAAGACATTCTGTTTTTTTTTTTAATCGTATTTTTGAAACCCTGGCGATTTTCTGAAAATTTCAATCCGAAAAATCAGACCATTTTTTATAAACCGGAAAGACAGGACATAATTTTATAGGTGCGAAAAAACGATAATTACATACATAGCCGAAAATCATTTTAAAAAAAGAACGTTTTCCACACAAATGACACAGGAGAATAATGAGGCATACCAAAAATATTAAATCTCATAAATATTTTTTTCCTTGATCGATCTTATTGATCATAAATCATTATAATGTTCAACGTGTAGATTACTAAATCAAATGTAAGATACTTGTACTTGTAAATTTAATAATAATAAGAATATTATGAAATAGTGAGGCATGGAACTGTCAGAGGAAGGATGAAAGTAGACTGAACGCTGTAGAAATGAGATTCCTGAGGCGTATGTGTGGTAAAACCATGTATGATCGTGTGAGAAATGTCGAAATCCGCAAAGAATGCAAGGCTGATGTAAGCATAATGAGTAAGATCAAGAAAGGAACGCTCTGATGGTTTGGGCATGTAAAGCCTATGTAGATTCAATAGAAAATTCTCTCCCTAACAGTATCAAAAATCTTTCAACTCTCATTAATTAGAAAAGAATTTCTAATTCTCTCCCCACAATCATGCATCTCCACAACAAATGCAGAAGATACATGTGAACTGTTATCTACTTACTTCTCTTCTGTTTTTACCCCACCATCCAATTCTAAAAGTGACTCTAAACTCTCATCCCCACTCTATAATTATCCACTGTCTCATATCAATATAACGTTAGACGAGGTCAAAGCGAAATTAAACACTGTTGATATCAATAAGGGTTCCGGCCCAGGTGGAATTCCTCCACTATTTATTCGAAATTGTGCAGATCAGCTTGCAACACCATTACACAAAATATTCATCAAAAGTCTGAACGATGGGGTATTTCCGGATCTGTGGAAGGTTGCCCACGTAATTCCGATCCACAAATCTGGCAGTAAAAATGATGTAACTAACTACCGTTCTATCAGCCTTTTATCTTGTTTTGGCAAAATATTCGAGTCCATTGTATATAAAACCATTTTTAACCATGTAACACATATACTTAGTCCTTTCCAACATGGATTTGTAGCTAAAAGATCCACAAATACTAATTTACTCGAATATATGGACTTTCTGTGTAAATCGATGAATAATAAAACACAAGTAGATGCCGTGTACACCGACTTCAGTAAGGCCTTTGACAAAGTTAGTCACTCTATCTTAATGAATAAACTCGATAAAATCGGCATTCACGGAAACCTGCTTCGTTGGTTAGAATCATATTTATCACATAGAAGTCAATTAGTTACTGTTAACGGATTTAACTCTTCCCCAATATTAGTTACGTCGGGCGTACCACAAGGATCTCACCTTGGACCCTTACTTTTCTTAATCTTTATTAACGACCTTACACATTAACTCCGCTGTAATTTTTCTCTATATGCTGATGACCTCAAATTATATAAAGCAATTAAATCTATGAAAGATTGTGAACTCTTACAACAAGACCTTAACACAATATCTACCTGGTGTGTTGACAATGAAATGGAACTGAATATTGCTAAGTGCAAAGTTATAAACTTCACCAAGAACACCAACAAAATTCTATATTCATATAGCATATGTGGTCACAATCTCGAAACAGTTGAATTAATAAAAGATTTAGGAATTATATTTGACAACAAACTGACATTCAATCAACACATTGAATATATTGTGAGTAAATCAAATAAATTACTAGGTTTTCTTGTAAGATCAACCAAACTGTTTAAGAATTCTAATAGCCTAATAATTCTATTCAATTCCTTAATCCGAAGTGTTCTTGAGTACGGGTTAACAGTCTGGAATCCACATTATATTACACAGGTATCTAGACTCGAATCAGTCCAAAGAAAATTTACACGGATTTTGTCTTACCGATCAGGTGTCCACCATCTTCTAGACGGGTACGAACAAAGACTTACATATTTCAAATTAGAGAGTCTAGTTAAAAGACGAAACATAAATGACCTCTTAATGCTCTATAAAATTGTGAATAATCGTGTAGACAGTAACTTAGTAAACCAAATTAAGTTATACGCCAGGCCCAAATCTACAAGAACCTTTAACATATTTTGGACTGAAATTTTTACGAATAATACTGGATATTTTAATCCTATATCTAGAATGTCTCGGTCATACAACGATCTTGTTAAAATACACAGTTCCATAGATATTTTTGCATATAATATAACATATTTCAAGAAATATCTCCACAATTTGTGCACTTAAAAAAAAAAAAAATTGTTTTATTACTTTTCAGTAAATACTTTATAAATATTGTATACTTGTTATTATTATGTATTTCAATTTTGTATTTAAGTTTTCAAGTTATGTATAAATAATACTTGCATTGTTTTTCAAGAGTTTGCTTCTGTGAAAATGCATATGTGATTAATGCAGACACATTAATCTAGGGATACTTATATTTGTATTTTAATTTATTATATACTACCCACAAAAATGTTGTATAAATATCCTGTTTGTGTCTCAAATAAATAAATAAATAAAGCGAATAAACGAGGAAAGGAGTGTAAGGAGAATATATGACGCAAATGTGAATGGTGGAAGAAGTCGAGGACGCCCAAGAAAGACATGGCACGACCAAGTGAATCAGATACCTGAGTCGGGTCATGTCAAGAGTCAGAATAATAGAAGAGAATGTATGAGACGTTGTATGAATGTAAACGAGGCAAGGAATGTGTGCCAAGACCGGGATGTTTGGCGGTCCGTCCTCTCTGCCTACCCCTGCGGGGAAACGGCGTGATGGTTAGTTAGTTATAAAATTTGATTTTGTTAAAATCCGCACCATTATCACCTCTAAAACACGTACGGACAACGTAAAATGTACGGTGTTCTCTTCATAACATCTGTCAAAAAATCAAACCAAATGATTCGTTGGCAGAGAACAGACAATAAATCTTGTGAACGTTAAATGTCAAATTCAAAAATTCGCCTGAAATCAAAGTGTTGCCATATAAAAAAAATAAATCAGTGTGGAATTTTATAAAATTAATAGGAACATTTTCGGAGACGGGACATTTTCATGTAGTGACGTCACGAGCCCAAATAATGGATTTATTTATTTAAAAATAAAAAACTGTACATTTCTAAAAATTTTTACTAACATTTTCGTAATCTTAGTAAAAAAATCTATCCACACGATTTTTTCCAAGTCGTTATGAAGTCCATGCAAGTGGCCTATTGTTTTTAATGTGTTTCGCTTAGAGATGCCACGAATAGTGATTTGGCCGAATACCGAATATTCGGCCGAAAGATATATTAAAGATATATTCGGCTGCCGAATATTCGGTGACTCTTAGTACATTTCGCAAACAGTTTTCAAGAATTTAAAATAATAAACATCGTTTTCTTGAATTAAAATGAATTGAACTCATGGGTTAAAATCTTATTCACGAATCAAAATTAATTGAACTCATGAATTAAACATCGTATTCATGAATTAATAAAAATCAATTACATTTCGCAAATGAAATTGATTTTTACATGAAAACTGTTCGCCTAGATCGGACAGCAGACCCTTACAAGTTAGTGGTGTAGTTAAATATTAAATGGTAGTTAAATGTTCTGATTTTTTGTTAAAATAGAAATATTTGTAATATGTTATTTATTATGCATTTTTTTCATGATTTGCTATTCGGTATTCGGCCGAATAGTTCGCAATATTCGGCCGAATACCGAATAGTAAAAAAAAGTGGCCGAATAACGAATAGTAGCCGAATATTCATGGCGTCTCTAGTTTCGATAGTTTTAACACGTGCAATAGATCTGATATGAATATATAGGAACAGATGTTTTTTTTTTAAATTTTAATCAATTAGTTTCCAAATTGAAAATTTCTAACGAATGTGTTGTTAATATCGTTATTTTTTTTTCTCCAGGCGACCGCAGCAGCACGGTGTTCGGATCCATCAACGACGGCATCTTCGAGGGCAAGATCATGGCTCGCCACGGCCATTACTATGTGGAGAAGGCCAAGCATTACTTCCCTCACAATCACACGGACGCCTTCCACTCGGTCATCTACCGGGAGCAGGACGTCAACGATCCCTATGAACACATACGAGAAGGTAGGAACGATTACACTTAATTGTGGCTCTACGATCTACAAATAATTAACTCCTCGAAATACCCATTGTTCGTAACAATACATACAGGTTGGATTTTAACTAGCGTTTCTTGAGCATATTTGGAGTACAAAAAGTAAATGTCATTTTGTTGACGCGCACTATTTCATGTGTTATCGTGCTGCTGGAACGAGACGGAATGCTTATTACTTGACTTGCTTGGCTGTAATGGCTGTTAATACCGGACTACTCAGTTGCGACGTGCGATGGAAAAATATTTTTATTGTTTTTAATTGAAAATAAATATCATCTATAAATATCAGCCGCAAAATTTCTTCATTTTTTACTCCAAATTGTCTCAGTAATCGCTGGTTAAAATCCTTGGGTACGTGCTGTTAAACCCTTTATAAATATATTTATTACATTATCTCCAACCAGGAGGCAGTAAGGAAAAATATTCCATCGGGGCTTATATCATTCTTTGGGAGTGCTGTGTGGAGGGTCTTTTTAGGGAAAGGAAGAGGATAAGTATGAGGGATGGGTAGGAATCTAAGGGTCAATGTGTTCAGGAGTGACGAAGGTATGAGTCTATCCCTTCCACTGCGGTGCAATTAGTGGGGAGACGCATCCGCTCACAAGACCTGCACAAACCTCACCAAATAAACCCGGGCACCCCTGCTATACATCAAACGTAACTAACCACTTGGGGTGACCTGGCAGAGGTGTTGATTATCTAATGAATGTTTCCCAAGGCGGCGTTACCCATAGTTTTGTAATTTCAATTCTTCAGCTAATTAAGTGCTCCATCATTGCGTATGCAACACCTTTCGCTTATAATGACGGTAGGTAGAGTTTTTCAAGTATTGTCAGTTTATGTAATCCTGGAGTATCTTTAAAAAAAGTGTATAATATGACTCTCGCGGAAAGAATAAAAATTACCTGTGATAGCACACTGGTAGAGTATACCCCCAGATAACGTAAGGTTCTGGGTCCAGTATGTGTGTTTTTCTTATGCATTTTATTTGACAGTTGTTTACATTGTTTCAATATTTTATAACTACATTTTTTATTCACGACATTCTGTCTGTCTGCCCGGGAAATCTGAAACGAAAATTCGACGGACCAAATAAAACAGTATTATTTTGTGTTTCCTTGGGAGAGTTGTGCACTCGGGCATGCATTTGTAATTTTATGATTCGACTCTCGTCTTTAATGGTCCCCTTAGACCGGGGATTTCGACCTCTTTATACCAGAGAAGTCTTTTGGGAAAGCAGTCTTCGAAATGTTGCAGTTTGTACAAGAGTTGTCGAAAGAATCTTTATACAAAGCAAATATCTATATGTTATACAATAATACTCTTCAGGGGTTAGGTTGGGTTGTGATAATATTTAACAATGCAATTTTCCCAGCATTATATTATATTTACCGGGTATTGGTTTAGGTCAGATTTGGAAATTTGTTTAATTTTTGCTATGATTTCTGTTGTACATTATATTAAATCATCCATATATGTAAATTTTTGGGCATCATGCCTGTTTTATGTTCTAAAATTAAAATAAGTAAATAAATAAATATTAGACAGTTAGGCCCACGCCGATCTGGCTGTGGCAGATCCGCGTCGCGTAGGGGGCGTCGGTTTGCGTTGCGTGGGGCTAGTCTCATTCTAAAGCACCCGTTTCCATAGAAAATATATGGATGGTAAGTAGTCCAGATATGGAAATGGTGACGTCTACCTACGTCGCGTCGCGTTGCGTGGGCTTAGTGTGGTTTTACCTTTACAGTATTGTGCAAATTAATGGAATCATTGTCAATTATTATGGAAAAACCATTTATTGCTTGTAAAATAATATTTTGACATAATTATACAACAACCATTAGGCAAATTAATAGGACATATCTCCCCTTTTAGCTTCAATAACTGCTTTCACTCGTTTTGTCATGGACTCCGCTAGTTTTTGACAATTTTCAGAGATCCTCTCATCCCGAAATCAAACCTGAAAGAGTGTTTCTGCCATCTTTGTTCTTGTAGTGCAGTCGATTTTGCATACTCTAGCTTTGCAAATGGCCCTTTAATTCTCAATAGAGTTCATATCTGGTCCATTCCCGGGCCAATTTAAAACAGTTATCTCCTTATCCTGGAAATATTTCATAATTTCCTTCATGTGTCATATTATATATTATCCTAGTGAAGTGAGGACTACGAAAATAATCTACATCCAATTTTGTATTATTTTTTAGATATATAATTTAAACAGTGCTAGAAAGAGAGAATATCGCGCTTTCAGTTTGCATACAAAAGTTTACCATAGACGCTCCGAAAAAAAAAATAATTCAACGAAACAACATTTAGCGTTTGAAAAATATTTGTCAATTTTTGCAAATTTTTTATAACATTTTTATGTAAAACGAAAAAAAAGTGAAATGCCAATATTTTTATAATATCTTTGTCTGATATTATTAATTTTTTTTTAAATTTATTTCTTTGCACCATAAAAAACATCGTTAAGCGACTTTAAAAACTATCCGTGTTTCCATGTCGATTTGTAATACTAAAATCCGAATGAGTATTTCATCTGCTTTGAAATGCAGTATTTTATTTTGAAATGCGTTCAAAAACAGCGAATTTATCTAGAATCGAATGTAATGCGAAAATATTTTCCAAGCATTCTGTCAGTTCACGTAAGGGACATTAACCAGCCAGCGGTCGAGAATTCAAATTTCGTCGAAAGATGTTCTTACGATCGTACAGGGCGGTTCCAATGAGAAAAATTAATTATTCTCCGTAACAGCCTTTTAAAATAATAACTAGATATCGATTTTATTTCATTTAACATTTGCTTTAATTTATACCTACGTTCAAAAATGCTGAAAGGGGTGATGATAAAACTATTAAAATTATGTACTTTTTTAAAATTATTTTTTGATCATATGTATTCATAATTGTGTCTAAGCAAAATAAGAATGTAAAAAAAATCTTAAATATATTACTTTTAAAGACCGTAAATAAATAGACAAACTGAATATTTTCCTCACAAAACCCGTGCGCGGATCTTTTTTAATGATTTTATTTAAACTAATATTAAAATTCTGAAAAGTAGCTTTCCAGATAATTTATTGATTTATTTTACCGCATGATTATATGATTTGAAATGTGTGTTGTATAATACAAAATTTTGTTTGAAATTTTAACAAATCTGCCAACGACCTGCGGTAAAACTGTATTGTACTAAAAATAAACATATTTTCTCAAAATTTAAAACATAGCTTTTACTAGATAAAAGAATAGTCTTTCGAAATCAATTTATATTTTTTTGTGGAAAAGAGTCAATACGTCTAAAATTTGATTTTAAATGACACATTTACGGTTTTGTCTGGTTATTCCCACTTAATAATGAGAAGTGCTTTGCAAAATGTCAGGATCTGGGGGTTTAATTGTGCATTCGAGCATGCAGCGTAAGCGCAGTACATCATTATTATGTCCACCCTTCACCAGTTTTCTGAAGGTATATCTGTACTGATTCAAGTGACTGGCTGAATAACTTCAGCAATCCACTATGGCCTCCCATCAATTTTCTTACACCATATGAAGAATTAAAAATAATTCTTAAGAGTTTAACTTACTACGTTCGAAAATACACATTCCATCTCGTTTGTAATTCGACCAAAGAATTTTACTTTGGTACTCAACGAAGCTAAACGAAGCGTCCGTCACTTAATAACGATATCGCGATGAAGACGTATTCACCACTAGTTTGAAGTTCCCTGGCTTCATTAGGTGTCTTTGTCCGGGATTCTTTCGGCGTTCGTTAGACGATAGTTTAGCTCGGTGTACCAATTTGCAGATTGGGCTTCCCGCCGAACAAAACTTTAAATTGAATGGATCGTCCGACGACAAAGAAGAATCAAACGATGAAGTAGCTTTCTCACCCGAGAACTGCGCTCGGACCAGCGAAACCATTTAAAATGGCGGCCACCGAACTTTTAAAAGCTTATTTAAACGAGTTGTCCATAATCCGCATCGTCTTCGCGACTAAACTGCGAAAGGGTTTATGGGAATTAGCTTACCCAGATTTGAAGTCATAAGCAGCTCAGACCGAGCTCAATGCATAAGTATAGCTATGAGGGGGATTGCAATACCAGCATTTCATGCCTTTGTGTACGTCACTTCGTGGTGTAATTACTGCAACTAGGTAGGTCACTCCGAAATCAGCTTTCGAGTAACATTCAAAAGCCATTCCTTTATTCTTCGCTCATGTATGCCACAACATTTATTATTTATTTATTTAAGGAACATAAACGGTCTTAGTAACATAATATACACAAGAGGATGACAAAAAACAGACCAATTATATTATTAATGTTCACAGATAGGTATTTAGAAACATAAAAGTAACTGAATGTGAACTAGAATATTTAAGAAAAGAAAAAAAAAAACAGGACAAAGCAGCAATTAAAAAAATAATTATAATACAGGTGTAGATTCATCAAGTGATAAACCTAAATATAAAAACACAACAATAAAATAAATGCTAATTATTATTTTTTAATTTATAAACTAACGTTTTGACAAGATTTTTATGCATAGCACAAAGGGTAACAATTATTACAAGCAATTATTACAAGCAATAAGTAAGTCCGTAGATGACTTTAGTGTTGTTAATAAACTTAAAAGTATCCCGAATTAGTGGTATGGCACAAAATTATTAGGCGATGTACAGATTATAATAAACCCCTACATAACGAAAATCGAGCATTTGCCGCAATGAGAGCTTTTATAAATAATTATTACCCCGCACATTTCTTTTGAGTTCTTCCGTCACCTGGTTGAGATGTGTTGCTGATTTATTTGTCTGTTATCTCGCGGAGAGTGGTCCGTGTAGATGGGAAATGGCTAGGTACAATATTTATTTATCCTGCCCCTTTGTGTCGAGCCCTTACTCGTTGAGTGTAATAAATGTTAAGTGTTTCTCTACTAAATTTAGGACCTGTTAGCTATCCAAGGTTTTCTTTCTTATGATTATTTACACAAACTTACAATGATTATTCACTTCCCTTATTTTCAAGACACAAAATACATTACATCGGTGTTTATTTTACAGAACTCAATTTTTATTGAAAAAAAAAATCAGCTAATGGAATCCCGATAAATTGGCATTTATTCAGAATATGTTGCACAGTTTACATCGTACAGCAGTTTACATCGTACATCGTACATCGTACATGTACAGAGTAATCTTTTCTCTTGTAGTTGGAAATGAACTATATGGGTATTAAATTATATCGATTGATATTATTATTTGTACGGTTATTGAGTCATTTTTTTAAATGTTCGTTTTATTTCGCATCGTATTTGCATTCGTAATCGTAGAGCGACGCAATTGCCACACGAAATAATTTAAAAGGCTAACAGATGTCAGTAATAGCAGTACTAACAATATACATGAAACTACATTATTGGTAAACTATTTTAACTGACAAATTGTTTGACAATATTTTTATTTATTTATTTATTGTTTCTTTACACTGTAGGTAAAAATATAAAATCACAAAAAGGGTATTCCCTATGCACATCGAAAGCAGCAGAGGATGAATAGAACAATGACAAATATAATATGTAAGACCAATATGTATGTATATAAAAGAAGGATATGTCAAGACAAAGCGAATTTTCAATTTGGGAGGCGGATACGAATACCGCCGCTCCGGGAACCATTTATTGGATAACCAAAACCCCTGCCATAGGTCACCGTGGTTCGCAACGTTTGGTGACTTGGTAGGGGTGCCCGGGTTCATGCGGTGAGATTTGTCTAGGTCTTGGTGGCGTATGCGTTTGCCCACCTACTGCGTGGCGAGTCGAATCGGAAGAAACTGGTTGAGGGAGACCTTTTTTTTTTTTTTTAATTGCAAATTTTGCAGGTTTTTATCCAATTACTGTACAATTTTCTCATTTTGACAGTCTTAATACCTAGGAAGATGATTAAGCCATAACATTCCAAGAGGAATGGGCTGTCAATACGATTATGGATTATGTTAAAACTAAGAATTGCAAGATTTGCATAACGTCTAGTTTCCAAGCTAAATCTATTTGTTGCCTCAAGTAATTCCATGTGGTGCATGAATCTCGGGTACGTTCCATTCATCCGCATATAGACATACCTAAGGAACTTTTTCTGAATTTGTTTTAGCATATTAATATGTTTCGCTTGGTGCGGAGTCCACACACCACTGGCATACTCCAGCTTACTTTTGTTCTTACTTTTGATCTCTCCAGCCGGTCTCTCTCGACCCATCGCCTTGCACCGCAGCGGGGGGAATAGATTCATACGTCCTCACTCCTGGACACACTGACTCCCAGATTCCTACCCACTACCCACCCCTTATATCTTTTTCATTCCCAGAACTTCCTCTCTTTCCTTTCTCTAAAAAACCCTTTACACAGCATCCCCAAAGATGACATATGCCCTGAGGAAAACTATTTTCCTCAAGGCCTATGCTCCTGTGTGCAGCTAATGTAAAAAACAAGGTTTATATTTATTTGCGTAACGACTAAAAAACATCATTTAGACTTCGGTATCCACACTTAACGATCGTTATTCAAATTTAAGCTATGCAGTAATTGGGGAAACTGTGAAAGGGTAAAATAAAAACAATAAGTTTTTCGTCATAAATACCTATGTAAGTGGTCTAACCACAGTTAGATAATTCCTACAGAAGGCGAAACAGCTGTCACGCGTATTAATTAATAATTACTCAGCAGAACTTGTTTATAAACTGTTTTTGTAAATTAAATAATAGTATTACTAAATATATAAAGGAAATTAAAATTCAGTTCAGTTTCAGTGCTGCCAACCCGGGTATTTATTTTATTTTCATTTATGTACATAATTTTCTTCTACCCCCCCCCCCCCCCTCACTAGACAAAGTCTGTTCCGAGGCGGGTATTAATATTTAATTAAAATTGAGTTCTACAAATTGAACTTAATAACAATCAATAAATAGGTCTAAATTTGACTTGAGTTAAACATTCTCGACATTTTAAACAAAGGATAATGGTAACCATAATAATTCTTAGTAATGTTATTTGAGGAACGGCAATTCATTATTTCTGAGTCCATGGTATATAATTGTTTTCTTATTTCTAATCGTTCAGAGCTGTGCTCTTTTTGTTTATTTTAGAACATAAAAAATAATTTTAAAGGCTGGATATTCAACGTCTCCATTTCCAATGTTACGTCTATGTTTATCTAAAACAATAAACATTACATTTCATCTAACCTTCATCGCCTTTGAAATGAAAAATTTTTCGGATTTCTAAGTAATCTAACATAGGCGTAATAAATTGTTTTTCCGAGTAAGTCTGTGATTGTGCGATTCAAGCATGAACAATAAATGGGTTTTATTGTGAAACTATGATTTTATTCAGAATGTTTGGAAAAGCAATATTTATGATTGCGTTCGGCGTATTAAATTGAAGTATGTATTTATTCACACATGGTTCGTGAAATTTTTCGGTTCGCCAGCCTCGGCGTAACTCGCGGCCGGCCTTTGTGAATGACGATATAACGAGGTTCTTCTATATACGGTACACTTTTTATGACGGTAGGTATCGAATACCTATAATAAATTTTAATAACGCCATCCAATATGGTTTATGCGGACGACCAAAGGAATATGAAAAAGTTTCTGTGTATTCTACTCTGTAATTGTTTTGTATGTGAGTATCAGATATGATGGAGGAGGTAGTGGGGTTCTTTGTGAGGAAAGTTGTGAGACGGAGGATGAAATTGGAAGAAGGAAATCAGTAAGGGAAGATTAGGAAGTACCTACCCGGCTATTCAGCGCCCTTCAGGTGATTTTTCACAAAAACGGCGCCATATACATTATTTAATTATTATTATTAACCCTAGAAGCCTAATCTATTTTAGAGGTACATAAAGCCTTAACATATGTCTCAGAGGCGTACATATATAAATGACAGCCTGTATCCTAAAACACCTACTTATGTCCTATTTTTCGTAGGAAATTTAAGGTTGGGATATAAAATAATAAGAAAACTACAACCACAGTTATTTATTACAACAAAACAAAAAAAACTACTCTTATTTTCAAACTAAAAATTCAACTCCTTAAAAGTCAATTGAAATCTGTATTTTTTTTAAACAATTTATAATTTTTTTAACATTAATTACTTATTCTTAGGGCAAACATTAAAAGTTATCGACGAAATTGAATTTGATTAAATTTTATTTGAATTTAAAACGATTTTTTGACGACCTCCGTAGTACAGTGGGTAAGACTCTTGACTCACAATCAGGAGGTCGCGGGTTCGAACCCGGCATGCGCAAATAAATTTTATTTGATTAATTTGTGTTATTTCACAATTAATTCATTTAAAACAATATATAGTATATTTGCGGCATGTTCCAGAGTGGAAGATACTATCAGTATCGCCCTGGTGTAAGACCACCATTCAGAATTGAAACGTTGCTTGAAAATGGCTTTAGCCGTGTTTAGTGACCAGATCTGAATAGCCAGGTACTTCCCAACCTTCCTCTTCCCCACCTCCTTCCCCTCCCCACTACCTTCAGCCTCACAACATACCCCAATTGGGGATGCCATAGTCTCACTGGCTCCAGACGGGAGCAGTTGAGATTCTTGTGCGGTATTCACTGTAAAAAAAAAAAAAAAAATTAAATTAGAACCGAGTAAAAAGTTATACAAAGCCTAAACATACGCCTGGCCAGGCGTGGTGTAACTCAATAAATCAAAAATGGCGGGACTTACCTTAGCAACATCGGCAAGCTCCTGTCGGCCACTACGTTGGTTAAAGAGCACGAGGCGCTAACTTCAACCGTTAGAAAGAGTGAGAGAATTTTCGACTCAGTGTACGCCTCGCAGGCGTAGATAAGACTTCTAGGGTTAAGGTCGAATGTTTTTTTTCTGTGTGATCCTGTAAGGGAACGTACCCATACTACGTGACACGTTTAGGGGGGGGGGGTCTTCAAAATGTCACGCTCCATATAAATGAGCGGCGGATTGCTTAGGTTTTTGGTCACCGGGGCGCGGGGGGGGGGGGGGGGTTAAAAATTGCAAAAAGTTGGTCACGTAGTATGGGTACGTTCCCTAATAGGTTCAACTGCCCGGACGGAACCAGTAAAATTATGGCATTCCCGTGTGGGGATTTAATAAAAAAAACCTTAACTCCACACGGGAGGTCCTGAAGAAAATCATTTCGCTCAGGGCAGTCATCTTTGGGGATGCTGTGTTAAGGGTCTTTTCGAGGAAGTAGTGTACATATGGTAGTAGAGAGGAAACACAGCAAAAATCGTTCTACAGCCGAGCTGTTGAACTCAAGAACGAGTCGTAGAAACGACTTGTTCTTATCTGACAAATTTCAATCGTGTACAGATGATGGGCGCGCGTTTGGCGTGTTTCCCTACTATGCACCGGTGTCGAAGGGATGAATGATGTTAGTTATTCACTTTTAATTTCCAAAATTGTCTCTAAAATCGATTTCTTAAATAGCCTTTATTTTATAATTTAAAACCACAATTGAATAAAATTGGTCACATTCATACTAGATATTTGCTGTTAAGCCGCCGCTACCCAAATTTCTATCGATTTCTTACATATCTCCCCTTAAACATTTGAAGTTTTTAAGCTCTTAAAAAATATATATGTTATTTTTGAAGATAATATCTAGACGTGTTCCACGCCGAAACGCAAATTATATGAAATTCCCTCGATAGAAAAAAATTGCTAAGTACGCTCCGAAAATTATAAAAAGCACCTTCATTTCACTTATTTTAGAAGTTATTTATGTGAAAAAAATTACAGTGTTTCTTTAATGCTATTTTAGATGCTCCCTTTTTTATTAAACATTTTCACATTTTTCGCTTCAATTTTATCATTTTAAATATTAGCGCGCTCTCTCCAACATTCGTAATTGCATATATCTCCATCTTCTTTTGTCTGAGCGGGGATACGGTGCCTTAAACCTTTTGGTAAAAAAAAATATTATTCAGTTTGGTTGGGTATTTTTGACTCAAATCCAAAATTAAGTTTAGTTTGAAAAAGGTCGCGTAGCCGTTCCGTTCCGTTCGTTAAAATGGGTAAAAATGCTATTTTTTAAGATTTTCACGGCTAAAAGCATTTTCGTTATTTGTTTTTGGGGTGTTATGCCGTGTTGCGCTACCTCCTTCTTTAGCCAACGTTTCGGACATCGTTGCAGTGTCCATCATCAGGGCAGATCCGGCAGATCCGGTAGATGTGAAACGTTGGCTAAAGAAGGAGGTAGCGCAACACGGCATAACACCCCAAAAACAAATAACGAAAAATGCTATTGTTTAATTTTGTAGTACACGAACATAAGATTTTTTTAAATATCGAAATGCAACCTCCCATCAAACGCGTAAACCCCTACGCTGCTTGGCAATCTTCCAACTCACCCCTTGTCCGTATTTTATCATATTATAATATACATAGTACAAATATGTACACTTTTATGTACTTCAGTCCCAGTGATTGAGATTACTAATATGTTCGAGAAAACTCCAGTAAAGATCGAGTTTATCGATTACGAGTTGGTTTATGTACGTTATCATAAGGTTTAGGTCTATAGGTTTAAGGTCTTCTACTGCCCCCTGAAAGTCTCAAACGCCCACAAGGGGGCGTTATAGCCCACATTGAGAACCTATGCTCTAATCTAAATAAAAATAATACTTCGCCTTACAAAAAATAGTTTAATTTTATTTTCACGCCGCCAAGCGTAATATCGAGTCTCTGGGCGAGATTGGCTACGTGGGTCGCCTAGGCCTGTGATCGCTCTTGTAGATGAACGCCTTTGTGAACGTATTACTATAGGCTGCATTATCCATCCACTTGTGCCGGTCCATTGTCCTCTGCTGGGTAGATCTACTCACACGGTGAGCCACTCTGGACCTGGTATGACCTGACACAAAGAGGATGACGTCTGTTGCTATGCAGGCGATTTCTCACTTGAATTATTAAAGTTGAACCAACCTCTATTTAACCGCCACGACAAAAAACAGCGCATTAATAAATTACGGGGGATAATAGGGTATTTTCACCATCTTGAAAAAATTACCACAATGTAGGCTTTTTGTGTTGACGAATAAATTTTTTATAAAGGTTTAAAATGCGCCATTTTTTATTTGCCGCCAAAAACACATGCTCTTTTTGGTTCCATGATAACTCAGAATAATTCAAATTCAACACCCCTTTGAAAAGTCTTTAAAAGTTATGAAATAAAATTTTTGAAAAAATCCCGTAACTTAACCTAACGTAGCCTATTTAACCAATTAAAAAAAATACAACTTTTAATGAGTTTTCAAAGGGGGTGTTGAAGATGCGTGATTCTGAGTTGTCCGGTCACCATTCTTTTTTGTGAATGTGGCGTGGTTGACGTCATACTGGCCAACGTCGGTGATTACGTCGATGTCAAGTTTAATTTGAAACTCCATTTTAATTTTAAGTTTTTCTCTTATATATTCACTAACATTATAGTTTTATTTATAAACAAGTCTGACCTGTAATTATTTTTATGAATGACAGCTGTTTCGCCTTCTGAAGGCATTATCAAGCTATGGTGAAGCCACATTTTATAAATAAACTGTTTTTACAAATTTAATAATGATAAACACCAGAAAAACTTTAAATTTTAATCTTCCGCATATTTCGAACGGTATGTACCTAATCGTAATTTGTGAAAATACGCCTTTTAAGTGATCATTGCGTCACGTACCTTTTTTTAAGTCTAGCTCTCCTGTGGGTTGTCGATGAATTCTGTGAAGGATTAGGAATTTTTGTTTTAAATACAGGTAAATGGCGATGAGGCATATAACTGGCAGGGGAAGGGCAAAAATAGACTGGATGTAGTAGACGAGGAATTTCTGAGGTTAGAATGTTGTTAATTTTAGTTTCAATTTAGGTACACGGTACACCCTCTGTTCTATTAAATAATTCTCTGCGATTTTATAATTTGTACTCGGTCAAATTGTGTGAGGTAAGAGGATTACATTTGGTTTAATTATTCAGTTTGCGCTTACGTAATTTTAGCCATCTTTATGATGTGTTCGATCACGTTAACTAGGTCGGGTAGTTGAGGGTTAAGTCACTTCAATGTATAAGCATACCGCTGATGGATGTGTTGTAATCTCTCTTTCAGTCAAATGCTTTCATCAAATTTTCATCAACCGGACCTTAAAAATACCAACGTTTCAATTCTGAATGGTGGAGGTGCACTCTGGAACATGCCGCAAATATGTTATACATTTTTTAAAATGGTTAAAATTGTGAAATAATACAAATTAAACATATATTTTTTGCGCACTCTGGCATTTGAACCCGGTTACTAGTCGAGAGCCTTGCCCCTCGACCACGGAGGCTGTCAAATTATTTTCAAGTCGTGCTCAACTCATTAGTTTACAAAATTTAAAAAAAATTATGAGTTCGGACAGTATTTATAATTCGCTGTTTAAAAACCGGTAAGGGGAAATGCAAAATGTACGAGAGTAGACCGGTGTTAGAAGTGTGGATGAGCTATTCCGGGCAGCGCAAGATAGACATACATTTACCAGAGTGATCACCAACGTCGCGTCGGGGGGACCTCATAGGGCACACGAAGAAGAAGAAGGTGAAAATATCGCTGTGCTGTTATATAATTTTGTTGTGTATTTAATATGTTTTTGTGAATAAATATTCGCAGCGGAGTTCGCTATGAAAATTATTAACTTGCTCACAGAGAGTCGTGAGGAACAGATCTGAATATTATAATTTTACTATTGTTCAAATATCATTTGCTATAGTGTGTACTTTGTTCTGCCTGAAAGTAGTTAACTATATACTGAAATAACGTTGTGTATTCAAAGATTAAAAAAAAACGTACTTTGAGTAATTTGGTTTGCGAAATTAAAAAGCTTTGGCCACGGTCTGTCACCATATTTTATTAATTTTAATAATTATTTTCAATATTGATTAAAATTTGCCTGCGGTGCACGACAGGGTGGTTGGTAATTCGATTCACTTTACAGGCGATTAAACCGAGGATACTTTGCGGGCGACCAAAGGACGTTCCTTTGACTGGCGCGCGATGTTTCAGGCGGCGAACGTCGCTTGCGATCGCCCTGTGTGCGGATTATGACGTGGTATCAATAGGAGAAGATGATAATATGGTTGACGGAGGCAACCCGCCAAATTGATCCCCGCACAGTGACTACACTTTAAAGCATTTGGACATCAATGTTTAAGCCTTTTTTATTCCAGTAATTAAGGATGGTTTTCGTGCAATTTGCGCAGCTTTTTCCGCCTAGAATTTGTAGTTCAATGCATTTTTTTGTTAATTTCCATCGAGTATTATGAAAATTTAAATATCTTTTTATCATCAAAAATAAAGCACGACATATTGATTGGTCCATGTTTTTCAAATAAGTAAAAAAAAGTAATTATTCGAACGCAGCCTAGTAAATAAAATTTATGTGAAAATGATAAAAAGGAACAAGCACACAATGCTTTTTATTTAAAGTTTTTGTTTTGAGGCTTCTCTCTGTAAAAAAAATCTTAAAATATTGTTAATTATGCACTAAAAACTTTGTTTTGTTGGAATATGATTACGGGTTGCCTCGATAGCTTCGTGGTTTAGAAAAGAATCGCCTGGTTACTGGAAAATCATATGATTATCTTACGCGTGTAATTTGACTGTTTAATTTTTAATTTGATCCTTCATAATACGAATGCGATATTTTCATTCATCCCCAGATAACAAGAGAAGCTATACAAGTCATATTCTCAGTATGTTAAACGATAACGATTACCACCCATTATTAAAACATCTCTCGAAATAACCGTATTCGCAATTTCCCTGGCACACATTCTCTTTTATCTCAAATATTCCTCCCGTCACCCAACGCTGTCCTTGCGCGGTGTATTCATTTACACATCCGTTCTGTAAGGGGGTAATACAATTACCCCAAAACGAGAGTTTTTTGCGATATTTAAGTTGTATTTTACATCACGTACTCAATAGTTTAGGTAATCCTAGAAAAAAACTATTCGGTAATCGATTTCAATTGAAAAAAAGTATTTTTGAAGATATTAAATTATATCTATCAAATTCCGACGAAATTATAACCCCTCCCCCAGTTCTCCACCACTTTAAAAACAAATTCCTCACCGCGGCGCGAGTGCCTTCGTAAAAGGTGCATTTTATTGGAACTGGAAAGGGTTACAACAGTGTATAATTGCGTGACTTTTTTCGTACTATCTATTTTGCCGTTTTGCATAAATTAATGGTAGACTGCTGGGCGAAGTTGAGTGAGCTACGCTTAAAAAAATAGTTAGTAACTATGTCTGTGGGTTACTAGAAATGGCGAAAGGAATATACACGGTCGCTTCTCGATTATTATTATCTCGGGGGACTTAGTGACCCCTTTTCGGATTGTACATATTTTTTATCTTCACGGTGCGTAATGGTTAAAAACGGCCTTGTGGTGGATTACCACAGTTTTATTTAACAATTTAAATGAGGATACCTACCCCTGTTACTAAAACGTCTAAAAATTGGTCGTATGGAACCATTGTAATAAATAACATAAATAAATTCTTCAATTTGCAGTGGAACTAAAATAAAATGTTTGTATTTTGTAACTCGCCTTTATTTTGAAAGGGTATTATTTATTGCCTCGGTTTTATATATTTTATTATTATTAGCAACAATGAATTTGGCGGGTACATGTTGTCCCTGTTTCAATTTATCTGCTGGTACGTGACGATCGTTACGTTTGTTAGACCCTCAGCATTTTTTTGTTATTTTTCAACACGCGATGGTCGGCTGGCTAACACGTCTCGCGAGAAAACTGAGTTACTAGGCAAAATGTTCGCGGAAAACTCAACTCTTTTTAAGATAACGGAGAAACTTCCCCTTTTATTCCGCACTGCGTTTTCCAAATGAAGAAACTAATGATCCGGAACAGGGAGGTTCTCCGTATCTTAAAAGAGTTGAAAGTCGACAAAGCCAGCAGTCCTGGTGGAATACGTGACCTGGTCTGCAGGATTAACTCCAGTGCTCTCAAAATTATCGAAACTCTTACTCATAAATGGAAAGGTGCCAGATCTCTGGAAAAGGCGATTGTCCACCCGATCCCTAAGAACGGGGACCGCTCCGATCCTTCCGTTTACCGCCCCACAGTCATCACTTCCATACTCTCAAAGGTATTGGATATGTGACGCATATTTGGGGACGGTACTTGGAACGTTTTGGAGAAACTCAAACCGTCGGTTTGGATATCTTCAAAGCCTTTGCTAGGATCTGGCACCCGGCGCTTATGGGAAGTTACCATCGTATGGGATCCATCCAACTCTGCATAGTTGGATTGCGAAATTTCTCAAGGAGAATATAATTCAAACCGTAGTTAACAGCTCTTCTTCCTCTCCGCACCAAATCAATGCGGGGTTCCACAAGGATCTGTGCTGTCACCAACGCTGGTTTTGTTTCACATCAACGATCTTGTTGAATGTGAACCCTAAAGTTAAAGTGTGTGTACCAATTCATTGATATGCTGACTACAGCGTTCACGAGGATTATCTTTTTGACAAGCCCCCTTCCACTCGTGATGTCCGAACAACTCGGGAAATTTTAAGACAAAAATTTGACCATTACATCGAGAAGGTTTGTGGGTAAGGCCGACCTGGTCAGTTTCAACTAATTTCGGCAAAGAGGGAGATCAATGACTATCAGGTGTAATTTGATGGAAGCACCCTCCCCAATAAAGACTCCATACCTTACTCGAACAAAAATTGTCCTTATAAATCGAAAAGTAATAATATTAATGGCTTGTATTTGGACTGCTTTTCTAAATCAAATAGTTATCGTAGTTATAGAAAAAGAAAGAAATCACTAAATCTAATGAAATTTGGAGGACTGGTTTGGGTACCGCCGCCCCGGGAACCATTTATGGGATAACACACCTGCCATAGGTCACCCCGAGTGGTTCGCTACATTTGGTCACTTAGCAGGGGTGCCCGGGATCATGGGGTGAGGTTTGTCTAGGTCTTGGCGGCCTTAAAACCTCAAACGGCCGGAGAACTTTTGTCAGTCTACTGCGTTGCGGACCGGATCGGGAGAGACTGATTGAGAGAGACCTTTACCTCTCCAGCCGGACTCTAGACCTATTGCCTTGCACCGCGATGGAAGAGACGGATTCATATATTCGTCACTCCGGAACACATTGACAGATTTCAGATGTTACAGATTTCAGGGAACTAGCGATTAAACTAACAACGATATTATCGTTTATCTTTTTCCAAGAAATTTTCTGAGTTCATCGTGAATGCTCCACATTGTAAAACATACGAACATATATCACGATTTGCGATTAATATATACTCTAATTATAAGCAATAATTATCAGTCTGAAACACTCATCAACATTGAAAAATCTTCCGAGAAAAGATACTTGCCGCCAACGGGACTTGAACCCGTGTCCTTCTGATTGCTTGTCTAAACGTTAGTTTATAAATTAAAAATAATAATTAATATTTGACAAGTTTAAGTATTTCCCCAACAAATGTAGTCATAATTTGTCTCGACGCCACCGAGCGAGGGATTTAACACTTACAATGTCTCTCTCGCAAAAATAACGGTTGGTTGTTTTCAGGTGGAAAAAATATAATAAGCAGTAATTGTTGAATGAAACACTAGTATATATTGAATTATTTGGCGGGTATTTGATAAGCCCCCATAGCTCAGTGGTCAAGAGCAGCTGACCGGCAATCAGAAGGACACGGGTTCAAGTCCCGTTGGCGGCAAGTATCTTTTCTCGGAAGATTTTTCAATGTTGATGAGTGTTTCAGACTGATAATTATTGCTTATAATAATTGTTACCCTTTGTGCTATGCATAAAAATCTTGTCTAAACGTTAGTTTATAAATTAAAAATAATAATTAATATATACTCTGTATATTATTTGAAGTCTGGTCTGGGTTTTACCTTAATAGTCAATTTTGAATGTAAATTGTCGTGACTTTACGGAGGTCACCCAAAAATATATCCTAAGGTAAGCAACCAATTAGGTAAGCGAAGCTCGCTAATTTAATAGACCTCCAAAGGGGATGGGACCCTTCCCCCCCTTCAAAATACGTCTAAATCATTTATTAGGGACATCAAACGCAAGACTTGTGAATCTTTTTATATTAATTTTAACTAGCGCAGACCCGTAAAAATAAAAGGATAAATATAAAAGTAAAATATATTTCCACTGCCGAAAATCGAGCCCCCACCAAGCAGTTGGTGACAACTATACTGATTATAATTAAATAGACCAAATCACTATTACCATCAACTATCGCAGGTAATACGCGTTTTCAACCCACGACAAAATATCCGCGACAAAATATCCGCGACAAAATATCCTACGGACAAAATATTCTCCAAAAAAATATCTACTAAAACCTAACCCAACTTTACAGGATGTCTTTATTATTTTTGTCCCTTTTTGCTATTTTTTAACAATAATTTATTGTTTGTAGGATGGCTGTATTATTTTTGTTCCATTTTTTGTTAGGTTAGGTTAGGTTTTAGTAGATATTTTGTCGCGGGATGAAAATTCGCGGAACCACTATCGTAAGAACGGCGGTATAAATTCATTAAATATACTGACAATAGAATTACGTATTTTGAATGTTACGTACTCTGCCGTTGTAAGTAAAAACTAGTGACCGACCGAAGGTTCGGTTTCGGTTTCGGCAAAAAAATCTAGTTTCGGCATCAGACCGAAATCGAAACTTTTTTAGCCATGTTAAAAATCGATCGTTTACTGTTATTTGGCTTATTTTTTTACACTTATTCAGAGAGTTAACATGTAGAACTTTTCGTTCGGCTGACTTCTGGTGATTAATATTGGCAAATGTTTGTTCGAAGAAGCTGTTAACATGTTTGTTAATTTTGATTTGTTTTATAGCAGTAATATCAAAAAAAAATTTTTTTTTTTACATACTTCAATTATTGTTTTTTTATTTATTTCATTTAATACGTTTAAAAAGAATTTTGTGATTGTAAGCGCAATAAAAATTAAAATACTCAATTATTGATGTCCTTCTTTTATAATTAAGTGTTGATTGTTGACAATTTTTTGTTCCAAGAAGTAGTTAACATATTGTTATTTTTTTATAAATTTTGTTTGTTTTATAGAATTAATATTAAAAAAAAACAAAAGGATATTTTTACATAGTTGAAGTTTGTTTTTCTTTTATTTAATTTAACACGTGTTAACTGTCTGAATAAGTGTAAAAAATAAGCCAAATCGATTAAACAATCGATTTTTAACGTGTCTAAAAAAGTTTCGGTTTCGGTTTCGGCCGAAATTGAGACAGACACCGAAGATTCGGTTTCGGTGGAAAGTCCTGTTTCGGTCGGACGCTAGAAAAATAACAGTGTCTTCCTCGAGACTCTCTAGGTTTTTGCTTATCACGGCAGTACTCACATCAAGATATTATACATATATAGTTTATTAACTCGGTATAAAAATATTCTAGAATGTTTTTATTTCGTAACTTATTAACAACGAATCAATTGTTTTCAGTTTGCAGTGGAATATAATTGAGCTTTACTCACAAATTTTAGAGGTTTGAAATATCAATAAAGAACTCCAGTCCATTTTTTTAAATCAATGTTGAATCGCTAACTTTAATATTAATAGGTACATGAAATTCACGCCTGCGTAATTACGTCCTGATTCCCTTTCTAAGGAAGGTATTCTTAAAACTCTGTTTTCTTTTTCTCTTCTTCAATTTCTTACTACAATTACAATTTCTGCTCTCCGGAAGATTAATGAAGAGTGAAAACTTTGAAAAAAAAAAGATATTTATTGTCCATCTTGATCAATTTCTTTTCTCCTAAAATTGTTTGAAATGTTTATAAGGGTCGCACAATTTCATAGGTAGGTATGTACCTTTCTTTTGGTTTTCAAGGCAGCACTACCGGAGCAGCAAAGCTCTTTTTCACATCTCAATATAATTTTGTTATCAAAATATTGTTTTATGGGATGTGTGTTGAGTTTTTCAATTTGTAAATTCGGAGCGGTCAGTTGTGGAAATTCGAACATTCATTTTGGAGATCCTTTTTTGGAGTTTTTGGAGGTTATTTCACATCCCTATTCTACTGATCTTGCTTCATCGAAATCACCGCATTTCTTCAGGAGTCGTGACGAAACACTTCCAGAACATTAGGATTCAATCGTATACAATTCCAGAGAATATGTGTTGGTCTATTAACCTTAGTTGACTTCGTCACTGTACTCACACAGATGCATAACTTACATATATACACCGTGTTTTGTTTGGATTTTAATAAATTATTTAAAAAAAAAAACAATTCGTGATTACTTCATAATTTAAACGATTTTTTCACAATTCAATAGATATTGTTTTATTTTATCAATACTGAAGTTTATTAAAATAGTTTATACCAATGTGATAATTTTCAGTACTGAATTCAATTGCATAATAAACAAAGACAAGCGCTCTTAGAATATTCTAATTCAGTGAACATCTAAACTTGTTGTCCCTTCTCCGTTAGTCACAATAAGTAGGTGTAAAAGAGACAAAGGACATCGCGCATAACTTATGTATATATTTTTAAATCATGTGATTAATGGAAGACATATCTATGTATATTGATTGATATGTCTTGTATTATCAGCATCAATCAGCCTTTCTTTATATTCTATAACCTACATTTATTAGTAGTACACGTATGTAGGGTTCCGCTCGTTTTCATCCCACGACAAAACATCCCCGACAAAATATCTACTAAAACCTAACCTAACAGTCATAAAAAATGGGACAAAAATAATGCAGATATCCTCTAAAGACAATAAATTATTGTTCAAAAATAGTAAAATGGGACAAAAATAATACGTAACGACAATATATTTTTTTAAATAGTTATCAGGCTTCAAAAAAAGGACAAGGCGAATTACGCAGAACAGTTTACTGTACAAAGGGATGAAATTATATAATAAGCTACCAGAAACTTTAAAGTCCACACCAATTGGAAAGTTCAAGACGTATTGTAGGAGCTACATAAAATTTAGTTTGCAATATGAAATATTATAATTAATTAGAAATTTGTAAACTTAAATGTGCAAATTACTAAAATAAAATTAATAAATAAAATAAAATAGAAAGAATTCAGCGTAGTGGATATACATTTTGTCCTTGGGATATTATGTCGAGAGATATTTTGTCGGAGGATATTTTGTCGGGGATATAAATGGTATGAAAAGTACAATAAATAAATTGTAGCAGAAAAACTGACACAAAATAAATCCATTAATAACAGTGCGATCTTAAAATAACCACTTTTCCACTTGCGATATCATGCACCCGATCAATTTGGAACCTATATGAATAGGTTACGCTGTAAGCATTATGTAACAATATTATTTTATAAGCATCATATTATACACTTTCTGTCCTTCTTGTTACAATAAGCAAGACGAAGGACTGTTCCTCACGGTGGCAGCGTGTACCGATGCATAAATAATATCAATGCTAAGCTTTTTTTATTGCAGTCAACTCTCGCTGCTTTACTATCTAATGTGGTCAGTGGTCACCCGACAGTTGTTGACACCCCGACAGTTGATTCCCCGACGTTGATCAACTGACAGTTGTCCTCCGACAGTTAATCCCTCTTCATTTGGTCTCCGAAATTATACTTATATGAAATTCTAATTTTTTTAACATTATTTACCAATTTCAAACCTCAATCGATGTAAAAATATCTTTCATAATAAGATGACATGGATATCAAAGAATATTTACAGTGTCGTTTTTTGGTACTAGTACGCTGCTATATACAGTATATAGACAAGTAGTTTTATCCTTGAAAATATGTTTTATAATTTCGTTATTAGGCGGTACCCCTTCTCTGCACAGTCCTTCGGGGACACTTAGTTATGTTTTGTGTAAGTAGGTATTTTTCCTAAACCCACTGCATATTGCCCTTTCCCCCTCTCCACACCCTCCTCTCCCCTCCCTTCTCCAGCCTCCCACCTCCCGAATTCCACACATTCATTCCCGGTACATTCAGTGTTCAAACTGTTCGCGTGCCACCTACAAGTATAACAATTTTTTATACAAATTTCATAATGCCAGAGCTCAACAGTAGTTTTATACAAAATAAGGAACAAAAAAAATAATTATCCTATTTGGTTTAGAGTTCAGAAGTTATGCGCATACCTACATTTCGGCGATTCATTTTTAGAGATACATATTATTAACTTTGACGCCAACAAAGCACTCTTTTTAGGATGAATTGCCTAATTAAAAAAAAAACATCGTTTCGTCAACAATTTATTTGCTTTTCTTCTGACATTTGCAATAACTCGATTTTGTTTGGTACAGAAAACGTATGATAAATAATTTCATAACGCCAGAGCTTACCATTATATACAGCCTATGCAAATGATGTAGCTTTCAATTAGTGAAAGAATTTTTTAGTCCGTTCAGTATTTTTTGCGTGAAAAAGGAACAAACATCTATACATACATACAAACTTTCGCCTTTATAATATTAGTAGGATTATAAGCATTCCACGTGAACGGAGAAATGAAGAAACATTTTTATTACTGCGAAAAGTGTATGTAGGTAAAACATATAATATTACAAGGAGTTGTTTTTGTTGTTGATAAATTGAAATAATGTGAATACCGTATTTTGAGAAAAACATGAGATTGCTTTCATCTCCTTATTAGGAGGCAGATTTATTACTTATTTATTAAATATGAAGTTTGCGCTTCCCTAATTCTATTCCGTCAAACCTTTCCGAGAAACCCTTATTTACGTCAACGTACCTAATGCTAGCTTTTTCTGGGGCTCTCTTCTTTCATAAACTCGAGAATAAATTGTGATATTAATCGGGTATATTAATAGAGATATTTATTCATTCTTTAATTATTATCGATTATTTCATATTTCGAAACATTTAGAATAAAAATATATATATATACTTATTTTTACAAGCCGGTGTCATTAAATTCCGTTTAAATAAAATTTCATTCTAAACATTTTGGCTCATCCATCGTTTGATTTTATGTTAATTATCCTTTTTTTACATTAGCTCCACACAGGAGGCCCTGAGGAAAATAATTCCCCTCAGGCCCTATTTCTTCTTTGGGGATACTGTGTGGAGTGTCTTTTTAGGAAAGGAAAGAGAGGAAGTTCTGGGAAAGAAAGGGGTATTGGGGTGGTTAGGAATCTGGGGGTCAGTGTGTCCAGGAGTGACGGACGTATGAATCCATCCCTCCCACTGCGGTGCAAGGCGATGTTCCGAGAGAGTACGGCTGAAAAAGTCAAAGGGACTCCCTCAACCATTCTCTCCCGATCCGGCTGCCATGCAGCTGGTGGGCAGACGCATCCGCCACCAAGACCCCGACAAACCTTACCCCATGAACCTGGGCACCCCTGCTTAGTCACCAAACGTAGCGATCCACTTTGGGTGACCTATGGCAGAGGTGTTGTTTATCCAATAAATGGTACCGACGGCGGCAGTACCCATACCTGCCTCCCAAATTAGGTGTAATTAATTTGTCTCCGAGCTCGTTATGACGGAGTATTGAGGGGTCGAATGTTTCGAATATTATGATATTTCGATTATACCCATCTAATAGATTCTAGATATTCCTCTTTCTACCTATTGGAAAAATACTTTCAGTTATTGATGTAGCCTCAGCCATTGAGCTTAGCAGTGTACACTTCAATTTAAATAAAATTAAATTGTAAATTAAAATCAAAATATATATGGCCTGTTCTTGTTAAATATTTTATTTATATTTAGGGTGTACATTATGTATCTACTTAAAAGCGTTTCCAATATGTGTTTGCGTAACTGGAAATAATATTTTCACAGCCAATTAATTGATGCAATTCTGCATACACACAATACTGCATTTAAATGGTAATATCGCAGTTTCCACGTGGGAATATCAGATTTGATATTTCGTGTTATTCAGAATTTTTCAATTTTTATTAGCATAAAAAGCTCGAGCTCCACCAATTTTTTGTAGCAGAGTAACGGTACTTCATATTTTATGTAATTATGTACTTACACAACATGATGATTAAAACGTACGTTTTGAGAGTTAGAGATTTAAAAAAGCTATTTCACTCGCTTTTTGGTACATTCATATTATACATGTTCATTGTTCATCCTAGTAGTTACATTTCTTGTTGTTTTCAGTACTAGAAGTAGAAACTAGTGAACAATAGGAAACTGGACAATCTGTGTCACGTAGATAATTAAAAAAAGATTAAGAAAAAAAACTTTAAAAAATGTTTATCGGGAATGTCAGGGTTAAGAAACTACCTTTTTAAAATCTGTCATGGAAAAAAACTATCTTCGGACTCGATTTACTAATAGTAAACGAAAGTTGAAATCAAGAAAGTTTTACCACAAAATTGACTTCAAATGTGATGTAGAGATTCCATCCATGATGTAAAGATGTCCAAATGTGATGTAGAGATTCCATCCATTATTTAAAGATGTCCAAATGTGATGTAGAGATTCCATCCATGATGTAAAGATGTCCAAATGTGATGTAGAGATTCCATCCACGATGTAAAGATGTCCAAATGTTGAGATTCCATCCTTGATGTAAAGATGTCCAAATGTGATCTAGAGATTCCATCCACGATGTAAAGATGTCCAAATGTGATGTAGATTCACCAGTTTCTTTCTTGTGCCACTAGAGTCCCGACTCCATGTACAAAGTATAAATAGTAAGTAATCCTACTCTAATAAATGAATTTATACAATTAAATTACTTATGGAGAATGTACATCATATAATTTATCATTTATTTTCTTTCCGCCTTGAAAAATTATCCATTTACACTGTACTGCTTAAAAAACAGTTTCTACTTTAACATATTTGCATAAATATATCCGTTTTCCATTTTGTCTTTCGCGTCTATAATCCGGCTTACCCTTGAGCGTCTTCCCCAATCGGGTTTAAACCGCAACTCTTCTGCGCCGCGGCTCCGCTGAATATTTTAAATACATTCGCGTTGAGGTGAACTATTCTATCCTCGTCTCCATTTTCAATATCCCACCCTCGGTGTTGGTGTTGGTGGGGGGTGGTGTGGAGGCGCCTGGTGAGAAAATGCGCCGAGAGTTGAATCGGCTCTACCCGCGGGCGATACACATTCATGAAACTCTGCTGAGATATTTGTATTCTAGCCGAGTTAAGGCTGATGCCCAATTTGCAAACTTTTTGCAACAAGGCTCTGGCATTAAGGAGCAACTTTGAAAAGGATGACGCATCTATAACCAAAACCGTCACTCTTTTTCTCTCTGTTATTTCATTTTTCCTTTCAAATTATTTTCGTTCTCTATTATTATTTTTGTAGAAAAACAGTTTTTCAATGATTTTGTTGACGCTATCGATTTTCTTCCTCTATGCCTTTGTTCTCATTTGTATTCAATAAGAGTAGTAACTTACTACCCGCCTACGCCCGAGTCTCACCACTTTTTGGATTTTTTCAATATAATTTCTATTTGAATTTTTTCAGTGAAATTGGTAGGTATGTATTAGTCAAGTAGTTAAGATTAGAAAGAAAAAGCGGTAGGTTTGTAATTTCATATTTCTAGATCTAACTTCCCAACAGTTTTGCTTCTTCAAAATAAAAAAACAAACAGATTTTATGTATTTCGCACCATAGACATTCATATGTTTATGATTTCGCACCCAATTTCTCCTAAATATTTTTTTCTTCAGAATTTATTTTTGTACGAGTTTAGTTTTTATGTTTTTAAAGCATACATACATAATGGAAAATTATGTGATTTCGTTCATGGAAACTTATTATTCTGCGCATCAAATCAGAAATATCAAACTTAACCCCTCAAGCTAAATTGTTCTCTTTTCGACACAACTCATATAGGTCTTATAGAAATAGTTGTGTCTCCCTCACTATCGTAGTGAGAAATATGATCTTAATGGTATTGGAAAGAGAAAACACCACGCTATATATTCCAATCTAAAAGTTAACCAAAAATAATATAAAACCTAAGTTTCCGACCGCATGTTAAAAAAAAAATTAAATTTTGTGATTTAAAAAAATATATATTTTTACATGAAACGACAAAAAGTAAAGTGATAATAAGGTTTATATGCATTTGTCTAATAAAATGTGTGTTTTATTTTTATTTTTTAACGTTACCAGCAATTTTAGTTACATGAATATAATAAGGTGAGCCGTTTTAAAACTTCTTAAAGTTTGCTTTCAAAATTTTTGTACTAAAATGTACAGTTTCTAATATAGCGTATTAAAAAATACATTGAAAAATATTTCTACTTATGTATTGAAAATATGTTTCTATTATATTTTTGAAAATAGCGTATTTCATCACTTTTCAAAACCCAGTTTTCGGATTTTACAAATGTTTTGTTTATTTGGATTTTAATGCAACAGGAAGTATTCTGACCTACTGACAGAATATGGTCGAGGCCTGAGGGGTCAATGAACCGAAGTTACCATAAAAATTATTGGATTTAACGCACTTCGTGATATTTGCCATTTTTCCAAACAAAACTAATAAAGAAATCAAAATAACAACTGTCGAAAATCCCAGCGAAAGTTGTCCCAACTGTTTTTGTGACAGTTTCATTAGCTGAGTAATTCGACGAACCGAACTTTTTCTTGTTTCCCATTTTTGTTATAGGTATAAGCCCCACGAGGTACTTTTTTACTAATTATTGCTGTCTTTCTATTCGTTGATTCATTATTTTTATGAGACTCACAGCATAACTTTCGCCATAAAATGGTCGTTTTATTAATCAGACTACTAAAATAAGGTTATTGAAGTATTGTTTTATTAGTTTTTCTACTTCTTGTGATATTAAATCAATTTCAAGATATATGGAGAGTTTGAAATAAATATGGCTTCCCTAGAGTTGTGTAAGTTTTTTCTCTCTTTTAATGTACTCTTTTTTGTCTACCTATTTGTTTTTATTTTTGTTTGTAATTAGTTAAGGAGGCAGTCAGTCCACTGTGAGTGGGCGGTAAAAGGGGGTATTTTTCGTAATTATTTTCAAGCAAACGATGAATGGAATCTTTTTTATTAAAACTCACAGTCAATATGTATACATATAGAAGACTGTATACAGATTTTTTACATGAATCTAAAGTATGGTTTGCGCTGTACGCCGCTTTCAACAAGACACTCCGACGAAATTGCTGCTCGCTGGTAAACAAAACAATAAATGGCGGACGGGCAATTTTTATTTTCGAAAAAAATGGAAAATTTTCATCGTTCATAAAAAAAGAAGGGGCTTTTTATAAAAAAATCCCTGCGTGGTGCCATAGAGACCGGATCTTCGAACAGTTTAAGACTTGGTGCATGCAAATCAGATGTAGGTTTAGTTTTTTAATATGCTGTCAACCAGGTTGAAAAAAGTAGTTTCGAGAAAAAAGCGTTCAAAGTTTTGCTGAAGAATAATTCAACACACAAACTTTTTCAAACGGTTTCACTTAAAAATGCTGTATCTATGTCAATTTTACGAATTTATTTAAAACATCTGGTGAGGGTATTCTTAACAAAGCATCGTTCAGAAAATGAAATAAAAAAATAAACTTTTTTTCACAGTGGGCTAGTGCCTTAAGCCTTGCTTATACTTGACTAGAACCGATTTTTATCACAATTTATCTCTTATTACCTGCTTACTTGTGACTTTTAATCGAAATTTATGAATTTCGCGCTGATATTATTCATCCGCTAAATTTTAATTTGATTTATTGGGTGTTTTCACAGCACAGGACGAACTATGAAAAATCTTTTTTTTATTATAACAAAATTGTGCAAGCTTTCACGAAATTAAATTATACTGCTTTGATATTTTGCCATAATAACACCCATGTAAGGAAAATATGCTGGAACAACTTTCAATTTTACTGAAAGAATAGTTTAAAATAGAAATACACGACATATGCTTTTGTGTGTCAACAAATATAAATTTTATCAAAAATGTCGTAGTTCGATTCGTGTAAAAGCTTTTTGGTATAAAATAAAACTGTTTATTTTTCACACACCGCTGACATGAGAGCAAACAGACTCCTAAATCCGATTCCAGCAATTTTCTTAAAAGGTGTTATAGGTGGCGCTTGCATAGCTGGCTTTATTACCAAACTCCGCTCCCAGTCGAGCGGCCAACTGCGAGGCCCTGTTCCAACAGAGATTACCTACGCCGCACCGTGTGGTGACAAATGTGCACTGGAATTTGTAATCTGGTCCTCCCGACTTCCAGCTTTCCGATTCCCAACACACCGAGGTCGCAATCGCAAGTTTAGCTAACCAAAAATATTTTCGTAAAAATGAGATGTCATCATCGTTATCATAATCCTCTTCTTCATCTTTGTTCCGTTTGGTCTGTATTATGGGACTATGGCCCGGTCCGTGAACCCAAGGACCCATCGCTTCGATAAGTCTTGGACTTCAGCGACCTCCATTGCGTGCCCAGCCTCACCTAGAAAAATGGTTTGTTTTTATGGTGCTCATTTTTATCGTGATTTTTTTTTATGTAACACCTCACAAGAGCGCCCCGATCTGTACTGTGCAATAGCACCCCCCACATGGACACTGAAGAGCTACCGTGCCACGTGCCACTTTAGCCGCCGCGCAGAAAAGTCTCACAGTTAAATGCGCTGTAAACCGTTATCTTAAGGTGTTACTAAAAAGATTTCATAATCTACTCTTCCATAGATGGCGCGAGTTTAATTATTTTAGGGAAAAACGCTTTTTACAAGTAGTGTCTTAAAATATTGAATGAATTGTTAGCGCCCGTTCATACCTACTCTGAATATGAATAAATAGTTTTGTCCGTAAACAAACTCAAATCTTTCAAGAAAGGCTAACAAATACAATATTGTATCTGTGATTCAATCCAATATTGTATTTGTTAGCCTTTCTTAAAAGATTTAAGTTTGTTTATGGATAAAACTATTTATTCAAGTGCACGGGCGTGACAATTAATTGGCACGGGCGTGACAATTAATTGGGCGTGCAGTGACAATTAATTCATCTTAATATTTTAAAGCACAACTTGTAAAAAGCGCTTTTCCCTAAAATAATTAAACTCGCTCCATCTATGAAAGAGAGGAGTATATTTTAAGTATCACCTCAATTTCTATCTTTACTTTTGCCTGGAGTGGTGCGTGGCACGGTCGTTCAGAAGTCTCCATGTAAGGGGTGCTAATGTGTGTAAAGACGGGGGAACTATGTCGCTACCCGGTTGGGCAGCGTTGTGAGGCGGAATAAGGTTGAGGCTGTAGTGAGGGATTTATTAATGCTGGTCTTAAAGAAACTCGGATTATGTATACATTGTAAAGTTTTGTATATATTCATTAAGGGGCGTACATTCATTACGTGAGCTCAAAAAAAGGGGGGGAGGGGGTCAGCAAAATATCGCGTTACTTGAAATGGTCCAAATTTATTGAAGTAGTCCAAATTTATCTCACCAACGTGGGGGGGAGGGTCTAGATTGGAAGAAAATCTGATCACATAATTAATGTATGCCCCTTATATTACTTTATGATACATGCACTACATTTTATCCTCATTTTCTAATTTAAAGTGTGTTTTTTTTTGTAGGTACATAGCAATCATTTATTTTTTCTCTGTTATTTATGTGCAATATTTGTGTAATAGTGTGTAAATATGTTATAGTGTATAATGATTTTTTTTTTAAATTACTACTATTAATGTTTTGGCCAATTAGTGTTAGGACTCGACCTATGTGCAATTTCACGCCCCGAGCCGTGTTCCAGATCCGCAGAACGGGGTCGAGCAGAACTACTCTCTCTGATTTTAAAACTTTCTTTGTTTATTGTTTAGCCTTCACCTTAGAGAAAAAACTGCGCAACGTCCAACTTTTTTCTACTTATTTCTTTGAACAATAATAATTGTGGTTTTTAATTAATCGTTCCCGCAAAATCCTCGTGCTGCTTCTTCGCCGAACTTTTATATTTTATGCGAAATATAAAATTTGTTTTATGAATGTTTAATTGAGTTGTTAAAGCACGTAAAAATTCTTTTTAGCCGGCAATTTTTCTCCGAGGAGATTTTATCGGATCCTATTTATCTTTTCGTAAAACCGGCTCGAGTTTAGTATTTTTAAACGATAATAACGGATAGCTGAATCTGTGTTGTACTACTTTAAATTTTGGGGTTATTAGGGGATATAAAATGCTTGAAAAAATGAACCAAGCTCTGACCTTCGCCCAATTTCTGCTTTTACATGTCGAGCAGAACATTACGGTGCTCATGAGAGCAGTCTGATGGTTATAATATTTGTATTGAAATAAGAAATATATTGTCTGTCCTGTTCTTTCTATTATAATATACGAGTACTATTTATTTATGTACGCGCTTTTTGTTGGGGGCTTTTACATACGAATAGTAAAAATTAAATAGTATTTATTGTACATAATTGAACTGCGTCATTAACAATATTTTCTATTTGTTTAAAAATAAATTGAAGATGTCCACTGACTTGTTATAATTATTACCCTCCTTTAGTATTCTGGGTTAGTAGGATGTATTTAGATATGGTATTTAGTCCCAGAATTTTTGCACTGAAATACATCCCGACTTTCTAGTATTACGTAGTGGAATCCGGAAGCTTATCAATGCAAGCAAAACCGGACTATCAACAACATCATTTAAAATTTTATATAGAAATACCAATTTAGTGAAAATCCTTCTATCTGACAATTTAAGCATAAATATCATTTAAAATAGTTCAACATAATTGCTGGAATACCTATTTTAAAATATAGAAAACGTAAGAACTTATTTTGTATTCTTTCAACAGCTTGTATATGAATATTATAATTTGGGTTCCAGACGGGACAATTGTACTCAAGTAGACTTCTAACAAAGGCATAATATAACAGTTTAATACACTTATATTGTTAAAATTTATTTAAAATTTATACAATGTTATTTTTTTAAATAATAAGTCTGGTTAGTAGTGTGGCGCAAATACATAACAATGGACCAAAGATATTCAAATATCTTTGCAATGGACACAAGCCGATAAGCATTTAAACGATGTGTACATTATTATGAATTGACATTGAAATTCAGGAGTGGCCACTTTTTCCTTGCGCTGGTCGCAATAATATTCTTATTGCTTCGTCGCGCCTATTCCAATGTTACGCATATATATTATTATATTTTATTTGTTGAAGCTCAGGTCCACGTTTGAAAATGTTTTCGGATCCTAATTAAATAACTAAATATGTGTTCCACATTATAAAATAAGAACGACTAGAAAAGCAAATAGGCGATTCGTCTGCCCAAAGCATTTTTACAATCGGGTGATTTTTACGATTGTGAATATGTGCAAATTCGCTCTAACTAGAATAATGTTAATAATCTAGATTCTAGAATAATTAGAGATATTAAGTATATTAGAATGATTTAGCTTCCTGTAAGGTGAACTGAGAATTTAGAACCGGGGCTATGGAAGCGCATCCCAAAATGATTTGGTTTGGAGTTCAGTCGCTGTGGTCTGAGAATCTCATGTAATTGTAACTTGAGTCAACACAACCCGCCTCGTTGCTCCTAGTGTAAACGCCATTTCCAGGCAGTTACTGCTATTGGTATAATGCTATTTACTTAACAATGTACACATATACACTTATGCATGTTGTATAAAGGTGGGCTTGTTGCCTGGTTGCGATTTCATAACCTGGGTTAGTTAGTATTACTAACCTACCCAGATTTGCAAATTATGTAACCGTTTTTCCGTATCGTGTGACTGTATATTCCGTGGGGAAAGGATGGGATAGGGCAGGGATCGGCAGACTTTCAAGTGAGAAGAAGATCCAAGTTGTCAAGGAAACAGGAAAACAAATGTATCAGAAAGCCATACAATCCGGAGAGGGGGGGGGGGGTCTATAGAAATTCTTGGATAAAAACGAAGTATCAAAAAATATCTTTTACGTGAATGAGTTCTGTATAAAACGAAGAGCTAAAATATCTGGAATTTTTTTTTAGCTGTCGACCTAGATTTAGAGCTCTAAAAGAGCCGAATTGGCAAATGCCGTATTTTAGCTCGAATGTTGCGTTTGAGGGAAGTTCTTCCCAAAGGCGTGATGCTTGCATGTATTGTGGAGGAAAGTGTAAAATATATACGGGGTGTGACGGGACATACTTGACTTACTTTACCGGTGATTCCCGACATTGTTTGGAGTAAAAAATGTTATTGAAATTTTGGTGTCCGGTGACGTTTTTGATGTTTTTTTCAGTAATCACTGGTTAAAGTAAGTCAAAATGTCCCTTAACACCTGTACAGTGGTGGGTTGGAATTTTAAGTGTTATCTCATCACGTGAGGGAAGAGAGGTTGACAGGTTTCATAGGTTCAGGTGTGCGATATCTCAAAAATTCGATCGAATTTAATTAATAAACAAATTTTTCTGTCGCTTAAAGAGATGCTTCCCCGTCCACTGTTGTAGGGTTATAATATCCATGGGTATTCCTATTACAATTGCGACTAAGAAGAACATTTTACCTATAAGTTTTCAACCAAATAATTCCCGGCTCCTTTATTAAAAATAACTTTGTTAACATTTTTATTCTTAAGTTATTCTGGGTTGTCTCTTCATCAATTTCAATGCAGAGAGGCTTTTTATTCCATAAATAATATTTGTACTTTCCTCGCCTCTATTTAAACTCCTTTCCTTTTGAGTTCCTTTATTTAAACGCCGTATTGTACTGCCGAAAAATGTTACCTACCCTTAAAAATACAACGGAAAGCATCCTTTGTCCGCTAAAACTTTTCTTCGGGATTCCTGAAATTGTCGAAATATTTCGCTGAAAATTTATTCGGATCCGGTTGCATTCATTCGTCGATGAGTTCCGTAACAACGTTTAAACACTGTTGTAACTTTTTATAAAGTTTATCAACTCGAAGATAGCAGGCAGTCAATGCAAATTATGTGGACTTAAGTATTCACGAAGTTTCACCTACAAAATATAAGGTTTTTTATTCGTAGTGGCCTTACATATACCTTCAACTTCAATCTACTTAATATAAAAGTACGGTGTACCTAAACCCCCCTTTGATAAAGTAATTCTTCCCATTTTTATTTATTTGTTTTTTTGTCTGTTTTTTTTTTTATAGAGGAAGATGCTCTATTTTTTGCAAAGGGCGGCTTATGTCATCACGCACTGATATATCTGAAGTAAATAGAAGCAGAATGCACGTTGACAAACCATGGATAAAGGACGAAAACTCTAAAACGTGGAAAAATTATGTCAAACCTTCTACCAAGTAGATGTGTCAAACCAATTATTTTTGTTTACAAATAAAGTTACTACCTTCGGAAGTGGATCAAGGACTTGTGCGCCACCTTATAATACGCAAATCATTTTTTTTATAATAAGTATTCTAAAAACATAATTATCTGACTTTTCTTATTAAATTGTAGGAAAATTGGACAAAAATCAAACCGTAAAAACAAGGTTTATTTACTATAATACATTTATTTTCAATTTTCGACCTAGTAGCGCCATTTCTTGGGGCGGCTGGTAGCCAATTTGGAAGAAAAAAGGTTTTTCTGAGGATTGAACCTTTCTCCCCGGGGACTGTAGTCAACACCGCTGAGCCAAATCCCAATTGAATAGGACCGATATTTATTTTGTCTACTATCTGCTGTAATGTCATCCATTTTCAGAGAAATGCGTATATGATATGTCCGCACGTGTATTTGTGATTGCCACTACAAGTTGATAGACTGCATTGTCATCGACAACGAGTCTATCTGCCGAGTTTCAGATCGATTCGATGTCGGGAAGTGGGTTAATTTCCACTTTCCATCATCCTTCTGAGTCGTACATTCATTCAATCAAATTAAAAAAACACCATTATCTTTTCAAAACTTTTGCCGATTATATTATTCTCCTGCCGCTGAGAGCTCCCATGAAATATCTCTGCAATGTGTATCGTTTGTGAGAAAGATGGCAAGGTTACTACGGAACTATCGGCGGTTTTAGAATACGAGTAATGCTAGCGGAGACCGTAAAAAAATCACGGTATATTATAATTCCAGGTTTTGTGAAGCTGAAAATTTTATGTAATGAACAAGGAACAATATAAATAGGAATAATAATCACAACAAGGACAATTGCTGCAGAATGATCAAGAAAAAATAATCGCGAAAAAATATTTACATTTTATTTAAATATTTAATGACAACATTTTTCTTGAATATTTTTTCTTGATCAGCTATGCACACGTAAGTTATTAAACAAGTCTGAATTCAAGTGTCAAGAATTCATGTGTCAAGAGTTCCGATTTTGGAAATGACAACTAAAATAATTTTAGGTAGGTACTTTATCGCTGTTGTAAATTCTTGAAAATAACACTTACATTCCGAAAAAAACGGAGTTCATTGAATCATAGTTAGAATCACAGACAGACCCATAACCGAAATTAGTACGTATGATGATTGAGAATTACTATCACTTACTTGCGGTCACGAGTATAGCCACACGCCATGCGGCAAGCCGGCGCGGCTCGGCGCATGACAGTGGCCAGAAAAAATAAAATACCGGACAGACGTCTGTGCGTCTGTGTCGTGCGCATTCCAATCGTGTGAGAAAATGCTGAAGCCATTGTGAATTTGTCCCACTCCTTTATGTTTGGAATACATACAAGCTGGCTTGTATGCATTAATTCTATCCTTAATTAATATTACAAAATTCCAATTTGGGAGGCGGATACGGGTACCACCGCCCCGGGAACCATTTATTGGATAACCAACACCCTGCCATTCATAAGTCACCCCAAGTGACTAAACCTGTTTGGTGTTTGCTGTAGGACTAGACTTGTTGAAGAGTAGTCTACCATACATTTCCCTTGGGCAGCGAGCATAGTCTCACAGAAGCGCCGACGAAGTTTTCATATATTAAAGTTATTTCCCAAGCATCATTTACTGTCACAACTTTCATGCAAGCTAACTCGAGGGGATTCTCTACGAAAATAAAATGCCCCCCTAGAAGACAGCCTAGATTTCAAGATTTTTATCACATTCAGATAAAAAAATTATCATGAAGACCTGTCTTGGTTTATATTGTATCAATGGATGTTATGATGAAATCAATTCAGAACCGCTTTTTAAAAGTATATAAGTGATGAAAAAAGTATATAAAAAATTGGTTAAATAGGTTAGGAAACGTACCCATACTACGTGACACGTTTAGGGGGGGGGGGTCTTCAAAATGTCACGCTCGGTATAAATGAGCGGCGGGTTGCTTAGGTTTTTGGTCACCGGGGGGGGGGGGTTAAAAATTGCAAAAAGTTGGTCACGTAGCATGGGTACGTTCCCTGTTAGTTTAGGGTTATGGGCTATTTTAAAATTATTTTTTTCATAGCTTTTAATGACTTTTCAAAGAAAGATGTGTTGAGTTGACTTGATTCTGGAATGGAACCTTACAATTTCACGGGTTGTGAAGATAAAGGTGAATTTTTTTTTGACTTTATGGACAAGAGACAAGACTGTCTGAAAAGGTGAGATTTAAGTTTAGCTCTAAATTCTGTCGAGTAGGTATATTATTATTATCTATCGATGTAATGTAAGCCTTAGTAGGCCGATCTGAAATTGAGGAACGTTCCCATCTTGCAATTAAAATACAAATAAATATACAAAGGTAGATATAAAAATAATCTTACTTCACTTGTTAATTTTTTTAAAACGAGAATTCCGCACAAGAGTCGCAACTGATCCATGCTAACCGTGATACTGAAAATTATACTATTATTATGCAGGAATATATTGTTTTGTATGAATTAAATGTGTACGAATAAATAAATTAAATTTACTAATTTTAAAAAGCATAATTAATTTAATAAAACGTTTAAAAATGGTATATGAGACCCAGGAGAGAGGAAACACAGAGGCATGTAAAACGTTCCACAGTCGAGCTATTGATCTCAAAAAAGAGTAATAGAAATGACCCGTTCTCACGTGACAAATTCAACGAAATGTCGACCGTGTACAAATGTTAAGCGCGCGTTTGACGTGTTTCCCGACCGTGCACCGGTGCCGAAGGGATCATTGATGCTAGTTCCTCGGAGCAACTTCTTTTAAAATACCGGTAGAATTAGGACAACAATCCCACCCGTCGCGTGTGCTCTAAAGATTGCAATCTGTTTGTTAATTAAAAGATATGATATAACAAACAGACGAAAAAAAAGTTTATAGTAAAGAATACAAGTAATAAGTATTCCTTTAGGAGGGGGGGAATACACGTAGATGACTCAAAAAAAGTTTTTTATTTTATTTCATAAATTGTTAGTATAACTATTTAAGAATATGTTCCCAAAGTTTTAAATAAATATTTCAATTCGTTCCGGTGTTCTGAGGGTGTTTAAGTGAGCTTCCCCCCTTCAGTGCCGAACCGCGTGGTAAACTTGAAACGCGTTTTTCTCGAAACGACTTTTTTTGAATTTGTGTGCACTCTGGCTCAAAAAAATTTGCAAAATTGCAGATACCTTCTTTATACAATTGCGCTCTATGTGAACCTAAATTCGTAGTAATATCATTGTCCAAAGTATTTTTTAATTGCAAAAAATCAAGGTTTCCCATTAACACCTGTAAAAATTAATTTCCATTTTTTTAGGAAGCGTTGGGTTTACACAGAAGAGACACGTGTTCTTAAATTAATTTCAAAACCTTATTGATTTGAGATGAAAACTGTGACCTCCAGAATGCACGTAAATAGCTACGTCTGGTGACTTTCGATGGGTGGTAGCTGATAATTTTCGTATTTTCCGACGAAATGCTTAAAAAAATTCGCTATATTTTCTTAAATAGATATATAAATTGACCTAAAAGTTTCAATACATTATATACATTTCTTCCAAGCCAAAAAAAGAAAATATTTTAAAAAACCTACTCCTACATGTATTTCCCCCCTTAAGTTGTGACATATGTTCACTAACAGTGTTTTGAAGTTTTAAATTCGATAGTATTACACATTATGGTTTGCGGTAGGTTTTCATGTAATGAAGCCTCTTTGGAGAGAAAGTTTTCTTTATTTTTGAGTATTAGAGGCTTTAAAAGATAAAAAATAATAAAGAAAGTACTATAAAAGATATCGCTATTTATTCTTTTATATCTACTAGTACAACGTACAACTATCACGTCGAGGAAGTAATTAAACTATTTCCAGCAAGCACCTCTGTACTTTATCGTTCGTTTCGAAGAAAGGACTTGTTGTGGTGTTGTTGGTTCCATTGACTTTGACGCCTCTCTCCTCCCTCCCCCCTCCCCCCTCCCCCATACATCCATACTGCTTCCTGGAGTCCTTCTACTTCCGGCGGTTTCCCCATCCGCCACCGGAAACAGCTCTTGACGTTACGGACACAGTCGACTGCACAAACCAAAAGACGTGAACCAAGCTTTCCAATAGAAATTACGTAGGTTGGTATACCTGAGCTATAATTTCAGCATTTTTATCTTGTTACATCATATTAACCTGGCGGCCTAAGTGTGATAAACCTAACGAAATGTTTTTTTTTTTAAATACAATACAAGATAGTATGAATGTTTAAAATAAAATATTGTTGAACAATGTTACAACTACCAAAAAAAAACAGAGTGTGCAATTCACACGTGGTAGAAGTGAAACCTTCAGAAAACTAAAGTAAACAGGGTGGGGATGCTACGAAGCACCGCACGAAGAGGTTACTGATTACACTACTCGCAGGCTAAATCCTATAGATGTATGTTTTGTCTCTTTTTAGTGTCGCTATTTTTCGTTTCATCGAGTTTCAAATCACAACGGTGCTAAATAAATTTTGTAAATTTAAATAATATGACTGATGAATGAAGCCGAAATAAGTGATCACATTTACTTCAGAATTATGTTTTTTTGCATCTGTTGCCTTTGCAACAATCTTTGTGAGCGGTTCGTTTGATTGACAATCCGTGGTTAGCAGACCGATTGCCATCTTTAATGCACAGACGCAATGTGGGAATGCTGATTCTGTTATACAGGTATTTTAATGGAGCCTAATCTAAGGAGCTAGCAGCATTGATCCCCGGTGCACCGAATTAAACACAAAAACAATGAATAAGATTGAAAGACCTATACAGTATCGTTTTGTTGTTATTTGCCTACAAAGAATTCACTTCTCTCGCAGCTGATTGTATCTCCGCTACTGTTGTGTTACTGGTGAGTGGTGACACTAGGTCTGGTGTGACGGGTACGGGATCCCCTCGCATCCTCCGCTCTGGACCTGTTGTAGCCTGTAGCCTGTAGCCTGTAGCTAGAAGTAAACCGGATCCGCTTGATTAGCGACGAATAGTTTTGTAATAGAATTTGGCGAGATGCTCCGCTTTGCGGTTCTCGGTACTTTGTAGGTTCCGCTTTAACCTGACGTTATATTGATTGTGATATATATATATTTTTTTATTATGAGCACCGCCTTTAAACTGCCAAAGCAGTATGTCGGGTGGTCTATTTAACAATATTAATATAACACACATATAACGAGAAACCAAAATATAGAAAATAGATATAGAATAATATTTCTAGTAAAAACAATACAAAGGCATAAAATACATAGATGGTATAACACAGGCAACCAAAGATATTCAAATACAGAAAACATACTCATAGACATAAAAATGAAAAGTAAGTAGATAGGTATATCAGTTTCCGAAAAAGGAAAATAATGCATTTTTGTAGCTATTTCGTTAAGAACTAATAATAATTTTGACGTCTTTTCTTCACGCCATATTAGTTTTTGTTATTTATTTTTTAATTAAACCCAACCTAAGAACCCATTTTAGGATCATAGATTGATATTTTGGGTTAATGAGAAGAAACAAAACTAATTTAGACTGTGACATCAATAACAATGGCCGCCAAGTGAATAATCGATTTTAATTTTAACGAAATAACTATTAAAATGCATTATATTCCATTTCCTTCTATTATTTCCTATTTACTATTATTCCGGAAATTGGAACACTTACTTCTCATTATTATCTAACTACTGTAAAGTGTTTTTTTAAGGGCATACTAAGCGTGTTTCTATTTTCTGTATATTTGGATTCTTTTTCTCAAACTATTAACCCTAGAATACTAAACTATCGTAAAAATGACTACGGCAAAATGACGATTCCTGGAAAAAACAATTTTCGCATCGGATACGTTTTAAGATTTTCACGGCCAAAAGTATTTTCGTTATTTATTTTTGCGGTGTTATGCTGTGTTGCGCTACCTCCTTCTTTAGCAAACGATTCGTAGATGACTCATCTGCCGGATCTGCCCTGATGATGGATACTGCAACGCTGTCCGAAACGTTGGCTAAAGAAGAAGGTAGCGCAACACGGCATAACACCCCCAAAACAAATAACGAAAATGTTCGCATCGTTCCCTCGAATAGTAAAAGTTTTTGATTATCTTATTTATTCCCGTTTTATTTCTATGTCATAATCTAGGTTAACAAATGTAATTCTCATGATTTCCCATGAATCCCATGATTAGATATCAGATATGATAATTTTTATTATGTTGGACCATTGAAAAGTTTATGTGATATACTCGTACATGCTGTCCGGAAAGTAGTGGTACAAGTGGGAAACTGGCGAATATAAAATATCTAAACATTATGGTAGTCGATTTTGTGAAGCGTAGACCCGGCTTCAAAAGTTTTTTTTAACCCTTTAGTTAAAAAAAAGTTTTAAAAAAATTGGTATGCTTAGACCGAATAAAAGTTTTTCTTGCATTCTCTACGACATTTTGATGTATATAATGTTACACTGTTTTTCAGACACCGTGTAGAGGCGCATCTTCAAAACACCCAGAATTTAGAAGTTCTTGGTTGGCTAGCCAAAAATTGCGAAATTATATTAGTGATAAAAAGAATAAAACTCCAATATCTTGGTCACATCAAGGGAAAGGGAGATAGAAGACGCAGAAGTTAGAAAGAGAATATGACGCACCTCATGACTTAGTCGCCTGCATGATTGGCTGCTTTTATAATTACACCGGTTACGGCACGGCAAGGGCACCGCAAAGGCACAAAAAAGGCACAAAAAGGCCAGCCGATTGCCAACCTCCGATAGGAGAACGCGCCGCAAACAATATCGGTTTTGGATTTGTACAAATATAAAATTGGTGATTTTTCACAAAAACAGCGTTAAGAAAATGTTTCAATTAATATTATTCAATATTTGATCATGATGTCCTTCGTCCAGATTTTCATCAAATTCCTTATCAATATTTTAATTAAAATTTCAAATTAAAATACATTAATCGTTTTCAAATACCGATTTAATAAGTATGGTGTGAGGGAGGATTCGAAATATTCCAACAATGGAAATTTCCGCAGTTCATCGCAGTTTCATTATTCACATTTTTTTAAATTAATAAAATTTTCAAGGCTCATGTTTTATGATGATAAATAATTTGAAATTCCTACGACTTGAAATATGCGCAGTGTTCGCTTTGAATGGAACGCACGAATTAGAATTATAATAAAATGTTTTTTATAAAATATGATATTTAATACAAGTTCTTTCATACCGCAATGGTTTCACGAATGAAATATTATCCAGCCCTTATTTTATTAAGAAGCATTCCGAGAAAAACTCCTCCCTGAATTAAAAATGAATTCACCTTATTCAGTTTTATCCAGATTTTTTTAAAAAGTAATATTATCATTTTGTGTTTTCTGGAATTCCTTTTTGGTTAACAACGCAAAATAATATTATGCATTGTTTCAAGTTTCATAATATGTACGAGTGTAACACACATACGTTTGTTATCTTATTGTTAAAATGAAAGCAAATGTATATTTTTTCCCACACAAAGAATTTTAATATAATTTAATATGTAATATTTGATATTATTGTTATTTTTTATGCGAATACCGCACAAGACTCCCAACCGCCTGGGGCCAGTGAGATAATGGCATCCCTAATCGGGGTATGTTGTGAGGCTGAAGTTAGTGGGGAGGGGAAGGAGATAGACAAGAGGAAGGTGAAAAAATACCTGGATATTCAGATTTGGTCACCAAACACGGCTAAAGTCATTTCATGTAAAGTTTCAATTTTGAATACTTACACCAAGGCTAATACTTATGGCGGGTTTCTCCATTTACCGAGGATGCTAAACGCAATGCTAATTTTTTTTAATTTTTAATTTTTTTTTTTTAAATTTCATAAATTTTTTTATTTTATTTTTTATTTTTTTTTTATTTAGTAACTATATAATATTTTTTACATTTTTATATGAAACATGTTAGTTAGATGTATAAATAAAATATATTCGTAGTCCTCCTCACTAGGAGATCCTGTGCTGAGGGGGACTATGCTTTGGATAAGTTTTTCAGCGACTTCTATGGTTTAACTTTATTGATTGGATAAGGTTTTCCAGAAACTTCTATGATGTTTTAAGTATACTAGTAAGTTCATTTTCCGATAGATTCTTCAGCCAACATTTAATGTCCTTAATGTAGCTATTTTTTATTTTTATTTGTTTGATACTAAGTGGGAGTTTGTTATATAACTTTACTGCTAAAAATGCAGAACTTCTTTGACCAAATGAAGAGTTACACTTTGGTATATTAAGTATGTCTGTTTGTTTGGCTCTGGTTTTATGAGCGTGTGAGTATTAGTTACAGATATTTGTTTTTTTGGCTACCACCCTAGGCTAATGCCCGTATTGTGGTAGTCGTACATTTAATATTTTAAATACGATTTAATTAAAACAGATGATTAAACATTAAAAAAAAATTAATAAATACTTAAAAGTAAAGAGAAAAAAAGAACATATTTTAAAGAAAAGTAGAAATAAAAATGAAAATTCAAAAATTAATAATAAAGATTAAATGTTAAGAACTCAAGTGTTCTATATAAATTAAAACTTCTAAGTATATAAATCAAAATTAAAACATAAATAAAATTTTGTGAAAAACTAAGAGAAAAAAATAACAACATTTTAAAGAAAAATAGAAATAAAAATGGAAATAAAAATATTGAAATGCAAAAATTAATAAATAAAATGTAGTGTTAAGAACTTATGAATTCTTTAATGTACGTTCGTTCCCTTTCAATAATCCAATGTTGTACACGTGTTATAAAAAGAGAATTAGAATTACTTGACTTTATGTCAGTACTCAGAGCATTATATATTTTAGGAGCGATGAACCAGAATTGTCGTTGAGCGAATGAGGTGTTAGTTTTTGGGACCACGCAACCCAGGTTTGATGAAAAGCGGGTGTGTGCTTGATGTTGTGGAGCGATTAGTAGATTATTTTTTCGTATATAACAAATGCTTGTTTGAGTTAATAGCTGTCGAATATCTAAGACCCTGATTTTTGCAAAGAGTTCATTTGAGGGATAGGTAGGTTGAAATTTAAATATAATTCTCAGAATTAGTTTTTGAACTAAAAAAATTGGTCTAATAATGGATTCAGCACAACCACCCCATCCCACTATACCGTATGTTTCTATGGATTGGAAAAGGGCAAAGTAAACGCTTCTTAGAGTCTGTAAATCTAAGACAGACCTAGGGGAGCAGAAAATATGGCAGAGTTTACGAAGTTTTTTTTGCTGTGACACTGATGTGAACTTCCCAACGTAGTTGGTTGTCTATGATTATTGAGATGTGGTTTCTGGATTTTCTAAATTGAGTTGACACGAGTGGATGATTGGTTTAGGGCAGGGGTCTCCAAACTACGGCCCGCGGGCCGTGTCCGGCCCGCCAGTGTCATCCATCCGGCCCGCGACATCTTATGACCATTTTCATCAATCAGGCCCGCGACAACTAATGGCAACTAAGACCTTACTCAGAAGGGGCGAATTCACCGCGAATTTTTTCGTGCGAATATATATATGCTCATTGACGAGGTACTGGGCACCAATACATTGCGTCCACAAGTATCGCGCGAAAAATACGGGCGCAAATCGTGTGTAGTTCGCCAGACTTACGTCCAGTTTACGCGGGAACTGCAGAACGAGTACACGTATCAAGGGAAATGGAGCGGCAAAATTGTGACAAGGAATGGTTCCAAATGCTCGCGCGTTTCACGCTCCTTCTGGATGCAATATACGCGCGAAACGATACGTGGCAAAATCGCCCCCTGGTCTTATTGTTTTAATTGTGATTGTGATAAGGTGGATAAAAAACTCAGAACAGTTGCCAACTTAACGGATTTCACGTCATATCTGGGGGATTGGAGTGAAATGATTTATGAAGAAATATGATCCCTGGAAATTTTATTCTCCACTTTTTACTTTTACTCCCCCCCCTCCCCCGTGGACGAAAATATGGGTGTCTAGAAATTAAAACAGTTTTGGCCCTCCGAACTCACTGGAGTAGTCAATGTGGCCCTCCGGCTGAAAAGTTTGGAGACCCCTGGTTTAGGGCATTAAATTGTAAAAGTAAACGGTCAAATGCATAGAAATTTCGTTTAAATTTTAAATTTCGATCGTTTATTTTTACAATTAGCATTGCATTTAGCATTCTCGGTAAATGAAGAAACCCACCCTTAGAGTATCTTCCACTCTGGAACGTACCGCAAATAAACCATACAGGGTGTTAAGGGACGTACTTGACGTACTTTAACCAGTGATTCCTGACATTATTTGGAGTAAAAAATGTAAATGAAATTTGGTCTCCGGTGACATTTTTGATGTTTTTTTTTTTTTACAAAAACATAAAAATGGTAGTTGTTGAACAGTTGGAGGCGGGGTAAGGGGTTCGTCAGTCACCCGGCTGAGTGACCAGTGACGATGTGCGGAAGAATTTTTTTTTTTTTTTGAAGAAAAAAAATTTGAAATAAAAAAAAGTCGTCAAAAAAAGTCACCGGAGACCAAAATTTCATTTACATTTATTACTCCAAATAATGTCAGGAATCACTGGTTAAAGTAAGTCAAGTACGTCCCTTAACACCCTGTATATTATTTTAAATTATTGAATTGTGAAAAAACACAATTCACTCAAATAAAATTTACTTGCGCACTCCGGAATTTGAACCCGTGACCTTCGGAAGATCTAGTCAAGAACCTTACCTCTCGACTACGGAGACCACCACCACCATATTTGAAATGTTAAATCTATGCAAAATTACAAATTGTTAATGGGGAAAACTATTGAATATTTTAGTATAGTATGAAAAATTTACATGTTCATTCTTCTTCTCAAGTCGGTTCCTCATTGTTGACGATCGTGACCCCTACTCCAATTTCCATGGTGAACGAGACTCCTTCACGAGCCAACGACACTCTTCTACCAGACGCCAGTGATACTTGGTCACTCCAGCGCTGCGGTGGCCTTCCTCTGCTTCTTCTGCCAAACACTGCAGCCATTGACTATGAGTTTCTCCAAGTTGGAGTCCTCGGTTTGGCGAGCAACGTGTCCAAAGCATCTTAAGATGCATTGTAGGCAGATAGTTGATGCTATAAGATATTAAAGCCTATTGTGGATGCCTAGCTCTTCCACGATGGACACATTTGTGTGTCTGGTTGTCCGTTAAATCCATTTTTCTCCAGCACCACATCTCGAGGGCGTCTATCCGTTTTCTTTTGCTGGCTCTAAGTGTACATGTTTCCACACCTTACAGAAATATGGGGAATATCAATGCCCACACGACCACGTTCATACGAGTAGGTCAAACTCTTATAAACTTGGTTTCAAATAAAAATAAAGATGAAAATCTTATAAAAAATGTATCACGGTAATCTGAATATTATTCCCGTATTTTGCGATTTTTCATACATTTAATACTTTAGCTTTAAGCCCCCTACCTGAAGGCTGGCTGTAAATAATATCTATTCAAAAAATATTCTTTCAACGATGTTTTTAACATTATTCACCGCGAGGCTTTTTAAAAAACTTCTTACCCGCTTATTTCAGCTTTGCTTTCAGATTATTTTCAGGCGCTTATTTCCGTGTAATACTAATAAAATTTATTAATCATAAATTCGATTTAATGTGATAACTTTCATTAGCCTGCGCCTAGTTAGTTATTGTGCCTTTGGCTATACAAGTCAATGAGCATTTAAATGGCGAAATTTGCAAGGGCAATATAACGAGCACTCTGGGAGCGCCGCTTTTCAGCGATATAATATAATCGAAGGTTCTTGGAATTACACGTATAAAAGTTGCAAGTAATAATGAAAATAAATGGCGCTTACCACGAAAATTTCCGAATAAAAAGTACAAACCTATTCGATTTCCATTTGGTAATTTCTTTTCATTGAAAATTCGTTCGTCGTGAATTTCGTTTTATGTCTGCACAAAAAATTGTTTTTACAGAAGTTATTCGTTTGATATTTGAATTGTAAAGGGTGTTTATTTATACGTACAAATCCTTTCGCACATTTTCTTTTTCATTTTTATTTTTATGTATCGAATATGACAGCGGGACGGCATCGCGCCCACGTGGCCGCCCTTTGTCAATGTCGATTTCGGGAACTTACTGAAGAATACCAAATTTGATGGCATTGGCCGCATTTCCAATATCCGATACAGTGTAGATGTATGCCGTATTCAATAGACCTTTCTTCGTGGATATTTTACATTCGCTTAAAACGACTGCCTATATTCATGAGGAGTAAAAACTATAAACGAATGAAAAGTGTTTTTAAAAATTCGACAATTTTACACATAAAGTCGATATATCTAAAATAATATCTTTCGTTTTTGGATTCTATGACAGTTGATCCCCCGAGAGTTGGCCCCCCGACATACTGCATATATATACAATATGCTGACGGTTTAATATGTATACCTACTTACACAAAATGTAACTAAGTCTCCCCGCAGGGATGTTCAGAGAGGAAGTGCCGCTGATAAACAAAAGTATAAAACATATTTTCGTTCAATGCATTAAGGAAATCAAGGAAAAAACTACTTGTCTATGTACTCTCGTACTGTATATGTATATCAGTGAATAAGTACAAAAATCGACACTGTAAATTATTTCGTTTGATATTTCGTCCGGTCAGTGGCTGGGTTGGCATCGCGTTTGTGTCCCACCTAGGTGCCCCTTGTTCGATTCCTCGGCTGGTAAGTCCTCCATCACGACTCGAGCAACATTTTTCCGCTCCTGTGGTAGTAGTAGGAGATTTTAAAATATTGTCGGGTTATTCGTAACCCGGGAATGTTAGTCTTTCATACCAACTTATTAAAGGTATTTTTAAAGTAGATTTTTGGTTTAAAATTGGTAAATAATGCTCAAGAAATTATAATTTTATAATAATTATACTTCGGGGGCCAACTGTCGGGTCACCGTTTTTTTTGTGGCATAAACTCGGTTGTTTCCTTTTTCGATCACGTAAGTTTACGTGCGGCAGTGCCAAAATGCAAAAAAGCTCTGTAACAATTTAGGTATCAAAATTTACAACTCAACACACTTTTTTATCATATATTAATATCAACAATAGTTCAGAAATGTTTATAATAATGATTGATCAATTTGTAAAATCATCTTATTTTTTAAATTTGCTTTTATTATTCGCAGTTTGTATTTCATATTCGCAGTTTGTATTGATAAATAATTATGGCGTGCGGTAAAAATTAAGGACAGCGCTCATTTAAAAAAGCAAAGGCCGAACATTTGCATGTTGTGCTAGATTCATAATAGTACTCGTATTATAACAATGTTCACGTAAAATGAAGTCGTTTTTCAACTCACTTGCATGTCAAAATCAGAAATGCAAGAGCTCGTCCATACTACACTTAAATGCGGGTTTATTTTGAACGTATTCATGAAATTTCAAACCTAAATACTTCGTATCTGTGTGTTTGATGCACGAATATTACCTTACAATAAAATAACTCCTTAAGCGGCCGGTTCCGGCCCGTTTCATACAAATCTTAATTTTCTATTTGAGATCAAAATACCCAACCAAACTTGTTTTTAATAAAAATTTAAAAAAATATTTTTTGTAATCAAAAGGTATATCAAATATTTAGTACGGATGTAAGGGAACGTACCCATACTACGTGACACGTTTAGGGGGGGGGTCTTCAAAATGTCACGCTTGGTACAAATGAGCGGCGGCGGGCTTAGGTTTTTGGTCACCGGGGGGGGGGGGGGGGGGATTGCCCAAGTTGCCTCCAAAACCATGAAACATTAAAATCTTCAATGGACTGTATCTTATTATTTAAAGTTAAAATAAATAAAGTAGCTCACATGCGTACTAGATATTTGATATACCTTTTTATTACGAAAATAATTTTTCTGTTTGGTCGAATATTTTGATCTCAAAACCAAAATGAAGATTTGTGTGAAACGGACCGTAACCGGCCGCGCAAACGTTCCTCTTAAGGCTATGTACCCAATATGTACCACGTCGTGTGAAATTCGGGATCAGGCCGCTAACGATAACACTCCTTATAATGTGTAAATGACCATAAGGTTTAAATTCCAGTTTAACGGCAGTCGCACGTTTTGATTTATTCAAGAAAAAAACATCGCCTAAAAGCGTGTTTTATTGTATTTTGCGAAGCAAATATTTAAATGTTTTACGATGATTTCTAAAACAGTAAATTTTCCACTTTGTACAATAAAACCGTAACTGAAAAGGGGTTCGTAAGTAGGATATTTTTAACTTTAAAGGAGTTTTTATAGACCTTGTACTTTATTTTTTCTGGGCTTGTAAAATATTTGACAAAAAATGCTCGATTAATTCAAAGGGCAATTTGAGTTCTGCTCGCAATATTTAATTAAAGCATCTTTTTTTAGCATATTTCTAAGCGATCAAATTTCAAACCAAAAACTTTAGGAAACTATAAAACAACATAAAAGTATTAAAAAAATTTTGTCGTTAAACTTTAAAAAAAAACGCTTGAAAGACCACTATTTAGAACCGAAACGTTGCTTGAAATAGCTTTAGTCGTGTTTGGTGTCCTGATTCCTGATCCTAATAGCCAAATACCCACACATTCCTTTTCCCATCTCCTTCTCCCCCCCTCCCTTCAGTCTCATAACATACCTCAAATGGGGGTGCTGTAAGGTTAGAACTTGAGGAATAATATGCCATAATCCATAATAACCAAAGAAAAACTTCTTTCAAAAGAAGATTCACGTTCGCATCGAATATCTGCTACAAAATATAATGTTATTCATGATTGAATTTAGGTACCTACTTAATTTTCTGGCTAGCTATAAAATACCCAACAAAATGTTTTAGGTGTTGGGGTTAATAGTTCGATTAACAATGCAGAGTTAATTAATTTATGGATCCATGATGGGGTTAGTTTATTAGTAATCTCGGCGAGCAGCAGAACGCAGAACGCAGATCACAGAACAGCCGATGTAAAGCTCGCCCTCCCGTCTCGTTGACCGAAAGCTCGTTACGTGCAATCGATAGACTATGGACGGATCGCGTTACCCCGACTCGTAAATACGGTCATAACTCTTCTGATATTATCGTTTCGGCCGGCAATTAATTAATCCGATTAACAAACTAAATATCTGAATTATTATTTTAATGATACGTTCTCAAATTACTCGGTCGTGACTTCGAAAATAAAATAAAAAAAACAACTGCGTAGAAACCTAATATTTTAAACTTTAAATAGGCTATTTTTGTTTGTTCCGCGAGATAAGAGAAATTAATAGAACTACTTTTTTTTTCATTTATTTATTTATATATGCATATATATTACAATACATTACAAAATGATACTTTGTCTGTCCAACTGGGAAGGATACCCGTTTCAGGACAGCCAAATTGTATATTTAGTTCATAATATTCTTAACAAAGGAATGGTTTCGTTCAAGATATCATAGGAATTGTATTCTGAATGAAGAGATGGTTTCTTTATGTCTTTGAAAGAATCGCAACGATGTGATTTTTTTTTCAAGGTCATTTTGGAGAACATTAATAATTGCATTCAGAGTGAATGAGTGGTTACCTACTTTAGTGAGATCACAAGTAGGAGATTCTTTCCAGACCATTTAAAGAACATTTATAATTAGAATTTACACATTTATGTAATTTATAAACCAATATTTATTTATATTAATTATTATTATTTAGTATAATAATTTATGTTGTCTGTGATGTGAAATATTCCTGCGTAATGAATTCAAATTTGCTTTCAAAATTTCAAAGTTTGTACTTATGATTTGTGAATTCAGACAAGCAATAAATTAGGATATTTATCTATATAGGTACATATAATCAGAAAATAACTACCTTTTATTTTGTTTTAATTCTATATTAGAAATGTGTATTTCTTTTGTTTGAATTTTAGACAAATGTTTTTTTTTCATATTTTCTAACGATGTTCATTCGAAAGGTAAATTTTTGAATCTCTCTAATTTGTCAACAAAAAACATAATTATATTGTAAATGAAATTGGCAATATTTATATATCTGGGTATTAATGCAAGAAGTGCTTATGTCAGTTTTTAATAATTTGACTTAGGTACTAGAAAGTACTCTAAAATTCTAAAACGTCCATTTTCTAATGCTTTGAATACTTATGTCAGGTGCTATCGATTGATGAAATAGTGACTTAATAAAGAAGTCAAAATATTGTTTCGGCTTTTTTTTACTCCAATAAGTTAATAAACCCATTTGACACAGGAACATCTACACATTTGACACAGGAACTTTACACATTTGACATAGGAACTTCTAGCGTTAACCCTATTGTTCGAAGGTTAACCCCCATATATTAATCTCATGGCAAAAATACTTTCAGCTTCACAAATCCTACAATTATAATGTCTCGTGATTGGTCACGGTTCTGCGCTTACTTATTATTATACATATAAAATGAAATAAAAATGTCAATAATTCTTAATTTCTGTTTACGCAGAACGAATTAGTATCTACTAGCCTATTAATTTTTATTTTATTTTTTATTACAACACTCAATTGTTATTAGTCGGCCTGGTGCTAAAAAGTTTACCTCAGCATTACAAATACTATTAATACCACGCGTAGGTGTAATCTCACAACGTTTTATATAAAATAATATACTACATCCGACTAAAACATGCAGTATTTTGTAGCACACGAATGTAAGGCAAGATGAAAAGAACGCCTTATATCTTTCGCTGCACTCTTGACATACATTTTCCACAAATGCTGACACCATTTTGTCGTGTATTTCAAAATGTCTTCCGATACGATTAAACATTTTGCGGATATTCTCAAATTCGCAACCTGCATTTCTACACTCAGTTTAAAATCTGACTCGGCATAAAGTAATGCGGTTTTTAATGTAAGATTAACCATTTTAGCTGACCACAATTTCGCGAGCAGCTGACGTAAGCGTTGTAAAATTTAAAAAAAACCTAACGCGCAGGTGAATTCAATTCGACTAATTGGACGATCTTAATAATGTCTTAAATGTTGTGGAAGCAAACACGAGCGTGTTCCTATTCTAATTAGGACCTAGTTTTAGATTACAGTTTAATTAGTTTTGGATATTTGATATCATTCCCTTACATTGCTGCGAGAACACACACGCTTCTAATTATCTAGGAAGGTAGTACGCAAAGGCATTTCCACCAATTTTCTTATATTATGTAGATGGTAGGTATACGACAGTACACTGAACTCTCTTTTTACCCGGTGGATATGATCCACGCAATACCGTTTAAAAAAGTACACTTAAATGAAATTAAAATAATGGTGGATAGGTTTCATTGTGTTTCATTGCACCCAAAACTGCTTACGAAATACGCTTCAGATTCACTTGTCACTACAAGTGATAGTTTGTGGCGGGAAAGAACAAGGTATGGAAGGAACAAGGGTTGACCAATCACTTACCAATATATCTCTGCGAAATCACAATGTTTATATATTTATTTTGTAAGAAACAAATAGCTTTTACATAATATACAGTGATAAATATACAGGCGAATTGAAGTCAAGTCACTGAAATTTCTTGCTAAAGTTCATTGGAAATGAAGTTTTAATATCTTAAAATTAATTTTGGGTTATAGGAAGGGGAGAGGAAGAGGAATATAGGAAAAGGATAGGAGACGCTCCCTATACATTCCATACTCTCATATCAATAATAATCGATCGTACGCGTTACTTCATATCGATATTTCTTTAGGTTATTACTAAAAATGTCAATGCCGTGAATTTTTTTTTATTTTGTGCACGTACGCGTGGAATTGGGGAATTTAAAATAAAATATTTGTTCTAAATGAGGGCAAATAAAATAAATCGGATTGTCAATAATTAAATAACATTGTAAAAAACAAGTAGTATAAAACGATTTTACGTACCTCCAAGATGGTCACATTCCTTCTTTTTTAATAAAAACAAGATTATACACACGAAAAACACTAACAACTTGTTACCAAGTTATTTTCAAATCTTCTTCAGTTTTCAAAACAAATGCACTCGAATTTGCAATATTTTTCTTGCCATTGTTCCAAATTTCAAATACTTTTCAGCAGGGTGATGGTTAGGGAGAGGCAGGAACTGGATAAATAACGTCCCAGTATGAATTAACTAACTAACTAACTAACCATCACGCCGTTTCCCCGCAGGGGTAGGCAGAGAGGACGGACCGCCAAACAACTCGGTCTTGGCACACACTCTTTGCCTCACTCACATTCATACATCGTCTCATACATTCTCTTCTATTATTCTGACTTTTGACATGACCCGACTCAAGTATCTGATTAACTTGATCGTGCCATGTCTTCCTCGGGCGTCCCCGACTTCTTTTACCATTCACATTCGCGTCGTATATTCTTCTTACATATTTTAATTTCAAAACCAAACTATATAAAAATATATTCAAGATATCAATTTTTTTTTATTTATTATTGTTTATTGTAAGTATCTTAATTTTATTTTAAAATAAAAAATACTTTACCCGTTTACGCACATTTGTTATACATATACGACATCGCTTTCATCACTCGAGATCGAGATATCCTGAACCTGTAGAATATTTAAACAAAATTTGTAGGATTTAAACAAAAATTCTGTTATCGATCGCTCTGACTATTTTTTGTGAGTTCTTTGTATGACTCCCAGTAAAGAGTCACACAAGCGGTCAAATCACGTTGAAATTGTAGAGCTCCTTCTACGTTATGATAATGTATATATAAAAATCTCGTGTCACGGTATTTGTGGTCGCACTCCTCCGAAACGGCTCGCACGGTGTATTTAGTAGGTATGAGAATAGGTTTATTGTATATCGCTAGGTGATTAGGGTTAGAACAATTAAAACTATTTTTCTATTTTTTTTTACTATTTTTTTTGGCATCAAAAAATCCCCTACCATTTTTTAATCGCGACCCTCCCATTTTTTAATCGCGATTTTTGAATGAACAAATTTAACCGTCGTTCGTATTTCAAACAACGAAATTATTTATGTTGTTGGATGACAGATGGCGCTACGTCCGCCTCATCGATCTTTCATCCACACATGCGCAAGTCATTAACGAGAAGCGTCGCGTCATTTTGACATTTCATTCGTCATTTGTTATGTATCAAACGCACTGCGTGCAAAATTTTGTACGTTTTATTTTAATTTATCTATTTGTGTGCGTGTATTTTTATGTATTATGCGGAAGAAATACATTGAATTGAGAAAATGAATGGTTGGTGTTTTTTTTATTTTTTTTTATCGGCGGTAATCGTCTACAGCGCTCCATTCCTCTTTCTATCATAGATCCCATCCGCACACACTTACAATACATTCGTTACTTTTTATTTAACAACCAAAATATTCGCTAAATATAATTTATTTCGCAGAACAACCTTTTCCGGGTCAGCTAGTTTGTTATAAAATGATTTCCAAGTTTATTAGCCTCTTGCAGGCCTTCGAGGATTGAATACGCGCATGTTATTGGACCTCCTTCGTCATCGTCATTACCGCATATGCCTCTTTGCGCGTAGTACATATTGAGTGGTAAGTGTAAAGAATGTAGCACCGTGCTATTTCGAAAGCGTGTAAAAAAACCGTGTAAAAAGGGAGTCCAGTGTACTTACATAGGTTATCTGCCTCGCAGCTTTAAGGGGAACGGATGACGTTTTTCATACAAATCTTAATTTTAGATTTGAGGCCAAAATACCCAAACAAACTGAAAAATTATGTTTGTAATCAAAAGGTATCTCAAATATCTAGTACGGATATGTGCTACTTTTTTTTTACTTGAGCTCCACACTTGAGGCCCTGAGGAAAATAATTTCCCTCAGAGCCTGTGTCATCATTGGAGATGCTGTGTGGAGGGTTTTTTAAGGAAAGGAGGGAGAGGAGAGTTCTGGGAAGGAAATGGGTATAAGGGGTGGGTAAGAATCTGGGGTTCAGTGTGTCCTGGTCCAAGACCTAGACAAACCTCACCCCATGAACCCGGGCACCCCTGCTAAATCACCAAACGTAGCGAACCATTTGGAGTATGGCAGAGGTGTTGGTTATCAAAACAATTACCTATATATCATCATTTAAAACAAAACAAAAAATAGCACGTATCTATACTAGGTATTTAATATAACTTTTGATTAAAAAACATGTTATTCACTTTGGTTAGGTATTTTAGCCTCAAATTCAAAATTAAATTTTATATGAACCGGGTCGCGCAGCAGTTCCTCTTAAACCAGATGACAATGTAGGGGCTGCGTAACAGAATATCTTAATTATATCACTTTGCTTTCTTTGGAATATCCGATTCGTTTGATTAAAAATCGTATCAGATACGAATATCTGTGAAACACATTTTTTGCTTGTTTATTTTTTAATTTCCGCGAAAAATCATCTGTAAAAAAGTGTACCTTTTTCAATATCATTAGGAGGGCGAAGCCAAATTTAGGTGCGCATGAAGAACAAAAAAAAAAACTGATTATTTTTACGAAATTCCAATTTGTGTTGCCAACATTTTTAGAGGGTTTCTTCTTGTGCCCGAGGGCGAATTCGCGCCCGACAACAAAACAGCCCCCTGATTTTGAATTATTACAGTCGTACAAAGGAACACGATTTTTTTGTCAAAGCGAAATTTTCTGAAAAATTGCGAATTTATTTCAGTGAATGAATGTAATGTAATGCAATGTAATGAATGTAACATTATTTTAACGCTACTATTAATTTCTTAATATTTCGGAATTCGCCTAAATTCCATCTGTAACCGTGCTTCTCCCGGGTTATACCATATTAAATCACCACAGTTTTTCAATTTTGGAGGCGAGTATGGATACCGCCGCCCCGGGAACTGTTTATCGCTACGTTTGGTGACTTAGCAGGGGTACATGGGATGAAGTTTGTCTAGGTCTCGGCGGCCGATGCGTCTACCCACTTGCTTCATGGTGGGCAGGATCGAGACAGACAGGTTGAGGGAGGTCTTTTATACTTTCTAGCCAGAATCTCTCGACCCACCGCCTTGCACCGCAGTTAGGGAGATGGATTCATTAGTCCGTCCTCCTGGATACACTGACCCCCAAATTCCTACCCAATTCTCATACCTATTTCCTTCCCAGAACTTCCTCTCCTTCCTTTCCTTAAAAAAACCCTCCACACATCACCCCCTAAGATGACATAGGCCCCGAGGGAAATTATTTTCATCAGGGCTTCCTGTGTGGTGGAGCTAATGTAAAAAAAAAAACAAGCCAAATAACAACGGTAAATAAAGTCAACATTTTGTTAGGATTGACCAATGACCATGGTTTCGAGAAATGGGCTGTTATTTATTCATTTCTTTTCTTTTATTTATTAATAGTTTTTTCCAAACCTGATTTTCGTAAATGAGGCTAATTGCAGGCGGTGATTTGAGGCGCGAAGAACAATAGTCAGTCACCTACAGAATCTGACCCGGAATCTATTTCAGAATTTTTTTATATTTCTCTGCCTCAAAGGAAAATATCTACCTCCGAGATTAGGTTGTGAATTACTTCAATGAATTTTCGCACATTTGATAATAAAATAATAACATCATATCGTGGTTCATATTTTATTCCAGATTGTTACACAAAAAGCAACAGAAGTTGGATACACATTTTATGGGTCCATATTTCAAAATTAAAAATATCTTTATTTAGTTTTTATACACATCAACATAATATTCTGAACTTTCTCTTTTTGTTCTCCACATTCTAAAATTTTGCCCTGTTTAAAATGTCATAGTTTTACTTGCTCCGGGCCAAAACGGTGTCACATAAATAATAATAATAACTCCATAATTTAAAAAATATTTTATAAATTTAAATTATTAAAAAAATATTTATTATAAATGCCATTATTCTTATTTCTTAAATATCGCCATAGGTGAAAGCCAAAAAATATTTTTTTAATAATTTAAATTTATTATTAAAAAAAAAATTATTAAAAAATTTTTTTTTTAATAATTTTTTTTTTAATAATAAATTTAAATTATTAAAAAAATATTTTTTGGCTTTCACCTATGGCGATATTTAAGAAATAAGAATAATGGCCATGTTTAAGAAATAATAGGATAAATGATTTATATATACAGGGTGTAACAGGACGTACCCGAGGGAATTTAACCAGCGATTCTTGAGCATATTTGGAGTAAAATATGTAGGTAAATGAAATTTTGGTCTCCGGTGACTTTTTTGTAACATTTTTTTTTTCTTCAAATTCAAACAACAACAAAAAATTCTTCCGCTTGTTGTCATTGGTCACTCAGCCGAGTAACCGACCAACCCCTCAACCCGGCTCCAACTGTCATCACACCACCATTTTTTTATGTTTTTGTAGTAAAAATAAATAAAAAAAAACGTCAAAAATATCACCGGAGACCAAAATTTCATTTACATTTTTTGCTCCATATAATGTAATGTCAGGAATCGATGGTTAAAATCCCTCGGATACGTTCTGTTACACCCTGTTTATTAGGTGACTTAATCTTCATGATAATTGACATTACTTGAAGAAATAGCTCCACTTCTGTCAGTCTTCTGCAGTCTTCCCCGGTTCCTATTGCCCAAGTACAGTATCATAAATTAATAATACTGGCCAAATCAAGATTTCGCAGATCAATTGAAGCAGCAAAAAGGAAGTATTGGATATAGGTTGAAAACTTATACGATGGCTGCTTTCAGAAGCGTCGTTAAATTCATCCCTAATGATTGTAATTAACATATTATTTTTTTCTTAAGGTCATGTCGGAGGCTGTGGCATTAACGAAGACATAGTCCAGTGGATGGAGAAGATCCAGAACTCGGCTGTGGAGGACGGGGACCCCCCTGCGAGCGCCCCCCCAAGCTCGCCACCCCCACCTCCCCGCCCTCACAGCCCGCCCAGGTCCAACGCCATCAGGGATGATGGCAAGAGTAGTGCTTTTAATGGGTAACTTTAATTTTTTTTTATCCCCTAAAATTTAGGTGCCTGCTGTGATACATATTACTACACAGTGATACACATCACTACTCTTGTCGTATGTGCTGTTTAGTGTACACAAGAATTAAAAAGATGTGGTAAATCGCTGTTTTAAACTAACGGTTACAGTGGCTAGCTCCTTGGGGGGCATACATTAATTACGTGAGCTCAAAAGGGGGGAGGGGTCCAGCAAAATCTCACGTTACTTGAAAAGAATGTACGAAGTGGCCCAAATTTATCTCACCAAAGGGGGGGGGGGGGGGGAGGGGTTTAGACTGGAAGAAAAACTGCTCACATAATCAATGTACTCTCACATAATTACTCGTACTGCTCACATAATTAATGGCTCTGAAAGCAGAGATTGCAAATCAAAATCTGGCATGCAAATAAAATAATTTCATTTATTTATTTGTTACATAAGATACATTTATACAGCAAAAATAACACAACAATAATATTTCAATATAACTGTAAATATTAAAATGTGTACAAGTGTTATTATGTCTTGTTTGTCTATATTAGTTCCTAGCTCTCCTGGTCCTGGGCAGATTGCCCTAAATAAGGAACCAAATGCTGGTGAAAAATGCCAAAAATTATTTACTAAGTTTTTACCGATTGTGCCATTTAATAGTCAACCATGTCAAATTTTAAGAAGTGACATTATTTAATAATTTTTCAGATTCAACCCTACCTAAGCCAATCAATCATTTATTTATTATTAAACCGATGCATGTCATTTTGCAAGTTTTAATATTTAATTTTGGGGGGGATTTTATTGGCTTATATGGCTTCATAATCATGATTTTATTCATTTTTATGGCCTCTTCACTCAATTTCTTTCAGAATTTTTCAAAAATGTCAAATTGCAACTCGTTTAAGAGTGTATATGTATATGTATATTCTGGGGACTTTCAATATTCACCTTTTCTAATTCCTCTCCTTTCTCCTTCAACCCCACAATATCCCCACTATTTATCAAGTGAGTTTGGTAAAGCACACTTAACCTAAAACCTGTCTACTTTTTGAAAAAAACTCTAAAAATTGTTCTGAATAAACTGATTTATCGTGTCTACGGCAGAAAGTAGTGGGCATTTAAGTGAGTTTATTAACCCATTGGCCACAGAATCAAAGAGCTAAAAAATTGGCCCTCACCACTGAATTAATTTTGTACCAAAAATTAAAAACCTGCATTGGTGTACTAAATCTATTGTAACTTTTGAACCATGTGTTTAAATGAATTAATTTCTTTAAATTTGTTTACATATAGGATTAAAGTAAAGAAAAACTTTAAAAATAAAAATTCAAAAAATATTAAAATATTTGTAAATAAGGATACAAATATTACTTTCTCTTTTTTTGTAATTTTTTTTAACATTTTTATTCATAAAGTTACAAAAAAACATAATATTCATAAATCGAACATTAATAATTATTGTTTTTTTACATTCATGTATACTGATAACTTATAAAATAGTTCGGTATGATGGTCCTCAAAGTAATCAGGGACGTGCAGGGTCACTGCCAAAAGCCTAGAACCACTCGCAATTTTGATATAAATAAATGGCGGCTGGCTGTACACAAAATTTGGAACACAAATTTCAGGGAAAAAACATAAGAAACATATTATTGCCAATTATACGAAATGAATGATTAATTACCTACAGAGTGTTCGGCATCAAAAATATTTTTTTTAAATGTCACTGTTGTGCGCATTTCGCGTTTTTTGGCGAACCTACACTAGCCCGTCAGCGCGCCGGGGTTTGTGGTTAAGTACCTGAGTTGCACACCCGACAGGCTGCCGGGGTTTGTGGCCAATGGGTTAAAAAATAATTCCACTTTTAACATTTTCCTTTTGTAGGTACGAATTCGCCCCTCCCGCTGACGCCGCCACCATGGGCAGGTTCTCCAAGTACTCGTGGGAGGCTAACCAGCCGCACTCCCGACCCAAGAGGGCCACCAGACCCAAGGAGGACAACCGGAACACCTGCTCCCTCTATATACAGACTGATCCGCTTATTTGGAGGCACATTAGAGAGGGCTTCCCTGATGTAAGAACTAACTCCTTAAAAACATTTATTTTGTATTTCATCATCATTTTCTTCCCCTTGTGTTTTTCGCATTGAGGTCGCCTCCAGGCATCCCTCTCCTGTATTACTTCAGCAGTCTTCGTACATTGCAGACTAAATATCTAAAGTTACTTTCCCACAATTTAGGGAGGGGCCAGTTATACTTCTTCCCTCTGGAATTGCCACCAGTATCTTATGCTGGAGTCAGTTCCCTGGAATTTCAAGTACATATCCAAGTCACCCCATCTACAACTTTTCTGAGGGTTTTTTTTTATCAGTTTATAAACCATTATCAATAAGTGGAGTCACCTTTTTTTGAAATTGTTCATTGTCATTGAAACCTTTGGTTCAACACCTTTTTTTAACTTGAGAATTAATAAAGGTTATGTTTTCATCTCCCCAGCATCGCGATTACAACAAGAAAGCAGAGATAGACGAGAAGACGCGAGAGGAGATCCTGTCTCTGATCGCACACCACGTGACCGCGGTCAACTACATCTATCGAGATACCAAATTCGATGGACGAATCGAGCATCGTAATATTAAATTTGAAGTTCAGAGAATCAAGGTAATATTCTGGTCACAGTTCCATGTCAAAACAGAACATTGTAGAAAAGTTAAAAACAGCAACCTTAACTAACATAACCTCCTCTATGTCTAGGTTTTAGTGGCGAATGCGTTTCTCCACCTACAGTGGGAGGGATTGATTCATATGTCTATCACTCCTGGACACAATGACTCCCAGATTCCCACCCACCCCTCATACCCTTTTCCTTCCCAGAACTTCCTCTGCTTCCTTTCCTTAAAATAACCCTCCACACATGATGTCGTAGGCCCTGAGAGAATTTATTCTCTAGAGAACTATTTTAAAATAAAGTTACGTTTTGTCACTGTAATGTTTTTTCCACTTAACACTGATCACATAATATATTTTCCTATTATAAAATTTTGTTTATTATTGTTTTGCCGCTTCCTAATGAATCAAATTTCCCTTACATTTCCTGATACCAAAATGCAATGAAAATCTAATGTTCCGCTCAAGACAAGTAGTAATATTCTTCATTGTTTTCAGATTGACGATGACTCTGCATGTAATTCCCACCACTTCCCCGGTGAATCCAATCAGTTCTGTTTGGAGAACATTGACGTGTCCAATTTCTTGAACCTTCACTCGCTGGGGAACCACGAGGACTTTTGCCTCGCATATGTCTTCACCTACAGAGACTTCACGGGCGGTACTTTGGGTGAGATCCTTTTCGTCATTATCTTTTTAACCGTCACTTAATATTTTATCGTACTTTCAAACTTGTAAGGTTAGTAGTAGTAACAAAATCTAGTGGTCATTATAGCTCTTTAACTTGAAGGCTTATTTATTAAAATATTGCCAGCTGTCTCCAAAAACGAGGATAAATCTTGTGAGATGGTTGAAAATTATCCTGACAATAATCTTCACTGCTCAGAGCCAGTGGGACTATGGCATTCCCAATTGGGATAAGTTGTGAGGCTGAAGGGAGTGGGAGGTATGTATTCTTAAAATATTAATACGCTCTCTGATGCCCCTGCCTTTGTATGTAGGTAAAAATTAAATGAATGATGTATAATATTTGTTCAAACCTTTTTGATACCAAACATTGAAACTCAGATAATCTCAACTGCATATTGTTGCTGGACACGTAATGGAGGTATTATGTGAATTGAAAAATTGAAATTTTACAAAAAACGAATTTTTAAGCAGAAAAATGAAGAGAGTCTTTCTTTTTTTTATTTTATTCTTTATTTTAATACAAATAAATGTTTTTTTAAGGGCTGCTTTCATTTTCCTGTTTCCAAATTGGTTTTTTCATTCTCCTACAAAATTTTGTTATTTTTACATTGTAGGTATTACGCGTCTGGCGACGTTATTATAAATCAAGAATAATGGTGTGTATAGGTTAATGCAACTATTTTCAGCTCCCAATGTCATTTCAATCATGAAATATCGATTTGACTTCTAAGAAAGGGCCAAACACATGATCATTGATTATTCCGTATTATTTACTATGAAAACAGTCTCAATAGCAAATGTTTGAATATTTTCAGGGCTTGCGTGGGTGGCGTCGGCCAGCGGCGCCTCCGGTGGCATCTGCGAGAAGTACAAAACGTACACAGAGACAATAGGGGGCATGTACCAGAGCACCAAGCGCTCCCTCAATACGGGCATCATCACCTTTGTCAACTACAACAGCCGGGTGCCACCCAAAGTCAGCCAGCTCACCCTGGCCCACGAGATTGGTCACAATTTCGGCTCTCCGGTAAGCATGCCTTATCTGATTCTCTTAGTATATTTTATAAGTACCTAATATTATAAAATTTATTGATTTGAAACCGAACGCACAACGGGTGTCGTTAACATTGTTCACCCATAGTACTGCAAATCACATCTGCGCACAGCGTCTTGCGCTCTGACAGTCCATGCAGTTTGGCTGTGGTGACAGTCGGCACTCTTCCACGAAATACCTACCTACCTTTGTTTCCATTCTCTATGACTTACATTATTGAAAGACCCAGATTTTATTCTATGAAGTAGGACATCTGTTTTGTTTTTTTGGGAAAAACTCTTAAAAACATAGGTCCCTTGCATCATGAATTTTGCATTGGTTTTTCTGTGTATTTGGAATGTATAGGACAATCTGACTATTTTTCATTCCCAATGTTATTTCCATTATGAGCCGTGGAGTTAAATATATTTCTAAAATTAACAATGACAGCTTGCTTCACCTTATTTCAAATATTATAAATAACTAATGGTAGTGTTTTTCATGGGTTATTTTTGGAGTATTGTGCTCATTCTCCTTTTTCAGCCAATGTTTAAAAAAAAAGCCTCAATTTCTCCATCTTTAGAATAATGCATTCAGCAACAATATCATTCACTGTCTACTAAGAAATTCTGCTACTTTCCATATTCCTTTCCAAAGAACCGTCTTAACCTTCACCCCACCTCTTGAGCGTGAATATGTGAACTATATTATAACATCGATTGTAATGGCAAGATTCTGGACAATACGTCGCCTCAGTTCTTATTTGTCCAACAGACCATTTTAGTTTTTGTTCAATCTCCATTTTAAACTTAAAAATAAGGTATAAAAAATTATAGTTAATCACTTAACTAAGAATTATTTAAAGTGTCCGGTGTATAGAGCTGGGTTTTAATATTTTTTAAAGTTATTAACACATTTCATTCCTGCCCATGAAAATTCCAAAGTAAAGAAGTTTGATTTTGTAGAAGCCTGTCTATTATTTCAATACCCAATGTCGACACCCCAAAAATAACAAAAATAATACCAGACCATGAAAATTGTAAATCATATATGTACATAATATCTATTTTTTTTTTTGTATTTCAGCACGATTATCCAAACGAATGCAGGCCCGGAGGACTGAATGGCAACTTTATAATGTTCGCCTCTGCAACAAGCGGAGACCGACCCAACAATAGCAAGTTCTCTGCCTGCTCGGTGGGGAATATATCCAATGTGTTGGATGCAATGGTAGACAATAAGAAGAGGAATTGTTTCACAGCAAGTGCCGGCGCTTTCTGTGGAAACAAGATTGTGGAGGCGGGTGAGGAATGTGATTGCGGTAAGTTTATCTTCTTAATACATATTAATCCTTTCACTACATTCTTCACGTGCCTTGATGACTCTTGTCACCATTCTTACATTGCTCCTACAGCTTCTGGTCCTGGGACTTCCCGACTTCCTTAGGCTCACTCAAATACAAATTTAGCCAATTGATATGCCAAGGGAAGATTGATGGAAGATGCCATCTTAGGCTTTGAAACTTTTTTTTTACATTAGCTCCAAACTGGAGGCCCTGAGGAAAATAATTTCCCTCATGGCCTTCCTTTCCCTCAATAATTTCCGAGGGTGTTTCTACATGATCGTAAAAGTAAAATAGATAAATAAGTGTTTTCAAAATCTTTTGTGTTTTTTCCATAGAAGAATTTTATTTTGTTCCAAACAATTCAACTTTTTTTACCAGAAAACTATGTTAAATAGTTTGAGTTTCGAAAAAAGTTATTAACCTTTTTTTTTTTACTTATATTATAACTTATAGTCACCTCCCAAAGTTAGTGCACTTTATCCCCAGACACTAGAATATACAGAATAGACACTAGTATAATTAGATATGACACAAAATCAGACAGATGGCTCCATTTTATTTGAGAACCATCTCCCTAGCGATAGACAATGGAACACGATTTGAGATCACTCTCTGAATGGGATATCAACTCTATTTGTACCTCAATGAGTTTGGCTGAGTTATTACAATCTTCAGTCTGTAAGGTGACAACTGCCCTGATGATTACTAACTGATTATACCATCTGCACCATAAATAGAAGTTTACCTATGTGTAATAAGTTCTACGTATGTATACAATAAACAATAAAAGACGTTTTCATATTATTGTTAGTCAAAATGTGATGTATTTTTGCAATAATTTATTTTACGTTTGTCCATTTTTCCAGGCTACGACGATGAGGAATGTCAGGACAAGTGCTGCTACCCAAGAATACTCAGTGATTTAGATCGGTTGAAGAATGAATCAGCTAAAGGCTGTCACAGAAGATATAATACTCAATGCAGGTATGTACATTATTTTGAATTTAACGTCTTAATGTGTTATTGAACACAGAGATACATGTCACCATATTATTGAGACGTTAAAGTGAGAATGTCATCAATTTACTTTATAATGGCCTTAACTAATCTATCTTATTAGTTTTTTCTTGAAAATCTTAATGTGTATACAATTTGCCTTTCCTTCATCCTCCTGAATCTATCGATTTTTTTAAATTATTTTTGTATTCGTTAACATTTAAACCTGCTAAACTACTTATGTAGTTTGTCAACAGATACATAATGACAACTTTTTTGCAATAACATGGCACAATAGTAAACAGTATCTAGGTATGTAAAATGTTGATGATAAGTTTAACAATAAAGATAAGTTGGTTAAATTACAGAAAAGTATGAATATAAATATGTAAAAAGTAGCATAAGCCTTATATAACATACGAGTACAAATGAATTTATTATGAACAAATGAAGGTACTCAACAAGTACTTCTATAGTTTAATATAGGTACATAAGGTAATACAAATTGTGAATGTGAATTCCAATTAGGAAAACAAGGTCTTCGGTAGGGCATCAATATGAATCATCAGCATCTAATAGCCACTTCCTTAGATCGTATTTGACTTTAGCTGTAAAAACGTTTATATTTTTAATTGTCATTGGTAGTTTATTGAATATTCTGGGTACAATAAAGTTTAGGGTTCTTTCACCGTATTTATTGGTACATTTAGGAACCACCAATCCTTCATTTTGAGTGAATCTTGTATTATGTTTATGGAAAACTCTTTCCCTGTACAAGGAATCAGACAATATAAGATACTGACTTACAATATTGTAAAACAATAATACTCTTGACTGGTAAAACATTCAGAGACTTGTATATTAATTTAGTATTGCTTCTGTGTGCATTGGTATATATATTTATGGATTTTGTAAGGGAGTTTTGTAATGTTTGGATATAACTTATATTAGTTTTACAAGAATGTCCCCAAGAAGTGATTCCATAACGGATTGTGGATTCAGCCAGAGATAGGGAGATTAATTTTAAAGTCCTTATAGGCATGAAATATTTTATTTTATAAATTCTACCCACAATAGACCGTAGACGTTTACAAACATTAGTAATGTGTACATCCCATTTCATGTAGCAGTCAATAGTAACACCCAAATATACATAATTTTTGACAAAATCAATGGTTTCACATGAACAGGGTTGTGCAACATTTTTGTGTATGCAGTCAAATGTATGTGTATATAATGAAGGGTTTAATGTTAAAAACACTATTTAAATGTGAAAGCCAAATATTAACTTAACCTTATCTAAGCGGCTGTTACATTATGTGATTCATTGGCCAATGTCACAAAGGTTATCCATGATGTTTCATCCGAAATTGTTTCCGAGTTACAGCTTCAAATGCACTTGGAAATGGACTGTAAATTAGACAATAAAACGAAACGAAACGAAAATGGTGTTGCTGCAATTGAGTGATAATATGTGTATGGAAAACAAGGGAAGCAAGGAAACCAATCACTTACCTCTGCAAAAGCGAACAACACAATTACGAATATAGTTTATTTAGTTCCACCGTGGTACCTCGAGGTTAATTATCACCACAACACAAATAATTACGAAACGATCTCGATAAGGTCAAAAACCTTCCTTTTTTGTTCATAAACGATATTATGAACACAAACAACCAACATAACTTACTTCCATGTCGTCCAAAATATTTTTCTGCTTTTTCACAAACAAATGCACTTCAATTCAGTGTTGTCATTGTTACATTTTCAAATGCTTTTTCTAGCAAGGTGATGTGGTTAGGGAGGGTAGGTACTGGATAAATGACATCCAGGTAGGAACTACGCATATTATCATTTCAAAACCAAACACACGAAGTTGCACTAAAACACATATTATATTGTGTCAATTTGGGATGTGATGGGATAGATTGCATTGAAAAGACCAGCGTTGTTAAGGTTATTTGTGTTGTTGTCGTTGTTAAGGTTTGTTAAGGTCATTTGTGTTAACAGCAGAAATCTACTTACTTATCCAAAACAGCCAAAGTTTTACTAATGGTTAACTCAGACATCATGAAATTCTCACTGCTTTTCTGTTTGCAATTTTTGCAACGCTACAGCTTTCACCATTGATAAAATGTGTTTGTGTTCTAGTCCGTCCCAGGGTCCGTGCTGCCAGTCAGACTCATGCCGTTTCGTGCCGGCCTCGCATCGCTCTGTCTGCAAGTCGGAAAGTGACTGCGCCTGGTCTTCCACCTGCGACGGCCGAAGCCCCGAGTGCCCCAACCCTCGCCCCATGCAAGACAAGACGCGCTGCAACAATGGTAATAAAACTACTTTGTTTATGTGATATTGCATGAGTTCCATCTATCTAGAGCCAACAAAAACATCCAAGCCTTCTGGGCGTAAAATTCTGATGATCTATGCGAATTTTGCATTTGTGACCCATGAAGTTTCACTAAAACCATTCATTGTGTTAAAACATGCTGCGTGAAGGGATAGGTTGCATTATTCTACAACCAACTAATATATATAAAGTTGTCTTGACCTTGAAACCATTCCTTTGTTAAGAATATTATGAACTAAATATACAATTTGGCTGTCCTGAAACGGGTATTCTGCCCAGTTGGACAGACAAAATATCACATTGTAATGTATTGTAATATGTAATAAAATAAATAAATTAAATAAAAAATAAAATAAATATACTCATGATGAAAGGGAAAGGGGCCTTCTTGGCCGAGAGCTGCTCAAAAAAGGGAAAGATTGCGTTGAAATGGCCAGTGTTGTTAAGATCAATTATTGTTCAGAGGATTTTCACAAATGTATAATTATTTGCAGGCACCCAGCTGTGTATTAAGGGCGAGTGCTCCGGCTCTATCTGCCTGGAGTGGAACCTGACGGAGTGCTTCCTGACCTCGCAGATCATCCCCAACATCGACAAGCGCAAGCTCTGCGAGCTCGCCTGCCAGAATGGCACAGACCCCTCCACCTGCCGCAGCACCAGCGAGTTTGCGCACCTGGTGGGGCTGCCCCTGGGTGGAATCAGCTTGCGGCCCGGATCGCCCTGTGACAACTTCCAGGTAATCATATAAGCAACTGAAGCGAGAATGGGGTGCGGTGCAGACCACCCAACATGTGCTCAATGAATGCCAGCTCCTTTTATTCCTCACAGGAGTTGACCTAGATCCTAGATGTTCCCCTCCAAACCCCCCACCAAACGAAAGAAGAAGATTTAAATAAACAGTTGGTTTTATTTTTGTATATACGTCTTTGATCTACACATGATATAGATTTTTCCTTATGTTGTTGTGTTGCGCTTCCTCCTCCTTGTGCCAATGTTTAAGAGTCTATCAGTTATGCAGAGTTGTCAGTTATTGCAGAGTCTATCAGTTATTGCAGAGGCTATCAGTTATCGTTATTATATGCGGTCTTTAATTGTCTAAATAAAATTAATAAGGTTTTCCCTTGTCTTAAAAGTAATGGATCTTCCTTCATTCTTACAAGCGACAGATCTTCCTTATCCTCTAAAAGACAACAGACATTCTCTGCTCCATACAAGCGATGGATCATTCTTTGCTCCTATCAGCAATAGATTTTCCTTGATGTTTCCTTGCCTCTACATGAAATAGTTCTTCCCTTGTCCTTGCAAGCGTAAGATTTTCTCTCATTCAAACAAGCAAAGATGCTCTCATCACACGATAATAATCCCTTGCGCCTACCAGCTACAGTTTTTCCTTTTTTTTTCAATTTAAGATATAGAGATCTTCCCAGTTTGTTGCTCAGTTTGCACAATCTTATCTAATTTATATAGAAATCTATCAATTTTATCAAGACGAACATGCTTAACCTTTCCCTTACTGTGCTAAAAAAAAACGCGCGCTCCGGTGCTGTGTAATCAATTCACGTGTCAAAATTAGCAATTTCATCTCGGAAATATATCAACATTCATAGCTAATCGCTTTTGTTTATCATAATTTGTGTTAAAAGTGATAATAATTGTAGTTTAATTGCTGAAAACATGAAAACACCATCGTCCGTTGCTCAAAAAACGGGCGAGGAGACCATCTCAAACGATTGCCCGCGAACGACTGAGGCGCTAGAAGCTAGAATAGTGCTAGACTGCTACCCAATACATACAGCTATGCATGTGGTCGAAACACAACTGCGCACGGCGGCGGTCTCTGTTACTCGTGTTCCCGTATAGCGAAGTAGAGCGAGACGTCACATGGCGTGTCATCTCCCCCCGCACACTCTTCGCGTATCACGGTCCACACTGGCACACGGTTGATTGTATTTGTGGTTTATTCACGATATTTAACAAAATATGTCTGATTTTGAATTAAATTTGCTAATTATTTAAAATATTAAATTTTAAGGTAAATTTTGGGGATCGCTGTCAACGATTAATACGCACTTTTTTTTGAAAAAATCTTTTGATTCACCTTAATTACATTAAAAGACAACTATTTGCATTGGGGGAAGTGGAAAATATTTCATTCTAAATTTCGATTACGTAAAATTAAAATTAGCTTTCATTGTGTGAAACGAGACCGTCCATTTTGAAACATTTGATAATGAAAATTTTCGTTAATTGCAAACGGAAACCAACGGCTAGAGACAAAATCGCGCGGGCGTTTTTTTTAATGTTATAAAACTAAAATTCCGCCTAATTAGTAGGTACTTACCTAATACACATGTATTGCGTGCGTTGATTAAAATTTATTAGCTTGAATTTTTTTTGACATTAAAATTTTATTTTTATAAGTCAACTATTTCTGCGATGTTGAGCGGCTACGTACGCTAAGTTTATGTGATATGGTTTATGATACAAAAGAAAGTGCCCCCTTTATACCGCCTGCTCGCGTCAAGGCAAGAAAAACATCCCAGTTTTCAAGTAGTTTAGCGTCTACGCTAGGTTTGTGTAACATGGTTTGTGATACAAAAGAAAGTGCCCCTTTATAACGCCTACTCGCGTCAAGGCAAGAAAAACATCCCAGTTTTCAAGTAGTTTAGCGGCTACGCTAGGTTTGTGTAACATGGTTTGTGATTCAAAAGAAAGTGCCCCTTTATAACGCCTACTCGCGTCAAGGCAAGAAAAACATCCCAGTTTTCAAGTAGTTTAGCGGCTACGCTAGGTTTGTGTAACATGGTTTGTGATTCAAAAGAAAGTGCCCCTTTATAACGCCTACTCGCGTCAAGGCAAGAAAAACATCCGAGTTTTCAAGTAGTTTAGCGGCTACGTTAGGTTTGTGTAACATGGTTTGTGATTCAAAAGAAAGTGCCCCTTTATAACGCCTACTCGCGTCAAGGCAAGAAAAACATCCCAGTTTTCAAGTAGTTTAGCGGCTACGCTAGGTTTGTGTAACACGGTTTTTGATATAAAAGTGAATGTATTATTTATAAAAAAAATATTACCGAAATTAAAAACATGTTTTTTTCCGTCATTTTATTCCCAAAACTCCGATAATTTAGTACTTACCTTTCCAGATTTCGTGGTACCTTCAAAATCTTCTAGCCGTTCGTTATACATTCTAGTGTATCAGGAACACCAACACCAAAGTGACAGCGACAGCGAATGAGCTAATTACTAATGGCGTACAATCTCACAAGACGAAAGCTAATTTTAATTTTACGTAATCGAAATTTAGAATGAAATATTTTCCACTTCCCCCAATGCAAATAGTTGTCTTTTAATGTAATTAAGGTGAATCAAAAGATTTTTTCAAAAAAAAGTGCGTATTAACCGTTGACAGCGATCCCCAAAAATTAATAATTTTAATTCAGTGCGTAAATGTATAACGGAGGAATACCTAAAATCTGAACCCAGAATTCATTATATTTATAGAGATATAAAAGTTATTAGCAGCAATGTGTAGTATTTACACTTTACAGACCAGGAAAGGTTAACTATCAAGGAATGATAATAGCTAACCAAAGTTTTAGAGACACACTGTAGCACTGAAGTTAGATTTTTATTTTATTTTTTTTATTTTTATTTTATTTTATTTTATTTTATTAGCATTATAAACAGTCTGTACAAAATTCATAAATGACAGTGATAAAAATAAGTATGTCATAGACCAATAAAATAACGACAAATTTCAATTTAGAACCATGATTCAAAAATATACAATACCTACACCTGATATAAACAATTATGATAATATCTTCTTACCTAAATCTACAAAAAGTAATTGACTGAAAATTTTCAAGGGATTACAGTTAAATTTTGATGCATATCAATAATATATTTCAGGAAGTGATTTTATTTGAATTGGAACTGCTAAAAGTAGGAGAGAAAATATGGTGATACTAAAAATAAAAAAGAGAAATACAGAAATCAATGAAATATTAAGTTATTAGTTAAACATGTGGCATTCAATAGTGTTATTTTTTTATGCATGCTGTGAATTTATCAAGGTTTGTATTAAACACATCGATATTTGGGCATAATCTGTTAAAAGTGCTACAGCTTCTTCTTACAAATACATTTTCAAGATAATTTGTCTTGCTCTTAGGGATATAAAAGGTGTCTGGAGATCGAGTAACTCTTAATGGACATTAGAAATGAATATTTTGTAGTAAGTACGGGCTATCAATGAAGTTATGAATAATCTTATAGAGCATTAATAGGTCTCTGATATCTCGGCGTTGATCAAGAGATTTAAGGTTTACGGGGACATAGTTTTCATCATTTCGCACGCGATAAGAGACATATTTCATAAACTTTTTCTGAACTCTTTCTATATTTGCTTTATATGTAGAACAATGAGGGTTCCACGCTGTAGAAGCATATTCCAGATGGCTTCTAACATAGGATATGTAGAGAGTCTTAAATGTTTGTGGAATTTTGAATGCTAAACTTACTCTAAGAATAAATCCCAACATTTTCAAAGCCTTCGACGTGATATGCTCGACGTGAGATTGAAAAAGAAGCTTACTATCTAATAGAACTCCAAGATCTCTTATTACATTTACTCTGTTTAAAATATTGTTCTTAATAATGTAGGGATATAATATTGTGTGTTTCTTTCGAGAATAAGTTATAACACTACATTTATCTGCATTCAAAAGAAGGCGATTTTCTAGACAATATACATTAACCAGAGAGTCAAGGTCATTCTGGAGCTCTAGACAATCCATCTTAGACTTAATGATTTTGACAATCTTTTTGTCATCCGCATATAGGTACAGTTAAGAGTTACAAATAGTTTTGTTAACGTCATTCAAAAAAATGTTGAATAAGAGGGGGCCAAGGTGAGATCCTTGGGGAACTCCTGAGGTTACGGGGACGAAACTAGAGCAGTATCCTTGTACAGTTACAGCTTGCGTACGATTGTCGAGATAAGAGGCTAACCAACGAAGGAGGTCACCATGTATACCCATTGCTTCGACTTTCTCAATTAAGATGCTGTGTGGGATTTTATCAAAAGCTTTGGAGTAGTCTGTGTAGACTACATTGACTTGATATCCGTTATCCATAGCAGCAAGGACTGTGTGAACAAACTCACATAGATTAGTTTCTGTTGATTTTTTGGTGACAAAACCGTGTTGATTCGAAATTATGTGAGGTCGTATGCAAGGAAAAATGATATCAAAAACTATTTTTTCAAAAAGTTTACCCATTACATTTAACTTAGAGATTGGTCTGTAATTTTCAATATTATGCTTGTCTCCTTTTTTGAATATAGGCACAATGTATGAACTTTTCCATTTCTGCGGAAAAATTCCAGAAGATAATGAAGCTTTGAATATTAGACTTAGCGGATAACATAGAACACTAGCGCAATTCTTTAAGAATACAGAGTGTATACCATCAGGCCCACTGCCTTTGGTAGGGTCTAATGATTTAAGATATTTACAAACTAATTCAGTGTTTATATTAACATTATTAAGATTGAGAACTGAGGTGTTTGGATTATATGTTCGAGTTATAGACGAGGTGCACGGGGCGGGGGATTCGAAGGAGGATTGAAAATGCATGTTAAATAAGTTACTTATATCTTCCCCACCCGATACATGCTGAGAGCGAAGAAACATATTGTTAGGAATTTCAGAATTTTTTTGCTTAGATTTAACAAAGGTCCAAAAGTGTTTGGGATCGGTATTAATATTAATTTCAGCCATATTAATAAAATTATTGTAGCACACTTTTTCCATACACTTTTGTCGTTCTCGGAGAAGAGAGAAAGTTTGATAGTCAGAGTTACGGTTATAAATTTTGTATTTTTTATGAAATTTAAGTTTATCTTTAATTACTTTTTTTAATACGGGACTGTACCATGGAGGATACCTGGAGTCTATGTTAATTGATCTAGATGGTACATGCGCGACAATTACCTTATTTAATTCAAAATAGAATCGTGCCGTAATTGAGTCTACATTGCTGCTGTTTAGAGTCGTTGTCCAGTCAACGGCTGCTAAGGCGCTATTAATCTGCACATAGTCAGCGTTGTGATAGGAGCGGACCGTGCGCGAGCGCGGCGTTTGGAGGGACAGCTCGCGGGATATGCGCAGCGACACCTCCAGCGAGCGGTGGTGTGCATCCTCTGGCACTAGCGGCATGTCGCACCCGATTACAGTGCACGCACAATTCGATATCACCAGGTCCAGAACACGCTCGTTTACATTAAGCTGGCTGTTGAATTGACAGAAACCGGTAAAGTCTAAAAAATCAGAAAGAGTTGAAGTCAGTGCATCGATTGAGGATCGATTAAGTACCAGGGAACCGTCCGCGGTTGAAGGCGGAAGCCACGGGGCATGTCGTATGTTAAAATCTCCTAATAGAAGGAATTCATCATTGGGGAAATTGGTATGCAACATAGATATAAATTCAAAAAAGTCACCTAATGATTTAATCTGCTCTGCACCTTGCACGAAATACGAACAGTATATACGTAGTTTAGAAGCACTTGCACCAGAGTCTAGTGCAAGAGTAGCTGTAGCTGTCTCTGAACGCTTGATGGGCGGAAGGAAGGGTGAGGGGCATGTGGGTAGTTCGCGGCGTACTGCAATAAGTGAGCCACCGCCGAGTGCCTGGTTTAACGAAACATAGTCGCGATCACAACGATAAACTACATACCGTTCATCAAATAATTCAGAGTCAAAAATGCTTGGCAAGAGCCATGTCTCAGTCAGGCATATCACGTCATAATTGGCATTCAAAACACCGGTTAGGAAAACATGGGATTTAGTTCGGAGACCTCTAACATTTTGATAATAAATATTCAAATCACCGATAATATACATTTGTATGGAACATATAGGTTAAGCATAGATATAAACATTAAGAGCACATACTTAATATAAGAAATTGTCAATAAAATTAATGCCACATTGTTATTATAATACCCGTAACTTGTAAAAATAAACAATAAAAATAATAAAGAGTTATTGTAAGTTCCTAAACCTGATCCTATGATTATGAAGCATATTAAAAGCACGTATCTACGTAAATGAAAAATTAACAGTAAAAATGGTAACATTATGATGGTTATGTTTTGAATTTTTTTTTTATGGTAATATTTTAATATTTTGGTGGTAATATTTTGAGGTTTTATACAATTTTGTTTAAATCCTCATTTTTGAGGATTGCTCTTATATGCGAGCCTTCTGTTTCCCTAATAAGGATTCTACAATTCCGGACCCAGACAAACCGATAGTGGTTAAGCTTGGCCGCTTCCTTCGTTAGGTGTAGCAGCCGTTTAGATGCGCTCGTCAGGTGGTCATTGGCGTAAACACGGGAATCACCGCCGCAACCGATGTCACTGCTGATTAAGTTTCGCTTCGATCGGATTGAGGCCAAGAAATCATCTTTTCGGTACCTCGCTAAAAGATAAAATGAAAGTACAAATTAATGTAATTATATTAACCTTTCCTGGTCTGTAATGCGTAAATACTACACATTGCTTCTAATAACTTTTATATCTCTATAAATATAATGAATTCTGGGTTCAGATTTTAGGTATTCCTCCGTTATACATTTACACACTGAATTAAAAAATAATATTTTAAATAATTAGCAAATTTAATTCAAAATCAGAGATATTTTGTTAAATATCGGGAATAAACCACAAATACAATCAACCGTGTGCCAGTGTGGACCGTGATACGCGAAGAGTGTGCGGGGGGAGATGACACGCTATGTGACGTCTCGCTCTACTTTGCTATACGGGAACACGAGAAACAGAGACCGCCGTGTTGTGTTTCGACCGTCGATACCTACGACCGCGTAGTAGCTAAACATACATAGCTGTATATATGTATTGGGTAGCAGCCCAGCGCCCAGCGCCTCAGTCGTTCGCGGGCAATCCTTTGAGATGGTCTCCTCGCCCGTTTTTTGAGCAACGGACGATGGTTTTTTCATGTTTTCAGCAATTAAATTACAATTATTATCACTTGTAACACAAATTACGAAAAACAAAAGCGATTAGCTATGAATGTTCATATATTTCCGACATAAAATCGATGATTTTAACACGTGAATTGATTACACAGCACCGGAGCGCGCATATTTTTTTAGCACAGTAAGGGAAAGGTTAATGCAAGACACAAAATGAAAATATATAGGCATACTTTTATAGTAACAGAATGAGAGGTTATGATGTAACTTGGAAATTTTAACCAAAATCTAATACATTTAAAATTGAGACATGTTTGATATAATTTTGTAACTTCCAGGGCTACTGTGATGTCTTCCTGAAATGCCGCGCCGTGGATGCAGAAGGTCCGCTGGTCCGGTTGAAGAACCTCCTCCTTAACCGAAAGACTCTGCTGAATGTGGCCCAGTGGGTGACCGAGTACTGGTGGGCCGTCATGCTGCTGGGTGTGGTGTTTGTCCTCTGTATGGGCCTCTTCATCAAGTGCTGTGCCGTGCACACTCCCAGCTCTAACCCCAAACAACCCCCTGCTAGGTAAACATTGGACTGCACTATAATAAAAGATTCATACAATAATTTGATGTGAAATGTTTTCATCGAACACAAATCCCTCGAAATCTTTAACACTGCATTACTCCATTACTCATTCCATTATTTTAATGCAATTACTTAAACTTCCCGAATTATCACAGCCAAGAAAAATCTTTGATGTTCTATTATTATTTAAAATTATCTACGGATATTTGGATAGCCCTGAACTAGTGAATATGATAAATTATCAAGTACCCAATAATTACAACACTAGACTACATGTTGTATTTAATATAGTTGCTTCTCGCACTAATTTTATGTTCAACTCTTGTCTTGAGAGATTACATTGTGTGGGGAATGAATCTTGCTCTGTTGACATATTTTTTTATAAAAACATCGCTTCCTTTAAAAAGCGTCTACATATTATGTTTGCAGATATTATGCAACAATCCTTAAATGTTCCAGATTGTAACTGTAACTACGTTCATAGTACCTACTTACTTCTTTTATATATGTAATCGTTGTGTACCTTTTATTTTTATAATAATACTAAAAAACTTATGTACACTTGTAATAACAGAAAGAAAACTTTACATTATATTTACAATTGCAGAAAATTAACTATTTTAATTGCTAAAAAATGATTTACACCACTCCCACCACCGGTATGTTTCTAGTACTTGAGCTGGACTGGAATCATGTTTTGAGTAGTATCGTGACAATAAATGCTAAATCGTATACTGTAAGCCTGAGCCCAAATACGAATCTGCTTGTTGAACTCCTTTACACAACTTTCTTATTCAATTCTTATACCTACTTGTGTTGTGCCGCTTATGTCTTTCATGCTCCGTTTATTATTTATATACTATTTACTTGTTATGATGCTCCTGTACAACTTACCAATGTTACATGTCATAAGGCGTAAATAAATAAATAAATAAATTCCAGGCGATTATCTGAGACGCTCCGCCACCCCATGAACACCCTGCGGCGGATGCGTCGCAACCATTACCCTGCGCAGCCGGGCCGCAGCGGAGGAGGTGGCGGGGGAGGTGGTGGGGGTGCGCGCTCCATCCCCCCGCCCGGGGCCGGGCCTGCCCCCGCCGCACAAGGTGGGGGGCGCAGGGCCCAGCCTAGCCGCCAGTACCAAGCGCAGCGAGGGCAGTACCAGCAGCCTAAAGGTATACTAAACACATCCGTGAATGATTTCTGTATAAAAATATAGAGCTAGAATATCTGACAAAATCTAGCTCTAAAAGAGCTGAGTTTGCAACATTGACGCGGTTTGAGTCATAGTTCGTTTGTTGGTTCCATCTCATATGGGCTGGTTGTAAAGGTGAAATTGGAATTGATGTATAAAGAGCCGCAAACGCCCAAGCACAGACCTGCATGCGGCTCGCGAGCTAAACTACTGTATACTTATAATATTCTGTTTTGTTTTAACAATAAAAGTTAATGACAAACAAACATAACCTAACTTAACCTTTTCTTTTTTATTATGTTCTATTTTATCAATGTTCTGCTTTATCCAGTTACCCTACCGAATACACCGACAAGATAATGACTTCTCCTTCATTCTTCTTGCTTCATACTCGGGCGAGATTTCGCATCTTCCACAATTGTTTGATATTAACTTCTCACAGCTTCGTCTTTGAGGATGATGTATAGCAGGTTTTTTTTAGAGGAAAGGAAGGAATGAATCTGAGTCTTGAAGAGACCTATGTGGCAGAAGGTCTCTCCAAGACCCATATTCACTCCTTCCTCTTCTCAAAAAGACCCTCCACACCCTCCTGTGTGGGATGTAATTTTTTTTTTAAATAATGGAATGCCCGTCAAACCTTCATTGGAACAACTTTTAGTTGATTTCAACATGATACATATTTGAATATCTCTTTGTTAAAGTGCACTCAATGGATAGTTTTAATAATGAATTTTTGTGTGTGTGTGTTGTAGCGTCGGCCCCCGTGTGTGCAGGCAGCAGCAGCAACACTCGCGGGGATATGTACGCCGGCGCCTACTCCGGGCCGGCCTACGAGCTGCGCCCCACCAAGCACGTCTGACAGTACCCTAACCCCTACCACAGCCACGCCGTGGACCAATATCCCAATGACAGGTTTTACTCCCGGGAGAACCAACAAAACCAGCAAAATCAGAACGCGTTCATGAGAATGAATTCCTCGTCCCAAGGTGTCGTGTCCCAACGTAGAATACAGAGCGCACCTTTCTACTCCAACCACCCGGAACCGCCGCAACCAAACCCGCAGCTTGTCGACGAATCCCGCCAAGAAATGCTCTACCATTTAGCTGAAGACTCCGGCCATTGGCAGTTTCCCAAAATCATCGTTGGCTACCAACCCATGAGACCTTACGATCCCGAAACTCACGGGCTCATGCTCAAACCGACTATGATCTATCAAGCCGATAATATGGTGTATCAGCTGAGGAACGAGGATTTCACGAAACCCACTTCCAGTCAAATATCAACGGACGTGCAAATTAACGATGGACATCGCGATGTCGCCTGTGGTATCGGTGATAATTCTAAAAGCCCCAAGCCCGAACAATCCAACAAGGTTATCTCGAGCAAAAAGCCAGATAAAGAGTCTGCCAAGGAAATGAAAGTGGAGGAGAAGCCTAGTGTGGGAGCGCCTCCTCAGGAACATGTACATTCCGACAAGCAGTGCGAGGATGAGGCAACTGATTCTCGAGTTAAAGTATTGGTTGTGAAAACGGTCGCATCTCAGACAAACATAACACTCCAATCGCCCGATTCTCTTAGTGTCAAAAAATCTTACGATAATAATTCTGCCAAAGTCGTTTTAAATGAAGATGCCTCCGCACAATCTTCAGCTAAATCCACATCAGAAACTGTTATTTAATGACATACATAAACAATTTCACATCACCGACAAATAATACACTAACTATTTTTTTCTGTTGTTGTTTTCTTTAGGCGTTTTATGTGCATGCATGTCATATTTTATTCATCAAACTAATAAGATTTATTTATATCGCAATGACTTTTGAGCTGAAAGAATAGTGTTCATTTTTTTATTTAGACTCCCTCACACATTTCTTTCATAGATAGATATTATTTATAATGTATAGTTTATTGGAGTCGTTGTTTAAATGTTTATTCATAGTGGAACTCCTTACTCATACATATTAATTTGTAGAATTATTATATGGTTAAATTGTTTAATCATTGTTAATAATTTTACAGATCCTTATAAATATTATAAAATAGGATTCTTTGTTGTGAATTTTTGGAGTTTAACTGTGGATGTTGACATTTAACCATTGATATTCAATATTCGTTGGTGAACTCATGCCTTCATTTAAATTTCCAGAGATATTTGAGTATTTCTCTTGATGAGTACATAATGTTATGTGTCTGATAATAATTTAAGAAAGAGAAATTAAAGAACTAAATTGTTTTGCTCAATGCTTGATTTCTCCCGCAAAATACTTTATGCAGTTTATTTAGTATAAGACTGTTAATTAATATAATTTCATCGTAATATTCACTCTCTACTATTTCCTTGTTGAAATAAGAATCTTCGGGTTGCTGTGAAATTATTTTTACTGGAAAGGTTTCTTTAAGTAATAATGACAATACATGTAATAATTCATTCCTTCAAGCCTTTGATAGAATTGTTTCAGTTTATTATTTTAGGTCCTACAATTTCTACCAATATTAAAATACTCTAAAAAAGAATTCATCTTATCACATTTATTTCTAGCAATCATTCGAGATGAATAATATGCCGACATACTTCAATTAATGTCTTTTGCCTATTTTACATCTCGTGGTGAAAAATGAATCCACCAACTTATTTGATTCCTCTGTGTTCTTCTTTGGTTTAATACGTTGACTAGATGCTTTGCATTTTATATTTCATGTTTCATTCAAAGCATTTAAATTACATCGGTAAGTATTAAACCTAAACTAAACATAATTATATTTTTACATTCTACTGAAATTGTATTTTCGAGATATATTATTATTTGTATGTAGGTTAGTTTTTAGTTCACCAAGGAACTATTTTTGTCCACTTTAAAGACTGCTGTGGAATTTATGTTATGTGATTTTACTACTGATCTTTGTAAGGTAAACCTATTTTTAATTATTGCTTTTATCCTTATGCAGTAAATCCTCGATTGTCCAATGCGATTTGCCTTTGATATAGTTTCGTTCTACACTTGCCAAAGATTTGCTCTTAGCAACGGTGCGTTTAAGCTTTGAGTTTTTTTTATAACAATTTTTTCTTGTTCTCTGGATGTTACTACAGTACGTAGGTGCTTTATACAGCCTTGTCTTAGGCATGTTCAGCTGTTGGTTCCAAGGTTTAGCTCCCTGATCTTGGATGATGGAGAGTTTACTGTTTTTATTATTATTATGTATAACTTTTTATTATTATTATGTATAACTTTTTATTATTAAATTAATATATTATTTCTTTCGATAATTGTTCCTTTTTAATAATCTTTATAATGGTATATTTTATTAATACAACTTGGCCAAAACTTTTATTATTTTACCAAATAAGGTCTCTTTTTTTAAAATTCATCAGCAGATATTTTGAAATACATGTATTTGAATATTGTAAACACATTTAGCAATTCTTCTGAGTTATTGATGAACATTATTATTATAAAGTACGTACTTGTTTAGATTTGTATGTTAAGTGGATCACAAGAGACAAAGTAAACTGAATAAGGTGCATACGGAAGTGTGGAAAAGTGCAGTGAAGTGGAGGGGAAGTATAAAATAAGATGTGCCCATTATAAATACAATCCGAAGTGGACCGAAGCTGCCGAGAAGCACGTTGCGGAAAGTCTTTTAGTTGTTACTGAATGTTACAATAAATATAAATCTGCCATTTATTTTTAAGAGACGATGACGCAATCTCTACCAAAAGTGATAAGAGAGAAATATGTAAAACCAGTTATGGGAAAAATATCATTTTAAACGGAATACATATATTTCTTATAAATGTACCGCATACCAAAATATATATAAAATAGATTAAGTTAGCGCGAGGTGGACGTACATTAACAAGTCTTTTAACTATGTATATTTTAAATAATTATAAAATTGTACTGCATTGTATAAACTAAAATATCTAATTGTTAAGGATTCCCATTTGAAGTAATAAGTGAGCACGGCCGCGTCCCAATGGGCGCCGGTCCACATTTGCAGTTTTAATAAATAAATAAATACATACTTAAGAATAATATTTTTTAAACACCGTTCTGTGCTGTGTATATTGAGAGAGGTTTTCTCCTATATTTATTGACTGGCCATTAATTCAGCTTTTCAAATCTGTTTATTCATTAACTATGCCATTCATACATGGAGATACTTACACGATGCTCTTAGGTATCCACTATACTATTTAGCTAGTGATCGTACATTACGCGACATGTCGACTACGGGTTTGACGTCAGTTGCATGCTACAGACAGTGCCGGTAGCACGCTACGCAAGTTGCATTTCCATCTACTACTCGTTGGACAGAAAAAACGTCTGAACATGATTTGAATGTTAAATTTGTTCTGGAGGTGGAAAAATATTTATGTTTATGTAACTATAATTTAACAAATTACGTAAGACAGAATTTAGCAGAGAAAGTGTCGGATTGATATCTTTAGAGCACAGGGAATGCTATCCTTGTTCTATTGGTATTTCAATGGAAGATGCTCTGAGGAACTAGCGTCATTGATCCCCTCAGCACTTGTGCATAGTCCGGAAACACGCCAATCGCATGCCCAATATATGTACACGGTTGACATTTGTCACATGAGAACGGGTCGCTTCTTCGACTCGTTCTTGTGTTCAACAGCTTGGCTGTGGAACGATTTTCCAGCCTCTGTGTTTCCTCCTTCCTACAACATGTGTCTCTTCAAGGCCAATGTTCATTCCTTCCTTTCCTCAAAAAAACCCTCCACACAGCATCTCAGATGACTAGGTCCTAAGGGAAATTATTTTCCTCAGGGCCTCCTGTGTGGAGTTAATGTAAAAAAAAAAATTGAGATTGGAAAAAAGTCATTTGACATCATTCTCCTCGGAACTCTTTGGTGACGAATGCCCTACAATTAATATTTATTTCGTTGTATGGGTGACCCAAAATCTTCTAAATCGTTTTTTATACTTACAATAAAGATGAATAAGAACAATATTGTCTTTATCGCTAGAACCACTTGTCATCGTACTAACTCAACGGCTGCTTGTGAAAAAATGATTTAAGTTCAGTATTATATTTGAGGTAGTGTCGTGTACGGAAACCAGCATTAAAGAGTAGTATATCGACAGGTATTGTGGTTGCATCACAGTCACGTAGCTTGTAAGTATCTCTGTGTACGGAAGGCCTTAGAGTTCTGCGACTGCTGATTGTAATCTTGTGTACATAAGGAATAAATGTTTTTATATAACACAATATCTTAGATACATACTTTATTAATCTAAAGAATAAGAGCAACCACGGAATATATTACCATTGAAGCCAATTATTTCTCCTATTCTTTGGACAATAACATTTTGTGTGTTGATATTTACTTTGGCAATCAACCTATTTGGTCAAACTAAACATTGCGTAAATATCTTTCTTTGTATTGTTGAATGTCACACACTTTCTCGTATTTTTAATTTACAATTGGTATTGCTGTGAACAAATTTCAGAACCAATTGAGTGATAAAGGTTGATCAAAATTATAAAAAATTTCTGACTTCTACAATGAGCAAAAGTTAAAAAATCTTCCAGATATATAATACAATTATTTTGTGAGCCTCTTTCATATTGACATTTTACTCTTCTTGATATGATGTAAAACATACAGGAATATGGTTTGGCATCTCCGGATGAGAAATGGTTTTTCCGCTTCAGTCGGTACTGATTTAGTTTGTGGAATATTCGGCGCGCAGCAGAACTGTCGTGTGGCATCGTTGGTAATATTTCTGCACAATTCGACCAATAGGTGTTGTATGGATTACAAAGGAAAAAACTTCCATCCTGAAAAATCATTGTTCCCATTACCACACTGAATCATTTGTTTGTAATTAATAAACCTTATAATGTGAATATTTTAATTATAACAAAAATGAATGTTGAGAAAAATCAATGTGATTTAAAAGTGTAAAAAATCAAAATAAATTTTACATAAAGGAGCCTTGTTTTCTTTCTTTTCAATATTAATCCTATTTATATCTTAAGCTTCTCAAATTCTGTGAAATTGATGATGGATGTTTATTTGAAAGTCCCACTATACTTATTGCGTCCGTGCGTAAATCTGTCTTTGGGCGTCCACCACTTCTAGATCTTTTTTTCAGATTTTTTTTTGTGAATATTGCTTTATGTACTGCTCTCAATAATCGCTAATATCACATTTTTTAATATTGTAAACAATGCAGGATTTGATATTTATTATACTTTCATACACTTCTTGCGTCACCTACATACTCACGTCCGGGTGTATATTTTTTGTATATTGTAGGTTTCTTTTAATATAGGTTTCACGTCCTTTCACTCTAATGTAATTTTTACATCTTCAGTATATTGCTAACCGTTTTAATGAAGTTTTCACGTCCGTACTGAATTAATTATTTTGGTGTCCGAATGCATATTCATTGTATGTTACAAACATATATTTGTGTAGTTTCATATCCATCCCCTCTTTCTTAATATTTCTACTTTTGAATATTGCTAACTTACTTAATATTCTGATAGGTATAGATATCAAACACGTCCATGCTGAATAATTTATTTTCCGATATGTATTGTGTGTATACCTTATAGGTATATAAGTAAATTATTTTTCTGTGAATACCTCACGAGTTACAGCTGCTCCCGTCTGGAGCCAGTGGGTCTATTGCATCCCCAATTGGGGTATGTTGTGAGGCTGAAGATAGTGGGTAAGGAAGGAATGGGGAAGACGATGGTAGGGAAAAACCTGGCTATTCAGATCTTAATTAATGTTGAAGAAGAATAATAAGGATAATAAAAAGGAATAACCTTCAAAAGTTATCATAATAGAGAATTATTCTAATAAAAAATCATTATCTTTCTATTTATATGAAGAAGAGTGTATGTGGTGGGCGGCGGTACCCATACCTGCCTCCCATTTTAGGAGGCGGGTATGGGTACCGCGGCCCCGGGAATCATTATTGGATAATCAACACCTTTACCACAGGTTACTACAAGTGGTTCGCTACGTTTGATGACTTAGAAGGGGTATCGGGGTTCATGGGGTGCGGTTTGTTCAGGTCATGGCAGCCGACGTGTCTGGCCGATTTGCCTGTTATGTGGCGGGCCGGATCGTCAGAGACTGCTTGAGGGAGGTCTTTTGATCTCTCCAGACAGAATATTTATGCTGTCTGATGTGTGATGTCTGGTAGTCTATATTTTGTTCGGTGTACCCCGCTTGTATGCCCCAAAAAGTTTGAAAGCTGTTTAAAATCATTTTCTGAAGTACGTTAGGAAACAATAAAACAAAATGAACGGGCGCAAAATCACCTCACCTGACAACAAACTGTTTTTTGATATTTGGAAGTCGAAATAAATCATTTGTATACAACACGTACCTACTTGGCGCAGTCGTGCAATAGTTTTTTTTACAGCGATGTCCTTACTCAAAATGTATCGTTTCATAATGCACCGGTTTGCCCCCTAGTAGTGTATGGTTGGACATTTTTAAGCTAGGACACCATTTTACCGTCCACTGTAAAAAATATTATCAGAATGTCCACCCGCTTCGTGGCACGCGGCATCGTTGTAAATAAATCCATTGTTGCCAAATCTAGCGATTAACTTGACCAAGGGCTCGAACAATACATAACAATATATTTACTATCTAGTATCTACTTGTGAATGGCCATGAGGACGCAATACTATCGTTGTTATGGCTGTAATGACTGTGACTGTTTAAATCTGAGTGTGTGGACGCAGTACGACCGTCGATACGCATTAAAAGTAATATGACGCAGAGTAGACACCGATCGTCGTTATGACTTAAAAATAATATTGCTGCGTGGACGCAAGAAGGACCAACTGTATAGACGCAGGACGACCGTCGTTATGTCTTAAAAATAATGTCGACGCAAGAAAGACCAACTGCCTAGAGGCAGCACGACTGTTGTTATGCCTTACAAATAATATTGCTTCGTGGCACGCGGCATCGTTGTAAATAAATCCATTGTTGCCAAATCTAGCGATTTACTTGACCAAGGGCTCGAACAATACATAATAATATCTTAACTATCGAATGGCCATGAGGACGCAATACTATCGTTGTTATGGCTGTAATGACCGTGACTGTTTAAATGTGAGTGTGTGGATGCAGTATGACCGTCGTTATGCACTAAAAGTAATATGACGCAGAGTAGACACCGATCATTGTTATGACTTAAAAATAATATTACTGCATGGACGCAGTATTCGTTGTATGTTACAAACAGATATTGATATAGTTTCATATCCTTACGCTCTTTTTTAATTTTACGTCTTTTGAATATTGCTTAATCTTCTGATAGGTACAGATATCAAACACGTCCATGCTGAATAATTTATTTTCCGATATATGTAGTGTGTATACCTTATAGGTATGTAAATATTTTTTTTATGTGAATACCTCACGACAGTTCCAGCTGCTCCTGTCTGGAGCCAGTGAGTCTATTGCATCCCCAATTGGGGTATGTTGTGAGGCTGAAGGTAGTGGGGAAGGGAAGGAATGGGGTAGAGGAAGGTAGGGAAAAACCTGGCTATTCAGATCTTAATTATTATTGAAGAAGAATAATAAGGATAATAAAAAGGAATAACCTTCGAAAGTTATAATAATTGAGAATTATTCTAACCAAAAATCATGATCTTCCTGTTTATATAAAGAAGAGTGTATGTGTTGGGCAACGGTACCCATACCCACCTCCCATTTTAGGAGGCGGGTATGGGTACCGCGGCCCCGGGAAACATTATTGGATAATCAAAACCTCTACCATAGGTCACTACAAGTGGTTCGCTACGTTTAATGGCTTAGAAGGGGTATCGGGGTTCATGGGGTGCGGTTTGTTCAGGTCATGGCAGCCGATGTTTCTGGCCGATGTGCCTGTTGTGTGGCGGGCCGGATCGAGAGAGACTGCTTGAGGGAGGTCTTTTGACCTCTCCAGACAGAATCCCTCGAACATCCTTCGCCTTGCACGCTAGTTGGAGGGATGGATTCATACATCCATTACTCCTGAGCACACTGACTCCCAGATCCCTACCCACATCTCATACCTATTTTCTTCCTAGAATGTCTTATTTTCTTTCATCCTAATTTAATTTTTACGTCTTCTGTATATTGATAACTCTTCTGATGAAGTTTGCACTTGCATACTGAATTAATAATATTGGCATCCGAATGCGTATTCAATATATGTTAGAAACTGTTACTTACGTAGTTTCACATCCTTCCACTCCTATTATAATTTTATGTCTTTTGAATATTGCTAATTTACTTAGTCTTCTGTTAGATACAGATATTAATAATGTCCAAGCTGAATAATTTATTTTCACTTCCAATGTGTTTTCCTTATAGATGTAAGTATATTGGATAACCAATATCTCTGCCTTAGGTCACCACTGTGGTTCGCTAGGTTTGGCAGCTTAGCAGGGGTGCCTGGGTTCATAGGGGTGAGGTTTGTTCAGGTCTTGGCGGCCAATGTGTCTGACCGATGTGTCAATTGCGTGGCGGACCGGATCGAGAGATACTGGTTGAAGGAGGTATTTTGACCTCTCCAGACAGAATTCCTTGACCCATCCATCGCCTTCAACGCAGTTGGAGGGATGGATTCATACGTCCGTCAGTCCTGGACACACTGACCCCCAGATTCCTAACCACCTATCATACTTATTTCTTTCCCAGAACTTCCTCTCCATCTTTTCTCTCTATAGTACCTTCCTAAATCTTTTCTTTAAAAAACCCTCCACACAGCATGCCCTAAGATGACAGATTCCCAGGAGGAAAGTATTTTCTTCAGGGCCTCTCGTGTGGAGCTAATGTAAAAAAGATGGGTGGGCACTTGCGTAATGGACACCAGGCGGGCATTGTGGGTTTGATTTTTGGATTTGAAGATGACTTTCTACGCCTGTAAAACGTGTGTAAAACTTCACGTAATGCCCGGGCGAAGCCGAAGACTCAAGCTAATTTTAATAAGCATGGTAACCCCTATGTACAAACTACCTAAATAAATGTGATTCATTTTGTGGTCTTAATTTTCTATAAAGGTTTATTAAGTTTGTGATTGTTAATTTAAAAAAAAATCTAATGCAATGGATTAATTTTCACTGCAAGTATTCTGGATAAAAACTTTTGTTTTTAGCCAGTCTTTATTTTCTAAGAAATTTGGTAGTTGGTGTTTAAATGTTTCCCATTAATGTTTGGTGGTTTCATCGATTTAATATGTTTAAAAAATATATTTTAGAATAGCATTTTTCCGCTCCGTAGTCCAGAGTCCCAAATTTCTTTTCGATTTTAATTTTTCAATGATAATGCTAAGGTTAGATAGATTTCTTTGGTAATTTAATTTTGGGTTTCTTGATATTGTAGCGTCATCAACGGCTGTGAGCATTTCTTCATATTCCATAACATCTCCATTTTCTACAGTTTCTTCTTTTAAGTCTTCTTCTTTATTTAAGTTGATTTCGTCCAGTGAGTTTCCTTTATCGGCATCGGTTTTCCCATCTTTCGATAATAATAATAATTTAGATATTTATGCGGTCTGATTTGTTATGTCTGGTAGTCTATATTTTGTTCGGTGTACCCTGCTTGTATGCCCCAAAAAGTTCGAAAACTGTTTAAAATCATTTTCTGTAGTACGTTAGGAAACAATAAAACAAAATTATCGGGCGCAAGATCACCTCAACTTACAAAGAACTGTATTTTGATAGTTGGAAGTCAAAATAAATCATTTGTATACGATACATTATAGCGATGTCCTTACTCAAAATGTATCGTTTTATAACGCACCGGTTTGCCCCCTAGTAGTGTATGGTTGGACATTTTTAGGCCAGGACACCATTTCACCGTCCACTGTAAAAAATATTATCAGAATGTCCACCCGCTTCGTAGCACGCGGCATCGTTGTAAATAAATCCATTGTGGTCAAATCTAGCGATTTACTTGACCAAGGGCTCGAACAATACATAACAATATATTTACTATCTAGTATCCAGAGGCGGCCTGTGACAAAATTTGCGAGCAGTGCATTTCACAAAAAAAGGTAACATTAACATGGGAAAATAAAGTGATTTAAAGGGAGTTACATACCTAGTACAAACGTTCACTTGTAGAGAAAATCCATTCGACGCTCTTTCATTTCTAAAAATACTTCAATTACACAATTGTTAAAGTCTGGTATAGGAGATATCAAACCTTTTTCGATGCTCATCATTGACAAAGCATTAAGCCGATCTTGGGACCTAGTGTTCCTCAGAAATGTTTTTACACGTTTTGACGTAGAAAAACACCGTTCGCACTCAACAGTTGTCATTGGAATAGTACAAATTATTTTTAAAAGTTTAACCGTTTCACTCCACTAAGTTACATTTGATAAAATTAAAACACTCCACTAAGTTACATTTGATAAAATCGACGTTAATCCCAATGTTTTCAGTAGCACTCATTTTTTAATAAGTTTTTTTACAGAATAAAACTTGCAAAAACCATTAAAATGCTGTCAATACCGAAATAATACTGAGGTTGATGCGCAGCGCAGGCTACCGATGGCGTTAAAACATAACATTGTTAATAAGTCTTAAATTCGTTGAACATAACTATTTCATTCCAAAGGTTGGGGTCCACATTACGCAAGTTTAATGTTTTGGCATTTGCTCCGCTAATGCACCCAGGCACCATATGTCTTCTCTGCTTTCACACGTCAAACGTCGTTAAGGGTATATACCTGTCTTACTCATTTCACGGGCACGAGCACTTCAGCATCTGGAGATGATCCCAGGAGAAATATAAATTCATGTGACGTCACGCATGGGCATAACAAAATGTGCACAAATTCCTTTCTCTCATGGGGGGGAGTTTAGTCAATTCGAAAAGATTTTGTAATGAATTGGAGGGAATTCTTCGTAAGGGGATGTACTAATTTACACTTCTGACGTATATCGGTATCCGGCAGTGCAGTGCACAAATGCACTAAGGAAGGGGCCGCCGCTGCTAGTATCTACTCGTGAATGGCCATGAGGACGCAATACTATCGTTGTTATGGCTGTAATGACTCTGACTGTTTAAATCTGAGTGTGTGGACGCAGTATGACTGTTGATACGCATTAAAAGTAATATGAAGCAGAGTAGACACCGATCATCGTTGACTTAAAAATAATATTGCTGCGTGGACGCAAGAAGGACCAACTGTATAGACGCAGGACGACCGTCGTTATGTCTTAAAAATAACGCGGACGCAAGAAAGACCAACTGCCTAGAGGCAGCACGGCTGTTGTTATGTCTTACAAATAATATTGCTTCGTGGCATGCGGCATCGTTGTTAGTAAAACCATTGTTGCCAAATCTAGCTATTTACTTGACCAAGGGCTCGAACGAACAATACATAAAAATACATATATTAACTATCTACTCGTGAATGGCCACGAGGACGCAATACTATCGTTGTTATGGCTATAATGACTGTGACTGTTTAAATGTGAGTGTGTGGACGCAGTACGACCGTCGTTGTACACTAAAAGTAATATAACGCAGAGTAGACACCGATTATCGTTATGACCTAAAAATAATATTGCTGTGTGGAAGCAAGAAGGACCAACTGTGTAGACACAGCACGACCGTCGTTATTTCTTAAAAAGAACGTGGACGCAAAAAAGACCAACTGCGTCCGTCGTTATGTCTTAAAAATAATATTGCTGCTTGGACGCAAGAAATACCAACTGTGTAGACGCAGCACGACCGTCGTTATGTCTTCAAAATAATATTGCTGCGTGGACGCAAGAAGGACCAAGTGTGTAGATGCAGCACGACCGTCGTTATATCTTCAAAATAATATTGCTGCGTGGACGCAAGAAGGACCAACTGTGTAGATGCAGCACGACCGTCGTTATGTCTTAAAAATAACGTGGACGCAAGAAAGACCAACTGCGTAGACGCAGTGGATGCAGAAGGACCGCCATTATGTTTAAAAATATACACTGCTCGAAATATACTTCGTGTAGCGAACCTGTCGGCAAATCGTCAAACGTTCAATATTCGCTTCCAGACATTCTGATGAATTGTTTGCTTCCATGACAATTTTTGCCATTTGATTCTACATGGGGTAAGCATCAATCTTGCCAATTTTGAAGTCAAAACATTGTTGCGTCCGTATATCGGACGCAGTAAGTCGGTGGACGCAGCAATGCTATGGAGTTTTTACGGGGTGGACGCAACAAATGTAGCAGGATATATATATATATGGCCTGTTTCATCTTAGGGGATGCTGTGTGGAGGGTCTTTTTAAGGAAAGGAAAAGGATATGAGGAGTGGGTAGGATTCTGGGGGTAGGTCCAGGAGTGATGGACCTGTGAATCCATCTCTCCAACTGCGGTGCATGGTGATCGGTCGAGAGAGTCCGACTGGAGAAGTGAAAAGGTCTGTCATTAGAGAAAGTGAGATAGCAAACCATTAAGTATAAAAAGGGCAACCTATGACAGTAGGTCATTTTATTTAGAATTCTGTATTGGTCTTAGTGTAAGTGAGTAAGCGTATCTTGTCATCTCAGTCACCCATGATGTGGAATTTGGTATTCGGTGGAAATACGCAAACGCCGCCAGTCCCATTTCTACATATGTATTATACACATATTCTTTGAATGTCTATCTTTATTGAATTAAGAATTTACTGAAAACACAAGAGTGTTTATTTTTTTGCCACATTCCATCTTGAATTTGTGAGACAATGGCGAGTCTATTTATAATGTCATTGCTAATATCCCAATTTGCCATATTACATGAGTTTATTGACTGAGTGCAGCGTACTCCTATTTTAACTGAACCAATCGGCATTTCATCTGTCTGTAAATTTGTTTGTTACATTCAGATTTAAGGTTCAAGAAGGTGGCCCTGTTGGATACTACTTTTTATACTTCCAGAGTTTGCATCATAAATAAACCAATCATGTTTGTATGATCGTGGTTCCCACTATGAGCAGTCAAATTATGTAATATAATATAATCAATTATATAATATTAATTAATAGAGAAGATTAATTATACATATAATATAATCAATATTATGGTACCTACTGGCCTGAAGAAAGTTTGAAAAAAGAATTTTCATTGAGATGGTGACTTTCCTTGGACAAATAAAAAAAAATAAAAAAAATATTTATGGTTTATAATTAAGTGGGTAGGTAAAGTACTTGCTTACAAATGATTTCAGAGAAAATTTTGGTTTTGATAATACAAAACAGAAAATTGGAAATATTCTTTTTGGATGCGGGGTTCCATGTTCACAGAACTGCTAGTAAACTAAACTAATTTCAGTAAAAGATAAATAAATAAATATAAATTAAATGGAGGATGCTTCTCATTTACTAAGAGGAAAGCTCAGCGTAATATGTTCATTAAGAGGAGATCTGACCCACTCGGATGCATCCACAAGACATTGGTTGAGTTCCGTGTACCACTACAGGGGGTCAGTGGCTACTGTTTATTCTAAAATCAGACTTTCTAAATATTTTGTTATTATTGCCTTTTACATAGATATTTTAAAAAGTAACACTAATCTTCCAATTACAATACTTTTTTAAAAATAAAATTGATTTAGGGAGTTCAGAAGACCTGGGGTCCTAGCATGGGCGATCGGTAAGGATTGATAGAATAACTTTCGGTAACTTCTCATCGTTCTCTAGGACAATTGCAGATCGTTAACATACAAACACCAGTTGACATCGAATATGTTAAGAACACTCGGTCATTGTGAACTGTTTTTTTTATTTTTATGAGCGGAGTCGATTTACATAGAGTTCCCGTGAGCACTTAGGCCATAGGTTCACTTTGCTATCTCCCATTTCACCTCATTCCTTTAACAGTGACCCAGACTCTTTTGTAAAGTTCACCAGGATTGTCATTGAAAATTAAGCTATATCTTCTAGTTCCACAATGTGTCTTCCTAGGTCTCATCTCTCCTATCCACTCCCCCTTGGTTCCCTGAAGATCTCTCCTCCCTACTGCTCCTTAGTTCCTTGAAGGCCCCACGAGGGAAGAAAGCTTCATCTCTCCTCTCCACTCCTACATGGTTCCCCGAAGCGAAGAGGGCCTCAACTCTTCTCTCCACTCCTACATGGTTCCCCGAAGGCCCCACATGGGAAGAGGTTATCATCTCTCCACTTCACTCCACCTTGGTTCCCCGTAGGCCCCACAAGTTCATGGAGGTGGCCTCAGCTCTCCTCTTCACGGTTCCTCCTGCAGGCCACACGAAAGAAGTTCACAGAGGTGGCCTCAACACTCCTAGGTTCCCCAAAGGTCCCTAGTTTTCGAATGGTCCAATTTTCATCCAACGAGTTGTGAACTGTTACTTATTCGCTAGCGATCTGCAGTTATCCTAGGGAACGATGAGAAGTTACCAAAAGTATCCTATTAATCCTTATCGATCGCCCATGCTAGGACCCCTGCAAGAGGAGATATAAAAAATCTTTTGGGCGTAGATTGTAGATCACCGAGGAAAGCTTTCTAACATATTCCTTGCAAAGGTTTGTCCAGCTGGTTCATTCTTGATCCACAAAATAAGTTTAAAAATGCTTTGTTTTGTAGGTTCATCCTTTTATTCCATTGAGGAAGCGGACTCCGGGTGTCGGTAGAGATGGGAGAGATGAAATGAAAAGCAGTCGGTCGAAGTAGTGAGTCGGTCTTTATTGTAGCTACGTAGCAAAGGTCGATGCGGTGTGGAGTGACGGTGGTGCATTGAGTGTTGCTCGGTGTTGCTGCATGATGATGGTCAGGAAGCTGCGGCGGTGAAGATCATAGATCTTCAGGGAGCCGGCGCGTAGCTCTACACGGGGGCCGGCGTGTAGCTGGTTGCTTGCAAATCACGTGATGCTGATGGCGCGGGCGGCCCCGCGAGGGCTTTGTACCACGTTGCGGCACTGCACTATTGTAATCACTTCTCAGTGTGTGTGATTCGAACGACAAATTGAGACTAGACTGCGCTAGCGTTGAGTTGCAGCACTTATATAGCCGACCGGTAGAGTAGCTACCCAGAGCGCCTGGTAATGTTGCGAATTCATGCAAAATGAAGAAAGTGCTCGAACGTTCTGCTACCGTAATGATGAACGGCCATTGACTCGAGGCCTTTCGATGTTTCCCGAAATGTCACATGGTTCAGGCGGCATGTACTGACGGCGCCTTACGCGATGTAGGCGGTAGGTATCTTCTAGCGTGTTCTTACAGAACCAGTGGCGGCGCAATGAACTTGGCAAAAGTGGGCGCTACAAAATCTGGTCGCCACACCATAAAATAATAATTATTAATAAATAAAATATCAATTAAATAAACATAATCCTGTGAATAACAATGTAACAAAAGATCAATGCTGAAAGACAAAAAATCAACACATAAAAAAAGGTTTTTTTATGTGTTGATTACCACTTCCTGTAAAAAAAAATACCTATTTGTAAGCGTTTGTAAAGGTCATTTCATGAACATTCTCCAGTCTTTTAAAATAAATATCAACTCTACTTTTATCCCCAATATCTTTTCATAAATGTAATACTAATAGTGATGGGGATACAAATGTAAAATCGTGCAATGTCCAGTGTTTTAAATATAATGTCCTCCGCGTGCAAAGCCGTATCTTCTCTAAGCATAAACTTTCTAATTAAAGTGTATTTATCGGAAGTGACCTGCCAGGTAAGTATGTTTCTGTATCCATTTGTAAATAGTAAAATTAGATAGAACCTAAGAATTCTTAATAAATTTTACAGCACCCTTGAGGTGATTTTTCACAAAAACAGCGCTCTATAAATTATCCAATTATTATTATTATTCAATCAAGAAAACAAAATTCGAATAGATGTATTTAAAAAAAAAGTAAGTTTGGTTCTTTTAAACCCTTTCGCACCGGAGGGGAATAATACACATCCCCAAATGAGAGTTTTGTGCGATATTAGGCAAAGACTTTATATACTGATATTAGGTTGTATACATCACTTACTTTAGGTAATCCTAGAAAAACTATTCATTAATTGATCTGCATTTAAATAAAAATTATCTATAAGTTTGTTTAAGACCACTTTTATTTTAAATACTCTACCGGTTTCAGAAGCACCCTTCCTTCGTCAGGAGAATATTATAACTAAACTATGATACAGAATGTTGACAGATATACAAATTTTAGGTGTTTGAGTGGGAGGTGAGCAAAGGGGTGGGTGTAATTGCGGGATTTCCGGAAAGAACAGAGCGGTTAATTGGAAAAATATTTAGAATGGGACTGAAAGATAAATTAATTTGGTTATTCACCAGATTTAAATGTAAAATTTTTATATTGACGCACCAGATTTAAATGTCCGGGTTTAATTTTCCCCACAGGAAAAACTAAACCCTTTCACACACTTCCCAAATGATCATCTGGTCAATCCACGTTATGCAATTGCACTATATGTATTATAATTACAAAACAATACAAGAACAACATGTCAACCTACCAGAGACCAGATGGGAAAATAATTCACCGACTCCAGATATTTTCATATCAGAGGGTTCGGCTCTGTGGAATTCCTAATTGAACCTATAAATCCTACTGATCCCTCAATATAAATTTTTAAAAAATCTTTTGTAATCCTACATGTATTTAAAATTACCGATTTTTGAATTTTTATATATAAATTCTTTGACAAATCTAATACGCCTAAATTTTGAATCAGAGACCTAGGTATAATGCCAGTAGCCGAAATAACAAATGGTAATATTTTTATATTCCGAGAATGCCAAATTCTTTTAATCTCATTTCCTAAATCTGTGTATTTTCTAATTTTTTCAGAAACAGTTTTTTGAAATATTATATTATTATTATTTAGGGATTTTATTATAATTTACGCACCAGATTTAAATGTCCGGGTTTAATTTTCCCCACAGGAAAAACTAAACCCTTTCACACACTTCCCAAATGATCATCTGGTCAATCCACGTTATGCAATTGCACTATATGTATTATAATTACAAAACAATACAAGAACAACATGTCAACCTACCAGAGACCAGATGGGAAAATAATTCACCGACTCCAGATATTTTCATATCAGAGGGTTCGGCTCTGTGGAATTCCTAATTGAACCTATAAATCCTACTCATCCCTCAATATAAATATTTAAAAAATCTTTTGTAATCCTATATGTATTTAAAATTACCGATTTTTGCATTTTTATGTATAAATTCTTTGACAAATCTAATACGCCTAAATTTTGAATCAGAGACCTAGGTATAATGCCAGTAGCCGAAATAACAAATGGTAATATTTTTATATTCCGAGAATGCCAAATTCTTTTAATCTCATTTCCTAAATCTGTGTATTTTCTAATTTTTTCAGAAACAATTTTTTGAATATTACAGGAATTTGGAATAGCTACATCAATGATATAAGTTATTTTTTTAATTTTGTCATGTAAAACTATATCAGGTCTATTATGACTAATTGTTCTGTCTGTTAGTATAGTTTTATCATAATATATTTTATAAAATTCATTTTCTAAAAATGAATTTGGTTCATATTCATAATATGGTACTATATTACGGCAGTCAATCAAGTTATGTTTAATTACCAAACTTTGGTGGATTATTTTTAAAACCTGATTGTGCCTAAATGTATACTCAGACGGCGCTAATATAGAACATCCTGATATAATATGTTCTATAGTTTCCGGAAAAGCCAAACATTTTCTACATAAATCATCAATTTGATTTATATCTTTGATTATATGCTTCCTATAATTTTTAGTATTAATGACTATCTTGAATGGCAAGCATAAATCCTTCTATTTCTGCGCTCAACTCTCCAATATTCAACCATTTGTTTGACGAAAGTTTGTCAACATACGTTTGGTTGAGATAATTGAAGTGTTTTGCATGAATAATTTTATTTGACCAGGAATCTAATAATTCCTGGTTAGTATTTATAAGAATGTTGGCATTCTCGTCATATAAATTTAAAGGTGTAATGTTTCTATCTGCCTTACAAATTATTTTGTGCGTTTCTGAGCTATTAGCTTTCCTATGGAAAAAATTTCTAAGCATTTCTACCTGATTGTGTTTCAAAGATGTTATTTTGACTACACCTCTACCTCCTAAATTTCTAGGTAAATTAATTCGTTCTATAGCTGAATTTGGATGATGGCAATTAAACTTTGTTAACGTAGTTCTAATTAATCGTTCTAAACTATCTAAATCTGTATTGGACCATTTAATTATGCCAAATGAGTACGTTAATAAAGGTATTGCCCAAGTATTTATTGCTTTTACTAAATTTTTAGCAGATAGATTGCATTTTAAAATTTTTCTGATCCTAGTTTGAAATTTAATCCTAATATCATTTTTAATACTAGTGTGATCTAATCTATTCGATTGCGGGTATCCTAAATATTTATAAACCTCATCCCCTTTCATACTTTTAATTTTGAAATTTCTAAATATACCCTCGTCTCCATCTACAATTTTGCCTTTCTCTATATGGATCGTTTTACATTTATCTAAACCAAAAGTCATTTTAATATCATCTGAAAAAATTTTAACTACCTTAATCATTTTTTCTAAAAATATATTATTATATAAAAATATATTATAAAATATATTTTATACTAGCATTATTATTTAGGGATTTTCTAATTTCTAGTGCTTCTATATTACTGATAGGGTCGAGTATCAATTTAGTGGGCTCAGAAACAAAATACAAGTATCTCAGTACGATAGTTTATTTTACAAGTTCACAGAATATAAGTTAATGTTTTTTTTATAGTCTCACATGACGCTTCTTAAAAAAAAAACTCCTATCTGTCAAAAAAAAGAAAAATGAAACAAAACAATTCAATTCGAATTCTGGTGCGTTTAAAAAAAATGGATTTGTGTAACCACCGTACGAAAGTACCTAGACTACACTGGGTAGCTCGATTCGAGCCGTGACTGATTCCCTTTTGCGTTTATTTTTTAGTGACGGGGTTTTGGGTCACTCTTCATGCTCGTATCAATCCACCCGGTCTTCTTGAGTCAAAACCTCGTTATCTTGATCCTCCACCCGGACTTCTTGGATTGTTGGTACCCTTTTTAATTCATCTGCGTGGATTTTAGTGGGTTTACCTCTTTTGTCTACCCAGTATATATTACCTCTTCCACTTTTCATGAGGATTTTGTGAGGTCCACTCCATTTAGGTGCAAACCCTGCGAAATTTCCTTCTGGAGACCCAGATAATTGGTGTTCCTTTACTAACACCTCTTCTCCTTGTTGGTATCTAAGTAAGGCTTCCACCGCTGGGGCGTACCTCTCTTGGTACGCTGCTTGATTCCTTCTTATTTCCTCATCTGCTGGTTCTCGCTGATGGGGTAAAACGATTGCCTCGTTCGCGTTTTCTGGGAAAGCTTGCCACTCTCCTGGTCGCGGTATATCGTATCCCAGTAGTGCTTGACTGGGTGATACGCCTGTCGCTTCGTTCTTTCTGTTTCGGGTCGTCATTATTACTCCCGGCAGTTTCTCATCCCATTTGTTGTGAGGTGAATCTCTGAGGAGAATTCTCAAACCTTTTTTGATTTCCTGGTTTCTCCTTTCCGTGGGGTTTGAGCGTGGGTGGTATATAGCTGTTGTCCAATGATTACATTGCCATCTTTCTATTGCGGCTAACCATTGGCGGTGGATGAACTGTCGTCCGTTATCCGTGAGAATGCGTTTCGGGTAGCCGTACCTTGGAAATACTTCAGTTTCTAACTGGTGGATTATGGTCTTTGCTATACTAGACTTAATCGGAAATGCTTCTACCCATCTTGTGAATAAGTCTGTTACTACAAGAATAAATTTGTTTCCATGCAGGGTTCTTGGGTACGGTCCCATGACGTCGGCGGCAACCACTTCAAACGGTCTATTTGGTTTCGTGCCTCCTTGAGGAGCCGCGGGTCTATTTGGGCCACGTTTTGATGTGGCACATGTCATGCACTGGCGTACCAGTCTGCGGATCTCTTCGTTCATTCCTGGCCAGAAGTAATGTGCTGATATTGCTCTCGTTGTTTCTGCTGCTCCCGGGTGGTTTGCGGTGTCCGAGTTGTGGTATTCTTCCAGAACTCTTGGAATTGTGTTTCGAGGGACGAACAGCCGGTCCATCTTTCCTTCGTCTCTTTTCCAAAGTATTCCTTGGTGGACGTTATACCTTGTGAAGTGATTTATATCGATGGCATTGTTTAGGATTTCTCTGTCGTTTAGAGTGTTCCATCGATCTATTCTTTTCCGTGTTTCCCGATCTGTTGGTTGTCCTGATTTTACCGCACTTGCTAGGGTTTGTTGCTCTTCCTCTTCTTCTGAGTCTATTTGGTTTATGCCGTTATCTCCGCCGACTTCCGGATAGCTTTCTCGGGTGTTTCCGGTAACCGTTTCGAGTATCATTTGCGTTGGTCCTGGGTTTCTAGACAGCGCGTCGGCGAGCTCATTAGCTTTCCGCGGACAGTGCTCTACAGTAAAGTCGTGGTCTTGTAGGAGTAGGGCCCATCTTGTGAGTTTGGCTCTTTCGTTCTTTGCCTCGTTTAGCCATGTTAGAGCTCGGTTGTCTGTGATGAGCTTAAAGTGCCTCCCTTCTAGGTAAGGCCGGTATTTCTTAATAGCCCATATTGCTGCCAGTGCTTCCTGTTCATTGCTATGGTACCTTTCTTCAGCTGGTGAGAACCGGGTGCTCGAGTATGATATCACATCTCGTGAACCATCTTCATTTTTATGGAAGAGTACTGCTGCGGCTCCTAATTTACTTGCGTCCGTTTGTAGCATGAATTCCCTACTAAAATCAGGTCTCTTGAGTTCCAGCGGCCCCGCCATTGCATTTTTTATTTGCTGCATGGCTTCTTCGGCTTCTCCGGTCCATTGGAATTTTATCTTATTTCTGGTAAGATTTGTTAAGGGTGCTGATATTTCGGCAAAGTTTGGTATGTATTCCCTCAACCAGTTGCACACTCCTAGAAAACTGCGAAGTTCTTTTCTTGTTTGAGGTGATGGTGTATTTTTAATGGCTTCTTCGTGTGGCCTCTGGGGACTGTTGCCCGTGGCACTGACTGTGTGTCCCAAGTATGTGATTTCATCTGTGGCGATGATACATTTTTCTGGAGAGCATTTTAACCCAAACTCTGCCAATCGTTCTAAGATGAGGCGGAGGTGTCGTAAGTGGTCTTTTAAGTTTTCGGAATATACGACGATATCATCCAGATAGGCCATGGCAAATTTTCTAAGGAACCCGGCTAATACTTGCTGGCTCATGGTTCTTTGAAATGTCTTGGGTGCACCTTTTAACCTGAATGGCATTACTCGGAACTGGTAACTGCCCCCATCTGGTGTGGTAAAGGCAGTCTTTTCTCTGTCTTCTGGTGCCATCGGCACTTGCCAGTACCCGCTTTTAAGGTCCAGTACTGTGAATACCTTGGCTGTGCTCAGGTCTTTAAGTGTTTCGTGGATGATTGGCAGTGGGGAGGGTTCAGTTATTGTTGCTTGATTCAACCTTCTGTAGTCTATGCAGAATCGTCGCCCTTCTTTTCCCTTTTTGGCCACCATTACTACTGGGAAACTGTATGGCGATCTGCTGGATTCTACTACTCCATCCGCTAGCATCCCTTCCAGTTGTTTGTATAAATCCTTTTTCTTCTCGTCCGAAAGGCGATGTGGTGGAACGCAGATTGGTCTGTCGGTGTTCAGGTGGATTCTGTGCGGTGGTACTTTCGCTGTGCCTGTCAAGGGGGAAAATACTTCACTATATTCGGATAATAGATCCGTGAATCCTTTTTTCTCCTGTTCTGGGACTCGATCTAATAGTGGCCCGTGGACATCGTTACTATTTTGTCCCTGGCGAACGGGCACAAAGTGGGTGGATGTCCTGATTGAGCTTCCGAAATTTAAACAGTTCCGCATGAAGTCTATTGAAGCTTCTTCTTTGGACAGCCAATCGCGTCCTAAGATGATTTCCTCCCTTAGGTTCTCTCCCATGAGGAAGTTCCATTCCCGTGTTGTATTCTGGATGTCGAATTTTAACGATATCATACCCTTTATTCGCATCACGTTTCTTTTGTTCGCCAACTTGAGGCATGGAATCGAGGATTGTTGTAATTTGGTACTTTGGGCGATGCCCATTCTTATTATAGAGTGTGAAGATGCAGAGTCTACCAATGCCTGATAGGTTTGCCCCTCTATGGTGACTCTCACCCTTGGAAGGAAGGAACCTGCTATTGCCGTGTGGCACTCTGCGGTTTGTTTCGGTTTCTTCCTTCTTTGCCCGGGTTGCCGTTTTAGTAACGAGCTCCCGGGCGGTACCGGTTTCCCGAGTTTCTATCTCTTCTATTTTGTTGAGCTGGGGATCGCTGGGCCGGGGGATGGCGGTATGGCGATTGGCGATTCGGTGAACGGCGTGGCGGTGATTGACGCTGAGGTGAACTGCGCTGAGGTGAACGGTGACGCGGAGAATATTGTTGAGCTGACCGGCGAGGAGATAAATTGCTTCTTGTTTGGCGTTGGCCTAGGATCTTATATCTGCCTTTAGAATTTTCAAACCTCATGGCCTGGTTCATCCACTCTTCCATGGTGGTGGCATATATGTGTATGTACTGGGGTAACATTTGGCTATTACAAAACGCAGGCACGAATACATCTAACTCCGATAATTGTTTTGCCGGGTGGAGTCGTGCAAACATTTTTTGTTTATTAGCAATAAACTCTGCCAAGGATTCCGTGTTCTCTTGTGTTTTATGGTAGATCTGGTTTTGAAGTCGGAGTTCCACTTCTGGTCCCTCGTATTCCCGAAGGAAAAATCTTTTAAAAATCGACCATTCTGGGTGTTTATAAGTATTCGCCCAGTCCTTCGCTTTGTCCCGGAGCTGGGCCGTTGCCACCCTCGTTTTGTTTTCCTCGTAGGTGTTAGCTATTTGGAAATACTCTTCGCACCGTTCCAGGAAAAGTCGTGGAAATTCTTCCAGTCTCCCAGAAAATATTGCCTCCAGGCGAGGCTCCCTTTGACACACGGCTATGTTAGCGAGTTTTGTTGCTAACATTTCAAGGATTCGTGTCGTCTGGGTGTCTGTCGTAAAGGTTTCTCCATTTGGTACATCACACCTGAAAATAATAATAAAATAATAAATCCCGTTCAATGGCGCCGAATTTTATATATATCCAACTTTTCCTCACTTAGTACAAAAAACTTGCCTGCCCACATTAAACCTGCGTTCTATACTGAACAATTTAGGTAAATTACAAAAACCTAAAATTTGTATATCTGTCAACATTCTGTATCATAGTTTAGTTATAATGGGATTGGTATATTTATGGTTATAATATTCTCCTGACGTGCTCTCCAGGGTGCTTCTGAAACCGGTAGAGTGTTTAAAATAAAAGTGGTCTTAAACAAATTTATGTGTTTTTTTATTGTAAATTATGGCAAGCCACAAAGTTAATGCTTTTTACAAATATGTAAAAATTATCCTTTTATTATTTTTTAATAGTAAATAATATATTATAGGAGTCGTTTAATTTCTATATCCGCTATATCAACTTTCACTGATTCGGAGAAAACCGCAAAAAACTGTCACATCTCTAGAGTATTGAATGAATTGGAGTAATATAAATTCGAATAGTGTTCATTTTTCAATGTATGTCTAGTAATATTTAAGCAATTTTGATAAATAAAATGGATATAGCGGATTTTGATACTCACTTCGTGATTTACTCACGATATAGAGGCTTTTGAAACTCAACTGACTTGGCGTGCGAATTTCTAAACCTGCCATCTTGGCAAAATAACTGCGCGTGATTGGTTGAATTCCGATATAGCATTTTAATAGTAACTTTTTGAATGATATGGCGGGTTTTGTTTCTCACTCGCAGTTTTAACATGGTTTTTGGTTGTGATAAGAGAGGTTTTGAAACTCAATTTTAGGTTCATCTTGTTCCTGGTAAAAATGTGAGCAAGATGTCATACTCACATCTCACATCAATTTGGCAAATAATCGGATATAGTGGGTATTGAAATAAGACTCATAATATTCTGACAAAACTACTGTCCCCTTCCTCGCTGGAATTTTTTAAAATCCTCAAAAAAAGTGCATTTTACTGGAAAGGGCTACAATAATATTATTATGAATTTGAGTTAACGCTCGATTTTATACTTTTACCATTTTGCATTACTTAATGATCGACTGCTGAGCAATGAACAATTAAAACAGTATTTATAAAAAAATAGTAATAAGAGTGGGGCAAGTGGAACATTCATAGACACAATCAATCCACAATTTATGGGGGACCCTGGTGATATAATACTACCCATGGGCGTAGCCAGGTTTCGATTTAGGGTGGGGCAAAAAATAAAAATCTAGAGTGGGTACTGAAAAAGTAAGCTCTTACAACATATTCATGCTTTAGTTTCGGTGAATACAAAGAATATGAACGGAAGAAGGAAAAACCATCCTATGAAGTGATGTAAATTTGAAAACATGACTCGGTCGACAATCCATCATGAATCGGCCAGCCTGGGTGGGGCTAATACCCCATCTTGCCTACGCCCATACTACCCATTCCTGTATCCATCATTGTTCTTAACAGGAATGCTCCGTTTTAATACCTTAGAAGCCTGCTGAAAATTATTTTTGGGTAAACATTTGTTTAAGCTAACCTCTGGCACTATACTAAATCCGCCTATATTGAAAGAGATTAACTTATAGAGATCCCATGCACTTTTTTATGCTCTGAAAGTGAGAACTTCTGCCTATCAGAATGCACCAATAAACAGAATGACTCAACCGCTTAAAGATTCTGCATTGACCATCGACATCTTCAATATCACCTATCGAGAGTTCAGCAACTACCTTTTGACATACATCACAAAATAGTAAAACTGCCCCCACGCACTTTTTGAACATTTTGTAATCTTCTCCATAATATATTGGTGTATAACTGTTTCATGGAGAACCTGAAAAAATAAATAAATATGTGATATTTACCTTCAGGTGTCTAAAGGTTAAAACCTTTTTGTAAAGAAATTTTCCCCTTAAATAAAAGAAACCTTTTAATATGTATAATTTATTAACAGTTTCGCTGGCACAAAATTTTGAAGATGTTAACAAACTAAACCCAAATGTGGCAGAAAACCAGTTAATAAAATTTAATATTTCAAAGAATAACTTAAATAGAATATTATTTGTTTTCAAATTAAAAGAGTACTCTTCAAATAAATTATAAATAACATTGTTAATTAAATTGGCAAGGTTTTTGCCATTAAATAATGCTAGCTTACAGTCATAATTTGTCGATTCTTCGTTGCCATATTTTTATTAACATGCAGTATAGTTTGGCAATTAAGTGTAGAAATTAAATAAATTGGAACTAAACATTTTCATTACTATGGCACGCTTTGCTATGACGTTTCCCATGGCTGTCATGTTACGGTTGATTTATTGTCTTAATTCTGAGTAGAAGATCGCTGATTTGATAATATTTTTATTCATTGTTCGCCTGAATTTAATTAAAATGAATAAACCATTACATAGTGATGCAGTAGGGGTTATATTCTGCGTTATTCAACGCTGCCTAGCTGAGTATCATGCGAAGAATCTTCTGTCTAATTTAGAAGATGTTTACAAACGAACTGCAGAAATGACTGGTATGTAGTATAGTTTCTTTAATAAATTTCATTAGTATTACAAGATTCACGCCAATTTTCGAGCGATAATAACCATTACAATCTGATTTGAGGTTATGTTCAAAAATCCGAATTTGACACTTCCATTTGACAGTTAATATGCGGCCACAGGAAAAAGGGAATAACTCAATAAAAAAATAATAATATGCAACTTCTTTAAACTCGTAGAAAAGTTATTTTTTTCGCATTTTCTCTTTCTTTCTTTCTAAGTGAATATTATCTAGTGTGTTTTTTAAAACTACCTTCTATAATAATAATTTTAATGATGTTTTTCACACACAGGTAAATCTCAATCAACGGTGAGACGAATCGTCAAGGAAGGGGAAAAGGCAGATGGAAAATTTGAAACACCGGGAAAACGGAAAATGGGCATAATAATATGTAATAGCATAAGTGCTGATGATTGGAAAAAATTGTTGCAAACACATGATGAAAATTGAGGCAGAATATTATGCACGAGGCAGTAATATATATGATGATATCGATGAATTGTGTTTAGATGAAGATACGGAAGAAGAAGAATCACACGAGGACGAAAACAATAATTACATGTCGGGTGTTGAATTAATAGACTTAAATTTTTAAGTAGGTACCTACGTTTTTATATCGAAATAAACGCCCACTTAAAACTTGTTTTGTTTTATTTTACTTCTATTAAATTACAGTTTTTTGTGCAAAATTTTTGAAAATACAAATACGCTATGAAATATACATTTTGGCAGAAGTGTTTTTTAAAACATACATTCATTGTCTTATGAGCCATCTTGGTGTTGCCATTTAAAACTAGAAAACGATTGCAGCGCCATCATTTATTTTCTACACTTAATTGCCAAACTGTACAAAGAAATTCTTAGAAAAGACTGGGTTTACATACATCGACGAGTGTAAAAGTCAATTATTTTTTATTTCTCATTATTTTTTTTATCTCTAATGCATAGAGTAGGTACATAGGGATAGAGTTATTTATATCAAAAATGTAAACCTACTGCATAAAAATAACATAATACAATCTATGTTCTATGATAAGATTACATTGAAAATTAATAACTGGATTTAAAATACAGTCAATCAATGATGAACGATTCCGAATACAAAACGTGTAAACTACTGAATAAAAAATAGGCTCTTCATTTTCTGACTAAACTACAAATATCGAGGTGAATATTTATTCTATATCTATAATACTTGGAGTTCTTCTTGAAATATTGTTAATTGCGCACTTACAAAACATTTTTATTTTTTCTATCCATATTTATAAATTACATTTTTTTTTAAATTCACTCAGTTTCAAAGGTAAAAAGCACACTTAGGCATTCTATCAAAAGTGTATGTATAGCCGATCTAACAGTTAGAATCGGAGTCTTAAAACTAACTAGTGCAAAACTTATCATTTACAGTACATAATATAGTTTATAATAATAATGTATTTTAGGAAAAATTTTGATATATTTTTTGAATGCAAGATCAATGTGGAATGGAAAAGTGTACCGAAACTATATTAAATATATGGCTTTTAAAACATTCATTCTTTGGGATATTTGATTAAATGCAATAAAGTAAATTAAACTGCAGATAATAAAGACAGACATAAGCAGGGCCAGGGCCATATCTAAAAACAAACATAATTTAGTTTTGTAAATATGTATGCACTCCTGCAACCTTTCAAAAACAGTCATGTTTACTACGAAATCTATGTAACTACGTAATATATAAATATTAAATAAATAAAAGCACAGAATATAGATTTAGGTGTGCGTCATCGCTTGCTCCTGTTTGTACACAGCGTGATAAGCATTTCTAATCAAGGCATAAGGGAAGCAGGACTCTAACAAGTCCATGGTGAGGAAAGGAGACTCCTGGACAATCAAATCAAGTAATAAATACACCGATTCTCTGTTCTTAATAGCTTCCTTATCGGCTTCCTGACCTAAACGCAGCAATGATGATGATGTCAAGGCTAAGAATTCTTTCATCCTATCTTCAATGTCTCCCTGGCCACAGATCGTAAATAGTGCTCCAAATATGTTGTTTATAGCCAGAGCCATACAGTGAATGTTGTTGGCGTGACCCTCGAGGGTTGCCTTATAGAATGAGCCCTCACTTCTGGCAAGCTTGGGGATGGAGACCGCTACAAAGACCATCAGCAGGCAGACAAGGAGGTGCTCTTCATCATCTGAAGCAGCTTTGTGTTGCCTCAAAGCCGTGGCTAGAGTAGGATCCACCTTGCAAGGCAGACCTGCTGCCGAGGACATTTCTGAGATGACTCTCATTGGATCTCCACTGGGCAAATGATGTTGGAAATCTTTGATAGAACTGATCAAGAATGGGATCCTCTGCTCTAACACATCCAGCAGGGCTTCCTGCGCTACCTGTCTGAAGCTCAGAATCACTCCCACGATGGTCATTCTCTGTAGAACATTATCCACAAATTGCAATCTCTTGAACTGTTCCTTCATGATTTCGGGCTTATCGAAATTAGTTCTCAACATTTGTAAGACTTCTTTGTTTCCGTCCACAAGTTTTTTTAACTCTTGCACCTGGCTGGAAATATGCCACATCAATGTTTCATTTAATAATTTCATTCCATATGGACCGATCAACTCTGCTAAAGCCCTGAGTTCGTTGAGATCGGAGAATTCTTCCGCATTGAATGGGATAGTTCCTTCAGCGGTCAGGCTAACAAATGCCTTCTGGTTCATAGAAAAACAAATAGCACCGGCGCTGACACGTCTCAGTAGTATTTCAGAATACCATTGCGTATACAGGGAAGCTATTGTCTTTTCTCCGTGACTGTCCACGTTCTGGGTCTGTTGGAGTAAGGCGTTGTTGAATACTCGAGTGATATCGATGTGAACATAGTTCTCCACTGTTTGTAGAACATTCATGTAGGCTCTCACACTCACTAGAAGTTCAGTAGGTTTGGCTATTTCACTGGTATCTTGGTTGAACATTACCATTCCTACGAGAGCTTTGGAAAATCTGGACTCCAAATGCTGGTGCAGATATTCCCTGGGAGCAAACGTGTACTCCCAAACATTAACTGTTGTACAGTAATTTATTGCAAAGCATAATTCAGTCAAGGCCATGTGTAACTTATCCATGGTGGTGAGCTCTTCGCGTGTTTTTCTGTAACTTTCAGAGCCAGGCTTCATGACTTCTACGGCATTCTTCTTATTTTTATCTTTCTTTTTCCGGTTGACGAGTTGTGCAATAGTCTGCGCACAATGCTTGGGAAGTAGCTTGTCACTCATTGTACACTGTTCATCACAAATTGTGGTGATAATGTTTTTGGCTTCTTTAGCCATCTCTTCCAAGAACATGTTGACAACTGAGAGACTCCGCTCCCGGATATGATGTCTCTCCTCTGGACACAACTCGTGGGTGCAATTCTGAAAATGGCTGCAAATCAGAGGGAAAGCAATAATATACCGATTTTGGGCCGGGAATTCCAAGCACATGTGGAATTGATCTTCAAAGATTTTACTGTAAAAACAGAATATTGAGAGATCAGATGATTCAACCATTATTTCATCAAGATTGTCTACCATCTTCGTATGATACACCATTTTGTCAATTAATTCTGCCATTGGACGGTTATCCACTAAGGAGAGAGGAGTTTTGCCAATGGACGCATATGCCTGTAGTCTGAACCAGTCCAATCTGAATGCTCGGAAATCAAATATTTCATTGTCTTCAACCTGCTTCACATTGAGACTGGCTGCGGTATTACACAGGGAAGAGAGGATGATGCTCTCATCTTCCGGGCAGACTTGCAAATTTTGTATAAGAATGTTGAGTGCAATAGCGTCGAAGCCAACCAAGTATTGAATATAATATCTCTGCATAACTTGGCTGTATTTGCGCACCAGGGCTCGCAGCTCTTCCATGTGGAACAGCAGTTCTGGCAACTGTCTGTCCACCAAGTCCTCGGCAGACTTGCCCTTGGCTTTCTGCAGCGGAGGATTGTCATTGTGCCTCAATAACCAGAACACTTCATCGCGGGAATAACTTAATCCTATGAAGATAAGCAAAGCTTTGGGTCCCAGGAGACCGGGTTGATCCGTCAAAATCAAACCTAGTTCTTTTAGAGCTGTTCTCAAGAACTTCCTTCTTTCCCTGTGTTTATACCCTGCTTTCTGCACAGCGTGAGTGTAGCAATCTTTTACTTCTGAAATTCTTTTGCTGTAGCCTTTTATTCCATCAAAGAAAGTTTGTATATAATTGTGAATGTAAATGACTTCATCTCGGAACAGTGCCACCACCCAGCCGGAGTCCAGAGCGCCCACCCACATCTCGTTGGCGGGCCCCGTCTGCAGCATGTGATGGCAAATCATGAATCCAAATATAATCCATCTCTCCATGGATTCTAAGGAGAGATATTCGCAAGACATCGTGTTTGTTTCTGCAGCCTTCAAGATCTGGGCAGGGTTACCAACTAAGCTGAGTTTCTGTTCTGATCTCCAATTATCGGCGGTAACATTGCGAGCTTTGAACACCTTCTCGAGTGACATGAGAGCGCTGATGAGCAGCTTTTGATGGGGGACAAATTCTTCAGATAATTTTTTCAGTGGAATTTCATAATCCATGATGAGTTGGCCAAGTCGGGGAAAACTGGAATCACTCTGGTTATGAACCATTTCGTGGGCGGCGTTGAATAAACCCAAAACTGGTTTTCTATCGTCAACTCTCGACAACAATATCATTAGCGAAACATAGGTGGTTACCAAATCCAAGTAGTTTTTGGTTAGTTCGAAATTCAGAGTCAAGTCTAGATTAACCTGGCAGGAATCCATGATATTTAATAAATCACATACATTGTCTTTGAAGTCCAGTAAATCTACAAATGTGTAGTAGTATAATGACAGAGACTTAATAATCTCATTTCGTATATTTGTAATGGCCTGAAGACCTTTAATATCAATGTTTGGGAACCTTCTGACAATGAACTTTATGGAAGACTCTAAGGTTTTGTCGGATAAAAATCCTGGCTTAGACTTCGCATCACCGCAAGCTTTTTTGATGTTGTAAATTCTTGTCAACATCCCGATGCCGCGGTCATTTAATATTACCAACTTCTCCGCCAGCTTCTGCTGCGTGGGGTTTATAGAGCGAGCCATTTTATCGATGTTGTGAATCTATCTGAAAAATAAACCCCTGTTAGTCATGTTCGAGAGCGGAAGATATCATTATTTAGTAGATAATGTAAGTCGGAAGTAACATTTGGTCGCCCCACTAAACGAATCAAGCATCACCAAAACAACACTGAAAGCTTACCTCAACGGTTACAGAAACCTAGAATACATCAACTAAGTTCTCAAGTCAAACACAACATATTCGTTGTTAAAATATTCGCAGTTATTAGCAAAAAAGCCGAAATTCACTACAAAAAGGGAGTGACAACACCCTCCCTCCGTTTGATTAAGCGTCATAGACAATAAGAATTGGAATGAGATCAAGATCATAGATATTTTACATTAACTCCACTCCAGGAGGCCCAGAGGAAAATAATTTCCCTCAGGGCCTATGTCATTTTTGGGGGTGCTTTGTGGAGGGTCTCTTTGTGGAAAGGAAATAATGAACCTGGGTCTTGAAGAGACCCATAGGGGGGAAACACATAGATACACTAGGAATTCAGAAAGTAAAAAATAAATTTTATATCTTATTGCTGCAAAGAAATAATAAAAATATTACTTTCTGTTCCATGAATAAGGTAAATCAGGGCGTCGAAATGAATTACAGGTGACCTTTTTCCAGATATCCAGGTATTTTGATATTTTAAAGTTTTCATTAATTTTGGTAGTATTTTATACAATACTAGCTGATGCCCGGTGGCAGCGCCTTCTCTATTTACCCGGTGGCGATACTGGCGATGCCCGGGCTCTACACAGAATTTTCGAAACCAAACGTAGACTGTGACTGTGAAGAATGACTGAGAACTTCCTTTGGATACGAATCAAATTCACACCGCCCGCTTGCCAGCCCACTCATCCACCAATATTTCAACCAATTTACACAGAACCTTGACAAATTATATACCTAAACCTTCCCCATGAATCACTCTATCTATTATCGAAAACAGACAGACAGACGCGGCGGCGGACTTTTTTTATAATACAGGGTGTTAAGGAACGTACTTGACTTTAACCAGTGATTCCTGACATTATTTGGAGTAAAAAATGCAAGTGAAATTTTGGTCTCCGGCGACTTTTTTTAAAAAATTTTCTTCAAAATCAAACAAAAAAAACTCTTCCTCATGTCGTCACTGGTCACTAAGCCGGGTGTCCGACGAACCCCTTACCCCGCCTCCAACTGTTCAACAACTACCATTTTTTATGTTTTTGTAGAAAAAACAAAAAAAACATCAAAAATGTCACCGGAGACCAAAATTTCATTTACATTTTTTACTCTAAATAATGTCAGGAATCACTGGTTAAAGTAAGTCAACTACGTCCCTTAACACCCTGTATGTAGAGATGTAAAGATGTGGATCCACTTATTTTCTGAGTAGTGTGGAGCTAGGGTTAATATTTCTATCTGCCAAAGTGCCAAAGCCAAATACGGGTACGGGAGTCAACTTCTTTGTCTGTGGTTAAAAAAACGTTTTGCCGTCAATGTTTAGCGTTCCTGTCATGTATATTTAATATTTTTTATTTGAGGCGAAAAGATAACACAAACTCTTAAAAATGCCTCGTATAATGATAAAGGGGGGCGTGTGGCGAAACACGGAGGTGTGTATTTATATATAAATTTAATGTATTATCAGAAACAAAGATATTCATAATCAAGTTATAACCTGTGTTTTAGGATGAAATATTAAAAGCTGCTGTAATGAAATATGGCAAGAATCAATGGTCAAGAATTGCCTCCTTAATTCACCGCAAGTCTGCAAAACAGTGCAAGGCACGTTGGTATGAATGGCTCGATCCCAGTATCAAGAAAACCGAATGGTCCAGAGAAGAAGATGAAAAGCTACTTCATCTGGCCAAACTCATGCCAACTCAATGGAGGACCATAGCTCCTATCATAGGCAGGACTGCCGCTCAATGCCTGGAGAGATACGAATACCTTTTGTAAGTTTCAAACAACAAATTAATTTAAAATTTGATGGCCAACTTATACTTGCCTATTATTATTATCTATAATTTTTGCTTCAAAGAATATTGCCGGGAAACTCTTTGGTAAATATGCAGTTAGTCCACCTCACGGATAATACGGAATGTTCCTTTTTTAGCTAATAGACAATCAAATACGACATTTGTCGGAAGTACAAATGTTATAAAATAAATTCTCTAAAATAAACTCGCTTTTCATCATACTTTTAAAAAACATCCCAGGTTTTGAATGGTTTGTTTGGCTACGCAGGGTTTGTCTAGCGGGTTTGTGTAATTATTTTAATACATTTCTTTCCATGTTCTACTGTTACAAATACTTGTCAATGATGCATTCACTTTGTTTTACGCAAAAATATTTTTCTATGATTGGGGCAGCATTGATGAAATGTTAAAATAAAAACGATGAATGAACATGGCGTTACCGTGCGAGTGAATTAATTTTAACAAAATTAAAATGTTAAATGCATATTTCTTGCATGTTTTTTGGTCTCCCCCGACATAAATACTCACTTTTCGTAATAATAAAGCTAAATATAACTGTTTGGATAAAAAGTTTTCCATATTAACAAGTAAGCGGTTTAATGCATGAATAATAACTCTTTAATCAGCATAAGTTGTGCGTAAAATCAAATAAAATAAGAAGTTTTGTTTTTCACATTCCCAGCATAAAGAATATTTTGAAAATTAGTTTTCATTTTTGCATAAAAAAAACTAACCATCATGCTGTTTCCTCTCTTGGTTCAATCACATTAATACATCGTCTCACACATGCTCTTATCTTATTCTGACTCTTGACATGACCCAACTGAAATGCATACCAATTTTGTACGAAAAATGATTTTATTCTCATGTCTTTTATTTCCAGAGATCAAGCGCAAAAAAAAGAAGAGGGAGATGACATGAATGATGATCCCCGAAAGTTGAAGCCGGGCGAAATTGACCCTAATCCAGAAACTAAACCAGCACGGCCCGATCCCAAGGACATGGATGAGGATGGTAAGAATCCATTTTCCATAAAGTAATTGCACCCATTTCAAATTACATACAAATAATTGAAGGATAGAAACTTCCAAGATGATGGAAAACAATAATGTTAAAAATTATTTGATATTGATACATGTTCTGTACTGTTAATTTTGTTTTTTTAGAACTGGAGATGCTGTCAGAAGCTCGCGCCAGGTTGGCCAACACACAGGGCAAGAAAGCCAAACGCAAGGCAAGAGAAAAGCAGCTAGAAGAAGCTAGGAGGTTGGCTGCCCTGCAAAAGAGGCGGGAGCTGAGTGCTGCTGGTATTCTAGTTGCTGCTAGGTACGATATATATTCAAAATTCAATTTTTTTAAAAAAAGCTTTATGGCTGTAAAGTGAAAATAAACAAATTCACTACTTGGCGGAGTTACTAATTTCATTATTATTTTATTATTATTTTTAGGCATAAGAAGAAGAGGGGAATTGACTACAATGCTGAGATACCTTTTGAAAAGCGCCCTGCATTAGGTTTTTACGACACAGGTGATGAGGTGATAGACCCAATGGCCCCCGATTTTACCAAATTGAGGCAGCAACATCTTGATGGGGAACTGAAGTCTGAAAAAGAAGAGGTATCCATCTACCTATTTTTATTTTACCATGCCGCAACTTACAACTTGTTTGTGTTGCAATTTCTTGAAATTTCATGTTGTTTTCTCTTATTAAATGGGTAATTTGAATTGTTTTCAGCGTGACCGCAGGAAGGACAAACAGAAGTTGAAGCAACGTAAGGAAAATGACATTCCTTCGTCAATGATGTCTGGTGATGGACCAGCAAAGAAGAGGAGCAAGCTGGTTTTGCCTGAACCTCAAATCTCCGATCAGGTATGTTTTGTCCAACACTTCATTATTTAACCCCTCTGAAAATCGCAAATTTTCACTTATAATGTCTCAAACGAAATGACAATTTTACGAAAACTTTGTGTTATTACCGCTTCACAATTAAAGCTCTATAAATGAAACATTTCTGAATGTAGCCGAATAGTAAAAACTGTTTTAGAAAGGTTACAAAATAAGCTTTCAAATTGTTATATTACACATAAATATTAACATTTGTAAATATTAAAATTTAGAATGCAAACATTAAAAAAATGTAAAAATGACTCACGTGATGTTTTTATGTGAAAACGGTACTGTAAACAACAATACTTATCCTATTGTATAAATGTATAATAAAAACTTTTGTCACCTCACTTTTTTATCATTTCATATAAAAATATTTAATAAAAATTAACAATGTCAAGCGGTCCACAGGCAATTTGGCGGGTAAAAATGTGTGTCAACCGACGCGACTGACAGAATATTCTTGCTATGTATTTCTATGGACAACTTGATAGGGATGTACAGCTTGATCCACTATCGACCTTTTACTTTTTGTTTTAGGGATGTCACTAAAACAATAACGGAGTTAGAACGATTTCTATGGAGACACGCATTGACGTATAAACACGCTTATTGTACTTGACTGCTATCGTATTTTTAACGCATATATCTGCTTAATTTTCGGAGGGGTTAAAAAAAATATCCCCTCTTATGTTTTTAACATAGCTCTGTTATAGTCAAATTGAAGGAATAATACAGTTATGATATTGTAAGTTCCGCGATCTCTTTAGAACTTTTTCTTTTTAGAGTAATTATATATGTAAATAGGCAAAATTCCACAAGTTGAGTTGAATCTGCAAAACCTCCACTGTTCAAAATACATTTGTTTGTAGAGCAGAAATAAATCTAAAAATGATTATTTTGAAAATACTAATCTTAAAAACATGCATAGCCACTGGAGCGATTTTTACCAAATATTCTCGCCATTTTAAATGTCTCCGATTGCTTTTCGGATAAAAAAGGCAATAGGCCACTTGCATGGACTTCATAATGACTTGGAAAAAATCGTGTAGATAGATTTTTTTTACTAAGATTACAAAAATGTTAGTAAAAATTTTTAGAAATGTACAGTTTTTTTTATTTTAAAATAAATAAATCCATTATTTGGGCTCGTGACGTCACTACATGAAAATGTCCCATCTCCGAAAATGTTCCTATTAATTTTATAAAATTCCACACTGATTTATTTTTTTGTATATGGCATCACTTTGATTTCAGGCGAATTTTTGAATTTGACATTTAACGTTCACTAGATTTATTGTTTGTTCTCTGCGAACGTATCATTTGGTTTGATTTTTTGACAGATGAAATGAAGAGAACCCCGTACATTTTACGTTGTCCGTACGTGTTTTAGAGGTATAATGATAATGGTGCGGATTTTAACCAAATTTTATAATATTCTTATTATTATTTTAATTTACAAGTACAAGTATATTACATTTGATTTAGTAATATAGACGTTGAACATTATAATGATTTATGATCAATAAGATGGATCAAGGAAAAAAATATTTACGAGATTTAATATTTTTGGTATGCCTCGTTATTCTCCTGTGTCATTCGAGTGGAAAACGTTATTTTTTTTAAAATGATTTTCGGCTATGTAATTATCGTTTTTTCGCACCTATAAAGTTATGTCCCGTCTTTCCGGTTTATAAAAAATGGTCTGATTTTTCAGATTGAAATTTTCAAAAAATCGCCAGGGTTTCAAAAATACGATTAAAAAAAAAAAAAATACGGAATGTCTTAGAATATTTGTCTAAACCGGAAAAAAATTAAAAAAAATGTGATGCAAGTGGCCTATTATCTTCATGATTTGGCATTTTTAAAAAAAAAATATTTGTAGCATTCACTTTTGTTATTTTGGACTTAAAACAAAGCTATTGAAATGTTTTATCTATTATGACCATAGATGTCGCAAATCCGAACTTCGTAGACTATTTTATAACAATGTAAATAATTTTTTTTTAATGTTTTTTTCACGCAGAATTTCTGATCAGCTGTTTATAGTTAAAATTAAGTCCTTTTTCCATAGATATTGACCTTTCATTATCAAGTATACCACAGGCAATATACAGAAATCGAAAATATTCTATGTTGACTCGAATAAGAACCTCTAACGGCAATTTCAAAGTAAAAAACACTCAGTATTCGCGCAGTTATAAACTTTACGATATTTTAATATTTTTTTTATAAATCCTACAAATATGAGATAAACGGTAAATTACAGGCTAAATTCATTGGCCATACAGCATTATAATAAGTCTTTACGTCTCCATGTTAAAATTCTAAGGTATGATTTTTTTAATCTTTCGAAAATGGTCGAGCAAATGGAGAAAAAAGTTTTAAAATCCACTGTCGCTCCAGTGGATAAACTTGCAATTTTAAAAGAAATCACCAAATCGTTTTTTTTGCATTGGTGGTTAGTGGTGGTTTTGCTTTTCACCCCTCAATTTGTCCAAGGGTAGAGATCTTATATCTGATTTGTAACTACCTCAGTGCTTTTTGCGTATTAACAAAGTTGTACTGTAGAATCTCAAACATTTAAATATTTGATTTGTCATATTGTCCTATTGATAATTTTCACAAACAAGGACATTAAGGACCAGTTTTTTCACACAATTTGAATAATTCGTCGAATTTAAGGTACTGTGAAAGTTCTATTTAAGTTCTGTTATACACGATTATGAACCAGTTGCTAAACAGAACTGAATCCGAACCGAATAGAACATTCACAAAACTTAAAATTTTAAAAATTTGTTCAAATTCTGTGAAATAATCCGTCCTAACTAAAGTTTTTTTGAATGATAAAAATGTAAAAATAAACATCTCAACTGTATTACAGAGGTTTTAATAGTAAGATTGCTATTTTTATAAGAAAGTCTGTTTTAGCCTCTTGGCAATTTATTCATGATTTATGAAGTTGTAATTAGATTGTTTTACTGTTTGTAGGAATTGCAACAAGTGGTAAAACTGGGCCGCGCCAGTGAGGTGGCTCGAGAGGTGGCGGCAGAAAGTGGCGAGGGAGGTGCCACCGACAGCCTCCTTGCTGACTATGCCATCACACCTCAGCACGCCACCACTGCCAGGACACCAGCACCGCAAACAGACAGGTTGGTTTACAATAACATTATGCCAGACACCTGATGAGAACAGCTTTATTAAAGAGAAAATAATTAAGGTTAGAGGTTTTTTTTTTTTTACATTAACTCCACACAGGAGGCCCTGAGGAAAATAATTTCCCTCAGGGCCTATGTCATCTTTGAAGATGCTGTGTGGAGGGTCTTTTTGAGGAAAGGAAGGAGTGAACATGGGTCTTGAAGAGACCCATGTTGTAGGAAAGAGGAAACACAGAGGCCGGCAAATCATCAAAAAACACAAGAACGAGTCGAAGAAACGACCCGTTCTCATTGGACAAATGTCAACCGTGTACAAATGTTGGGCACGCGTTTGGCGTGTTTCCCGACTATGCACCGGTGCCGAAGGGATCAATGATGCTAGTTCCTCGGAGCATCTTCCATTGTAATACCGGTAGAACAAGGATAGCATTCCCAACCGGCGCCTGTGCTCTAAAGATTGCAATCCGTCTGTTAAGATGGGAGAATCTATTAAACGGACCGCCCGTTTCTGCACAGAGTCGAGGGTATTTTTCAGGTATTTTGGAGCTCCAGGCCAGAGGTGGCTGCCAAATTCAACCGTGGGGCGCACTTGTGATTTGTACAGGGTTAGCAGTTGTGTACTATTAAAGTATCTGCGGGCCCTGTACAGTACGCCCAGTTTTTGGGAGGCTAACTTTACTCTGGCTTCGATGGAGCCCTCATACCTGAGCTGGTCACTTAGGGTTACGCCAAGCATATCAATGGAGGGTCTGTTCGGAAGATTGCTTCCGTTGAAGGATACTAGATATTCATTTCGATCCCTTTTAGACTAATCAGACAAGATTGGGTCTTTGAAACATTAAATTCAACGAGATTATTTTTACCCCAAGAGAAAACACTCTCGAGGTAACCGTCCATTCTTTGCTTCAAAGCCCTCCGAGCCGTTGGGGTTTGTGAGCCCTTTGGGGGCTTGTCAAACAAAAAGCTATCATGGACTGTACTGTCATCCGCGTAACAGTGAATTGGTGCACATGACAAAAGGTCGTTGATGTGCAACAAAAACAAAGTCGGAGACAGAACCGATCCCTGTGGGACGCCAGCATTTATCGAGTGTAAGGAAGAGGTGAAACCATCGACTACCGTCTGAATCGACCTCTCCCTCAAAAAGTCGGCAATCTACATACACAAGGATGCGGGAAGTCCGTAAGAAGGCAGTTTGTAGACAAGTCCTCGGTGCCAAACCCGGTCAAAGGCCTTGGAAATGTCCAGTGCAACCGTTGGGTCTCACCAAAACCTTCCAGGCACCGCCCCCAAACATGCGTCACATACGCGAGAAGATCACCGCACGAGCGGTTCCGCCGGAATCTGTATTGACGGTCGTTAATAATTTTATTTTTCTCGGGGTATGTGAGCAGTTTGTCGTTGATCACACGTTCCATCACTTTAGACAGAACTGATGTGATCGCTATGGGGCGGTAGTTGGCCGGGTTGGAGCGTCACCCTTCTTTGGAATAGGATGGATAACCGCTTTTTTCCAACCAGAGGGCACAGAGCCAGTCTTCAGGGACATTTTAAAAATCTTCGTCAAAATTGGAGCTATTTCTGCAGCGCACCTCTGCAGTACCAGGGCAGGTATTCCATCAGGCCCACTAGCTTTATTAACATCAAGCCCTCGTAAAACATGGAGTACTTCCCGATGCCGGATCCTCAGCTTTTTCATACGAAAACCGCAGTGAGGAACCGACGTCGGGACAGCACCTTGGTCATCGAGGGTTGAGTTATCCGCAAACATTTTACCTAATAAGTTTGCCTTTTCGGTGGCGGTGTTTGCTAGTGAGCCGTCAGGTCTGGTGAGAGGTGGCAGACTGGATTTGCAGAAATTGCGGCCTATTGAGCCCACAAGCGACCAGAATTGCCTGCTGCCATGCGGGCATGCAGCCAGCTTTCTGCTGATCTGCAGGTCGTGCTCCAATTTTGACCTATTTACGATTCTCTTGGTTTCCTTTGCCATTTTATTGTAAGCTGTTCTGTCTTCGGATGTTCTAGATGTGTTGTAGGCTCGGTAAGCCGCGTTTTTTCGTCGCACTGCTTCAGCGCATTGTCGACTGAACCACGGCTTTGAGCCTACACCAGTTTCCTTAACAGTAGATGGGATGAAGCCATCCATCGCGGATGTGATGACTTCACCAATTTCCTGGGCACATCTTGAAGGATCCGAAGTCCGAAAACAGACAGCTGACCACGGGAAAGCATTAAAATGTGCCCGCAGACCGAACCAATCTGCTGACTTATAGTGCCACACTTTTATCTTCAGCCTCTCATTTGGCGGTCTGAAGTTTACAGGGATTGATGTCGTCACCAGGCAGTGGTCGGACGATCCTAAAGGCGCTGTGACTTCAATCCTGTAACCGTGTGGCACAGTGGTTAAAAATAGGTCTAACAGATTGGAACGGTGAGTCTGGACATCAGGAACCCTTGTAGGCTCCTGAACCATTTGCTCCAATCCGTAGCAAAGGGCAGAGGATTCCGCTGTCCGAGTCTGTTGATCCTGAGAACTTCAACCAAGGTTCGTTATGAACATCAAAGTCCCCCAGGACCACAAACTCTGCAGTAGGGTGGCGGGGCAAGAGGTCATCGATAGTGTCGCTTAAATGTTTGAAGAGTTCGGACGTGTCTGATTCGCTAAGGTTCGGTGAGCGGTATAAACACGCGTAGAATCTTACCGTACTGGCAAGATTGACGCGTACCCACATTACGTCGAATCTGGAGTTTTCCAGATTCAACAGTCGCACACAGTTGACGTCGACTATAAAGACAGACACTTCCTTTAGGTCTGAATTTGCTTGCGAGGGTGAAGCCCGGGCAGTCCAGATAGGAGGCGTCTACAGGCTCGGCTATCTGCGTTTCAGACAGAATATAGGTATAGTAGGTTGGGGCGTTGAGAAAAAAGGTGGTGGTGGACAGAGTTTAAATTGGTATGCAGGCCGCGAATGTTGGTGTAATTCACCAACAGCTTTGGCCTGCGCCGGGGTCTCCTACTACTCGCCGCTGTAATGAATTTAATTTGTGTTGGTTGTGTTGTCATGATTTTATTGATTTTTTATTTTAATGATAGGATGTGGGGGAAGGAAGGTCTGGGAAGGAAAAGGTATGAGGGGTGGGTAGGAAGCTGGGGATCAGAGTGTCCAAGAGTGATGAACGAATGAATCCAATCCACCCACTGCTTAAACGCATTGTGCATGTTTCTTCTGAACTCAGGTTAAACGCATGGTGCATGTTTCTTCTGAACTCAGTGCCTATGTCATCCTCTGTCGTATTGATGTGTGGTTCTAATTGTCTTATTTCTATTGAATGTAATGGATTCTTGCTGAAGAACAGATTCTAGACTTTTTTTTAACATTAATCCCACTCAGGAGGCCCAGAGAAAAAAATTCCCTCAGGGTTTGTCATCTTTCGAGATGCTGTGTGTGCAGCTTCCCAGGGTATGGTCTCCCGACAGTCTGCCGTCAGGTGTAAAGTGAGCAGCTTCATGGACTTCTTCGTTTCCACACCAAGGGAAACGTACAGTGAGAGGTTATGATTTGCGAGGTATCCTTTTTAAGTAAAAACACTTGTTGTTTTTGTAGTGGATTATTGTAACTTTAATTATTCAGAAGAATACTAAGTTTACAGTGAGATTGATTCTAATCTGAGCACTGGGTCTTTAATTTGTAGAATGAGTTAGCAGAATTGAATTGAGAGGTTTTATACACAACAACGAGAAGTGACAGCGCGGCCACAGACAAATGAGATCAAAGACAAAAATGCACAGAAATAATTAGGAAAAGGCGATGCAGACGTGAAAGTTATGAGTAAAAGTGGCTAGACATGGAAGTTAGGAACAAAATGATAAATTGTGAAATTCTAAGTGCAAAATGAGTTTAAGTATTTGATGTAGGACAACACAACAACCAACAGTGTGGAGGGTCTTTTTAAGGAAGTGTGTTCAGGAGTGATGGATTTGACCGGTCAGTGGCAGAGTTGGCATCGCGTTTGGGTCCCACCCGGGCGTCGCATGTTCAATTCCTCAGCTGGCTAAGTCCTTCATCACGACACAAGCATCATTTTCAGCTTACTGTGGTGGTAGTAGGAGATTTTCAAATATTGTTAGGTTATTTCTAACCCGGGAATGTTTGTCCCTCTTTGTAAAGTTTAAAAAAAAATATATATATGTATATGTGTAGGACACACGTCACACACGAACCCGGGTACACCCGCTAAATCACCAAATGTTGCGAACCGCTTAGGGTGACGTACAGCGGAGGTGTTGGTTATCCAATAAATGGTTCCTGGGGCTGCGAAACCCATACCCGCCTCCCAAAGAGTCTCTAAACATTACATTGCATAGTGTAAGGTAATTTTCCAACTTTAATGAACTTCAGGTGTCTCTCAGAAGTGAATCAAATCCAATAGAAACCATTACATAGTGTTGTGACTACAAATAATGAAATAGTCAAAAAGACTGCCATGCACTCGCTGTATTATTTTTATGCACCTGGAGTGCATTGAACGGGTTAACATCTCTTGAACATTGTTATCTGTGAACCAAAATCCTTGATTTTTATACGTACCTTCTTTCAGAGTCCTGCAAGAGGCCCAGAACATGATGGCTCTGACACACGTGGATACCCCGCTCAAGGGTGGTCTGAACACCCCTCTGTACAACCCCGACTTTGGGGGCTCTTTGCCACAAAGCCAGGTTGTGGCCACTCCAAACACAGTGCTCGCTACACCATTCCGGTAAGTTCAATTAAATTATCGTCACATTAATTTGCTATGCGTTTAAAATCACCCTTCATGTGACCATGTACCAGGTTCTGCCAACTAGAATTCCTTTGTAATCTCTCTCTCTTTCTGTTATAATTACTATGCACAAATTTCACATTGTAGTAAAGACAAGATATTATTGTAGAAAGCAATCACTTTGTGGTTTGACATATTTAATGTTTCACATTAATGTATTTCAAGTATTATTATTGAAGGTTCAATTATGAGAAAGGGGGAGAGTTTATATCGGGTCTAACAGCGGTACATCTATAATAACAATAATAATGTATTATAAATATTTATTTATTTTCAGCTCTGTGAGAAGTGAATTATCCACACCTGGTAGTTTTGGAACACCCGGTGGACTGAATCAAAGTGGAGGGCCGGTGAGTGTGACCTACATGTTTGTGTATTTTCCAGAACTTAAAGATTTTACTGATGATTTTTTTTATTATGAATTTTCTAATTTCTTTTAAAGGGATACACACCAGGCTTGAGAGATAAGTTAAATATTAACCCTGAAGAGAGATTGGCGCTCGGAGACACTCCCCAACAAGTCAATCACTTCCAGAAACAGGTAATTAAATATTATTCTTACAAAGAAATTTATTATTACATATTTTTTCTTCATGCGCGGTCCGTCCAGCTGCGCTTCCCTTCTTTTCTAGGCTTGTAATAAATACAATAATTATCATTATTTATTTATTCCGAATGAAAAAGCTTTGGGCTTATTTTTTCCTTGTTGTAAACAGCCACAGACGTATTATAAGGGGGGGGGGGGGGGTTTGGGGGTCCAGACCCCCCCCCATTCATATCCATTTTGTCCAACAGAAAAAAATTACATGTACCGCGCCGATTGTAGAAAACGATAGTTGCTTAGTCCGCCGCAGTGCGGGGATCGGGGGAATAGGCGCCCGCTCTTCGGCGGCGCGCACCAAACCAAGCTAGTCTAGTCTATTTTATCTCTTTGCGTTGCGCAGTTGTTATAATACAGAAAGAAGTGCCGCTTTTAAAAAGTATGAAACAAACAAATCAGGTATCTCATTTGCAGAAATGGTTCCCGTTATACGCGAAACACTTGGGGCACTTGTGGCACTTGAAATGACATCGCTACTCAAGCATACCATCTTCAAACCGCTATGGATAACAGCCAGTTTATTGTTTCTTTAGTTATACTGAGAAAAGTTTTTTCATACAGCAAACCTTAACAAAGCAATGCTGAAAGTCAATATCGATTTAACCAACATTTGCGAATATACAAAAACTGTAAAAACGACTTTACTAAATGTTTGGAACGAAAGTCAGTTTGCAATCCTTTTTGAGCAAGCACAGCAGATGAGTTCAAGCGATATAGTTGTGCCAAGAATAACTGGAAGGCAAACCCTGCGCAATAATATTGCAGCAGAAACTGCCGAAATATACTACCGACGAAATGTGTTTTACCCTTTCATTGATCATGTTATTACAGAACTCGACGCTCGTTACCACATGAATCGACGATCGAAGGAATTCAAATGCTGCTACCTGAAAAAACCAGTAATGACTCCAGGATAAAAGAAAATCTTAAAAAGATTGCATAAACATTTCTGGGTGGGGAAAATGAAGGCACAATATTTTTGAGTGAATATGAGATATGCACAATCACTGGAAATCTGTAGCACAAAAACCTGCAACTGTGATCGACGCTATTGATAACTGCGATGATCAGTTTTTCCCTTTAATAAAAAAGCTTCTCATTATTTTAGCCATACTCCCAGTGTCCACTGCAACCCCTGAAAGATCTTTCTCTACCTTAAAGAGGTTAAAAACTTACCTAAGAAATAAAATGGGCGATGAAAGACTTACTGGTCTGGCTTTAATGAGCATACACCGAGATCTGGCGGTGCAACTTGATTCCGAAGAAATTATTAATCAGTTAGCAATAAAACGTAAAAGACTAAATTTATTACTTTAAAGTTTCAACTTTGTTACTTTTGAATAAATATTGCAATACATACATTACATATATAACTTTTTATTTAAAGGTGCCTACTTAGAGTAACCTAAGTTATATATTATAAATTACCTGCGACATACTTGTATGTTATAGTCGCAGGCAATGTTTAATTTGTAAATGATAGATTTAATTGGCGTTAGAGCTCTGTTTTTTTACTTTGGGGACCCCCTCCTTGTCAAAGCTATAACTGCGTCCATGTAAACAGCACTAGATAATGCAATTTAACGACTTAGTTGATGTGAAGCATATAATAGCTAATTTGACATGCTATTTTTGTCCTTGTTTATGGACTACTCCAGGGGTCGGAATTTGCGGCTCTTTGCATAGGCGTCTGCGGCTCTTCAGTCATCAATTGCAATTTCACCTCTACTCAACCAGCCTTATGAGATGGAGCCGGCGAACGAACTTTTACTGGATCAGCGTCAGTGTTACCAACTCAGCTCATGGAATGCTTGCTTTATTGAACGAGTCCTCTGAAGTATGAGAATGGTTTGGAACTTTCGGAACACAAGGCTGGTTTAAGGTTTAAACTTAACGGTGATTCTGCGTAAGAGTCCACAAGATAAATTTTTTTTTTTTTTCAAAAGAAGCAAACACATTGTGACTTGACATTTTAAATAAATAAAAAGAAAAAACTTTGTTTTACGTCACTTTATTGTTATTTTTTTTTCCGTCTACCGGTTTCGGTACCTCCGTACCATCATCAGGACTGAATATAAAAATACTGACAAATACAGGTAAATACACATATAAATATACAAATTGTAAAAGAAAGAGATAGTTAATTAGAGTGGGACAGTGCGTCAATTGTGGGAGGGAAGTGGGGGAGGGGCGAGCGGGATAACGGGAAACATACTTATAATAGGGCTGAATGTTAAATTTAACAAACTGTCCCACTCTAATTTACTGTCTCTTTCTTTTACAATTTGTATATACATATATGTGTATTTTCCTGTATTTGTCAGTATTTTTATATTCAGTCCTGATGATGGTACGGAGGTACCGAAACCGGTAGATGGAAAAAAAATAACAATAAAGTGATGTAAAACAAAGTTTTTTCTTTTTATTTATTTCGATAAAATTATTGTTGCACGCGGAACAAGTAAATGGTTTCCTTCAGAATTTTTCTGCATTTTATCTGGAACTAGAATTTTACAATTTTACTTGGAACATGAAAATGGTTTCTCTCAAAATACGTCAGCAGATAAGTCCGCAACTGGAATTATCTTTTGGCATTCCGAACACAAAACTGGTTTTAATTTAATAAGGAATCTGTGCGCGAGTCTGAAACATTTAAATAAGCAGAAGTGTGATATTACAGTAAGAATGTAGATAACACAAAGCAAATCGTAATTATCCTTCCACCACATTTATCACAGAACCCCCCCTCCCCCCTATTTGGCTCTCTGATATATTTGTTATCCTGTTTCTTCGACAAATTGGCTCTTCTCACTTGAAAGTTTGCCGACCCCTGGGCTAGTCTATAGGTTTTATATTTGATAATAGGTACACACTTCAGCATCCCTTATACAACAAGTCACCGACCGCCACTGATACCCATATATGTATATCATCAGTGAGCAATATACTAATATTTAATTTTAACTTAGGTTTTAATGTTTGATGTTTGTAGATTAAAGCCTCGCTGAGGGCTGGCCTACAGTCTCTGCCGACTCCAAGAAACGACTATGAGATTGTGGTGCCGGATAATGAGAACGAGGATGCGCATGATGACGGCCACACTTCCATCATGGAGGACCAGGCTGATGTTGACATGAAGAAGGAGAAAGAAGCCGAAGCAAAGAGTAAGTTTTGCTTCCACAAATAGGTTGTTCCTAATTAAGTTGGAAAAAACACACAGAATGTGAAGGTGCAATATTTCGGGGATTAAGTTGTTACATAATATATTTCTACTAGTTTTCTTAGGTTTCCTATAAGCAAGGGTCCCCTACACAATTCGATTGCATATCTTCATTCTTCATTTTCACTTTGATATGTAAATTTAATTATTTTATTTATAATTTTTTTTTACATTGGCTCCACACAGGGGGCCCTGAGGAATATAATTTCCTTCAGGGCCTATGTCCTTAGGGGATGCTGTGTGGGGGGTCTTTTAAGGTAAAGGAAGGAGAGGAAGTTTTGAGAAGGAAAAAGGTATGCGGGGTGGGTAGGAATCTAGGGGTCAGTGTGTTCAGGAGTGACAGACATATGAATCCATCCCTCTAACCGCGGTAAAAGGCAATGGGTCCAGAGAGTCCGGCTGGAGAGGTCTAAGGCCTCCCTCAGCCAATCTCTCATGATCTGGCCCGCCACGCAGAAGGTGGGCAGATGCATCCACCACCAAGACCCGGACAAACCTCATCAAACATAGCGAACCACTTGGGGTGACCAACCACAGAGGTGTTGGTTATCCAATAAATGGTTCCCGGGCTGCGGTACCCATACCCGCCTCCCAAATTGTCCCTTGTGTTCTCCATAAAATGGTTATGCACCGTGCGTCAAAAGATAGTTGCTGAACTGTCTCTAAGAGATGTTGAAAATGTCGATAGTCAATGCAGAATTGTCGAGCAAAGTAGTTGAGTTACTCTGTTGATTGAAGGCCTCGCTAAAGGAGCAAAATGAAATATCTAACCATTGTGCCGTTTTTTTTCCGAAAGAGTAGGCAGAGAAGATGGACTGCCACACAACTCTGTCTTGGAAAACACTCTTTGATTCATTCACATTCATAAATCATCTTACATACTCTTCTGTTATTTTGATTCTTGGCGTGATCCGACTCAAGTATTTGATTGTGCTTGGTCTCACTTGGGCGTCTCTGACTTCTTCTATCATTCACTTTTGTGATACATTCCACATAATAATCAACCTAAGCCTGTATCGAGGTTAGCAATTTATTTCCACATTTGAGTGAAGCAACATAAAAGAGTAATGATAATTGAATAAGAAAAAAACCAATCCTTTTTCTTGTTAGGGTTAAAATTTTATTGCAAACAATTGGAGAACTGTGAAAGATTTTTTATTTAAATGGTATGGGACAGATTTTATTGTAACGGCCATCGTTGTAACGGTTAATAATCCAGTTAGAAGTAACCTTCGGTTATTTTGACTACAGGAGCTGCGGCAATGGCCCTCCGTTCCCAGGTGGTGCAGAGGACCCTGCCACGCCCGGCGGACATCAACACGGGGGTGCTGCGCTCCCGAGGGGACACGGGGCCTCTCACCGAGCTGCAGAAGGCCGAGGAACTCATCAAGAAGGAGATGATTACCATGCTGCATTATGATTCTCTGCAGAACCCAGTTGCAGGTAGTAGAGACATTCATAAAACTATTATATTACCATTAAAAAAATTATGCCAAGATTTGGACTGAAAAAGTAACATATTACATAGATATTAGTTTAAAAAAAAAACCCTTCGGATCGTACCTAATTTTTACCTTCAGGTATGTAGAGGTTAAAGATAAAAATTGTTGGTTTGTCTTAACATAGTTATTTGTTTTATCAGGGACAGACAAAAAGCGACAGGCTAGTCAGCAGGCGGCCCAGCTAGCGTACTTGGAGCAGAATCCTTACGATGACTTCTCAGCAGAACAACTGCGGGAAGCAAATACTTGCCTTTCAAAGGAGATGGAGATTGTCAAACAGGGAATGGCCCACGGAGAACTCAGCATCGATGCCTATTCACAAGTGTGGGAGGAATGCTTGGCGCAGGTACATACTTTCATTATCTCCTCCTATCCTGTTAATGATGATCCTTAGATTAACATTACATTATTTCACGGCTCAACTGTCATGGAATCAATAATTTGATTAAAAATATATTAAATTATTATACCCTTCTGTTTACCAAGTTAAAAAAGCAATTCTTTTGTATTTAAGTTCCGGGTTGCTACCTCCTTCCTTGTTGCATTCATGATGTAGTGTCAATTCTTAATATTAATAATACACAAAATTAGTATGTGATTAGCGTGTTTTTCAATGTGCTCAATGTGCCATCTCAACGCCCCCTAATTTTCTCTGGGTCTTCTACTGCCCCACTGAAAGTCTAAAACACCCACAAGGGGGCGTTATCGCCCACGTTGAGAACAAGCTATGACCTTTAATGACTTACGACGGATCTATTGAATTCTGCTATATGCATACATCCTTTTTTTCATACATATTTTTAATGTAATTTTTTTTTTTTTAGGTTTTGTTCTTGCCAAGTCAAAACAGGTACACAAGAGCTAATCTCGCTAGCAAAAAAGACAGGCTGGAATCTGCAGAGAAGAGGCTAGAACAGAATCGCAATCACATGGCAAAGGAGGCCAAGAAATGTTCAAAGATGGAGAAGAAATTACGAGTTTTAACAGGAGGCTACCAAAGCAGAACTCAAGCAATGCTGAAACAGTTCCAAGAACTAAATGACCAAATAGAACTTGCCAATTTGGAACTGAGCACATTTAAGTTTTTGGCAGAGCAGGAAAAGGCAGCCATTCCTAGAAGGATAGAGGTGATTATAATTATTATATTTAGATATGTACCACCAAGCTTTCTTGGTCAAAATATGATAAGTACAAAATTAATATTTTAAAAATGTCTGCAAATTGAAAAGAGAAGTTTAACTGATTAGCAAAAGTAAGAGGATACAAAACTTTATAAAATTATAATTTTTGCAATATTTATATAGTTATTTGTTGCCCCTGCACTCAAGGGCGGATCCATCTTTGGCGCCCGGGGGGGGGGGGTCACATAGTCGTGGTCAAGTCACAACAAGTTATAATTTAATTTTGATAATAATAGATACAAGTAAAAAGTAGGCCCACCTAGGTCCTGGACCCAGCCCAGGGGGGGGTCATGACCCCCCCTGGATCCGCCCTGGATCCGCCCTTGCCTGCACTTAGGAACGAACAAATTTTATTCATTTCTCAGTGTGTTTTTTGTCAGCATCTCTGTAAATTATTTTCAGTAAAAACTGATTCTTCTCTTTTCAGTCCCTGACGGAGGATGTAGCGAGACAAACTGAAAGAGAAAAGCAACTGCAGAGAAGATATGCAGAACTTCAAAGTGAATTGGAAGTGTACAAAAAGTAATTTACATACTTGCATTGTTTTGTGAGTCATCTTAAAATCATTTAGTCAACATTCATACCTGTCTATGTAATTACAGTGAAACCCTCTTAAGAAGTTTTCCAAGGGACCGAAAAAAAGAAACTTCTTAAGTGGGAAAACCTTACATTTTTTTTTTTTTACATGAGCTCCACACAGGAGGCCCTGAGGAAAATAATTTCCCTCAAGCCCTATGTCATCTTTGGGGATGCTGTGTGGAGGTTTTTTTTTAAGGAAATGAAGGAGAGGAGAGTTCCGGGAAGGAAAAGGGTTTAAGGGGTGGGTAGGAATCTGGGGTTCAGTGGGTCCTGGTCATCCGCCTCCAAAACCTAGACCAACCTCACCCCATGAACCCGGGCACCCCTGCTAAATCACCAAACGTAGCGAACCACTTGGGGTGACCTATGGCAGAGGTGTTGGTTATCCAATAAAGGTTCCTGGGGTGGCGGTACCCATTCCCGCCTCCCAAATTGAAAATGGGATAATACATGTGGGATAAATTGGACCATTCAGTCTTCAAGGGACCGAAAAAACCAAACTTCTTAAGAGGGTTTCACTGTATGCACTTACACTAAATTAATGAAATATGGATCAGCATTTTAGCCCTCTTCCTCTTAGAAATGCAAGTATTCCATGTTGTGTACATGGGTCTCGAACAACTTGTTGCCGCACACTCTATACACGTCACTACTGAAATCATCTTGATTGGCTCAACAAGCTCTTTTTGGGATGGTTGAGTACTCTCTTCTCAAAAGGTTGGCGACTAATCTTTTTGCTTCTGTCTGAAGCGTTATAAAAGTTATTACCTAAGGGTCCCACTTTTGGAGCATTTTCCTCCTAATATTAAAAATATATATTTGTGAATATGCATAGAATAAAGAAGAAAACTACCTGTAAAAGTGCCTTCCATACAGATTTGAATGGAAACAAATATTCCATTTAGTCCATTAGCCCAATGCTCTGTCTAACTTACACTCGCCTGACATTGTATATCTCCATCGCATTTGAATTTCATAAACACGTTAGTTTGAGTTTCGTAAACACGGACAAATATTTAGATCACGAAACATGCCCAAATGGCATTTCTTGTGTTCTTCTTTATTCTATGTTAATATGCAACATGAGTAATCAGCGTTTGGACATGAAAGACAAAATTCTTTGATATGTATGTAGTAAGGATTAAAACAAGGAATTAAACATAAAACACTGTTTTATTATTCAAATCAGCCCCATTTACATACATAAATTGATAACAATAATAAATAATACATACTCTGTATAACAATATATGATCAACATAACAAAATTAACTCTGGCACACTTCTATCACAGTTGCATAGGTCATGCATAAATATGCCCATTCAAGAATGTAATCATCACAATATCAAAAACTGGTTTCACTATTTTTAGACAAAATTATCATTACAATAATAATAATAAACATTATCCCCCTTACTAATAAATGAGTTTTTAATTTTACACATTTGTTAGTAAGGCTTTATGCGCTTAGGCACACCATAAGAAAAGTTGCATCTTGTACAAACTTTATGTTTTCCAGTCAGATCTCTGCAGTTAATGTAAGAAACTTAGGGGGTATTATTACACCACATCTGAGCAAATTGTTGAGTAACTATCGTCAGTAACTTTAATCATGGGATTAACATGGCTGTAAAAACAGACATTTACTTGACGGGTGGTCTTACTTAGCAGTGGTGAAAAAGATAATATATACGCTACTCAAAAAGTAGCGCTAATCAACAGTTTACGCAGAGGTGGTGAAATACCCGACTAAGTGAACAAATCCTCATCTGTGCTCGATTCACTATCAATTCTAAAATAGGTCTTTTTTCTCTTGCTCTTTGCAATGGGACTATCGCCTGCAGGATCATCATCACATTGTTTTGGTTTTGGTGGAGTGTCCTCAAATTTGCCCTTTCTTTTCCGGCGTTTTCTTCTCCTGAGGATAGCTTCGGCTACTTCCAATTCGGACATATCGTGCCTTTGGGTCAGTAATTCATTATCACCATCGACACAAAACGAATCCTAAAAACATACATATTATTAAAAGGTATAAAAGTATGGTAATACATAGTAATTAAACATATTTAATAAGTCAGGTATGCCTCATACGTCATACATGTCTGGTAATGTTATATTATTATGAAAACAAGCTTATGGGTCTGAATGGTTAAGCAATAGAATATACCAATTTTTTAAATTAAATTTTAAAAAAAAAACTTTTTTTTTTAATTAGGCAATTCACCCTTAAAAGAGTGCTTTGTGCCGAAAAAGTTAAGAAAGATAGCTATAATTTTGAGGATAAGATCTATAAGAGAATAGGACAAATCAAATATTGAAGTCTAAGTATGAACTTAAATAAAACTGAAAAACGCTAGAATTATTGAGAGAGCAAATACGGAACACTGAGGGGAGAATGGTGGGTGATTTCAATGAGGAAACGGTATATGCTTTTGAAGGAAAAATGATTTTTACAATTAAAAAAGACATGGTCAAGAGTCTCCTCGTCCACACCGCACTGGCAGAGGGGCCGTTCAAGTATTACGTAACGCACTTGGGGGGAGGGGGGGTCTTGTGAAACGTTACTGTGCGTTACGAAGGGGGGGAGGGCGGGTTCGAACAACGCGTTACGTAATACGTTTTTCTTTATTTAGATAAAAAAAAACTAGGGAATTAAAATCATTCACCTTGGCAATCCTTTTCGTTCTCGAAATCACTTGATTTATTTATTACTGAAAACGCGATTAAAACAAGAAAAAAGGTTATTTAAGCGACTTTCCAGTACTTTGCGCAACTTAATTGTGACTTTCAGGTAAAAATTGTCACTTGGGCGTTACGCAACCGTTGAGGGGAGGGGGTGGTACGGAAAAACGTTACGGCGCGTTACGTGGGGGGGTCAAAAATCTTCAAAAATTGCGTTACATAATACTTGAACGCCCCCAGAGTGGATTATCGAGGACTCGAATTTTAAACAAATGCACTGTAATAGAATAGAGCAGTGACCAATTCTCATTCTAGAAATGCAGGAAATAAATCTTTTGGATATTTTTTTGGTGGAACCAAGGTTTGTTTGGAATATGATTTTGAATTCCAGCAAATCCAGTTCGGGTTTTCGTATCTGACCAATTTTCTTCCCAGGAACGAGATGTGTTGGATTTAAGAACAGAGAAGACTTCAGAGACAGGAATTTTAAAATCTTAAGGAATAGAACCAGAGATTGTTCCAAGTTTAGCGAGAGAATTGGCTTTCTCGTTACCCTCATTTCCTAGATGACCAGGGACCCAAACCAATATTGTCTCAAACTTTGATTCGCTTAGAGAATTGAGGATGTTTTTAATGTTACAAATAAGATAGTCTTCTGGACATCCAACGATATTTGAGGATATTTTTAATACTGCACTTAGAGAACACAATAAGGCTCGACGAATATTGAGAAGCTGGATTTGAATTAAAGCTTGTTCAATAGCGAAGCATTCTGCAGTAAATGTAGAAATTTCTTTAGGCAATTTATAAGACATTTAAATTGAATTCAGGAATATATATTGACGCGTCACAATCTTTGAGATGGGATTTGAATCCATCTGTATAAATGAGGGAAAAAAATAAATAAAAACTAAATGTACTTCGAAATAAATATTACTCATGTACATATAATTAATTATCCAAGATTATAGACGATAGATATATATTATAGACACATTGATTCATTGGATTAAACTTATGTTCGGTGGATCCTGCAGACAAGCTGTCTTGTGACAGTTTGTGGGACTACCTATCGGATAAAATAACTTTTAATAAAAAATTTCATGTATGAATACAGTGAAACCCTCGAGAAGTTTTCCAAGGGACTGCAAAAAACAAACTTTTTTTTTTCAATTATTTCTGGCTTTCACCCTTCAAGGGTGTTCTAGGCCATCATTTATAATTACAGAGAAAGTAAAGGTGAATTTATATATTAATTTTATTTTAATGTGCAAATTTCAGAATTTTATGGAAGATTGGAGTAGAGTTCAGACTTAGAAGAGATGAGATGTTGAATGGAGGAGAGGCAATTTTTGATAACGCTTGATAGAAGAAAGGATATTTATTTAGAGAGGGACAATCAAAAAATATGTGATCTAAAGTTAGTTCCCACATCTAGACCACAGAACGTACAATCTGGGGAGTCAAGCACATGTATTTTATAAAGGTGAGAAGGAACGGAACAATGTCCGATTCTCATACGAATAAGTAAGGAAATTTCTTTTTTGGAAAAATGGGGGAATTTTTGAAACCACGGTTTTGATGGGATAGTCCTTTGTATTGAGGCGTAGCGGGCACCCTTGGATTGACTAGCAATATTCCAATACTCTGTCCAAACATTGCGGAATCTATCTTTGATGATGGAAAAAATATCAGACAGGGGAATATGGTTTACGAGGGTAACGGTAGGGTTAGATGCTCCTTGTTTTACCAAGGAATCAGCAATATCGTTACCCACTATGCCAACATGTCCAGGAATCCAAATCAGAGTGACAGTTTTTCCAGAGCTTTGAATGGAGGTTATCAATACTCGAATAAAACATACAAAGTGATCATCAGGATGAAGAAGAGGACTGGTTTTAAGTTTTTGAAGGGAACTGAGAGTCAGAGAGAACAAGAGAATGTTCAAAATTATTTTTTATTATATATTTGAGAGATTCAATAATCGCAATGCACTCGGCAGAAAATATTGAAAATTGGTTTGAAATTGAATAAAATATTCTTTCATTAGAATTATTGTGGTAAACGTTAATACCAATACCACAGTTAGGAGAGTCCGGAGATTTGGAGCCATCAGTAATTAAAAGAGAAGAGTTGGGCCATTTAGAAGAAATAATGTCATTGAACATATTATTGACAGTACGGGCTGGGAGATTGGAATGACTTTTAAGGATGCCGATCCCTTCTAAAATCGTTGGGGATAGGGTGACGTGACTATATTTTAATTTGTACAAAGGAAGAAGATCATTTTTGATAATTTGAAGCTCTGAGAGCGAAAATTTTTGCAGATGGCAGGGAGAGGTTTAGTTCGAGCTCTGATTGTAGATGAATGTGTTGAGTCGTTGAACAACGAGACTCTGGGAATAACCTGATGACTTTTAGAATTTAAACATTTAAGAACAAATTTGTCAGCAAATAGTTGACGCCTTAAATAAAGAGGAGGATCAGAACATTCTACTTGAAGGGAATTGATGGGCGACGATTGCATCGCGCCAGTTATTATTCGCAGATTGAATTTTGTCTAATTTACTGAGTGCATTTTTGGATGCAGTACTAAAAAGTGGACAGGCATAGTCGAGATGACTTTGAATAAGTGCATTGTAGAGCAACTTAATGCAGATAGGATGTGCACCCTCTGATGATATTTAAATTTTTTTCACATTTAGTAACTATATTATTAATGTGGGAAGACCATTTAAGTTTCCTATCAAATGTTACTCCCAAAAATTTTACTTCGGAAGCATTGGGGATTGGAGAGTTTTTAAATAAAATTTGAACAAGGGGGTTATTATGACGGTTTGAGAAGGTGACACACTGACTCTTTTAGACTGAAAGTTCAAGACCATTTAAAGTGAGCCATGTGCAAAGGGCATCCATGGCTTCATTAAGATATTTGATGGCGGATGGAATGATTTTGGATGATAAGAAGAAAGCTATGTCATCTGCGAACTCAATAACTTTTACTTGAGGGGGAATGGTGACATGCATATCATGTGTGTATATATTATACAGTAAGGGGGATAATACATCGCCTTGGGGTAAACCCTTCCAAATTGACCTACTCTGAGGAGTAACATCTGGTAGCTCAATAAAAATTTTCTTATCGAGAAAATGATTAATAATAGATTGGACAAACATGAGGGGTAAGCCAAGGCCTAAAAGTTTTTTTTTAAGAATTGGGATGGAAACATTGTCAAAGGCGCCTTCTATGTCTATAAAGATCACAAAACATACTTCTTTGTTAGAAATGGATAAATTAATATCAGTGCTGATGATGGCAAAGTTATCTTGCATAGATTTTTTTTTCCTAAATCCAATAAGATGGAGAGAGAAGATGATTACTCTCGACAAAAAATTCTAACAGGTTTTTAATTAATTTTTCATAAATTTTACTAAGGGTGGATGAAAGAGCAATTGGCCTGTAGTTGGATCCAGAATTGGGTGATTTGTTTCATTTTAGAATTGGGATGATTATTTGAGAACTCCAGTCATCAGGTATTATGCCAGTCTGGAAGATTTTATTTAAGATGCTTAAAAAGTGATTTAGAACATTATCATTACTATTTTTGATAATGCTATAAGGTATACCATCTCTGCCTGGAGATGAGTCCTTGACTGTTGATAAACAATTTTTTAATTCAATTAAAGTGAATGGAGAGTCTAGCCAATGATCAGACATAGGAGTGTTGTGGATTGGAGTTATTTCATCTAAGTTAGGTACAGAAGGGGGGGCAATTTTGTCCAAGAACTCGTCTATCCATTTAGAATGAGAAGCTCGAGGAGATGTTGGACTGAAGGAGGATCGAAATCTTCGAATCATAGACCAAACTTCCGAAATTGGAGTGTTCGGAGATACTGAACTGCAGAAGTTGTACCACCCGGATCTTTTTTTTTACCTCAATACCCTTTTGGCATTGGCTTCGGCATTTTTGTATATGAGATAGTTCTCCATAGTCATATTGTGACGATAGGAAAGAGATTTAGGTTTCCGAATTCTCACTACTTTGGAACATTCCTCATCCCACCAGGGAGTCGGAGGGAGTTTTTTGAGAGATTTGGTTTTAGGGGGAGGATTTGATTTATTGATTGCAGTTACGAGCATTGATTTGAAGTTATCGTAGTCATCTTTGACAGATAATGTATCGGTATAGGGTAAATTTTGTATAAACTTATCCATATGTGAGTTAAATTCGTCCCATTTGGTGTGTTTTGTTTTAATATTTGTCGAAATATGGGACTTGTCTGAATGGAAAGAAGTTTGAGAAGTGATGGTGATCGGGAAATGATCACTGGAGCAAGGGTCGGGGGACACCACCCACGAGGAGAGAGGTGCCAGATTAGTAGAGCATATGGAGAGATCCACTGCACTGGGGTTTGTGTTGGGGCGAGAGATTCTAGTAGGAGATCCGTCATTCAAAAGAAAAAGGTTGGATTCATCTAGGAAATCCATCACACTTCGACCGTCTCGATCACAGAAAGCAGAACCCCAGACGGGGGAATGGGCATTAAAATCACCCAATAAAAAGAAAGGAGGGCTTAGTTGACGGACAATTTGCAACCACGCTTGTTTATTGAAGTGCGATGTTGGGGGAAGATAGATAGAAACAAAGGAAGTGTCCTTTATTTTAGCTGCAACCATTTGAAAGTCAGCATTGGGGGGTTTGATATTATTTATTGGGAAAAACGGAAGGGATTTTTTAATAAAAAGGGCAGCACCACCGCCCGTACCTTCCGGGCGATCATCGCGGAGACAGGAGTACCCTCACACATTAAAGTGGGTGGATAGAGTAAACCATGTCTCCGAGACAGCAGCCACAGAAACAAGGTTTGAATTTAATAGGTTAAGAAGGTTCGATTTGTTAGAAATAGCACTGCGGCTATTCCACTGAAGAATTCTGACATCTTGAAGAGCCATTTTGAATAAATGATTTTAATGTGGAAATAATAGAAGCAGCGTTGGACGGTAGATTAGTTTGAGAAGAAATTAGGTCAATTAGAAGCATAATAAGAGTTTGAATAAATGAAGAATTATCTTGGGAGAATTGTTCAGAAAGCTTTTGATGGTTTGTTGAGGATGAATTATAATTGTTTGCGCACCCATTTGTGGCATTTGAAAGAGGTGAACCATTGGGATTTAAGAGAAGTGAGTTGTGTTGTTGCTGATCGTATCCAGGAGCCGGTTTAGAGATAGGGTTTTAGTATGTGAATTTAGTTGAACGAGAAGATGTTGAGGAGGAGGCGGGTGGGTTGGATGAAGAGTTACTGAATAAAACCTCAGCAAATGATTTTTTGACAGGCGGGAATAGTTTAGAAGCCTGCAGAAAAGACAAGTTCTGAGAGGCCATACAAATTTTTATATTTTTTTGGCGAGATTGTTCCGGACAAGAAGAGTTAATGGCGGAATGAGCACCTGAGCAGTTAAAACATTTAGGTGAAGAGAGAGAAGAACATTGGTCATCCGTGTGGTTTTCTCCACATTTGAAACATCAGGGAGGGGATCTGCATGCAGCTTTGGTATGACCAAAACGACAGCAATTGTAACATTGAGTGGTGGGATAAGTATACATTTCAACTGGTAAGGAGTTGAAAAATAAATAAATATGGGAGGGAATAGATTGTCCTTCAAATGTGATGGTATTAATAGCCTCGCCGAAAGAAGGAAAACTGCTTTGCTGACAACAGCATATAAACTTTTAAACGGTAACATCTGTATTCCCGATATATTACAAAAATTTGAGTTTTATGTCCCCGACAACTTCACAAGAGCGCGCAGACACAGAATTTTTGTTGTTCCGAGATGCAGAACTAACTTACCATTAGTAATGCCACTCGGAAAAATGATTCTTTTACTAAATTTCCTGCCCCCTGATATAGATATTTTTAAACTAAATATTCACCAATTTAAAAACGCTATTATTACTAAATAAAAAAAAAGTATGTTTATTATTGGTTATGTATAACTGTAAATGTGCATTTAAAATAAAATAAATAAATAAAATGACGACAGATTGGGAGGGCTTCCAGGAAACGATGCCCTCAGAAGAGTCCTTATAATTTAACCTCCTGGCTTTTATGGGATTGCCGATATGTTGGGGGGTTGAAAGTGAAGACAGGATTTCTGGAATGGAGCAGGAAAACCTATATGTGGGAAAAAATGGGTCAATCTTGGGCAGAGGAACCGAAAAAGTCAAACTTCTTAAGCCCGAAACTTCTTAGGAGGGTGTCACTGTAAATAAATATTTAAAAATAAGTGTAACTTATGTGTGGAAAAAATTGGGCCAATTTTGGGCAAAGGAACTGAAAAAGTCAAACTTCTTAAGAGGGAAAAACTTCTAGGAGGGTTTCACTGTAAATAAATATTAAAAAAAATGTAACTAGGCACATGAAGGGAAATGTGTATTATATTTATAATCTTACCAATTCATATGTGACATGTTCATCTGGATCCACTTGAGAGAATACTGAGATGGCGGATGATTTCCTTGGTAATATTGGTATTTTAAATTTTCCATGGCTTTTCACAGGACTTCTGCAAAAGAAATTAAACTTGTGTAACGAGTAAAATTACATTAGGCGAGTTTACAAGCTACTATCTAGGAAATTCACTATCTGTTAGTAAACTAGCTCAGTGTAATCGTATTACTTGCTAACTAGCAGATTGTAGACTATCTACGAAAAAAGTTGAAAGGTCATCAACTTTACTTGCTACACGCTAACCCGTGATTGGTTTATTTATGTTTTCAATATGGCTGCCAATAAACAGCTGATTTTGACTGTCAACCATCTGACAGAATTAGTTGTTGCAGGCGTCGTTCTTCTTGCTACTGGTGCTAGCAGCGACCTCAGTTTCCTACGCTGCTGAGCGAGTGGACAGTTTTGTGTGTCATCATGACAATCTCACTTGCCGATTCACCTGCTTTTAAACTTAGTAGATAGTAGCTTGTAAACTAGCTGAATGTAATTGAGACTTTAGAGACATAAATCTATTGTCAAAGAGAATTTCATACTTGGTAATTTCCAGGAGAGACAAAAAACATCAATTTCAGTCCTTTGACTATCGTTGGAGAAACATTCCCGTGTATTGTATTGTATTGGAAATCTGATTTTATTTCCACCGACAAAAGACTATATTGTCGCTGATAAATGCATTTTGAAAATTTCAGGATACATTAAAAATATTATTAATTGTTTTGTGTTTAATTCGTAGAACTCCATTTAAATTTTTAGAAATTTAATTAAAATTAAATTTGATAATGTTATTATCGAGTTCTGCAAGTTTTTTGGTTAGTGTTTTAGTTACAGCTGTTTCGACTTGTAAGGTCACACAGTTTGAAAATGACCTTACAAGTCGAAACAGCTGTAACTAAAACACTAACCAAAAAACTTGCAGAACTCGATAATAACATTATCAAATTTAATTTTGGGTAAAGTTCGGTTTATGGGCGAAATTCCTAAAAAATAAAACTAGTTATTTTTATACTAATTTGGGGTCGGGGAATCTGAATCTGAAAGAATTAGGCGGCGGCAAGCAATATTAACTGAATTACAAGACTTTAAAAAATTTTATACACATACAGGAAAATAGCCATTTTGGAAGCATTTTGATTCCTAGAAAATCAAACTAGTTATTTTTATAGTAACTATGGGCCGGGGAATCCGAATCTGAAAGAATTAGGCGTCGGCAAGCAATATTAACTGATTACACGACTTTAAAATTTTCTATACACACACACATGAAAATAATCATTTCGCAAGTATTTTGACACACGTAGTACAAAGATCATAGAAAAACAAGATAACATAGATGTTTTTACCACACAAAATTAAGTGTTGCCATTAAGCAGTAATATTAATAACGTAAAATAACATGTTTATATTTTAAGTACTTATTTTTTATAAATTATAAATTTTACTCACTTTTGTATCACAAACCATGTTACATAAACCCGGCGTAGCTGCTAAACTACTTGAAAACAGGGATGTTTTTTTGCCGTGACGCGAGCAGGCGGTATAAAGGGGCACAAACCATGTTACACAAACCTAGCGTAGCCGTTAAACTACTCGAAAACAGGGATGTTTTTTTGCCGTGACGCGAGCAGGCGGTATAAAGGGGCACAAACCATGTTACACAAACCTAGCGTAGCCGTTAAACTACTCGAAAACAGGGATGTTTTTTTGCCGTGACGCGAGCAGGCGGTATAAAGGGGCACAAACCATGTTACACAAACCTAGCGTTAGGTTAGGTTAGGTTACGGATTTTTTAAGACTACGAATTTTCATACTTTTGGTTTAAGAATACGGCCGTTGAGATAGTCGTAATTCATCAGGTTAATGTGTTATGTGAGGAATTATCGTGTCGGAAATTATTGATATAGGGATAAATATTTTTGAGAGCTGGTAACACTGCCGGCACATGTTTTTGTATATTCCTTGTTTTTCTATGATCTTTGTACTACGTGTGTCAAAATACTTCCGAAATGATTATTTTCATGTGTGTGTGTATAGAAAACTTTAAAGTCGTGTAATTCAGTTAATATTGCTTGCCGCCGCCTAATTCTTTCAGATTCGGATTCCCCGGCCCATAGTTAGTATAAAAATAACTAGTTTTATTTTTTAGGAATTTCGCCCATAAACCGAACTTTTTCCTTAATTTTAATTAAATTTCTAAAAATTCAGGATACATAATTGATACAGCAATGTGAATGCAGTTAGATATTTGCAGGGACAACAAATCAACACAGGAATGGCTAAAGAGCATAAGTTAAAGCCGTGTCTCCTGTGACACTGTTCGTATAAACATTGCAACTGCATACAAAGATGTGTACAGCCACGCCCCCATTTTGCAGGTTTTATTTTATTTATTAGCGTTATAAACAGTCTGTACAAAATTCATAAATGACAGTGATAATAATATGTATGTCATAGACCAATAAAATAACAACAAATTGAAATTTAGAACCATATTACAAAAATCCACAATACCTATACGTGATATAAACAATTCTGAATTAAGAGTATCTTCTTACTTAAATCTACAAAAAGTAATTAACTGAAATTTTTCAAGGGTTTACATTTAAATTTTTATGGATATCAATAATATATTTCAGGAAGTGATTTTATTTGAATTCGAACTGCTGTAGGAGAGAAAATGTGGTGATACTAAAAATATATTTTTTTTAACCAAACAAAAAAATGACTTCAAAAAATGCACTAAAAAGTAAAAAAATAATTTCGTATTCTTCTACAACTTTATAATCAACTTACTTTTTCTACTCATCAATATGTAGGTACGATTGTTATTTTTGGAGTCGGTGTCAGTCAAGGTAGGTTTGTAACTACATACATAGTCATAGGTGAGATGTGCTTGTGTCGCACAAGCGACTTGACGAGGCGAGAGGCGAGAGCGGGGCCGCGGCGTGAGGGGAGCTGTTAAGTGAACACGCCGGGCCGGGTACCTTTGCTTATACCGACTCCAAAAATAACAATCATACCTACATATTGATGAGTAGAAAAAGTAAGTTGATTATGAAGTTGTAGAAGAATATGAAATAATTTTTTTACTTTTTAGTGCATTTTTTTAAGTCGTTTTTTTGTTTGGTTAAAATTTTTGTTTATTTTTTTGATTTTTAGTGGATCTGAAGTACACTAACTAATTTGTCTGAATATGGGTAGACCTACTAAACGTGCTGCTCATATGAGACAGACATAATTTGACCATAACGACGTTAGGGTCAAATTAAGAGATTCTGCCGAGTTTCGTTAATTTGCTCCTAAGAATTGAAGAGTTCCGTTACTTTGTCATGGATCCGATAAGGGAACGTACCCATACTACGTGACCAACTTTTTGCAATTTTAAACCCCCCCCCGGTGACCAAAAACCTAAGGCCGCCGCCGCTCATTTGTACCAAGCGTGGTATTTTGAAGACCCCCTCCCCCCTAACAGGTCACGTAGTACGTTCCCTAATCAGAACCTAACCAAACTCTCATCAAACTACCCTTGAAGTACATCCTTTTCAATAAAAAAAGAATCATCGAAATCGGTTGGCGTGATATTGAGTTATTTGTCCATTTACTTATGCAAATTTAAGACTTATATGGTTTTCTCATGGATCCCATTGTCGGAACTGGACCAAATTAAAATGGGACCACACGGGAAGCGCCAGCTTTCAAATAAAAAAAGAATCGTCAATATCGGTTCACCAAGTCGAAAGTTCTGAGGTAACACACATAAAAAAAAAAAATACAGTCGAATTGAGAACCTCCTCCTTTTTGAAGTCGTTTAAAAAGAGAAATACTGAAATCAATGAAATATTAAGTTATTAGTTAAACATGTGGCATTCAATAGAGTTATTTTTTTATGCATGCTGTGAATTTATCAAGGCTTGTAGGTGAAACAGATGTGACAATTCCCATACAATCTATTTTTCAGCCGCATTTGAAAACTACAGATAACATTTTATTTATTTTAGTACCGAAAAATAATACTAATAATGACATTATCGCGAACCAAAATTTCACTGTTCTATCACTAATAATAACCAAGTAATTAAATTAACAAAAGTAATTATTTTATGCAAACACCGCCAGCTAAAATGCACTAATCTGTATTAGAAGGAGACAAACCTATGTGAGAGCCATTGGTTTCACGTGCACGCTTTCAACCCATTCCTTCGGCGTTAAAGTGGTCAGTATATTTGTAGTAAAAATGCCAATTTGCGTGGCTTGATTTGTTATTCTGATAGAATGTTCGTTTTGCTTTTTTATGAATGTTCCAGTATTACTTGGGGCAAAGAACATTTGCGGTTAAGGGCACGCGGAAAAAAAGGTAAAATTAACTAAATAATTATGGTGACAGCGACTGTAATTATTTAGAACTTTCTTAAATCTGTAACTATCACTAGACGCATGCCTAGTTATTTTATTATTGAGACGTGCTAAACAATAAAATGCATAGATCGAGCTGGATACCTACTATTCTCTCTGATTTATGTCTGTCTGCCAAGGGTTTAGAAGTTTGAAGACTTTACTGCCTACAAGAATAACAAAATTTTGTGCAGCGCATTATTGTTATTCTATAAAAATGAGGCGTGCCCTTTATAAGAAACATAGTTATTCCGGGAAGAGAGTGCATCCAAGACTTAGTGCAAACGGGATGAAACGTCAGCTCGGCGAATAAGGAACTCCAGTGAAAAATATTATGGCTTTAAAAAAATATGTTCATATAGACCAAGAAACGCTGATTCTGAATATATAAGTTTTATTTAATAATATTAAACGCAGAGTTTTTAAAAAATTATTAAAAAGTCCATTTTTAAACCTCTCCTCAAAATACAGCGTCAAGTTGGCATTACTGAAATGGTTAACGATGACGTCACTGTTAACCTGTCACCTGGTAATCTGGTAATAGCGTCTGTGTTGAATCGTTGAATGTTGTATTGACATTTGAAAATTGACACGTATGCAATTCAACATTTCGTGTTTTTGGTTTATTTTCATACTGTTTATAGAGATTTAGATAAATAATAGTTATTGTGTTTATTGAAACATATGCCCTCAACAATTTATGAAAAGGGCTATATTTGCGGACAATCTGCAATAAATTTTGTCTATTTGAGGTTATAGTCGTGTCATATTTTGAAATTTGGTTTATGTATTTTCAAATTGTTTTTAGTATAGGGCTTTTTATACAAGTTGTTACACACTCGTCATGATCAGTGTATTATAAATACCAGTGTTTCTGTATGTGTTATACATAAAACAATTTACCTACAAAGTAACGCCTGACACAAAACACGATGTATTTGCAATGAAAGAGATGATTTATTGTTTTTATATTGCACTTTGATTAAATACAATAACAGTAGCAGTGAAATGTGGACATTTTACCAATGTTTTTCTATATTAAAAGCAGTTAATCTTGATTGAAAAACGACTTTTTTTTTTTTTTTTTTTTTTTTTGTGTATTACAGACTGTGTCCATTTACAATACACATGTAACATTAACTACATATATATGATACAAATAATACAAGTTATAGATTAATAGCATTAACATGCCTCTTGAATTCTTCAAGACTACTATTAAAAATATCGATAGTCTTGGAGGCGTTGTTTAACAGCGCCATACCTCGTGTCATGCTATGCCGAGCCAGTACGTCCGTTCTGCCACGTGGGATACAAAGCAGATCATGGTGACGTCCCTGGCTGTAGTTATTCGGTACGAACAACTTATAGCATTCCAGAAGGTATGGGCTATCTATTAAATTATTAATAATTTTGTACGCCGTTACTGCAAGAGCCCCACTCCTCCTCGAGTGGAGACTTTGGTAGCGCGTTTCGGCAAGCAAATCTTCGTGATGCATGAATCGCGGATACTCTCCATGCATTCTCAAATACATGTATCTCAAAAACTTTTTTTGAATCTGTTCTAGTTTTTCAATATATTTTTGTTGGTATGGGGCCCATACAGCAGAGGCGTATTCGATTTTAGACCTTATAATGCAGCTGTACAAAGTCATCATTGCCTCGGGATTGGAAAATTGTTTGCAGAGTCTTATGACAAATCCGAGAAGCTTGTAGCATGATGTCGTCAACTGCAATATATGGTCCGAAAACGTAAGTTTGGGATCAAAGACTACCCCAAGGTCCTTGATGGATTTTACTTTTGACAATATATCATTTTTGATGCAATAATCGAATTTGATAGGGTTTCTCGAACGTGTATACGACATAGCGACACATTTTTTTGTATTAAAAAATAATTTATTTTCATCAGCCCATGATGAAATTGAATCTAAATCAGTTTGCAATTTGACACAATCTTGACCATCACAAATTTTCTTAAGTAATTTTAGATCGTCAGCAAAAAGCAGGCAAGTGGAATGTTTGATGCATTCTTGAATGTCATCAATTAAGATTATAAATAGTAGAGGACCTAGGTTTGACCCCTGTGGCACTCCAGAGAATGCAGAGAATTCTCTAGACCTGTATCCGTCGATGCAAACATATTGTTTCCTATTCCTTAAATACGTGACAAAAAAATTTAGGAGGGGTTTGTCGAAGCCAATTCTATGTATTTTTCGTAGCAGTACGTCATGATCAACTCGGTCGAACGCCTTGGCGAAGTCAGTGTAGATCACATCAGTTTGATGTTGAGCATCTAATCCTCTTGCTACTCTCTGTGAGAGTTCTAGAAGATTAGAGACGGTGGACTTATTTGATAGAAATCCGTGTTGGTTTCCCTGAAGAAACGGTTTAATTTGTTTGTTTAGCTTTTCGCAAATTATTGTTTCAAATATTTTTGGGAGTATTGACAGAACTGCTACTGGTCTATAGTTCTGGACTTCCGTTTTTGTTCCAGATTTATGTATCGGGCTAACCTTGGTTAGTTTCCAGGATTTAGGAAAAGTGGAAGTTGAAATACTGAGGTTGAAGATAAAGCATATCGGGTTAAACAAATGTTCTTCCAACATGATAATGATATGAGGTGGGATTCCATCTGGCCCCGTGGCCTTGTTGGGCTTTTGTTCCCGAATACACGCTTTGACTTCCTCAGGCTTAATTTGTTCCAGAGATATTGAACCTGTGTTTTTAGGCACCTCTGCCCGGAGACTTTCAACATCTAGGTTAGGGCTCATATGGTTGTATACCGACTGGAAATAGTCCGCGAATCTCTCTGAAACTTGTTGGGGACATTGGATTATTTTATCGACATTCATAAGTCCAATAGGAGTGCCCCTACCTGATTTTTGTGATCTAATATATTGCCAGAAGTTTTTGGGGTCTTCTTTGATCCCATTTTCAATATCGGATAAATATTTGTTCTTTTTTACAGTCATCTCTTTTTTGAGATCGGATCTCTTTGCAGAAAATAATAAATAGTCTGATTTATTATTAGTAGCTTTGTACTTCCTGCGAAGAGATTCCTTACATTTGATTTTTTCTATAATATTTTTATCGAACCAAACTGGGTAGTTAACATTTGCTTTCGATAATTTTTTTAAAGGTACACATAATTCAAATATACTAAATAATACAGAGTAAAAATATTCCACAGCTTCGTTGACAGATTTCATGTTGTATAAATATCTCCAGTTGAAGTGTGAGAATATTTTTAGACACAGATTAATATTAACGTGTTTAAAATTAAATTTGTTAAAGTTCGAATATAAGTGTCGTCCCATTTGATGACGGTTTGCACGCATTTCACGCCTGCTGTATTGTGTCCTCGCCAGGGTGGCCGAGATAGCCAGTGTAGGATGGTGGTGATCTTCTTTAACCAATGCTTCATCGCTGTACGTCACCTCACATATATTTAAATTACTTAGCACTAAGTCAAGCATGTTATTGTACTTGTTTACAACTGTACTATGTTGCGTTAGTCCATTAGAGTTTATAAAACATATGTGATCAAGTATGACATCTTCAGGTTTGTTATGCAAATTGAAATCCCCCATAATGATAACATTTTTGTTGGATAATAGGTTGGCCTTATTATTGAGATGTTCATAAAACTTCGTGCGGATATCTCTGTCGTCTGTACAGTAGAAATATGCCACACATACCAGCGCAGTGAAATTAGTTTTTGTAATTTTGATCCAGATGTTTTCGCCCTCTGTTTCGAGTTCGGTTAATCTTTGTGATATAATCGGTTTTCGTACTGCAATGCAAACCCCGCCGCCTCGCGAGGCGTTCCTACTGCCGCTATGGCGGCCAGCGAGTGCACTTGTATTAGTAATATTACTATCGCATCTATCACGGCGATGTACTTCATACCTATTATCAAACAGTTCATTGTCATAGACAGAGGTGCTCAACCATGTCTCTGTCAACCCAATTATTTCGTTGTTTTGAGATAGCAAATTTGTTGTAAATTCGTTTATTTTGGAGTTTACACCCCTAACATTCTGGTAAAGGAGTTTTAGACGCGCCATTAAGCTGAGGGGTCTCTGTCTGATTTGATTTCAAAAATGGGAATTTGAATTTGTTGACCGAAATACCTGCGGGCCAGACTTCGGGGTTTAGAAACTTTTCCTTATCTTGTTCGGCAATCCCGATTTTGAAAGAACTGTAATTCCCGCGGGCTTGAAGCTTTACGACTTCAACGGTGTCTTGTGTGACACCTTCCAGGAATTCTTTAATGTTGTTAACTTCTGTGTTGGGACAGAATGGCCAAGCGTGAATGTAGAACTTGCGCTCTACTGCGCGTAGGGTCGTGTCAGCCTTTGTCCCTTTAACGATGGGAGCGGGTTTACGGACACGCGGTTTCCGGGTTTGAAGCACCCAGCCACTATTGATATCCTCGACGTCGTCTTGTGACGATGTCTGCGGATCTGATTTTGGAGGCTTGGTTGTAGAATTAGCCTCCGTTTTCTTATTTTTCTTATTTTTGTCTTTTGTTATGCGCGGGCCTTCTGTAGGCGCGGTTCGCGGCTCCACGGTTGTGGGCCCCGGTAGTGGCGTACTGCGGCCGGCTGCTTCGAGTGAAGCTACCTTAGCGCACAACTTGGCAATAGTGTTATTTTGGTAGGATAATTCGGATTTTTGCTCACCAATTATTGCCTTTAGATCGGACACCGTTGTTGTGAGCACATCGATTTTCCTGATCAGCTCCACGACGTTTTGATTTATAGATTCCCACGCTTGGTTTGATCGCGTAGCCATATTAATTTTATTTGTTTAGAGCGTTTGAAAACACGACTTCACTGATGTAGTATAATTATTGATGATCTCTTGCCCCGCTACCCTATGGCAGAGTTTGTGGTCCTGGGGGACTTCAATGTTCATAACGAACCTTGGTTGAAGTTCTCAGGATCAACAGACTCGGCTGGACGCCAAGCGGAATCCTTTGCCCTTTGCTACGGATTGGAGCAAATGGTTCAGGAGCCTACAAGGGTTCCTGATGTCCAGACTCACCGTTCCAATCTGTTAGACCTATTTTTAACTACTGTGCCACACGGTTACAGTATTGAAGTCACAGCGCCTTTAGGATCGTCCGACCACTGCCTGGTGACGACATCAATCCCTGTAAACTTCAGACCACCAAACGAGAGGCTGAAGAGAAAAGTGTGGCACTATAGGTCAGCAGATTGGTTCGGTCTGCGGGCACATTTTAATGCTTTCCCGTGGTCAGCTGTCTGTTTTCGGACTTCGGATCCCTCAAGATGTGCCCAGGAAATTGGTGAGGTCATCACATCCGCGATGGATGGCTTCATCCAATCTACTGTTAAGGAAACTGGTGTAGGCTCAAAGCCGTGGTTCAGTCGACAATGCGCTGAAGCAGTGCGACGAAAAAACGCGGCTTACCGAGCCTACAACACATCTAGAACATCCGAAGACAGAACAGCTTACAACAAAATGGCAAAGGAAACCAAGAGAATCATAAATAGGTCAAAATTCGAGCACGACCAGCAGATCAGCAGAAAGCTGACTGCATGCCCGCATGGCAGCAGGCAATTCTGGTCGCTTGCGGGCTCAATAGGTCGCAATTTCTGCAAATCCAGTCTGCCACCTCTTACCAGACCTGACGGCACACTAGCAAACACCGCCACCGAAAAGGCTAACTTACTAGGTAAAATGTTTGCGGATAACTCAACCCTCGATGACCAAGGTGCTGTCCCGACGTCGGTTCCTCACTGCGGTTTTCGTATGAAAAAGCTGAGGATCCGGCATCGGGAAGTACTCCATGTTTTACGAGGGCTTGATGTTAATAAAGCTAGTGGGCCTGACGGAATACCTGCCCTGGTACTGCAAAGGTGCGCTGCAGAAATAGCTCCAATTTTGACGAAGCTTTTTAAACTGTCCCTGAAGACTGGCTCTGTGCCCTCTGGTTGGAAAAAAGCGGTTATCCATCCTATTCCAAAGAAGGGTGACCGCTCCAACCCGGCCAACTACCGCCCCATAGCGATCACATCAGTTCTGTCTAAGGTGATGGAACGTGTGATCAACGACAAACTGCTCACATACCTCGAGAAGAACAAAATTATTAACGACCGTCAATACGGATTCCGGCGGAACCGCTCGTGCGGTGATCTTCTCGCGTATGTGACGCATGTTTGGGGGCGATGCCTGGAACGTTTCGGTGAGACCCAAACGGTTGCACTGGACATATCCAAGGCCTTTGACCGGGTTTGGCACCGAGGACTTGTCAACAAACTGCATTCTTACGGACTTCCCGCATCCTTGTGTACGTGGATTGCCGACTTCTTGAGGGAGAGGTCGATTCAGACGGTAGTCGATGGTTTCACCTCTTCCTCTCACTCGATAAATGCCGGCGTCCCGCAGGGATCGGTTCTGTCTCCAACTCTGTTTTTGTTGCACATCAACGACCTTTTGTCATGTGCACCAATTCACTGTTACGCGGATGACAGTACAGTTCATGATAGCTTTTTGTTTGACAAGCCCCCAAAGGGCTCACAAACTCCAACAGCTCGTAAGGCTTTGAAGCAAAGAATGGACGGTTACCTCGAGAGTGTTTTCTCTTGGGGTAAAAATAATCTCGTTGAATTTAATGTTTCAAAGACCCAATCTTGTCTGATTACGTCTAAAAGGGATCGCAATGAAAATCTAGTCTCTTTCAACGGAAGCAATCTTCCGAACAGGCCCTCCATTGATATGCTTGGTGTAACCCTAAGTGACCAGCTCAGGTATGGGGGCTCCATCGAAGCCAGAGTAAAGTTAGCCTCCCAAAAACTGGGCGTACTGTACAGGGCCCGCAGATACTTTAAAAGTACACAACTGCTAACCCTGTACAAATCGCAAGTGCGCCCCACGGTTGAATTTGGCAGCCACCTCTGGTCTGGAGCTCCAAAATACCTGAAAAATACCCTCGACTCTGTGCAGAAACGGGCGGTCCGTTTGATAGATTCTCCCATCTTAACAGACGGATTGCAATCTTTAGAGCACAGGCGTCGGGTGGGAATGCTATCCTTGTTCTACCGGTATTACAATGGAAGATGCTCCGAGGAACTAGCATCATTGATCCCTTCGGCACCGGTGCATAGTCGGGAAACACGCCAAACGCGTGCCCAACATTTGTACACAGTTGACATTTGTCACATGAGAACGGGTCGTTTATTCGACTCGTTCTTGTGTTCAACAGCTCGGCTGTGGAATGATTTGCCGGCCTCTGTGTTTCCTCCTTCCTACAACATGGGTCTCTTCAAGACCAATGTTCATTCCTTCCTCTCCTCAAAAAGACCCTCCACACAGCATCCCAGATGACATAGGCCCTGAGGGAAATTATTTTCCTCAGGGCCTCCTGTGTGGAGTTAATGTAAAAAAAAAAAAAATTGTTACATTCGAACTTCGAAATTCGACTTCTCACACCTAAAAGTCATACCAGTCATCCGACATCATTCCGCCATATTTTCCATTTAAAACAGGGATGTTCTGCCCAAAAAAAATTATTTCCCTAGATTTCGAAGTGAAATTTCCCTAGAATTTCACATTTACGCAATTACCTACGTAGCCACCTGATTGTGTAACACTAATCCTGTTATATGTTAATTAATATGATAATTAATTGGAAAGATTTTGGAACTTGGTAAATATACTAATAATACCGTGATTTTCCAAATAAAACACTTTTTGCTACGTGAAGTAATAATTTAAAAGTACGAATACACTCACCACTGAATTATAATAATAATAATAATGATTTATTGTCTTCATTTCTTAATAACAAATAGAGATAATGATATCCTCACTGGGATCTCCCGTGCTGAGGATTTCATTTACATTTTATAATTCAATTATAAGAATAATATGAATTGGACATAACATATATCATGTAGTATTTTTTTTTTAATAATTATAAAGTAAATAAGATAGTGTTTTTTTATAATTCAGTTCATTAGATTCGGTTTTAGTCTGTATTTGATTTCAGTATATTTTCTATTTCTGATCTCCCTATATTTAGTATCCAGCTTTTTATTTGAAATTTAAATGTTATAATGTTGAGGTTTTTGAGTGAGAGTGGTATTTTATTGTAGAGTTTAATGCCATAATATAAGAAGCTTTTTTGCCCAAATGTTGTGTTAGCAGTTACTTGTTGGATATGTTTTTGACCATGAGATCTAGTGTTTCTAATGTACGTGTCAGTTGTTATTTCTTGGGTTTTGTACTTATGAATGTAAATGAGTATAGTTTTAGAATATAGTTGTTTAATTGACATTATGTTAAGATTGTTGAAGATTTCGTCAGTGCTAGTTCTTACAGGAACTTTCAGTATAATTTTCATTATAGCTTTTTGAGTTTTAATAAGTGGATTTAGTATGTTTTTATTTGCACTGCCCCATCCGATAATACCGTATTCTAACAGTGATTGGCAGAGGGCCATGTAAATCTTGATTAAGTCTTTTTTAATAAGGACATTCCTGATAGATTTGAAAAAATAACTTAGGTTTTTAATTTTATTATTTAAATAGGTAATGTGTTCGGTCCATTTTAAGTTTCGGTCAATTTTTAGACCCAGATACGTTATATGGTCAACGTTTTCTAATGAGGGACAATTACAATTCTCATTTAAGTGATGCGGGCTATGAATTTTCAAGTTCAGGTTTTCTTCAGAGTTTTTCTTATTTTTTATTTTGAAAGTAATGAATTTGGTTTTGTTAGCATTAAGTGTAAGTGAATGGTAGTCTAGCCATTTTTTAATCCTATTAAGTGTGTCTTCTGCTTTCTTAAATGTTTCTGTCCAATTATTCCCATTTATTAGGAGAACAGTATCATCCGCAAAACTGATGATTTCTCCTTCACATTCTATGTGGCATAGGTCATTAATGTAAATAAGGAACAGAATCGGACCCAGAATACTTCCTTGGGGCACCCCGAATTTGACATCAATACACTCACTGGTTATATTGTTAAGTTTCACAGTTTGCTTTCTATTTCCCATGTAACTTTTAAAAAATATCAGTTCTTTATCAGTAATCCCTATGTTCTCTAGTTTTTCAAAAAGATGTGTGTGATTTATTGTGTCGAAGGCTTTAGAAAGGTCGAGAAATATGCCAATGCATTTTTTATGTGAGTCTAGAGAATTTTTAATATATTCAATTACTAAGGCTATGGCGTTTGATGTTCCTAGATTTTTTCTGAAACCAATTAGAAACTGAATTCCAAATTAAAAAAAAACACTTTGAAAAATAAAAATCATAAGCAACCCGCCGCTCATTTGTACCAAGCGTGGTATTTTGAAGACCCCTCTCCCCGAACGTGTCACGTAGTATGGGTACGTTCCCTAATATCATTTTGAGTTGTCAGTGTTAAAAATAACATTGCATGTAAGTACATGAACAATAATTAAGATTCATAGGAATTCCAAATAATATATTATATATATATATATATATATATATATATATATATATATATATATATATATATATATATACATAACACCGTCTATTTGGCGACCAGCATGGGCAAATATGCATCTAAAGTGGCGACCACCGACATTTGGCGACCGATATACGGTCGCCACTTTATTTTTCGAAATTTTTACACAGTTCATAGTACATGTCGTCACAAGCATTTTGGCAAAAATTGTCCTGGTAGCCAAATTGGGCGTGAAGTGGATGATTTCGAATATTAAAGTTCCGCCATCTGTCGCTACGCAGCTAGGCGCTAGGTGATATACACGGCCATGTATACTACCATTCATCCTACCGACATTTAGGCGACCGGTGTGACATAACATGCCGCCTTTCATTCCTAGCATTTACCCGCCACCGAGGCGTTGGCAAATGTGTTGGGAAACAACGTTGCCGGTTAATTCCAACTCCCGTACAAGAGTTGAGGTGCACGTGGCGGTGGCGTGTTTTGCGACGTTGCCGCCGCGCTTATTTAGCCTCGGTTGCCTCGAATGTTTTGCCTTTTAAAATTTTATCGTGATCAATCGTATTATCGTATACCGAGCATTAACGTACATGTGATTTGGAGTGTAGGTATTTGGCGACCGACCATTTTAGTGTCTTAATTACAATACATTATTGATTACGGTTGACTCAATGAAACGGAACAAAATAATTGCAAGAATAACAGAAATGCAATATCAAGATGATTCTTTGGAGTCATACCTACCTATGACATAGAATTCGGATAATCTGAGGTACTTGCCTTCAATTAATAATTCTTCTTTTCGGTCATTTATACGGTCAAATTTACTTCTTTAAAATTCCCGATTCTTATTTTACAGGAGTTCACTTACTCTGACGGTGATGGTGGGATACGACCCAAATCCCATGTGTGAAACAAAAGGCGAGCTCACCAATTAATTTTAATCGAAAAAATAAAAATATTGCATGGATGATTCATCTAATCAAAACGACCCACGAACATTGTTTCCACAAAACTTCAACGTGTTGACCAAATCGAAGAAGAAAATTGATATAGAAATAACGAAAAATAAATTCAGTGCGCAGATCACATGCCGTAGAAATGAAACCTTCAGAAAACTAAAGTAGGCAAGAGTGGGTATGCTACGAAGCGCCACACAAAGAAGAGACCGATTATTCTATCTTAGGGGCATACATTAATTGAGCTCAAAATGGGGGGTGGGGGTCCAGTAAAATCTCACCAAATCTTGAACAGTTTTTCAGCATATTGTCGCGATCATATTTACCACAACGGGGGGGGGGGGCGTAACGGGATAGCATTGGGCGGGACGGGATAGGGTGGGACCCCAGATACACAACTGATGTCTCGTGAGGGGAGAGGGGGGGGGGGGCACCAAATCTCACCAAAGGGGGGGGGGGGGGTAAATTGGAAAATTAACTGCTCACGTTATTAATGTATGCCCCCTTATTCTCTCGCAGTCTAAATCCTATAGATGTATGTGTTTGCCTCTTTTTAGTGTCGCTAATTTTCGTTTCATCGAGTGTCAAATCACAACGGTGTTAAAGATGTTTTTACTTCAAAATAGTACTGCCAGATTTTTGTTTTTATTTCGAAAAGGACTTAGGACAGGTGGTTTTAAAAATTTGTAGGAGTCATCAAAAATTAAAAATTTTAAGTTAATTTTCACGTTCTGTGTAAGTTCTATTCAAGTTCTGTTGTTATAACAATGAACTTGAATACAACTTGCACAGATTGTGAAAATTAACTTCAAATATTTGAAGAATCTGTCATTTTTTTTAACAACCCGTTAATTATAATTTTAATTGTTCGAGGCGTGTTTTCAGAAACATTGTATTCGAGGAAACAACATCGAAAACAATGCGACTAAATTTAATATAAATGTTTTTGTTTTTTACTTTAGTTTCACACAGGAGGCCCTGAAGAAAATAATTACCTCAGGGCCTATGTCATCTTTGTGGACGCTGCGTATAGGAAAGGAAGGGGAGGAAGCTATGGGAAGGAAAAGGATTTTAGGGGTGGGTAAGAATCTAGGGTTCAGTTTGTCAAGGAGTGACGGACGTATGAATCCATCCCTCCCACTGCGGTGCAAGGCAATGTTCCGAGAGAGTGCGGCTGGAGAAGTTAAAGGGACTTCCTTAACCACTCTCACCCGATCCGACCTGTCATGCTGCTGGTTGGCAGACGCATTCGCCACCAAGACCCGAACAAACCACACCCCATGAATCATTAGATGACTAAGTCGTAGGTGAAAATATTGAAATGAACCAGAACCCACCACATCAAATGCATCACAACCATTTAAAAGTTTCTTAAATACTTATCAGACAGTCGCGAGTAAACATTCTACAGTAAAAAATTTCAGAGTGTGCAATTCACACGCGGTAGAAGTGAAACCTCCAGAAAAACTAAAGTAGACAAGAGCGGGAAGGCTACGAAGAAGTGCACAAAGAGGAGACCGATTATACTATCTCATTCTCTTGCAGGCTAAATTCTATAGGTGTATGTGTTTGACTCCTTTTATTGTCGCTATTTTTCGTTTCATCGAGTTTCAAATCCAAAACGGTGCTAAAGAAGTTTTCACTTCAAAATACAAATGTGCAGTTCACATGCAGTAGAAGTGAAACCTCAGAAAACTCTAGACAAGGGTGGGGAGACGACAACGAAGCACCGCGCGAAGAGGAGACTGAATAGCTACGAAGCACCGTACAAAGAAGAGACCGATTAGTCTATCGCATTCTCTTGCAGGCTTAATCCTATGGATGTATGTCTTTATCTCTTTTTAATGTTGCTATTTTTCGTTTTATCGAATTTCAAATCACAACGGTGCTAAAGAAGTTTACACGTACTCGAGTTTAATCTATGTACCTACATCATCTCTAAATATTTAAATTTTTAAAATTAGTATGATATACATAATAAAAAAATGCTCGTACATCTATGGAATTTAGCCAACGAGAGAATAAGAGTATAATCGGTCTCCTCTTTGTGCGGTGCTTCGTAGCCACTCCTCCCACTGTATTCTAATTTATTTTCTGAAGGTTTCACTTTTAATTGCGTACTCGGATTTTTTAAAATTGTTTCGGATACCTATTTAGCTACCTTTTATTATATTTTTTTAATTCTTTTTAAACGTTTTATATCTTTTCATGTACATAAGAAGATGAACATTCATTATAAGTGATAATTAAATCCTTTTTTTACTTTGGTAGAAAGCAGTCACTTTGTGGTTTGACAAAGATATTAATTGAAATAAAACAATCACTTAGTTTGTAACCACGATTCATCCATTAACCTTTTTTATACCGACCGGTTTCGCTTAACCTGCGCATCAGCGTTATTTCATTATATCTACTTTATCGCATTGAAACCAAGCTCACGCACACTAACGAAATTCAAAACAATAAGCGCACACAAACTTAGCTGTTGCCGGCCGAATTCCCTATCAAGATTCCCTTCACCTCACCCACACAGCTGTTATCCCGCGCCGATCGGCTTGCTTGCCCCCCGTGCGACTAGCCCCACCGCTTCCCTTACCCCGCGGACTCCTGTTCATACAAAAGTCACGTGGAATCTGCGTGCAATCGAAATCAATTAAAAAAAATAGGTTGTCGTTGAAAATTTAGTTGGATCTTTGCAGAAATTATTTTAACATAGCTATCCTATCAATTTGACTTAAAAAAATTGGACGGAGGATTTTTCCGGAGCGATATTTTTGACTGATATCAAAAAAGCATGTACCAAAAGAAAAAAAATGTTGGATCTTTTGATTAAATAAAGCTAACACCAATATAAAGACACTTCGTGATCAAAAATTGGAGGGAGGAATTTTCCCGGCAAGAATAGAAATAAAAAAACAAATCTCTTTTTAAAAACACACTTTCCCAACAATAATATTGTTGAATTTCTATTTAATCAGGTGGATATTAATTACCTAATACTAACAAGATGTGAAGAGTTTTCGAAAGAAATACTTTTCTAGCGGGAGTTATAATTTTTTTTTCAGTTTTTGCTAAAAATAACTAGGTAACTTCCCGTTAAATATTTTGTTGGATCTTTTGTCATTCGTCATCCCTAAATGATACTCCACGTGACTGCAAAGGTTTCATCGACGGAGGAATTTTTGCGTACCTCAAACTCTTTATTGATTTGCCTACTACCTACCCAAGCAATAGGCCACTTGCATGGATTTCATAACGACTTTGAAAAAATCGTGTGGATAGATATTTTTACCAAGATTACGAAAATGTTAGTAAAAATTTTTAGAAATGTACAGTTTTTTTAAATTTATTTTTAAATAAATAAATCCATTATTTAGGCCCGTGACGTCACTACATGAAAATGTCCCATTGCCGAAAATGTTAATTATTATTTTTAATTTATAAACTAACGTTTAGACAAGATTTTTATGCATAGCACAAAGGGTAACAATTATTATAAGCAATAATTATCAGCCTTAAACACTCATCAACATTGAAAAATCTTCCGAGAAAAGATACTTGCCGCCAACGCCGTTGGCGGCAAGTATCTTTTCTCGGAAGATTTTTCAATGTTGATGAGTGTTTCAGGCTGATAATTATTGCTTATAATAATTGCCGAAAATGTTCCTATTAATTTTATAAAATTCCACACTGATTTATTTTTTTTATATGGCAGCACTTTGATTTCAGGCGAATTTTTGAATTTGACATTTAACGTTCAGTAGAATTATTGTTTGTTCTCTGCGAACTTATCATTTGGTTTCTTTTTGACATATGTTATGAAGAGAACCCCGTTCATTTTACGATGTCTGCACGTGTTTAGAGGTATAATGGTAGTGGTGCTGATCTTAACAAAATCAAATTTCATAATATTCTTCTTATTATTATAATTTACAAGTACAAGTATATTTCATTGGATTTAGTAATATAGACGTTGAACATTATAATGATTTATGATCAATAAGATGGATCAAGGAATAAAAATATTTATGAGATATAATATTTTTGGAATGCCTCGCTATTCTCCTGTGCCCTTTCTTGTGGAACATGATCTTTTTTTTAAATGATTTTCTGCTATGTAATTATCGTTTTTTCGCACCCATAAAATTATGTCCCGTCTTTCCGGTTTATAAAAAATGGTCTGATTTTTCGGATTGAAATTTTCAAAAAATCGCCAGGGTTTCAAAAATACGATTTAAAAAAAATGCCGAATGTCTTAGAATATTTACCTAAACCGGATTTTTTTTTTAAATGCGATGCAAGTGGCCTATCCGCAAAATAATTATTTGTTCTTTGTAGCATTTTGATCTCGCCTGACTTATAGGACAGTGCAATTAGTGCAAAAAAGGGGGTCGCGATCGGAATTATTTCGGTAGCCCCAATTTTTTTATATGTTTTATACACTCATCTCCTGATGAAAAATCTGAGTTTTCGACCTTCGGTCACTTGAGCTTTCGCCGCCGTTTTGAAAAAACCTGCCGAAATCGCGCCAAAATCTAGTTTTTCTCAAATATTTCGTTCTCAATGAAAATTTTGGCTAAGGTAACTTCACAAGTTTTGTAGAACATAAAATTATCTACAATTTTTATTAAAAAAAATGTCTTCTACCTCTAATAAGTATTGAGATACACAGCCGTAAAAATGTGTATAAGTTTATAAAAACAAGTAAATTGCACGACTTGGTTTGGTTTTCTGTACGTACCTCTTTTTCAGTACAGTTTTGTAGAGAATAAAATTTCTAAAACGATTTTTATGTTTTTTGTATTGTTTTTACTGATTTAAAGTATGAATAAACAAATATCGGTAGGTGAAAACATAAAAATTTATCACGATATTACCACGTCTTTAATATAGAAATAACGAAAAATAAATACAGTGCGTAGTTCACATGCCGTAGAAATGAAACCTTCAAAAAACTAAAGTAGGCAAGAGTGGGTTGGCTACGAAGCACCGCACAAAGAGAAGCCCGATTATTATCTCATTCTCTCGCAGTCCTGTAGATGTATGCTTTTGCCTCTTTTTAGTGTCGCTATTTTTAGTTTCATCGAGTTTCAAATCACAACGGTACTAGGCGATTTGCAGGTGCTAGAAGTTTACACTTCAAAGTACAAGTGTGCAGTTCACACGCGGTAGAAGTGAAACCTCAGAAAACTAAAGTAGACAAGAGCGAAGAAGCTACGAAGCACCGCACGAAGGGGAGATCGAATAGCTACGAATCACCGCACAATGAGGAGACCGATTAGTCTATCTAATCTCTTATACTTATCACTCAGAAGTGATAAGTAAATAAGTACTTTTTTTCATTTTTTTATTTTTTCATTCATAGTGTAATAATAAATTTTGTTAATTATTTTAAGTTTTAGATACTTACTTACTAGCGACTTGAAATTCAAATGAAACAGAAATGCGTCACGAAAATTTATTATTATTTTAATATAATAGTTAATTAGTTCTAATATAATAGGTACGGTAAATCCTCACTCTCACTCAAGGCTCCCATAGTCCAGCGGCGTAAAGCGCCTCACGAATTTAGTGGCCAGACAATTCAGACCGCGTGGGTTCGAGTCTTATAAAATAAAATAAAAAACGTTTTAATTTTTGCAAAATTAATATTCAATCTTCAAACCACACAAAATGAAAATGAACCACACCAAGAAGAAACCATAATTATTAATATGATGACCCAATGTATAGCAAAAGTTGCACCAGAATTCGACGTCAAAAATATATATAAAATCATCCTTCACTAACTAACTAACCATAACACCGTTTCTCCGCAGGGGTAGGCAGAGAGGACGGGCCGCCAAACAACTCGGTCTTGGCACACACTCCTTGCCTCGTTCACATTCATACATCGTCTCACACATCCTCTTCTATTATTTTGACTCTTGATGCAGCCCGAATCAAGTATCTGATTCACTTGGTCTTGCCATTTTTTATATTAGCTCCACTCAGAAGGCCATGAGAAAAATAATTTCCCTCAGGCCCTATGTCATCTTAGGGGATGCAGTGAGGAGGGTCTTTCAACATCATTTTACAACTCATCGTATTTCTACGTAATGTGTTTATTTATTAAATTGATAAAATTGAGCACAATCTTTAAATTAAATTATAATTAATTATCAATCTAACAATTAACAATGTATTACGGCCAAATAAACGCATTGTTCCCACCCGCCAGTTACGGCGGGTACCCGCTAGGAGCGAGGAACCGAGGTAGGTACAATGCCAAACCGCGCGCCAGAGCTAAGCGCCCCGTAATTTGAATGATGCTCGTAGTAAAAAATCCCAAAACGTCAGAAACATGCATGTCACTAAAAATCGGCTGATCGCGTGCCGCATGGCCGACCCGAAGAGCTTCGGCATTCTTCGGAAATATTCCGAAGCTTTGGTTCCAGCGGTAGTAAGGTTTGAACAAGATAATATTAAGTAATAACATTTCTCTTCTAAAATGTAACCATTAGTCAAAGGGTCAGCTATGCGTCTCGTGTGACATTATCTTGTTCGAGCCCTTGGGATGTACCTTTTTGACATTATTATTTGTTTGTCACCCATTGATCGAAGTTGTCACGACAGTAAATGGCGATATTGGCGATCCACGCCGCAGAGTGTTTCTTGTGTGTTAATTATTATTATTGGATTATTGCGTTATTATTATTATCTTTGGAAGGTTGAGTATTTTTAAATGGATATCACACCCACCCTTTCCACTAATCTTCCAATAGATGTAATATCAATAGTAATGGAGTGTAAAATGCTTCTAAAAATATTGATACCAGAATAATTCTATAATAATTGGATAATTACTAGAGCGCCGTTTTAGTTATGTTGCGTTGTACAATTTATTATGAGTTCCTAGGCTATATGTATTTTTATTATTTGAATTTACAAACAGATACATAAAACATACCTACTTACCTGGCAGGTCAATTGACTATATTAAACTCTAGACATCAGCATGTTTTTACATCGCACGATATTTTTACTATTACAGTTACATGATATTTTTAGATACTTAGCAAGTAATGTAAAATTATGCATGATGTCTAGATTTTTTTTTAAATATAATATCAACCTTTCGTTTTTTATGAATGGCTTGGTGAACCACCTATAACTTGAGGCACCGGCCGCGCCTGGTAGGAATCAGAGGTTTAGTATATCCAGGAGTGACGGACGTATGAGTCCATCCCTCCAATAGCTGTGCAAAGCGATGGGTCGAGAGAGTCCTGCTGAAAAGGTCGAAAGGCCTCCCTCAACCAGTCTCTCTCCGCCATGCAGTAGGTGGGCAGGCGCATCCGCTGCCAAGACCTCACCCAATGAGTTCGGGCACCCCTGCTAAGTACCAAACGTAGTGAACCACTTGGGGGTGACCTATGGCAGAGGTGTTGGTTATCCAATAAATGGTTCCCGGGGCGGCGGTACTCATACCCGCCTCCCAAATTGAAATGCCACACGTCTTCTCGTTCATTCGCTCTACAATCCATCCGAGCGTTCCTTTCGTAATTTTACTCATTACGTTTACATTGGCCTTGCATTCTTCGCGGATCTCAACGTTTCTCCCAAGATCGTACATGGTTTTACCATACTCACGCCTCAGGAATCGCAATTCTACAGCATTCAGCCTACTTTCCTTCCTTTGCTTCCTTCCTCTTCCTTCCTCTACCAGTTCCATGCCTCACAGCCATACATGGGGGTAGGTTCCAGCACTCTATTATGGATAGCTGGCTTCGCTTCTTTGGACAGTTTTTTTGTTGGCGCCACTAGCGTTCTATCCTCCGTTAATGGAGTTACCTACATTTAACCTTGTTTCACATATCTCTATCAGCCTTCCCATCTACCGTAAACACACTTCCCAAATATACTTCACAATACATACTTCAAAAACTTATCCACCTGCTCCAAGTATTCATCATTCACAACTAAGTTTCACATTGTTTTTGTATCAAACACCACGATTTTAGACTTACTTACATTCATCATTAACTCATTCTTCATACATATTAAATTATCTGTCTAGGTACATTTAAATTAAATATCTAAGCATAGTTTTCTATGTTTTCATATTGTTTAATCGAAAAAAATCCCAAGCATTTGGGGCATGGCAAATAATCATTAAATGAGGAATGGTATTTTCTTGTAATGGGTTTTTTGTATTCCTGATAATTTTGTACATAATCTCCCGTTTTATGCAATTTAGCAGAAGACCTTTTCTTTCCTTGCCATTCATTATTGTCAGGATATTTTGAATTTCACATTCTATCTCGTGGTTTCTGAAAATATGCCTCGAGTCCTTTTCGAAATAAAAACAAAAATCCGGCTTTCGACCTTTTTTGAAGTGAAAACTTTTGTAGCACCGTTGTGATTTGAAACTCGATGAAACTAAAAATAGCGACACTAAAAAGAGGCTAAAACATACATCTATAGGACTACAAGAGAATAAGATAATAATCGGGCTTCTCTTTGTGCGGTGCTTCGTAGCCTATCCACTCTTGTCTACTTTCGTTTTCTGAAGGTTTCATTTCTACGGCGTGTGAACTGCGCCCTGTATTTTTTTTTGTTATTTCTTTATCAATTTTCTTCTTGGATTTGGTCAATACGTTAAAGTTTTGTGGAAACGACGAACGAAGGTCGTTTTCAGAATGGGGGTGAGGTTTGTCTAGGTCTTGGAGGCGGATGACCGGGACACACTGAACCCCAGATTCCTACCCACCCTTTAAACCCCTTTCCTTAAAATAATTTTCCTCTCCTTCCTTTCCTTCAAAAGCTCTCCGCACAACATACCCTAAGATGAATAATTTCCCTCAGGATCTTCTGTGTGGAGCTCATGTAAAAAAAAAAGAAAAAAAAAGTACGAGATTTTAAATTAGTGACTGATTATTTGTAACCCAATAATGATTGTCTTTCTTAAAAAAAAATTGTGCCTTTATTGCACTTGTCAATTGCTACCTATCGCAATAAGGAGCCAATTTTATGCATCCCAAATAATTATTGGTAACTAAAATAACCTAGTTCCTGTTCACTCTATATATTTTTTTTTCATTAGCTCCACACTGCAGGCCCTGAGGAAAAAAATTTCCCTCAAGGCCTATGTCATCTTTGGGGATGTTGTGTGGAGGGTATTTTTGGGGAAAGGAAGGAGAGGAAGTTTTGGGAAAGAAAAAAGTATGAATGGTAGTTAGGAATCTGGGGGTCAATGTGTCCAGGAGTGACAGACATATGAATCCATCCCTCCCACTGTGATATAAGGCGTGGATCGAGAGTCCGGTTGGAGAGATGAAAAGGTCTCCCTCAACCAGTCTCTCCTGATCCGGCCCGCCATGTAGTAGGTGGGCAAATGCATAGGTTGCCAAGACCTAGACACAGCTCACCCCGTGAACCCGGGCACCCCCGCTAAGACACCAAACATATCTAACCACTTGGTGTGACCTATGGCAGGGCTGTTAGTTATCTTGTAAATGGTTCCCGGGGCGGCGGTACCCACACCTGCCTCCCAAATTTTTAATTTGATTGTTGTTTTTCCTCCCAAATATAAAATGATATAATAACAGTCTACCGTTTTGACTTCTTGGGATTCTGTTTTGGTTTCCTTCAAAATAATATTTATGTAACCAATCATTATGTACCTACGATAGATAGACCGTTGGCAAATCGAGAACGAATTAAAAGGATTCTGAAAGCATCGTAATTTAAACGTACTGCATACAGGAATATACGGAGGTCGTCAAATGTTCGTAATGAACGGACGCCCTAAATATGGAATGAAGTGTGTTATACGTACGATATACGCGGTTGCCAAAACGGCGGCAATATGAAAGGACGCCCAAAAGACTCTAAAGTATACGTACCTATCAAAAATTTGAATACCCTCAAAACACAATTTCTGGATAATTCTTTTACTATCACTCTTTTGTCAACCTAAAAACATGTGAACATTCACCGCAATTTTATTTAAAAACCTACCGTAAGCAGTGGTAGCCAAAAGGATGCGAAGTGAAAGGACGCCAAATCTGTAGCGGGATGTATATATATATATATATATATATACATAACACCGTCTATTTGGCGACCAGCATGGGCAAATATGCATCTAAAGTGGCGACCACCGACATTTGGCGACCGATATACGGTCGCCACTTTATTTTTCGAAATTTTTACACAGTTCATAGTACATGTCGTCACAAGCATTTTGGCAAAAATTGTCCTGGTAGCCAAATTGGGCGTGAAGTGGATGATTTCGAATATTAAAGTTCCGCCATCTGTCGCTACGCAGCTAGGCGCTAGGTGATATACACGGCCATGTATACTACCATTCATCCTACCGATATTTAGGCGACCGGTGTGACATAACATGCCGCCTTTCATTCCTAGCATTTACCCGCCACCGAGGCGTTGGCAAATGTGTTGGGAAACAACGTTGCCGGTTAATTCCAACTCCCGTACAAGAGTTGAGGTGCACGTGGCGGTGGCGTGTTTTGCGACGTTGCCGCCGCGCTTATTTAGCCTCGGTTGCCTCGAATGTTTTGCCTTTTAAAATTTTATCGTGATCAATCGTATTATCGTATACCGAGCATTAACGTACATGTGATTTGGAGTGTAGGTATTTGGCGACCGACCATTTTAGTGTCTTAATTACAATACATTATTGATTACGGTTGACTCAATGAAACGGAACAAAATAATTGCAAGAATAACAGAAATGCAATATCAAGATGATTCTTTGGAGTCATACCTACCTATGACATAGAATTCGGATAATCTGAGGTACTTGCCTTCAATTAATAATTCTTCTTTTCGGTCATTTATACGGTCAAATTTACTTCTTTAAAATTCCCGATTCTTATTTTACAGGAGTTCACTTACTCTGACGGTGATGGTGGGATACGACCCAAATCCCATGTGTGAAACAAAAGGCGAGCTCACCAATTAATTTTAATCGAAAAAATAAAAATATTGCATGGATGATTCATCTAATCAAAACGACCCACGAACATTGTTTCCACAAAACTTCAACGTGTTGACCAAATCGAAGAAGAAAATTGATATAGAAATAACGAAAAATAAATTCAGTGCGCAGATCACATGCCGTAGAAATGAAACCTTCAGAAAACTAAAGTAGGCAAGAGTGGGTAGGCTACGAAGCGCCACACAAAGAGGAGACCGATTATTCTATCTTAGGGGCATACATTAATTGAGCTCAAAATGGGGGGTGGGGGTCCAGTAAAATCTCACCAAATCTTGAACAGTTTTTCAGCATATTGTCGCGATCATATTTACCACAACGGGGGGGGGGGGGGGCGTAACGGGATAGCATTGGGCGGGACGGGATAGGGTGGGACCCCAGATACACAACTGATGTCTCGTGAGGGGAGAGGGGGGGGGGCACCAAATCTCACCAAAGGGGGGGGGGGGGTTAAATTGGAAAATTAACTGCTCACGTTATTCATGTATGCCCCCTTATTCTCTCGCAGTCTAAATCCTATAGATGTATGTGTTTGCCTCTTTTTAGTGTCGCTAATTTTCGTTTCATCGAGTGTCAAATCACAACGGTGTTAAAGATGTTTTTACTTCAAAATAGTACTGCCAGATTTTTGTTTTTATTTCGAAAAGGACTTAGGACAGGTGGTTTTAAAAATTTGTAGGAGTCATCAAAAATTAAAAATTTTAAGTTAATTTTCACGTTCTGTGTAAGTTCTATTCAAGTTCTGTTGTTATAACAATGAACTTGAATACAACTTGCACAGATTGTGAAAATTAACTTCAAATATTTGAAGAATCTGTCATTTTTTTTAACAACCCGTTAATTATAATTTTAATTGTTCGAGGCGTGTTTTCAGAAACATTGTATTCGAGGAAACAACATCGAAAACAATGCGACTAAATTTAATATAAATGTTTTTGTTTTTTACTTTAGTTTCACACAGGAGGCCCTGAAGAAAATAATTACCTCAGGGCCTATGTCATCTTTGTGGACGCTGCGTATAGGAAAGGAAGGGGAGGAAGCTATGGGAAGGAAAAGGATTTTAGGGGTGGGTAAGAATCTAGGGTTCAGTTTGTCAAGGAGTGACGGACGTATGAATCCATCCCTCCCACTGCGGTGCAAGGCAATGTTCCGAGAGAGTGCGGCAGGAGAAGTTAAAGGGACTTCCTTAACCACTCTCACCCGATCCGACCTGTCATGCTGCTGGTTGGCAGACGCATTCGCCACCAAGACCCGAACAAACCACACCCCATGAATCATTAGATGACTAAGTCGTAGGTGAAAATATTGAAATGAACCAGAACCCACCACATCAAATGCATCACAACCATTTAAAAGTTTCTTAAATACTTATCAGACAGTCGCGAGTAAACATTCTACAGTAAAAAATTTCAGAGTGTGCAATTCACACGCGGTAGAAGTGAAACCTCCAGAAAAACTAAAGTAGACAAGAGCGGGAAGGCTACGAAGAAGTGCACAAAGAGGAGACCGATTATACTATCTCATTCTCTTGCAGGCTAAATTCTATAGGTGTATGTGTTTGACTCCTTTTATTGTCGCTATTTTTCGTTTCATCGAGTTTCAAATCCAAAACGGTGCTAAAGAAGTTTTCACTTCAAAATACAAATGTGCAGTTCACATGCAGTAGAAGTGAAACCTCAGAAAACTCTAGACAAGGGTGGGGAGACGACAACGAAGCACCGCGCGAAGAGGAGACTGAATAGCTACGAAGCACCGTACAAAGAAGAGACCGATTAGTCTATCGCATACTCTTGCAGGCTTAATCCTATGGATGTATGTCTTTATCTCTTTTTAATGTTGCTATTTTTCGTTTTATCGAATTTCAAATCACAACGGTGCTAAAGAAGTTTACACGTACTCGAGTTTAATCTATGTACCTACATCATCTCTAAATATTTAAATTTTTAAAATTAGTATGATATACATAATAAAAAAATGCTCGTACATCTATGGAATTAAGCCAACGAGAGAATAAGAGTATAATCGGTCTCCTCTTTGTGCGGTGCTTCGTAGCCACTCCTCCCACTGTATTCTAATTTATTTTCTGAAGGTTTCACTTTTAATTGCGTACTCGGATTTTTTAAAATTGTTTCGGATACCTATTTAGCTACCTTTTATTATATTTTTTTAATTCTTTTTAAACGTTTTATATCTTTTCATGTACATAAGAAGATGAACATTCATTATAAGTGATAATTAAATCCTTTTTTTACTTTGGTAGAAAGCAGTCACTTTGTGGTTTGACAAAGATATTAATTGAAATAAAACAATCACTTAGTTTGTAACCACGATTCATCCATTAACCTTTTTTATACCGACCGGTTTCGCTTAACCTGCGCATCAGCGTTATTTCATTATATCTACTTTATCGCATTGAAACCAAGCTCACGCACACTAACGAAATTCAAAACAATAAGCGCACACAAACTTAGCTGTTGCCGGCCGAATTCCCTATCAAGATTCCCTTCACCTCACCCACACAGCTGTTATCCCGCGCCGATCGGCTTGCTTGCCCCCCGTGCGACTAGCCCCACCGCTTCCCTTACCCCGCGGACTCCTGTTCATACAAAAGTCACGTGGAATCTGCGTGCAATCGAAATCAATTTAAAAAAATAGGTTGTCGTTGAAAATTTAGTTGGATCTTTGCAGAAATTATTTTAACATAGCTATCCTATCAATTTGACTTAAAAAAATTGGACGGAGGATTTTTCCGGAGCGATATTTTTGACTGATATCAAAAAAGCATGTACCAAAAGAAAAAAAATGTTGGATCTTTTGATTAAATAAAGCTAACACCAATATAAAGACACTTCGTGATCAAAAATTGGAGGGAGGAATTTTCCCGGCAAGAATAGAAATAAAAAAAACAAATCTCTTTTTAAAAACACACTTTCCCAACAATAATATTGTTGAATTTCTATTTAATCAGGTGGATATTAATTACCTAATACTAACAAGATGTGAAGAGTTTTCGAAAGAAATACTTTTCTAGCGGGAGTTATAATTTTTTTTTCAGTTTTTGCTAAAAATAACTAGGTAACTTCCCGTTAAATATTTTGTTGGATCTTTTGTCATTCGTCATCCCTAAATGATACTCCACGTGACTGCAAAGGTTTCATCGACGGAGGAATTTTTGCGTACCTCAAACTCTTTATTGATTTGCCTACTACCTACCCAAGCAATAGGCCACTTGCATGGATTTCATAACGACTTTGAAAAAATCGTGTGGATAGATATTTTTACCAAGATTACGAAAATGTTAGTAAAAATTTTTAGAAATGTACAGTTTTTTTAAATTTATTTTTAAATAAATAAATCCATTATTTAGGCCCGTGACGTCACTACATGAAAATGTCCCATCGCCGAAAATGTTAATTATTATTTTTAATTTATAAACTAACGTTTAGACAAGATTTTTATGCATAGCACAAAGGGTAACAATTATTATAAGCAATAATTATCAGCCTTAAACACTCATCAACATTGAAAAATCTTCCGAGAAAAGATACTTGCCGCCAACGCCGTTGGCGGCAAGTATCTTTTCTCGGAAGATTTTTCAATGTTGATGAGTGTTTCAGGCTGATAATTATTGCTTATAATAATTGCCGAAAATGTTCCTATTAATTTTATAAAATTCCACACTGATTTATTTTTTTTATATGGCAGCACTTTGATTTCAGGCGAATTTTTGAATTTGACATTTAACGTTCAGTAGAATTATTGTTTGTTCTCTGCGAACTTATCATTTGGTTTCTTTTTGACATATGTTATGAAGAGAACCCCGTTCATTTTTCGATGTCTGCACGTGTTTAGAGGTATAATGGTAGTGGTGCTGATCTTAACAAAATCAAATTTTATAATATTCTTCTTATTATTATAATTTACAAGTACAAGTATATTTCATTGGATTTAGTAATATAGACGTTGAACATTATAATGATTTATGATCAATAAGATGGATCAAGGAAAAAAAATATTTATGAGATATAATATTTTTGGAATGCCTCGCTATTCTCCTGTGCCCTTTCTTGTGGAACATGATCTTTTTTTTAAATGATTTTCTGCTATGTAATTATCGTTTTTTCGCACCCATAAAATTATGTCCCGTCTTTCCGGTTTATAAAAAATGGTCTGATTTTTCGGATTGAAATTTTCAAAAAATCGCCAGGGTTTCAAAAATACGATTTAAAAAAAATGCCGAATGTCTTAGAATATTTACCTAAACCGGATTTTTTTTTTAAATGCGATGCAAGTGGCCTATCCGCAAAATAATTATTTGTTCTTTGTAGCATTTTGATCTCGCCTGACTTATAGGACAGTGCAATTAGTGCAAAAAAGGGGGTCGCGATCGGAATTATTTCGGTAGCCCCAATTTTTTTATATGTTTTATACACTCATCTCCTGATGAAAAATCTGAGTTTTCGACCTTCGGTCACTTGAGCTTTCGCCGCCGTTTTGAAAAAACCTGCCGAAATCGCGCCAAAATCTAGTTTTTCTCAAATATTTCGTTCTCAATGAAAATTTTGGCTAAGGTAACTTCACAAGTTTTGTAGAACATAAAATTATCTACAATTTTTATTAAAAAAAATGTCTTCTACCTCTAATAAGTATTGAGATACACAGCCGTAAAAATGTGTATAAGTTTATAAAAACAAGTAAATTGCACGACTTGGTTTGGTTTTCTGTACGTACCTCTTTTTCAGTACAGTTTTGTAGAGAATAAAATTTCTAAAACGATTTTTATGTTTTTTGTATTGTTTTTACTGATTTAAAGTATGAATAAACAAATATCGGTAGGTGAAAACATAAAAATTTATCACGATATTACCACGTCTTTAATATAGAAATAACGAAAAATAAATACAGTGCGTAGTTCACATGCCGTAGAAATGAAACCTTCAAAAAACTAAAGTAGGCAAGAGTGGGTTGGCTACGAAGCACCGCACAAAGAGAAGCCCGATTATTATCTCATTCTCTCGCAGTCCTGTAGATGTATGCTTTTGCCTCTTTTTAGTGTCGCTATTTTTAGTTTCATCGAGTGTCAAATCACAACGGTACTAGGCGATTTGCAGGTGCTAGAAGTTTACACTTCAAAGTACAAGTGTGCAGTTCACACGCGGTAGAAGTGAAACCTCAGAAAACTAAAGTAGACAAGAGCGAAGAAGCTACGAAGCACCGCACGAAGGGGAGATCGAATAGCTACGAATCACCGCACAATGAGGAGACCGATTAGTCTATCTAATCTCTTATACTTATCACTCAGAAGTGATAAGTAAATAAGTACTTTTTTTCATTTTTTTATTTTTTCATTCATAGTGTAATAATAAATTTTGTTAATTATTTTAAGTTTTAGATACTTACTTACTAGCGACTTGAAATTCAAATGAAACAGAAATGCGTCACGAAAATTTATTATTATTTTAATATAATAGTTAATTAGTTCTAATATAATAGGTACGGTAAATCCTCGCTCTCACTCAAGGCTCCCATAGTCCAGCGGCGTAAAGCGCCTCACGAATTTAGTGGCCAGACAATTCAGACCGCGTGGGTTCGAGTCTTATAAAATAAAATAAAAAACGTTTTAATTTTTGCAAAATTAATATTCAATCTTCAAACCACACAAAATGAAAATGAACCACACCAAGAAGAAACCATAATTATTAATATGATGACCCAATGTATAGCAAAAGTTGCACCAGAATTCGACGTCAAAAATATATATAAAATCATCCTTCACTAACTAACTAACCATAACACCGTTTCTCCGCAGGGGTAGGCAGAGAGGACGGGCCGCCAAACAACTCGGTCTTGGCACACACTCCTTGCCTCGTTCACATTCATACATCGTCTCACACATCCTCTTCTATTATTTTGACTCTTGATGCAGCCCGAATCAAGTATCTGATTCACTTGGTCTTGCCATTTTTTATATTAGCTACACTCAGAAGGCCATGGGAAAAATAATTTCCCTCAGGCCCTATGTCATCTTAGGGGATGCAGTGAGGAGGGTCTTTCAACATCATTTTACAACTCATCGTATTTCTACGTAATGTGTTTATTTATTAAATTGATAAAATTGAGCACAATCTTTAAATTAAATTATAATTAATTATCAATCTAACAATTAACAATGTATTACGGCCAAATAAACGCATTGTTCCCACCCGCCAGTTACGGCGGGTACCCGCTAGGAGCGAGGAACCGAGGTAGGTACAATGCCAAACCGCGCGCCAGAGCTAAGCGCCCCGTAATTTGAATGATGCTCGTAGTAAAAAATCCCAAAACGTCAGAAACATGCATGTCACTAAAAATCGGCTGATCGCGTGCCGCATGGCCGACCCGAAGAGCTTCGGCATTCTTCGGAAATATTCCGAAGCTTTGGTTCCAGCGGTAGTAAGGTTTGAACAAGATAATATTAAGTAATAACATTTCTCTTCTAAAATGTAACCATTAGTCAAAGGGTCAGCTATGCGTCTCGTGTGACATTATCTTGTTCGAGCCCTTGGGATGTACCTTTTTGACATTATTATTTGTTTGTCACCCATTGATCGAAGTTGTCACGACAGTAAATGGCGATATTGGCGATCCACGCCGCAGAGTGTTTCTTGTGTGTTAATTATTATTATTGGATTATTGCGTTATTATTATTATCTTTGGAAGGTTGAGTATTTTTAAATGGATATCACACCCACCCTTTCCACTAATCTTCCAATAGATGTAATATCAATAGTAATGGAGTGTAAAATGCTTCTAAAAATATTGATACCAGAATAATTCTATAATAATTGGATAATTACTAGAGCGCCGTTTTAGTTATGTTGCGTTGTACAATTTATTATGAGTTCCTAGGCTATATGTATTTTTATTATTTGAATTTACAAACAGATACATAAAACATACCTACTTACCTGGCAGGTCAATTGACTATATCAAACTCTAGACATCAGCATGTTTTTACATCGCACGATATTTTTACTATTACAGTTACATGATATTTTTAGATACTTAGCAAGTAATGTAAAATTATGCATGATGTCTAGATTTTTTTTTAAATATAATATCAACCTTTCGTTTTTTATGAATGGCTTGGTGAACCACCTATAACTTGAGGCACCGGCCGCGCCTGGTAGGAATCAGAGGTTTAGTATATCCAGGAGGGACGTATGAGTCCATCCCTCCAATAGCTGTGCAAAGCGATGGGTCGAGAGAGTCCTGCTGAAAAGGTCGAAAGGCCTCCCTCAACCAGTCTCTCTCCGCCATGCAGTAGGTGGGCAGGCGCATCCGCTGCCAAGACCTCACCCAATGAGTTCGGGCACCCCTGCTAAGTACCAAACGTAGTGAACCACTTGGGGGTGACCTATGGCAGAGGTGTTGGTTATCCAATAAATGGTTCCCGGGGCGGCGGTACTCATACCCGCCTCCCAAATTGAAATGCCACACGTCTTCTCGTTCATTCGCTCTACAATCCATCCGAGCGTTCCTTTCGTAATTTTACTCATTACGTTTACATTGGCCTTGCATTCTTCGCGGATCTCAACGTTTCTCCCAAGATCGTACATGGTTTTACCATACTCACGCCTCAGGAATCGCAATTCTACAGCATTCAGCCTACTTTCCTTCCTTTGCTTCCTTCCTCTTCCTTCCTCTACCAGTTCCATGCCTCACAGCCATACATGGGGGTCGGTTCCAGCACTCTATTATGGATAGCTGGCTTCGCTTCTTTGGACAGTTTTTTTGTTGGCGCCACCAGCGTTCTATCCTCCGTTAATGGAGTTACCTACATTTAACCTTGTTTCACATATCTCTATCAGCCTTCCCATCTACCGTAAACACACTTCCCAAATATACTTCACAATACATACTTCAAAAACTTATCCACCTGCTCCAAGTATTCATCATTCACAACTAAGTTTCACATTGTTTTTGTATCAAACACCACGATTTTAGACTTACTTACATTCATCATTAACTCATTCTTCATACATATTAAATTATCTGTCTAGGTACATTTAAATTAAATATCTAAGCATAGTTTTCTATGTTTTCATATTGTTTAATCGAAAAAAATCCCAAGCATTTGGGGCATGGCAAATAATCATTAAATGAGGAATGGTATTTTCTTGTAATGGGTTTTTTGTATTCCTGATAATTTTGTACATAATCTCCCGTTTTATGCAATTTAGCAGAAGACCTTTTCTTTCCTTGCCATTCATTATTGTCAGGATATTTTGAATTTCACATTCTATCTCGTGGTTTCTGAAAATATGCCTCGAGTCCTTTTCGAAATAAAAACAAAAATCCGGCATTCGACCTTTTTTGAAGTGAAAACTTTTGTAGCACCGTTGTGATTTGAAACTCGATGAAACTAAAAATAGCGACACTAAAAAGAGGCTAAAACATACATCTATAGGACTACAAGAGAATAAGATAATAATCGGGCTTCTCTTTGTGCGGTGCTTCGTAGCCTATCCACTCTTGTCTACTTTCGTTTTCTGAAGGTTTCATTTCTACGGCGTGTGAACTGCGCCCTGTATTTTTTTTTGTTATTTCTTTATCAATTTTCTTCTTGGATTTGGTCAATACGTTAAAGTTTTGTGGAAACGACGAACGAAGGTCGTTTTCAGAATGGGGGTGAGGTTTGTCTAGGTCTTGGAGGCGGATGACCGGGACACACTGAACCCCAGATTCCTACCCACCCTTTAAACCCCTTTCCTTAAAATAATTTTCCTCTCCTTCCTTTCCTTCAAAAGCTCTCCGCACAACATACCCTAAGATGAATAATTTCCCTCAGGATCTTCTGTGTGGAGCTCATGTAAAAAAAAAAGAAAAAAAAAAGTACGAGATTTTAAATTAGTGACTGATTATTTGTAACCCAATAATGATTGTCTTTCTTAAAAAAAAATTGTGCCTTTATTGCACTTGTCAATTGCTACCTATCGCAATAAGGAGCCAATTTTATGCATCCCAAATAATTATTGGTAACTAAAATAACCTAGTTCCTGTTCACTCTATATATTTTTTTTTCATTAGCTCCACACTGCAGGCCCTGAGGAAAACAATTTCCCTCAAGGCCTATGTCATCTTTGGGGATGTTGTGTGGAGGGTATTTTTGGGGAAAGGAAGGAGAAGAAGTTTTGGGAAAGAAAAAAGTATGAATGGTAGTTAGGAATCTGGGGGTCAATGTGTCCAGGAGTGACAGACATATGAATCCATCCCTCCCACTGTGATATAAGGCGTGGATCGAGAGTCCGGTTGGAGAGATGAAAAGGTCTCCCTCAACCAGTCTCTCCTGATCCGGCCCGCCATGTAGTAGGTGGGCAAATGCATAGGTTGCCAAGACCTAGACACAGCTCACCCCGTGAACCCGGGCACCCCCGCTAAGACACCAAACATATCTAACCACTTGGTGTGACCTATGGCAGGGCTGTTAGTTATCTTGTATATGGTTCCCGGGGCGGCGGTACCCACACCTGCCTCCCAAATTTTTAATTTTATTGTTGTTTTTCCTCCCAAATATAAAATGATATAATAACAGTCTACCGTTTTGACTTCTTGGGATTCTGTTTTGGTTTCCTTCAAAATAATATTTATGTAACCAATCATTATGTACCTACGATAGATAGACCGTTGGCAAATCGAGAACGAATTAAAAGGATTCTGAAAGCATCGTAATTTAAACGTACTGCATACAGGAATATACGGAGGTCGTCAAATGTTCGTAATGAACGGACGCCCTAAATATGGAATGAAGTGTGATATACGTACGATATACGCGGTTGCCAAAACGGCGGCAATATGAAAGGACGCCCAAAAGACTCTAAAGTATACGTACCTATCAAAAATTTGAATACCCTCAAAACACAATTTCTGGATAATTCTTTTACTATCACTCTTTTGTCAACCTAAAAACATGTGAACATTCACCGCAATTTTATTTAAAAACCTACCGTAAGCAGTGGTAGCCAAAAGGATGCGAAGTGAAAGGACGCCAAATCTGTAGCGGGATGTATATATATATATATATATATATATATATATATATATATATATACACGGTGTCCGGAAACTCGTAGTACAAGCGGAAAACTGGTGAACCTACATCACATAGAGAACCCAAATAAACATAAAGATTTTCAATTTAAGCATTTTAAAATTTAAAATTAAGAAAAAAAATTATTTTAAAAACATTTCGGCTTTTTAGGGTTAAAATTTTTGAAAAGCGGAAATGTCATGATGACAGATGGAAGATGTTATTCTAAAATTATTTATAAGTTGCTTAATCTCTTTTCGTGTCCATAGTTTATTTATTTTCATCTTAATAATTTATTCTCCCACCTCTTCTAGGCATTACAATATGGTTAATTAGCGGGTAAATATGCAGTTAGTCCAACTCACGGATAACACGGAACGTTTGTGTTGTCGCAGTTTGATGCACGGATAATACGGAATGTTCCTTTTTTAACTAATAGACAATCAAATATGACATTTGTCGGAAGTACCAATCTTATAAAATAAATTCTCTAAAATAAATTCGCTTTTCATCATACTTTTAAAAAACATCCCAGGTTTTGAATGCTTTGTTTGGCTACGCAGGGTGTGTGTAGCGGGTTTGTGTAATTATTTTAATACATTTCTTTCAATTTTCGTTATTTGTTTTTTGGGGTGTTATGCCGTGTTGCGCTACCTCCTTCTTTAGCCAACGATGTCCGAAACGTTGGCTAAAGAAGGAGGTAGCGCAACACGGCATAACACCCCAAAAACAAATAACGAAAATGCTTTTGGCCGTGAAAATCTTAAAACTTATCATTTCTTTCAATGTTCTACTGTTATAAATACAGGTACAAACTTGTCAATGATGCATTCACTTTGTTTTACGCAAAAATATTTTTCTATGATTGGCAGCATTGATGAAATGTTAAAATAAAAACAATGAATAAACATGGCGTTACCGCGCAAGTGAAATTTTAACAAAATTAAAATGTTAAATGCATATTTTTTGCATGTTTTTTGTCCCCCGACATAAATACTCACTTTTCGTAATAATAAAGCTAAATCTAACTGTTTGGATCCGTATTAACGAGTAAGCGGTTTAATGCATAAATAATAATTAGCGTACCAATTTATTTTATTGTGTGGCAGCTCCGCATCTGGTTGCAATGTTTTCAAATCCAAAAACACATCACAAACATTTGTCACCAATTGTTCAACTTTATCACAACTACATAGGAGGGTACACACCGCTTTCCCGCCCTGGTATAAATAACAGATTACTCACTAACTAATAATTCAATTAATTTCATTCACAATTAATCACACAAAGAAAATAACTTAAGAGTCACAATGTTACGCTATAATTAATAACGCACTATTATTTACGTTTCAAATAAAATACAAGAAACATCCCACAAAAGAACATCCCACGTCAAAGCGTAAATACAAACTGATACAAACTAATTGGGCGGTCCAGAACACGGAACTGTTTGCATACAACTCGAGTGAAATAGCGCTGTTTCGTTTTTTAAAACGGTGCTAAAAGGAGACGCATGCGGGAACTCTCGGGCGCATTCCTTGTATTTTTGAATGAATTCGACGCGAAATATTAACAGCAACCATTTTTATTTCCATTCCCGAGGATAAAACGGTCCAAGTCCGAAATTTGAAGAAATAAGTTTTTGATGATAATTTACTTGAAGTAAATACGTTTTACGTGAAGTAAAACATGATAATTTACTTGAAGTAAATTATCATGTTTTACTTCACGTAAAACGTATTTACTTCAAGTAAATTATCATGTTTATCAGTGGCAGAAAGAAGGAAGTCGCATTATGAAGTAAATTATCATGTTTATCAGTGGCAGAAAGAAGGAAGTCGCATTATGAAGAAAAAATACGATTTTCAAAATTGCATGTGGATGCAAGTACCATGATGCAACAACTATCTTAGAAGCAGAAGGGTGTACCATGGACTTTATTCCTTTTATAATACACCACATGTCATAACAAAATAGTCCACTTCATTTAGAGGCAGTAGGACTCAAGTCCATGTTTTTGTTTTTTTTTTACATGAGCTCCACACAAGAGGCCCTGAGGAAAATAATTTCCCTCGGGGCCTATGTCATCTTTGGGGATGCTGTGTGGAGGGTTTTTTAAGGAAGGGAAGGAGAGGAGAGTTCTGGGAAGGAAAAGGGTTTAAGGGGTGGGTAGGAATCTAGGGTTCAGCATGTCCTGGTCATCCGCCTGTAAGACCTAGACAAACCTCACCCCATGAACCCGGCACCCCTGCTAAATCACCAAACGTAGCGAACCACTTGGGGTGACCTATGGCAGAGGTGTTGGTTATCCAATAAAGGTTCCCGGGGCGGCGGTACCCATTCCCGCCTCCCAAATTGAAAAGTTGACTCAAGTCAGCGTTTTTTTTTTAACAATTATTTTTAATGGCTTTACTATAAAAATTTCGTTTCATTTGCTCCTTCTTAAAACAAAACTAATTGAGTTAATAATTAGTTTTTTTGTTATCTATCATACAACATCTCCTGAACATTTACCTTTTTGGACTTGCTTCCGTACAGAATTTGGTTCGCAAGTTCACAGTTCAAGGCCAAGCCATTAGTAGCTTACCCCTTCTATTGTGTTGATCGAACCGAGCGCAGAAAGGGACAGCAAATTTCGCATTGCACTTTGACTTGGAAGCGCGAAAATAATGAACAGCTGTTTTTAACCGTGAAACGACCGTACTACACGGAATAAAATTATGAATAATTTCAAAATAATGCTTTAAATCCGGACTCCTTTGTTTGTTTTCTTTTAATTAGTTTTTATTAGTTAGGTACTATGAACGTCAGTAATAATTTATAAGAATTTGACCAAAAAAAAAATCAACTTCTGACTCGATTTACTCGAAAACGAAAGCTCAAATCAAAAAAAATTATACCACAAAATCGACTCCAAATGTGATGAGGATTCCCCAGTTTCCCGCTTGTACTACGAGTTTTCGGACACCTTGTATATATATAATACCATTAATATTGTCATATGTAATACAAATTTTACCAGAGTTCGAAATTTCCCTAGATTTTGTCCTGATTTCCCTTATCCCTAAAAAATATTTTTCTCCCCTAGATCTAGGGATATTTCCCTCGACATAACATCACTGATTCAAAATGACAACTTAAAAAGTAAAAAAACTATTGGTGGGTGAAGACCACCATAGAGATACGGTGCGTTTCTGGGAGTCTTTAAAAATTAAAACTTTGACAATTATTTTAACTATTAAAACTAACTATAAAAATAAAAATGCAGTTATTTAAGTTTGAAGGTCTTTATTCATTAAAAAAAATAAAAAAAAATTGGACTGGAGTTCTCTATTGGAATACAGGTATTACTCGGTCAAACAACTCGGTCTTGGCACACACTCTTTGCCTCACTCACATTCATACATCGTCTCATACATACACTTCTGTTATTCTGACTTTTGACGACTAAAGTATCTGATTCACTTGATCGTGCCGTGTCTTCCTCTCAAACACTACAAATGATCTCAAGAGACACTATCTATACTAGGTATAATGTTAGTATCACAATAACGGAAAAAATTGTTAGATTTCGCAGAACGAAAGTTGAAGCCGATTCAATTTTGGGTTTCTATTGTACAGAAAGCCGGTTCTCAATAGGGATATTTCTCATAGATTTTATGAAATAAATCATGTGGAATCCCGGTTTTAGTCTTGCATTCTTTCTTGATATACCTACCTAGGTACCTAGTACCTAAACACATACTTTATAATATTATCTATTTGACGCTTATAGAACAATCATACACGGATTTACCACACATACACCTCAAGGATCTCATTTCTACTTGTGACCTTCCTCTGCCAGTTAGTTGCCTATGTGTAGTAATTGTCAACAATTTTATGCTTGTTCGATCACCCATATCGCTCGATGGGTATAAGGTGGTTCGTATTTAATGTTGCTCAAAAAATTTATTCTTGTATACCTTTATATTATACCTTTTAGTTCTCACAAACACTGGCGCGGAAATAAAGTAAACAAATATTCAGATGACGAGACCCCTAAAATTAATATTTGTGGAGAAATCTCATCCTCTAATATTACGAACGTGGCGTGAAAACATATGAAAGCTGTTGTTCAAAACTGTTGCGTGTTGAAGCTACATTTCCTTCTACGAGTACATCCGACCATCCAATTATCACAACCGAAACAGCGGCTACGATAGACGTAAACTGGCCTGCTCTGGACCCTGATTTAGAAAACCATAATCTTATTAAAGAGGTGATGGCGCACAGTGATGATAAGGAAGATTCAATAAAGGGCAATAGAATTGTGGACATTCAGCACGTCCTGAAGTGGGCGTTCACTATGCCACAGCATTACTTGAAATGCACATTTTCCAAAATTGAATTGGTCAAAGAATTGCATACTGGGTTTCATTCTATTTTCTTTTTCAAATGTAATATGTGTGACACCACATGGAAGCAAACCTCAGAACCCGAACCGGAAAAACTTATCAATAAGTCTTTTGTGTGGGGTACGCTTACAAGTGGCAGCTATTACACCCAAGCTGCTCAAATTCTTAGTGCCATGGATGTCCCAGTAATGTCCGGGTACACGTTTAGTAAAATAGAGTTTTTTTTAAAGTTTTCTAATACTTTGTAGAAGGTTCTGACGGATAGAAAAATTAAGAAAATTAAGCAGAAAATTGGATAATTTAAAAAAAACTTAACGACTATTTTAACTGAAATTGAATTTAGCAGGCAGCTGTTTTTTTTTGTAACAAAAGAATTGTCTATAGATTTTTGAAATTATAGATATTTTAAATAGGTACCTACCCATGTTAGGTATCAGATTTGATTAATGTTCTTATAATATACAAAAATATTATTTTTAATATGTGAAAAATGAAAATTTGAATAAAAAAAAATTGTAATAGCTGGCACGCGAGTTGTTAGAAAACTGAATGTACTGGGAGTGAATATATAGAACGCGGGAGAGGGGTTGGCGGGACGGGAGAGCGGGAGGGGAGAGTGGGTAGACGGAGAAGGTGGAAGGGGAATGCGGGAGGGGAAGGGGATGCGGGAGGGGAACGGGGACACACGGGAAAGAACATGCAGGGAGAAACAATTTATTTCTTTTAATATGGCATTGCAACGCATGCCGGGAACCAGCTAGTGTTATTATAATAATAATTATTATTATCTAACACCTAAGTCCTGTACCACAAAACTTTACATGTGGAGCGGAGACGAGATGTGTCTTCTGAACAATATGATTGATCAATTTTTGCACGTCTCTATTTCACTCTGCTTAGCTTTGCTTCTATGGATACTCACCAATTACAGGGCAGTTACGACAATTTATTGCAACCAAAGGTTCTACCAAAATCAAATGTATTTTGTATTTTAAATTAAAAAATGGTTAAAATACTGTATTTTGTATTTCAAATACATGACTTGAAAGTATTTTGTATTTCGTATTTTAAATACACGCGAAAAAGTATTTTGTAATTTGTATTTCAATTACAGCAAAGCATGTGTTTTGCCCAGTCCTGGTTTACGGACACCGTGTATAAGATATTTGTACAAAAAAAGTTTTATTTTTAATCCTCATCTCTCTTAACATGACATGTTTATCATTTGTGAAAATAAAATATATTTAAAAAAATACAAAAAGTTTTGTTTATGTGAAAAATGACTTCATATGCACACTGTAGGCACTGTCCTTGTCACTCAAATATCACGGCAGCGCAGGATGATGACACGAAAATAACATCACAATGTCTACCTATATTATTATGTATTTTGTTGTAAAGGGAAGCAAAACAGATCCTGACTTGAGCACCCGACAAATTCGTTTCTCCATCTGACAATTCTAGATAAATGCGCCCCACAGAAATACAAGAAAAAATGTAACTTTTTGACTTATTCAGACAATATCTGCGAGCAAACAAAATAATGCGTAAGTAGGTATGTACCTACATCGCTTGGCATCGACACGCTCCACACGACACTGCCTGCAGAGAGCATGGGTTGCGCGAACTAGCGCTGTCTCGTTTGTTAAAGAGCCGCTAGAACGAGATGCATGCAGGGACTCTATGCCGCGTCGAGAGGGGAGCCCTTAGCTATTTAGCAAAAGCGGCCTCTAAAAAAAGGGTCCAGTTAACGCCAGCTCCCGGCACACATGCCGTTATTCACAGCTGGCTCCTTTTATCAATCTCCCCACGTGTTGATTTAGTTTACTGAATTGCCCGATTTAAACAAACCTCTTTCTTCCGTCTCCCTTCAACCCGTGCGAAATATCATATAATATTTGACATTCACTCTTTTTCGCAAATGTGTTTCTGTACCAACGCGCGCGGAGCTATGAGAAAAGTCTTTTGAACGTATTTTTTGCAATGAAATTGTGTATTTTTCAGCCATTTTCTTCGATTATGAAATTATAGGTACCAAAAAAAATTTATGCAGATTAATATTACTTATATACGGCCGCAAATCAATAATTCATCTCAATATTAAAAAGCATAACGTGTTAAAAGTGTTTTATTAGACGATATTGAAAATAGCACCATCTATCGGTGAAAAATTTCTAAAAATATTTAAGGAATACCCTTAACCCCTCCGCAACGTAAGCAGATATAAGCGTTAAAAATAGGACAGCAGTCAAGTACAATAAGCGTGTTTATACGTCAGCGCGTGTGTTTCCATTAGTTCATTTCCGTTATTGTTTTAGTTACATCCCTAAAACAAAAAGTCAAAGGTCGATAGTAGATCAAGCTGCACATTTCTATCAAGTTGTCTATGGAAATACATAACAGGAATCAGCTGTCAATAGTGTAGTTGACAAAAATATTTACCCGCGCAAATTTGCTACCGGCAGCTCCACCGCGCTCCATACTTTAAATTTTTATTAAATATTTTTATATGAACTGATAAAAAAGTGAGGTGACAAAAGTGTTTATTACACATATATGCAATAGAATAAGTATTGTTGTTTGCATAATCTGTGATTTAAGTACCGTTTTCACATTAAAACATCACGTGAGTCATTTTTACCTATTTTTAATATTTGCGTTCTAAATTTTAATATTTACAAATGCTAATATTTATTTGTAATATAATAATTTGAGAGCCTATTTTGTAACCTTTCTAAAACAGTTTTTACTATTCGGCTACGTTCAGAAATGTTTCATTTATAGAGCTTTAATTGTGAAGCGGTTATAACTAAAAGTTTTCGTAAAATGTCATTTCGTTTAAGTTTTTTATTTGGGCATAATCTGTTAAATGTGCTACAGCTTCTTCTTCAAGATAATTTGTCTTGCTCTTAGGGATATAAAAGGTGTCGGGAGATCGAGTAACTCTTAATGGACATCTGAAATGAATATTTTGTAGTAAGTACTTGTCTCCTTTTTTGAATATAGGAACAATGCATGGGCGTAGCCAGGGGGGGGGGGGGGTTTGGGGGTTCAAACCCCCCCCGAAAAGTTAAGATATCAACATCAATAATATTTAAAATAAGGAGATGGGAGCGGCATAACTTATTTTATTACTAATTATTATACTAATTTATTTTGGATTTGCCTTCTGTACCGATTATCCTATGGTAACCTTTGTACCTATATTTTCGTACCGTCTAGAGAAATTTGACTAAATCTAGGGGAGAAAAATATTTTTTAGGGAAAAGGGAAATCGGCACTAAATCTACGGAAATTTCGACCTGGTAAATTTTTTATTGCAATTTAATAATATAATTTTTTATTGCATTAATCAGGTGACTGCTTAAAATAAGATTTATTTTCTATATCCATTTGTTACTTTAATTAACCAATGTACATAGAAAATAAAAGTTTTCAACATAAAATGTCCACAAATTGTTATTAGTTAATGCTCAAGAAATACAAAGTCGTCCCCTCACCCCCCCCCCCCCCCCCCCCCCCCCCCCCCCCCCCCACCCTCCCCACGACACGAGTTTTGGTTCAATGTTTGTGCAAAAAGGTCGCCGGAGAAACGGCTTTAGATACAAATTTGTTTGGCTTTGAACAGTTGAATACTGGGCAGTACCAGCACACAGAGAGATTGGAAATTATAGAAATTGGTAAACGAGTGATCACTGTTTTGAATCTGCAAAAGAAATCTTGTTGATTGGCAAAGATCAATCACTGTTTTGAATCTGCAAAAGAAATCTTGTTGATTGGCAAAGATAGATCACTGTTTTGAATCTGCAAAAGAAATCTTGTTGATTGGCAAAGATAGATCACTGTTTTGAATCTGCAAAAGAAATCTTGTTGATTGGCAAATATAAAATAAAATGATTGTGGACTTTTGCATACCTCACTGACTGCAAATATTTAGCTTGCATGTCGACACTCTCATCTTGGTCAATGTGATCTTCATCACAAAGGAATTGGACAATACTTGTGTTGTGTTCGTCGCCACTTTTAGAGATTTCATTTTCATCGCTCGAACCTTCATACGAGTCGTCTGACAATTCAGCTTCGAAGTGGATAAACTCTGATCTGGGCAATTTTCTTTGTTTCTAAAATCAGAAATTTCAATATTTATTTTTCTCAGGCTGACAATTAATTAACCTGCAATGAGTCGAGGTAACTAAACTTACTATACATATTATTATATATTGTTAGCAGCGTATTTAAACATTCGGGAAATTTTTTGCCGCCTCGCATGTTTGGATTCGTCATCTGCCGCTAGATGTACTGCTTGCGCCTCTGGCAGGCAATAGGGAAACTACTCCATCTACTGCGGTCAGCAAAGAAGGGATTGGCTGGAACTACTGACACCTGTGGGTTGGCAACATTGGCCTGAACTACCAACAGCCAACGGATGGGGAATTTGAATGGCTCGACATAATCTAGCCCCATGAATGGATGTTATTATTGTCATTTACCACGGAGACAATATATTTCGTAATAAACATTTACTCAGTGTTTTATTACTGCTAACATTTGAAATTTGGGATTCGGAAAAGCAAATATCATTGGCATTTGTTTTATTCGTCTGATTTAAAATTTTGTGTTGTGAAAACGAGCGGCGGCCATTGTGTCGTGCGTCGCTCGTTATTTTGTTAACGTTTGATTCTTACTTAACTTTAGTGACAATTTGTGTATCAGCGTGAAATATTTTAACTTTGTTGTAAATTTATCGCTCAATGACAGAGGAATGAATGCGTGGAGGAATATAATGATGTTCCCGCCGAAATTGCACGTTGAAGATTTGCCTCATTGAGGATTTTAATATGGTGCTTGAAAATTCATTTGCGATCCAATGGATTCGCTGAGAAGACCTTTCTCTTTCGCATTTAGCCTCGTGAGCCCAACTTGATGATCGAAGAATGACTTGACACTTATTTTTCTTCTATTTTCACTGTTTGTCTTTGCTTTCATGTACCATCCGAATCCTTACATTGTTCATTTCTATACTTCGTGATACTTTGTTTTAAATTGGACGTAAGTCCGTAAATAAATAAATAAATAAATAAATAATAATGTCAACCAAGGACTGTCAAACAAGTCGCTAGCTCATTATTAGCCGAGTTTGCTCCGAAAATTATTATAAACATGTTTTTTTTTGTTATTTTACAAGTTATATACATATATGAAAAAATTCACAGTGTTTTTTTAAATGCTATTTAAGTCATTTCCTGAATTTTTTACTGTTTTAAAAGAGTCATGTTTATTCAAAATTAACGATTTTCGCTTAAACATTATCGTTTTTAATAATAGTGCTGTATCAGACGTGCTTATGCTAGTATAATTTAACTTATTTTAATATTTTTCTGTATTTCGTAAGTTTTTGTTTTCTGTACCTAACTGTATGCAAACCTTTTTAAAATAAAAAATGGGCACTAGCAGGTAGTAGGAACTTACAACCCGGGCATATCCGTACGTACCGACGGTGAAAGCGGCTTGACCAATCAGAGGCTGAGGCTAGGGGTCTAACTGTACTTCCCTTGGCCATGGTCAAGTGCCTAAATTAACAAAAAGGCAAGCTTTCACCGTCCAAGCCCCCTTTCTGTTCGGATCTGCCTAGGCGACGGACCCTGCCCGGGTCTGCCTGTCGCCTGCTAGCCAACTTTCTACTGCCGATTTCTGTGCGTTTTAATATGAGGGAGCGGGCCGTATCGGTAGAGACAGGACGAGAAATGAAAGGTGTCAGTCAGTGATGAGTCAGTCATTTATTGTTGCGCTACGTAGCGAGGTCGAAGCTGAAAGGAGTGACAGTGGTGCAGTTAGTGTTGCTGCTGCGTGATGAAGAGTGAAGAAGGTCAGGTGACTACGGCGGTGAAGATCACAGGTCTTCAGGGAGCCGGCGTATTGCTCTACACCATGGCGGTGTAGAAGTGACCTTGGTCCAGGCGGTCGACCGTCGTCGTGTTGACGAGGTATGGCGGCTGTGTGTCCAGTGGGTCGGAGCACACACGTGACGCAGGAAGGAACCTTGAGAGGCGATGAGGATGATGGTTGCTGGCTCGTTGCCGGTTGTGGTGCTGGCTCGTTGCCGGTTGCGGTTGCTGGCTCGTTGCCGGTTGCTGTTGCTGGCTCGTTGCCGGTTGTGGTTGCTGGCTCGTTGCCGGTTGCTGGTTGCTTGACATCTCATGTCGAGATGGTAGTTGGATATGGAGGCCTCGAAGGTGTTACTGGTGTCACACTAGACAAATGTTGTTCACTGCTGTTGACTGCGTGGACAAGTGCCCCGCGCAGGCACGTACTTAGTCACGGCACTGCTCGGACTGTGTTCCTTGATCGATGAATGGGAAAGTACTGACTGAGACTGAGCGAGCGAGCGCTTGCTTATATACTCGCGACGAGTAATTACTCTCACGGTAGGTAATGCCGTGAATTCACGCAAAGGTGAGAAATCGCTCGAACCTTCCGTGGGCACTTGTAAGGTACAGCCAGGTGTTCTAGGCCTTTCGCGTAGGTGGCGGAATTATTATTCCTAGGCGGTCGTCGGTACTACGCTGAAGGTAGGTATGCCGTAGTATGTGTTTCCAGCGAGTTCCGTGGAGGTCAGTGGCGCAGCGGTAGATTTCGCAGAGCGGGTTAAGTGGCCGCTACAAATATTTGATGTATCGCGTTAGTCGTGTACGTTTCGACGTGTTTTTGCCAACCCCCTTATTTACAGTCTGTATACCCACGACGGCCCGTGCGGTATAAGTGCCCTCCCTCAACATTCGTATTTACACATCTCCCCTTCTTCTTTTTGAGTGCTTAAAACCGGGCCTTAACTAAAATTAGTTTACTGAGACACATCTTACATTGACTTCAGATCGGAATCATGTCCCAGATAACCAAAGCAAATTACTATTAAGTTTATTTGACTTCTTTTCTTTCGGTTTTGTCCCAAATAACCGGCTATCTTGATAAACCAATTAAGCTAAAAAGATAAACCATGTAGCAATTAAGCGGAACAGATAGCATATGCAAAGTTATACATAGTGTATTATAATCAGTATTTACCTTTGTTGGTCTCACCGAAGTTGCCTTCCTGGAATTTTTGGGTTCTTGTTGTCTTGTTCCTGATGGTTTGACTTCAAAGTCACTGTCACTTGAAGAATTCCGAATTTTTTGAATATATTTACTTTTGGTTGGAATGGGACTTACACTTTGGTTGTTTTGTTTACTGAGCCACTGTGGCTGGGACGATTTAATAAATTGACTCAACTGACTGACATGCTTTATTTGAGTGTTCAATACTTTTCCAAAATCAGTGCTTTTACTACAATTGGCTTTGCTATTAATGTTTGTTCGAATCGGACTTTCTTTTTTACTATTCTTGAAATGTGCCGAAACATTTGAGTCTTTGAAGCAAAAGTCATCATCAGATGTGCAATCTGTGACTGTATTGTTTCTTTTAATTCTTCTCAATGCTAATTTTTCTTTAAGTGATAAAGGTTTTGGTCGTATTGGACTGTGGTTTGCATTTGATGTTTGATTAGAGATAGGTTTCTTTTTGAAAAATGGGGAGAATTCATTAGATTCATCCGAAGAGTTCAGTTTTCTTTTAAAAGGTGCACAAGAGTTCTTCATACAGGGGATATTTTTAAAAGAATCATCATTTTTCAATTCACTTAGTACTGTTTTTTCCTGTCTAGTATTGTAAAAGCCAGATTCAATAGATTTATGATTATCAAAACCTTTACTTATGCTTTCATCAGATGAACTTTCTGACGTTTCTAAAATAGTAAGATGGGGTTTTTTCGATTTGTGAACCTTTGTAACCTTTTTCTTTGGAACTTGGGAACACAGAATGAGGGAATGATTACTGTCTTCACTGCTTTCCTTATCCTTGGGATTAAATTTACTTTGCTTCTCACTCCCACATCTGTTTTTGTTTTCTAGTTCATCAGGGTCGTTTATAATGTCAATGATTTGCGTTACAGTAAAAAGTGTTGTATCATTCATGTTGCAATTTGATTTGTTTTGTAAACAATCCATACTTTTATTGTTGATATTTCCATTATGGTGGGAATGATTAAGTATACCATTTGTCTGACGAAGTAAACTATTGTTAAAATTTTCCCTTTTCTTGGTGAAATTCAGGTTATTATTTGTTGTGACAGATGTATCTTTAGTTATCTTTTTTGTAATTGGTGAAAGGTTAATAACATTTTTTGCGACTTTGATTGTAGAATTCTTGAAGTTGGATTTGTTCCACTGAGAACTTAGTATGGGAGATTTTGATTCATCAGAATGTGAAGAAACATGTGATGTATTTGGCTTTGGACTTATGTGTATACTATTATTACATGCTGTTGTAATTTCCGGTTCTTCTGAATCAACGAATATATCTTCTAAGTCATCTAATCCAAAAAAATTTAATGGGTTTTTCGGTTTGACTACTTTGTGTCCAGATTTGTGTGGAACTTGAAAATCTGCAATATTTTTGGTGGATACATTTTCTTTTGGACTGCAGGAATCTCCGAAAATGTCGTCAATGTCACCAATATCAAAATCAGCTTTATTGTTTTTGAATGACAATATGTCAGAAGTGTTGTGATTTTCAGGGGAAGAATTATGTACATCATTATGAATTTCCTGTAATATTTCCATAATGGGTGATGGTGATAAATCCATCACAGAGGGTGGTGATAAATTTATAATAGTGGGTTGTGATGAATTCTTCACAGAAGGTTGTGATAAAGGCACAGTTTTGTCGGGTAACACTAATTTCTGTTTCAGAATAGTAGGAGATGTCATGGAGTTATTTGCAGGAATTATTGTTTGAAAATCATAGTTCTTAGCATCTCTAATATTCTCAATGATGTCAGTACTTGGTAAAGTCCAGGATGACGTCAAGCCAGAAGGTGTAGGTTGAGAAGATATTTGGTTTTCTCTGGGTATATGTTAAAGTATTTCGAAAATTCCTCCGGCATTTTATTCTTGGATTTTTCTATGTTCAATTCAACCATTAGTTCTATCAAAATTGGAGAAATATTTTCGTTCTCTAATAATTTATCCTTTTTTGTAGAGTCATCAGCGGCAGCCAAACCATAATCTTCAAAAGTTTCTTTGAGTTTTGCTTCAAAGAGTATTTGTTCCTCATCTTTATTTTGTCTATTGAAAAGATCTCGTATATCGACATTTTTCTTTTTTGGTGGATTTGATATTTTACTTTTCTTTACAGGTGATGTTTTACCTTTCTTTATTGGTGATTTATTGGTTGGTTTGGGTTTTGAGGTTTCAATTTGGGTGGCAAACATTTGTGTGGCAAAATCTAGAAATAACGTAATTAACAATAGTGATTAAAACTTGAGCTGCAGTTGAAATTATAAAAATGAAAAGAAATTCTGTGTAATATTACATTATGTACTAAAATCAGGACTTACTGGGATTTTGAGTACTAGGAGGAACATTAAATCGTTTTGTGTCAGCGTATTGTAATAATTCAGTAAACATTTCACTATCAACTGAATGGTCAACTGTTACAGAGAATTGCAATTTTCTTTGCCACTCCATCCATTCACATAAATTAATGTTAGGTTTTTCTGTTGAATGGGCTTGATCAGCCGTACTTAGAATGGCGCCTATAAATAAATAAATAAATTAGTACATAAAGTAGAAGCTTTATTTATTTTTCGAGAGACCACAAAATAAAAAGAACTCAGATTATGGCTTACTTAGCTGTGATGGTAGATTAAAATTGACCTAACACCATTGAGAAAGGTGTCGTCACTGCAATACACATTAGAAATACCTCTTACATGTATGGAAACATGAATGGAAACCAATGTCGCCGTTGACTTAGCACCTTTTGGTCATTTAGCACACGCTCTGATTATTTCATCTCTGTTCTGTATTTGAAATTTAAGGCCCGATTGGACAGACTTTTGGATCACGAAACACAACCACATCCCACAATGCATTTCTTGTATCTTTCACAGTACATTTCAGAGCATGATTATTGCAACTAGCATTTCAAAATTAATGATAAATTTACAATACATATTCACAACATACTTTTAGAAGAATCCCACATTTCATTGCTTTCCGGAAAGAAATTGAATGTTGGTAATCCATTTGGATACATGGAAAGATATTCTTCATTAGATAAATGTGGATTTATGGCAGCACATTCTTTTCCGTCTGCTCCCAATTGCTTCTTGAGCATATCTTTAATTTTACTCTGAACCTGAAATAAAATTTTAGATAAACTTTAAAAACCAACAAATCTGATATTTGTTAATTTAAAGATACCATTATGCATCTGAAGTGTGATATTTTTCATTAGAATGAGGAAAAATTTTATCAAGTCCTTGAGGGATTATTTCACAATATTAAAATAATAATAATTCCTTTTACTTTTTAATTTGTATTCTAAAGTAATTATAATAATTATTGTACCTTTTTAGGTTTTTCCTCTACTTCTTTCTTCTTTGTAACTGTGATGAACATCTTTTGGCACTGGGGTTTGAGATTGTTGGGAATCATTCTGGGACTGGCTGTGAACAAATTTTTTAAAAGCTCTTTGCTTTGCATCACCCTTTTGTTGAGCGAGTCCCTCTGCATTATGCAATCCCGTAAGGTCTGAAATACATAACAAAATAAATTAATATTGTTTTGACAACCAAATGCCCCTTGATGAGGGTAATTACATGAGTCTAGTATCGATGTAATGTTTTTTTACCTGGTGTTCTTTTCCTTCGGTAACTAATATAACAACCCGCCCTCCCCTCTCTCTCCCAGTTCTTCCACATCTAAAAAGTAAAATAAATAAAGAATTAACTTTTTTCTAATAGCCTACCTCATTTTTATATATTTTCTACTGACAAAAGGCTCAAGGAAGGATTCTAAGAGTTACAATGAATTATTGTATTCTCAAGGTTTTCCATACCTCTGGACCAATCGCACAGGAGATTTGTTGGAGATGTCAAAGCAGATGATGAGGTCCACATTGCCAACGTCCAGTCCCTCCTCCCCGACGCTGGTGGAGACCAGCACATTGCAAGAGCCTTCTCGGAACATCTTCATCACTCGCAATTGCTGCTTCTGCGAGAACGGCTTCATAGTCTGCTCTTTAGTTGAACCTGAACAAGACAAAACAGCTTTTAGGTCTATTTCCATTGTTCTGTTTGTTTTCTAGACATTTGCTGCAATCACTGCAAATAAGACATTTTTTATAAATGTCAAAGAGAATTTTTTTTTTTTTTTTTTTTACATAAGCTCCACACAGGAGGCCCTGAGGAAAATAATTTCCCTGAGGGCCTATGTCATCTTTAGGGATGCTGTGTGGAGGGTCTTTTAGGGAAAGGAAGGAGAGGAGGGTTCTGGGAAGGAAAACGGTTTAACCGCTGGGAGGCCGGAGACGCGCCGGCGCGCGCGTCATATGCGCATGCGCGAGAAAATAATTCAAATATTTGAATAATACATCCGACAAAAAACTTTTGGTCCACGATTTTGGCCCTTCTATGTACACAATTTGTATGGAGAACAGTGTCAGAATCGCTTGCGCTGTCATTACTCTCGGAGACGCTACAAGTTTCATTCACCTAGTCACCCTGGAATATTTTTAAAACGATATCTTCTATGACAATCGGCTGTCAGAATTTGCCGCGAATTTAACGGTCGCAATTAATGGGTGTATCGCGAATAAAACGATCATAAAACCTATTAATTTACGTAATAAATGCAAGTAATGTGGTTTTGGTAGATAGTATGTTGTGTTGTGAACGTGTTTCAGTTAATAAAATATACAATAGCTCAAAATTTATCAACAAAACATTCAATTCAAAATTCAAAGTGGTGGTTTTTTAGTGTTTTTTTGCGAAGTTCCGCGAATTTCCGCTAAATGTCACGGCCTTTGACCGGTTAAGGGGTGGGTAGGAATCTGGGGTTCAGTGTGTCCTGGTCATCAGACCTAAACACACCTCATCCCATGAACCCGGGCACCTCTGCTAAATCACCAAACGTAGCGAACCACTTGGGGTGACCTATGGCAGAGGTGTTGGTTATCCAATAAAGGTTCCCGGGGCGGCGGTACCCATTCCCGCCTCCCAAATTATTTCAACTATAGAGCAGAAAAGTTGTTAAAATTTTGACTTCAAATTTCCCCAGCAAAAACATTGAAATTGTTAAATTCATTGTTGATCCACGCAACTCCCAATGTAATTTATATTATGAGCAGTGGAGCTTTTAAATGATAATTTAATTTACAATAAAAAACACATAAATTTGTTTAAGACCACTTTTATTTTAAAAAACTCTACCGATTTCAGAAGCACCCTTCCTTCGTCAGGAGAATATTATAACTAAACTATGATTTAGAATGTTGACAGATATACAAATTTTAGGTGTTTGAGTGGGAGGTGAGCAAAGGGGTGGGGGTAATCGTGGGATAAAATTTGTATATCTGTCAACATTTTGTATCATAGTTCAGTTATAATATTCTCCTGACGTAGGAAGGGTGCTTCTGAAACCGGTAGAGTGTTTTAAAATAAAAGTGGTCTTATACAAATTTATGTGTTTTTTTATTGTAAATTATGGCGAGCCACAAAGTTAATGCTTTTTACAAATATGTAATAATTTAATTGTCAAAACTTAAGAAAGATTGATTAGACTTCCCAGGCTTTGTGTGTTCCTAAGTCCTCCATCATATAGCAAAAGCAAAATCTTTAACTTTTAATGATGGTAGTAGAAATTTTTCAAATATTGTCAGGTTATTCATAATCGGGAATGTTTGTATTTCTTTACCAAAAAATATAAATGTATATGTAGTTTGTTCCATATTTTTCTATTGTGGAGTCATGATTTTTTGAGCATGGTACAATGCGAAAAGGTTAGTACCCAAGAATCTTACAATTGAGATTAGTGAATATTTTTTCATACCTGAAGATCCAAGTCCTTGTCCAATAAACATGTGAGGCCTTATCGTGGGTCTGCATTGCAGAAGTAAGCAGTGAACTAAATGAACACTTTCTCGATATTCACAAAATACTAGAATAGAAAAATAACAAAAATTATCAACGGCTATTGAAATCATTCTAGAAAGGCACCGACCAAGTATTAAGTAGTGTGTGAATTTTAAAATTAACACTGAAACTAAAAATATTGGTTTAAGAAAACATTTATAAAAAAGAAAGTGCATTATCTCGCAGTCGAAAGAAGCATTGCTTTTCACCTTTCGTTGGTCTGCACGGATCAAATTTTGCTTTGTGAAGATCATTTTTCAAACACGAAATTGAGGCAGTTATAAATATTTTAGGTAAGGTCTCTGGCAGACTTCATCAGTAACAATTTAATCAGCTATATGAATATTTAAACATGTATATACATTGTATGATAAAAGAAAAAATGATTTAAAAAATTTACATTTATTTCTAGCAAAACAACTATGCTACGCAACAAATTACAGCAAGACTTTTGCCACAATGAACGATCTTCGCTGGTTTCGCTACATATTTAGAAACTTGTACAAGTTTACATCAAGTTGGGTTGTTAAGTTGATCTGTATACCCTGAGAATGCAATGCTTTTTAGGCTTTTTATTTATTGGCCGATAAAAATAAAGTTAACTTTATGCCCTATTTTATATTGTAGGGAACTTGCTTATATATCTAGGCTTTTGAAGCAAGGCATCAGAATTCGATGGGGAGTTGTACTATGAAATTACTCTTATGCCCCCTCTACACGTCAGCAGATGCGTCCGCAGACGTCGACAGATGCATCAGCAGATGGATCTCCACGAGCCGTCCACACATCTATAGGTGGATCAGTCTGTGTTGGTTCTCGACAGATGCAACACGTACGCATGCAAAATGGATGTTGAGACCGTACCTGCCGCAGCTATTTATTTATTTGTACTTTTAAGTATTATTTAAGTGTCCATCGCAGTAGAGTTAAGAACGAAAAAAAAACTGTAAGAATCACGCAAGCACTCTCATTGGCTTCCCGATGAACACTGATCCGTCGCCAGACGTGTGGACAGACCGCTCGCTGCCGCGCCGAAACCCTTTGATCCGTGCTACAAAAACCGACAACTAACGGATTAGTGCCGGACGCATCTGCCGATGTCAAATACCTACCACAGACGAGCAAATCACCCCCTCTACACGTCGGCGGACGCGTCCGCCGATGACATCTGCAGATGACGTGTATCTGCAGATGACGTGTAGAGGAGGCTTTAGGTGATGTTATTTTTAGATTGAAATTAGTTATTGTATTATACAATTTAGTAAGGCAATTACAAAAATAAAACTGAATAGTCTTACCAATAGCTTTAGTTTCTTGTCCTTTACTCTTTGCTGTGTTGAAATGGTCCACCATTACCTCTCGTAAATGGTCGAATTTAGGGTGTCCGAATTTGAGGTCTTCTGTAATCTTGTAAAAAAAGGTACACAAACAATATTTTTTAAACAATAATTTATGTGTTTCTTGTATTTATGTGAGGTTTTTACATATTTATCTGATATAATTTACCTCCGGAACTGTTCCATCGGGTAAAGTGTCCCTGTTAATTGAGAAGGGATTTGTTCCAAGATCATCCCTTAATCTTTCCAAAAAGCAAGTGAGATTGTCATCCCTCCCCACCCAGCTCTTGTCCGGGTGATCATCAAAGAAATTGAGGAACACCCTGGCACCGTGCTTGGTCAAAAGCTCCAAAGCGTGGAATAGTGTGATCACCATTGTGAAGTCACGCATTATTGTTTGATGCTGTGGATGCCTGCAAATGTTAAAATGCGATAAAATCCTATTTCATTTCTGTTCATCAAATCATTCATATTTTTTCAATATATTTTGAATTGGATACGATTTTAGATTTTGGCCACCCTGACAAATCGGCAATCGCCGAGCATTTAATTGAAACCGGCCATTACTTTGGATTTGTTCCTGAAGTCCTGGGAAGACCCAAAACTCATAGAGCACGCCTGATTACGAAGGCCATTGAAATTCACAAAAATCCTATAAATATTAATAGAGATGACGGAGCTAAACTCAATAGTTCTTGGTATCCGGTAATTGACGGTTACATCAAGGCTAAACGCAAAAAAAACATGTTGAAGTATATTGTAGCGCCAGCTCGTAGAGGAGTGGAGCTGGCGACACGGTATCGCTCCTAAGTAGATAAGTACAAACATCACCCCTAACTATTACACATCTGCCCTGGTGATGGACACTGCAACGCTGTCCGAAACGTTGGCTAAAGAAGGAGGTAGCGTAACACGGCATAATACCCCAAAAACTAATAACAAAAATATTTTGAATTGTTTTTTTACTACCTCATAGATTTTTCTTTATTCTGATATTCCTTAAACAGCATTATGATCCTCCCTTTTGAGAAATTTCCCATGTTTCCTGATAGTATTTTGTATTGTACAAGGCGCCTGGTATAAATGTCTAGAATCTGGAAAAAATAAATATTAACTAAGCGTATTGCATTTAGATGTAAGTTATGTACAAAACAAATGAAAAAAACTATGCGAGAAAGTATACTATGTGCAGGGCTGGGCAGTATTTGAAATACTTGTAATTGAAATACGTATTTGAAATACAAATACGTATTTTGTATTTGTATTTCAATTACTTCCTAAAAATGTATTTTGTAATTGGTATTTCAATTACCTGCTGCTGAGGTATTTTGTAATTTGTATTTCAAATACTTATGGCTTCAAAATACATTTTCAAATACATTTAGCGATCTTAATAATGATAATGAAAAATAAACACACATAGATAATACATAGACTAAAACGCTAGAATCCTGTACTATTGTTCTTTGCTATAGCACTCTTACTAATGATTATGTGTAGTTCTCTTATATCATTGCTTTATAATGTACTGTACATTTTTTACATGATGCTAGTTATTATTATTGCTGTAATAGCACTGTTATTGTACATTTTGTATCATATTATATTATACTTGTCATTGCTTTGTATTGTACATTTTTGTATTATAGTATTAGATCAAGCACTATAGGAATAATTTGACTGATAACTAGATTATTTTTAAGTTAATTACTGTAGAGCGCACTTCAAGTGAAATAACACAAAACTGCGCTATACAAATGTCATCCATTTATATATAAAAATGAATCCTTGTTTCACTTGGTCACGCCATAACTTCAGAATGACTTTACCTGTTTCATTCATTTTTTTTTAAAGTTTTCTAATACTTTATAGAAGGTTCTTACGGAAAGTAAAATTAAGAAAATTACACAGAAAATTGGATAATTTCAGAAAACTTAACGACTATTTTAACTTCGCACGTTTGACAGTTCGCGCGTTTGATGAAATTGAATTTAGCAGGCAGCTGTTTTTTTTTGTAACAAAGAATTGTCTATGGATTTTTTTGAAATAATAGTTATTTTAAATAGGAACCTATGTTAGGTACCAGATTTTATTGATTGTTCTTATAAATATAGAAAAATGAATATTTGTAATATGTGAAAAATGAAAATTTGATAAAAAAAATTGTAATAGCTGGCACGTGAGTTGTTTGAAAACTGAATGTACTGGGACTAAATATATGGAATGCGGGAGGGGGGTTGGCGGGATGGGGGAGCGGGAAAGGGGAGAGGGTAGGCAGGGAAGGTGGAAGGGGAACGCAAGAGGGGAAGGGGATGCGGTAGGGGAACGGGGACGCACGGGAAAGGGCATGCAGGGATAAACAATTTATTTATTTGAATATGACATTGCAACGCATGCTGAGAACCAGCTAGTGTTATTATAATAATTATTATTATTATATAATTGTTATTATATAATAATAATAATTATATAATAATTATTATTAAAATATTATATAATAATAATTATTAATTATTACACAAAAAAAAAAAATGCGTAAAATTAAAAAAAAAAAAAAAAATAACAATTATATAATAATAATAATTATTATATAATTGTTATAATAATAATAATTATAATCTAACACCTAAGTCCTACAGGTAACACAAAACTTTACAAGTGGAGCGGAGACGAGATGTGTCTCCTGAGCAATATGATTAGTCAATTTTAGCATGTCTCTGTCTCACTCTGCTCAGCTTTACTTCTATGGAAACGCACCCTTAGATATAGGCACTTACGACAATTTATTGCAACCAAAGGTTCTACCAAAGCCAAATGTATTTTGTAATTTGTATTTTGTATTTGAAATTAAAAAAATGGTTAAAATACTGTATTTTGTATTTCAAATACACGACTTGAAATTTTGTAATTTGTATTTTAATTACTGCAAAGCATGTATTTTGCCCAGCCCTGACTATGTGGAACTGCATTAGACCGAGGCTACTAATGTAGCATAAGACATGGACCCCCAGAGGCACCCTGGGGCATGACAATGATGAAGAATGTAATATTAAAAATGAACATTTACCTCAATATATCTTTGCCTTATCCCGGTAAGATCATCTCCTAAAGGCACCACAATAGTCTGCATACTTCTGGCATGACTGTACATAGCCACATCAATACAGTTTTCTGACCTCAGTTCTAAATGAGCAATATGTAAATTCTGCACAACCTGTAAAAATTAAACAATTTTTTTAATTAGGTGCCTGCATTTATGACATAATAAAAGTAATTTGCAAAAGTCTGCTCCTGTTTCCTTAATTCCCATTGATACATAGTCTCAAACATACAACTCTGTTATGTCTTCCTAGGTTGCCTTCAAGTAGTTAAATGCCACACATAATGAATTTGAAAATTGAAAAGTTCTATAGTGTAGTGATATTTGCATTCAATATTGAGTTGAGAGGAAGTAGGTCGTTGTGCCATGGGTCGTTAAGGAATCCACATAAACGGAGTGCTATTAGACCCTGCGCAGAAAAGTAAAGTTCGCTAAAGTAAAGTAACGGTTTGCAGCGCAGTCTTTTGTGGGACTTTTATGTGCAGTGTCTTACAACACTCGGTTTATGTGAATTCCTTAACGACCCATGGGACGACGGCCTTAGATTTAATTCTTGCAGAAGCACAAAAATATATTGGCATTGATCTTTAATTCTAACATTCTTTAACACAATCAGTTTGAATTGCTATTCTATTAGCTACAAAGACTTAATAATACCTACATTAATCACATCTTCCACTTTACTCCCCGGCGTAGCGGACAGTGCCAGCACTCGGTAGAGGGAGTGGCCCCGCAAGTCGAGGGCCTCCACCAGCTGGCAATAGGAGTGCCGTCCCCGTGCACGGTGAGCCTCGTCAATGACCAGGCAGCGCACCAGGGCACCCGGGCAGGTCCCCGACTCAAGGTCGTTGTGCACCACCTGGGGTGTGGCGAAGAAGACGCGTTTGGTCTGCCAGGCCACCTTACGGGCTGCGGTCTGCATGCTACCTGAAATATTATTGATTTTTATAAAGGAATTTCATTGACACATTTTGAAAAGGTATCAATAATATCCATTCTTGTTTTTGTGACACTCTTTTGTGTGACATTGTGTGATTTTGTGTGACATTCCATTTTGTGACACTCTTTCTTGCACGCTGCAGCAGTATACCAGTCACAAAGGTTTAGGTTTAAAACAAATTGCTTTGATTAGTAGGTTAATAAGGGGGCATACATTAATTACGTGAGCAGTTTCTTTTCCAATCTAGACCCCCCCGCCTTGGTGAGATAAATTTGGGTCACTTCGTATATTCCTTTCAAGTAACGTGAGATTTTGCTTTGAGCTCACATAATAAATGAATGCCCCCTAAACATGAAAAAAATTATATTTACAGGCGTTGGAGGGTGAGAAAGGTTAAGATTTTATCATTCTTAAAATTAATGAAAAGATTTACAAAAAAACACAGAATGATTACCTACTGCATTAAAATATCTGGTAATTTGAAAGAATTGGTCTAAGACTGTACCTATCCCGTCTTTTAAAATTTACTTTTTTTAATTTTGAAGATGTATTTACCTGTCATCTCTACCGTGTCTTGGGGAGGAATCGCAGTGATATTGTAACAGGCTTCTATTTGTTGTGCCACCAAAGGCCGGGTTGGGGCCACGAAGACGATCTTTCCTAGGGGATACCATCGGTAATAATTGTACATAACCACGGCGGCAATGAATGTCTTGCCAAGACCTGTTGGCAAACTAACCTGAAAGTAGGTTACAAATACGTAAATTAAAAGGCTGCAACAAGTAAAATACTACACTTTACTAAAGCTATTGAACATTATAATGTGTTGTACATACCAATGTGTTTTTGAATAGAGCAGCCTTGACAATATTGTACTGATAGTCTCGTACAGAATAGTTTGTTGGGTAAATCCATGTTGGACCAGCATTTCTATCGAATCCATTGAGTTCTTCATCACAACACAGGGCACTAAAAGCAACAATGAATTGAGCAAACAATAGGTTAACCTAAGAACTTACTAATGAATTACCAGTTATTTCGAACCCAAAGTAATAATACAGAATATTTACCTAACATCTAAATGATTACTCGTATCTAAACGTGAAGACGAAGCATTGAAATGAGACACATTTATAACATTTTTTGACAAGACTTTGTTAGTTTCTTCGCCAAAATCGTCCCAATCGTCAAATACTAACGTACTCAGATCGTTGTCATCACAATTTGAATCATTCATTTTCAAATAAAAACACTATTCATAGCTTTCTTCTAACAAAATAAATCTAACAAATAAATATGTCATTCTCGAATACAGAACTTTGATTGAATCTTGAATCTTTCAAAATTTCAAAACAATCTGCTTTGCTTTTGCTTTGACTTTAGAGATTAGTGTTGTGGTGTTGCCATGTCCCAAAAATGAATAACCATGTTTCGGGGATGAAACAAAACCATGTTTTGAGAATAAATTCTATACAATGGTGTAGGCCAGGGGTCGGCAACCTTTTAAGTCTGAAGAGCCAAAAATTACAATTTACAAAATTTCAAAGTTTTTAAAGAGCCACCATTTTTTTTTTTGCCGACAGTATATAGTACTTGCATAAATACATGTTTTTTTTGGGGGGGGGGGGGGGGGGGGATTTCACTGTGGTAAAGGGGGCGATACGGTTAAGAAACACTGGTATACATGATTTTTAAATCAATCAATTGCATTTGTACGGGCATGATTTCCAACTCCAAATGGCTCAATGTGGATTTAAACTCAAATGGATTTCAACTCAAGTGGATTTCAACTCAAATTCAGTTCAACTCCAAATGGCTCAATGTGGATTTCGTTACTATTTATGTTGAAAGGATTTACTATGAATGCTGGAGTGCTTTTATTGGTTTTGAATTGCTGAAATCTGTCAGCAAATTCATCCTTATTTTTTTTTACTACACTGACAACTAATTAGGTACTTGCCTACACTGTAGGCAAGTACCTAATTAGTTACCTCCATGTTATGTGACATATAATCAAAGTGTGACATATAACTTTGTACGCATTGTGCTAAAAAAACGTATCCCACTCAAAAATACACATTTCATGAACATTTCGTTGACCGGTAAAAAAACATGTCTTATTAGACATGGTTATTTCAAAAAAATAATATGTTTTTTTACCATGGAGCTATAAATGACCCAAAAATCGTTAAAATATGATAAAAAAACACAGTTTATGATGGATTCAATGTCCAAAAATAATGTTTTTTTTTCAAAAATAATAATTTCACAGATCATCATAATACCACCGCTGATATGTTTTTCATCGTCTGCGTTTGAAGCTCTATGTATTTCAAGGACTACCGAACTACCTACCGCTGAATCCGGAATTTCTCAGACACCGTTTTTCAGAAACCGTGTCCGACAAGAAAAAGAATTATTTCTTTTATTCAAATTACTTATTATAAAATGATAATTTACCTAGGAATCGTTGTTTCCTTATTTAAATTCTCAATAAAAAGCTTATATAAAACTAGGTGTTTTATTTTCAAATCATGGTTTTTGTTAAAAAAAGCATGTCTTTTTACCCCTGAAACATTGTTTTTCATTTTTGGGATATAGCATCACTGATTCCTACTCACCATTCCCGAAGGATCCAGTGAAAACCCGAGAACTCAGAACCTACTCCTGGAACTCGTATTCTTTTAAGGAGACCTCCAGCAAAACGTTGCCGTTCCATAATACCACATGGTAGAGGTGCAATAGGTAGATACTTATATTACGAAAATGAAAAATATGGTGGAGGTGAATGATTTATATAACGAGAAAATAAATTAACGCATGATAAAGAATATTTCACAATGAAAGTGAAATGGTTTTCAGATCTCAATAGATAATACACACTAGAAATGCCCTTCATGTAGATTTGAATGGGAACCAATATTACCACTGAGTATCGTATATCACTCTCATTTGGTGCTGATATGATGATGAAACACAGTTCTGTATTTGAAATTTTAGGCCCGATTGGACAGACTTTTGCATCATGAATCACACCCATGTCGCATTCTTTTATTACTATTTTTTTTGTGAATACCGCACAAGAGTGTGACTAGGCATATGGCATCCCCAATGTTGTGAGGTTTAAGGCAGAGGGAAGGAAAGGAGATGGGAAAGAGGAAAGTGGGGAAGTACAAGGCTATTCAGATTTGGTCACCAAACATGGATAAAGCCATTTCAAGCAACGTTTTAATTCTGAATGGTGGTATTACACCTGGGTGATAGTTAAAGTATATTCCACTTTGGAATGTGCCACATATACCTTATATTATTTAAAATTATAAAATTGTGAAATAACACACCACAATTAAATAAAACTTACTTGCGCATACCGGCATTTTAATCCGTGACCTTCGGATTGCTAGAATGGTAGATACTCTTAGTATCGCTCAGGTGAGAGATTATCATTAGGAATCAAGACGTTCCAGATCTGAACACTAATTTTTCAACCTTCTTCTTCCCATAGCTTCAACCTCACAGCATAACCCAATTGGCGGAGCTGAGCAGTTAGGACTAAAAGTAGGAAAATAGTTTTATTTTTGTTTTATTCCTTATTCATAAAAATATTTTAGGTATACAGTTTTTACAAGTTTTTTCGACTACCACATAGGCAGATACGATTTTAGATTTTCACGGCCAAAAATTATTTTGTTATTAATTTTTGGGCACATAGGCACTTGCCCGTATTATGGTAGTCGGCATAGTATAAAATTAATACTAAAAAGTCTGGCTCCGTAAAACATCACACATCTAAGACTGCTCTCACGTGGGTCGGTAAGGAATCAACACATGCTGTGCTGTAAGAATGCATATACTAAGAGTGCTCCGTTTCATATATTCCAATACATTATTTGCTACAACAAAGCAAACAACGATTCATTATGACTACAAAATATCTTATTCGCACATCGTTATTTCGAGAAATTTGGGGATCACGTTTGATACGCACCTAAAATTTCATGTCCACAAAGAAATGATATGCAGCAAAGCTTTGAGAGTCCTGGGATAGTACTATGCAACTCCAGGCATTTTTTGGGTGCTGTGCTCAGAGGCGGCCCGTGACAAAATTTGCCGGCAGTGCATTTCACAAAAAATGGTAACATTATTACCGGAAAATATAATTAATTGATTTACAGATTCGCAAAAACCAACATCAAGTTGTAATCGTATACCTATCAACTCGATCCAACAAACTAAATTGCATTACGTTATGTATATGTACTGGGAGTATGAATGTTCATTAACTTTTCGGTAAAATAAAGGCTATCGTTTACTCAACTTTCACTTCACAATTTATCATCAACCACGAAAAAAAAAAGTGTTTATTTTATTTTTTATTTTATTTATTTTATTTTAAATGCACATTTACAGTTATACATAAACAATAATAAACATACATTTTATTTTATTAAGTAATTATAGCGTTTTTGAATTGATGAATATTTAGTTTAAAAATATCTATGTCAGGGAGCAGGAAATTTAGTAAAATAATCATTTTTCCGAGCGGCATTACTAATGGTAAGTTAGTTCTGCATCTCGGAACAACAAAAGTTCTGTGTCTGCGCGCTCTTGTGAAGTTGTCGGGGACATAAAATTCAAATTTTTATAATATATCGGGAACACAGATGTTACCGTTTAAAAGTTTATATGCTGTTGTCAGCAAAGCAGTTTTCCTTCTTTCGGCGAGGCTATTAATACCCAGCATGCCGGACAAAAAGGCTGATGGATATAACCAGGGATAATATCCGAAGTCTCTAAGATATAAATATCTCAGAAACTTCTTTTGCACTTTCTCAATCATTTGAGAGTATGTTAAATCCACTGGTCCCCATATTACTGAACCACTTTCCAAAATGCTACGTACTAAACTATAGTATAGCAAACGAATCGCGGCTGAGCTGCAAAAGTGTCTGGAGTTGCTTAGCACAAATCCTAGCATTCTTAGAGCTTTGCTGCATATCGTTTCTATGTGGACGTGAAATGTTAGGTGCGCATCAAATGTGATTCCCAAATCTCTCAAAATAACAATGTGCTGAAGAGACGAATAAGACATTTTGTAGTTATAGTAAATCGTTTTGTTCGCCTTGGTGTAGCACGTGATAGAGCATTTCTTAATATTAAATCCTAATTTATTGGTGTGACTCCATTCGACGATAGAATTTATATCACTTTGTAGCTGCAAGCAATTTTCCAAAGATTTTATTAAAAGGAATAATTTAAGGTCATCCGCGAATAAGAGAAACTTAGAAAATTTTATGCAATGATAAATGTCGTTGATAAATAGAGAGAAAAGTAAGGGTCCAAGATTTGACCCCTGCGGAACTCCAGAGTTTGTGATGAAGTTGGAAGAGTTAAATATACCATAAGTTACGTATTGCTGTCTGTTTGAGAAATAACTTAGAAATAGACGTAGAAGTTTCGCTGAAAATCCAAATTGGTCGAGTTTATTTAGGAGAATAAGCGGATCTACCGAGTCAAAGGCTTTTGCGAAGTCGTTGTATGATACATCTACTTGATTGTTGCTATCAAGAGCTTGAGATATGTACTCCGTAAAAACCATTAGATTAGACACAGTAGATCTGCCAGACCTAAAACCGTGTTGCTGGTCAATTATAAAGGGTTCAACATGAGTATAAATTAATTTATGAATTATTAGTTCAAACAACTTGGCTGGAGAGGATAGGATCGCCACTGGTCTGTAATTAGAGACAGGAGCCTTATCACCAGTTTTATGTAACGGTGTAACTTTGGAGATCTTCCACAAGTCTGGGAATATTCCGGAGTTAAGTGAGAGATTATAAATATATGCGAGAGGTGTTAATAAGGGCTCAAAACAGCCCTTTAACACGAATGACGGAATAAGATCCGGTCCAAAAGAAGTTTTGGCTTTTAATTTTTTAGCAGCCGCGGTGATGTCAATGTTTGTGATGTTTTGAATATCAACATTCTGCGCTATTAGTGGCGTATTTTTTCCAGGTATAAAAGATTTCAAGTCCGCAGCTTCCTTACTATAAGTTGATTTAAAATAGTCTGCAAATGCTTCTGGAATATCTGCTCCTGAGAAAGACTGATCATTCCAAGTAACATGGTCAAGCGATCACATTCACAAAGCCAAGATGCTTTCGAATATTTAATACTTTGTTTTAAAAACTCTATTCATAGTTTTTTTCCCTTAACCTTACTTGTATTATATTTAGCAAAGGTTTTGGAGAGCCATTATTTTTCAAAAACAATTTATTCTCAAATGAAATTCGGTTGCTTTTGAAAAAATCGACGTTAATCGCAATGTTTTCATTACCACTCATTTTTAAATAAGTTTTTTACAGAGCAAAACTAGCGAAAACCATTAAAAATGTGTCAATAGTGATCAGTGATCTGCCAAATGTTTGATTTCGCCGCCCCGGTGCGATGGTAGAGCTAATACATAACATTGTCAATTAGTTGAAAATTCGTTATTCCTAACTAAGTCATTCCAAAAGTTCGGTAACATATAACGCATGTTAAAGATTTTGTCATAAACCAGAATGCTTCTGCGCATGTGCGCCGCTAGTGCACGAGCGTGTCATATATCTTCCCTTATGTCTTGCCCATTTCACGGTTCCAGCCTCTGTAGACTGTCCCAGTAGAAATATCACTTCATGTGACGTCACGTCTCACGCATTGCTTTTTCGTATGCACGTATGCGAATCTAATACGAAAGTTAATTGGTAAGGATATTATAACGAATTGGCGGGAATTCTTCGTGAATGAATGTTATAAATTTACACTTTTACACGTTTGTTGATATTTGTACGAATTTACACTTTTGACGTTGGCAGTGCATTACACAAATGCACCAAGGCAGGGGCCGCCACTGGCTGTGCTATAGTTTAATACATAGCATTTTGGAAAGCGGCTCAGTAATATGGGGACCAGTGGATTTTACTTACTCTCTAATAGTAGAGAAAGCGCAAAAGGCGGGAATCGTGGTTATATACATCAGCCTTTCTGTCCAGAATGCTGGGTATTAACAGCCTCGCTGATAGAGAGAAAACCGCTTTGCTGATAACATCATACAATCTTCTGCAAGAACATATCAGTATTCCGGATATAATACAAAAACTCACTTCCTGACAATTTCACAAGAGTACGCAGACACAGGACTTTTTTTGTTCCTACCAAAGATATTGAAATATAAGTAGATGTGCTATCTGCAGTTTTTACTAGGTGGGACTGCGCTTCCGGGTGTCGCTGATATTGTTTAGCAATTAACAAATACACTAAATGAACGAATAAACCAAACGAACGTTAAACTAAATGAACAAATTCTTTCAGTATTCAAACTATATTGTTAACCAATACTAATGCACATCTTCTAAAAATCAACGAAATGAACTAATTATTTTCATATGCAAACTACTCTAATTAGGGCGTAGTCCGCCGACCGTTGCGCGGATACCATAGCATATCTCTTTTGTATTTGAATATCTTTGGTTCCTACTTTTGTCACTCCTGGACACATTGATCCTCAGATTCCAACCCACCCATCATATCTTTTTCTTTCCCAGAAATTCCTTTCCCTTAAAAGACCTTTCATTTAGCATCTCCAAAGATGGCATAGGCCCTGAGCGATTTTTTTCTTAGGGCCTCCTGTGTGGAGTTAATGTAAACAAATAATAAAAGATATTTTACAAAAAACAATTTATTTATTTAACATTTTTTTACAAATTAATCACAGTACCAAAGCTGGAAATTATTAAACTATGTTTCATCTTTATTTTGGAGTAATGCTTCTATTTCACTTAGATCAACTTTATCATCAAACTCATCTTCAACAATTTTATTATCAATAACTGGTTGGTGTTGTAAACCCCTTTTCAAAAATGGTTCGTGCAAAACTCCATAAAGTTTTGATGCTTTACGCGTCCCAAATCCCGGGCAATTGGACAATTTAGTTTCTGATGTTTTGATCATATTTTCCAAAGTGCCAAAGGTGGAAATAAGAGTCATTGCATCAGTTTTGTTCACTGGTTTTATAGATGTGAGGGCATTTATTATCTGAAACAAGAACAAAAAATTACAAGTGTGCAGTTCCCACGCGCTAAAAGTGAAACCTTCACCCACACAATCTCGACCAATAGAAGCCTTGAAAAGTGTGCTCATAATCAAAGCGGCCGATGCGCGATACCTTGTTTGTGAAGTTTCATTCTATCACATTCTCTTGCAGACTAAATCCTATAGATGTATGTGATTGCCTATTTTTAGTGTCACTCATTTCCGTTTCATCGAGTTTCAAATTACAATGATGCTAAAAAGTATTCACTTCAAAAATATGTCAATAGCAGTGACTTGCAGTACAGAAACGCTTAGAAATTGTGCATACCCTAAGAGAAAATGAACGGATTAAAAAATGGGACAAATTTATGATAAAAGTGCATTTTTTCTATGAATTTGAAAAGGAACTTTTGCTTTCATTTATTCAATTAGCTAAAATGATAAAAAAAATATCAGTGGAAGATGATAAAAAATCGCCATTTTTAAATATGTAATGCGCAATATTCCACCCGAAAATGAAACTACATACGTTAGTCTAGCAATGCAGGCCGCTGGTTGATATTATAATGATCTCTGTTTTAGACAATGCACCAAATTTCTGACACACGAGTAGCAAATGGCAAGGGGAAATTCTATTATGTATGTATTTAATTGGAAGTAAAACTATAAATTCTTGAACAATCACTGTCACTTATAGGTATTGCAGCTCACACATACGAATCGCATGCATATATACGTTTGAAACACAATATTAGACTTTAGAAAAATAATAAGTTCCAGTGAAGTCTAAAAAAAAGTTAATTTTTAATACATACAATAAAAAGAACACACTGTAAGAAGGCTTCCCCGTGATGCTTTTCAAGGACATAACTTTCGAAAAGTTAACCATAAGTATCAAAACACACAATCCTAGGCATGTGTTGCTCGCCTCAACTCTAGTGTTTTTTTTATTTATTTTGATATAACATTTTACATATTATAGTACCATTCAATAATATTGGCCTCACTGGGTGGCTTACCCGTGCTGAGGCCCCCATTGTTGCGTGACCTATTCGGCAAACGATTAATAATTATTTATTTTAATTTAGGTTAGATGGTGAAAATATGAGTTCCTAAAATACTGGCAAATAGAATGTTCTTGAGTACATAAAAAGTGGATCATGTATGAAAAATATAATCTTAATATATAAAACAAAGTCGGGTTAGTTACACCATTCATAACTCAAGAACGGCTGGACCGATTTTTATAATCTTTGATTTGTTGGATTTATCTCCGCCCCCAATAGCAGAATAGCTATTAAAACACCGAAAAAATCATGAAAAAAAATACGAAAAAAAATTCTTTTCCTCATACATTTTGTATGGAACGAATTCTCATCTTTTGAAAGAGCTGCAGCAATATTGTGATAAATCTCTCTCTCTGGTTTCAATCCTGGGATTGGTTTGCAGCAATGTCATCTATTCGTTTCTTCCACTCTTCCCTGTCTTGTGCGGCTCTTTTGAAGTCTGCATATGATGAGCAGCGCACGTCCACCAGCAGGTCCTCCAGGTACTCTCGGCGTGGGCGTCCCCTAGCGTTTGTCCCCTCGGTCATACCCTCCATTATGGCATGCAAGAGGCCTTCTTGTCTTATTACATGGCCAATCCATCTTGTGCGCCTTTCGGACAAGGTCCTGAGCAGGTGCCTTCCTCCTTCGATTCTTTAGAGAACCTCTTCATTTGTAATGTGGTCTCTCCAGGAAATTCCTAATAGTCTTCTATAGGACCAAATCTCAAAAGCCTCTAGTCTCCGTTTATCTCTTTCGGATAGGCACCATGTTTCGCAGCCGTACATCAAGATACTCCATACATAGGTCTTGATGAAGAGTATTCTCAGTTTCAGGTCTATATTATTCGATTCTATTATTTTCTACCTTTTATTGAATGCAAGCCTAGCCTGGTGTATACGGCTGTTGACCTCGCTCTTAGACCGACCGTCCCATGTTATTTTGCTCCCGAGGTAGACAAACTCCTTGGTGTTCTTTAGTGGAACTCCTGACATCTCTACTCTCATCTGATGTTGCGTTCGGCCTACAGTCAGCAGCTTTGTTTTGTCTTTATTTATATTCATGTTGTAATTGTTTTGAAGAATGCTTTGCATGATTGTTAAGGCCTCTTGGAGTTCTTCTTCGCTTTCGGTAACCATAGCAATATCGTCAGCAAACCATATCATATCCACCTTTTGCCCGTGTATCTTTACCCTTTTCTGTGACTCATTCTCTCTCTCAAGTCATCAATCGCACTTTGTATATAAGCGTTAAAAAGAACAGGTGACAGAGAGCATCCCTGTCTCACCCCTTGTCTTATACTGGCTTCTTTTGTATCATTGTCACATCTAATTATAGCGGCCTCATTCTTGTATAGCGCCTGGATTATTCGTCTATCTCTATATTTGATGTCAATTCTCTTCAGAATCTCGAAGAGTCTTTTCCATTCTACTTTGTCGAAAGCCTTCTCCAGGTCTATGAATGCGATGAATGTGTTTTGGTTTCTTTTTATTCTTTTTTCTAGTAGTATTCGTAGCGACAATATTGCTTCTCTGGTTCCTACACCTCTTCTAAAGCCAAACTGGTCTCCGGAAAGGATGTTCTCTACTTTTGGTTCGATTCTTTTTAGAATGATATTAGTCAATATTTTTGAGGCATGGGATATTAGGCTAAGAGTTCTGTGTTGTTCACATTTCGTCGTGCCCGCCAAAATGCGACAATTAGGCATTTCTCGAAATCCTCTGGTATCTTTCCAGTCTTATACATTGTCTGTATCATTTTAAACAGGGCATCTATAGTTCCTTTTCCTACTGGCTTAATTAGTTCAGCCGGAACGTCATCGATTCCGGATGCTTTCCCGTTTTTGATATTTTTCAGTGCGAGGTCAAACTCTTCTCTAGTGATTGGATCTCCCAAATCATCTGCGTCTACCTCATTTTCTCTTTCTATCAATGTTTCGTTGTCACTATTTCCCTTTGCATTGTACAGCATTTCGAGATATCTTTTCCATCTCTCTCCTATTTGGTCATTTTCGAAAAGTATTTTGCCGTCTTCTCCTTCTATTGCATTACCCTTTCCAACTCTCATCCCAAAGAAGTCTTTCACCGCAGCGTGGGCTCTTTCTACATTTCCTCTCTTGAGGTCGTCGTTTATCTCATCGCATTTATTCTGGTAGAAAGTTTCTTTGGCTATTCTTGATTCTCTATTTATTTGGTTTCTCAGCACTTTGTATTTCTCTTGTGATTCAGCTCTTTTATCATTTTTGAGCTCTCTTCTATCCTTTATCATATTTAAGATCTCATCGGTTATCCATTCCTTCCGTGCTTGGGGTTTTTCCTTGCCTATAGTTTCTTCTGCCGTAGTTATAATCTTCGTCTTTATCATTTTCCAGATCGCATTCACGTTCTCCTCTTCCATTAGGTTGCAATAAATATAATGTCGAATAGCGAGTGAATTCCAAAAATTCAAAAACGTCAAATGTCAATGCGCTGATTGTTTTGCTTTTGTTCTTAAACATAATAATGCTGCCCCTCTTTCTTACACACTAAATGCCAATAGTCGAAAATGAGACAAACAGTGAACGTATATCTAAACCCCTCAAAAGGAAAAATACGATAATTATAATAAATCTCCCTCACATGTATAAACAAAATGAAACGCAATTCCCGTAAGTAAGTGGAAAAGTAAGTGACAAAAACAAAACACGGACAGTTGTGCATCGATAATCGCTTTATTGTGTAATTTTTAACTTAGGTAATAATAAAAACTGAATTTATTTCAGCTAATAAGTTAACACAAAAGTTATTGATTCTGAGGTGGTACGAAATTCGTCAGGTCAGCTAGTTATGATATAAATTTATCCTAAAAAAATTCTGAATATTTACGGGCTGGGTTTGAAATAAGTTGCCTCATGAACATTGTTTATAGTTTAGACCAGGCATGTTCGACCTGCGGCCCGTGGGCTGCATGCAGTATTTATACAAAAAAGAAAAAATTGTTCCCGAAAATTTATCTTATATTTTGCAAAATTAGAACTTTCTTGTTATTAGACCTGGAACTCTCAGGGAGGTTTTGATTTATTGCTTGAAATGTGCCAGGCGCATAGCCGCACTAGGAATTCATTTTCGGAATCAATTCTAACCAGTGTGTTTTATCAGATTGCATGCAACTGAGCTGATTTTAATAAGTGGACAGTGAGTGCAAAGGACACACAGGCGAATGTAGAGTCAGTTTATACCTTCTAGCATTGAAGGTCGCAGTTCACAATAATAGCATGTTGGGACATCAAATTACCAGTAAAAATTAACAGTAATATCTGCCATTTACCTGTATTTATGGATGGATCTAACGGTCAGCATTTCTGTAAATGCTGACTGACCTTCGATGTGCCTAAAGGGTGTTAATATTATGTACTAGCTTTTGCCTCCGGCTTCACTCGCATAGTATTAGGAGGGTTCCCACTCCGCCTCCTCCACCTTCCCTATCCCACTCCCCTCACCTCCTCCTCCTACCTCCTCCCTCTTCACCCTCTCTCCACTCTACCTCCCCCCCTCCCCTCCATACCCGGTACATTAATTTTTCAAACAGCTCGCGTGCCATCTATTAAAGCATAAAAATCAAAGGGATCTCCATAGTAAACAAATAACAAAATGACAGCACGTCAAATAATTACTTATAGTTACCAAGCAACGCTTTGCTTTTCGTCTGAACATTTAACGTATAATAAATAATTTCATAATGGCAGAGCTTATTCATAACATCAGAGCTTACCAATATATACAGCCGGTATTACTCGTAAATAATGTAGCTTTCTATTAGTGAAAGAATTTTTAAAGTCCATTTAGTATTTTTTGCATGAAAGAGTAATGTGGCGGCCACTTTTGCCATCTGAAAGAACGCACGAGAAACATCTTTCAATATTCGCGCGGCACCGGCCAACCTACATGCCTAAGTATCTACCTATGCCGGCCGCGATGTACTTTGCTCGCCTGCCGTCCCGGCTCGACGATAATAATATCGCCACCGTCTAGAAAGGTCTCGAGATAGCACCGTACAATATCTGTACGGCGTCGAACATTCTCGTCAACTGCCGAAGTGGTACGTATTACCTACCGTGAGAGTAGTTACTCTACCGCGGGTATTTCAGCAACAGATTCGCTCGCTCGCGCAGTCAGTCCCGATCCGTCAGTCAACCCTTGCCCGCCAGCGAGGAACCGTCTAGACGTTATACAGACGCTATGTGATTTACACGCATTCTCCAGCGCAGCATCTCGGACTCTCCGTAACACCTTCGAGGCTCTCATCCACCACCGCTGTCTCGCAGTCCGGTCCGCCGCACCACGACTTGAGATGTCTTCTCCCGCAAAGCCCGCCGTGCTTTCTGTTCGGGAAGTAACTCGATCTCCGGCAATCCGAAGCCTGTCATGTTTCGCTGCCGCAGAGATTCTCCTCATCGCCTCACAAGGTCTTCTTCCTGCCCTGCGTGTGACTCCAGCTCACCGAAGTCACAGCCGTCATCTCCGTCCTCATGACGTCGAGCGACCGCCTGGAACTGGTCAGCATCTACCACTCTAGTGATCTGAAGAGACGTTATCTTCACCACTGCAGCTTCCTGACCATCATCACATCTTACAGCGCACCATCACTGTCTGCTCTTCCCTCTACGCCCCTGGCTCATTGACTATCGCTACGTAGCATAATAAAGACGACTCACATTACATCGACTGACGACTTTCATTTCTCTCGCTCCGTCTCTACCGATACGGACTGCTCCCTCAGTAACAAAGCTACATCCATATATGTCCTTACGTCCATACATCCATACAAACTTTTGCCTTTATAATATTAATAATAATATAATAATATAGGATACTGTTATGTTAGAGTGGTACCTTTTCATGTGGACCATTTTCAACTTTCTCCATAATCCTATCGGGCGGCTTATTTTCATATACTTTATATGTTTCAATGATCTTCCCGGCTTCTTCTGCATTCCACGCCAGCATTAAGGTTAAATCAGCCAGCAAACAAATACGAGTCAGGTTCTTTAATGCTACATGAGGATCAGGCACATCAACCTAAAATAAATACATTATTTTAAAATAATTCTCTGCAAAACTGAAATCCTTGTGTGGTACAACCATGAAAATGCTTATTTGCATATAACCGTCTACAACCATATTGGAATGCGCAGATTAAAAAGTAATCCAATATGATCAATAATTTAATGATGCGTAAGTGTAAGGATTAATTAGCCAAGGTTGGTGTAAGAGTAATGATCAATAATCCAAGGTGGTGTAAGTATAATGCTCAAGTTTAGGAAAGAGATGCATAGATTATTTGGACAATTTAAGTGGATGGAGGAAAAAAGAATTGTCAAGAGAATAATATATTAAGATGTATAAGAATGAGTCGGAGTTGCCACAGAATATATGGCACAATCAAGTAAATCAAATACATGAGTCCGATCGGCGATCACGTATATATTATAAAGAGTAGAAATAGACGGTTTTTGTTATTTTTTTAACACTAGTGACGTTGTGGGAATGAATCAAATATTTTCCCCCTTCACTCTCTCTCTCACTCATTCTGTTCTATTCGTCCCTTGAGTTTCAGTACCTTCCTAAATTCTGACTGAGATCACACAATAGGATAGACAACAATTCTATTGATGAATGTCGCATTAGTTACATAGTTTTTTTCACTATGCGAAAAGTTGAATAAAACATCTGAATTTGAATTTGGATTGTAAATAATAATCATCCAGAAGAGTGATTCAATATAAAACATTAGAATAGATTATAGCTGAAATTATGGATTGGGTTAGGGGGCGTTCAAGTATTACGTAACGCAATTTTTGAAGATTTTTGAACCCCCCTCCCCCCCCATGTAACGCGCCGTAACGTTTTTCCGTGCCCTCCCCCCCCCACCCCCTAAATGTTACGTAACGCCCAAGTGACAATTTTTACTTGAAACTCACAATTAAGTTGCGCAGAGTAATGGAAAGTCGCTTAAATACATTTTTTCTTATTTTAATCGTTTGTGGTAATAAATAAAACTAGAGATTTCGAGAATGAAAAAGGTTGGAAGATTTTAATTCCCAGTTTTTTTTATCTAAATAAAGAAAAACATGTTACGTAACGCGCTGTTCGAACCCCCCCTCCCCCCCCCTCGTAACACACAGTAACGTTTCACAAGACCCCCCCCCCCCTCCCCAAGTGTGTTACATAATACTTGAACGGCCCCTTACCTGAACCAACAGAACTCGTAAGTCATATGCTTTTCCCAGTAATTTTAATCGATCGTGAATGTAATCCGGGTTCATGTTGTGGTAGCGAAGAGAGACGAAGAGGGCGCAAGTTGTGGGGCCCATCACGTAGTCAGGGATTATGTCGTCGAACTCCCATGGGACACTATTTATTGCTTTTAGCAGAGGATTTCCTTTCTGAAAACGAAAGTCACATAATATTAAAGTTTAATTTTTTGGTAAATTTTGGGGATCGCTGGCAACGGTTAATACGCACTTTTTTTTGAAAAAATCTTTTGATTCACCTTAATTACATTAAAAGACAACTATTTGCATTGGGGGAAGTGGAAAATATTTTTGTGTAACATGATTTGTGATACAAAAGAGAGTGCCCCTTTATAACGCCTACTCGCGTCAAGGCAAGAAAAACATCCCAGTTTTCAAGTAGTTTAGCGGCTACGCTAGGTTTGTGATTCTGGCGTACAATCTCACAAGACGAAAGCTAATTTTAATTTTACGCAATGAAATTTAGAATGAAATATTTTCCACTTCCCCCAATGCAAATAGTTGCCTTTTAATGTAATTAAGGTGAATCAAAAGGTTTTTTTAAAAAAAAGTGCATATTAACCGTTGCCAGCGATCCCCAAAAATTAATAATTTTTTAGCTGTGACAGATATCAAACTTACAACTTCCGGAAAATTTCCACATTCCACTTATTTCTACATACTTAAACCTAAATTATTGAAATAAAATTACATTTAAATTAGTACAATAAACAACTATTTACACCAGAGGAGATGAAAATCATGCACTTTAAGTCATATTGGTAAAAACTTTTAGAAGTGGAATAAATTTGTCATTCGAATGGTCACTTTGTTCAATATTTTCAGTATGAAGCATATGAAGTGATGTTTGCTGAAAGATTGGGCTTCAAGAAATAATTTATTGTATTTGCATTGATTCATCGATTGTCTACTGACATAAGATATCTAAATGGAAACAATGTTGATCCTTACCTGTTTGGGGTTGACAATCACACAGTGCAACTTAGAAGTTCCCAACTTTGGTTTCAGAGGTTCTAGAAGTAAAAAAATAAAATTAAAACAACATACAAATGTTTTTAGGAATCTAACCTAAAATTGCAACATCAGCTCACCGCCAATTTCCCCGGGTATACTACTTGTCGACGGAGTACCATCTTCTGTACGTTGCTTTTTTGGCGGGATGGAATCTTCTGGATCTTCCATGCTCGCCAAGATATCATCAAAATTATCGTCCATCATCTCTTCAGTGTCCATAATGCAAACAAATACAAATCAAATAATACCGCTTTCCCGCATAATTAATGACATTATTGTTTTGACATAAGTTGTCAAAATTACAATTGCCATATGAAAAAAATATTTGTTTATATCCGTACTTCTTTCGATTCCGGGGAAAGTTGTTAAGAATTTGGTTTGAAAATATTGAAAGTTTTAGATATTTAGATGGATGAAAATATGGGAAATGTCCAAGTTGAAAAAATTCTTCCCAATTTCCCAATTACAAAAATCTTTTCGGTAATTATTTACTTAACTGACGAACTTTTATACTGGCTCCACACTGCTCGGGAAGTTCCTCGACGAAATATTCGGGAAAGTTGACCGAAGTTCGAAGTACGTCACTACGCACTCGTTCAACTTCGCGAGAAACTCATTCGCGCGGTAGTGCCGTCACAACTCGCACGTCATGGACGTTCAAGTCTGCTGCCGTTGTAATGTGCACGCTCCCGTATTATAATTTACCTACACTGCATACCACGTCAGCTCGAAGACATTTCATATACCTAGCTCCTAAAATATATGCTAAAAATATAAATATGCTATTATTATAATTAATTATATTTATTATAAAATTTTGCAATTCAATTTAATTTGTACAACTTATAAGTTAATTTATCAACCATTACAAATGTATAATTTCCAATCTGTAAACTTCACCCGCATAACACAGGGACATCCCTAGCATGGCGGATGAAATAACACAAAAATCTAAACAATGTACAATATTCTTATAACAAATTAATAAATAAATAAATAACTATGTGCATATTTATAAAAAAAGGAGGAAAAGAAGATGGTGGATGATTGCAGTTGCAATGCACCGGAACAGAATTAGGTTAGTTTAGTCAATTAAACTATGAAAAGAGAACTACCGGGAATAAATAAATAAATTGGTTCAAAAGGATTGTGTTTTTTTAATTTATTGTATTTTTTACAGCTAAAAAATAATTACTAGCGAACTGAAGTCCGAGTAGTGTAGAGAGGCACTTCGTGTAGGCACTTCGTGCAACTTCGAGTCCTTTGACTCGGGCGCAAAAACCGACTAAAAATGGAGGTCGCCCGAGGCGACCCAAGGTTGGACGAAGTGCCTCTCCGCACTATCGTATTCGGCTAACCTCGTTCAACTTCGCGAGTAGTGTGGAGCTAGAGTTAGACACAGAAAATGGAAATTACACTTCGACTCACATGAGTCACTCAACAATTGTTACAAGAAACAATTTTATTAGCATGCACAAAATAGATTATTGTGTTCTTAGTTTCGGAATGAATGTATATTATTATATTTAGATTAGAAACGAAACTTCGCAAAAGTCCCCCTTTCATGGATTTTCACCCCAAAAAATCCAAAATGACGGCAATAGGATCGTTTTGTAAGGGAAATTTTGAACTTTGATGCATCTTTTACAATTTCGCTTGACGTAAATAATCGTAGTTGTTTATTTTTAATTAAGTTGAAACGAAATCTAATTTCCATAATCTGTTACAATTAGTCGTGGAGGTCAGTGGTGGTAAGGTAAATGTTTACCCAAATTTTGCTTTCTGTGCGTTAGTCCTGCGTGAAATCTGGTTTAACGAAGTCACTTTTCCTTTGAATTTAAGTGTCATTTTAAAATTTGGAACTGATTGAACCTTGTACCTTTATAAAGTCTTTATTCTAATAAAATGATTTAAATTTTTTATTCTCTATTTGAAAAATTCTTTTGTTAATTTTTTTAGGGTTAATCTTGAAAACTTTTCTTGTCAAGATCAACATGGTCAAAACTATTTATTCGTATTTCTGTATTCATGCGCAAACAAACAATTCACCAAGCCATTTATGACCGAGCAGTTTATGAATAATTTTAAGTTTACCCGAAATAAAGATTGAAAGAAAACCAAGCTACACATCTCGCGCCGCTAGGGAGCGACAGTGTAGCATACGAGTACTACCATATGGGAAATGTCAGAAGTCGGAGGCAGTTGGAGGTATTATTAAATCAGGCTAGCTTTAAACCAAGTAAAATTCACATACGCAATGTTATTAACAGAAACATTGAAAAATAAAAATAAATAAATGAAATCCCTTCGGTTCTTGTAATCAGATAATTTTCCGATAAGTTTTAAGATTTTCACGGCCAAAAGCATTTTCGTTATTTGTTTTTGGGGTGTTATGCCGTGTTGCGCTACCTCCTTCTTTAGCCAACGTTTCGGACATCGTTGCAGTGTCCATCATCAGGGCAGATCCGGCAGATCCGGTAGATGTGTAATTTTTAGTCGTGAAGTGTGTGCTTATTTACTTCGAAGCGATACCGTGCCGCCAGCACCACTAACTTTCACCAGTACAAAATAATCGTGACAAGCAGTGGCGTCATCGCCGCGGAACGGAATAGAAAGTTCATTAAAACGTGGTATTTATGCTGGCCAGGGGCAAGTCCGTTTGCGAGACGCCGACGGAAGTGGCTCCATCTCTTAATGAAATCTAAAATTAGAAATCACAATGGTAAGAATTTACGAAAAAATAAAATAAAATAAATAAAAATTACAATGGTTAACTTTCACCAGTACAAAATAATCGTGACAAGTAGTGGCGTCATCGCCGCGGAACGGAATAGAAAGCTCATTAAAACGTGGTATTTATGCTAGTCAGGGGCAAGTCCGTTTGCGAGACGCCGACGAAGTGGCTCCATCTCTTAATGAATTCTAAAATTAGAAATCACAATGGTAAGAATTTAACGAAATAGAATTACAATGGTTAAAGCGAATTTAGTCAATATAAATCAAAATGGTTTACCACAAGCTGGCATTACTGTATACTTAGACATGGTTTTTTTTGCTCTATTAATATTAAATGAATTTTACTAGAATTAAAATTACACTGGTTAAAGCGAATTTAGTTAATATAAAGTTATAACACAAAATGGTTCACCGCGAGCTGGCATTACTGTATACTTAGACATGTTTTTTGCGTTTAGCTTTGGTGTAGCCGTCAATCACCGGATACCAAGAGCTATTGAGCTTAGCTCCGTCGTCTCTATTAATAAGGTCTCTATTGGAGCGATGTCCGAAACGTTGGCTAAAGAAGGAGGTAGCGCAACACGGCATAACACCCCAAAAACAAATAACGAAGAAGATAATTTTCCCTCCATTTTCATTCGTTTTTGTAGTTATGAGTTTTATCTGGTGTAATTTTTTACATTGTTTTCGGAAGATAATATCGTACTTGTCCACTAATCTAATCAGATTGTATTTCAAATAATAAAAATACTAACGTTTATAGGAAAAAAATCTTACGAAAACCTGTCCTTTCATTTTTGACATCTCGCATCCGCGTAATTGGTACAATTTCTTAAGGTAAGCGTGTCAATTCTTTTTTACGTGAGCCCTGAGGAAAATAATTACCTTCAGGGCCTATGTGTGTATGGATGCTGTGTGGAGGGTCTTTTTGTGAAAGTAAGGAGAGGAAGTTCTGGGAAGGAAAAGGGTGTTAGAGGTCGGTAAGAATCTGGGGTCCCGTGTGTCCAGGTCGTCCGCCGCCAAAACCTAGACAAACCTCATCCCAAGAACCTAGGCACCCCTGCTAAGTCGCCAAACGTGGCGAACCCCTTGGGGTGACCTATGGCAGAGCTTTTGGTTATCCAATAAATTGTTGAATTGATTTCACCTTTCAAAAATTTACGAAAAAACTTTTTCTATAACTTGCTATAAATTACGGAAAATGATTTACGGTGTCGCTTAAGTTGGTAACTTTGTAATAATTCACTTAGTAACCGACTTACGGGGAAAAAACTTAGTGTGTCAAAGAAGCGATATAGGGTATTTGATTAGAGTCAGATTTCGAAATTTTTCAAGGGTCTGCGCTTTTAGTAGTAGTATAGTCTGTCAAAAAAGAGTAGAAAATATAAAAACTGGAACTACTAAATTTGTAGACTGGCAACACCAATTTAACTGTCAAATATTTTTTTGAAGTGCAATGACACTGAATGTATAGAACACAGTAAACCACATTTAAAAAAATCATTTTTTCTTCATGACATAAATTTGATTAAAAGGTGATTTATAAAGCGATTTCGATAGAAAGGAAGAATCACTAATGGTGAGTTAAGTTATACTACTTTTAGATCTGAATGAGTTAAATATATTCAGATCTAAAATGAGAGACATGATCTAAAGCCCAGGCAACGTAGGTACATTATCTAGTATTAAATAAATATGAGGAATTTCTAAACTATGCTTTATATTGTATTGCATTATAGTTATTCTTCATTATGTTAACACAAAATTTCAAAGGTATAATAATAATATACCTATATGCAATTCTAATTTTGAGATCGGCTAGTATCTATACTTCAATGAAAAAATATTTTTTCCACTATTATGCCTTTTTAATTTTTATAAAAATGTTGGTTACACAGCTTTACTTTAACACCATGAGTTATGTGTTTAGTATTGCCATTTGATCAACAGTGGCGCCCTCATATATTTTCTACTCTTATTTGACAAACTGTAGATATTTAGATGTAGTAGGTATGTAGGTACTAAATAGAGTTACTAAATGTGTTCATTCGAAATTACTAAAATGCCTCGATGACACACGGCGAGTTACAAGCTACTATCTTCTAAGTTTTAAAAGCGGGTAAATCGGCGAGTGAGATTGTCACGATGACACACAAAACTGTCCACTCGCACTCGCTCAGAAGCGTAGGAAACTGAGGTCGCTTTTAGCGCCAGTAACAAGAATAACGACGCCTGCGTGAACTAAATTCTTCAGATTTTTGACAGTCGAAATCAGCTGTTTATCGGAAGCCATGTTGGAAACGTAAATAAACCAATCACGAGCAAGCGAGCAAGCGTGTAGGCGAGTAAAGTTGACGACCTTTCAACTTTTTTTCGTAGATTGTCAACAATCTGCTAGTTGCTGCTAGTAAGCAAGTGAGACGATGACACTGGGCGAGTTTACTAACAGATAGTGAATTTCCCAGATAGTAGCTTGTAAACTAGCCCCGTGTCATCGACGCTTAAAGATGTTCCTGTTTATAAATTATTCTCAGAGTTTTTATTTATTGTTTTGTAACATTTACAGAGTAATTAACATGATAATCTTTATATATAAAAACGAATGTTTCTTTGTTTGACCAGTATGCGTTCCTGTACCTACCTACCATTTATCTGATTACGATAAAACATCGGTGATTTGTTGTACACGTGCCCGTAACGGTTTCTATATAGATTTGTAAAAAAACATGAAATTTCGTTGTAGGAGACAATGTATATAATGGTGAGCTCTGCTGAGCGATTCTATATATTTTGTGGAATCTATTTTGTGATATATCCTGTCAGATTTGTGTGATTTTATATGGCTGTCAATTGCTTTTCTATGGGTATCAGGCCAGCTTCACCAATTTTTAACAGCTCAGAGTTGAAATCTGAAATCGGCCATAGAAAAAGCATATAACAGCCATAGAAAATCACATAACCTGACAGGAGATTTCACAAAAAATCGCTCGGCAGATGTTATGATTTTTTTTATGTGAATACCTCACAAGAGTCTCAGTTGCTCTCAGTGAGACTGTGGCATCCCCAATTGGGGTATGTTTTTAGGCTGAAGGTAGTGGGGAGGGGAAGGAGATAGAGAAGAGGAAGGTGGGGAAGTACCTGGCTATTCAGATCTGGTCACCAAACACGGCTAAAGCCATTTCAAGCAACGTTTCAATTCAGAATGGTGGTCTTACACCAGGGCGATACTAAGAGTATCTTCCACTCTGGAACGTGTCGCAAATATACTATATATTATTTTAAATGAATTAATTGTGAAATGACACAAATTAATCAAATAAAACTTATTTGATTAATTTAATCAAAATTAGTAAAGGCATAATTTTTTAATTTAGATAAAAAATGAAGACAGTTAATGATTTTTTATCACTAGATATAGATATATACTAAACAACAATTAGAATTAACAAAAAAATACTTACAAGTATTAAAAAAAAATCATAGTATTCCGTGCTCAACAATAAAAACATAATCCCCAAAAACCAGCATTTGTGGAAAAATCATAATTTTTACGGGGCGAGATGCAAGGATTGGGGTCGAATTTAAAAGCCATTTCCTCAAGTTCTAATGGCGCCGAGCGGGCTGAAATTTTGTTTCATTTAAAAAAATACGGTCTGAAGAGGATTCATAGACAAAGTCTGAAAAAAGTAGCATTTGTGGAAAAATCATTCTTTCGGGGAAGGCTTTACGGCGATCATCCAGCTGAATTTTCGGAATCTTACTAAATATTGTGGCCTGAAGAGGAATCATTGACAAAATCGGGAAAAATAGCATTTGTGGAAAAATCATCAACCTTACGGGGCGAAATGGAAAAATTTGGACCGACCTTTGGAAAGCCGTTTTCTCAGGCTTAAAGGCGCCGAACAGAAATTTTGTAATCTTACTAAAAATTGTTGAAAAATTCTGTAAAAAGTAGCATTTGTGCAAAAATCATCTTTCTTACGGTGTGAAATGCAAGCCTTGGGTTCGATTTTTGAAAGCTGTTTTCTTAGGCTCTATGGAGCCGAACCGATTGAAATTTTGGATCATTACTAAAATTATGGTTCAGAGAGGAATCGTTGCTAAAGAAAAACGTAGCATTTTTGAAAAAATCATCATTCTCAGGGGGCGAAATGCAAGGGTTAGGTTTGAACTTTGAAAGCCGTTTTCTCCGGTTCTATGGCGCTGAACTGGCTGAAATTTTTAATCCTTGCTAAACATTATGGTCAGAAAAGGAATTATTGTTAAAATATGCAAAAAGCTATGTTCTATGGAGCCGAACTGACTGAAATTTTGGATTCTTACTAAAAATCTTGGTCCTATCATCTCAGAAATCTTTTTTTTTTTTCTTATCTGCACACTTCGAATAATTTATTTATCTCTAGCTGAATCTGTTATAAGGTATGGAATAACAACTTGGGGATTTTCCTGTAAAACAAATATAGGCCATGTTCAATCAGTGCAAAATTCATTGATTAAATTATTAGTTGAAAAAAATTTATACAAAGAAAGGCATAATATTCCATACTTTTATCAGAGTCTCAATTCTGTGGTACAAAATTATATTACACATAAATAACCCTTTATATATAAACAGGCTGGAACACAACCATAATTCTCGTTTGAACTTCAATGAAGGACTAATTGTACGACAAAGATCAATATAACGGTAATCAATATAAAGAAATTTTATTTTAAATTATTGATTTATTTTTCATAAAATATGTTTTTTCTTTTAAACTTTCTTAAGTTTTATTATTTATTTCTACAACACACGAATGACCACCATAATATGACAAGAGCCTGGTAGTGTAGTACAGAAAATCACAAAAAAATTAAAAAATTGAATATATACCTATTGTTTCTTAATTAGTGGTCTAGGTTCCTACCTTCTTTCTTTTAATTTTAATAAATTCAAAGAAAAACTTTTGCCATGTAACAGTTTTTCGCATTTAAAACTGTTGAAAATTATTTTTATTTTATTTTTTTATATATTTTTTTTTATTTTTAATAAGGTTTACATGGTATTTACACGATAATTTTTTTTTTTTTTTTTTTTTAAGTTTCTTTATTCTTTGAATTGTTCATTACATGAATCGGGGATTTTTCGACCACCATACTAGGCACATGCCTGTGTTGTGGTGGTCGAAATTTTACATCTCAGGTTTTTTTTTACTACCCTTCCATTAAAAGCACTTGCTCGTGTATTGAAGGGGAGTGTACATAAATGCTATTAGATATTATTTATAAGTAAGTATTTAAATAATTCATTGTACGTAAATATATGTGAGCTGCAGTATTTATTTTGATAATGGTGTTTATTTTTTTAAAAAGAAAGAATGTTATGAAAAACTTAGGATATTTGTAAGATTAATTGACAGTAGTTTTTTTCTTGAGAATATGTTTAAAATGTCTCTTGACAGAGAGCAGTATTCGGGTTTTATCATTAATGCTTCTGATTTCTTCTGGTAGACGATTGAAAAAAGTTCTTCCCCGGTAAGTGTAATGGTAAGCCCACACTGCGGCCAACGTTCCAACTTCAAACGTTTGGATGATCGTGTGGAGGGGTGTTCGTGCGTTGGAAGTTCGAGTTGGAAGGTTGGAGTTCGCGTTGACCCGAGATCGCCTTCGAGGCGATCCCGACGGCCAACTCACACGAACCAGCCTGCCGCAGCTGTCCACACCACACCGTGCCGCGTACTATTAAAATGACTATATTATTACGGAGAGTGGTATAACAATTGTTTGAAAACATGTCGTGTATATAAGTATATGATTTTACGTACGTAATAATTGTAGGCAACTGAAAAAGATACAGCGTAGCTACAGCTGTTTCATGTCCGCCATTTTGGAGTACGGAATTCGGGGTTGGAGGGTTGGCCGCAGCGACCACACGATCGGCCAACCTTCCAACTCGGAGTTGGAAGTTGGCTTCAGTCTGGACGTAGCATAATGATGCTGTGCAAAAGACTATTTAGTTTTGGGCATAGAAAAACATGTTTAAGTCGAGTTCTGTTTTCATTTAAAAATGGATATTTATTTTTAATACATAAATCTTTAAATGTTGGTACTTGAAATTCTTCAAACAGGCGTTGGGTAGTCCCAGGATTTTTTTAATATAATTTTAATAATTGTTCTTTGTATAATTTATATTGGAAGAAGGTTCAATTTATACGCGGATCCCCAACTAATAATAGCGTATTGTAAAGTAGATTGAACTAAGGCATAGTAGATTAAATATAGATTTTTTATCTATAGAAAATTTCTAATTCTTAAAAATTTTGTTTACTACCTGACATATTTGATCCTTCCATTTCAGATTTTTATCAATAATTACTCCGAGATATTTAATTTTGTTTGTTGTTTTTAATATTGTACAGTTTGGCTATGAATTTTAGTATTATCGTGCATGACAATGTTAAAATTTTTGGGAACACCGTTTGGATGGATTGAAAATGGAATTACAAATGTCTTTTCACTATTTAGTGAAAGTAAATTAGTGTTGAAAAAATTCTTAAGCGTGTTGATGTCTTCTGTGGCCTTTGATTCTACATTTTCCCAAGTCTTTACACTTATTATTAATACTGTATCGTCGGCGTATGATGTAATTTGACCATTTAAACGTTGAAAAAAAATATCGTTTACATATATGGTAAAAAGGATTGGTCCAAGCACTGTACTTTGCGGGATTCCAAAGCTTGAAATCTCTTGATCACTATTAACACGATTGATTTTTACCACTTGAGGGCGGTTTTTTAAGTAGTTGGTGATCCATTTAATCGCGTTGCCTTTTATGCCAATATTATTTAACTTTTTTAATAGCATCTCATGGGATATGCTATCGAATGCCTTTCTGAGGTCAATAAATATACCCGCACATTTTTTACCTTTATCTAATCATAAAGATCACATTGACATATTGATAGTATATTTTTTTATAAAATTTTTTCTTTGTATTTGTGTTTTTTGTTTACTATGTTTTACGACGTTTACGTTTTGTAACTCTGTGAGTATGCAATTTGAATAATAATTTTATTATTTTGAAACATTTTTGTGTATTATTTATTAAATTATAAATATAAGAAAATATTATGGGAAAATGAGAAGTTATGGAGAGGTAGCGCCCGCCACCCTACCGATATTTTAGAATGTGCTCTAGAGTACAAAAACGTTGGGAACCCCTGATCTAATGATTCGTAAATGTATGAAGTTACGTTAGCAATGGCATCTTGTGTGCTGAGTGATTTAATAAAACCAAACTGGTTTTTGTGTAGTATTTTATTACTATCTAGGAAATTTACCAATTGTTTTTTTACTATTTTTTCAAAGATCTTTCCTGTGTTAGGAATTGGACAAATTGGGCGATAATTCGTTATTTGGTGTGGATCACCAGATTTGTAAATAGGTGAGATTATTCTGTTTTTGTAGTTCATTGGAAATATTCCTTTCGTTAAACTCAAGTTTATTAAATGAGTGATGGGTTTTATTAAGTAAGATTTCATAGATTTTAACATGTGTGCCGTAATAGAATCAAAACCGGGAGACGAACCTCCTTTCATATTTTCTATTATTTTTAAGATTTCACATTCTGTTGTTATTTCAAATGTTGAAAGTATATTACGTTTCTGTAAATTTTTATTTTTATGTTTTTCCGAGTTAGAAGGCTTATGAATATTTTTCGCAAGATTTTTTCCAACATTTGCAAAGAAGGAATTAAATATGTGGCTGTATATTGACATCAATAATTTTTTTATCATATTCGATGTACTTAATGTATTGTGTTTTTTTTATTGTCTATGGCCAAATTCACAGTTTTCCACATTTGTTTATGGTTATTTTCTGAAGATAATATTTTATTTAAAAAAAACTCTTCCTCACTTTTTTAAATATAAGATGTTAATTTATTTTTATATTTTTTATAGAAAATATATGCTTTTTCATCATGGGGATTTTTTAAAGTTGTTTTATAAAGTTTTTCTTTGTTTCTGATAGATATTATAATTCCTTTGGTAATCCAAGGTTTTAAACATCTGAATTTTGATTTTATGTGTATTATTATTTCAGTTGTCGAATGTGTTGTGACAGGATATTTTCAAAGTTACTCGAACATATTTCGGTATCATCACTCTTTAAAAAATTGTTCAAATCTTCCTTTTTTTTTAGTTTTTCAGAGAGAATAGTCATGTCTATTGTTGATTTTTTGGGAATTAAATTATGTTTTTTATGTTTAATATCATTATTACACAGAAGTAAGCATGAATGATGATCAGTTATGTTAGTTTTCCAAACAATTGATTACTTCCCAATGTATCGTCACAATTAACTGTTATACATACACTGTTTTACCATTACTAATATTTTGAATATGAATTTGTGACATGTAATTAATGTTTATGGCATACTTATGCCGTTTGTATTAAATAAATAAATTTTAATTTGTGAAGATCTTTAATGTTTACGTTTGTCCAAATATGATCTAAACAAGTTGGACTATGTTCTTTTATTTCTGATATGAAATTTTGTTCAGTCATACAATTGATGTATTCAGTTTTGTTATTATTTTCTATTTTTCATTAATGTTCACATTAAAATCACCCACGACGAAGCAGAGTTTATTTTTTAATTTTAATAATATTTTTTTTATTTTTTTAATTTTTTTTTATACAGCTGTTTCGAGTGTTTTTTCATACAGCTGTTTCGACTTGTAAGGTCATTTTCAAACTGACAGTTTGAAAATGATCTTACAAGTCGAAACAGCTGTAACTAAAACACTAACCAAAAAACTTGCAGAACTCGATAATAACATTATCAAATTTAATTTTAATTAAATTTCTAAAAATTAAAATGGAGTTCTACGAATTAAACACAAAAACAATTAATATATGAATAATATGTATTTGAGATCATTAATAAACGTAATTAATACTCGAGCCATGCGTTCTATAGATAGCTATTAGATGGTATATTGATTTGCCGAGTTTGAAATGTACTTCGATGCAGTTTACCAAATGTATTGGGTGTTCTATTATGTTAACAATGCTAAATTTATTGTTTGCAAATATTATTATTCCCGAATATTTGTTGATATCTACTTTGGTAGAAATATAATTGTACTCAGGTAAGTGACAGGACGGTGACTCAGCGTTCGTAAACGTTTCGGATAACAGTATGAAGTCCGGTTTTTTAATTAAATTATTTATTTTTAGAATTAGTTCATCTAAATTTTTCTGAATGCTACGGATGTTTATGTGCATAATAATTATATCATTGATGTTTTTAGAAATAATTTTGTTACATGAATCAGTACAAATATAATATTATTTTTATTTTCATCATTCGCATGTATAGGTAGGTACTTAACATTTTATTATTTGAATTTTGTGTTCTAATTTTGAAATTAATTCGTGGTGGGAATCCATTTGTAAATTAATTATTATGAAAAAACCTTTTACTTTGGCTTATTTCCACTAATTAATGAAGAACCTATAATATAAAAATGAATCGCTGAATGTGTTGCTAAGCGCATAACTTTCGAACGACTGCACCAAATTGGATAATTTTTTTTTGTGTGTTCGTTATTGTCAAGAAAAGGTTTTTGTTAACTTCAGGTGAGCTCTGGCATTATGAAATTTGTATAAAAAAATTGCTATTGGTGGCACGCGAGGAAGCGGCTATTGCTATGGAAAGCGGGAGGGAGTGAGAGATGGGGGAGGGGAACCAGGGAGGGGGGGAGGGGAACCTGGGAGGGGGGGAGGGGGACCTGGGAGGGGGGAGGTGAACTCGGGGGGGGGGTTTGTGAGACGGGGGAAGGGGGGGGGGGAGTGGAGTGGGGTGAGGGAAGGTGGAGGTGACGAAGTAGGAAAAAGCTAGTAATCTTATAATTATTTGAAGTTAGGTAGGTATAAATAGTGTCGAAGAACACGATATTCGCCGGTTGTCCGTTTTGATTTATTCAACAAAAAAACGTGTTTTTTATTTCATTTTGAGAAGTTTAGTCACAAATATTTTAATGTTTTACGATCATTTTCTAAAGAATTTAATTTTGGACATTATAAAATAAAACCGCAACAAAAATGGTTTGTAAGTAGGAGATTTTAAACATTAAAAATCAGTTTTTATGGTCCATGAACTTAATTTTTTTCTGGGATTATCTAAAGACTAATCCAAAAAATACTCTATTATTTCAAAGGCAAATAATATGTTTTCTACTCGCAATATTTAATTAAAGCATCTTAAACATATGCAAGCAATCTAATTTTCAAACTGAGAACAGACGATTTTGCATTGCTTAGTAACAGTGCCGGACTAAGCCAGTCAGAGGCCGGGGCTGCAACGCTGAATGAGCCCCCCTCCCCTACAGTCCAGTCAATGAATGGTCGAAAAGGAGGTGTAGAGTGCGTGAGCAGGGACCTAAGCGATTCCTTCAGAAACTTATTCAGGGCGCTTAGGGTGTGAAAATACCAAAAGTCCTGACATCTAGGCGGTGAGCTAGGGGGGGGGGGGGGGGTGGGGGGAGGGGGGGAAGGGGAGGGAAAGGTCTCAATTTTTGGGTTTCCGCTTATTTCTCGAAAACGGTGAGTGTCAGGGGAAATTTTTCTGAAAATAAATGAAAGCTCATAAAATTATCTACAATTTTTATTGTACAAGTAATTTTCGAATTCTCAGCCATTTTTGAGTTACACGCTCCACAAATGTAGATATTTTCGAAAAAAAATCATTTTACCTAACTTTTTTCATCAAACATTCTTTCATATAGTCTAAAAATATAAGAAAGAAATCCATTTGAAAGAAGTTGTAGAATTTATTTGCCTTTAAGAAAACATATTACATAAGCAACTGGTCAAAATTTACATCAATTTTAAGTTTTTACCGAAAAATGTTTTATCTTATTAGTGATACACCACTACTTTTGTTCGTTCGCATAATAATATGTGTGACTACACTTTAAAGTCAGTTATTAAATAAAGTAGACCAAAATCATGTTACTTGAAAATTTTTAAATTGTATTTTAAAATGATAATGATAATTTTTTTGTTTTTTTTTTAAATTATTTTTTTATTGTAATATATAAAAATATGAGTTACATATACATACATATTTTACAAAATATTATATTAAAGTTATGTATACCTTATCAGAAAGAGGAGCTCTTGGGCCTGAGAGTGGTTGAGGGAGTCCTTCTGATTTCTCCAGCCTTACTCTCTCGGAACATCGCCTTGCACCGCTGGAGGAATGGATTAATCGATCACAGCATCCCGAAAGATGACATAGGCTCTGAGGGGAATTATTTTCCTCAGAGCTAATGTAAAAATCACGTTTTCTGAAATTCTCTAGCCCCCCCCCCCCCAATTCTCACCCGTAAGCTAAAATATTGTCACACCTTACCTCAACACCTTATTTCAGTATTTGAGTACCTCATACAAACTCTGTCCAACCCAACACTAGTCTAGCCTTTGTCCTAGGGGCCCTTAGCCGATAAGGGGCCCTAGACAGTTGCCCACTCTACCTTATAGATAATACGGCCCTAGCCATAGTGACTGGATTTTCGAATAGTTTAAAACTTGGTGCATGGTGCATGCAAATCGGATCTATAGTTTTTCTAATATGCTGTCAACCAGGTTGGAAAACGTAGTTTCGCGAAAAACGGGTTCAAAGTTTTGCTGAAGGATGATTCAACATACAAACGGTTTAAAACGGTTTCATGTAAAATGCTGTATCTCTTTCGAGAGCATTAACAAATGCATCTTAACAATAGGGTTGGACGCTCCTTGTTTTGCCAAGGAATCAGCAATATCGTTACCCACTATGCCAACATGTCCAGAAATCCAAATCAGAGTTACGGTTTTTCCAGAGCTTTGAATGGAGGTTATCAGTACTCGAATAAGACATACAAAGTGATCATCAGGATGAAGAAAAGGACTGGATTTAAGTTTTTGGAGGGGACTGAGTGAGTCAGAGAGAACAAGAGAATGTTCAAAATTATTCTGAGATTCAATTATTGCAATACACTCGGCAAGAAAAGAAAATATTGAAAATTGATTTGAAATTGAATAAAATATTCTTTCATTAGAATTATTGTGGTAAACGTTGATACCTATACCAAGTGGGGGAACAGAACATTCCACTTGAAGGGAATTGATGGGCGACGATGGCATCGCTCCAGTTATTATTCGCAGTGACTTAGACTGAACCTTGTCCAACTTACTGGGTGCATTTTTGGATGCAGTACTAAAAAGTGGGCAGGCATAGTCGAGATGGCTTCGAATAAAAGCATTGTAGAGCAACTTAATGCAAGTAGGGTGAGCACCACCAGTGTGTGAAACCCAAAAGCCAGTCAATGATCCGATGATATTTAAATTTTTTCACATTTAGTAACTATATTATTATTTTTTTTTTTTACATGAATACCGAACAAGAGTCCATACTGCTCCCGTCTGTAGCCAGTGGGACTATGGCATTCCCAATTAGGGTATGTTGTGAGGCTGCAGGTAGTGGGGAGGGGAAGGAGATAGGGAAAAGGAAGGTGGGGATAGTACCTGGCTATTCAGATCTGGTCACCAAACACGGCTAAAGCCATTTCAAGCAACGTTTCAATTATGAATGGTGGTCTTACCAGGGCGATACTGAGAGTGTCTTCCACTCTGGAACATGCCATAAATATACTATATATTTTTTTAAATGAATAAATTGTGAAATAACACAAATAAATCAAATAAAATTTATTTGCCACGCCGGGATTCGATCCCGCGACCTTCGGAGTGCTAGTCAAGAGCCTTACCGCTGGACTATGCCGGCCGTCAAATTATGAATATGGGAAGACCATTTAAGTTTCCTATTGAATGTTACTCCCAAAAATATAACTTCAAAGGCGTTGGGGATTGGAGAGTTTTTAAATAAAATTTGAAAAGGGGGATTTTTATGACGGTTTGAGAAGGTGACAGACTGACTCTTTTGTACTGAAAGTTCAAAACCATTTTAAGTGAGCCATGTGCAAAGGGCATCCATGAATTCATTAAGATATTTGACGGCGAGTGGGACGATTTTGGACGATAAGAAGAAAGCTATATGAACGTCTTTGTGTTTATTTGGAAATATTGGAGGAGATCAAACGATTAAAAAAAAATTGGGAGCCAAATCTGTTTATTTACTTAGCAAACATTTATTATAGCACTTCATTAAATTACGGATACGCTGAATAAAACTTGATTTCATACTTAATAAAGATTTTATTCATTGATTAAAAAATAATATGTAATTATGGAATCCATAAATTTAAATCATGACAATGACTGACACTTGTCGTTGAATCTCCTTGAAAAGTTTGAGTAAGTCATCAATAAGATGACTTCTCAGTTTACTTTTGATAAAGGTCATGCTTGAAAAAGATTGTTTTCATGAATATGTAGACCCGAAAACGAAAAGAACAGCAAACGCGAGTTTTTTCAGCAGATCGTAAGAATGATGCTATTCCAGGCTTTAAAGATGATCACATCTTCCTTCTCCAGGTCTTTCAAAGCAAACCATTTAGGTTGTGAACTAAGCTCACATTTGTTCTCCTCCAATATTTCAAAATATGACGTTCATATTTAGATCTCCACATTTCCTTGTTTTTTTTTTAAATCCAGCAATTGTATTTCAAAGTTACCCATGTCGTCAATGTCTAAAGGAGAAAATTTCAAATCTGTTATCAAAGCATTAAGAGCGTGTTTGACGTATGCTAAGGTTGCTCTGCTGCTTTTGAAACCTGCTGAGAAATGCTTCCATCGTGTATAAATTGGTTGTTTTGAAATAGTGTAGTGATCAGTACTATTAAAATGACTATATTATTACGGAGAGTGGTATAACAATTGTTTGAAAACATGTCGTGTATATAAGTATATGATTTTAAGTACGTAATAATTGTAGGCAACTGAAAAAGATACAGCGTAGCTACAGCTGTTTCATGTCCGCCATTTTGGAGTACGGAATTCGGGGTTGGAGGGTTGGCCGCAGCGACCACACGATCGGCCAACCTTCCAACTCGGAGTTGGAAGTTGGCTTCAGTCTGGACGTAGCATAATGATGCTGTGCAAAAGACTATTTAGTTTTGGGCATAGAAAAACATGTTTAAGTCGAGTTCTGTTTTCATTTAAAAATGGATATTTATTTTTAATATATAAATCTTTAAATGTTGGTACTTGAAATTCTTCAAACAGGCGTTGGGTAGTCCCAGGATTTTTTTAATATAATTTTAATAATTGTTCTTTGTATAATTTATATTGGAAGAAGGTTAAATTTATACGCGGATCCCCAACTAATAATAGCGTATTGTAAAGTAGATTGAACTAAGGCATAGTAGATTAAATATAGATTTTTTATCGATAGAAAATTTCTAATTCTTAAAAATATATATATTAATTTTCTGATTTTGTTTACTACCTGACATATTTGATCCTTCCATTTCAGATTTTTATCAATAATTACTCCGAGATATTTAATTTTGTTTGTTGTTTTTAATATTGTACAGTTTGGCTATGAATTTTAGTATTATCGTGCATGACAATGTTAAAATTTTTGGGAACACCGTTTGGATGGATTGAAAATGGAATTACAAATGTCTTTTCACTATTTAGTGAAAGTAAATTAGTGTCGAAAAAATTCTTAAGCGTGTTGATGTCTTCTGTGGCCTTTGATTCTACATTTTCCCAAGTCTTTACACTTATTATTAATACTGTATCGTCGGCGTATGATGTAATTTGACCATTTAAACGTTGAAAAAAAAATATCGTTTACATATATGGTAAAAAGGATTGGTCCAAGCACTGTACTTTGCGGGATTCCAAAGCTTGAAATCTCTTGATCACTATTAACATGATTGATTTTTACCACTTGAGGGCGGTTGTTTAAGTAGTTGGTGATCCATTTAATCGCGTTGCCTTTTATGCCAATATTATTTAACTTTTTTAATAGCATCTCATGGGATATGCTATCGAATGCCTTTCTGAGGTCAATAAATATACCCGCACATTTTTTACCTTTATCTAATCATAAAGATCACATTGACATATTGATAGTATATTTTTTTATAAAATTTTTTCTTTGTATTTGTGTTTTTTGTTTACTATGTTTTACGACGTTTACGTTTTGTAACTCTATGAGTATGCAATTTGAATAATAATTTTATTATTTTGAAACATTTTTGTGTATTATTTATTAAATTATGAATAAAAGAAAATATTATGGGAAAATGAGAAGTTATGGAGAGGTGGCGCCCGCCACCCTACCGATATTTTAGAATGTGCTCTAGAGTACAAAAACGTTGGGAACCCCTGATCTAATGATTCGTAAATGTATGAAGTTACGTTAGCAATGGCATCTTGTGTGCTGAGTGATTTAATAAAACCAAACTGGTTTTTGTGTAGTATTTTATTACTATCTAGGAAATTTACCAATTGTTTTTTTTACTATTTTTTTCAAAGATCTTTCCTGTGTTAGGAATTAGACAAATTGGGCGATAATTCGTTATTTGGTGTGGATCACCAGATTTGTAAATAGGTGAGATTATTCTGTTTTTGTAGTTCATTGGAAATATTCCTTTCGTTAAACTCAAGTTTATTAAATGAGTGATGGGTTTTATTAAGTAAGATTTCATAGATTTTAACATGTGTGCCGTAATAGAATCAAAACCGGGAGACGAACCTCCTTTCATATTTTCTATTATTTTTAAGATTTCACATTCTGTTTTATTTCAAATGTTGAAAGTATATTACGTTTCTGTAAATTTTTATTTTTATGTTTTTCCGAGTTAGAAGGCTTATGAATATTTTTCGCAAGATTTTTTCCAACATTTGCAAAGAAGGAATTAAATATGTGGCTGTATATTGACATCAATAATTTTTTTATCATGTTCGATGTACTTAATGTTTTGTGTTTTTTTTATTGTCTATGGCCAAATTCACAGTTTTCCACATTTGTTTATGGTTATTTTCTGAAGATAATATTTTATTTAAAAAAAACTCTTCCTCACTTTTTTAAATATAAGATGTTAATTTATTTTTATATTTTTTATAGAAAATATATGCTTTTTCATCATGGGGATTTTTTAAAGTTGTTTTATAAAGTTTTTCTTTGTTTCTGATAGATATTATAATTCCTTTGGTAATCCAAGGTTTTAAACATCTGAATTTTGATTTTATGTGTATTATTATTTCAGTTGTCGAATGTGTTGTGACAGGATATTTTCAAAGTTACTCGAACATATTTCGGTATCATCACTCTTTAAAAAATTGTTCAAATCTTCCTTTTTTTTTAGTTTTTCAGAGAGAATAGTCATGTCTATTGTTGATTTTTTGGGAATTAAATTATGTTTTTTATGTTTAATATCATTATTACACAGAAGTAAGCATGAATGATGATCAGTTATGTTAGTTTTCCAAACAATTGATTACTTCCCAATGTATCGTCACAATTAACTGTTATACATACACTGTTTTACCATTACTAATATTTTGAATATGAATTTGTGACATGTAATTAATGTTTATGGCATACTTATGCCGTTTGTATTAAATAAATAAATTTTAATTTGTGAAGATCTTTAATGTTTACGTTTGTCCAAATATGATCTAAACAAGTTGGACTATGTTCTTTTATTTCTGATATGAAATTTTGTTCAGTCATACAATTGATGTATTCAGTTTTGTTATTATTTTCTATTTTTCATTAATGTTCACATTAAAATCACCCACGACGAAGCAGAGTTTATTTTTTAATTTTAATAATATTTTTTTTATTTTTTTATTTTTTTAATTTTTTTTTATACAGCTGTTTCGAGTGTTTTTTCATACAGCTGTTTCGACTTGTAAGGTCATTTTCAAACTGACAGTTTGAAAATGATCTTACAAGTCGAAACAGCTGTAACTAAAACACTAACCAAAAAACTTGCAGAACTCGATAATAACATTATCAAATTTAATTTTAATTAAATTTCTAAAAATTAAAATGGAGTTCTACGAATTAAACACAAAAACAATTAATATATGAATAATATGTATTTGAGATCATTAATAAACGTAATTAATACTCGAGCCATGCGTTCTATAGATAGCTATTAGATGGTATATTGATTTGCCGAGTTTGAAATGTACTTCGATGCAGTTTACCAAATGTATTGGGTGTTCTATTATGTTAACAATGCTAAATTTATTGTTTGCAAATATTATTATTCCCGAATATTTGTTGATATCTACTTTGGTAGAAATATAATTGTACTCAGGTAAGTGACAGGACGGTGACTCAGCGTTCGTAAACGTTTCGGATAACAGTATGAAGTCCGGTTTTTTAATTAAATTATTTATTTTTAGAATTAGTTCATCTAAATTTTTCTGAATGCTACGGATGTTTATGTGCATAATAATTATATCATTGATGTTTTTAGAAATAATTTTGTTACATGAATCAGTACAAATATAATATTATTTTTATTTTCATCATTCGCATGTATAGGTAGGTACTTAACATTTTATTATTTGAATTTTGTGTTCTAATTTTGAAATTAATTCGTGGTGGGAATCCATTTGTAAATTAATTATTATGAAAAAACCTTTTACTTTGGCTTATTTCCACTAATTAATGAAGAACCTATAATATAAAAATGAATCGCTGAATGTGTTGCTAAGCGCATAACTTTCGAACGACTGCACCAAATTGGATAATTTTTTTTTGTGTGTTCGTTATTGTCAAGAAAAGGTTTTTGTTAACTTCAGGTGAGCTCTGGCATTATGAAATTTGTATTAAAAAATTGCTATTGGTGGCACGCGAGGAAGCGGCTATTGCTATGGAAATCGGGAGGGGGGAGGGGGACCTGGGAGGGGGGAGGTGAACTCGGGTGGGGGGGGGGGTTTGTGAGACGGGGGAAGGGGGGGGGGGGGGAGTGGAGTGGGGTGAGGGAAGGTGGAGGTGACGGAGTAGGAAAAAGCTAGTAATCTTATAATTATTTGAAGTTAGGTAGGTATAAATAGTGTCGAAGAACACGATATTCGCCGGTTGTCCGTTTTGATTTATTCAACAAAAAAACGTGTTTTTTATTTCATTTTGAGAAGTTTAGTCACAAATATTTTAATGTTTTACGATCATTTTCTAAAGAATTTAGTTTTGGACATTATAAAATAAAATCGCAACAAAAATGGTTTGTAAGTAGGAGATTTTAAACTTTAAAAATCAGTTTTTATGGTCCGTGAACTTAATTTTTTTCTGGGCTTATCTAAAGACTAATCCAAAAAATACTCTATTATTTCAAAGGCAAATAATATGTTTTCTACTCGCAATATTTAATTAAAGCATCTTAAACATATGTAAGCAATCTAATTTTCAAACTGAAAACAGACGATTTTGCATTGCTTAGTAACAGTGCCGGACTAAGCCAGTCAGAGGCCGGGGCTGCAACGCTGAATGAGCCCCCCTCCCCTACAGTCCAGTCAATGAATGGTCGAAAAGGAGGTGTAGAGTGCGTGAGCAGGGACCTAAGCGATTCCTTCAGAAACTTATTCAGGGCGCTTAGGGTGTGAAAATACCAAAAGTCCTGACATCTAGGCGGTGAGCTAGTGAGGAGGGGGGGGGGGGGGGGAGGGGAGGGAAAGGTCCCAATTTTTGGGTTTCCGCTTATATCTCGAAAACGGTGAGTGTCAGGGGAAATTTTTCTGAAAATAAATGAAAGCTCATAAAATTATGTACAATTTTTATTGTACAAGTAATTTTCGAATTCTCAGCAATTTTTGAGTTACACGCTCCACAAATGTAGATATTTTCGAAAAAAAATCATTTTACCTAACATTTTTCATCAAACATTCTTTCATATGGTCTAAAAATATAAGAAAGAAATCCATTTGAAAGAAGTTGTAGAATTTATTTGCCTTTAAGAAAACATATCATAAGCAAATTAATCTCCAACTGGTCAAAATTTACATCAATTTTAAGTTTTTATCGAAAAATGTTTTATCTTATTAGTGATACACGACTAATTTTGTTCGTTCGCCTAATAATATGTGTGACTACACTTTAAAGTCAGTTATTAAATAAAGTAGACCAAAATTATGTTACTTGAAAAATTTTAAATTGTATTTTTTTGTAATATATAAAAATATGAGTTACATATACATACATATTTTACAAAATATTATATTAAAGTTATGTATACCTTATCAGAAAGAGGAGCTCTTGGGCCTGAGAGTGGTTGAGGGAGTCCTTCAGATTTCTCCAGCCTTACTCTCTCGGAACATCGCATGCACCGCTGGAGGAATGGATTAATGCGTCCACAGCATCCCCAAAGATGACATAGGCTCTGAGGGGAATTATTTTCCTCAGAGCTAATGTAAAAATCACGTTTTCTGAAATTCTCTAGCCCCCCCCCCCCAATTCTCACCCGTAAGCTAAAATATTGTCACACCTTACCTCAATTGAGGTGGAACACCTCAACACCTTATTTCAGTATTTGAGTACCTCATACAAACTATGTCCTACCCAACACAAGTCTAGCCTTTGTCCTAGGGGCCCTTAGCCGATAAGGGGCCCTAGACAGTTGCCCACTCTACCTTATAGATAATACGGCCCTAGCCATGTGACTGGATTTTCGAATAGTTTAAAACTTGGTGCATGGTGCATGCAAATCGGACGTATAGTTTTTCTAATATGCTGTCAACCAGGTTGGAAAACGTAGTTTCGCGAAAAACGGGTTCAAAGTTTGCTGAAGGATGATTCAACATACAAACGGTTTAAAACGGTTTCATGTAAAATGCTGTATCTCTTTCGACAGCATTAACAAATGCATCTTAACAATAGGGTTGGACGCTCCTTGTTTTGCCAAGGAATCAGCAATATCGTTACCCACTATGCCAACATGTCCAGAAATCCAAATCAGAGTTACGGTTTTTCCAGAGCTTTGAATGGAGGTTATCAGTACTCGAATAAGACATACAAAGTGATCATCAGGATGAAGAAAAGGACTGGATTTAAGTTTTTGGAGGGGACTGAGTGAGTCAGAGAGAACAAGAGAATGTTCAAAATTATTCTGAGATTCAATTATTGCAATACACTCGGCAAGAAAAGAAAATATTGAAAATTGATTTAAAATTGAATAAAATATTCTTTCATTAGAATTATTGTGGTAAACGTTGATACCTATACCAAGTGGGGGAACAGAACATTCCACTTGAAGGGAATTGATGGGCGACGATGGCATCGCTCCAGTTATTATTCGCAGTGACTTAGACTGAACCTTGTCCAACTTACTGGGTGCATTTTTGGATGCAGTACTAAAAAGTGGGCAGGCATAGTCGAGATGGCTTCGAATAAAAGCATTGTAGAGCAACTTAATGCAAGTAGGGTGAGTACCACCAGTGTGTGAAACCCAAAAGCAAGTCAATGATCCGATGATATTTAAATTTTTTCACTTTTAGTAACTATATTATTATTTTTTTTTTGTTTACATGAATACCGCACAAGAGTCCATACTGCTCCCGTCTGTAGCCAGTGGGACTATGGCATTCCCAATTGGGGTATGTTGTGAGGCTGCAGGTAGTGGGGAGGGGAAGGAGATAGGGAAAAGGAAGGTGGGGATAGTACCTGGCTATTCAGATCTGGTCACCAAACACGGCTAAAGCCATTTCAAGCAACGTTTCAATTATGAATGGTGGACTTACCAGGGCGATACTGAGGGTGTCTTCCACTCTGGAACATGCCATAAATATACTATATATTATTTTATTATTTTAAATGAATAAATTGTGAAATAACACAAATAAATCAAATAAAATTTATTTGCCACGCCTGGATTCGATCCCGCGACCTTCGGAGTGCTAGTCAAGAGCCTTACCGCTGGACTATGCCGGCCGTCAAATTATGAATATGGGAAGACCATTTAAGTTTCCTATCGAAGGTTACTCCCAAAAATATAACTTCAAAGGCGTTGGGGATTGGAGAGTTTTTAAATAAAATTTGAAAAGGGGGATTTTTATGACGGTTTGAGAAGGTGACAGACTGACTCTTTTGTACTGAAAGTTCAAAACCATTTTAAGTGAGCCATGTGCAAAGGGCATCCATGAATTCATTAAGATATTTGACGGCGAGTGGGACGATTTTGGACGATAAGAAGAAAGCTATATGAACGTCTTTGTGTTTATTTGGAAATATTGGAGGAGATCAAACGATTAAAAAAAAATTGGGAGCCAAATCTGTTTATTTACTTAGCAAACATTTATTATAGCACTTCATTAAATTACGGATACGCTGAATAAAACTTGATTTCATACTTAATAAAGATTTTATTCTAAGATTAAAAATTAATATGTAATTATGGAATCCATAAATTTAAATCATGACAATGACTGACACTTGTAGTTGAATCTCCTTGAAAAGTTCGAGTAAGTCATCAATAAGATGACTTCTCAGTTTACTTTTGATAAAGATCATGCTTGAAAAAGATTGTTTTCATGAATATGTAGACCCGAAAACGAAAAGAACAGCAAACGCGAGTTTTTTCAGCAGATCGTAAGAATGGTGCTATTCCAGGCTTTAAAGATGATCACATCTTCCTTCTCCAGGTCTTTCAAAGCAAACCATTTGGGTTGTGAACTAAGCTCACATTTGTTCTCCTCCAATATTTCAAAATAAGACGTTCATATTTAGATCTCCACATTTCCTTGTTTTTTTTAAATCCAGCAATTGTATTTCAAAGTTACCCATGTCGTCAATGCCTAAAGGAGAAAATTTCAAATCTGTTATCGAAGCATTAAGGGCGTGTTTGACGTATGCTAAGGTTGCTCTGCTGCTTTTGAAACCTGCTGAGAAATGCTTCCATCGTGTTTAAAATGGTTGTTTTGAAATAGTGTCAATGAAGGAATTATTTTTGTGGCGATGCTTCAACAGACTCGGAAAATGAAATGTTTCACTTCAAAAATCTTTGGCAAAAGCGTCTTGCGCATCTGTTCGCGGACATTTGTGTTAGAGCCGCACTTAACGGGCCGAAGAGCCGCACTTTGCCGACCTCTGGGTTAGGTCATAACTTTGGCCCTATAGTTCCGAACCGACTGAAATTTTGGACTCTTACTAAGAATCATGACCTGTACACGAATCAACCAAAAAATCTACAAAGAAAATTTAAACAAAAAAAACATCGTTTTAACACTTGGGTTCGGACGTTTGAACACTTGGATTAGATCATAACTTTGGCCCTTTGGTTCCGAACCGACTGAAATTTTGGATTCTTACTAAGAATCATGGCCTGGACACTTATCAATAAAAAATCGGCTAAAAGAAGAATTTTTGCAAAAATTCATCGTTTTACGGGCGCTTTGTAACAATAGTTGTTGTCGTTCATAACTTTATGGCTCCGAACCGTCTGAAATTTTGGATTCTTACTAAGAATCATGGTCTGTACACGAATCAATCAAAATATCTACAATGAGATTTTTTTTTAAATTCATCATTTTAACACTTGGGTTCGGTCGTTTTAGCGCATGGGGCCGGGCGTTTGAACACTTGGAGTCGGTCATAACTTTGGCCATATGGCTCCAAACCGTCTGAAATTTTTAATTCTTACTAAGAATCATGGTCTCTACACGAATCAATCAAAAATCTACAAAGAAAATTAAAAAATGTTCGTTTTACAACTTGGGTTCGGACCCAAAGTTATGACCGACTACAAGTGTTCAAACGTCCGGCCCCATGTGCTGAAACGACCGAACCCAAGTGTTAAAATGATGAATTTTAAAAAAATGTGTTTAAAACGATTTTTTTTTAAATTCTCTTTGTAGTTTTTTGATTGATTCGTGTACAAACCATGATTCCCAGTAAGAATCCAAAATTTCAGTCGGTTCAGTGCCATAGGGCGGAAAATATAACCGACAACAATTGTTGTTACAATACGCCCGTAAAACGATGAATTTTTGCAAAAATTATACTTTTAGCTGATTTTTTATTGATACGTGTCCAGGCCATGATTCTAAGTAAGAATCCAAATTTTCAGTCGGTTCGGAACCATAGGGCCAAAGTTATGACCTAACCCAAGTGTTCAAACGTTCGACCCCAAGTGCTAAAACGACCGAACCCAAGTGTTAAAACCATTTTTTTTTTTTAGTTTTCTTTGTAGCCTCTTAGTAAGAATCCAATATTTCAGTCAGTTCGGAACCATAGGGCCAAAGTTATGAACGACAACAACTATTGTTACAAAGCGCTCGTAAAACGATAAATTTTTGCAAAAATTCTACTTTAAGCCGATTTTTTTATTGATCCGTATCCAGGCCATGATTCTTAGTAAGAATCCAAAATTTCAGTCGGTTCGAAACCAAAGGGCCAAAGTTATGACCTAATCCAAGTGTTCAAACGTCCGACCCCCAGTGCTAAAACGACCAAGCCCAAGTAGTGTTAAAACGATTATTTTTTTTTGTTTTCTTTGTAGATTTTTTGATTGATTCATTGGAAATATTCCTTTCGTTAAACTCAAGTTTATTAAATGAATGATGGGTTTTATTAAGTAAGATTTCATAGATTTTATCATGTATGCCGTAATAGAATCAAAACCGGGAGACGAACCTCCTTTCATATTTTCTATTATTTTTAAGATTTCACATTCTGTTGTTATTTCAAATGTTGAAAGTATATAACGTTTCTGTAAATTTTTATTTTTATGTTTTTCCGAGTTAGAAGGCTTATGAATATTTTTCGCAAGATTTTTTCCAACATTTGCAAAGAAGGAATTAAATATGTTTGCACATTGTTTAGGCTGTATATTGACATTAATAATTTTTTTATCATGTTCGATGTACTTAATGTTTTGTGTTTTTATTTTTATTGTCTGTGGCCAAATTTACAGTTTTCCACATTTGTTTATGGTTATTTTCTGAAGATAATATTTTATTTAAAAAAAACTCTTCCTTACTTTTTTAAATATAAGATGTTAATTTATTTTTATATTTTTTATTGAAAATATATGCTTTTTCATCATGGGGATTTTTTAAAGTTGTTTTATAAAGTTTTTCTTTGTTTCTGATAGATATTATAAGTCCTTTGGTAATCCAAGGTTTTAAACATCTGAATTTTGATTTTATGTGAATTATTATTTCAGTTGTCGAATGTGTTGTGACAGGATATTTTCAAAGTTACTCGAACATATTTCGGTATCATCACTCTTTAAAACATTGTTCAAATCTTCCTTTTTTAATTTTTCAGAGAAAATAGTCATGTCTATTGTTGATTTTTTGGGAATTAAATTATGTTTTTATGTTTAATATTATTATTATACAGAAGTAAGCATGAATGGTGATCAGTTATATGTTATATTTTAATAACTATTATTATCAACTTATTATTACAATATTATTACTTATTTTTGTTATTTTTATTCATTTATTAATTATTATTTATTATATTGTTATTATTATTAATTATTATTATTAATTAATAATAATTTTATTATTATTATTATTACTTATTCATTATTATTAATTAATTATTATTATTATTATAAAATTTTGCAATTTAATTTAATCTGTACAACTTCTAATTTTATTTATCAACCATTACAAATGTATAATTTCAAATCTGTAAACTTCACCCGCCATAACACAGGGATATCCCTAGCATGGCGGATGAAACACCACAAAAAAACTAAGCAATGTACAATATTCTTATAAATAAATAAATAAAAATAAATAAATAAAAGTTATGTTAGTTTTCCAAACAATTGATTTTAATTTGTGAAGATCTTTAATGTTTACGTTTGTCCAAATGCGATCTAAATAAATGGAGTATGTTCTTTTATTTCTCTAGTATTTTTATTTATGCAAGATATGAAATTTTGTTCAGTCATACAATCAGCGCCGGATCTGCCATACGTTCAAAAACGTGCAAAAACCTGGCGCATTACACATTAATTTTTAATCTTAGAATAAAATCTTTATTAAGTATGAAATCAAGTTTTATTCAGCGTATCCGTAATTTACTGAAGTGCTATAATAAATGTTTGCTATGTAAATAAACAGATTTGGCTCCCATTTTTTTTAATCGTTGTAATGTACATATTTGGCTCTTTGGCTAAAAAGTTTGCCGACCCCCTGCCTTGGGATAAACTCTTCCAAATTGATCTACTCTGAGGAGTAACATCTGGTTGCTCGATAAAAAAAATTCTATCGAGAAATAGATAAATAATATATTGGACAAACATGGGGGTAAGCCAAGGCCTAAAAGTTTTTTTATGGATTGGAATGGAAACATTGTCAAAGGCGCCTTCTATGTCCATAAAGACTGCAATTCTATCAAGCGTTATCTAAAATTACCTCCCCTCCATTCAACATCTCATCTCTTCTAAGTCTGAATCTACTGCAATCTTCCATACGATTCTGAAATTTGGTCTTTTAAATAAAATTAAAACATAAATTCACCTTTCCTTTCTTTTTGATTTTAAATAATGGCCTAGAACACCCTTGAAGGTTGAGAGCCAGAAATAATTGAAAAAAAACGTCACATCACAAAGTATCTGCTTCATATGAACAAAGCTTCTAGCAGCAGATAGTGTGGATGTAGGGTTATCAGACCACAGGCTAATTCGCGTTGAAATTGATTTTAATCCACCGAAAATCCCTTACGTAACCATCACCTCTAGAGCATGGGGTGGTTTTAACTTTGACGATTTCGGAGAAGCTTGTAGTTTTTTTAGATTTTAGAAATGTGTTCTTTTTAGAAATTTTATTCTCTACAAAATTGTTATCAGTAATTTTTTCACAAAATTGTACTGAAAAAAAAGGTACGTACAAAAAACCAAACCAAGTCGTGCAATTTACTTGTTTTTATAAACTTATACACATTTTTACGGCTGTGTATCTCAATACTTATTAGAGATAGAAGAAATTTTTTTAAATAAAAAATTTAGGTAATTTTATGTTGTACAAAACTTGTGAAGCTATCTTAGCCAAAATTTTCATTGGGAACGAGATATTTGAGAAAAACTAGATATTGGCGCGATTTCGGCAGGTTTTTTCAAAATGGCGGCGAAAACTCAAGTGACCCAAGGTCGAAAACTCAGATTTTTCATCAGGAGATGAGTGTATAAAACATATAAAAAAATTGGGACGGAATAATTCCGATCACGACCCCCTTTTTTTGCGCTAATTGCACTGGCCCAACAAATTACAATCTGTGTTCAACGCTGCGGCAAGACTCATCACCGGCGTATCTAAATATTCCCATATTTCTGAGCATCTCAAAAATCTTCACTGGCTCAAGTGTCCCGAGAGAATCCAGTTTAAGCTCTGCTGGATGGTATTCAAGTCCCTTAACGGAATGGCTCCGACTTACTTATGGGAAATGTGTATTCCAGAAAATTCCAATTCTCGACAATCAACCCTCAGATCAGCAGCAACATCAGCGATCGGAAGGTTGAAGGAACCAAAGCGCACACCGGATACTAAATTCGGTGACCGTGCTTTTGGAGTGTCAGGACCTAAAGCCTGGAATGGACTGTCACACGAGTTAAGAATGATCACAGATTCAGCGGAATTTAGAGCTTTTTTTTTTTTACATTAACTCCACACAGGAGGCCCTGAGGAAAATAATTTCCCTCAGGGTCTATGTCATCTGGGATGCTGTGTGGAGGGTCTTTTTGAGGAGAGGAAGGAATGAACATTGGTCTTGAAGAGACCCATGTTGTAGGAAGGAGGAAACACAGAGGCCGGCAAATCATTCCACAGCCGAGCTGTTGAACACAAGAACGAGTCGAAGAAACGACCCGTTCTCATGTGACAAATGTCAACCGTGTACAAATGTTGGGCACGCGTTGGATCAATGATGCTAGTTCCTCGGAGCATCTTCCATTGTAATATCGGTAGAACAAGGATAGCATTCCCACCCGACGCTTGTGCTCTAAAGATTGCAATCCGTTATTAAACGGACAGCCCGTTTCTGCACAGAGTCGAGAGTATTTTTGAGGTATTTTGGAGCTCTAGACCAGAGGTGGCTGCCAAATTCAACCGTGGGGCGCACTTGTTATTTGTACAGGGTTAGCAGTTGTGTACTTTTAAAGTATCTGCGGGCCCTGTACAGTACGCCCAGTTTTTGGGAGGCTAACTTTACTCTGGCTTCGATGGAGCCCCCATACCTGAGCTGGTCACTTAGGGTTACACCAAGCATATCAATGGAGGGCCTGTTCGGAAGATTGCTTTCGTTGAAAGAGACTAGATTTTCATTTCGACCCCTTTTAGACGTAATCAGACAAGATTGGGTCTTTGAAACATTAAATTCAACGATATTATTTTTACCCCAAGAGAAAACACTCTCGAGGTCCATTCTTTGCTTCAAAGCCCTCCGAGCCGTTGGGGTTTGTGAGCCCTTTGGGGGCTTGTCAAACAAAAGGCTATCATGGACTGTACTGTCATCCGCGTAACAGTGAATTGGTGCATATGACAAAAGGTCGTTGATGTGCAACAAAAACAAAGTCGGAGACAGAACCGATCCCTGTGGGACGTCAGCATTTATTGAGTGTGAGGAAGAGGTGAAACCATCGACTACCGTCTGAATCGACCTCTCCCTCAAAAAGTCGGCAATCCACGTACACAAGGATGTGGGAAGTCCATAAGAAGGCAGTTTGTAGACAAGTCCTCGGTGCCAAACACGGTCAAAGGCATTGGAAATGTCCAGTGCAACCGTTTGGGTCTCACCAAAACGTTCCAGGCACCGCCCCCAAACATGCGTCACATACGCGAGAAGATCACCGCACGAGCGGTTCCGCCGGAATCCGTATTGACGGTCGTTAATAATTTTATTCTTCTCGAGGTATGTGAGCAGTTTGTCGTTGATCACACGTTCCATCACCTTAGACAGAACTGATGTGATCGCTATGGGGCGGTAGTTGGCCGGGTTGGAGCGGTCACCCTTCTTTGGAATAATAGGATGGATAACCGCTTTTTTCCAACCATAGGGCACAGAGCCAGTCTTCAGGGACATTTTAAAAAGCTTCGCCAAAATTGGAGCTATTTCTGCAGCGCACCTCTGCAGTACCAGGGCAGGTATTCCATCAGGCCCACTAGCTTTATTAACATCTAGCCCTCGTAAAACTATAGAGCTAAACTTAAAACCCATCTTTTCAGACAGTCGTATCCATAAGTTAAAAAAAAACCTTTCACCTTCGCCTTCGCGGCTCGCAAAATTGTAAATTACTAAGTGTGTAAAAATAAATCAAATTCTTAAAATTCTCCAGACTTTCAAAATAAACATTACCTCAACTTTGGCAGTAATCTTCTTATAAATATAAATGTAAAACCAACAGTGATGAGGGTAGCAAGGGTAAAGTCATGCAATGTCCAGTGTATTGAATATAATGTCCTCCACGTGCAAAGTCGTATCTTCCCCAAACATAAACTTTCTAATAAAGTGTGTTTTATCGGAAGTGTCCTGCAGGTAAGTATGTTTCTGTATCTGTTTGTAAATAATAAAATTAGATAGAGCCTAAGATTCATAATAAATTTATTGTAAAGCGCCCTTGAGGTGATTTTTCACAAAAACGGTGCTCTATAAATTATCCAATTATTATTATCTCTACAATTAATAAATTAAAGTTCTCCGCGGCGTCTATCTGTCTGTTCGCGATACACTGAAAAACTACTGAACGGATTTTCATGCGGTTTTCACCAATAGATAGAGTGGTTCGTGAGGAAGGTTCAAGTATTTAATTTGTCACGGTTTTGTGTAAATTGGTTGAAATATAATAATAATTGTTAGAAGTGTCGGAAAAAGTCAAGCCGCCAGGGAGCTTTCATCAAAAACACTGCCTTTTGAGATATAACAAAACAATGCATGGTGGGATATTCCTCTTTTATAGATCTACAAAAAAGTCCGGGATGGCATATATCTATCTTTTAAGGATAGTTTACTATACCCATTCTATCTTCTAAAACATATGGTCACGTACAACGCGATAAATGGAAAGCTATTTAGACGGATAAAGTTTAATCCTTATCAACTCAAAATACGTTAGTTACCTCAAGCATTTCATGCACATTATTATAATCTTTCGCACCATATATGTAATTTAAATGAATATCTTAGGAGTTATCGAATTCAAGCGCGTTACTCACACCGATGCGCGATGATGGGACTGGGATGATGGCATGCCCGTGGTTTTGATATTTTGGAGTAAAATTTCAAGGTGGCATGTTTGTTTTTTATTGTCTTGATGTAGATAGATAGATAATTAGATGCTTATTTTAATAAACTGAAGATGCTTTTGTTTCATTGAATTTAATCATGTCAATCAGAACAACAAAGTCAGTGACAGACCTCAAGTTTAATTTTGCTCATTATAAAATAGTGGAATAAAGCGCAAAAAGTTTATTTTTATCATTAAAAAACTTATGTAGCAGTGTATCACAGTGCTGCGGTAATTTTATAGCTAATGTTATGTATGCACTGGATCTTTTTCAAGAGAAACTCATTTAATAACTGTGGTTTTTAACAGCTTGGTTGCTCTACCTACACTATTTATGCTACCTGTCAATAGATGGCAGTAAATATCTACATACATTAATACTCCCCACTCCGCCTACCTACTCCGCCTCCTCCCCCTTCCCTCTCGCCACTCCACTCCCCACCTTCCCCCCTCCCGCGAACCCCCTCCCGAGGTCCCCTCCCCCTCAAGAGTTCCCCATCTCTCTCCCATCCCCCCTCCTTTCCCCCCCTCCGCCCACCCCCTTCCCCTTCCATCCATTATTTGTAAAAGAAAATATTTGAATACAACTATTGCCCAATAGATGGCGATAGTTTTTATAAACATCAAAATAATTTGTTTCGGTTTCTTATCACATCGTGAATCATTTTGAGGTTGATATTAAGGTCGTATTTTAAATTTGTTTTGTGTTGTCATTTGGTAGAATTGATTGGTGTAAGTGCTTAAGTAAGTATTTGAGAGAAATTTGTTGGAGGTTATTAATCCATATAACTGATTTATTATATCTTTGTTTTTTTTTTTGGTTGATTGAAAGTACCTACACATGATAATTTAACCATGCCTTGGCGAAGAAATAATATAGGACGCAAAAAGTCGTCTGCCAAAAGAGTTCGTTTAAGTCGAAGCAACGAAAATGATCAAGAGAGAGATGTTCGCTTATCGTTGGATCGTACGGTTCGTTTATCATTGGACGTTGAAAGGAATGTTTCCCAAAGAGCACGAGAATCGTCGGTGGATCGCACAGTTCGTTTATCGTTGGACCGTGAAAGGCATGTTTCCCAAAGAGCACGAGAATCGTCGGTAGATTGCACAGTTCGTTTATCGTTAGACCGTGAAAGGCATGTTTCCCAAAGAGCACGAGAATCGTCGGTAGATCGCACAGTTCGTTTATCGTTGGACCGTGATGGGCATAATGCTCAGAGAGAAACGGAAACACCTGAAGATAGACAACTCCGCTTACGCAGCGACCGTATTCGGCACAGAAATTTAAGGAATATTATACAAAATACTAATAGATGGACAATGCAATGAATTACGATTGGACAATTGATTACAGAAACGATCCGGCGATTACCATAGGCTCTCCTTCCGTTGTTTGTCAATACTGCTCAGCTCTGAAATGGAAAGATGAGTCCAAGGGTATATGTTGTTCCAATGGTAAGATTAAACTAGACGACATAGTTGCGCCACCAGATCCTTTAAAATCACTTCTTGACGGAAATCACCCAAAACATATGGAATTCATACGTAATATTCGTCGGTATAATAACGCTTTTTCAGATGACATCATTCAAAAGCCAGCGGGTGGTTGAACACGGTTTTACGCCAACATTTAAGGTCCAGGGATAGGTTTACCACCTGGCAGGTAGTCTTCTTCCATATCGACCTGATGACCATAAATTTTAACAGATTTATTTTATTGCTGATCTAGAAATTCAAACAGCTACTCGATGTAATATAAACAGTACTAATACAAGAGATCAGATCAGATCTTTGCAAGACATGTTGCATTCACATAACAGATATGTACAATCTTTTAAAACTGCCATACAAAGTGTTCCACCTGATGTCCCAGACTACAATGTAATGATTCACGCCAACAAAGTACCTACTGGTACCGTGGACCGTGGACGATATAATGCCTCCTCTACAAGTAATGTAGCAGTTGTGATTGCTGGACAACAATTCGACAAAAGGGATATCGTACTTCGAAGTCGCGATGAGAATCTGCATAAAATTTCTGAATTACATCGCTCGTATTACAGCTTACAATATCCTTTGATGTTTTGTAGAGGCGAAGACGGATATTCAATTGATATTCCACAAGTTATTCCTGTTACTAGAGAACCAGTACAAAAGAAATTTTCATGTATGAATTATTATTTTTATCGTATAATGGAACGCTACAACTATTATAACGTATTACTAAGTTACGGCAAGTTATTTAATCAATATGTGGTAGTTCAGTATGCTAAAATTAAATCGGAACGGTTGGCTTTTATACGTAGCAATCAAACCAAATTACGCGCTGAAAGTTATGTTCAATCGCAGGATGCTTTGCTTTCAAATGAACATAGCAATGATATTGGACAACTGGTAATATTACCGTCATCTTTTACTGGAGGACCGAGGTATCTACATGAAAAGACACAAGATGCAATGACATACATTAGAAATTATGGAAAACCTGACCTCTTCATTGCAATGACGTGTAATCCTAATTGGCCAGAAATAAAAGATAACCTACGTTACAACGTTTTTCGGGTTAGCTTGTCTTATTATAAAAGTGAATCCTATGTCGTGCATTACTTCCGAACGACTGCACCAAATTCGATAATTCTTTTTTTTTTGTTTGTTATTTTCAAGAAAAAGTTTTGTATAAAACTACTGCTAAGCTCTGGTATTATGAAATTTGTTTAAAAAATTGCAATATGTGGCACGCGAGCTGTTTGAAAACTGAATGTACTGTGGGGAGGAGGGAAGGGGAAGGGGGTGGGTGGAGGGGGGAAAGGAGGGGGGATGGGAGAGAGATGGGGAACTCTTGAGGGGGTAGGTGACCTCGGGAGGGGGTTCGCGGGACGGGGGAAGGGTGGGGGTGGAGTGGAGTGGGGAGAGGTAAGGTGGCTTAGGCGGAGTGGGAACGCGAGAGGGGAAGGGAACGCGGGAGATGAAGGGGAGGTGGAAGGGGGAAGGGAACGGAACGAATGGGAAAGGAGACGCAGGGAGAAACAATTTCTTTATTAAATGGCATAGCAAATAGCAACGCATGCCGGGTACCAGCTAGTTATTATTAAAGATTAAATCACATTCTACAATGCCCTTATGATTCCCGCGCTAAGGCATAAGCCTTAAAACCAAAAGCTTATAAAAGCTTTTGGTTTTTTTTAAATTTCTTATCCATTTATTTCTCAAAGCACGCTGAATTCGTTACTCATTGGTAATTGAAACCAATTCGTTACTTTATACGCCACACTTCCCTTGCTGACCTTATGTCAAATGAGTAAATTATAAAATGCAGAGCATTGCAATTATTTTTTACAGAAAAGAGAATGCAATATCAACAGAAATAATAATATATTATAAAGGTCAGTAGAAAAATGCAATTATAAAAATAAAAATCAACAGAACAATGAAATCCACTAACAATGCTGAAACAAAAACTGTTTTTCTCTTTTCTGATATCCATTTTCGCCGTGATTTTACCAGTTAGAAGCTTATTTGAACAAAACCTTTGGACAAACCCACCAGAGGCCGCTCTTGTGCTTGCTGTATTTACCAGCACAAGACAACAGAAAACTCACAGACACTTAACAAAAAATCTTGCGCGTTGCATCCAAGGCGTACGAACAGAAGTGCTCTTTTGTATCATGTGTTAAATTTAACGCACGTGTTTTTACGCTGCTGCCTGTGTGAAGCCTTACCTTTACCGGCATGCGTTTATTCCTACACTAGCGCTCTCACGTCGAGCGGGTGACGTGCTCGATTCGATTTTACGCTGTTTACCGACTTGTGTTTATAAAATCGTAAACACAAATGCCATATATACGTTGATAATACCTCAAACAATACGAAATAAAAGTGAAACAAGTGACATATCAGGTGAATAAGTGCACGCTTCAAACGAAAGCTTGATTTTTAAGTAATCCAAGTGAAAATTACTGAAAAACATTTTTCGTACGTGTGACACTTGTTGAACTACTTTTTAACGGTGAATAAGTGTAAACAGGAAACTCAAAATCTGACTTTCTATTGATAATAAGTGCTAATTAGTGACTTTTGCAGAAGTTAGTACACGAGTTTAAAGTTTTCTTAGTTACGTGCTTGAGTTTTTACTCAACTTTGTAAAAGTTATTGAAGTTTTCAATCGTATAAACGAAAGTGACAGCATCCAATATTTGTGAGTTCGCCAAATAAATATTGCCTAATAATATAACGTATTGTTCTCAATCTCTATAATTATTAGAAAGTTCAATCACTCGGAAACTGCCGGATGGGAGTCGATCCGACACGTCCGCTAATTTTTGTTTAAAAAATTTCCAAACCGCGAAATTCTTGCGATTATTTTGGCACTAAAGAGCTATTCACATAATCCCATTGAATTTTAATACAGTGTATTCGAGGAATCTTTAAAAATAGCTCGAAAGTTGATGGAAAGTTTTGTAAACATTGGACGATAATAAAAGTGAAGAGGTGTTGTTCAAATTGGATTTTCTTCAATCGATTTTATTGATGGTAAGAAACATTAAATTTGTTTTTAACAGTTTTGAATTTAGCTTGCATCAATTTGTGTACACATTTTTTTCTATTTAGATACCCTACTTACAGCCTTACAGTACATACTTTTTAAAATAACAATTTGCTGGAGAGTAAATTAGTATTAATTTATTAAAAGTAAGTACTTACCCAGTAATATCTACATACACCAAGGCACCATTTGGCTATCATGGGAGGTAGGTACTTAAAATCTTGCTGATTTTTAGTTTGATTTTTCGTATTTCTGTAGGAGTAAGAAGAAACGAATGAGCGCCTCACATTCCAGTATTGACTCACGCTCCGTTTCTTTTACATGTTTAAATCTTTACATGGTCAGATTTCACTGCACAAGAACTGGTCAATTTGTTTCCTCGTAAGGGTAGGTACTAAGTAGAGGGCAATACCCCAAACATAATTGCATTTCTCAAACACACACTTGCCAATTCAATCAATATAATAATAATTAAGAGGGCATTACCAGAGAAAACCAGAAATATGTCATTTTCAAATCAGATTTTAGACGTATTGACTCTTTTCCACAAAAAATTATAAATGGATATCAAAAGATTGTTCTTTTATCTAGCATTCGCATGTAATAAATTTTGAGATTTTTTTTAAATTTTTAGTATAATAAGGTTATTCCATAGGTCGTTGGCAGATTTGTTAAATTTTCAAAAAAGATTTTGTATTATACCACACCCATTTCAAATAATATAATCATGCAGTAAAATAAAACAATACATTATGTAGCAAACGCATGTTTTAGAATTTTAATTTTAGTCTCAATAAAATCATTAAAAAATATGTACGTACATGTGTTTCTTGACGAAAATTGGTCCATTTGAGTATTTATTTGCGCACTTATAAACTAATATATTTCAGATTTTTTTAACATTCTTATTAAATTTAGACATTATTGAAAAATGATAAATACTTATAATCAAAAAATAATTACAAAAAGTATATTATTTTAATAGTTTTATCATCACGCCTTTCAGCATTTTTGGATGAATTTATAAATTAAAGCTAATTTGGAATGAAATAAATTCGATATTAAGTTATAATTTTAAAAAGCTGGTACGGAGAATAATTAATCTTTCTCATTGTAACCGCCCTGCACGATCGTAAGAACAACTTTCGACGAAATGTGGATTTTCGTCCGCTGGCTGGTTAAACGCTCTTAATGCAATAATTAAAAACACTTTGTTTTTACCACAATAAACTTTATTAAAAAGTCGACATGTTTCGAGAACGGTGCTCTCTTCATCAGGACATATAATGTACATTATTGTGTAAAAACAAAGTGTTTTTAATTATTGCATTAATAAAATGGTGCCACAAAGTGAATTTTCAAAATTTTAAGAAATAATAATAATTACCCATATCACATGAATATTGGTTTCACAGTGCTTTTTATGTTTTGTTCAATATTTTCCAATAGGTTTGCTTGACTTTTGAAAGTTTTCGAATCAACAGTGCTGGGCAGTAACTACGACTTAATTTAATGGTGCCCTCTCCCATCGTAGGTTGGATATCATCAGGGCTAACTTAGCCTGCAAGCTTCAGCCCGAAATAATTCACGTAACATAAGCTTCGAAGTCATGATGTGAGATTATCATTTGAATCAGTGGCGTAGCTAGCATGGGTGGCACCCGAGGCGCATAACATGGTGTCACCCCCCCACCCAATTTCGACTTCATAAAAAAACATTACTACCTAGTCAAATGTGTAGAGAATTGGTCCGTCCTGGAGTGGTGTGGGGGCTAGAGAATTTCAGAGATATAAATTTCTCCATAAATGTAGGCTATTTTCGCCTATAAAAAACCGTCAGATACAAAATTCTCCCGTTTCGTGGCACTCCACGGGGAACCATAGAGCTATGAAAATATAAATATCAGACCGTTTTCAATATTTTTGTGACAATTTTTTCCACGGTCGGGTGTCACCCCCCATCGGGTGGCACCCGGGGCGGACCCCTCCCCCTAGCTACGCCACTGATTTGGATACACTTGTATTTATCGCTAATCATGATGCCACCAAGATATTGGTATTTTCATACTATTCTTACAGCGCCCTTGAGGTGATTTTTCACAAAAACGGCGCTTCATAAATTATCCAATTATTATTATTCTATCCAGTACCTACCTAGAATTATGCATTTTTTAAACCATTCTATAAAAAAATTCTAAATAGTTAAGAGTACCCTGTTTATTTATTTATTTATTACACGCCCTGGTGGGCTTTTCTTATAAATTTTTTTCGAACTATTTGTATCAAAGTAAATACTTAAAAATTTAAACAATAAAGAAAATATAAAGATAATGGCAAAAAACAAAACACAAAACAAAATACATAGATACAAATATAAGCAGAAACTAAGAATCCTCACGCGTATAATTAAATTTAAGGATTCTTCAAAACAATATAGTAGTAGCATAGAAGTTATTTGGTAGGTACAAAGGTCTATTTGTGTGTTAAAGAATAAAAGTGATAGAATATACAACATTTATACCGATTAGTTTTAATATGAAATATATCGCCCAGATTAGAATATTTATTTCCGAGACTGTGAAGTCTCGGAATAGGAGAATTTTGATAAGCTAGTATCTTGGTGTTATTGAAGTCAAAGAGTAATAAATGTCGTCATAATTTTTTGGGAACATGGATATTGATAAATTGAAGTAATTCAGCAGATACTTTAATAGTACACAACTGCTAACCCTGTACAAATCGCAAGTGCGCCCCACGGTTGGGACAGTCTATTTTGTAATGCAGTATTTTATGTAATAGTATCAAATCTGTGCTTATTCTTCTTTCCGAAAGTTTCAATAGTGAGATTTTATCCAGGAGGTATATAGGTATATTATCAAATATTCAGATTATTTTGAGTATGCGTCTATAACATATCCACTTTTCAAAGGCTTCTAACTTTTACCCACCAGATATTTTAACAAAAAACAAAGATTAGATGAAACCAAAAAGCTTAGTTAGGTAGGTACTGTTTTTTGTACATAAATAAGAACCCTTCGTTAATTGACGTGTCACAACTATCTTATCACGTGCTAATGGCTCGTGCCCTCAACAATACTTTTTATCAAAAATGATCCTTCAAAAATGCTACCTCACTTGAGTGGACCCATAAAGACAGCCTTTTAAATACCCCCTATTATCTGTCTCTAATTCCACCAGATAACATTCCAGATTCCAGACCCACCAAATACCAAATTCAACACCATGTTTGAATTCCAAAGATTGCATTACCAATATTGAATACAAAAATAATTATATCGCATTTCGAATTGTTCCCGTCTCAGTTTATTATTGCATACATTCCACATGTTTATGAAAGCAACACCTACACAGAAAATGGATAAGATAATTTAATAATGTTGAATGAGCGGAATGATAAATATTGATTTTAATTACAGGAGATATTTTCGAGATTTGCATACATTAGGGCAAAGCTTGATGTGAAATTATTATTTTTAATTAATCTTTACAACGAATCGGTTTACATTATGAATACCAAAAAATATTATTTGTATAAATTGAATGTTTTACTATTATTTTGCTTGATTAAAATTAAAATGAAGTTAATAATTACTTTGTAAAAAAAATAAGTGTAAACCACTCAAAAATGCAGTTTTTCATTAGAAAGTAACTTTAAAAAATACAACTTTATGGCTAAGATCATCTGTAACAGTTTCCCTTGATTGTTATTTGTTTTTCTTATAAAATTATTCACAAAATAAATAAAAACCACATTTGAGCTTAAATCGATCGTTTCTAGGATCCGTTTGCCAAGCGATTTTTATGCGTATTACCCAAATTCGTGGTGATATAAGACATACTAATAATAAACAAATTTTGGTTTGTGAATTCCTCTTATATGTTCGTAGGAATGCAAGCAAAGATTTTAATGAAAGTGGATTTTTAGGTACACTTATTTTAAGGCGCCGCTGCCCGCATTACTACTGATTTCTTACGTATCTCCCTTATACATTTGAAGTTTGAAGCTCTTAAAAAATATATGTTATTTTTTAAGCTAATGTCTAGATGCTCCCCACGCTGAAACGCAAATTATATGAAATTCCCTCGATAGAAAAAATCGCAAAGTATGCTCCAAAAATGATTAAAAACAAGTCTGTTTCTATTATCTTATAAATTATATTTGTGAAAAAAATTCACAATGTTTCTTTAAATGATGCGAAGCCTCCCACAAGATTTTTGCTCTATTTTAAACGAGTCGTGTTGTATTAAACATTTTCGCATTTTTCGCATCGATTTAAATGTTAGCGCTCTCCATCTTATTCTTTTCGAGCCCGGTTGCGGCGCCTTAAGCACATTTTTCATGGAAAATATCACCTCACGGGCGCTTTACTATGCTAGGAAAACTTCATTTTTAAATTGTACTTATTTTATACTAGTCTTCAGAAATAAACTTTGTGAAAAAGGTAAAATTAAAGAGTTGTATAAAATTAACTTCTTCGAGAAATAAAAAATAACACCACAACAGGAGGCAAATAATACCGTATACCGTATCGGAAAACCATTAAAAACCACTCTATTTTATTCGTTTTCGGCAAGCGTTGCAAATAAAAATAATATCGTCTTCTACCAAAGAGAAGATCATTGATTTTATTTATTGATGGCTCCATTATGAATGAGTAAAAGCACCGGATTCTGGACATCTGGACGCGAGCGCACATTTGAATGTAAGTATGTATGCACCCCGATAGTGGTTAAAATTTATTAGATCGCCCTCAGTCCATTCTTACCCCACAATCACTTTAAAATCATTCTACTGTACTTACGACGAGAATCCATAACTTTATGTAGTAAAATAACATAATAATGAATATTTTTCATAATCATCATAGTACCTAAATACAATTAATATTTTTTCGTTATTCCTCTTTCGATCTCCTGTACATGTGGGTACATTATACCTACATAATATTTTTTGAAAATCTGAAACCTTTGACATTAACAGGACAGGTGACTTAGGTTGGGTTGGTTTCACATAAATTCAATTATAACATTGTCATCAAATGACCATTCAGCGACATTTTGTTTTTTGATGGGTAAAAGGTTTCAGCTTTTGAACAAATTGGGATCTGTAGAAGAGGACAACTATCATGCTTGTCAGTTTATTACAATTTGATAGAAAGCTGAAACGCACCTAGAATCGGCGTTTAGCGGGGACCTTTCAAATGTAAAAAAAAAAAACAAAATGACATCTACATTTTTTACTCAAATATGCTCAGAAATCGCTGGTTAAAATCCTTCAAATATGTGCTATAACATCCTATACATTCATGTCTATTTGTGTCTAGATAAATACAAGTATTGGAATAATCAAAAATGTTGTTTATATTTAAGATGAAGTATATCTCCCAGATCAGGAGAATTTCTCATTTGCGAAGAGACTGTGATAACCACAGTGTTCTGGTGTTATGTCGGCAAGTTCCTTTGGGTACACGGACATGGATTAATTGAAGTAATTCAGGACAGTCAATTTTTTAATGTCGTATTTTATTTTATTTATTTTAGATAAAGTTGACAGCAAATAATCAGAGATTACATATTAATACAATTATAAGATAGAAAAATTAAACAATACAACTTTGTATAAACCACTTATATAATGCGTAAATCCGACTTGGTTTCTGAACAAACGTTCCTTCTTCAGGGAAAGCTTTTAATAATTTGACAGTTTCGAACAATGTTTTATTATGGTAGGGGTGGAGCCGTTGCTAGTTTGTAGATTGGGTGGGTAGGTATTAATGTAGAGTGGGTGGGTAGGGGATCAAATCCATGATTGGGCTGTAAGACAATATTTTTTGTTTGTTGATAATTGATTCATTATTTTTAAGGGATTTTTTAATTTTCAAGGCTTCTAAGTTATCTAAACGTTTTCCTTTATGATTAATATGAAGAATATTTATCCTTGTATTTTTTTCAAAACTATGGTTATTTTCAATGATATGGTTAGCGAATTCAGAAAAAAATAAAAACGTTTAAGAGAGTTAATTATGCCAATTATGAACTTTCCACTGATAAAGTGTGACATTGTAAGGATGTTTTCTTAATTAATTTATTTTTTAGTTACAATATATGAAAAGGGGGGGGGGGGAGAACATAGAAATAGGATTAAGAGGCAAAGGATGGGAATAAATAGGGATTGAACTTTCTAGTTTGAGTCATTTTCCTTAGTGAGTTTTCGTTTTATGTCATAAAGTCGAGTTAAAAATGTCAATGTGGTAATAATTTAAGTTAAATGAGCGTATGGATCTATAGATAAATGAGTTCTGTTTGGAGTTGGTCTTGCAAAGAGGGAGATTAAAATTTTTAGAAAAACTGCAATCACCATATACAATTCAATTATTGCTCCACACTTCAACTACTGCTCAAGTATACTTTTCATATGTAACGAAAGAGAACAAAATAAGTTACAAATTCTCCAAAACAGGGAAATGAGAATAATTCTTCGACGAAACAGATTTTCAAAAATAATTAAAATGTTAAAGGAACTAAATTGGTTAACCGTGAAACAGATGCTGACCTTGAACACGATGGTATTTATCCACAAAATATTGAACAACACGTTACCAAAATACTTCTCAAAAAAAATTGTATACAACAAGGACATTCACAGATATAACACAAGGACGTGCAAGGAAATTAGGCTACAAAAAAAGGACAAAGCGAATACGCAGAACAGTCTACTGTACAAGGGAATGAAGTTATATATCACACTACCAGAAACTTTAAAGTCCACACCAATTGGAAAGTTCAAGATGTATTGTAGGAGCTACATAAAACTTGAAAAAATATAGTGAATATGAAATATTATAATTAATTAGAAATTTGTAAACTTAAATGTACAAATTACTAAAATAAAAATTATTATTATTATTAAAAGTAAGCGACTTTCTGCTGTTGCGATTTGGAACATGGAATGATAGGCTTTGAAGATCAGGACAATCGATTAATTTATGTGTAATTTTAAATAACATTACCGAATCTGCTATATTTCCTCGACAAGTTAACGTCTGTATTTTGAAGAACTTTGCAGAGTCTTCATTACTACCGTGAGATCGAAAAGAGCGGATATTGAGATACCTCAAAAATCTATTTAGAACGCTTTCAATTGCGTATATTAAATCTGTGTTTATTCTTCTTTTTGAAAGTTTCAATAGACACATTTTATCCAGGAGGTAATTATAATCAATGTTTTGTATTGGCTGTATAATGATGCAATGACAATTCAAGAACGATTCTACTAGGTGATGGTTGTTATTTTTACGTTTTACACCGTTTCCAGGTTAATTAAGACTGGGAAAGACTACATCCAACGAGAAAGTATACCTGATCTAGCCCCACCGCGCCAACAGTTCCCAGAGTTTCGAGCTAATTGGTGCGGACATTGTTTTGTATTTTTATGCCAGCATAATTATGTTACTAATAATAAACATTGTCTTCTTTCCACACGAAACAATCGTCTCGGTGAATCTGGATTACTACTATCTTATTTAGATTAATCTTTTCGGATTCGCAGCACTGAAACAACTGTAGTTTTGTTTTCTTGAACGTGGGCGTGAAAGAACTGCACATAATTTGTCAGAGGCTTGTGTTATGTGCATGCTGCTGATATATCTGTTGTAACTTCTCGCTCTTTCTCATAAACGACAGATGAAACGGAACGAGAGATCACAAGTTACAACGGATTTCTCAGTAACAGGATCATTGAATTATGTGCATTTCTGCACATTCAAAGTAGGTACCTAATAGTAAAAAGATCACTTCGTTTAAATTTGAAAGTAGCCATTCACAGTTTTAATATTCAATTGCAGTCTATATTCCATTCGTTTTTTTTTATAAATATGGTCCCAAATACTCACGACTGTCCAGGCATGAGGGAAGATGACAGGAAAGAGGAAGGTTTGGAAATACCTGGTTATTCAGATTTGGTCACCAAACAAGGCTGTAGTCATTTCAAGTAACTACAATTTGGAGACGGGTATGGGTACCGCTGCCTCGGGAACCATTTCTTGGTAACCGTACCTAACACCCCTGCCATAGGTCACACCGACTGGTTCGCTACGTTTGGTTCATTGGCTGGTTTGTCTACGTCAAGACCCAAGGTGTCGGATATGTTTGCTTATCTACTGCGTGATGGGCCGAATCGGGATAGACGGGTTGAGGGAGACCTTTAAACCTCTCCAGCCGAACTATCTCGATCCATCTCCTTGCACCGCAGAGGGAAAAATCGATTTGTAAATCCGTCACTCCTGGATACACCAAACCCCATATTCCTACCCACCCCTCACACCTTTGCCCTTCCCAGAACTTCCTCTTCTTCCTTTCCCTAAAAAGACCCTCTACACAACATCCCCAAAGATGATACAAGCCCTGAGGAACCTCTCAGGAATCCTCAGGACCTCCTATGTGGGGCTATTGTAAAAAAAAAAACAAAGTTTTGTTTCTGAATTTTGTTCATTCACCAGATGATGCTGAAAGTGCCAACCATTTTGAACCAAATCCAATCTCTATACAAAATAGCAACAACAATGGCCCTCACAAATAATAACGAAATGATATTGCATAGTCTACAGACGAAGATTCTAATAAGAGTCATGAAAGAAAATGGCATATTTGAATACATAATATCTGAAAGACAAGCTATGCTTTTTCTTTCTTGTTCGTTGATTGGGAAGGAGTCCCTTTTGATGCTACACATGAAATGATCAATATAAATACACAAATAAAATAATTTATTATACAAGTTCAATTTTATGTATGCAAACAGTATCCTCAACTCTTCACCCCAAGGCACTTGTGTATTCCTGGCATAATAATATTATTTACTGCTGTACGTTGAAAGCCTACAACTCTTAAAGCGTATGCAAGAAGTGTCTTCGTAAGGACATTTTGATTTTAAGATGGCCTCAACATTTCCAACACATCTTCAGAAGAACTGGAGAAGATGTAATATATTATTATAAAGGACAGAGACTGACATTTCTAGAATATAAATGAACTGATTATCTGCTAGGCGCATCGTGCCAGGACTATTTAAATATTGTTGTGAGGAACAAAACACATAAAAATGTGATTTATTTTTAACTATTGCCTTGTGGTGCTTGTCGCAAATCACGTCCACTTATCCTGGGTTCATGCCCCGATAAAAAATATTATTCTTCGGTGTCCCCACTTATTGTGCAGTTTCCCTAAAGAAAAGACTTCGTCAAAAATTTTCAGCAATATCACAATTTTTGAAGTAAAATTTGAAAAAAATGGTAATGAAATATTACATAAAAAGAAAAATTATATTTGCAGTTAGATTGATCTAGAAATTTTAGTCAGTAAAGCTGTGCAAATAAGCATTGCGCTCACTTACTTATCTCATTTTTTTGACGGGCAAAGGATTTCAAGCTACGTAACTCATGATGTCGTAAAAGATATAGTTGAAAATATGAATTCCATTCTCGAAATTTCAGACGGAAAAAGCTGTACAAAATTTTTCATAACGACAGAGCTCACCGTTTGAAAGCTTTCAGTGGTACACAGATTGCTGCTTTATTCCTTTATTGTAAGGGCTTATTTTTTTAAATTTTATATGAACTCCTCACTACATTCCTATTTCCTATACCTGTTAGTTGAACTCCGATCTCATTTCCATCCACAGAGCACGCGTTCCAAATCCTTACAAAACAGTGCTTCCTGATGTACCTACTACAGGTCGCTCCGGGACAGGATTACTTCTGTCTGTGGTGGTACAATCTTAATAAATGTTAATCGCGTTTACCATGAGTACCATTTACGTTTACCATAGGTATATATTCATAAATAATAATAATAATAATTGGATGAATTCTATAAGCGCCATTTTCGTGAGAAAATCACCTCAAGGGCGCTTTAAAAATTCATTTATACATTTAATCTATACCTATATCAAATTTGTTATCGGCTTAATAATCTACAGCCAGTCAATTTGCCTGACCAATTGAAAATTCATTCATGGGAAATAAGTACACATCGACATACATACTAGTTCCATGGGAATATACATGATTGCTAAGTATTTTGCTTTGAAACCTTCATTATTTGGTCATTCCGATCGCATCCAACAATACAATGTTCAATCGTGCAGCATTGTTACTTCGTCTGCTGGATTTGTCCATTGACCAAAACCTATTAGCCTGATTGAACAACATGGCTGATCATCTGATCAATCGATATGTTAAATCCACTACATTAAAGGTTGAATTACAATGCAGCCTTGTAAATCCAAACCGACAAAAACTCTGGTGGCATGAAATTAACACAAGTTTTCTATGCGGAATTGAATGGAAGTTAATTTGGGAGGTGAGTATGGGTACCGCCGCCCGGGGAACGATTTATTATATAACCAACACCCCTGCCATAGGTTACGGTTTGGTGATGATAAGGTTTGTCTAGGTCTTGGTGGCCAATGCATTTACCCATCTACTGCGTGGTGGGCCGGATCCGGAGAGATTGGTTGAGGGAGACCTAACCTATCTCTCTAGACCTAACCTATATCCCTAAGATCTCTCCAGTCGGACTCTCGACCCACCGCCTTGCACCGCAGTAGGAGGGATGGTTAATTTTTTGTTTTTTTTTCCATCCGTCACTCCTAGACACATTGACCCTCAGATTCCTACCCACCCCTCATCCCTTTTTTTTCGCAGAACTTCATCGCCTTCCTTTACTTTAAAAGACCCTCCACACAGCATCCCAAAGATGAAATAGGCCTTGAGGGAATTATTTTCCTCGGGACCTCCTGTGTGGAGCTAATGTAAAAAAAAAATTCAATGGAACTATTTAAATATTGTTTCGTCATCTTTATCATGAACGATGGAGCTTTGAAATATCCACTCATGTGTCGATATCTACTGAGCAAATCTATTTTTTATTTTAATTTTATTTATTTATTTATTTAACGCCCAATGGGCTTTTACATTTTGGTAGTACAAATAATTCATGACAGATTATTTAAGATTATTTATGACAGATTATTTATTATTGAGCGGCGCAACGTTTCATTCCCAGTGATTTATAACGGGCTTTAAAATAATTGTATTTTTATTTATGTCTGACTAATTAAGTCATCGTATTTAAATTTATTTTTCTTATTCGGATCGGGAAATTACCTTTGCTTTGATAAGGTACCTCCAAGCGTCCCTATCTTGCGCTCCTTCAATGGCCTCGTTCAATTGCAGGCATAGTCTCTCCTCGCACAGCTTATTAAGGCATGAAATTAAATAATTACGACATCTAATCACGCTGTCAAAAAAATTAAGTCTAATTTGGAAATGTAGTCGCCGAAAAAGTCCATGAAACTAATTTTAGATAAGCGAAACGAACGGAAAATCAATAATGATCGGTTTTACAAATTTGTTTACAGTTTGAAACTTTTTTATACGATAAAAATCATTACGTTTGCTTTTAGTGTTGCGCATACAAAGCGTATTACTGTCAAATTAAATTTAAAATATGAGAAGTGATGACTTCATGATGGCTTTATAAAAATACTAAGATATAAATTGGATGACTTGTAAAGTCCCGTTCTAGTGAAACATCGCAAACACTGATCAATCATTTAAGATAGTTTCACATGGCACCTTTTAGGTGAAAAATCACCACAATTGCATTACAATTTACTAAACAATAATTAGTATGTATAGTTCTAAACACGAAACTAATTTGAGTATTTATAACCCAACACCTATAACTAATTGAAAACTAATTATTAGTAACTTATAACTAATGACTTTAAGAACAATTTAATAACTCATTCCTAGATAACAAATGTTACCACTCGCTCATTAATATATGTGAATGCAATTTCGTTGATTAATATGTATGAAATTGTCTGCTAGAAAACATCCAGAGTTGAAGATACTTCCCCACCTTCCCCATCTCCTTCCCTTTCCCACTACCTTCAATTAACTAACTAACCATTACGCCGTTTACGTAGGCAGAGACGACAAACAACTCGATTTTGGCGCACACTCCTTGCCTCATTCACATTCATACATCATCTCAAATATGCTCTTCTATTATTTTCACTCTTGACATGACCCGACCCAAGTATTTGATTCATTTGGTCTTGCCATGTCTTCCTCTGGCGTCCCCGACTTCCTCTGCCTTCTTCTACCATAATACTTCTACACAAAAGACTAGACGATTGGGGATACCACAGTCTCACTGACTCCAGGTGGGAGCAGTTGGGACTCTTGTGCGGTATTCACATAAAAAACTAATTGAAGACGTACGTGTTACTAGTAATTTACAACTAATGACTTTAAAATTTATTGGTTAACTCATTTCAACATAAGAAAATCGTACTACTCGATCATTAATCAATAGTGATGTACGTATAATATTAGAATGATAATGATAATAGTATAATTTGTAGAGCGCCGTTTTTGTGAAAAATCACCTCAAGGGCGCTGTACAATTTATTGTAAGTTCCTTAGGCTCCATCTAATTTTGTTATCATTATCATCATTACATAGTATAAAATGAAGTCGCTCAAAATGTATGTGCGCATAGCTCTTTCAAACTACGCAACGTATTTTCATGCGGTTTTCACCAATAGATAGAGTGATTCAAGAGGAAGGTTTATATGTATGATACATGCTTATTATCGTAGAGAAAAGCCGAGAAATTCAAATATTCAATTCAGGCAGCGGGCAGCGGGCAGCTGGCAAGCGGGTGGTGTGGATTTTATAAAGGTTGGGTAATGGCGTTGTGTTTCGTTAGCCACAGCAACGTGTGGCCGGGTCTGCTAGTTTAGAGATAAAAGGCAAACAGATGTTTGTAATTTCACTGAGATATTGTCTGCTCGAAAACATACCCAAAACACCATTGGTACAAACATATATAAAATAATCGAAATTTAATTCGTCTAGATTACTTATACGAGGCGCGTCGCTTCGATAGATTGAAGTAGTCAAAAATACTCAAAAGTGATTATTTAATGTGGTATTTCCAATGAAGAATACTCATATGAAACTCAATCCTTATTAGAAACGCATTATATTTGTCTTTAGTGGCAAGTCATAAATGTAAATCTCTCATCTCGCTTCAAGTGACTAAAACTAATCGTCCACTTGAGACAAATTAACTTCTTGGATTCGTAGGCCCAACACATCTTCCTCTGGCCTCTGCAAGACAATGCCCAGGCTAATGCTTCATCACTCAAAATGACACTTGGTTCAGTCAAGGAATTTAAGGTTGAAATTTGATACACGTTACAGGGCGTAACAGATTACAGCCCTGTGTTTCTGACTCGGTACATCTATCCATCATATAATGGACGTGGGAGACGTAGTATGGTAGAGCATTTAAAAGCATTTATACAACATATTTATTATAATTTTAACGTCATTTTTATTGCATCATTTTTGCGTAGCGTTAACTCTAGTGTAGTTAAATTCATATCTTAAAAATACTTCAATATCCACAAAGAAACACTAACTGTCTTCATATTTATTTACAGAAGTCGATGAACAACTGCAACAAGAGTACCTAGATAAATGAAATTTTTCATATTTTGAACAATAAACATGTTCTTTATACTCTTTGTTAACTGCTTCGGGCTCATCGATATTACGAGATAGGACTGATTTAAGAGTTTGACCTTTATTGTTTATTATTGAAGTGAGAGTTGAATTTTTAGTGCTGTTCATATAGTCATGCAGGAATGTTTGTGGCTTGATACTTCGAAAACACGATCTTACAACTTAATATCTCGACTTCATTACATAGCATAACATTTATTAACCATTTTAATTACCCAGTTAGGGGGCATACATTAATAACGTGAGCTCAAAATGGGGGGGAGGGGTCCAGATCTCAATTAAACCGGGGGGGGGGGTCAATAAAAATATCACTTCAACTTTAAAAGAATATGCTCGTATATTATTATAGAGATAATATACAAATTATAAAATTGTTTCTGAAGTGTGCCAATTTGTCCGCTGAAAACATATAACCACGCGGGCGCAGACCCAGAAAAACTCATGCCACCATACCCCACCCCGCCCCATAGTATCCCATTACGCCCCCCCCCCCCCCCCGCTGACGTAAATATCAGGTCAACAGATATTTTATATTTAGATCAACGTGGGGGTGGCGTGATGGGATAGGATAGTGCGGGGTGGGTTTCTTTGGGGCTCCGCCCACGTTGAAAACCTTTGCATTTTTTCCACGGTAGCGGAGCACCCCCACTACCTACGCTGATCTCACGTGAGGGGGTGGGGGGATCCCACCAAATCTTACTTAATCTCACCAAGGGGGGGGGGGGGAAGTCTAGATTATAAAAAAAAACTGATCACGTAATTAGTGTATGCTTAGTAGGGAAATAATCTCGGGTTTAACTGGGGAGCTAGTCTATTTATCTACTAATATAATATAAATAGAAGGTATGGTTTATTAAGATATTGCGATATCTAAGATATTAAAAATATTGTAAAATAAGTAAAAATACATAGAATAATTATCGATAATCAATCAATCTATTGGTTTTCGACAAAAATGTAGCGTTTTAAATTTAAAATAGCTTTTCCACTTTTTATTAAATCAGGTAAATCATTAAATACTCGTAGCTTAGAGTTTAGTCTATGTGTGTCGTCGTGATGTTTGTAACATTCTACAACACAATGGAAGTGACAAAGGTGTGGTGTGGAAGTGATAAAAACATTTGTTTATTATAATATAAATAATGCAATAGTTTTCAATGTGAACATAAGTTGCGACAGTGAGGTAGCGACGACAGTGACGAGCTACCAAGAACAATGAGATTACTATATAATGTCAACTCCAAGCACCTTTATTATTTCTGTAAGCATATGTAGAAATGTAGGGGTACCTACTTACCAATGCGTAAATAAATTAGCCATTAGGGTTACCGGATGCAAAGATGGAACCAATGCACACAGCATCAGGTGTAGTAAACATATTATTTTTCTTTTTTTTTAATCTAGTGCTATAGCTTGCAATAGCACCGGTCGGGTAGAGTCAGTTATTATGATGTTTTGTACGTGTTGAGCTATTTGATAACGTGATATTACGTATAATATGGTTACCCTAGCCGTGATGTGTCTGGTCTATTTATCATGTGTCATTTACACGATGACACACAAATTGTTGCTGAATGCAAAATAAACACGTTGTTTGTATTACAAACATTCCTTCGTGATTCATGTGTAAATAGTAGGATGGTACAATCACATACTGCCTTCGTAAAGCATAATTATTCATTTTTTCATCAGTTTTACGTATCTACCTACCAAATAAAATCGTGTAAAAAGTTAAAGTGTTAATTGCAAGTTAAAAGAAATAAGTAATTATACAGATTTGAAATTTTCACAGCCAAAAACAATATGTGTGACATATTTTAAATTTTTTTTTTTCCTACAAAACGATTTATTTTATTTTATTTGAATACCGCACAAGAGTCCCAACAAAAAGAGTTCTACAAAATAGAAATATTAAAGAGTTCTAACAGCTAACAGCTGTCTGGAGCCAGTGATACTATTGCATCCCCAGTATGGGTATATTGTATCTCGCCATATTTCATCAAAAATGTACAAAAATATTTCTTACCCTTTAACTAACATATTTATAATGTCGCCAAAAGAAAGTAAATTTCCTACAAAGTTTAAAGAAGCAATTATAATCCCTTTTCACAAAACAGGCTCAAAAATTAACATTGAAAATTACCACCCAATCTCAATACTAAACTTTTTGAGCGTATTGTCTACGATCAAATTTGCACAACAATTGTTCGCAATATACAAAACCAACAACACGGATTTCTTCGAAAAATATCAGTACAGACAAACTTGGTAAATTTTACGGAATATTTAACGAGCAATACGGACAATAGAAACCAAGTAGATGTAATTACGACAAATTAAAAAAAAAAAAATCTTATTTTAGTAGTACCACCATATAAATTTAACTTTCTCCTAGATATATTTTTGATTGTTTGTTATTGCTAATGTTTTATGTACATATTATATACATTTCTTGTTTAATTACTCCTATAAACTTAAAATATATTAAGTTTAAATCTCTTCACAAGTTAAACACTTAAGTTTGTGACAAGGATTTTTTTTAAATAATTCTTAAGTTATTAACAAGTTTTCCTCTCCTAAATACAAGCATTTGCTTTCTTAGGAGAGTGTATAAAATATATAAGCTATATTATGTTTATATTATGAAAATGTAAATGAAATAAATATTAATAAAAAATAAAATAAAATAATCTACACTGATTACTCTAAGGCCTTCGATAAGGTAAACCATTTCATCCTAATTCAAAAATTAAAACAATTAGGCATTCATGGTGACTTACTCCGGTGGCTCACTTCATACCTTTGGAGTAGACTTCAAAGTGCGTCAATTGAGGTATCAAAGTCCAGTTTCTTTTCTGTACCCTCCGGTGTACCTCAACGAAACACAACGCCATCTACTGGATGGTTACCCAACCTTTATAACCAAGTGTTATTAACTCACACCACCATCTGTTAGTTTGCATACAAATCAAATACACACCGCCCGCTTGCCAGCCCGCTCGTCCACCACATACAGACGTTCTCCTTTAATTATACATTTCAACCAATTTACACAAAACCTTGACAAATTATATACCTAAACCTTCCTCATGAATTACTCTATCCATTGGTGAAAACTGCATGAAAATCCGTTCAGTAGTTCTTGAGTTTATCGCGAACAGACAGATTGACGCGGCGGAGGACTTTAATTTATAATATCTTCTTCCTTGCACTGTCCCAACTTATAGGTAGGCTGTTGGGGTCGGCTGTACTTTAGTTTATAATATTATTATTATTATTATAATATATTTAATCTCTTCATATTATGTAGAGATTAAATACATATTATGTAGAGATTAAATAGATAGGTACTTGCAAGCAAACTTCTAGATTCATACCTACGTCATTGGACCTCGTTAGCGATATGTATTCTAAAAAAATACTGAAGCGTTTTTTTTCTCTACCAGAAATACGCTTTATTTTATGTGTTGTTTTTTTACAATGCAAATGAGTTCACTGAACATGACTTATTTTCTTCACAATACAATCATAGTAATATATTTTAGAACCCCAAGGCTGGAGGTCTTTTGTCCTTGCGTGTTTTGAAAAATGGCAACGCTTACCTTATATTTCCTTAGCCACCTCGCCTAACAATGCGTTTGTTTATAATTTGTTTGCGTAAATCCAGTAATGCTTTATTACATTGCGGCGGTTAGTCATTGTTCGAAACGCAGTGTTCTTGGGAACAATGAATTTTTTACTAAACCCATTACCAATAGGTAGCTGGAGGTATGACGATAAGTCACTAAATTTATCCCAAGGAATAATTTTTCAGGTATGTATAATTAATTGAATTTGATATTCTATGCAATTACACTTTCTTCTTCAACTTCACAGACGAACATTACTGACATTTTTTTCAATTCAATTTCAATTAATTTCAATGCAATTTCAAGTCAATTCAATTCAATTCATTTCAATACGGTTCAATTCAATTCTATTCTATTCTGTTCAATTCAATTCAATTTAATTTAATTTAATTTAATTAGATTCGCTCCGATTTGATTCAACTCAACTCAACTGAATTCAACTCAACACCACCCAACTCTATTCGATTCGATGATTCGATTCAACTAAACTCCACCCTACCCTATTCGATTCGTTTCGATTCGATTCGATTCAATTCGTTTCGATTCGATTCGAATCGATTCAGTTCAGTTCAATTCAATTCAATAATACTTCAATTGCAATTCAATTGAATTTCAAATCGATTTAATTTGAATTCAATTCAATTTATGATTTCAAAAATAACAAAATTATTCATTTTTGATACCAAGCGTTTTAAAGAGAAAAATTAAACAAATATCTACAGTAGGTATCATATCAACTATACTTAGTAGTAATAAAGGCAGCTTTATTGAGCATATTTAGATATGTCGATATCCGAATTGATTCTGTTCAACAGCAAGATTGCTCTCCCCACGGCATGAAAAGTGGCACGTTAGTCTTGCAGGCCTAGAGATAGAATAGTCTGTGCTGTCCATGGAACTGAAATGAATGCTCTCCAAGATAGCCGAGTTTTCAAACCTTACAGGAATCAGTCTGAAGAAATGTGTAGCATTGTTACAACACTTTTGACCCGTACATGGTTCATTCTGAGCAACTATGAGAAAGTTGTAGGAAAGAGGATGGTGTGCAAGGATGCTATGCGGAGGGTATGTAGAGAAATGAGTTTCAGGTTTTGAAGATACTCATGATGTAAGAGAGCAATACAAAATCCGATAGTTCGTTATTAATCCTAGTTGACTATCTATAATTATTACGGTTCATTTTATTAATAACGACCCATTATCTATTGTTAAATGTCAAACGTGTACGAAGGCGTGTAGAGTTGATTAAATAATGGTATCATTACATCACCAGTTGACAACTTAGCGTTTATTTTCGTTATTTGTTTTTGGGGTGTCCATCATCAGGGCAGATCCGGCAGATCCGGTAGATGTAGATCTGCCGGATCAGGGCAGATCCGGCAGATCTACATCTACCGGATCTGCCGGATCTGCCCTGATGATGGACACTGCAATGTCCGAAACGTTGGCTAAAGAAGGAGGTAGCGCAACACGGCAGAACACCCCAAAAACAAATAGCGAAAATGCTTTTGGCTGTGAAAATTTTAAATAATATGTTTTTAACTGAGCAAAATACTCGTAATTAATATAAGGTCTCCACTAAATTCCACCCCTTCTCTAGAATAAGCTAGTAATCTAGCATTTAGTATGAAACTAATGTTTTATTGTATGATAGGATGATCTTTTAATGAACGACTTTTAATGAAGCAACACCGCACTTGCCTAGTGATGAAGGGAAATACAGAAACCTTATCATTGAGAAAATGGCCTGCCTTTTGCCCTCAAGTTGAATTTTGTTCACAATTTGTCTTCACAAAGTAGGACCTTCCGGATTAGATCATTCAAATAACGACATTTCTTTAGATTAGCTTTTACTTAGGACTGCTAGGTAGGGGTAACATAAAATATTGGGTACTTACCTATAAAATAATAATTTATTATGTCATTTTGCGGTCAATGTTGTTTTCTTATTCTTGGTTTCTGAGTTCATCCTTTAACATCCATCAGTTTACTATTATGGGAAACGTTGGTTTTACATTTTACTACCGCGTCTATTTTAGTTTCATAGAGCAATAACAAACAGCGAAATAACTTGGTTTATTACCCATTGTCATCATAAATAATTAATGGTGCCGTAAATAGCCGTCGTCAAAGTTATGATGGCATACCCGTGAAACCACTACATTATTGTGTTATCTTGTCTGACAAGTAGATTTTAACAACGTAAAAATCTACGTAACCGAAGCGTTTTTTCCAGGTGATCATATCTTTCCAAGAATTGATTTATAGCAATATTTATCCAAAACTTTCACAAGTATTCATTTTGAAAGTTCAATTTATTAATAATTTATTGACCAATAACTAAATCAGTCAATGTAGGAAACATACATAATGTTGCTCAATTTATTCAATAAATTTATTCTTTGTTGGCGCATTGCCGTGCAGATACGATATTGACACATTGCTCTACGATATATCATTTTTAATGCATTAACGTGGGTAAATTATTCGTAATCTACTAAGATCATACATATAAAATCACCTATCATAATAAAATCACCTTAATTTCCCTACTACTTTTTAGAGTTCTTAAAACAAGTTAGTGATAATCTACTTAGGAATGTTAATATTATATACTGTGACTTGTGGCCGTTATACACGACATCTTTTTTCAGCCTGATTCCAATTAGAGACAAAAGTCAACATTTTTCGCTTTACGCGATCACTATTTTCATCTCTATTTTCATATCTACGATTTCAATTGTCATCACTGCAAACAACACATGAATCATGCTGTTTGCTGGGATCCAGCTGAAATCGTAGATATGAAAATAGAGATGAAAATAGCGATCGCGTAAAGCGAAAAATGTTGACTTTTGTCTCTAATTGGAATCGGGCTGAAAAAAGATGTCACGTGTAACGGCCATTAGGAGAGGATTTTACTCCTTTCGGAGGATTACTTTAGATTTTTTATGAATTTATTTAGTGAGAGAATAATTGATACAGAATTTCTCCGCTTGTGTAATAATTGGCTAACAAATTCAAAAGTAGAGTTGATGTATATTTTGAATGAGTGAAGAATTTAGGACTTTTTAGGACTGTGATGTAGATGTGATTTTGGTAGGTCACTGTAGAATTTAGGTTCTATCTAATTTTGTTATTCACAAATAGATACAGAAAACGGTTCCACGGCAACTCAGAATGAAACCAACTCAGAAACACCTCAGAAAGGTCATTAAAAACTACGAAAAAATAATTTTAAAATAGCCGGTAACCCTAACCTAACTCAACCTATTTAACCATTTTTTAAAAATTTTTTTATCATCACTCTTAATGACCTTTCTGAGGTGCTTCTGAGTTGGTTTCACTCTGAGTTGTCTGGTCACCACAGAAACCATACTAACCTGGCAGGTCACTTCCGGTAAACAAACACACTTTACTATTAATACGGTTCATGCTTGGAGAAGATACGATTTTGCATGCAGAGGATACTATATTTAAAACACTGGACATTGCATAATTTTACATTATTTGCCATTGATGATACATTTATGAAAAGATTAATGGAAAAAGTGTAGTTGATATTTATTTTGAAAGACTGGGGAATATAGTACTCTTTAAAACTGAGATATTGACAGTATTATTGACTATTTTAAATAATCCATAATGTTAAATATGACACAAAAGTGGATGGAAAAAGAAATTGTTGACGCTCCCCTAAGAACCGCTTCGATATAAAAAAAAAACAAGAAATAAATCACTTTTCTATTTTACTCAATTTTGGTATACCTATAATAAAATATAATAAAAGAGTCAGAGTAACAGAAGAGTATTGCAAATAGGTACTTGCTTTGGGCTTACGTACAGTTTGTCAAATAAGAGTAGAAAATATATGAGGGCGCCACTGTTGATCAAATGGCAATACTAAACACATAACTCATGGTGTTAAAGTAAAGCTGTGTAACCTACATTTTTATAAAAAATTAAACAGGCATAATAGTGGAATAAATATTTTTACATTGCAGTATAGATACTCGCCGGTCTCAAAATTAGAATTGAATATAGGTTTATTATTATTATACCTTTGAAATTTTGTGTTAACATAATGAAGAACAACTATAATGTAATAAAATATAAAGCACAGTTTAGAAATTGCTCATATTTATTTAATACTAGATAAAGTACCTAGCGTTGCCTGGGCTTTAGATCATGTCTCTAATTTTAGATCTGAATATATTTAACATTCAGATCTAAAAGTAGTATAACTAAACTCACCATTAGTGATTCTTCCTTTCTATCTATTGTTAAATTCAAATTTATGTTAAATTAAATTAAAGCAAATCGCTTTATAAATCACCTTTTAATCAAATTTATGTCATGGAGAAAAAATGTTTTTTTTAAATGTGGTTTACTGTGTTCTGTACATTCAGTGTCATTGCACTTCAAAAAAATATTTGACAGTTAAATTGGTGCTGCCAAATTTAGTAGTTCCAGTTTTTTATATTTTCCACTCTTTTTTGACAGACTATACATTCGTCATTTAATCATTATGTACAAAAATTTCGGTTTTCCTCGACACGAATGGCAGAAATTCCATACTGTTAGAAATAAACACTGCATCATCATAATTTACTCGCCTTGACCTTTATACCTTCCATTTAATGCATATAATAATTATCCACATCCAAATTGAATAACCACAGGGACAATACACATTCTTGTTCATAATTTGTGACATAAAATCACCCCGTAAAATCACCGTTCACTGCCACAAATTCTCCCACTAAATTTCTCTTGCGATTCACCGTTCACAACAATTATTGTACTTACTCGTATATTGTATTGGTCAGTGTGTTCATATTTTCTCTTTCAAAATCCTACCATTTAAGTTGCTACTAGAGAATATTATAATGTCCACAATTCAACACGTTTTTGAGTCGGAACAAAAACCTACTTTGTCACACAGTCACGGCATTCATATGTATGAAAGAAACTGTTTAGGTTCAAAGTTCTAATTTATCTGTGCACTTGAGTGAACTTTTTGACTTTGAAGTTTCCGCCAGAGCTTTTAAGAAAGCACTACGAATACAAATACGGTGGATTTTTTGGATAATTTTGAATGATCTCGCGTTCGTATTAGAGGGCACAGTAGTCTCTATTATGATTGTCTGTTGATTGTGTGTATAAAATCTAGTGCCAAGTGCTGGATGCATGTTATGTTACTGTAGCTGAGATCTCAGTTGAAACTACTCTATCTGTTACTGGTGTCGTTTATTAGAAAGAAGAAGATGGTACAGCGGAGCTGTCAGCAGTATGCCTTTAATAAAATAAGCTGTAGGAATGGAGACGGTTGCATCTTGCATCTTTAAGCTTTTAATGTCATTTAAAAAAATCTCCAATCATAAAGCTGAACAGTATTTTTTTTTATATATATTTAAAATAATATCAACTCTTATTTTACCACTAATATTTTAATAAATGTAATATCAACAGTAATTTCAAAATAGCTACTGTAAAATCGTGCAATGTCCAATGTTTAATATCTTAAAGTTGTATCTTCTGCAATTTTGAAATATTTTTTGACTTTACAATTACTCAGATTTAATAAAATTTAAATCTAATAACTAGAAGCTATTAAAAAAGTAGTATCTAGGTATCTAAATATTTCTTAAAATCAAAAATGCTAATTTCGGTTGTCTGGGCATTAGTGAAATCTGGTTCACAAATTTGCCTTGAATTTAAGTATCATTTTCAAAATTAGAATCAGTTGAGATAAGAATTCAGACAAGCGTTAAAGTACCTAGCTAACATGATATTTTATTATTTTAAAAATTGGAACTCATTTTTCAAGAATCAAGATCTCGTGATGTTTCACGTGTCTGGTGCTAGTATATTATTTATTTACTCCATTTCCTGGGGTGAGGGTCAAATGCCTGATGGATAGCGTGTAACGTAGAACTAAAGTAGTCGGATTGTATAATAATATATCTTTATTGTCGATGGTCTATATAAATATGTCTGTACGGCTAATGGTAAATATAATATGCTTGACCTAACGTTCAAATAAACACTGGAGCGATTTAGAATAATATGGAATATTGTGGACACATCACGATTCTCCGTTAAGAACCAAGAAACGTGGCGTCCACAGTCCATAGACTCCACAGATAAATAGAAAATGGTCTATGGCTAACTGGTTAAGGCGCCAATTTAATATGGAGCTTGACAGCTCTTGAGAGGTCCAGATCACGACCGCTGCCGATAGTGGCGTGATAAAATAATGTAATGCCACGTTCGATGGAATAATTAAACATTTTGTAGAAAGCTGTCTATTCTATGCGTGCTTATAATAAACATGCTGCGTGTTGCCTTACAATGATAATTAATCAATCTCTTTTTAAATCAAAATTTTAATTCAGAAGTCTTTAAAAAAATCCCTGCAGTTATAAATTTAAGAATTCTGCATTGTAAATAAATTTTTAAAAAGTCGGCGGTGTACAAATTGTTTTATTATATGTATACTAGCTGGTTCCTGGCATACGTTGCTATGCCATTTAATAAAGAAATTGTTTCTCCCTGCGGGTCCTTTCCCATTCGTCCCGTTCCCCTTCCGCTTCCCCTTCCTCTCCCGCGTCCCCTTCCCCTCGATTCGTTCCCACACCGATTCCTCCACCTTTCCTCTCCCCACTGCACTCCCCCCCTTCTCCTATCCCGCGAACCCCCCTCCCGAGTTCCCCTTTCCCCTCCCAGGTTCCCCTCCCCCATCCCGTATTCGCCTCCCCCCTCCTGCGAGTCCCCCTCCTGAGTTCCCCTCCCCCCTCACGAGTCCCCCCCCCCTATCCTGGCTCCTCTCCTCCCTCCCGCATTCTATACATTAATTCCCGGTACATTCAGTTTTCAAACAGCTCGCGTGCCACCTATTGCAATTTTTTTATTGCAATTTATTAAATGCCAGAGCTCGTATATCTTATACTGATGTATGAGCTATATTATTGTGAAGTTTCATTAAAATCCATTCCGTATTTTTTGCGTGAAAGAGTAACAAATCTTTATAATATTAGTATGAAATAAACACATTCTCATTTATACAAATTTCATAACGACAGAGCTTACCATTATAGCCTATGTATTATTCTGATGTATGAGCTATATTATTGTAAAGTTTCATTAAAATCCATTCGGTAGTTTTCGCGTGAAAGAGTAACAAACACACATCCATACAAACTTTCGCATTTATAATATTAGTGATTATTTGATTTAAACTAACCATAGTGATGGCTCGCTTAAAGATGAGTTGGTCCACCATGTAAATTTTGTAGATATATGTTGATATCTCGGAAGGTTTTAGCGTAAAAGGCGAGAGACAAAGCGGTTGTGTCCATTTATACTTCTACATAATCATGTTATCTCATTTGTACACGAATGTCTCTTTCATACCTTGAACCTGGGCACTTGGGGTGATCTATGGAAGGGGTGTTGGTTGTCCAATAGATGGTTCCAGACCCATGTTTGATATTTAACTACTCTTTCGTCATTCCGTCATGCACGATTTTATCAGACACACCCCTCAGTTGGTTATGTACATCACAATTCGCATGAAAGTTCAAATAACGTACCTACCTATTACATCCTTAGTAATCTAGATCATAGTATATGTTTGTTTAGCATCAAGAAAGGAAATCATCCATAACCGATCTCTATGTTCGTAGCTACGTTCAGAGGTAGCTAATTCATATAAGGCTTTACACACGATTCTAAGCTCAAGCAGCCCAATTAACTGTGGCGAATTGTGAAGTTGATTTACAAATCAGATCAATCATTGCATTATTAAAACTTTTCGGATTTTATCTGCTCCGTTTTATTTTGTTAGAAGCAACTTGGATACAAAAATAATAATTAATCACACAAAAATATTTGTTACGTGCCACCAATTTTTTATAACGTTTTATCACAGTGTTACTAATTTCCTTCGTTAACTATGATGCGAGGCTGATATTTCAAAGGGAGTCTAACTGTAAAAAAACATTTTTTTTCGAACCAAGCAAATACTCTGGGGCGTGACATTATATATCAAATGAAAAAACACACTTTGTAAGACACCATTTTTTACTTGAATTACATAATAATTAATAGCCAACCAGGTTTCGCTTAGCTCAAGCTTCGTCAGGGCTTGTCTTATTAACTATTATATTAACAGGACCTCTATCGATATGCTTGGTGTAACTCTAAGTGACCAGCTCGTACGGGGGCTCCATCGAAACCAGAGTTAAGTTAGCCTCTCAGAAACTGGGCGTACTGTACAGGGCCCGCAGATACTTTAATAGTACCCAACTGCTAACCCTGTACAAATCGCAAGTGCGCCCCACGGTTGAATTTGGCAGCCACCTCTGGTCTGGAGCTCCAAAATACCTAAAAAAAACCCTTGACTCTGTGCAGAAACGGGCGATCCGTTTGATAGATTCTCCCATCTTAACAGACGGACTGCAATCTTTAGAGCATAGGCGTCAGGTGGGAATGCTGTCCTTGTTCTACCGGTATTACAATGGAAGATGCTCCGAGGAACTAGCATCATTGATCCCCTCGGCACCGGTGCATAGTCGGGAAACACGCCAAACACGCGCCCAACATTTGTACACGGTTGACATTACTCACATGAGAACGGGTCGTTTCTATGACTCGTTCTTGAGTTCAACGGCTCGGCTGTGGAACGATTGGCCGGCCTCTGTGTTTCCTCCCTCCTACAACATGGGTCTCTTCAAGACCCATGTTCACTCCTTCCTTTCCTCAAAAAGACCCTCCACACAGCATCTGCAAAGATGACATAGGCCCCGAGGGAAATTTTTTCCTCAGGGCCTCCTGTGTGGAGTTAATGTAAAAAAAAAAAAAAACTAAACCTTTAGTAACTTTTTATCTGTATTAATAATTATATAACAGCCAACCAGGTTTCGCTTAGCTCAAGCTTCGTCAGGGCTTATCATATTAACTATTGTATTAACTAAATATTTCATTAATATAATAAGCTCTGACGAAGCTTAAGCTAAGCGAAACCTCGTTGGCTGTTAATTATTAATTCAGATAAAAGTTACTAAAGGTTTATTTAATATGACAAGCCCTGAAATTCAATTAAAAAGTGGTGAATTACAAAGTGTCTTTTTTCATTTAAAATAACTACTGTGATATTCGGGATATTCAGATATCTAAGTATCGCCCTGGTGTAAGAACACCATTCAGAATCGAAATGTTGGCTTTTGCCGTGTTTTGTGACCAGATCTGAATAGCCAGGTGCCTCCAAACTTTCGTCTACCTATTTCCTTCCCATCCCTTCAATCTCACAGCGTGGGATTCGAGCAATGTCGACACCTGTACGGTATTCATAAAATAATAATAAAAAATCACATCTGTTTAAATTTTGGTATAATCTTCACCTGTTTCCAGTTTCAAAATGCATAATTTTAATGCACAATAATTCTACCCACCACCCGTGAAAAGGGTCGTACACCTTTCGCCTTCTGCAACTTAAAATTATGAATTTATGCTCTCGTGCAAATTTAGATATTCTTTATTGGTATTATTTTTATCATGTCCCACAAATTAAACCACGGTAAGACGGTTCCTGACAGGTGGAAATACATAAAATAATTGAATTGGATTAACATTATGTAAAACCTTCCACCCCAATCTCTCTCTTTCTGAGGAATGAATCATATTTAGGAAGATAAATATTCTAATCAAATCCTTGTAGGTACTGTTCATCATCTGTTCATCATAAAATTTAGGTAGGTACTGTTCATCATAAAATTTAGCTTTTGTTTTCCCAAATGCGTTAATTACACAACATTTTATATATTATTTTTAAAATACACACCACGATTAAACCATAGCCTTTCCAATAACATGTGTTTCCAATGATGTCCTCTGCGTGCAATCTGTATCTAATTTTCTCTAATACCTATTCAATAAACTGTTTTAATCTCAAGTGACCTCCCAACCTGTACACTTTCTACATTTTAACACAGCTTTATTGGTTATTGCATTGTACATATAGTTTTATATTAGTGATCAAGGAACTGGTAGATGCAATAAAACAACAAATAAAAGTTATAATAATGTGTTTATTCTGTATTCAGAAGTAAAACATAGCCATGTAGAAATATTTATCATAAATTTGTACAGCGCCCCTGAGGTGATTTTTTTACAAAAATGGCGTTATAAAAATCATCTAAAATATTATTTTATATCTTACATACATATATAAAAATCAAAATGAAACAGGCAGCCGCCTAGTATGGTGATTTAATAAATCTAATCTAATATATTTAACATGTATTTTATAAATAAATAAATAAAAAATGTTTGTTTCTGGGTTTGTATGTCCGCTATGCGTTGCTAAACCATTCATCCGATTGCGATGATACTTTGGTGATTTGATGTGCCCGCGATGGTTTTTGTATACAATAGTGAGCTCTGTCATCATGAAATTGTGCATTGCTAAAGCGTTTATTTGATTGTGATGAAACTTTGATGAGTTGTTGTGAGCACGTCAACGAAGGTTTCCATATACATATATATATATATATATATATATATATATATATATATATATGTGAGCTGTTTGAAAACTGAATGTACAGAGACTGAATGTGAGGAATGCGGGAGGAGGGTTCGTGGGTCGGGGAAAGCGGGTGAGGGGAGTAGGGGAGGGAAAGCGGAAAAAGCAGAGTGGGTACGCGTGAGAGGAAGGGGTGCGGAAGAGGAATAGGAGGCGGAAGAAGAATGAGACGAAGGGAAAGGTCACCCAGGGAGAAACAATATCTTTATTATGTGGCATATCAACGCATTCCGGGAACTACAAACCCAGAAGCTAGCATATTTTGTTTTTATTTTTATTTTTATGTATAATGAAACCCCCCTAAAACCATGCGAGCGAAAGCGTGGGTAAAAGCTAGTTATTATTATAAATACGTACCTACTAATTATCGCAAATTTAATCTTATCATAAGATAATTTGGCCATATTTTTTTCGAATTTGTTTCATGTGATTTTTCCTTTATTTAAATATTGCTTTGGTTTTGGCCAACATCATTTTCAAAAGCTGTTCAAGACTAGAAAACTCCACGAAACCATAATTTTATAGTTTCCTTTCTCTATGTCACAGTTGTAACCGACAAGATTGATCTTTACTATTACCTAACTCTCCAGATTTAATTAGAAGGTGGATAAAACATGGCTATGTAATTATAATATTAGAGTTATTGCTGTGATCGCGAGTTCTTTTCGTAAACTATGGAAGTACAAAGATATATTTTGTTGGGTTAAAATTGGTCAATATTCGGTTTTAATTTGACAGATAATAACATAATATCGTTTGTAGAACTTAATTTTAAAGAAATAATGCATATTGTAATGATTCTATTTCGTTTTTTTAATAGCTCTTGCGATTCATCTCAGCGACTTCTGGCCTTGCTATTCTACAATTCTTTTCAATTCTCACGTGAATCGGTTTTACAGTAAAAGTTTACTTAGAAGGTGAATAAATTTACAATAACTTTATTTTTTTTTTTTTTTTTAACGAAGAAAATTATTTGCTTTTACGTTTTAAAGTGCGCATTTTAGAGTAGTTATGTCCATGCACTTTTAATAAAAAATATTTTTTTCAAATCTTGAAACAATATTTCATTATAATATTTTTCTTAGTCATCCTCATTAGGAGGTCTTGTGCTGAGACGGGCAATAATATTTTCTATGCACGACGTTTTTAGTTATTTTCTCTTCTGTGAGGTCATGCCAGACGTTAATGTGTTTCTTGTACTCATTCTCTTTTATTGTTCACATTTAATAAATGATTTTTATTTAAAAAGTTCGATTTGTGCTTTTTAAGTAATGCCAATTATCTATGAGTCATATCGACTAATTTTACCATAGACATATGAATATTAGTAGACCTGCCCTAAGTGATTAAAGCGTATTATTTCCCCCTCCCCATACAGGTTCCTTGGAACCGGCTGGGATTGAGTATGGCTTCGCGTGAATCTAACAAATGTGACGTCATCATTCTGCATTGTGCATTTTACGAAATAACAGCGCAAAAAACATGGTTTGTGTTTTGAAAACGAATAAATATATACTATCACTCGAGATGCATGGCGTGTGCTCGTCGATGTTTACGAGGTAAGTAAATTATGAAACATTTGTAAAAGTGTCCTAACTAAATACGGCAACAAAATATTGGAGTCTGAAAATAAACGAACTTTACTTTGCCGTATTTAAACTTCGCAAATTTGTTCAATACGCGGCGAGTAATTCGCGCTCCCATGTAAAAGGGTTTATTCATTCAAAAGCAGAGTTTACTTTTAATACCTAAATGGTGATATTTTAATGCGAGATGCCTATATACTGTCATATTGAGTTATCGACGAATCACATATCTCCAAAGTGATCTTCCCGCTGTAGTTGTTGTCTACCCCTCACCTTTATGTTCTGATCTACTAATATTCATATGTCTATGAATTTTACCCATTTTTGCTCCAAGATATTGAATGCTTTCTGCCTTTGTCATACTATAGTAGAGGTTCCCAACCTTTTTGAGCCGATTGTCCTGTTTTCAAAAAAAACGAGTGTGCTTTAGATTAGACCACACGACTGAAGTAAAACTTCACTAACTTATATCTCCCTTTCAACTTCCGTTCACCTCGCCAGACCGTTCGCCTCGCTCGATCACACTTTTCATAACGCTCTCGTCACGCATTCACCAGCTTACTCACCAAGTCAAGCGTGCGTAAAGAAGTTTTACTTAAAAAAAATCTTCAAAGTCCCCCTCCAAATGTTTTACGGGGTCCAAAGACAAACTAATAAATACGGTTCTTCACATTTACCGGATCTGCCCTGATGATGGACACTGCAACGATGTCCGAAACGTTGGCTAAAGAAGGAGGTAGCGCAACATGGCATAACACCCCAAAAACAAATAACGAAAACGGTTCTTATATTAGGTTCTTATATGAAATTGGCGTTTTGTATGGGAGGAACATAAAGTCGTTTTTTTTTTAAAATATAATATATTTATTTAATCAAACTATATGCCATTGCTATCTATGCACTTTTGCCATCTCATAGGTAGTTCATCGATCCCTTTACTAAAAAAACCATTCGGACGGGAATCAATAAAATCTTTGAAGGCGGTTTGGACTGCCCCATCGGAGTTGAATTTTTTCCCTTGCAAGAAGTTATTCAAATTTCGAAAAAAAATGGTAATCTGTTGGGGCAAGGTCCGGAGAGTACGGTGGATCGGTGGATGTCTTAGACATTCCAATTGAAGCTCCTCTAATTTGGTAGCCGTCTGTTGTGCAGTGTGTGGTCTAGCGTTCTAACGCGCGTTTGTTGATTTGCTTCACTCAATTCGTGAGGTACCCATCTTTCAAGCTTTTTAACCTTCCCAATTTGCTTCAAGTGGATTAAACAGTTTTATCACTAACACCGCAGCTTGCAGCTAACTCGGGCGTGGTTTGCGATGGATCCGCTTCCACAATAGCCTTCAATTCTTCATTATCAACTTTGGTCTCCGGCAGTCCACGGGGCTTGTTCTGCAGGTCGAAATTTCCAGAACGAAAACGTTGGAACCAAAAACGCACTGTTTTCTTTTGCGGCACCGTCGCCATACACATAATTTATTAATCCTTCGAGCCGTTTCTGCAGCACTGGTGCCACGGTGCAACTTCGTTTACGTTATTTATAACGCGATATTTCAAGTTTTCCATTTTGTAAACTAAGTGACGCAAAGAAAAAAAAATAATTAAGGAAAAAACAAATGAATTATAATTTTTGAAACACAAATACATGAGTAAATAGCTGTGTAAATTTGAATTTTGAATTCCTAACCAAAGAGAAGATATTTGAGATCAAAGTTGCCAGTACGGCAAAACGCCAATTCCATATGTAAGGACCTAATAGTTCGGCAAGACAGATCCCAAAGAAAAAAAATGTCACCAAATCTTATTTTGGAATTTTATGAATGAAACCCTTGAAATTGCATCAAACGTAAATCTCATTTAAAAATCTCTGAAATCAACAGTGTTTAGAATAAAGTAAGTGCACAAAATACGCCTATCGCCCACCAAATCAAATAAAATCCCCCCAAAGCATTTTTAACTATTGTTCGGCCCGCAAGCTACTTATCGCCCATTGGTGGGCGATATTATCTGTATTGGGAATCACTGTCGTAGAGAAACCGTATTGTAAATAAATGTTTTTATTGGAATTTCTGGGCAGTCCATATATTGGATATTATTACAGAAATTCCAGCTCCAGTTTGCATTATTAGGCACGCACGATGACACTATATACAACACACGATACACGAGTATTCTCTTGAAACATCAACGCCCTTTGTGGACACACGACCAATAATAATTATTAGAGAATTGGATCACTCACGAAGGCGTACACTTAAATGCCAAGGTTTCCATTTCAATATTCAGTACATCCGATACGGTCATCGACAGAATACCAGAGCCAACTTAAAGCAACTCGAAAGTATGATTATGGACTTCCCGTGTGTTTTTGTTGTTTAAGTATTAAACTTATTGTAATGTAAATACATTTTTTTTCACTAAAATTTTTAACCTCACTAGGACTAACAGCCTGTGTTGAGGATAATGTTAAACAATTAAATGTTAAATACGATTTTGAAAGCAAATCGAAGACAATATACGAGCATTAAATATTATTTCAGGGCATATATTATAAATTAAAGTCCTCCTCGTCGTCTGTCTGTCTGTTTGCGATAAACTCAAAAACAACTGAACAGATTTTCAAGCGGGTTTCGCCAATAGATAGAGTGATTTGTGAGGAAGGTTTAAGTTTAAAATTTGTCAAGGATTTGTGTAAATTGTTTGAAACATAACGATAATTGTTAGAAGCGTCGGAAAAAGTCAAGTCGCCTGGGAGCTTCCACCGAAAACACTGCCTAATCCCTTTGAGATATAACAAAACAATGCATGGTGGGATATTCCTCTTTTATAGATCTACAAAAAGTCCTCGATTACATATATCTCCATTTTACGGGTAGCTTACTATCTCTACATCTTCTCTACATATCATAAATTAAAGTCTTCCGTGGCGTCTGTCTGTCTCTTCGCGATAAACTCAAAGATGGCGGTGGTTATAAAGGTTGGATAACCATCCAGTAGATGGCGTTGTGTTTTGTTAGGCACAGCAACGCGTGGCCGGGTCAGCTAGTTTACCAATAATTTGTAGTCTTTCAAAGAGATGTAGTGAGGTCTTTATTGCCCGAACCTATTTGAGGTATCGAACTGTTAATAGTTCATCTCTTTTATTTATTTTTTAATATAGCAGGAATGGTTGGGTGGTGCAATCCCAGTCTGTTAATTATATTTCATTAGTCAATTTGAAATATCCCCGTTATCCAATAAATTTAACTAATTTACGAGAATAATCGTATCCGTTTCCTTTGGCAATGTTGCAATCAACAAATTCAGATTAATTCGTTTTCTTCCAATGCAATTGTTCTTAAGTGCTTAGGAAATGCATTTAAGTTAAACTTAATGCAAACATTGGACGTGGATGGTCACGGCGCATTTTAAGTTATGTATTGTATTTATTAATTACTAGCAAGTTGCGCCGTAACCATCACGCTATTTCACCCATTCTCCATTTATCCGTTTTACCAGTCTAATTCTTTTACATTTACCCCTATCTGGGCTTACATTATTTTCGAATCTCTTCATTCGTAATTCGGTCCAGAGCTTTAATACACAATCGCATCAGGAATTTATTTCTTCTGCATTTAGTTAATTCAGCCTGAATTTGTTTTTCCTCTGCCGAAGTCAGGCCTAACCACCATATTTTTGGAATCAGAAGTTTTTTTTGGACTACTAGCTTCTCTTCCTTTTACAAATAAATTAGAAATGGTAATAATCTATGTATATTTATTGAATTCACTGCAATCAGCCCTTATTAGTGTTTCAATCATTATCTGTACTGTACTATATCTCTGTGGTTTCAATGTCCTTATTCGCATCTCACAAACATGCTTACTTACTACAAGCTTTCACCATACAAAAGCCTTACGGTTCTCACTTCTTCTGCTTTTGGTTTACGCACATGTGATTACTCCGATTTTGTTTGAAAATGGTTTGATCTCATAATTTTAAATCATCTCGACGATAAGTAATACTAGTAATACCTAAATGCGTTAAAAATGTAATGAATACAAGATAATAATAATAATAATTGGATAATTTATAAAGCGCCGTATTTGTGAAAAATCACCTCAAGGGCGCTGTACAATTTATTAGGAAAGCTTAGGTTCTAACTAATTTTACTATTTACAAATGGATACAGAAACATACTTACCTGGCAGGTCACTTCCAATAAACACACTTTAATTAGAAAGTTTATGCTTGGAGAAGATACGGCTTTGCACGCGGAGGACATTACAGTTAACACACTGGACATTGCATGATTTTACATTATTTGCTACCCTCATCACTGTAATTTTTTTTATTTTAAAATACTGGAGAATTTAGGACTATTGGAGATTAGTGGCAAAAGTATGGTTGATATTTATTTTAAAATACTGGAGAATTTAGGACTCTTTAGGGCTGGAGAATGTTCATGAAATGACCTTCACAAACGCTTACTTTTTTTTTTTGTACGTTTTTACAGGTTAGTTATTTACGGTGTCGCCGGTATCGAATGTCAAGGTGATTCATTTATCAGGGTACTAGAATACTCTTGCGACCTCAACATCAGTCACAAATTTAATGCCTCCTACCGGGCCTACTGGCGTTTCGAGGCTGCTGCACTTGAAATTATTATTTCACATCGTGTTCAAGAGTTTGTCCATGTATACAAACGATTTTGCCTTCCTTTTATGAAATGTAGTGATATCCTTGCGACTACCAGCGCCATATAGTAAAAAGATTCAAACATCAGCTTAGAAATTCTATTTTCAGGGCTGTGTTAATTTTTTTTGTTGTGAGTTGGTGCCGCTTTGCTTGTTTGTGTTGTGGGCTGGGGCAGGACTCGTTTCAAGAGCGCTTTCCTTGTACGGCCGTAAAGATCTCTTCTCGCGTCTGGGCGCCTGGTACTCCTGGCGTAACAAAGGCCCAGCGGCACGAGCCACGCCGCGGGCTCTGAAACCAGTCCCGGCCAGTGATATTACTTTTTGTTTCCTCACCAATGCAACGGTCGCCTTTGTTTGGTTTCCACTCAAAATGACGAATATGCTACATTACGTAATGCTGCCGTATTTACCTTCTCGACTTCTTGCGCTCCTGATTACCGTTACTTTTATCCGAGCGTGTTTACTTTTGATCTTTCTCTCTTTAAATGCCTACTTGATCATCAACTTTTTTTTTTTTAATAATGCTAGTAATAATTTTTGAATAATTTGTAACACCGTTCTGGTGAAAAATCACTTCAAGGGTTGTGTGAATTTATCATAATATTTCTACAATGTTCTTTCTTATTTCTGACTACTTCTTCTTCTCGTGCCCAGTCCGTTCAACGGACGTTGGCTATCATGTTGGTTATGCGGACTTTGTTTACTGCAGCCCGGAAAAGCTCTACAGTGGACTGGCCAAACCACTGTCTCAGGTTTTTCAGCCATGATGTTCTCCTTCTTCCAGGTCCCCGTCTTCCCCTGCATTATGAGATGCAAGATCTCGTACTTCTCTGGATGTCTCATCATATGTCCTAGATGTTGAAGTTCTCGGATTTTTAATGTTTTAATAACTTCTTTTTTTTATTCATTCGAACCATAACACTTTCATTCGTAACTCCGTCCATCCACCTTATTTTGAGTATTATTCTGTAGATCCACATCTCAAATGCCTCAAGTCGCCTTATCAGTTCTTCAGTAAGCATCCATGCTTCCTTTCCATGAAATAATACCGAAAAAACGTAGCATCTACATTCGCATTCGTAATCCAAGGTTGAATGTTGAGTTCACGACTGTTAAACATCTTTTTCAACTACAGACTAGACAAACTTTTTATAACAACTTATGGCTAACAGATTGCATCCCCCCATCGTCGATCACTAATGAAAATTATGTACAATGCATTTCACCAATGAACGTGTTGCTGCGTTAAAATAGAGAAAATATAAAGGACCATACTTACCTATTATTTAGAGAAATCTAGGTACAGTTTGCACGCAGAGGTCATAATTGTTGACCTCTCTCCTTAGTTTCTATAGAAACACATAACAATATTAAATTATATAGCATCCCATTTTGCAAAATCACTTTAAGGCGCCGCAACCGCGCTCAAAAAGAAGAAGATGGAGAGATGTAATTACGAACGTTAGAGAAGCGCGCTAATATTTAAAGCGATAAAATCTATGCGAAAATTGTGAAAACGTTAAATAAAACATGACTCGTTTAAAATAGAGCAAAATCTCTTGAGCGCTGTCTAAAACAGCATTTAAAGAAACACTGTGAATTTTTCACATACATAACTTGTAAAATAACAGAAATAGACTAATAATTTTCTTTTCGGCGTGGGGAATGTATAGATATTAACTTCAAAAATAACATTAAAACTCACCTTAAAACTCCAAATATTTAAGGGAGATATTCAAGAAATCGGTAGAAATTCGGGTAGCGGCGGCTTAAGGACACCTTATGACCTTATACATAGTTAGCTCGATGACCAAAGAAGGCGCTTTTTAAATATTGTCAGGTTTATCTTAGTTTTTTGTTTATTACGTAAATACCTACACATAAAATATCTTTCAAACTAGTTCCAACTGTTCCAAGGAATAATATCACATTCTTTGCAGTTGTTTATAAAACCTTATTATAAATTTAAATTGACGTCTTTAATTCGTCTCGGAAAGTTATTAAGAATAGTATATTTTAAAAAAACTTTTTTTTTAGAAGAATGACTATTGCACGCATCAAAATAAATTTTACCTGCCAGTAGGTGTTATGCACCTACCAAAGCTAGTTTTCACACTTTCCCATGAGTTATTTGAAATTGTAGCTATGCATTTTATAATAATTAATTCACTGGGGAACTAAGTGTGGGAAACACAAAACATTACGGAAGTTTTAATATTTGTGCTCGAAGAAAATTATCATCTTTTATCACCCAGTTCAACATTTGCTATGTCGGTAGATACACTTGTATGTATAGCGACGAATCAACTGAATTTTCTTCTTTTATTTCATTTATGGCTTTTTATTTAACAAAGTATCTACTAGATAGGTACCTACCTAACAAGTTATTAAAGTAAGACCAATTATTTTTCACACACGAACACATCAAATTTATACCACTCCCATCGAAATTGGTTCAAGGTTCCCCAGAGTATGGCCATACTATATTATTATGTAGAGATAGTTAAGTAGGTACCTACGTATACGTATCACTGTAAAATAATTATTTAATTTTTCGAACAAGTAGGAAATTATTACCCGGCTGCGCCCGAGTTTAAACAATTTTTTTCATTAGAAAAATTGTGACCTTTGAATTTTTTTAGAGTTATAATCGTAATTCAAAACTAGACAGGGTGTAATTAATAATTTGAATCCAATATTCCTGAGCATATTTGGGTGAGATTTATCTAGGACTTGGAGGAAGATGACCAGGACACACTGAACCCCAGATTCCTACCCATCCCTTAAACCCCTTTCCTTCCCAGAACTCTCCTCTCCTTCCTTTCCTTAAAAAACCCTCCACACAACATCCCCAAAGATGACATAGGCCCTGAGGAAAATTATTTGTAATCATGATCAGCCTAAAAATGGTAAAAAATGTTTTGACTTAACCTAACCTTTCCCTAAACCTCTCTTTCCCCTCCCCCACTTCGTTCAAACTCAAATTCAACATTCAACAAATGCAAATGCCATAGTCCATAATAAATTATAACAATCATTGCTTTTCACTTGGTTTAATAATAGTAACTATCAGATGTTGTAATCTGAAATGTGGGCCATATCACTCACGGTATTGGCAGTATGGCTATGGCAAATATTCAACAGGAACTGAGTGTACGCCTCGATTCTCCCATTTGTTTTCATTTCTGGCATGTTTTGATTCGATTCGTCAGACCGGACCAGGCGCATAGAAATGGCCCGCACGCATTTGTTCGTATATCACATTTCTATTTTGAATGACGCTAAACACATTGCTTCATGCCGTATCGCCCAAACGTGCCATACGCATGATATAAAGTCGCTGCTACCTATAAACGGAATATTATACAAATGATGTAAGTTAGTGGTGCAACGATTACGATCGCGATTGAGCTTAAAGTAATCGTAGTCGTCCATTTTTTTACGATTATCGGTTATATTTTCTCCAAGCATAAACTTTCTGATAAAAGTGTGTTTATCTGAAGTGACCTGCCAGGTAAGCTGGTTTTCAGTATCTGTTTGTAAAAAGTAGAATTAGATCGTATGAACTCATAATAAAATGTACAGCGTCCCACAATTTGGGTTTCGGGTGTAGGTACTGCCACCCGGGAACCATTTATTGGATAAATGCTTTCCTACGTTTGGTGACTTAGCAGGGATGCCCGGTTTATGGGGTGAGGTGAGATGCATCTGCTCACCTATTGCGTGGCGGGCCGGATTGAGAGAGGCCCTTTGATCCAGCGGGACTCTCTCAACACATTGTCTTGCCCCGCAGTTGGAGAGATGGATTTATATGACAGACTGACCCTCAGAATCCTACTCACTCCTCGTACCTTTTCCTTCCCAGAACTTCCTTTCGTTCCTTTCCACAAAAAGATCCCCCACACAGCGTCTCCTAAGATGACATAGGCCATGAGGAAAATGATTTACCTCGGGGCCTCCTTTGTGGGGAGCTACTGTAAATTACTAAATTTTTCTAAACTAAACTACTAAACTACTGTGATTTTTCTAAACGACGCTTTATAATTGTCAATATTATTAATTTTAAATTAGTCCCAACCACATCAAATTTATCACATAGGACGGGCAATCCCACCATTCACTCCATTCTCCTGTATATGAATAGGTAAATAATTGGATATGCGCATTTTTTAAATTTAAAAATAACCCGAAGAAACTTAAAATCTAAGTTATTAAATGTTTTCCCTTCACCGAGAATTTGGAAGCAGTCGCCAGTGGCCATTGGCTTATAATTTACAAATAATAACGTATTAAAATCTTTATTAACAAATTATACCTGTGCAATATTTTCGATCTTTGATCAACAGATTTCTACTTACTTACATTTTTCATAGTGACATTTTGTTTGAATTTAGAAGGACATATCGATAATTTCACAGATAAATGCTCTTAAATAAATTTCAACTCATTATTTTTGTACCTCATTTCAACTAATAAAACAAGTAATTGCAAGAACCTAATCGTAACTGCACGATTATTGATAAAATAATCGTAATCATTAAAATTAGAATCGTTGTATCACTAATGTAAAAGCCCTACACACCATGTTTCTTCATGGTATAAAATGTACAATTCGCTTTCATGTTTCCAATTCCGTTTATAGATTTATGCCACAATTTGACCACAACGGTCGAAAGCTTTTTGCTTGGTCGCGAGTCTACTGCTAAACAGCTAAACTGTTGATACGCTTGTGGTTATTATGATTATAGGTTAATCAAATCCGACTGGCGAGGTGGCGTGTTTGGTAAACGTTTGTTGAATTTAATGTCGAAATTTGACAGGCACCAGACTTAGTTATATTTACTATTGGTAATCGGTTTTAAACAAATGTGATAAACCAAAACGTTTTTCTGAGTACCTACCCAGGTACCCACATACATCTTTTTAGTCACTGACGTCATAATAATATAACGTTTGTATGGCGCAGGTTCGCGTTTTTTACTTCAATTGTGCTTGGCTTTACTACTTACTACCTACAATGAACTTAAACATATTGTACTTTTGAATGTAGCTTTAACTTTGTGGTTATCCATTATAGATAAATGAAACAATTTAACTTTGTTTGAACCACTTATATAATGAGTAAATCCGACCGGTTTCGGAACAACCGTTCCTTCTTCAGGGAAAGCATATACTAATTTGACAGTTTCAAAATATGGATGGGTACAATGTTTTATTATGGATTTGTTATTTATTATTTCTTATAGCCCAATCATGGATTTATTCCCCTACCCACCCTACCATAATAAAACATTGTTCCCATCCATATTTTGAAACTGTCAAATTAGTATATGCTTTCCCTGAAGAAGGAACGGTTGTTCCGAAACCGGTCGGATTATTCTAACTCATTATATAAGTGGCTCAAACAACGTTAAATTGTTTCATTTATCTTAAACATATTGATTTATGTAAAAGCAGACTGAATTCAGTGGTTATGTTCTTAAAGATTGGCCCTACGGTGCTCCTTGTGGTAGTTGATAAAATAAAAAAAGGCATACAGTTCATATATATTTCGATGTTTAATTAGTCAGACATCTCCGAAAAATCGAAATTTTAGTTGAAGTTTAGAAAAACTTTTAGTGAAATAAACAAAAAAAAAATGTTTTCTAGGTTAGTAGTAGGAAATTTCAAAATGTCGTTTTTCTTCCGGTGTTATTTTAATAGCATATTTAATAATATGGAAAACATAGACACCTATTACAATATGTGATTTATTGTGAGCATTCGAAAATAGCTTTTCTTATTATCTGAAAACTTTGTATTTGGAGATGTCTGACTAATCAACTGGACGATCGATGTATGCTTGTCATAAGGAGAGAACTAATTTACAGTATTTACAAAGCAATGGAAATGGAAAGAGAACAAAAAGCACGAGCACAGGACAAAAAAACAACATGAAAGTCATACTCTGATGTGATCATTACATTCCATGATACTTTCTTTCCTGCATAAATTTGTTCTGAGGATGGACCGCCAAACAACTCGGTCTTGGCAAACACTCTTTGCTTCATTCGCATCGGTTCATCGTCTCGTACATACCCTTTTGTGATTCTGACCCTTAACATGGCCCGAATCGAGTTGTGTATTTGGTTCACTAAATGTATGTTACTTTTAGTACCCACCTAGAAGTTATTTTCACATTTTGTAAAGCGGGTGATTTCACATAAATTATTTTATTAAAAAAAGCCAAATAATCAAATGACTTATTTTTTTCTAATCTAGAGTTAGTAAGTATACAGATGTACCAACGAATCTCTTGAGCACAAAGTCAAAAGGTCAAAATTCGTGGTGTAATTTTTCTCTCTTTGAAAATCGTTGCTTCTCATTATTATTGATGATGGATTGATTGATGATGGATTCAACGATGATGAATTGATGAATGAGGAACAACAATAGACAGTCGTAAACCTTATTGACCCTACATTCATAATCAATGTAATCATCGAAGCAAAATATTATTAGAATTTGAAATTGACATGTTTATTACAATCATTGAAAAGGTCTAAGAAAAATGTAAACGTATTATTTTGTATGTATAATAAATAAGGGGAAGCGTTAAAATAATAATCCCAGGGTTAGGTTGGGTTACAATAAAATGTGCCCCTACTTGTCTTGAATAAAATAATAATCCCAAGGTTAGGTTAGGTTACAATAAAATGTGCCCCTACTTGTCTTGTATAAAATAATAATCCCAGGGTTAGGTTAGGTTACAATAAAATGTGCCCCTACTTGTCATGTACTCAAAATTTTAATTATTTAGAAAATTTATTGAATAATTGACATAATCAATTCAAACTCCTGATATCTATCTTTCTTACATTGTTACTCTGAGAGCGGAGCATTTAGTAACATGACCATACTATGATACCATTTTCTATTGTTCAAAGAAGCAAATCTGGCAATTCATATTGGACCTCGGCAGAGGAAGGATGAAAGCAGACTGAATGCTGTAGAAGTGGGATTCCCAAGGCGTGGGTAAAATGTGGAGATTTGAGGCTGATGAATGCGAGGCTGATGTAGTAAGTTTAAGAAATTAGGTTTGGGCATGTAGAACGAATGATAAAAAAAAGAGGCTCTGCAACCGGGCCCGAAAAGAAGAAGATGGAGAGATGCGAAATTACGAATGTTAGAGGAGAGCGCTAACATTTACAGCGACAAAATCGATGCGAAAATTGCGAAAATTTTTAATAAAACACGACTCGTTTAAAATAGAGCAAAAATCTCGCGGGCATTATCTTAAACAGCATTTAAAGAAGCACTGTGAATTTTTCATACATATAACTTGTAAAATAACTGAAACAAACGTGTTAATAATAATTTTTTGAGCATACTTTGCGATTTTTTTCTATCGAGGGAATTTTATATAATTTGCATTTCGGCGCGGGCAAAGTCTAGATATTATCTTCAAGAATAACATATACTTTTTTAAGAGCTTTAAAACTTACAGGGAAATATGTAATAAATCGGTAAAATCCGGGTTGCGGGCCCTTAAAGCAAAATATTAGACGCGAACGTGAATGTTAGATGAAGTCGTGGACCCCCGAGGAAGACATGGCACGATCAATTGAACCAAATACTTGAGTCAGGCCATTTCAAGAGTCAGATTAAAGAAGGGTCTTTGCACTTGGCACACACTCCTCGCTTCATTCAGAGGAAAGAGTGTGTGCCAAGATGGAGTTGTTTGGCGATCCATCATCTCTGTCTATTCCTGTGTGGAAACGGCTTGGTAGTTACTTAATTAGATACTATTTAATATTTGAAATTCAAGGAAAAATGGTAGAGTGTATTCAAGTTAGAGCTTATTTTGAATCATCTCATTCTTCCTATTATTATTATTGTACATCGTATGATCACCATTCTCAAGTGGAAGTGGTAGCTGCGGAAATAAACTTGAAACGATTTCTAGAACGCGGAAGATGAGCAAAGCGTTTGGTGGTGTTCCGCTCCAGGAGTTTTGTTGATGTAGGTTCTTGGTTTCTGGTCTGCTGGTCATAATGCGCCTACGTGGCCTTGGTGCCTCATCGCTGCGTGCTGCATTCCAACCACTTCAGTCACTCTCGACTGGTGAAATCTCTCTTTAATTGATTCAGCTGTTATTAAGCCAAGTTCAATGATCATTGCATGTGAGTCATGGTCAACTAATCCCAAGGCTACTTTTGCATTATTAGTTATTATACTGGATCATACTGTTAATTTGACCTTTTTCGGATTACCTACACAAATAATAAGAAATAATAATCGTCTTTCTTATAACTGCTTTAGTTTTTGCAATTCGTTTCACCTTCTTCTTTTTTTACATTAGCTCCACACAGGAATCCCTGAGGAAAATAATTTCCCTTTGGGCCTTTGTCATCTTAGGGGATGCTGTATGGAGGGTCTTTTTAAGGAAAGGAAGGACAGGAAGTTCTGGGAAGATCAGTGTGTCCAAGAGTGAAGGACGTATGAATCCTTCCCTCCAACTGCGGTGCAAGGCGATGGGTCGAGAGAATTCGGCTGGAAAGCTCAAAAGGCCTACCTCAACCAGCCTCTCTCGATCCGGCTCGCCACGCAGCAGGTGGGCATATGCATCCGCCGCCAAGACCTGGACAAACCTCACCGCATGAACTCGGGCACCCCTGCTAAGTCACCAATCGTAGTGAACCACTTGGGGTGACCTATGACAGAGGTGTTGGTTATCCAATAAATGGTTCCCGGAGCGGCGGTGTCCATACCCGCCTCCAAAATTGTCTTCTGATACACTCTCATATCGGATGTTGGCTATCATCAGGGAATCAGGGTAATGTTAACTCTGCAGGTGCAGCACTGAGCAGCGCGGAATTACAATCGTACCTTCTTGAATAAATCTTCCCCTACCTAGTTATAAGCAGAATCTTGTACTTTTCGACCCCATTCCTCCCTGATTTTTGTTACTTATTTAATGCAAATTCTACTTACTAATAAACGCCGCCGAGACATAGAACCCCATGAACTCGAGTATCCCTGCTAAATCACAAAATTTAGTAAACCTCTTGGGGTGACCTATGTCAGAGGTGTTGGTTACCCATAACTGCCTCCCAAATTGAAAGTGTTATTTGTTAAGTTTTATTCTTATGCAGAGTGCAATTTTGACGGCCATTATTTTGAAGGCTTTTCAGTTAGATCATTTAAAATTCTACAGCATCTGAACCAAAGCACCTAGGGTGAACAAAACACGATACAGCATCTCTAAACTGGCAGCCGTTAAAGAACCTCAAAACATATTTCAAAAACACGTACTCAGTTTTTATTACCGTGTAATTATATCTGACTCCAGATTTAAATTATTCATATTCATAAACATTGTTCCGCCTTCTGTTTCTATTTTGACTCCCGGTGGGACGATTATAGTATTTTTTTTAATTATCTTTATCCAGATTACTTCCTTCTCTAAACCCTTTCTTGCCTTCAGTATTGAGACCTCCCAGCTGGTGATGGTCGTATGGATTGTTAGTATCTTCTATGGGTACCTTGCTTGTTACGCACAAGGTTTCTCCTAATTCTTTTTTCTTACTATATGTATCTTTAAGTTATTTATTTAGTTATCTATTGTTTCGTTAATTTCTTTTATTCTTTTGGTAATTTTTTCTAAGTACGCTATATATATTTCGCTTGGTTTTTTCTGATTCCAGATTTCTTGCCTATTTTCTTCTGTTATTCCATAGTTTTTTAGTTCAAAATTTAGTCTGAATCTCTCTGCATCAAAGATAGAGCATTTTTCTAGTACATGTACGCTGTCCTGTATTGATGTTTTGTCGCACGGGCATTTGTCATCATCTATTATTTTAAAACGTTTGAGATATTCTTTGAAGCACCCATGTCCTGTCAAGATTTGGGTTGCAGTAAAACTGTTTTTAACGTGTTTTCCTTTTTGAAGTGCCGTGCTTATATTTGGTAAGTATTTTTTTGTAATTTTTCCCGTGCTTTCCTCTATATATCTTTTGTTCCATTTATTTTCAGTTACTTTCTTTAAAGTTATTTTTGTGTAGCTTTGAGGTACCTTGCTATAGTCTGGTCTTTTTTTAAGTGTTCTTCCCCTTTTCGCTGCTGTATCTGCCCTTTCATTACCTTCTAAGCCGTTGTGCGCTCTTACCCATTGAAAATTTACCCTGTTTTTATTTTCTCTGCATGTTCCTAGTTTTTCTAAACATTCTCTTGCTATTTTATTTGTTGTTCTCTCTTTGCTCAGCGTTTCTAAAGATGATTTACTATCTGAATTTATAGTTATATCTTTCCCTTTTATATTGTTTATTTGTACCCATTCTATTGCTTTTTGAATTGCAATCATTTCCGCCTGGTATACAGTGCAGTAATCTTCTAACTTATAAGATTTTGATACCCAATCTTGTCCATCTACTTTTATAACTACCCCGGCGCCCACTTTACCTTCTTGTTTACTTCCGTCTGTATAAATTTGTATAGCATCTTCATTAATCTTATTTCCTTTATCTAGTTCAATTGTTATATTTTCTTTAACTGTTTTCCCTGGGTGCGGTAGTTCGTTAACACTGCACGTGGTCATTATTTCCCTGTCAGCCGGAAGGAAGTTAGCTGTTATTCCCCTTCTATTAATTCTGTACACATCTTTTACTTCGTCTATTTTTAGATCTATTGGTGGTGTTCCCGCTAAGGCTAAAGCTGAGGTGATGGTCAGATTAACTCAGCACGTCATCTCATTTAGATGATATTAATGATATGGTGACATTATTATTACGTGATTGCTTCTCGTAAAGGTTAAAAAAAATATCTAGCTCACCTAACGTTTGATTAACCAAAAATGTTGTCACGTCCGAAGCGCGGTCTCACCCACTTTTTTAATATCTACTTGCGCGTACCTTTCTCAATTGCTGCTTTTTGTGAAAATATGAAAGGACTTATTTGTTATGTCGTCGGTGTAAGACACAAGAACCCAAGTTGTATTTTTGAAAGGAATCCACTTGAGAATCATTTTCGAAAGCTTAAGAGTAATAATATTTCTTTTCGCAGACCACTTGAGATGATTGGGTAAGATTGGGCATATCTTTTTAAAACTTGTTATTTTTAAGGGTATCTTAAAAGCCAAAAAGGTTATTGGTTGTTGGAGATCAGGTTCATATAAAAAATACAATAAAAACCAACACTTAAATGGTATTTAATAAGAAAAATATTTTGTTCATTTGTGTTAGCTGTTGAAAAGTGGCCGGCCAAAGATAACACAAAAGAATTTTTAAAAACCTTTGCTTTAGGAAATTGTTGACAGATACCTAAATTGTCCTGCATGCCCTATATATAAGTGTAAAATAAACACGAAAATAAGTAAATTATATTAAATATATATAATAATTCATTTCTTCTTCAATAATTGCAACTTATTTAATAAAATTAATCAACATGTTTAATTTTATTTTCATTTTATCCTGGAGTAGAAATCATTAATAATTCTGAATTTGGAATATAAAATAGACAAAAATGACAAAAAAGAATTCCCAGTCATAAAATCAATGTTCCCAGTGGCCGAGTTGGTTAAGGCGCTGAGTCCCGGTTAGACAAGAGTTCCTGGGTTCGAGTCCCAGTTGCGTACGTTACCTTTTTATTTTTATATGTATTGTTGTGTTTCGTGTTTCATTTAGATTTATTAGTATTATCTTCTTCTTTAATGATATTAGAATATTAGTCATTAGATGAGAGTAAAATACAGACATTGTAAATTGTTTGCAATTAACAATTAAACTTCTACATTATTCAGAATAGTGATACTGGATACCTAGAGTATCTTATTCGTTTAATTGTTGGCCATTTTCACGAGGCATTTGATTCATTGGCATTTCAAGGCAACATGCGTAGGAATGTAAATAAATCCGCAGGCATCGTGAGTTAAAAAATACTTCACTTCAAGGCAAGCTATTTTTTACAACAGTAGGTACCTACTTAACATAATACGTACCTGTTGGTAAGGCTATTAAACAATATATTATATAGGTATAATTTATAAACCGTTTACAAACAGTCCCACATTTTAAAGATTCTAATTAAAGTGTTGAGCTATTTTCAACGAATGCATTGCATTTTTAGATAATTTGACAGAGTGTAGCAAAGTCCTGTTTTAATTCGAACATTTTCATATTGTCTGTCTGTTTTTTTTTTGTTAAGATGGTGGTCGTTGTAAGCTGTCGTGCGCCGCAGTAGCTGACAGGTACTATAAAAAAGTGGTTTCTCTGAAAATAAGTACCCAGCCATTCCGGGAAAATACTAATATTAGATTATACATTGTTTATATTTTAAAAAACATAAAATATTTTCTGGTAAGTCAGTACAATTTACAAAAAAATCATTTTGCAAATAATAAGTAAGTTAGTACGAAAATAGAATCACTGGCACACAACGCTTTATGGTTCGGTAAAGATTCTTTTTTCAAATGTTAAATCGTCATGTTTATCAATTATGTAGGTATTTAAGCATCTACTTACAAATCTTACGATTTCAGAGCAAATTTTGGTTTTGATTTAAAATAAAATAAAATTAGAAACATAGGTTTTTTTTAACGCGGGGTCTCTGTTGACAGAACTACTAACTACTATACAATAAATTTAAGTAGTGGTTTAGATTTAGTTCTTGACAGTACAAATAATAATAATCACATAATTAATTTAACCTATTCCATAACCAGTTGTACAGTAACTTGTGGCTTTCTAATCATTACACCTTCGTAATAGGAAATAAACATCTAGCTATGAACTTTTCGTAGTGATTATTCGCTATTTCTCCTTCTAACAAAATAACGACCAATTATTTATCGTAAACGACTCTAACCTTCTGTGCTAAGAGACTGCAATATAATATAAGAGACTGGAATGTAATTATGGTTCTGCGGAGAATTTAAAGGGCCTTGTCTGAAACTAAATTGTCTAGTAGATGGGGCCTTTCTACAATAATTCTTTCTTTTCAGGGCGAGGATCGATATGGACCTATTGTAAGAATAAACATAGATCGGTCATCAATCACAACACTTTCAGAACATTGTGTATTATTTATAACAAAGTGCATCTGGATATCGAGAGGCTGTCTACATCTAAACACTAGGAAAAACATCCGGCACGAAATTCTTCTAATCCGCTCAAATCCACTTAAAATTTGAAGAAATGTTAATTGTTAGACAATAAATGACTGTCCTAAAACTGGAATCCTCGTAGTAGGTCAGTCAAAACATTTTATAAATAATGTACCTATATTAAATGTATAATCTTGTACTAAATAAATAAATACATAACATGTACAAATAATAATAATTAAATATATTCCACAACTCCACAACATCCACTTTGTTGAGCTTTTCGATGTGTTTTTTTTATGAAGACAGATAAATCTCATTTCGGAATTTATCAATTCTTGTCAGATAAACGTCGTCACCCTTTTCAATTTTTAGAGATTAATACGTCTAAGCGCCCTAATGACACCCTCGTACTTGTTATCTGACACGCTGTTATAGCGGTGCATTGGAAATATGGTCCATAAGTCTTTTCTGATAATATTACTACTTAGACTTAACGTAGAAGAAGAATGTCTTAGGCTAGACGAAGTACCTTAGATAATGCAAGAGATAAGTACGACTTGTCTGTATTAGCTATCTAAACTGAAACTAATTGAATAATGTAAAAATTCAAAAATAAAAACACAAATTGGCGAATAATATTTAATTTACGGTAGGTGTGTGTATGTAAGACCAAAAAGTATTTCTAAGTGCAGCACGAAAGCTTCCGGCATCCAAACAAGAATCCTAGTTGACTCTAATACGAAGTCCAGAATCCTATTAGCTAACGCGTGGAAAAAAACGGAGGCAATGAGTTGATAGTAATACCTACTTAGCCGATGGCGTTATACACGGTGTCCGGGGGTAAAGTGCATTAACTTCGGGAGGTGATCGTACATGATAGTACAAGTAAAAAAGATAGTTGGAATTTCAGAAAAAGTTATTTATCTTTTTTACTCTTACCATAATGTAGAATCACCTTCCGAAGTTAATGCACTTAACCCCCTGACAACCTCTACGTGTGAAATATCACCCCAAGAAAGCTGTACTAAGATAGAAAAGACATAGAACTATGAACAAATATGTTTAAAGACGCAATTAAACTAACAATAACTTATGGAATTCACATAATAATTGCGTATTGTATATTATATTTTGTGAAAAGGTTTAAATTTATGGAATAATCCGGCAAGAAGGAAAAAATCCGGAATAGCAAGTAGTGAAAATTTTTCAGTTTCCAAAATTTTGCAAATAATCTTACGTACCTATCAGTATTAGTATCATTGTATCCTTTATAAGAGCTTTGTTTATTAAAATTAATCAAAATAACGAAAACTGATTGTACTTACATAAAAATTACACATGTCGCGTTTTACGAAAAGGTAAAATTTTTTGGGTTAAGCCGGAAAGAATGGAAAAAAATATCAAGAAGATTCAATTTTTTTTCTTTATAGGGTAGTATTTTTTTTTATTTTTGCACTGTACAAAATTTTGTGCAATTTTATTTAATCTGTTTAATATTTACGTATTAATAATAATAATAATTGGACAATTTGTAGAGCGCCGTATTATATGCTTTTAACAGCCCTAACGTTGTCAGCAAGAGAAACAACTGATTTTCTTTCAGACTGACATAAGTTGGTACCTTCTTGTTTACACGCCAAATTTTAATTTCTTTATCCAGCCAAAATACTTTCGTTTTTACCAAAGCTGGCACGAAGGTTTTTAATTCCCAAATGAGCCGAGTTACAAGATTCGGTAAGGTGTAGGTAGGACGTGCGGTGGAAGGTGCATCGCGCTGATCACCTGTTGCCGCAAGCTGCAAGCTCCCTCATTTATTTCGCCAATGATCATCCAGGTGCAAATCCACGGTCGGACTTCCCCCAATATTAAACGAAGGACAGTTCCTAGGCGCTTCCGGTTTGGCATCTTGCGAAGAAGCATTTTATCGCAAAACAATGAAGCTCTCATCTCGAACAAGATTTAATCATTTCGATCAATTAAATTAATTAATTAATTAATTAATTAATTTATTTATTTATTTATTATAGATACAAAATAAAGTAAAAATTACAATTAGGAAGCTTTGCCTGTCCAACTAGGAAAGTTTCCCGTTCCAGGATAGACAAATTGACATGTTTAGTTCATATTATACCTGAAATGTACATAAATTACATAACAAAAAACAAAACCAAAAAAAAAAACAGAAAATTTCTTTTTTTTCTGAAGCTAAGGTGTGTAATAAAGAAAATGTATATAAAATATAGGTAAATATGCACATGAATCTGATATATTTCTGTCAAATGTTTTTGCTCCAACTTATCAAAAAATATACCTATCTAAGTTAAGCTTATCGTAAAATGTAACTATTTTTGAAATAAAATATTTGTAAGCTAGCCTGTCTCGACACAGGATATCTGTAGGGAGACAGACGCGGTAAAAATTATGAACGATACAATAAATAGTAAAATCAAGTAGTATAGTACAGGTATATTGAGTAAATAAGATCCCCGAGGCTAATGTGTGTCAAAACCATGTATGATCGAATGAAAAATTGTCGATATTCGCACTGAATGCAAGACTGATGCATGCGTAATGAGTTAGTTTGAAAGGGACGCTTAAATTGTTTGGGCATAAAGATAGAATCAACGAAGAAAGGAGTAAAAGGAGAATATATATCGCGAACGTAAATGATGGAAGACGTCGAAGATGCCCGACGAAGACATGGCACAATCCAGTGAACCAAATTCTCGAGTCGGGCCATGATAAGTGTCAGAATAACAGAATAGTACGTATGAGACGGTGCATGAATCTGAATGAGGCAAGAAGTGTGTGCCAATATCGAAATGTCTGGCAGTTCGTCCTCTCCTCTCGCCTACCCATGAGGGGAAACGGTGTGATGATTATTTACTTAGTTAGTCAAGTTTACAAAACTAAAAAGACCTATAACCATGATAAAACAACTTTATATGTATCTAAATAGCACCCAGTGGTCGATACAAGTTGTTTTCTAAAATACCTTTTGGTATTTCATGAAACTTACCTGTTTAAAATTAACTGAAGTAATAATTAGTTAATAATTACATAGTTTACGGTTAAAGCACACTTTTATTATGAATATGTGACCGAGGAATAATTCTTCTAATAATAATATGTCTCCCGTAATGGAGATGGTTGAAGATTAGATGAATGCGGCTTATCTAATCGTCTTTCTTTATTTCTATTCGTCTCTATTACTCTTTCTAAACTCCGTTCTTTCTTATCTGATGCGTCTGTGCACGTGGCTGAGATGAACTTTGTCGGAACAGTTCAAGATTTCTAATTTTGAAACCGGGTAATTCGTGGTGGAATTCCATTGTTTTTAACATTAGATTTTTAATTTAAAAAAATATTTTGAAAAAATTACAAACACCATAAAGCATTTTATCACTAGATTAGATTTCACTGCGTTATTTTTTCACCTAATTATTATAATATACTAGCGCAGACAAGTAAAAATCACGGTATATTATAGTTCCAATTTTGAAAAAGACAATTAAAAATAATTTTCAGTTAAAATATTATATTGTAGATAGGTACCTACTTCATCGCTTGGCTGAATCATTCTTCATAAAATCTTGAGAATTACACTTGAATTAGGAAATTTGAGTTCGTTTGTTGGAAATTTGAACGTGAATCATGCGCACATTTCCGAAGGTCGCGGGATCGAATCTCGACGTGGCAAATAAATTTTATTTGATTAATTTGTGTTATTTTACAATTTATTCATTTAAAATAATATATAGTATATTTGCGGCACGTTCCAGAGTGGAAGATACTCTCAGTATCGCCCTGGTGTAAGACCACCATTCAGAATTGAAACATTGCTTAAAATGGCTTTAGCCGTGTTTGGTGACCAGATCTGAATAGCCAGGTACCTCCCCATCTTCCTCTTCCCTATCACCTATCCCTTCCTACTACCTTCACCCCCACAACATACCCCAATTGGGGATGCCATAGTCTCATTGGCTCCAGACGGGAGCAGTTTGACCTCTTGTGCGGTATTCATATATTAAAAAAAAATGTTTGGTACAAGTTTGCATTTTTAAAATTAGCTCCACATAGGAGGCCCTGAGGAAAATAATTTCCCTCAGGGCCTATGTCAAATTTGAGGATGCTGTGTTGAGGCTCTTCTTAAGGAGATGAATGAGTAGAAAATGTGTTCAGTGTATCCAGGTCATGCGCCGCCAAGACCTACACAAACCTCGCCCCATGAACCCGGGTTCTCCTGCTAAGTCACCAAAACGTGAGGTGACCTATGGCAGAGGTGTTGGATGATTTCGGGGGCTGCGGTACCCATTCCCACCTCCCAAATTGATTGTACAGGTGATAGACTATGACATTGATAGAATGACAAAAAGAGTGATTAACTTGGATTATGAAGCTCTATAACTCATATATAATTATATAATGATGGGCGCACGTATCTAGTAAATACCTACTACTTTGAAAAATAAGCGAAGGACTAGAATTGCTTCCGTTTTTGTTGTTGGTTTGATGTTGGTTAAAAATGATCGAATTAGTTTTAACAAACACATTTTTACCTTTATCCCATCATTTGTTATCAAATATCCTTGCTCTAATTTCAAATACGCCAGTCTGAAGATGTTCGTGGCACCGATAATTGGAAAAGTTACATAGTATTATATTACAGTTCAAGATGTTTGACTGGGTCCAGTTTTATCTCAATTGGGCGTAGTCTTCATTATTTTTTAGGGTTTCACAGCTACCACTTTAGTTATTTTTATCTTTGCAGTGGCGTAGTTAAATTTTTAAACTAACGCGTTTAATTTTGTACGGCTTCATTAAATATAACTTTTTTTATTTTGATTTTAGCGTTCATAGGTACGTAACATGACACGTGGTCAACATTCACACTTTTTCTAGGTCTTCCCTTCTGTAGAGTTATCTATTATGTCGACCCAAGTCTAGGATAATCCTTGCACTGATGTATTTATGTGTAATGTGTTGTAATTTAAAATCCAATAACGACACAATAGATTTGATTAATCTCATTAACTGACCAAAATGCAAAGTGTTATTTTATTGGCGGTAACTATCACGTAAAACTAGGGTTTAATAAGGAGGTACCTACAAATGTACTTCTGCCATAATAATAATAAATAATAATAATTGGTTAAGTTTTAGAGATAAAAATCACCTTAGGGACGCTGTACAGTGTATTATGAGTTCCTAGGCTCTATTTAATTTTAGTATTTACAAACATATACAGAAAACATGCTTGGCAGGTTACTTCCGGTAAGAGAAAATACGAATTTGCACATAGAGGAAAACACTGGACATTGCATGATTTTACGTTTGTTATTTTACCCTCCATTACTATTGGTGTTACATTTATTAGAAGATTGCTAACAAAAGTAGATTTACAATTATTATAAGCAATAATTATCAGCCTGAAACACTCATCAACATTGAAAAATCTTCCGACAAAAGATACTTGCCGCCAACGGGACTTGAACCCGTGTCCTTCTGATTGCCGGTCAGCTGCTCTTGACCACTGAGCTATGGGGGCTAATTCAATATATACTAGTAACAATTACTGCTTATTATATTTAGGCTGATAATTATTGCTTATAATAATTGTTACCCTTTGTGCTATGCATAAAAATCTTGTCTAAACGTTAGTTTATAAATTAAAAATAATAATTAAAAGTAGATTTGATATTTACTTTTAAAGATAATTTAAGACCCTTAAAGATGCGTTATGTATAACTAGTCAATTCTACAGAATTACAGATTTAAATTAGCTAATGGTTTTTAAAAGTTGGGATGGTATGCACGTCATTTCATCTTGGTTAAAAAACTCTTTTAGCGAAACTTAGGCCGATATGATTTGTTTTTAGATAGTAACCCAGACTTGCTAAGGTACCTACTTCCGGATTTACAGGAGCATAATTACCTCAATGGTATATGCGTTATACCTACAAAGTATTGGGCAATACATTTTTTTTTTTTTTACATTAACTCCACACAGGAGGCCCTGAGGAAAATAATTTCCCTCAGGGCCTATGTCATCTGGGATGCTGTGTGGAGGGTCTTTTTGAGGAGAGGAAGGAATGAACATTGGTCTTGAAGAGACCCATGTTGTAGGAAGGAGGAAACACAGAGGCCGGCAAATCATTCCACAGCCGAGCTGTTGAACACAAGAACGAGTCGAAGAAACGACCCGTTCTCATGTGACAAATGTCAACTGTGTACAAATGTTGGGCACGCGTTTGGCGTGTTTCCCGACTATGCACCAGTGCCGAAGGGATCAATGATGCTAGTTCCTCGGAGCATCTTCCATTGTAATACCGGTAGAACAAGGATAGCATTCCCACTCGACGCCTGTGCTCTAAAGATTGCAATCCGTCTGTTAAGATGGGAGAATCTATCAAACGGACCGCCCGTTTCTGCACAGAGTCGAGGGTATTTTTCAGGTATTTTGGAGCTCCAGACCAGAGGTGGCTACCAAATTCAACCGTGGGGCGCACTTGCGATTTGTACAGGGTTAGCAGTTGTGTACTATTTACCTACGAGATGCGTTTGAAGATTTTAGTAGTTTGCGTTTTTGAGTACTTATATTTTTTTATTAATTGAATTCTAAATGCAGATAACATCAAATTATAAGTTGTAAAAAGCACAAAAACACTAGTGTTTAATTAAATCAAACACAGAAACTATATAAGATTTTCCTGACATGCGAAAGTTAGAAATTCTGCCTTCCGAAAGATAACATTTTTAACAAAATAAAAAAGGTACCACTCGGTTACAGTGTTTGAAAAATTGAAATCTACTAATAATAAGGTTTATTTTGAATGGTAAACCTTGCAATTATCGAATTATCTTAATGAAAACTTATCGCGTAATTCAATTTGTCAACCGTAATCCCAAATCAATTTCCATCCCCTATTATCATTAGATTTAACTTGCGTTTTTCCACCCCTCCTTAAAAGGCCACTGGCCGCCGTTAGAAGCTCGGTTAGAAGCCTTACGACGCACGTACCCGAGGTCCCTCGACCCGCTTTAGTGGGTGGTGTAAGGGGGTGCGGGGTGTATTGTATAGAGCCTTCAAGGCCAGTGCAGGTTACGTTACAGCACAAGCTTGGTAGTGGTTGGTGGTTTGTTGATGCCGTGGGGTAACCAGCGTTCAAGTGGAGTTACTATGAATTTATACCTCCCTGCAATGTCTTAAAAAATATTTCAATAAATAAAGATGGTTAAATATTAATTATTACAAGCAATAATTGTCATCCTGAAACACTCATTTACATTGAAAAATCTTCCGAGAAAAGATACTTGCCGCCAACGGGACTTGAACCCGTGTCCTTCCGATTGCCGGTCGAATGCTCTGACCACTGAGCTATGGCGGCTTATCAAATACCCGCCAAATAATTCAATATATACTAGTGTTTCATTCAACAATTACTGCTGATAAGTTTGTAGGGGTGGAGCCGTTGCTAGTTATTAATGTAGATTGGGTGGGTAGGTATTAATGTAGAGTGGGTGGGTAGAGGAACAAATCCATGATTGGGCTATAAGATAATATTTTTTGTTTATTGATAATAGATCTTTGGTTCAAAATATACAATACTTTCCTTATAATATTCCTCTTTGCATTCTAACTCATACTGAGTGTTTTACGAAACAAAACATTTCTATTATAGATCGTAGTTACCACACTTTTTATAATATTCAATTTAGTTTTCAAATTTATTTAAATTTGTATATTCGGAAATGGTTTTCTGGGGTTTTTACGTTGTTAGTCTTGTTTGCCGAGATTTTTTTACAAATTCTTTTTATTGAAATTTATAGTTTAGATTGATTGCCAATTTATTACGCCTACTTTTTCTTTTTTTAAACGTAACTAACTAACTAACCATCACGCCATTTACCCGCAGGGGTAGGCAGAGAACACGGACCGCCAAACAACTCGATCTTGGCACACACTCACTTCCTCGTTCACATTCACACGTCGTCTCATACATGCTCTTCTATTGTTCTGACTGTTTTGGTCCGATTCATTTTATCTGATTCACTCGGTCGTGCCATGTTTTCCTCGGGCGTCACCGACTTCTTCCTTCCTAACGTGATCATTATAATTTAATTTTCGATCATTCTTCTCCTTATCGAAACGTCTGGTCTTCCTCTCCTAGTTCTCTCTACTTCCACCTTCTTGCAGCACTCACTCACACATACACACAATCCTACAGACAGACCCAGCACACAGCACGCCCTGCCTAACAGCGGACTGGGGCGAGTATTTTTGTGAACACCTGCATCCATCCACAATCCACTCTGTCTGTTGTGTATACTCGTACCTGTGGAATAAAAAAACTAAACCTGCTACGCGTGGATAGGTATAAGATTACAGCGGTTGCCAAGCGAATAAATCAATATTTTATATTTCAAAAGATAAAATATATTATGTTTTAAACGATAAAATAAAGGCAGTAAACAGAATTACCTGGATAAAAATTTCATCATAACACAATTTTACGGAGGTATTTGAAACTAATAAAATTATTCATATCTTGCCATCTTGAATAGATGTTTATAAATTGTACACTAAAAATCTAACGAACTTATCAATGATTGTGACGTAGGAGTTTGTTGAAATTGTAGCCGGCGAATTAATGTATTAAAATTTTGTACTAGTTTTAGGTATATTATTAATTTATGAAAAATATTTGTTTGTTGTTTAGGAAAAGCTCTCGATAGAAAATTTATAGATAACTTGAGGTTGTCTTCAAATCTTGTAGCGGGTACCGACTTTTACTATTTTAGTATTAGTTATTATTTTTAAATTTGTAATTCTATACTCAGTACTACTTTAGATATCATTTATTATAATTAAAAATTAATAAACACTGTTTAAACCACTTTTATTGTGAAAAACCAACACGGTTCGTAAGCAATGTTTACTTCCACGGGGTTTACTTAAAACTTAAAAGGGGACATACAATAATTACGTGAGCTCAAAAAAGGGGGGGAAAAAAATAAGTGGCCCAAATTTATCTCACCAAGGGGGGGGTCTAGATTGGAAGAAAAACTTCTGACGTAATTAATGTATGCCCCTAAACTAAATACAACAATCGAATGATGTAAATAGATTTGCGAGACTGGTTGGAGAGGTGGGGAGGAGGGGGTGGGGGGTTAGGGCGTAATTTACAAAGGAAACACATTTTATAATAATAATAAATAATAACATAACATGAGCGCAGTTTTGTGTTATTTCAGTTCAAGTGACCACCACAACTAGGCTGGTGGTCGAAATATCCCCAATTTATGTAAAAAAATTCAATGAATAAAGAAAACTTTAAAAAAAGTGCGCTTAACCATTAAAAACTTAAAGATAACGGGTCGTATAAAAAGATTTTTTGGTAAAATCAAATCAAAATTCGATGATTCTCCACCCCTGAAGCGCTCCAAAACAGTTTTATTTATTCCCTTTATTGGGATATTCAATATTTTTTAAATTGCTCCTGCATTAGATGGATTGAGCCATAGATGAAGAAGTTTGTGTGCTGCATTATCATAAAAATAATATTAAAAAAATGTCGACCTGAGATCAAACCGAGTGTCTGTTATTTTACGTCGACAATGTCGGATAAAACCCGCCATGTTTTTGGGCCCATTCGAGTGGACAATTTGAATAATTTATTAAAATCTCTGGGCTCAGAACAGGTTCGCACTAAGTGTATAAGACAGCTTTATGTGCTTATTATTAGGCGTTTAGCTTTGAATATAAATCGACCATTTAATTTCGCGTTGGGATAAGCTCTCAAAACTGATTGAATTAACAACACAGTTGAAAAAACTCGAAGAATTACTTTTCATCTTTTTTATTTCTATTTCGTTTAAGTCTTGCGTGAAATTGCAGGTTTGCTTTTGATAAAAGCTGTCAATGCCGATAACAATATCTGTATTAAATTCAACTACCAAACATAAATAATTGATTGTCATTAATGGTCCCCATTTTGTTTGGTTGTTGATAACTTTTAAGAGACGGACCGACAGGTTTGTGTGAAGGTTGTATTATTATAACAGATTGATTAAAAATATATACCTACATACGAATATGCTTTATATAGCACCACTTTTTTAAATGTAACCTCAAGGGCGCAAGGAAAATAAATATCATTTAAAAAAGTCTGATATATTTAATTTTTAAATTTATTTCTGATATGTGACAGAATGCGATGAGGAACCAATACCTTTTTTTACGTTGGCTCCAAACGGGTGGTCCTGAGGAAAAAAGTTCCCTCAGGGCCTATTTCACCTTTGGAGATGCTGAATGTAAGATCTTTTTAGGAAGGAGAGGAAGTTCTGGGAAGGAAAAAGGTATGAGGAGTGGGTAGGAATCTGGGGGGTAAATGTGTCCAGTAGTGACGGACGTATGAATCCATCCACTGCGCCGAAGAGTTCTAAAGGTCTCACTCAACCAGTCTCTTCCGATCCGGCCCGCCACGCAGTAGCTTTGCAAACGCAAACGCAAACGCCGCGATGACCTAAACAAACCTAAGTTGTCCAAATTTTTTATTATTATTATTAAACAAATGTTGGCATCTACATATCTTGTGTGATGTAAAAGTTTTACGAATATTGAAATTTATTTTTAACCTATTTTACCACCTTTGAATGTGTCTTTGTTCATTCAATCTATGTATGCCAACAGTCACCGATATATCCTTCAATATTAGGTAGGTAGGTATTGGAGATATAATTAACTATTATAAGGCAATTTAACTAGTAGGTACCTTCGTACTTACGTCTACTCTATGCACAAAAAGCATAAAGCACATTATTTTACTATAAAAAAAACACCTGCCGAAAGCTTACAATATTTGTGATCCTCGATTGTCACGGCCGTGAATCTCGTCTTCATCCCAGGGTTGGGATTTGGCCTCTTCCATCGCCACTCGCCTCCGTCCTTCAATATTAATACTTCCTTATAACTTACCACTGATGCATCCACTGTAATCTCTCCCTCTTTCTCATAAATGACCCATGTAACAGAAAAAGAGGTTACAACAAAGCTCGCAGCCACAAGCCCGTATCATTAGTTTTATCTTGATAACAACGCGGCTTTATAATTAAATATTCTTGGCACAAATTAAAAAATTACGTCAGCAGAATTTATATTTTTTGTCCATGTCCAAAATTTATTAACAATGTCGATAGTAAGGTTATCTCTAATATAAAAATGAATCGCTGAATGTGTTGCTAGGCGCATAACTTTCGAACGACTGCACCAAATTGGATAATTCTTTTTTTTGTGTGTTCGTTATTGTCAGGAAAACGTTTTTATAAAACTTCCGGTGAGCTCTGGCATTAAGAAATTTGTATAAAAAAATTGCTATTGGTGGCACGCGAGGAAGCGGCTATTGCTATGGAAAGCGGAAGGGAGGGAGAGATGGGGGAGGGGAACCAGGGAGAGGGAGGGGAACCTGGGAGGGGGGGGGAGGGGGACCTGGGAGGGGGGAGAGGAACTCGGGAGGGGGGTTCGCGGGCTGGTGGAAGGGGGGGGGGGAGTGGAGTGGGGAGAGGGAAGGTGGAGGTTACGGAGTGGGAACGGGAGAAAAAGGGGAGGGGAAGGGGAACGGGACGAATGGGAAAGGACACTCAGGGAGAAACAATTTCTTTATTAAATGGCATAGCAACGCATGCCGGGGACCAGCTGGTTTGTAATAAAAATTATATTTTTTTATATATTAGGTACGCACGTTCTGGTCGTACAATATGATTCGTTTTGTCTCTGAAATCTTTATGAGTTACTTCCCCCAATCTTGTCATAAAAAAAAAACTTTTCATCAATGCTAAAACTAACATGACTCCCAACTGCAATGGAGGTATGTAGTTACTCTCAGTATCGCCCTGGCGTAAAGACGACCATTTCGAATCTAAAAATCGAAATGGCTTTAGTCGTATTTGGTAAACAGCCAGGTATCAGAAAAGCAAAGTACTCCATTTATCGTTAGTCTCACAACAAGCCCCAATTGGGATGCCAAGATATCCTAGGTTCGTGTCCCAGTCACAGCAGTTACCTTTTAATTTTACTGTGTCTTGTTCTGATTCTTTTTTGTTGAGATTTATTAGTTTTATCTTCTTCTTCAATGATATGTCAATAATTATTAATATTTACATATTATGTATTACTTATTGAAGTGAAAACTTCTTTAGCACCTCGATGGTGATAAAATTGTGATTTGAAACTCGATGAAACGAAAAATACCGACATTAAAAAGAGACAAACCCATGCATCTAAAGGATTTAGCCTGCGAGCGAATGAGTTAGTATAATCGGTCTCCTCTTTGTGCGATGCTTCGTAGCCTCCCCACTCTTTTCTATACTTTAGTTTTCTGAAGATTTCACTTCTACCGCCTGTGAATTGCACACTCTGTTTTTTTTTGCAATGTCGCGGACTTTTTTCAGACCTTTTGTATATGTATAAGTAAATTGTTGCATGAAATAATGTTTTCTGTATAAATAATCATCACCCTTGGTTCTTCAATCCCTGGGGTCTTGCCCTTCTTAAGAGTCTTCCTCCACTCATCTCGGTTTGTGCCAGCTCTCTCCAGTTCAGAAGCTCCAAGGTAGATATATATTTGAGGACGTTGTCGCTCCTTGGTTCTTCAATCCCTTGGGTCTTGCGCTCCTTAAGAGTCTTCCTCCACTCATCTCGGTTTGTGCCAGCTCTCTCCAGTTCAGAAGCTCCAAAGTAGATATGTCTTTGAGGACGTTGTCGCTCCATCTTAATCTTGGCCTTCCCAGGCTCCTTCGCCCTATTGGTCTTGAGTTCAGCAGGGACTTTGGTGCTTGATGCTCGATCATTCTCTCCACATGACCCTACCACCGAAGTCTTCCCAGTTTTATAAATTTTGTGACGTTTAGCTCCTTAAACAGAGTTTAAGCGTTTAGCTCCTTATAGAGCTCATTGTTATAACATCTGCGCCAAAATCCATTTTCTAGAACCGGTCCGAAGAAAAATATATATGTATAAATAATATAAGTTTCAATTTACTAGACATCGGGACAATATCATTAAGTTCGTGTGGTGTTTATTTTATCAACGATGCTATGATTTAAACCCAAGTTAACAATACTAAACACCAACGAGTTATGGCAGCAAACTCGTGACACGATTTCTAAATCTACGTCGTGTATTCGGGATGATGGCTTTTTTAATGACATCTTGGCTGCGCCTGAATCTAAAATACATAACACACATTCTCTTACATGATTTCTGGTCCAGAGAACGAGCGAACCAGTTTCAACTAGGCAGCATTCTAGTAGAATAATTGCCGCTTATTGTAACTTCTATTTGCTACTTCTGTAGACTGTAATCATAAACATGATGTAGAACTTTAGTTGATACAGTCTAATGATGAGTAATAATTATTATGTAAATAAAATTGTTGATTTCATACACGAAATAAAGAAATGGATTGCTAACATATGTCGTCCCCAAAGATATTGAAATATAAGTAGATGTGCTATCTGCAGTTTTTACTAGGTGGGACTGCGCTTCCGGGTGTCGCCGATATTGTTTACCAATTAACAAATAAACTAAATGAACAATTAATTAAAGAATAAACCAAACGAACGTTTAACTAAATGAACGAATTCTTTCCATATTTAAACTATATTCTTAACCAATACTAATGCACTTTTTCAAAAATCAACGAAATTAACTAATTCTTTTCGTATGAAAACTACTCTAATTAGGGCTTAGTCCGCCGACAGTTGCGCGGACACCATAGCATATCTCTTTTGTATTTGAATATCTTTGGTCGTCCCACTATTGCAAACTTCTGCAAAACAAATTAAACATACTTGTGAATATTAATTTACATACCTACCACCTAACTTAAATTATAACATAATCTTGTTAAACTTAACTTTCCTGCGTCTATCTCGACACATGTATAATATCCTAGTGAGACAGACATCTAAAAACACCTCTAATCACACTTTGTATAGATGATATATACATAAATATGCACTTTGCACAGTGGTTCATTTTTACTGGGTTATTTTCAAACAGAATTCAGTTTTATCATTCATAAATCTTAACTTTTTTTTACATTAGCTCCACACAACCAATTTGGGAGGCGGAAATGGGTAGGTACCGCCGCCCCAGGAACCTTAATTGGATAACCAACACCTCTGCCATAGGTCACCCCAAGTGGTTCGCTACGTTGGTGATTTAGCAGGGGTGCCCGGGTTCATTGGGTGAGGTTTGTCTAGGTCTTGGAGGCGGATGACCAAGACACACTGAACCCCAGATTCCTACCCACCCCTTAAACCCTTTTCCTTCCCAGAAATCTCAACTCCTTCCTTTCCTAAAAAAAACCCCTCCACACAGCATCCCCAAAGATGACATAGGCCCTGAGGGAAATTATTTTTCTCAGGGCCTCCTGTGTGGAGATCATGTAAAAAAAAAACACAGGAAGCCCTGAGAAAAATAATTTTCTCAGGGCTTCCTGTGTTTTTTTTAGAAGGAAAAAGGTATGAGGGGTGGGTAGGAATCTGGGGGTTAGTGTGTATAGGAGTGACGGACACGGTGCAAGGCGATAGGTTGAGAGAGACCGGCTGGAGAGGTCAAAAGGTCACCTCACCTACTCTCTCTCGATTCGGGCCGCCATGCAGCAGGTGGGCAGACTCATCCGCCACCAAGACCTGAACAAGTCACCAAACGTAGCGAACCACTTGGGGAGACTTATGGCAGAGGTGTTGGTTATCCAAAAAATAAACTATATGACAGATTTGAAACATATTTCTGTCTCACTAAAAACTCTCTAAGTGTGAGCTCTGGCGTCTTAAAATTTATATATGTTTTTCTTTTGCAACATTGTACATGCGAATAGAATATGTAAAGAAAAAAGCTCGCTTTCTCCGTGCCTTAAATTTGCACAACGCTAATTATTATTAACCAACCTCTAAGATACACAAATCTTTATTGTCACACACTATTGCTTACATTTCAATCATTAACCCTTTTACGTTAAACCAGCTCAAGTCCACGGCGTTGCCTCGGCTTTACACACAGTTTTTCGAAATCAAACGTAGACAGTAAATATTATCCTCTTATTTTTAACGTCATGTGCGCACAATTTCACCAAAAATAATTTTAATTTATGTGGGAAAGGGGTGAGGGGTGGGTTTTCTAAATATCTAGAAGGTATAAAATTTCATCAATCTTAGAATAATTTGTTTAAAAATCAAATCCACGCCGCTCGCCCACCCGGCAATAGAATCACTTGTTTACATAAATAGATTATACCTACCAATTCTTAGGTTTTTTACTCCTGACATGACAGGGCTCAAGTATTTAATTAACTTTACCAAGCCATCTATTTCTGTGGTATCTCCGGTTTCTCGAGTCCAATTGCCTGTCATATCTTTTCCTTGCTCTCCATTTCCTGTCCATCACGCAACACATCTTATATTTAATATTTCATCCTAGTCCTAAGGCAATCATCACATTCCACATTTTCGTAGTCAGTTATTACAAGGGCGGCCTTGCTGTCACTGGTTACTCAGAATCTGGTGATAATATCGTGAACAGTTAGGTATTAGAACTTACAAAAATACCAGCTCGATAGAAGCAGTCGTTTCCCTTACTAAAGCCTTCCTGGAGTAAGTTCTTAGTACATTCGTAAACCTTGCGTAAGATTTTTTCTGCGGAATGTCACCAGAGATGTTAGCATTACTGTATGTAATTGCACAAATTATAAAACATATCGTGCTTCATAATCAGTATAATCACTAGAATGGAATTTGTCAAGTGTATAAAAAATGAATGTAGTGGGGAGGGGATGTGAGGAAAAGCTCATTTCAATACATGTTCACATATACATAGTTACTTAACGTAGCTAAAACTAAGAAACGCCAATATTTAGAACCCGCCACCTTTAGGTTCAGAGCCATGAGCTTAAAGCTCTGTAGCGTCGTGCCTAGTGTAAGACCCAAGGCTTTTTATTAAAAAAATGATTCTTAATCATACATAGGTACTTAGCCATAATGCAAATATCACAAAAACCTTTTTGAACGTTTCGTGTGGTCGAATTCGCGAATCAAAACGCGGAGAGAATACGTAATAAACGTTCGCAGGTCATTATTACATCATTTGCAATACGATTTGTTGTAGGAGTATCTGTAAAGAATTTTTTTTTTACTTCCAATGAATTTAAAACAACAAATATAGATATATCAGGATATTTAGATTATAAAGTTTATTGTGATTACAAAAATTTATTTAACAGAACACGTGCGATGCTATCGATTATTTATGTTTTGTTTAGAGCTTTTTTAAAAAAGGCGTAACTATTTCCTTGTCTTGGTATGGACACGTTAGAACTGAAAGCTTACTTTTGATAAATTCACAATGTTTTGCTGAAGTTAATCAGAACGAATAACATGCTAAATTTTTATGAGAATTTGTAACAATTTGTCGATCATCGTCTCCTTATTTTGCTGACGCGTTCGAATAATATGTATCTTTTTACTGTTTGCCTATGTAAGTTGAAATTACTATGATTTGTGGAAGCGGCACGAGCCGTTTGGTTCAGCTCGAGTGAACAAAGTTAGTGAGGGTTTTTATGGCTAGTCAGGAAACTGTGGATGCGGACGATTAAACAAACTTATTAATTATTTTTATCGAAAAATCTCCACAGAGATCTGTGGTGGAAGTGTGACGAGTTCAAACTTAAATTACAGTTGCAATTATTATTTCATCTTGGTCTTTGGTGAAACTATCTTCCAAAGAAAAAGAAAACCATTATTGTATGCTGTGAATTATGCCATGAAGAAGATACACTATTGAGTACATTTTTGCGAAATTTCACCTCAATAGCATTTAACATACCTTGAAATCTCTCGATACCCCGGCGGTGCCCGGGACTTCAGCTAGTTTAAAAAAGTGTTAAAATAATCTAATGTAGACGGTGACCTTTATTTTGTTGTGAAGGATCCGTACGCCCTCCTTTTGACAGTTCTGACATAGGTACTCAATTGCTTCAAATCACGGGATATTATAATTATAGGATTTGTGAGGCTCAAAGAATTCATAAAATATTTGCCTCACAATCATTGTCTTTCAAAAACAAATATTGTCAGTTTTCATTACCTTTCGATTAAACGCCGTCAGTAAACTTGAAAAATCACCAAATCTGTCAAAAAAATAATCAAAAGAAATACACATTTCAAATACTAGGTTGTTAATTATAAAATAAAATAATTTTCTGATTGTAAGTTGGTAACTACTGTACTGATAAGTTTTAAGATTTTCAAATGCCAAAAGCATTTTCGTTATTTGTTTTTGGGGTGTTATGCCGTGTTGCGCTACCTCCTTTTTTAGCCAACGTTTCGGACATCGTTGCAGTGTCCATCATCAGGGCAGATCCGGCAGATCCGGTAGATCTAAAACACCCCAAAACAAATAACGAAAAAAAACTACTGTACTGCTTATCTGAATTGTTCCCACAATCAGTTCCAATTTTGAAAATGACACATTAGGTGAGTTCAGTGAATAAATTCACGCGGAAATAACCAACGCGTATCATCACAAACAACTGAAGTTAGTATGTTTTATGTTTGATTATTTTCTTTATTTATATGTATTTATTTATTGCATATTATTATCTTTATTAGATAGGTACCTATATAGAGCGCCCTTGAAGTGATTTTTACAAAATGACGCTACACAAATTATCCAACTATTATTATTAAATGTTAATAGTTAGATATTAACACTTGAACTTAACCATAAAATGTCTTTGGAACTGTATTCATTTTGTTTGAATATTAATATGTGGCTACAAGCTTCTAACACATACTAATTTGCTGCTGATTTTTAAAGAACACAAAAACTGCAGATATTTCCTTAAATGTCGATTCTTAGCTATTAAGCTAGTCACAATTTATTGTTTTTTACACAGCAATATTAAAACAACAACTGCAAATATTAAAACTCCATAATAATTTTGTAAGCATTTTACGTAGGTTCAAGTTTATGAAACTAATAAAAATATGTATCCGAATGAATATGTACGAGTATGTGTAGCAAAAAAATATTCTGCTTTTCGATGTTACAAATGAAACAAAAGATTAATTTCCTTAGAAAATAAAATTCTAGGAATGCTTACATTTGTTCAGATAAATAATATTGTGCATCTTCTGCGTATTTTAATTCAGCTGTTATTATTTACGCTGCCATGTGCACGTGTATTTTAGAACACAGAGTGCATTGTACCCGGTTATTTTTTAACTATAAACATAGTTTGCATTCAAAACCGCAATAATATAACTTGAAGACTTCCCATGCTGTTATCGTTTAGGATTTATGAGATCACTGGGTGATGCAATCCAAGATGAAACCAGCAAAAAATACAGGTTGTTAATTTTTGTACAGGGACCGGTAGACAATTAAAATTGTGAACACGGAAGAGGCTCTCGATAAATAGTATTCTTATTCACAGTGTTTTATATTTATTTATGGTTCAAATACCCACCTAAACAGAATAAGTCGTTCTTATTGTTTTTTTTTTAAATTTAATTCGTAGAACTCAATTTAAATTAAATTTAATAATGTTTTTATTAAATTTTGCAAGTATTTTAGTTTTTTTTTTGACATTATTACAATTTTGACAGCGCTTTCGGTCTACAAGGCCATTTTCTAATCGCGTTTAGACCTTTCATTTAGAATTTTTTCAATAAATTAGTATAACCGGCACTACATCAATTTAGGCACCTTCAAAATTGAAATTTAGAATCCTATAAATAAGTCGTATCAAAGTGGTCTAATTACAGTTTTAAAATGGCGCTGTAAGACGAAACAGCTGTCACAATAATAAAAAATCAAAGTATTGGCAGATTTTAATAACAACATAATTTAATAAAATTTTTAATAAATCATTTTTATAAACAAAGATTACAAAACAATTGTAAACCGCGTAAACCTACTAATATGATTCAAATTAACAAAAAATTACAACGAGGTTATAGAAAACAAAATTTTAACCATTGAACATTTCGGGCTGTCTTTTTACTTACGACGGCGGTATAAAATAATTGGCATTGAAATTATGACTGTAGTGTAAAATATTTTTTGTTCGCCTGACTCTTATTAGGAACATGAAATAAAATCAGTTGCAATAAAGCAGGGCTGTCAATAATGTGTAATTTTAAAAGAACTATCAGATATTGACACAGCCAGCACATTTCAAAAATATTATGACATGTGAATTTATTAGGTCAATCCTTTCTTGCCTGATTACTAGTGATTATATTAATTGAATTCTAGTCGCAGAAAGAACAGTTACATCCTGTGTAATTTGTTTGAGAATCGTTTCTTTGAAATTAGTCTTTACTTTTTGATTAGTTCAAATACATTTACAAGTTACTGTTAAATGCACTGCGCAAGTGCTTTTGGCAAAAAAAGCACTAGAAAACAAATTTGGCCAGAGAGATGCTAGAAAAAAATGCCGATAGTTGTAGATTTTTTAAATTTATTGTCGAAGAATAATAGATGTAAACCTTCGACCAAGTACGTAAACTAATAAATAGTATATTTAAACATAATCTTGGTAAGTACCTACGTATAAAGGAAAATACATTGCATTAAACGAACAGTTTTGTTCATGAGAAATATATAATCTTTCTTGTGCTAGTTCTTGTGTAAATGGGAGTAGCACAGATAAGTTGGTACTTAGTCAAAGTTCAGAGAAATGTAAAGGTTGTGGAATATAATAATATACCTAGAACCTTTGTATTTATTTGTTGGCATTATGTTTAGCTTTGTTCCTTGTACGCCCTCTTGGCGTTTTTCACATGGAAGTACCCATTTACGTAGTCTTTATTACAGATAAAAGTTTATGTTTGTAGTTTTTAAACAAGAACTATTATTATTTGGAAAAAAAAACTCTTTTTAACTACGTTAGTTTATTGTTTTGATCGCTGTTTCCGAAAGTCGTGATTTTTTATCGCTGTTTTGTTAATGCGTTCCCCGGGAACAGATGTTAATGTATTTATGAATATATTAACATAAATTTACTTAAATTGTTCATAATTAATTTTAATATTCTTCTGTATTGTATAATTTTATGACGTAAGTTTTAATTTTGATCGGCTCAATTATATATTATACATAACTAAACTACCTCTCATTTTAAAGATGCACAAAAGTATCTGGTTATTCAATCATTGTAGACTTTTTTTCATCCCGAGTTTTGAAAAAAATGAATAAAACGTTCAAAGTGACGTGTCAACGAGTCAATGTGTTGTAATGTGTGCTCATTCAAGAATAAGTTGTCAAATTAAAAATGCTATTTATGGGTTTCTTTACTCGAAATCATTACTGAATAATAGAATAATATGTCGGCAGTCCTTGCTTTTTATGCTAACACACAAGTAGCATTGGTAATCTAAACGGTGTCTGGAAATTCAAGTAGGATGAGCTGAAATACCGGCGTGAATACATTATTTATTTGTTTATTTATTTATTTATTTATGTATTTATTTATTTATTTATATATGTATTTATTTAATTATTTATTTATTTATTTATCATTTTTTAATAATATTTCTGAATCTCCTGCCTAAATCTAATAACCATTTTGCTATTTTTGGACCAAAGCAGTTGTGAAGGGATTTTATTAAAAAAAAAAAAAACGAGTGTGATTTAGACCACACAACTGAAGTAAAACTTCTGTTCCATCTATATGATAGGAAAAGAGAAAGAAAATGTGCGCGCGCACTGCTCTCTCTTGCTCCTACAGTGTGAAACAGACAATAGGCCTGCACTGCGTAACGTAACTGACTACGAGAGAAAGAGAGAAAGAAAATGTGTGCTCGCACCTCTCTCTTTTGCCCCTACAGTAATATGCGAAGCGTAACTCTCTCTCTTTCTATCTTCACTAACTTATATCTCCCTCTCAACTACCGTTCGCCTCGCTTTTCGTAACGCTCTCGTCACGCATTCGCCAGCTTTCTCCCCAAGTCAAGCATGCGTAAAGAAGTTTTACTTAAAAAATTGTATGAGGTACGAGAATACTTTTTGATAGTATGTCGCTGTGTTGTTTGTTGAAATGAAAAGGTCATTTCTGCCCTTACTTCTAGTGTGATGTTTGTGTTCGACCGTTTTCATCTTATTTTTATGAACATACGTTATTATCTTTTTTATGTAACTCTGTCGAACATCAAGTACATTAAATTAATAATAATAATAAATTTGGACAACTTATATAGCGCAGTAAATTCCTCGAAGAGAGCCTCGTTCAAGTATCTGAAAGGTTTCTTCATAAAAGCACGTAAAATAATTTCTGTACCTTCAATAACGGGTTTTATATTGTTGTTATAACAAGTAATCTTAAAAACTACATTAATCTTTCAACAAACTACTCTAAAAATATATTATATCTGCACAGGAGATCCAAAGTTGCCAGCTCTGGTTGGTGATGATAAATTCGAGTGAGAAGTCAGTTTAATAGAGGGTTATTGTAGTTTAGAAATTCGTGCCAGCTTCTATTATACTTAGATTTTTCTGTGCACCGTGTACGTACATATCGTAAGATGACCATAATAATTCACAAAAATAATATGTGTGTAATTCACGATTTCGGTATGTCCTTCTGTGGAAAAGGCGGAGGATGAAGTGTGAAATGTTAAATTGTAGTTGATGGCTAGTAGTGGATATTGTGTGGTCACAAATAAGTGTAAAAAAAAATACGTGAGATATCTGTTTATGCAAGGGTTTTGTAACGACTAATACCGAATGCTAATTCCTGTACACATGGGAAAAGACATTTATCAATTAAAACACTTTGGTATAACTACAAGTCTACCCTATTAATTTTTCAACGTCAGAACGGTGTTAAAAAGCATTTCCCTACACTAAGCAAAAATTCCCTTCACTAAAAATTTGCTTGGTCTCGCATAAATAAATATTTTTCTTTGTTCTTTTGTAATTTTTGATTCAAAATTCCAGGAAAAAATGCTTTTTAGATTTCGTGTCGCCCTGTGTGCTTGGAAGCTTCGAAAAGCTTAGAAAAATTAACAGATTTCTTTATAGTATGTTTTGTATATGAGTAGAAATTAGAAATACACATGAGCCACCAGGAAAACAGCAGCCATTAAGTTAAAGAGAAGGCTGTCCCCTTACGGAGTTGTATAAATTAAATGACAATACATGTGTAGGTAATATTTCAATATGACGTGATACTATGTGCCAACGTGATCCCACAGAATCCCACTGACCACTATTGCCTACGCCTTCTGGACCAAACCAATATAATGTGTACAATATGGGCACGCAGAATTATTATCAATGACAGTATTTTTAAGCCATTTATCAAATCAATGGAAAATAAAATGTTTTCAATATTTTTTGGAGAAGCTAAATTTAATTATAACTTTTGCTTTCTTCCTGATACTAATTCTTTCAGCTATTAATCTTCGCAGCCATTTGGATACTTTTATTCGTCTTTGATTTAAAAAAAATACTGATGCAATTTAAAAAAATATATATTTTACCGTAAGCAATGAATAAAACAGTTTTTAATGGATAAGTTCGCATTTCTACTACCGCTAGTTAACATCGACCTACGGACAATGATAGTAATAAATTCAGAGTCTTTCCTTTGTTGGTCTTCCTCGGACTTCCGTATTGTTAAGAATCACACCATTGGCTTTCAAACTGAAGCATATTTTCGTAAATCTAATAAACTTAACTCCGTACCTTGTGAATATCTCATCTGTCCTATACCGTTTGGAGCCAGTGAGATTATGGCATTCACAATTAGGGTATATTGTGAAGCTGAAGGTATTGGGGTGGGGAAGGAGATTGGGGAGAGAAAGGTGGGGGAGTACAAACACAGATAAAGCATCAAAATTTTAAGCGATGTTTCAATTCTGAATTGTGATCCTTCACAAGTGTGATACTAAGAGTATCTTCCACTGAAACTGATTTTAGCAACCTAAAATATTTAACCAATCTAATGAAATCTCTAAAAGAGGATTTTCGCCTGATTAAAGTAACATTTACCTGTCTATTGAACGTGATGACTTCAAGATAATTAAACGATAAATCGCTTTTCAGGTCAATATTGTGTCATTTTTTTTTTCGTTAGCTCGAATATTTACATGTTCTCTCTATTGTAGTATGTTTACATAACTAGGTCGTTTTGAAATCATGGTTGGCAAAATTTCCACAGTTTATGTGGGCTGCAGTATTATTAACTCAAACCCGCTGTGATGTCTGTCAAAATTGACGTATTGTCTTTATCTTGATTTTAATAATATACTACCTTTTTTGTCGAAATATTAATGAAAAACCAACATTTCCGTGAAACATCAAAACTAGTTAACATTTAAAAAATATATATTTTAAAATTTACTTATAGGACAAGGTTGTATATATTTTCACAGTTTAGAAACGCTGATAGGTAAATTACTTTAATACTAGTTGTTATAACATCGTTATATTCTATTCTGTGATAACACTTATTACGGAGGTATCTGTAAACCTTCTCTTGGCATGATGATACCTGGTCAAAACACAGATCAATATCCAATAACCACCCACACAAAGACAAAACATTAATTTTATAGTATCAAGTCGTAATATCTTATGACATTATAAATTGAAACTCTTCAGATACAAGTAAAAGGGTATTTTGAACTCGGTTACTGTTATATAACTCAAGTTATTGCTCGACAAATTTTTAAAGCGCCGCTTTTGTGAAATGTCACCTGTAGAGCATTTCATACAACTAGAAAACAATTACATTAAAGATTATCATTGAAATTCTTAGCCATTTCATTTCGATTAAACGACGCCTTGTGGGGAACCCGCTTGCACAGCTTGGGTGTAAATAAAGTTTCAGATTATACTTACGGAATTCACTTCTTCGTTTATTTGAAAGTACTATGAAACCGCGGTTCAAATTCCGGCGTGCGCAAATAAATTTTATTTCATTAATTTGTGTCATTTCACAATTAATTAATTGAAAATAATACATAGGATATTTTCGACACGTTAAATAGTGGTAGGTACTCTCAATATCACCCTGATGTAAGACCACCATTCAGAATTGAAACGTTGCTTGAAATGGCTTTAACCGTGTTTGGTGTCCAAATCTGAATATCCAGGTACTTCCTCATCTTCCTCTTCCCCATTTCCTTCCCCTCCTGCTATTTTTAACCTCACAACATACCTAATTAGGCTTGCCATAATCTCACTGGCTCCAGACGGGATAGTTGGGACTCTTGAACCCATGTAAAAAAATATGAATAGATTTGTGGAATAAACTGTCAATTTTAGAAAAAAATTCAGGATCCAATTTCAGGGATTGAAAAGTAAAATTATTTAATTAGTTTAACTGGATAAACAAAAAAAAAAGAAATTAACGTCACAGGTATCTACGCAATGAGAGTATTATAATTGGTACAGGAAATTAACCATTAGACATTGGTATGTTAATAGCGTATTACCTATAACGTAATAATCGGTATTATTTATTTACGTTGAGTTACCTGCAACATGATAGACAGTTATGTTATGATGAAAAAGGAACACGATATAGTCTACTTATTTATACTGTGGAAGTAATATAAGTACTTGCATATTATTTACCTTTAACCTATAACCTATAACCATGTTGTTAGTTATTACTCTGAGCTCTGAGCTTTGTGTAATTATGAAAAAGGAAGGTACTCTTAAACACAAGAGAATGTACTACGTTAATGCACAATTGAGGGTTATAGAATCAAAGGCAGCATTCTCCAAAAAGCGTTATTTTGAGAAAACCAAAAAAAACGTTTCATTTCAACAATTTTCACGTATATATAAGTTTATAATTTTATTCAAAGGGGGAAACTGCTTATCTATTATTATTTCCAAAGTAGAGTTTGTTTATTGTATTGATTGATTAGTTATAACGGATTTAATTATGGAGATTGCTGCATTTGATACTCACCTAAGGAGAATGCTGCTTTTGTTTCTCACACGTGTGGAGATATCTGACTTTGATAATAATGATACATATGACGTCACAATAATGGACCGACCAAATCACAGGGAAGTTCGTGATTATTGTTATAATTTTAATTTTAGTATAATTAAAATAAAAATAGGTTTTGTAATGTACTCATACAGTATTGAATTTGGGAGGTATGTATGGGTACCGCCACCCCGGGAACCATTTATTGGATAAACAATATCTACCTGTGCCATAGATATGACTAGATTTTCACAGCCAAAAGTATTTTCGTTATTTGTTATTGGGGTGTTATGCCGTGTTCTTTAGCCAAAGTTTCGGACACTGCAACGCTGTCTCAAACATTTGCTTTGGCACTTTGGCTAAAGAAGGAGGTAGCGCAACACGGCATAACACCCCAAAAACAAATAACGAAAACCTCTGTTCAAGTGGTTCGCTACGTTTAGTGACTTAGCTGGGATGCCCGGGTTCATGGGGTGAGGTTTGTCCGGGTCTTGGCGGCGCATGCGTCTGCCCACCTGCTGGATTGCAGGCCGGATCGGAAGAGAATAGTTGCAGGAGTCCCTTTGACTTCTCCAGCTGTGATCTCTCGAAACATCGCAGTGGGAGGGATAGATTTATACGTCCGTCACTTCTGGACACACTGACCCCAGATTCCTACCCACCCGTAATACCCTTTTCCTTCCCAGAACCTTCTCGCCTTCTTTTCCTAAAAAGACCCTTCACACAGTATCCCCAAATATGACAAAGGCCCTGAGTGGAATTATTTTCCTCAGGGCCTCCTGTGTGGAGCTAATGTAAAAAAAATACAAGTGTGCAGTTCACACGCGGTACAAATGAAACCTGCAGAAAACTAAAGTAGACAAGAGTGGGGACAAGCACTGCACGAAGAGGAGATCAATTATTATCTTATTCTTTCGCAGCCTTAATCCTATAGATGTATGCGTTTGTCTATTTTTAGTGTCGCTTTTTTTGTTTAATCGAGTTTCAAATCACAACTGTGCTAAAGAAGCTTTCACTTCAAAAAATAATAATATTAAATGAGAAAATTTAAAAAAAAAGAAGAAAAATAATGAAGGTTAATTATTTTGATCAAAATTGTCTTGAAACTCGCAAAATTTTCAACACTAAACATGTAATTCGGAATGTTTATGTGCAAGGCTATGAATCCTAGATTTAATTATAAAAGTAAAACATGTTTATGCATATTAATTTAATTTATGAGTTTTAATTAACACCTAAAAAAATCTTTTGCCACTCCACGCCTCTGAAATAAACGGTATTTTATGACAGCTCATCTTAGAATTTTGACTACTTTTGCTTTCCATTTTTCTGGATTCCTTGACTTTTTCCTTGCGTTTTTCTTGGGCACGGATGAAGGGTGAGAGTCTATAATCACACTGGCATCTTGTTTTTATTTCTAAATTCACTCCGAACTATTTAAAACAGTAAAATTAGAGCGACAGATTCAACACACGACTATACAATTTTGTATGGGCGGCCATGTTGTCACGTGATCAAATGGAGGCTTACCATTGGTCAAATTGGAGTGCGTTGGAGATTGCTGCCTTTGATACTAACGCAGTTTTTAAAATGGATTTTTAAAGTATAAAGAGTTGGTTTTAGTGCCAAATAACTGCTTTTCTAGGTAAAAGAGTGAATCATTAACAAAGTTGCATCATTAGTCCATTTTTGAAAAAAGTGGAGAATGCTGCATTTGATTCTACACACCTCAATTTAAGTTTAAGCGAAGGACTTAAAGATACTTGTAAATGCTGTTAGAATTATATTACGAGTCGAAAATAAATTAAATACTCGTACCTTATGAAAATAAATAAATGCTGAGTTCCTTGTCAAGGATCTCACCATTCTGCCAGGTACTTCCCCATCTTCGTCTTTCCCATATTCTTTCCCTCCGACTACCTTCAGCTTCACAACATACCCCAATGGATGCTATAGTGTCACTGGCTCCGGACGCGAGCAGATGGGACTCTTGTGCGGTATTCACATAAAAAGGAGGGCCTACGTCCAAAGCAGGACGAAAAAATATATTATTTTTTATTAGACTTAAGAGGGCATTACCAGAGAAAACCAGAAATATGTCCTTTTCAAATCAGATTTTAGACGTATTGACTCTTTTCCACAAAAAATTATAAATGGATTTCAAAAGATTGTTCTTTTATCTAGCATTCGCATGTAATAAATTTTGAGAATTTTTTTAAATTTTTAGTATAATAAGATTATTCCATAGGTCGTTGGTAGATTTGTTAAATTTAAAAAAAGATTTTGTATTATACCACACCCATTTCAAATAATATAATCATACAGTAAAATAAATCAATACATTATCTAGCAAACGCATGTTTTAGAATTTTAATTATAGTTTCAATAAAATCATTAAAAAATATGTAAGTACATGTGTTTCTTGACGAAAATTGGTCCATTTGTGTATTTATTTGCGCACTTACAAACTAATATATTTCAGATTTTTTTAACATTCTTATTAAATTTAGACATTATTGAAAAATGGTTAATACTTATAATCAAAAAATAATTACAAAAAGTACATTGTTTTAATAGTTTTATCATCACGCCTTTCAGCATGTTTGGTTGAAGGTATAAATTAAAACTAATTTGGATTGAAATAAATTCGATGTTGAGTTATAATTTAAAAAAGCTGGTACGAAGAATAATTAATCTTTCTCATTGTAACCGCCCTGCACGATCGTAAGAACAACTTTTGACGAAATGTGGATTTTCGTCCGCTGGCTGGTTAAACGCTCTCAATTAATTGAAAATGGTAAGGCTTTATTGAGGAAACAATACTATAAATAATTGATATCTCGAATGTTTAACCAATACTTCGTTTCATCAATAAAATAGTTAACTATTGGTATGTGGGATACATGTGGGATGGTGCCTACTATATACTAGCACTATATACCAACATTTTTAGGAAGCCATTTCTAAAATATCAATACAATTTACCATGCATATTACGATGGTATAATTTCGTATAATAAAACAATAATTGATGGCTGTTTACCTGTCTGTGATTAATGATCTTCGTATTTAAAAGGTAGCCATTACAATGTGTGCATCCCATACTAGACTAGACGATAATCGACGTAGTAAATTCAGCTACCATTTATTAATGATATACGATACGACAACAATCCTATAATTTAGTAACTAATACATTGCGGTCATTAATTCATTGACTTCCTTAGTAAAATCTTCTTGTATGTTCATCAAGATCGATCGAATGAATTACATCGATCATAAAAACGAATGAATCCGGAAACGAATTGTGATTCGTTTTTAAAATGTCTTCAGAGCGATCCTTGTAAAGACGTCGATATTAATTGTTTATTTAATTGACTTGATAATTGTTCGCCATTTTTCCCCTTCTTCCTCGCAGATATTTTTTGTTGTACCCTCAATTACCATACAGTTTTAATTAATAATCTAAGTAATTAAGTAATAATCTACATAATTTAAAGGCGAGGCCACAAACCCCAAGATTTACCCAATATATGGACAATTTGGCATAATCTTAATACATACAAATGAACCCTTCCTAAATGTTTCTTTGTTTGTCCCTTATACGTTCCTAAACCATTCATTCGATTGCGTTTAATCTTTGGAATTTTCCTCGCTAGGTGGCGTCGAGACAAATTATGACAACATTTATTAGTTTGTTAGTCATTATTACATTTATTAGTCATAATTTGTCTCGTAATGTTAAATGTAATGTTGAGGGATTTAACACTTACAATGTCTCTCTCGCAAAAATAAAGTTGGTTGTTTTCAGGTGGAAAAAATATAATAAGCAGTAATTGTTGAATGAAACACTAGTATATATTGAACTATTTGGCGGGTATTTGATAAGCCCCCATAGCTCAGTGGTTAAGAGCAGCTGACCGGCAATCAGAAGGACACGGGTTCAAGTCCCGTTGGCGGCAAGTATCTTTTCTCGGAAGATTTTTCAATGTTGATGAGTGTTGCAGGCTGATAATTATTGCTTATAATATTTTTTATATTTGTTATTTCGTTTATAAAGTATCTACATAACGTGTTTTTAAATGTCTTCATTCTATTCTTTTTAAATGGCTTTATTCGAGTCTTTCAAATCAAAGTGTTATAAATCTGTTGATTATATGCTTGAAAGAAAGATATATAGTTGCTTTAAAGGTCAATCCAAGTAAATGAATGTAGAAATCAACGTCTAGTCTTTTTATGGTATAATTTAACAATGATCTAGTGTCACCTATCGGGTTTCCCTCACAGAGAGTGAGGTGAAATCAATGTCGAGAAAGTCATTCCCTGGATTAAGTCATTTCAAGTCTCTACACAGAACTAGATATTGAGGTTTGAAGTATAACTTATCATGGAAAGGAAACTGAAGGGACATTAATTACAAACTTAAATAGATAAAAATGCTGTCTTCTGCGTTTGAAGTGGAAAACGCCAAGTAAAATATAGTTTTTAAAATAGAAAGTTTAACCTTTATGAATAATAAAATAAGGTGGCAACCCATCTTAAATGCGCAACCGGCTAATCATACATTTAATTTGGGACGCGCGCGGGTGTGTTGTGGATACCGCTGCGAGGGATATACCTCTGCCATGTGGCACCTCAAGTGATGCGCTTACGTTTGGTGACCTAGCAGGGGCGCAGGGGTTCATGGGGTAAGGTTTATTTCAGCGGGTCTTTGTGGTGGGTGGGTCTGCGTGGCCGGCCCGTTCGGGAGACAATGGTTGAGGGAGACCTTTTGGCCTCTCCAGCAGGACTCTATTGGAACAGTGGAAACGATGGATTCATTTGTCCGTCACTCCTGAACACACTTACCCCGGAGTCCTACCCACTCCTCATACCCTTTTCATTTCCAGAACCTCCTCTCCTTCCTTTCCTAAAAAGACCTTCCATACAGCTTCAGCGTTTTTTGCCTAAAAACCTCCCTTGTTGAGCTAATGTGGTTAAAAAATATTAACATTATTTTCGTTATCGACAGTTTTTCCCACATACCTACTCGTATGAACTCGTACGACAACTGTAAATATGTATAATTCAATTGCCGACGACACAGTACTAATAGAATTTATTTCATTACTCCATCTCCAACATTTATAAAATACTCGTAACTCTCTTTAAAAGATTTACCACCCTTCCAATCACCCTTCTGTTCTAATTCTATTCATAATATGTATTTTACCTGAAATATCCTTGTAACTACTATATTCATTTATATACCTGTACGCCTGTCTCGACACAGGTATACCCTAGTGAGACAGCCATACAAATAAAACCATTGTAAATATATTTTATTATAGATAAATAAATAAAAAAAAATAATAATAAGCGAGAAAACTTGGGAAAACGTAACATTTAAAGCCACCGAAGACATAAGTATTCTTAAGATCTCTTCGACATTAATTTACTATAACTAAATAGTGATAAAAAATTTGTAATTTCATTTACAATACACACAAACGATACCTCTAAAAACTTTAACATTATCATCCTTGACAATTCCAAAAAACATAATAATAATAAGATAAACGATTTCGTTTACTTTAGAATTTCTTGTACATTAAAGAATGTGAATATGGCTAATAAAGTGTTTTAAGAAATGTAACTATGGCTTCAACGATAATACTTGGTCGATGTGTTCAACTTATTTTCTTGCCTTGTAAATTATTCTGGTAGAGATTTTACGAATTCGGCAGCAGGTACGAGTATGTATAAAAATTAGTCAGGTCTTAGTAAAATTATTAAAATGAACTTTACTGCTATAAGGCCTAGCTGTCTTCTTATAAATTATGACTATGGTAAATTCTTATGGTAAATTCTTATCGAAAATTAAAAAGTTGTTAAAATGTGACCTCATGAAGCAAGTTTTCTATGGTGGCAAGGTCAGAAGCCAAACTAACTAAGAGTAAAGTGTGTCAGAAGGTGAACGGATAGGGAAATAGCTAAACTAGTGCCTCGGCCAAAATATGACATGTCTGGTGAAATACCGCTACCTAGGTGTCCGTGTAGCGGTATTTCCTGGAAATCAATACAATATTTTGTTTTGGAATAAGTGGAATAACTTATTGAGTTAAACCTCATTTTTTATTATTTTATCTTCGAAGACAATATTAAGACAAACCATGACGCCAAATCAATGTTTTAGATTAATCTTTACTTCATCAGTTTACATAATGAATACAAAAAATATGCCTTGGATAAATTGCCGCCCTACCGATTCCGTAGAGCAGAATTAAAATAAAATTGTTAATTGCTTTATAAAAAATACTAGCTTTTTCCCGCGGCTTCGCTCGCATGGTGTTAGGGGGTTCCCCCCCCCCACTCACCCCCACCCCTTTCCCCCCCCGCTCTCCGACCCTCCCTCCACCTCTCCCTCCCCCAACCCTTCCCCCCCTCCACCCTCCACCAAGCCCTCCCACATTTATTTGAAGTACTCCCCTAATAATTTGAATCGAATAAAGAATTATAGATATATAATGAATAACAGATCACTTTGTATAAACCACTATATTATAAACAATATCTACATGTTTCGATAATAATGTTATCTTCATCAGGATACGTTAATATAAAGAAAAATAAATGACCAACAAGTATAGACAAATTAAAATAAACTATAACATAGACAAATATTAAAAAGCAGAGGTGATTAATTACTTACAAATCATAAAAATAGTTAAACAAAATTAAATATAAAAATTATTTAAGGAAAAATAAAATTGCATTTAGATAATAAAAAACTTTTAAGAACAAATAATTAAATTAATTAGTCTAAATCAAAAAATCAATAATTATAATTAATTGTAAGTATTAATAAGAAAATAAATTTAAAAGATGGCTATTTTTAAAAAATGTTTGGTTATTTATAATATTTAATTTACTATTAATGCTTTTTCTATTTTCTAAATTATCCAATTGTATGCCCGTAGTGTTAGTATGTAAAATTTTAAGACCTGTATTAATGTCAAAAGAATGACTTGTTTCCAAAATATGGTTGGCAAATTCAGAATAATTATTATTATTTAATTATAGATATCTTGCTAATCGTGCCACCTATTGCAATTTTTTTTATATACAAATGCCAGAGCTCTGAGCTGTAGCCTATATGTTATTCTGATGTATGAGCTATATTATTGGAAAGTTTCATTAAAATCCATTATGTAGTTTTTGCGTGGAAGAGTAACAAACATACTTACATCCATACATCCATACAAACTTTCGCCTTATAATTATTAGTAGGATAAGCGTAAACTAACTAAAAAGTTAATTTTTTCATTAGAAATGTACGAACGCACATGAGAAACAACTTTTTAAAAACACGGTTTTATGGCTAAAATTATCTTTGATAGTTTTCATTCATTTATCTTTTCTTCTTTCATATAAAATTATTCACTAAATAAATAAAAACAATTTTTGCACTTGAAATCGTGACCTCTAGACTCTGTTTACCAAGCGATTTCTATGCCTAATACTTGTATTCATGGCGATATAAGGCACACTAAGAAAACATACATTTTTGGCTTGTGGCTTTCTCTTAAACAGAAAAAGTCATTGCCATTGAGATCGTGACATTTTTTCGTATAAAGTTAATTCCCTCTTTGAAATAAAACAATGTTAACTACATGAAACATGGTTTATGATTAGGTGGTTGGTATTTAAGTACCTACTTCTTACAAATCTTATGATTTCGGTGGAAGTTATGGTTTTGATTTATTAAGTAAGAGAAAATTAGGAGCACACTTTTTTGGCCGCGAGTTCTAAGATCACAAAACTTCTAGCAATATGATCTCATAGGCAAATCGATCTACTTTAAGGCCATCTACGAGATTTATTCTTATCGGGGTCGCCCATAGCAGGCCCGCCTTTAAATTATTCATACGTACGAGATGCAAAATGGATATTGTAACGGGTTACCTACGTGAATTTCGCGCGATTATAAGCCGCTTCACAAACTTGTTTGAATTTTCGTTGGGTAGGCAGGAAGGTAGTTATATAGTTAGGTATACGGCGTATGGCCGGCATTCCCCACGCATAGCCCCGGGCTTATTTCATATATTTCTTCTCGCCACATCCAGCGGCGGACTGACACCCCGAATTCGCTAAATTGCCTGCTAAAATGATTTTGAAAAAAAAATTGAGTGCAGTTTACACGCGGTAGAAGCGAAACCTTTCCAAAAGGGGGCATATATTAATTACGTGAGCTCAAAAGGTAGGGGGTCCAGCAAAATGTCACGTTACTTGAAAAGAATATACGAAGTGGCCCAAATTCATCTCACCAAAAGGGGGGGGGGGGGGTCTAGATTGGATAAAACACTGCTCACGTAATTAATGTATGCCCCCAAACAGTCTCAACCAATACTTTAAAAGTGAGGTCATAATCTAGCGACCAATGAGCGCAGATCTGGCGTAATTTCCGTTTCATATCTCAACCAATAGGTGCCTTTAAAAGTGACATCATAATCAAAGCGGCCGATGAGCGCAGTTGATGCGTCGCAAGTGCAGTAATCGTCATTTCCGTTTCATCCGAAATCCAAATCTCATCGGGGATATAGAAGTTTCACTTAAATAATTTCCTTCAACGTCATCTTTGGGCATGCATGCATGGAGGGTATTTTTTAGAAAGGAAGGAGAGGCAGTTCTGGGAAGGAAAAAGGTTTGATGGGTGGGTAGGAACTAGGAACCTGGGGGTCGGTGTATAAAGGAGCGACGGACGGGTGAATCCATCTATCCCACTGCGTTGCAAAGCGATGGGTAGATAGAGTCCGGCTGGAAAGGTAAAAGGGTCTCTCTCATCCAGTCTCCAGCGATCCGGACCGCAAAGACCTTGCCAAACCTCACCCTATGAACACGGGCACACCTGCACTTGGGGTGATCAATTGCAGAGATGTTGGTTATCCAATTACTCTCTGTAGGTATCTCGATCAAGTTTGTAAACAACGTCCTGTATTTGAAATTGATAATTTGTTTGTGTGAATTAATATCGCCACCTAGATTGGGTACTATATTAGTCAATTTTGTAAAAATTTTAGGAAAAACCGAATACCTTTTATTTTTACAAAAAATTATGTATCATAAATATTATGGTGTAATACACCAATCTACCTTAAATAATAAAAAAAGTAAAAAATATATTTTGGTCTCCGGTGACTTTTTGTGATGTGTTTTTTTTTCTTCAAAACCAAAATATTTTTTTCCATATGTCATCACTGGCCACTCAAGCGAGTAGCCGCATAATCCCTTATCCTGACCATATCTGATCTTAACCTACTGATTTTTTTATATTTGAAGTTGAAAAGAAAAATGTCACCGGAGACTAAAATTTCAATTACATTTTTACTTAAAATAATGTAAGGAATCACTGATTAAAATAAGTCAAGTACGTCCCTTAACACTCATAACGGAGAGTGTCTGTTGGTTTGTTTTTTTAAACAAATCGACATTTTGAACACTTGACCGTCGAAACAAGAGGAAGGTCACACTGTCTACATTTAAGATTTCGAAAAAATACACCCTATCCCATTTTCCCATCCCTTAAAGCAGAACAACGCTCGGGCAACGCTGGGTGCTTCAGCTAGTAATTGATAAGTTGGTGTCTTGTATCATTTTTGGACAGTTTAATGAATGCTTCACATCTCATCTTGGAAATGATGTTGCAAGCTGATGATAATTATGATCTCCTAGAAACTACAAACAGAAACAGCTGTGCAAATTTCAGGACCCCAGGAATCACCGTTTCCTAGTTGTCAGTGCGATAAATACCCAAACATTTTTTGGCTTTATAATTAAGATGTTTAATTTCCGTTTGAGAGAGTTGATGCTAATTAAAAAATGAAGGATGTACCTAGCAGATAATTATAAACAGATATTTAATTACTGTTCAGAGCTCGAGCTTTATTGGAACTGGTGAATACTTAATTCCAATATTTGACCCACCGGATGACCAATCTGGCAGCTAGTTAGGCCGAACCGGCACTCCTCTCGTTGCTGGAATCCGTGCGGATAAACGGAACATCTGAAAATAATATTAAATAATATCTGTAGAGATATTCACGTGAATTGAATGCAATTGTGGTAAATTTCTCACGTGTTTGTAATTAAAGGGCATCGAAACTAGGTCAACCTCAGATCTCCAAAACACCGAATAATGTGGTCAGGCTATTACAAGTCGAAGAAACAATAACTGTGTCAAGAAATACAGGCGTGATTCTCATCTATTCGAAGATTTGATGGCGATAAGAATTACAAATTGATTCATTAAAATTAAAAGGAAATATGAGATTTGAATTATTGCAGTACCTGATCTCCGAATAGTGGTCTCGAATAATTAGGGTGTAACTAAGAGTACGAGTATCTTCCACTCTAAGACGTGAAAGGTGTTGATGGAGTCAAAATGCGGTCCAGTTACAAAGTCCAGGGATCGTGCTTTTGAGTATCAGGTCCCAAAGCGTGGAAAAACTCCCACATACCTATACCACAAATCTTATGCTTTTCACAGCATGACCCTTGTTGACATCCGTAAATATGTTGTCGACAGGTGTCCTCTGTTTTATTAGATATACCTACCTATCCTGTTCAGGTCTTTAATATGTGGCTAAGTAGATTTAAAGAAATTAAAATATAAGTTTTAATTTGTTATTTTAGTTAAAGTTATTTTTCCAACTTTATGAAACGCCTTTGAGGTGACATTGTAATATCGGTCATTATATATTTTTTTCAACTGTAGGTATCTGTATGGGAAAATAATTGACAACCATTAACATTGGACCCAGTGCCAGTGCCAAGGATCTTACTGCTACACAAGTGTTAAAAACAAGTTTTTTTTCGAGAAATTTATAATATTTTATGGACAGTTAACTAATGCAAAAATTCAAAACAAAAATTCTTTAAATCTCCCAATCAATTTAAAATAATAATAAATTTCGTCGTATCGGACATCAAATCAGCAAGAAACATTCGGATACCCTACTTGACTTGTTGATGTTTTCCCAAAACGAGATCATGGACCAATCTTACCTGTTTTGAATTTATAGAAGTCAATGAAATGATGTAGAATGTTTTAATGAAATTCCTCGAGTAATTAAAAATATCGGCTGCGCCATTATTCGATCATCGCGCCTTCCAAGTCACTTTTATGTCGTAAGAGTCGGATTCCTGTAATCGATTTGTAAGGAAATCAAAAGATTGAGGCAGATATAAAATAGTTTGTTGCCGAATTCGACGAGGTCATTAATCTCAATGGCACTTTTAACGTCTCTCTGTGCTCTTTTAATCTTTTTTTCGTGATCTCACTCACCACCCTGGTCTGTCACAGTTTAGCTTTAATGGTTACGATTTCATGCTTGTAAATTTCATGTTGTAATTAGCAATTTTTCGCGGAGGTTTGCGCGATAAATAATATGAAATATGCCCAGATGTATCTGGACTAAATTATTTACTACTAAATTCAGTCAAACCCGTTCTAAACTATCGATATTTTCATGTTATCACACAATTTATTGTTCCACTTTGTGGGGTGTTTGTTTTGACAATTAATTAATCCATATTGTGGGGATGGCCTCCGTGGTTCAGTGGTTATGATCTTATCGTACGAATCCGAAGGTCGCGTGTTTTTTTTTTAAATTTACGCGAAGTAAGTTTTGTTTGATAAATTGTGTTATTGCACAATTTATTGATTAAAAATAATATACAGTGAATTTGCGGCGCGACGAGTGGTAGATATTTTCAGTATTAATAATAATAATACTTGGATGATTTATATAGCGCCGTTTTTGTGAAAAATCACTTCAAGGGCGCTGTACAAACTAATAATACATTTCTAAAATCTAAAAAAACTACAAGCTAGACAAACAATTAAAAACAACTTAGGGCTAAAAATTGCATACACCGGTTCATTTATCACCGATACGAAAATATATGTACAATATTTTGACTAATGAAGGCGATGCTGCCTAAAAATTAATGAAAACAGGACCATACTTACCTGGGAGGTCGCTTGAAATCAACACTGTATATTGTTAATTTAAAGAAATTTAGACAGAGTTCGCACGCAGAGGACATAATTGGAACACATGTTATTTAATCCTGAAAAATATTTTAATATTAATATGTAATGTATTCTTTGATGAGTGTATTCTGGAAAGTAAAAGCAACATTTAATGGTGGGTGGTGCAGTAGTACCTGTAAGGATTTGATCTTCCTAAATGTGATTCGTCAAAAGACAGATTGATGTGTAAGGACTCGAGTAATTTTAATTCAGTAAGAAAAGTGTAATTAAGACATATAATAGGCAATACAAGTATCATACTCTCAGATAGGTAAATTTAAATTAAGGGTATGAGAGCCCAAAAAGGTAGGTTTTCAGTTTGGACTTAAACTCTGTTGGGCTTGTTATGCATCTTAATTCCGGAGGGAGTCTATTCCAAGCCTTAGGCCCAGATACTCCAAACTCCAAACTCCAAACTTAGTATTTGGCTTTCGTTTAGGTTCTATTAGTCTGCCTTTAGCAGAAGAAGTTGCTGATCTAAGAGTTAATTGCCTCGGACCGCTATTTTCCGGGACACATAATTCGGAGATGTAAGGTGGGGCCATTTCGTTGATTGATTTAAAAACCATCCAGCACAATTTGTACTGGATTCTTTCAGGACACTTGAGCCAGTGAAGGTTACGAAGGTGTTCTGAAATATGCGAATATTTAGAGACCCCAGTTATGAGCCTTGCCGCTGCATTAAACACGGATTGAAGTATTACCCTGGTGAAAGATCACCATTCAGAACCGAAACGTTGCTTGAAATGGCTTCAACTGTGTTTGGTGACCAGATCTGAACTCCCTCTTTCCCATCTCCTTTCCTCCGCTCTGCTTCAGTCACTTCAGTCTCACAAAATTCCCCAATTGGGTATGTTCATTAGTCTCACTGGCTTCAGACGGTTTGGAGCAGTTCGGTCTCTTATGATTCTTGTCGTTTATTTTTACATGTTGCAGAATTGTCATTATCACATTATTATTCCATGGTGATAATAAATACGGTTAAAATACATGTTGCCGAGTGATCATTATCACGCTATTCTCCCAAACTGTACGATATTTGTTATCACGCGACAATTCCATGTTGTAGGTTGTAGGATGATTGTAATGTCACCGTGTGCCCAAAATCGGCATTCGAACATGTGTCGTGAAGGCGTTTAGAAATCACATAGCCCATAAACAACTGCTCGGCGTGCATACAAAGTGCCTATAACGAGCCACCGACCAGCAGTCATAATATTCATAGGAATTAATAATAACAATTGGTTATACGTACTGCTTCTTAATCGCGTAAAAGCGCATTTTTATGCTGTTGCCATCCCGTGTACTTTACCGTCTTGGAATTATTTTGCGCTTCGATGGCTTCAGAAAGAACTTCTACAGTAAATTACTACTGAACAATACTGAATGGGCTGACTCGAAAGGTATGTGAATGGGTTCATATCTCAGTGTAGATCGCTGAGCACTTTCACCGTGCGTTGGTTAGGTCGGCTAACAATTTTGCTCATCATTATTCGATATCAGACAAGCAGTCGTTTATACGCCGTGTTAATTCTTCTGCTTCTCGGTCTGGAATTTATGATAATTACTCGGTATCACGTTTCGGCCGTGTGCTATGGATCTACGGGTATAAAATAGTATCACAATTAACTGAACCATGTATATGAGGACACGCGCCACCATGCTGTGAAAATATGTTCATCGTTAAATATTCTGCCATAGATGGCACTTAAGATTTTAGATAAAACTGAATGAGAATGCTGAACGTCGATATACCCATAAAAATAGAGTGTGCTTAAGATGTTTAAAATTTTAATAGTTTCTGGTTTTTTATATGAATTATCCACATTACATTAGACGAGTCTAATTGTTTGCAGCTACTGAAACTTTGGAGTATCTATAATACGAGGTTAAATGGGAAGAACAAAGTTTGGAATATAAGGCAGTAAAAAGTCTAATATTAAATGCCGCCTTTGGCCAGAAAAAAAAACATAAATTCTATGTGACAAAATTATATGATTCCCTTCCAAATTTAATTAAAAATACCCTGAAGGTAACGAAGTTTAAAAACAACATAAAATATGCTAAATAAGCATGAACATAAGGAAACTGTAAAAAATATAAAGACATTACAACACCAACATAACACAATCCGCATTGGAACACGAATCCCTAGTGAGAAGGACTGTGAATAGAAAGAACTTAAATGCGATAAAGCTGTCTTAAATAGTCGTACAACAAAATATTAAAAAGGCCAACACCAAAAGATTCCAAAGAAAAATCTGAAACTTGTCCCTTCAGTAATTATTGTAAATATTATTAGTAACGTTGAGTCCAAACCATTATTCCAGACCTTACCTGTGGTAGATGTCCAGCTAACTATTTTCTTATTTTTGTTTTGCACTTTGGTGCATATTTGTTTTTTTATTATTTTATTTTGTAAATCGAGAATATTAAATGTTATTAATGTGTATTTATGTGCTATGTAAAAGCTCGTTCCAACAATATTTATTTGAATGCCGCCGAGTTTCGAGCAAGTGGCAACTGGGGCAGTCGAAGATCCACCACGGAGATCTAGTTCCGAATAAGTAGTTACAGATTCCGAATCATTAAGTTACATAATAATCCCTACCAATTCATATTACATAATCTTATTAACCCGAGGCTTACAACTCAACTAGCAGATAACTAATGGTAATACAGAGGAAACTGTATAAAACACATATTTTATGCATGTCTATTGTAAAAAACAATACTTCACAGGGCATTTTGTTGTTGGTCATAACGCCCCCTTTCTCCATTCGGAAGAAAACGTTAATAAGACAACTTAATTAAAGCTTTCAAAATTTAAAATGTATTTTGAAAAATGGTTCCCATTAACAAACGATTAACCCTTTTGGGAAACTCCTCCTCAACTAATAACATGGGCCTATGTTTAGATCCTTGAGTTATTTTATTTTATTGCTGAAACAAACAGTACATAATTACATAGAAGAAAATAGTTACATAGTTATAGAAGTTAATACAATAATTGGTACCAGTGTCACGTCGCTGCTATATATACATATATGTTTTTGTGTGATATATTATACATTTTACCTAAGTTAAGTTAGTATATTATGGAAGGAGAGAGGTGTGTGTGAGTGCTTGTGTGAGGGTGAGTTGGTCTGCACCTTTATTCGAGGACCTTCACAGGCCTTTAGACCCAGAATCCGAGGACTCACACGAATCCGAGGACGTCCTCGGATTCGAAATGCGAAAAACTGAATATGTACCTATAATCTATGCGTTCTGATTGGTCAACTGTCGAAATTTTGGGCCAATCGAAGAGAGTCCTCACTTTCGTGGTGAAAAATATCGTGTTTAATTTGGCTAGTGTTTCATTAGTACGGGTGTGTGACCACCAGGGCGGCGCCGCTAATGCTGGAAATCACACACAGACCCTAAACCGAGGACTCGGTTTCGAAGGTGCAGGAATGTGAACACCAGGAGGCGCTGCAAGCTCGAGTGTCAAGAAATCTTTCCTACGCCCATAGACATCAGAATTCATATGTCCGTGCCTACGCCCTAAACCGAGGACCCGTCGTTCGAAATTCCTACGTGCATGTGAATACATATAATAAGTATTGCACTATTAAGATTGTGCCGACAAGGAATTCAGTTTTTGACAGTTGAAACAAAATTCATTATTGCGTTTAGTTCGTATTGTGAACTATGTTCTGTAATACTGTTTAATTCGCTGTACGGTATTGTAATATTTAATAAGTAATTAGGACACCTGCTCAAGTATTTTATTAATCCGCGTCATATATTCTTCTTTCACTCCATTCTTCGTTAATCCGCTCTATGACCCTATTACCTACACCTCTCAAAAACGCCTCTGTCTGAATTAAGGACAAGGGAAGAATATCGCCACCTGGATGGGTGATGTTGTCAAGCGGGTTAACGAGAAGCTGTAGGAAGGGTTTTATTAATGCGGATCTTGAAGAGTCGGAAAAAATTACTGAAAAAATTACCAAACGCAGAGTAACAGTATCATCAAATAAAACATACAAAATCGTTAAAAAAATATGGTTTTTTAGGTAGTCTGACAAAAAAATTAAGACAACAAAGTCGTTTATAATAAAAATTATTGAACCAATATTCATTCCTTCCAGGCATGATCTTATACAAGGTGTTAAGGGACGTACTTGACTTACTTTAACCAGCGATTCCTGACATTATTTGGAGTAAAAAATGTAAATGCAATTTTGGTCTCCGGTGACATTTTAGAAGTTTTTTTTTTCCTACAAAAACATAAAAAATGGTACTTGTTGAACAGTTGGAGGCGGGGTAAGGGGTTCGTCGGACACCCGTCTGAGTGACCAGTGACGACATGTGGAAGAAATTTTTTGTTTGTTGGATTTTGAAGAAAAAAATTTTGAAAAAAAAAAGTCGTCAAAAAAAGTCACCGGAGACAAAAATTTCATTTACATTTTTTACTCCAAATAATGTCAGGAATCACTGGTTAAAGTAAGTCAAGTACGTCCCTTAACACCCTGTATTTTATTTCTTGGCGTTCTTTTTTATGATGTTGTGCACATAAAATTTAATGTTTTTCCATGTTCTGTGTCTTAAATCTAGTTCATTGGTCAAACATTCTTCGCACGCTTTTTTGTTTGGAATTTTTTTTTCAATTAATGGAAGACAGCCATTTAGTCCAGTCAACGAATGCTCCAAAGGGAGGCGTAGAGTGCGTGAGCAGGGCCTAAGCCATTCCTTCAGAAACTTGTTAAGGGTGCTTAGGGTGTAAACATACTAAAAGTCCTGATGTCTAGGTGGTGAGCTGGAGGGGAGAGGGGGGGGGGTAAGGTCCCAATTTTCGGGTTACCGCTTGTATCTCAAAAACGGTGCGTCGCAGAGGAATTTTTTTAAAAAATAAATAAAAGCTTATAAAATTCTCTACAACTTTTATAATTTATGTAATTTTCTAAATCTCTGCCGTTTTTGAGTTACACGCTCCACAAATGTGGATATTTTCGAAAACAATCATTTTACCTCACATTTTTCATCAAACATTACTTCATATCGTCTAAAATATTCATCACACATAGATATTTATTTTAAAAAAGTTGTAAAAAAATTAATTTCCTTTTAGAATACGTATATATATATATATATATACATAAATCTCGAACCAGTAAATATTTACAGCAATTTAATTTTTTTTCGTAAAATATCCCCATTTTCAGAAAAAGCTGTTTTTATCTTACTACTGACACACAGACGCGTGACGACGATTATGCGATGCTCTGATCGCTTTTAGTCAGGCGTATGGTCAGCTGAAACCACATTGATGCGATCATTCAAAAGCCGAGGAGGCATATCAGGAGGCAGAGGTGTTTCGCACAATGTAGTCAACAAGTGGTTAGTTGGTATGAGCGCAACTCATGAGATCTGCACTTCCCTTGAAGAGTTTTGTGGAGTCTTCTTCACGTCAAGTGAACAGCACAAGAACCTCGGACAAGCCCACCGAAGTAGAGATACAGCAGACATTTCCTAACTCAGTCAGTAGTTTGATGCACATCCTCCCTTCCCACAAACCGGTGAAATAATGTCAATTCCCAATGTCTCCCGTCAGCTCGTCGATAAAAATTCACGATGAAAAAGTTGCAGTTGATCCAACGTATCTGTTTCAGCGGATAAGCAAACGGTCAAGCAAACTGATAGGCAAACGATCAGATGAGGATTTGAAGAAATTTTTTGAGTATAAATTGGCCCCATTTCCCTTGGCACTGTTGAATAAAAGTGGGATGCGAAAGACAACTAAATCGGTCCTGTACAGCTTATTTGAAACTACCAAAAAACTGGTCTACTGTCTCAGATGAACATAGTTGTGGACGGAGGATTTCTAGTACACAGAGTAATTTGGCAAAAAGATGCCTCCGTTGCCACAATTTGTGATTAAAATGTGAAGTAAAATGATTTTTTCCGAAAATATCCACATTTGGGAAGCGTGTAACTAAAAATCGGCCGGGATTTAGAAAATTACATATAGAATAAAAGTTGTAGAGAATTTTATAAGCTTATTTCCTCTGCGACGCACCGTTTTTGAGATACAAGCGGAAACCCGAAAATTGGGACCTTTCCCCCCCCCCCCCCCCCCCTAGCTCACCACCTAGACGTCAGGACTTTTAGTATGTTCACACCCTAAGCACCCTAAACAAGTTTCTGAAGGAATCGCTTAGGTCCCTGCTCACGCACTCTACACCTTCTTCCTTGACAATCATAAGCTTTTTATAATATAATACAATAATATCGCACGTAATACCCGTTGACTAATGGTTGCATTTTGCGAGAGACATATTATGGTATCTTGTTCAAACCCTAAGTAAGAATACTATTTCGCTGGAGACGTGTCGTCGGAACAGTTCGGAAGTTTTCGGTACTTTCCGTATTACGATCGCCGATCACTAGTCGATCTGCTGATGCACCGGGCGCGCAGGTGGAGGGGTGCTCTGCCTGTCGGGTGTCAGCCGTAATGATCTCTTACCAAATTTATATATTTAGATAGGCAATTCAATTTTATTTTGAAACTTTTTTTAAGTTTTCTGCAAATTTATATTTTAAATAAAATACTTAGGAATATGATGAGGCGTATAATTTTGTTGACTGTTCACCGCACGAGTGAACGTTAGGACGAGCCGCGCCTGCTTCCAAGATACGTGTAAGAAATTCGTTCCACACTATTTCGAGGAGCCAAGACCTCCAAAAACTACAGGCCACTAAAACGAGGACCTTCCGAGATCCGTGTATTTTACGTATGTGTAATCCTGAATACGTGGACAGGCCTCGGATATGGGAAGTCCTCAGTTACCGGGTGTGTATTCCGGTTTTTTGAGGACCGTTTTCTAGGTGCTTACCGGGTGTATGATGAAACCGAATAGTCAGCAACCATCACGATTAACTTGAGTATACGCATAAGTGTAGAATACATGTCTACTTTATATAATATAACAGGACCTCGAATTCAGGTAGCCAGTTGAAGTCCTCGAAAGCGGGATTGGACAAACAAGGGTGTGTGCGTGTGTGTGTGGATGTGTGTGTTATGTGTGCGGATTCAGTGTGCTAGAAAAGTTTTTCAATAGAGGGAGAGAATCAAAAAATGTAACGGCATTTGTGCGTGTTTAAATTGAGTTGAATGTTTGAAGGATGCGGGAAATGGGGGTGTTGACTGGAGCGTTTGTTTTCTTACTAGTTGTGTAAAAAAGGTTGGTGTGGCGAGTTATTTTAAATGGGCTGTTTTTTTTTTTTTTTTTACAGTGAATACCGCACAAGAATCTCAACTGCTCCCGTCTGGAGCCAGTGAGACTATGGCATCCCCAATTGGGGTATGTTGTGAGGCTGAAGGTAGTGGGGAGGGGAAAGAGGTGGGGAAGGGGAAGGTTGGGAAGTACCTGGCTATTCAGATCTGGTCACTAAACACGGCTAAAGCCATTTTCAAGCAACGTTTCAATTCTGAATGGTGGTCTTACACCAGGGCGATACTGATAGTATCTTCCACTCTGGAACATGCCGCAAATATACTATATATTATTTTAAATGAATTAATTGTGAAATAACACAAATTAATCAAATAAAATTTATTTGCGCATGCCGGGTTCGAACCCGCGACCTCCGGATTGTGAGTCAAGAGTCTTACCCACTGGACTACGGAGGTCGTCAAAATTTATTTGGGATAGAAGTTCTGGGCAGTCTATTTCATTGTATATTATTTTATGGAGAAATGTCAAATCAGCTACCGTTCGCTGATTTTTTTTTATTTTTTTATTATTTTATTTTATTATTTTGTTATTCCGATATTAGTGTTTTATATTTTTCATAACAATAATACTTTTTTTTCAGATGAACAGATTCGTCATGGCATCCTCAATCTCGTCGCGGGATACGATCTCCACTTCGGGGTCCATTTGACCTTCAGCCACTCCCTCTAGCCATGGTGCCGACCATCGTATCGGGCGTGGTCCGACAGAACCATGCACCAGTCCAGCAGCTCTCACAGACCTACGGGCAGGTCCCACAAACCCAGCAGCTGCAACAAACCTATGGACAAGCTCAAGCCCAGCAGATCTACGGGCAGGTCCCTCAGACCTATGGCCAAGTTCCAAATGGTCAGGTCTTGCAAACACAAGGTCACGGCCAGGTGAACCACGGTCAGATCTCACAGATCCATGGAGCGGCAGCGGAGGCAGCTCATGCTAGACATGCCTCGAGAGATTCTGGCAATTTCACGAACACCAAGGGGCTGCTCAATGCACCAGGACAGAACAACTGCTTCCTCAATAGTGCCGTTCAGGTGAGCTTTTAACCTTTAGTATTAACCTAATCTAACGATAGACTTCTTCTTCTTCTGGTACTTTTTTATATCCTACCGAACCCTCTTCTTAATCTCTTATCGGACGTTGGTAAAATCATAATGGTAGGTAATAAGAGAAGAGGTGCTTAGAGCTTAATAGTTTTGTTTAATAAACCCATGAAAATAATTCATTCTAAGATGAAACCAATATTTCAAAATTAAAAATATATTGAGCGATCTAAACGTATTGCCTTTTAAACAAATTGTGTACTTTGTTTAAAAGACAAACATTTTTTCTTTTTAAAAATGTTTAACGGCCAACAAAGTTCAGAAATTATGCGAAAACTTGGTAAACATCAACACAAATAACCACTCTCCAAGAAGAAAAAATGAAATAAGACTTCCCATCCGCAGTGGCGGACTAAGCCCATCAGAGGCCCGGGGCGGCAAAGCTGAATGATGCGCCCCCCCCCCCCCCTCATAGTTTTATTAATTAATTTTACAAGATTTTTATTCAGTTCACACGGGCCTCTGGTCCTGGGGGACCTCTAAAAGCCTCCGTGTTCCCTTGATCAAATCCTAAACAAGGCTTTAAGATACCAGGACTCTTTTATTTCATTTTCTAAAAGATGCATTTGTTAATAATGCTTTCACCAAATTCTTAAAATTGAAGGAGATGCAGCATCTTATATGAAAACGTTTTAAACAGTTTGTGTGTTGAATTATCCTTCGGCAAAACTTTGAACGCGTTTTTCTCGAAACAACGTTTTTCAACCCAGTTGGCAAGATATCAGAAAAACTATACATATTATTTGCATGCACCATGCACCAAGTCTTAAGCTGTTCGTTAATCCAGTCACTATAGCCAGGGCCATAATATCCATACGAAGTGTAGACAACTGCCTAGGGGCCCCGCATCGAGTTGGGGCCCCCAGGGTAAAGGGGCCCCGAGACGTGCATTGCCTAGGGGCCCCGACATGTTTAAGCCGGCCCTGGCAGGGCCGTATTGTCCATAAGGTAGTGTAGGCCACTGCCTAGGGGCCACGCATCGTCTAGGGGCCCCTGTGGTAAAGGGGCCCTGAGACGTGCGTTGAGTAGGGGCCCCGACATGTTTAATCCGGCCCTGACTATGATATCAGACGAGGAAAATTTACCATAAAAAATAGAAAATAAAATTCATTAAAAAATAAAACGCTTTCAAATTTGCTGAGGGATAATTCAACATACAAAGTGTTCCAAACGGTTTCACATAAAATGCTGTATCTCCGTCAATTTTTCGAATTTACTTAAAAAAAATGGTGAGAGCATTCTTAACAAGTGCATCTATCAAAAAATGAAATAAAAATAACAAAAAATACAGTGGTGCCTTAAAGCCTTTTTTAGGATTTGAACAAAGGAACGTGGAGGCGTTTGGGGCCCCCCCAAGACTGGGGGCCCGGGGCGGGCCGCCCCCCCCTTAGTCCGCTAAAATCATAGAACTTGTTATGGTATTGAGCGGTGAAGAAGAAATACCAACATTTAAAAAAAAAAGAAAATTTGTGAAGTGTATTTTTTATTTCGTTTCTGTGATTTGTAATCTAATTTGTAACTTTTTTTTATTTTTTTTTTTTTACTTTATTTATTCCCATTTCTTTGTACATATAATGTATAATAGCAAATATTATATAATAACATAATATATAATAACAATTATGAATAAGAAATGAAAACCCACTAAGGCACTGCCTGAGTGTGGGTAATATTAAAACAAAATACTATATTTCTAAGTACCCAAAGTATAAATTAGACTTAAAAAAACATATTAAATATAAAGATAGTATAAAAAATAAGTATTACATAGGTAGAATAAGTGAAAAGGGTTTTTTCAGCTATTATAAAAATAAAATAAAAATATGGAGAAAAACATACAATTTTTTTTTTTTTTTTTTAGTTATTATAAAATTAAAATAATAAAATAAACAGAAAACATATTGTACTACAGTTAAGAAGTTACAGCAAATGAGTGGTAGAAGGATGGATAAATTTATAGAAAAAGCGTTTCAATATCTACATTATTCAACCATAATTTTACCTCTTTTACATATTTTATCATTTTATTTATCATTTGAGTTTGTAGTGGTAGAAGGTTAAATGTACGAGGACCAATGAAATTGCTATGTGTCTGCAATAATTTAGTATTGGTTTGTGGGGTATAAAATATATTATTTATTCTTTTGCTCGTTCTGTTTTCATTTATTTCGAAATTATTTTTGTTTTTAAACACATATTTTAAAGTTTGTAATATCAATAATTTACGTATATTAAATATTTTAGTTTCTTTGTATAATAAGTTGGTCGAGAATGTTTTATTTTTGTTATATATGACTTTAATTATGCGTTTTTGAATTATTTGTAGAGGCTTCATAAATGTATCAAGTGCACCACCCCATCCTATAATGCCATAAGTGATTGATGATTGCACCAGGGAAAAGTAGATCATTTTCAATTTTCCAATGTTTAGTACTTCCTTAAGTCTATAAAATATGTAGGTCAGATATCTTAATTTAGAAGTGATTTGATTAATATGTGATTTCCAATTAAGATTTATATCTATTGATACTCCTAAATATTTTATATTTTCGACATCAGTGAGTTCGTTGCACATGAAGCACATTTCTTGATTGCAACTAGTATTATGGATTCTAATTTTAAGGTTGTCTTTATGTTTATTTTTAATGGTTTTATAAAAAGGTAAGTAAAATGTTTTGCTATAGTTTGAAACGAGTTTGTTGTATTTTAGCCACGTTGAAACCAATGAAATACAATCAGTTGCTTTCGAAAAAGTTTCTTTCCAATGATTACCATCCACTATTATTGCCGTGTCGTCTGCGTAAGAAACAATTTTACCAGGGATTACAAAATTACATAAATCATTAATATACATTAAGAATAAAATCGGGCCAAGCACAGTTCCCTGTGGAACCCCATTTTTTATCTTTGACTCTGAACTGTAATTATTCCCAATTTTTGTTTTTTGTGTTCTGTCTGTAAGATAGTTAGAGAGTAGTTTTAGTGTGTCTTTTTTGAAACCTAGTTGATTTATTTTTGTAATGAGTAAATTATGATTTACGGTGTCGAAAGCTTTTCTTAAATCTAGGAATATGGCAAGACATTTCTTTTTTTATCGATAGATGAGTATATCTTTTTTGTCAGTTCATATATCGCATCCTCGGTGCTTAGGTCTTTACGAAAGCCGTATTGGTTTTTCGATAGAATTTTATATTTTTCTAAGTGTTCAATGACTCTAAACTTGATGCATTTTTCGAATATTTTCGAGAGGTTTGAAACAAGAGATATTGGTCTATAATTGTCTAATTTATTCGTATCTCCAGATTTATGAATAGGTATTATAGTGGAGATTTTAAATTGCTCTGGAAAATGACCATTTTTGAGACATAAATTAAAAATATGTTGCAATGGAGTTAGGACATGTTGTTTTATTTTTTTTTAACATATCACAAGATAATCCATCATTTCCCTTAGAGTTGGATGGTTTTAGGTTATCAATATATTTTTCAATTTCATTAAAAGTAACAGGAGAAAAATATTCAATGGAGTTAATTGAATCATTATTTGAATCTAATTGAGGAGATGTCTCCATATAAGCATCATTAACATTAATGCCGGATGATTCAAGTACTACGTCTACTACATTTGTAAAATAGTTATTAAAGCTTTCTGCAATGGTCGATTTGTTAGTTATTATTTCATTATTTATTATAACCTCATTTACAATATTTGAAGACATACTTTTTTTGTTGGCAATTTCATTTATAATATTCCAAGTTTTTTTAGTATTATTTTTGGCATTTTCAATTTGTATACTATAGTATTTCTTTTTGCAGTTTCGTATCAGCCTATTGAGTAAGTTACGATACATTAGATATTTTGTTTTCAGATAAGGCATTGTTCTGAGATTATTCTTTTGGCAATCTATTTGATATTTAAACATTTCTCTATATAATTTATCTCTTTGTTTAATTGATATAATTAATCCAACTGTTATCCAAGGCTTAATTTTTTTATATTTATTGTTAGTGACAATTATTTTACTTTCACTTTTTAGAGTATGATCTCTCAGAGTTTTATAGAAATTCTCTAGTGCGAGTTGTGGATTTTCTATTGATATCACATTTTCCCAGTTTTCTGACCGAAGTAAAGAGTTTAGAGTTTCATAATCAATGTCTACTTTTTCTAGATTTTCAGAATTTCGGTTTTGAGGAGTATTTTTGAAATGGTGTCCATAAAAGGTCGGGTAATGATCTGTGATATTTGTTTCAAGAATTGAAGAGATGATATTAACCGCCTTGTGCGACTTGACAAATATGTGGTCTAAACATGCCGAGTGACTTAAGGTTACTCTTGTTGGTGAGTTAATGTATGATATATGTCCAGAGCTTGATAAACAATCAAGATACTCATTTTGACAATTTACATTTGTATTATTATCATTAATATTTATATTGATGTCTCCTGTCACAATGGAAAAAGTGAAATTGTTTCTATCAAGTTTACTAACAAAAGATTTTAATTCTTTTACAAATAAACAATCATTTAATGAAGGGGATCTATATATGGCTAGTATATGATACTTATAGTTGTTTTGACAAAAAGTTACTTTTATTGCATTGGCTGTTTTAAATTCAATAAATTCAGCGGCAACATTTTTCAGAGTATTATGACAAAAGACAGTAACTCCATCATGACCAGTGTGCTTACAGGCAGATGAAATTGTTGTATATTCTGGTAAGTTATATGGAATTACTTGTTTCATTTGGGTTTCACTTAAAATAATTACGCTTGGAGAAAAATCTAGGTTATTAATAAGTACACAGAGCTCATCGAAGTTTTTCCTTATACTCCTAATATTCATGTTTAAGATCGAGAAATTAACATTTTTAAATAGGTGATTTAGTTCACATGGGTTTTTACATTTATAATTTTCGTGTATATAGTTTTCTTCAGACATTTTGAAAGGTTGATAGTAGTTTGCTATGTGGTTTTATTATCCTTTATTCGGAGGGGATGTCTTCTGGCGTTCTTATGAGTAAGATTGGAGACGTTTCGTTTTTTCTCATCCATATTTTTCCATTTTTTGCCCATATAAATTTGTACCCAAGTCTTGATGATTTAGCTAGGTATAGTAGGTGTTTATTAAATTGGGTCAGTTGTTCGTTAATATATATTGTGTTGTTTTCTTCAAAATTTATGTTTTTTGCGTATAAATACCATATTTTTTTTATGTGCTATAATTACGTCTTTACTTTCTTTGTTTTGTAGAGATACTACTATGGCAGTATTTTTGTTCATCGGGTTTTTATTTTTGCTTCTGAAAATATTTGTCACATTAATCGTTTCTTTATCACATTTGAGTATGTCTATTATATTATTAAATACATTCGTGATATTTTCATTTTCCTTAAAAGGAACACCCTGTATTTCAATATTGTTTTGTTTTTCATTTTGCTCCATTTTATTAATGTGTAGTTTTATTTCTTTATTTTCTGCTTGAAGTTGTTTAATCAGTATTTCTTTATTTTTGTTTTTTTCTTCATATTCGTCTAATTTCTCACAGCAAAATTCCACGTACTTCTTAAGTTCTTTTATTTGCTCATTAAAAGATTTCATAAGTTGATTGGTTAATTCATTAATTTTTTTTTCAATGCATTTGATCATTTTATTAGTCATTGTGTCTTCTTCTTCCGAGTCGCTAGAAGGCGCCTTTTTTTGGGTTTGTTTCTTCTGCTTATTCATTTTGTAAAATGGTTCGATTACTTACAACTTGATTACTTACATTATGTAGTTTTAATATTAGCACATAACAACGTGCTATATTTGTTCACGTTGTTTACCACATTACTTATTATGCTATACAGGGTGTCCGGGGGTAAAGTGCATTAACTTCGGGAGGTGATTCTACATGATGGTAGGAGTAAAAAAGATTAACAACTTTTTCCGAAATTCTAACTTTTTTTCCCATACAAAAACACGTAGGTACCTACTAAAAATCCTTAGTGTGAGGTACGATCTTACTTGCTGAGAGCCTGCCGGGCACCCAACTCGATTGTGATTGGCCCGTATCGTAACAGTGGAAAATAATAAATCTGGCCGCACATGCCGGAATAATTTTATCTTTTTACCTCAAAACTACCCCTAAAAGTTGGAATTTCGAAAAAAGTTATCTATCTTTTTTACTTGTGCTATCATGTAGAATCACCTCCCGAAGTTAATGCACTTTACCCCCGGACACCCTGTATTTCAAGATAGATAAATATTTTTCCTCAAAGCCAAAAATAGCCCTAGCTCCTCAAGATGTGATCAAAACAATGCGATCTGATTTTAATAATGTTTCTAGTTTTTATTATGATACTTTTAGTTTTTTCATTGACGTAACTAACTAACTAACCATCACGCCGTTTCACCGCAGGGGTAGGTAGAGAGGACGGACCGCCAAACAACTCGGTCTTGGCACACAATCTTTGCCTCATTCACATTCATACATCGTCTCATACATACTCTTCTATTATTCTGACTTTTGACATGGCCCGAATCAAGTATCTGATTCACTTGATCGTTCCATGTCTTCCTCGGGCGTCCCCGACTTCTTCTACCATGCCCAAACCGTCTGAGGGTCCTTGACGTCCGATCATAATATTGATTATTTCAATTAACTTTTGCGTTTGTCCAAAATGAAGTTATTCCCGTTTACACCTTGTTTATTTGCATACATAAATAATCTGAAATATAAATAATTATTGTCGCGAATTCCTCTTAATGCAACGCCTGCTTCCGTGCAAAATTTTAATTTGATTTGCATAATCCGATTTGCTGCTAATGAATCGCGAAATTGAAACATAAATCATCCGCTTTAGATTTTTTAAAACATGTTTTAAATTGATTTAAACCACACCTACTAAATAATTTTGCCTACACAACACTTTTCGTATATTTGGTCAAATGTGACTGCTAAATTCTTTAATTGAATAAGACCACACTCAAACGAAATTAGTAACAAATGTTAATCTTCTTCTGTCCAGCTTTGGTGGCTTCCGTCCATTGATCTCTTCGCGTGATTAACTGCCTACTGTTTCTCCAAGTTTTTTTCTATGGCGACGAACTGATATTATCGTTTTTTTTGTGTTTATCGCAAAAGACAGGAATGCCTGGACTTGTTTATCGGTGATAATGAGTTTAAATGCTATGGCCATTAAAGTATACAATAACCTTCCACATGATATTAAACAAATACAAGATACACTCAGATCACTAAAAACATTCCTTCTGAACAGGTCTCATTACACATTAAGTGAATACCTCACATAGGTACAACTGTTTTTATATTTATGTTTATATAATAAATTAAAACAAATTCACTTTGTATTACACCACTTTTATATTTATATTTCATTTGTGTTCATATCTGTATAACATGTTAGGTTAACTGGAAGAAATAGGATATAGGTACCTATAAGTTATACCTTTTGTACTAAATGAAAATTTTGGACAATAAATGATTTTGATTTTTGATTTTGATGATAATATTCCTTCAATCCAAACGCGTCGTTAAAAAAGCCCACCGACTACACAACTCTAAATGGTTGGCTTAATTGTCGAAATGCCGCGGTCCAAATATATATTTTTGATCAAAAATATTGTTGGTACAAGTTTCCGGTTATCGTCTTGTGTCTCTGTTCTGCACCGTAATACTTAGCATTAAGTTAATTAACCCATAACGAGGTAGGAAGTCGCTGAATAAGATTCTCACGGTTTGGAGTGTATGCAGATTTATTAAAGTAGTCTTGAATACTACGGGAACGTGTTGTGTTATTGTACTAGTAATAAAAAAGTGTACATTTTCTCACCATGCAGTTTTAAAATTGATGGATTGGAACGGATATTACGAAAGATGTTGATATTCTGCATAAAACTCTATATCCATTGGAAGTTCAAAGTTAACTTACAAACATGAGATGTACATTTATTATTGGGAATACCGAAATAACTGATGTTTGAATTGAAGTTGCAGGGTTTACTTCAGGGTCGATTCAATATATAATTGTAATTTTTAAATTAATAAAAAAATTGATGAGTAGATGAAACTTTTGAAGTAGGTATTCAATTTGAGATACCTAGAGCTGAATTGAAAACTGATTCAAAGCTTTACTCTTAGGCTCATATACCTTAACTAAATATAAGCCGATTTAGTAATAAATATTAATAGTTCATTGGTTGTGTTGTGTTGTGGTCAATCTTGGCACCGCAGACCGCAAATTTTTCGCTTTCTGTTAGAACAGTTAGTTTTGCACATAAATACTGATTTAGTGACAATGAATCAGCGTTTAGAATAAATTAGAACCGCAGCTTACTTTTCTGCAAGGGATTGTAAAACCATTGATTTGAATATTTATATAACTAGGTAAGTTGTTACTAAACGGGTAACGGGTAGCTAGATAAATAAAATACAAAATAGAACACAAGTCGTTTTGTCGACAATAGTTGACACTCGTACATTCTGTCGCTTGTAAATGTCCTCAATAATTTACTGACATTACAATGATAAGACCTACGCAAAGGCAGTGGCGTAGCAGCCGCCTGTTAAACCCGGGAATAACATCTAAAACGGTAATACTAATATTATAAACTCGGCCTAAAATTGTTTCGGGACACAAAAAGGATCACAAAAAAGTACCACAATATTATTTTAATACTAGTGGCGGGAGGTCTGTAGAAAAATTATACCTAATTGTATATCAAGTAATTCCTTTATCTTATACATATTCTAGATATCCTGAAATAACCTGTATATAGATCCTTACTAATATTTAATTTATGTATAGGATACTGCCGTCATGGATCGACCCACGGTGCCCTTCTTGACAAAATCAAGGAGGATACTGTGCTTCGACTCTTGCCGACAGAAGAGCACTTATCCTAAAAATGGGAACACCTCAGCACAGGTTCGCCTAGTGAGGTGTTCACAAAACACTACTTTTAACCAATTTACGTACAGTTACGGATCAATAACATTTTTTATTATACTGAAACTTATTATTTATGTACTTAAACCAATGTTATCTGTTAAGTGTATGTTTGCGAATAGAAATAAATAAATAAATAAATTACAACCACTTGACAAAAGAATTAATATCTCCGATGGAGAACTTATTTCCGACATGACTTTTATATTTAAAATTGTTAATGGTATTATAGACAGTCCTAATTTATAAAGGTTAATTACCTTCCTTGTACCAACAAGAACTACTTGATCTAAAATCATTTTAATTGCAACAACAATGTTAGGACCGACTCATTTAGGTACTTGCTTGTACCTAGATTACATGCAGTTGGCAATACTTTCACTGAAGTAGTAGATGTGTTCAACTGCACGAAATATAGTTACAAACAGGCTATAATAACATTCCTCAATAACAATAATCAATGTTAGCATAATACCCACTATTCTTCCGCATGAGTTCTACATAATTTTATTAGCACTTTTTACTTCATGATTACTGTTGTTCCACAAAATGATCACATGTTAATATATCATATATTAATAAAAATAAATAAACATTATTTACTGATGATATTATTTTAGGTAAGCCTACGTCCAAAACAAGACGCCAGAAAGTTGAGTAGCAAAATAAATGATTATATTATATTATGTTCTGGGACCACAGGATGGAGAGTCGGATTAAAATTCGGCGATGTGCAAATAAAATTTGAAATTTTCACTTATTTAATTTATAAATGATTCCTGCTCATTGACATTTGTTTTGAAGTGGTGAAAATAAGCTTGCCAGGGGCCCGAAAATTTATAGTCACGCCAATGTGCATATGCATACATGCTTTATTGAAACTGTGGATACAAGTGCGCATACAAATAAGGTCTTTATTTGAACACGTTACGGCGTTACCTGGTAGAGACAATTTGATGAACGTGCGTGCGTACTGCGTGTGCAGGTTACAATAATTGATACTTGTATGTTCATAAGCCGTACTTTTATAAGGTAGGATCACTTTCAGTCGGAGACCACTCAAACTAGAAACAAGCCTTGTACATATAATAATCACCGGATATAGTCGATATGAGCCAGTTTTTAGACTCTGTTCTCAGAAATTTATCAGTAAAAAGGGCTTTGAAGAGCTATTATAAATAGTAGACTGTGGACGTAATGTAAATTTAATGAAATATTCATTTTGCCAATAGTTATCGCTTTATACATACAAATTTTATATCTGGGATGCTGTGCGAATGACTTTTTTAATGAGAGGTAAGAGGAAGCAGATATCTTGGGTCTCATGAGATCCTTGATAATATTATGGTAAGTAGAAAACATAGCAAAAGAACATCACACCGTCAAAATGACTCGTTTACACGATGGCACTGACTGAGCCTTCCGATTTTATCAGTGTCGAACACAGAACTACCAACTGCTGTCTGGGTTCCAATGATTTTTCCATGCCTCTCCATAAGGAAATCATCAACAATAATAATAAAAATAAATGTTTACTTTATTAACTTAATGAATAAAAACTCAAATTGTAATTATTTATTAATAGCAACTCTCAGACGAAAATTTGAAACAGATAAAAATACGAAAAAGATTCGGTCACATTTAGGAATTGAGCTCTGCTTTACCACGGAGATAATTTGACCCTATCCCCTTCGGTAATTTTTAACTGTATCAACAACGATATTAGTAGATGCGACCGAATCATTTTCTGATTTTTCAGTTTCAAATTTTCTTTTAGAATCTCTAATATTATCTTCAATGATTAAATAAATGTTTTATTATCGTTAGAGATAATGATATCCTTACGGGGATCTCCCGTGCTGAGGGTTTCATTTACATTTTAAAGTTTTATATTAGTGTCCGACCGAAACAGGATTTTCCACCGAAACCGAAACATCGGTACCGGTCTCAGTTTCGGCCGAAACCGAAACTTTTTTAGACCTGTTAAAAATCTATTGTTTACTGAAATTTGGCTTATATTTTAAACTTATACAGTTAACACGTATTAAATTAAATAAAAGTACGTGAAATTACTAAATACTTGTTTACTGCATTAAAATAAAAATTACCAAAACATGTTAACTACTTCTTGGAACAAAAATTTGTCAACAATCAACACTTTAATTATGAAAGAAGGACTCATTAATTGATTATTTTAATTTTAATTGCGTTTTCAATCACAATATTCTCATGACACCTGTTAAATGAAAAAAAAAAAAAACAATAATTGAAGTACGTGAAATTTTTTTATTTATTTTTTTGATTTTACTGCTAATCGAGAAATAACACATAAACTCACAACACAATCACGCCGGACCGGCCGGCGAACTCTGATGAACTCACCCGAAGTCAGCCGCGATAATTCACGAACACAGAGTTTCGGTGCAGCCGAAGGTTCTGCAGATTTTCTGCCGAAACTAGATTTTTTTGCCGAAACTTGCCGAAACCGAAACCGAACCTTCGGTCGGTCACTATTTTATCGTACAAATAACACGAAGAATTGTAAATATTTGGTGTAGTAGTTTTTCTGAACGAATTATAAACATAATATGACGTAGTGTTTTTTAGTGCAGCTGTGTTGTTTCGGTTTCAGTCTGTAATTGCTGTCAGTATATTTTCTATTTCTGATCTCCCTATGTTTTATATCCAACTTGATACAATCAATCAATGGTAAATCGTTTGCAGAATTCTCAACTGTCGGCAGAGCTCTAATGATAACATTCAGAAATCGAATAGACGGATATCCCGATTAGTAAAATTTTCATTAATTTGAATTTAATTGCTGAAAAAAACACCGAAGTGCATTATTTGATTAGGTATTCTATTTTGGACAAAGACATACCGGAATGTATAAGGTTTTTTTCTGCATTCCTTGCAGTTTCCTGTTTCGACCGTGCTCGTCGAAGCACAAAGGTATGTGTGATATTCATATTAGCAGGTACATTTGCAACAAGAAGAATTAAATCTGCTTTCAACAATGCAATAAAAAGTTCCGGGATTGTTCAATGAAAACACCACTCGTCTTTACTGTCATTTCGTTATAGCACGTGTATAAAAAATCTCTTCGGCTTTATGATTATGATGAACATGTCATTTAAATACATTCAATACGTTATCATGTTCAAATGTACACATAATATTGTTTATGTTTGTAATGGCGTTGCGATACTAAAAACGTCTGAAACAGCAGGGCAGCTTAAAAATATTGTACACTTGAATAAATTTTAATTACACATAGAATTCAAATCGTTTGCTACGCGTTTAAATAATGATGACCGTAACTGATGGAGATTGGAATTTAATGTTTTTTTAACATCATTGGTAAAGTAATAAAAAAGATCTTAAAATCAATATTTTATTTATTTATTTTTATTTATTTATTATTTGTTTGTAATTATTACATAATACAATATAATGAACTAAAATGTCCAACTAGGCAATTGCCCGTTTTAGGACATTCCAATATGATAATGTTTTTACATGTAAATTATAGTAAATTATAGTAAGTTATAGTGTTGACTATTCTGTTGGTAAAATAATACATATGTATATTCATATTCTAGAATATTTTCAGTTATACCATGACATTTTTTACTATTGTTTAGCTGACATAATAAACTAAAGTAATATTAAAATTATAGTAAGTTATAGTGTTGACTATTCTGTTGGTAAAATAATACATATGTATATTCATATTCTAGAATATTTTCAGTTATACCATGACATTTTTTACTATTGTTTAGTTGACATAATAAACTAAAGTAATATTAAAGATAAATCAAGAAAAATGAATTAGAAAATGAAAATGAATGAAGAAATTCTGTTGGTAAAATAATACATATATATATTCATAAAACTAGTATACTTTCAGTTATACCACGACATTTTTTTTTTACTATTGTTTAGTTGACATAATAAACTAAAGAAATATTAATAGATAAAACAAGAAAAATGAAAAATAAAAACTGAAAGTAAAGAAGGAACTTTTCCTTTAAGGAAAAATATCACGCAGAATTGGGCAATTTTCGATCTTACTTTATGTAAAAATTACAGTTACTTTAAAGCTAATATAATACCAATATAAATAAAAATGTAAAGAAAAACAAAAATTACAATTCAATTAATGTTGTTTAGCATATTCTCGCATTCAGCTCTCCCCAAGACCAGAAGCCAATTATTTACCTGCATACGCAGAATGTTAGTACTCTTTGCCTTCCATGCATCAGGTATGAGATTGAGTAATTTAGGGCCTAAGTATGAGAATTGTCTCTGTGCTAAAGATGAGGAAGTGGTGGACGGAACTATTGGTTTTTTTTTTGCATATCTTGTTTTATGACAGTGGTTTACGGAAGCATATTGGTGCCTCTATTTTGAGTATGTACTATGATTTTCCTCATGTATAATTGTCTTACATCAAGAACACGAAATTCTGCGAACAATGAATCGCTGGGGTACCTGAAAGGTTTTTTCAGTATGACTCTTATAAGCGATTTCTGGGATTTAGCTAAGGGATCGAGTTTAGTTTTAGCACAACCGCCCCAACCTAAGGAAGCATAGTCTAATATGGAATTACACATTGCAAAGTAAATTCGTTTCAAATCATTTACGCATAGAATATTTCTTATTGCTATAAACAGATGTGTAAGTTTCCTGACCTTTGTGGAAGTAAATGCTATATGTTTGTCCCATCTCAGAAATTTATCAATGATAATTCCTAGGTATCTTATATTGTCCACACATTCTAAGGTGTTGCATTTACATGTAATAATGTCGTTGCACTGGTGTATTCTAATGTTAAGGATTTCTTGTGGTTGACCCGCTTGAGTTGAACTGAAGCAGATGAATTTCGTTTTATCTGAGTTTAGAGTGAGGAGATTACTATCTAGCCACTGTTTAACTTTAAATAATAATTTTAAATAATAATATTTCTATGATTTTTGTAGGGCTGTTTTTGTGGAAAATCACCTCAAGGGCGCTGTACAAATTTATGATATATTTCTTCAATGCTTTATCTTATTACTAACTACAGACTAAACAAACTATTATAACAACATGGCCAACAGATTGCATCCACCGGTTCGTCAATCACTAATACAAAACTAAATGTACAATGGATTTGACCAATTAACGTGTTCTGTTGTAGAAAAATGTAGAAAATTTACAAGACCATACTTACCTGGGTGGTCACTTGAGATTTTCACCGCTTATTGTTTATTATAGAAATTTAGACACAGTTTGCACTTCATAATAATTGAGAACACATGTTATTGGTAAAGTTATTATTTAGTCCTGGTATATATTTTAATAATAATACGCCGTATCCCCGCTCAAAAAGAAGAAGATGGGGAGATATGTAATTACGAATGTCGGAGAGAGCGCGCTAATATTTAAAACGATAAAATAGCAACGAAAATTGTGAAAATGTTTAATAAAACACGACTCGTTTAAAATAGATAAAAAATATCTTGGGGGCTGTCTAAAACAGCATTTAATGAAACATGGTTAATTTCTTTCATACATATGTATAACTTGTAAAATAATGAAACAAACGTGTTTATATTAATTTTCGGAGCCTAGTTTGCGATTTTTTTCTATCGAGGGAATTTTATATAATTTACGTTTCGGCGTGGGGAATTTATACATAATATTATCTTCAAAAATAACATATATATTTTTAAAGAGCTTAAAAACTTCAAATGTTTAAGGGAGATATGTAAGAAATCGGTAGGAATTCGGGTAGCGGCGGCTAAATGAACGTGTTTGGGAAAGCAACGCCAAATTTTTTGATGGGTGTTATAATAGTACAAGAATTTTGGATAGTTGGTGTGTACCATAACTAAACATTCTAATAAGGCAAAGATTATGCTAAATCCTTTTATTAAACATGCCTATGTGCTTTAGTTTATACCAGTATTTCGGATTATGTCTGAAGATGTCAGCAATCCACATTGATGCATTTTTGTAATATTAGTCAGTGATTGAATGTCTCTCTGCTTTTCCGCATCTTCCTACTTAGCGTCACTTTCTTAATCTTATTCTTTGCTGTGGACTTTTCCCCGCTTTCTTACTTTCTTAGACAATATTTGACTAGCGACTTCGTCCATTAATTGAACATCCTGCAATTACCCTTCTGCCAACATCCTTATTAGACCCAACCCAACATCTTTCGCTAACGCGACTTCCTGAGAACACAAACTAATTAACTTGTTATAAGAACAATTAACCGATCACGGCAATTTTAGATTGTTTTCATACCCTCTCCTTTAGACACCATTCACACCATGAGCTTTGATAGTTAACCTCTCAGACTATTTTAGTCGCTTTTCGCAACAACTCATGTAGGTCTCATAGAAATCGTTTTGTCTCCTTTCCTATAATAGTGAGAAATCTAATATAAACGGTGTTAGAAAGAGAAAACATCACGCTTTATATTCAAATCTAAAATTAAGTAAAATATAGACCTTTATGAAACTAACCTTTCGGATCAGAATTTGAAAAAAATGAAACTTTGGGAATTATTTTACATGGAGCGACAAAAAGTGTGATGACAGTAATGTTTATATTACATTTGTCTAGTAAAATATGTATGTGTTTTTATTTTTTTTATTCATTTTTAAAATTTTTTTATGTTTGCTGTTTTATTTCTATTTATACAATTTTAAAGCGTATTTTATCACTTTTCGAAAACAGTTTAGAAATATTCTGTTTATTTGGATTTTTTTGCAAAGCGGAAATATTTTGTCCCTCTAACAAAATATGGCCGAGGCCTGAGAGGTTAAGACACCATGCACACCATGAGCTTAGATAGTTAAAATAATCATTCAATCATTCTGAGTATATCTCGGTTTATTACATTAGGTATTCGAAAACGCAAAGTTATTAGAATTATTAATTATTATAATATATTTCAAATTAGATCCACAGGCCTACCCGTACGCACATTCCATTGATATTGCGTTTCAAAATATAATAAAAATGTACATTATCTCGAACTATAAATCAGAAATCAGCGGGACCAAGTTGGAGCGGTCTAATGAGCTGCTTAATTAATAGCTCTTAAATTTCTAGACAGCCGGTTATTTTCGATCTGTTATTTTATTACTTAGTGACTAGTTCTTCTTATGGTTAGTTCTGGTCTTCTTTAAACGGATGCTAGTAATGGTGGTGCTTGCTATTAATGATAACACTTATCTAATTAGAATGAATATTGCTATTATTTGCTCTTCACTTTTCTTAATGGTAGGTTAAGTTGTTTTACGTTACGTCGCAGTACGTCGTAGACATTCCTGGATTTTCTACCTGATGTTTTAGGAAGTTTCCATTGTTTTGGCCGCCAATTTTTTAAAAATATTTTTAGATTCTACCTGTCTAGCCTCTCTACGTACCTGCAGTAGAAGATAATATTAAAAATATTTGATAGTAATTTTTGTGAATCAATTTTATACAATTTATAACTTTTAGACCGAATTAAAAAAATGCAATGTTTTATTAAAATAACTCTATTTTATAATATTGTTTTAAGGTTATTTCTATCTATATAATATATCATTGAAGAAGAAGATAATACTAATAAATCTAAAGGAAAATATGAAAAAGAACAAGATATAGAAAATAAAAAGGTAACAGTCGCAACTGGAACTCGAACCCAGGATGTCTCGTCTTGCCGGGACAAGCGTCTTATTTTTGTAAGTATTTTCGTTAACAATTGACTAATTTTGTCCCATATTATATTTATCCGAGACACCATCTAGGTTACAAACCAATATGGGGAAAAAATTGTCAAAGATAATATTGTTAATTCAGAATTTGAAACATGAGATTGAAACTAATTACTAATTACTAAACTAATTACCGAGATCTTTTGACCTCTCCAGCCGGACTCTCTCCACCCATCGCCTTGCACCGCAGTGGGAGGGATTCACATGCCATTTTTTTTACTCAAGACCTCCTGTATGGAGATAATGTAAAAAAGAGAACTAAACAACTGTCGTTTTTTTATTCGCATTTAACCCGTATTATTTGTACTATAAAAAATAAACATGCAATAAATTGTTCAATTTTAATATTTTGCAGAGGACAAAGAATTTAGATCCAAAAGACTTGAAACTGCAGTCTTGAAAAGGGGTCTCAGTAAAGCTCTGCAACCGGGGTCGAAAAGAAGAAGATGGAGAAATACGAAATTACGAATGTTAGAGGAGAGCGTTAACATTTACAGCGACAAAATCGATGCGAAAATTGCGAAAATGTTTAATAAAACACGACTCGTTTAAAATAGAGCAGAAATCTCGCGGTCATTATCTTAAACAGCATTTAAAGAAACACTGTGAATTTTTTCATACATATAACTTGTAAAATAACTAAAACAAACGTGTTTATAATAATTTTTGGAGCATACTTTGCGATTTTTTTCTATCGAGGGAATTTTATATAATTTGCGTTTCGGCGCGGGCAAAGTCTAGATATTATCTTCAAGAATAACATATATTTTTTTAAGAGCTTAAAACTTGCCGTGTTTAAGGGAAATGTGTAATAAATCGGTAGAAATCCGGGTTGCGGGCCCTTGCTTGTCCCGGTAGGACGAGAGATCCAGGGTTTGAATCTCAGTTGCGACCGCTATCTGTGTCTTGTTTCTTATCATATTTTCATTTAGATTTATTAGTGTCACATTCTTCTTCAATGACAAATTAAAACAGGCCAATTGGCAACATTAAACTAAACATTGCCTGTATCCGCAAAGAAAAAAGCATTTTGTGATAACGTAACATTTTCCACCATATTTTTAGGCCAACATTGAATTTTAGGTTTAGGATTTAAAATTTTAAAAATATAATACCTTCCCTTATTGTTCTGAAAATCACCCCCTTGACAAAACATTTCAATTATCACATCGATGGTATAAAACCCAACGCAATATATATTATGTTGATCCCTTTTCACAGTGATAATAAAGGATACAGGTAATTCACATTCATAACTCACTTCAGATTCAGATACATCCGTACATCATTAGGACTATCAAAGGCTGGTTTAACTACCCGGCACCTGCTGTTCACACTATTATTATTGCTTCGTGTAATATATGGGATCAGACGCCTATCATTTCAAATGGATGTTATTCCGCGTTTTAACAGCGAAGCTTATATCATAATGTTTATTATAGGTCTCCTGTTGAGAATGCAGCAAATAGGTGAAATGGTTAATTATATTACTAATGTTAAATATATTAAAATAAATTCTAATATATTTAAATTTAATTTAGGGTTAATCATTAAATATATTTAAAAATATACTGGTATTAATGATTAAATGTTTTCCAAAAATCGCATATATTGATAGGCAATTTTTACATGTATTATTACATGTGCGCTGTAGAAAGTTCATAAATAATAAAGGTCCGTACAGACTAGGCTTGCAGTTTAGTCGAGTATCGAGTATTTTAGTAACTAAACGTGTCCCAACACCATAAATTTAGTAGTTAATAGTAGCATTTTGGTCAGTCAAGTAGCGAGTATACTCGAGTCCCAACCGTTCCCGTCTGGAGCCAGTGAGACTACGGCATCCCCAATTGGGGTATGTTTTTAGGCTGCAGGTAGTAGGGAGGGGAGGGAGATGGGGAAGAGGAAGGTGGGCAAGGACCTGGCTATTCAGATCTAGTCATCAAACACCACTAAAGCTATTTCAAGCAGTTCGCTACGTTTGTTGACTTAGCAGGGGTGCCCGGGTTCGTGGGGTGAGGTTTGTCCACGACTTGGCGGCCGATACGTCTGCCCTCCTGCCGTGTGATGGACAGAATCGAGAAAGACCGGTTGATGGAGGTCTTTTATCCTCTCCAGCCGGAATCTCTCGATCAAAGCCTTGCACCGCGGTTAGAGGGATAGATTCATACGTCCGTCACCCCTGGACACACCGACCCCGAGATTCCTACTCACCCCTACATACCTATTTCCTTCCAGAACTTCCCCTCCTTCCTTTCCTTAAAAAACACTCTACACAGCATCTTCTAAGATAACATAGGCCCCGAGGGAAATTATTTTAAGGCGATCCTGAGATTATTTTCCACTCTGGAACGTGCCGCAAATATACTATATGTAATTTTTAAAATTGTGAAATAACACAAATTAATCAAATAAAATGGATTTGAACCATCGAATTGCTAGCCCGAAGAATTATTTTGAATCCGTCAAATTATTTTTGATTTGTTGTTCTGATGTCTTTGTGAAAGGTTTTAAATTTGTGCGAAAAACTGTCAAGCTTAGATAAATTAAAGATTTCTGACGAACAAAACAAACAAATCTATTGTGTTGTAGAATTTACGTAATTCTGACTAACTTTGAAATACGACGTAGTGTCACCATTCTTTCTCCCACATCATTTAGAAAAGAATTTAAAATTAAAAAAAAACACACACACACAAAATGCAGATATAACTAATGCTACTGTGTGGCCTAAAATGACACCTATATATTATACACCTATATAAAAATACACCTATATAAGGTATATACACTAGAGATGAAACGGATATCCGGTAACTATCCGGTATCCGGCCTAAATTTATTATCCGGCCGGATATTAAAAAACTATGACAATATCCTATAATAAAATGCAATACATTAATCTTTGTAAGGTAAATATATTGATATGGCAAATATATTTTATTGAAAATGGCTTATTATTATGACGGCTTTTATTTAAAGTCGAAAAAGTTACAAAAAAGCCATAAGGCCTTCCAAAAAACTAAAATTTTCTTCTGAGATATTCACTCTCATGATAAATACATAAATAGTAAATATCTAAACTAAAAACATTTAGTAAAAACTAACAAAAACCTCGCAGAGTAGCGAAAACTTAAATTAACATGATTAACTAATCACAATCACCATTATAGTGAACTAAAAAATCATAAAAAGCACCAGTGCGGTGCTAAACTCGTCACGACATGCAACGAGACAATGGGCCGAATATCCGGCCGCTGGATATCCGGCCATCCGGCCTCGCAGCTCGCCGGATATCCGGTATTCGGCCAAACAACTATCCGTTTCATCTCTAATATACACCTATTTTTTGTGTTGATCATAATACGTGTTATCTAGTTCTTTCATCTTAGGGTATAACAAATGTACATCATTTAAAATGCATCCATTCTACGATGAAGGTTTTAGTTCAACACTGAATCGTAATAAGCATGACGAATAATGTTGTTTGTTGGTCTCAAACTTTACCCTAAGTTTTAGGTCCATGAAATATTTAATTTTAGAATTCCTTGATTACACAGACTAATTTTGGAATTCCTTTGACGCACGCAGGGCCAGATTAATCTCGTGGGTTTTGTTACAAATTTGAAATACCAAAGAATCTGTTACAAAAAGATGTAATCCTGAATTCTTCAAGGAGCTTTATGCAGCTTTAGGAATTCGGAAGCTTTATACGACATGTGGAGTCTGGAGTATGTTCAAGAATTTAAGTCTTACCTACGCCTTGATTATTTTTAAGGCATAATATCTCGCTGGAGGCTCGAAAATATAGGTGAAGCGTTCAAGATTTTAGAGGTAAATACAGTTGGTAGTTCACGTAGTTGCACTAAAGAATTGATTGGGGTTTAGCCTCTTTAAGACGTCAGAACTGAAGGTTTCACACATATCAATTTTTTTAGTGTTCAATTGGAATTTCACATAATATACTAGGTATATCAACACCAACCGACGGTGGTCTATGCATTTAACTTTTAATTTTGAGTCTAGAAATTGTGTGGATTCGATTTTTACTGCAGGCTGCAGTCTGGGTAATGTAAAACTATATGAATAGCTTTATAACTGTCGTAAACAAAAAATATATGTAGGTAGGTATGTGGATGCGATACTGGTCAGTGGCTGAGTCAGCATCGCGTCTGGTTCCCAGTTCCCACCCCAGGTGTCGTATGGTCAATTCATTTTTTTACATTAGCTCCACACAGGAGGCCCTGAGGAAAATAATTCCCCTCGGGGCCTATGTCATATTTGGGGATGCTGTGTGGAGCGTTTTTTAGGAAAGGAAGGAAAGGAAGTTCTGGGAAGGAAAAGGTTATTATGGGTGGGTAGGAATCTGTGAGTCAGTGTGTCCAGGAGTGACAGATGTATGAATCCATCCCTCCCACTGCGGTGCAAGGCGATGTTCCGAGAGTGTACGGATGGAGAAGTCATTGGGACTCCCTCAACCATTCTCTCCCGATTCGGCCTGACATGCAGCTGGTAGGCAGACCTATCCGCCGCCAAGACCCGGACAAACCTCACCCCATGAACCCGGGCACCCCTGCTAAGTCACCAAATGTAGCGAACCATTTGGGGTGACCCATGGTAGACGTGTTGCTATCCAATAAATGGTTCCAGGGACGTCGGTACCCAAACCCGCCTCCCAAACTGATCCCATATCACGACAAAAGCAACAATTTTCGCTTACTCTGACGGTAATAGGAAATTTTCAAATATTGTCAGGTTGTTCTTAACGCGAGTGTTGTCTGTCTTTTTTTTAATTCCTGGTCTATTTTACACATCAAAAGATTGTATGACTCATCTAAGAAATACGATGCATTCGTTGCATCATCTTCTACGTATTCTTATTACCGCTGTCAAAATGAAATGATATCTTTCATAACAATACTGACAACGTTACAATATTCAATCACGATGACTAGGATACCTTTCCAATGGAGAATAAAGGTCTGTCCGTTCTGTAGTATATTCTAATTCTCGTTGCTTCACTTTTCTATTAACATTCCTAATACACGTGCGGGGCCTGAGGATATAAAAAAGGTATCTCTGCAGGTGAGAAGAGAGAGAAGAAAGATGAAGGAAAGAGCAAGAAGATCAAGTGTGAAACAAAACCACGCTGATGAGATTTTGGAGGGAAAATACAATCGACCTTTCATGATGGATACCTCACTTAACTCACAGCTGGATGCTCATGGTAGAGTTCACTATGTAATTTTAGGGCACATTGCAGAAATGATATCGAAATACAATGTGGTATCGTGTTTGGTTGGTTGCCATTTTTACGAAGTGGTTTCAAGCAAAGCGTACAATAATTTGATACCTTCTCTTCAACACGATCCACACACAAAATGGTACGATACAGGTGTACCCTGCCTACTTTTAGATAGAGGCACTTCTTAAAAATAATAATTTCCAAACAAACCTGTAGATATTTCAAAGTAATCTACATTTGTACTTTTTTATTCGTTCCCAACCTTTTTTTATCACAGCCCTTTTGTTGATAAACTCAGATCCTTGACCTGATCTGCATGCAAGGGTGTTATAAAAAGGTGTGCAATCAAATGTTGTTTATTCCATCAAAAGATAATTATTTTTCTGCCCCTTTTTACAGTAGGGGATGATTACCCGTCTGCTCTATTTAATAAGTTAATTATTGCATCTGTATCGACCTTTTCCAGATAATAAGGGCGAAACACGTTTTAAATTGCTTTGGGATCATATTAATTGGAGATGCTCTAATTTAAGTTGAGATTTGAGGTTTAGAATCAACGCAACATCTAATATTGGAGGATACAAAAAAATTAAAAATAAACATAATTATATTTCGGAGGATATTAAAAAAGATTGCGACTACCAAAATCACAGATACAATCTCCAATTAAATTGTTGAAATAGAAGCAATGTTATTATTATTTTTTTTATTATTTTTTATTACTGTGTCGAACTCTGACATAACCGACATTGTTGATATCGGGTATGTTGTTTAAATTAAGAGTAGAATTGATTGTGGTATTTTTTTGTTAGTTTTTTGGGATTTTATTTTTACACAACGCTGTTCGAAAACTTATTGACAATGTTTAGTAAAAATTTAATTTTTTTACCTTTTTTTTTTAGTAGTGTCTTGAATATGCCCAACCGTTACACCGTTTATCCGTCTATTAACTTTTCCATGTCACATACTTGTACCTTCATCCACATCATATGTGGTATTTCGTTTGTTCGATTTTTTTATATGACCCTATTTCATTTTTGTTAAATTTTAACGCTGTCCGAAACGTTGGCTAAAGAAGGAGGTAGCTTAACGCGGCATAATACCCCAAAAACTAATAACAAAAATACTTTTAGCCGTGAAAATCTAAAATCGTATCCGACCCTATTTCAGTATTTGAATCTTTTGATCGGTGATCATTCCATGTCTTCCTGGAACGTCATCTTTTCAATTGCCATCTATTCTCGGATCTCATATTCTCCTGATGATGCTTTCTCTTGAAATCGGTAGTTGTTTTCCTTTTGTAAGCAATATTCAATTTCATTTCTTCTTTTTTACGCCAGTATTACGAAGAAATTCTTTTCCTTATTAGAAGCCCATTAAATATCATTTTCTAAACATGTCATGACTAACGAAGCATTTTAAATGAAAATAATGCTTAGTATCCACGCCCGTTCATGTCTGTCCGTTTCGCTCGAAGTTTTTTTGTTCGATATCGAGCCAACAATGGCTCAATGCGAAAAAGATTCAGGTTCGTAATTCTTGTTGAGGGTCGACAGAATTTCGTTCGAGCATGTTTTAAAGTGTGGACAACGCATCGAACATGTAAGTCACCAGTCTCGAGGCCGATCCGTTGTTATTGGAGAACCAAAATGGATATTCGGAGTTATCCTTGCGATTTTATTAATTCATATTGTGAAGAAGAGTGTTCTTGGAATACAAAGTCGGCATTCGGCCATAGATATCTGAGCCGACTGAGCGGCGTATCGTGTAGAGCTGCTCGAGCGTGTGAACACAACGACAAGCATTGTTCTAAGTAAACATGTTCGATCGAGCCAAACAGTCGAACATGAACGAGCGTGGATAGTGGATACTCAGCATAAGACTAACCCGCGGCTTGTGCTTACTGATTCATAAATTATCAAAGTATTCAAATATGGCTTTAAACTTGAATAAATTGTACCTACGAACTGTACCCACTTGATATGTCAATAAAATAAATCATTGAAGTGCTCAATATTCAATAAATCAAGCCCTTAAGCATTTTGTAGTTGGGAGTCGGTAAATTAGTTTTTCTAAGCCCACATAAAATATGAATGTGAACTCTGAACTGCCTAAGTTGCCTTAGACCGTTGGATTGTAGGCGGGGTCTTTCTAGGGAATGGTGCGATAGACCATGTAAATGATTGGCCTATACTTATCAACACTTCCATTTGTTAGATGTTCATAATGATTATTTTATTGCTTTTCGGGAAGACTTTAACGAACATCGATTTCTCTCGTCACTAGGTACTAAACCTACCTAACTCAGTCGATTAAGATTGACGACGATTTTGTTGAAATACGTCTCGGACACTTTCTAGATAGAAACAAGAATTTAAAATCATTAATCATGACCTTGATAAATCTTCACATTCTTTTTAGATCATGGTGTTAACCTGTGCTTATAATAATGTTTGTAAAGTAAGAACTTTTTTTTCACAGAACTCTTGTTAATATCGCACAAGAATCACAACTGCTCCCGTCTGGAGCCGCAGGTATCACTAATTAGGGCATGTTGTGAGGCTGAAAGTAGTTGGTAGGGGATGAAGATGGGGAAAAAGGAATACGAGGAAGTACCTAATTATTCAGATCTAGTCACCAAATACTGTCAAAGCTATTTCACTTCTGAATGGTGGGCGATACTGAGAGTATCTTCCACTCTGGAAGGTGACCCAAATATACATTTTATATTATTTTTTATTAATTATTTGCGAAATAACACAAATAAATTAAATAAAATTTATGGGATTTAAACCCGCGACCCACGGAGGCCGTCAACTCCCTGAACAAAAATTTAATTCATATTTCATAAGATATGGACACTTGAAAATGTACTCCAATGAAATAACTAGGTTTTATTTTTGAAATTTGCTCAACAAGAATGTAATAATGTGTGAATAATTTTTATAGCGTATTTTAGTGAAATAACATCAGTAACACGGCAATATCTTCTTTAAAAAAATAATAATTAGCTAATTTTGGTTATATGTTATGTTTTAATATTCCTGCGTAATTAACTCGAATTTGATTGAAAATTGGTACAAACTGTATGAATTTAGACAAGTAATAAAATAATCAGAAATTTAAAAAAATTATATTATTAATAATTCTATATTTGAAATGTGTATTTCTTTTGTTAAAATTTTTGACAGATGGTTTTTCAAGTTGGTGCGTTCATTCGAATGGTGAATTTCTGTTATCTCTAATTTGTAAACGTAAATATATAATTATATTATAAAGAAAATAGACATTGTTTGTTTTTGAAAGACAATAGTTCTGAAAAAAAAATTTATAAATACTTTTAACTTCGCAATCCCCGCAATAATTCTAATTGTAAATAATATGATTAAAGTTATTTTTTCAATTGCTGAAAATGATGAACAATAAAATAAGTACGGGTTTAAAAATGCGTGTTGGTTTTTCGCGTCGGTTAACTTTTTACGATTTTAATTACTGTAATTATCGTAACTTAAGCATTGTTTTAAAAATAATTTTAAAGTAAACAATATTTTAACTCGTACGCAAACGTTCTCAGCGGTTTCGTGGACTAACCAGCATTCAAACCACGTACCTAAACAGCGGTCCATTCACCGTTGCAAATTGAGTTAATTTCGGAATCAGTTTATCTTGAGATGTTAAAACGTGGTTTCGAACATGATCGTGGTGCGATTGCGTTGGTTTACTCCTAACTAATTAGCATACAAAGTTCCGAGCAAATCTAGACGTAGACTTTCAAGTCATACCAGATAAGTTCGTTGTTCTAAGTCTGGGAATTGTTTCAATACATTTTTATTTCATTGTCGTACCTATTTTAAAGCCTTTGATTATTCGTGTAAAGCTGTTATTTATTAGTTGAATAATTACATAAAACATGGCGATTGGTAATAATACCCATGGCGCCTGTTTGGTGGACAAAAGATTTATCTTATCCAAAATTAAATTTCATTTGGGAGGCCGGTATAGATACCGTTGCCCCAGAAACCATTTATTGGATAATCAACATCCTTACCACAGGTCATCTCAAGTGCTTCGCTGCGTTTGGTGACTTAGCTTAGGGGTGACTTAGGGGTGCCCGGATTCATGAGGTGGGGTTTGTCTAGGCGGCGAATGCGTTTTTCCAACTACTGCGTAGCGGGCCGGATCGGGAGAGACTGTTTGAGAGAGACCTAACCTAGACCCATCTAGCCGGACTCTCTCGATCACCTTGCACCGAAGTGGGAGGAATGAATGAATACTGTCGTCACCCCTGGACACAGTAACCCCTGATTTCTACCCACCCCTCATACCTTTTTTCTTTTCAGAAGTTCCTCTCCTTTCTTTCCCTAAAAGACTCCTCACACAGCATTCCCTGTGAATTCTAAAAAAAATACGAAAATCCCTTCTAATAGTATATGTTGTACATTATTTACTTAATGAAACTTTTTTTTGTTTCCTTTCAAATTTGTATGGAAGGCACTTCTAGTGTTATACAATATTCCTCATGGTTGCTCTGCCAGTGGAGTGGAGTTTGATCATTAATAATAATAATAATAATAATAAAGGTCTTTATTCCAGAATGTGGGGAGGTGAGTGCAATCCCACACATCCTATATAGTGTGTAAGTACATACATAAAACACATAGATATTTATAAAATATGGTATTAAGAAGAAAATAAAATAAAAATACAAGTAAAAAATAAATAAATAAATAATAAATAATTTAAAAAAAAAAAATCAGTCTGGGGTTATGGGAGCCAGTGTCTTCCTCCAATGTTCTTCTAAGCTCGATCCTGAAGTCAAGCGGGATTCTATTATGAGAATGTTTCTGGAGTGGTTTATCCTTCCCCTCAGTCCTGCAATCCTGGTTCTTAATAGAGCTTTAAATCCTGGAACTCGCCCTTCTGTAAACATTGAGGAGGCACTGCAGTGCCTGGGGAGTCCAAACATCAGACGGTAAGCATTGTTATATTGCACCCGAAGCCTATCCATGGTTCTTTTTTTGAAGGTTGCCCAAAGCTCGCAAGTGTACAGGGTTGTGCAGAAGGCTAGGAATAGCGTCCTTTTTACCCGTGGACTGCATAGCATTAATAAAATCGTGCAATTTTATATTATATATCTAAACTAACATAGATGTGTAAAAAAATGAAATATACAATGTGTGTAAGATTAAAAAAATTGTAAAGTTAATAAACCTAGGAGAAGGTTATATTGAACTCAACTTAGTGTAGAATTATTATTATTATGTCCACCGGTTCACGCGTTCATACTTGTGTATATTTTACCTAAACGCACAAGCATGAGCACATAATTACTATTACGTAAGTACGAAAAATACACAAGCATAATTTATTATCTAACAGTTACGGTTAACCCCAAACATATAAGTATTTTTAATTACCTACGTGATAATATAATTAATGACTTTATGATGTTTTAATGGTGCGCTGGTTTTTATCTATCGCCCTTCGTTAAAGCTCTTTGCATTGCCATCGTATGATGTTATATACATCGTCATTAGATTCTGGTGATTTAAAAAATATATAATAACCCCTCATAAATCGTTTGATTATGATTTGATACGCGGTTTATCGGCGTTAAATTCCGATTGGTGGCCATTTAATGGTATTTAAATAAGAGAATTCTGTCACGGCAGATGCATACAGGTACGTAATAAAATATGTGACAATCGTTCGCCTGGAATGTAGAATGCATGGAATGCCGTCATTGAACAATATTTTACATAAAACTTTCTTTTAAATGAACAGCTTACAATTTATTTGTTGGTAATTTGTTAGATACTTTACTAATCGCGACCCTTGTGTAAGACCAACATTCAGATTCAAAACGTTGTGCGTTATTTGAAATGGCATTAGCCGTGTTTGAAGACCACATTTGAATAGCCTAGCACTAAAAACTTCCTCGTCCTATCTGCTTCCTTTCCTCTACTCCTTCAGGTTCACAATATGCATACATCAATTTGGGATGTCTTAATCCAACTGCATTCGGGCAATTGGCAATCTATTTTGATTTGTTTCAATATAATAATATGAGATCGTAGAAATCTCTTCCTCTCCTGTTTATTATCTAAAAAAATACGTTTTCCTCGTTTTCACAACTCTATACCTAGCCTCACCTCACAATTTGTTATCTTCCCTTTCATTACCGTGCCGCCAATAATTATTCACCTGTCAAAACCAACTCTTTTGTTTATGTTTAGTACCTACGTTTAAAATATTTAAGAAAGTACTTACTCCATTTCTTTTCAATATCAAATTTATGGTCTATTGATTTTACAACCTGTCCATGAAGACTTTGATTGTTTCAAATTAAAATCACTTTTTTCCTCGTTTTCAGAACTCGACATCAAAATTAACCTCACAATTCGTTATCTTCATTTTCCTTTCTTTTCTGCTTTGCCGCCAATAAAAATTCACCTACCAAAACCAACACTTTGTTTATGTTCAGTACCTATGTACATTTAAAAATGGTATGTTTTTAAATATTTTAAAGAAAACTTTACAGAAAATAAGAAAGTACCTACCCCATTTTTTTACAACATCAAATTTATGGACGATTGATTTTACAACCTGTCCATGAGGACTTTGATTGTTTCAAATTCAAATCACTTTTTTGCCGGTTTCAGAACTCGACACTTAACTTAACCTCACAATTTATCACCATGAATTTCTTTTCTTTACTGCGTTGCCGCCAATAATTTACCTGCCAAAACCAAATCTTTTGTTTACGTTCAGTACCTAAATTTAAAAATGGAATGCATTAAAATATTTAAAAGAAAATCTGAGACCAAATAAGAAAGTACCTACCCCAATTTCTTTACAATATCACGTTCATGGCCGATTGATTTTACGACCTGTCCATGAGGACTTTGATTGTTTTAAATTAAAATCTATGGTCCGTGAACGATTTTACGACCACGCTGTTAATAAAACGCGTTCTACTTCATTAATAAACATTTCTTATTATAATAACCCCTACTTCCCTTTTAATCCATCGTTTAACCACCGATCTCGGTAGAATAATAAAAATGATTTTAAGATGTTTGTATTACGACGATCATCATTTTAACTCTAGTAAAAACTACTGGTTTCAACATTATTTCAACAGACAAACCTCACCTCATGAACCCGGGCATCCCTGATAAACTGATAAGTCACCAAACGTAGCGAACCACATGGGGTGACCTACGGCAGGGGTGTTGATTATCCAATAAATGGTTCCCGGGGCAGCGCAGCGGTCCCGCGTCCCAAATCAGTATATAAATAGTGAAATTGATATATTTCAAATGAGTCCTATAATTTCAATACCCGCTATATCAGATTTTTTGACAGAATGATCTGAGTATGACATCTTGTCCACATTTTTGCGAGGAACGAGACTAATCTAAAATTGAGATTCAAAACCTCCTTTATCACGACCAAAAACCATATTAAAACTGCGAGTAAGAAACAAAACCCGCTATATCATTCAAGAAGTTACTATCAAAACCCCCTATATCGGAATTCTACCAATCACGAGAAGTTATTTTGCCAAGATGGCGGATGTAGAAACACGCCCCTCCGGTCAGTTGAGTTTCAAAAGCCTCTATATTCCATATAAATCACGAAGTGAGTATCAAAATCCGCTATATCCATTTTATTTATCCAAATTACTTAAATATTTCTATACCTACATACATTGAAAAATGAACGCTTTTCGAATGTATACTCCAATTCATTGTATAAAAAAATAAAATGCAATTTTTTATTTACGCTAGAGATGTGACAGTTTTTTGCGGTTTTCTCCGAATCAGTGAAAGTTGATATAGCGGATATAGAAATTGAACGACTCAAATCTCCGTAGCTCATGATAGAAATAACGTTTTGCGCTGAAGACAGCGTTGATAGATGAATTCCGGACAAGAACAGATTTCATAACGTCTGGGAGTTTTTGTTACTTCTGACTTCACACGCACAGATATTCAGCTTTAGATATATTATGTTAAGATAATAATAATAATTTATTTTAGAATGTGTATAGGGGTAGTGCAATGCAAAAAATTCCATATTTTGAAATAAGAAAGAAGAAATTAGACAAATAAAATAATAAAAAGAAACTGGACAAAGTAACAATACAGGGCTTCATAAAATAATAATAACAATATTTGGATGACGCTGTTATATAATAATAATTTATTTTAGAATGTGTATAGGGGTAGTGCAATGCAAAAAATTCCATATTTTGAAATAAGAAAGAAGAAATTAGACAAATAAAATAATAAAAAGAAACTGGACAAAGTAACAATACAGGGCTTCATAAAATAATAATAACAATATTTGGATAGCGCCGTTTTTTTTGTGAAAAACCACCTCAAGGGCGCTGTACAAACTTATAATATATGTATTTATACAATCTTAGTTCTAACTTAGTTCTAACTACAGACAAACTAATATAACAACTTATGGCTAAAAATTACATCCACCACCGGTTCATCTATCACCGATACAAAACTATTTGTACAATGAACGCGATGCTTCGAAAAAATACAGAAAATATAAAGGACCATATTTATCTGTATAAAAAAAGAAAAGAAAAAAGAAGCCTACCCGGAAATTTGACAAAACTTAACTCTTCCCAAATAAAGATAACAAGCATCACTGTTATCACAGAAGAAAGTCTTCAAAATTGTTTGGACGACAAAATAACGTTATCACTGTGATTTGAAGAAAATTGTTCCTAGATGCGTGCGTCTTAGTTTTATTTTATCTGGTTTAAATTCTCAAGTAAATATGGGTTACGTGTGTGCTTTACTGTCTTTACACCTCTCTTGCACCTGCTCAAATAATTATACATGATAATACCATCGGGACGTTAGTGTAAGATACCTGCATAGATAAAAGGTATCATCCAGACGTAACTGTACCATACCTGCATAGGGTCTGATTATTCCAATGTTTCAACCGTCAATTTCCCAAAGGTCCACGCGTAGGAAATTGTTCTATGAGGCCACGCCTGTTTGAGCTCGAGAAATTGTTGGTTTATCGATGCATCTCATTGATTTAAGTATTGTTTTTGTTTTAAGTATCAAATGAACTCATCAATGTGAGCTTTATCGAGAGTTTCGTCTAAATTAGTAGGTTCGTAGGTATGCAGAGTGGAAGATATATCATTAAATATTCAATAATGTTTACAGATTACCACTATACTATATATATACTTTTACAATTTTGGAAACAATTTTGAAAATATTGGCAATGCTCCGTGAAATTGTTCTTTGTCACCAGAGTCTTTTGTGCCTCAAAGTCAAACAGTTTTCTACTTTACATATTAATTTAGCTCCCACATTATTGCAGCGCTTCAAGAATGGTAGTTGAAGACAAATCCTCATCCACACCTTTGCCAGGGTCGCTGTTTCTCCACAATCCAGTCTCCACAATTTTTATTTTTTTTACAATAGCTCCACGCAGGTTGCCCTGAAGAAAATAATTCCCCTAAGGGCCTGTCATCTTTGAGGATGCTGTGTAGGGGGTCTTCTAAAGAAAAGAAAGGAGAGGAAGTTCTGGAATAAAAAAGGTCTGAGGGGTGGGTTGGGTGGTGAGTGACGGACGTCAATCAGTCTCAACCAATCCGGCCTGCCACGCAGTTGGTGGGCAGACGCATCCACTGCCAAAACCCGGACGTACCTCCCCCATGAACACGGGCACCCCTGCTAAGACACCAAACATAGCAAACCACTTGGGGTGACCTATGACGGAGGCGTTGGTCATCCAATAAATGGTTCCCGGGGAGCCGGTACCCATACCCGCCTCCCAAATTGAAACAACCCCTGCGGTAAAATTCGTGATAGTTAGTTAGCTGTAGGTACCATATATTTATGGTACCTACAGCTATTGCACACATAACACCACTACGTCGAAATAAAAACCTACAACTTAATATTATTATGAACAAATTTATGAACCCATTGTACTCTGCAGTTTTATGATCTACGATGCTGTTAGCGTATTCAAGGGATATTGTGAACTTTCTAAAATATGTTTTTTTACAATGCACGATTGATGGAAGATCTCTAGTAAAATTTATCTTTGAATTGCATAGATTATATTATGATGTATTATGTTTGGTGAAGATATCAAACAGGTTCGAACCTTTCCTTATCATGAATCTCTACATTTGCATAATAACATGCAGGTTTTTCTGATCCTAAATTAGGTCAGATTTTCAAACAATTTAAAACAATACGGACAGTAACAACTAATTTGTGTACATCTTAATAAATAAAATGATCACATCACAACCTTAAACTTTCTGTTCTACATATTTAACTTACTTCTACATATTTACCCTCTGGCTAATTCCAAGTCATGTATGTCTTATATAAATCGTTGTGTCTCCCTTACTATCATAGTGAGAAATATGATCTAAACGGTATTGGAAAGAGAAAAAATCACGCTATATATTCAAATCAAAAAGTTAACCACAAAATAATTATAATGTACACCTTTATGAAACAAAAGTTTCCGACCGTAATTTGAAAAAAACAAATTTACGTTGTGAATTTTAAACTTATTGTTTTTATATGAAACGACAAAAAAGTGAGGTGACGGTAACGTTTATAATACTTTTATCTAATAAAATATGGGTGTTTTTATTTTCTTCCGTTACAATTAATTTAAGTTAGAAAAAAAGTTATATGAGCAATGTTTAGAAATTTTTAAGATTTGCATAAAAATATTGAATTTAAAAAATTACCTCGTAATTTCTAATAATAAAATTTTAATGCGTTTTTAATCACCTTTCAAAAACTGTTTTTAGTTTTCGGGTACGTTCACAAATATTCCGTTTATTTGGGTTTTATTGCAAAGTGGAAATATTCTGACCTATCGACAGAATACGGTCGAGGTATGAGGGGTTAATTCTGTTTGTATTTATTTTGACCTCTAAAGCTGTACAATTTGAAACCTTTACCATATTTTCGTTATTTGTTTTTGGGGTGTTATGCCGTGTTGCGCTACCTCCTTCTTTAGCCAACGTTTCTATCAGCGTTGCAGTGTCCATCATCAGGGCTGATCCGGCAGATGTCGGATCTGCCGGATCTGCCTATAACACCCCAAAAGCAAATAACGAAAATACTTTGGAGCGTGAAAATCTAAAAACGTACCTTTACCATATTAAATAAAAAAGCTTGAAGTTCGTTAATTATTTTTTTAATGTTTTTTTGTTGTTATTTTGTTATTGTTAATGTAAGGTTATTATACAATTGGATTCAATTGATCAAACGCATAATAATTTCTCGCAATTCCGGAGTCCATCTTCAATCGGAATTGAACAAAGTAACGATAATTCTCCAATTATATTTATAGTCATTGCCTACCGGCAATTGAACGAACAGGATGCCCTGTTCATCCGCTGCCATCTTGGAAACAAAGTTATCGAAACAGTTGCATTAATTAATAGATAAGGAATTGCTAATGAAGCCTTAAGGGCAAAAATAACAAGACTTTCCCGCGCTTGGGGCGTTCCGGTCGCTAGCTACCGGAAGTACCAAGATGTATCAACCCCGTCGAGGGTATCTAACTACGCAATATTGTTGCATTCAAGTATACATTGCTTCTTCAGTTATGGATAAGATTGCACTGAGGTGCTACTGAAGTTCAAGTGTAGAGTTAATTGTAGTGGAATTAGGCTGGGAAAATGCACTTGTACTAACATTTATAAATCTGCAGCGTTGCATGTTATTGTGCATTTAAATTATCGTTTTAAATGCAAAGAATTAATTGTTATCATTCACGTATGCGTGGAGGTAACGTGATCTCAAGGCTCGGTAGTAAGCGTTCAAAAAGAAGAAGGGAGACGTGTAAATGCGAATGTTAGAGGGAGCGCGCTAATATTAAAAAAAAACGCGCTAATAATAAAATTCGACTTATTTGAAATGGAGCAATAACAATCCCTCGAAAAATGCTTTAATTGTATTTAAAGATACACTGTGAATTTTTTCATACCTATAACACGTTACATAACAGAATAAAATGTGTTTTTAATAGAGTTTGAAAATTTAAAGTGTTCAAGAGATATTATGCTATAAAAGTTTGTACAGCGCCCTTGAGGTGATTTTTCACAAAAACGGCGCTATATAAATCATCCAAATATTATTATTAAATCGGTAGAAATGCGGAATGCAGCGGCATGCGGAGATTTGCATATTTGCATTTTGCAATATTTGCAGATTTTAGATAATTTAGTGTTGGAAGATTGCGTACCGTATTTTTTATGTGCTAATGTAATAAATATGCAGTCGAATATTATGTATTCTTAGTGGGCCTTATATCGCCACGAATATATAGTTAATAGGCATAAAAATCGCTTGGCAAATGGAGTCTAGAGGTCACGATTTCAAGTGCAAAAGTGGTTTTTATTTATTTTGTGAATAATTTTATACTGAAAAAAAGTTAATCAAAGGAAACTGTCACGGATTTAACCAAAAATTATGATTTTAAAAAGTTGTTATATGCGTTCATACATTTCTAATGATAAAATACATTTTCAGTGGTTTACTCTTATATTTTTTTACAACGTAGGTAATTAATAATTTTATTTTAATTCTACTCAATGAAAACCGTAGGAAAAGCTTCAGTTTATTTGCATATTTTTTAGTATTTACATTGTAGACTAATTCGTAGTAAAGATTTATCTAAAACTAGCTGTTAAAAATCCGCTCCTCAGATTTTTACTGCTAAGCCCTGCGGGCGGCTTTTGGTTCGGCTTCGCCCAGTTAGAGTTGGTGACCATTTTATAGATCCAATACGAACTGATTCCAAAAACAGCCCGTTCCTCGGATCCACTGTGACTAGTCACCGGGACAAAGTAACCGAGACAGAGCAATGACGTCATATGTAATATATAGTCACTTGATACAACATGTATAATTATGTATTACCGTCAATCTTTTGATATCCGGAGAGATACCAAATTCGTAGCAGTTATACCTAGGGGGGAGACGTCCGACCTGCTGACGGAAGTAGCGACATATTGTGTCGAATTCTTGAATTCGAAACCGAATTATAACAGTAGCTTTGTGTCAAATTCCACGTACACAGGTGTTATTTCAGTCGCGGCGCGTATGGCGTGGCGTCCGACATGCACTCGTAGCTGGGTTAACCACGGAGACGCTACGGTATTAATAACGTTCGATAGTGATTTAGCATTAAGTTTCGCCTTAATTAATTAAATGAGTACAAATAATATCCTGTTTGTATAAAAATAACTGCATTTTGAGAAAAATAAAATAAAAATCTTTCCGTTCATCTACTCACCCGACAGACCAGTCTTTCACGTTCGCATTGCACTGCAATTTATTGAATGGTCAGAAATGTATTGCACTTACATTATTTTAATCTGATGGCTCTCTTCTTAAAGTACACCATCATGTTTATGACTATTTAGATAGATGTTAGGTTTTTAGCATATTGAATGGACTTTTGATTGTCGTAGACTTTGTAGAAATAACGGTCACTTTCCAATCTTATCTCTACTCGTAAAATCAAATCGTCTAAATTTTGACTTGCCAATATTTCTGAGTACCCACGCCCTCTAGTATGGGGTACTATCGCGTTTCTGTATATTTTATTGAGAACACGTTGACAGCATGATGTTATTTCCTCATTAAACGATTACAAACGTATTTGATGTCGTTTTTGGAGAAACTTTGGTGATAAACGCAGCAAGTACCCATATTTTATATAGAAAGAGTCGTATCTCTAAATGCCTGCACCGTGATGCGGGTGGACATTATTTATTACATTTTTTATTATCTATTATTCCAAGCCATCACATAAATTCCTTTTGATTTGCTTCCACGCAACTCGTAAATACACTGATTCAAAACGTACCAAACGTTTATTAAGCCATTTCAAAAAAATGAATCAAAACGCTGGCATCCTTTTCCCTTACATGAACACGCAATTTAAGGTTATGATCATTAGAGAACCCTCTTTCCTTTTATGTTTCTCATCCTTTTTTAATAAGATCCTTAAAAGATACCTGCCCATGCACGGTGATTAGATGAAAAACCTCCTTCGTGTAGTATACTTTTGATTGTTTAAGTTTTACTTCGTTTGAATCCTCGATGATATCCAGAAAGACTCAAATGACCGTCTTGAACTCAAGTCCAGTGTTTTGACCCGTGAATTTATAATTCAATGATCTACATATCGTAATAATTTTAATTGCTCTTGCGTTTGACTATATATGGTGAGGTTGCTTGTTGCTTCTATGAAAAGACAAGAGTGGGCATAATAATTGTACCTTTCTCGCTGGTAGTAGTTGTTTAATGAAATGTATTTTTCCCATCTTCCCACGGCTGCGGTTTGTAGCCTCGTAACCCTCATGCTGTAGATCGCTTTGTAGTTGGCTTCTCTCTTGAGGTGTTTTTATCTAATTTTTCTTTTCATCTAGCCATTGTTTGGAATACTCTGTGCGAACATTGCCTCAGCTGTGCTAATAAACCAATCATTCGATTTACAAAACGATTTGAAAATTTCATAATTTTTCACCAAATACCTTTAGCCAATACGGCAAAGATTTTGACGCATGAGGTCCGTTGATAGTTTCTCATATCTTAAAAAACGGATTCCAATCTTTATAGCATTTGTGTCAGGTGGAAATGCTGTCCTTGTTCTACTGGTATTTCATTGGAACATACTCTGAGGAACTAACGTCATTGGTCCCTTCGCCACCTGCGCATAGTCGGGAAATATGCCAAACGCGTGTCCAACACCTGTACTTAGTTGACATTATGTGTCGCATCAGCTCGGCTGTGGAATGGTTCGCCGGCCTGTAAGTTTCATCCTTCCTAGAATAAGGGTCTCTTCAAGACCCAGGTTGACTCCTTCCTTTCCCCAAAAAGACCCTACACAAGCCTTGAAGTAAATTATTTTACTCAGGGCCTCCTGTGTAAAAAAATGAGGCATTAAAACCGGCCACAGGCCGGAGACGCGCCGGCGCGCACGTCGTATGCGCATGCGCGAGAAAATAATTCAAATATTTGGATAATATTTTCGACAAAAAACTTTTGGTCTGCGATTTTGGCCCTTCCATGTACAGAATTTGTATGAAGAACAGTGTAAGAATCGCTTGCGCTAACATTACTCTATGATACGCCTAGAAGTTTCATTCACCGTGCAACACCAGAATATTTTTAAACGATTTCTTCTATGACAATCACCTGTCAGAATTTGCCGCGATTTTAACCGTCGCAACTGATGCGTGTTCCGCGACTAAAACATCGTAAAACCTATTAATTTACGTAATAAATGCAAGTAATGTTGTTTTGGTAGATATTTTATTGTGTTGTGAACGTGTTTCAGTCAATAAAATATATAATAGCTCAAAATTAATAAACAAAACATTCAATTCGAAATTCAAAATGGAAGTCGTTGCGCCTTAATTTATTATGTTACTAGCAGACCCGGCCACACGTTGCTGTTATACATATAAACCTTCCCCTTGAATCACTCTATCTATTGGTGAAAACCGCATGAAAATCTGTTCCGTAGTTTAAAAGATCTATGCGCACATACATTTTGAGCGACTTCATTTTATACTATGTAATAAAATGCAATTCGAGCGATCGCCACTAATTATACAATGCTTGCAATGCAACACTGGATATTTGAAAAGGGAAAATCAAATACCTACTTACTCTAGGACATCTATTTTTCAATTTCTTCCGTAGAACGAATTTCAAAAGTCACTATAGTACGGCCCGCCAGCCGTTTTAAATCGCACAAAAATATGTTTTCTTTGAATTTCTCGGCTTTTCTCTAATATAATTTACATGTATTATACATATAAACATTCCTCTTCAATCACTCTATCTATTGGTGAAAACCGTATGAAAGTCCGTTACGTAGTTTAAAAGATGAACGCGCACATACATTTTGAGCGACTTCATTTTATACTATGTAATGATGATGATCATAATGAAGCTCTATTTCTACCAAACCTTCAAGCCCGTTTCGTTGTACAGTAGATTAAAATAATTACTTATGTTTAAGCTATCCGATAGTCTTACAGCTTTTGTAAACTGTTAAGGCATAGTCTTCTGGATGCTGCCTTTCCACTTTCGTTGATCCATTTTTTCTTCCAGCAATCCTTCTCTCCAAGCCTAAACCAGATACATCTGGTACCAGATAGATGGCTTGATATTGTACACAATGAACACCGTCTTAATGACTTTGTCCTAGAATCTTTTACAAATCCATGCTTTTCGATTGGCCCACACATTTCTAGTTTTAAGGGATTGATAGGTCAAGAGACGAAGAAATCTATTCCTTAGTTGCACCTGTGTCAACGTTCAAATCATTTTAATTTATACAATGGCGAGTCATCCGTCTCGCTTGGCAGACCGCATTAGGGGATTCTAAAGTTCAAGACTTGAACTTTTATAGTAAGTCAGAACCGAGGCGTCACGGACAAATGACCGCTACTCGCCATTTGCATAAGGTTCACAGTCGCCCGCTGACATAATGGTAACGTAATTACATAATCCGGAAACGTCCGCTTCCTTTTATATTGTGGCAAATAAGATTAAAGTTTACTACAGGTTACGAGTAACTTATAAGTTAATAGTATCTACTTACAGGGTTTTTCAAAGTTTTATTCAACCTTTATTTTGGTTGGCAAAATAGGTTTACTTTAAAGAAAAACATTTTTTTACATTAGCTACATACAGGGGGCCCCGAGGAAAATAATTCTCCTCGGGGCCTATGTCATCTTTAAGGATGCTGTGTGGAGGGTCTTTTTAGGAACGGAATTCGATGAAGTTCTGGGAAGGAAAAGGGCATCAGGGGTGGATAGGAATCTGGGGGTCAGAATGTACAGGAGTGATGGACGTATGATTCTATTCCTCCCACTGCGAAGCAAGGCGATGTTCCGAGAAAGTCCCGCTGGAGAGGTCAAAAGGTCTCCCTCAATCAGTGTCTTCCGATCCGACCCGCCACGCAGTAGGTGGGCAAACGTATCCATCGCGAAAACCTGGAAAACTGAAAAACTTACCCCTCACCCGGGTACCCTCGCTCAAAAGCCATCACTTGGAGTGAATGTTGTACATCACAGCACATCCAATAAACGGTTCCTGGGGCGGTAAATTGTAGATTGTGTCATGTGGGAATCATACATTTGGTAGGGGGGTGTGGGTTCCGCCGCCCCGGGAACCATTTATCGGATAACCAACACCTCTGCCATAGGTCACCCCAAGTGGTTTACTACATTTGGTGACTTAGCAGGGGTGCCCGGATTAACGGGGTGAGATTTGTTGTAATCTTTGGAGCGGATGCGTCTACCCATCAACTGCGTGGCAAGCCGGATCGAGGTATTGGTTGAGGGACATCTTTTGACCTCTCCAGCGGGACCCTCTCGGAACACTGCCTTGCACCGCAGTGGTAGGGATAGATTTTTACGTCCGTCACTCCTGGACACACTGACCCTCAGATTCCTACCCACCCTCATACCTTTTTTCTTTTCCAGAACTTTCTCTCCCAATAAGACCCTCCACACAGCATTCCCAAAGATTACATAGGCCCTGAGGGGAATTATTTTCCTCAGGGCCTCCTATCCTAAAAATATAAATAAAATAAAACACGTATGTTTTTATGAAAAGGGATTATTTTCTTTGCTATGAGTGTAATTCACTTAAATAAATAATAATTAAATAATATAAAAATTATAATAATATGTAGGTAGCAGTTATGAGATGTGTAATTAATAATGTTAGATGAAACCGAGTGGCTCAGCTCTCCATTCAATCATCGATGGATTTAAATGAAGTGGCGACCACCCTGAATGAAGATCCTAATTTTATTTATATTTTCTATGTTATTGTTACCTATTATGTTTTTTTCTTTTCTTGTATATTTGTATATTATGTCTCACGTAATATAACAGATTGGGTTTGCAACATCCTCACAGTACTGGTGGGTTAAAAACTCAAATAAAAAAATAAAAAATAAATAAATAAAGGACATGTTTAATTATTGGCTAATAGAAAATAATGATTTTTTGGACATGTTTAATTATTGACTAATAGAAAATAATGATTTTTTGGACATGTTTAATTATTGACTAATAGAAAATAATGATTTTTTGGACATGTTTAACTATTGACTAATAGAAAATAATGATTTTTTGGACATGTTTAATTATTGACTAATAGAAAATAATGATTTTTTGGGGGATTCCTTCTCGAGTGTTCCAAATTATAATTTATCTTTCTTATTATGATTAATTATTTTCATAGAAGTTGTTTCTACTTTCCGATCACCGTATTTTTACAAATGTGTACCAGTGACTCATTGCACCTGTCCACAAAGAACGGTTCTCCTTATACAGGTAGCACATACAGTGCTCTGTAACTCACATACAATCCAAATAGTTACACCTCATAAAAAAGCTCACCATAAACCCACTTCAATCAAAATCAGCCCAATCAAATGATCTATCCTTTTTTACGTAGGCTTTCCATTTTAGATGGTAGATTAATTTGTTCATTTTTTTACACCGTCTTCCGTTTTAGGAGTTCCTTTATATTGTGGTCGTTCACTAAAAATTTCATGGGTGAATTCCTTCAGACTTGAGAAAAGAAGTTGGAATTACTCGTTGTTCAGGCAAAACACTCTGAAGGCCTATTGTTACTTAGTCAAGATGAATTTATTAGATCTCTTTGTTTAAAAGTGTTGGACGATGTCAGGCACGCAACGCCCTCTCCAAAATAACGAAATTGATTTGTTTCCCAATGATGATAGTAATTATTGTTTAAGGCTTCATATTAATAAAACCTTACTAGAACTGCTAGCGAGCAAATTATATTAAAATTCTATTTTATGATGTTAATTCGTGGAGGAATTCTATTGTAGTAAATATTATAAGAGTAAAAATAATCATTGTAAATATGTTAATTATATATAATTACTGCTGTGATGTATTAAAATTACTTCCAAGGGCGCTTTACAGATTAACAAATGGCCTTTAAAGGCTATGATATTAAACCCAAAATTGATTTACTTTACAACCTCTCTCCTGTAACTAACACATAAAACAAACAATATTACGAACCAACTAATGGCTTTTTTAAATGCGAATATCGCACAAGAGTTCCAACTACTCCTGTCTGGATTCAATGAGACTATGACATCCCCAATTGGGGTATGTTGTGAGGCTGAAAGTAGTGGGGAGGAGAAGGAGATAGGGAAGAGGTAATGGAGGTAAGTGAAGTACCTGCCTATTCAGATCTGGTCATTTAAATGGCTAAAGCCATTTCAAGCAACGTTTCAATTCTGAATGGTGGTCTTGTACCAGGCCGATACTAAATGTGTCTTCCACTCTGGAACGTGACTCCACACTAAATCAAATAAAATTTATTTGCGTATGCCGGAGTACGAACCCGCGACCTTCGGATCTGCTAATCGAAAACCTTACCCCTAGACCACGGAGGCCGTCATCTTAAAAAACAATAACAGTCTACGAAGTCTAGGTGAAATCGGTCCGACTTTAATCGTGATTTACAAAAGTAAAAGACATTTATTTTGAATATGATTTCTTCTCGGTATACAGAGTAGGTGTAATAACACAATTTATTTTCCATCTAACCCCCACTTACCATTATCATGTCACATATTTCACTATATTTCTTGACCATTTTTGAATAATCAATTATAAATCGATTTATATATTTTTGCACACGGCGCGACATAAAATTAATGTGTGACCCTCTTACCCAAAGAAAGCTAATTATCATTCTGAATTTCCTAAATAGTTGGCTCTTTTGTTAATTAATAATGCTGCATTAGTTTGTGTAGGTTTTTAGAATGCCGGCTAAATTATGTCCATCGCCTCGCATTGAGCATAGAGGCCAACCATTCAATTTGGTAACCTTTCATTTTTTCCCCACTTTGCTTTATTATGGGCTAACGCCGAGAGCCTCGTTATAACCTCTCTTTCTGTTACATGCCTCTTTTATGAGAAAGAAGGAGAGATTACAGCAGAGTTAGCGGCTTTTACGACCATCGTTATGATTGCTGAGTTTGATGGTAAGGTCAGACGTTGATGGTTTAGTTGGATCGAGGCTTTAAAGGTTAATGATTTTGGAGCTCTTTGCCACTGATACGTTTGTTTTAAATCATTTTCCACCATCAAAAATCACGCCACTTTCCTACCTACCTAGAGAGGAAGAGATTTGCAATGATGATGGGAGTTGATTACCATTATTTATCATCGTTTAGTATTGCACTAGAATTTGCTCGGTTAATGGTTAAGTTAGTTTAGGTTAATGGTTAACTGTTAAGTGGGATGGGAATTGTGCAAGAAAATGAAAATTTGCAATCTGCAGGTCTAAATTGCGGTATATAACTATGTAGGATTGTATGTGAAAAAATTCAGATTGAACAAAATCAAATGAAAATATACATTTTTTAAACACGCTGGTGTCGGTTTCTCTAAATTAATCTTTACTTTTATTTTTTTATATTTTTTTTATTATATAATCAATAATATTATTATTTAATTAATAAAAACAGTTTATTTTCAAACAAGTTCAGCTGTTTCGCCTTCTGAAGGCATTATCAAACAGTTTGATAATGCCTTCGGAAACAAACTTTGTTTGTTTGAAAACAAACTGTTTTTATTAATTAAATAATAATATTATTGATTATATAATAAAAAAATAAAAATAAAAATGGAGTTCTACAAATTAAACTTGATAACAATAAATTAATCTTTACTATCTATACCTAACTACCCTGATAAAGGAACAGATGCATCCGAAACTAGTTAGCTTTAATCTGAACTGATGTTATGAATATAATTTTATCGGTGAAAATTGTATTTCAGTCGAAAATGGAGATTTCCGGGGTTCGATTTTCGATTTGGCCATTCGATTTAATTAACGTAATTTCGTCGCCTTAGTTCCTAATTGTCCAAACAACCATTAGAAAATTTTACAAGAGGAGAAGGTTTTCTTTAATTATTTCAATGAAACATTATGATAGGTGTTTAAGATAAAGCTTTTTTCGTAAGGCAAAGGTCTCATTAATTTAAATAATTCTTAGTCAAGTGAATAACTATAATTTTTTATGCTTTATTTTTAATTTTAAAGTGGAGATTGAACAAAAACTAAAATGATTCTTTGGACAATTAAGAACTAAGGCGACGATTTGTTCAAATATTAATACGGAAACATGCGTGAACTGCTTACTGCGGTTTAAGGTCAATAAATCCATCTAGATTTCACCACATATTTTTAGATTTTATAAAAATAAATTCAATATTTATATTTATTATTAATTTTATCTTAAAAAAACTCACCTAAGTACTTAAATTTGGGTAGCCATCGCTCGAATGGTTATTTTATGCCCTGAAGAAGGCACGGTTAATTATATCCTTAAGTTCTTAAATATTTTTCTTTTATTCACCCATAGTAAAGTATGCAAGGAAAAGATATTTATCTATAATATTTGTAACTGGCTAAAATAATAATATTTTTCTACACACTTAGGACTATATTGAATATGCATGATTACATTTTGTAAGTTGTAATAATTGCTTGTTCCGAGTCTAGTTCTTCTTAGCCCGGAGATCAAGTTTTTGAAGTTGTCAAAGTTTGCGTTAAATTCCTAACCCAACGAAAACTAAATCTAAATTAAAAGCATCTAATAATTATCATTTTTGTATGCCTTATTATCAATTTATACACTCTTTCAGCGTGAATTGCAGTTTGGAATGTTCGTCTACGTGCTGGAATATACTCGTACGTATCAAGTTTTAGTGTCTTTTAACCTCAGGCAAAAGCTATAAAAAATTGAACGACCCAAAAGATAGAAATTAAGATAAAATAAACATTTGTTTTATGTGCGTATACATAATTATACGCTTCAACCAGGTATTTATGCAATAAAAGTTAGAAATATATTATTTAACATTCATTTCACATTTAGATTTATATGCCCCTAATCCAATAAATTAACAAATTTATTGAATTCAATGGGTATTTGATATTATTGAGAGACATAGTAGACTTCTAAGAAAGTGGTTTCTAGTAGACAAGTTATGAACGACCAAGAGAATTTCTATTCTATCTGGGAGTGACGTCTCCGCCAATTGAGCTACCGAAACCTTTTTGAAATTCGTCATTTTTATTAAATGCTAACTTTTACCCGCGGCTTCGATGGCACGGTTTTAGGGGGAAATCTATGTATATAAAAATCAAAATATGCTAGCTTCTGAGTTTGAAGTTCCTGGCATGCGTTGCTATGCCACTTAATAAAGATATTGTTTCTCCCTGCGTGTCCTTTCCCTTCGTCCCATTCTTCTTTCGCATCCCCTTCCCCTCACGCGTTCCCACTCTGCCTTCTCCGCTTTCCCTCTTCCCACTCCCCTCTCCCGCTTCCCCCGTCCCACGAACCCCCCTCCCGATTTCCCCTCCCGCCTCCCGCATTCCACACATTCAATCCCTGTACATTTAGTTTTTAAACAGCTCGCGTGTCACCTATTTAATTTTTTTATACAAATTACATAATGTCAGAGCTCACCAGTATATATAAAGAAACCTTCGTTGACGTGCTCACAACAACTCAACAAAGTTTCATCGCAATCGGATGAACGGTTTAGAAATGCATAATTTTATGATGACAGAGCGCACTATTGTATACAGAAACCATCGCGGGCATGCACACATCAAATCCCCAAAGTTTCATCACAATCGGATGAACGGTTTAGCAACACTTAGCGGACATACAAACATAAATATATATATTTATTCTGATATTAGTAGTCATGTTTGTATCGGTGCGCATTTTAATATTAATAGTAAGTTGTGCATAATTTAAAGTAAAACGCGCATGGCGAAACATAATGCAAAACCACTATTTTTGATTAATCTTTACAACGAACCGGTTTACATTAAGAATACTAAAAATTATGCTTTGAATAAATGAAGCTTTTCTTATCGTTTCGCTTGAGTAGAATTACAATAATATTATTGATTACTTTATGAAAAATATTGGCGTAAACTACTAAAAATACGTTTTTTTCATTAGACAAGTATAAACGCATATAATTTATATATTTTTTTAAAAATAATTTTATTTTATTTAAAAAAACTACCTAATTTTACTACTAATTTTAATTATATTTTTAATACCTTAAAAACATTATACTATGGTTAAGTTTATCTTAGTTTTTCCTTTGAATCGCCCGTTTTTGGACTCCGTTTGCCAAGTGATTTTTATGCAAATTACCTATATTCGTGGTGATATAAGGCACACTAAGAATATACAACTTTTTGGCTTGTGTATTTCTCTTAATAGGTGGGTACATTTTATATAATATCTTCATAATATGACAGCTATGCATTTGTAAAAAAATTACATCATTCGAGACTTTCATGCAGAAGGACTAATACGAGTAATCAATAATTTGAACGGCACCCGTTCCTTTTACACCAGGAACTGGACGGCTGGGAAATAATGTATTTCAATGTTGACAGTATTGATGATTGCGAAGAATATTCGTACTTTGAATATTATCATTAATTTATCTTTCATATATATTTCTTTATCATATAAGCATAGTAGGCATAGGAATAGGCAAAGTGCATATTGGCATATAATTTCACATTGTTTTTTATCTTTTTATCCTTTTTTTTATCATTTTTATTTTTTATCATTTTTATTATCACATCATTTTTTTATCTTTTTATACTACTATTTATCTTTTTATAATATTATATCTACTCTGGTTCGTATCCTTTTTAATAAATATAAAATGTTATTTACCTACCTCGGAACAGACTATGTCTAGTGAGGTGGGTAAAATAAAACTTTGTAAATAAATGAAAAATAAATAAACGCCCGGGTTGCCGGCACTGAAACCATAAACCATATCCAAATTAAGAAATTCTTAGGTAGATGCCTAAATATCTAATTATAATTATGTACATATTTGATTTAATTTTCAAATTCCATCTCGATCACATTAACCTTAAATTTATAGGTCCCTTTTTATTGCTTTTAAGAGATGAAGCTATGAAACAAATAATTTATTGGTTTTCCAATAACTATTAAGACTTTTTTCTGTGATCATTTAACACGACAATATGTACTTAAAAGAAGATGCAAAAATAGCTAAGAAGGGACAAGAAGAGCCAAGAAGAGACAAAAAGGACCAGGAAAGATCATGAAGAGTCAAGAACCAAGAAGAGGCTAGAAGAAGAAAGGCAAAGAAACAACAACGATCAATCAAATCCTTTCTTCCTGCCCATCCTAAATTCCAATATTGGCTGATTTACTTTTATTGTCTTATTGGGTATACCGGTTGATGGAATTCAAATCTCCTTCCCATCATCAGAGCACGTGCTCCAAGTTCTACCAAAGTATTGTCCCCTGGCGTACTGGTCTCACCTGGAGTGCTCCTGTTTGGGATGGCGCAGTCGTATCGTATCGTTTTATTAAACGCTGCAATAATTATGTTTGACAAAAGTGCGTAGGTATTTCGGAAAACTTTTGTCAACTTTGAAGGATATGCGATTAATTATAAATTTCACGCTAATATAATAAATCAATTTATTTTTGGAGTGCAATGACTGTTGCAGTAGCATGCATTTATTTATGTATTTAGTTTAAATGTAGGATGTTGTCATTTCTCCATTTAAATACATTTTTGGTTTGTTGTAGAAGTCGTTTTATGATTCAGAAATTCAGCATCATTAGCTAATTATGGTTCGTCATAGCTTATTATGTGTTGGTTGAAAAAAATATTAATAATACGATTAACCTGAATAATAAATACAGTAACGCAGCAACAAACTCTCCGACCCCAGGCTCGAATCAGGGCTTTCTTCACAACGAAAGTGATGCTTGCACACCGAGTACTATTTGTTGCATAACACGCGTATGTCTTGGATAAAATTGTTCTCTCCTCGCAAAGCGCATCCCTTTGTTCATGATCTCTCAAGTTTTACATTAAGTGGATTATTTTTCTCTACACAATTATTTAGTGCAGACTCTCCAAAAATCATCCGTAAATTATGACATGAATTCAATACCTTATGCACGGAATCGTTGATATTTATACTTCTTTCACATAATACAGAAATAGTTTTTTTGTTGTTTATTTATGCCCTAACATTGACCTGCAGGGACTCTCCTGAGCAACTGTCCAGGCCCTCAAGGTGGTTGCTGCGCCACTCAAAAAATTAAGAAAAAGATTTTTGTACCTCGTTTCGATACCGGTTACCTAAGAAGAGAGAATATACTCGAACATACCTACTTCAAACTCTTATCAAAACGTCTTCCAGTGTACTACTTATCTATTAGATCTTTTTTTCTGAGTGATTAAACACAACAGATTAAACCTGTTACGTTAGTTTAGTGATGGTAGATTGTGTGTCACGATAAACGCGTGTGCGCCCTGTCCACTCCATCTATGTCCATGATTGGGAAGATAGCTTATGGTATACTCTTATTTACCTACGAGAGTGCGCGATGATGCAATGTTAGAAAATTAGGTTTAAGGCATACACCCGAACCTCTAATTATTACAACACCTCTCCTGAGGGCTAGTGATGAGCATAATCGAACCATAAAATTTCGAAACGCTGATATAATCGAATTATGTTTCGAATAAATTGCTTTGATGAAGACGATAACGCAGAATTTTAATTTCTAAAACGAATAACGTAGAACTTTGATAGAGTTGGCATGTTTGATTTTAGGCAGCATCGCGTTCATTAGTCAAAATATTGTACATATATTTTCGTATCGGTGATCAATAAACCGGTGTATGCAATTTTTAGCCCTTAAGTTGTTTTTAATTGTTTGTCTAGCTTGTAGTTTTTTTAGATTTTAGAAATGTATTATAAGTTTGTACAGCGCCCTTAAGGTGATTTTTCACAATAACGGCGCTATATAAATCATCATAAATATATATAAATCATCCAAGTATTATTATTATTATTTGATAAAATTCGATGACTTGCAACGGCGAAATGTAATAAAGTATGTTAGTAAATCGATGAAATTATGAGCGAATCTTACAAATCAAACAAACCATATCAATAAAAAAATAATATCATTTCCGACTTAGTGATGAGCATAATCGAACCATAAAATTTCGAAACGCTGATATAATCGAATTATGTTTCGAATAAATTGCTTTGATGAAGACGATAACGCAGAATTTTAATTTCTAAAACGAATAACGTAGAACTTTGATAGAGTTGGCATGTTTGATTTTAGGCAGCATCGCGTTCATTAGTCAAAATATTGTACATATATTTTCGTATCGGTGATCAATAAACCGGTGTATGCAATTTTTAGCCCTTAAGTTGTTTTTAATTGTTTGTCTAGCTTGTAGTTTTTTTAGATTTTAGAAATGTATTATAAGTTTGTACAGCGCCCTTAAGGTGATTTTTCACAATAACGGCGCTATATAAATCATCATAAATATATATAAATCATCCAAGTATTATTATTATTATTTGATAAAATTCGATGACTTGCAACGGCGAAATGTAATAAAGTATGTTAGTAAATCGATGAAATTATGAGCGAATCTTACAAATCAAACAAACCATATCAATAAAAAAATAATATCATTTCCGACTTAGCTGATAGGTTAAATCACAAACAATAGATGATAATATGATTTGAGGGTTAAATTATGTGCCTTCTTTTATAATACAGTTTGTGGATCTTCTTTTAGCTTTGACAAAATATTTCACAAATCGATACAAATATAAAATCATATTTATATTGAAACTATCTTTTGGCAATATTTATAAGCAATGGTGCTGTAAAAAAAATTAACAATAACAAAATTTACTGAGTTTTCTAAAAAAAACTAGGCAAAATCCGCGGTGTCCGTTGCCCGGACTAAGTAAGTAATATGTACCTTAAATTAACAAAATAGAAACATTCATTATGTAGAGATAATGTTGTGTACCCCTGCCTAAGTTTGTATAAATTCCGTAGTATAAGAATTTCAACTACCAGTATGAAAATGTCCGTAGTAGTATGAGACCGGTCCTGGTGAAAATAAATAAGTGGAACAAAGTGCAAAAGTCAGATACGATTTTAGATTTTCACGGCTAAAAATTATTTTGTTATTAGTTTTTGGGGTATTATGCCGTGTTGCGCTACCTCCTTCTTTAGCCAACGTTTCGGACAGCGTTGCAGTGTCCATCATCAGGGCAGATGTGTAATAGTTAGGGGTGATGTTAGTACTTATCTACTTAGGAGCGATACCGTGTCGCCAGCTCCACTCCTCTACGAGCTGGCGCTACAATATACTTCAACATGTTTTTTTGCGTTTAGCCTTGGCGTAACCGTCAATTACCGGATACCAAGAACTATTGAGTTTAGCTCCGTCATCTCTATTAATATTTATAGGATTTTTGTAAATTTCAATTGCCTCCGTAGTAGCTACTAAGTAGATAAGTACTAACATCACCCCTAACTATTACACATCTGCCCTAATGATGGACACTGCAACGCTGTCCGAAACGTTGGCTAAAGAAGGAGGTAGTGCCACACGGCATAATACCCCAAAAACTAATAAAAAATAAAAAAAGTGCAAAAGTGTTTTAATTTCAATTCCAACGTCTGCAAGATTTTATCAAAAAGTATCAAAATATTAGGATTTGAAAACGGGGTAGGGGTAGTTTTTTAAAATCTCGTGTAAATAGTAAACATCCCCCTGTTTTGAAGGTCAATTGTGCAAAAATTAATCGATCTAGGAACTAAACATTAAAAAAAAACAAACCTAACTCTTCACCGGGACAACCGTCTATGATGATCTTATTATTTATTAATTATGATCTTATTATGTGTTGGCTAGTTCTGAAGGAGATACTTTATAATGTGTGGTGAAATAATTTTCTTGCTGAATCGCTGCTATTATAATATTTACAGTTATTATTATAATAAGAGAATTTGCGTTGAAATACGAAATAAATACGCATCGGTTATCTGATCTAAAAGTCTCTGTCTGTGTGCTAATCAAGGCGTTACTTCTGAATGGACTATAAGGTATAATGCGCTACACATGAATATATTATTATTTCACCTCCTCGGTCCAGTTGGTCCCCTGGGAACCGGTGTCGTATTACAGACACCCATAGAGCCTGAAGACAGTGCCCGAGTTCAAGACATCGCACGTGAAGGAACAATAGTGTGGGAGAGTGTCGCCAGGCGTGACCGGCACCTCGCTAGCCAGTGCTAGTCACTTACGCAGTCAGTCTTCAGTCAGATCAGGTGGGGGGTGACTAGACTGACTGATCTCGAGGGGTCAAGTGTCTGCTAAGTACAGTGGATTTGGAGCACTTGGAAAATTTACAAAACTCTTCGATCATGTACTTAAAACAACAAAATTATGCATTTTGTTCTTGATCTTGTACAATCCGCCCAGAAATGTACACTAAAACCTTAAAAACGTTACACGTCGACGCTTCGCGCGTCGGTTCTATAATAATCAAATGGTTAATTCGATACGTTTTTTTACAAGTATTTTCGTTATTTGGTTTTGGGGTGTTATGCCATAACACCCCAAAAATAAATAACAAAAAAATAAAGCTATAATTTTAGCTCAATTATTTAAAATCGTGTAAGGAAATAATAAAATATTGTAAATAATAGCAAAAAGATAAGCAAGACAAACGAAAGTCTAATCAACAACAAATTTTAAGGTTTAAAAAAAAATAGATTTGGACTCTTATAATAGTTTAAGGTAATTTTTTCAATTTTAACTGGGTCGACCTTGCACAAAGTTCTTCAATACATGATTCAATCGACCGTGTTATCTCTTCCTACCTTATTAATTTTCCTGATGCTATTTTTTCTGCTCACTTGTTGTACGAATACCAATAATCATCGCACCTTTCAAAAGCTGCTTCTTTTATAAGTTATTTAATTGGCTTATCATTATATTTTAATGTGTTTATGTAATACTTAGAAAGGGTACAGTATTCATGCACAATTTACAGATAAAAATGAAAACCAACAGAAAGTACGAATAATATTAAAAAAAAAAACACCATTATGGTAAATATGGATGATCCCTTTATATCGTATATCGTTGAATGACATTATTTACCGAAACGCGATAGGTAGGGTGTACTCTTTATGTCTACATAACTTTCAGTATAGAATTTTGCATAAATGAATGGAATTTTCGGTCTATTTATTTACATGTTTTGTTTTTACTAAAGGGGGACATGCTTTTGTATGCGGGCCACTTGTTTCGCATGTTTTATGTATCTTGGTGTACTTGTTGATATAATATTCTATGGTCGTACGATTATAGTATATTGTAGAGTTTACTAGATCATGACATGTGAAGTGGAAGTTCTAATCATCGTATTAATGCGATAACCCTCATTGTGTCATTGTTCGGTTAAATAACTAGTTTCTCCCATTCTTCAACTGCAATCTAAATCTCTCTGTGAAATAAAATAATTGCTATAAACATTTTTCATAATGTTTCGTAGTATAATTAATCTACTAATTCTGCCGATGAGATACAATTCTGAAGTATGGGAATTTATGTTGATTCGTAATGTTTTGTGAATTCTTCAGAAGATAATTATTTCATATTTTGACTTGTGTCGCTGTATTCGATGAACTTACTATTATATTTGGTCCATTATGATACAACTAGCACAAACCCGTGAAAAATCACAGGATATTATAATTTTAGGATTTGTGAAACTCGAAGTTTATGTAAAGAACACATCAGAACCAATACTTTTGCTGCAGAGTTCAGGATGATCAAGAAAAAATATTCACCAAAAATGTTGCTATTAAAGAGTTGCTACTGTAAAATGGTTTTCGTGAATATTTGGTCTTGAGCAGTTATAAGTTACTTCAAATTATGTCTGAATTTTTGACATATCAGTTCCAATTTTGAAAATGAAAATAAATTTCTGTTAAAATATTATATTACAGGTTGGCACTTTATTGTTCACCTGAATTATTGACAGAATCTGTTCCAATTCTGAAATTGGCACTTCACTTTTTACATTAGCTCTACACATGAGGCCCTGAGGAAAATAATTCCCCTCAAGGCCTATGTCATCTTTGGGGATGCTGTGTGAAGGTTCTTTTGAGGAAAGGAAGGAAATTAAGTTCTGGGAAGGAAAAAGGTATGTGGGGTGGTTAGGAATTTAGGGTTTAATGTCTCCAGGGGTATCTATCCATCCCTCCCACTGCGGTGCAAGGTGACGTTCCGAGAGTGTCCTGCTGGAGAACTCAAAAGATCTCTCTCAACCAGTATCTCCCGATCTGGCCTTCCACGCAGTTGGTACATGCATCCACCACCAACATCCGTCCCAGGTCCCAATGGAAAATGTTAGAGGAGGCCTATGCCAAGAGGCAAACTGAACTTCGGGATATACTATAACAAATAAGATCATGTCTAATACATACCTAACAGAAGTCCAGAATAAAAAGGCTTATTATTATTATTATATTATTATACATACCATCACTTACAGATAAACCCACAACCGAAATTAGTGCATAAATATTGGTCCTAGTGTGAAAAGTGCACTGGGATTGGACAACCCACTACTGTCCACTGTCCATCTCACCCATTGGCCTGAACTTATTAATTTCTATTCTGATCTTGTGGCGCTTCCATGTGAACTGAGAAACCTGTTTAGTATTATAATCGTATAACCATAATAATATCGTGTAGCATGTACCAAGCACCGTACATGTTACACTTCGCCCACAACGCAGGAGTGTAAAACGCAAGATGAAAGGTTATGTCGTCGTAAACAATAGAGTCATCATTAGGAGAATAAACCCTAACACTTATGTATGAATAATCTTATAAATTACCTATGTTATAATGAAGCCGTTCTTCGTGATTATGAGCTGTATCGAAGCGCGAATTGTAACAACTTTTACTACGCATTATTGTTATTTTTTATAAAATAATTTTTTCCATTTTTCGATTAGGTTCCGCCGTATAGTTCCATTGTCAATGGTGAAACTCAATTTATCAAGGTATTGTTTTCACACCATGTCGAATGTTATTGTTATATATTTTAGTGTTGTCCTCTCTAAAATGATTAAATAATTACCTCAGAATATTGTGTAGATAGGTTTGTACCTAGTACCAATGGTTTTATGAGACGTGTTTTCTAGTTTTCTCAATTTTGAAGATTTTTCCTAATTATTCAACTTATTGCCTAATTGATATCTGTCATCTAAAAAACAGTTTAAAAAAATGCTTTTTCTAAGTCTTTCTTAAGTCGTTGCACACCATTCTCAGAAACCTTAAAATTATAAATTAACGTTTTTTATTTATTAATCTACTTTGGTATTTGGTGTTACTTCGATTTGAGAGGCGGTTATGGGTACCGCCGCCCCAGGAACCATTTATTGGATAACCAACACTTCTGCCATAGCTGACTTGGGTGCTCGTGTTCTTGGGGTGAGGTCTTGGCGGCGGATGCGTCCGCCCATTTACTCCGTAGCGGATCGGGTTGGGTTGATAACATTTATTGAGGGAGATATTTTGGTCTCTCCAGCAGGATTCTCTTGCACCGAAATGGGAAGGATGGATTCATTCGTTCGTCACTCTTGGATCCACTGACCCTTAGATTCCCTCATGCCTTTTTCTTCCCAGAACTTTCTCTCCTTTTTTCATTTTAGCATTCCTAAAGATGATGTAGATCCTTAGGGAAATTATTTTCCTCTGGGCCTCCTTCGTAGAGCTATTGTAAGAAAAACGTATTGCGCACGATTTTGAAAGTTTTTAATTTTTTATTCCACTTTTTAAATCCAACAGCGCGATTTAAAAGTTTTCCTCCGATTGGTTGTGATTTTTTGGAGATCATTTTGAATATTTTCCGCCCACATTAAAAAAATCATAGCTCCGAATTTAAATTATAGTTCTATATAGCCATTTAATTTATATATCTTTTGTCGATTATCACATATTCGTAGGATTTATAAAAAAAATATTATAAAATCGTAAACTTTGGTCCAAAAACTTTGGTCCAAAAATTTTGGTAAAAAAAATGTGGTCCAATTTTGGACCGCCGTCAATCGCCGAAAAATAAAAGCGGTCCATATTTTGACTTGAGTCGCTCCAGCGGTTATTAATAATAAAACTTGATTTGTTTCTATAGCGCCATTTTTTCAAATTTCGGTTCAAGTGGGCTTTACAAATCTTCAAAATAAACCAACTCATAAACTAAACGTGGCGATTGTATCAATAATCCATAGTGCGAGAATGGATATTTACAATCGATAAAGGCGTATAAGTATTTTTTTATACATTTTACTCATTGCAATCATGCTTTCTTAATTTATACTGACGATTTATTAATTAAGCTATTAACTATTCATCTTCTTCAATCAGCAATACGTTTTTTACGTTATTTAATAACTTGAGCCAGTACCTAATCAATCCATCTGACACGAGACTATAAACGTAGAATAGCGAACACTAAAAAAACCTCCATTTACTAAAACGTCGGGACCAAACGATTACGAAACCGTTATAACGATTCTTTAAAACTGCTACTGTTCGTTAAATTATGCATTACTTCTAATATAGGCATATAAATCTTCTTTTTTATCTACTAAAGATCTTTATTATGGGTAAGGACTTGTTATCTCTTGTTCTTTCCGCCCTAAAATGTATTCATCTACAAAAGTTTAGTTAATAGATTGTAGTTCTCGTGGAAGAGCGTTTTTCATTTCTCGCTTAAATTGAATTAATCATAGGAATTTCCCACGATGTCGGCACACCTTGGCTCTTGCTTCTAACTTCTAAACCTGCAAGGCTTTCATAAGGCAGTAAAGTCATTAAGTGATAGTAATATAATGGACAATATTTGAGGAAATTCAAGAGCCAAAGATATTTATACAATGTTTTAAAAGGCAGTAATGTTTATAGACGCGGAAATATGAAGAAAATTCTAGACTAATTAAAACCACGTCAATAATGAAGTTGAGAAAATATAAATGTTACTCAACAACAAAAAAAATTACTTGTTAATGCAATAACTATGGCACAAAATTATAATTCAGCATATATTTAACCCGCAGCAAAAAGAGAAATTAGAAAATAAATACAGCACTAGATTCACGCGCAACGACGGGTTAATAGTTCAGAAATTTAACAATAAGTACGGACAGAGAACGTTTGAATACTTCATACCGAAGATATTTAATTTATTACCTGACACTATAAAGCAATGTAATTCTATGAATAAGGTTAAATATATGGTGAAAAATTGGCTATCGGAAAAAAAAATTATATTGATATTGATATTGATATGTATGAAAAAAATTTTGAATCTGTAGATATAAGATGTAAATTATAAATTTAAAAAATGTATATGTAACTAGAATATAAGCACCTGTTGACAAACCAATTCAATTGGCTTAGCAGGACTTGTTTGTTGATTATATTTTGTATTATCTATTCTTTCAATTAAAAAAAAGCGTAATATTTGCAGAAAGGCTGTCCTCGCAATTTAAGCAATTAGTTAGTTCCTATAATATATTTAAATATATAGTGTTATTTTACAGGAGACAGTTTTTTTCACATTAACTCCACACAGGGACTATATTGTCGTTGGGTGTGAAGGAAACACGCAATAAATCGTTCCCCAACCGAGCTGTTAAACTCAAAAACGAGTCTTTGAATCTACCCGTTCTCTTGTCACAAAATGTCAACCGTGTACAAATGTTGTACCAGAATTTGATGCGTTTCTCGACTATTTACCAGTTTCAAAAGAATCAATAACGGTAGTTCTTCCGAGCATCTTCCCTTAAAGTACCGGTAGAAAAAGGATAACATTCACACATGACGCATGTGCTCTAAATATTACAATCGGTTTTTTAAGATAGGGGAATCCATCAAACTGACCGCCCATTTCTGCACGTTGTCCAGCATTTTCGGGCTTCACTCAAAAATAGGTGCCAAATTCAATAATGGTGCGCGATTTTTAGTTGAGAATCTGCAGTTGTGTAGTATAATAATAATGCTGATATTTTTTATAAACAAAAGTCTCAAAAATTGGTCTCATTTGATAATAATTTCCATTTTTTTTTACGTATATATTTTAATTTTCATAAATATTTTATCTAATCTCCGCCTTCGAATTAAAAAAAGTTTATTGTGGTTTTCAAACGGCATAATAAAAACTCTATTTATACTAGAAAACTCGCCATCGAACCTTCCATGTTTAATACGTTTTTCGAATCTTGATCGAACCAATAACCTTTTAGTATTTTCACCGTTATTTTATCCACCCTACGTTTGTGATCACTTCACAACAGTTAGGTTTGTAATTAAAATTTCAATTACATCTAATTAAACATTATATCTAAGTCAATCTATCGTAGTATCATTATGGTTTACGTCTCAAGGCTGTAAGTCGTAAGGCTGTCCGACAAATCATAAGTGCGTCTGATAAACTTCAATTTTATTATTAGTTTTCTCGATTCTCCTTCTGCCCACAAGCCTGTTTCCATATGGGGTTCTCTCGTGGCGACCATCACAAGTCCCATTAAACTAAATAATGGACGATGGCGAAAGAGTCCCACGTATCAAACTTCCAAATTTAAAGCGGAAATGACTCATGGATCATGAGTTTGACATTTTCACTTTTATGAAGACAAAACAACAATCGCAGTGCATTAAACATTTTTTTGTTTTTGTTTTCGCATTCGTGAAAGCGTCGTGACTGTTGTGGACAAAAATGAAAGATCATTATTTTTAAATAAAAATCAACACATTTCAGTTACCAGTGTTGTCTTTGAACGTATAGAATTGAGTAGGCATTGTATTAAATTTCTTAGTATAAATGTTCATATCCTGAAAAAGATTCAGGCAATGGCGAAGATCTCTAGAATGAGGAGAAATTCTTTCAAGAATTGAAAGAAAAGAAAAACTCTCTTCACTGATGCTAAATATAGGTATATATGTATATTTTTTTTTACGTGAGCTCCACACAGGAGGCTCTGAGGAAAAAAATTCCCTCAGGGCCTATGTCATCTTTTGGGATGCTGTGTGGAGGGTTTTTTAAGGAAAGGAAGGAGAGGAGAGTTCTGGGAAGGAAAAGGGTTTAAGGGGTGGGTAGGAATCTGGGGTTCAGTGTGTCTTGGTCATCCGCCTCCAAGACCTAGACAAACCTCGCCCCATGAACCCGGGCACCCCTGTTAAATCACCAAACGTAGCAAACCACTTGGGGTGACCTACGGAAGAGGTGTTGGTTATCCAATAAAGGTTCCCGGGGCGGCGGTACCCATTCCCGCCTCCCAAATTGGGATCTCGGAAAGGTTCTATTCAGGAGCAATATACTCCTCCCCACCGGAAAAACCGTTGGCAGGTTGGTCCTGTAAGCAGGAAGACAGAATAATCTATGATGATACTGTCTAAGATAACATTAGACATAGAGACATAATTAAAAATGCATTTATTATTTCTTAGAGCTTTTTCTGAAAAACCACTACGTATCAAACCTGAAAAACCACTACAGTATCCTGAATAAATATGACTTATTCAACCGATATTTATTGCACATAAACTACGTTTTTCCAGAAGCTATGTAATGCAGTAATGGGCCATTTACTTTGCACAGTAAATTACCGAAGTATTACGTCGATTACCTAACCATCAATATTCTATGTTTTAAAAATGTACCCTACGAACGCTGTGAAGGTAGGTACTTGATAGATCAGATTATCTATGGTATTCACACAGTCAATTCCACGCATTCGATTTATGTCAATAGGCAATACTTCAGATATATTGCATCGGAAACTGCTGGTACCATCATTTACACACTTGAGTTGTAGAAATAGTAATGGCCATCGGTCAGCATTAAAAAAGCTAAAAGCTGTTGCGGTTTGTGAATGAAATGCCGTGGGAAATCAACTTCCGCTGCGTCGGCTGATGCAGTAATAAATTATAGAAAAATAGCCTTACAACTTGCCTCGTTTGGCCACACCGCTGAATAAATTATGTGCTGCTGCTGGTGGGTACACGTACTTGTATGCAGTTTATCGTAATTATCCCTGTTTTATTAGCCGTTTGATTATCAATGAGAAACATTACTGAAGAAGAGCCCTCAATGGGAGAATGTAATTGCAAATATTCGCAGTAAGCGTTGCGGTTTTGGTTATTATCATAAATTAAAGGATTTTTTTAGTTGATTTTAGTTTTTGAATTTGTTCCATTTTTGCTGTTAGGTACTAAAATTGGTTTTTCCTCAGTGGAAATTGTTTTTTAGCCCTGAAAAGATAATCTATATGATTTGAATCTATACTACTCTCGTCCACGCTGGTTTGTAAGAAAATGAAAACCCATAATTATTGTGTTTTTTATATTACTAAGAACAGTTAATGTAAATTGATGGTACTAAAACATCAGATTTTGTCAATCTGTAAATATGAAGTATTTTACTCTGTCTAAGTTCTAAGTTATCAGTTTGGGAGACGGTTATGGGTACTGCCGCCCCGGGAACCATTTATTGAATAACCAACACCCGTTGGATAACCCCAGCCAGAGGTCGCCCCGAAAGGTTCGCTACGTTTGGTAACTTAGCAGGGGTGCCTTAGTCCAAGGGGTGAGGTATCTAGGTTTTGGGGACTGATGCCTCCACCCACCAACTTCATGGTGGGATAGATCGGGATAGACTGGTTGAGGGAGATCTTTGACCTCTCCAGCGGAACTCTCTCAACCTCGTCTTACACCACAGTGGAAAGATGGAGTCATACATCCGTCGCTTCTGGACGCATTGTTTCCCAGATTCCTACCCATTCTTCATATATTTTATTCCTTCCCAGAACTTCCTTTCCTCCCTTTCTATAAAAAGTCCCTGTACACAGCATCCCCAAAGATTTTTTTTTTTTTTTTTACTTGAGCTCCACACAGGAGGCCCTGAGGAAAATAATTTCCCTCAGGGCCTATGTCATCTTTGAGGATGCTGTGTGGAGGGTTTTTTTAAGGAAAGGAAGGAGAGGAGAGTTCTGGGAAGGAAAAGGGTTTAAGGGGTGGGTAGGATGGGGGTTCAGTGTGTCCTGGTCATCCGCCTCCAAGACCTAGACAAACCTCACCCCATGAACCCGGGCACCCCTGCTAAATCACCAAACGTAGCGAACCACTTGGGGTGACCTATGGCAGGGGTGTTGGTTACCCAATAAAGGTTCCCGGGGCGGCGGTACCCATTCCCGCCTCCCAAATTGAAAGATTGCGTAGACCCTGGGAGATTTTTTTCCTCAAGGCCTCCCGTGTGTAGCTAACGTTAAAAAAGAGTCATTATTCCATTACTCCGTCTGTATGTCACGACTAATTTAGCATAAATACTTCAGCGACTGATTGTACGAATGCCCAAATGTCAACGGAAGTCATTAAAAGTCCCAAGAAAAACCTTTACTTTAGGACTGATTGCGCGATTAAATCTCGGAATAAAGTTTAAATGGCAGTTATATTTTTTCGTTAACGAAACGGCGTAGGCTTTGAAAGTTTTACAATTTTGGTCCGACGACTTTGAGGCAATATTTTTTGTTGCAATAGAATCAGGCACTTCATTCGTTAATTACACCTACACTCTTTACACCTTCTTACTTTTCTAAACATAAGTACTTACGTAAGGAAAGTAATCGATAAATATATTAATAAGCTTTTATTTATGCTGAAAAGTCAATAGATGTCGCATCTTAAAAATAAAATGGATAAAAAATTATCCAGACACTATCTAGATAGCATTTAGCTCGGGTTTGAATCTTGCAATCATTTATAAAGATAGCAGCCAATAATATGTTCGTTAAGAAAATGAAGATAATGTTGATAGTTCTTAGTCGAAGTATGATACAGTTAAAAGTGACCGAATTGGATATAGACACCTTAGCTCAGTTTGGTAGAGCTGTTGTCATGTAAGCAGAAGGTCCTGGGTTCGTGTCCCAGAGGTGCCAATATCTTTCTCTGATTTTTCTGTGTCCAGATTTTCGACTGAGTTTCGCTAATATTGTCTTCAATTAATTAAATTTTATTTATGCATTTGTTTATTACATTTAAAACGTTGAACGAAAATTTAAAATGCCAAGTTTTGTTGGAGATCCTTCGTTAACCCGGTTGACAATTTTTTTGTTAGAAATGGTAACGGTTTTTTTTTTATTTGGCCAAAAATGGATATAGATGCGGTGTTTGGGGCCATAAAGGCATTTTTCTTTTCATTAGCTCCAGACACCAGACCTGGAGAAAAATAATTTCCCTCTGCCTACGTCCTGTATGGGGACGCTGTGTGGAGGGTATTTTTAGAAAAGGCGAGATAGTTCAGGGAAGGAAAAAGAATAACAGGGGTAGGTGAGAATCTGGGAGTCAGTGTATCTAAGAGTAACGGATGTATGAATCCAACCCTCCCACTACAGTGCAAGGCGATGTTCCGAGAGAGTCCCGATGGAGAGATTAGAGGTTCTCCCTCAATCAGTCTCTCTCGATCCGGCTCCCCACGCCGGATCGATATGCCCTGGTGGGAGACGCATCCGCAGCCAAGAGAATGACAAACTTCACCCCATAAACCCGGGCACCCCTGCTTAGTCACTAAAGCGAACCACTTGGGTTGGACCTGTGGCAGAGATGTAAGTAATCCAATAAATTTTTACGGAGCGGTACCCACATCCGCATCCCAAATTATAATTAATATTTATACAATTATATATTGTATTAATATTATCAAGGGGCTGCAAATTCAGGACAACATTCGAGAGTGTTCTGGAATGTTCCATAATGATGTTACTGATTCCCTATTCTCGAACATTCCACAAAATTCCAGAATGTTCCTACTTCTCGAAACTTTTAGACTCACTTTTAGAACTTTCTAAAGTTTTACCGAACCTTCTAGAACTTTCCGGTAGACTATTATTGAATTTTCTAGAGGGCGAAACTTCCAGCCCTTATATCTTCAAAAGCACGCCCCTTAGGTAAAACGGGAACCGTCATCCTGGAGGGGGGATAGAGATCTACCACACCATATAGCTTGATCGTATCGGACTCGTTTCTGAGTTTTTGTGGTCCGCACGGTTTTTTGGACTTTTTTTATAATATACATTGATTAGCAAAAGCTCACGGTGATGTTCTGAAACGGGGGTAATAATATTTTTTTGGAATATCACCCCAGGGCCGGGCGTCTAGAAAAACACCATAATCTGATTTGATAAAAACAATAACCGAAATACGTTTCATTTAGATTTCAGAAAAATGCATAAACCATCCGAGTAAAATGATCTCGTGATCAAACAATGTGGATTGTTTGCATTCGCCTATAGACAGATTCCGGCAAACTTGTTTACTGTAGCGTTATGCCGGTTGCGGAGATCAGGCGTTGGGTTTTACTCTTGCCTGGGCGTCGATGTTTTTGGCCTACGTGTTTTGTCAAAATAAATTTAGTCAAATGAAACCTGTTTATTTGCTAACTTAGTAAACACATTAATTTGTGACCCCGTGGCATCCTTCACCGCTATTAAATGAACATATTTTTTTAATAATAGGAGCTAACTAATCGTTTCATAAACAACAACACGTCTATCAACTATCCACAACCTACTTTGTGCGTAAATTTGATTTTTTATTATATTACATTACTTTACGAATTTCGATCTTGATAAGAAGAATAATAGTTGAAGCACGTTGGTCTTTCGCGAGTCTTTTATTTATCTCTGATATTTTTTCCTATTGTATTTGTCATTTCTATAAGATCTTTATTTCTCCCAAATCCTGACTGGAAACATCCACAGTGGTTGAGGGGTAAGGCTTTCGACTAGCGATCCAAAGGTCGCGGGTTCAAATCCCGATGTGCGCAAGTAAATTAAGTTTGATTGAGATGTCTTTATTATAAATAATGTAAGATGTAAAAGCGGCACGTTCCAGAGTGGAAGATACTCTCAGTATAAAACACGGTGTAAAACCACCATTGAGGATCGAAACGTTGCCTGAAATGGCTTTAGCCGTGTTTGGTGACTAGATCTGAATAGCTAGGTATTTCCCTTCCTCTTCCCACCACCTTCAGTCTCACAACATACCCTAATTGGGGGTGCAATAGTATTACAGGCTCCTGGTGTTTGGGAGCAGCAGGGACTCTTGCGCGGTATTCACATTTAAAAAATCCAAACGTTAAAGGAAAATTTCAGATTTATGTATATTTATTTGCATTGCGCTGGGAATCGATCTCGAAACCTTCCAACTAAAAGACAATTGCATAAAATATAATAATTGGAAAGCCATCAGTGTAAATTTTTCTAAAAATCTTTGAATATCTCAATTCTTCTTCTTCTTTCGTATGCTGGGGGGTCAGAGGGGGACATCTAGGTCTGCGAGCCAGTCTAGGGCCTCAGGCGTTGCCCTGTGGACCTCATCAATCCCGCCGGGGAATGAATGGAGCGGGCATTCGTTGACCACATGTTCGGTGGTCTGCACCGCACCGCATTCACACGTCGCCGACTCTTTAAGGCCCCATCTATGCATCATATGAGCACAACGGCTATGGGAGCACCTTATCCTATTGATGGCAGTCCAGAGTTTGCGAGGCAATGAGAACCCAGGCTGTCTCTCAGTGGGGTCTTGCACGAAATGGGCGTTTTTGACGTTGGCTGATTGCCACTCAAGCTTCCACCTATATCTCAATTAATGTGTTTTTTTAAATGCCAAATCAGCAAAGCTCACCTTTTATATAATAATAATGTTCAAAGTTCTTTACGTTCGATCGTTATTTCAACAATACGTACTTGAACCGAATTAAAGTGGGTCAAATCAGATCTATACAAATCTTCTTCTTAAAAAGGTTTTTAAAATTTCACCTCTCATCGACTACAGATTCCTAGTATCCTTTCAAGGCACTTCATAACTGTTAACCTCACCAGTTATCGATTTCAAGTATCTACATAAAGTTAAATCTAAGATACCACCTAATAAAAAATACATTTCATTTATGTGAATCATTCAATGATTTAGCTGTTGGTGTGTTCATTTTGCTGAAGTGTCGTGACAAGATACGAGTTGTACGTGTCAAGCAGGCGTGACTTTTGGCTCTGGGGTCACTTGGGCCTTTCTGGTTTTGGAAGAGACCACGTGAACTTTTGTAACCCGTTCCGTCAACTAGTGAATGCTGCCTTGGCCTGTGTACCTATACAACAATTGAATTGTTCAGAGCAATAAAAGAGTAAGTCAATAAAACGTTCCGACTAAATAGGACAGAAAATTTATAATTTTTTTTTCACACTTCAAATACTTGCAATCTACTTATTTCGCAGTTTAATTTTTTTTATGTATTAAATGACCAACTAATTTTGCTTAAACCAGTATTTTATTAAAATTATTATTAGTATACTTCAAACGTATCCTGGCGAAGAAACCTTTTGTTTTGAAACACGTTGAAAATTTTTATTAAAAATAGTGGCGTAAATAAGTTTAATTTTTTTTTTTACATTATCCACACAGGAGGCCTTGAGGAAAATAATTTCCCTCAGGGCCTATGTCATCTGGGATGCAGTGTGGAGGGTCTTTTTGAGGAGAGGAAGGAATTAACATTGGTCTTGAAGAGACCTATGTTGTAGGAAGGAGGAAACACAGAGGCCGGCAAATAATTCCACAACCGAGCTGTTGAACATAAGAACGAGTCGAAGAAACGACCCGTTCTCATGTGACAAATGTCAACCGTGTACAAATGTTGGGCACGCGTTTGGCGTGTTTCCCGACTATGCACCGGTGCCGAAGGGATCAATGATGCTAGTTCCTCGGAGCATCTTCCATTGTAATACCGGTAGAACAAGGATAGCATTCCCACCCGACGCCTGTGCTCTAAAGATTGCAATCCGTCTGTTAAGATGGGAGAATCTATCAAACGGACCGCCCGTTTCTGCACAGAGTCGAGGGTATTTTTCAGGTATTTTGGAGCTCCAGACCAGAGGTGGCTGCCAAATTCAACCGCGGGGCGCACTTGCGATTTGTACAGGGTTAGTAGTTGTGCACTATTAAAGTATCTGCGGGCCCTATACAGTACGCCCAGTTTCTGGGAGGCTAACTTTACTCTGGCTTCGATGGAGCCCCCCTACCTGAGCTGGTCACTTAGGGTTACACCAAGCATATCAATGGAGGGCCTGTGACACCTCAAAGTAATTTTACAATTAATGGAGAAGTTGTTTCCTTTTTTACAAAAAAGTAGTAGTAAAATAGTAGGTATTTACAAAAAAAATCGAGTGCAGTTTACACGCGGTAGAAGCGAAACTTTACCAAAACAATCTCAACCAATACTTGAAAAGTGAGGTCATAATCAAAACGATCAGTAAGCGTCAATCAATAGGAGCCTTTAAAAGTGACATCATAATCAAGGCGGCCAATGAGCGCAGTTGATGCGTCGCAGGTACAGTAATCGTCATTTCCTTTTCAACCGAAATCCAAATCACAGGTGGGCTGTAGAAGTTTCACTTCAAAAACTAATAAAATATACCTTATAATATTATATACGTACCTGTATGTATCGTAAAAGTTTAAATCATTTAAAATTTCATAGTTTTATCAACAATTTTGTATTTTTTTTTATTTGCCTTTGGTTTTATATGAGGGATTTCATTCCAAGCTTTGTTTTCGATTTCTATTTTTAATATCAACAATTATAAACGAATTTAGAGTGATTCTTAAATCTCTTCAAAAAACCCTGTCCTTAAAGAAACAATAAAGTTAAAATCCTATTTTTAAATGCATAAATACGTATATACATGATAAATATTTTTACCATCAAAACAAAACATTGTGCAAAAAATTGTATCTTCTTTGACTGTTAAAAATTTTCATACGGCTTGAGCTTATACCATAAATTTGAACCCTTTACAACCCCCTTTATAGGTTACTTATTTATATAGAGGTCGTTCCTACATCATCGTCGATCGTATAATTCCTTTTCGTACGTCTTGAATGAAAATGAAAAAGGCAGACAATAATAGAACTGTAAGAGACGTTTCCGCCACTCTCACAGACTGTAAAATAGGGACGTCGGTAAGTCCATATCAGCCGCTAGGTCCCGTGGGATTCGTGGTGTCCAGAGGGGAAGATGTTTTCTATTTCCCTGATAACACGTTCGCTACAAGAACGATGACGCCTCGTACAACCCTACTCTGGGACTAACATATGGAAATATTTTGTAGTTGAATTCAAGAGCTGTCAGAGATAATTAAAAAAATGTCATCTAAAAATTATTATTACTATTACTTGAGCCAGTACGGGTTTGAACCAAAACATTGGTGGAATATGGCTGATTGCCACATGTGGCACTGTGAATATAAACCACACTCTGCCCCATGTAAATTGTAATCGGTAAGTCTTTGTGAGGGGATTTATCATCTTTTAGGCATTAGGCAGTCATGAGATAGGTTTCCCCGTAACAATGGAGGCTGTAGTCGAGCCGAGATATACCGTTTTGAAAAATGCTAATATTATGTTTTGTGAAAGTCGTTCCTGTTAGATAGAATATGCTTTCTTTAATTTAGTGATTATTTATGTAAATTTTATATCAGTTATAGGTACATAGATTGTAATTTTAATTCTTTTGAAGAACTTGCGATATTTTTTGGAAAAATGGATCGGATTAATTTTTTCTTCTTCTTTTTTGGGGCACGCACAACTTTAAATCGTATTTTAACACCATTGGATTAATATATTATACTAATAAAATGTACCTAGTCGTCGACTCATCCGCTGAACATTGTTGAAACATCTCATTTGTAGGCTCCTATGTATTCCAACATGTGCGCCGTGGGCGTTAACAGAATAGTACTCGTAGATTAAAACAATCAATATGATGTAAATAATAAGTTGTAGTACGTAGAGGTCCCAAAAACTTTCAAATAAATGATCCAGTTCTCCCCTTCCTTTCTTCCTGGCCCCCCTATGATCGAACTCCCCCCCCCCCCCCCCCGCCTTCCCCTTAGGGTCGCCCTCCCGTTAAGAATGCCATAGCTGCGCCCTTGTGTACGTCAACGTGTAAAGTACATTATCAATAATATACAAACTAATAACTACATGTTCATAAAATCCATTATCTTTTAACTTTTTATAAAGGTATGTGACTTATTTAATAACAGTATTTAGACACCAATTTGTTAATGGTTATTCCTTCACATAACCAAAATCAAGAAAAACTTGTCACGACTGTAAGGGTTGGGGTTAGGTTAGGTTAGGTTCTGCTATTAAACTAAACGTTGTTCATTTATATTAAAAGATCCTAATATTAGATAGGCAGGGACTATCAGAGCAACTGAAATGGTTTTATAAGATATGACTCGACCGTTTTGTGGTCATTAGGGGTCAGTGAGTTGTGGGATTGACGGATGAACGGTCACGGTGATTTTACACATTAATTGAAAGTGGCATTTGAAGAGTTTTTCAGAAGTACTCCGGCGCGTGCTGAGCGTGTCTAAAATACAATCTCCACTTTGATTTGTTTTAGATTTTATTGAACCAGGAATTGAGGAGTTACGACTTAGAGCGGTTGCCTGTTTCTAAAGTTGGTATAAAATGTAATGGTTTAATTGTTAAAATAATACACATTTTATGGTTCCATGGCAACTCAGAATCAACTCAACACTCAACTGAAACGCCATTAAAAGCTATTAAAAAAATGGAAAATACCCCATAACCTAACCTAACCTATTTAAACATTTTTTAGTACATTTTTTTTAATCACTTTTAATGACTTTTCATAGATGAGTTGAGTTGTTGAGTTGAACTCATTCTGAGTTCTCCGGTCATCGCATTTTATAGTATCACAATTTAAAGGTTTATTAGCGGTGTTTACAACATTTTTGGCGTAGGTACATAAAAAAATGTCAACTGCTGGAAGCGCCAAAAACATTGTCCTTCTTCACTTGTAAAAGATTTAAATATTACCATTTGATATCTCATTTTTTTCAACTAAGCATTTTAAAAATGGCATTTCCGTAACCACTGGCTTAAAAATAATGATTTTTTTTCCAAAATCTAAAAAGTATTTTGGCTTTGGTGAACAAATTGGTTTTTGGCTGTTACAGCAGTATTGCTTTCTTGCGATGATATTTAAAAAGATAAACTTATCTCATGTAAAAATAATAAATATAAAAGAAAAATAACAAGTGACAAATTAAAATATTATATTAGAAAATATTTGGTTGGAAGAAGCTTACAATATCTATTTCAACCCTATTTCCTTTCTTCTAGAAAATTTCCCAATGGGGGTGCATAAATTAATATTCCAATGGTTTTGAGATATTTACGAGTACAAATATATATTATACTAGTGGGCGACTTTAATCCTTTTTGTGGTTAGCGATTTATATGCTGATATCTTTGTTGAGCTGAAAAGACTTTTGGCAAAGATCTTACATTTTATTTCTGAATATTTTACCACTAAAATCCATATTTATCATCCTAACCATTACAGGTTTTGACCGCCGTTATGTAAATTCCCAGAAACGCTAAGATTTATAAAAACCAATGGTCAATATCTCAGAATCAGCGTTTTGCAGTTGGAATGGTAATATATTGCAGCATACTTAGAAGCTCCTCAATGATGGTAATATTATTAATTTGATCATTTATATTTCGCCGTTTTGGTAAAAAAAAATCACTTCAATGACACTGTTGTTGAATGAAATAGGTAGTAATGCTAAATTAAATTAATGAAATAAATTTCATGCGAAACTATAGCTAAGGTATAAAATATTACGAGCTTAAACCGTTTTTGATTTGCCATTTTCAATTAAGAGGCTAGCATTTACTTATTTTAATGTTTCCTCGGTATTTCCTTGTGAAGTAAGAGTAATTATTTTCATTAGTGAGCGTAAGATTTCTCTTGCAGCATTTATTTTGTAATTAACAGATTCCTGCATCCTGTGTTTGAAGTTAAAATGGATCTCCTGCCGTTATTTTATATGGCCGATTTTATTGAAACTCACGCGCGAGCCACCATCTTGTTTTGACAATACCTACCGTCAATCAGATCTTAGCACAAAAAGAAACAATTTCCATAAAGTTACAAAATACAAAAGGAATCAACTAACCACCCCACCGACTTGCTGTATCGAGTTTTATGTTCGACTTTTTTTTTAAAGTGGCGAATCATTTCCACGATATTTTCCAGTAGTATCCTGCATCGTCTAGGCAAAATTTTATAAATCATTGATGGTATTATAGTGCCACTTTATCAAACGGTAATCAGTGGGGACTTTGCACAATACCGTTTTGCACGGCTAGACAAAGTTTTTTTACGTAGTTCCCAATTGTTTATCTGTGTGTTTCCGTGTTGTGACCGTATAGTAGTCGAATAAGAAACTGGCTTGGCCGGAGGCTGTGGAAGGATAGGCAAATCTCGTCAATATCTCCCGGCTTAACTTCTTCGGACTGCTTTAAGATGAAAACATCATCTTCGTCCATACATGCTATAAATTATTAAGTACTATTCAATCAATGCATTATACTGGATATTGTGGTTCTTATTATATTTTTTCGTAGCTTCGTTCACAATCGGCGTCAACATTTTTTTAACAGATTATTCAAATCAGTAAACACGAAATAAGTAAAAAAAATGTCTATCAAAATAAATGTTAAATAGACAGAATTTTTCTAATATTTTGCGCAATTTGAATATTCTAAGAATATGAATTAAAATTATAACAAAATACTATTGTTTTAATTTAAAATAAAACAATAACTTTGTAAACACCACTTTTATTTTTATACTTTATGCCGACCGGGTTTCGCTACAACCGTAGCTTCATCAGGGCAGTATAATACTCTACTAACATTAGGTTACATTTGTGTTATAATATATATTTTACCAAAAATGGGCTGGGCTGGACTCGTCAAGTGGAGGAGGAAGAGGGAGGCATAGATGGAGAATTGGGAAGGGAACGGACGTGTTCTTTATCAATAGGGAACAATCTTAGTATGGGACTTTTATTTAAAATACTAAATACTATTGTCTTTTTTTACACACAGGACGCCCTGGGTAAAATAATTTCCCTCGGGCCTATGTCATCTTTGAAGACGTTGGGTGTAGGGAAAGTTTTTTTAGGGAAAGGTTGGAGAGAAAGATCTGGGAAGGAAAAAGGTATGAGGGATGGGTAGGGATCTATAGGGATCAGTGTGTCCAGGAGTGATGGACATACGAATCGATCCCTCCCCACTGGGAGAGAAGGTCAAGAAAGTCCTGCTGGAGAGGAAAAAATCTCCCTCAATTAGCCTCTCCAAATCCGGCCCGTCACACAATGGGGCAGGCAGATACCTCCGCAGCCAAGACCTAGACAATCCTCACCCCATAAGCCCGGGCACCCGTGTTAGGGCTCACCTAACGTAGCGAACCACTTGGGGTGACCTGTGGCAGAGGTATTGGTTATCTAATAAATGACTATCGAGGCGGCTGTTCCAAACTTATTTACTAAAACGGTATAACAACGAGAAAATATGAATATTCTGTGTCACAACCAAGTTTGTTTGCAATAAGGTAGATAGAATACAGGACAGAATTTGAAACAATTGTATTTACCACACTTGAAATTACATTAGCCATGTTTGGTCATTAGCCATGTAGATCTGAATAGCCAGGTACTTTCACACCTTCTACCTTCCCATCTCCGTCACCCCCTACTACCTTCAGTTTCACAACATACCGTAATTGGGGATGCCATAATTTCATTGGCTCTACATGGCTAAGAGGTTTTGCTGTTCACAAAAAACTAAAAAATATTCAAAAAAACTTGCACTGATAGATTTCTTAGGGTCTGAAGATTTCCGCGACAGCTGAGTAGTCGTCTGGAGAGCCGAAGATTTTGACAAATGTTTATTTAGATTTTTATTTTTGTTTCGATATCTAAAAGCGGTATAAAACACTAATTTATTATTGGACAAGATGTAAGTAAAATATGCTATGAAAAGTCTTAGGTATTCTTATTTTTTTATCTTTAAAGGGGAAACATGAGGCAATACGATAAATATTAAAACTATCAAAAATATTATTTCTTTATAAATGTTCTTTAATTTTTACCTTCGAGAAGAAGACAAGACACATAACTGATAAAATGTCACAAAGATTGCTGGAAAACATAAAATTTGCGTATTATGCCATATTGACTTGTTTATCAATGAAGTAAAGTAAAAAGTTAAACAAAACATATTCAAATATCTCGCCAATGTTTATATTCCATTTATCAACCAATTTTTTTTTACTGTTATCAAAACAACGTTCGTAGAAGCAGACAAACCTCTCGACTGTACAAATATTTTTTCAAAGCTTCCAAAAAGTTTGACGCGTGGTAAGAGTCCAAGACCCGCACCCCTTTCTGGCCCGAATTTTATCTTAGAATACGGGTCAGTTTGTCTTGCGCGAATTTTCTGCATCTACCCCGTTCCATGTCCATTTTTTCCAGTGTTTTATTTGTATACCCACAGAACCAGTTTGTGCATTGGCTTTAGCGGTTTAGAGCCCGACCAGAACCTGAAAGCTGGTTTTATTCGACTGCCTCAACCTCTGCAAGTGTCGGCCAAAGTTTCGCCACGAACTGATGGCATTAGCATAAAATATGCGCAAATGTTGCTAATATTATGAACATTTCAAAATATTGTCGAAAACGTTTAGCACCTATAATTTATTACACGTTTGAATTATTATGTTTTGCAGTGTATGGTTCTGCCGCTGAGAGCTCCTTTAAGGTCTCTCTTTTTGTTACATGCATCGTATTTGAGAAAGAGGGAGTGGTTCGAAGTGATACTATTCTTGTCTGTTTTGAACTTTAATTATACTCCTCTCAATAGACGATGTCTGCTCTGAGACAGGTAATAAATTATTATTAAAATCTTTCATTATGTTTTCAATTTGGGAGGCGGGAATGGGTACCGCCGCCCCGGGAACCTTTATTGGATAACCAACACCTCTGCCATTGGTCACCCCAAGTGGTTTGCTACGTTTGGTGATTTAGCAGGGGTGCCCGGGTTCATGGGTTGAGGTTTGTCTAGGTCTTGGAGGCGGATGACCAAGACACTGAACCCCAGATTCCTACCCACCCCTTAAACCCTTTTCCTTCCCAGAACTCTCCTCTCCTTCCTTTTCCTAAAAAAACCCTCCACACAGCATCCCCAAAGATGACATGAGCTCATGTAAAAAAAAAAAAGTTCTTGTAGTCTTGCTCTCCACTGTAACCCCTCTTTCAGTTACATGCATCGTTTATAAGAGAGAGGTTAATGCAACAATAGAGCTATCAGCGGTATATATTTTTCTCTCCTGTTTGTTTTTGATTTGCGTTTCGCACTTTTAGAGTCTTTCCCTTGCGTGCTGAGAGTTCTATGTTTCATTGCAGCCTGTCTTTATGTTAAAAGTGTTGCTTTTGCAAATGACGGAGCGGTTACAATGAAGTTATCAGCGATATGCATCGTTAATTGAATTGAAGTGTGCAATTATTGAAAGATGAAAGCAGAGTACAGTGGAGGTTATCCACCACTTACCCATCCTGGTATAAGTAACAGATGATTACTCCTTCAAGGCTCTCGCAAGATTCTATTTTTTTTTGTTAAACGAAGCTACATTTATTTATTTTGAACGAATCTAGACCTCCAGTGTCCCTGCATACGGTGTTAGAAAGCAGTATGCAAGTGCTTAACAGGAAAAAACAAAATATAACAAATCAGGTGAAATCACAAAGAAGAAGAATTATTCTTATTAGTGAAATTAACAGCCACCTGCCTACGTATTAAATGATAGGCTTATTGGGTAAGTGGATAAATGCAGTAATGCCTAAACCGACTCCTATTTTTTTTTTTTACATGAGCTCCACACAGGAGGCCCTGAGGAAAATAATTTCTCTCAGGGCCTATGTCATCTTTGGAGATGCTGTGTGGAGGGTTTTTTTAGGAAAGGAAGGAGAGGAGAGTTCTGGGAAGGAAAAGGGTTTAAGGGGTGGGTAGGATGGGGGTTCAGTATGTCCTGCTCATCCGCCTCCAAGACCTAGACAAACCTCACCCCATGAACCCGGGCATCCCTGCTAAATCACCAAACGTAGCGAACCACTTGGGGTGACCTATGGCAGAGGTGTTGGTTATCCAATAAAGGTTCCCGGGGCGGCGATACCCATTCCCGCCTCCAAAATTGTAGTATTTGCAGAAAATGAAAACTAGAGCCATTAAATCTTTTCTAATGCTTTCAGAATACCAAACAATATTATACTTACTTACGTTTACCGTACACTACACAAAATGTAACTCTATCTACTGACAAATAAAAGGTTTATTATTTTGAAAGATTTTTTAAAAATATTTTGATACACATACCAAACAATAGAATATTTCGGAACTAATCGGAACTAATTTCGGAACTAATGGCTGTACTTCAAAATTGGCTAAAAGTAAACTCCCTTACATTAAATGTTAGTAAAACTAAATATCTACCTTTCTCCAAAAACAAAAGAGGACAACCAATGAATGTGCATACCCTCAAATTACATGAATGTCAAAATACTTTTCCACAATGTTCCTGCCCGTCTATAACCCAAACCAAAAGTATTAAATATCTTGGGATTGAAATTGATGAAAATATACAGTGGAATTCACACATTGATCTTACCTCAAAAAAGCTAACAAAACTCACCTACTTCTTCAAAAAATTAAGAAACATCTTGTCGATGAGGGATCTAAAGAGAGTATATTATGCTTTATGCCACTCTCGATTGGAATATGGAGTAATAGGATGGGGCTCAGCAGCATCTAATCACTTAAAACAACTTAAGATAACTCAGAATTGCATTATAAAGACCATTCTAAAGGTCCCCATAAGGACGTCAACAGCAAAAATTTTTAAACAGTTTGATGTTCCAAGCATACAGAAAATCTATGCCAAAAACATTCTAGTACATCACCACAAAAATGATTCAGAGGCAGACACCTCACACGCTCATAAAACCAGAGCCAAACAAACAGACATACTTAATATACCAAAGTGTAACTCTTCATTTGGTCAAAGAAGTTCTGCATTTTTAGCAGTAAAGTTATATAACAAACTCCCACTTAGTATCAAACAAATAAAAATAAAAAATAGCTACATTAAGGACATTAAATGTTGGCTGAAGAATCTATCGGAAAATAAACTTACTAGTATACTTAAAACATCATAGAAGTTTCTGGAAAACCTTATCCAATTAATGAAGTTAAACCATAGAAGTCGCTGAAAAACTTATCCAAAGCATAGTCCCCCTCAGCACAGGATCTCCTAGTGAGGAGGACTACGAATATATTTTATATATACATCTAACTAACATGTTTCATATAAAAATGTAAAAAATATTATGTAGTTACTAAATAAAAAATAATAAAAAATAAAAAAAATCTATTTTCATAGTTTTATGTGAATTGCGAATTTGGGGTAGATAATAATATATTAAAATAATTTTAAACTTTTTTACACTTATTTTATTTTTGACTATTACCGGCTTCAGCCTAATATAGCCGTCTTTAGACTGGTACAATTATTCCCTAAGCTATGGTTATTATACATAACATTTGGGTGGGAGGGGTCATCAGAGGTGGTATACTCGTACAATGATATTATTAAAATTATACAGATTTTCCCATATTCGTTGCTATGTCGTTTTTATCGTTGATGTAGATTTTATTTCGTCTTATTTAAACAGTCAAAATATTATAATTCCTATTCCCTAGGTTTTAAAAATTTAAAGAAAAATAGCTAAAGGTCCCATGGACCGACATGATCACCAACACAGAAATTCTCAGGCGGGCTAGAGCAGATAGAGAACTGCTTACATTAATAAAAATCAGGAAAATTTCATATCTGGGTCATATACTTCGAGGGGAGAAGTATCACTTGCTCCATTTGATATTGAAAGGCAAGATAGAGGGTCGCCGAGGACCTGGTAGGAGACAAATGTCTTGGCTGCGTAATATACGAGAGTGGACCGGCATTAGAAGTGTGGAGGACCTATTCCGGGCAGCACAAGACAGAGAGACATTCTCAAGAGTGATCGCCAACGTCGGGGGGACCTGATACGGCACACAAAGAAGAAGAAGAAAGAAAAAAACGTTACGGGGTGTAATAAACACGTTTTAAAAGATCTTAAAACAAAGGGTGGAAGGTGGAATGTTTTGCAACACGTGAGGAATTTGTAAAAAAATGACATTGAAAAATAGTAACATAAATGCACTTTCTTAAACGACAGGTTATAAATTAAAATTAAGTTGTCTGCGTTATTGTCATCTGTTAAATTCTACCTGCTTAATTTGTACATGTCAACCTGTAACTTTCTTTACCTTTTTACCTGCCAATAATAATATCTTTGTCTACTAGTAACTGTACGAGGAATATCGCCCTGTCACTGCAAAGTAGTGGTTTTGTCTCATGTCCTATGTTTTTTTAGACAGGTCCAAAAGACTGAAAAAAGCCTTTGTTCGTTGCGAACCCTCTGGGCCGGGGCACCCACCGTGGAGAACCGATCGAACTGAGTAATTATTTATTATTTGGCCCACGCCTAGCAAAAGCAAACAATGAGTATAAATAAATGGCCAGCCCCTTGTTTCCTGCACGAAATTCGATGGTCAGATAATTCAGGTATATAAACTAAGATCATAATGCATGGAGAGAACACCGAAATACGTTAAATTTATTTACGTTGGTAGAGTGGTGCCTAAAACCAGCACCACAAAACTTGATTATATAAATATATATTTTTTTTTATAATAGCTCCACACAGGAAGCCCTGAGGAAAACAATTTCCCTCGGGGTCTCTGTCATCTTTGGGGATGCTGGTGTGGAGGGTCGTTTTATAGAAAGAAAAGAGAGGAAGTTTTGGCAAGGAAAAATATATGAGGGGTGGGGAGGAGTCTGGAGGTCAATGTGTTCAGGAGCGAATCCATTCCTCCCACTTCGGTGCAAGGCGATGGGTCGAGAGTCCGGCTGGAGAAATCAAAAGATCTCCTTCAACCGGTCTTATCCGATCCGGCCCGCCACAATAGATGGGCAAACGCGTCTGCCGCCAAGACCTAGATGAACCTCACCCCGCGAACCACTTGGGGTGACCTATGGCAGGGGTGTTGGTTATCCAATAAATGGTTCCCCAGGTGGCAGTACCCATACCCGCCTCCCATTTTTTTCTTTATGTATAAAATAAATTCTGTATACAGTTTTTTTACAGGTTTTTAGACTACTACACTAGGAGCATGCCCGTATTATGGTAGATAGGCCCGTAAATTGAAATTGCTTAACTTCAATCAGGTTAACAAATCTGTTTGTCTGTTTAACTAGGTAATTTAACGGTGGAATCTGGCGTTACGAAATCGGCACAGTCGTTTTTTCAATTTAAAATTCTCTCGCCACGCCACGCATTTCCCTAGCTATGGAGCTCTGAAATACATTTTAAATAGCAATATTTTTAAGCCCATAATATTACACCGGTTTTTAATTTTTATTTGCTCCACGTGTTGCACAAAATTCATCATCCATAATATATACCAGATACATTTTTAGATTTTCATGGCCAAAAGTATTTTCGTTATTTGTTTTTGGGGTGTTATGCCACGTTGCGCTACCTGCTTCTTTGGCCAACGTTTCGGACAGCGTTGCAGTGTCCATCATCAGGGCAGATCCGGCAGATGTATTGATCCGAAACGTTGGCTAAAGATGGAGGTAGCGTAACACGGCATAACACCCCAAAAAAAATAACGAAAAACACATGTATTTACCGGCGACGCACGACGCCTTGAAAAAAGTTACACATTCTCTGCAATTTTTTCACCAAATGGCATTTCGAAAGATTTTGTTTTTTGTTATACTTTAGACTTTTACAATTTGTTTATTTAATACTTACGGATTGTGTGTCATTAGTCACACTTAAACTGGCAATTAATAATCTGTCGCTTGATGACTTCTGTGCTATAAAAACGTCGTTACATTGACGAGTAATTAACAAAAAAACATTTATTAATGTTTGAAATATGATTGATAAAATGTGCTCTGTAATGGCGCTTTAAAGCATTAATTTAATTTGCCAGAGGAAGCAAGGACTCCATTAATTAATTAATTAAATTAATTTACTATATTCTTTGTTATAATATGTTTTAGGTTTTATTAAGTCGCTAATCAACAGTGAATAATACAACAGCGTATAGATGTATAAGAGTGCTATCTACGAATAGGTGCTACGCCTTTTAATTTTGCGGAATAAATTAATCGCAAATGTTCATATCTTACAGAAGGCTTATCGATTTAACAAAATAATAAATATAAGGTACCTACATATTTTTATGTTTTTACATATTTTACCTTTTTATTTTGATGAAAACCAAACTAAGTGGAATCTAATTAATTGAATTATAATTATACACAATATTTTAAAGTGCTTATTATATTCTTACTTAGAAGTCTAGTCGGTTTTGCGAAAATACAGTACGAGAAATACAATATACCTAATTACACAAATAAGGATGTATTGTAGGATCATTTAAATGCATCAAGGAAAAATCTGTTTCTCTATACAGGGTGTCCGGGAGTAAAGTGCATTAACTTTGGGAAGTAATTCTACATGATGGTAGGAGTAAAAAAGATTAACAACTTTTTCCGAAATTTTTTTTCCCATACAAAAAGACGTACCTATTAAAAATCCTTAGTTTGAGGTACGATCTTACTTGCTGAGAGCCTGCCGGGCACGATTGTGGCAACATTGCATGGTTGTGATTGGCCCGTATCGTTACATTCGGAAAATAATAAAGCTAGCCGCACACGCCGGTCTAATTTTATCTTTTTATCACAAAACTAGCCCTAAAAGTTGGAATTTCGAAAAAAGTTATTTATCTTTTTTACTTATAATATCATGTAGAATAACCTCCCGAATTCAATGCTCTTTACCCCCGGACACCTTGTATACTGTGTATACCAGAGTAATAAAAAAAATCGACACTGTGTAAATTCGTTTGATATTCATACCAACTTATTATTAGGGGTATTTTTGAAGTCGATTTTACGTTTGAAATTGGTAAATAATGCACAAAAACTTATAATTTTATAGTAAATATCATTTTGGGGGGGCAACTGTCGGCGGATTTAACTGTCGGATCTCCGTTTAGCTCAAATAACTTAAAGTTGTCACAGCACGCGATGTCTGTAAAAAAACCCGTTTATTGTAATGTTGGAAAAATTACGAAGACGCTCTTCGTGTTTCATGGAATTTAAAATAAATACATATTTAATTAAATTCTTTCATTTCAGTGACTTTAAAGTTCTCACGCACTTTTACTAAACAACAATAAAATGAAACATTTCGTTATTACAATAATTTTCTTGTCAAATGCATTTCGTTGCATTCTAAAAAATCACGAAGTCCGTTTTGTCATTGCATTCAATTCACAAGTCTAAATAAATTCTAAACGCTGTACCTTTACCAGACACCCCACTCGAAAGCATTGCACCGTGTCTTCCCAATGAAACAATGAATTGTGTGCACCCCAGTCCAGTGCAAGAACTAAAACACTGACCATCAAAAATGGACATGGTTGGATACTTTTTATAATGTACTGTATTCTGCTCTTCCCCCCTCTCCACTGCCCCTGTCCTCCCCCCGCTCTGCGGCTGCCACTCTGTCTATCTCCCATTTTAGTGCCTCTTCTATATTACGTTTTTTAAACTCGGTTGTAGGGAAATTACTACGAGTCGGATTGGGTAGAGGCGTCTCGTGAAGATTTTTGCAATAAAAACTATTGGTGTTCGTTTCAACTTCATATATGTACATAAATTCTCGTACAACAATAATAAGTGTATAATATAGGTATTGAAAAAATCCAGTAAAAATGGAAATCGAATACTTACTAATGATACAAAACGTATTCACAAAATTATTCACCACTTTTCAAAATATTGTAGTATCATATAAAACCTAAATTTTTAAAATTTAGTTAGTACCTAGGTAAAAATGCATCTTCTGTTCTACATAATTGTTTCTAAAAAGTTATCATTAGATACCAAAATTTACAGTTTATCGGTTGTCTTTAATTTATTTGGACAAGTTATGAAATTTAGGTATCAAGTTATGAAATTAAGGTACTTATAAAGTTTTTTCATAACTATGATCAATAGTTTTTTTTTCGTACTTAAGCTTATACATAATTTCTAGCGTTATTTTCAGCTTTCGCCGTACACTTACATCATTTTTAATCTCTTTCGGAGTTACCACAGGAGAAGAAAGCAATTTCCATCAATATTAAAAGTAAATTCTTCTATTTTTCCACGAACCGCACTTCCCGCCTAGGTAACTCAGGTAGATGGTAGATAGGATGGTGGCTGGATGGAAGGTAGCTACTAGCAAGAGGTACCTGGTCGGTTGGGGTACCTCTAATTTACCTTTTGAACAAGACCCATGCACCTTCGACAAGATGGCCGCCGTAGTCTAACTTCTCGCCGCTACCCGCGCCGGCGCACCAATCACTTCCACCTACGTCAGCGCGCCATGCTAAAGCCTCCTACGAATTTATAAACACTCTCCCGCTACGGTGTCCGTTTTTCCGAGTTCAATCAGTGAAAAGTCAATGAAAACTTTCTGGAAAAGCTTCCAAAGTGTGGTCAAGTTGACGATTAACATGTTGTTCTGTGTTTGAGTGGAGTTCTGAACGTTTCGCAGCAATGACGAAAGGGAAAACACAACAAAACAGTGCGCTCTATCAGACCTGCAAGGTGAGTTTTGAATTTGAACCGAAAGCTTGTTGATGTAGTTAAACCCACCTGTAACCGTCAGCCCGTGCCGAGATTTTCAAATTACTTTTATTCAATTTCAATTTGATCACATATCTTTTAATGACCAAATCCTTACACTATCTGCGAATTTGACTTTATTTCCATTGTCTTTTTTTGTGTGTTGTTTTTATAAGTCAAGAAGATTGTATTAAATATTGAAGATTAAATATGACGAAGTGAATTAATATTTTAATATAATGCAAGCAACATGTCTTGTCAATCGTCGACATAATATTTTAGATTATAGTGTTTATGAGAAGATATTTATATGTTGATGAAACTTGAAGTTTATGGCAGTAATTACATTTTTTTATAAAAAAATGAAACAATACAACTTTGTATAAACCACTTAAAAAATGTGCAAATCCGACCGGTTTCGGAACAAACGTTCCTTCGTCAGGGAAAGCTTATACTAATTTGACAGTTTAGAACAATGTTTTAACAACATTTTTTTATTTTTCATTCCATCAACTTCGATAAACCCCTTAGAGAGAAACCTAGTAGTTTTTAATCGATTATAAATGTATGTTTATTAAAATATATTTAAATCATATTTCACTGTCATGTTTGGAAATAAATAAAAAATTCTAAATGTATTTTTGTTTGCACCACACAACCGTTCCTTCTTCAGGTAACTCAAAAATATAATGCTTACGATTTTTGTTTAATGTGTTATTTAAGTAATTAAGTTTTATATCAGTGTACATATTATTTTTAAATTATGAAAAATATTTTTAGTTGCAATCCGTCAAATATTTTTACATTATTATGAACATCAATATTTCAATATCATATTACTGTAAAAGGTCAACTATATTTTCTTGCCAGTTTCCTATCCTTTGATGTTCTTTATCTTACTTCCCATGAGTCATGTTTGCTCCATTATTTCCCCGGTAACCGCAGTTATTGTCTTCAGAGTTGACCCGAGTTGAACGTGAGCCCGATTGTCTGCATGGAGAGCAAGATGGCTTTAACACTGCAGAAATTGAAAACATTTAAATAAGTTATCAAAAATAAATAAAATAATACAATTGTTATCATTTTCGTCCTTTAGTATGTCTAAACTGAAAGCTGTAATTGAACTTAATCCTTGGCCCCAATTCGCCCAAATTGCCTAATTGAAAATAAAACCTACTGGTTTAATAGCCTCTTTGTTCGATTGCATAATTAGGATCAGTTTGATACTTATCTTAAGTAGACAACCACATTTAAACTGCGCAAGTTGTAAGTACATTTAAGACATTGACCAATTAACGTAACTATCTTAAAGTTAAAGTATTTTAAATGAGACGCACTTTTAAATTCGGTGGTTTTGTTTACATCAATTGAAAACTGCAAAGGATATCAATAAATTGTTTTAGGGCTTTTTCTAATCGAAAAAGTATCCAGTAACACGCATTTAAATATTTACTTCTCTTATCGTAAAATGACAGGAAAGCAGTTATGTCCAATATCGATTTTTATTTACCTGCGAGTACAATTAGAAAATATCGCATGGACAAAAATGAAAATTAATCTCGTACCAGTTTCCGCATTGCTTTTCTCAACTACTTTCGTCCATTAAGTTTTACGTTGAAATTTTCAAGTTGTGATCAAATAACTTCGTTTTTCCAAGTCATAAAGTATCATCGCATGTTGTGATGCATTATCATAAAAAATAATAACATTCTTTTCGTTTATTACGAAGGTATTCATATAATTTCAATTTCACGTTGTCGACCTCTTTACAGCTTATTTACCAAGCCGCACAAAGGCTTGTCTATACAATCTTTTGAAAGCACGAGCGTTATTCCAGTCGCTCGATGCCAGGTTTATACCTCGCTGTGAATTGATAATAAATAACGCCACTGTATAGCGAAAGAAAGGACCAGGTATCTTCAATTATTTTTATTGAAGCGTTTGATTGGGCTCTTTTATTACGTGCCTTTGAACTTGTTCAGGGTTTTGAGCCTGTAGAAAGACAAGAAGAAGCTGTATAATGATCCAGCATCTTGCTGGTTCCTCTGGCTCCATGGAGAGGAGTGGATGGGAGAGGGATGGATGTAAGGGCTTTGGTTTTGATATCAAATAGTGGTTTGTATAGAGAGAGGCTGTATAGGACGCAGTTTCTAGCATTATTAGAGCTTAGAGGGATTCGTTTGATACAAAATGGCGGGAAATCTCGAGACTTAAGACTCTATATATTATTCTTAAATAGATGTTCATGGAAACTTAGTCTAATAATAGTGACTTCTTGAAGTTCTTTATTTCTATTCGTTCAATCATTTGATGTATGATAATTTGAAGTTATCGTCGTCTACTTCGCTCATTCCTTCGATATGAAAAACAATCAATGAAGGGGTTCGAAAACTTGACTATTCGGATGTGGAAGCCACAAGTAACGTTTCATATCTGAATGGTGGTTTTTCGCTCTCCAAACTTTGTTTACAAGTAATAACTTTTGAAACGTCACCTTATTTATGTAGCACAATTTCGGTTAAGTTTAATGTATGTATTTATTTCTAATATGTCATATTTCGTTTAGCAAGGAAATGAGATAACATAAAACAAACACAGATTAAAATAACTGCAAAAAAACATAATGGTACAAATATTAGACTTCCTTTGCCAAGGGAAACCAATATCTCTCTGTACTTATGTTGTTAACAAGCCTCCTTAGATTTCCAGTTACTTTCAGAGAGATTGTGAATTTTAATCCGAATAATAGCATTAAATTAATTGCTCGAGCTGTTTTGAATGCATTGAGCTACTTTTGTCTTAGCCACGCTTTGTAATCAAGCAATTGTTAATTGTGCACTGGTTAACCAATCTGTTCGTCAGATCAAAGTAGTTCTTGCTCTTATATTACTTGGCCGGAGGAGAGCTGACAGTTTTACTCTACTTTGAAATGTTATGTGAACTTCTCTCGACTAATGTCATGTTATGAGCTATGTTATGGACAATCTACTTAAGAGTAATAAGTGCCAACGTTTTATGTGAATGTCGCGAAGAGTCCAAACGGAAAGTTGGGTGTAGTTCTTGGACCAAACTTTCAAAACTATCTGGAGTCAGTAGAACCACGAGTATCTATTCCCAGCGTTGAAATCCCGATGACGATAATCTTTTTTTAAATTTGAATATCGCACAAGTGTTCCAACTTCTACCAACTGTTCAGAGGCAGAAGAATGGTGGCGTGTTTTTAAGGTGTGTTGTGAGGCTGAAAGGAGTGGGGAGGGAAAGGAGATGTAGAAGAGGAAGGTCAGGAAGCATCTGGCTATTTAGATATGATCACAAAAAACTACTAAAATCAATTCAAGCAAAAATGGTACCTACACAATTGCCTACCCTATACAAATCACAAGTGCACGACGCCTCTGGTTTGGAGCTCCAAAATATCTGAAAAAAATTCCTCGACTGGGAATGCTGTCCTTGTTCTGCCGGAATTTCAATGGAAGATGCTCCGAGGAACCAAAGTCATTGATTCCTTCAGCACGGTGCACAGTCGGGAAAATTTGGATACAGTTGATATTTGTCACATGAGACCGGGTCTTTTCTACGACTCGTTCTTAATTTTAACAGCTCGGCTGTGGAACGATTTGCCGGCATCTGTTTTTCCTCCCTCCTACAATATGGGCATCTTCAAGACCAATGAGACAGCTGGTGACAATCAAAATACTAAATTGCATTATATTTTTATGTGTCACTTCTTGGTGTGCTGCCCTTTTCACTTTAAAGCTTAATGTTTTTTAATATTTCTATGCAAAAAATATGGTTACAAAAATGTCTTTTGATTTTGACAGATTGTAATATAATAATAGTTGGATAATCTATAGAGTCTACGCCTAGAGAAATTTTTATAAAGTCTATGAGCAGACAATACGTCTCTAAAATTAAAAATTTCACAAAATATCACAACTAGTTCAATTATAACAATTTTCTTAATTTTTTGCCTCTCTTAATCCCTTTGGACCCAGTGAACATTTAAATGTACATAAAAAATGGCGGTTTTCGTTTTATGGTACAACTGGCAATGCGCGATATTTTTTGTGGAATTTTAGCTTGCAATTCAGGTGGCAGCCATTTCTATATTTCGAAAGGTGATTTTACGTTTAATTTCGACTGAATTATTTCTCCTGATTGTTTTGATGTATTTTTTTTTTAAATTTTATGAAATGTTATATTTTTAGTGTACAGTGTACGATTTATCATTTTACATGAAATAGGCCCTCATGGACCTTATGTTCTTTCAAATGAAAATGGCAATAACTTCTAAAGTATTGCAAAAAAAGACCCATTTTTCAAATAATTCTACCAATTGTTATCGAGCATCAAATATGTTCCAACACTGCCAATTTTAATCCGAGTCTGAAGGGATTCAATCCATCAATATCAAACCAAATTAATCAAACATAGCGACGTAGCCCACGGTTACTTGAACCTAGCTTCATCTAGTATTTGTACATCGTTGAATACCGAATATATACTAGGAAGAATAGTCCAACACGTGTTTAGGATCCATAAACAGTTATCGCCGACTGTACGAGAATAATTAATTTCTTCGAGTGATTTATGAAGCAGCTTTTTCGTCGCGTGATTAGTGGATACTATCTTCAAACAATACCTTGTCAAATTATTGTTTAACGAGAAGGACTCCGTAACTTTATTTAAATTTTATATAATAGGTAGTACTGTTAGGTACCTATGTTTATTTTGTATGTGTGACTGTTGGCTAGGCGATATCATGCGTATATATGTATAGGGATATGCGGAACACAACGATTTTTTTTAAAAAATATTATTGATATTTGTGAATACACTCCACCCCAGCGGGAGGGATGGATTCATACATACTTCGCTTCTGAACACACTCCTTCTTTTTCTATAAAAGATCCTTCACATAGCATCCCCAAAGATACATACACCATGAGGAAAATTATTTTCCTGGGGGCCTTCTGTGCGCAGCTGGTGAAAAAAAAATATTTTGATTGATTATACAGATTAAGAATGTACCGCCTAACGAACCGTTTGCAAGAAAAATCCAATATTTTGACCATGACAAGCGACAAATACTAGATGACCCAACAGATTCTATTCCATTCAGGGAAAAATTGATAGAAGATTTGTAGGGTAGAGAAAATAGTGAAAAACCTAATGAAAACTAATTTTCATGAGAACGGGTTGTTTCTTCAATTGGTTTTTGTGGAACGAGCTACCGGCATCTGTTTTTCCTCCTTCATATAATCGGAGCCTCTTCAAGACGTGCATTAACGGGCCGGGCGGCCGGCGTAGTCCAGCGGTAAGGCTCTTGACTCGCACACCGAAGGTCGCGGGATCGAATCCTGGCGTGGCAAATAAATTTTATTTGATTAATTTGTGTTATTTCACAATTTATTCATTTAAAATAAAATATAGTATATTTGCGGCACGTTCCAGAGTGGAAGATACTCTCAGTATCGCCCTGGTGTAAGACCACCATTCAGAATTGAAATATTGCTTGAAATGGCATTAGCCGTGTTTGATGACCAGATCTGAATAGCCAGTTACTTCCCCACCTTCCTCATACCTATCTCCGTTCCCTCCCCACTACCTTCAGCCTCACAACATACCCCAAATGGGGATGCCATAGTCTCACTGGCTTCAGACGGGAGCAGTTGGGACTCTTGTGCGATATTCATATAAAAAAAATATATATATAAAAAAAATTACAAATACCAACTTACAGCCCCTACCTTAATCCGCCTCGTAAAGCTGCCCAACACCATGGTAACATAGTTCCCCTATATTTACACTGTAAAGACGGGGGTGCTCTTGTGAGGTGTCACATAAAAATAAAAAAGACACAAAAAATAAATAAAATCAGACAACTAACCTGATTTCTGACTTTTGATAATTCGAAGCCCCCTTTCTCATTTTGAAGTCATTAAATTATACAAAATACTGCAGTCCCTTCGAAGTTAGAGGTTTGGCTTGCAAAATTTGCACCGTAATTCGCACAGGAAGTGTAGTGTTCACGGTGCAGATAACAAAATACACGGCTCACTCTTCCCCCATACTTACAGACTTATAAGGAAATCTCCCTATCGAGTTGTATGCAGTGATAATCTCCCGCATTGTCTATTATTTGGTATTATCTAGAGTCTAGATATTATCTAAAACAGAGTTTCTCAAACTTATAAGCTCGAAGCTTCCCTTTTCAAATATAATTTTCTTTGCACCCTTTTCTTTAGAAAATGATCGCTTTTTTCTTATGCTAATTTGATTAATAGAGTAAAGTAAAATTAACTTTATTCCACTTATTACGGTTTCTGACACTCACGACCATCTTAAGACTGATACATTTTCCCGTTGTATTTATCTTATGAACGTTGTATTTATTCTTATTATTTTATGAATCAACATATGAATCCATCCCTCTCACTGCCGTGCAAGACGATGGGTCGAGAGAGACCAGGACCCCTAGCAAGGTTGATCGATAAGGGTTGTATCGATAACTATCGGAAACTTCTTATTGTTCCCTAGCATACTGCAGATCGCCAACGAAAGAATAACGGTTCACAATGACTAAGTGTTCTTAATATATTCGACGTCCGTTGTTTTTTGTACGTTAGTGATCTGCAGTTGTCCTAGGGGACGATGAGAGGATGCCGAAAGTTATCAAAGGGCCTCCCCAAGGCTCTCGCGATCCGGCCCGCCATACAGCTAGTGAGCAAATGCATCCGCCGAGATGTTTGGTTTGTCTCACAAACCTCACCCCGTGAATATGGGCACCCCTGCTAAGTCACCAACGTAGCGAACCATTTGGGGTGACCTATGGCAAGGGTTTTGATTATTCAATAGATTGTTCCCGGGGCGTCGAAGCGGTACCCATACCAGCCTCACAAAGTGCTTTGTTTTTGTCCTCTAACTGCCCTTCAATGACCTCCTTTTGCCCCTTAGGGGCCATCCATTCACACGAATTTCATGATTTTTTGACCTCCCCTCCCATTCCTGTCGCATATCGTAACATTTGTGAGACCCCCTCCGCCTTTGTGTGACGGCACGTATTTAGCAATTTTACATAAAAACAATCAAAACATTTATATTTAAGATTTGCGTTATAATAATTTAGATTTTTATATGTGACGTCACAGAGCTGATGACCCCCACATACCCCTTGTCACATTTCTCTAATCCCCTCCCCCCCTTAAGGTGTGACGTAATTTAAGGATGGCCCCTTAGGTTAACACCCCTGATTACTCTGTTCCTCTGGTAGTTTGAGGGCGAGGGGGATAGCTAATAGCTATACCTCTTACCCACTTTGGGAATCACTTATCTAAAAACAACATTTTACTATCGTATAAGGTATCGGCTACCGATGAACATGTTTTATTTCGATTCAGAAAACACACGTGAACAGTAATGATACTTGTGTAAAGGAAAAGGATAATTATACTAGAACTAAACCAGTATAATTACGTCTACGTTACATTCCATTCTGTGGTCCATACCAACTGTAATAATACCTAATAATAATATGACCTGTGATTGACGCTGGAATTACAAAACAAATCTTTTAACAAGTTACTCTCGTTGCTGCTTTATTACTTTGATGTTAGGGATTTTGATGGATGCTTTTGATAATCATTTCAATGATGACGGTTTCGTAACTTGATCTGACCAGTATAAATACATGGACCAGATTGTTGCGTGCTACCGGAGCAACGTAGCATGGCATTCCATAACATTGTATCAAGCTCTAAAAGGGCTTCCGATTATTATGTGAAATATTGCCGAGGATGCTGAACTACGCGCTCATGCGTCCATTAACACAACACACGTATTTGTAAAATTGCGATTTACACCTATTTTTCTCATTCATTCATGAAATAAACAACCTCGCTTTATCTAGATAATATAAATGGGCGAAAAATTCGAGTAAATTAATTCATTCCTGTTACGCGTATGAATCATTTCCGATTCTCATTAAACTCCGATAATTCATTGCGACCCTAAAACCTGTTATGGCACGAGTCAACGCAAACGAGGAAAGTATCCGAATTTATTTGGTAATTTAAATAATGATTATGTTCGTGTTTCAGATACAAAGTTTATGATGAGGTAAAATTTAACCATCACGTTAAATATACAAGGTTTATAAATACATATATTATATTTTTTAAAGTTTTTTTTTCGTTTACTTTTACTATGGTAATAATTGTGGGGGACTGTGATTGAACCACCCTTTCTGACATCTGGAATTAATATAAAATATATTTTTCAAATAACGAGTATCTAGGTATTATAACCAACACCTCTGCCATGGGTCACCCAAAGTGGTTCGCTACATCTGTGTCTTAGCAGGGGTGTCCGGATTCATATAGTCAAAATTGACTAGTTTTTGGCGGCGGATGTTACCCACCTAGTTAAGGGAGACCTTTTAATCTCTCCAGCGAGATTCTCTCGATCCTCTCACCTAATGGTCACTCCTTGACACACTGACCATCAGATTTTCAAATATTTCTCTCCTTTCTTTCCTTAAAAAGAACCCTCCACACAACATCCATCCGAAACCAGAAAAGACTTATGCGGAAATTAGAGAGGTCATATAGGAAAAATTCTACGGTAACTTCTAGGGATGAGTGGATCCTTGCTCAAAAACAGTATATGAGCAAAATAAATTCCAAAAGATCAGAATACTGGAATGAAAAGATTGACTCTGAGCGAACCAATCCACGGCGTCTCTGGAACTCAATAAAGTCTGTTATTTCCGAAGCCTCATTCGTGCCTCCACATCTCACGCCCCTCCACCAATATTTACTATAAATTCTAAAGGAAATTTGTCTTCCTTCAAACTCACAACGCTGGAAGAAGTAAAAAAAATAATTTCAAGTTCGCCAAATAAGCAGTGCAGTCTTGACCCTATACCAACATGGTTACTAAAAAAATGTGTCATTGTCTTAACCCCGTTCCTAGTTCATCTTTTTAATAAATCTCTGAGCACAGGTGACTTCCCTGAACCTCTAAAGTCTGCTGTAGTTACGCCGATACTAAAAAAATCACAACTTGACCCCGATAACTTAGGTAATTATCGACCCGTTTCAAATTTACCTTTCCTATCAAAAATCCTGGAGAAAATTGCTGCTGCACAAATAACCAGTCATTTGAATTCAAATAAATTATTCACTAATCGTCAATCCGCATATAGAAGGTTTCACTCAACAGAAACCGGAATACTTCGTATGCTGTCAGATATAACTTTGGCCATAGAGTCAGGTAAGTTAGCACTTATCGCACTCTTAGACATGAGTGCAGCGTTTGACACGATTGATCATGACTTTCTCATTAAGAGATTAGAGGAAACATTTGGTTTGAGTTCCGATATTAAAAATTGGCTGGTGTCATATCTATCCAATCGCTTACAAGCCGTTAAGGTTGGAAATAAGCTCTCTAACTTCGCAACACTTTCTTCAGGGGTACCCCAAGGATCCGTTTTAGGCCCACTTCTTTTCATCCTTTTTACAAATGATGTCGCCAAAATAATCGAGTCATTTGGACTCCTGTCCCACTGCTACGCTGACGATCAGCAAGTTTATTTTTACTGCTCTCCAAACGAAATCATCAGTCTCAAAATCCGCATAGCCGAATGCCTAGAAGCAATAACTCGTTGGATGTCTTCAAACAAGCTGAAGCTGAATCCATCTAAGACTGAGTTTCTATGGGCGGCCACAAACAAACGCCAACATTTCATAGCCAATACACCTATTTCCATTTCCGGCAACGATATTATTCCAAAGACAACAGTCAAACTTCTTGGCGTTAATTTAGATTCAGACTTTTCGTTAAAAAGTCAAATAAATAGGACAGTAAGCACCGGTTTTTTTCACCTAAGACAACTCAAGTCAGTTCGAAGAAACCTTCCTACAGAGGCGACAAAACTATTAATTAACTCTTACGTAGTCTCGCGGCTCGATTACTGTAACGGCATCTACGCTAGCCTTCCCAAATATCAAATTGACAAACTTCAATCCGTGTTTAATACAGCGGCAAGGCTCATAACTGGGGTTTCTAAATATTCGCATATTTCAGAACACCTTCGTAACCTTCACTGGCTCAAGTGCCCTGAGAGAATCCAGTACAAATTGTGCTGGATGGTTTTTAAATCAATCTACGAAATGGCCCCACCTTACATCTCCGAATTATGCGTCCCGGAAAATACCGGTCTGAGACAATCAACCCTTAGATCAGCAACTTCATCTGCTAAAGGCAGACTAATAGAACCTAAACGAAAGCCAAATACTATGTTTGGAGATCGTGCTTTCGGAGTATCTGGGCCTAAGGCTTGGAATAGACTCCCTCCGGAATTAAGATGCATAACAAGCTCAACAGAGTTTAGGTCCAAACTAAAAACCTTCCTTTTTGGGCTCTCATACCCGTAATTTAAATATACCTATTTGAGAGTATCATACTTGTATTGTCTATGATATGTCTTAATCACACTTTCCTTACTGAATTAAAATTACTCGATTCCTTACACATCAATCTGTCTCTTGACGAATCACATTTAGAAAGATCAAATCCTTATAGGTACTACTGCACCATCCACCTTTACATGTTGCTTTTACTTTCCAAATTACACTCGTCAAAGAATACATTACATATTAATATTGTCCTCTGCGTGCGAACTCTATCTAAATTTCTTTAAATGGACAATATACAGTGTTAATTTCAAGCGACCTCCCAGGTAAGTATGGTCCTGTTTTCATTAAATTTTAGGCAGCATTGCGTTCATTGGTCAAAATATTGTACACATATTTTCGTATCGGTGATCAATGAACCGATGTATGCAATTTTTAGCCATAAGTTGTTTATAATTGTTTGCCTAGCTTGTAGTTTTTAGATTTTAGAAATGTATTATAAGTTTGTACAGCGCCCTTGAGGTGATTTTTCACAAAAACGGCGCTATATAAATCATCCAAATATTATTATTATTAACATCCCCAGAGATATTATAGGCCCTGAAAGATATTATTTTCCTAAAGGCTTCGGGTGTAGAGATAATGTAAAAAAAAAGTATTCCTAACCCAACTATCTCCCATTGAAACCATAACAATTTAAAGAAGTTTAGTCTATTTAATTCATATTCTAATATCTTATTTTTACTTGGATGGACTTTTAATACATATTTATAAATAACGTATTTAGTTTTTTTTTCACTCTTGATATTTGATGGTACTCAATTCACATTCATAAAGTTTAATGAAACCAATTTAAAACTTTATTTTACTTTGTTACGTTTTTAGATTTTCACGGCCAAAAGTATTGTAGTTATTTGTTTTTGGGGTGTTATGCTCCTCCTTCTTTAGCCAACTTTTCCGGCAGATCCGGTAGACATCTACCGGATCTGCCGGATCTGCCCTGATGATGGACACTGCAACGATGTCCGAAACCTTGGCTAAAGAAGGAGGTAGCGCAACACGGCATAACACCCCAAAAACAAATAACGAAAACGACAATGTATTTTACTTTTATTATTTTATACCTACTGCAGAATCGTTAAAAATCTAATGGGGTCGCCTTAATTCTCGACAAATCAGTAACAATTTTGAAAAAGGCTAAAATAATTTTCTATTAAAAATATTATTTTATTTGTACGTAGGTACTTTAGAAGAATTTATACGTACTTCAAGCAAACAGTTCCACTTTTGAAAATAACACACTTGAATTCAAAATAAATTTGAATTCATTGAACCAGATTTCAATTTCAGAAAACAGAAATTAGTATATTTGATATTTCATTATAGTCCTTTCATACAAATGAAAAAATGTAAAAAAAACATTCGTTTGGAAAGATATTCGTTGCAAAGTCCGCCCCTTTTTAAAACAGTATAACACTATATTATTACATCAGGCTAATAATAAAGTAAGGTAAATGTATTATTTTCAATCCGTCTAATTGTATGCTAATATAGCGTGATGAAATGCATTATAAAACTTTTCGTTGACTAGGCGAAGTTTGATTATTTGTATTGATTGGGATGAGTTGTGATAAAGTTTCGTTGCTAACCGACCGTTGATGTTTTTTCGAACAAAGAAAATCAGTGCATATCATTGGGGTTGGATATCTAATATACTACTATCTATGCTTTGCGCAATCACGTAGCGTGAAAACAATGAGATTGTGAATAGAATTTGGTGTATTTTGATTTATTTTTACCAACGTATTTTTTTAACTTTTATAAAGGTGGGATTATTGCATCGTTTTTATTTTTATATTTAACCAATCCAGATTTATTGTGGCCACAGCAGAGGTTTTTTTTTATATTGTACTTCTGGAATCACAATATAACACAACTCAATAAAAATCTGTTTTTAACAGGTAGGTTTAAAATTTGGAGTTTTTAGTGTATGCTAAATAAATATCATCTCATGGTGTTGGTTAAAAGTTAGGTTATTTCAGATTTTTATTTAAGTTTGTAATTCCATTAGTAATTTAAGAAAAATTGTAATTCACGCCCGTGTATTTTCTCATGTAACCATTTCTTTTTTATTTATCTAATAAAATGGGAACCGCAGGTTTTTTGTGTGCAGGTTTATTCTGTTTATATACAATCTTATCAATCTTACAAATTACTTTGACAGCCACCGTGTTCGAGGGGTAAGGCTCTCGACTAGCAATCCGAAGGTCGCTGGTTCAAAACCCGGCGTGCGCAAAAAATTGTATTTGATTAATTTGTATTATTGTTCCAATTATTCATTAAAAATAATATAAAGTATATTTGCGTCACGTTCCAGAGTGGAAAATTCTCTCAGTATCACCACCAATCAGAAATGAAATGTTCCTTGAAATATCTTTATTCATGTTTAGTTACCAGATCGGAATAGCCAGATACATCCCAACCTTCCTCTTCCTCTACTCCTTCCTCTCCACAGTCTCATCACCCTCGAAACATACACTAATTGGGGATTCTATAATCTCATATACATGTATGATGTATGTCTCTTCGAACGTGTTTCCTTAGTGTTATATAGGTCTTTGATAGAAGTCAGCTCGTTCCAAAGGCATGTTGCTAATAATGTGCCGGATAAAGCAGATGATTTAGTCCGTAGGTCACAATTTTCATAACTAGAGCAAAGTGATACAGGTTTTCAGACAAAATATTTAAAATGTAGGTACCTTCGGATAAGCTGAGATATTGAGAAGAAAGGCGAATATATTCATTTCACCATAATAATATTACGATTTCAGTAGCTATTTTGCGAACAAAAAAATTTTTATATCTAAATTACTGATGTCGGCGTGATAATAATTATGACACTTGCGTTTGAACTAGTTTTCTGAAAATAATAAGTATAAATGGACGACATTTTCAAGTGTGCAATATAAAAATGCTTAATTTATGAATAAGTTGATGTCCGTGAATTGAACAAAACGATTTCTTTTCTATAAAATATTTTTAAATAATTTTAATATTTCACACACTTTCACTTATATCATTTTCACCCAGCTGAGAGCACACGCAGTTTGCTCCAGTTTTGCATTTTTCTGCAGTAAACAACGTGTTTTGCGAATAATAATAATATGGGACTTTCTCTCGGACTTACGAAAGGCGAATAGAAATATATCTACAATGAAAAGGTTCTGTTTATGTTATGCAAGTTTTAGGAAAATCTGGGATAGTATTTTGCAATTTAGTAATGGAGCATGGTGGAACAAGAACACGACATCTGATTTTGTACGACTAAAGGTAATTTAGTAAATGACGTTTATAATGGAACAGATGTATGATTAATTTATACTCCCTTTGTCTCAATTGATCAATTGTTTAGTTTATTTTGCTTTTTAAAATTGTTATCTTTATGTTTTATGTCATAAACACTGAGTTCTTTTTAAAATTTAAAAAATCACTGAAAAAGGAGATAGTATTAATAAATCCAAATGATTCATGAATCAGAACAAGACACAGAAAATATAAAAAAATCCATGATTTCAACGTTCTACCCGAATATATATAGTTATAACCTGGATAGTTGCCGATCTGCATTTCCGACCGTTCTTCTGATTAGTGTTTTGTTTCATGTACAGTTCCGATTTATTACGTGTGTAGACCAATTTGAGAGGTATGGGTACCGCCGCCCTGGGATTTTTTTATTGGATAACCAACACTTCTGCCATAGGTCACCCCAACTGGTGGCGACTTAGTAGGAGTTCTCGGGTGAGGTTCATCTATGTTTTGCCCATCTACTGCGTGGCGGGCCGGGTCGGGAGAGACTGGTGATTTTTGACCTATACAGCCGGACTCTCTCGACCCATCGCCTTGCACCGGAAGGTAGGTTTTCCCTAAAAAAGACCCTCCACGCAGCATCCCCAAAGATGACATAGGCCCTGGAGATTTTTCCCCAGGGCCTCATGTATAGAGATAATATTAAAAAGGGTCTTCAAAAATTATTCCAATAAAAATGAACAGATTTTTTGTTATCATTTTCATAGTAGGGGTTTTCAATAATTTTAAGTTATTATTTTTATAAGATGCAAATTTATATCTCCTCAGTGCACATCTATTAAAAAAAATTATATCTCCTCAGTGCACATCTATTAAAAACATTTATATCTCCTCAGTGCACATCTATTAAAAACATTTAGATCTCCTCAGTGCACATCTATTAAAAACATTTATATCTCCTCAGTGCACATCTATTAAAAACATTTATATCTCCTCAGTGCACATCTATTAAAAACATTTATATCTACTCAGTGCACATCTATTAAAAACATTTATATCTCCTCAGTGCACATCTATTAAAAACATTTATATCTCCTCAGTGCACATCTATTAAAAACATTTATATCTCCTCAGTGCACATCTATTAAAAACATTTATATCTCCTCAGTGCACATCTATTAAAACATTTATATCTCCTCAGTGCACATCTATTAAAAACATTTATAACATGTATAACATGATGTTTTAATGCTCCCTCCAGAATTGGATGTAACTGTTGGTTTTATTTTTAAGTGATTCACGGTCTTGTTATTGAGGTAAATTATTATCTCTTAACGCTTGACAAATTTATAACACTACTTGAGTGCGTAGAACACAGGTAATTTATTATATATCTCCAAGTGGATCATTTAAATACCTACGCATTTAAATGGGTAAATTAAATTGTTACAAGATCTTAATGTACTATGGATTCATCATAATGTAGACTCGGAATCCCGAATTTCTACCAAGTTATAACATACTTTCCTTGAAAACTTTTCATATTTACCAAGCCGAAACAATATTTATAATACATGTTTAAAATTCGCTGACTACAGAATTCCCTCTATAGAAAAAATCTCAAAGCCTGCTCCGAAAATTGTTATAAACACGTTTTTTCTGTTATTTTACAAAATGTTCAGTGTTTTTTTTTTTAAATCCCACTAAAGACATTTCCCACGAGATTTTTGTTCTATTTTAAACGAGTCGTGTTTTATTAAACATTTTCACAATTTTCTCTTAATTATTATAGTTTTTAATATTGGTATGCTCTCTCTCATATTCGTATTTACATATGTTTCTTCTTTTTGAACGCTTAATACCGGGCCTTAAATGTCAGATGATATTGTAAGTACGAGTATGTAGTACATCTTATTATAACGAAGAGAAATGAATTAAAAAACAACAAATTAATAATGTGTCATATAAAATTTTATGTAATTATAGCAACACAGATACAATAAGTATTTTACATATCGACACCATAAGAAATGCCAAATGCTTTCGATACAATGAAAACAAGAAATTTTCCTAAATAGCATTTTTTTACATATGCTCCACACGTGAGTCTCTGAGGGGAAAAAAATCCTTTTACCTTTTTTACTCAGATTTTTATACGAGTCTCTGAGTAAAAAAATCCTCTCAAAGCATATGTCATCTTTGGGGATGCTGTGTGGAGGTCTTTTTAAGAAAGGGAGGAGAGGATGTTCTGAGAATGGAAAAGGTATGAGGGGTGGGTAGGAATCTGGGGGTCAGTATGTCCAGGAGTGACCGTCATATGAATTCATCTCTCCCACTGCAGTAAGGCGATCTTCCGAGAGTTCTGCTGGAGAGTTTAGCATATCTCCCTCAATCAGTTTCTCCCGATCTGCCCACCACGCAGATTCGCTACCAGGATCCGGACAAACCTTAACCCATGAACCCGGGCACCCTTGCTAAGTCACCAAAGGTAGCGAACCACTTGGGGTGACCTATGGCAGAGGTGTTGGTTATCTAATAAATGGTTCCCCATTCCCGCCTCGAAAATTGCAAATATACGAATATGAAATCATTTCTGATAAAATCAATTGAATTTTTCCTATAATCCTACATTTAACAATCTTCCCTATGGTAACTTGATTTTAACTTCATCTTCGTTCTATACTTTACCACTTTTAGGTTACATATTTGGTCAATGAAAATATAGATATCTATTAGAACAGATAATCATACTTTAATTACATCACGACTCTGCCTCTCACAAACTGCCTCTCCCCCATATCCTTTCTCTTCACATTACCTTCAGCTTCACAATATACCCTAAGTGGGAATACCATAGTCCTACTGGCTCCAAGCGGTTGGAAGCAGTTGGGATTCTGAAAAAAGGACAAAATAAATATCAATTCTTCTTTTTTTATTTTTTATACCCTGAAGATGCTTGTATTAAGCGAAACCGGTCGGTAAATAAAAATTAAATCAATAAATCGTGGTTACAAACAAAGTGATTGTTTTCCTTTAATCAATTCTTCTGTTTAACATAAAAGTTTTTTATACATATTGCTATTTAGAAGACACGATCGATTCTGAAACTAATTGGCTTTAATGGTAATGTACGAAGACATTCGTTCCACCATAATGTAACCAATTTTCATGTAATATTCACATAGTAATAATCGATACAATCCATACTTATTATATAATACGTTCGAAGCATGTCATTACTACAGCTATAGTATATCAAATGACTACAGAATACCGTGTCAAGCTATCCTTGAACTGAATAACTAATGTTCACGTGCACAACGCTCTTAGTCGTGTTAAGCATTATGTAAATGAATCATCAACTAAATATATTACGCAGACACAGGCTAGCCCCATTATTAAACATCAAACTACCCTCCCTTCTGCTATAAAACAAACACATAGTACACTAAATACACTGGAGTTTCGCGACAGGTGCCCGCAGTCTATCAGATGATGCATGCACGCAGAGGGGTCCCTTGCTGAAAAAGACACCTGTTAAAATGATACAGGACAATAGTACACCTTAATTTTTTTCACGCAGGGGACCCGAATATGCCTTAGGGACCTTATTCAGTTCATTTGGTGTTCTTTTATTATTTTATTTCAATATTATAAACGCTGTCGCGTGTCGTGCTACCCATATGTTCATTTTAGAGTTTTGAGTGCTTGTGCCGTACGTCAAACTACAACAATCCCATTGACGTTTGACGTGACGCAATTTGAAATACGATACTTTCTATTAATCAGAACATAGTAGATTCTTAAATTTAATTTGAGCGCGTTTTACGCTTCAGTTAACGTGCTGAAGATGGCGTGTCTGATCCAATAAGGATCCTGGGCGTGTTTTCATACTTTTAGAAAGTTTAATTTTTGGATAGGTTATTAATTTATCGTGTTTTTTTTCAGGTACTATGGCACCTCGACATCTTCCGGCGGAGCTTCCGGGAACTTTCCGGTCATGCGTGTATGGGAAATGCTTGTATCTTCTGCGCACTAAAGGTAAGAAATTTTAATATTATATCTTCCTAATTATGATTACGAATAATATATATATAACCGTGTTCCACTATTTTTTGGTTGTACTTCTTTGACTTGGCTGAGGACATCTTTAGAATTGTCCCAGTAGGTTAATATATATTATTTTTCTAATGCTGTCGTCTCCTATCGAAGGGTGGCTATCATTCGTCATATAATTTGACAGCCTCTCTTATTGGAGGGGTAAGGCTAACGACTCGCAATCTGGAGGTCGTGTGTTTGATTGTAACCCCAGTATGCGCAATAAATTCTATTTGATTAGTATGTGTTATTTCACAATTTATTCATTTAAAATAATACGTAGTGTATTTGCGGCACATCTAGAATGGAAGATACTCTCATTATCGCCCTGGTCTAAGACCACTATTCAGAGTTGAAACGTTGCTTGAAATGGCTTTAGCCGTGTTGAGTAACCAGATTTAAGTAGCCATCTCCTTCCCCTCCTCAGTACCTTCAGCCTCACAACATACCCCAATTGGTCATGCCATAGAGTCACTGAAACCAGGCGGTTGGTAGCAGTTGAGACTCTTGTGCGGTATTCATATAAATCGTTATAAAAAATGTAGGATGCGGCCCTGAATAAAAAAATATGTCTGATAAAGAAATCTAAATTTTTAGTCATAGTATTTCAGTAATGTCACTAAAAATTAACAGTTTCTAAACTAGACATGTAAAAATATCATTTCGTATTTTATTCAACAATTCAACGTGTCAACATACTAAGACTGACAAAGTAAACTATTTAATGAACTTAAACCATTTACGAGTGGAAGTAGTTAACAAATGTAAAGTACAAAGACTCATATGGCCAGAACATGGGGTAATGAAATGGACACATACCACATTACAAAGGTGTTAATTCAAGATTTAAATGCCTTTTCGGCAGCGTTAACATAATATGTGTCATGTATCTAAAGGTCTGATGAAAGGGAATAACTTACCCACGCGTAAATAGTTAAAAATTTTAAACTCCTTTCATGGAAGTGGACACTGCTGCCCCCACGTTCTTAACAAACCATTTCTCATTTATTCAATGTCCATCAACACGAACTCATCAATCCAAAATGAAGAAGATCCGACATCAATTTTAATTAAATCATTCTTGGATGGATCACGAATTCAGGTCATCTTGTCTTCAAGCATGTTCATGTGCCGATTGTGATAATATGTTCCAGTTGTTTTGGTTATATGATTGCTGATTTAAAATCACGCTCAGCGTATTATAAGAATTACATGCATTAACGTGGTATCGTGGAATTACAAATATGGTTAATACATATACACATGGTTACGTGTATGGATTAAAAAACAACGCATAAACATTTTTTTGATAACGTTATGTACATTAACTTTACGCTGTACAGTACCTACCAAACCTTCTTTAAAAATTTCGTCACACGCGTATTCAGTGTTGGTTACAAGTAGGTTTAGTTTTTAAAAATGAAACTTTATTGTGATGAAATACGAAAGTTTTGACTTTAATCTCTCTTTTGATGATAGAACAGTATGCTAAATATAGCACAATTCAAGCTTTTTGTCTGATTACTAAGGGTTTCTGATTATTGGGAGAGTGGGAAATATTGCAGTTTATGCTCAAATAACATTATTTTTATATGAAATCGGCCTTAGCACGAGTAAGCCACTCAGTGAGACCAACATTATTGCGATATGTAAAATATTGTACCAAAATAAAAATAAATAAAAACAATGAAATTATGTACGGGTAAATCATTACAAAGAGATTTTATGTTTGTTTTTGTTAGAAGGCTGAAGAATGAAACAAAAAACATAGTCTAAATATATTTAGATATCGAGTCCCAACATTCTTCTGCGACTCGTTCTTGTGTTCAAAAGCTCGGTTGTGGAACGATTTGCCGGCCTAGGTGTTTCCTCCCCCCCACAACAAGGGTCTCTTCGTGATCCAGGTTCACTCCTTCCTTGCCACAAAAAGACCCCTCACATAATCATTTTATGAAACATGTGATATAAAATGATTTTCCTATAAAATATGTATTTTAGTTCGAAATTTCTCAAATGAGTATTTAGTTGCTTGTAAAATTTGTAAAGAATATCCCGGATCCCACCCCCCTCAATTTACGTCACGTTATGTCACGACCGAGCTTAAAGTAATAAAGTCAGATCTCCAAGCGTCCAAGCTTTAACTGTTCGTAATAAAATGTTGTGTTTTGTGGCAAATTTTTTTTCTTGCCGTATTTGCCATTAGGTTCCCAAAAAAAAGAATTTAACATTGTGCTCAAAAGATTTGGGGTCACTGCTTTTTTTGACACCGTAGCTGATTTAATTTACTTTAAAGTTCAAAGCCCACAGCGCGTAGGAGTTCATCTCCCACATGGTCCATTGAGGATTTGGGATTGCTTCCATCACAGGCCAGGCCGCGGCGTCCCAACCCACCTTTTGATTATCCGGCTTTTTGGTTTTTCATCGGCCACATTGTCCACTGACTCGGCTCGTGTCAACCGGACTTCTTTACAAATTAACTGCGTAATGATTTAATGAAAGAGTTCTTCCGCCTAGTGAGGTATCATTGGTTTTGTGGTGAAAGAATCGAGAGGATGCAGAATGAAATGAAACTGCCTTATTGCCATCCCTTCCGCTTTTTTTACGATAGTAATACATACATACACTGGGTGGAACATTATTAACTCGTGATTGTTTTTAAAGTAAAAATTCTTACAACGCACTCTTAAAATATTTTTTTAAATAAATTCAAAAAAAAATTTTTTTCCTCTGTGATTTTATTATTATTTTTTATACTAGCTCCACACAGGTGACCCTCAGGAAAAAAATCCCCTTCTGGATTTGCGTCATCTGTGTGGTGGGTCTTTTTATGGAAAAGGAGAAGAGGTAGTTCTGGGAAGGAAAAAGGTATAAGGGTTGATGGTCCGGGGGTCGATGTGTCCAGGAGTGACGGATGTATTAATCCTCCCCTCTTATTGCGGTGCAATGCGATGGGTCGAAAGAGTCCGGCTGAAGAGGTCTAGGTTAGGTCTCCCTCAACCACTCTCTCAGTAGGTGGGCAAAAACCTCTCCCCATGATCCCGGTTACCCCTGCCAAGTCACAAAAAGTAGCGAACCACTTGGGGTGACCTATTGCAGGGGTGTTGGTTTTCCAATAAATGATTCCTGGGGGCGGCGGTACCCGTGTACCCGGTACGCCACTTAAATTGTTTTATATACTATCTGACGGTTCTTAATTGCCTATTATGTTAATCCGTGACATTTTATCAAACAATACTGAGTCTTATCACAATCTCCGAATTCTTTATAATATATATGTTTAAGAATTCCAATTTTTCTTTGTTTTATCTATTTACTTACTTGCTAACTTTGTAAAGCAACCGAAAGTTAACAAATTCATTAAAGTCACAGAAGTTAGCAAATTGTTATTTATAATTATTACCAATAGTGTAAATTTATATAAGTATTTATTTACGAAAAACTTACTCCTGGTAGCAAATATTACACATCCTCGTTATTTATTTTACCACTAGTAACATGTATACGAGTATTAGTACCATCTATACATCTATTCATACATCACTACGTGTTCTACCTTTACCTATGTACTAGATAGGGTGGTGTTTGTCTCCACTGAACTGCCTGATCAGGCAGATTATTAGGTATGTAGGTATGCACCACTTTTGATTAAGTTCCGTTCATTTTTTTATCCATTGAAAGAAGTACCCACTACTTTACAGGAAGTTGGATACAACATACGACCAAGTGGCATTCTTACCATTCACAAATAATTAGAAAATTAATGATGAAATTTTAAACAATTAATGTAGTAAATAGTTAACAGACGACGTCGTGATATTGTATTATAATAAAGTAACCAATGCAAGTGTAGTAGCATGACCAGTGGTTATTTTTTTTATAAAGATGTTTTTTTTATTAAAAAAATAATACAATAACCATCTTAATACAATTTCTTAATACAAAAACCATCATTATGTTAACAAATAATATCAGTAATTAAAGACCGAATAGATGATTTGATAATCCAAAATAAAAGGATTTGAAAATTGATTTGCAAGAGAACGGGGAATAAGTTCTCCCCGTTCTGTAAAAACTGGTAAAATGGGACTGTATGGTATATAAATATAAAGATATTGTAAAAATAAAAATAAAATATGTTATAAAAACAAATTATTAGATTAGCATACAAAAATATTTTAAAAATATATTTAGTCGAGTAGATACCCAGTACCTACCTTTCAGATAAACATGTAACTATAAAACAGAAAATGGACTAGTTTAGGCATTTCAGGCAAAGCTATCAATGATATCTATCACTATTTTTTTATAAGTAGAATTAAAATTATTAAATTATTCAAAATATAAGCGTAAACTTTTTAAAGGTGTATTATTTTATTAGAAAACTGTGAACGCATACAAGAAACAACTTATTTGTGATACTTGTGAAGTTATTCATAAAAAAGAAATATTAAAAAAATTCTTTTCCTCCATATACATTTTATATGGAACTTTTGAAAGAGTTGCAGTAATAATTTGTAATAAGTGTAATATTGAATAGTCAGTGAATTCCAAAAATTCAAAAACGACAAATTTCAATGCGCTGATTGTTTTGCTTTTGTTCATGTGCTGTCTCTCTTTCTTACACACTAAATGTCAACAGTCGAAAATGGGACCAACGGTGAACATATTTCTGCAGCCCTCCAAAGGAAAAATACAATAATTATTCTCAATAACAATCAATAAAAATCTCCTTCACACGTATAAACAAAATGAAACGCAATTCCCGTAAGTAAGTAGAAAAGTAATAAAATCACAAAAAATATAAATCCGTACACAACGCCATCTCTGATACTGACAAAAATAAAACTGAATTTAATTCAGCTACAGTTATTGATTCTGAGGCGGTACGAAGTTTGCCGGGTCAGCTAGTTATTCATAAAACAAATAAAAACCATTTTTGCGCTTTAATCGACCTAATTTTTAGATTCTGTTTGACAAGCAATATTTAGGCCTATTAATTTTATTCGATTTAACAATAGACATATTTTTGGCTTGTGCATTCTTAATAAAAGTGCCTTCACGCGATATGTCCTGCTGCTAAAAGCTTCTATGTCACCGCTCTTTGTGTTACATGTATTTCGTAAGAAGTAATAAGTGGTTGCAATGGAGCTATCGACGGTAGGCCTATAAGCTGCTTCTACCAACCACCATAACCGAAAAAGAAAAAAAACTCGGAAACTTATAAAGAACTAACCATCTTCATAAGTAATAGAATGTGCTCTAATTTTTTGTAGCAAGTTTTTTTACTCAAGTGAAAAAATATGACGCTTTTTGCTCGCATGAATAAACCAATCGATAAATCGTCGGAACAATTCTCTCTTGTGCCTCAGTCAAAATAGATTAGAGAATAGGTTTCTGGTAGTAATAGAGTTCTACAAAAGAGTTATAAAAACAAGTTATAAAATTAAAATGTTTTAACAATTTTGAGGACGTGATATATTATTTTTAAACTGATCTCCAAAAATTAAAAATTTACAAAAAACAATGATGATGGGTGACCATTTAAGTTTCACCATCATAATTTTGTATGGAATAGTATGTTAACGAGAGATGTGAAAGCTGATAGAGATACTCGTATTGGAAGAAGGGTAAATGCAGGTAACTTCATTGATGGAAGACTGAATGCATTTAACGCTAACAAAAATGTCAAGAGTAGCGAAACTAGTAGTCTACAATGGATTTTGGGACCTATTGGGCATGCCACTGGTAGAGGAAGGATGGAAATCGACCGAATGCCGTAGAAATGAGATCCCCGAGGTGTTTGTGTAGTAAAATCTTGTACGATCGTGTGAGAAATTAATTTGTGAAAAAGGTGATTCTCAAAGAATGCAAGGCTGATGTGAGCGTAATGATTAATATTAAGAAAGGGACCCCGATGGTGTGGGCATGTAAGGCGAATGCACGAAGAAAGAAGTGTAAGGAAAATATATGACGCAAATGTAATTGGTAAAAGAAGTCGGGGACGCTTGAGGACGACATGGCACGATCAAGTGAGTCAGATAATTGAGTATTAGAAAAGTATGTATGAGACGATGAATGAATTTGAATGAGACAACGAGTGGTGCCAAGACCGAGTTGTTTTGCGGTCCGTCCTCTCTGCCTACCCCTGCGAGGAAACGGCGTGATGGTTTGGTAATTGATTAGTTAAGTGCGCCAAATAAATGCTTAGAATGACTTTATTATTGTTATTAAAACATCTTGTTATTTTTAATACGTATGGTTCTAAAATGAGCATGAAATTTGATCGGTCAAAGAATTGTTTTTTGAAATACCATATCACAATACTATTTATTACCTACTATAAATAATCTTCACCTATGTAATCTGCCTGTTTAATTATACTTTGGCGGCATGTTGAACATATAATTCTTCTACGTATCTGCCCCAATGTCTTCAATGAAATCTTGTTTTTATTCTTTAATCAATCCGGACGAGTAGGTAGATATAAACCAAGCATGCCATTTACAAAGCAATCAATCTGAACACGGGTTACATTTCATTACAATTTATAATATTCTTTTTACGGACACCATCGATGCTAGAACAAAAAAAGAAAATATTCCAATCATAGGAGTAAGTACGTACCTAAAGAATTTCGCGCAAAAGCGTACAGTGCTCAAACTTAATAGTAAACAGAGAGCTTTGGAAAATAGGCGCGGTGTTTTGATTGACTGTACGTCAGCACTATTACGCGGCAAAATCTCGCGGATTTTTCAACCAATGGCGGCGCAGCGCGCGAGTTCGTGGAACCCGTGGCCTCGCGTGTGATTGGTCGCTCGATTTCCCGCTCTCCGGGCGTCTGAGGCGATACAGCCTCTTTGAAAGGTTCTCTATTTGAAATTTAATCCATAGACAAGCCATACTACGTACGCTCTACCGAAGGCATACATATTATTCTATTATTTTTTATGCAAATTTTTACCATAAATCAAATTGTTTTTAATGTCATAATAACATTTTTAAAGGCTGTCATGTTAACGTTATTGATATTGGTCTAGGAATTTAAGAATCCCGGCGTTGCTACGTAAAAACGAGCATTCATTTAAAAAAATAATGAAAAAAATAAATGTTCTTAATCGTTTTCTGTAGTGGATACATGATAATATTATCTATCTTAAATCGTAGTTTGTTTGGGTGATTTTGATCGAAACAGCAAAAATCAAAGAAACAATTGCACATATTTATACGAGTTTATACTTTTGTTGGACGGGTTCCATTTTATAGTCCATTCTTTCAGGAAAGATTTTCTTACATTAGCTACACACAGGAGGTCCTGAGGAAAATAATTCCCCTCAGAACCTATGTCATCTTTAGTGTGGGTGTTCTGTTTAGCTGTGTGGGTGTTCTTTTAAGGAAAGGAAGGTTTGGGAAGGAAAAAGGTGGGTAGAAATCTTGTAATCTAAGGGTTAGTGTGTGACTGAAGGACTGTGAATCCATCCCTCCCAATGCGATGCAAAGCGATGTTTCGAGAGAATACCGCTAGAGAGTTTAAAGGGACTCCCTTAACCATTCTCTCCCGATGCGGCCTGCAGTGCTGGTGCGCAGACGCATCCGCCGCCAAGACCCGGACAAACCTCACCCGATGAACCCGGGCACCCCTGCTAAGTCACCAAACGTAGCGAACTACTTGGGGTGACCTATGGCAGAGGTGTTGGTTATCCAATAAATGGTTCCCGGGGCCGGCGGTACCCATACTTAATGACAAACAATTTTGCAAAATTCTGTAAAGGTTTATCCCAACCCAAGGTTTCCATACTTAAAACTTACTCAATTACAATTTCGTAAAATGCAACAAAACCTTTAATAGGTTTAAAATTACACGTAATTACATACTTTATCCTTGGCACTTTCTGTTTGTTAAGAATAGTTTGGTTTCTTGCCTAGAACTTTAAAATGCAATTGTTTGATAAAATCATGTTTTTACGTTGAGTATTCAATGGCTAACTGAATACAACGAATAACAATAATTCACTAATCACGTCTTATTGCCATTATGCTGATATACATAAGTTAAAAAGTAAAATGTTATTTATTTTCAAGGTCAAAAAATGCATTTTGGAGTTGCATCAAGCGAAACATTGCACATGATTTGATTGAATTTTTATGATTAATTGAACTCGTACTTAATATTAATATTTTAATTTATAACCACACAGTATATCCAATTCTTTAACAACAACGTTTCGTGCCGTACTTTTTGCAATTTTCCGGAAAAAAAATTAAAAACATCTATTTAGATTTCACTTTTGTTTGTTTGACGCGGAATATTAGAATAATAATAATACTTGGATGATTTATATAGCGCCGTTTTTGTGAAAAATCACCTCAAGGGCGCTGAAGTGAAATTAACCCATTTCTCTACGTCGAAACGCAGCAGATAGACTCGTTGTCGATGGCAATGCGCTCTATCAACTTTTTGTGGCAATCACACGCAAACACACGGACATAGAGGCATTTTTATGAAATTCGAAGAAATTAAACTAAAATTTGGCAAGGTTGGTAGCGCGGTTGATTCCAAACACTGGGAAGGAGGGTTCCAAACCAAAAAAAGTAAGATTGCAATTCACACGTGGTAGAAGTGAAACTTTAACCCACCCAATCTCTACCAATAGAAGCCTTGAAAGTGAGCTCATAATAAAAGCGGCCAATGCGCGCAGCTTGAAAGAGCGGGACGCTTCGTAGGTACTGCACGTAGATAAGGTTTCATTCTATCTCATTCTCTCGCAGGCTAAATCCTATAGATGTATGTGTTCTACTCTTTTTAGTTCACTCGTTTCCGTTTCATCGAGTTTCAAATCACAACGGTGTTAAAGACGTTTCACTTCAAAAAACCTATTTTTAACTGGTTGATTTTTTAAGTGAAAACTTCTTTAGCACTGTTGTGAAACTCGATGAAACGAAAAAGCGACACTAAAAAAAGACAAACACGTACATCTATAAAATTTACCTTGCAAGAGAAAGAGATAAAATAATCGGTCTACACCTTGTGCGGTGCTTGGTAGCCTACCCACTCTTGTCTACTTTAGTATTCTGAAGGTTTCACTTCTACCACGTGTAAACTGCACACTTGTATTTTTTTACATTGTGCGATAAATGGGTAAATGTTGGGATTATTTAACAACGACGTTCATATTCATGAACTATTAACTCTCAGAAATAGGAAGGAGGGTTCGGTCCAGATATACGTTATTTGGCTAAGAAATATTAACGAAAAGAAACGATTTTTTTTAAAGTTTGTATATGAATTAAAAGTATTTTTATTTGAACTTTAAATCGAATTAGATAATTGAACGATTTACAGTAGTTAAATTCAAAACAGACACAAAATGAATTAACTCTTTAACGTTTATTTATTTATATATCAACACTATTAATGCATTTCTATTATGTTTACTGTACATAGTGTTATACCTACAACATCATATTATAATACTATACATTAATATACTATCTCGACTCTTTGGCTTGGAGTACATACACACTCAAGAAACTGGTTTGACGCCTTTTGTATGGGTGCTTACGCCATCAAACTGTACTATGTGTACCTATCTACTGATGGCATTTATACTACATGGAAACCTCAGAATGAAAACGGATGAGTCAAATAAAAAAAATCTTTATTAAAACATACAAAAACTTAAAATTAAAAATGTATGGTGATTCGATTACAAAAATAGTTTTTTTTTTACTTGATCTGTTTCTATTCTGAACCATTATTTATTTACTGCCTTTTTTTGCTAGGCATGTCGGCTTTGCATTTGTTTTTAAACCGTTCGAAGGTTAAGAGTACGTAGTATTTAATTTAATGTCTGTTCAGAAAATGAAAATTAACTTTTGGATCGACCCTGAAATGTTTGAATAAACATGGAAATTTTTCTATTTACTTCAACTTGATATAGTTTTATAAATGAATAAAAAACGCATAAAGTACAACGATTTACAATACAATGATCCTTACGACAGTTTGCGAGGCGGGTGTAGGTATCGCCGGCCCGGTAAACATTTATCGGATAACCAACACCTCTGCCATAGGTCACCCCAAGTGGTTCGCTGGTGACGTAGCAGGGGTGGCCGGCTTCATGGGGTGAGGTTTGTCCGGGTCTTGGCGGCGGATGCGTCTGCCCACCAGCTGCATGGTAGGCCGGATTGGGAGAGTATGTTTGAGGGCGTCCCTTTGACTTCTCCAGCCGTACTCTCTTGTAACATCGCCTTGCACCCTTGACCCTCCACACAGCTACCCAAAGATGACATAGGCCCTGAGGGAAATTATTTTCCTCAGGGCCTCCGTTATGGAACTAATGTAAAAAAAGTTGTACATTTGTTTTGTAAGGTGCATCGAAAATAATTAAATGATGTTTGTTTTCGTATGAAGTAGAAAAACTCATGACCGGCGAGTTGGCATCAAGAAATTTTCGCATCTTTTTTTGTCTAAAATTTCTAACTCGGATCACATTTAAATATATACCTCCTTATTTGTCAAAAATTAAGACATGCAGTTTAATAGGAATAAATTCTTCGACAATCACGGGCGAACCCGGGTAATTATTAGAAGTTTATGTTTAATTATTATAAAACTTAAAAATATTTTTGAATGGCCGTTTTTTTAATACCGTAGAGGGCGCTATACAAAATATTTTCGGCTCAGAAACAATATTATTCTTCTTTGTTAAAATTAAACGTTGACTTTTTCGGAGTAAAATGCGACTAGTATTTTGATACCGTCTTTGTCCATTGACATTTAATTCATCTCAACGATGATTCATCTTCTTTCTGACTAGACATTTAAGTTAACCCGTGATGAATCGAACAACATCAATCAAATCGCTTCTAACATTTCCTAGTTGAGGGTTTTCTTATGAACTTCATCAATTTGATATTTTTTGGCCTAATTATTTATAAAAATACGTATAAATTTGATGTTAGGTTTCTAACTTCGTCAATAGATGGCAGTCGTGTACAAATTTATAATGATGTTTCAATTTTCATCGACAGATGTCACGCATCAAAGGTATCTAATTACCGGCATTTATTTATTTATTATAGGTTATGTCGCAGTTCATAATTTTCTTCTCTTTTCTATTTTTCTATATCACTACCTTTAGATGAGTGATCCTGAAACAACCGAAAATATTGCAGCTCTAAAAATATACAGCATTTTATGTATTCCATGTTTTTAGCAGTTTGAGTAGACAAAAATTAATGTGCGTATTTAATTAAGTACATTATATGCCGACGAATATTGGTGGTTATGGATATCAAAACTGTCATGATTTGTAAGAAAGCTATCAATAATTAAAGTTGATCCAAAAAGCAAATTAATTTAATTTACGTTCTGAAATTTTAACGCGTGATTTTTGACCTGGAGCAAGGTTTCATACGAGTTTGTCACTGAGGAAATATCAATTCAAACCCTTTTATTTGTAGTTTAGTCTAGACTAGATTCGGCGTTTATTATTTTAATAAACGTTTCATAATGATTCAGAACAAACGTTCAAGAACCAGTAATTTTAAATCTAGTGTGCTCAAACAGTAGGCTATTTACCTGTACGTGCCTTTTGTGTTCCTGGTGCAAATTCTCCTTCATATTTAAGTACCTGAAGTACCGAGCTACGTTGGCAGTGGAAGCTATAGTATTCGCTTTGTCTGAAGACATAAAGCTGTGATAGACATTCAGTGCAAACGGACAAAGGAGATCTCAGCCGTATGCGAAAGAATAATAATATACTGATCGCCTTCTATGTTGAAGAGGTAGTCAGCATACAATATGCTTGAGAAGCTATACCCTCTAAGTATGAAACGGCATATGAGTTGGTCATTAATCTTATGATATGCCGGTAGATATTTAAACTAAACTCAAAGTGCAGCGATTATTTCGAGTTACAGTTATCGGTTTATAAAAAAAACAAGTAGATAATGCTACCAGAATGCATTTTTAGTTAAGTTTGTGCGTAATGAAAAGCGCATAACAGCAATAGGCAAAAGTATATGAAATCAGTGCAGTAACGACAAATTTAAAGGCTTTCAGGCATTACGATTAATGTACACTCACCCTTTACAACGAATTAATCAAAATAATAGCAAATAACGTTTATTGTTTATTTAAGGGATGTTTCGTACCAAGTGCACTTTTCTCCTTTTACGAGTAAATTGCTAATATGGCTGGGTTTACCTTATTTAAGCAAACTAATAAACAAGGATGTTTCTTAATTAGTATAAGTATTGATTTTAGATTTTCACGGCCAAAAGTATTTTTGTTGTTGTTGTCAGCGTTACAGTGTCCTGCCACATCTGCCCTGATGATGCTCGAAACGTTGGCTAAAGGAGGAGGTAGCGTAACACGGCTTAACACCCTAAAAACAAACAACAAAAAAGTATAAGTATTAATAAAATCAAGTAATGTGGAGAATTTTCTCAGCTGAAAATGGTGGTTATTTTATTAGTTAACAAATTTTTAATGCCATAGAACAATTTCCTTCGGAAATACTTGATACGCCGTTGTACAAAATCGAGCAGAGCCTCCAAAAAACAACAATTTGTAATTATAGTAAAATAAACTCGAAATCCAGAAACTTCATTGGATATCATTAACTTGCTCATTTTTTGCATTAATTGAATCTATCCCTTCTCCAAAACCATATTTTGTAATCAATCATAATATAATGAACGCAATAGTTACGTATGTCGATTTACTATTACAAGGCGCTTATTTAATGATGTGGTAAGGTTATATTATACATAATGCGAACACAGGAAATAATACTGATTTTGCATGTGAACTTTATTATACGTGATTATTTGTTGTGGTCTATTAGTAAGAACAGATGGGGAATGTCTAAAGATAAATATATTCGTAAGATCGTGTTTTCCTGCTTAACCAATGTATTACCTAGAATCTTACTTTCACACTTGGGTGACTAAGTAAAAAACCATTACTGACATTTACATAAAGGTATTAAATGTTTTATATCACCAGGTTATTAATATTAGCTTTTAGTGATAACCTACTGGTCCTTTAAAGTTCTCTATTAAACTAATTCCTAGTAAAACTTTTGTAGGCAAGCGTCACTTAGAGTCCTCAAGATAAGCTCCATTTGTTGTGGTTTCCGAAGAGTGCTAATGTGAGTCGAACATCGTGAGTCGTGACTAGACTCATTGAGTACCTACTCAAGTCACCAGTCATCATCTCACCTACCATCAAGTCGTCTCGGAGGCATCACGGAGCAAAGAGATGATGTCTTAAGTATATGGAGGACGCCGGTTAACTTACACCTACAAGCATATTATGGGTAGTTTAAACTCACGGAGCCGTCATGGAAGTTATAGAAACCATCAGTAGATGTAGCAACTTTGTTAAAAGCTCATTTATACATGTACCAACTGAACTAAGACTAAAATATTTCTCAATGTTTTCTTTAACATCTTTTAGTACATATAATAGGCACCATCTTGCAAAACCCCACAAGTTCTGATGTCTTAAGTTCAATTTCAAAACACAAAACATTTATTTTTGCCTTCTTTAACTAATTAACTAACTAACTAACCATCACGCCGTTTACATGCAGGGGTAGGCCGAGAGGGAGGCGTCTACTAATATCTACAGGAATTCCAAAAACTGAACAAATCGGACTAATATCTATGAGAACCAAAGTGCGTACGAATATCTACAGCTCAAACTGCTGACTAATATCTGTGAGAACCAGAGTGTGGACGAATATCTTCGGCACTCGCAGAGGTTGGATTTGCAATTATGTATAGCATATTGGAATAACGTTATATTGCGTATGCAGTTTAAAAAACTTAATTCATGTATGTATGTATGTAAGAAATAATCTGTTCAGGGACAAAAGTACGGTGACCCCAAGAAATGTTATCATTAACCGGTACGTTCCAGGGATCAGAAACCCTAGTTCTCGAACGCATTAAAGCATATAAGGTGCGGAAAAAAAGATACACGTAAACACGATGCAAAAGTTTAAGTGAAAGATTGCAAAGCAAGTGACGAAAACGTATTGTAAGATGTTAGGGAGATTTCCATCTATAATACGATTGTTTGTGACGACCGGAGATGATCGATTCGAGGGAAAACGTGCTAAAGGAAATGGAAATGTTGAAAAAACAATGGAAAATTATTGTTATCAATTTTAGACGGAGCTAGGATATTACGATGAAAGATTTAGGGAGGAAACGTCAAAAAAAAAATGAGAGTTTTAAAGAATAGGCGAGGGTACATTTCAGATGTCTAGAGCAGTAACAAGTGTTAGAGAAGAAGATAGAGTGCAGTACGGAGGGGAGTGGAAAATGCTGAAAACATTGCGATAGAAAAACTCAGGAAAAGGAGTCATTTTACGTAATTAAAATGGAGGTTATAGAGTAACATAGTACGCGATTGCAGATAAAAAATGAGGCATTACAATGGTTGTCGATCCCAGATGTATTTTGTTGTGATAAACAAGGAATATTCGAACATGAAAATTGTTTATATAAGGGCAATTAGTCGTTAAAAAGGTAATAAAAATTATCATGGGTCTTATGAAATATTTACGTTAGAGAATTCTCATAAAAGTTAACGACACTGAAATAAAAAAGGATTTATTGCCAGGTGGGTACAGGAACTAATGTATACAACTGTCAAGACATATAGTTTATGGGATTTTGCGTAAGAACGGGACAAAATTTGGAAGGCGTTCTCTATGAAGCAATAAAAATGACAAAAATTTAAGGGCCGAAGTGGGGGTATCCCCTATAAAGATGTTAAAAAATGATATATTTATTAATAACAAATAGAAAATGAAATTTTCCAAGAGGCAGCAAACATCAAAAAACGATATGGTTATATCAGGGAAGTACGGGGAAGTGAGGGGAAAGGAGATACGACAGAGAAAAACAAAGGAAATCTTAGATTAACAGTGAATAAAATAAATACGGCTTGAAATATAAAAATCTATAGAGATATGAACAATAGCGTAAGAATAAATAAGGAAATTCATGGAAAGAGTGTCGTGAATAAAAGAAAATTCGAGAAAAAAAATGGAAAATTCAAATATACGACGTAAATAGAGAAAATTCGGTTTTAAATGGAAAGGTTCATATAGAATACAGAAAAACTCGAGGAAAAATAATAAAATAAAAATGAACAATTTGCGAGAAAGGCTTCGACATGAAGATATCTCTGATAGGCGAATTTGGGGACAGATTTGGAACATATGGTAGATGCCGTACGCACGGACATGTTACGAAATATATGAAAATAGAACTTTAAAATTATTAAATTCAAGCTAGTTTTGTATGAACAACAGGACAAAGGAAGTTGGGCCATTAAACATGGATCTTACTAAATCCGGATCTTGTAAGTATGGAAGTACGAGACAGAATTTAATGTATCAAACGCAAAACGTACAAAGAGACCGCATTCGACAATAATGGGGAGGTTTCAAGAAATTACGAGTTGATAGTAATTAGATTGGTTTATTATAGGAGATTCAGATACGATCTTTTGGACCTGAGAGGGGTATAAAAGTCTAGACAAATGCCAGTTGAGGACAGTCTACGGTCGTGGTCGAAAAGTTTGTAACTTCGCGGAACGTGACGAAACGGTGGGTGACTTAAAGTTAAAAAAATTCTAAGTGATAATTATTTTGATACTTAGAAAAATTTCACATTCTATTCAGTGATCTACAGGAAAAATACTTTGCAGTTAGAGTCAGTGAAAAATAAAAATAAAGCCAACGCATTAATTACTTGTGAAAAATAAAAGTGCTCGTGATAAATACAATTTGTTTTAGTGGAAAATTCGGATTTTATAATCACTTAATATCGTATTTTTAAACTTAGAAAATTCGCGTTTAATGTTAGTGCAATAAATAACTGAAGTGATGTGATAATTTAGCGTGACGAAGTTATAATTAAATACGTGTGTTCAATCTAAGTGAAAGTGTTCTAACAAATAATAAATATTTAAATTAATTATCTTAAATAATAATAATAAAACAAAATAATAGTTTATTAATACATAAAAGTTCGGAGGGATAAAAATTTAATTTAACGACAATTTACCATCTCTAAATTAATCGTGAAGTAACTATCATTTAAAGTGTTATCTAACCAACGAGTTTTGAGATAAAATACAGTTTAGAACGATAGAGTTCATGCATCATTTTAATTAATTAGATTAAATGAAAAAAAAAAAAATTGAAGTCAAAAAGATTTAATTAAATTTAGGAAAATAAAAATTAATTTAGGAAAATTGCAGCAAGGTTACCGTGTATTTCCCGGTCGGAAAAAACCTTGGTAGGGGTAAGTCTTTTCCGTTATAAAATTTTACAGATTCCAAGGAGAAAGCGGAATGGAGCAAACATTGGTATTTGGATTAATTATTTGACCAAGATATTACTCGCTTAATATGTGATATGTAACTATATTAAAATATTATAAGTATAATGAGTATATTTTATATATTTATATATGTATGTATATAAACATATATATATGTAATTTTGTTCCCAAGAAAAAATTTAATCAAAAAGGAAAACACTTATATAAAAAGAGGAAAAAAGGGTATCGATTCCTACCTCTGAATTCACCAATAACTATTAAAAGTAGTTATGTGTGATAAATTTACAAATCAATATTTTATATTTAATGTTATGTATGTATTAATATAATTTCAGAAAATCCAGAGCATTTGAAATAAGTTATGATATTAGAAATTATTTCAATCATAAAATTTATGTATGTACATATCAATATTATAAATTATTTATTGAGACAAAGTATATATAAATGAATAAATATGTATACGTAATCGGGTATCAGACTAGACAATTGCGCTAAGTACATCATTATCAAACAAAGAAAAAATTTTAGAGTCATCTCACACGTCTCCGGAATGTCTAAAGTAAACATACCTCATACGCTTGAATCTAGGTCACGAGGCCGTAGAGAATGTTTACAAAGCTCAAATTGTTTACAAAATAATTCGGTCACTGGGGCACTAGTTCGAATACAGTAAAAAGAAAAAAAAAAAATGACCTTGATTAGTGGATATCGTACTTAGGTATTAACTTCTAGGAACGGGATAAAATTATTATATTGCGCAATTATTAGGAGCAAAAAGAAAAAAAAAAAAATTTAAACACTATTTTTAATTTGAACGTAAAGAGGTATCTACAGACCTAAGCAATCGAAAATTAACAGATTTATTATAGCAGTTCGAAAGGGTGTATTGAAGATTTACATGAAACAGTTGATAAATCACGGGATAGTAAAAAGGGGTGTATTGAAGATTTACATGAAACAGCTGATAAAGCACGGGATAGTTCAATAGGGTGTATTGAAGACTTACATGAAACAGTTGAAAAATCACGGGATAGCTTAATAAGGGGTAATGAGGATTTACATGATTCAATTGAGAATCACGGGATAGCAAGAATTTATCAAAAGTTGAACATTGGAGGGGAGGGAAAGAAAAGAAAAAAAAATACAGTTCAACCAACAGAAGGCAGTGTTCGCTTCTGTAACAAGGACCATTAATCAAACCATAGAGATGGCGGATCTCTCAAACAAAACCGTCAACAAAACCAAACAAAAGCTTGGAGTTATGGCGAATCTCCAGAACACATCGCCAGATAAGATCTTAATGTACTAATATATATTTATATTTCACACTATTCTTACGTATATATTCGGTATCAATCTGAAAATTTCGCAGAATTTGATGGGCGAGATCCGAGCTCGGGATGCGTTGCAAGTAGTTTCGCATTGCGAGTTATAAACCTTCCCAAAACGTATGTTTACATATATATCTTTTTATGTACTGTTCATTGAATGAAACGAACTCACTTACAATTAGTGCTTTAGGCCTGTCGGGTCACTCTCGTCTCATTTCTTGAACGTGGAGGGAGGATTCACGACCCGTAACTCCACACAAACCCGTGAGTATATGATTGCATATAGGACGAAACCGGTTCGCCCTAAGTAAATAGTAAACTTTGGAGGAGTAGGAATTTGGAGGTATCTGGGCTTGGGGGAAGACCTGAAGGCAGTGCATGATGGCGAAGGAAGGTCAATTGGGACGCGATAACTTAGGTATCAATCAATTGAACCGTGCCAAAAGACTGTGCGAATTTTGGGTTGACTTCTGATCACCCTGCTTACTTGATGGAGGCAGGAGCCAAATTTTGCCAGAAAAAGGGTTATTCTGAGTTCGTCAAATATGCAATTAACTAATTACATTAACCTACTAAATCCATCTTTATATGTACCTTATAGCAGCCGAATCTAAACGGAGGGGCGCCCAGCAGATACGAGATACAATCATAATCAAATTTACTAACATTTAACCATTTGAGTTATATTTAATTATCTGTTCAATTAGTCATGTGTAGTTTCGATTAGTATTGCTTATTCATGAATTCATTAGGATGTAGGGAATCATAATAAACGTCAAAGGGAAGTTAGTTCATTTAGAGAAATTACTTAAGGTTAAATTTGCAAGAGAGAGACCAATACAGTTTGAAATTCAACACTCTGTTTAGAATCAAGAGGGTTACCACAAAATTTAAAGTAATTAAAGTTCTATATCATAAATCAAAAAATTACACAACGTTTGATGGAGTTTAATTACAACCTAAATACGAAAATATTTACGTTCAAAGTCGTAAATAACGTATTTATTAGTTAAGTACATATATCGCTAAAGGTATGTAGTACAAGGGAGCTTTAAGTAGCTTTCTGTAGTTATCAGAGGAAATAAGGGTCCAATATTATAAAGGCTTGTGTGACGTAGGGGAGGAATTTTCCATCCCTACCACACATATGCAAAGCCTTAAGAATTTAAATATCGATCAGAGCCAAGAGAAAAGGCGAGAATATTACAACTGTCTTGCCGATGAAAGGAGAGTTAAATAAGTATGAAAAGACGAAACATTACGACTGGTGCCAAGTGCCCAGGAGTAAATAAAATACAAAAAAAAATAAGAGTTTAGAGAAAAGACAAACATCACAACTGCACAGCCGTGACAGGAGATCAGAGTTTTACAAGTTGTTTTAGAAAAAAAAAAAAAAAAAACTTTTATTGGTCAATCTATTGCAAAAGTGAAAAAAAAATAATAATAATAATAAGTAGGACGTTATGTTAAATGAAGTGATAATAAAAATAAAATAAAAATCAGAACAGTGCGCCGTTAAATAAACACGGAAAAAATATATAAATAAATAAATAAACAATACATTTAAATATTAAAAAAAAGTGTTAACGAATAAACTCTACATGTTTTAAAATAATTTATAAAAGTGTCGATATAAAGTTAAATCAAGTGACCATGAATTTGTTGATTGCTTATGAGATTATAAATATCATAACAAAGAATGTAGGTCAGATACAAGCGTAAACAGTTTATTCAAGGCAGGCCATAAATTGACAGAATAATGGTATTGACATTCCTGAATCCAGAATGTTAATGATCGTAATGTAAACAATCTGATACGAGATACCGCGGTGTTTGTAAGCATCGAAAGATTGATAACCTAAGCATCGAAAGTGATAACAAAGCATCGAAAAATTTTGAAGTAGGCGACATCGGGGGTAACGCGCATCGCTTTAAGAGATTGTAGAATAAACAAACTCGAAAATGATATCAACACTCGGTTACGGAAAAAATAAACAGACTTTACAGATAAAAACGGGGGAACTTACCTACATAAAGTGACCCTTTGTTTATAGTTAATGTTGTGGGTTTGTATGTGAGGATTATCACATAAAAAGTCATAACATAAAAGATAAGGAACATAAAATAAAAATAACATAAAATATTTGATTGGGGATAGTGTCGAGTTGAGAGCTTTAATATCACAGACGAATGTTTTATAGGTATATACCTATTTAAGGGAACATTTGATCATTCGGACCAAAAAAAGGAGGGGATTTGACGAAATAACATCAAGATAGGTATTGCGAACTCTAAATAGATTTTGCGAAAATATCGTAGGTATTGCGGAACTTGAAGGAATGGTTGGCATTCTAAACAATGAGTAATTATTGGTTGAACGAAAATCACGGGATATTCATTAACATTGGAGTAACAATATTCATTCCGTTTTTTTTTGCAATTACCTACATTTAATTGAAATGAAGAGTGATGGTAGAGTTGATCTAATTTGGGTTACAATCATCATGCAAACAAATATAAATAATTAAAAATATTGTGTTTTATAGGGGGACAGGTTCCAAAAAAAAAAAAAATAAAATAAATTATAAATATATATAGGTATATTTATAATAAATAGTTGGTATTGAGTTAAATTCATTAAAAATTTTAAACAAAAAATGGCGGAAAAAAGGAAAGTGGATGCGACGGAATTAGAAGCTAAAGAAATACCGTCGGGAGATGAATTACGGGAGATATTTAGACGTTCAAAGAGGTCTAAGTTACGAGTCGAGGATATGATAGAAGTCGTTCAGCCAGAGGGGGAGACCGACACAAAATCGGAGGAACAGGGCGAAAATAAGCGAGAGTGTGAAGAGAGACTCACACATGATATGTTACAGGAAAAACCCGAGGAAAAGGAACAAGAAAAGTTAACGAAGTAAAAGGAAAAATAAAAAAAAAAAAAATAAAATAAAAAATATAGAAAAACGAGAAAATTGAAAAAAAAAAAAATAAGTAAATAAATAGAATAAGGAAGGCAACATAATTTACATGAGGTAATTTAGGAAATTAAAATAGAGATTATAAGGTTGTCGCTTAATAAGATAAAAATATAAACATTAACCAGGCGACACTCGGAAAATAAAGAAAATGGTTGGGAAACGTGGAACAAGTAGGCGAGCCCAGGCTTTAGTGACAGCAATCGGGGAAAATGTCACAACCGAGACTTCAACAATAAACATAGGAGATATAACTACAATAATTCAGGCAGCTTTGGCACCGCTCGTCAATAAGATGCAAGAACTCGAGAAACAATTGGAAAGCCCAGCAACAGTGGCGGTGATAGGAGAGGATAGTGCGCCGAAAAGCGTTCTCCAAGTAGTGGAAATGTTACCACAGCAGGAACGACCATCATTCTCCGGTGGAAATCAAAATCCCATTAGTTTCCTGGAAGATTTAAAAGAATACACTAGAAAAGTGAAACGAACGGATCCATTAGTCGTCGTACGGGAAAATTTGAAAGGGGAAGCTAAATCGTGGGCAAAATTGTACAATAAACGATGGGAGACTATGTTAGATTTCGAACGAGATTTTTTAGCTACCTATTGGGGAGACATAAAGAAAAATGAAGTTCGCCGTCGTCTTGCAGAAGGGGTATATGATGCCAAGAAAAATATATCCATGCTTACTCATTTCGCAAACTATTGGGAGCTAGCGAAGGCTTTAAAGATTACTGACACACCGTTGGGCATAGTTGACGAGATTATGAGACATTATCCGAAGGAAATTCAATCGCTATGGTTTTCGGGGCAATCAGGAGATGAGATTGTCGCCGCTGAGTTTCTACGAAAACTAGATACAATGGTATGTACACCAGAAGAACGGAACATGAAGAAGAGGAGTGGGGAGGAATCCAGCAAGAAGGACAAATACCGTGACCGTTACCACGCCATAAAAAGGAGGATACACGCAATTGAAAGTGTGGGCGAAAACGCTAGTTGCAGCAAGTGCACCGAAGTTAACAGCTCACCAAAAGAAAATTCTACAATAACTACAGCCGGGAAGGAGCTAATGGTCGCAGCCAACTCGGGAGATAAAAGGAGATTATAGCGCTTTACATTTAGCTAGATATTACACAAGTAATAAGAAACAAAAATCAGGTTTACAATTAGTGGAAGTCAACGAATAGAGTGCGAAGTTTACAAATATTTGTAAATGTTAATAAATAAATAAACGATTGAGAAATACAAATAAAAATATGTTAGGGTACATTATAATTGGGGAGGGGGAAGAAAGAAAATTACTAAAATATTAGATTATCAGATTGCTTGCGAGGGGCGGATCGTCGTTAAGTCTTTGAGGGTGAGTGGACAAGTTCTTAATAAGCGACAATCATATTCAATTATTGAAATAGAGTAAGGCAAATAAATTCGTTAATTTTGATTTTCTAGTTGAAAAAAAAAAATTTTACTTTTTTTTATGTGTTAGTGAGAAAAAAAAAAAAAAAAAAAATGTTAGATAAGTAAGAACACTCAAAAGGAGAGAAATTGGAGATATTATATGGCACACAAAAGGGACATTTTGAATAAAAATAAACAATGCTTAGGGATTGTTTTTTGAAATATTGAAATAAGAAAGTTTATCTATAGATATAGGGTAGACATTAAGTATAGAGATAAAAAGGTAACATTTGAATTAAGGTATAAATAGTTTAGATTTCAAAAAAAAAAAAAAAGGAAAAAAAAGGGAACGCTGAACCAATTTGAGGATAATAAAGAACATTTATAAAAATTTAAATATTAGAGTGGACAACACTTAGGCTAGAACAACTTTGGATGAATTAAGAAATTACAATTAGAAATTAAGAATTATAAAATAAAGTTTAAATAAATAAAGAAAAAAAAAAAAAATGCTGGAAAATTTATATGAAACATGTATACCACTGATTGTCGGATTGGGTGAGGTCGTGCGAAAACACACATTTCACAAAAATATTCATATTTACAAAACAAAAAACAATTAATTGCACACCAAGAGACCACCCGCTTTTCAGTTGTTCGAAAGGCCGCGAGATTGTAAACAATCTTTACTTAAATCATTGTAAGGGAGGTCTTAGTCCAATTTGGTTGGGGACCACCAAAACACGCGAGTCGAGGGGCGTGTTCCAGCAAAAAGAAATTAATTTTGAATCTATCAAAATTAAAGAAAATTTCATAAAGTAAAATCTACGCGAAAAGAAAATAAAGAATACAATGAGATTCAAATTCAAGATTGTTAACAATCCGAACAGAATGAGGAGGGGGAGATAGGAAGTAATAGGATGCGGAGAAGAGATAGGGGATAACAAAATGAGGAGGGGGAGATAGGAAGTAATGGGATGCGGAGAAGAGATAGGGGATAACAAAATGAGGAGGGGGAGATAGGAAGTAATAGGATACGAAAAAGAGATAGGGGATAACAGAATGAGGAGGGGGAGATAGGAAGTAATATGACACGGAGTAGAGATAGGGGATAACCAAATGAGGAGGGGAAGATAGCTAGTCTAAATTTGAACACAATTTCGGTGTCTAACGAAAAAAAAAAAAAAAAAAAAAAAAAAAAAAAAAAAAAAAAAAAAAAAAAAAAAAAAAAAAAAAAAAGGAAAAAAAAAAAAAAAAAAAGAAGAGGACATTAAAATAAAATACAACGTTAGCCACAGCAAATTGAGTTCAGAGGAGGGAACTGTGATGAATTGCATTGATCAACAGTGAAAAATAAGAAAATATCGTAGCTTCCCACTTTAATTTAAAAAGAAAATATCAATTACTTATAAAACGGACACGTCTACGACATCTATCGGATTAGAGTAAAGTGAATTCATATTTACGGTAGGGATCTATAATTAGACAAAGTGAGACGAGTATTGATAAAAAAATCACAGATGGTATCAACAAATAATCAGGGACAGGGACTCCCCAATATACTTTAGACGTGATATATTGACAGCCAATTGAATTGCAGCAAAAGCGATTAAAAACCAATTCAGCCTATCAACGGGAAGAGGGCCGAACCCATTTTTAGAACAAAGGAACGACCTTTGGACTTAGCAATTAGGGATGTAATTAATGAGTTTGACGTTCCCACCAAACCGAGAGGTGAATAAACTCCATGGGAAGAAATAATCTGTTCAGGGACAAAAGTACGGTGACCCCAAGAAATGTTATCATTAACCGGTACGTTCCAGGGATCAGAAACCCTAGTTCTCGAACGCATTAAAGCATATAAGGTGCGGAAAAAAAGATACACGTAAACACGATGCAAAAGTTTAAGTGAAAGATTGCAAAGCAAGTGACGAAAACGTATTGTAAGATGTTAGGGAGATTTCCATCTATAATACGATTGTTTGTGACGACCGGAGATGATCGATTCGAGGGAAAACGTGCTAAAGGAAATGGAAATGTTGAAAAAACAATGGAAAATTATTGTTATCAATTTTAGACGGAGCTAGGATATTACGATGAAAGATTTAGGGAGGAAACGTCAAAAAAAAAATGAGAGTTTTAAAGAATAGGCGAGGGTACATTTCAGATGTCTAGAGCAGTAACAAGTGTTAGAGAAGAAGATAGAGTGCAGTACGGAGGGGAGTGGAAAATGCTGAAAACATTGCGATAGAAAAACTCAGGAAAAGGAGTCATTTTACGTAATTAAAATGGAGGTTATAGAGTAACATAGTACGCGATTGCAGATAAAAAATGAGGCATTACAATGGTTGTCGATCCCAGATGTATTTTGTTGTGATAAACAAGGAATATTCGAACATGAAAATTGTTTATATAAGGGCAATTAGTCGTTAAAAAGGTAATAAAAATTATCATGGGTCTTATGAAATATTTACGTTAGAGAATTCTCATAAAAGTTAACGACACTGAAATAAAAAAGGATTTATTGCCAGGTGGGTACAGGAACTAATGTATACAACTGTCAAGACATATAGTTTATGGGATTTTGCGTAAGAACGGGACAAAATTTGGAAGGCGTTCTCTATGAAGCAATAAAAATGACAAAAATTTAAGGGCCGAAGTGGGGGTATCCCCTATAAAGATGTTAAAAAATGATATATTTATTAATAACAAATAGAAAATGAAATTTTCCAAGAGGCAGCAAACATCAAAAAACGATATGGTTATATCAGGGAAGTACGGGGAAGTGAGGGGAAAGGAGATACGGCAGAGAAAAACAAAGGAAATCTTAGATTAACAGTGAATAAAATAAATACGGCTTGAAATATAAAAATCTATAGAGATATGAACAATAGCGTAAGAATAAATAAGGAAATTCATGGAAAGAGTGTCGTGAATAAAAGAAAATTCGAGAAAAAAAATGGAAAATTCAAATATACGACGTAAATAGAGAAAATTCGGTTTTAAATGGAAAGGTTCATATAGAATACAGAAAAACTCGAGGAAAAATAATAAAATAAAAATGAACAATTTGCGAGAAAGGCTTCGACATGAAGATATCTCTGATAGGCGAATTTGGGGACAGATTTGGAACATATGGTAGATGCCGTACGCACGGACATGTTACGAAATATATGAAAATAGAACTTTAAAATTATTAAATTCAAGCTAGTTTTGTATGAACAACAGGACAAAGGAAGTTGGGCCATTAAACATGGATCTTACTAAATCCGGATCTTGTAAGTATGGAAGTACGAGACAGAATTTAATGTATCAAACGCAAAACGTACAAAGAGACCGCATTCGACAATAATGGGGAGGTTTCAAGAAATTACGAGTTGATAGTAATTAGATTGGTTTATTATAGGAGATTCAGATACGATCTTTTGGACCTGAGAGGGGTATAAAAGTCTAGACAAATGCCAGTTGAGGACAGTCTACGGTCGTGGTCGAAAAGTTTGTAACTTCGCGGAACGTGACGAAACGGTGGGTGACTTAAAGTTAAAAAAATTCTAAGTGATAATTATTTTGATACTTAGAAAAATTTCACATTCTATTCAGTGATCTACAGGAAAAATACTTTGCAGTTAGAGTCAGTGAAAAATAAAAATAAAGCCAACGCATTAATTACTTGTGAAAAATAAAAGTGCTCGTGATAAATACAATTTGTTTTAGTGGAAAATTCGGATTTTATAATCACTTAATATCGTATTTTTAAACTTAGAAATTTCGCGTTTAATGTTAGTGCAATAAATAACTGAAGTGATGTGATAATTTAGCGTGACGAAGTTATAATTAAATACGTGTGTTCAATCTAAGTGAAAGTGTTCTAACAAATAATAAATATTTAAATTAATTATCTTAAATAATAATAATAAAACAAAATAATAGTTTATTAATACATAAAAGTTCGGAGGGATAAAAATTTAATTTAACGACAATTTACCATCTCTAAATTAATCGTGAAGTAACTATCATTTAAAGTGTTATCTAACCAACGAGTTTTGAGATAAAATACAGTTTAGAACGATAGAGTTCATGCATCATTTTAATTAATTAGATTAAATGAAAAAAAAAAAATTGAAGTCAAAAAGATTTAATTAAATTTAGGAAAATAAAAATTAATTTAGGAAAATTGCAGCAAGGTTACCGTGTATTTCCCGGTCGGAAAAAACCTTGGTAGGGGTAAGTCTTTTCCGTTATAAAATTTTACAGATTCCAAGGAGAAAGCGGAATGGAGCAAACATTGGTATTTGGATTAATTATTTGACCAAGATATTACTCGCTTAATATGTGATATGTAACTATATTAAAATATTATAAGTATAATGAGTATATTTTATATATTTATATATGTATGTATATAAACATATATATATGTAATTTTGTTCCCAAGAAAAAATTTAATCAAAAAGGAAAACACTTATATAAAAAGAGGAAAAAAGGGTATCGATTCCTACCTCTGAATTCACCAATAACTATTAAAAGTAGTTATGTGTGATAAATTTACAAATCAATATTTTATATTTAATGTTATGTATGTATTAATATAATTTCAGAAAATCCAGAGCATTTGAAATAAGTTATGATATTAGAAATTATTTCAATCATAAAATTTATGTATGTACATATCAATATTATAAATTATTTATTGAGACAAAGTATATATAAATGAATAAATATGTATACGTAATCGGGTATCAGACTAGACAATTGCGCTAAGTACATCATTATCAAACAAAGAAAAAATTTTAGAGTCATCTCACACGTCTCCGGAATGTCTAAAGTAAACATACCTCATACGCTTGAATCTAGGTCACGAGGCCGTAGAGAATGTTTACAAAGCTCAAATTGTTTACAAAATAATTCGGTCACTGGGGCACTAGTTCGAATACAGTAAAAAGAAAAAAAAAAAAAATGACCTTGATTAGTGGATATCGTACTTAGGTATTAACTTCTAGGAACGGGATAAAATTATTATATTGCGCAATTATTAGGAGCAAAAAGAAAAAAAAAAAAATTTAAACACTATTTTTAATTTGAACGTAAAGAGGTATCTACAGACCTAAGCAATCGAAAATTAACAGATTTATTATAGCAGTTCGAAAGGGTGTATTGAAGATTTACATGAAACAGTTGATAAATCACGGGATAGTAAAAAGGGGTGTATTGAAGATTTACATGAAACAGCTGATAAAGCACGGGATAGTTCAATAGGGTGTATTGAAGACTTACATGAAACAGTTGAAAAATCACGGGATAGCTTAATAAGGGGTAATGAGGATTTACATGATTCAATTGAGAATCACGGGATAGCAAGAATTTATCAAAAGTTGAACATTGGAGGGGAGGGAAAGAAAAGAAAAAAAAATACAGTTCAACCAACAGAAGGCAGTGTTCGCTTCTGTAACAAGGACCATTAATCAAACCATAGAGATGGCGGATCTCTCAAACAAAACCGTCAACAAAACCAAACAAAAGCTTGGAGTTATGGCGAATCTCCAGAACACATCGCCAGATAAGATCTTAATGTACTAATATATATTTATATTTCACACTATTCTTAGGTATATATTCGGTATCAATCTGAAAATTTCGCAGAATTTGATGGGCGAGATCCGAGCTCGGGATGCGTTGCAAGTAGTTTCGCATTGCGAGTTATAAACCTTCCCAAAACGTATGTTTACATATATATCTTTTTATGTACTGTTCATTGAATGAAACGAACTCACTTACAATTAGTGCTTTAGGCCTGTCGGGTCACTCTCGTCTCATTTCTTGAACGTGGAGGGAGGATTCACGACCCGTAACTCCACACAAACCCGTGAGTATATGATTGCATATAGGACGAAACCGGTTCGCCCTAAGTAAATAGTAAACTTTGGAGGAGTAGGAATTTGGAGGTATCTGGGCTTGGGGGAAGACCTGAAGGCAGTGCATGATGGCGAAGGAAGGTCAATTGGGACGCGATAACTTAGGTATCAATCAATTGAACCGTGCCAAAAGACTGTGCGAATTTTGGGTTGACTTCTGATCACCCTGCTTACTTGATGGAGGCAGGAGCCAAATTTTGCCAGAAAAAGGGTTATTCTGAGTTCGTCAAATATGCAATTAACTAATTACATTAACCTACTAAATCCATCTTTATATGTACCTTATAGCAGCCGAATCTAAACGGAGGGGCGCCCAGCAGATACGAGATACAATCATAATCAAATTTACTAACATTTAACCATTTGAGTTATATTTAATTATCTGTTCAATTAGTCATGTGTAGTTTCGATTAGTATTGCTTATTCATGAATTCATTAGGATGTAGGGAATCATAATAAACGTCAAAGGGAAGTTAGTTCATTTAGAGAAATTACTTAAGGTTAAATTTGCAAGAGAGAGACCAATACAGTTTGAAATTCAACACTCTGTTTAGAATCAAGAGGGTTACCACAAAATTTAAAGTAATTAAAGTTCTATATCATAAATCAAAAAATTACACAACGTTTGATGGAGTTTAATTACAACCTAAATACGAAAATATTTACGTTCAAAGTCGTAAATAACGTATTTATTAGTTAAGTACATATATCGCTAAAGGTATGTAGTACAAGGGAGCTTTAAGTAGCTTTCTGTAGTTATCAGAGGAAATAAGGGTCCAATATTATAAAGGCTTGTGTGACGTAGGGGAGGAATTTTCCATCCCTACCACACATATGCAAAGCCTTAAGAATTTAAATATCGATCAGAGCCAAGAGAAAAGGCGAGAATATTACAACTGTCTTGCCGATGAAAGGAGAGTTAAATAAGTATGAAAAGACGAAACATTACGACTGGTGCCAAGTGCCCAGGAGTAAATAAAATACAAAAAAAAATAAGAGTTTAGAGAAAAGACAAACATCACACTGATTATTAGGGATTTGGGTTTTTATGAGACGATGTATGAATGTGAGTGAGGCAAAGAGTGTGTGCCAAGACCGAATTAGTTAGTTAGTTAGTTAGGGTTTTTGCTTTAACAGCTTTCTTTATTTCGAGTGCTTCTAAATTATTTAGTCTGTTACCATGACCATTTCTATGCCAGTTAGGTTAGGTTGGGTTGTGGTGCCGTGTATTTCGAAATAAATAAATATCTTTGTATTATGTCCTCCATGTTTCTTCAATAAATTATTGTCCTCGTAAACAGCAAAATATATAATATTATGCAATAACTTCATGTACGTACTTTAAACGTTTAAGCCTTTACGTAATTAGTAATTACGTAATTGAAGTAAGTTATGCAACCGTACAACCTCTTACTCAGCTGCCCTCTGTAGATATTAGTCCAACCTACGCTCCATAGATATTAGTCACCTCTGGGACCGTCATAGATATCGTCCGACCTTAGCTCTGTAGATATTAGTCCACACTCTGAAGTTCGTAGATATTAGTCCAACATATGAGCTTTAGATATTCGTCCGACATACAGGCTGTAGATATTAGTATCTGGAGTCGCCGAGAGGACGGACCGCCAATAAACTCAGTCTTGGCAAACACTCCTTGATTCATACATCGTCTCATAAATACTCTTATATTATTTTGACTCTTGATATGGCCCGACTCGAGTATTTGGTTCCCTTGGTCGCGTAATGCTTCCTCGGGCATCCCCGACTTCTTCTACCAAACTTCTAAACTTCACTAATTTCACTTTTAAACTAGTCCCAAAGAGAGCCCCTCTTATTTAAAAGGGCGTCTTGTTTGAAAACGAAAAAGATAGAAGATGATAGAACGAAGACGTTACGTACAATCTCTCGCTGAGACTATTATATGTTATTTTTAAAACTTGTTTTTGTGCAAGCATTTGAATGAAAATATAATTAAAAACTTTGTAAAGCGCCTTTGAGGTGATTGCATTTTCACAACCCGAAAGCCATTGTCAAACAGGTATCAAATTGCATTTGATTAAAATCTATAAAAAAAGAAGAAACATTTTATAACAACACCACGGGGTTTTCACTCACGGTTTTCATACGAGTAGGTATACTTTATTCGTGCCCAACCAATTTAATTATATCACGGCATAGGTATGCATAACTGAACAGCATGAGTTACAAATTACAAAATATCACATTTCTGTTGTAATCTTAAAGAATTAATTTAGCATTTTTTTATACTAACAAATTCGAAAATATGTCTCACCTTTCTCTTATATTATTGTATGCACCACTTGTTATTTATTTATTTGCACATACACAATAAATCGTGATCGCTTAAATACTGCTTACCTTTTTTGTATCTATTTTTTTTTTTTTTTTTTACATGAGCTCCACACAGGAGGCGCTGAGGAAAATAATTTTCCTCAGGGCCTATGTCATCTTTGGGGATGCTGTGTGGAGGGTTTTTTTAGGAAAAGGAAGGAGAGGAGAGTTCTGGGAAGGAAAAGGGTTTAAGGGGTGGGTAGAAATCTGGGGTTCAGTGTGTCTTGGTCATCCGTCTCCAAGACCTAGACAAACCTCACCCCAAGAACCCGGTTGGTTTATGTTCGTAAATTTTATGGCCATCTATTAGTTAAAAATAACTGAAACTCTTGATACGTTACCGTTTAAATAATTTATTATAATTTTTTTATTTTTATTTTAACTTTATGAGTAAAACCTCAAATTGTAATATTTAATTAAATGAAGACAATATAAGCGAAACTCAATCGAAAATCTGAAAACAGAAAAATCAGAAAAAGATATTGACACATCTGGGACACGAACCCAGGACCTCTCGCTTACCGGGCGAACGCGCTAACCACTGCGCCACCGTGTACATAAAGATAGCAGCCAATAGTATATGCGTTAAGAAAAATGAAGATAGTGTGGGTGGTTCTTAGTCGAAGTATGATACAGTTAAAAGTGACCGAATTGGATATCGACACGGTGGCGCAGTGGTTAGCGCGTTCGCCCGGTAAGCGAGAGGTCCTGGGTTCTTGTCCCAGATGTGTCAATATCTTTTTCTGATTTTTCTGTTTTCAGATTTTCGATTGAGTTTCGCTTATATTGTCTTCATTTAATTAAATTTATTATAAGTTATTGATATCTTACAAGTTGAAATTTAAGTTTTCTTAGTTCACGTGGGAGTTTTTGCCAAACTTTACGTCATAATTCTCACAAAGCTGATAATGTTGCTGAACTAAAAGTAAGTTGATTCGAATGGGTGTTTTCAGGAATTAGTGTTTCGAATAAGCAAAGAGTCTATTTTTCAATTGCTTTAAATACGAGTATTAAATTCTGCAAGATGCAAAGTTCATTTTAAAAGCCCAGCAGTGTTAAAATATCAAATAATTATTTATGTACGAAGTCGGTAGTTCTAATTAATTACCTTGGGTTATTAAATGTTTAAACAGTCGATACGAAACTGATTTTCAATACTATTAAAAATGATAGTTGTTGTGTTTGTAAATTCCTTTTATGTTGACGTGATAACTCGTGTCCTACTGTTGGCATCGAAGGTTAAACTACGCATAACATTGGACAAGAACTGCCTATTCACTGAGGAATTAATGTTACCTACTCGCAATATAATCGGCCATGCATTATAACAATAAAAATAAGATGCAGTATTCATGTTATTATTACGTACTAGTCAGGAATATCGTAATGCATGAATCGCATGCACGTTACATGAAAGTAAGTTTAACGTATAATCGTCGATTAGCACTTCATCTGTCAGTTATGACATCGTTTGCCGTTTTCAATAAAAAGAAGTTATAAAACTGTTTATTCGATGTTAATATGTGATCCACAAAAAAGGAAAACATTTTTAATAGGTAAGTTTATACGTGAAGGAATGTACTCGTATATAATATTCTTTCATACTGGCATGTGTCTTGATTGAAAGATCTGTTGATATCTTACATTGGTATTTAAAATGATATGGAACATAAGTTTTAATAATATCTTTAGAGTTGCAAATGACAGTAGTTATGAAAAACTGCGGTTTCCTGGGGTCTTTGTAACAGGAAAACACCACATGGTGCCGACATAACAGAATCACATACATAACATGCGCAGTGTTTACAGCTATCAAATAATTATATAAATCTTGTATTTTTAATTTTATTAAAGAATACATTCTTAAGGTGTTGTTGTTTTCAAATAAAAGATTGTTTGACATTTTGAAATAGATTTTATTTCAATATTTCTTTTTTTGAGAGTTTATTTCAATAGCATATACTTCAATAGTAAACAACTGGTGATCCTGTAAAAATCGCAAGTGCGCCTCACTGTTGAGTTTGGCAGCCACTGGTCTGGCTACAAAATTCACGAAAAAAACCCCTTGATTCTGTGCAAAAACGTGGCGCTCCGTTTGATAGATTTCCCTATCTTATCAAGCGGATTGCAATCTTTAGAGCACAGGTGTCAGATAGATATGCTATACTTGTTCTACCGGTATTACAATGAAAGATGCTCTGAGGAACTAGCGACATTGATCCTTTCGGCATTGCATAGCCGGAAAACACGCCAAACGCGCGCTCAACACACATACACGGTTGACATTTGTCTCATGAGAACGGGCCGCTTCTACGACTCGTTCTTGAGTTCAACAGCTCGGTTGTGGAATGTCTTTCCGGCCTCTGTGTCTTCAAGATCCATATTCACTCCTTCCTCTCCTTAAAAAGACCCCCCACACAGCATCTCCAAAGATGACGTAGGACCTGAGAAAATTTGTTTTCCTCAGGGTCTCCTGTGTGGAGTCAGTGTAAAAATAAACAACATTTTTTTAATCAAGAACAACAAAATTTGCAAGTATTATTATTATTATTCCCTTTGTAACAAATTATTTTTTACTAAGTACGTTAAAAAAAGTATATTTATATTGTAATTTCGAAGAAAGATTTCATTAGAATATGTTGAATTGTTCTTAATGGCTATTAGAAGTTTAGAAGGCGATGGCGAATTTCCCATTGTTCGATTGTTAAGGTCAGCTCGAGGTTTGTTTGTTTTATAAATTTCGAGGAAAAACAATGATCTTGTAAATAATATGGTCATTATCAGATGGGATAGTACATAATTGAATGAATGTATGTAATTGAATTTGTAATTGGCAACTCGGTCAAGGTCGGACTTATTTCAAAAAGGAGCATTATAAAATGCTAATTTAAGTGGCCAATGTCTTGACGGTAAGGAATGTGGTAGATTTTCCTTTTAGCAAAATAATTATCTATCAGTACCTAGAACATAATAGCACATTTACATCGAATACAGAATTTGGAAACTACACTCAAAAGTTACATAATTTTATTATTTTTGTTAATGTTCTAAAATTATAAGAGCTAATTTAAATATTAATAAGACAACATGCACCTATTCCACGATTTCATACACTAGCAAACAAATTCACCTCAAGTATCGATGTATTTAATACAAACTTACCATTATTTAAGAAACACTTGAACGATATTTTTTATGTAGTATAGTTTGATATTTAGGGAGAATCACATAGCACATTGCATATATTTGTGTATTTTTATATTTATCGACAATATAAAAACCTGTTGCCGTTTTCTTTTCTTTTTTATGTAAGTACTGTGATATTTGATTTGAGTTGTCAAGAATTGTTTTTTATGTAAATTTTGTAAATACACAATGTATATTATTTTATGCCATCTGCAACTTTAAAAACTTTCTCTTGTATTGTAATGCATTATTTTTACTAAAATGTATCTTTATACCTTCCTTTCACGTGATATTTACTTTTTCAAGTTCATCTTTTTTATTGTTCAACTTTGTCTCTGTATTATGAACTTATATGTAAAAGCCCATCAGGGCGTTGAAATATCAATAAATAAAATAAATAAATAAATTAAAATTAAAATTCAAAAGCTTTTAAATTAAATAATGTGGGTACAAAATGTAGCTAGATAGTTTGGTTTATGTTGTGGGTCATAGATATTATAATGAGGGTATTGGTGTTGAGGGACGTACTTCACTTACTTTAACTAATGATTCCTGACATTATTAAAAATGTAATAGTACCTATATGTAAAAAAATGTAATTGAAATTTTTTCTCCACTGAAATTTTTCTTGTTTTTTTTTACAATTTTACAATTTTACAATTTTAAAAACAATTAGGTATTGGACAGTTAGGACCGGGTTAAGGGTTTGTTTGGTTACTCGGCTGATTGACCAAAAGTTTGAAGAGGTGGGGTTTTGAAGAGAAAAAAAAACAAAAGTCACCGGAGACCAAAATTTTGTTTAAATTTTTTACTCCTTATAATGTCATTGATTAAAGTAAGCCGAGTATGTCTTTTAACACCCTGTATGCATATTAAATTATATTTTGAAGAGCCTTACTGGACAACGTAAATAGGTACTTTATGTTGTCCAGTAAGGACAACATTAAGTACCTATTATATTTATATCATACTATAAATAAATTTAAAAAATGGCAATTGAAGTTATAAACAACATTATTTAACTGCCAATTTTTTTACTTACAATAGATTTTTTTTGTCGTTTTGTCATAAAATACCCCGAATTGAGTTTTATGTTTGCAAAAATGCAATAAATTCTATTTTGAAATGTAAATTATCATATTTTATGATAAAGCTATGTAAAAAATCACCAGTAAATAAAGATATTTTTTTAGAAACTTGCTTTAGGTAGGGCCCCTCAAATATTTATAATGGCATTTTAAACGGGTACTTCTTTCTATTGTGCTATTTTAAAACCACTCTAAATTATTGCCATAATATTTTGTGTTTATTTAAGTTCATTTCAATTATATTGTCAGGAAGGTTTTTATCTTAAGGGGGACACATAAAACGGAAGAAACAAAAGTAGAAACTAACAATGCCACATCCGGTTACCTACCCAGTACACAGGCGCCACCTGTCGGCAATATTATGCTACCATATTTTATTCAAGCGAATTTCGAAGTAAAGCGTTTTTTTTTTATTCAGTTTTCCACCTGTTGCTGTTAAAAATGTCTAAACCATATTTCGAGGTTATAATTATTAAAAATCATTTTTAACATATTATTTCAAAACTTCAATAAAATGATCAGACTCAAATAAATTTGTAAAATCTTACAAGATTTACTTGAATTATGACTTTAACATTTTGCAAACCTGAATATAGCATTCGTTGACAGCTAATCCCAGATATAAAATTAAATAATAATTTGTCGATTCTAATAAACACCTGCTCTTACGAGTAGGAGAATCTTCAACTTATAAGGTCAAGGAAAAATCGCCAAAAACCTGTGCAAATAAAACTTCATTCAAACGCCCACACACTTGTTATATTCGAGATAACACGACATTTTTACTACTGTGTTTTATGTAACGTTATAAAATCTTTAGAAATAATTATTTTGTCCACTCAAATTGAATCAACTCCCACAAAATTGTAAATTGTAAAGTGCAAATTAATCATGCCTTGGTCGTTATTTTTCCACCGGTCTATTTAAGTGTACTTTTTACGGGACCCATAAAAGTACTTTTACAATGTAATGCCTACTTAACCTAACCCGATTTTCTAATCAAATTACCGCTTAATTGACCCGGAAAGGGCGCATCTGTTACGATGTCGAGTTACGTAAAGATGTATCCATACAACGTATTTAGATTAAAAATATAAGCGAAATTGGACGGAATATTCGTACTGCCATGAATTGAAAACTGTACGAACAAAAAAATATTTGGAAACATCTAGACAAAAAATTTGAAATTATGTACAAGTGGGTATTTATGAAGATTCACTCTATTCTAACTGCCCTAGTGAAATATACACATACTTCGATGTTTGCACAATGTGAATTTTTGTACAAGTGGGTATTTATAAAGATTCAATCTATTCTAACTGCCCTAGTGAAATATACACATACTTCGATGTTTGCACAATGTGAATTTTTGTACAAGTGGGTATTTATAAAGATTCAATCTATTCTAACTGCCCTAGTGAAATATACACATACTTCGATGTTTGCACAATGTGAAATTTTGTACAAGTGGGTATTTATAAAGATTCAATCTATTCTAACTGCCCTAGTGAAATATACACATACTTCGATGTTTGCACAATGTGAAATTTTGTACAAGTGGGTATTTATAAAGATTCAATCTATTCTAACTGCCCTAGTGAAATATACACATACTTCGATGTTTGCATAATGTGAATTTTTGTACAAGTGGGTATTTATAAAGATTTAATCTATTCTAACTGCCCTAGTGAAATATGCACATACTTCGATGTTTGCACAATGCGATTTTTTGTACAAGTGGGTATTTATAAAGATTCAATCTATTCTAATTGCCCTAGTGAAATATACACATACTTCGATGTTTGCACAATGTGAATTTTTACTAGTATATTTTGTGTATATCTACATGAGTAACATAATTTGGGAGGTAGATATGGGTACAGCCGCCCCGGAAACCAACTCCTGCCATAGATCACCCCAAGTGGTTGCTACGTTTGCTGACTTAGCAGGGGTGCTTGGATTCATGGGGTGAGGTTTGTATGAGACAATGCGTTTATCTAAGAGAGATCTATCCTAGACCTCTCCAGCTGAACTCTATCGGCCCATCGCCTTTCACCAGTGGGAGGGATGGATTTATATGTCCGTCACTCCCAGATACATTGATCCCCAGAGTTCCTACAAACCCCTCATATCATTTTCCTGCCCAGAACTTCATCTCTTTCATTTCCCAAAAAAGACTCCACACAGCATCCCCAAAGATGACATAGGCCCTTAGGGATTTTTTCCTCGGGGTCTCTTGTGTAGAGCTAATGTAAGAAAAATGTTTTTACCAAACAGAAAAAAAAATATTGATGGGAACAAGTATTAATGATATTTTGTGAAAAAGCAATAAAACATTAATTTATTGCAGCATCTGTTAAAACCATCGACCAAATTGGTCGAAGGTTAAAATCTTTAGATTTATATTTGATTTGTTTTGACCCTGATTTTAACTACAATAATTTTAAGGGTTGAATCATCACATATTCTTAGAAATCATCGTAAAATCATCAACTTCAAAGAAGTCCGAGAGATGACGATGACCGTCTAGCTTTTGATTGAGTAATCGTGTAAAGGAGTACCGCTGATAGCTCCGTTGTTCCCCTTCTTTCTCACAAACGCCGCAAATAACAGAAAGAGAGGTTTCAACTGAGATCTCCGCGGTAGAACCATACTTATGCATTTTATGGTAAAATTAGAAGATTGCCTTTAAAACTGTATATTCTCTGTCAGTGACAACCAGGTAAAGGCTTACTATGTGATTACTTTAAGGTTAGAAGTCATCTAAAGCAGCAATGATAATAATTAGAAATTATTTTCAACGCTATTAAGCTCTATGAAGAGCGCATGACACAATCTAAATATTAGCAACTGGAAACTTAACAACTTTTCGATAATTTCTCAGGTAACAGGATAAGTTACGCAGTGGGCAGCATTTTTCTATTCACAGAAGTAATAGTAACCTACTCTATTTGCTTCAAAAGGCTAGATATTTGGCATGACTTATATTCAAAAGACACGTAATGTAAGATACTTTCGTTTGTACTTCGTGAATTTATGAAGCTTAAGATACGTATTATATAGGTATTTAAAAGTGAATATGGAGAGAAAAAAAAACAGAACATGGAATGTCTCCGTTCTACTAATAATCTGAAAGGTGCAAAGGCGAAGCTTAAAATAAAATCACTATTTTCGATTAATCTTTACTACGAATCAGTGTATATTATAAATATAAAAAAATTTGCTTAGTTTAAATTAAAGCTTTTCCTATCGTTTCGCTTGAGTAGAAACAAAATAAAATTATTAATTACTTTATAAAATCGTTTCCATTTATTAACCTTTTTTCTTTCTTATAAAATTATCACTAAATAAATAAAAACCAGCTTCGCGTTAAAATCGACCGTTTGTCAAGCGATTTTGGTGCATATTACCTAAATTCATGATGATATAAGTAGGTATACTAAGAATATACACATGTGTATTCCTCTTACTGAAAACACCAATTCACGACAAATAACTCTTACTTTAGTGAAATCGTCATCTTTCTGATGTCTGTTGGTTGAAGGGATCAAAACCCTGTCCAGATGCTATGTTCGAAGAAAGAGCTTCCACAAGAACTAAATCTAAAATAGGTCGCTTTTAAATATTGTAGAATTTTTCATTTTATACGTTACAAATATTAATGCTATTATACCATAATAATCTAATCGTATAAAATTCTTTTGGACATACATTTCTCGGGAATTCAGTTCATCGATAAGTCAATTGATTTATCGTTTCAATGCGAGTATTGTAATTGATCAGATGGCGAGTGTTTATTGAATTCGTAATTGAATTTTAAATATATGGCATCAGATCTAGATATGTTGTCAGCAAGTAGTTCACTAGTTTTTAAACCGTAAATTGTGTTGAATGAGAGTTGTAGGTTAGAGAGTATTGTAATTTATAGTCATATACGGTATTGGGTTGATTTCCAATATCTAATTATAAATTTGAATACTGAATTAGTTTTGAGAGTAAAAAGGCTCTACGCGTTTTTTTTAATGAATATTGAAGTGCAAAAAACTTTAAAGAGATACCCTTAATTATGTTAATACAAATAATATCAAAGGGCATACCGCAGCATCCATATGGTTATTTAAAAAAGCTTTTCATCTCTGTGTATCATTAAGGTGATTCACTACTAAGTAATGCAAAAACATGTGTTTTTGGTTTGAAAATTAATTCCCCTAGAAATATTTTAGATGCTCCGAGTAGAACACATATTTGCCTTTGAAATAATCATGAGTATTTAAATAATGAGTATTTTTTACTGTTTTTATAGCCCAGTTAAAAAAGAGTATCAGACTTCTAAAAACTGTTTTAAAGTTCAAAATATCCTATTTACGAACCGGTTGTGGTTTTGTTGGATAATGTGTGAAATTAAATTCTTTAGAAAATCGTCGTAAAACATTTGAATATTTGTGTGAACTTCGCAAAATAAAATAAATAGTTAAATCATAAATATCTCGGAGTTAATTTTTTTAATTCACTACCTGAAAAAATCAGAAACATGGACAGTAACTTAAAAAAATTTAAAACTCAACTTAAAAATTATACCGAAAATTTAAACTGAATTAAAAATAATAAATTGAACCAATGTAATAACACCCCCCATACAAACAAGCCCTGCTTATTTATGGGGGTACATCAAATACATGTATTATGTAAGTAATTATTGTGTAAAATTTATTATATTTTATGTATCTTTTTGTAAATAAAAAAAAAATATATTTTTTTTTTATTTACAAAAAGATACATAAAATATAATAAATTTTACACAATAATTACTAATTTTACACAATTTTACACAATATATATATATATATCTTCTCTCTTCTCTCTTCTCTCCAGCCGGTCTCTCTCGATCCATCGCCTTATATATATATATATATATATTTTTTCAACTTATATATATATATATATATCATTGATGAGTATAACCTATAAAAGTTGAAAATTGAAAGTTGCTTAGCTGTAAGCGAAATTTATAAATTGCAATAATAAATTTGTTTCGTATAAAGTGAGTGTTTTATTTTAAAGATTGTATTAAAAACAAAGACCTTTATCTCTGAGCAATTATAACCACCAATTTATATCATCCAGATTGTTCTGAACTAGTTTCGTTTAATTTATAAACACAGACAGATGTGATAACTTTACTTTTAATTAAAAGATACGTGTTTTATTTCCGGTGTTAAATGGTCAATTTAGACAGATCTGAATAATGACCATTGATAATATTATGTTTTAAGATATTGCGTCACTACCTAGCTAAAAAGAGCGCCAGAGCTTTTTTGATAAACTTGTTTCTTTCTACAAAACACCCACATTTATAAGTAATAAAATTTGTTGTATTTCAAAAGGCTCGTTCAACTTTACGCTTATTATCGCTGAAAATTGTGGGTTTTAATATTTTTTTAATAATGCAATAAAGAAATGAATATGAAAGGATTTTTTAAAATTGGTAGGAAATGCCGTTCATAAAAATAAATGCGTTTTATGATTTGTAATATCAAGTTTGAAATCAGAAGTGCTTTGGTTGTTACATTAGTGGGTGGATCGTCCTACACAGTCAGTGTAATTACCTGTAGACTACTGGCGACGTCAATTTACATTTAATCCCAATTATTTACTTGATTAGATCGGAGTTTGGATTTATGAAAACTAGCTCTTCGGCGCCTACCTACCTGGTCTGTAAAGTAGCTACCTGTCAAGCTGTCAACCAAATGTTTAAAAGGGTTTTACCATCCCTTTTAAAAACCCTTCTTTACCTCGTTCTTATTTACAAGATCCCTTTTTAATAAAGGTTTAACAGGGTTTTTTTCAGATCTGCTCCAAGTCGCCCTAATACGTTAATCTTAACTACCCCATCTGGCAAAAAAATAAAACCCAAAACTTTCAGATTTAAAATATATTTGTTATCAAGATGGAAAACACAAAACATTCCGAACCTTTAGATTTTACCTCTTTGAAGACTAATTCAGATAAAAACAGTATTATTATTTCAAAAAAATGTTCTTATGTTTTGTCAGATTGATAATCTTAAGAACATAAGTTGGATAATTTTGGCATATTGGTGAGAAATTTGGAACACGATTTTACTCAATTCAGTAACTTCAGATAGACGTTATAAAAATTCCTACCACGCCCTAACCACAATCAACCACACATGAAAAATAATTGATGTTATGTATACAAATAACAGACTATAGGCAAGTACCCAAGCTATATTATTATTGCATACATAAAATTTCAATCTAATGGAAACCCATAAAATCGTTGAAAGAAATTGGCTTATTCTATGTCCAAATAATGCAAACGGCTAAGTATAATGTTTGGTCTCAATATCTTCCCACGACTTCCTCGCTTTTGTCATATTTTGGGTGTCAATGTATCAAAAGTATAAAAATAGCCCAATAAGGGACCGTTCGCACTACAATATCCAAGGTTCGAGCACCTTGCGCAACCGTTGGATGTAAGGTAGATATAAGTCCAAATCACAATAAAACATAAACGGATTCTGAATACAAAGGGAGTCAGCGTGGGAGAAATTTTGGATCCTTGCCCTTATGGTTCGTCGGAGAATTAAATGCTAACACCTGCTTCGAAAAACTTAACTGAGAAACAAATTAATATTAAAGAAAAAAATTAAAATGTTAATATCACCTAATTTAACGCGTATTGGCACGACGGGGATTTTAACCAGGAACTTTTAATTTATCCACATGCTAACTTATTTTTGTGTTGGGAAGCGGCCAGGGTACCGTCGCCCGGGAAACCATTTGTTGGAAAACCAATACCCCTGCCAGTAACCCCAAGTGTTTCGCTACGTTTTGTGACTTAAAACCCGGGTTCCTGGGTTCACGGGGTAAAGTTTGTCTAGGTCTTGGCGGCGAATGCCGGATCGGAAGAGACCGGTTGGAGGAGACCCAACCTAGAAACTAGACCTCTTCAGCAGGACTTTCTCGACTTCCTCCAGTGGGAGGGATGGATTCATACATCCGTCACTCCTGGACACAGTGACTCCCTGATTCCAACCCACCCCTAATACCCTTTTTCTTCTCAGAACTTCCTCTCCTTCTTTTTCTTAAAAATATCCTCCACATAGCGCCCCCATATATAACACAGGCCCTGAGGGAATTATTTTGACTGTGTAGAGCTAATGTTAAAAAATAAATAAAAAATAATTCTGTTTCACCCCTAATTATTGTAAAAAGTAATTGTCGTGTAAAAGATGTAGACACACATATATTTAAAATTTCATACAGTTAAGCGGGTGGATACCTATTACTAAATTACACCGACACAAATGTAGTTTATTACATCCTTCAAACAGTTTATTTAATTGCTTTCCTTTTCTTTTATATTGCTCTCCGTTATTTTAACGTTTCTTATTCATACAATGAAACTCTACCTGCAATCAATAGAAAGGAAATATGCACGTTTTATTGCTGCAGTTTCAATATGAATTTGTAATTAATACCCAATAAAAAGCTTTTTTTGAAATGCATTGATTAGGTAGGTGTATTTTTGTAAAGCAGCAACAATTTTATAGTTGATCGTAAAAACTATTATAAACAAAGGAAGCACAACATGAAAACTTTTAGTAAGTAGGTTTATACAATTCTTTCGATAATATATTAATACTTTACCTAATATAAAACTGTCGCCACAATTAAAAAAAAAAACATTATACGAAGTTATTAAGTTCTCTACAAAGGTTTTCATTTGGCGTAATTCGTAATACATAATTGAATTAACTGAATAATAATTTGTATGGTGCAATCCAAAGCTATAGTTAGTTATAATAGTGTAATGATTCATGATAGCTAGTTATCTAACTAAAATATAACTAAAGCTATTTGGGGGGCGTGTATGGGTACCTTTCGCTACTTTTGGTGACTATGCAGAGGTGCCCGGGTTCATTGGGTGAGGTTCGTCCGGGTCTTGGCGGCAGATGCGTCTGCGTTTTATGCCGGATCGGGAGAGATTGATCTCTCCAGCAGGACTCTCTCGGAACATCTCCTTGCACCTAGAAGGGTTGGATTTGTTACTCCTGAACACACTGACCCCCAGTTTCCTACCCACCCCGTAATACCTTTTTGCTTCCCACAACTTCCATTTCTTCCTTTTCTTAAAAGACCCTCCACGCAGCCTCCCTAAAGATGACATAGGCCCTGAGGGGAATTATTTTCCTCAGGGCCTCCTGTGTGGAGCTAATGTAAAAAAAGAGCTTTTGAATTTAACTCGAAAGCCGGCCACAAAATACATTTATTTATCATGACTCCGTTTTAGTGAGATAACCACCCTCGTATTAGAAAAGTAAACACGATTTTTCTATCTATTTAGATCTGTTTTATATCATAGATTCACCTGTGAAATGTCAATGGTGACAGAGACAAGTTTCGAAAGCAATCATTTACTACTTACTTTCAAATCTTTGGAACCCCTCACCGTGTCGTGGTGTTGTGTGCAACTTTGAGAAACAATAAATCAACATCATCTGCCATTTTTCAGTTTGGCCGCGAGTGTTTAAAATACTTTACTGCTTAGTAGGTTACTGCTGGTACAATTCGTGTCAAGCCATCACCTCGGGCTTAACACACTTTAAAAACCTGATGGCAGATTATTGATTCAATGAAGACTGAGCATTGTACATTGTACGCACAGTGATAATATGAGAGAATTGTACCTGTGCGTCTAAAAAATATTATTACCATGTTTGATTGCATTCCTCGAATTTGGATCAGTTACGTGCCACGCTTGAAATAGTGTGAGACCAAAAACAAGTCATCACACATTTTTATATCATCTAAAAATACTCGCTGGGTAGGATAGACTATAGAGCGCGCTCGGTAGCAGAATTGACACAGATAAAAAAAATTACGATGATAAATTTTGTATAACAATTTAAAATCAGCCAGTTTTGATTTGCTACCAAAGCAACATTTTCGTTTTTGTTCGTGAATGAATGTTTTTTTTTGTGTGATTGTTTTAGATGGGTTCATCGTTATCTACGTCGTAATACAATCATTGTGTGTACATATATTATTATTTTAAATAAATAGAATGAAACAATCACGTTTTTTCGTAATTAAAGTTTAAATTTGTTTATATTTTCTTCCAATTTTATTTCATTTGTTAATTCGTTAAAATATGAATACGGCGTTGTTGATGTCATGACTGCCAACGTCGGTGACACCGTCTTACTAGACAGTAACATTTTTATAACGTATTTCATAAATAATGAAGTTGTAGCCAGTTCGATCCTTTTAGGAATGTGCAGTTTTAGATCGTTTTTAAAACTTATCATTATTAATGATTCGTACATTGAAATTACACATTTTTCTAACGATGATCACAATTACAAAAGAATATTTTAAATCGTCCGTACATTTTTGACGGTATCCATAGTTTGTGAAAATACCCCATTGATAGATTTAGAATTTCATTGCGGGGCTGACTTACTTCCTTTCACAACTAATGTGACACCCCCAAGAGCTTTCTTGGGTAATATGTAAAGTCAAATCCGATTGGTTGACGGAAGTTGTTGAAGTTGTGGAAGTGGCCGTTGGAATAAATTTAGTTTTGCGAATGTGGAGTATATTCGTATGGGAGGATCGGATTTTACCAACAAATAAGTAAGTAGTTAAAATGACTCGTTCTCATGCTGTCGACATCAACAACTACTGAATAATACTCGTGAAGTCTGAGAGTTTATATCTAAGTTTTTACAAGTTTCTTAATGCAAAAAAAACAAGACGTGTGATCTATAACTTCCTCGGATAAATTTCCTAACCCACCAAAGACAATTTTTCAGATTTTGTTTTAGAAAAGATCATTAATTAAGTCCATCTCCCGACTTGCAAACCAGTTTCGCCAGCTTCAGCTTCATTAGTTCAGCATCCTTTCCTTCAATTACTTAAACAGTTGTAATGATAATTATCTTTACATTCCCGACTCGTCTCCCATTACATCCCTTCTCGTTAATTAGTAGGTACGTGAATTTGAATAATTTCACAAAAAATGTAATATGATATTATAACGTCAATTCAATTAGAATAAAAAATATTCCACCTGCCTTGAATTTCGCCACTTCTTGGTGTCTTATTTCAGATATTAGGATAAATGTCCTTGGCAATGATGAAATATATGTTCATGATAATAATAAATATTAATAATAATAATAAATGTTCATCGGAGTAAACCTTGTTACTTGATTGCCTTGTTGACAATATTACCATTCAAATGTTTCCCATAAAATCATTTAAAGTATGAAACATTGTAACTGGCTCTTGACTGCAATTGAATTCATAACTCGGACGCATTATGGTTTATTTGTGTCATAATTCTTTTTTAATTGACCTAATGCATTAATTAACTTTTCTTGCAGGAAGATATGAAGAATATAAATTAATAGTAATTACCTTCATTCTTCGAATGATTCACACATTTGTTTTGTTAAAAAAGCAATTAAAGTTGTGGACGTTTGTAATTGATTGATTTGTTTTGTCTGTGTTTGATTGTAAATGTGCTTCCTGAATGAACTTTTGTATAAACTGAGCAATATTTTAATAATATCTGAGAAGTGCTTTTTAAATATATAATCAAATACGGATAAAACTTAATGTATTTAATCTATGTAGTAGTCTATAATATTCATTTGTCTAACGGACAAGTATCACGCTTAATTGGTTTTTACAATTAATTAGTCAATAATATTTTAAGATCAATATCTCCGAAGTAGTCTAGATTACGAAACTTTATTATGACGATTCGTGTTTCGGCACCAACTACTTAGCCAACATCTTATAACAGACGTAATATAATTAAATTATTCATATCAACTAATGAGAGCTGTTTTGTCTTTTAAAGGCTTTTTACCTTATTTAATAAAACATTTCCGTTTATTTACAAATATTTATTCAAGCCCTTAAACACATTTCTAGTTACTAATACTTTAATTCTAGTATAAATAATATACTTTATAAATATTAATACTTACATATATTCTAAACTCCTGCTATGATAAATTTTCTGGTCCAGATATAACATTTTTTGCACGTTTGTCTACAACCTGCTCGAAGCTCGCCGACAAACAACGACAAAGTGCAAATACTTGTCATTTCCTTTTCCGCGACGATTCTATATAAAGAAAGGGAACGGTTTTCCGTTAAACGTGACGCATCGAGGAAGATGCGATTATATCACATCCCTAATATGGGTATATATCAAACAGATTTAAAAGCAGATAGTATAGAAGCTAATTACGCCGTAAGAAACGATCATAAAAGCACGCTGCCTGAACTTTGTTCTCAACTTTAAAGCTCACGGCGCAACTTTTACAGGTAAACGACAAGTTAAATAAGACATACTTAAAAAGAGAAGCATCTTTGCGAGCGTGTTTTGAATATTGTCTTATATTGATAGTGCCCTTTTTTGGTTTATCCTAAGACTGCTTGTCGTAGAGGCGATGTTGATCCAAAGCAAGTTTTTCACAACAGCCTGCGTCTCATATCCGTCCCATTCCGCAAAGCGCTTGGGAGCCAAACGTCACAATCCACGCGCCAAGCCTCCTACATTTCCTGCATGCGATGCGTTTAGAATGTGCACGCCGACAACATGGCGCCCTAAAAAAGGGACAACGCTATCGCGTGCGAGCGGGACGCCGACATTAAACACAGCCTGAATAAGCTCGAAAAGTGAAAATACGAGTTGCGGGAACTTGATAAAAGTCCACGATACAAAGCTTTTACTTTGTATAATAACGAAAATGCTTTTTTACTCGTTGGTGTAAATTGCTGGTTGTTTTTCTTAATTTTTGTCGCGCTGCGGATCGTTCTCGCGATTTTGTCCATAGAAACACCTTTTACTTGACCGCGTCAACATCTTGCAGACGATCGAGCGAAGTTGATAGACACGGTTGGTTCGCGAAGTGCTTGGTGACCCGTTACTACTGTGTTTGTGGCCCAAAGAAGTGCGCTTTCAGTTCGTGGAACCTTTTCCAATACCGAACGAACAGTCAATTCGTGCTGAGAGCAAAACCCGACAATTACAACTAAGTTATTGTGTAACAAAGTTCCGAACACGTTTAATTGGATTACTCTGGTGTTGCTACGATCCGAATTGGTTTGTTGATAAAAATGATAAATACTAAACTTGTTGATAGATTAATCTTTGACTTTCTTCGATTTCACTGTTCACTCTTCGTAACTGGATAGAAAAGGATACCAATATGAAACTACTAAGGATTCCTAGATGGAAAACATGTTATTAATTCCTTAAAGGTAGGATGCAAGCTGCTTTTAGCGCTTGTTTGCTGCGACTCATAATGATTTCCGTTCGATTTATAATCGATCGTTCAATTTCAAAATGTATTTCAGGAAGTGCCTTTATTTTGTATACAAAAAATTCACCTGCCTTCCTCTGTACGAGATCGCTCCATTGAAGCCGACATTTAAAATTAATGCAGGTTTTCTTATATTGCATGTAATTGGCATTTGACATTCAAGATACAACTTTCGCGAGGGAATAAATAAGAACCCATAATATATTTTTTCCACCGTGTGATAATATATTTTGCCTCGTTAGTTCACTTGATGTAGGTACTTTGTTAAATGACGTGTTAGCAATAATACTTGTATCCACGTGATGCAGGTGTCTTGAGAGGATAGAACGTTATATCGTATAATTTTTATTGTTCTTACATGCATATTCTGTGTTGTAAACTTGGCAGATGCGTCTTTGACATTTCAATTAATACACAAGAATGCATCTTAAAGGTGCAACATGTTTTTACAGACGTGCTGTATTTACCAATACTATGTATTATTAAAATGCTGGGGTTATTTTAATTAACGCGCATGTTGTTAAAATAGAATTAACGTATCATTAAACGTATAATTACTATTTATCAATGAATATAAAAATAAATTATAAATCTTGCTTCATTTATGTTAGTGGCTTGCTCCTCCTTCTTTACATTTTAACTCCACACAGGAAGCCCAAAGGAAAATATTTTTCTTCAGGGCATGCTATCTTCGGGGATGCTGGGTGGAGGATCTTTTTAAGCAAAGGAAGGAAAGGAAAGTAAAAGGGTATGAGGGGTGGGTAGGAACTTGGGTTAAGAAATGTAAGGAATTTATTTATTAAAATATGAAATGAAGGAAGGAAGACATGGTGAATCAGATACTTTAGTCGGGCCATGTTAAGAGTCAGAATAATAGAAGAGCATTTATGAGATGATGTATGAATGTGGACGAGGCAAGGAGTGTGTGCCAAGATCGAGTTGTTTGGTGGTCCGTTCTCTATGCCTAACCCTGCCAAGAAAAGGCGTGATGGTTAATTAGTTAGTTAAATATGAAATTGTTTATACATTCTGACGTTTTCTGAAAGTTGTGTGAAATAATTGATTGATATCAATGTTTTTCATACATAGCGCATCGGTTAAAATCCGATTTTTATAACAATAAATGGAAACATGGAAAAATTTCATTCAAATATTACGGCTCGCCATTGACACTAGATACTGAATTTATGTATAGGTATCACGTTGCTGAAGGGATACATTTTAATATCTAAAATCTTCAATTTTATTGCATCCAAGACATTGCAGTCAAATGATAATAGTTTCGTATGCACACACTTCATAAAATATGCTAAGTGCACGCTGCATCAAAAGCTAACATCGCATTAATATGCCAGTCGTATCCGAAGGCGTAAAAAGCTCGCATAAGACGCTACGACAGTTTGTTATTCATTCTGTCTGTCTATCTGTTTTCTGTTTGTAAAACCGGAGAACAATAAACATGTATCCGTATTTTATTGACCAGATATGCAGATACCAGTTTCAGCTCGGTCTCACTCGGTTTCTATTCGCTTGCGTTGAGTATTAACCCCGTTACAGCGAAGAGACCAGGAATAAATGCTATGTATGTTAGTTAACCGGTTAAATAATAATACTAATTCTACGCTATGTGCCTCATTACATTACACATTAAAGTGCCAATAATGCCTGAAGCATTGCCAAGCAAATCGTTAATTTTACGATTTGTCAACGCGTAAATCGTTTTCCATTGAAACTTGTTGAAGTGATATTATTTTTTATCTTAACTAGAAATCAAAATAATACTTACTATTATAGAGTTTCACTAGAAATATGCGATTGGTGAGCTCTTCCATCATGAAATTTACAAAGCTTTTGAAAGTGAATGCACCGTTGTGATTTGAAACTCGGTGAAAAATAGCTACACTAAAAACAGACAAACACTTACATCTATAGGATTTAGCCTGCGAGATAATGAGATAGATAATCGGTCTCCTCCTTATGCGGTGCTTTGTAGCCTTTCCACTCTTGTCTCCTTTAGTTTACTGAAGGTTTCACTTCTACTCTGTTTTATTTTTTTATCTGTAATTTCTAGGACAGCTATTTTCAGATCACAACGTTATTTCTATTCTGAGCTATAGATAGAGCTTTGGAAAATCCATTTAATTTATAAAAATGTTTGCTTCATATTTTTCAAATAATCGGCAAGAAACTCGGGCGAAGCCGGGTAGTAGGTAGTAATTGATGGTTATTATTTTATTATATAAAAATGAATATTCATTTTATTTCACACTGTATTCGAAATATCAACGCATTATAATTTGTGGAGGTCGGCAAGTCAATTCTTAATTTTGCTTATTAGTCGATACATATATTAATTTAAGTTTTGACTAATGTTTCACCTCGCTGTTTTAAATGTTAAGTGTCATCCTGTATGGTGTGTTTTCAATGTTTTCGTTGCAATTCGGAGTCGAAGTTTGTTTGGTCAATAGTGAAAAATTCCAATTTAGAATCAATGCAACGAATGTTGTAAACATGGTGTTGTTTGGGTTGGGTCAAACGTTTTTGCAGAGACAAACAAACAGATTTTCAGCTTTATAGTACAGATTATATTATGAAGAAACAATGGATTCAATAATTGTATTGTAAAACGGCATTATTGTGGCTTCGAGTTTGGCTCCACCCGGCCTTTTGAGCAATTGAAAAGGCTGTTTGTCGAATTGAAATTCAGATAGTATTGTCGGGGGTTCAAGATGTCGTTAGCATAAAGAACAATTGAGCAAATAGTCGCGCGTTCGATGCCTGTAATTACCATTCTGAGAGCGGACTTCTCGGTAAGAGAATTGTAAGAGGTGACTTGAATCGTTGAGTTCTACAGCCATTGGCATTCAAGGTGAACCTCGCAAAGCAGCGGTCTACAATTCCCATAATATAAGATACCTGTTTCAAGAACGAAATTAAATCATGAGTTAACTGTTTACAAGATTCATGTCAATGATTCTAAATTTGAATTTGTAGCAACTGAACAAACAATCAAGGATGCCAAGTTGTTGAAAGCATTAAAGTTTTCCAAAGAATCCAACGATGCAGTCGTTTACAATTTCCACATAAAATTCTTGTTCCATGAACGATATTAAATCATTCTGTTTACAATATTCGTGTCAATGATTCTAAATTTGAAATTGTAATAATGCCTAATTGCCGAAAGCATTAAAGTTTTTCGAGAAATCCGGCGATGCAGTGGTTTTCAATTTCCACATAAGATTCTTGTTCCATGAACGAAATTAAATCACGAGTTAACTGTTTACAAGATTCATGTCAATAATTCTAAATTTGAATTTGTAACAACGGCCGGAACTATCAAGGATGCCAAATTGCTGAAAGCATTAAAGTTTTCCGAGGAATCCTGCGTTGCCGTGGTTAACAATTTCCACATAAGATTCTTGTTCCATGGACAAAATTAAATCACGAGTTGTAACTGATACGTTTTTAGATTTTCACGGCCAAAAGTATTTTTGTTATTAGTTTTTGGGGTATTACGCCGTGTTGTGCTACCTCCTTCTTTAGCCAACGTTTCGGACAGCGTTGCAGTGTCTGACACGTTGTGTCACAGTGCCTGACACTGCAACGCTGTCCGAAACGTTGGCTAAAGAAGGAGGTAGCGCAACACGGCATAATACCCCAAAAACTAACAACAAAAATGAGTTGTAACTGTTTACAAGATTCATGTCAATGATTTTAATTTTAATTTTTTATCAATCCACACAAAGAAACTTCGATACCAAAATTGACGAAATCGCGGTTATCTAAAAATTGGCATTTATTTTTTTTATTTTGTTCAGTAACTCTTTTTTTACATTCGGTATTTGATGATTTGGACCTTACTGTGTTTATTTTTTAATCCATATATTTCAAATATTCCTATTGTTTTTTTTATTGTTCAAACACTGACGAAGCCGGAAGATGATGCTTCTAATACAATATTCCCATAAAATAATACATATTATTTAAATATCTATCGATCTTTGCCTCTACGTTAATTAATCGAATAAAAAGGAAATGTCAAATATTCAAGCTATTCCATCAGTTTCGGGGTTAAAGCGTAGTGTGGGTTCACGAATGGGTCTCAAATATCTGGTAATTTATCTCATCCCATTTATTCTGTTTATAAGTCCGTCCCACGTGCTGAAATGTCAATACTAATTAATTAATCTTTTAAAGAGAATTCATATTAGTGCGGCCTAGTGATGGACAATAATCTAAATAATATTAAAATATTCGAATTCGAATCGAAGATATTAAAAAAAATATGACAGTAGATAATAAACTGAACAGCAGACAATTTACTGAACCAGGAAAACAGTGAACAGCTTGTTCTGTCTGCCCTTTTTGGAAATCTTAACAGGTAATTAATTAGTTTTCGTTTGTGTTGCATTTTGTTTAGTTTTCGTCTTGTTTATTTCATTTTCAAAATACTAATTATAAAATCTTTTTTTATGCTTCCATGACAGTTGAACCCCGACAGTTCGCCTCCTGCATACTTATATACAACGTGCAGTCGGTTTAGGGAAAATACAGTGCACCTACTTACACAAAATATAACGTAGTATCCCAAAGGGGTATGCAGAGAGGATGTACCGCCGAACAATAAAACATATTAATTTAAAATATCCGCTTCGTATGAACAAATAAAACATATTTTAGTATAGAAAAAAAAACTTATACTGTATGTACCAGCGTATAAGTACAAAATATTGATACTGTTAATAAATTCGTTTGATATCTGTACCAACTTATTATTAAACGATTTTTGAAGTCAATTTTAGGTTTATAATTGATAAATAATGCAAAAAAATATAATTCTATAATAAATATCATTTCGGGGGATCAACTATTTGGTCACCCTTTTTTATGCTGTATTAGATGTATTTCGATAATTATTTTGATGAATTTAATAGTTTTGTGATTGATGTTTGAAATAATCGATTTAAAAATATATTCCTCGATTATACAGATCAGTGACATCACTACTCTGTGTGGCATTTATGTAAGAAAATCGTGGGCACGACATACAACGCATAACACAGTGAACCATCAAACAGACATTTGATTAATGTCGAACAAGACAAATTATATTTACACATTGTGGGTTAATAAGGATTTGTCTACTTTTGTTTTCGTTCGATGTAGAATTGTGTATAGGTTGTACCGAAGTTGTAGCCATTGTATGGCAATATTGTGTGGGCGGTTTGAATTGGTATACTTTCAACACTGTGCGGTGTTCAGCACACCTCATATTATTATTATCGATTCATAATTATTATTATCGAACAGCGAGTTTTTATATTCGCTAACGTACGCCAGGTCGTTCTTGGAATGCATTATTTTATATTCTCTGGGTTTCTTGGTACTAGTAATACTTTGATGTTAATGACAGTTTCTTAAACTGTAGACTTATAGGTAGGTACTGTTATGTTTGTAAAACATTCGATATATTGTTAAAACTACCGTTATTTATTTTATTTAATGCTTGTTAATATCATTATGAAATTTGTTGGATATGTTATACAGTTGACCAATATTATTGTGAGTAGATAGGTACATACATTTCAAAACCCACTAACAATTAGGCTACTTTACAACTCACTGGTGCTAAGTGTACTCGAGTCGAATTGTATTATATGGGCCCCATTTGATTGAAAGAGTTCATAAAAAATTCCCACGTTTTTTATTTATTTTTACACTTCTATGGAACATATCCATATTTGTATCCATCGAGATTTATTCTAGGTTTGACTAACTATCATTCTCTACAAACTCGTAGATGTTTTGCGTTGCTAAAATATTTCTTTCAATTAATCAATGGCCTCGTCTCTAACGGTGAGATTCTGGCGCAAATCAATTTATTTGTACCAGAGTCTCACTCTCGGGCACGTCGCCATGACATATTACATATATTGCCGATTGAGTTGTACAAATCTGAACCCGAATTCGCCCGTGGGAAGAGCGATACGCTATTTAAATATATTAGATAAAAATTTCGACATATTCTTCGGAAAATTCAATGAGTTTGTAAGGTTTTTGGCGCTACATTCTCACTGTGAAAATGGTACTATTACAATTAATTAGATAAAATATCTGTAATGTTGTAAAATTTTGGTACATAAATAAAATTAAATAAAAAATATAATACTCTCAGTATCGAAAGACCACCATTCAGAATCGATCGTTGCTTGAAATGGCTTTTGCCGTGTTTGATGTCCAGATCTTAACAGCCAGGTACATACTTCCCAACCTTCAATCTCACAACATACCCCAATTGTGGATGACATAGCAGACATAGTCCCATGGGCACCTGACAAATAAGAATTGATAAAATGTGAAGCTTCAATAACGGCATCTGTTTTTCCTCCTTCATACAACCGGGCCTCAAGGCTCGCATTAATCAATCCCTTTCTAACTTAAGGCGCCGCTACCCGAATTTCTACCGATTTCTTATATTTCCCTTAATTATTTGAGGTTTTTAAGCTTTTAAAAAATATATGTTATTTTTGAAGATAATGTCTAGACGCGTTCCACGCTGAAACGCAAATTATATAAAATTCCCTCGATAGAAAAAAATCGCAAAGTATGCTCCGAAAATTATAATAAACACATTTGTTTCAGTTATTTTACAAGTTATAGTTGTAAAAAAAATCACAATGTTTCTTTAAATGATACTTAAGATACCTTCCACGAGATTTTTGCTCTATTTTAAACGAGTCATGTTTTATTAAACATTTTCACAATTTTCGCATCGATTTCGTCGCTTTACATACTAGCGCGCTCCTCTAACATTCGTAATTTCATATCTCTCCATCTTCTTCTTTTTGAGCTGGGATACGGCGCATTAACCCACCTCACAACGCTTCCCAACCAGGTGGTGATATAGTTCCCCTGTATTTGAACTGAGCAGACCGGGGCGCTCTTGTAAGGTGTAATATAAAAAAACTAACATAAAAAAAAATCCTAAGTTGTTCTCCAGTTTATATTATAACCTGAACGATACCTATCATTTTATTTACACGCCTTTGTGTGTTCAACATTCAAATTTGTTGTTACGGAAGACTTGTATGTCTTTGATCAAAAACTTAACATCATTTGCGCCATTTACGGCAGGCTAACCTTGATTTTGTAATTAAGTAATTCAAATATTGTGTAATTGGATTTGGGTGACCGACCACCCATTCCGTTAAATGTATTTAAAATTTACATTTCCACATAATTTTACAATCAACAAGAAATAGGAGTAGCGAATGCTATCCAATAAAAATACGAATAAATTATTATCACATCGAATCACTACTAATAAGAAAGGTTTAAATTCATTTTTTTACCGTTTACTTTATTCAAACTTAAAAATTAGTTCATAGAACATGTATTCAATCAAATTTATTGGTACCTTCTGCAATAATTCAGTATTCATACTAGTTCTCGCACTAAATTCACTGACAAATAATGTTAAGATTTTTTTTGAGAAGTTTTTTATTGAGTGAACATAAATTAACATCAGACAACCCACCTTATATTCTGTGAAGAAATCATACCATCGCTGCAATAGGTTAGGCACAAACTATTAAAAAGGTGTTGTATAATACTCGTAGTTTGTGTAAGTACCATTGATCTTTTTTTTTTAATAGGCCATTCTCCCTAAAAAGAGTGCTTTGTGGACTGTTTTTCTTATGAGGAACGGCTGCGCGGCCTTTTTCATACAAATTTTAAATTTGGATTTGAGGCCAAATAACCAATCTGAGTAATTACTTTTTAAATCAAAATTTATAGCAAATATCTAATACGATCAAAATTGCGTTTTTGTGTAAGTGCGTTTGAATAATCATTACCTCGAAAATAATAGCCAAATTTTCCTCAAAAAGCATGAAATTAAATGCTTTAATGGCTTTTATATTATTATTTAAAACACAAATAAATAAAGGAGCACATATCCATACTAGATATTTACTATAACTTTTGATTTAAAAAAAAAAATAGTTTTGTTGGGTTTTTTGGCCCCAAATTTAAATTTTGAATGAAAGAGGCCGCACAGCTGTTCCTCTTAAAGCATTATTTTCATTGGTAGAATAATATTAAGTAGAATTACAATCTAAATGTCACGGAGACCTTCGAAAGAACCGAGAATGAAACGTATTTCTAATAACTGCTCATCTTATTGAGAATAATAAGCGGATCTGAATTATTATGCAAAGGTAATATCCAAGACAGCTTTCACTAGTTCATAAGAAACGAATAGGTATAATACTCGATAGAGTAAAACCGTGGTGACGCAGAACCTCATTTCAAGGAGCCTGTTAAATTTCCATTCAATATTATCTAAGTAGGTTTCCGTCCAACAGGCAATGTTTTGTTTTATTTTATCAACATGCTTCAATGCAGGCATTCATTTTAGACTGATTACTTGACCGTTATATGCACAAAGTAGAAGTCCGTGTAAGACGTAATGAACAAAGTTAATAACGGGAACACCTGATTGTAATAAACTAATTACCTAATCAGTCTTATTTCGACTCTAGTGCTCGAGTCTGCTAGACTCTCGTCTTCCTGGGGCGCTGTAGAATTTTCTTTTATGTACTAAGATTTAATATATTATCATGACAAACCATCTAAGCGTCCACTAATTGATTGTACGTGATATTTAATGCGACACTTTGAACAATACACCATATATCGCACTTGTGATATTAGATCATTAGAAAATAAGTTGAAAACTGATTTCACTGGCAGCCAGGAATTCAGAAACACGAGGAGGTAATTAGATAATTATCGTCGCCGGTTATTCATTGATGGGATGTTATGATGCATACCTTCGTCTTGAAATTTCTCATGGTTATGATTTCGTTTCGGAAATATTTGAAGTTGGTTGTGAGGAAGTCTTCAGCATTCCACTGATCTGAATCACCACCCATTCCTCAATTTCCTCGCCTCACTTCACCTCTTCCTCGTGGTAGATGCGAGAGATCAGAGTGTGGTATCGAAAATGAGAATGGTATTCCATTTACAATAAATTATCCCGAACACTTGAGTACATTTCGCAGAAATATTTGGCTGAGTTGAAAAGGTATTTGTTCGTAAATATTTAATTTATCTGTTGCAGTGTAATTGTGTACGTCATGTTTAAATATCAGAGAGTAAACTAAGACGACTTACATGTTGAAATAAAATACTGTTTTATTGTTTGCTAACTGTTATTTGAATTGCTCAACGTAATTTATATGGTAATCTCTTATTTTATTTAAGTACCTACTATCAAAAGTCAGTTCATCAGTAGCACTTTCTCAATTACAGAACGAGATTTTATTGAACACGATTCCAAGAGACCAATAATAATTTATGTAACTGTGATTTATATCTGAGTAAGTATTTCTGTCTAGCGATTATTTGTAGCATTTAACAAGACATTGTCTTTATCGAAGTGGTCACGCTTGAGATAGAATTTTAAATGGCACCGGATATCGCTCAACAATTTTGTCAAAACACCGCATTGACTGGATGAAATATTGCCTCCCTTTTAAACACATTTTTTTGAAATGTACAATCCTCAACTTTGTAAAAGTTTTATCTTCGACCATTCCCAAACGAAACGTCACGTCAAAAAGCTGTATATCTCAGGTAGACAATGCATGTTTCAAAATTCACGTGCACGTGTGTCATTCCTTTATTTTGTGAGATTTAAAATCTATATTGGAAAGGCTCTTTCGTAACAATGGGTCCGAAAAGGTATACCTGTTCTACCTGGGCTGTGTTACCTGGAACCTGTGACGTCACTGCGAAGGCTCGATTTCTCTCGGGTCCGTAGAGGAGGTTAGTCTCATTTTACCTAGTGCCTCGACAGCCACACAAATAATTTCACTCGCGGCAAATCAGTACAGATTCCTCTGAATTGTATAGTATCGTTCATGTTATAGTTCATAGTTTATCTCTACCACCGATGACTTGATGTTAGTCAATGATCTCTACGAATTGTGAACAGTGAAAACAAGGAAAATTTAACATTATTTAATATGAAGGTTAATATTTTATCATCTTTATTGTGAATAATATGTTGTTATAACTGGATATAATTTTTGTTTAGAAGTATATACCTAGATACATTTTATTTTAATTGTGTTTTTATGTGTATGCGTAAATCAAATGAGAATGGTACCACACACAGCTACAGACAGTATTTTTGACTGAAATTTCCTAATACTCTTTCCAAGAACATAATATTAAAATTATTTTTAAATATATATTTTAAAATCGTTTTTTTTTTTAAATTTTGTTACTGTTTTGTTATGGATGTATCTAACCATTAACGTAGCATCAGTTCTATGAAAATCAAAACAAGAACGCTCTATTTTTAATTTGAGCGCCAAAAGTGTTCGACTACCTGTTACTAGAGCTGTTACCTGTTGAGTTGGGGCTAGAAACCTAACCTATAATCATTCTGTTAGCTCCCCTGGGCTAGACGCTATTTTTTGCTCCAATACGCTGCAACATAGCTGGTATCTTATTATATCCAGTTTTTAATTATTACATATTTTTGCTCATTTGACCATATCCTTCTACAGAAATAAATAAATACGAACGAATAAATGACTAAAAATGTACAGTGATTGTTGTGACCGAAAATCGAAAGAACTTTTGTTCCGCTTGACTCTCATGGAATAAGTGGTGTGTTTTTAACAGTAATTGAAGATGTTTTGAAATTTTACAAACAAATGTTTGTTTTATGACAAAGTGACGAAGAAAAATCGACATCATGATTAAATTTCGTTATAAGCGTAAGGAATCCGGAGATGGTTCTTCTACTCTACCACCGAAGCCCGTCACCACGCGTGCGCAGACCATTCAGTCCAAATCTCCGACATCGCAAAAGACTGGCTCTATCACGGAGCTGAAGAAAAGTGCCATCATCAGCGGATTGAAGAAGAATGGAATTGTCAGCAGTGCTATGAAATGCGGTAGCACCAGCAGCCTGCAGAAATCACCATCAGCTAAGAACTTGGAACCAATTCAAGGCTTGCATAAAGTAGGCTCTACGGGTAGCCTACCCAGAAGCGGAAGATGTACGCCGGTTTCCCCAGTCATTGAAAACGGCAAAACACTTCCCAAACCTCCCCGTGTCATGGTGCAAAAAACCAGCACTCTTCCCAAGAACTCATCAGTCTCAGCTATGCAGAAGCAAAGCTTAAGTGTTTTGATGACGGACTTGGTACCATCAAGAGAAAATATGGCACTTGCACAAGATTTGGGAACGAGGAAAAATAACACTCTACCCAGAATGAAAAGTGAGAAAAACATCGAGCAGAATCTTCCAGCACCGCAACCTATCGAGAAAACTGAAACTTCGAAGAGCTATGAAGTAAGTTACTGTTAATTATTCTAAAGCATTAATTTCTCATTTAGATAAGTACACGTGTTTCCGGTAAGAACAGTGTAGGTGTTAAAACCTATGCACCTGTTGCATAAGTCAGTTACGATAATATTCTTTCATCAGATATAAACAGAGTTAATAGGTGCCTACTACCCACGTGAAACATTTGGTTGTACACTTAAAAGAAATTCTAAACCTACAATGATACTTGTGCGTATCTGTGCCCGTAATAAGATAGCCAAGCAAATGTCAACTGTATTTAGGTAATCCAATACCTACGCGTAATCAACAAATGTCGTCTTCTGTGATGAGAAACATCACGATGATAATAATAATTGTCAGCTATCCGAGTCTATTCCCAAAGAGTATCCGATTGTATGAAACCGCAAACGGTGATGGATTGAGTAACCTTTTCGGTGCATTCACACGCTTCATCCTATCTAGATCTGCTCCCGTGAGAAGTGAGAAGACGCTTCGTTCTAACTGAGTAACCACCGAACAAGGTGTTCAGAACAGAAGAAGTAGTAAGTAGCTAATTCTATCTGTGATATAACAGTACTCGTCGAATAAGACGTTGAATTGTAGAAAACCGTTATTTCGATGCCTTTTTTAAATGTTTTCCTAATTGAAGTAAACACTTAAAATAATAGAGTAGGATGTAGCTTAAAATTTTAGCAGCAATAGTAAAAATCTTGCTTTTCTCTGATGGAAGCTGCAAAGCTGTCCGAAACTTTGTCTGGAGAAGATAGAAAAAATACCATGACACGCTGTTATTCGGACTGACCTCACAAACTTAAAAATCTACATATTATTTATATGCTCTATGATATAATAAACATTGTCTCTAGAAGGAAGAGATAATTCAACTGTTGCATCCAAAACCGCTTACGAATTACAGTTTCAGATACACTTGTATATACCACCGCAACAACTCAAGATAGTTATGGCCACAACAAAACGAATGAGTACAAAACGATATTTACTTCCAAGATGGTCAAATTCCTTCCTTTTACTTAGAAGAGAGATTGGGTACTCAAAAAACACCAACAACTTGCTTCCAAGGTAATTCCAAATCTTTAGTTTTCAAAACAAACGCACTCGAATTTTCACTATTTTTCTTGCCATTGCGCATTGTTCCAAATTTCCAAAACTTTTCCAACAAGATGATGGTTAGAAAGAGGTAGGAACAGAATAAATGGACATCCATGTAGGAACTACGCATATTCTCATTTAAAAATCAAACATCAACGATTCTCAAAACCCAAAAAGCTAAACATCATAACATTACAATAGACCGCCTGTTGCAGAAATCAATCAATTAACAATAATTTCAAATTTGTGTCTCATTCATATTTCTTTATTGCCATGTAATTGAGTTTTTAAAACAGTAGCCGACGTACAACAGCGTTGTGGCCGTTTGGGTATAAAGGTAGTGTGTATAGAAATGTTAGTGTAGAGAGAAACGATGAATGCCTATTTTTAATCACCCTATTTCTCCCACGCCGCGTTCTCATTGCTGTTATTGAACTCTAGGGGGCATGATGACTCTGCGGAGGGTGATACTACAACAATCAAAACAATACCTCCATCACTCATCTCACCTCGCCTCTCGCCTCACCTGTGTTTACCATACTATTTTAGAGAAAAATCAACAACGGTAGGCCAAATCATACTGCGTAATATTTATTCTTCGATAAACTGGTTTTACTCGTACATATTATTGAGGTTTTTTACCCATCTTATGTATTGGAGGGAGTCTAATCCAGCCGAGTTTTATTTTAAATGCGTTTTTTTCAAAAAGACAAAATTTATCTTCGTTCACGAAACTTTTGTTATTTGTAAAGATATATTGAAAAAAAAAAAAACAGTGTGCGCAATGTGCAACACACACGCGGTAGAAATGAAACTAGAATGTCGCTAGATGTAACTTTCTATTCTTTTGCTTGTTTATTTTAAAGTGGTTTGAAGATTAGATATTTATTTCACAAAAATAAAAATGTTTTTTTTTTTATGAATTTATCGCATTATATTAGAACCGACGACCCGTCAACTATTAAATTTTAATGACGTACTCGTATTTCCGTTTCCTCCGAATTTCAAATCACTAACGGGGCTAAAGAAGTTTCACTTCAAATAGACTATTGAAAGATTGATTTGAATATCTATATAATATAGATGCAGCGGCCGCAGGCGAAGGGTTCGGTCAAATCGGCTGGAATCCTGGAGCCCTTGGAAATCATTTGAAACATGAAATTTAAAAAAAAATCGTTATAGTATGAATATAGAAAGTGCATGAACCACAGTTTGCAAAAAAGTTGTTGATTGCAAAAATGGCGGACATAAAATGAAAATTTTCAATAGTCAACTTTGTCCTATAATAATAATTTTTCATAAGTCGAGATTCATCCGCATATAGATTTAATTTAAACTTTGAATGCAGTGAATCGGATGAAAATTCGATGAGCTACGATTCCAGTCAACTTGAAAATGTGGTTTTGAGAAAAAACGCATTTAAAGTTTTCGCTTGTAAAAACTTTAAATGCGTTGTGGGCTGCTCAGTTTTCCGGTCTACCTGCTTGGCGCGCACCGTTTTTAACTATATAATGTCGAATTTGATCCTATAACTTTGGGAATGTATTCTCCACTTGTGTAGGAAGATTTTTAGGCAAAAAAAGTCGATTTTTTGGATCGGTTGGATCAGACTCCCCCAAGTTGAAAAACTCTCGAACGATTAGGTCTAGCGTCATAAAATTTGCACAGATTTATCTGTTTGAAATTTCTAGATTAACGCAACTATTTTCAGGTCGCTATGTCTTTTCCATCACGAACTATGCAACTTTTAAATATTCTTTAAATTGCCAAAAAAAAAATAGAAACGACGCCATATTGTTTATTCCATAATCTTACACTTTTTCAATGAGAAAAAGATTATTAAAACTCGGTCAAAGCTCTTTTACACAAACTTATTTACACTTAAAAAAAATTATCAGCTTCATAGTAAGGAGGATAATCCAATTACAATTTAAAATGAAATACAACAGGTTGATTTTATGCGGGTTTTCCGAGTATTTTCCTAATTCTGGATAGTCGTTTGATGGCTGAGTAAACCGCGGTTTATGAGGAACTTTGCCTGTAAATTTATTATTGTCTAACAAGCTTATCGAAATTCGGTGAATTCTTCAAGTGAGCTAATGATAATGCAAATACACTCGTTATTTTTTTAAATAAGTTATGTGGAATTGACCCGCTTTTCTAGCTAAGCTTTTTCGGCATTATAGACAAATCACGATTAATGTAAACTGTTTACAAGAATTATGTTGAAAATTGTTTGCTTTTGAAGAGGTAGATAATAATAATGTGCGGGGGAAATATTCAATCGTAATTTTTTTTTTCTTATATTTGTGTCAAGTTTTCTTAGTGTAGTAATAATAGTGTTTGGTATTTTTTAGCGCCCTAGCGACTTTAATGATGCATAAAATTAGTAGGTCCTTGTTTATCCCATAAGCTCGTCATCTCACTGGCACTGGTTCAGTCTATCTATGCTATCTAATCGACAAAATCTGGAAATTCTGCACAGAAAAGTAAAATTCACTGCAGCCATTCTGGAACTCTTCTACACATGTCTCTGGTTTCTGTCGATTCGGTATCGATATCAGTTGGATGACATACAATATTATAGCTATTGAAAACCTATTTAGCAACAACTTATAACTCTAACGAGGTAATGACTATTCATTACTACTAACAAATTGCAACTACCGACCCATCAATCAACAATAGAAAATCATGCATGCCATTTATCTGACTAGTGACTCTAACGAGTGTGAAATTACATGCAATATGACACAGTATTCATATTACAGATGTACCATCTATAATCAATACATACAAATTTACTTAGAATAAAAATATATTTTTAATGTGTGAACATTCAACTTGTCACGTTGTACATAATATGATTAAAACGTGCCTTTTTAAATATTAAGGGATATACAAGACTTCACACATACATTACTATTGACCGTGGCAATCTTTCAATCACAAAAAACCCTTAAACAATTATTAATGGGTTATTGTTATTATTTAAAAAACGGATATCCGTTTATACGATAGCCGCAACACGGTGACGAGTAGCATATGAATGTAGATTTAGAAGCTGAGTGTATTGCTCAGCCAGTTCCAGCTTATTCACCGTGAATTTAGTCGAAGAAACGACCAAAGTAATTATTGTATTTTTCTCACGGTAGTCCACCGAACTTCCTTTGTTCCTAATAATGCCCATTTAAAACCATTTGAACACATTTGCCTGCCCGTCTGAAGTACTGTTTAAGATTAATTTTCTAGAGATATCAAAAACTTTGCAAAACTCGTTAAAAACATTTTCATTTAGACAGTGAATACGATGGTTATTGCGTTTAAAAGGCAACCCAACTATTATCGTTTTAATTCATGCTTTTATTGATAAGAATGCTTTAAATTTAAACGTTCTAAGATTGTGTATCTTTTTCACATGTAAGAAAACCATTTATCCAAACAACACTTGAGATTATCAAAGAGTCATTTGTTATGTTTCTTTGATTATATTGAATTTTCTCGTGGCTCGATGTTAAATGTATAACAAAGATTATAAGTTAGTAGTAACACCAGAATTTTTTTAAATTTTTTTTTTACATGAGCTCCACACAGGAGGCGCTGAGGAAAATAATTTTCCTCAGGGCCTATGTCATCTTTGATGCTGTGTGGAGGGTTTTTTTAGGAAAAGGAAGGAGAGGAGAGTTCTGGGAAGGAAAGGGGTTTAAAGGGTGGGTAGAAATCTGGGGTTCAGTGTGTCTTGGTCATCCGCCTACAAGACCTAGACAAACCTCACCCCATGAACCCGGGCACCCCTGCTAAATCACCAAATGTAAACGTAACGTACGTTACCAAACTCTGCCATAGGTCACCCCAACCACTTGGGGTGACCTATGGCAGAGGTGTTGGCAAGTTAACACTATAATGGCAAGCTTTGAAAAGCAAGTATATTATAGGAACGATGCCTACTCACTGAAGCTTATAATCAATAAATAATATTGTTTAAATCTTACATGAGGCTAAATTTATTTAATAAACTCTCACCTACTTGCTATTTTGATGTTTTCAAAAGATTTGTGAATTGTGTATTTATTCATAGCCATAAAAATGAAATTCAGCAATGTTAAAAACCTAATAAAGAGATAGGTACATTTTAAAAGGATGTGCGTAAAACTATAAAAGCAAAAAAATAACATAAATTAAATGTAACAAGTTGTGAAGACGGGAATAATGAGTTTGATGTCAAATAATGGTTCTAGTGTTGTAAGCTCGTGTTGGCAAGAATCATGCATTGTAGTATTTTCTTCGTAGAGCTTTTTTAAGCATGGCGTATTCTTCTTCATTTCCTCCACACCCGTGGGAAAAGCTCTGAAAGTAAACGAACCATAAAATCATCACAGGTGAATTAAATTATGTTGATATCCAGTTCATTTTACCTCCAAGGTTCATTACGGAGAGATAAGGTCTTCAATAAAAATGGTCACGATGATAAACATTTCAAAAGTTTTATCCAAGTCGCTATAATTGTTGTCCTCTCCTTAAGTAATGTAAGATCCTTAATGAAATAAGATAAGGATTATGTTGTGAGAAATTTAAATGCAATTTACTGATAGATCTTTATCTAAATAACGAATATTTTTAATCTGAAGACATGCAATGCTCCTAAAGACAGAAATATTTTGTAACATTTATGACCAACTTTACTCACTGTAAATGTTCAGAACTTTTCAACTAAGACAAATTAAAAAAGGATACTAATTTTTTATTTTTTATTAAAAGACAAATAATGCCATCACAAAGTGAAAACCTTTCAGAAGAAGTTTTCTTCGAAAAAATAATTTATTTTATTGGAGAAGTGTCAATTTTCTTCGAAGTAAGATTTATATAAAACATTTATCGATTGTGGAAATTTGAGATGCTGAAAGAAATTTTTGGAAAATTTTGAAACAATAAATCCAAAAATGAGTTAAGTATGATATTTTTCTCAGTTTTTATTTTCTTTCGATCTGCGTCGTCAAAATATTTCAATGAAAATAAGTGCATCTTTTATGACGTGCATTTTAAGGATTTTTTCTAAAAATTAAAAATAAATTAAATACTGTCAGAAATTTACAAAAATTGTTAAGTATTTTGAAAGATCTGTTTAATGTTATTTTATAATAAAAAATCATAATTCTGTAATTTCTGCCTACAAAAACAGGAGGTATGATTTTTTTTAAACTTTGGTTTCACTCTCTTGAGCAATTAACATTTTGTCCTTTACAACTTTCTACATAATTTCGGTGATCGAATGTAAACTTTGATTTTGAACTTCAAGATATTCTTTCTTATTTGGTAAAACTTGAAAGGATTTAAAAAAAATCTTTTCTTCTGACATCGTCTTTGAATCTGCTGACCGCCAATGGCTTTCTTTTCAAAGTCGCTTTAATTATTGCTATAATCTATTATTCCAGAAATGTTTTGATAATTTAATAATTAGGATACGGTACTTGCTACATTTGCAAAATACATATTTTATTAAATTACTGTTATTCTTAGTACGGTGGAGGTCAAAGTTGACGTTAGGTTCTTATGTTCTTAAGCTTCAGCCAATGAAAAATCACAAATACAACTTTGCGAACTTGTTCATAAAAACCGGGTAAATACTTTCGGTAACAAGTACTTCAAACATTAAAAAAACTTGTTCGCTTTATAAAGGTTTCTATTTTTATCTCCATTGGCTTTCATTGACACAATTCCGTAATGATTTTGGCTTCCTTCGGCCTGTTATGACAATTTGCATACCGGAATACCCTAAAAAGCGCTTTTCTTCAATCCACTCTCGTCGTCGGTCGGTTATTATCTCAGAGGTGCCCGTAGTGTGTAGTCAGTAGTGACTGGCGCGAGCTGGTGACCCAGATAGCCGGAGCTTGCTGGCCGAATGTGGGACGCGAGATCTGTCCCGAAGCCGAACTAGCCGCACAATTAATTTTATTATTATTTTCTTCCAATCAGAATACTTTCACGGAGTTGTCTGGTATCTTGTGTCTCATGGTTAGGTTACTCTGGTGGTTAGGACATATTGAAGACACCGGTTACAGGTCAGCTTTAAAGTTTGGTGTTTGAATCAATTGAATTTACTTTCAACTGATTTTAATTGCAGTTCAATCGTGTATGCAGTTGCGACTGACTAATTCCTTCAGCCAATTGGAAAATCTTGTTTTTGGTGACACCCGTCCAAAGTTCGAGTTTTTAATAAAAATGTAAATAAAATCTCGCTCTCTCTCGGCTTGCTCCAGGGTCTAATCATCTGCTACTGTTTGCGGTGCTTTTTTAATGATATTATCCATATATCAAAAGTTTATTTATTCAACATTTTCTTTTGAGTCTGCAAGAGCCTATTATTTTCAATATCACCTCCAGAACGTAGTGAATCGCCGTAAAACGCCAAAGATTTATTATAAAAGATTGCTGATACATAACTATATAGTCTCTATAGACATATTGTAAATAGTCGTTGCAATTTTATAATTGATCTTTCTTATTTAATGTTAATTGAGCGTAGGCAAATTTGAAAGAACATCAATAATACTAATCTGTTACGTATACCCTTGCAAAAGTGTCGTGTCTGTTATATCTAGTGGATTTATGTAGTGTTGTTCCCGTCTGTGTTTGTTCTATATCCACAAGTTTTCGTGTTTGCTTCACACATTCACAAGATTAACACCTTTAAAAAAAATTGTACGTTTTTCAAAGTGACTGCCACTACGAGTATGTCCAAAGCTAGAGACCTCGCCCGCTCAGGTGAGTTGGACGTTGGACAGTCCATCTTTGTCTCGTTCGCGGTGTCTGTATCTCTCCCTCCTGCTTCTCTCAGCTCGCGGCTTATGTAACGGTTCTCCTACATATCATTACCTGGGTCTCTGAAAGGGGCCTCAGTCTGTAAGGTGACCACATTTTAAAGAGCTAAAAATTTAATAAACAATAATATATTTTTTAAAGATAGGTTAGAAAAGATTATAGGTAGAGAAATTGCTTACTTATTATTATTTATCTCTATAGTGATCAGATTGGGTGGGATGCTGAATCCAGAATGTTGGATCTTCACTACTTACCATCGTTAATAACCAAAATCTTCGGCCCTCTTATACTGCCAATTTTTTATGACAGTAGTATGAATGATGAATTTTTAGTTGTTACAGGGAAAGAAATAGTGACAAAAGTGACGTTCTTTGACTTACTCCCATTAAAATTAATATTCAGAATTAATGTATAGTTAACATTGGATCAATGCAAAATCTGGAAGGTTTCTTATTACAATAAACCACATTCCAACAATAAAGCATAAGGATTCAGAACGATCATTGGACTTGTATTATAGTATGATTAATATCATTCATTATTTTTTAACACAATGAATCCAAGGACAAACAGAGAAGCACTTAGTATGGATTTATTAACAGAATATGTAAACCATTAATGGACCCTCAATCAATTCTAATCTTTTACAAAGCCTTAATTAGAAATTAACCGGAATATGGAAACACTATTTGGAATCCACATCACTCTTAGAATCTGTTTAAAATAATGCAAAGATTATCGTCATTTAAGTGACCATCTTAGATCATACGACGTACGTGTTAAATACTTCAACATTAAAACACTTTAAATTCAAAATAGCAATTGATTGGCTTAATATGTTTACATAAAATAATTCACGGTCATGTCGATACTCTTATGTATATATACTATATTTGTTCCGATTTCCTATTGTTGGATGCCAAAGGATGTTTCATCTGCGTAATAACCCTCTATCTCAAATATGTCGACTATATTTAATTAGCGACATCATCTGCAATTGGAAGGTTGAAAGAACCTAAGCGAAATCCGAACACTAAGTTTGGTGATCGTGCATTCGCAGTATCCGGCCCTGAAGCTTGGAATAAACTTACTATGGAATTGAGATGCATAACCAACTCAGCGGAATTTAGATCCAAACTGAAAACTCACTTTTTCCAACGCTCATTTTCATAAATTCATCATTCTTTTTAAATTTTGCAATTTTTAATAGTTTTTTTCTTTTCCCTTTGTTTGTAGTTAACTCAATCTGTTTAATGTTGAGCGATGAATCACCTTAATGCGGTAAAGATCGACTATTAATTTTATTAATTTATTTAAAATACCTTCCCGTAAATCCAGTTAACCCATTAAGATCATTTTTGCACCCGTGTTTTAGAATTTTAAAATTGTGTAAAAACTTCCTACTTCTTCTAATATAAATATGTATGTTATTAAGTCACCAGTTTTAGGTCAGAATCTATGTCTTAGTCATAAGTCACTAGCTATAAGTCTTAGATGTAAATCACTAGTTGTAATTGTAAATTTTAGTTATTAGCCATTAATTTTCATTATTTTATATATTTTGTTGTACAGCGCCCTTGAGGTGATTTTCCACGAAAACGGCGCTGTATAAATTAGCCAATTATTATTATTATTATAAGATGGAGACTGCTGAAGTAGACGTTTTCGTCGATAATTTATACAGTTAAAAAAAAGTCCTGCTATTGCTCAAAAATATGTAACAATGTTTATGTATTATGACTTCTTGCTTCTCTTTGTATTTTATACGTCATTTGACTGAGTTTTTTTATATTTGGATTGTGTAAGAATCTAGTATAAATATTACATATTTGCATCTATCTCTATGTTATCATTTAAGAAGAACTTCAAATTGTGGCTGACTCTAACCTATAAACCATCGCAATTAACGATCATTAGTTATTGATTACTCCGGTACAAGGTTATTTTAGCAAATATATAATTACACTGCCTGGTTAGCTGTGGATTTGTAATAATAATTATTTATTGAACGCGTGGGATCACTATTAGCTATCATTAGGCTAAAGCCACCGACTGGCCATTGATTTACAAAAGTTTACAATCAAACGTCCGACGACGGACAGGTTGTTCAGTAGGTACTTGCCCATTGCCCGTTGGCTGCAAGTTGCAACACACATACCTACGTATTATAATATAGGAATATTATCTCTACATCACTCGTGATAACCTGTTACATTCTTTTTTTAAACCACGAACTGATGAAGTGCATAGAAAAACAAGCAATCCACGAACACCTGTGCCACCATAGATTTATATTAATATGTTATAGGTACTTAACTACTAGAAAAGAACTTAATTTCGGTATAAGAACCATCTAGGTACTTACCTAACTTTGAATCAGGAACGGACCTACACAATTTAGCCATTTTGACCCCTTGGAATAATATAATGATTAAGTACAAGGATTTCATTCAAATTATATGGGTTTTCCATATTTGTTGCCCTGTCGTCTCTGACGATTGGATTTTTAGTTATTTGGCTATTAGTGTGTTTCTTCTACACCAAAAGTGCCCTTGAGGTTGTTTTCTCATGAAACCGGTGCTACATAAATCTACATTTTTCTACAGCACCGTGAAAAATTAACCTCAAAGACACTTTAGATGCAGAAGGAACATGTTACCGCGAAAATTGTTTATGTGCTCCGAAAAGAAATGATCCAATCATTACCTTTTATTATAGTAGATCCGGCGCTGTTTGATCAGATGTCAAGAATTGATTGCACAACTGATACAAACATCAAAACTTGATGGAGCAAATTCACGATGAAAGATCACCCTCCTCTTTGAGTTGGTTGAACACAAAACCCCACGCGAAAATACCTTTGAGAGATATGGGTCGCGAAATTATGATTTAATGTTCATCTGTTATTCCTACTAGGCTGCCATTAAATAATTTGCACTGTGTTTTGACCGCGGTGACGGGGGCATTATGCTGATTCGCTTGCATAATTTTACTGCTTTTTGCATGAATTTGAATGTTTCACCAAAATGGGCCCACAACTGTCCCGATTATTTCATAAATAAATGATTGCATACATTATAACGTTATTTCTACGTTACACTCCAAAATGTTAATAAATGTTGTAATTAGTGACGCCAAATAATTATTATTTTTGTGCATGATTTCATCTTATCCGATGAGAAATGACTTGGGACTCTGTATTTTTCTTGCAAATTATTTCTCAGCTTTTGATTAAAAATACATTGAACATTTTCAAACTAACTGATGCATTCCGATTAAAAAGCGTTCATTTGACATGATTTAATTAAATTTAAATATGTATAATAACTATTTCTGAAATCTGAACAGTCCAAAACATGGTTAAATACGTACGTTCATTATTCTATTAAAGTAGACAAATAATGTTTAATATTATTTTATTATTGACGCCCTCCGTGGTCGAGGGGTAAGGCTTTCGATTAGCAATCCGAAGGGCGCGGGTTCAAATCCCGGCATGCGCATTTGATTCATTAGTGTTTACGTTATATAGTATATTTGCGGCACGTTCCAGAGATACTCTCAGTATAGCCCTGATGCAAGACCACCATTCAGAATGGAAACGTTACTTGAAATGGCTTTAGACGTGTTTGTTAACCAGGTTCTTCCTCTCGTTTCTTTTCTCCCCATCTTCTTCTCCTCCCCACTACCTTCAGCCTCACAACATACCCCAATTAGGGATTCCCATAGATTGGCTCCAGACGGGACCAGTTACTTTGTTATTACTATTGTTATTTATATTATTACTGTCGATCTAAATATTTCTTACACTTTTCGAATCATTTCGCCAACAGATTGACCAGCATAACCTTTTTCTTGTACCCTTGTAATTAGGTGATGATCCGATTACATGATTGTTTGTACCAATCGATCAGCAACTAATGAATCCTTTTCCTTGTTTCAGGAGCTCTTCTCCCAGCTGCAATTCTCCCGGGAACGCGCTCTTCCTCCTGATGAGGTGCGTCGCGCCCTGGCGGCGCCCTTCTGCGGCCAGCGTCGCTTCCGCCTGGGCTGCATGGCCGACGCCGCCGAGTGCTTCGAGAACATCCTGCTGCGCGTGCACGCACACGCCGCGCACAGCGAGCCCGAGGACGCGTGCCGGGCCGCACACTGCGTGCCGCATAGGAAGTTCGCAATGGGGCTGGTCGAGCAGAGCGTCTGTGCGGCTTGTGGTGCCACCTCGGAGCCGCTGCCGTTCACGCAGGTAAGACATACTTCTTGAAAATAGATATTATGCTACTTCCAGACCTGCCCCAATCCTAAATTTTCCGATTCTACCTTAGTTGTTTTATCCTTACTGGACCATTGTCCGACCCAAATCTCTCAGAGTAGTTGAACAAGCACGTTTTATGTGGTTTCGATAGTATTTTTTAACCCATCTGTCATCTAAGTTTAAAAGATTGCAATCTGTCCGTTTTAATAGGGAAATCTATCAACGACGGTCCCGAGGAACAATGTCGGATCTGCTAAAAATTGAAAATCGTTCTGTTGGCTTATTTGTTGGCTTATTTTGTTGATTTAAAAGTCTGTGCGTTCGGAATTTTGAATGAAATAATGTCAAAACAAGGCTATATTTCTTGTTCTAAAAAACATAAGAATGCAGAAACAAAACTTTAAAGAACTCTTCTGCAAAACTGCAAAATATTCTCATATATACATATGGTAGGTAGTTATTCTCCGAAATTCTGCGCTGAAATAAATCCCGACGTCTAGTGTCTACATAGAATTATTGTTCTTTATAATATCAACGCCTTTCGGCCTGTCGAATCAAATAACCTATTGACAAATTGTAACGATGTTGTGGGAGTGAAGAGACACCTCATTCGTCCACTGTTTTTACGATTATTTTCATGTTCTACACACATTAGCAATTAATATATATTTCGACCTCCGGATGCGTCATCTTATCTAAATATCAACATTATCTTTTCTTGTTTCTCCTACGCACCGCAATCGAAAAATGGACATCGTCGAAAGAAAGGCGAAACTCCTACTGAATTTGCTCAGACCAGAGCTTTAACCTCAAATACAAGACGAGAGCATCTAAAAACTTGGTGCGCAACTCGAATTTTACGACGCAAATAATGAGAGTATATTCTTAGTGCTTTTTCAGCATGGTTGTGTTGTTTCCATTCGTAAAGTTAAGTCTTCTACACCCACACTTAGAACTGGTCCAGACGGCGTACACTTTCAGGCGCCAGTTAGAGCCTTTTATGGTTTATCTAAGTTTAGTACCTACTGTTGTATATAGTAGCATAGAAGCATAGCTTATTGCTGCGCACGATAATGAGACATCTCTCCTTTGTTCGTCTGGACTATAAACTAAAGCAGTGATCGTATCTGATCCTTCCAAACTATAAATCATATTTACAACTTTAACCACACAAAGGCAACACCACTATTTGTGATCGAGTGACTTTATGACTCAATTTATCAACAGAGGTTCCTATTGTTTTAAGTAGATAGATAGGCTTTCAGATTTATCTTGAATGCTTAAGACAATTTATCCTATCTGACTAACTAACTAACCATCACGCTGTTTCGTAGGTAGAAAGGAAGGACCGCCAAACAACTCAGTCATGCCATTCTTGCATCGTCTCATACATATTCTATTATATCATTCTGACTCAAGTATCCTATTCACTTGATCGTGTCATGTCTTCCTCGGGCGTCACCGACTTCTTCTACACTTCTTTCTTTGTTCATTTGGTCTATTTGCCCAAACCTTTCTGACTATTTACGATAAAAGGCTACCCGTCTTTTAAAAAGTGCAGCTTTTCACTCAGTTGATTTGTGTGATTATTTCCAGCTAATTGATGGAATTTTAAGAAATGCTACATCTAATTCTTATTATTGGTAAAGTGTAAACGACCCTCCGTTGAAACAGCAAGAATATCTTACTAATCTCAATTGAATCGATTCATCGAATTTTGAAACATGATCTTTTTGAAATCCTTCGATGAAATCGTGTCAATTCGTCGGAAGAATTTGGAATAATCAAATCTCACGCAATTAAATAATGGCGAATGGGTATTATCGACTTTATTGATCTTATCGTGGGAGTTCTCGGAAGCAAATCGGCATCATCTTTTGAACTCTTCAATGGAAATCAAATGCTTGGATCGAATGCAGAGTCACGTAGAGTTACTACTAAAGACTTGGATTGAGCAAATTTCGCCTGGAGCTTTTTATACGAACATGTTCTGCTAAACTAACAAAGGCAAAGTTAACAATGAGTAATAGTTACTTACCTTGAATTCTGGTGCTTGAATATTGAGGTATTATAAACATCATGCGCTTGACGACTGAAGTCTGGCCAAGTATCTCGTAGCAGTGGGCGAAGTTGGAATATTGACATTATTTATATGAGCATGTAACTACCTAGGAGATGGTGAACCATGCTGATTACTTAATAAATGTATTGTCATTAATCACATACCATCTTGAACTTAATTAGCGGCGCCAATTCCTATTATGATTGACATGAATTTAGTTTAGATTATCAATAGTCAATAGGTACCTACCTAATTATTTCTAGTGCTTTTTGAGTTAAAATATTTAATGAAATTTGCGTCATTTTTCAATTGTTACAATAACGTAAATATTAATTGCTGTTTTATTTTGTTTCAGATGGTTCACTATGTTTCTGCTTCCGCCTTGACGACACAAGCAAGACAGACTGGAAACATGGCGCCCAACAATGTCCAGAATACTGAAATGTTTGGCGATCTTTTGAAGAGGGCTGGAGGAATGGGTGACATCCGAGATTGTCCGGTAATTGCCTATTTTACTTTTTTTAAACTAATCGCACCCTTTCTCAAGAATTCGATTGGGCCTTATCTAACTCAGATGACACCTTCCACGGGCGGATTTAGGGGGAGGGGGAGGGGGGGGGGGGGCACGGGGCACGTGCCCCCCCCAGATTACGGTATTTTTGTGTACTGTGGAGATTCCATCACAGTACATACTTAGATGCAAAAACTGTCTTTATTAAACATTTAATTTTTCTTTAAAACATTTAATTGAAGTATGATACTTGCAAGTTTATTTCTAACAGTAATTGTTGATTTTTTGCCCGTCCGCCCCTTGTGCCCCCCCCCCAGAAAAAAATCCTAACAGTAATTGTTGATTTTTTTTGCCCTTGTGCCTCCCCCCCCAGAATAAAATCCTGGATCCGCCCTTGACTCCTTCCATCCAATTTAAGCTGTATATGCTGTCCTTGCGTAAAAATGTAAATACAAGTACTTACTTAGTTGATTGTTTTCCTAGTTTATTTAAGATTTAAGACAGCTTATTTATTGTCTGTTTATCTTTTTGCAGAGTTCATGCGGAGCTAAGACACAGATCTGCAGATCCCTGATGAATCGACCCGAGATCGTCTCCGTGGGAGTAGTTTGGGACTCCGAAAGGCCGACCCTGGAGCACATCATGGATGTCTTCAGCACCGTTGGAACTTCTCTCCAACTGAAGGACGTCTTTAACAGCGTTGTTGACCAGCACTGGGCCTCGATAACAGTTCACAACCTCGTAGGCGTCGTCACATACTACGGAAAGCATTACTCAACGTTCTTTTTCCACACCAAACTAAGGCTGTGGATATATTTTGACGATGCTACAGTGAAGGAAGTTGGACCAAGATGGGACCAAGTTGTCGACAAGTGCAGGCGGGGGAGATATCAACCCTTGTTGCTGCTCTACGCCACCCCAAATGGAACCCCGTGCAATACGGAAAGTGCACCGAAAACTGTGGTACCTTTCCCTAACATGAATGCAAATAACATGCCAGGCAACACTGTGCTGAGGAGATCCGTTACTCCAAGTCCCGAAAAGCCTATCATCGGTAACACCCGTCGTGCCATCACACCAAATCCAGACAATCACATGTTCACACAGAACAGGCCTCCCATTAACAGGCAATACAATGAATATCAGAATCTGGCTGTCATCCAAGATAATTTATTTGGAAAGCAGTCTCCATCTGATGTTGACACAATTGATGGTGATATGGGTAAAGAACCAGATTATATCAGTCGCAAAACAGTTGAATCCGTGTTGAATGCTCAAAATGCCAAGAAACAGCAAATGCAGCTTCACAGAAGTTTAAGTACGGGTTCGACTTCTGCAAATATGGTGGATAACATTGTAATCCCTGATCATTTAAATGTTCCCCGCAGAAGGGACTCTGGTAACTGGAGTGGAGACCGAAATAGTACATCCTCTTCCTCATCCACAACATTGGAAAATCCTTACTTATACTTGGTAGGGAAAATCCAACAAAGAAATGGAAGTGTGCCAGGAAGCCCAACGAGAAAAGGGGAATTGTCCAGTGGCAGCAGTGGGCGCTACGATGCCGGATATGATTCATACTCCTTATCATCAACTGATAGTCTTCCGCTACAACAAGGCCTAAAGCACAATCTGCAGTTGGCCCAGATTCCAGAATATCAACCTCAGGCTCGGCTCTTTGGAAAGCCACAAATTACTCAGGATGATTGCGAAAGACTTTGTGTGGAAGCTGACCAATTATTAGATAAATCACGGCAAACAGAGGACAACGATGATTTGGAGACTGCGTTAGTACTGTGCAACGCAGCGGCTACTAAAGCGAGAGCAGCGATGGATGCTCCATACAATAATCCACACACCATGACATTTGCCAGAATGAAACACAACACTTGCGTTATGAGAGCGAGAAGTCTTCACAGAAGAATGCTACAAGAACAAGGCTTCAACGACAATGATAAGGGTATTCCCGATGTACGACATACGAGAGAAGGAAGCAATTCCAGTGCCCGTCATTCCAGGCAAAATTCACGGGATAAAACAAGTCACTCACGCCAGAACAGCAAAGAAATGTTAGCCACTCCAGCTCCCGTTGTTGAAAAGGTTATCCCAACCAGCAAGAATATCGAAATATATGCTACCTTACCTAAAAAGAAATCAACACTGAAGAAAACACCACAGCAAAATAATGCCATTGAAGACGAAGAGTACATGATCTATGATCGTCCTAATAGAGAGAGTCGCAGCATTTTTGGAAGATCGAAGAATAAAGATGAGGACAAAGCGAAAGAAAAGAGATCAAGGAGTGAAGATAGAAGTAAAATTTCAAAAGATTTATCACTAGCTCCAGATTCTTTAGCAAATGCAAAAGACACCCTCAAAAGAGAGAAAAATAAGGAAGACAAAGATGAAAAGAAAAGCGAAAAAGAAGCTAAACCTGGAAAGAAGCAACACAAGATCAGAAGGAAACTGCTTATGGGTGGTTTGATTAGAAGAAAGAACAGATCGATGCCCGATCTTACCGAAGGAAATGGTGACGATGGACATAAACCTGTCAGCGAAGAGAAACCTGCAGGATCAGTTGATGATAGTGCAGTCGGCTTAAAAGGGATGGATAAAAATCTATCGGGAATGAGTGGGTATTTATCAGAAGGACACTTGGAATACTCTGGAAATACCACAAATCCTAACTTAGAAAGAAGTAAATTGATGAGAAAAAGTTTCCACGGAAGCGCTGGTAAAATGCTGACTATCGCCAAAGTTCCTCCACCACCACCATTACGAACAACTTCTCAGCTCACCGGAACTAAGCCGGGCTCAGAAGTCAACCACGAAGTTGCGGAACGACCGCCGTATCCACTACCTAACGAAGTTCATGGAAATTACTTCCATCAACAACATTATACGAATCAAGAGATGAACTTACAAAACCAGGTAGATATGTACAATACCTACGACCACGAACCTCAATCATTGCCGTTCTTACCATCGTACAATGATGGCACTAATGGTAATAAAAATTATCTGCAGCCGCAGATCAGTAAAGACATGCCTCAAAATTATAACCACGGCATGATATACGATTCTTGTATTCCGATGAATCCAGATCCAGTTAATAACTACCACATGGTTGTGACAAAGGCGGATGTCCACCAAGAAAGAAGTCCGATAAAACAAGAAGTAAATAATCCCTTACCGATTTCCCAAAGTCATATGCAGAATTTATCGACTGCCTTTGACAATGGTGTTGATGAGGTAGATTGCATCGCAACCAGGATGCAGAATATGGAGCTTCCACCTTACCCGAGTCCTCCCAGTTCTATAGTACACTCCCGCCAGCCCAGTGAAGACTTCCCTCCCCCACCGCCCCCCCTACACACTCCTGGAGAAGAAGAGAAACCTGCCAATTCTGGAAATCACGACGCAATTGAACCTGACGCAAAACCAGCAACAGGGCTACTTGCCCAACTCCAACAAAAACGTCAGCAGATTCTTTCTCAAGACACGATGAAAAACAATAACTCTGAAGAATCTACGAGATCTACAGGTGAGACCTGGCTGAGAGAACTTCAAGCTAAACAAGCCGCTTTGAGGTTAAAGAAATCAGGACCTACCGACTCACTCAAAACCCAGAATGAAATTTCAAGATTGAATTCTCAGTATGATATGGCAATACAGCAATATCAAGCAGGAGAAAACTCAAATTTGGTGAAAAGTTTGACCTCAAGATTCGAATTTCCTAAGCCTCAAATCAATTACAACGATTTGAATGGATCTATAGTTTCAAACAACGGCCCACAGAATGCTGATCAATTGAATGCGTATTTGGGTGAACACTATCCAAACAGAAGAACTTCAGAGTCTTCCATAGGTAAAAATCAAATCGAAGAAGAAATTCGAGAGGTAGAGATGCTAAATGCTGCGGTGAATAGACAACTGAGTAAAAATTCTTCAACTGATGCCTTGAACAGTATAGAATCCAAGGTTGACCATATCTTGCGAACCAAAAAGAAGTCTGTTTCATTTTGCGATCAAGTGATTCTAGTAGCAACAGCTGAAGACCAGGAAGATGATAGTTATATTCCCAATCCAATTTTGGAGCGAGTTCTTAAATCAGCCCTCAACAAACCAGAAACTATCACTCTACCTCTGCAAGGTGAAAGACCATCCCTTCACAGACAAGACTCCATGGAAAGTCAGAAATCTAATATTTCATGCATGTCACAGAACTCTTTACTGCAAAAAGAAATGAACTTGCAAAATGAATACATGAAAGCGCAGAATCCTGGAGCACCTTATCAACAGAATCCCAACTTACAAGTTGCCAAAAGTGAAAACATCAACATTCCTCGTCATTCTGATCCGGGTCATCAAGTTCCTTCCATGCCATTACAGCACCATAGAATGCTTAACGATTCACCTTATCAACATCTTTCAAACGTTAATAACACTCTTTACAATAACCCCTCATTGTACCAGTCATCGCCCACTTCTCAAAATGTGAATGGTTTTAATTCTAATCAAAGACAACCTATGAAAACTTTACCGCAACAAACACCACCTCAGTTAAACCAATCAAACAGTCAGAACACTAATATTTATAACTCCCAGCAAACAAATGGCGTTAGCAATTCCGGAATTCCTTCTAATAATGTCCAGCCTGCACAGAATTACCCACAAAACACTCAAATGTTACAAAACTACCCGCAAAATGGTCAACCCGCACAGAACTACCTACAAAACACTCAACCCACACAAAACTATCAACAGAACACTCAATCATCACAAAGCTACCCACAATCCACACAACCTTTACAAAACTACCAACAAAACACTCAACAATCACAAAACTATGCTCAAAATACACCACCTTCGCAAAATTATTTGCAAAATGCTACACAAAACACACAAAACTACAACACTCAACCACAACAGGTTCAAAACACAACACAAAATACACAGACAATGCAAAATTATTTACAAAATCCTCAAACAGTACAAAACTATACACAAAATGCTCAATACAATACTGCTCAACATACCGCAGTTCCGAGACAGGTTATAAATACCAATAACTATCCTCAAGCAACCAATGCTCAACAGCAAAAACAAAATTCTATGTATTTCCCAGTCAATCGAACACAACCGATGCCTGGAAATTCTCCCCAGTACAGTCAAATGCCCACCTCTAATAATAGTTCACCATACCAACACCTACCTACTTCAGCGCACATAATGCAAAACAATGACAATGGTAATACCAACCAAATGTACGATCCTGATTACGGAATGAAATATACAAACAACACGTTGCAGTTAAAACCTGAACAGTTTACACAAAACGCCAATAACACACCAAATTACAATTACACCAACAGCCTACAACAGCTCTCACAAACTGCTTACAATTCTCCGTATCAAAGGGTACCTTTGATACATGGCGAGAATATTAATAATCACCCCGCTAATATGGCCTCACCTTTGTATCAGCGACTTCCGCAACATTATAACGAAACCCAACCCACCGCCAATCAGAATCAGTATCAAAAAGCTCCGCAGCAATTCAACGATCAGAATAAAATGAACCCCCAATATATTAGTCAAGATTCGCGACAACCCCAATACTATCAGCAGGGATATCCCGTGGAAAATGGGAATGGAGTGCATAATAACTTGCCATATCAGAGTGTACCAATGAAGGCATCACCGTATCAACAGCTGCCTTTATCGAAGCAACCGCCCAAGAAGTCTGTTTCCTTCGAACCAGGAACAAAAGGAGGAAGCGATATTCCAGGACTCAAAGGCAGTACCACAAATGGACCTCTGATTAATACTCAGATTAATAATAATCAAATTAATCCTGCACAGAATAATCTTAACATGAATAATAACATTATGTCTGGTGTAAGTAACGGTGTAAATAATAGTGTAATATCTAATAGTGTAATTGCTAATAGTGCGCCAGGTAAAAATCCTTGCAATTTGTGTAGAAAAAAGCAAGTGAACTCTCCAGCGATCTACTGTGTTGATTGTGACTTTTACATGTCAAGATTCAAACCCAGAACTTAATAGGACAATAATCTATAGAGACAATAAAATAAAATAATATAATTGAAATGAAGTACAAAACTTAATGTATAGCGTGTAAAAATATTAAATGTGTATCTTAATGACCTTTTTATTGCTAATAAGTAAATTTGTGTAATTATTTTTTTATTCCTAGTGACTGAATCACATTAAAATGAATTATTTAAGTATGGTAATTGTTTGATAGTTGCCAGGTATCCTATTGTTGAAACGATTATGAAATTCTATATTGTCTTTGTTAAGTAAATATTTTATTGAAAACAAGTGTGATATACGTCGTAAGGAATAAGAATATTATGCAATTTATTGCGTGATCTCAGTATTTAATGAAAATGTTTTATATATTAATTTTAATTAAATTAATTGTAATAATACAATGTAAAAAAGTGTAAATATATTTTTTCAATAAAGAACAATCAATAAATAACAAATTTGAATCATTGGTAATTAATCCTACATCCAACCCTTTAGAAATACAAATAAGCATCTTAGTATTCTAGCTTTCTCTAGCCATGATCTGTAACAAGTGCAAGTACATACCCTTGTTTTAATTAATGTTTCAACGATTCAATAATTATTGTGCATGGTTTTTATCATTTTCCGCATGAGAATGGGTCATTACGACTCATTTCAATTTCAATTCAATTTTCAATTCAATTTATTTTCAATTTTATTCATTCTTTCAAAAACATTACATAATTTAACATTTTAATGAGTTTTTAAAATACATTTATTTGTAACAGTATTACATAGAACATAAATGGTAGGCATAAAAACTATACAAGCATTTACAGAGCTTGCCTTTTAAAGGCAGCTTCACTAACGCTAAATATGTTGAAATCCTTAATTAATTAATTCTGTTCAACAGCAAGATTGCTCTCCCGACTGGCATGACCATTGGCAAGTTAGTCCTGCAGGCCGGAAGATAGAACAGTCTACGCTGTCGATGGCGAAGATAACCATCGGGAACATAAAAATGAATGCTCTCCATGATAGCTGAGTTTTCAAACTATCCGCGAATAAATCTGTAGAAATGTGTAGCAAGGTGTATATTCCTTCTGACCCGTAGATGATTCATTCCGAGCATACCCAAAAGAAAGTCGGTAGGATAGAGCCACGGGCAATAGCTGTACTCCCTCATGTACAGAAATCTCAGAAATTGTTATATAGACTCGTTCTTATACTCAAAAATGCAACAACTGTGTTTCCTCTCTGCTGCAATAAGTTCGCCCATGTATCCCCAAATGATGATATTTTATGCAATATGAACTAAGAAATACCCGAGGATGTTCTGTTTGTAAGTATTATGCACAAAAATAGAAATCTTGGTAAAAAACTGTGCTCGTATATCTACTCACTTCAGTAAAGTGTTATGTATTTATTTATTATTTTACATTAGCCCTACACTGGAGGCCCTGGATGGATGCTGTGTAAAGGGTATTTTTAAGGAAAGAGAGGAGAAGTAGTACTAGGAAGGTAAAGGTATAAGGGGTGGATAGAAATCTAGGGGTCAGTGTATCCAGGGGTGACGGACGTGTGAATCCATCCCTCCCGCTGCGGTGTAATACTATGAGTCGAGAGAGATCAGCCGGAAAGATCAAAGAGTCTCCCCAGACAGGCGCTTCCTGTTCTGGCCCCCCCATGCAGCTGGTGAGCAGGCGCATCCGCCGCCAATACCTGAACACACCATGCACGATGAACCGGGCGCCCCTGCAATCACCAAATGTAGTGAACCACTTAGGGTGATCTATGGCAGATGTGTTTGTTATCATTTCCAAACTTACTATTATGATCTGATTTTTTTAAGTGACAAACAAAACAAAGAGTTAAAAAAATATATTAAAAAACTATGTTACCTGTATGACATGGAGAATCCTACAAGTTTCACATGTGTTGTAGATATGTATGATTGAAGTGGTACCTAGAATATCTAGAGTATTCTACCTATAATGATATTGATTTTTTTTAAAAGCACTCTATCTAAGTGAAAAGTAGTGAGGAGTTTTACTAAAGGAGTTCTGTAAACAACATGTTTCTTTGTTTATCCCATTAAAACTGTTAAACATAAAGAATGTTTTATGAAAGTTAGCATCATGAATATATTATATAAAAATTCACAAACTGCTAGACCACTTTGGAGGGGACCCCATCATTTTCCCAACAGCATTATAAGGAAACATAATGTATGCTTTCCTCCTTCACCGCACACGTTTTCAATTTTTTTTTTATTGAACGAAGCATAATTTATTTTGAACGACTTTAGATCCTCCAAAGTCCGTACATACGAGGTTAGCGTGCTAACGCGAGTCAACGCAAAGTACTTAGAATAACATCAAATAAAATAAAATAAACTAAATTAAAACAGCATCCCATTAAAGAATTCATCTTTTTTTTACATTAACTCACAGGAGGCCCTGAGGAAAATAATTTCCCTCAGGGCCTATGTCATCTGGGATGCTGTGTAGAGGGTACATCTGACATAGTTAACATGATAATACAAATAAAAGTATTAGCAACGAGAAACGAAAAATAAAAGCTGCAACCTTCAGGTAAGCCTTCTGGGTAAATGCAGTAAATATGGTGAATTTTTAAAAAAATAATGTAATGCAAATATTTTACAGTGGTAAGTGGTAACAGAAAAAAATATGTTCAGCAGAAAAGAGTAGTCAGAGAAGGTATTCCACTAACAGCCGGGAAGTCGCGATAAGAATGCACCTAGCGATTGGCCCGACCACTTATGAAACCCGACGAACTAGCTAATATACCTTATTTACGTCTCTACCTACAAGACCTACAGGTAGTGGCGGTCCTTCCCTCAGGACAATTGGTCAAAAACCTCCCAAAATTATAAGATGACAGTAAAACATAATATTGTTATGAAATATTAAGCAAATCAAAACAACTGGTATTATTCTAATGTATTTGAAATGCACTGCGAGAGATAGCCGACAGCGGCAAGCAGTGACATCTAACATTTTAAATGGAAGCTTTCTTTCCCACGCACTATGATTGGCTGGGTCAAATTATGAAATGCCCCGATATCGTATCCTCTGTCTCTTTACACAACACACAATAAACGAGATGGCACTATGTCCCTTAGTAAAAAATTTTCGGATTCTGAAGACGGTTTGGGTCAGAGCTGTTAGGGAGAGAGAGCATGCTGAATATTATGCGTCTGAAAGAGATGGTTTGATAAACGTAGGTTGATTTCACGTATTTTACGCTTGTCGCATGAAATAATTTACTTAAATGTAATTTGACGTATGTGGGTGAATTTGACTCTCAAACTCGTGAGGTTCCTACACTGGAGGTTTCCAACCGCATACCCACCACGGTATAAGTAACTTATGGTTACTCCTTCAGGGCTCTCACAAGGAAGCTAATTTTTTTTTTTGAACGACTCTACATTTAATTTGAACAAAGCTAGACCCCCAATGTCCCCGCATACGGTGTTAACGAGCAGTATGCAAGTGCTTTATATGTACAGGTTAGTAACTAATAAATATAAATATATACATTACCTCTTTCATTGGGGAAAATCAGAGGGGAAAAAAAAATAATTACGTGTAGGCGATATGCCTACTCAAACTGTTTAATGTACATAAATAATAACTCAATTTTAACGTTGTTGCTGATAGAGAGCGAGTGTGTTCCAGGTATGCCCGGCAGTCCTGTTGAGAGGTGCATGTTTTCAGGAAAGCCAAAGTGCCAAAAATCAGATACCGTCAGTACATCAACATATGAGCTGTGAATCTGAGCACTCACTTTATTTAGTCTTTCCAAAATAGCATTCCAAAATACGATTGCCTAGTAACCAAATAAAGATATCACACTGCCCAAGCATTTTTTGTGAAATATTCGCACCATAATCGCACGACGCAATCCGCGGTGCCGTACGGGATCAGTGGGCGTCTAAAGGTTCCTTTAAGGGGGAAATAGGTGTAGAGGCTTCAAAGAATTCTTTTTTTTTCATAAATCGATGGTAGGACTGTTCAAAAATATTTTCTGAAAATTTCAAACCAAAATTCCACGCCATTTAAAAGTTATATGCGTTTGAGTGAGTGTCCCTTGGTCGAACTACCACTATTTTACTGCCACTCTTATTTTCAAACGCATTTTTCTGGAAACTACTTTTTTCGAATTTGTGTGACCTCTAGCTCCTAGAGTTTTTTTAATCAATCTTTATCAAACTCAGCACTTAGTTTCTTTATATAAATGCGCTCTATTAGAACCCTAATCCTAAACAATATCTTTATTTTAACTATTTTTTATGCCAAAAAAACGTTCAAAAGGATGTTAAAATAAATTTTCACATCTCTCAAAAAATATTAATTTTCGAGTTCTTTGTAAAAAGTGAGGTTCAAATAGAAGAAAAACATATAAAAAGACAATTTATTTTTAAAAAACAAATTTCGGATGAAAATTGTGACCTCCAGGAGTTACACAAATTGTCTTGCCGGATGGCGACTTACAATGCGCAGCAGTTGATATCTGCGTTATTTTTTGAGGAAAATATTTTAAAATTTTAGATAATACTCTTAAATTTTTTTTTTTTTTTAAAGTGAATACCGCACGAGAAACTCAACTGCTCCCGTCTGGAGCCAGTGAGACTATGGCATCCCCAATTGGGGTATGTTGTGAGGCTGAAGGTAGCGGGGAGGGGAAGGAGGTGGGGGAGAGGAAGGTTGGGAAGTATCTGGCTATTCAGATCTGGTCACCAAATATGGCCAAAGCCATTTTCAAGCAACGTTTCAATTCTGAATGGTGGTCTTACACCAGGGCGATACTAATAGTATCTTCCACTCTGGAACATGCCGCAAATATACTATATATTATTTTAAATGAATTAATTGTGAAATAACACAAATTAATCAAATAAAATTTATTTGCACATGCCGGGTACGAACCCGCGACCTCCGGATTGTGAGTCAAGAGTCTTACCCACTGGACTCATAAATAAAATATATGTACATATTATATTCCTTATGTATTTAAAAAATCATGAAAATCACTAAAAATATGAGATCCTACACCTATTTCTCCCCTTAAACGCTCGTGCAATAAAGGTAGCCCACTGCCAAAGCCTTTTTTGTGAAATATTCGCTCAACAATCACCGGTCCCGTATTGGACCGTTGGGCATTGAACGACACAAGTCTGCGGTCCCGTGCGGGACCACTGGGCTTCTGAAGGTTAATAGATAGAAAACTCTATCTATCCACAGTGACTTTTATGTTGTTTATAATCGTACACAAAATTAACGGCTTACCAAAGCGAGCGAGCGCCGCCCCCTGAACTCTGCCGCCCTTGGGCCGCAGCCTATAAGGCCTATTGACAAATCCAGGACTGCTCTGGAGGCCCTAAGGAAAAAAATTATGTGGATGCTGTATGGTGGGTCTTTTTAGGGAAAGGAAACAGCGGAATTTTTGGAAAGGAAAAAGGTATGAGGGTATGTGGTAGGAATCTAGGGGTCAATGTGTCCAGGAGTGATGGTCATATGAATCCATCCCTTCCATTGCGGTGCAAGGCGATGTGTCTAGAGCAGTGGTTCATAACAGGTGGTCCATAGGTGGTCCGTGAGATCTAAAATGTGGACCACGAAACATTTATTCATTTACTATAAAAACCGTATTAAAAGGTATCCAAAAGCTGATTCGTAACCCTTTTAGTATTAATGATGAAGAGGTAGCTGAAGAAGTCCAAGAAGAGCACATTGAATTGCAAAATGATAGTAATTGCAAGGATGCGTTTAATTACATAATATCATAATGTCCCTTGTGGTCCCTGTGAGAACAAATTTAATAAATGTAATGGTGGACCCTACTCAAAAAAGTTTGGGAACCACTGGTCTAGAGAATAGGTTCTCAACGTGGGCGTTTGAGACTATCAGGGGGGCAGTAGAAGACCCAGAGAAAATTAGGGGGCGTTGAGATGGAACTGTGAGAGCATAGGCAGGTAAAATAAATATGGTCTAAAAAGACAAAAAAACACGCCAATCACCTACTTATAAGGCAAAGCAAACTTTTGGTTAATTTTTATTATTGTGTGTATTATAATCATTTTTATCACGTGTGTGAAAATTCACACATTTCGGTAGTTCGAGATATATAATATTATTAACTTACGTGTATTATTAAGAATTGAGAAGGAAAGAGATAGCAACCCAGTAATACTTAAAATACAAAAGAATTGACCTTTTAACTTGCTAATCAAAAAGGTAAGTATATCAAATAATTTAATATATTTTTAATCAAATTATTGATTCCGTGACAGTTACCCCACCCCCCCTATAAGTTAAAAAAAATTGGGGGGCTCTAGAAAAAAAAATATTCTCAAAGAGGACGGTGGGCAAAATAAGGTTGAGAACCTATGTTCTAGAGCAGTGGCCTTCAACCTTTTTGAGTCGGCGTACCCCTTGGCTCTCACTACAAATGTGTTGTTCCCCATACCCTCTATCTATCTTTTATACACGTGTAATGAAAGACGTGTTTCATTTGTAATTTTTAATACTCCAATTATTACATGAATTTAACAATCGAGTTACACAAATACAATTAAGTAATGCAATTTTATACAGAATGTAACACAACTTCAGGCATTTTAACCAGTGATTCTACATGCATGCCACGTTATTGCATACCCCCAATTTGGCTTCACGCACCCCCAGGGGTATGCGTACCACAGGTTGGAAACCACTGATCTAGAGAATTCTGCTGGAGAGGTCTAGGTTAGTACTATCTCAACCAGTCTCTCCCGATCCGGCCCGCCACGCAGTAGGTGAGCAAACGCATTCATTCATTCATTTCGATAAGTATATTAACAATGGTTTTACCAGATAGTCACATGATGTAAGCCATTTGCCTAGGTTCTTCGTTGAGAAGTTGATTAAAGCAATCAATTATTTTTTTTTTTAATAATAATAATAATAATAATAATAATAATGATTTATTGTCTTCATTTCTTAGTAACAGTAGAGATAATGATATCTTCACTGGGATCTCCCGTGCTGAGGATTTCATTTACATATAATAATTTAATTATAAGAAATTAATATGAATTAGACATAACATATATTATCATGTAGTATTTTTTTTTTTAAATAAATATAAAGTAAATAAGATATTGGTTTTTTTTATAATTCGGTTTACTAGATTTGGTTTTAGTCCGTATTTGATATCAGTATATTTTCTATTTCTGATCTCCCTATATTTAGTATCCAGCTTTTTATTTGAAATTTAAATGTCATAATGTTGAGGTTTTTGAGTGAGAGTGGTATTTTATTGTTGAGTTTAATGCCATAATATAAGAAGCTTTTTTGCCCAAATTTTGAGTTAGTAGTTACTTGTTGGATAAGTTTTTGACCATGAGATCTAGTGTTTCTAATGTACGTATTAGTTGTTATTTCTTGGGTTTTGTACTTATGAATGTAAATGAGTATAGTTTTAGAATATAGTTGTTTAATTGACATGATGTTAAGATTGTTGAAGATTTCGTCATTGCTAGTTCTTACAGGAACTTTCAGTATAATTCTCCATCCATGGTGAAAAGTGAGACCCTGACCTCCTAACTTCATTGTAAATTTGGCCACTCTAATTTCCTACTATAGGTAGGTATACATTTTGGTCACCACTTCAAGAAAGATACCTACAAAAACGATCACCACTGCAAAAATGAAGTGTATAAGTTAAAAAGTAGACGTTCATTATACGTTATTGATAACGATAATTATATTTTTAAACCATTTTCATGCAGGCCAATAAACATTCAAAAATGTACTTTTCACTAGAAAATTAAATTATTATTATTTCGAGTGTAATTATTTGTCATCTGTGTATCACGTCAGTAACTAAATACATATTTTTATCAAATCTTCAAACCATTGAAAATTTTATTTTTTCTCTTAATCTTTATCCCATAGATGTCAGTAACATCGACAACTGTGAACTGCGCAAGGCAACTGCAGCTATATTCAGTGTGTTTCGTTAATGGCGACGGTCAGTGACGGATTGTTTGGGTTAACGTCAACATCGCGACAGAATAACGTGTAAACATGACGTCCACCGGGATTTTACCCACGTATCAACGTTTCGTAAATGGTGTTCCCGTCCCTTCATTCTCTAGGCGGTCATTCAGACCTCGGGAAAAATATTTGATTCTGTTGGTGTTTTTGACATTTGGTGTTGTGTGTTTCGGCGCTTTCTTCTTTCTCCCCGAGTTTAGGAGTTCGGGCAGTACTGTTAACAACAGTGTTTACAAAGTTTACCAGCACATGCAGAAGGCAGGGCCCGAGCTGCTGATTCCAGCGCCACCTCATCTGGACGATTTGGATGTGCCCAATTTGATACGTCACGACGACCATAAACTGCTCGACCCTCATTTCCTTGAAGACAGGGATCGTCTACAAGCTAAGATCGAGGAGGACCAAGCTCTGAAGGTGTTGGAGAGACCGAATATCGACTTTCCTCTGAAGCCATCGTCTTCCCTAGCTCCGAAAGAGAACGGCCTGCTGGATCTGCCGATAGTGGATAATGTGGACAACGCCATCGGTGAGCAGATAGACAATGACATCCTGGACAGCTACCCGATTGTGACAGTGCCCCCAGCGCCCAGCAACCACTATCCTGACGTCAACAGGGGGGAGGATAAGGACCCCGTGGCGAGGGAGCGAAGGGACAAAGTCAAAGAGGTGAGTCATCCCCCTAAAACTGCAAAGTTGACCTTTTATTGTCCTTCCATTCAAAACTTATTTGTGCAATTCAATGTCAATTGTAGTCCCACCGCGAAGAATGTAATCCAAAAGTGCGCCCACCTTTCAAATGAGTCCGATTCCATCCTATATACCGGAAATTCCGGTTCTATGCCGGTCACCTATCGCTGTTTTCAATTTTAAATACTTACTTTTATTTTAATATAAACGCATGCCTTGTTATCTTGATGTGGTATTTTTGTGCTCTTTAATAAACAATTATTTTCATACAAACAGGTACCTAGATACTTTCATAATATTATTTTTATTTTGACGATATGGTATATATAACCTAGGTACTCGTCCAAATGCCAAATAACTTTGGAATGTTTTGGAATTGAACCGTTTATCTCTGCATTACAAGTTTCCACTCGATGATTCGATCGTGAAGGAAATGCCCACAAAAGAACATTGGTGCTAATCCGTTTGTTCCATTTTGACCATTTTACTAAGAGAGCATTCATAATACAATAATTATCTTCTCAACCATTATTATTTGACACACTTATCTGAGGATTAGATTAGCCGACTAAACATTTCGCAATCTAGGTACCTACACTCATATTTTAGATTATTTGTAAAACGATGAATTCAATGTTGATTATCTTAGGTATCTTATTTGTTTTCTAATGAAACTGTACAATAATTTTTACTGGCAGGCAAACGTTTTTGTAGTCAGTGGATAAAAAAACACCACGAGGAAAGAATAACTAGGTACCTACCCAGGTACCTACAATTTATTGTCACACTCTGCCGACATTATTCATAAATCATAATTATTTTATTAATTATTATATTATATTCCTCAATTAATAATATTATGTCATAAATCATAGTTTAAGTACCTACCTCCTATAAATAACTTTTTGTAATTTTTTTTTAAATTTTGTAGGTACTTACCTACCTAAAGTCGTCATTTTGGTTGCTGGCGTTTTAACTTCACTTTAGGTAGGTACCTACCTTGTTCTGAGATACGAAATGCCAAAGTTTGCAGGTCGATTTTTCACAATCTACGAGTATATTTACCTACTGGTTTCTAATTTTTATGTAGAATCTTGTGGAAAGGAAATATTAGTTTAATATATTTTAAAGAAAAAAAATATATATACTTACCATTTAAGAGCGTTAAGAGAACCACGTGCAACCAGCTAGGGCATAATAATTCATTGCATAAGGTTCTAACTAGATTTCCCTAATGCCATTTCAAGATGGGGGGCCACCTTCTAACCTTTAACCAATTGGACCCACAAACTTGTTTTCACAATAATATGATGTTACTTGATATATGTATGACGTGTGAGTCGTACCTGACTTATTAAAATATGTTAAACTAAAACACCACACAAGATTGAACCTCGAAATCAGAAGTTGTTCAATAAATTAGAGAGAAGTGGTCTTTGCAAACTTGACACCTCAGAACATGGTAAGGGAAGTTAGAACCCTAACCAACTAAAGTGACAAATTACACTGCACCTCATATAAACAATCGCCTCTCAGACACTGTCAGACACAAACAAATGGCAATTGCAAAAGATTCCAAGTGATCTTAGAATTTCGTCATAAAAGTATCTACGAAAATACAACACTAATGGTTCTGAAAATTATTTTGGTTATAGAAATGGTTTTGCATTCAAAGGTAATTTTTAAATAAAATGTTACTAATATGTTGTAAAAATAGGGTGACGAAGTACCTATTGTTGATACAAAAAAATCACTCTTTGTTTTTAAAAGATAAAACAGAAACGAATAAATTTTGATGTTAAACTTTATTTAAAGTAAGGGATACCAATAAAAACGCATATTATTATTGAATATTTTTATGGATACAAAAAAAAACATATAGCCATTTCTTTGTGTTTTTTATCATAAATATATCGTACATGGTTTTTGTGCTGCTAAATAAAATGTTTTCATTTTATATCGTGAATGTGTATAGTGAAAGTCGGGGATGCCCGAGGAAGGCATGACACGATTAAGTGAATAGAATACTTGAGTCGGATCGTGCCAAGAGTCAACAATATAACAGGAAAGGTAGTAATTTGGGAGGCGGGTATTGGAACGCCGCCCCTAGAATAATTTATTGGATAACCAACACCTCTGCCTTAGGTCACCTCGAGTGGTTCGCTACATTTGGTGACTTAGCAGGGATGCCGAGTTCTTAGAGAGACATAGCAGGGATGCCGGGTGAGATTTGTCTAGGTCTTGGCGGCACATGCGTTTGCCCACCTCCTGCGTGGCGAGCCGTTGCCCTTCTGCCGGACCCTCTCGATCATCGCCTTTCTACCGCTCTGGGGGGATGGATTTACAAGTCCGTCACTCCTAGACACATTGACCCCAGATTCCTACCCACCCTTCATACCTTTTGCCTTCCCAGAACTTCTTCTCCTTTCTTTCCCTAAAAAGACCCTCAAAGTTGATACAAAGCATCCCCAAAGATGACATAGACCCCGGGAGGGATTACATTCCTCGCAAAATTCGAGTGCAGTTTACAAGCGGTAGAAGCGAAACTTTACCAAAGCAATCTCAACCAATACTTGAAAAGTAAGTTCATAATCAAAGCGACAAATGAGCGCAGACCTAGCATAATTTCCGTTTCTTATATCAACCAATAAGAGAGCCTTTAAAAGTGACATCATAATCAAAGCGGCCGATGAGCGCCGTTGATGCGTCGCAGGTGCAGTAATCGTCATTTCCGTTTCATCCGAAATCCAAATCGCTGCGGGTCTATAGAAGTTTCACTTCAAAAATGGTCAAAAACGTATGAGGCAACTACAGAAACTGTGTGAGGAGAGGATGGGACTGCCATGAGCGGAGGCCGCACAATCAGCGCAAGACAGGGACGAGAGGAGGCGCCTTATCGATGCAAAGGGTCCCAGACCCGAATAGGACAAGGGGAAGAAGGTGATGGGTGATGTGATGATGATGAAAAAGTATGAGACGACGCATAAAATGAAGCAAGGAGTGTATGCCTAGACGTTCTGTTACGTTCCATCCTCTCTGCCTACACATGCTGTGAAATGGCGTGATGGACGAGTACTTGGTTGGTTGTTCTTATAACTAAGTATTTTATACATTCTGACATCATCTGCAGCACTGCCCAATCGAATCCGACCATTATTGAACATTATTTATCGGCCGTAATATCGCGAGAGCTAATATTGCAATAAATAACATCGTAATTAGCATGACGTCCTTTGAAAAATAATATTTATAACAGAGACGTGAATTCTCGTTTATTTCAAATGATTTGGTTACATAAACAACCATTCCATAGTGGAAGATACTCTTAGAATCGCCTTGGTGTAAGACCAGGGCTTGGCAGTATTTGAATTACTTCTAATTGAAATACAAATACGTATTTTGTATTTGTATTTTAATTACTTCCTAAAAATGTATTTTGTAATTGGTATTTCAATTACCTGTTGCTGAGGTATTTTGTAATTTGTATTTCAAATACTTATGGCTTCAAAATACATTTAGCGATCTAAATAATGATAATTATTGATAATGAAAAATAAACTGACATAGATAATACATAGACTAAAAACGCTAGAATCCAGAGCATTATATGTTATTGTTTAGAGTTGGCAACACTGTACGTCAAAGCAAGTATCTGTCAATTTTCGTTTTGTACAAGTATCTTGTCAATTCGTTTTCATCGTTTCGCATTATTTATTCATGGAGACTTGTCGTTAAGACTTGAGTTAATTGATAATGGATGATCAAATTCCGTCAACATCACCATATGCGACGCCGGACGATGACGGCGTGGGCGGTGGATTGAGTCAAGTGAATGCTGTGATTTATCCACTATTTCTAACTGCAGGGAAGTATTTCGCAGTGATCAATAGCGGCAATAGTAACGACCAAGATAATGTCCAAGCAACTTGTGTCTTCTGAGCAATATGCACGTCTAGAGCACTTATGCACGTCGAATATGGTCAATTTTTGCACGTCTCTGTTTCACTCTGCTCATCTTTGCTTCTATGGAAACGCACGCTTTGATAAGAGCACTTACGACAATTTATTGCAACCAAAGGTTCTACCAAAACCAAATGTATTTTGTAATTTGTATTTTGTGTATGAAATATAAAAAAAATGATTAAAATACTGTATTTTGTATTAAAATACACGACTTGAAAGTATTTCGTATTTTAAATACACGCGAAAAAGTATTTTGTAATTTGTATTTTAATTACAGCAAAGCATTTTATTTTTCCCAGCCCTGTGTAAGACCAACTTTCAGAATTAAAACTTTGCTTAGAATGACTTTAGCTGTGTTGATACCAGATCCGAATAATACAACATTAATAACAGCAATATACAAGGAAGATACTCCTAACATCGCCCTGGTAAAAGAACACCATTCAGAATTGACATGTTGTTTGGTATGGTTTTAGCTACGTTTATTAACCAGATACAAGATCGTACTATGCACCTTTCGTCTTTCCGATACCAAGTAAACTAAACTTACTAAGGAGGAGACAGATTGATGATTCTTTTTTTTATTTGAAAGCTGATGCTTTCCGTGTGGTCCCATTTTAATTTGGTCTAGTTCTGATAGTGGAATCTATGAGAAAACCTTATAAGTCTTAAATTTGCATTAATATGTGCGCGACAAATGGATGAATAACTCAATATCACGCCAACCGATTTCGATAACTCTTTTTTTATTGGAAAGCATGTACTTCAAGGGAAGTTTGATGAGAATTTGGTTAGATTTTGATTATGGGATCCATGACAAAGTAACGGAACACTTCAATTCTTAGGAGCAAATTAAAGATACCAGGCCGAATCGCTTAATTTGACCGTAACATCGTTATGGTCAAATTATGTCTGTCTCATGTGAGCAGCACGTTTAGTAGGTCTACCCATATTCAGACAAATTGGTTAGTGTACTTCAGATTCACTAAAAATAAAAAAATAAACAAAAATTTTAACAAAATTAAAAAACGACTTCAAAAAATGCACTAAAGAGTAAAAAAATAATTTCGTATTCTTCTACAACTTAATAATCAACTTACTTTTTCTACTCATCAATATGTAGGTACGATTGTTATTTTTGGAGTCGGTGTCAGCAAAGGTACCCGGCCCGGCGTGTTCACTTGACAGCTCCCGCCTCTCGCCTCGTCATCTCGTCAAGTCACTCGTGCGACACAAGCACATCTCATCTATAACTATGTATGTAGTTACAAAACCTACCTTGGCTGACACCGACTACAAAAATAACAATCGTACCTATATATTGACGAGTAGAAAAAGTAAGTTGATTATTAAGTTGTAGAAGAATACGAAATTATTTTTTTCTCTTTAGTGCATTTTTTTAAGTCGTTTTTTTGTCGTTGTTTTGTTAAAATGTTTGTTTATTTGTTATTATTATTACTTAAAAGAAAATCAAATTTTCACTCATTTAACTAGAAATAACTAAAAACAAACTAAACTAAATACTACAATACAGCGCTATTCACTAATTTTATCAAGAATATATTTTTTTTATTTACCAAGTTTTTTTCATTTTTAATGTCGTTTGGGAGGCTTATATAACTTACTTATATTATTATATAAGTTTCCCCCTCGTAACCAATGGATTGCTTACTATAGTTAGTGTGGATGGTGTATGTTATGGTATCGTATTTTCGTGTACTTGGGACCTTTTTAATGAATTCTGTGTTTGTATGTAAGAGTTTATTGTTCATTGTGTACATAAGAAGACATGCATTGTATTCATATAGTTTTCTTAATGTTTATAGTTTTGTTTCCATGTACCTACACCTATATATTTTTTTTGGATGTTCTGGACCTACAGTGAATTAGTTTTTTTTGATTACCTTGTTTTGTATTACGTGCAATTCATTTATGTATGTTTCACATGCTGTATGGAACGTGTCGTAGGAATCCGTGTGCATCTAACGAGTGCGCGAAAGCTTTTGACAACCATGGAAATTCAAGAATGAAATTTACGCTCCCACAGAGTACCATGCCGCCAGCACGACAATCTGAGAGCTGCTATTGGCTAGCGGAATTATGTGCATGTGGTGCCCCTTCCAAATGACTTGTCTACAACGCTATTATGTCCTTTAACTAACTAATCAATTGAAAACATAAATGAAATTGATAATGAATACATGCAGCAGCCTCATTGGACTGGAAAACACATCTGAATAACCACCTAATGCTTCCACAAGGGACTCCAGACAGCAATGATCAACGCCAAGGAAATGGCTGACTATTTACGTCACCCCCACCATGCGACCAGCCGAGCCACTATTGGTCAATTCTGAACAAAGGAAAAATCTGAATCGTAAATATTTACGACAGCGAATTCATCTTCCGAAAAATTTGGAGCTCAATTTCGAGAAATTGGGAATAATTTGGATCAAGAAATAAACATCATCACCTAAAAATGAGTATGTACTACAAAAACAACCCAAAAACTGACGTCTATCAGTGATTGTTGCACTTTAAGAAAAATATTTACTGTTTAAAATTGTACCTTATATCACATATGTATACTTGTACCTTTTCTTGTAAACACAATAAAAATGATGTGAAGCTTTGGGATCCTGAGTTGGTAAAATCTTGGCAAAAACTATCACACATAATTTTAACACAGCTGACTTCCAATCGTAGCGACCAGGGAAATTACCTAAAACAAGTACCTTAGAAAAATTAAGGAGGTTCTGTCCCCCAAAAGTCCGACCTGAGTTTGTCCTATAAAAATAGAAGTCAAACCGGTAGGAAGTCAGTTCAAAACTATCAGCCAAGAAGAAACAATACCTACTCAAGATACCAACAGTCTCCAAGTTCAAACCTCTTTTCAAGTGTTTTAATCAGTCTTAGATTCAGTTTACCTCTCCCAGTATCCCAGTAACCTAAAATCCTAAAAACCCCAGACTCCCACAGTCTCCAAAGTGAAAAATATTTATTTTAATCCAGTACTCAAATCAGTTTTGCCATTATACCTAGAAGCATTTTTTGTCAAAGTAGTAAATTCATTTAAAAGACCAGTGGCATTCCAAAATCCACTGGCGTACCAAACTCCATTGGCGTGTCATTGTGGCCAGCTCCCTATTATATTTAGTTTATGTACAAACGTCTAGTACATTTGGTCCTTCGAGCCGGATCCACACATAACACGCCTTCAGTCTTACCCAGTGGAAATGCCGTCTCTTCGCAGTGGCCGTAAGACCCCGACATCTTCCGAAACATCGCTGTCTAAACCTAACGCCCCGGGAACAAGCCGAAACATGCCAGTGGCACCCCGTCGGACCCCGGGCCCACGCACCGTAGACATCGATGAGACGCCATCCAGCGGAACCCGCCACGATCTATCTGGTGCGAACCCTGCCAGGAACCCTGACCTCATCACTCTTGACCAACCTGCTCCAGAATGTGTCGCCAAGAGCCTCCACGGATCCAACAGTAAAAGCAGCGAAACAACTTCTGAATCAACTGAAGACTCCCTGCGATTGCTGCGCCGAGAGATGCGCATCCGGGACAGACGTCACGCCAAGCAGACAACCAATCTGCTCGCAGCCCTGAACGCTGCAACACGCCAAGCAGTCAGCCAACCTACCCAGGAGCCCGCACCAACCAGCCCGACCCTGCGAGCCAACCTCGGTCAGGCAGTAATTCAAACCCAGGCACCAACCGGCCCGTCTACGAACGAGTTCGCAACGAGATATGCCACTCGAGTACACACGTCAGACGGCCCGTCTACCGGAGAGTTTGCAACGAGATATGCAACAACTCAAGTGCACGCACCAACCGGCTCTTCTACTAATGAGTTCGCAACGAGATATGCCACTCAAGTACACAAGCCAGCCGAAGAGTTTGCAACGAGATATGCAACTACTCAAGTGCATGCACCAACCGGCCCTTCTACTAATGAGTTTGCAACGAGATATGCCACTCAAGTTCACAAGCCGGCCGAAGAGTTTGCAACGAGATATGCAACTACTCAAATGGACACACCGGCCGGTCAGCCTACCAATGAATTTGCTGTAACCGATCCAACCGGATACGCCGCCGCCGCCACCCAAGAGTACACACTACTGACGGGCCCTGCGAAGAACATCCCTACGGCCGAATACAGCCATATCGGACCCGAGCGCCCACTTTACAACACAGCAGGGTACCAGCATCAGCCAGCCTCCTCCGGCCAGGATTCCCCATTGTTTACACCACCGCACACAGCCAATCAGACAGCACGGCACACCCGAGAATGGTTGCAGCATGGCAACGACCCACTGGCCCAGATCGCCTCTGTGATGGCAGAGGCCCTTCGCTCTTCCAGAACGCAAGATAGCCCCCGCACATTAGAAGATGATTCAAGAATGGCTGCCCTCATTGCCAGGCAATCCACAGCAAAAGATTTGCCTACCTTCTCCGGAGACCCCCTGGAGTGGCCCACCTGGAAGGCCCAGTACGCTCAATCCACCGCCACCTGCCAAATGACTCCAAGCGAAAATCTCATTCGGCTGCAGCGCGCCCTCAAAGGCAAGGCACGAGATACCGTGGGTCCCCTACTAATGGATCCTGCGCAAGTCCCAGAGATCATCAGCGTCCTCGAGCAGCGATACGGCAGCGCTAACTCCATAGCAAAATTTATGCTAGACAAGGTTAAAAAACTACCTTACCTCACGACCGAGGTATCACTCGAGGACCTGGCAGATTTCTCCGGAACGGTACAAAACCTGGTGGCATCTCTCCGGATCCTGAAAACCGAAGGTTATCTCACCAATCCTGCATTAATGAATGACGTCACTGACAAAATGCCAAGTTCCCTGCGTCTGGCATGGCTAATCGAGATCCGCAAACAACACGCTCCGGCCACCATAACCCAGCTCGCTGCCTTTCTGAAAGAGGTGTCAAACGCAATTCCAAACAGTGGGATGGTGGACCACATACGATCTCGACCACGCCGTGAACAAATACATGCCGGGTACCAGGAGGAAGAAGAGAGTGATCGCATGCGACTTCTACCGAGCCATGAGCAAATACATGCCGGACATCAAGAAGAAATCAGGGATGGCCCAAAAGAAAAGATTGCCCCCATAAAACGCAAAGTAAACGAGGAACATACTTACCCTGGACCAAGCCGAAAAAGAAAAACTGCTGATGAAAGCTGCGCCCAATGTGGCGGCGATCATAAAACCCGCGAATGCAAAGAATTCGCAGCCAAAGATGTTGAACTCCGATGGGAAACTGTACGCACGGGAAGATTATGCCGCAAGTGCTTAGAAAAACACCACTCACGAAGCTGCAAAATAAACCAATGGTGCAAAGTAGGAGATTGCAGATCCCCACACCACCCCCTGCTACATAATCCCGAGTTCGTACGAAAAAGCGCCGTGGAAAATGTCAATTTGTGACGCCAGGACTCCGGACAGAGAGTACTATTAAAAATTGCGCCAGTCATATTAAGCGCTCCAAACAAAGAAGAAGTGTCAGTGTTCGCTCTCCTGGATGAAGGATCCACAGTAACACTTGTCGACGCTGACACCGCAATACAAGTCGGAGCAAACGGCCCAGTTCACGGACTGCGAATCCACGGCGCGAAAGGAATGTGCACCTCCGACAATCTCTCCCAACGAGTGAGACTAAGAATACGAGGTGCAGGCAACAGTAATACATTCCACATATCTGCCAGCACAATAAGCAACCTCAACCTGCCGGAGCAACAGACCCAAGGAAGGTCGGTCGTCCCGAAGCTGCTAATAGGCCAAGATAACGCTCACCTGATCGTGTCAAGGGAAGTTCGTGAATGCAATGATACTACGCGAATAGCATCACGCACCGCACTAGGATGGATCGCTCATGGGGGAGTCAACCCCAGAGATAATAACACGACCACCACTTTGGCACTACAACCAGAAACGGCCGCAGACATACAGTTGAGGGAGCTAGTAAAAACCAACTTCGCCATCGACTCCCTCAGAGTAACATCAGCCACCAGAGTCAATGCAAGCGAACAACAGGCAATTGCACTTATGAATGCAACTACCCGTCCTCTTCCTGTAGGAAGGTGGGAAACCGGTCTACTATGGCGCAAACCAGAAGCCACGTTACCTGACAATCGGCAGTGTGCGCTGAAACGACTTCTGTCCCTGGAGAAAAAGCTAGAAAAAGACAAAAATCTAGCAGTGGCCTACAACGACAAAATAAATCAACTTATCAACAAAGGCTATGCCAAGAAGTTATCAAGCCATGAAGCTTCCACCACCACACCTCGCAAATGGTACCTGCCCCACTTTGCAGTAATCAACCCAAATAAGCCAGGAAAAATCAGAGTGGTGTTCGATGCCGCAAGCCGATGCCGAGGAACCTCCCTCAACGACCAGCTGCTTACTGGTCCTGACCTGCTGTCCTCCCTCCTGGGGAATATAATACGCTTCCGGGAAGGAAACATCGCTATTGCTGCAGACATCAAAGAAATGTTCCTGCAAATAAAAATAAGGCGAGAAGATCAGTCGTCCCAGCTATTCCTGTGGAGGACATCACCCCATCACGAACCAGACACCTATCAAATGTCATCGATGATGTTCGGAGCCACCTGTTCCCCAAGCAGTGCCCAATTCGTCCGAAATAAAGTGGCTGAAACATACGAGCACGAGTACCCGGCCGCCGCAAAAGCCGTACGCACCAAGTTCTACATGGACGATTACCTAGATGCAGCAGACACACCCAATGAAGCTGCTGCACTCGCCCAAAGTGTAAGTGCCCTGCTCGCGAAAGGAGGGTTCCACTTGACAAATTGGGCGTCCAACAGCCCGGCGGCCCTAGCTAGCGTACCTATAGAAGACCGTGCCAGCTCCACGATACAAATCAGCAGCGGAGGTCCGGAAACAGAGCGAGTGCTTGGTTTAATCTGGGACCCCACCACAGACCGCTTCCTGTACTCATTTCGTGAGGCAATCTCCCACGACACGGCCACACAACCTACCAAGCGGCAACTATTATCTATAGTAATGAAGATCTTCGACCCAGTCGGCTTCGTTGCCTGCCTTACCATCAGATCTAAGATGCTACTGCAAGCAGTGTGGCGCTCAAGCGTCGGCTGGGATGAACCCATTGCCCCTGAACACGCCCAGAGATGGACAGACTGGCTAAATCTGTTGCACACGAACAGCATCTCAATCCCGAGACGTTGCCTCTACAACAAACTAAACAACGTAACACTACACCTTTTCTGCGATGCATCCGAGCAAGCTTGCTGTGCCGTGGCCTACTTCACCGAAAAAATAGATGGATCCTTACGAGTAACATTGCTTGCAAGTAAATGCAAGGTAGCGCCACTGAAGCCTCTCTCCATTCCACGCCTCGAGCTTCAAGCCGCCCTCATAGCAGCGAGACTAGCCCAGACGATCCAAAAAGAAAGCAAAGCCCTGATATCCCGCACCTGCTTCTGGACAGACTCCACAACTGTACTATGCTGGTTACGCACCGACCCACGCGCCTACTCAACCTTTGTGGCAAACCGATTGGGGGAAATAGACGAACTAACCAACATACCCGACTGGAAATGGGTACCCACAAAACTCAATCCCGCTGACATAGGAACACGAGACTTAGAGGTACCAGACTTAACACCAGAAGGAAGATGGTTTACTGGCCCAGCCTTTCTCACTTCCCCGGAGGGTGCGTGGCCAAAAGAACGGGCACCCGCCCACAGGCCTGACGACCTGACACTAGAAGTCAAACCTCACTACGTTGGCCTTGTGTCCACCAGGGGCGAAGCACTCCCATCAGTAGAGCGGTTCTCCTCATGGCACCGGCTGATTCGCTCCACAGCTTGGATCCTCCGATTTATCAGACGATGCAAGATGGGGCCCAATAAACCAGTAGAAGGCCCACTACTAGCCGATGAGATAAAAGCAGCAGAACACAGATGGATCAAAAGGTCCCAGGAAGACGCTTTCACAACTGATCTACACATCATCCGACAAGGTCAAAAACTGCCTGCTGGCAGCCGCCTCAACTCCCTGAACCCATTCTTTGGACCAGATGACCTACTACGAATGGGGACCCGACTACAAGCCTTGGAAAGAACAAAGAGTGTGGCCCGAACTCCCATAATACTGGACGGCGACGAACCCTACACTCCACTTCTTATCAGTCACTACCACAAAAAGGCGGATCATCCTAGTACTGAGAAAACAGTAGCAGAAATACGCAATCATTTCTTCATAATACGACTACGCACAACAAGCAGGAAGATAACGCACGCCTGCCCCACTTGCTTCATACGACGCAGCAAACCGACTCCACCTCTGATGGGCGCATTACCACCACCCCGCCTGATGCATCACGTCCGCCCATTCACACACTGTGGGCTTGACTATTTCGGCCCTATGGCTATCACGGTCGGTAGGCATCGAGAAAAACGATATGGAGCCATCTTCACCTGCCTCTCGACACGCGCCATTCACCTAGAACTAGCCGCTTCACTGACTGCTGACTCGGCCATCATGGCCCTACAAAGAATGACCGCCCGCAGAGGACAACCAGCAGCCATGTACTCGGACAACGGGACAAACTTTCACGGAGCTGACACCGAGATGAGGGACGCCCTGCTGTCAATAAGTCAAGACGCCAGAATGATTGACGCAATAGCTACCCAGGGCATCGAGTGGCACTTCATACCACCACTAAGTCCGCACATGGGGGGAGCTTGGGAAAGATTAGTACGATCAGTAAAGAAAGCCCTAAGCGCTGCACTAAAGGAAAGAGCACCAAAAGAAGAAACGCTACGCACCGCACTTGCAGAAGCTGAGTTTGTGGTAAATAATCGTCCACTCACCCACATTTCAGTTGACCCACGTGATGAAGAACCTCTAACACCCAACCACTTTTTGCTAGGGTCAGCCGGGAAGCGCCCTCAATTATCCTTCTACGACAAAAAAGAAGAGGAAACATGCCTACGCCGCCAGTGGCGCATCGGACAACAACTTGCAGACACCTTCTGGAGGCGATGGCTGCGGGAATACCTACCTACCATGGCTGTCCGGCAAAAATGGCACCATCCAACTACACCAATTAAGAAGGATGACCTAGTGATCATCATGGACCCAGCACTGCCTCGAAACAGTTGGCCACGTGGCCGTATCATCGAAGCAATACCTGCAGCTGATGGACAAGTCAGAACTGCCCGGATCCAAACCAGCACTGGGATATACGTAAGGCCGGCAGTCAAAATCGCCGTCATTCTGCCTGCCACGCCAGCAACTGATGAAACTGTACACTCTGCGAAGACACCCGACTCAAAACTCAGACATCGGAAAAGGACACGCCCGACGAAGTAGCTGAGCACAGTCGAGACTGCACTGAGGGGAGTGTATGGAACGTGTCGTAGGAATCCGTGTGCATCTAACGAGTGCGCGAAAGCTTTTGACAACCATGGAAATTCAAGAATGAAATTTACGCTCCCACAGAGTACCATGCCGCCAGCACGACAATCTGAGAGCTGCTATTGGCTAGCGGAATTATGTGCATGTGGTGCCCCTTCCAAATGACTTGTCTACAACGCTATTATGTCCTTTAACTAACTAATCAATTGAAAACATAAATGAAATTGATAATGAATACATGCAGCAGCCTCATTGGACTGGAAAACACATCTGAATAACCACCTAATGCTTCCACAAGGGACTCCAGACAGCAATGATCAACGCCAAGGAAATGGCTGACTATTTACGTCACCCCCACCATGCGACCAGCCGAGCCACTATTGGTCAATTCTGAACAAAGGAAAAATCTGAATCGTAAATATTTACGACAGCGAATTCATCTTCCGAAAAATTTGGAGCTCAATTTCGAGAAATTGGGAATAATTTGGATCAAGAAATAAACATCATCACCTAAAAATGAGTATGTACTACAAAAACAACCCAAAAACTGACGTCTATCAGTGATTGTTGCACTTTAAGAAAAATATTTACTGTTTAAAATTGTACCTTATATCACATATGTATACTTGTACCTTTTCTTGTAAACACAATAAAAATGATGTGAAGCTTTGGGATCCTGAGTTGGTAAAATCTTGGCAAAAACTATCACACATAATTTTAACACAGCTGACTTCCAATCGTAGCGACCAGGGAAATTACCTAAAACAAGTACCTTAGAAAAATTAAGGAGGTTCTGTCCCCCAAAAGTCCGACCTGAGTTTGTCCTATAAAAATAGAAGTCAAACCGGTAGGAAGTCAGTTCAAAACTATCAGCCAAGAAGAAACAATACCTACTCAAGATACCAACAGTCTCCAAGTTCAAACCTCTTTTCAAGTGTTTTAATCAGTCTTAGATTCAGTTTACCTCTCCCAGTATCCCAGTAACCTAAAATCCTAAAAACCCCAGACTCCCACAGTCTCCAAAGTGAAAAATATTTATTTTAATCCAGTACTCAAATCAGTTTTGCCATTATACCTAGAAGCATTTTTTGTCAAAGTAGTAAATTCATTTAAAAGACCAGTGGCATTCCAAAATCCACTGGCGTACCAAACTCCATTGGCGTGTCATTGTGGCCAGCTCCCTATTATATTTAGTTTATGTACAAACGTCTAGTACACATGCGTTTCCTTAGATTTCAATCAAATAATTTAAATGTATGTACGAGATTATACCTAATATAAACCTTTTTAAAAATTTATTTGGTAACATATGATAACCGGCTAAATACGCTAATTAAAGGGGTAATTTTATCATTAATAACTTGTATATGCTGTTTAAATGTTAAATGCTGACCAATGCACAGCCCAAGATATTTTTCCTGGATCAGGATTTGTAAGTCGTTCTTTTCAATTTTTAAGGGTAAATGGATTGAGCTAAAAATCATTTGATTGGAGCCAAAAATTCTCTTTCATTGACCTGATCTGAATAATCTAGTATTCCTTCCTTCATCATCACACGGTGCCATTGTTATGTTGGCTCCGGCCAGTTGGAACTCTGGTGCGATGTAAAATTAAAAAAAAAAAAAACTGTTGATCAATTGTATGTTAGTATTCAGTAACCAACTTGTTGAAGTCATAACACGTACGTAACAGTACCCTGTGTTCATTTCCTGTCAAATATTAGATAGCTACAATCCATACTAAACTTATGTGCCAACACTTTCTCCGCTCCAATGTGTTTCCGCGAAGCACATTCACATTGATTAATGATATACCTAAATATTAATTTGAATGTTACATTTACATTCACCAGTAGTTACTGCCCGACTTTCGACACACCTTTCTTATTGACTAATTGAAAAATACGGAAAAATATTATATCTTGTCTTATTTTATGACATTTAAATGGATGTTTCAAGCTCGATAACCCATAATGTAAATGACGTTGTTAACTGAATGTAGTAGCGAAATTCTCACAGTAAAAGATTTTCAAATTTCGTGACTCCAGAGCTCACGAGAGCATTTTATTATCATTTCCAATAAAAACCATTGCATCTAAGTATTAACAACCGTGCCGAGTGCAATCTTTCATCTGTTTATAAAATCATCCGTTTGTTCATAATTTTACCGTGTAACGCCAGATTTCTTTACCAACACATCATAAACCAGCTGACCCGGACACGCGTTGCTGTAGTTAACGAAACACAACACCATCTACCGGATGGTCACCCAACCTTTGTAAACACCGCCATCTGTTAATTTGAATACAAATAAAATCCACACCGCCCGCTTGCCAGCGTACTCTCCACCACATACAGACATTCTCATTTATATTTCAACCAATTTACACAATACCTTGACAAATTATATACCTAAACCTTCCTCATGAATCACTCTATCTATTGGTGAAAACCGCATGAAAATCCGTTTAGTAGTTTTTGAGTTTATCGCGAACAGGCAGACTCGGTGGAGGACTTTAATTTATAATATGTAGAGATTACCGTGTTATATTTCGTGTGCAAGATGGATAAAAACGCCTAACTGCAAGTTACATATATTATATTATCACATTATTATCAAGATTGAAAATAGATGCGCAGATCTAAAAAATTTACAGAAAAGCTGAACATGTTTTTTCGTTTTTACCCAGGTTCATTCCTTCCTTTCCACAAAAACACCCTCCACACAGCATCCCCAAAGATGACGCGATAAATTATTTTCCTCATAGCCTCCAGTGTGGAGTAAATGTAAAAAAAAACCAATGTACTTACAAATCACCACAGGTGAATGTCCCCCGCATCGTGCCACATTGGATTATAAAAATCAAATAATAATGTTCACAATATAATTAAGTATGTATGGGCTATGGCAACTCTTTGCAATTGGCTCGTTACGAACTGGTTGGTACTTATCTGTTGTGTTTTTTTTATAGGAAGCTGGAAGGGGGCGTAGAAGCCTGTAGAATTATTATACTCCCACCAACTGCGACCACAATGAGTCGTTTGTTCAAATCGATACCGTTATAATATTCATATAATATGTTAAATGGCCTCTTATAATAAATATTAAATGTCGGTTGAAAAAATGTGCACGACCAGGTGGAGTGGATTCCGAACTAGGTAATGCTTGGGCACTTGGACAGTTCAAATAATATCACCCACGACGCTGATGCATTGATTTTTGTACCGATCTGTTTAAGAATTTTCCTTATGGATGCGATATCTGGTTTATTGACCTCCCTGGTAGAGCGGTGAACTTATTGATTCCGGAATCAGAGGTTGCGGGTTCAAGGCCCGGCAGCCAGATTACCGGAGCCGATTAGCCAGTTACTTATATCCCAACCTTCCTTTTCCCCATTCCTTCTCATCCCTGCTCCCCCCATCTGTCTCACAAAAAACTGGCGTTAAATCTTAAGCCGCCGCTACCCGAATTTCTATCGATTTCTTATATATCTCCCTTAAACATTTGAAGTTTTTAAGCTCTTAAAAAAATATATGTTATTTTTGAAGATAATATCTAGACGCGTTCCACACCGAAACGCAAATTATATGAAATTCCCTCGATAGAAAAAAATCGTAAAGTGTGCTCCAAAAATTATTATAAACACGTTTGTTTCAGATATTTTACAAGTTATAGTTGTGAAAAATTCACAATTATTCTTTAAATGATACTTAAGACGCCTTCCACGAGATTTTTGCTCTATTTTAAACAAGTCGTGTGTTATTAAACATTTTCACAATTTTCGCATCGATTTTATCGCTTTAAATATTAGCGCGCTTCTCTAACATTCGTATTTACATACCTCTCCATCTTCTTCTTTTTGAGCGCGGATGTGGCGCTTTAAACTGTAGTCATCGCCACGACTTTTTCAAGATAACACACGGCCAAACAGATGTTCTAGCACAGCACAGCATGACAAGAGGAATAGTGCTAGTGATTGAATTTTATAAAATAGTAGAGATATATTTAGTAACTCGTTAAATAATTTTACAATACAATTCCACAATTTTAAGATTTTTTAAATAATTAATATTTAGGTACTGTAAATTCTGTCGTATAGTAAAATATAATAATAAATAAAAAAAACAGAAAATTTTACAGAAGTCGAGATGTTTAAAAATCACTTGAATGAATTATTCGTAAGCAAAAAGTTTGAAAATCTTTCTGAAGAATTACCATACGAAATGTTTCGGGAGCTTGGATGGTTTTCGATACTCATTTGGGAACATTGACGAAGTTCAAATTCGTAATTTCCTTATCCATGAGATGAATAGATACTATAAATTGTCGTAAGAAATATTTTACTATTACGCGTAGTGGTTTTTTGTCCAAATATGTATTGTAAGTTTCATGTTTTATCGGTAAACAGATTTTTAAAATATTATTTCTATGCTTGAACGTAGAGTTGCGAAGAATGTCCATAATACAAAACATGGTGTATAATTAGCAACTGTATGTAAACGGTTAAAACTTAAATAGTTATGTTTTGTAAACACCTCACTAGGAATATCTGTGCCAAGGTGTTCGCATATTTTTAAAGTGTTATTCTGCCGTCATAAGTAGAAACACAGTATTCTCTTTGATGCTCTTAAGGAGGACACTGTGGTTCTACCCATTGCGGCAGCATTGAACATATATTAGATTAGTATCTGCGTTAAGACAAACATCACAATATTATATAGATGTAAACATGTAGTGAAAAGAGTAAAAATACTTTGTACACAAAGTACAGCGTAGAAAAAGCGTTAAACATCGTAATAATGTATAGACACAATGTAATGTAGTGTGTAGTAAAACGAAAAGAAAAGGATTTTACATGAAGTGAACCCATGATGAAGTGATTCCAGGCGTCATTTGATTGTTAAAACGTTCGCACATTGCATATCACACGGTGGCGGTTGTAAAGCGATTATTGCAATTTGTGAAGTGAAAGTGAACACTTATTGATACCTGATAGCGTCGGAGTCCCTAAAAAAAAGAAAAATAGATTCTATGAAATCTTTATTCATGTTATTTCACTTATCAAACGATATCTTCCTTTATTTTATCCACAGACAGACAGACAGTGAAGGGAGGCTAGTTATAAATATTGATGTAGTCTGCAGTGTATTTGTAGCGGGATAGATTTCGTTGCCTAAACCAAGGCGGGATCCATCGCTCTCTTTTATGGCTCAATTGAGAGTAATAATGGTAATAATCCTCTATCAATGTGTCTCAATTTATTCTGTACATTCCGCAGGGCTCAGGTTGGGTTCCTTTCTTTTATCTTTTACGACAAATATTACAATAATTAGATTCTTATTATTTTATTATTTCTTATTATTATTTTATCTTCTTTACCATCTAGGAAACTTACAGTTTCTTATAAAATATGTTGGTATCAACTAGATTCTCGCATTTGTTATTGGTAATCGTTACCAATGTGTCTCAATTTATTCTGTACATTCCGGTTGGCTCAGGTTGGGTTCCCTTTTATTATCTTTTACTAGAAATATTACAATAATTAGAATCTTCATTATATTATCTTCTTTGCGATCAGGAAACTTAAAGTTTATTATAAAATACGTTGGTAATCAACTAGATTCTCTCATTTGTTATTTATAATAGCTATACTACCACATATGCCAACCATTAATTTCCTTACGCCATTCCTTACTTTACCTTATTCATAATTTCCTCCTTAATAAGGTATTCTATCTCTTTATTCTTCTTCTGTTTCACTTTCTCATCAGAGTTTGGATTACAATCTCCTCCTTCGTTCGTTATAATAGTAGGTACAATTACTATATTTCATCCCAGATGCACCTTACTTTAATTCTACACATTCTATTCATTAACTTTCCTGCTCTATAATAATTGCTTATCTTACTTATCCACTCAAAAATGTGTACATAGAAAACAAAACAACTCATAACTATACTTTAAATATATTTATCAAACGATGCACTATGTTCCATGTATAGAAATTCCATACACAAAAAGTTGTTCTATCAACAAAAAGCTGATGACGCCAGAACTGTCCGTTTTTGTTTTAGTTGCTATTTTGTGTTTCGTTGTTGAAACTGTAAAAAGTATTTTAGTTTAAGCTACTGATTATAGTGATCACTGATCATCATATTATATAATATATTACAAGATAACGGAATGATTAACAGTTCTCTGAAAAGTTTTTTTGGCGTTTTCCGTCTACTTTAAATAATGACAGGATACGACTGAAAAAGGTGAGTTAAAGAAAACTTCACTCGCTATCTTTAAAATCAACCGTGAATCGATTAGTTTGAAACTCAAGGCCGGGTTAGCCGAATTACCAAAGGTTAGTTATTCATTACAAAAAAAGTACCTTTCCTAGCATTAGCTGAAAGCAAAAGCTATCGGCATTTCGCTTTGAAAGGTTTGATTTTACCATAAAACTAAATTATATCCTATATATAAACATGAATCACTAAATGTGTTGCTAAGCGCAAATCTCGAGAACAGCTGAACCGATTTCGTTCATTCTTTTTTTAGAATATTCCTTAAAGTACGAGGATGGTTCTTACGGGGAGAAAAATTAAGAAAATTGGATAATTTCAGAAAACCTAACGACTATCGCACGTTTGACAGTTCGCGTGTTTGAGAATGACATTTTAAATCAGGATTCTATTTTTGAAAATCTTTAAGTTGATAAATTTATTTAAAGTAGGAACTCCCATAATAGTTTGAATCGAATCAAAATAGGTACCTATGTTAGGTACCAAATTTAATATACATGAAAAATGGAAATTTGAATAAAAATTGTAAAAGATGGGACGCGGGCTGTTTAACAACTGAATGTACTGGGATTGAATATATGGAACGCGGGAGGAGTGTTGGCGGGACGAGGGAGCGGGAATGGGAAGAGGGAAGGCGGGGAAAGTGGAAGGGGAATGCGGGAGGGGAAGGGGACGTGTGAGGGGGGAGGGGAACTCGGGAGGGGGGTTCGCGGGATGGGGGAAGGGGGGAGTGGAGTGGGGAGAGGGAAGGTGGAGGTGACGGAGTGGGAACGCGAGAGGGGAAGAGGACGCAGGAGAAGAAGGGGAGGCGGAAGGGGAACGGGACGTATGGGAAAGGATACTCAGGGAGAAACAATTTCTTTATTAAATGGCATAGCAACGCATGCAGTTAACTAATAAAATTAAAGTCGGATCTCGTAATTTAGTGATATTTTGCCTCACATATTCACTCTACTCTAATAGCTTCTATTTATGCTGTAAATCCTAGACATTTTTTAGCTAGAACTATTCAGTGGTGAGAGTGTGCATAAAAGCAGTATCTACCGGAAAAAAAAACAGTTGTTTCATTTTGGCGACTCATGCACTTTGCCTCTTGCTGTAAATGCTATGCATTCTTAGCCAGATTATAGAGTATAGTTTGCGCACTCGCCTCGTCTCGTTTTCTTCGCGTGTCGCCTGATAGTTCATAGTTAGAGGATGAAACACGTGTGGAGGGGAAAAGAGTACTGCCAATGCGCGAACGCTAACACTAAATTAAGCAACAACTGCGCGATACGAGAGTGGAGAGGTCGCTCTCGAACTCTCTTGCTTCGAGAAAAGTCTCTTATAACTCTCGTTGACGACCGGCGAGGTCTATGGGTAAGCCTCTTGACTCGTAATGCGAAGGTCGCGGGATCGAATCCCGGCGTGGGCATATAATAATAAATAATATATTTGTGGCATGTTCCAGAATGGAAGATACCATCAGTATCGCCCCGGTGTAAGGCCACCATTCAGAATTGAAACGTTGCTTGAAATGGCTTTAGCCGTGTTTGGTGACCTGAACTGAATATCCAGGTACTTCCTAATCTTCCTCTTCCCCACCTTTCTCTTCCCCATCTCCTTCCCATGCCATAGTCTCACTGGCTCCAGATAGGAGCAGCTGAACATAAAAAATAAAATATTATAACACCCGCCAAATCGCTTTCCTCTTTCTCATCTCCTTCTCATCCCCATTACTTTCAACCTTACAACATCCCCCAATTGGGGATGCCATAGTCCCACTGGGTTCAGAAGGTAGGGAGCGGTTTGAACTGTAAGAAATGAGTGTGGAGAAGGCTGTAATAAATACGTTGAGTCGTATCTTCTCTGGGTCTTGATATAGGTACGGTCATTGAACTTAAGGTATGGACGTGAGAAAAAAGGGAAGTAATTCAGAAATGGGTCCCTTTGGGATAGGATTTAGTGTCACCGGAGATCTAGCCATTAAATGACAGAAGTGCGAGCAGGCATTTCGGCAAATTACTGCCATCCCATCGCTTTCTTTTTTCTATTTAACCGCGGTAATTAATCGTCCGCTAGGCCGGATCGCCTGTTTCCTTCGTCTTTCCTGCCACAACAGTAATACATTTGCCTAACTGTTTCTACGGAACATTCCGCTGCTTGACCTTAAAACAGAATATTCTTTCGCTCGATCCTCAGCACTGAGTTTATTTCAACCTATCAGATTTCAACTTGGTCTGATTGTAAAAAAATGTTTGATGGTTCTTTCACATTTTCACTTTTTTTTTCGAATTTATGTATAAAAATTTAGATAGTGATTGATGAATCAAAACGGCATGTGAGTTTCTTTTCACTGAAGAGGTAAACTAACAGATGTGTGTTTTTTTTATGTCCTTGTGCCAGATGTAGGCTCAATTTTGCTTTACTTCTAATGAAGTTGGTCATACAACGGAATTCTATTACCTAATAATTAGTGTCCGACCGAAACAGGACTTTCTACCGAAACAGAAACCGAAAACGAATCTTCGGTATCTGTCTCAGTTTCAGCCGAAACCGAATCTTTTTTAGGCATGTTAAAAATCTATTATTTACTGAAATTTGACTTATTTTTTTACACTTATACATACAGTTAACACGTGTTAAATGAAATAAAAGACATTAATTGAAGTTTGTCAAAAAAAATAATTTTATATTACTGCTATTAAACAATCAAAAATTAACAAAACATATTAACTGCCTACTTCTTGGGACAAAAATTTGTCAATAATCAAGACTTACGTTATGAAGGAAGGACCTCATTAATTGAGTATTTTAATTTTAATTGCGTTTACAATCACAACATTCTTATTAAATCTGTGATGTTTTATTATTATTTAAAATTGCCCTATACGCAAATGATGTTGAAAAGGTGCAAAAAAGTTCATGCGGTACCTGTACATGCGAGAGTTTGGGTACTACCCTTTGTTGTATCCCTCTGATTTTCTCGCTGGAATGCTGGGACTTAAGAGCTATGCCGGTCATTTAAAAATATCGTCGATAGGTATTGTAACCAATGTCTTCTGTTCCACTCCGCGCTTCCCTCAGGGGAACTGAGTGAAAGGGACAACTGCGTATCGGGCCGAAAACACCCAAATAAAATCGTCAAAATCGATGTTTTGTATTCCCCATTTTTCTTCTTCAAAACTGGACCGATTTTAATTTTTTTTTCACTAACTGTATAAAAAGAAAATATTCTATGTCTTTTGTAAAAAAAGTGTTTTGCTTTTTTTCAAAATACATTGTTTAGTTTGTATACTGAACGTCTTTTGACGGCGTTTAAACTAGGCAATTTTATTCATTTTTGGAAGGTCTTAACTTCTATAAGAAGTAAATTATCAAAAAAAGCAAAACGTACCGACACGCTAGTGGTTGATATCTAAATAATGTAAAATTTGATCTATGGTCAAAATCCAGAGAGATAAACGGGGAATACGTTTGTATGGAAAAAAATGCCGCTAGTATTTCCTCTTAATCGTCTCGACGTTAGGAGAAAAATTGCAATGGTACTAGTAGCACACAAGCTGCTAAACGGGCACATTTGTAATCCTGATGTCCTGGAAAGGATTTCACTTTATGTCCCCGATAACTTCACCAGAGCAAGGCAACACAGACTTTTTACTTTTCCTAGAGGCAGGACCAACCTACCAATGGTTATGCCTCTGGGGAGAATGACCTCACTATTAAACCTTTCTTCTGAAATTGACATTTTTCAATTGAACTACAATCATTTCAAGAGCGAAATAAAGGTATTCTTTAGCACCTGTCATTATTAATGTACCTATATAATTAATGTATTACACTATTAACTAAAAATTGTGAAATGTAATTGGATATATATGTTAACTGTTTTCACAATAAATAAATAAATAAAATTATCAACAGATATTTGGATAGACCTGAACTTGTGAACATGATAAATTATCAAGTACCTAACAATTACAACACCAGACTCCATGCTCCATTTAACGTAGTTGCTTCTCGAACTAATTTTATGTTTAACTCTTGTCTTCAGAGATTGCATCGTGTGGGGAATGAAACTGGCTCTGTCGATATATTTTTTTATAAAAACATCGCTTCCTTCAGAAAGCGTATATGTAAGCAGATGCAAAAATCCTTAAATGTTCCAGATTGTTAACAGAAACAAATTTAATACCCATTCCTCTGTGACTACTTTCATAGTACCTACTTCCTTCTTTATACATATATGTAATTGATGTGTACCTTTTATTTTATTTTTTTCCTGATAATAACAAACTAACGTAAAAATCCTTAAATGTTTCACATTGTTAACAGTAACAAACTTAATACCCACTGCCCTGTAACTACATTTATGGTAACTACATTCATAGTACCTACTTAATAATTTATATATGTAATTACTGTGTACCTTTTATTTTTTTCTTTTCGTTTTCATAATAATAACAAACATACGTACATTTATGATAGCAAAAAAAATAATAATTAAAAAAATAAATAAATTAAAAAAGTAAATAAATTGTAAAAAAATAATTACAAGAAAATTACCTACTTTTATATTAATCGTTAAAAATGTTTTACACCACTGCAATACCGGTATGCTTCGAGTATAAATATTTGGAATCAAATTTTGTATGATATTGTGACAATAATTGTTGAATCTAATGTAGCGTGAGCCCAAATACGAATCCGCTGGTTGAACTCCTTTGTAAACAATTACTCGAATACTGATACCTACTTATGTTAGGCCTACTTATATCTTTCTAGCTCTGTTTATCATTTTATGTATGTACTTATGATACTGCATACTTGTTATAATGCTCCTGTACAATTTATTTTATATGTAAAAGCCATCAAGGCGTAAACAAACAAATAAATAAATAAATTACACGTGTTAAGTGAAATTAAAAAAATAAATATATTTGAAGTTCTTTTGATATTATTGCTCTAAAACAAACAAAAATTATAAAAATTAACAAGCATGTTAACTACTTCTTGATGATGATGATGATGGCGGGTGACACACGAGCCACGAACTCACTCGAAGTCAGCCGAACGACGCGCGGTAATTTACGAACGCTGAATTTCGGGGCGGCCGAAGATTCGGCAGATTTTCTGCCGAAACCATAACTGATGCCGAAACTAGATTTTTCTGCCGAAACTTGCCGAAATCGAAACCGAACCTTCGGTCGGTCACTACAATAATATTGACGAAATCAGTTTTCGTGTAAATCACTTACATATATAGTTGAATTACATTACAGCTGATTTTTCGCACACATAATTTAAACAAATTAAAGATGTAGTTTTTTTACACGGCATCATTATTTTGGAAGATACTCTCAGTATTGCCCTGGTGAGAGACCACCATTCGGAATCGAAATGGTGATTGAAATGGCTGCCGTTGTGTTTAGCAATTAGATCTATACCTAAAAATCCAGGATTTTTCAATCTCCCACTTTTTTCTTCTCGTAGCTTATTTCTTCCAACCTCTAGTTTTACCTTGAATAGAGGTGGTAAATAAATCCACTATATTCGAGCATTTTTTAGGACTCCTTTGGGATTTTTTTTATTATTTTAACGGCTGAAAGTTACTATGTATTATCGTGATTAATTTAAGGTTATTATGCCGTGTTGCGCTTCGTCCTTCTTTGGCCGACGTTTCGAACGGCGTTACAATCTCCATCGTCGGGGCAGATGTGTAGATTGTGGTGAAGTGGATTTACGGAGGCAATTGAAATCCACAAAAAACCTCATTCACTCGGCGGGGTTAAGCTTATTCTTGGTATTGAGTACTTTACGGCTACGCCAAAACTAAACGCCGAAAACCACATTAATTTGACTAGTTATTATAATGAAAACACACTTCACAACAATCTACATTTTTTTTTATAATAGCTCCACACAGGAGGCCCTGAAGAAAACAATTCCCATCAGGGCCTATGTCATCTTTGGGGATGCTGTGTGGATGCCTGCCACGAAGTTGGTGGGCAGACGCATCTGCCGCCAAGCTCCGGGAAAATTTCACCCCATGAACCCCTGCTAAGTCACCAATCTTAGCGAACCACTTGGAGTGACCTACGGCAGAGGTTTTGGTTATCCAACAAATGGTTCCCGGGGCGGCGGTACCCATACCCGCCTCCCGAATTGTGAGTCTTGCATATCTCCCCTCTTAATGGACTCTGTAATGTCGGCAGAAAAGTAGGCAAAGAGGGAACCCAACAAGGTGTAATAACCCAAAAATTAAATGCGACAAAGTAGGAAATATATTAACTAAATATACTAAAATCTATCATGGTCTTTTTTTGTATTTTTTTCTTCTTTCTCGTTTTATTCCATTCTTACAGATTTTTGTCTTTTAACGATACAGTATGTAAGCTATTTCTGTCCAGTGACCTGACTAGAGGAGAGATATGGTCACATTCGATTTAATTTGTGCAGGCTGCCATTTGAATGTAAATTTATAAATTACGTAAAAACATTTATTTATGTTAAAGATGTTTGCCGTAAGGAATAAATCTTTGTGTGTTTGTTTGCACTTGGTTAATACACGGTAACCGGTATCTGATGGGGAATTTTATATAAGTTGAAATTGACCTTAAGGGAATTATTTATATTGTTTTCATTATTTTTTTTAGTTTAAAATAAAACAATAACTTTGTAAACACCACTTTTATTTTGTATCCTTTATGCCGACCGGGTTTCGCTACAACCGTAGCTTCTTCAGTGCAGTATAATACTCTACTAACATTAAGTTACATGTGTTTTATAGATAATATATGTTTTAACAAAATGGGCTGGACTCCTCAAGTGAAGGAGGAAGGAGGCATAAGTGTAGATGGAGAATTGGGAAGGGAACGGGAGTGTTCTTTGTCAATAGGCAACAATCTTAGTATTGGACTTTTATTTAAATTTATTTGGTTATTAATTACCTTACTATTAATGTTTTTGGCTTTCCTTAGTTATACTGCCTCTAAGTTATCCAACCTGATACCTATCGTGCTTTTATGAATTAGGGTGGCGCCTGAGTTTTTATTAAATTTATGGTCTGTTTGGATTAAGTGTTTTGCAAATTCCGAAAAGCCAGTGCTGTGTAAACATCTAAAATGTTCTTTGACACGGGTGAGTATGTTTCGTGCCGTTTTCAACAAAATGAAGATAATGTTGGTAGTTCTTAGTCGAAGTATGATACAGTTAAAAGTGACCGAATTGGATATAGACGCCTTAGCTCAGTTAGTAGAGCTGTTGCCATGAAAGCAAAAGGTCCTGGGTTCGAGTTCCAGAGGTGCCAGATTGAGTTTCGCTATTATTGTCTTCATTTAATTAAATATTACAATTTGAGGTTTTACTCATAAAACTATAAATAAAAATTTTAACTTTGCTTAAAATGGCATTAACCGTGTTTGATGACCAAGTCTGATTAGCAAGATATTTTCAGCTTCCCCATCTTCTTTCCCTCCTCACTTCGTTCAGTCTCGCAACATACCCCATTTGGGGATGCCATAGTCCCACTGGCGCCGGATATTGCGGTATTCACATAAAAAAGTGTAACATAAAGCTTTATTGCAATATCGTCAAGTACAAAAGGATTCAGATTATCTCGATAAATATTATGCATTGAGCGAATGTTCAGTCACTTTGTAAAATCCTTCGCCAAGTCTTCCGCTAAGGGTAATTTCAAACCTTCGTTCAGTTTTAATTGGTGAAAGCGGTCGTTAGTCTCCTGCTTTGAAGACGTTCGTGTCCACTTCTGGGTCAGACAGTTTTAATTGCGCTGACCTTTTGACAAAGAATTTGTTCGACGTTATTCTTTTCTCTAAATCGTTAATCGTCTCACGAACATCCAGTTTGTTCGGAAAGTCTCGTTATTATTTAATCGATTAAACTGTTTGAAAAATTTACCGACTGCCTAAAATCCCAAAGCTACACTTTTAGTTATCTGCCTTCTTACGTTAATTCTCTTATCACTAAACACATTTGTAGTTTTACAATTGTTTAATCTTCTTATCATGTTTTCGTAAACTATAAACACTGTAAATAGAATTAAATGTACCATTAGTTTTATTACCAGACGACTAAAAATTTGACTATCTGCCCAGCATTCTATAAATCCTACATTATGTTCCCAGCAATTGTCTAACGTAACTTACCCTATAATAATAATAATATTTTTATAGCGCCGTTTTTGTGAAAAATCACCTCAAGGGCGCTGTACAAATTTATAATATATTCCTACAATCTTACTTCTAACTACAGACCAGACAAATCTTTATATCTAAAAACTTATGGTTAAAAAATTGCATCCAATGGTTTATCCATCACTGATACAAAACTACATGTACAATGCATTTGGCCAATGGCGACGCTGCGAAAACCGTACTGTCAGTAAGAACCTTTTTGTAACGTTACAAAAAAAAATTGTCTATCATGTTCGAATCGTTGGTTATATTTGGCATATTTGTTTCGTTGATTAATTTAGTTGTTTTTTTTTTAAATCATAACCTCACACGTGGAGCACTGGATAATATAGGAAGGGTATTTTTTTCGTGTTGCCATCTTAACGGATTTCCCATGATATCTGGCGGCTTGGAGTGCCCTCGAAACAGGAGAAAGAAAAAAATAAAATATTCAATTATTTGGTCAACATAGGGTGTTTGACAGAAATCCTGCAGATTTTAGTGGAAATGTTGTTTCCAAGATGACAACACTGGTGTTTTTGAGGTAGAATTATTAGAAATTCCTGAGTTTATATTATGGTTATTGGTGAATTGGTGTCGATGTTTATAGTATTTTTAATTAGACCATTTAAAACAGGACATGTTTCACACGTAAAATGGTTCTTATTATCTTCACGTCCACCAAACTCCTTAGTACAATCGGTAAATTGAACTCGGGAATTTACATCACGTTTAGAGTCGAGTTTGTGGTGTATAACAATTTTTAATTTGACTTTCGTGTTCGAGTAAATCGAAGCCGAAGTTGTAATTTTTTTTATTTCAAATGTTGCTCGTGGTTTATGGTTTTTGTATGAATTATGACTGCCACTCATGAACTTCGAACTTCTATTCAGCTGTTGTGCAGCGTTGCACCTTAGTGCAAAAAATATTAAGTGGTATTTTTTGCGCATTCAGTATAATATAATTGTGATATCTGAAACAGTTATATTTATTTGTTATGGCGCCATATAGACGATTCTTTGACTTAGAATTTTTCTTTTTTTTTAAAGAAAGACAAACATTCCCGGGTTACGAATAACCCGACAATATTTGAAAATCTCCTACTACCATCACAGTAAGCCAAACACGTTTCTTGAGTCGTGATGCACTCAACCACTGACCGGTCAAAAGTATTATAAGCCAATCAGTAATATGAATAATTTAAGAGAGATAATTTAGACGCAATCCAGGTTACAAACCAATTCTTAGAATGATTGTTTCCAATAAAAAGGGGAGTTGTCCGTTGTCCGTAATATGGAAAAAATAATTAGTTGAAGATAGTATTGTTAATTCTAAAATTTGTAATATGAGATTGACAAATACGACGGTTTGACATAAGGTGGCCTTAGCGAAATTGGTTAACACGTACGTCCCGGTTAGACGAGAGGTCTGGGTTCGAGTCCCAGTTGCGACCATTGTCTTTTTCTGTTTTTCTGTTTCTTGTTCTCTTTCATATTTTCTTTTAGATTATTATTGTTATCTTCTTCTTCAAAGATAATTTTAAGTTCTCAGAGTGGACTATCCAACCTTCGGAGCAGACTTTGTCTAGTGAGATGAGTAAAAGAAATCTATTCACGGGTTTAGCCGGCGCCGAAACTGAAACTAAATAATTTTGCACAAAAAACAGTGAACCATTAATTATATATTTAGTTACTCCAAGAAAATATTTTAGAATGTTTTTTCCATGTTCTCGAGAATTTTGTGATTTTTAAATTTGAATTTACTTCAATTTCGATTCGTTTATTGAATGAATGCGAATCGTAATAGTGGAAATTGACCCAATTCCCGACATCCGATCGAGCTGAAACTCGATAGATAGCCTCGTTGTCGATGACATTGCTTTCTATCAACTTTTGTTGGCACTCACGCACACACGCACATTTTTTCTGAAATTGGCTACTATCCGGCCTAAACGATGGCTCGAGAATTGAAAATAGATGTATTGTATTAAAAAAAAACTTTGTTTTTATTACGGGTTGATTTTTGCTGTTGTTATTCTCATAGAAATTAATCGGTTTTATGGAGATTAAAACAACGTCGAAATTAAATACAACGCCTGAAATATCTCGTAAACTAAATTTAATAACAATCTTCACTTTAATGTTCAATTATTATTGTGATTGACGGTAGGTTTCCGCTTCAATTGCGTCTCATATTGATAATAAAATCATAAAATGTATTTTAAAAATATTGTTTACAAGTCTACAAGGTTATCAATGCACGCAACCAAAAAAAATACAATATAATAAGCATTAACTGCTTTTTGATGTCATAGAAAAGGTCTACAGTAGCGACTCCCCCAATTGAATGTTTGTCAATATGTTCTAATCGAGTGACCTCTGTTGTAATGAAGATTACCAAATGTATTCTAAGTACAACATTTCATGTAGTTTTTATCACAAACGTACTCGTAGTTAATCTTAAAAAATTGCTCAGGCCGAATGGGCCAATCGCCAAAGTAAAGTGTGTCTTCAGTTCTTGTAGTTTTGTAGTTCTATGGAATCTATTTACAATTTCTTCCATAGTAGAATGTCTAGACGGGCTTGACCCTGGTCGAGGTAAACTTGTTGCGATTAATTCTAAAGCGATGTTGGCCTATAACTCCAGCGATCTCGTGTCGCTTAACCGGTTTATGAGGGAGGAAGCAATATTGTTAGTAGAGACATTAGAGTTTTATTGATTATTTATTTTTAAATGAATTTTCATAAAACGAGACTTGTCAAATTTGTTTCCTCATTAAATTAATTCAATTTGTTATGTATCAGTTGAAAATCAAAATCATTAAATCATCAAAGTAATAGTTTGAGCTACAAAATTTAGATGGCTCTAATGTAGATAGATTTTAGTGGTTATAGACTTATCCTACAGATGTCGGCTGTAATATGGTCGCCCCTCCATGGTGGGTACCAAGGTACGGGGTGCTAACCGTGAGGTTTCTGGAATCGGGGAGATTTTGAAAGAGATCTGAGAGAGTCCTGAACACCCGTTCCTGATTTTAAGAGTTTTTAATCTAAAGTTTAAATAAAATACACGGTGGGTTATGGTGAAGGAGTTGCTATTTCAGGAACCCATTCACAACAAACTGGCGCAGCCGGTGGGATAATTATATTTATTTCTACGTATAAATGAACGAAAGGAATCTATTGAATTGATTCATAGTGATTAATATAATAATATAATATTTCTGCTACCCGGCTCAGAACAGATATTGTCTAGTGCAGTGGTCGTCACACTTTTCTGGTCAAGGGCCAAATAGGACAATGTGAGGTATCACCGCGGGCCGCACAATTGTGAATTGGCGGCGGGGTGGGGGGGGGGGGGGGGTTGATGTTGTACTTTTTTGTTAAACATGTTAAAAAGACAATTCTTTCCAAGTTGCTACCTCCTTCCTTCCTCTATTCATGATATAGTATCAATTCTTTAATAATGACAATATTAAGTGATAATTGTGTAGATCTGTAATGGAATCTTTCAGTTCAATTTTCATCCACTTCCCGAACTAACTATCGAAATACGTTGAATGATTGTTTATTTATCTCAATAAAAAGTAAGTTTATGTTAGGTTTTTCGATGCCTGTTTCACCTGTGTCGAGACAGGTGGATTACAATACTTGCAATATCAAAAATTAACCAATATTTATGTTTATTATGCTTTATTAGTACGCGACTACCATGTTTTTTTTTGTCTTTTTTAGACCATTTTTTCCCTGCCTACGCCTTCACTGTGCCATCTCAATGATATCTAATTTTCTCTGGGTCTTCTACTGCCCCCCTGAAAGTCTCAAACGCCCATTAGGGGGCGTTAATGCGCACGTTGAAAAAAGTACATTACGCACGATTATAATCGACTTAGGATGTGGTCAAAAACCAGCTGAGCATTTTAAAATCAAATGTCAATCAATTAAAATTAATTCTTCAAACTTCGCAAAATTACTTTGTGGCATCATTAATTATATAATGAATAACAGATCACTTTGTATAAACCACTGATCTGTTATTCATTATATAATTAAAATTAACGTTTTAAAATCATAAGGTACACAAAATATTTGAAAAAAAGCTGGATTATATAATTGCACGTGAAAAAAAAAATATTTAAAAAGAAAGCGGCAGGTATTTGTGCGGGCCGCACAAATACCCGCCGCGGGCCGCAGTTTGACGACCACGGTCTAGTGGGTCGGGTAGCGCACATATCTGTAAATAACTATTGATGTTAATAAACGCCCGGGTTACCGGCAACTTTAAAAGATAAGTATTAGCGCATAATCTCTTACATACAACCGTTTCGCTAAAACAACTTTTGGCCAAAGAAATTTTAGATACTTTGCAACAAAGCTACACAATGCACTTGCACTTGCCAATAGATAGAACACAACTTATTTTATACTAGCTGACCCGGCCACGCGTTGCTGTGGCTAATAAAACACAACGACATCTACTGGATGGTTATCCAACCTTTATAACCACCGCCGTCTTTGAGTTTATCGCGAAGAGACAGACAGATGCCGCGGAGGACTTTAATTTATAATACGTAGAGATGGTGTGAAAGATTATAATAATGTGCATAAAATGCTTGAGGTAACTAACGTATTTAAGTTAATAAGGATTAATACTGTATCCGTCTAAATAACTTTTCAATTACCGCAATGTACGTGACCATTTTTTAGAAGATAGAATGGGTATCCTAAAATATAAAAATAAAGTAAAATATAGATATATGCCTTCGCGGACTTTTTTGTAGATCTATAAAAGAGGAATATCCCACCACGCATTGTTTTGTCATATCCCAAAAGGATTAGGCAGCGTTTTCGATGAAAGCTACCAGGCGGTTTGACTTTTTCCGACACTTCTAACAATTATCGTTATGTTTCAACCAATTTACACAAATCCCTGTCAAATTACATACCTAAACCTTCCGCACGAAACACTCTATCTATTGGTGAAAACCGCATGAAAATCCGTTCAGTAGTTTTCGAGTTTATCGCGAACAGACAGACAGCCGACGCGAAGGACTTTAATTTATAATATGTAGAGAAAATAGAGATATAAATAAGTCACCAAGTCTTGGACTATCAGCCTAGACCAGGGGTCGGCAACCTGCGGCTCGCGAGCCACATGCGGCTCTTTGAATGTGAAGTTGTGGCTCTTTAGTCCCATACGCAAATATTATTTATTTTATCAAAAAAAAAATTAAAATCGTTCTGAATCGATGAACGAGGATTAGGCACAATTTCCATCTCTCAGTCACTTGTACTCGCTTTTCACCGCACCGCTTCCCCGTGACACGCGTCGTCACTGTCATCAGTCCGTCGGAAGCTCTCGAATGATGCCGTCGTCGGATGTTTCTATATAGGTTTTTCTATGTAGGTTTTAATTTGATTTCAACGCAAGACAGTTTGGCGTCTTCACCAGTGCTTTCGCTGTGACGCATAGTTTGTTGTTTCAAGTACTCGTAGAAGAGTTAAAAGCGAATTATCTTTTCAAAGGTATGTATGTAAAAATATAATAATAGTTTAAAAAAAAACGAAGTATAGGTAGGTACTCGTAAAATAAGAAGGTAAGGTGTTGAAACGTTTTGCTTTGTGCTTGAATGAAATAAATACATTCCTCAATGAAAAAGGCGTTAATCACCCTGAATTAGAGAACGACAAATGGTTGCAATTTTTTTACTTTATGGTAAATATCACAACGAAATTAAATGAGCTGAATCTAAAACTGCAAGGAAAAGGAAACCCAGCCTATGTTTTGGTAGAAGAATTGGTTTGTTTCAGCAATATTAGAGCAATATCGCGATAAAACCAGTAAGAACAGTTATAAAAAAAATTAAAGATGAATTTGCTGACAAATTTCAGCAATTCAAAACCAACAAAAGCACTCGAGCATTCATAGTAAATCCTCTCAACACAAATTGTAACGAAATCCTGAAATCCCGAAATAGGAGTCGATACTGGATCTCTACAAATGTAATTAATCGATTGATTTAAAAATCATGTTTACCAGTATTTCTTAGCCGTTTTGGAGGAATCGCCCCCTTTACCACAGTAAAATTATCCAGCCCCCCCCCCCCACGCTAAAATAATATTTATTGTTGGCAAGAAAAAAATTTGTGGCTCTTTAAAAACTTTGAAATTTTGTAAATTGTAATTTTTGGCTCTTCTGACTCAAAAGGTTGCCGACCCCTGGCCTAGACAGATTTTATCAAAACCAATAACCATTTCCAATTGTGTACGACAATGATTGTCTTTTATTTTAATGGTAACATTGTGTTATCATTCGTATTTTTGTTATATTTTTTTTATTTGAAATATACATACATATAAACAGATTTACATAGTGAAAATATATGGTTCTTGAAAATAATTACAAATAAAGTAATTTCTTCTTAATGAGTCTACCCAATCTAAGAGAGAAAAACATTTCTCGTGTTTAAATTGGGGAGTCGTGTCATTACGGAAAAAGATAAAGAAATAAGATATACTTTTTTTTTTTAATTAAGAAACAAATAAACTTAAAAATGATAACAAAATATTGATAAAGAAATACACTAACGTAGCAGTTACTAAATTAGAAATACATGTAGTATAGATATTTTAAAGTAATAAATATACATAGATGTAGTAAAAATAAAAATAATATGATTGCATTTCTCTTAATGGGTAGGTGTTAGATGGTAAGTACAAATAGTTGATTCTAACAATTGGATTAGCTGATAATATTGCAGGAGGAGGTACATAATGTTATTTTACGACAATAATCGCTTCATTTCAGTTCAAATGCTGATGAAATATTTTAAGAGGATATGTGAAATCAATAAGAGTACATTAATTTATAATTTATTTTTTGTTAATTAATGATGGAGTTAAATGATTAATTTTGAAATAAAGTACATAATATTATAATTAAGACTTGATCAATTTTTATTAATCGGTACATTGTAATCAAAAATTATACGTAGAAATTCGTTCTATGAAATTAAAACTTATAATTAGTGTTTGGTTGATCTAGCAATTGTTTTATTTGTGATTTAAAGGCTTTATAATTTTCTTTGGATTTGATTTTATATGGGAGGGCATTAAAAATTTTATGCCTTGATAAGTATAATGTTGTTGAAAAGCACTCGTTTTAAATTTAGGGATTTCTAGGTTACCACGTGATCTTGGTCGGTTACTTATTTTTGTAAAATAAAATACTTTTTTGTTTAAAACCACGATATTTATTAATTTTTTAACCGACCGGTTTAGCTTAAAGCATCTTCAGGGTACAAATTAATACTGTACTATATTGTATTGATTTGTATTAATTTGTACCCTGAAGATGCTTAAGTTAAGCGAAACCGGTCGGTTAAAAAAATAATAAATATCGTGGTTTTAAACAAAAATGTATTTTATTTTATTAAATATGTCAAACCACAAAGTGATTGCTTTCTACAATAATACTTATTTTTGTGATTATTGTTGTAGTATTAAAATGATCTTTGTTGGTTTGTAACAGTGTGTTCTTTTTGAAAATTTTATTTAAACTGAGAACCCCAAAAGAGTTAAATAGTTGTAATTGTTGGAAATAAAGATAGTTTTCGTGTGATGACTTTTAGAATCAACCTCTGTACCCTTTCTACAGGTTGGAAGTTAGTTTTGAAAGTTCCCCCCCACCGGATTATCGATAAATAAACGTGATATTTATTTATTATTAACGCAGTTTATAATAAATAAATATTATTATAAACTGCGTCTCCACTTTTAAGTATGCGTTACCAATGGTACGATGATGATTTTATTATACTTTAAATTTGTATTTCTATTATAATCTGCCCTTTTTATAAGCTGCGCCTGCTCTCAACACAGGAGTTCCTAGTGAGGCAGACACAACTCGCCAATTGTAATAGAAGAAAAAAAACGAACCTATTTTAGACCACACGACTGAAGTAAACTTTCACTAACTTATAAAAGAACATATGACGCTGACATTAACATTGGGGTGACATACGACATTGGGGTGACCTACCACCATGGGATGACCTACGACCTTGGGATGACCTACAACCTTGGGGTGACCTACGACCTTGGGATGACTATCCTTATCCTTATCACTTCCCAAGTCAAGCATGCGTAAAGGCCTGACCGTTCGCCTCGCTATCGATCACCGTTCGCATCGATTACCGTTCGTATCACGCTTTTTGTAGCATCACACTTTTCGTAACACATCACAACTTTTTGTAACGCATTCACCAGCTTACCCCCCAAGACGAGCGTGCGTAAAAAAGTTTTACTTCAAAAAACTTCTTGCTCCAACATGCCGTACTAAAAACGAATTGATTTTTTTTAAATAATAATTACCGAATAGTGCTAAGAATTATGTTATTTGTCAATAAGGAATACACTGATTGATGAAAATTACAAATTTTTAAAATTTATTTCATGTTACACAAAATATCTAGGAATAAGATGCAAAACACACTCAAAACACAAACACACTTGAATGATATTTAAATACTAAATAAGTATTTATTAAATCTTGTAAAATGTATGCAAATTTCCACCATATGGTTTCATGATGCATAAATCACGTAAGTCTACTTGTTATAATTCCTAATAATATGCAACTTTATAGTAGTGATTAATGATTTATTAAGACCACTTGTTCATACAATATACTTTAGTCACACCGTATTTTTTGTTTAAAGATCTTTATGCAAATGAGGACTGTTCACAAAGATAAACATCGCAACGCCACAATAATAATATGAGCGTTTAAACACCTGACGTATTATTTATTATTCTTGTAATTAACACCGCTTTTTAAACTGGAACGTTTGATAAGAACAAATGAAAACATTTATTTTTTATACTGTGTATTTCAGATTAATGTAAACTCCAACTAAAGAAAAATCTAACAATAACACATTTGGATAGTCTAAAATAATTATTGAAACCTTCAAGGCCGCTAATGTTGAAAATGTCAAGTGACCTAGGTATATAATTTAGCAGGTTCCACGAAAACTCAACATGGTGGCATTTCAGTACTCCTTTGAAAAGTAGTTTCAAGTGATGATTTTTTTTTTCAAAAAAAAAGCCCATAACCTAACCTAAACTAACCTATTTAACGAAGTTGCACATTGTCGAGTTGTCCGGTCACCCATTTAGCAGCGCCATACCTTTTGTCATGTCATAGAGCTAGTGGGCTAGAACGACTGTATACACAGCAAGTCGTGGTGTCGGCCCTGGCGGTAGTTGTTCAGTACGAACTATTTACAGCGTTACGGGAGATATGGGCTTTCAATAAAATAGTTTATTATTTTAAATGCTATTAATTTAAGGGCCTCATTCCTACTAGATTAGAGACTTTCGTAGCGGGTTTCAGAAAGCAAACGGCTCGGCTGTGGAACGATTTGCCGGCCTTTTGTGTTTCCTCCCTCCTACAACATGGGTCTCTTCAAGACACTCCTTCCTTTCCTCAAAAAGACCCTCCACACAGCATCTTCCAAGATGACATAGGCCTTGAGGGAAGTTATTTTCCTCAGGGCCTCCTGTGTGGAGTTAATGTAAAAAAAAAAAAATGATGCATAAATCGCAGGTATTATATAAATAAGGATTCCTTAGATTTTTTTTTAAAATTTGTTCTAGCAATTCTATGTATTCAATCAGAACGTTTAGTTTTGAAACTCATTGTACATAAAAACTTTACCTCATTTCGACTTTGATTTTCACATAATTATACTTATAAATATGTTTATTGTATTGTTAAAACATGATAACTTTTTTTTACCTTTTTATCTTGAAATTATTTTTAAAATTCGAACTAGAACAGCGTTTCTGTTTGCTTTTGCTCCACTTGAATTCAAGCACTGATATAAAGCGCTTTCATTATGTTTGTGCTGATAGTGGTTGCATAATTAAATGAACATGTTTATACATCAAATTATCTACATATTTTTTTTAATCTTTGCATTGTAAGTATAATAATAATAATATTTGGCTGATTTATAAAGCGCCGTTTTCATGAAAAATCATCTCAAGGGCGCTATGACTCCCACGTATGTCCCTTGATTAGAATTCTTCTAAATAATTATCGACAAGTTTCTTCTTGGTATTTAAAAAGATGTTTACATCGAAAAATTCATTTGTTTTTCGATTATATCAATATTATTATTAGATTATAGAATATTGATAATATTTTGAAGTTATGGGGCTCTTTTCGTGAAAACACCTCAAGACTGCTTTGTAATTTAATTTGTCTATTTTATAATAAATAATCACGTAGGATTATAACTTGTGACTTAAACTAGCGACTAAAAACTGTTTTCACAAAATTTGAACACTTCATCAAATTTCAAAGTATATTCAAGTTCTGTTATTATTTCAAATATGTGAAACAACTAGCCAATAATGATATTATAACAGAACTTGAATAGAAACTTGAAAATTAACTTTGAAGTTTGATGAATTGTTCAAATTCTGTGAAACAACTGGCCGTAAGATTTGTAAGTAATGGAGTTGTGCAGTATGAATTTTATTTTTATGTTTTAATTCGGAATGACGCTATTTCGAAATACGGTTTAAAACTGAAAATGTTCACCTACAATACTTCTCTGTATATTGTGCTCGCGCCCGCGAAGGTTTCTATGTATATAATGGTGAGCTCTGTTTATGTAAATTTCTAAGAAAAATATGTCTATTTTATATAGTTAAGAGACAGGAAGGGAAAGCCTCTGGGGGAGAGGAATCCAGGTGGGAGGAAGAGGAACGCCTGAGGGGAACGGGGATGCGTAGGAATGGACATAAAAGCAAAAAAATATTTGAATAATAAATTATCTTACGGAGTTTAATGGCGAATCTCTTCGCCATTGAGATTGCGTTTCTCATTTCATACGCCAAATAAAACACTTACGTAGGCATAAAATATTGTCGCTGAAATTATAATTGTTTAAATATAATGTTAGTATAATGATTACTTTTGTTGTGTAATGAATTGTACGGTCAAAATAAAGCGTTATTTTAATCGTTTTTTTTTATTAATATTATTAAAAAAATAAATGTACGAATGTAAACAAAATATAAAAAAAGATCTAGACCCAGAAAAATAAATGGTAACGGTCACAATCGAACCCAGGATCTCTTAAATTACCGGGACAAACGTCTGAAGTAACTCGATTTTTGGGACTTATTTATTCTTATTTTACTAACTCGTATTTCAAATCCTGACTTAAACCAGTCCCAGCGAGAGCTCGTACTGACATCTTCGATGTTCGTCCTCTTCCTTCTTACAAATTGTGATCAGCAAAAGAGGATAACTAACGCATGCTTTTTGTTATATTGTCAGATTTACATTACTCCGGGTATACAACGCCATTTTGATTTTTGATTTCTTGAAATTTTGTTTGAAAACGAAAAAGACATAAGATGCTAGAACGATGACGTCACATATGATCTCTCACTGGGACCAGTATAACAAGTTATTATAATAAAATTGTTTTTTTTTTTAATAGGTTTCTTCAATGCTCTTTTAAAGAAAAACGAATTATGGAAAAAGTTGCAAATTTATGTACTTTCCCTCGCCTACCTATGGATGTTGAAAATAGTATTAATATTTTAAATTTTAATTATAATTTTTATTTATTATTTATTTGCGCAATTACTGGTTGTGATCGGTAAATCGGCACAGATCGACATGTACATGCATATTTCAGGAATACCTACAAATAAAATAAAAAATGTTTTTGTTAGATACGTTTTTAGATTTTCACACGGCCAAAAGTATTTTCGTTATTGGTTTTTGGGGTGTTGTGCCGTGTTGCGGTACCTCTTTCTTTAGCCAATATAACATCTTCCGGATCTGCCAGATCTGCCCTGATGATGGACACTACAAAACTGTCCGAAACTTTGGCTAAAGAAGGAGGTAGCTCAACACGGCATAACAACCCAAAAACCAATAACGAAAATTTATTTTGTTGTTCGTTAGTTCCTCTTTTAGCCGCCTACAAAGATGAATGTATTAATCTGCACAGCAAAATATATTGCTACATAGTTGTTAGTTTTATTAATGCAAAAAAAATCTATTACAAAGAAATAGAATAATGAAATGACGTCATCAAATTCAGCGGAAAAAGTAACTTGTGATTTATGTGTTTAACGGTTATAATCCATTGTAAAGTTATTGATTGTTCAGCTGAACTCTGAATTGCGTGGGCTTTTGAATGAGTATTGTTATACCAATCAACCACCGTACTAAAGCTAAACCTAAAGCTCCATTCACTAAAAGCGTCTTTAAGGTGATGCACTACTAAGCAATGCAAAATCGTGTGACTTTTTTTTGAAAATTAGATAACTCAGCAATATTTTAGATGCTTTAATTAAATACTGCGAGTAGAACACGTACTTTCCTTCCAAATAATCCAGTCTTTTTTATTAGTCTTTTTATAAGCCCAGAAAAAAATAAAGTATCAGGCATGTAAAAACTGCTTTAAAGTTCAAAATCTCCTGTTTACGAACCCCTTTTCGTTTAGGGTTTTAGTGTATAATGTGGAAAATTAAATTCTTTAGAAAATGATCGTAAAAAATTGAAATATTTTGCCCTGAGCTTCGCAAAATAAAATAAAACACTCTTTTTGGCGATGTTTTTTTATTGAACAAATGAAAATAGGCGGCTGGTGTTAGACTGCAATTTAAACCTTATCACCATCTACGTAAGGGGTGTTATTGTTAGCGGCGTCATCCCGAATTTGGAGGCGTCTACTAATATCTACAGGAATTCCAAAAACTGAAAAAATCGTACTATTATCTATGAGAACCAAAGTGTTGACGAATATCTACAGCTCAAACTGTTGACTAATATCTATGAGAATCAAAGTGTTGACGAATATCTACAGCTCAAACTGTTGACTAATATCTATGAGAATCAAAGTGTTGACGAATATCTACAGCACTGGCAGAGGTTGGATTTGCAATTATGTATAGCATATTGGAATAACGTAATATTTTTGTTATTAGTTTTTGGGGTATTATACCGTGTTGCGCTACCTCTTAAAGAAAAGAAGAATACCTAAAGAAGGAGGTAGCGCAATACGGCATAATACCCCAAAAACTAATAACAAAAATATTTTTGGCCGTGAAAATCTAAAATCGTATCTAACGTAATATTGCATATGCAGTTTAAAAAACTTAATTTATGTAAGTATGTATGTAAAAATCTCTAATATCGGACTATTGGACACATTTAGCTGATTAGTCCAACCTACGCTCTGTAGATATTAGTTCAACCTACGCTCTGTAGATATTGGTCAACACTGGGACCGTCATAGATATTCGTCCGACCTAAGCTCTGTAGATATTAGTCAACACTCTGAAGTTCGTAGATATTAGTTCAACATATGAGCTGTAGATATTTGTCCGACATACAGGCTGTAGATATTAGTATCTGGAGTCCCCGAATTTTACACGACGTGGTGCATCACCTTTACAGTTTTGCAGATTGGTTTTTGCGTAGGTGACTACTAAAAAGTCATACGCAGCTAACTTCTGCTGGAGTGGTACTTCAACTTCTTTGTTCAAATTTTTTTTTTCATCAGTTGTTATTTAAAATCCAACAAATAACTATGGTAGGCCCAGAGAGAGACGATCCGCCTCGATGAAAATGATGAAGACAGAAGATTTTCGAGTCTGACATCTCTCTAGGACTACTTGAACTTTGATTATTTCTGTGCTTGTGATAAAAACTAAAGACGTGTTGTTTCACAGAATTTCTAATACAGCCATTTTTTTAACATTTAACTCTTGACAGGCCAAGATGCCAAACATGACGTCCGTAACCGTGGGGGTCGGCTGATGACCCCATGCATTTTTTTCTAAACTTTTAAACCAAAGAAAACCTTTTTCTTTTTTTGATATTTTTTGTTTGTTATTTATGTTTTTTTGTTATTTGTCCATTTATTGGGCAGGGAATATTACCTACCTATATTTGACAAAATATTTTTTCCTGCGATCAACGTTTTTTTCACATTTTTTTTTAAATGGCATATTATGTATTAATACTTTGCGCAGGAGTACCTAAAATACTAAAAATATATTTCATGTATTTAAGTAGATATAAGAAGGATAGTTATTTTGGGGTCCACCTTCGGCCCCAGTTGGCTGCGGGAGAGTTAAAAGGTTTCCCGTTAAACGCCGATTCTAGTTGCGTTTTAGCTTTTTATCAAATTAATAAAAAGCTGACCAGTTTACCAACATGACAGTTGTCCTCTTTTGCTGATTACAATTTGTTCAAAAGCTGAAACGGACTCAGAATCGGCATTTAACAGGAACCTTTCAACTGTCAAAAAACATAATTGCGTTGTAGATCCAGAGTAATGTAAATCTGACAATATAGCAAAAAGCATGCATTAGTTGTCCTATTTTGCTGATCACAATTTGTTCAAAAGCTGAAACGGACTTAGAATCGGCATTTAACGGAAACCTTTCAACTGTCAAAAAACAAAATGGCGTTTTATATCCAGAGTAATGTAAATCTGACAATATAGCAAAAAGCATGCGTTAGTTGTCCTCTTTTGCTGATCACAATTTGTTCAAAAGCTGAAACGGACTTAGAATCGGCATTTAACGGAAACCTTTCAACTGTCAAAAAACAAAATGGCGTTGTATACTCAGAGTAATGTAAATCTGACAATACAGCAAAAAGCATGCGTTCGCTTGGAATAGCGTACACTCTTTCATCATTCAAAAAAATTCCAAAGCATTATATTTTCGTAATAGTAATAATCGGATAATTTGTATAGCGCCGTTTGTGTCAAAAATCACTTCAAGGGCGCTGTACACCTATGACTTCCTAGGCTCTAATTATTTACACATACAGAAAACATACTTCTGTATTTTGATTACTCTTAAATTTCCTCGTCGTGTTTCAGTTCATAAATCTGATACCATAATCAACGCTGAAGGTTTGTTGCATGATTCTTACTATTTACATTTACTGTTATCATAGTTTATTATAGCATTGTTATTTGGCACCTAATTCCTTAATATACGCTTTCGGTCGGACATAGAACTTGCCTTGAGACATTATTTAACTTGGACCAAATATGTGACTTTAATTCGTAAGTAAGTTGTGTTCGATTTTCAGTAAATTACTTTATGTTCGTTTCTTTACATCGTTACCGAAGGTTGAAAATCAATGCTTATACAAATTAATGGGTACCTACCGGAATTTAATGATTTTTTTGTAGGAAATTGAACATTACCAACAATACAATATTTACTTCCTGTTGTCGGAAAATGTAATTTTACTAATCAAGCTCGTTTGATAAAAAAAAATGTAAAATCACAGAACTCATTACTATATAGAGCGTTAAAGATTTTTCGAGAAATACCGACCAATATTCATAACAGAGAAAGAAAACGTATGCAAATTTAAAATTTACAATTTTAAAAACCTTCTGTATTTAGTTTGTAAACTTATTTCTAAATATTACGTTATTTTTATAATAATAACCGTAACCACCTACATACAGACGGCCTCCGTGGTCGAGGGGTAGGGCTTTCGACTCACAATCCGAAGGTCGCGGGTTCAAATCCCGGCGTGTGCAAATAAATGTTAATTGAATAATTTGTGTTATTTCATAATAAATTAATTAAAAATAATGTACAGTATAGTATTTGCTGTGGTGACCAGACAAATCAGAATGAAGTGAACGCAACACCTTCTCTGCAAGTCACTGAAAGTCATAAAAAATATATAAAATTGTTTACTTTGGGTTAGGTTATGGGTTATTTTTTCATTGCTTCTAATGACTTTTAATGAGGTGGTTAGTTGAGTCGATTCGGAACATTCCGAATGGAGTTGACATGGAATCATCTGCAGCACGTTGCAGAGTGGAAGCTACTCTCAGCATCGCCTTCATGTCAGACCACCATCTAGAATTTAAACGTTGCGAAAAATTGTTTTATCCGTGTTTGGTGACCAGACCTGAATAGTCAGGTATTTACTGGCTCCAGACGGGAGAAGTTGGGAATCTTGTGCCAAAATATGACGTGCTTTTTAAATTAAATAAAAATATTTTTATTATGAAAAACGTACAGCCTTCTCAATAACGACGGATTTATATATAATAACTAGCTGACCCGGCGAACTTCGTACCCCCTCAGAATCAATAACTGTTGTGTTAATGTTTTAGCTGAATTAAATTCAGTTTTTTTATTAAATTAAAAATTACACAATGAAGGATTATCGATCCGTCCGTGTTTTATTTTTATCGGTATCAGAGACGACCTTGTGTACGGATTTATATTTTTGTGATTTTCTTACTTTTCCACATACTTAGGTAGTGGCGGCTCGTGACTTTTGGGTGTGCTAGAGTGCTGATATTAAAAAATGGCATTATTGACGTTGTTGTAGCCAAAAAAAAAAATTTTTTTTTTTTTGAAAATCAGTTTTTTGTATGAAAATTTGGCGGTGTGCCGCACCGATTTCCTGAAAAATCTTCATACAAAACACCGATTTTTGGAAAAAAATAAAAATTATTTTTCGCATACGACAACATCCATGATGCCATTTTTTAAATATTAGCACCCTAGCACACCCAAAAGTCACGAGCTGCCACTGCTTAGGGGCCATCCATAAATTACGTCACACGAATTTCATGATTTTTTTACCCCCCCGTCCCCGTCCCCCGTCCCCCGTCCCTATCAAACATCGTCACATTTATGAGACTCCTCCCCCCTAGTGTGACATCTGAAAATAATCAAAACAGTAGTTCAATTTTTTTACATGTGACGTCACAGAGCTGATGACCATCCCATGCCCCTAGTCACACTTCCTACTCCCCCCCCCCCTTTATGTGTGGGGTAATTTATGGATGGTCCCTTACGGGAATTGCGTTTCATTTTCTTTATACGTGTGAGGGAAATTTTTTATAATTATTGTATTTTTCCTTTGGAAGGGTGAAGACACACGTTAACCGTTTATCTCATTTTCGACTGTTGACATTTAGTGTGTAAGAAAGAGAGGCAGCATTATATGTTAAAGAACAAAAGCGAAACAATCAGCGCATTGACATTTGACGTTTTCGAATTTTTGGAATTCACGCAAACTTCAACTAACACAACATTGAACATTGCTGCAGCTTTTTCAAAAGATGAAAATTCGTTCCTTACAAAATGTATGAGGAAATGAATTTTCTTCACAACTTTCTTTTTCGTGAATTTTTCTGTTATCCGGGGCGGAGACAAATCCAACAAATCAAAGATCATCAACATCGGTCCAGCCGTTCTCGAGTTATAAATAGTGTAACTAACCCGACTTTGTTTTATATATTAAAATAAGATACCTAAAAAAACTATTGCGATGGAACTTTAAGCGGCAGGTTCATTATATGGTTGGAAAAAAATTTCAACTACCATAAATCTTTTTGCTCGAGAAATTCGCAAAAACTCCTTATAAAGAAGTAGTTCCTACGATTACGATTGGTAAGCAAGTAAATGACTTAATGACTTTCATTCGAATAACACTTAGCTCCTTTCACCGAGGTGTCGATGCTGAATCTATTCAATTGTTTGTCCAGTAGGTACTGAATGTGCACGCGGTCTGACAAATTGCCTCCTAATTTATTTTATGACCGCCTAGCGCTTGCGGCCGACCGACGGGTTCACCGGTTCATTCACAGGGTTCAGTGAGATTATCATTGGACCTGAGCATTGATGTAGATAACCCTAGGTGATCCTAACAAGTTAAAGAATTGGTTTTATCTCAGAGAAATGTACTAAAATATTGCACTTAGTCGTAATTTTTGCGGACGCCAGTCTTACGTTTCGGTTTTGAAGTGAAAAATTCGATGAAATGAAATAGACTGACACTAAAAAGAGACAAACACATGCATCTATAGCAGGACTTCCCAACCAGGGGGGCACGCCCCCTAGGGGGGCGTAGAGAAATGTCAGGGGGGGGCGTAATAGGTACGTTTGCATTTCAGAAAAAAAATCTATTTCACGCATACGTAAATTAACTGTTCCGAATTGCCATTCAATCGCTGCTATACAAGTTTCAAATATCAAAGCCTAACAACTTTGGAAAAATTAGGTATCTGCTGCAAATGTATTTCCTTTTTCACGGCTATCCGAAGCAATTAATAATCAAAAGCTGGATAAAGATTTAAAATCTGAAATAGAAACTCATTTACAAGCGTTGGAAAACGAATGTCACCGATACTATCGAGATGTTAATTCCGAGTCACCAGTATGGCACATGACCAGAAACCCATTTGTTGTCGATGTCTTACAATTACCTGAAGAAGTTCAGGAAGAATTTCTAGAAATGAAGGCCGACTCGACCATGAAAGGTGACTTTCATCTCTTGACATTACAGAAAATTTATATGTATAATTAAAATAAAACTAAGAAATGTAAATGTAAAAGTAATTAATGTTTAAAAGTGTAGGTTTCACTCTTCCAATAAAGATCCATAATAAATAAATATATTGTATCTGTATTTTACCTATTTGAAATTCAAATAAATAATTTAGTTAATATAAAAAAAATGTTTTATTTTTATTTTTGTTGAAACTTAATTAAGGGGGGCCTGAAAATATTTTTTTTTTGGTTCGGGGAGGATCGGCGAAATAAAGGTTGGGAAACCCTGATCTATAAGATTTAGCCTGCGAGAGAATGAGATAGTATAATCGGTAGCCTCTTTGTGCGGTGCTTCGTAGCCTTCCCACTCTTATCTACTGAATTTTTCTGAAGGTTTCACTTCTACCGCGTGTGAATTGAACACTGTTTTTTTACGTTAGCCCCACACGGGAAGCTCTGAGGAAAAAAATCTCTCAGGGCCTACGTCATCTTTATGGATGCTGTGTGGAGGGTCTTTTTAGGGAAAAGAAGGAGAGGAAATTCTGGGAATGAAAAGGATATGAGGGGTGGGTGGGAATCTGGGATCAATGTGTTCAGGAGTGACTTACGTATGAATCCGTCCCTACCACTGCGGTGCAACCCGATGGGCCGGCTGGAGAGGTCTAGGTTAGGTTTCCCTCAACCACTCTCTCCCGATTCGGCTCGCCACACAATAACCGTTTGGGGTGACCTATGGCAAGGGGTGTTGTTTGTCCACTAAATGGTTCCCGGGACCGCGGTACCCATACCAGCCTCCCAAATTGAAAATCGAGGTACCGTATATTGATTGTATGTATATGGTCTGGTTATAGGTTTTTGTGGGTATTGGATATATTATATTATTATATCGTGTGAACTATTTATCTCAATGTCAATGCCCCAACAACGATGAGCATAAACGAAACATTTTGATTGTGATCATTTTCATAATCGAATCAATTTGGTAAGGAAAAATTTTGATTATTTAAATTTGGATAGTCGGGTAATACTATAAAATTTCATTTCATCGGACCATCAACCAAGTGCATCGGACCCATAAGAGAGCCGGAGGAAATTTAAACCTGACCTTGCTCGTGCTGCGTTTATTTTATTAAGTTGATTTTAATTAGCATTTCGGGTAATTATCGTTTGTTTATGATACGACCAATGGAGCGGGAAAATTAGGAAACTTAACAGAATTGCATTCGGTTCAATGTATTTTTTTTTAAACATTTCAATTATTTAAATGCATTAATTGTATTCTCTTAAGATTTCGCTAAATTCTTACAAGGCAGAGGGAAAACTATACAGAGCGAAGGGACATACTTGACTTACTTTATTAACCAGTGATTCCTGACATTATGTGGAGTTAAAAATGTATATGAAATTTTGGGTGGCCGGCGAACTCAGAATGAAACCAACTAAGAACCACCTCAGAAAGGTCACAAAGAGTGAAAATAAAAATATAAAAAAATGGTTAAATAGGTTACGTTAGGTTAGGGTTAACATCTATTTTAAAATTATTTTTTACATAGCTTTTAATGACTTTTCAAAGAGTTGTTGAGTTGACTTGATTCTGTGTTGGCATGGAACCAAAATTTTGATATTCGGTGCCTTTTCAAAGTTTTTTATTTAAAAATATCTTTCACATGTCGTCACTAGTCACTCGGCCGAGTAACCGCCCAACGCTTCACCCCGCCCCTCACTGTCCAATAACTAGTGATTTTTAATGTTGTTAGTTAGAAAAAAAACATCAAAAATGTCACCGTAGACTAAAATACCGTTTAATTTTTTTTCTCCAAAATATTATCAGGAATCACTGGTTAATAAAAGTAAGTCAAGTTCTTACGTTCCTTAACATCCTGTATAATATGTAAGAACAATTTGTTGTTGTTAATGAATTGACTTTATAACAATAATTTATTATCGACTCCTTGCTGATGACGCCCCCGGCGTTGCCCGTACATTGAGCAGAGTTTTTCGAAATCAGATGGAGACAGTAATACTTTCCCTTTTGAACATCAAGTGAGCCAAAACACGAAGTATCAAAATACTGCTTTGGCTACTACTGAGGTGAGACAAGGTGACGGGGTGGGTTTTCTAATTCTCATATAGCAATAACGTTCCGCTTCTTTTGAAGGTCAAGTAATAATTTCATCAATGTGTATGGAAAATTGTAGATTTGTATAAAAAACAAACCCACAGACTCTTAACTTTTTGACGTAGAAGATTGATAGATACGAGTACTATAACTATAAAACGTTTATTCTTTAATAGATTTCAATAGAGCGCACAGCGAGGGGCGCGACCTATCGAGTCGGCGGCCGGTTGGGATCTGGCGGAGGGGGAACGCGTTCCTAGCAGGCCCGCAGGGGAGGGGTGCGGTGTGTCAATATTTGCAAGGGGAAAGCGGGCATTTACTCGTAGGGCGTCTCGAAACAATATTTTGTTATTTTTTCATTGATTCTATTGACGTAAAGGTGACCTAGAAGATTGATAGATACGAGTACTATAAATATAAAACGTCTATTCATCAATAGATTTTTTTACATTATTACATATTTTGCTATTTTTCATTGATTCTATTGACGTAAAGGTGACCTGGAAGATTTATAGATACTAGTACTATAACTATAAAACGTTTATTCATCAATAGATTTTTTTGGCAATATTACATATTTTGTTATTTTTCATTGATTCTATTGACGGAAAGGTGACGTGGAAGATTGATAGATACGAGTACTACAACTATAAAATTCATCAATAGATTGTTTATTCATCAATAGATTTTTTTTACAATATTACATATTTTGTTCTTTTATCATTGATTCTATTAACGTAAAGGTCAGTATTCTATTGACGTAAAGGTCAAAGACTGCTTAGCTAAAATTCAGGATTTCTCCTAGAATGCAGCTGGTTTTCAGTAGGGCCTCCATTATTTATTCACCCGCGTGAATTCCTTTGTTGTTTTGAATCGTGAATTTGCTTATTTCGAAACGGTATATCGATTGTGCCCATCACTAGTCACATCGCGTTATCATAAAATCAGTTGTAATCAAAGCATGTTGACACCTGCATGACAAGTGGATCCATGTTATTAGTTTCACGTTTTATCAGTCACGGTTTTCCGGGCATCGGTTAATACTAACGTCCCATTTTCCGGGCTTCTATTTATCAGGATTTTATTTTTTATGTTCATATTAATAATGATTGAGATTAGGATCATTTTAATTTGAAACACGCATTATTTATTATTGCTTCGGAGAATGTATGTAAAGCTCCCAGTATGCGCTCAGAAAGTTCCTTCTGTATCTTTTGCGATATGTAAATTCGGCTAAATAAGACCACATTTTGACGGTTTTCTTAAATGCGGTATTCCGTATCAGGGTATCGAGCTATAGACCTTTTTTGTCATCAATATTCACTGATAATCCAGCATCACTAGTTCTCGGTAATTACTAGCAATCAATTATCACAACTAATCGTTGATCATTAGTTTACAGTGATCACTAATATTAGTAATATTAGTCACTAATTATACATAATCAATAATCACTAATTATCAATAATCACTAATTATCATTAATCACTAATTACCAATAATCATTGATTATCATTTTTTTTACATTTTCTCCACACAGGAGGTTCCGGGAAAAATAATTTTCCTCCGGGCTTATTTCATCTTTGGGAATGCTGTGTGGAGGATATTTTTAAGGAAAGGATGGAGTGAACCTAATTACTAAATAGCAATAATCACTTGCAATAGAAAATCGCGAGTTACATATAATCACTAGTTATCAGCTATTGATACTAATCATGAAGTCCGTCTCCCATCTGACCCACGCTTTAGCTTCACCTGTCTCATTAGCATCTGTTTAGTCTGAACCGGCTTCCATAAGCACTCTTACGATTGTTACTTATTTCTTGTTACTGTTATGTCTACAGCGTGTATCTAGGTATCGAATGGGCAACAATTGCCAATGCTAACCACAGAGCGATATGTAAAGAAGGTCACGCGCATAATATATTCATTTGACACGAAACGGTTGGTGCGATTGCTCTGAATTAAATGTCAACTCAATTTTGGAAAAATAAAACATTTCGTGGGTAGTTCAGATTAATAATTAAAGTCCGTACCTTCTAAATTCGTTTAAAAACAGAATAATACCATTTTTACACAAAAATGGATTGCAAAACAATTTTGCTTTATAAATATGTGATTTAAAAACATAAATTAAAACTTTGGAATCAAAATATAAGCTAATAACTTTTTCAAAAAATATGTTATAATGTGAATATATAGCGGGGTAATTAAATAACATCCATACTTTTCTTCTATAAACACAATGAGTCTTTATTGGGTACAATCAATTACACGAAAACAGTATGCAACATAGTTGTGAATGATGAATATTTGGAGCAGGTGGATGAGTTTGTGTATCTGGGTAGTATGTTTACGAGAGATGGGAAGGCTGAAAGAGATATTGAAAGAAGGGTGAATGCCGGTAACTCCATTAATGGTGGACTGAATGCCGTTGGCGCTAATAAAAAACTGTCAAAAAAAGCGAAGCTAGCAGTCCACAATGGAGTCCTGGTACCTACCCTGATGTATGGCAGTGAGGCATGGAACTGGCAGAGGAAGGATGAAAGTAAACTGAATGCTGTTGAAATGAGATCCCTGAGAAGTATGTGTGGTAAAACAATGTATGATCGTGTGAGAAATGTGGATATCCGCAAAGAATGTAAGGCTGATGTAAGCATAATGAGTAAGATTAAGAAAGGGACCCTCAGATGGTTCGGGCATGTAGAGCGAATGAACGAAGGAAGTAGTGTAAGAAGAATATACGACGCGAATGTGAATGGTAGAAGAAGTCGGGGACGCCCGAGGAAGACATGGCACGATCAAGTGAATCAGATACTTGAGTCGGGTCATGTCAAAAGTCAGAATAATAGAAGAGAATGTATGAGACGATGTATGAATGTGAGTGAGGCAAAGAGTGTGTGCCAAGACCGAGTTGTTTGGCGGTCCGTCCTCTCTGCCTACCCCTGCGGGGAAACGGCGTGATGGTTAGTTAGTTAGTTATCAATTACACAACTAGACAGTTCAATAATCGTAAAAACAGTAGTAACTTAAACGTACAAACTACAACGGTAGCTTTATGGGTATTATTCCAATAATAACTTCAAAGGACACTAATTGTCTCTTAATTTCTCGTCACCTTGCACACAAAGGTTTTACGAGTATATTCTCTCTCTGGAGACCTGAAGTTACGCGAGACACCTCGGCGGGAAAACTTAACCTTTTTTGAGGTTTCGCTTGTCATATATTGTCCCGCTGCCCTAGCGGCGGGGGAGAGACAACGATGTTAGAAGGGGAGAGTATTCTATATTTGAATATTTATCAATATATGCTAAAAATAGTTATATATGTTACAAATATGCTTTTTTGTAAGTTTTTCGGTGCTATTGAAAATATCTGCTACTTCTGCACACTGGTTAGGGGGCGTACATTAATTACGTGAGCACAAAAGGGGTAGGGGGGGGTCCAGTAAAATCTCACGTTACTTGAAAAAAATATACGAAGTGGCCCAAATTTATCTCACCAAGGGGGGGGAGGGCTCTAAATTGGAAGAAAAACTGCTCTCGTAATTAATGTGTGCACCCTTACCTAAGCTGTGTTCGCGTGGTACAATGGAGTACATAAACAAATTGGTATTGACATGATTGTTGCAGTGAAAGATATTTTTAGTGTGACTGTATTAGGATCATGAAATGAAATCGATTACAATAATGTAATAAAAGCAAAAACAAAATTTCTTCATTGACCTGAAAATAAATCTGTTAAAATTTCACGATGCCAGAACACACAAAAAATTTTTTGGTGTAATTTGCAATAATTTATGCCTTGATGAGTCACGTATCTATGATTAATTAGGTAGATTTATTTCGTTCATGCTTTTAAAAACTATCAATTCATATATTACCATAATTCCCCTGTAACGCCGGATGGCTTGACCGACACATGTAGATGTTAGTCGTGATATGTTTCGTGTGTAAGAAGGATAAAACGCCTAACTACAAGCCACGAACCTCTTGAAACTGTATTATCACATCGCTAATGTCCGCCAAACACATTTAGATGCTATCTCCGTTTTGTAGCGCACGATGAAAAATAATTGAGTTAGTTTTATGTGCCACATGGGAATGGAGAAATATATCTCGATAAAGGAAATATATTTTCTTTTTCCTGTAATTTCTATTTTTAGTGCTTAAATTTACATACAAGCATTCGGAATTCGGACTTAATAATAGCATTATTACTTAACTGGCTGAATCCGGACATGCGTTGCAAAGTTGCAATGCCGTATTCAAAGAAATACATTGTTTCGCCCTGAATCACCTTTCCCGTGCGTCCCCGTTCCCCTTCCGCGTCCCCTTTCTAGCTAGCTTTATAAATTATACCCTGTATGTTATTCGGATGTATGAGCTATATTATTGTTAAGTTTCATTTAAATTCATTCAGTAGTTTTTGCGTGAAAGAGTAACAAACACACATACGTCCATACAAACGTTTATAATATTAGTAATATGATAAGATATTTTATTGTCCACTAAAGTCAAAATTTCGTATATATTTCGTTCTGGATTTTTTGTTTTAAATGTTTGAAGTTTTGGTTAAATATGAATTTCACCATATAATCCACTTTTTAATACCGATACTTTTTTTTCGGCTCCAAGTATCGGGGCTCTATAGACACCCGAGTAAATCTGTCTTCCAAGAAACTGGTCATCTTGTATAGAGCCAGGAGATTCTTTAATGGTGACGAATGTACAAATCTCAAGTACCTACGCCCAACATTTAAATTTGGAAGTTACTTTTGGTCTGGACCCCCAAAAAGCTTGATTCTCCTACTTGATTCTGTGCAAAGGAGAGCGCTGCGTCTAATTAACAATCGGTTGTTAACAGACCAATTACCAACTATAATGCGCAGACCCAATGAGTATGTTATACGGGTATTGTAATGGAGCCTGTTCTAAGGAGCTAGTAGTATTGCCCCCGGAGCACCGCTGTACATGCGTTAAACTCGACGGACACTAGCGAAACACCCGTTCAGTTGATGTTGGCTTCCCGAGAACAATTCAGGGAATATAACAATTAAGGGTCAATTATTTGCCTCGTTTTTTTATGTAAGTCGGCTCGTTTGTAAAAAAAGCTACCGGCATCTCTTTTTCCTCCTTCATATAATAATCCGGAACTATTCAAGTCCCGCAATAATAAATCCCTTCCCCTACCTTTACCCGTCTCACAACGCTGCCCAACCGGATGTCGGCAGTTCCTCTATCTTTACACTACAGAAAGGGGAACTCTTTTGAGGTGTCATATAAAAAAAAATCAGTGTGTTTAATTCACACGCGCTAAAAGTTTTTTTTTTACATGAGCTCCACACAGGAGGCCCTGAGGAAAATAATTTTCCTCAGGGCCTATGTCATCTTTGGGCTGTGTTGAGGGTTTTTTAAGGAAAGGAAGGAGAGGAGAGTTCTGGGAAGGAAAAGGGTTTAAGGGGCGAGTAGGAATCTGGGGTTCAGTGTGTACTGGTCATCCGCCTCCAAGACCTAGATAAACCTCACCCCATGATCCCGGGCACCCCTGCTAAATCACCAAACGTAGCGAACCACTTGGGGTGACCTATGGCAGAGGTGTTGGTTATCCATAAAGGTTCCCGGGGCGGCGGTACCGATTTCCGCCTACCAAAGAAGTGAAACTAGAAAATCGCTAGATGTCGCTTTCTTTTCTTTTGTCTGTTAATTTTAGAGTAGTTTGAAGATTGGAGTAGTTGGAAGATTCGAACCTCCGTTCGCTTGATGTCTATCTCTCTGGCCGCTGAGACTTGTCAGGCGCCTTGCCCAATGCGCTATGGAAGGCACGCGCCGAGGTGCGAATTTACAGCATTATGTTAGAACCTAGTATTTGTGTAGAACTGAGTTGTGACGCATTTCCGTTTCATCCGAATTTAAAATCACTAACGGCGCTAAAGAAGTTGCACCTAAAAAATTATGCAATTTTTCACAATTAATAAACTAACGTTTATTTCAGTTGTGCGCGTCTAAATTCACACGCGACATGAATAAATGATAATCTAGTAAAATTCCCTCGCCGCTTGTCAAAGTAAAGATTGATATGTTTTGTTAATGGCCGTTCTGTAGGGAATAGTATGATAGATCGGACAGGAAAACGGAAAATATTGCTTGTTTTCCATTAGGCGGCGTGTGAAGTAATGCATAAACCGTATGCAGTGAGTTGGTTCAGCGTGCTAATGAAAATGTCCACTGAAATGCGCAAACAACTCAATGGAGGGAATTAAAATACTTAATGCTGTTTGCATTTTAAATGCATCATAGCGGAATATTATCACGACAATCCACATAGTCTAACAGTATCGGATTTTTCTTTGATTTGTTTTTGAGTTCAATAGGCCACTTGCACGGATTTCATAATGACTTGGAAAAAATCGTGTGGATAGATTTTTCTACTAAGATTACGAAAATGTTACTAATTTTTTTTAGAAATTTATGGTTTTTTTTTGTATATTCTTATAGAAAAATCACTAAATTTATTGTATGTTGTACCTTGTGAACTAATGTTTGGTTCGACGTTTTGACAGATGGTATCAAGTGAACAACGCTCTGATGCTTTTCGCAGCGGCTGACTTAGGAGCATAATGGTAGTAGTGCGGATTTTAACAAAATCAAATTTTGTAATACATTATTATAATTGTGTTTTACAAGAACAAGTTTATTAAATTGGATTTTGTCATATGTAGACGTTGATCATTATAATGATTAATGATCGATAAGATGGATCAAAGAAACAAATATTTATGAGATGTAATATTTTTGGTTTTGTGCCATTCACGTAGAATATGTCTGTTTTTTTTAAATGATTTTCGGCTATGAAATTTTTTTTTCGCACCCATTAAATTATGTCCCGCCTTTCCGGTTTATAAAAAAATGGTCCGATTTTTCAGATTGAAAGTTTCAAAAAATCGCCAGGGTTTCAAAAATACGATTAAAAAAAAATACGGAATGTCTTAGAATATTTGCCTAAACCGGAAAAAATGTGATGCAAGTGGCCTATTGTTATAAATTATAACAGTAGTTACCAGGTACATTATAACTTATAATTTACCTATTAACTAATTATACTATTATTAAGGCCCATTAACGAGCGGCCAAGAATTCAAATGTCGTCAAAACATGGTCTTGCGATCGTACCCTTGCAACTGTACAGGGCGGTTCCGATGAGAAAGATTAATTATATTCCGAACCAGCATTTTTAACTAATAACTAAATATCGATTTCATTTCATTCAAAATTTACTTAAATATATACCTACATTCAAGTTAGCAATAAAAATGTTTTAGCGATATTAAAATGATGTACTTTGGTAATAAATTTTTTATCATAAGTATTTATATATTTTTTTAAATATATCCTAGTAAAATAAGTGTGTAAAAAAAAACTGAAAAATATTAAAATATTTAAATAAATGAAGACAATATAAGCGAAACTCAATCGAAAATCTGGAAACAGAAAAATCAGAAAAACATATTGACACCTCTGGGACTCGAACCCAGGACCTCTTGCTTTCCGGGCAAACGCGCTAACCACTGCGCCACGGTGTCGATATGAAATTCGGTCATGTTTAACTGTACCATACTTCGACTAAGAACCACCTACATTATCTTCATTTTCTTTAACGCATATATTATTGGCAACTATCTTTATGTATGATTGCAAGATTCAAACCCGAACTAAATGCTCTCTAGATCGTGTCTGGATAAATCCTTATCCATTTTATTTTAATATGCGACATCTATTGACTTTTCTGCAAGTCTAGGATGAATATTTTCTTTTTAATTTTTAACTTTATGAGTAAAACCTCAAATTGTAATATTTAAATAAATGAAGACAATATAAGCGAAACTCAATCGAAAATCTGGAAACAGAAAAATCAGAAAAACATATTGACACCTCTGGGACTCGAACCCAGGACCTCTTGCTTTCCGGGCAAACGCGCTAACCACTGCGCCACGGTGTCGATATGAAATTCGGTCATGTTTAACTGTACCATACTTCGACTAAGAACCACCTACATTATCTTCATTTTCTTTAACGCATATATTATTGGCAACCATCTTTATGTATGATTGCAAGATTCAAACCCGAACTAAATGCTCTCTAGATAGTGTCTGGATAAATCCTTATCCATTTTATTTTAATATGCGACATCTATTGACTTTTCTGCAAGTCTAGGATGAATATTTTATTTTTAATTTTTAACTTTATGAGTAAAACCTCAAATTGTAATATTTAAATAAATGAAGACAATATAAGCGAAACTCAATCGAAAATCTGGAAACAGAAAAATCAGAAAAACATATTAACTCGAACCCAGGAAATCCTGGGTTCGAGTCCCAGAGGTGTCAATATGTTTTTCTGATTTTTCTGTTTCCAGATTTTCGATTGAGTTTCGCTTATATTGTCTTCATTTATTTAAATATTACAATTTGAGGTTTTACTCATAAAGTTACAAATTAAAAATAAAATGAAAAATATTATTAGTTTGTAAGACAGTAAATAAACATAAAATGGACGTGGATTGACAAAAGACATGGGCGGATTTTTTAAAAATGTTTTTATTTGAACTAAAGTTAAAATTCGGAAAAGAAGCTTTCCTGGATTATTTATTGATTTATTTTACTGTATGAATATGTGATTTAAATTTGTATTGTATAATTAAAATTAATAATTAAAATTTCTGAACAAATCTGCCGACGACTAACTTAACTGTATTCTAAAAAAAATAATCATAGTTTTTCAAAAATTTTAAACATAGCTTTACTAGATAAAATAAGAACCTTTCGAAAAAAAAAAGTTTTTTTGTGGAGGGAGTCGATACGTCTAGAATTTTATTTAAAAAATTACATATTTCCGGTTGTGTCTCGTTTTTTCCCTCTTAGGGCGTTTTCGATCTAATATGACGTGTATAGATGTGGCCAAAAACTTTCAGAGACATTACAGGTTTTTTTAATTGGGTAGTTATTTATGCTCTTTTATTGTTGTTACCAATATATTTTTTAAATTAGCTGGTACCCGGCATGCGTTGCTATGCCATTTATTAAAGAAATTGTTTCTCCCAGCGTGTCCTTTCCCATTCGCCTCGTTCCCCTTCCGCCTCCCCTTCCTCTCCCGCGTCCCCTTCCCCTCTCGCGTTACCACTCCGCCTCCTCCACCTTCCCTCTCCACACTTCAGTACCCCTCCCAGGTTCCCCTCCCTGGTTCCCCTCCCTAGTTGGCCTCCCCCCCTCCCTCGAACCGCCTACTCGAGTTCCCCTCCTCCTACCGCATTCCATACATTCATTCCTGGTACATTCTGTTTTCAAACAGCTCGCGTGCCACATATTGCAATTTTTTATACAAATTTCATAATGCTGAGCTCACCAGTAGCTTTATACAAACCTTGTCCTGACAATAACGAACACACAAAAAAAGAATTATCTAATTTGGTGCACTCGTTCAGAAGTTATGCGCGTACATACATTTCGACGATTCATTTTTATTTATATAGATACTTTAATACCATTGGTATATCTACTTTGCGTGTCTTACAAATCTGGTGGAATAATTCGACCCACTAATGAGCAATTTCATAACAAATTGTCCATCAAATTCAAAACCCCATCTTATTCCGTCGCCTTGATTCGAGAGTGTAAGAATATCGTTGAAGAAAAATTTGCTCCTTGCAGACCAACATAAGATAAAAAGAAATACGTTTTGCGATCTTTTGACTGCGAGATAATTAATTTTATTTTTGATAGGTAATGGTTTTCTTCCCAATTATTGCAATCATGAATTTTGGTTTCAATGTCATTTTTAACATTCACACTCCGTATCTAGTCTTTGTTGGTCGATGTTTTGGACTGAAATTATTTTGAAGTATTTTTACAGTAAGTTAGTCTAATCTGACCCATCGTGTAAATATACTAGGGATGGGACTTAATCGATTCTTTTTCTTGGCATGAATAATCGATTTATAAATATTCGATTTTTCTTCAAAATTTGTTATAATAATCGATTTTTCCCCAAATTAATCAAATTAAATATACGCATAAAATATCTTAAATCACCGTTTTATTAATTAAAAAATATTCGACAGAAATTATAAGTTTTAAAATAATCAACCGAAACTAAAAGTTTTTTTTTTAAATAATCAATACAAATTACAAATTTTTCGTTGACTCTGACTCATCCAGTGACAAGTTTGATTAGAAACTTCAACTAAACTGCTTTCAAAGCACAAAAGAAATGTCATCTTAAGGTGCGATTCCGTGCCACGCGACAGTCGGCAGACGGCAACAGCAGACGGCGACTGCAGTGCCGCCGACGGCAGGCGGCACTAACGCGCAGGTTCCAAAGTCGACGGCATTGACGGCACTGCAGTTGCGTTTTTTTTTTCCTGTCATATTGTATTACTTTGTCTTTATAATAAATAAATAAAAATTAAAAAAACAGTAATCGTTTTTTTTTAGAAAATTAAAATCCCTTAATAAAATCGATTTTTGTTGGAGAAAATTCGATTTTTTTCATAATCGGTTCTTTTTTCACATCCCTAAAATATACCAAGTCGGCGTTGCTCGTTCAATTAGTAAGGGAACAAGTAAGGGAACGTACCCATACTACGTGACACGTTTAGGGGGGAGGGGGGGGGGGGGTCTTCAAAATGTCACGCTCCATACAAATGAGCGCCGGGTTGCTTAGGTTTTTGGTCACCGGGGGGGGGGGGGGGGTTAAAAATTGCAAAAAGTTGGTCACGTAGTATGCGTACGTTCCCTAACTTGGAACTAGAAAAAATTTATTGAGCGAAAATCAAAACTTTTTTTCATGTTTCTGATCGATTGTTTTTCGAATAAATAGGTACAGACATTTCGATTGCTGAAAAATCGATAATTTCTAAACGGATATCTTAATTATACGCATCAATATTCAAAACCATCTTGTTTCGTGGAATGTAGTACCTACCAGGCCTGTCAATCTAATCACTGTACCCACCTCGTAAGCCGGATAAATTATTTATTTGAGAGAAGCCTTGATTTTCCCGGAAAGTCTGGTTGGATTAGGCATTCAAGTCTCGCCATACAGTCTTGGTATTACGCAGTTCTAGCCCGCTCTTCATTTGTAGGTAACATAATATTTGTCCTAATTGATCAGCGTTACTTGACGCTGAGCTGTTTGTCTCCGTCTTCTGTAATTGTATCTGCCTTCTGGGAGGTGTTGTGTTCTCCTAATTGCCAAGGTACTGACACTGAGCCTGTTGGATTGTGCCCTCAGAATGTGAAATTTATGTTTGACGACCTCCGTGGAAGAACGATAAGAACATTGAATATGTACAGAGATGTAGGTGAAAATTCAATTGAACTTATAGTTTTTTGACGACAAGTTTAAGATGCTTTCTCTATCGCCCGGGATAAACTAGAAAGCAATAATTATTCATACCTGATACGTAATAAATATGGCTTCATTTATGTTTTGCGCCTAACTGTATCTGAATAACTTGGTTCCTCCTAAACTTCTTAACCTTCAGAATTTTCTTCTATAATCTAAATAAAGAAAAAAAACTTACCACTGTCTGAATTTGGAAATATCGGAGGTTGGTGCGAAAGCTCAACAGTGGTCTGAGCAGATTCCCGTCTAGCAAATGGTCCCGAGCTCAAGTCCTGGTTGTGAAAAAACCTATTTTATTTTTGTAATGCATAATATTAGATTTTGAAAGAACACTATTTAAGGTGTTACGCCTTATAAAAGCGCCCTTGTCTGCACAGTGTAAAGACAGGTAGACAGGTATATCACAAGTATTGCCACCCAGGCTCAGTCAGGGACTGCAGAAAGGGATTTATCAATAGGGGTCTTGAAGAGGCCCGGTTTGTATGAAGGAGAAAGAACATACTCTTCATTGATATTCGACCGAGACGGGCCAATGAATTTGTTTATCTGCCCAAGAAACGCATATTATATATTTTTTAAATTCCTTTTTCCTTTCGATGTTTTAAAATTCTCGATTAATTTCAACAGAACCAAGAAAAATGCGGTTCCATGCCAACTCAGAATGAAACCACTCAGAATCACCTCAGAAAGGTCATTAAAAGCTATGAAAAATAATTTTAAAATAGCCGGTAACCCTAACCTAACTTAATCTATTTAACCATTTTTTAAATATTTTTTATCATCACTCTTAATGACCTTTCTGAGGTGTTTCTGAATTGACCAGTCACCAACAAATGCACACACGGACGTAGCCACCTTTTGGTTTAACTAATCATTGACGAATAAGATAATATTAAGATATCTACACGAAACACAGAAAATAAAAAAGGTAACGGTCGCAACTGGGGATTGAACCCAGGACCTTTGTCTTACCAGGACAACACTCTAATCACTGAGCTTTTGAGATCTGATTTTCATTTTTCATCATTTTTATAGATCTCATGTTGCATTTTTTAAATTGCCAATATTAACCTTAATTAATTCCCATTCATTTTTTCTAGTCTATCTATCTTTGTATCAGTGGTTCGGCCAGAAAGACATATATATCTAAAAAATATGATTTAATTTTTATCCCTAGAATATCATCCACGATTTAGAATAATCGCTTCCAGAACAATAAAATATTCCCTCACTTTCCTTTACTCTCTCATTTAACCACTTTCAACAGGTAGATAATACGTCATTTAGGTACTATTGGCAGTAATAAAATGGTAATGATATATCCCCGAGGCAATCCGATAGTCCTTCGACTCTGCCAATTAGCAGTTACTCCGTGACTCTGGTAAGTATGTGGGATAAGTGATAACGCTTCTATTCTCGCCAGTAAAAGGGAGACTGGAACCCGCTTTATATGTAACAAGTAAACTTGTGAAATGTTTTCACGAGAACCTTAGAAAAAGCTTAGAATTTGTTTGAAACTCGTTCATTCTAGCGTATTTGTTAAAAGTGTACTAGTCATTGCTATATTTATGTGCAAATGACCATTGTATAGTGTACAACCCCAAGAAGACATAACTAATCGCATTCTACCACGGAAGAAAACCCAAGAAGATTCTCTCCGTATAACGTAGTGAAGGAAACATAATTACATCTAATAACGTATAATAATTGAGGCACATCGTTATTAAAGACCTCTCGGGCGAAGGTGATATTGAACGACAAAAGAGAAGAATCAGTGTACTGTCTAATACGAGTTACTACCAAATCAGCTCAATTGAAAGACTCCGGATCTAATATAACAACGCCTGCAGAATTATATTTGAATTCAGGAGGTACAGAAAGTGCATTGACAATATTTACGAATGCGAATCAATTAAGTACTAGTGACGGAACAGAAATCAGAAAAAATCTAGAAACATCCAACGCCATAGCCTTAGTAATTGAATATATTAAAAATTCTCTAGACTCACATAAAAAATGCATTGGCATATTTCTCGACCTTTCTAAAGCCTTCGACACAATAAATCACTCTCATCTTTTTGAAAAACTAGAGAACATAGGGATTACTGATAATGAACTGATATTTTTTAAAAGTTACATGGGAAATAGAAAGCAAACTGTAAAACTTAATAACATAATCAGTGAGTTTATTGATGTCAAATTCGGGGTGCCCCAAGAAAGTATTCTGGGTCCGATTCTGTTCCTTATTTACATTAATGACCTATGCCACATAGAATGTGAAGGAGAAATCATCAGTTTTGCGGATGATACTGTTCTCCTAATAAATGGGAATAATTGGACAGAAACATTTAAGAAAGCAGAAGACACACTAATAGGATTAAAAAATGGCTAGACTACTATTCACTTACACTTAATGCTAATAAAACCATATTCATCACTTTCAAAATAAAAAAAATAAGAAAAACTCTGAAAAAACCTGAACTTGAAAATCCATAGCCCGCATCACTTAAATGAAAATTGTAATTGTCCCTCATTAGAAAACGTTGACCTTATAACGTAACTGGGTCTAAAAATTGACCAAAACTTAAAATGGACCGAACACATTACGTATTTAAATAATAAAATTAAAAAACTAATTTATTTTTTCAAAACTATCAGGAATGTCCTCATTAAAAAAGACTTAATAGAGATTTACATGGCTCTCTGCCAATCACTGTTAGAATACGGTATTATCGGATGGGGCAGTGCAAATAAAAACATATTAAATCCCCTAATTAAAACTCAAAAAGCCATAATGAAAATTATACTGAAAGTTCCTGTAAGAATTAGCACTGACGAAATCTTCAACAATCTTTACATCATGTCAATTAAACAACTATATTCTAAAACTTTACTCATTTACATTCATAAGTACAAAACCCAAGAAATAACAACTAATACGTACATTAGAAACACTAGATCTCATGGTCAAAAACTTATCCAACAAGTAGTTACTTGTTGGATGTACTAACACAACATTTGGCAAAAAAGGTTCTTATATTATAGCATTAAACTCTACAATAAAATACCACTCTCACTCAAAAACCTCAACATTATGACATTTAAATTTCAAATTAAAAGCTGGATACTAAATATAGGGAGATCAGAAATAGAAAATATACTGATATCAAATACAGACTAAACCGAATTATAAAAATCTAGTAAACTGAATTATAAAAAAAAACACTATCTTATTTACTTTATAATTATTTTAAAAAAAATACTACATGATATATGTTATGTCTAATTCATATTAATTTCTTATAATTAAATAATAATATGTAAATGAAATCCTCAGCACGGGAGATCCCAGTGAGGATATCATTATCTCTACTGTTACTAAGAAAAGAAGACAATAAATTTATGCACCAGATTTAAATGTCCGGGTTTAATTTTCCCCACAGGAAAAACTAAACCCTTTCACACTCTTCCCAAATGATCATCTGGTCAATCCACGCTATGCAATTGCACTGTATAATTATTATAAATACAAAACAATACAAGAACAACATGTCAACCTACCAGAGACCAAATGGGAAAATAATTCACCGACTCCAGATATTTTCATATCAGAGGGTTGGGCTCTATGGAATTCCTAATTGAACCTATAAATCCTACTGATCCCTCAATATAAATATTTTAAAAATCTTTGTAATCCTACATGTATTTAAAATGACTGATTTTTGCATTTTTATATATAAATTCTTTGACAAATGTAATATGGCTAAATTATTATTATTATAATATTATTATAATGGATTCGCCGGCCTGATGAGATGAGACACCGATTACTGGAGCCAGGATGCGGCTAATGGCCTTTGACAATACGGTGGTGAACGCAGCCTTCCAACACCAAGCCCCACTCCTGAGTGAGTGCTGGGCCCGAACTCTCTCAAGACCACACCTACATAATTGAATACTTATTATTATTTTATTTTTTTTACATATTATTTTCTTTACTTAAATTTTACTGTATAAATATGTGTAATTGTACGGGACGTGTGGGATTGCACTATTCTCCCCACATAGTGGAATAAAACACTAAACTGAGCAGTGACCAATTTGACAATAAAATCAACGTTAAATAAACAAACAAATTGTAAAATTCTCTCAAAAAATAAACGTTTTTATTATTGTTATTGCACGTAGGTCTTGACGCAATACTGCAGTAATGTTCTGAAAGCAGTCATAATCTGCAACTGGGATAGATCTTATACCAAAATTTCATCACTCAAGTACAAGATTCTAGTGAATCTATTACCCCGTGTAATACGGGCTGCCCGAGGACACGACCCGGGGGAAGATTGAACGAGTCGCGTTATTGAAATTACAAATGGCTGCGCTAACGAGTGATTCAGGGGGGTAGTCGGATTAACATGTCATTTGCATTTTGATTAATTCTCTAGTGATCTTAAAAATGCAAATCGCCGACTTGCGAACATGTGAGAGGAAAGAATTCAACGTCGTGCGATTTTGAATTAGGTAAAAATGGTCATTGATTTTATCCTGCAGCATGGATTTTAAATTTGTTTGTACTTTTTTAAATTAGAAACACTTTGCGATTATCGGAATACCATTAAAAGGAAGATTTATCTAGGCTTAAGCCGATTTTACATTACGCCATTAGTTGCATGCTTTTTCCAAATGATTGTATGACACCAAAAAGTTAATGTTAATTGTGCAAATTTAGTGTCGTGAAACCTTAAACATCACAGCGAACAAGGCACTATCATCAACATCTAAGCTTTTTCTGCAAAGCACAATGTTGTTTTACACAACTAACTCTTACGCAATTAAAGGAACACGTACGTTCGCTCATCTGAAATGGTTACGTGACACTAGTTGCATCACGTTTTTACACTACGCAGCTAGTTGCATACCACTTGTGGTGCCGTAATTCAAATTTTGGATCATACATTAGCCCAACATTTGTACACGGTTGACATTTTTCACATGAGAACGGGTCGACTCGTTCTTGTGTTCAACAGCTCGGCTGTGGAATGATTTGCCGGCCTCTGCGTTTCCTCCTTCTTACAACATGGGTCTCTTCAAGACCAATGTTCATTCCTTCCTCTCCTCAAAAAACCCTCCACACAGCATCCCATATGACATAGGCCCTGAGGGAAATTATTTTCCTCGGGGCCTCCTGTGTGGAGTTAATGTAAAAAAAATACAACTAATGCATGCATGATGAAACACCATGTTTACACGCGAAACTAGCAGTGCAACTAATGTCATGAAATACTTGTGCGCAACTAGTTGCGTGTAAATTCGGCTTTAGAGTGTGGATTCCACAGATTTAATGGTATTTTTCAATCATTTTTAATTCTATTTAAAAACTCGATTTTTTCTAACATTATTATTTTAATCAATACATTTTTTATTTGCAATATTAAGTGAGGGCGCTCGCAGTCTACACTTTAGTCGTGGCTATTATATTTGCACAGTTTTTTTTCTGTCTTTCAGATCTCAAATTATTTTTCTTCGCAGGCTACGGAACTTTAAAATATCTATTTAACTGTAAAATAAAATAGAGAACCATTAATCTCACAAAACATAACCTTCCCGTGTGGTGTTGAAAATTTCTCAAAATCTAAAATACTCGTTCGTATCTAACTAAATTTAAACAACATTGTTAGTCGCCTTGCAAATCACGCCAAATCCAATGTTTTAAACCTTGCTTTGTATATTTTTGTATATTCGTTATTTCACATTATTTAATTAATTTTTTAAGGACTCGTAAGGAACACTGTAGGTTAATTTTAAGTTTATTATAATTAAGCGCACTTGAAGTGAAACATCACAAAACTGCGCTATATAAATACTACGTTATTATTATTATTATTATTTATTATTTGTCATTATCAGTATTACCTCATCTGGAGTCTGAAACGCAGTCAGCAGTTAATTTGTGTTCGTTAGAAGCGAATAAATCAGATGGCGCACTGTGCGCACTTGCCTGGCTTTATGAACTAGATATGGATCAGATAGCGCTCTGTTCTGTACGAGTATGCAAATCTCTTCTCTTCTCTGATTTAACGTCCGAGTCGTCTTCGTTCTTGTCCCCGTATCTCGGTTGGCCGTGGACGGTCACCCTATCGCATCGCATTGTCATTGGCCAAAGAACTGCGATACCAGTAAAAGCGAAATTCAATATATATATACTATGTGTATACCTAAATGGTGTCAGGAAACTAGTAGTATAAGCGGGACTCTGGTTAATCTACAACAAGTAGATATCCCAAAAAAACGTTTTTTTTTTCGATCCTAGTATTTTGATAAAAAAGGGTTAAAAATAACTTTTGGAAGCTGGTTTGTGCTTCAATGCAATTTAAAAGTCGTTGAACAGGTGATATTCACCTTTTAGCGACCGATTTTGTTCAAATTTGATCTAAAGACCTTCGGACTCGATTTCGGACTTCGGATTTCGGACTTCAGACTTCGACTCAAAAACGAAAGCTCAAATTAATAAAAGTTTTGCCAGAAAGTCGAATGCAATTGTGCTTCAAAACGGGTTTCCGGTCAGCGCGTGTATCTCGCCAATTGCCGATATTGTGTTAATGAGATCCCTGAGGCGTATGTGTGTTAAAACCATGTATGATCGTGTGAGAAACGTGGAGATCCGCAAAGAATGCAAGGCTGACGTAAGCGTGATGTTTTGGGCATGTAGAGCGAATGAACGAGGAAGTTTATGGAGAATATATGACGCAAATGTGAATGGTAGAAGAAGTCGGGGACGCCCGAGAAAGACATGGCACGACCAAGTGAATCAGATACTTCGGGAGTCGGGCCATGTCAAGAGTCAGAATAATAGAAGAGCGTGTATGATACGATGTATGAATGTGAACAAGGCAAGGAGTGTGTACCAAGACCGAGTTGTTTGGCGGTCCGTCCTCTCTGCCTTCCCCTGCAAGGAAACGGCGTAATGGTTAGTTAGTGTTAGTAATGATATTTTGGTTGTTATTTTCCTGTTACAATTACCGAAAAGTTGATATCGACGGATATTTCGTAATGTATTTAAATCATGTCTTTTTTTGCCTGCCATACTTCATTTTAATCAAATTGAAAGTAACCGAGATAAGGTTTTCCACACATGATGTATAAAGTAACCGGTATTAACGCATGTGTATTTTCGCCAATAGTCACAGGTCCATGTGAGTGAAGGGGACACAACGATATTTATGATTCCTACATGATTTTTTCCGAAAAGCAAACAAATTAATCAGAGTGGTTAACCAGATTTTCTGTTAAAAATATTCTCTTCTATATAGGTGTACGCTTGTCTGAATTCTTCACACAGGAACTCCTAGTGAGACAGGCACAGCACAATTACCTATGTAAGGGAACGTACCCATATTACGTGACACGTTTAGGGGGGGGGGTCTTCAAAATGTCACGCTCCATACAAATGAGCGGCGGGTTGCTTAGGTTTTTGGTCACCGGGGGGGGGTTAAAAACTGCAAATAATTGGTCACGTAGTATGGGTACGTTCCCTAACATAAAAAAATTAGGATTATACTAATCGGTTCCAATAAGTAAAATAGCTCTTAAATTCAAAACAAATCTAGAGTTACACGGTCAGACTCTTATTGAAAAACATTAAAAAATTCGCTAAATTCAATTCTTTGAATCAATTAATTATTATTGCGTCAATCACTGCACACAAATTAAATTAATCCCTACGTTAGCGGACATTTTGTCTTGGATTTAACCGATAGCCTCGGGGGAGTCTTTATCAGCGGTTTCGATCTCAATTTGTTTGTGTTTTTTCGCCATTTACAATTCTGTGTAAGTTAATTCGGTCCATCACTGTCTGCCCCAGATGTCGCGGATGCTACTCCCAGGATAATGTCAGCCTAGTAAGAACGACAGTTTTTGTTAAACCGATGCTTAAATAGCACTCCCATACGGACACTTCGGAGCGACCGTGCCGCGCGCCACTTCATGCTGCCGCGCAGAAAAGTAAAGACCGAAAGTAAGATAACGGTTTACAGCGCAGTTCACTGCGAGACTTTTCTGCGCGGCGTCCTGAGGTGGCGCGTTTCACGGTCGCTACAAAGTATTCGTGTGGGGGTCTACGGTACTCAATAGATAGGTACAACTCTACTTTCTCAAGGTAAACATTTTCGCCGAAGTGACTTTATGCCGAAGTAAAGCTTTTGAAAATTAAAATGTATTGGGCCTTTTACGTCAAAACAGGAAATTCTTTGTTTTGGTGTCTTGTATTTTTATTTATTTTATGGAAATTCGTATTATTAAGCTAAGTTTTTTGTGAAATAATCTATTTTTGTTCGTTTTAGCATGATTGCCATTTGTTCGGCGAAACTGCTGTTGGACAAAAGTATAAAACAAACTAATCTATTTTTTTTTACATTAGCTCCACACAGGAGGCTCTGATGAGGAAAATACTTTCCCTTAGGGCCTATGCCATCTTTGAAGATTCTCTATGGATGCTCTTTTTAGGGAAGGGAAGGAGAGGAAGTTCTCGGAAGTAAAAGAGTATGAGGGGTGGATAGGAATCTGGAGTCAATGTGTTTAGGAGTGACGTGCGTATGAATCCATCGCTCCCACTGCGGCGCAGGGCTATCGATCGAGAGAGTCCGATTGAGGTGGTCAAAAGGACTCCCTCAACCGGTTTCTCCCGATCAGGATCCCTATCGCGCAATAGGTGGGCAAACGCACCCACCGCCAAGACCTAGACAACCCTTACCCATGAACCCGGGCACACCTGCTCAATCACCATGGTAATAGTTTTGATTCTGAATGGTGGTCTGTCACCAGTGAATACTGAGAATATCTAACACTCTCGTATCCGAGTTCTTTCTGCAATATACATTTGTCTTTCCTCCATCCTACGAAAATGTATTTTCAAGCTCCACCTTCCCTCTTTTCTTTACCTAAGTCGACACAAAGGTAATACGAGGGTCAGTCAATAAGTAATGCCTCCTATTTTTTCTACTTAAATAAAGATAGTTACGTGAAAATTTCGAATTTGGTACTATTCCGCAAACCTTCTTCTACAATATGCTGCAGGAGTAACTTTTTGCGTCAGCAGGTGGCAGCACAGTCGGTTGCAAAATGACCGACATCGATGTTCATAATAGATAGCGTTCTGTGATTGATTCTTGACTGTAGAAGGGGAAACGCAAAAATTCCCATTCATGAAAGACTATAAAATGTGTACCATGATGCATCAGTGGACATCAGCACTGCTAGACGATGGGTTCGTTACTGTAACGAAGCTGAAGGACGAACACCGCTGGCTGAGGAAAAGCGGAGCGGCGCAGGCCGTTGATTGCAGCGACTGCGCTTATTCGTGGTGACCCCAGATAACTACACATGTTGCATTGTCGCCCTCAGTAAAGGCAGTGTGATGACGATTTTACGACAACTGATTTTTCAAGAAAAGTTTTTTGCAAGGTGGGTACCAGGAAACTTAACCGGCCAGAATAAAAAAACAAGAAAAACAATGGCCTCACAACACTTGCAGCTCTTAGTTTCTGGAAAAAATTGTGACTGGAGACGAAAAATGAGTTAATTTTTTTAACCTGAATCAAAGAGGAAGTCAATGGAATGGCATCACACAAACTCACTAAGGGCAAAAAAATCAAAACTGTGTGATCGGCGAGGAAAGTTTATGGCGATGGTGTTCTGGATGTGACCGTGCTTTTTACAACACTGTGATACATGCCCTTGTTAGAAGATGGACCAAAGTTGTAGAAATGGACGGACATTGTATTGAAAAGAAACAAATTAATCGTCAATAGTATGGTTTTCAGCCTGTAATTGCATTTTTTATTTCTTGACAATGAAAGGAGAAAAAAATAGGAGGCATTACTTATTGACTGGCCCTAGTATATATCGATGGTCACAAGGCTCTGAAAGAAGCCTTTGTTCCCCTGTGTGACGGGTGCATTAAAATAAACCAATAAACACTGCGTAATAGTTGTATCAGTTTCACGTAATAGTTGTTCGTTTCTTTTAATTGTCTATTAAATATAGGTATGATATATGCATAATAAAGATTTAGCATGGAAAGATTTAGATACCTCGGCAGTATTCTCACGGAGACTCTTGACCCAGATGTGGAGGTTAGATGCAGAATTGAAGCAGCAAGAACTGCGTTCATTAAAGTGAAATCCCTCTTCTGCAATGACAATATCAGCTTAAAACTAAGGCAGAGAATGCTAAAATGTTATGTGTGGTCGGTCTTGCTCTATGGATGTGAAACATGGACCTTGAAAGTAAATACCATGAACAGGTTAGAGGCTTTTGAAATGTGGCTTCACCGGAGAATGCTCAAGGTCCCATGGACCGACATGATCACCAACTCAGAAATTCTCAGGCGGGCTAGAGCAGATAGAGAACTGCTTACATTAATAAAAATCAGGAAAATTTCATATCTGGGTCATATACTTCGAGGGGAGAAGTATCACTTGCTTCATTTGATATTGAAAGGCAAGATAGAGGGTCGCCGAGGGCCTGGTAGGAGACAAATGTCTTTGCTGCGTAATATACGAGAGTGGACCGGCATTAGAAGTGGAGACGCTATTCCGGGCAGCGCAAGACAGAGATACATTCTCAAGAGTGATCGCCAACGTTGGGGGGACCTGATACGGCACACAAAGAAGAAGATGCATAATATTAATTGAAAAATACTTAGGCGAGGGTATTAATAATTATTATTCAAATGCAATTATCGCTTCCCGGGAGAAGGATCGTATCTTGTATAGAAAACATTATAATTGATTAAATAATGGCGTGCTGGAAGCATTTCTTAATTGTTTTTGCACATGTGATGGTGGAGACTGGAAGTGAATATTAATTTGTTTAAGAATCTGTTCGTAAATAATCAATTCGTGTTTCGATACTAGATTTTTATTAAAGATAGGTCAGTTATAAGAGGGAACTAGACACAACCGGATATATGTAATTTTTAAATTAAATTCTGGGCTTGTGTGCTCTTTTCAACAAAAAAATATAAATTGATCTCGAATGATTGTTATTTTATCTAGTATCTAGTAAACTTATATTTTTTTTACCTTAGCTCCACACAGGTGGATCTGAGAAAAAAAAATCCTCAGGGCCACATCATCTTTGGGGAACTTTTTAGTGAAAGGAAGGAGAGGAAATTTTGGGAAGGAAAAGGGTATGTGGGGTGGGTAAGAATCTGGTAGTCAATAACCTCTGCAGCCGGACCCTCTTGATCCATCCCCACAGCGGTGCATGGCGACGGGTTAAGAGGGTCTGGCTGCAGAGGACTAGGTAAGGTCTCCTTTCACCAATCTCTCCCGATCCGGCCCGCCACGCAGTAGGTGGGCAAACGTATTCGTCGCCAAGACCCCACCCCATGAACCCGGGCACTCATGCTAAGTAACCAAACGTAGCGAACCACTTGGGGTGACCTATGGCAGGGGTGTTGGTTATCCAATAAATGGTTCCCGTTGCGGTACCCACACCCACCTCCCAAATTATTTTATTATGTTTTAAATTTTGAACAAATATGTTTAATTTTATTATATGTAATTACTTTAAACCGTTGGTTCTTGGCAGATTTGTTAAATTTTCAAACAAAATTTTGTTTTTCATATCATATAATCACACATTAAAATAAATCAATAAATTATATAGGAAAGCTACTTTTCGGAATTTAAATTTTAGTTCAAATAAAATCATTAAAAAAATCCGCATACTTCCCTTGCTACGAAAATACTTCAGTTTGTCTATTTATTTATGGTCTCAAACTGATTATTTGAGATTTTTTTATATCTACACTTGTTTCATAATGCTTTCACACAAACGAAGTGTTGAATTTCGTAAGTCACAGTTTACACCCGCGCTGTGCAAGCGTGTTCCCCACAGAGCATCGGACCATCCCAATTTGGGGGGCGGGAATGGGTACCGCCGCCCCGGAAACCTTTATTGGATAACCAACACCTCTGCCATAGGTCACCCCAAGTGGTTCGCTACGTTTGGTGATTTAGCAGGGGTGCCCGGGTTCATGGGGTGAGGTTTGTCTAGGTCTTGGAGACGGATAACCAGGACACACTGAACCTCAGATTCCTACCCACCCATTAAACAATTTTCCTTTCCAGAACTCTCCTCCCCTTCCTTTCCTTAAAAAAACCCTCCACACTGCATCCCCAAAGATGACCTGTAAAAAAAATACACTTATTTTGCTTAGACATTATTGAAAAATTGGAAATACCGATGATCAATAAGTATTTACAAATAGTAGGTATATAATTTTAATAATTTTATCATCACGTGTTTGAGAACTTTTATTACGAATTTGAATGTAGGTATATATTAAAACAATTTTTTAATTAAATAAAATCGATTTTGAGTTATGGAATGTATGAGAAAAATCAAACTTTCTCCTCGAAACCGCTCTGTTTAGGTGCAATGGTACGATCGCAAGACCATCTTACGGCAGAATTCTCGGCCGCTGGTTAAGATTGGAGGAGAATTGATATTATCGCGAAATCATTCTCTCTTCGTTCGTTCGTTCATTGGTGATAAAATCTCTTTAGTAAAATAAACAACCTTTTTCTTGCAATTTTTTCGTACTAGAAGCATTTTAGGTCTGGGAACCTCTCAAAAATAATATCTTGGTAATGATGGACGATAGGCATAATAAAAATGTTAATTTTGTAAATGAAAAAGAGAAAAATGTCTTTTCTTAAAATTATTGATTAATTAATGTAAGCAAAAAAATATTTCGAAGTATTCAAAGCACGATTCTCTATAAAAATCGTTGATTTATACATGTAAATTGCGTATAAATAAAATGTACGGCCTTCAGCAGGTAGCTGGGTAATCCTGTTCAACGAACTTATAAACCACAAATAAACCAAAATTCTTTGAGCACTTGCCTGTTTAATTTGCTTCTCAGTTTTGTGCCGTGTCCTTTTTGTCTCATATCCAAAAAGTGTAGGTATTAGTCAACTTTTGATGAATTTAGGCCACTTTGAATTTGGACAGCGTCCGCAATTTTGGTTTTTCCGAGTAATAGATTTGCTTATTCAAAATGTTGCCTTTCTACAAGAAGTGAAGCTACTAAACGCTAGACCAGGCATGGCCAACTTTTTTTGTTTGACCCCGGTCAGAATTAGTTGGTACTTACTCTGAAATTGTTGCCTAGTGATAAATTATATCAGCATTTATTTATTTCTTAATTAAAACTAGATACCTTTTTTTACATGAGCTCCACACAGCAGTAGTACGGTAGAGGTGTTGGTTATCCAATAAAGGTTCCCGGGGCGGCGCACAGAAGATTATTTACGGAAACTACTGGGAAACAATTAAAAAAAAGTGAGGTTAAAATAATTATATTTGAGTAGTCTTATATTGTACCTAAATAACACTAAGTTTTGAAAATGGACAAATTTCTTTTTGAAACACTACACGGAGGCGTGGACACGCTTTCAAACACGGCGTTGTCCGTATTCAGTCGACGAACGCCACGGAAGGACTTAACGTTACACCCTAATCGGATAGCTGCAGTGTGTGTATTTCGAAGTTTTGTTGTAAGAATCGCCATGGAAAATATAGCTGGAGGTATTTACATAAACATATAAAATTTTCAGATTTATATATTTTTAGTGTCTATAGTTTTTAAGGGTCACAAAATGGTGTCTTTTTTTAAGAGATTTTTAAACAATTAATAACCTTTATGAGATATGATTACCACATCCGGAAAATAATTGTTTTAAATAATTGTTCATCGATTATGAATTCAGCGGTCGAACAAGTTATAACTTTATTTATACTTGCACTCACCATGTGATGGAAGAGTTGTAAATATGTAGAAAAATATTTTCTGCGCAAACATAGCAAATGGCTGCAAGATGAAATGATTACCAAAAACAAGGACCTACCCAGCTCTAGTAACCATTCAGAGCCACCCAATTCGGCCGGGCGACCGGCAAAATCTTTCGAACTAAGTAACGAAAAATCTAAACGTCAAAAAGGATGTTCGTTTATTAAATATCGTTCTTTATTTTTTTGTAGCAGAACTTATATTGCGATCATCGTGAAAAAGAGATGCAGAAAAGGTATTGAAAGCCATTACCTATTCTCCAACACGAGCTACAAGAATGAAAAGAGTTTTCAACTTTTCATCCAAAACATATTTCATCTTATACCTACTCCGGAAAAGGCATTAACAGGCATTGATGAGCAGGGGATAAAAAGTTTTGCAATTATTTTACAAGTGTCATCCTGTGGTATGACGAAAACACTGAAAATTTTTAACAATTTTGTAAAGAGACTGTATAACCAAATATTTTATTTTTTATTTTTTAACACCGTATATAATACTATTCCTACAAATATTTGAAAACATGTATTACGAGTATTATTATCTAATATAGTATTGTCATCTGTTTCAAAAATCCATCGTATAAGGGTGTATTCTAGTCTAGAAAAAATTTCGATAGTTTAGATATCTTAAAAAGGATTTTTCGAAATTCGAATTATTTTAAAAGTTAAAGCCATTTTAGAGTCGTGGCAATTCGACAATTTATACGGAATCTAGATAGAATAGAAATAGAAAACGCGTTTTTCTCGTAACTCATTTTTTCGAAACGTTTGTCACGAAATCTCGACTTCTAATCAACCGATTTTCTTGAAATTTAGCATGAATTTTTTTTATATATCCTCCTGTGGTAGGAACCAACCAAAAATTTAAAATTTTAATTTTTATTATTTTTAAATATTCGGAAAAGTTAAAAAAATATCTGAAAAACGTAATTTTTTTTTAATAGCCGCCATTTTGCATGAATAATGTTTTTTTTTTTTAATTTTTCCTGGTTTCTACCATAATGACATTTGTATTGATAAAGAATATACCCTTTTTTAATTTTCAAATGACCAGAATGGTTGGAATCGTGACAAGATGGAAACGCTCTTTTTTCCCACCTCTACTTAAACAGCGTGTAACTTCGTGAAATGTAGGTATATATATATATATATTTTTTTTTTTTAAGTTTTGTGAATTTTGAAAATATAAATAAATATATATCGTAAAAAGATGTATAGGTACTTAAAATATTAATGTTTTTTTTTTAAACGCCCGAAATCGGGCTTCTAGACTAGAATACCCCCTTAATATGCATGTATATGTTCCCAAGGTTTCATAAATAATGCTAAATTAACATGTATTTCATAAAAACCGCATAAACTTTAATTTAAAACCGTAAAATAATTGTTTCCCGCTAGAATCGCTAAATAATCCACTGTGCGGCGGTACCCATTCCCGCCTCCCAAATTATCGTCCTATTTTGTTTAACGATTTTATTTCGGAGAAAAGCCGGGAGTCATGCCAAGCAAAAGTGCAACATTTACGAGTATATGCATTTACCGAATGGATTTTTGTTTTTTTGCGGCTTTTGGATTTGATTGTCGTTTTTTGTCTCTTTCCTTCTACAATATGGGTCTCTTCTTTGTACAGGAGCACTTTCCATCTCCTTATAAAGCTCTCCTCACAGTATCCCTAAATATAGGATTATATTTTCAAAACAAAAAATATAAGAAGTACACCAAATTCCCATTGGTGTGCATCATTTTCGTATGTAACTATTGTATCGTATTGTAACTAGCGCAGACCTGTGAAAAACCCCAGGATGTTATAATTGTAGGATTTGTGATGCGGAACGTGTTAAAAAAATAATTGCCTTTCAAAAGAACAACAACAGAAAACAACGGTTTTTTTGTTGTTGTTTAAAAAACAACGGTGTTTTGTTGTTGTTAGTAAGCCTGAAAAATTACGGCATCTGCAAATATTTAAACATAAGAAATACATTTTTTGCTCCCGTCTGGAGCCAGTGAGACTATGGCATCCCCAATTTGGGTATGTTGTGAGGCTGAAGGTAGTGGGGGGGGGGAGGGGGGGGGGGGGAGGAGTTGAGGGAGATGAAGGTGGGAAAGTACCTGGCTATTCACATCGCGTAACCAAACACGGCTAAAACCATTTCAAGCAACGTTTCAATTCTGAACGGTGTTCTTACACCAGGACGATACTGAGACTATTATACTAGTATGAGAAATGTAGGTAGGTACTATTTATTATTCTAAATTAATTAATTGTGAACTAAAGCAAATTAATCAAATAAAATTTATTTGCATGGTTCAAATAAAGAATTGTTAAATAGCGAAATAATTTCAGTACCTACTTTATCGTTTGGCTGATATGATTTACACTTGTCAGTTCTAATTTTGAAAACTTCATTGCAACTGAATAATTTTACGCGTTACTCTGGAATACGCAATCATTTCACGCATGCACTGACAACCGATATCAGTATGTTTAATTACTCCGAGATTCAGTGCACGGTAAAACTTATGAAATAAAATCCTAAGTGGTCCGATCTCCGATGACCACACGAATACACCCCTGAGTAGATCATACACGAAGCACATTGTTGCACATGATGTTTTTGTCCGTATTATCTTCATTGAAATTGCATGACATGAATATTCGATCGCGAATTTCACGTTGAGTAAGAATAATTAATCTCGCGGCTATCAGAGCGATCATCCTTTGGAGATTTTTCGTATGGCCGTCACGATTGCATGTAAATGTTCGTTTTTATTACCCTCGGCGCATATCGCTCGCAGGTTATGCGGTGCTCGCGTCAAGCCAAATTTAAATTTTTAGATCGCGATCGCTGAAGGCATACCATCTCTTTCTAATAAAAGACACTGTATCTGATACGGTGTATCAAAAATAAGGATAACGATGGAACTCTCAGTGGCATGATCATATCGAATCACCAAAGCTGTTCGATATACGCATACCGCTCATAAATGACGCATGTTACGTAGAGATGAGTTACGTTACGAAGAACCTCTCAGCGGCAGGTTTGGGCAACTTTGTCTCGGTACGTGACCGGGAATTTTGTTGCCTGTGGATGAATGAATTTTTTCCTTAAAATGTTAAAGATATCCCCCTTTTATCTCAATTTCTGTAACAACGTCATATTTAGTAATTTTATATCTCTCTGACGACACACGTATCAGTATGCGTATTCACAAAAAAATCCAGAAAGGATGCTCTGGGTACCTAGCATGGTCGATCGACATAGGTTTTATTGAAAATGTCGGTAACTTGTCATCGCTCCTGAGCACGACTGCAGGCCGCTAACGAAAAAATAAGAGTTCATGTCAAATAAATTAGGAACCCTTAGTCGTTCTGAACTGTTGTTTGTTGGTTGGGGGCCTTCAGTCGTGCTCAGGAGCAATGACAAGTTACCGACATTTTCGAAAAAACCTATATCGATCGACCATGCTAGGTACCCTGGTCCTACCTCCGAGGACTACGTTGTATCTTTTTCTGTTTGCGAGAAAAATTTAGAACTCGCAATGGAGTCGTCTTTAAGTTCGACGATTTTTTTTTCAAAATTGCTGCTTTTTAAAATTTATTATTGTTAATGACATTCAAAAAATGAAAAATGGAAATCACAAATCAACCTTAAAAAGTGGCACTCGTCTCTTTTCATTGAATTTCATCTCTTCTTGTGCGTAGTCAGTGTACATATTTACGTAGGTATTGTCTTTACTATAGAATGTGTTAGTATCTACATCATCCCATTTAGGACCCCTGCTCTTTACTTTGTACATACATGACATCAAACATGTCATCTGTAACTCTGATTTTATTCTTTACGCTGACGATATGAAAATATACAAATGTATAAGCTCAGAAGATGATTGCAATAAATTACAAGAAGATATTAATAAAATTAATGAATATTGCATAGAAAATCAACTATTTCTCAATATAAAGAAATGTAATGCGATAACGTTTTCACGTAAAAATCACCCAATCGTCCATATTTACCATCTGAACAACGTTCCTCTTGAAAGAGTGGATAAAATTAGAGATCTTGGAGTACTACTTGACTCCAAATTACTATTCAAAGATCACATTGAATACATCTTAGAAAAAGCCTACAAACAAATGGGTTTTATCCTACGCATCACAAAACCGTTCAACAAACCTTTTACACTTGAACTACTATATTATATATGGCGTTACATACCCTCCACACAGCATCCTCAAAGATGACATAGGCCCTGAGGGAAATTATTTTCCTCAGGGCCTCCTGTGTGGAATTCATGTAAAAAAAAAAAAAAAATGTACGATCTCATCTTGAATTTGCATCTGTCATTTGGAATCCACAATACCAAACTTACATTAAGCGTATTGAAAATATTCAAACAAAATTTTTGAAACACCTTTCGTATCGTTTCGAAAATCACCAGTGTAAACCTATTGCTCTTTGCAAACGGAGAAACATTTCTGACGTACTGTTTCTATACAAGACTGTGAACTGCCTTATTGACTCACCAGATCTATTAGAAAGGATTGCATTTCGTTGCCCTGAACGCAATACCAGGTCGAATACCCTATTTTTTATACAGCATTTCAAATCGAAATATGCACAAAATTCTTTACTCGGGCGTATCTGCAAATCTTACAACGCCCTAAGAGATATCGATATTTTCCACTGCTCTCTTAAACGTTTAAAACTAAATTAACCTTACAATGTACTTAAACCAAAACGATTATTTCTTCGTTATTTCTTCATTGTTTATTTTTTCTTTTGACTCACTTTTTACTAATATTATATTATAATATTATTACTATCTACTTGCTTCCTAATCCGTAACTATTTCCTTTTTTTTTAAAATCATAAATGGAACTTCACTGGTTTATACTATATTCAATATAAAATGTAAAATGAATGTATTTACAACTGTATGTTTCCTAAATAAACTTAAATAAAAAAAAAATAAAAAAAATAATATTAGGTTGTTTTATAATAGTTGATAGTAGTCACCCACGCTTGATCACACAAAAACAAGCTTTAAAAGACAAAATACAACCCAAAAATAGCAGGAGATAATAACAGTAAGTCATAAACAATAAAATGAAAATAATAGGTCTCCAACAGCATTAAATCATTTTATTGAAGAAGATAACAATAATAATCTAAATGAATATACGAAAGAGAACAAGGCACAGAAAAAAGACGATGGTCGCAACTGGGACTCGAATCCAGACCTCTCGTCTAACCGGGACGTGCGCGTTAACCAATTTCGCTATTGCCACCTTCTGTCGAACCGTCATAATTGTCAATCTCATATTTCAAATTTTAGAATTAACAATATTATCTTCAACTAATTATTTTTCCATATTATGGGCAACTACCCTTTTTTATTGGAAACAATCATTCTAAGAATTGGTTTGTATCCTGGTTAATAACTTTTGAAGGTTATTCCCATCAATGTAATATATCATTGAAGAAGTCGATAACAATAATAATCTAAACGAAAATATGAAAAATAACAAGACACAGAAAAAAGACAATGGTCGCAACTGGACTCCAACCCAGACCTCTCGACTAACCGGGACGTGCGCGTTAACCAATTTCGATATTGCCACCTTCTGTCAAACTGTCATAATTGTCAATCTCATATTTGAGAGAGCGCTTTTCTTATAAAAAAATTAAATCATTTTATTTTTTCGTAGAAATAAATATTACTGTCGTCGGACAATATGTGCGTAAAGTATTTTTTCAATATTATTTTTCTTCTATCTACTTGACTTGGCAATATTAATTAGAACGTAGCCAAATATGGAACTAAGTGCCAGCTGTTTCAAAGAATTTGAACAATTCATAAAATTTCAAAGTTAAAACTTCAAAATTTCAAATTCATAAAATTTCAAGTTCTGTTCTATTCAACTCGCACGTTTATTGTAAATCACTATTAGAATTCCATGAATTTTTCCTTGGTTTTGCACCTTGCAAAATAACCCAGTCCTGCACCTAAGGCTGCTATAAATCATTATCAGTATTCCTGATCCATACTGTTCTATAAATCTTGTTGCAATTCGATCAATTTTAACCGCATCTTGCAACTTGTTTATTTTTAAAAATCTTAAAGTAGATCACTTAGTTGTGCGAATGCCGTGTACACCACATTATGTAAATCAGGTTTATTTATTCCTTGCAATTTTTTTTATTAATTTTCGCTTTATTTTTTATTTGAATAATTTCTATTATAATATTGTTAATTTGCACGACCATGGTATACAAGTGACACTTGCATAATTGTTTCTTGTAAATTGTTTTGCACCTTGCAAGATGCCTTAGGCATGCACCATTGAAAATCATCAGATCATCAGAAATCGCCATCGAAATTCCTTCTCCATAATGTTTGATAATTCATGTTGTAATTCGATCAAATTTAACGTCATTATGCATATTCGTCTTATTCGTTTACTCCTAATTTAGTCAACGTAGTACACTCCACTTGTTTGTGTGCATATTTTAAATCCATATATTACGTTTTTATATAACATATATTATGTTATTAATACTGTTTATGTTCCTTAAATAAATAACAATTTTCTACTGTAATATCATTGTAAATCTTCATGACTCTGGTAAACAGGTGACTGAATGCTTGATTTTTTCTTTGTAGATGGGTAGACGACCTCCGTGGGAGAGCGAAAAGCTGGTTGTTTCGCACGTAATTTATATAAAATTGTTTATACCTCGTTCCAGGATGTTAGACACTCTGTATGTTTTTTTTTATGTGATTATCTTAAAATAGTCCTAACCGCTTCCTACTGGTCGAAACCAAGGGGACTATTGCATCACTGATGATTGGGATATGTCGTGAGACTGAAGATAAAGGGGAGGAGAAGAAGATGGGGAAGGACCTAAGATATTCGGATCTGGTCACCAATCCATTTTGAGCAATGTTTCAATTCTGAATGGTGATTTTTCATCAAGGCAATAATGAGAGTATCTTCCACTCTGGAACTTTCCGCAAATATGTATATATAGGAGGGTTATATATTTCACGGAATTTGAACTTAATTTTCAAGTTCTGTGAAAGTTCTTTTCTTAAGTACATAAAAATAAGTTGTCATTTTTTCAGTTCTGTGAAGCAACTTGCCCATGCTGGTATAAAAACAGAACTTGAATCAAACTATCACAGAATATTTGAAATTTTATGAAATGTTTAAATTCTGAGAAACAACTGGCAGTCAGCATTATTTTTAATGAATTGGCACCGGCACCGGGTAGTTAAAACCTGTGTGCTCGGTCAATAAGAAAGGGCTGGTCAGGAATGCGATGTTGTTAGAAGATAGGGTACTGCTGAAACATCCACGATTTCAGTGTTCTAACTGATACTTACTTCCCTGACCACAGCATACCCATTTGGGGTATATTGTGAGGCTGAAGTGCATGGGGACGAGAAGGATATGGGAAAGAGGAAGGTTAGAAAGTACCTTGGTAGGAGGGATGTTCTCGTACGGGATAATGCTCGCCACTGATCTTCGCGCGTGCTCCTCGCCCGCGCGCCCGCCGGCACCGCACTCCCAAACCAGTTTTTTTGGTCTGTTGGCGCCCCGCCCCCGCCCGATGCGCCCGAGTGTGACAATTGTATGCATCCGCCGCCGGACGTATGTAAAATACGGCCCGATCCGTGCAGATATTCGCTGGCTACCCGTGGTACCGAATGGCTAAAAGATAAACAATACGCCGCGCCGCATCGGCCGAAGATATAGAACGTAGGCACACCTGAGGTGACCAGTTTTTTTGACGTTGGTGATCCAATAGTCTAAGAAAAAATCGGAATTTTAATCCACGCCTCTTTTTGGGAGGGATTTAAAAATACTTGACGAGACTTGAGAAGAAGCTTTTGGAAAGGTTGGAAAAGGTATTTGAGAGTTGTTTTTTACAGGTTGATTTCGTAAAGGCCTGAAAAAACATTAATCATTTCTTTCGCATTGTTTATTGTAAAAATAAGGAAATTTCAAATTGATTTCACGGAACCAAGCGACCCAGAGCCTAGGGACGTCTATTTCCCATCGCATACGGGGCGGAACTGACACAAAATGGGTGTAACAAGGGCATAGTTCTTACGTCGAAGGCATAAGGTTCACTTTACAAATCCAAATTCCTCGAATGCCGGCCGTATTGATTGATATCAAAAATAAAAGCGCAACAAAAATGCGTATTTTATTTTATTTTATTTTGTGAAGTTCGGGCCTAATGTCATTTTTTTGCGATTATTATTAAAAAACTGAATTTGCCCCATTATACAATAAAACCATATCCGAAAAGGGGTTTATAAACAGAAGAATTTGCACTTGAAAGTGTTTTTTTATAGACCTAATACTTTTTTTTTTGGCTTATTAAAGGACTTAATTTGACCGATATTATTTTCAAAGGTCACGCTGTGTTCTACACGCAGTATTTAATTGAAGCATCTATAATACTGCTATCCGATTAAATTTTCGAAACAAAAAAAAGTACATGATTTTGCATTATTTCGCATGGCTTCATCTTAAAACGGGGCATTTGTAGAGATGCGAGGGGAGGTTAAATATAATGAATTTTGTTGATGCATCGACGCTACCCTCTGAAGAGCCAACACGGTGGAAGCGTGTTGTGTGCCCAAAGTAAAGTCAGATTTATCAAATTCGAAGTGGTATTAATCCAACATTATTAAATATCGAAAGTATTTATTTAAAAAATGTGGAAATTTCATTGCCTACCTGGGGTCTAGAAGTTGAAAGGTCATATGGCTTTTCTAATTGGCGACATCAGTTCTCTTTCAAATCGGGATAGATCACTCTTCTAACACCATTTTCTGTGACGTTATCTAATGGGCGATTTTATCATTCCCACGGCAATACGTATATCGTTTGTCTGATTTTCAACAGTTTTTTCTTATATTTTGTAGCGCGTAAGTTGTTATGTACTGTTTAAGAAAGAGCTGCAATATTATTGTGAAAATATAGCTCTGGAATACAGCTCCATTATTTGGGTCCCCTCTGAACAAAACCATATTCTAGAACTAGAAAGAGTACAAAAAAGTTTATGCGTTACCTGTATATGAGGGAATATACATACTACCCATTCCGGTTTCCATCGTTGTTCTTAACAGGAATGCTCGATCTTAATACCTTAGAAACCCGCCGAAAAATATTTTAGGAGAAACATTTTTTAAGCTGATCTCTGGTACTGTACTGAATCCACCTATGTTGAAGGAGATTAACCTATATGTCCCTAACGCGTATACTCGTGGGAGATCCCACGCTCTTTTTTATGCTCCGAAAGCGAGAACTTCTTCCTTTCAGAATGCGCCATTAAACAGCAATAGCAATTCAACTGCTTAACGATTCTGCATTGAGCATCGACATCTTCAATGTTACCTACAGAGAGTTCAGTAACTATCTTTTGACATACGTCTCGTCTCAACATAGTGAAACTGACCCCTTGGCCTTTTTTTTCTCTTAAATTTTGTAATGTTCTCCGTAATAATTTGTTGAATAACTGTTTTATGGAGAGACTGAAAAAATAATTAAATAAAGAACGTATTTTTTGTGCCGTTGCCGTGCCGTAACCGTAGGAATTATAAAAGTGCCCAATAGTTGAGATAATCAGATCTTTTGTTCTCAATTTAATGTCACGACTGGTCCGCTTTCTTAACGGAACATTTCCGCGTCCCGAAGCTTTCCTTGGGGGACAGCGGGACAGGGTCCCAAAAAACGGGACGGTCCCGATGAAAACGGGACGTATGGTCACATTAGGCAAACCGCTCATTGCTCCGTGTAATTTCTCTCCCTTCTTCTCATACAAGATCCATTTAACTGAAGGAAAAGTGGCGACGGAGCTATTGGCGGCAGCAACATACGCTATACCTACCTACGTTGTACCTATGTACAACACTTGCTTTAGAGATACTTGGGAGATACGGTCCGCTGTCTGTCTTTTGTCTTGGGGCTTTCCATTAAGGCAGGGGACCGACGATTTTCTCATTTTCCTAATTACTTTCTTCATTATATTCATTCTCTCAGTTGCTTAACTAAATGATTAGTCTAAAGAAATATTCGATAATTCCGGCTTAATAATGGAACGTTTCTACGAAATTCCTTGTAGTTAGTTACTGATGGTGATTTTTGAAGTGAAAACTTCTTTAGCACCGTTGTGAATTGAAACTCGATGAAACGAAAAAGTGACATTAAAAAGAGACAAACACATACATCACAGGATTTAGCGTACATAGGGTCGTAGCCTATCGGTCTCCTCTTTGTGCGGTACTTCGTAGCCTCCCCACTTTTGCCTACTTTAGTTTTCACTCCTATAGCGTGTGAACTTCACACTTGTAATTTTTTTTGCTCTATACCACACTTGCTTATATGTTTGCTTAAGAACGTATTGATAATGACAAGGCTAATGAATATTTGATAATTTCGAATAATGAAACATTTCTATAAAATTCCTTGCAAGTTACTGATGGTGACTAGACTTGCTTCTGTGATTTTTGCTGAAACATGACATTTGCGCACACATTGAGTTATGTAGTCATTAAGAATATCCAAAACCTTCATCAGGTATATAAATCGTATATAGATCGTCCAGTTGATTAGTCAGACTTCTCCAAATACTAAGTTTGAGATAATTAAGAAAGCAATATTCGAATGCTCACATTAAATCAAATGTTGTTTTCACGTGTCTGTGTTTTACATATTGAATGTACTATTTAATAAACCGGGAGGCATAATGGTCCGGTAATTAATATGACATTTTTAAATATCGTACTAGTGACCCTGAAAATATCAACAGTTTATTTAATTTTCTACAAGTTTTTCTGCATTTTACAATTGATTAACACTTCACAAAATTTTCGCAATACTAGAACAAGGCATGCTCACCAACTACAAATACCAAAAACAAACACATCCTTTGGACAAAAACACTACAGATACCAGGCTATAAAACTATACAATTCTCTTCCTACACAATATAAAACAAGTAATATTATTGAATACAAAAAAAACATAAGAAACTGGCTACAATCTTTTTAATTTATAATTTTTGTCGAATTGAAGTCGATTTTATATTTTGATTTTTATTGCTTCTCTTTTTTATACTAACTATGAACGCTCTTTTGTTTTACTATTCATAATTTACAACTGAAAAATGTCCTTTACAACACAGGTGAACTCCTAGTGTGGAGGACAATATATTATACCTTTGTAATGTAAATGTACTAAGAATAAATAAATAAATAAATTTGATAGTGTTTATGAGTAATAGGTATAGGTAGAGGGTACACTTTTACATATAATTGTATACTCAACCCGATGGGCCGTATTCATAAAACTGAAGGATATCCTTGTAAGTATAAGGTAGAAGTATAAGGTTTTGAGTTGAAGAAAAAAGTAGGAAAATAAGCATTTCCTTTTTTTCGTCTTCATAATGATTACCTTATACTTAAGAATATCCTCCAAGAATAAGTAAAAGGTTGTTGGAATTGTTGGCTTGTGACTGTGCCGCGGCAGGTTCCAACCTGTTTTCGATGGTTTGTTTATTTACGGAATTTCTTTCTTATCGGTGTTATTTGAGTACACTACTTCGATCAAAGAAGATGTATTCGTCAAGCAGCGATAGTGAAAGTATAGAAAAAGACAATGCTAGAACCGAACTGCAGTTCATGGCAGATGAAATTGCCAATGCCCCCGTGATTTTGGAGTAATATGTTGATAAACGCTGCTTGTAGTGTTTAATCTCTCTCAGTTACACAATATCTGCCATCGCTACAACTGATCACTACACGACTGAGTCTGCTACTGACCACACTCGAAATTATTGAAGGATATCCTTTTTATTTAGAGTAAAAGATAACGTTTATGAATAACCAAATACTTTTTGTGTAGGATATGCTCATACTCTACAAGTATAAGGTTTTACTCGGAATATTATGAATGCAAGCTGAAGGATTTCCTTTATATTCTGCAACTATAAGCATAATAAATAAATAAATAACCTTTTTTTATAAATACGGCCCAATGTTTGTCAAAAATGTCGGTGTAATCAACTGGACGAATGATATATATTATTTTATTTTATTTCTAGGGCTCTTGAAAACATATATCTAACACCAACTTATTGCCAACTAACAAATTGCAACTGCTAACCCATCGATCAACGGTAGAAAATTATAAATGTAGTGTATTTGATTAATGAGACTGAATGTTCTACGAATCTACGCAATATGAGACATTATTATATCGTTACTCATTCAGATAGACTCAACTACATATTGACAACCTTGCGGGTCATTTAAAATATATGATAGTTAGGTTCAAATGGGCATTTATCAGACTTTCTGTGAGTGAGGCAAAGTGTGTGTGCCAAGACCGAGTTGTTTGGCGGTCCGTCCTCTCTGCCTACCCCTGCGGAGAAACGGCGTGATAGTTAGTTGGTTAGTGTGCAGATATTTTTCTGTAATAATTATATACTCGTATTAGAAGTTCGTATGTGAATATATCGCCCATATAATTCAAAATACACGTATCTGCATTTCTCACGCTTTGAGAAAATGATGTCTGAAGATTATTTGACGAAATTTCAAATATTTGTCAAAATTTTTTTATTCATGATTTTTTTTCTGTAATCCGTGTAAGAGTTAGTTATTTTCTACAAAAAAGTTGAGGTAAATAATTCACGGATGATCTGCATTTCTAACTCAAAATTACGATTTTCGCACATGTTGCACAACAATTGAATATTGGAGTTAATGCAAAGACGCAATGTGGGCATACTGAATCTGTTATACAGGTATTTGAATGGAGACTGCTCTAAGGAGCTATCAGCATTGATCCCCGGTGCACCAGTGCACTTGCGTGAAACACGAGCGGAACACCGGTTACAGTTAATGTTGGCTTTATGAGAACAGGCCACCGTTTGAGTAAGTCGGCTCGTGTGCAGAACGAGCTACCGGCATCTGTTGTTTCTTCTTAATATAATTCGCATTAATAAATCCACTCCTACAGTCCCTCCCTTAACCTGCCTCACAACGCTGTCCAACCAGGTAGTTACATAGTTCCTCTTCCTTTACACTAGGGTGCTCTTATTTTATTTATTTATTTTATTTTATTAGGAACATCTACAGGTTAATAACCATTAGATGCATTAAAGAGAACAATAAATTATAATCAACTATCATTATCAACAGTATTACAGATACACCTGCATTGTTACAACTCATCCAGTTTAACATCCCTTCCCGTAGGCTTCGAAATAATGAATTGCTGTTCCTCAATCAACATTCTACTAATTACGGATACCATTCTCCCTTATCCAGAATGTCGAGACTTGTCAACGCAAGTCAAAGCATTGATTTTTTTGGTGTAAAACTAAATGACTTTCGGCAGTCGTTACGCAATATTTAAATGCTTCTTCATGCTTTGACTTGTAGTGTCTCTATATGTACTTTTTATATTTTATATTGTCATTGCTATTAATTTTTATGTGCTCTCCCTTCACTGTCATCTCTGTTTTTTTTTATTTTTTATTCGTGTTATTAAAATGTTTTTAATGGACTGTTGTCCGTAAATTAATAAATAAATAAATAAATAAATAATAATTAGGTTACAACCCAATAACAAATGTTCACATCATGCCTAAATAATAAATAAAAAGTCAATAATTATTAACTTTTTTTTGCCTAATATTACAGAGATAGGAACCAGATAAACAATCTAAACATAGTCTGTATATACTGTCTAATACTGTGTGTTACATAAAAGATACAGATAAGATAAGATAAAAAAAAACAATGAAAGTAGAAAAAATAAATATATAATAATAATGATGATGAAAACTGAAAAACACCAGATGCAGGATCGAAAAATAATTTATCCATTAATAAAAAAAACAATTAAAAGTAAGATAAAAGTAAAGTGATAGTACTCACAAAAAATAATAAAATATAGTGTGTAGTTTTAAACGTAAAGGGTAAAAATAATGTATATATATAATGTATATGTATATATAAATAATGTACGGATATACACATATACGTATTACATTTTTTTTAAATTTCAAATTTAAAAAAAAAAAAACATAAAAAGTAAGGTATCAATTATTTAGTTTTGTTAAAGTGAATCTATCTACGTGTGTTTTGGTAATGAAAGTGATTATTAGTGGTATTACAAATAGTGGTTCTTTTGAATTACTTTTAGCAATAATTATTATTTACACAGCACCACAAAAATACACCTTTTCACTGCGGTAAAAAACTAGTGTACCTATCCTATGTATGTACTGCAAAGTAGATTTCGTCGATATTTGTTTTAGTAGGATCTTTTAAAACACGCAATTGAGTTGCTTGATAAGTAGAATTTCGAGTAATCTGTTTTGAAAATTCAATCCAATCAGAGAATTTTTTGGGTAATGCACAGGAGAGAAATAAAATGTGTATTTCGTATATAGTTTTATTTTTATTTATGCTTGCGGCACACCTGATCTCCTTTATCAAAACCTCCACCCCTTTTAATATGAAATTTAAAACGTCGATTATTCCTAAGATTAATTTCAGATATCCTTCATATTTTGGCATGCCTCGGCGTCGTTCTGTACCCGCTTTACGACGTTAAATAATATAGGCGGGGGTACATTATATTATGTTGTGTACAGAACCTCCATTATAGCTCGGTACCTTTTACCAGTCCTGTCTTCTCCGTTTCGACAGGCGGAATTCCTCAGCATCTTGTACCTTATCGTGTTTATCTGGCTTGCATGTCTGGGGTATGACGAAGAATGATTCAAGGTACCTTATGTTAAATTCTACGTAACAAACGGTCATCGAAGTGATATAATGATCAGTATTGGATAATACATAATGATATAATATTAATTATTACTCATTAATATAAAACACAAGAAATAAAAACTAACACGTTTATTACAAATACTAGATCTCAGAGTCAAAAACATAAAAAACAAAAAATATAACATTTGGGCAAAAACGCTTCTTTTACTATGGTACAATAAAATCCCACTCTCACTCATAAACCACAGCAACATTATAACACACTTAAATCTCTAATAAAAACTGGATACAAAATACGGGGAGATCAGAAATAGAAAATATTCTGACACCAAATACAGCCTGAAACCGAAACTCTCTAACTGCGCTAAAAACACCATCTAATTTATTTTATAACTACTAGCTGTGTTACCCGGCTTCGCTCAGGACAACATTCGAGAGACTGCAGGCCACTAATGAAAAAATAAAAGTACACGTAAAATAAATTAGGAACCCTTAGTCGTTGTGAACTGTTGTTTGTTCGTTAGCGGCCTGCAGTCGTGCTCGGGAACGATGACAAGTTACCGACATTTTCGATAAAACCTATGTCGATCGACTATGCTAGGTACCCAGGTCTTTAAATTTCACCAAATTGCGCCATGTAAATTCATTATTCGTATTTTATTGCTATTGTTTCATTCTTTATTCAAACAGACTAGCAGAGAGCCATCACCACGTTATGTAAATTCATATTTTATATTGTTTTTTCAGCAACCTTTAAAACGACGATTCACATAATTTATTCAACAGTTTATATTTAAATTACCCTAAAGCATACAAAGTACGTACTTCTCCAAGTACAGTTTACATTGTAGGCAGTTGTAAATTCATTATTGCTGGCTTTCTACACAATGATAATAGCATTGTTTTCGAAATCTAGGACCGTTTCATTTGAAGCGATGAACGTGCAGCGACTAACTACCAAAATCACGAAGAGAAAATCATATTATATGAAATACACGTTCATATCATTTTCCATATACCCAAAGACATAAGGTTCATATTAATCTAGACCAGTAAGTTCCAAATTACGGCGCGGAGGCCCATTTTGATTATTTTTTCTTTCGAATCTTTTTGAAAGTTTGTTTCATTGAAGTTAATTAAACAAAACGTAAAACGGCGTAAAAGCAACAAAGCAGAAATATTACTAAAGCCAATCCTATTACTAAACCCGTTAGGTGTTTAATATTATTAGCTCTTTTTCTTCTTAAATGAACGGTATTGAACTGGGTGTTCCAAAACTTATTCACCGTGAATTGATCTATTCTGCAAAGCATGGAAAGCACGTTACATCCTATCCTATTAATATTATAAAGGCGAAAGTTTGTATAGATGTATTTTTGTTACTCTTTCACACAAAAAATACTGAATGAACTTTAAAAATTATTTTACTAATAGAAAGCTACATTATTTGCCAGTAATATAGGCTGTATATATTGGTAAGCTCTGACGTTATGAGTAACCTCTGGCGTTATGAAATTATTTATTATACGTTTATTGTCAAGGCGGAAAGCAAAGCGTTGCTTGGTAACTATAAGTAATTATTTGATGTGCGCTGTCATTTTGCAATTATAAGCAACTATTTGACGTGTGCTGTCATTTTGCTATTTGTTTAGATCTGTGGAGACCCCTTTGATAGTTAAAATTATACTAATATTATAAATGCGAAACTGGGTGTTCGATTGTTACGCTTTAATAGGTGAGCTGTTGGAAAAATGATTGTAACGGGTATTGTGGCCTGGGGGAGGAGGGGGGGGGAGTGAGGATAGAGAAGGTGGAGGAGGCGGAGTGGGAACCCCCCTAATGCTATGCGAGCGAAGCCGGGGGCAAAAGCTGGTATATAATAAAAACATTATTAAAAAACATAATGTATAACCGCTGTCAACATTATTTGTTCTTTATTTATTTTGTTTTTCGCCTTTCATAATCTCTAGACGGCGGAATTGAATTTGCACAATTATGTTCACTTACGTTACCTTTAGTGATGCAACGAATACGAATACGATTATTCGTATTCGCCGAATAGTAGACATTTGCCGAATATTCGTATTCGGCGAATAAATATTTACGAATACGAATACTATAAAAAAAAACTTTTATACGCATCTCCGTTTGATTGACAAGACGTGATGGGTAATTCAGGGAAATTCCCTATTGCAATGCCACAACTTACCTGTGCCGGCGGTGGTATCGCTGGTGGTGAACAAATATGTCATAGAAATGTCAAAATGTCTATGTATAAATCGTAGTTCCAATTTTTGCCACCGGCAAAGATAAGTTTGTGGTACTGTAGGTACTATGAACTTCGATTTTTTTAATTTAATACGCGTTCTTTTTCTTAGTAGTTTCATTAAATTGAAATTAAAACAATTTTTTTTTAAACTTATTTCCACATATTTATTTAACCAGTACCGGTTTCATCCTATTATGGACATCTTCAGGCTAGCAATTGACATTCTTTTGTTAGAGAATTTTTATAAAATTTGGTAGGCAGGTACACAATATTAGAGTAGGTACATATGTTTTGGTTATTACAAAAAAATTGTTATTAAGTTAAAAAAATATATTTTAATTTCAATTTAATACAATATAATTCCACCACGTATAACAGAACAATAAATAAACTCATTAGTAGTTTCAGTATTTGACAGTCGAAAGCACAGGTCAAGTGTGCAAGTATATTGTAAATTGTGTAATTGCAATTATGTGTGTTAGCTGCGAAGTAAAAGGAACAAAATTAAATAAAATGTCTTCTCGTAAACGTGCTTTTTTCAACGGCTGGCTATCCAAACTGAAAAAATAAATCGCCTGTCACCAGGGAATCTACAGATGTGTTTTCTCCATAAAAAATTGACGGTTGTAAATTTTAATTATTCGTATAATAAAATAAACAGAAAAGGGTTAAATAAATGAGTGTGAATTGCTCTGCCAAGTTATTCGTACCTATTCGTATTCGTATTCGCCGGATAGTAGGTTTGATATTCGTTGCATCACTAGTTACCTTATTATATTATTAACATACGTCTTGAACATTAGTTCATAACAACGGTACACTCGATAGACTGCCGGCTATTGATTCTGCTAATGCGCTATAGACACAGTACCTACAAATAATATTTGTTACAAATAGTTTTCTGTAAATGTAATAATGATTATATTACACTTCTTATCCTTTATTAATTAAGATAAGCAGCATGTGGCAGCTTTACGGGGCCACTTTTTTTTTACGAAACCTGTATTTCCTGTAATAAATTTAAATAGTATATCTTACACTACAATTGACTGTTTTCATTAAACTAAATCTAATAACTTGTTGTATTTTGTTTCAGGTAAGAGACTTCTCATTGATTTCTCGTATAAGAAAAATTAAGCCCCAGGAATACGGTAAGTAGATTTGTATTTTTCAAACGAAGTTAGGAGGGTTTTTTGACAAATTAATAAAATGTATTTAACGTTTTCATTGGCTTTGCCTAGGCCATCTAACTGAACTATATCCTTCATTCTCTGATATTGACTGTAATTCTGTACAGTGGTTTGCCGACGCGACGTCCTGGGCACAAATAAAGGCCGAGTAACAGAATTAAATTCCGAGACAGTATCTAAAAAAATGTGCTCTTAGCTCAGTCTCTAAACTAACTAACTAACTAACCATCACGCCATTTCCCGCAGGGGTAGGCAGGGAGAGCGGACCGCCAAACAACTCGATCTTGGCACACACTATTTGCCTCACTCACATTCATACAGCGTCTGAAACATACTCTTCTATTGTTCTGACTTTTGACATGGCGTACTCAAAATTATAGGTACTTCACTTGATAGTGCCATGTCTTCCTCGGGCGTCCCCGACTTCTTCTACCGTTCACATTTGAGTCATATATTATTCTTACACTACTTTCTTCGTTCATTCGCTCTACATGTCCAAACCATCTGAGTGTCCCTTTCTTAATCTTACTCATTATGCTTTCATCAGTCTTACATTCTTTGCAGATCTCCACATTTCTCACACGATCATACTTGGTTTTAACACACATACGCCTCAGGGATCTCATGTCAAAAGCATTCAGTTTACTTTCATCCTTCCTCTGTCAGTTCCATGTCTTTTTTTTTCATGAGCTCCACACAGGAGGCCCTGAGGGAAATAATTTCCCTCAGGGCCTCATCTTTGGGGATGCTATGTGGAAGGTTTTTTTAAATAAAGGAAGAAGAGGAGAGTTCTGGGAAAGAAAGGGGTTTAAGGGGTGGGTAGGAATCTGGGGTTCAGTATGTCCTGGTCATCCGCCTCCAAGACCTAGACAAACCTCAACCCATGAACCCGGGCACCCCTGCTAAATCACCAAACGTAGCGAACCACTTGGGGTGACCTATGGCAGAGGTGTTGGTTATCCAATAAAGGTTTCCCGCCTCCCAAATTGAGCGTTAAAAACGCGTTAGAAATTAGCGTTATGAATAGTCTTTATAAATTCATAAATGACAGTGATAATAATATGTATGTCATTGACCAATAAAATAACGACAAATTGAAATTTAGAACCATATTACAAAATTCCACAATACCTATACCTGATATAAACAATTCTGATAAAGTGCATTTTCTTACTTAAATCTACAAAAAGTGTTAATTGAAATTTTTCGAGGGTTTACATTTAAATTTTAATGGGTAGGTATCAATAATATCTTTCAGAAAGTGATTTTATTTAAATTCGAACTGCTAAAATAGGAGAGAAAATGTGGAGAACTAAAAAAAGAGAAACACAAATCAATGAAATATTAAGTTATTAGTTAAACTTGTGGCTTTAAATAGAGTATTATTTTTTATGAATGCTGGGAATTTAGCAAGGTTCATATTAAACACATCGATATTTGGACATAATCTGTTAAATGTGCTACAGCTTCTTATAAATACATTTTCAAGATAACTTGTGTTGCCCTTAAAGATATAAAATGTGTCAGGTGATCGATTAACTCTTAGTCTTACTGCTATAATTCTGGGTAGGTACCAGAACTCCATTGTGGACTGCTAGCTTCGCTTCTTTTGACAGTTTTTTATTAGTGCCAATTGCATTCAGTCTTCCATTAATGGAGTTCCCTGCATTTACCCTTTCAATATCTCTATCAGCCTTCCTATCTCTGTAAACATACTACCCAGATATACAAACTAATCCACCTGCTCCAAGTATTCGTACTTTCCCTTTCAAACACATGACTTTAGACTGACTTACATTCATCGATCTTGTTGTCTATTAAAAGTCTAATTTCACGAACTTTCATTCCCCTTTAATTTGTCTTGTAAATTCCACGCGCGCATTTACATCAATTTCAATCATATTTGATTAGCAACAGAGGTCTGCCCAATCCAACTGGATTAATGAACCGACGATGTGTGGTTGGTGAGTTAGTTACCTAGTTAGTACAGATGGACAAACCCATTCAGCGCTGATCAGCGGCTTTTCGGAAGCGCTGATGTCCGCTTTTCAGCCCGTTTCCGCTGTGCACAGGGTGTGCCGTGCTTATCAACTCACTCCTTTATTCGTATACGTATATAATATAAAATATATTCTATTTTGCATTTAGTACAGATAATGTAGCATAATATTCTGTGTAAAAGAGCAGCTCACAGTCGCCGGCGGCCGGAACGCCGACTTGATTTAGCGGTTTTCCTTTCCACGCACAATTGCAGTGCCATTTTATACATATAATTCCGTTTATATTCCGCGTGTGTATGTGATTTAAATGCGTGGAATTCACGTGTAAATTAAAATTCTTCGTCAATTGTATGTGTAGGTAGGTACTGTTATGTGTTGAGGAACCATTTAAGGAAGAAATTTCTAAATTAAATGCTTCGTCGAAAACTGGGAAAGTACAGCGGTAAGATTTATGACTCCAAACTTATGGTATTTGCAACAATAAGCCACTTGCATCACATTTAAAAAAAATTCGGTTTAGGCAAGTATTCTAAAACATTCTGTATTTTTTTTATCGAAATTTTGAAACCCTGGCGAAAAACCGATACTTACATAGCCGAAAATCATTTTAAACAGAACGTTTTCCACACGAATGGCACAGGAGAATAACGAGGAATACCAAAAATATTACATCTCATAAATATTTTTTTCCTTGATCCATCTTATTGATCATAAATCATTACAATGTTCAACGTCTACATATGACTAAATCCAATGTAATATACTTGTACTAAGTATTGGACGCCACACTATCACAAATATCTGTAAAATAAATCACACATAGACAGAAATAACTATTCACATACAACCTAACCCATATTAAACAAATGAAAATAATGGAATCCTGTCAAATTTAACCTATAAATAGATTAGGCAGAATTTATTTCATTACTCCATCTCCAACATTTATAAAATAACTCTCTTTAAAAGATTTACCACCCTTCCAATCACCCTTCTGTTTTAATTCTATTCATAATATGTATTTTACCTGAAATATTCTTGTAACTACTATATTCATTTATATACCTGTACGCCTGTCTCGACACAGGTATACCCTAGTGAGACAGGCATACAAATAAAACCATTGTAAATATATTTTATTATAGATAAATAAAAAATAAAAAAACTATATTACTAATAAAATATTCTTATTAGTAATATAATTCACAAGTATATTACATTGGATTTAGTCATATGTAGATTTAGTCATATTTGGATTTAGTTATTTTATTTCATCATTGGATTTAGTCATATTTAGTAATATACTTGTACTAGTGAATTTTATTACTAATAAGAATATTATAAAATTTAATTTTGTTAAAATCAGCACTATTCCCATTATATCTCTAAAACGGGTAAAGAAGGAATAGAAGTACGGGGTTCTCTTCGCAACATCTGTCAAAATGTCAAACCAAATGATAAGTTCGCAGAGAACAAACAATAAATCTAGTGAATGTTAAATGTCAAATTCAAAAAATCGCCTGAAATCAAAGGGTTGCCATATAAAAAAATAGATCAGTGTGGAATTTTATAAAATAAATAGAACATTATCGGAGACGGGATATTTTCATGTAGTGATGTCACGAGCCCAAATAATGGATTTATTTATTTAAAAAAAAACTGTACACTTCTAAAAAAATTTACTATCATTTTCGTACTCTTAGTAAAAAAATCTATCCTCACGATTTTTTCCAAGTCGTTATGAAATCCATGCAAGTGGCCTATTCTGGTTGAGCGTCACACGTGTATTTATTTATTTGTTAACGCCCTTTTTAGGGACTTCTGCATACGAATAGTAAAAATTATACAAAACTGAACTGTCTCAGTAACGTCATTTTGTATTTGTTTAGTGATAAATTGAAGATATCCCCTGTCTTGGTAAAATTATTTCCCTCCTTTAGTATTCTGGGCAAAGAGGAATACCAATGGTAGTTAGTGAACTGAAATAAATCCGGACTTCTAGTATTACGTAGTGGAATCCGAAAGCTTATCATGTTAGCTATTCTGGACTATCAGTGGTGATATCAATTAAAATGGCATGTAATAAATATGGGAATAGAATTCTTGAAGTATGTTTAGAGTGGAACCTCTTTGTATCGAATACTTTTATCGGTCATAAATGTGTCCACCAATATACGTGGGTAAGAGGAAATGAAAGATCAATAATCGACTTTGTGGTAATTGACTCTAGGTTGAGAGCCGTTACCGAGGACACAAGAGTTTTCAGAGGGGCAGAGGTTGAAACTGACCACTTTCTGGTGGTGTCGAGAGTAAACCTCTTTCGCGGCTGGCGCTCTAAAGTGAAAACGATATCAACTCCAACAAGACTCAAAGTAGAAAAACTGCAAAACGTTAATGTCAGAAGTGAGTATGAGAATTGTGCAGAGATGAGATTGAATGAGAAGGAAATGGACGGTCTAAGCATTGATGAAACATGGAACCACATAAAGATGAGTCTTTGTGAATCTGCTAGAGATGTATGTGGAATAAGTACGCAAGGTAGGAAGAAAGGTGACGCATCGTGGGATGACGAGATCAAAGCACTGGTCTCAGAGAAGAAGAAAGCATGGTTACGTCTGATAGCGGCTGACACTGCTTCTAGCGAAGAGAGAGATAGAGCGAAAGAAGTTTATAGGGGATGTAAGAAAAGAGTAAAAGTTGCAGTAAAAGAACGAAAGAAACGCCTGGAAGGGGGAATAAAAATGACAAAACACTTCCAAGAAAACATTAAACTGTTTTGGAAGGAGGCCAAAAGGTCCCGAAGTGGTTCAGAGAACGGAAGCCTGAAAGTCATAAAATCGAAAGATGGAAGAATGTTGACGAATGAGGAAGAAATAAAAAAGAGATGGATGAAATATTTTGAGGAGGTCTTCGAAAGCAACCCGGGTGATGCCGAATACTTTAAAGGAGATAGCCATATTTTTTTATTTTTTTTTTTTTTATTTTTTTTTTATTTATTAGGTTTGTCAACAGTGATTTACATCAAAGCTTTCACAGATAAAATTACACTGAACATGGTTGATGCTATCACTAATTAAAGACAAACACAGCATTGATAATATAATACTTACATATACATTACATTCATTCACACAAACACATACTATATGTACATTACAAAATAATAATTAACAAGTTTTACAAGGAACAAGTTTTTAGAACAATGAGTTTATAGGTTCACAAGTTTATAGAACAACGTAATAGGGAGCTTTAAAGCTTGTTAAGATTTGATTTGAAGTTGGCCAATGTTGACATTGTCAAATTAATCGAATGTTTTTTATAAGCCTCATTGAAATTACGGCACATTCTCGATAAGGCTGAGTCATACCCCAGCTTAGTTCGATATTTTTTAATATTTAACGGAACATAATTTACCAGTCGTGAACCAATTCTAGGAACATTGAACCTGATTTGATGAAGTAGAAAAGGACAGTTTATTAAACCATTTACAATTTTGAATAGAAAATTTAGATCTGTATTTAGTCTTCTCTGTTCAAGGGTGCGTATATTGTAGAATTTTAGTCTATCAGTGTAGTGAGGAAGTGATCGAGCTCGCCTATCGGAATATGCCAGGTGGTACATAAAATGTTTTTGAACCTGCTCTATTCGCTGAATATGAACTTTGTAGGTTGGACTCCATACAGCACTTGCGTACTCCAACACGTTGCGGGTGAAGGAATTGTACAGCGTTATTTTTGATGTGGGATTTTTAAAATGTTTACTGTTTCGTTTGATAAATCCTAGCATTTTCATAGATCTAGAAATGATATTGTCGATATGAGGTGTGAAAGTAAGTTTTTTATCAAATAATACGCCTAGGTCCCGAATGGTTGCGACTTCCTGGAGTTTAGTACCGTCGATAAAATATTGAGTTGGAATATAATTGTGTTTACGCGTAAAGGTTATGTGAACACATTTTAAGAATTCAGAAACATTCTATTGTCGTTGCACCACTTTAAAACTCTGTTAATATCGTTTTGGAGAAGTATTGAGTCTAGTAATGTATGGATAATTTTGAATATCTTACAATCATCAGCAAACAACAAAATTTCAGAATCCAAAATAACATCGCACAAGTCATTTATAAAAACAAGAAACAAGATTGGGCCCAAATGGGACCCTTGCGGCACTCCAGATGGCACATCTAATCCTCTTGACTCATAGCCATCAAATACTACTCTTTGTATGCGGTCAGTTAGATAGGAGTAAAACCAATTTAGCAAGGTACCATGAACACCCATTTGTTTTAGTTTGTGAATTAGTAATCTATGATTTACTTTATCGAAGGCCTTGCTAAAATCTGTGTAGATTGTGTCTATCTGTTGACCTCTATCGACAGCTTCGGTTAAGGTATTGACATAGCAAAGTAAATTAGAGGATGTTGATTTCTGGGAGAGAAAACCATGCTGTTTTGGAGTTATAAGATTTTTGAGATGATAATTCAGATATGGACAAATTAATTTTTCAAAAATTTTCGCAAATGAACAGAGAATAGAGATGGGTCTATAGTTTGTGACTTCGTGAAGGTCTCCGCTTTTAGGTATTGGTACAATATTAGCCTGTTTCCATCTTGTTGGAAAAATGGATGAAGATAATGATTTCCTGTAAATGATAGTCAGAGGGAGTGCGAGACTGTGTGCACATTTTTTTATTAGGAGTGGTGGAATTTTGTCGGGGCCAGGGCCTTTGCTTTGGTCGAGGTTAAGCATTTCTATGTTTACATCGTGTACACTAATGTTTACTGTGTGCAGAGAGCTGTTCGAATAGTCTATTGATTCAGATTGAGGTTGAGTCTCTTCATTGCTTCTAATGTCATCTTTCTCATACACTGATGAAAAGTGCTGGGCAAATAGTTCGCTGCTTTCCTCGCCGTTTGATGATTTTTTTTCTCCAAACATCATGTTTTGGGGGATAGTACTTATGTTTTGTTTCTTGTGTTTGACAAATCTCCAAAAAGCTTTAACGTTATTATGATTAACCAGACACGATTCTATTTGTTCAATGTGTTTAAAGTAGCAATTACTAATGAGTTTGGAACAACGGGTGCGTAAGAGTTCGTAAGAATTTCTATCACGTGGATTCTTATATTTTTTATAGAGAAGTCGAAATTTATTTTTTTCCTTTAGTAATTTAACTAAGTCTGGTGAGTACCAGAGGGGATGCTGCCTGTTGCGATTTACAAATTTGGTTACGCATTTCTCAATTATACGATACAAATGAGTGTAAAATAAAGAAACCATATCGTCTACCGACATGAAATCAGGTAAAAGAAGTGCCCAATTCAGTTCTTGTAATTCCTGATTGAATTGAACGTAATCATTCTTATTAAAATTATATTTAAGTAAGTTTTTATTTTTTAGCATTTTTGTTAATTTGAAATCAAAACTAAATTCAATCTCTAAAGGTGGATGATGTATATCAATGCGACTTAAGATTTCGGTACTTTGCCTGACTTGTAATGTTTTTGAATTGGATAGAACGAGATCTAAGATTCTAGAGTTACTATTAGCAATGCCATTGAATTGATTGAGGTTATTTAGAGCAAGAAAATTTACAAGATGGTTACCGATGTCAGAATTATAATTTTCTGGGGATAGGGAATGATTCTGGTTTGGTTCGTTGTGGGTCCAACCGATATTTCCCAGGTTGAAATCTCCTAAAATTAACGTATTTGATTCACCAACGGCATCCATAACATTGCCAACTTTTAAAAAAAAATAATCAAAATTATCAACAAGCAACGGGGGAGGTATATAAACAGCACATATGTAGAGACATCTCGTTAGTTTATTCGGGCTGAATTTGATGGTCACCCATACGTCTTCCAAGGTACTTTCCCAATGCTTACAGCGGTTAGTTTGATATTCTTGTAAAACGGCTATCAATACACCCCCTCCGTCACTTTTGTGGTTAGAGGAACTGCCACGGTCCCTTCTAAAAACATTATAATGCAAGCCAAAAATTTCAGCATCAGAAATAGAGTCGTTCAACCATGTTTCCGTTAGAATAATAATATCAAAATTATTATATTAAAATTATTATTCTCACATGGTTGTGCAAACTTTTTAACCAGTGTTTAGAGGAGGGTTACACGCCATTAGATTGGAGAAGGGCTGTAATCATGCCGTTATACAAAGGTAAAGGGTCACGTATGGAATGTGGGAATCATAGGGCTATTAACCTGCTAAGTTTAGTCGGCAAGCTGTACGGAAGAATATTGATTGAAAGGGTAAGAATGGAAACAAAGGATAAAATATGGGATGTGCAAGGTGCCTTTATGAGTCTAGGGGGATGCATGGACCAGATTTTCTTCTTTCGTGTGCTCACTGAGAAGTTTCTGGCGAAAAACCAGAAACTTTTCTGCGCCTTTGTAGATCTACAAAAAGCATATGACCGAGTCGACAGGAAAAAGCTATAGAAGGTGTTGTCCAAGTATGGAGTGAATACAAATCTCATACAGGCTATTGCGTCTCTGTACGAGGGAAGCGTTGCGTGTGTTGGGGTGAACGGTGGTTTTACGGGGTGGTTTGACATCACAAAAGGTGTCAAGCAAGGCTGCATAATATCACCATGGTTATTCAATCTATACAATTGATAATTGTATGCAAGAATTGAAAAAGGTGGAATTGGGCGCGAATTTAAGTAATCTGAAAGTATGTTGAATTTTGTATGCTGATGATGCGGTGCTGATTTCTATCACTATGGAAAATCTCTCGTATCCAGGATTAATGAAGTATGTATGAAGAATGAGTTAATGATGAATGTAAGTAATTCTAAGTGTTTGAAAGAGAGAGTACGAAAACACTATGCAACATAGTTGTGAATGATGAATACTTGGAGCAAGTGGATGTGTATCTGGGTAGTATGTTTACGAGAGATGGGAAGGCTGATAGAGATATTGAAAGAAGGGTGAATGCCGGTAACTCCATTAATGGTGGACTGAATGCCGTTGGCGCTAAAAAAAACTGTCAAAAGTAGCGAAGCTAGCAGTCCACAATTGAGTCCTGGTACTTACCCTGATGTATGGCAGTGAGGCATGGAACTGGCAGAGGAAGGATGAAAGTAAACTGAATGCTGTTGAAATGAGATCCCTGAGACGTATGTGTGCTAAAACAATGTACGATCGTGTGAGAAATGTGGAGATCCGCAAGGAATGTAAGGCTGATGTAAGCATAATGAGTAAGATTAAGAAGGGGACCCTCAGATGGTTTGGGCATGTAGAGCGAATGAACGAAGAAAGTAGTGTAAGAAGAATATACGACGCGAATGTGAACGGTAGAAGAAGTCGGGGACGCCCGAGGAAGACACGGCACGATCAAGTGAATCAGATACTTTATTCGGGCCATGTCAGAATAATAGAAGAGAATGAGACGTGTGTATGAGACGATGTATGAATGTGGGTGAGGCAAAGAGTGTGTGCCAAGACCTAGTTGTTTGGCGGTCCGTCCTCTCTGCCTACCCCTGAGGGAAATGGCGTGATGGTTAGTTAGTTAGTTAGTTAATAAATAATAACAATAAATTAATAAGGTACAACGACAACCTGTTACTTACAGGCGGTTTTTTTTGTCTTGTAAAAACATGATATTTATTTTTGCTCCTCAACAAATCACTTCTCAGGGTGCTTACAAATCTCAAAAATAGACAATAATGAGCACCTGTTTTAAATCTGTATTAAGTGCAATCCATGTATTGCCCGCTTCGATGACACCGCGAATTCCTCGCAAGATCGCCGCATTCCCATCGTAATAAATTATTATAAGAATATGCGGACACGGACACATACCGCGGCCACCACCATATTACCAAAGCTGTGGTGTTATCCGCAATCTGTCCGCACTCTTCTGCTTTCTGCGGCCCGGATGCTGCGGCTGAACTCCGGATAGCCACAATATAGCCTTTCCTTAATACTTAGGGCTTAATTGGGTACACTCACCTTTATTGATTCATGCGCTCCTGGAAATTCAAAATAAATTTCATTTTGAATTTGAATCACTCCTATCAATTATAATTTTTTGTGTTTTGTTGTCAGTTATATATTTCTGATTACCCACTCTAGGCTTGATCGTAGATCATCGACCCCCCCCCCCACCACACTACCCCCACCCTATTTGTATTTAAACTTTTTTTTATCTAATTTTTCTTAATTATCATCTTTCAAATCACTTAATTCACTTAACCTACTAATATTATAAAGGTGAAAGTTTGTATGGACGTATCTATGTTTGTTACTCTTTCACGCAAAAAACTGCTGAATGGATTTGAATTTAATACAATAATATAGCTCATATATCAGTTTAACATATAGGTTATAGCTTAGAGCTCTGGCATAATGAAATTTGTATAAAAATTGCAACAGGTGGCACGCGAGCTCTTTGAAAAATGAATGTAACGGGTATGGAGGGGGTGGTGACGGGTGATAGGGAGAGGTGGGAAGGGGAGGGGGGAGAGGGAGCGTGGGAGGGTATAGGGAATTCGGAGGAGGCGCTGTGGGAAAACCCCTAATACTATGCAAGCGAAGCCGGTGGCCCAAGCAAGTAAATTATAATTTATTTATTTATATGTGGAAAGTGGTACAATTAATGTAACTTGGATAATATTATGCTTTATTTAAAAGTAAATTTTGGTTACGTTAAGGTAGCATTCGGATCTCGGCAGTCGCGATCCTGCAGCCGCGGCCCTGCAGCCGCAGCCGTGGTCGCGCCGTACCGCTTTGTAGGGATTTGTATGCAATAGTTTCCAACGCAAGCGACCGTGCAGCGCGGCCGGGGGCTGGCCTGCGCGCGACCTTGGCAGCGACGCCGAGCCGCTCCGGTAGCAGTATGGTCACGCAAGTTGACAAAATGGCGTGAGAAATAGTTTTTCCTCAGCTGTGATTGATCTTTTTTTCATTGGTTGAATATCGTTTTCAATTAAACTAAGTACAAGTTGAAATTGAGTTTTATTTAGTCTGCAGTATTTCCTGAATTTCTAATCCTTTAAGTGCCGTTTATCAGGATTTACCTAATAGCTGCCTTCATCGACTCTAGATGTATATAATGAATCGATTTTATTCCTTTTTGATGAAAGTAAGAGCAACATTATTTCATCATCTTCTTCTTCGTCCTGTATCAGTCTCTTCATGAGTTCTCGCTTTCGTTCATATTCAGACATAGTTAATGTTCGATACACGACTGCAATGCACAACTGTTCGCACTGACTGACTGACTTCTGCTTGACTATTCTGCGGTTTGCAGTCGCTGCCCGGGCCGTGGACGCTGCTATCCGAAAGCTTCTGGCAGCGCCGCACAGCAGTGATAATGGGTCGCGGCAGCTGGTCGCCACTGCCAAGTCGCGACTGCCGAGATCCGAATGCTACCTTTAGTTTCCCAAAAACGATAAAATAAAATAAAAACCTACACATAGTTCTGAGCGTTCATTGGTCCTTCGTGTCAGATTAAAAATATTATGCTATTTATACCCACGCTTTACAGTATAGGTATCTATAAATACTATGCATATCAAAATAAATCAATGTAACTTTTCTACATACCATCAAAATTCATTAACGAACATCGATGTTAATTGGACTAAAATTATTAAAATTTACGCACTGATGTGAGCCAGAACCAAAGGGAACCCTGTCGTCATCAAATATGTTCATAAATAGTTCTGTAACGACATGTTAGGGGGCATACATTAATTACGTGAGCATTTTTTCTTGTAATGTAGACACCCTCCTCTTGGTGAGGCAAATTTGGGCCAATTCTTATATTATTTTCAAGTAACGTGAGATTTTGCTGAACTTCCCCCCCCCCCCTTTCTTTTAGATTACGTAATTAATGTATGCCCCCTTACTTTATTTCATTCGTAATTTCGAATTCCGAAAATTCGTTTTTTTTTTTGATTTCTCCGATAATTCTACAGTTTTAGAGGTGATTTTCTTACTTCAAAATATGCCCATAATGTTGTTTACTTGTTTACAGTAGATACACTACCATTTAATATGCAAATCATATTCTATTCGTAAAAATAAAATAATATTTTAATTTTTATTGCTACAGAAACAGGAACGAATTATTATTCAGTATTTTCGTTATTTGTTTTTGGAGTGTTATGCCGTGTTGCGCTACCTCCATATTTAGCCAACGTTCCGGACAGCGTTACAGTATCTGAAACGTTGGCTAAAGGAGGAGGTAGCGCAACACATAGACATAACACCCCAAAAACAAATAACGGAAATACTTTTGGCCGTGAAAATCTAAAATCATATCTACTATTCAGTAGCTCAATATATTGGCTTTGTTGAATTTTTGAACAATTTTTGCAATTCAAATCAAAGAAACGGCTTCATATAAATTTTTAAAGTAAGCCCATCACGTCGCCCTAGTCCTGCGCTGTTTCGGAGTACCGGCAAATCCACCGCTGTATAGAAATATAGTCTCCAATATTGCATCCATTGTTGGAAATTGTATAATGTTTCTGTATTTGGATTTCATACTGCGGTTTCCCACGACTTAAGCCAAATAAGGCTTAAATACGCTCATTCCTATTACCTGTACGTTCGACACAATGCAAATATGATTGCTTTTCGTTAGGAGCTTAATCTCATTGTTTAACGAATTGGGCTGACGCGGGCGTGCTTGTATTCGATAAACACATAATTTGTAATAATTCATTTTACATTAGGTCCACACAGGGAGCCCTGAGAGAAAAAAAACCCTTTTTTTTTCTGACCTGAGAGAAAAAAAACCCTCAGGGCCTACGTTCGAAATATATACAAAGGAAAAGGTATGAGGGGTGGGTAAGTATGAATTCTTCTTTCCCACAGCGGTGCAAGGCGATGGGTCGAGAGATTCTGGAGAGGTCAATTGGCCTCCTGCAACCGTCTCTCCCGATCCGGCCCGCCACGCAGTAGGTTGTGAGAGTTCTGACAAGGGAAAGGATTTAAGGGGTGGGTAGGAATCTGGGGTTCAGTGTGTCCCGGTCATCCGCCTCCAAGACCTAGACAAACCTCACCCCGTGAACCAGGGCATTCCTGGTAAATATTGGGAACCACTTGGGGGGATATATGGCCAGGTTGTTCGTTATGCAATAAATGGTTCCCTGACGGCGGCACCGACAGCCTCGCAAACTGAACACAAAAGAAAATTCAATGGCAATTTCCAAAAAAAATAGTGCTGATATTGTTAGTTTATGTATGAAAAGAGCTGATTTATGTATTAAACAATTTATTGATCAGCTGTTTTAACAGTTTGACACTTCATCGCCGCATTAAGTCTTTATTTTTATTTCATTATTTCGTTATTATTGACTTCCAGATAACAAAAAACTTTTTGATTTGACTAATGACTAGGAGGTTTTTTTTTATTTGTTTGCATTATTCTTTAGTATTACTTAAGTGCAACAGAGCATTTAGAGTTGTATTATATTTATAATATTTCATATTGTGGCAACATATTGGCAACGAATTGCATAATCAACCATTAAGTTAAGAAATTTGAATTTTACCAAACTGTTGCTGTCACTGTCGCTGTTACCCCACTGAGCAAAAGGTGCAAATGCACCTTAGGCTCATAATACGATCGTCTAAATCGAGGTTTTGTATTCCCCTTTTTTCTCCTCCAAAATTGGGTTAAACTATACCTATTAGAAGAAAATATTCATTTTCTGTGCGTTCTTTTTTTTAATACATTACCCGGTCCTATAAACCCGGCGATTTTAACGGTTTTTGGACGGTCCTAACTCCTATAAGAAGTATTATAACAAAAAAGCAAAACGTACCGACACGCTAGTAGTTGATATCTATATTTAGTTAAAAAATATTTGCACTAGTGTCAAAATCCAAAATATGAATTAGGGAAATACGTTTTTATTGACAAAACGTCGCCAGGTTTCCTTTTATTGTAACATAACATTGTTATGACTACCTGTTTTTATTCTTATCATTTGATGTTATCGTCGATTTTTTTATGATTGTACGAATGTATGATTTAATTTAAATTTAAACGATTTTCTTGCGTGAGTGAATATGTTTTCTTTTATTTCGTTTTGTATAGATTGAATTTATTTTATTGTTTATTGAAAAAACCTCTTGGACGATGGTGACTTAATTTCTTATTAAAATAATATACCTATCACGAATCTTTATGTTTTCAACTTAGTACACACCTAAATAAGTAGAGGTGTAGATGTCTAAAATTTCTAAGGTATATTTGTAAGAGGATGCATCGTGATGCATGGCCCGCAATTTATGCATCTCATGGATTTGCTCTCCGAAGCGCGTTATGTAAGTCTCCAGTCTAGGAGAAATGTGGCCCTTACAGTAACAGCATTTAAAAAAATTAACTACATATGTTATTGACAGTCTATACCTAGAATGCTATAAATTGTTCGTACTGAACAACTACTGCCAAGGTCGATACAACGACTTGATCTATTTTCTACATGGCAGAACGGACGTTCTGGCCCAGCACAGCATGACAAGAGGTACGGCGCTACTAAATCGTCACTTCATTTGGATAGGGTTCTAACTTCACTTCACCATGTTTTGAGATTTGAGGTGTCCAAGTTTGCAATGACGATTTCTGATAATCTATCGGTTTGATCCAAATTTCTAGGTCTTGGTTCCTATCCAAATAAAGTGACGATATGGTATGTCTCTTGAAATTTTCAACATTGGCCTCGAAGGTTTTAAGAGTCATTTTAGGCACTTATTTATTTAAAAATTGTGTCGTGAGTATTGTAATGGGATTACATCAATCTGTAAATAAACATTATTTAAAAAAAAAACCTCATTCTCTCGCTTTTTTATCGCCGTACAATTAGTTCCAAAAAATAACTGCGTTTAAATAAATTAACCGATATTGTTTTTATTTTTATTGCACACATTCAATTAAATTTATCTACTACGTTTTTTACGATCCAACGAAGTGCAAGGAATCTCTCTTAATAACTTAACTCGAAGATCATCAAAAAACAATAATTTTACGGTTATTTGGATATAAACAATTATTACACCTTACTACTGAAAGACCGGATGCTTTAAAAGTTTTTTAAGTTAGGTATCACTACATTAAATCATAAAAAAAATGTTTCGATATAATTTCTGTCCGGTCATAAAAGTGTTACGATGCGGTCCGGAGAGGGAACATTAATCAGGCGTTAACCCTTCGGCGACGGGGGCCGACTGTCCGTAATGCAGTCAAAGGGATCGTCGATTACGCGGCCAATCAAAGTGTCCGGGGATATATTTTTCACATGTCCGGCCTCACTCTCTTTCAGGCTCAAAGGTGCACTGTTTAACCCTTTTGAAATATTAGCCATTATTAAAAAAATTGACTATCGAAATTGCACGGCGGAAAATTTTTTTATTAGTTAAAAAAAACTCTCATTTCGTTATCTTTTTTTTGTGATTTTTCTTTCAACTTTTATGTTAAAATATACGTTCTCAATAAGTTCCTTAAACTCCTCAGGCTAATTCAACAATTTTTACGTAATTTCACGTAGGTCTCATACAGATCATTGTATCACCCTTACTATCATGATGAGAAATATGATCTAAACGGTGTAAGAAATAGAAAATACCACGCTTTTAAGTTACCACATAAAAATTAAAATATACACCTTTATAGAACCAAAGTTTTCGACCAATTTTGAAAATAATTATGAAACTTATGAATTCAAAAGTGAATTTTTAACGAAAATGTGAGTGTGATATTAATTATTTTTACATGAAACCACAAGAAAGTGAGATGAAATTACGTTTAAAATACATTTGTCCAATTTAGAAAAAAAAAATATTTGTGCATTAAAGGACACAATATAATAAAATAATACATATCAATCTTAATTAACTAATTTCATTCCCGGTTAGTGGAGAATTATTCTCGACGCTAACCGGGATAGTTAGTCTGTTTAATAATTTATTTATTTTATTTTTTATTATTATTAGTTATTTTTTTTAATGTTCTCCCATAATAAGCAAATGCTTGTGGGTATGAGAAGAGGGATTATTTGTTAAGTTATTTAGATTTTTTTTGTTGTTTTTATTGCTGTTTTTATTATTTAGTAGTTTTTTTTAAATTTATTTTATATAAAGAATAAGAGTTTTTTTTAATTTTTTATTACTAGTAAAATATCTGTGTGTTTTTATTTTTTCATTACCAAAGCTTCAAAGTTTCTTTATGATTGCATTAAAAAAATAATACGTTTATTTCTAATAATAAAATTTGAAAGCGCATTTCATTATCTTCAAAACTTTTCACCCTCTTATTTTCCGGTTTTTGTTCAGAAATATTACATTTATTTGAATTCTATTGCAAAGCAGAAATATTCATCTTTGGGCATCTTTCATCAAATGATGTAACAAGAACAAGCTTAAAGCTTTCGCCGATTAAAACTGAGTTTATTTTTAAATTGAAATCAAAACGTTTTCTCTATTTACTCTCACGCTATTTTTTGATCCGAGGCAAAACTCATTTTCTATTATTTCATGCTCTGGTACATAATGCTTCGATCTACTGCTATACAAAAAGCCTGAAACTTTTCATACTCCGCTATATTATAAATAACTAAATATGTAAGTTAATGTTAAGGTATAAGTATATTTCTGCATCTGTTTGTACGTAATAAGATTAATTCTAGCAAGTAATATTTGTACAGCGCCCTTGAAATGATTTTTTATAAAAACGGCGCTCTAAAAATTATGCTAAACTAACTAACTAACCATCACGCCGTTTCCCCGCAGGGGTAGGCAGAGAGGACGGACCGCCAAACAACTCGGTCTTGGCACACACTCTTTGCCTCTTTTTTTTTTTTTGAAAAATTATGCAATTATTATAAATAGCTTTTGTACTTAAATAATAACGTGTCATTTAATGATTTAGTGTGATTAAAAAGAATACTGAAAAAATAACTCTAAATTCATCTAAATTTCACTATTTTCACACAAATTCACCTCAAATATCGACATACATTTTTTTATAATTTATATTTTATGTAGCATAATTTTTAGTACTTAGGAACATCGCATAGGAGCTATTGCTTATATTTTATATTCTTTCTATTTATCTATAATTTAAAAACTTGTTCCTCTCTTTTCTTTTTCCGTAACATGCAATTTTTAAATATACACTAGGTATATTTATCATTATTTTTATGGCATCTGCAATTTGAAAACTGGTTTCTGTTATTTTTATTTATTTTTCATGTATATTATTATCGCTTAAATGCACCTTTATACCTACCATCTATAATGTTCATTTCTTTAAGTTCTTATATTTTTATTTAAACATTGTGTCTTTATTGTATTCATACACTTAATTGTGTAAAAGCTTATCAAGACGTTGACAATGAATAAATCTTAATATGTAAAAATGAATGTTTCTTAGTTTCCCTTATGCGCTCCTAATTTTGGTGCCCGCGATGGTTTCTGTTTATAATAGTGAACTCTGGCGTAATGAAATTGTTTCCTAAACTATTCATCCGATTGCGATTAAATTTTGGTGATTTGATGTGCATATGCCTGCGATGTTTTCTGTACATAATAGTGAACTCTGGCGTAATGAAATTGTTTCCGATACTATTCGTCCGATTGCGATGAAACTTTGGTGATTTGTTGTGCGCACGCCTGTAAAGGTTTTTATGTGTACTGGTGAGCTCTGGCGTTATGAAATTTGAATAAATAAAATTGCAATAGGTGGTGAGCGAGTTGTGAAAAATGAGTGTATTTCGTGTACTTTTGGAACGAAGGAGGTGGGAGTTTGTGGGAAGGCGGAGAAGTGGATAGTGAACGCGGGAGGGGGGGGGGGGGGGGGGAGAAACTATTTATTTATTTATATCATGCTGGGAACTCGCTAGTAAATAAATAAAATAAAATTGTGTCGCATTATGTGTGCATACAAATCTGCACATAATCTCCTCTTTATATTCTGCCTTTCGCAATCTGCCCCCTGTACGGCTTTGTATAATAAGTGTATGGAGTGTAGATGTAGAGTAGATTGTATGGAGGTCCACGCTGTAATAATTAGGTGTACATTATTGCCGGGCGCTTGTCCCGCGTCCTGGAACCGTCCTGAAACCGTCCGCAGTCCGCAGTCTGTCAGGGCAGCAATTAGCGCTGCTTTGTGTGTGATTAATGCGGGAGGATGTGATGATAAAAAAAACACTCGCCTTTTTTCGCAAACGTATCGCAATTATGTTGTGGTTAATGCTATCCTGTCTTGTAAGTTCTTTGTACGACACCGGGCGCTTTTTGCAGACGTTCTTTGCTTTAGAATGAAAGGAGATAATGATATGAAACTTTTTTTGCTGCGGGACGAAAGCAAATGATAACGAGTAGGATGTTTATTTGTTTCTTTTGGTTAACATAGATTGTGTAAAGAATGATTCTTCCTTTTTAATGATATATATTTAAAAAAAAGTCATGTTAGTTACAGGATTTGATCTGTTTTAATGGTGTTTTGTTTATTTTATGTCAGTTAATGAAACAGACACATGCCCAAAAACTTACATTCATGGATTTTTATATATATAGTAATAACAAGAATAATGATAACTAAAACTATTAGCCAAATATACAAAAGTAAATGACATCCATGAATGAGTAAAAGGTGATGATGGTCTTATGAAATAATATTGAGGAAACTCCCCCTTTTTGATAAATATTAAATATTTAGATAATTTCTTTTTTTTTATAGTTTTAGGAGAAATGATCCCAAAAGAAAAAAATCATGTTTATTTGTTAATCATTGTTCCTTACAACGTATTTCTGATCTTTAATTTGAACACTCAACATCACAATACCCAGACTGCAAATTTGCAAATAATGTCGATAACCATTTGCACAGCGCTTGAAATGTAGGTAACTTAAAACCTTTTTAAATAAATTAAACGCCGTAGGTCACCCCAAGTCATTCGCTACGTTTTGTGACATAGCAGGGGTACCCGGTTTCATGGGGTGAGGTTTGTCCAGGTCTTGGCCGATGCATCTGTCCACCTGCTTCGTGGCGGGTCGGATCGAGAGAGACTGGTTAAGGAGGTCTTTTGACCTCGACCTATCGCCTTGCTTCACGGCTGGAGGGATAGGTTGATACGTCCGTTACACCTTGACATATTGACCCCCAGATTCCTCCACCTTCCACACAGCATCCCCTAAGATTACGTAGACCCTGAGGAAAATTATTTACCTCAGTGTCAAGCTAAGCTAAGCTAACTAAAAAAAAAGTTTTTACCTAACTTGCTTCACTATCATTTTTTGTTTACTTTATTTTGGCATACGTTTGATCAGCCTAAAAATGGATGTGATATTTCTTTATCTACTTAGTTACTTGAACCACATTTAAATGAATGAACTACATCAAATTATGCTACGAATAATGAACCTACATATTAATTTATAATAAAAATAAACACGAAAGTCCACCATGAACCTAGAAACAGTCTGAAAAAGTATTCCACATCTGTTTTTTTTATTGGCATTGCATGTGAAGGTACAATAAACCTACAGCCTAGAAGTAATGGCCGTAACAAAAAAGGGTTTTACTTTTGCACGCGTTTGAATACTAAAGAACTTGAATATATTCAACTTTGACCCACGAAATTCCTTGTAGAATTGATGTCACCTCACACCACAATTCGCTCCCTCCCGCGGTTCGGCTGATAAAGGGGCGACGGCTTTCTGGAGAAAAAACACTCCACGACACAGGACAAAATGGCAGCAATAAAAGGGCTAATTTCATTTCTTGTTCTTAATGCCTGACACCCCCGGGGCTGGCGAAAGACACCGAATCGGCGAGGCAGGGGAGGAGTGGACCAGTGCAGTGCGCCAACCTCTAATGCATTCCGGAGACCATCATTGTCAAGACCACCACCAATGTGCATTTAAGTGCGATTGATGGAACTTCAATCGACATTGCTTTGTGGACGTTTACGGAAATATGCAGATAATTTTTCCGGTTTTTTCTTGCCAAAACCTAGACAATCGTGGTATAATGCAATTATAATTAAAATGAACCTCGTTCCATGATGAAAATGAATTCAAAAGGGTTCTGTAGCAATTGAACGAGCGATTGTCAATCGCACAGCGAAACGATTATTCCGCTGCGTCAATGGCGACTATGCTTTCAACTCAAATGGAGCGATTGAGTCATTTTGTTTTAGCAATTATTTGGATCAAGTATTTTGTGTTGCTGTTTGAGCTCTAGACGGCCTTGTTTAGAAAAAAAATCGTAGTTTTTTGCCATTTTCTAGGCACTTTGACCTTTTACGGACAGATCGATTATATGTGAACATTTTATTGCGACCGAAATTTGCTACAATATTTTGCGATACGATTTTACCCTTTATATTTTACTGAAACTGTACGGAGGACGAAATTAGAAGCCTCTCTTGGGGTATTTCGAGGTTTTTCTGCCAAAGGCTTTTCTGCACATATCGAAGAAATCCCACAAATTTAGACCAACTTTTTCTGCAATTTAAATTTTTTATTTATTTATTTATTTACTATAGATAGATACAAAAGAAAGTACAAAATACATATTAGGAAGCTTTGCCTGTCCAACTAGGAAAGTTTCCCGTACCAGGACAGACAAATTTACAGGTTTAGTTCATATTATACATTACATAATTACATAACAACAACAAAAAATAGAAAAAGAACCTGGTAGCATAAAGTATATTCGGATTTGCCGAATTAACCTGATAACATATAATATATTCAGATTTACAGTGTATGAGATAAGTAGGTAAGTTAGTAGCATTGAAAAGTCAAAAAGTGTAAACCAAGTATTTGATAACAAGTTGGAGGAATTACAACAAGATTCACAATATAGAGAGATGAAGTTATTCAATTCAATTCAATTCAATTTATTTATTCTTTAAAAACATTACAAAATTTAAAATTTTAATGCGTTTTAAAAAAAAAAAATTAACAGTATTACCTTAAACATTAAATTAAATATATAAATGGTAGGCAAAAAAGAAAAAAACTATATAAGTATTAATTGAGCTTGCCTTTTAAAGGCAGCTTCACTGACGCTAAATATGTCGATATCCGAATTAATTCTGTTCAACATCGAGATTGCTCTCCCGACTGGCATAACCATTGGCAAGTTAGTTCTTCAAGCCGGGAGATAAAACAGTCTATGCTATCGATGACGGAGATAACCATCGGGAACATAGAAATTAATGCTCTCCATGATAGCCGAGTTTTCGAACCTTCCACGAATCAGTCTGAAGAAATGTGTTACAATGAGCACATCCCTTCTGACCCGTAGAAGGTTCACACCGAGCATGCCCAAGAGAAAGTGGGTAGGGTAGAGCCACAGATAGTAGCCATATTTCCTCAGGTAAAGAAATCTCAGAAATTTCTTCTGAACTCTCTCCAACATGAGGGAATACTTTACTTGGTGTGGACTCCAAATCACCGACCCACTCTCAAGCCTACTCCTAACCAAAGCATTGTATAGTACTGTGAGAACCCGGGTGTCTAGTGCGTAGGACGAAACCCAACATTCTCAGTGAAGTACTACACGTCATTATGATATGATCATGAAAAGTTAACCTAGTATCAAACAAAATACCAAGATCTTTCATAGTGGAGACACGTTTTAAATTTAGAGCCCTCATAGTATACCGGTAAAACCAGGTATGATACACTCTAGTGAAAGAAAGAATGAAACATTTAGAGATATTGAATTCAATCTGATTCCGTTTACTCCAGTCAACAATTCTATCAATGTCTGATTGGAGTCGAATGCAGTCTTCTATAGTTTGTATTTCCAAGAAAAGTTTTAGATCATCTGCGAAAAGAAGTGACCTGGAATGCAGAATAATTTCCGTTACATCATTAATAAAAATCAAAAAGAGAAGTGGTCCTAAATTAGAGCCCTGAGGTACTCCTGAGAAAACAAGAAATAATTTTGATAAGAATATTCCATGTGATACAAATTGTTTTCTTTCAGTAAAATAGCTGGCAAAGAATATAAGAAGCCGGAAAGAAAAACCTATCGTTGACAATTTCTTTAATAAGATATCATGGTTTACGGTGTCAAATGCCTTTGAGAAATCATTGTACGAGCAATCTACTTGGTAGCCTTTATCTAAAGATTTGGAAACATAATCTGTGAATACCAATAGATTGGTGTCAGTTGATCGGCCTTTTCTAAACCCATGCTGTTCCGATATTAAGAACGGCTCTACTTGAAACTGCAAGTGTTTATGAAGTAAGTTATGTGTTTAAAAGTGTGAACTTATAATACATAGTTCACTTATAAGAGAAATACATTAAAATTTACAATATTGGATATAATTTATGTATGTAAAAATATATATTAAGTTGTTTTTTTTATTTATTTATGCGCTGTAACTAATATGTAAACAATTATGTAAACAACAATAAAATATGTATTTCAATTTAGGGGCCTTCCATCAATTATGTCATACCTTTAGGGGGGGAGGGGAGTAGAGAAGTGTGAAATTGTGTGACAAGGGGCATGGGGGGTCATCAGCTCTGTGAGGTCACATGTAAAAATCTAAATTATTAAAACGACAAAATCTAAATTATATAAAATTGCGAAATATGTGACGTCACACTTGGGGGGAGGGGGGGGGGGAGGGGGTAAAAAAAATCATGAAATTCATGTAACGTAATTTATGTATGGCCCTTTACCGGTCAGTGGCTGAAGCGGTATCTCGTATCGGTTTCACCCAAGCGAGTGAGGTCAGTTCTCGGCTGGCCAAGTCTCCCATCACGACACAGGTAACATTTTCGGCTTACTGTGGTGGTAGTAGGTATTTCAAATTATTGTATGGTTATTCGTAATCCAGGAATCTTTGACTTTATTAATATATATTTTTGAAATATGACATAATACTCTGATTTTAAAAAAAATACCCATAGTGCTTTTAGGAATTTATTATCTGCCGTGTTTCAAATTGGTTACTTCTTGTCAACTTTAATGACTGCAATGCATAAATTTATTCAAATTGAAAAGAACAATTCAATAAAGAATAGAGTGAACTCAGTGAATAAAATATTTAGTTAATATAGTTTTATTTATTATTATTTTTGTTTTCCAGTCCACCCCTGCCGGGAGGGGTTAGGAAGGTGAGGAAGGTACAGTAGAGATGTTTATTGGCGCATCGGAAATTCACCATAAAATAAAGTGGCCTTTTGATGAGGCCCATCGTCCATTTTTGGCGGGTTAACTTTATTGTCAGACCCCGGGGGATGCAAAACACACCTATACCCAATACAATACTGCGCCCAATCTAAAACGTATCCCTTTTTTATATGCCTACACAACAGAAAGGTTGTAGGTAATAACTGAAATAATAACAGATATTGTACCATCAGCCTTTCGGGCGGTCGATGTTATGTTCAGTAATCGATGGGCCTGTCTAAAGGTACATGTACATATATTCTACAAGTTGTGTTACTTTAAAAATGCTCACTTTATTATAAGAATGCTGAAACTTGTACTGTTGCGATTTTCGTATTTTTGGGCAGCAATTCAGTGCCAATGGGTAAATTTAAAAATATCAACAAATCCTGAAATCTTTTTTTTTACTCAACAATGTTGAATTCTTTATTGAAACATATTTATTTTATTTATATAATATATGTTACATAATTGTGGCATTTACATAAAGTAAATATATTGAATCACCATACTAGGCGGCTGCCTGTTTTATGGTGACCAATGGAGTAGTTCCTATGTATGAAATTTAAAGTTTAAAGTTTAAAGTCAAGTGTAAACATATGGATTTAATATAAATGATGCTAAAAATTGGAAAAATTAAAATAAAAAGTAGAAAGTAGAAAAAACACAATAGAAAGGAAAAGTGAAGTAAATTAGCATAAGATTATAAAAATGTATATAACCTTATTCTTTTATTAGTATATGTGCACGTGCATGCAAGCACACATGTATGTGAATAGATACACACATGTACATATACATACATGTACACGTACATACACACACATATACGTGTACACGTACTACACTTACAATACATATATACAAACATATACACATACATGCATACATATATACATATACCAACACATACATACATACACCTACATATACCTATATATATATATATATCTCAATCTTCACACATGTAAACAATATATACACCTCTATCTGAGGGAGGCGTCTACTAATATCTACAGGAATTCCAATAACTGAAAAAATCGAACTAATATCTATCAGAAGCAAAGTGTTGACGAATATCTACAGCTCAAACTGTTGACTAATTAATATCTATGAGAACCAAAGTGTTGACGAATATCTACAGCTCAAACTGTTGACTAATATCTATGAGAACCAAAGTGTTGACGAATATCTACAGCACTGGCAGAGGTTGGATTTGCAATTATGTATAGCATATTGGAATAACGTAATATTGCGTATGCAGTTTAAAAAATTTATTTATGTATGTATGTAAAAATCCCTAATATCGGACTATTGGACACATTTAGCTGATTAGTCCAACCTACGTTCTGTAGATATTAGTTCAACCTACACTCTGTAGATATTAGTCAACACTGGGACCGTCATAGATATTCGTCCGACCTTAGCTCTAGTCGATATTAGTCAACACTCTGAAGTTCGTAGATATTAGTTCAACATATGAGCTGTAGATATTCGTCCGACATACAGGCTGTAGATATTAGTATCTGGAGTCTATCTGAGTACGAGAAACAAGCTACTAACACTATCATATTCACTCATCAAGAATTCCCCGAGCGCATTCCTGAAACTGTCGTATTTGGCTATTGACTTTATTTCTATTGTTAAATTATTGAAGATTTTAGGAGCAAGAAAGTTAAACTGTGCCTGTGCGATAGAGGTTTTTGTTGGTGGAATAATGTAATTGTATTTGTTGGAATGTCTTGTATTATAGGTTAATTCAAAAAAAAAATCGTATGTTTGAATTTATAGTAAGAGGATACATTTTTGACGTTTATGGATTTTATATTGAGTACTTTGAAGTCCTTAAATAAGTCCTTCGTGGGGTGAATATAGTTTACTTTGTAAATAGTCCGCATTATCAATTTTTAAAGCTTTAATTAATGGCTCTAATATCATTTTAGAGCATCCTCCCCAGACTACTATACCGTAGGAAATAATTGATTGACATAAGGAAAAGTATACTGTTCTTAGTGTATTTTTATTTAGAATATTTCGTAACGACCTGAAGACATATGCCAGTTTCCGTGTACGGTTTGCAACATTTATTACATTATCTTCCCACCGTAATTTGTTATCAATTATTACACCCAAATGCCCGGTTCATGGGGTGAGGTTTGTCTAGGTCTTGGAGGCGGATGACCAGGACATACTGAACCCCAGATTCCTACCCACCCCTTAAACCCTTTTCCTTCCCAAAACTCTCCTCTCCTTCCTTTCCTTAAAAAAACCCTCCACACAGCATCCCCAAAGATGACATAGGCCCTGAGGGAAATAATTTTCCTCAGGGCCTCCTGTGTGGAGCTCATGTAAAAAAAAAAAAAAATTAATTGAATCTACTCGTTCCAGTCGATTGCATAGACAACTAGAGATATCTATACAATTATGTATTTTTAGTGCATTATTAATTAAGGGTTGACTTGGAATATTAAGACTAAACGTTAGATATTTCGTTTTAGTTATGTTTAACGTGAGTAGATTATTATCCAACCACTGTTTAATAATTTGCAATAATAGATTCGCTTTATGAAATGCTTCTTCCCATGTCTTACTTTTTAGTACTAGAGCGGTATCATCGGCAAAAGTGATTGTATTGCCATCAATAGATAGTTTACATAAGTCGTTGATATAGATAAAATAAAATATGATAAAAATTTTTCATTCTTCTTTTTTAACATAACATTTCAAAGCTCATAACCGAAAATAGCGATTTAAAACTAGTTATATTGAAACAGAAAAAAATGAAAATTTCATTCCGCCAGAGCTTACAATTCAAGTGTTTTTTCTGCTTTAGATGCATCAGGCAAATCTTCAGATTTTCTGCTCATTTATTTGCTGAGACATTTTACATTACATACCTATATTTCAAAATTATGGATATATTTAATTACAATAATTACGTTTGACTTTTTTGCACATTCGACCACGCTTTCTTCGGCCTTAATAATAATAATATTTGGATGATTTATATAGCACCGTTTTTGTGAAAAATCACCTCAAGGGCGCTGTACAAACTTATAATACATTTCTAAAATCTAGAAAAACTACAAACAATTAAAAACAACTTATGGCTAAAAATTGCATACATACACCGGTTCACTGATCACCCATACGAAAATATATGTATACAATGTTTTGACCATTGAACGCGATGCTGCCTAAAAATGACTGAATACAAGACCATACTTACCTGGGAGGTCGCTTGAAATTAATACTGTATATTGTCTATTTAAAGAAATTTAGATAGATTTTCGTTATTTGTTTTTGGGGTGTTATGCGTGTTGCGCTACCTCCTTCTTTAGCCAAATTTAGATGGAGTTCGCACGCAGAGGACATAATTGTGAACACGTGTTATTTAATCCTGAAAAATATTTTAATATTAATATGTAATATATTCTTTAATTAGTGTATTTTGGAAAGTAAAAGCAACATTTTATTGGTGGGTGGTGCAGTAGTACTAGATTTGATCTTCCTAAATGTGATTCGTCAAGAGACAGATTGATGTGTTAAGACTTGGGTAATTGTAATTCAGTAAGCCTCGAGTAAAAGTTCTTCCTCCAAGACTTTAAAGCGCCATTTTAAAAGACTTTTGCACTATTGCGTCATCTTTCTTTTATTCTCAGAAGATAGTCCAGAAGAGAAGATATATCTAAACGCCAGTATTTTTCAAACCCTCCCACGAGCGATAAAGTTAAACCCTGGCTCCATCACCCGTGGGTATTTAAACGCTTGCTCTCACTCCAACAGACGAGACTGAAAACATTTTTGTTCTAATATTACAATATTAATAATGTTCCTGCATATATTCTGTGTGAAGTGTGATCTGCCGGAATTGGAAAATTTATCGTTTGTATGCGAATAGCAAAAACGGCAGAACGGATACTGTATCTCCGGTGTATTTGGTGTTCTCGAGCAGTAACATGATGCCATAATAACTAGCTGCACGGCGGTTATTGTATTAGGTTTAACTTCCATAAAGTTTGCTCTAACGTGAAATGAATTTGGACACTGTAACGCTGTCCGAAACGTTGGCTAAAGAAGGAGGAATCGCAACACGGCATAACACCCTAAATAAAATCACGATAACTTTGAGGACTGTTTTAGAAAATCGAGGCAACCTAAAAATGTTGAAAATATGAATATTTCTAAGTATTTTTTATACATTAGCTCCACACAGGAGGCCCTGAGAAAAAATAATCCTTCACGACCTATGTCATCCTAGGTGATGCAGTCTAGAGGAACTTTTGAGAAAGGAAGGAAAGGAAGTTCTGGGAAGGAAAAAGGTGTGAGGGGTGGGTAGGTATCTGAGGGTCAATGTGTCCAGTAGTGACGGACGTCTGAATCCCTCTGCCACTGCAGTGCAATGCGATGGGTGGAGAGAGTCAGCTGGAGAGATCTAGGTTAGGTCTCCCTCAACCAGTATCCCAATCCAGCCACGCAATAGGTGGGCAAACGCATTCGCCGCCAGCACCTAGACAAACCTCACCCCGTGGACCCGGGCACCCCTGCTAGGTCATCAAACGTAGCGAGCCACTTGGGTTACCTATGGCAGAGGTTTTGGTTATCCAATAAATGGTTCACAGGGCTGCGGTACCCATAACCGCCTCCCAAATTGAAAGGATGGGTCGTTTAAAAAAAATTGAAGAATTCATAAAAATTTAAGTTATTTTTCACGTTCTGTGAAAGTTCTACATATTTAAGTTCTGTTATTTTATCATTTAAATGAATGACAATTTTTTTGCACTTTTTTCACCCAAACCAATTTTATTCTAACCTTTTCGTCTTCCCCTCGGTATTTTTCTGAAACGGACGAGGTTCTTAATGGTAAAGCGACAATTAGCGGTCTAAATTTGGAAAGTTAAGTTGTCTCTGAAAAAACAGTCGCAAGAAAGAAGTCGGACGTTCTTAGAATTCAATCTCTGGCAAATAGTGAAATAAAACCAACGCGGAATGTGGTCTCCGCAATCTGGCTGAGGTCGGGTGGACCACCGAGAGACCCGGTGTCTGGTGTTGGAGCTCATTGTGTGAGGAGGAGGTATATCGGAGAAACGAGAGAAAATAATACCGACGCGATGTCACTGGCACTCTGCTTTTAAGAGAGTGGTCCTTTAAAGCAGTGCCTTTTAAACTATTTTTAAAATATTATCATCAAAAAATTCTGAAAATAATTTGTTCTACCTTACATTTTTTGTTATTTTCACCTATGGAACTTTTCTTATTATGTATCGCAATGCTATTATTTTTACACATTTATTTATTAATTAACGCCCTTTTTCGGGGCTTTTACGTATGAATAGTAAGAAATATACAGTATTTATTCTACATAACTGAACTGCCTCTACTCCTCATAACTCATAACTGACTATCAATTAAATCATTTAGAATTTTATGTGAAAATTCTTCCGGCTGACAATTTGAGCATATTTATATCATTTAAAATAGTGTTGTAGTTCAACATAATTGCTGGACATGACGGCAGTTTCACCCCCGAGTGCATTATTAATGTGTGGTTTTGCCACATACAGTTATCTATTTATCTAATACTCTAGTAATCGATAAAAAAACATTAACAAATCTATTATTAACCCAATATTTACCTCCCATTTAACCAACATTTACGTACATTTCATCCGAGAACGTTCTTGCAGGCTTTTAATAAATCACTTCTTCTAATAGTGCAAAATATTTTGTGGTAACATTTTAAATTCAAATTAATAGATAACTTTGTATTAACCACTTAATTATTTACAAAAACCGACATGTTTCGTCAGCAAAGCTGACTTCTTCAGGGTTTTGACAGAACTAATTTTAAAAATAGACATACATACATTTTTCTCTATTACCTATGTATGTCTATTTTTAAAATTCGTTCTGTCAAAACCCTGAAGAAGTCAGCTTTGCTGACGAAACATGTCGGTTTTGTAAATAATTAAGTGGTTAATACAAAGTTATCTATTAATTTGAATTTTAATATTTAAATATATTAATTAGAAAATACACAGATTTAGAATTAGAAAATACACAGATTTAGGAAATGAGATTAAAAGAATTTGGCATTCTCGGACTATAAAAATATTACCATTTGTTATTTCGGCTACTGGCATTATACCTAGGTCTCTAATTCAAAATTTAGGCGTATTAGATTTGTCAAAGAATTTATATATAAAAATGCAAAAATCGGTCATTTTAAATACATGTAGGATTACAAAAGATTTTTTAAATATTTATATTGAGGGATCAGTAGGATTTATAGGTTCAATTAGGAATTCCACAGAGCCGAACCCTCTGATATGAAAATATCTGGAGTCGGTGAATTATTTTCCCATCTGGTCTCTGGTAGGTTGACATGTTGTTCTTGTATTGTTTTGTAATTATAATACTTATATAGTGCAATTGCATAACGTGGATTGACCAGATGATCATTTGGGAAGTGTGTGAAAGGGTTTAGTTTTTCCTGTGGGGAAAATTAAACCCGGACATTTAAATCTGGTCTGTAAACATACATGTTTAATAATGTGTACCTAATTAAATATACGTGACCGACCATGCAACATTGTGAGTTTAGCTAAAGTAAGTAGTCTAAACCATGGAACTATGATTCTATCCATACTCTTAGGTCTAAACGGTTTTCAATGGTAAAAATAAGGATTCCACGATAGTAGATCCCCTGACAGTTGCCCCCCCCCCGGCATACTTATGTGCAATATGTTGTCAGTTCAGGAAAAATACGATATACCTACTTACCCAAAAAAATAACTTTTCCCCGAAGGGGCGTGCAGACGAGATGTTCAGCCGAATAACAAAAGTATGAAACATATTTTCATTCAAATGCATTAAGGATAAAATTACTTGTCTATATACTATATGCTTCGATCAAGGAGAGTATACTTGGTCTAGGACTGTATGTGTATATACCAGCTTGTAAGTGACAACAACTAGAGAAACCGACAACACTGTGAATAGAATTGTGATATCTGTACCAATTTATTATTAAAGGTATTTTTGAAGTCGATTTTAGGTTTGAATTTGGTAAATAGTGCACAAAAAGATATTATTTTTTACTGATTATACATCGGGTGCCCAACTGCTGAGAGATCATTTGTCGGGTCACTAAAAATAAGATAATCCAAACAGAAATACACAAAAATTTTAATTTATTTTACAATCATTGAAAAATATGTTGATGAAAATTATTCATGACGAGCGATTTGACCCCTCGTACTCCCACGTATTAATTTAACAACCGATATTTGCGAGTTGTTGAGAGAGTCAGTCGTCCAAATTTGTTTTAAATTATTTCCCAAACTAGGTACTGAATTGTTTGCAACACCAACCACAAGTTTTAACAAATCTTTTTTATTTTAACTTTATGAGTAAAACCTCAAATTGTAATATTTAAATAAATGAAGACCTCTTGCAAGAGGTCCTTGGTTCGAGTCCCAGAGGTCCTGGGTTCGAGTCCCAGAGGTGTCAATATGTTTTTCTGATTTTTCTGTTTCCAGATTTTCGATTGAGTTTCGCTTATATTGTCTTCATTTATTTAAATATTACAATTTGAGGTTTTACTCATAAAGTTAAAATAAAAAAAATAAAATATTCATCCTAGACTTGCAGAAAAATCGATAGATGTCGCATATTAAAATAAAATGGATTAAGATTTATCCAGATACTATCTAGAGAGCATTTAGTTCGGGTTTGAATCTTGCAATCATACATAAAGATAGTTGCCAATAATATATGCGTTAAAGAAGATGAAGATAATGTAGGTGGTTCTTAGTCGAAGTATGGTACAGTTAAACATGACCGAATTTCATATCGACACCGTGGCGCCCGGAAAGCAAGAGGTCCTGGGTTCGAGTCCCAGAGGTGTCAATATGTTTTTCTGATTTTTCTGTTTCCAGATTTTCGATTGAGTTTCGCTTATATTGTCTTCATTTATTTAAATTTAACAAATCTCTTCATAAACGCGCGAACGCGAATGCAGCGTAAAGGGGTGTTCTTGTACTTACTTTAGCTGCTGGTACGATACAATGGCGTTATTTTCTTTCCCGTATGTAAAGAGTTTGTTATTAAACACTATTTAGTAATAATTCATGCAAATATTGTGCACGAAAGTAGGTCACATATCTTTTACTTGTATTTCTCAATAGGTATTCTCATACAGTATATTATATAATAATCATTATTGTTTCTTTATCATAACGCACATTCATATTGGTTTGGCTCACACATCGCTAAACCCGTGGTATGGCGGAATAATAAGAAAATAAATTTCTGCATTTCGTTAATTACGGAATGAGCGCACCTAAACGCGTATACATAAATATGCTCTCGAATTATAACGTCTCCACTCTGTCTAACCGGCGAACATACCTTGACCTTATGACCCTGTATAAAATCTTCACTGTTTTGACTTTTCAAACTAATAAAATTCAAAATACCAACCAAAATAACAAGACTTAACGACTTGGTCCACATTAGACGTGGGCAAAATTGAATGACTGAATTAAATGAATAAATTCAATCTTGTAACACACTCGATCTGATTCTCATTTTCAAAAGGAATTAAATCTTTATTCCTTACCCTTGGCCTTGCATCTTACGATTTTTTAACAGCACCATATTTATTTTTATTTCGATTAATTTATTTTACAGTTAAATATTTCATGTTATATTGAGGTAAGAAAATAATAATGTACTCTATAAATATTGTAGTGTTTCGTAGGGATTAAATTAAATATTATTCTGGATATTTGTTGCGCGGATAGGTACACCTACTACAGGCGATGCGCGCCGCGAAATTGCCTATCACGTGTGATGAGTAGTATCCCGCGCAGTAAATCTTATACCTACAAAAAACCCCGTAGGCCAGAGTCCCCGTCCCCAATCCAAATGACAAAGCCGCCAACAGACAAGCGAGTCAGCCAAGATCCAAATAATTCTGAGCTCCGAGAGTCGCGTCTGTTTCACAGTTGTCCCGCCAGTCCCGTCAGTCATAGTCACGGAAGAATCGTTCCTCCGTGGTCATAGTCAATCCGCAACCCCAATCTCTGTTTCACTTATTCAAGGAATCAAAACATTTATTTCTTATTCATTTGTGACGTCGTAGTCCCACGGGTCCCGGTGGGTCCCGGGTCCCACGTGTCGAGTCGATCCGGCCGGTCCGCGGAATGCAAGTTATTCAAGTCACAGCAAGACAAAAGACACTTATTAGTCAGAAGTTCCTAATTCATTTCTTGATGCCCGCCGAGAATCGGTTCGTCGTTAGTCCCCGCGCGGCCAAGCCGTCATCTTAGGGTGAAACTTCCCACTTCGGATTCTGAACGTTAATAAAAATCTAAAAGCGAAAGTTAATCCTATGTTTTTTCTCCCTCACACGTGCGTAAATTGTGATACAATGCTTGTAGAAACAAAACGATGTATATCTATATTATTATTATTTTTTTATGGTATCTGTCTCTGTCTACTCTAGCCGTAAACAATACATCAGTCGCTATCGAACCGTGATACTGATAAATGATAATCGAGCGGTTTGTTCCTTTATATTTTGGCAACAAATTATATGACGCGTGTCGCCAGGGCTTTTAATTAGATTTTATTCAGCGCGTGGTATTAACTTCACCATTGAGGTAGGTGCATTTAAAATATATATATATATATTTGAGTGAAGCTTATTCCAGGTGACCGGTCCGGATATACCTATGAAAGCGCGATAATAGTATGGCTTTTATGTGAATTCCGCCCAAGTCCCGTCTGGAGCTAATGAAACTATGGAATCCCCAATTGGGATATTTTGCGAGGCTAAAGGTAGTGGGAAGTTTAGATCACGTGAAGTGAAACAATTTTAAGATTAATAAATAAATAAAAATTAGTAAAACCTTAGGGGTTAACCACAAAAACTGTTTAATTTTAAGATTTAATTGATAGCCTAATATAAACACATTTTTCTTGTCAAAAATTTGTCTTTTGGGCAAAATAATATCTAAGTACACATTGAAATATTTCATTAACCTCGTCGCGCGTCGTTTTTAGTACCTACGATTTTTCAGAACAACATAATTTACCCTAAGAAGAGTGCTTTGCGTAGTAAAAACTTCTTTATCACCGTTGTGATTTGAAACTCGATGAAACGAAAAATAACGACACTAAAAAGAGCAAACACACAAAAGGCTTCGTAGCCTCATAAAATATAAGCGAGGGTTTTTTTTTTTTTTTTTTTTTTTTTTTTTTTTTTTTTTTTTTTTTTTTTTTTTTTTTTTTTTTTTTTTTTTTTTTTTTTTTTTTTTTTTTTTTTTTTTTTTTGGAATTAAAGGAATGAATAAAATGAATCAATTCAAAAGGCCGAGGGAATCACAATGAATCGATTCACTCCTGGGAATGAGTCTGCCCATGTCTAGTCCACATCAGCCGGATGCGTACAAATGCGTACAAAGGGATCCAATCAGATTAATGTGCGAATCGTTTAATCATAACGGAGTACTTTTGGTAGAAAATGGAAAGCTGTTTTCCTACAAAGTACAACAACTTAGACATAATAATTGTTTTTGTGTTTAATTCGTAGAATTCCATTTAATTAACAAAAAAAAAGTTTAATAATGTTATTATTAAGTATTTTAGTTTTTATATGAGGTATCCATACCGTCTCCCAAATGTTCGTAATACAACATAATTTAGTGTCACTGTCATTTGTGATGTTTTTTTTTATCGTGGGCACGTTGCATTATTATAATTACAGATTTGTATTAAATAGAATTAGTTTTTTTTTTAAATAAAATTATCACCGTCTACAATTTAAAATGTGTCCTAAATGAAATGGTGATTTTTAGATAAGCACTCTCTATTTTTCAACACTAAGAAAAGGGGCCATTCTTTGCACCTTTATAACACATAACTAATTTTATTGGGCTTCTCTACTTCACTGTTGTGAAAACTGTTTTTCACCGTATTACCTATTTATAAAAGTGCAACGAGGGACTAGATTGCACCCGCACCTGCTTTGTAAACGGCGTTCTAAAAAATAATAGCTCAGTTCGTTCCCCCTAGCCTTACCGAGAGAATCCTCTGTCTAGGACTCTAGTGTCTAGGGTCCTGCCTCCGAGAGCTCCGGTACAACCTCCCTTTCTGTCATACACGTCGCTTTCCAGAAAGAGGGAGAGGTTACAAAGAAACTATCAAAGTTACGCCATTACTACTTCTCTTTCTCTTTCATGCGTCGTTTATGAGAAAGGGAGAGATGCTACAACGGAGCTATCAACGGTTATCCTTTAACTATACATAGTTATGTATTCTGGTTTAGTAGGGTCTGGCTACGGATTGGAATATTGCTAGAACAGGGTTAGTCACTTCTGAGAGACCATTTCCAGTGCATCACCAGTCCTGTAAGATGGTTTTTACACTCCTTAATGTGAAATTATTATCGCAAATGGGTTCACAGCGGTGAGGAGAGCGCGTGCTCCCGCCGTTTCACCCCTTTCAACATTCTTGACTCCTGAGATTTGATTTTAAAATGCCATACAGTTAAGGACTGCAATTACCCTTAAGCTGATCGGTGTATTTTTTGTAAATATTACAAACCTTTTTTCTTGCTCTTAATTTGAAATTTGTGTTTGATGTACCTACACATTGACGATGGCGATGTAAGCAAATCATTGAAAATGTTGGGATTCATTCACAGAATATCACCGCCATTCAAAAACCCCAATTTTTTTGTAACCTTATAATATAATTCATTAGTCAGAAGTAAAATTGAATATGGGAGTGTTATATGGAACCTACTTTATATGCAGATTCTGTTAATTCTGTACAAAAAAAATCCTAAGACTATACTTTCAAATGTGGATTAATCGCAAGCTTGAAACCACTCATTGTCTATGTCAAGCGTGCCCAACCTGTGGCCCAATTGGAAGTATTTTGCGGCCCAAAGTGAAGTTTTTAGTTATTCATACAAAATGACTCCCGATGCGGGTTTTGATATATTGCTTGAAAAGTACCATGCGCATGGCCGCAGTAGAAATGTATTTTCGCAATCAATTCCAACTAGTATATTTTTCCGCACATCGGACGATCGAATGCAACTAACCTGATTTTAATAAGTGAAGGGTGAGTGCCAGGTACACACACAGGCTCATGTGTAGTCAATTTATGTCTTCTAGCATTGATGATCGCGGTTTCATAAAAATGGCATTTTTGGAATTATCCCCCTAAATTCAGAAATATTTTTGTAAAAATACTATTCACAGTTCCTGAGAGACGTTGTTTAAGGAAGCGTAAAACATTTCATCTTGAGTTATTTAATAACAATTTGCCTATTTCGATCCAAAGTCTCGAATTTGTACTAGGGCCAGTCAATAAGTTATGCCTCCTATTTTTTTCTCCCATTGTCAAGTAATAAAAAATGCTATTACAGGGGTCGAAAACCGCACTATTGACGAATAATTTGTTACTTTTCAATATAACCTCCATCCATTTCCACACCTTTGGTCCATCTTTTAACAAGGGCATGTATCAAGTTTTGTAGAAAGCACGCTCATATCCAGAATACCATCGCCATAACTTTCCCAGCCGATCACACCGTTTTGATTTTTTTTTTGTCTTTGGTGAGTTTGTGTGATGCCATTCCATTGGCTGCCTCTTTGATACATGTTAAAAAAATTAACCCATTTTTCGTCTCCGGTCACAATTTTTTTCCAGAAACGGGCTGCAAGTGTTGTGAGGCCATTGTTTTTCTTGTTTCTTTATTCTGGCCGGTTAAGTTTCTTGGTACCCACCTTGCAAAACTTTTCTTGAAAAATCAGTTTTCGAATAATCGTCATCACACTGCCTTTACTGAGGGAAAGAATGCGACATCTATAAGTCATCTGGGGTCACCACACATTAGTGCAGTCGCTGCAATCAACGGCCTGCGCCGCTCCGCTTTTCCTCAGCCAGCGGTGTTTGTCCTTCAGCTTCGTTACAGTAACGAACCCATCATCTAGCAGTTCTGACGTCCGCTGTTGCATCATGGTACACATTTTTCAATTTTTCAATCTTTCATGAATGTGAATTTATGCGTTTCACCTTCTACAGTCAATAATTAATCGCAGAACGCTGTCTATTACGAACATAGATGTCGGCCATTTTGTAAGTGACTGCTGTGCTGCCACCTGTTGACGCAAAACGTTACTACTGCAGCAGATTGTAGAAGAAGATTTGAGGAATAGCACCAAATTCAAAATTTTCACTTAACTAACTTTATTTAAGTAGAAAAAAATAGGAGGCATTAATTGGCCCCAAGCTTTTCTCAGCCAATGTTTAAAAAAAATGATTTCACTATCGATCGTCCGGTTGTTTATTTATTCAGACATCTTCAAATACTAACCATAAATCAAATGTTAATTACACGTGTCTGTGTTTTACATATTAAATCTTATATATAAAAATCTGGTGTCGCGGTGTTTGAGCCGCACTCCTCCGAAACGGCTTGACCGATTTTTATGATTTTTTTATGTATATTTGGTAGGTATGAGAATAGGTTTTAAAGTATATTTCATACCGCTAGGTGATTAGGGTGTCCCTATCCAGAAAAAAAAACTATATTTTTGACATTTTTTTTTGTTTTTTTTTTTATTTGGCATCAAAAAATACCTGACTCCAAATTTTAACCCTCCCACGTCCACCTGAACATGAAGAAATTTAACCGTCTTTCGTAGTTCAAACAGATTGAAATTATTTTAGATTTTCACGGCCAAAAGTATTTTTGTTTTTTTTTTTTTTTTTTTGGGGTGTTATGCCGTTTTGCGCTACCTCCTCCTTTAGCCAACGTTTCGGACAGCGTTGCAGTGGCCATCATCAGGCCAGATGTGCCCAAAAACAAATAACAAAAAAAAAACAGATTGAAATTATTTATGCTATTAAATGACAGATGGCGCTTCGTCAACCTCATTGAACTTTCATCCACACACGCGCAAGACATTCACGAGAAGCGTCGCGTCATTTTGAAATTTCATTCGGCGTCGTGTTCTCGCGTGGGCAAACCATCGAGTTATTTGTGTTGGCTAAAGACGGACTGATAAAAAATATCGTACACTCAATTGCTCTGCTCTTCGAAATTTTCATTATTTCGTTTTCCTACTTTAGTTGGTGTTTTTTGTTTTTTTTTTGTTTTGTTTTGTTTTGTTTTGTTTGTTTTTTTTTTTTATCGGCGGTCATCGTCTACAGCGCTCAATTCCTCTTTCTGTCATAGATCCCATCCCCACACACTTACAATACATTCGTTATTTTTTATTTAACAACCAAAATATTCACTAGAAATAATTTATATGGCAGAACAACGTTTATCGGGTCAGCTAGTATGCTATAGAATAACACCTGGAGGCAGGTCGGTAACAGTCCAGTACATTGGTGTGATAATTTTAAATATCCTACTAATGACCCGAAATCCTATAGTTTGATTCACTAGTTCACTTCACTTCTGCATTCTGCTTGATTTGGTGGTATTTATGAGTAATCTGATTATTGTACCAGATAAGGGTGCACTTTTACATATAACTGCATACTCAACTCAAATTTCGATTAGTTAAAGATGTCTGCCTAAAGCATCTATAACTACTGGACGATCGATATGCAGATTCAATAGAAAACGTCTTTATTAAGGGATAAGTGCAAGAACGAGCATTAAAACAAACGTTTATGATGGGGGGGAAATGCCAATTTACCAACGCAGAGAACGCGTTTGTCGTATCTCGCGACTAAGCACAAAATGCCACAAAAGCAATGTTGCTGGTTCTTAGAAAAACCTTTCATCAAAATACCTCTTGAATTCTCCAACTTCCCACCTGATTATTCTTTATTTTATACTCGTATATGTTTTTTCCGGTAGATCCTTCGAGCGTTCGCTACGCCATTAGATTCATTAATGAATACATACAAATACTTTAAAAAAAGTGCATCGCGTGATTCTTTCAACTAGTGTCGCTATCATAGTATCGTGAACCGGAGCCATATTAAAAGCTTGTTTTTTCTGCACCGCTCAACAGTAAAGTGCATTGTTAGCGGGTGCTTTCATTCAGCACCTGTTCCCGCATGTTTAATTAGAATAATGAGTAGATCAGGTCATTTATCCCTTTAGAGTATTTCAATCGAACCGGTATCTCTGCGTGATTAACCGGTGCGCCGCAGGCGGAATGATTGCAGTGTGCCGGAGGTCTAACTGATTTCACACCCCGGCCGGTGCCGCATTACGAACGCTTGCGTTGTTCTGGAAAATATGGTTATGGAGGCTACACGCGTTTAAATATTCATTAGGAAGTTCAAGACCGTAGCGCTACTGTACGTTAGCTACACACATACATATTATAAGATGGTAGTCGGGAAATGGATTTTATTTTATTTGCTGCTTCCTCTTTTTCTGCTTACTTATTATTTGTTTATTTATTTGTAAGAAACAAACTGCTTATATTTTTCGTTATTTGTTTTTGGGGTGTTATGCCGTGTTACGCTACCTCCTTCTTTAGCCAACGTTTCGGACATCGTTGCAGTGTCCATCATCAGGGCAGATCCGGTAGATGTGTAATTTTTAGTCGTGAAGTGTGTGCTTATTTACTTCGAAGCGATACCGTATCGCCAGCACCACTAACTTTCACCAGTAAATAATCGTGACAAGCAGTGGCGTCATCGCCGTGGAACGGAATAGAAAGTTCATTAAAACGTGGTATTTATGCTAGCCAGGGGCAAGTCCGTTTGCGAGATGCCGACGGAAGTGGCTCCATCTCTTAATGAACGTTGGCTAAAGAAGGAGGTAGCGCAACACGGCATAATACCCCAAAAACAAATAACGAAAATGCTTTTGGCCGTGAAAATCTTAAAACTTATCTGCTTATATTTTAGTACAAATTCTGAATAATGGCCTGGACCTTTATAAGCCTGATACATTATTCTTAGCTTTCCAAAAGATTCGTCAAATTGTTGACTCGATTGTTTTAAAGACGAAGATGTGTTCTGTTCGCAGTATTTAATTAAAGCATCCATAATATTTCAAAGCGATCAAATTTTCAAACAAAAAACACTTGATTTTCCATTACTTCGTAACCCTTCGCCTTAAGACTTTGAATTTGTGGCCATTTCGTAGTTTAACATTTAAGCCGGCACATTGTTTAGTCACGGTACATGACACCAACTAGCGTGCCGCCAACTTACAATAATTTCAAACTTTACGCAAGACTTCAGGTAGTTACGCAATTTGGCGTAATAGGTTGAATTTCGGTAAAGGTTCCTCGGCTGCAAAGGGCCTGTTTAAATGGATGGTGTGCTCGTCAATATAGGACCCATGTAATAAACACGCGAGTATTAGTAGTTTGTAAAATAGGTAGTGTTGCGTGCTACGGGCGTAGCACCCACGTTCTGCCTCCAAAGCTAGCTCAGTTAGGTCGGCAGAACAGGTGAAACGCTCTGCAACAGGGTTGTAGGTAGCTAAAAATGGGGGTACATGGTTATAGTAACACTCTTCCTCATGTCTCGTCAAATGAAAGATTGTCTGGGATGGAACAACACTGTATTGGCGGTAATACACAATTACAACAAGGGGCAGTAATATTCAGATCAATTAACAATCACAGGTAAACAAGTATGCTTAGCTGAGTAAAACATCCTAAGCAAATCTCTCTCTTCGCCCTCCCGGGGGGTGTTTACAGATCGCGAGGTAAGAGGGGACACATTACAAAATGGAGGTAGCTTCGTTACTCACGGCCGCGCGGGGAAGGCGCCCAGGAGGTGGTGGCATGGTAGCTGAGTATGTCCATGCTCAGCAGGAAACTACAGTAGTCCATCGCCAGCAGGTGGCAACAGCAGCACCTTGCTGGCCAGCTCGCGCCCACAAAGCAGGTGGTCGCGTCCCTTTTCCGTTGGCGCCGAAAGTTCTAGAACAAACTCGACTCGACGCGCGGTAACAATTTGGGTATTGCCCGACACGGGTTACTGCGCTGGGAGCTAGCACGGGACTGCCGGCTACCGGCGGGGCAACCGCGGTGCGTATGGCGAGGGGGAAGAAGCGGTATGTAAGGGGGGACGGCGTGGTGGTTCGTTAGGGTGGCTTGGGTCCTGTATGTTGGCGACATAACAGTAGCTACGCCTCACTGGAATTCGCCGTATTGAATATTTTGTACAATGTTGTAGAGAACAAAACTACAAACCTTCCGTATAAGTTTGAATGGAAATAAATATTTGTTTAGCTAAATAGCCCAGTGCTTTGTCTTATCTACACTCGCCTGACATCAAAGATCTCCATCCCATTTGTATTTCGTAAGCACATTTTTGTATTGTAAATTTAAGGCTCGATTAGGCAAATATCTGAATGACGAAACACTCCTACAAGGCAATTCTTGTGTTATTTTTTATTCTATGGTTTGTACCTACCTTTATCGCCTACAGAAAAATAGAAAACATCCTCTTAACGTTTGCAAAAATCAACTGTTTGCGGCATAATTACACATCTTAAAAAAATCTTTCTTTATCGCACGTTATTAATCCCCTAGCGACTGTACGGTTGACATTTAAGAATCCGAGTACAACTCTGATGCCGCGCCATATGAAACCATCTGTGAATGTGAAGTTTGTGACTTAAGCTACTATCGTAATAGAACACAATTAAAGCGAGTAGCTAATAATGCCAAAAGATGGCGCCACTTGCGTTAACAGCTAGCATGAGGAACGTCAGCCCCCAAGCGTAAGTACTCTTGGATTTGCAATTTTATTAATCTCTCCAGTCTGGATACGGATGATACGTAGGACTTAGCTACTGTCATATCGCACGCCGCCCGCAGGGTCTAGCACCAAAAACCTGCGGTGCGGGTTTTTAACTGCCAGTTACAATTTATTAACCTTCATTAAAAAAATTCATTTATTCTATGGTTTGTACCTACCTTTATCGCCTACAGAAAAACAGAAAACTTCCTCTTAACGTTTGCAAAAATCAACTGTTTGCGGCATAATTACACATCTTAAAAAAATCTTTCTTTATCGGACGTTATTAATCCCCTAGCGACTGTACGGTTGACATTTAAGAATCCGAGTATAACTCTGATGCCGCGCCATATGAAACCACTGGAGGTTGCCCACCGCTTTCCCACGGCGTTCTAAGGAAACAGATGGTTTCCTCCTTCACCGTACACGTCAGGACTCTAATTTTTTATTTATAAAGAAGCTATTTTTTTATTAAAATGACTCTAGACCTCCAATGTCCGGGCATACATTGTTAGCAGGCAGTATGCGAGTGCGTACATGGTGTTAGTTATTTATTTCACAGTATCACGTCTCATCTCCGCCACTGGATATAGCTGAAAACAAAGTTTATTAATAGAAAAGAGGGAAAGTTACTAAAAAAAAAACATTATTATGATGAGATTGTACGACCTAACCAAAGCAACTGAGTTGCAGTCGTCCGGCAGTCCCGCCGAGGATAAGCGGAGCCATCAGTCCAGTCGCAAACGGGACTCGGTGTCCGCGCCCCTAAGCCGGCTTCCCAGTACGCCCTCGAAGAAAGTGTTGGAATTAAAGAGGGAAAGACCTGAAGCCCTAGAGATAAAAGTGAGCATCGGGTCACCGGAGGCAGGGCGGAAGGGCACCGGTCCGCAACGGTTGGTCTTCAGGCCCGCTCATGGCGACGGGGGAGGCGCGGGCGGGTTATGCAACCGCTGCCTTGGGAGTCATCTCCTCAGTTGATGCACGGTCATAGGTCTAGTCCACCCCCTTGATGGGGTGTAAGACAATACAAAATGATTAAATGGTAGTTCCGTTCCGGCTCCTTATGATCCGGCTCCTTACGATCCGGCTCCTTACTTATGCAAGTCCAGACACGCAAAACTTGATTTAAATATATCTTAGGTTTAGAAAAAAAGAATAAAATGAAAGTAGCAAGTGTAGTATATACGGGTAAGGTTATTAATAATATCAAGTTAAGAGAGAGAAAACAATGATTAAAAAGCAAGAAATAGAGACAAATTTTAGATGTTAAAGAGGCTGTTGAAGGTGATACCTAAGAAAGCATGATACATAAATACATGAATAAACAGTTTCAGTGCGAAATAATAAAAATCCGGGCAATAGTAGTAGTAGAATTATAATAAAAGGGTGACCATGGATTCCAGATGAAACCATCTGTGAATGTGAAGTTTGTGACTTAAGCTCCTATCGTAATAGAACACAATTAAAGCGAGTAGCTTATAATGCCAAAAGATGGCGCCACTTGCGTTAACAGCTAGCATGAGGAACGTCAGCTGGCAAGCGTAAGTACTCTTGGATTTGCAATTTTATTAATCTCTCCAGTCTGGATACGGATGATACGTAGGACTTAGCTACCGTCATATCGCACGCCGCCCGCAGGGTCTAGCACCAAAAACCTGCGGTGCGGGTTTTTAACTGCCAGTTACAATTTATTAACCTTCATTAAAAAAATTCACTGGTTGATTGGTCCTTTATGGTCAATAGGAACTAATTATACTTTTTTTTATTGAAAAAATATATCGCACCAAGGACGCTTCACATAGCTATGAAATAATATAGAAGACCCTAATTTCCAAAAATAGTTATTCTTTTTTGTGTTTATTTAACGTTTTAAATCAACATTTACGTAAAGTTTTTTAAAAGCTTTTAAATTTGCCCTAATGTGGGTTTTTTACTTTTCACAGTCGATTTATCATTGTTTGCTCTATATTTTGACAGGTGAAATCGTCTTTTATTTTGATTTTTGCGTGGAAATGTTCGTATTAGAGGGACGACACGACGTGTTGGATAAACTGATTGATTAACTGTGCTTTGTTAACAAATATAATACAAAACTGATATTATGTCTCCTTTCGGTTTACGTCAAAATAGCTCCAAGAAGAAATAAATAAAACGAATTAAACGTTAGTTTATCAAATAAAAAATAATAATAAATAAATAAAATAAAATTGTCATGTGTTGAAAGTGTTTGTAATTTAGGGAACGTACCCATACTACGTGACCAACTTTTTGAAATTTTTAACCTCCCCCCCCCCCCCCCCCCCCCCGGTGACCAAAAACCTAAGCAACCCGCCGCTCATTTGTATGGAGCGTGACATTTTGAAGACCCCCCCCTAAACGTGTCACGTAGTATGGGTACGTTCCCTTAATTGAAAATGGTTGGTATATTTGTTGCAAATATTGATTGTTGTTAATTATTAATTACTGAACTAATTTGCATGATCGTGTAGTGATGCGCATGATCGAAGCATTCGAAATTCGAATTACGTTTTTCTGGTGATAGTGGCGATTACTTACAATGAATTGGAAGCATAGCTTCGGGTCCTACCAGCTGCGCCATTGTCATATCCTTGATTTACCAGGGTGAATTAATAATAGGTCCAGCTTCACTTTATAATATTCATATCACAACTCATAATGTAAGGCTTAAATATAAGAAATAAAACCGAACACTCACTCGTAATTTTAAAGTAGCAATGCTGGCTGCAGTTGACTGAAGGAACTAAATACGTAATCTGATAGATGATGATGACATCGATAGGCAAAGAAGAGCTCTCAGCGTAAAAGTAAACATGCTCAGCAGAAGATTACGCCTTTGCAGTAAAAAGGACGCTCTTCCTTTCCTTCTGCGCAACGCTGTATACGTGCGAACTCTGGGCAAACTACAAGAAGAGTAGTATAGAAAGACTCCGGGTTCAGTACAGCAACGCCTTCCGTATAATGTTTGGTCTCCCCAGATATTGCAGCGCTTCCCAGATGTTCACGGAGGGGCGAGTTCCCGGCTATGCAGCCCTTATTAGATCCAGGATGGCAGGAATGAGGGAAAGAATATGCAGCTCTGGAAATATCCTCGTCATGGAAGCCCGCCTCAGTCCATCATCCAGGATTGATGCACACTGGAGAAAAATACTGGCTCCTAATGCGGTCACAGAATCCTAAAAGCCAATCATTACTATTTTCTTTTATTATTACCTTTATGACATGTACAATCACATTCACCTGCTTTTCTTTTTTTTCTGTTTAAAATATTTTGTTTATGTATTATAACCCTTATGGAATGTGTGAGATTGCGCTATTCTCCCCACATACCGGAATAAACATTTATTATTATTATTAGAACGGGTACCCACACATTCGCTCTCTTATTCTTACATCCCGTCTTACTCTACCAAACTCACATATACTGCAATTAATTTGTTACATTTCAATAACTTTGGTATGGTGTTGCCTTAAAAGAAAAAAATAAGTTCCCAACTTATTTTATTCGTGATTTCTGGCGAGTAATAAATCTAAAAGAAATATTGGTCTCAGGTGACATATTTGATTTTTTTCATTTCATTATTTCACATATCGTCAGAGCCGAAGAACCGCCCCCCAAACTGACCCTAACTGTTCAATACGTCTGGATTTTTTAATGTTTTTGTTAAAAAAAGTCACCGGTGGCCAAAAATTGATACATTTTTTGCTCCATATAACCCGGGATCCACTGATTAAAGTAAGTCAGGTAAGTCTCTTCAGGTGATCCAATAGTTCAGGAAAAAGGTTGGAAAAGGTATTTCAGAATTGTTTTTTACAGGTTGATTTCGTAAAGGCCTGTAAAAAACATTAACTGGTTTTTTGCGCATTGTTTATTGTAATATTGAGGAAATTTATAATTGATTTCACGGAACCAAGCGACGTCTATTCCCCATCGACACGGAATGGGTGTGCCAAGTGCATGATTCTTACGCCGATGGCATAAGGCTTACTTTAAAAATCCAAATTCGTCTAGTGCCAGCCGTATTGATTGAAGTCGAAAATAACAACGAGACAATGCATATTTTATTTTATTATGTGAAGTTCGGGCGTAAATATCATTTTTTTGTGATTATTATAAATGTAACCTACATTGCCACATTTAACAGTAAAACCATATCCGAAAGGGGGTTTATAAGTAGGAGAGTTTGCGCTTGAGAGAGCTTTTTATTGACCTTATACTTTATTTTTTTCTAGGCTTATTAAAAGACTTATAAAAAATGACCGAATTTTTTAAAGGCCAAGATACTTTCTACACGCAATATTAAATTGAAGCATCTGTAAGCACTTCTAAGCGATAAAATTTTCAAAATAAATATACATGATTTTGTATGATTTTGCATTATTTTGCATGACTTCACCTTAAGTCAGGTAAGTCTCCTGAGACCAATACTTGCATATAAAGAAGTGTCTGAGGTGGGTTTGCTATTTTATACAAATCGACAGTAGTTTTATTCAGATATTGATGAAATTTTGCTCACTCGACCTTCATAACAGGAGGATGGTCATTGTCTACATGACATTTCGTCACCTCCATTCTCTTTTCCCATCTCTTAAAACAGAATAAAACCAGGGCAACGCTGGGTGCTTCAGCTAGCTACTTATAATAATAAATCATTCGGTTGATTTTTTAAACCTTTATTTCTCTGGTAATTAATTCGAATAAAATTTTATCTTATAAATTTATAATTATAATAATAATTCTATGTCGTTATTAACACCCCCTTTCCCAGCTGGGTGGTAGATTCATGTTTTCAACAATGCGCATCCTTGCCTTTCTATCTTCCTGTAATTCGAATTGTTTTTTAACTATCCGAAAATGACTATTTATTTGAAATGGATTATTTCCATCACTAGTGTCAGAGTGTGAATAATTTAGCGGCTACACACCACTTTTCCATGGATATTGCCTACAGCAGGGCGAGTTCAGCCATGTGATTGGTTTATTGTTACTAGTTTCAATTAATGAGGGAATTCAACAATAGTCCGTAACGGTTATTCGGCCTCTATTATCATCCTGTATTGTCTTACCGTTGTTTAATTACTTTGAATTAAATGCTGCTATATAGATTTATAGTAAATTTACTTCTAATTTGCCAGTCGCAAATATATTGCGAATCAATTTTGACTGTAGATATTCAATAATTTAGAATTTAATCAAAAAAATATTGCGTTTGAATGACACAACAATGGGGATGTGAACAGTGGACTTAAAAAGGTAATCTGACTCACTTTTACTTCATAAGCACGTTCTTGTTATGTTATTATCGATAGATCACTTGGCAATTCACACGCGGTAGAAAACTAAAATAGACCTTCAGAAAACTAAAGTAGACAAGAGTGGGGAGACTACGAAGAACTATTTTATCAATATGAAGGATGATTTTTTTCATATTTTTGTCGTAGAATTCCAGTGCACCCTTTCCTATACATTTGGTCATCTTATTAGTATTTTTTTCTTCGGTGTCGCTTTCTTTTGCCTGTTCATTTTGGAGTGGTATGAAGATTGGATATTGATTTTACAAAAATAAAAATGTTTTTTTTTTGATTTCGTAGGATTCGATCCTTGGTCCTCTGAATATCTGACCGCTGAGGTTCTTCAAGCGCTTTATACCGCTAGACCAAAAAAGACTGGAGGGACCGTGGATTTTTCGTATTATGTTGGAACTAAGTACTTGTGAAATTTAAAAAAATAAATTATTGCTATCTCAATCTCTCGCAGACTTAATCCTATAGATGTAGTGTTTGTCTCTTTTTTTAATATCGCTCGCATCCGTTTCATCGAGTTTCAACTCACATCGGTGCTAAATAAGTTTTCACTAAAAAAAAAACTGACAGATCAATTAGGAGATCATTGCATTAGTTCATTTAATAGACTGCTTGTTACTTGGGATTTATAGGTTATATTGTCAGATAGGGTAGGTTTTGAAAGTAGGTAGGATGAAGAAAGGCATGTTTATATACCTATACAGTTGCGTCAATACGCACTTTAGCATTACTTTTTCTGTTGATTTTTTTTTCTGACTGAAATCAACAATGCGTTGTGTTTGCGTATTAGTATGATTCATCAATACGCATTTCAAATTGCGCATGTCGATCTTTAACAATAGGCCACTTGCATTAAAAAAAATTCGGTTCACATTAAAAAAAATCCGGTTTAGGCAAATATTCTAAGATTTCTATTTATATATATATTTTTAATCGAAACCCTGGCGGTTTTTTGAAAATTTCAATCCGAAAAATCAGACCATTTTTTATAAACCGGAAAGACGGGACATAATTTTATAGGTGTGAAAAAACGATAATTACATAGCCGAAAATCATTTAAAAAAAAGAACGTTTTCCACAGGAAAATAACGAACCACACTAAAAATCCCATAAATATTTTTTTCCTTGATCTATCTAATTGATCATAAATCATTATAATGTTCAACGTCCATATTACTAAATCCAATGTAATAAATACACTTGTACTTGTAAATTATAATAACAATAAGAATATTATTAAATTTGATTTTGTTAAAATCAGCACCATTACCATTATACCTCCAAAACAGGTACAGACAGCATAAAATGTACGGGGTTCTCTTCATAACATCTGTCAAAAAGTCAAACCAAATGATAAGTTCGCAGAGAACAAACAATAAATCTAGTGAATGTAAAATGTCAAATTCAAAAATTCGCCTAAAATCAAAGTGTTGCCATATAAAAAAAAAATCAGTGTGGAATTTTACAAAATTAATAGGAACATTTGCGGAGACGGGACATTTTCATGTAGTGACGTAACGAGCCCAAATAATGGATTTATTTATTTAAAAAAAAAACTGTGCATTTCTAAAATATTTTACTAATATTTTCGTAATCTTAGTAAAAAAATCTATCCACACGATTTTTTCCAAGTCGTTATGAAATCGATGCAAGTGGCCTATTGTTTCTGTTTATCAGTAGTAACCGAAACAGGAATACCCTTGTGAGATTTGCAGCTTATGTTTTTATGTGTTACATTATTTTTTTAATAAATAAATAATAATGAATGTAATTTACTTAAGACGTTTCGGTTTACACGCCAAACTTTGCTGATTTATTTTATGTCTACTAAACCAGCCGTCAATATTTGTACAGCAGTAAATTATAGTTAAGACTTCTGAAACGTGTTTATTTTATATTCAAGTGAGTCCATTTTCTTTTCAAAGGAAAACTGTTTTTTCCGTCCATAAATTAACACATTTCTTTTATAAAGTAGCCCAGTATTTATTTTTCTTCTTCTTTTCTTGGGCTATTTAAAGCTTTACAACATCTAAGCTCTAAGGACTGAACTTCCCTTGAACCAATATACTGAAAACCGGGGTTACTTTAAATCACTTATTTGAAATTTGTATTAAAACTTTTTTTAAAGTTTTTTAGTAGTTAGTATTATTTAATTTTAGGTATATAACATTAGAAAAATCATACCTTCGAATTTTAACATGGAAACATAAAAACTTATAGTGCTATATAGCCAATGAATTAACCTGTATTTTTCCGTTTATCTTATATTTGTAGGATTTATAAAAAAATCGCAAAGTTTATAACCACGTGAATCCTGCGTGTTTGCTACTTTTAAACTGCCGTGAAGAGTACTTATTCGAGTCAACATAGAATATGTTCGATTTCTGTATGTTCTCTGTGGTGTACTTGATAATGAAAGGTGCATATCTATGGAAAAAAAGACTTAATTTTAACCGTAAACAGCTGATCAAAATTTCGTCGTGAAAAAAATATTTCAAAAAATTATTTTTAACATCGTTCTAAAATAGTCTACGAAGTTCGGATTTGCGACATCTATGGTCATTATAGATGTAACATTTCAATAGCTTCGTTTTTAAATAATTGGCTGGCCATGGACATGTTTTAAATAATTACAATAAATGTTTTACGAATGGAAGGAAATGCGTTCCAATTGTGGACCGTTATCAATCGCAGAAAAATAATAGTGGTTCATTTTTCGACCATAATCGCTCCAGTGGTTAAATTATTGAATACTGCAAATTGACGCATTGTAATGCCATAAACAAAATATTTTAGGTACCTCTAATAGTCATTATTAGTTCTTCATTATGAAAAGTTCTCCCATAAGATGCAAAGTAGCCACTGTTTGCGGTACGAAAATATAAGTGTTAAGAAAAGTTTAATCTGTTTGCCACGCTCAAGTAGTGTTCAGAGAGATTAAAGTTACTTTTGTGTTAAATTTATATAAATAAGGTCTATAAATTCGTTGTAAAGTGCCCTCTAGGTGAATTTTCTCGAAAAACGACGCATAAAAAATAGTATCTACAATTTATTTGTGAGTAGTTAGCCCACCAGAGTCCCAAATGTTTCCAACCGTCTAGAGCCAGTGAGACTACGGTACCTCCAATTTTGATATATTGTGAGTTTGAAGGTAGTGGGGAGGGGAAGGAGACATGAAAGAGGAAGGTGCAGAAGTACCTGGATATTCGGATCTGGTCATCAAACACTGTTGCATTACTAAAAGTATCTACCACTACGGAACTATGTATTATTATTTTTAATGATTTTTTTACATTAGCTCCACTTAGGGGAGGCCCCCTGCAAAATAATTTCCACCAGGGCCTGTGTTCTTAGGGGTTGCTCTGGAGACGTATGAATACATCCCTCCAACTGCGGTGCAAGGCGATAGTTCTGCTGGAGACGTAGGTCAAAAGGCCTCCCTCAACCGGTGGCTCTTGATCTGACTCGAACTACTTGAGGTGATAATAAAAGCGCAGTGAGCAGGCCAATGAGCGCAGACCTCGCGTCGTTTCCGTTTTATACCTCGACCAATAGGAGCCTTGATAGGAGTATCATGCTTCGCAGGTGCTGTACGCGTCATTTCCGTTTCATCCGAATTCCGAATCGCTAACGGGGCTAAGGAAGTTTCACTTCAAAATTACTTGTCGGACCCCAAGATTTGAACCTGCACCCCGGATTCGCAGCCCATGAACGTAACCACTCAACCACGGAGACCGACCATATAAGACAACGAATATAAGCCAGTTTGAAAATGGTCTTGTAAACCGAAACAGCTGTAACAAAAATATATACTAAAATTGCAGAATTTGATTTTCAAATTTAATTTTAAATATATTTAAAAAAAAATCTTATTTCTTTAAATTAAATTTTTTCTTGAGCCCTTTGTGAAAGGCCTTTAGCCGGCCCTTATCTCTCGCCTCTTGGGAACGATAACATTACAAAAAAATATTAGCGCCTGCTCAAACAGCCTTGGTATCCATTAATCACGCGCTGTTTGACTAACTGTCACAATACGGAACTTATCCAACACCTTATTTATTATGCATGTCATACAGTGCGTACACCTGTAGCTACCTGGCAACACTGGGACACATAAACTTCTCGATTACTCGGACTAATAACATGATTAAAAATATTAGTTTTTATTTTTAATTTTATGAACAAAGTTTTTTTTACTTGTTTTTCGACTATCACAGTAGGTTCTTGCCCGCTTTAATCCCGTCGAAATCTTTATCAATATTATTAAATAAAAAAACAAGAGTATGAAAACGTCACATAAATAGCCTAAATGATTGCATCAAATTATAGAATGACTTAATATCACAGCTATTCACTTTCAGAACAACCAGTTATTGTTTAATTGCCTGATGTAATATCCAATTATCTTTTAATTTCAAAGAGCGTATATAATTATATTTATCTCCTTTCATTGTTAAAATCCAGACAATTACACAGACAGTGACAACACGACACTGGTGGGTAATAAAAACTAGTTGGTAGTTTTCTGCAAACTTAATCATTGGCACTCCCTTACACAGATCGCGGACAAACATAGTTGGCAATTATTTTTGTCAAGCATCCTGGAGAGGTTTGAATGTATATAACTAATAAAATGAGATAATCTTACATCAATGTCATCATAAATGGCTTCAGACCTTTACGTTGTTACAGGTTAATATTTTATTCAATTACAATTCTGTCAACTAAGACTGTCGATAATAATAATAATATTTGGATGATTTATATAGAGCCGTCTTAGTGAAAAATCACCTCAAGGGCGCTGTATAAACTACATTTCTAAAATCTAAAAAACTACAAGCTAGATAAACAATTAACACACTTATGGCTAAAAATTGCATACACCGGTACATTGATCACCGATACGAAAATATATGTACAATTTTTTGACCAATGAACTCGATGCTGCCTAAAAATTAATGAAAACAGGGCCATACTTACCTGGGAGGTCGCTTGAAATTAACACTGTTTATTGTCTATTTAAAGAAATTCATATAGTGTTCGCACGCAGAGGACATAATTGTGAACACATGTTATTTAATCCTGAAAAATATTTTAAAATTAATATGTAATATGTTCTTTGATAAGTGTATTTTGGAAAGTATAGGCCAAAATAATTGTGTGACTGCATTACTAACTTGATAATGTACCCACGTTTGTGAATTCATTGACATAAAACGTTGACAAAAGGAACGTATAAAGTAAATTATGTATTTTATGAGCGGGAGATTTGGAGCTCAAATCCCGGTCGTAGTAATAAGAGAACGAAGTTTTTCGCGATGTTTTTTTTTTAATGAAATTTCTTTTCGGATGAAACGAAAATGACGCATTACAGCACCTGCAAAGCATCAAACTATGATGTCACTTTCCAAGGCTTTCCACGTTTCCTATTGGTTGACATATGAAACGGAAATGACGCTAGGTCTGCGCTCATTGGCCGGTTTTATTATGAACTCACTTTTAAGGCTCCTATTGGTTAAGATTGTTTTGGTAAAGTTTCGCTTCTATCGCGTGTAAACTGCACTCGATTTTTTTAAACTTATAATTAGATATTTTATATTGTTTGAATACTTTTATTGGCCTACTCATATTTTTTACAAGGACTTTGATAAATTTTTCATTATCTCATCTCATCACAGGTAAAATAGCATATTTATTCAAACTCGCGTTTTTCGGCCCATTTCGACTTGTGATCAAATTAGAATCAGATGACAACGTGACTGTTTTGCTTGAAAGCTGATAAATTTGATCAAAAGTAAAAACGGGCCAAGTGGGTGTTCAAAGGTCAAAATATGAAAAGGGTTTCTAATTAGACTCCAGAAAACATCACCCGGATAATCGAGTTTCTTTGGTACTGTCCACGAGGTTTAGATACCATTGTGGCCGCAGTGTATAGTTTAGTAAAAGTTATTCAGCCGACACTCCCTTGTTTGTTTTATTTTTAACCGGGAGTAAAGTCTGCTCACCGTTCAAACAGGGGGGCAACTGTGACACCCTATAATTCTATACCACATTGAACTTTTTATGATAACTTAATTGCCAGTAATTGATGGCATGGCGTGAAATACGTAAAACGTCCATTAAACAGAGTTCACTGTGTAAACAAAAGTAATAAAGATGTTAGCATCACAGTATATGCATTGATATTTTAACTAACTAACCATCACGCCGTTCCCCCGAAAGGTAGGCAAAGAGGATGGACCGCCACACAACCCTATCCTGGCATACGCTCCTTGCTTCATTCACATCCATACACTGCCTCATGGGTACATACCGTTCTATTATTCTGTCTGGACATATCCCGACTCAAGAATATAATTTAGTTTTTTAATCTTCCTCCCCAGTGTCTAACTAAAATTAGTGAACACCGCTAACTAGTGACCGACCGAAGGTTCGGTTTCGATTTCGGCAAGGTTCGGCGAAAAAATCTAGTTTCGGAATCAGTATCGGTTTCGGCAGAAAATCTGCCGAACCTTCGGCCGCATCGAAACTCTACGATCGCGAAGGCTAACTTCGGGTGAGTTGGTGGATCGTGTTTCACCCGCCATCATCAGCGAAATACTTAATTAATGAGGTCCTTCTTTTATAACGTGAGTGTTGATTATTGACACATTTTTGTTCCAAGAAGTAGTTAACATGTTTTTTAATTTTTGTGTGTTATATGAAATATAATAAAATTATTATATAGCAGAAATATAATAAAATATGTTTTTTTCACATACTTCAATTATTGTTTTTTTTTTTTTTTTTTTTCATTTAACACGTGTAATAAGAACGTTGTGATTGTAACCTAAATTAAAATTAAAATACTCAATTAAAGAGTTCCTTCCTTTATAATGTAAGTTTTGATTGGCATTTTTTTATACGTTGGCGCCACACAGGAGGCCCCGAAGAAGATAATTTCCCTCGGGGCCTATGTCATGGGTCGAGGGCATTTTTAAGGAAGGGAAGGATATGAAGTTCTGGGAAGAAAAAAGGTATGAGGGATGGGTAGGAATCGGGGGTCAAGTGTGTCCGGGAATGACGGACGTATGAATTCATCTCTCCAACTGCGTACAACGCGATGGATCGAGAGAATTGGAAGCGTCAAAAGGCCTCCCTTAACCAGTCTCTCTCGATCCGGCCCGCCACGTAGCGGATGGGCAGACGCAACCGCCGCCAAGACCCGGATAAACCTCACCCCATGAACCCGGGTACCCCTGCTGAGTCACCAAACCTAGCGAACCACTTGGGGTTAATTAACAAAACCGTATTGCACTCATCCACCACTTATATGAAATGTGCGGAAAAAATGTACTGGTTGGAATTGATTGCAAAAATAAATTCCTAGTACGGCCATGCGCCTGGCACTTTTCAAGCAATAAATGAAAAACCCCATCGAGAGTCCTAGGTCTAAAAACAAAAAAATTCTATTTTCACAAATATGTGATAATTTTACCAGAACCGCTTGTACCAAAATCCAAAACATAGAAGCTTCATTTTGGACCGCAAAAAATCTTCGATTGGGCCGCAGGTTGGGCATGCCTGCTCTAGTCGTTATCAGACGGTCGTTACACCTATCAGCGTTCAATTTTTGCAAGGTTTCTTTTGTGTAAAATAAATACGAGTGTGAATTGGTTAAAAGACCACATCATGAATTCTCAGAAAATCTGGAATAAACAGAGTTTTATAAGATAAATGCTTCCATGTGAATTGCGAACATAAAATCGGCACTTCTGTGAAGATCGCGCAACGGCGGAAATACCTTGACGGAGAGCGGCCTTTGCGCATTACTCGCGCGGGCAATTTCCCGCATTCATTGGGAGATTGGACGCGCGATCCTCCTACTTGCTAATGGGTGAATCTATCCGCGGTGACAGGCCGCGTCTCGGGCGGGGCGGCCAGGGAACAAAGGTGCTCGTCTGGGTGCAGCGGAGATTCCCAAAGTTGCGGCGATGGCAATAAGAAGTGGATGAAAAAAAATTAAAAACACGGAATAAACTCTTCCGTGGAGTCCAGAGAGTGGTAAATTCTTGAAAATTAAATAAAAAAATAATCCAACAAAGATATGATATTGGTACTTCGTATTTGTTTAAGGCGAATGGGTTTAAGTAACATATTCTTTATAGTAAACATAACACCTACCATAGGCTGTAATCTTTTGCTCTGGATCGCTAAATGCGATTCTGTTTTACCAACCGTAACCTTATGACTGATTGGCTATGTTTTGTTTCCTCTGCGGGTAGATACTTCCTCCACCAATTGTTAGCGAAGACGACGAGTGATACACGATTGATCTATTGGAAAGCTACGACAATTAATATATGCATCATAATACGATTTTTTTTATTAAAATATAATTTCCATTATGGAATAAATGTTAAATTTAGACATATGAAATATTATGTATTTATTTAATGTTGCACAGTTTGAATCTTCTATTTTTCATCTTGAATGTCGTGGATAATCAATAACCTCCTCAAATTTTGCGGTGTTTGCTCTGAAACATGATCTACACTATCATACATTGTCGCATAAACTCCATACGAATAGCTTATGTTATAACCTTACAAAGGACAGAAATAACTTTTCAAATGCATATCATAGTAACAATGTCGCTTTATTCAACACAACTTCAATTAAAGGCTTGATCGTGACATTTGACTCGTCACTTAGCTTCAATAAACATGGAGATACAGTTTAAAAAAATGCATCGCAAATATTAGAATTAACCCTAAAATCACAAATTGTTTTAAAAGTGCAGAATTAACTTCAACGTTTTATAAATCAATTGTGCGAAGTATTCTCGAATATGCTTCCTCTATTTGGTTTTCCAATTATGTGATTCATAATAGAGAACTCCAGTCCAATTTTTTTATTTTTTTTTATGAATAAAGACCTTCAAACTTAAATAACTGTACTTTTATTTTTATTTTTATAGTTAGTTTTAATAGTTAAAATAATTGTCAAAGTTTTAATTTTTCAAGACCCCACGAAAAGCACCGTATCTATGGTGGATTGTGTGACTTCTTCACCCACCGATAGTTTATTTATTTTCAAGTTGTCATTTTGAATCAGTGATGTTATGTCTAGGGAAATTTCCCTAGATATAGGGGAGAAAAATATTTTTTAGGGAAAAGGGAAATCAGGACAAAATCTAGGGAAATTTCGAACTCTGGCAAATTTTTTATTACATATGACAATATTACTGGTATTATTTATATATTTTTTATATATATTTATATTTTTATATACGTGTATACATATATATTTTTTGGAATTCCCATGAATCTTAATTATTGTTCATGTACTTACATGCAATGTTATTTTTAACACTGACAACTCAAAATGATATTATGTATCTAAAAAGATAAATGGAACCTCTGAAAAAAATTTTTTTAAGTTCCGTTTTATCGGTGATTGCGGTTGATTTTTATTGTGCAAAGTGTTTTTTTTTATTTGGAATTCAGTGGTGAGTGTATTCGTACTTTTAAATTATTATTTCACGTAGCAAAAAGTGTTTTATTTGGAAAAGCACAGTATTATAAGTACATTTACCAAATTCCGATATCTTCCCAATTAATTAACATATAACAGGATTAGTGTTACACAATCAGGTGGCTACGTAGGTAATTGCGTAAATGTGAAGTTCTAGGGAAATTTCGCTTCGAAATCTTGGGAAATAATTTTTTTGGGCAGAACATCCCTCTTTGAATGAAGAATCCAGAAGAATTTTAATGGCGGAATGCTTTGAGATGACTTTTAGGTGTGAGGTGTGTTTTTTATTCAAGATTAACTGCTTTTAATATAGAAAAAAATTGGTATAATGTCCACATTTCACCGGTACTGTTATTGTATTTTAACAAAGTGCAATATAAAAACAATAAATCATCTTTTCTTTGCAAATACAAGTGACATCGTAAGCCTCGAATTTTGTGTTCAGGCGTGACTGTACATTGTTTTATGTATAACACATACAGAAACACTGGTATTTATAATATACTGATCATGACGATTGTGTAATAACTTGTATAAAAAGCCCTTTAAGTAAAAAACAATTCGAAATTACGACCGATGTATCGTAAACTAAATGTCAAATATGACCTATTTATGACTATGCTTAACCTCAAATATAGCCCTTTTACGTCATAATTTTAATTGTTGAGAGCCTAAATATTGTTTCCAATAAACACAATAACTATTATTTATCTAAATCTCTTTAACAGTATGAAAATAACCAAAAACACGAAATGTTGAATGGCGTGTGTGTCTTTCGTGGCGTAAGGCGTAAGATTTCAAATGTCAATACATCTTGATACACTTCGGTGAATTGGTTAGCAGGTTAACAGTGACGTCACCGTTAACCATTTCAGTAATTCCAACTTGACGCTGTATTTTGAGGAGAGGTTTAAAAATGCACTTTTTAATATTTTTTTAAAAACTCTGCGTTTAATATTATGAAATAAAACTTATATATTCAGAATCAGCGTTTATTGGTCTATATGAACATTTTTTTTTTAAAGCCATAATATTTTTCACTGGAGTTCCTTATTATAGAATCGAATCCATACAATGAAAATTAACCCATGTAATTGCTTATCGCGAAGGTTTATCTGATCACTTTGGAACGTATAATGACCGAATTTTGCACTATAAATTACATTCTCTGACAGTCTGACTTTCTGATTTAATGCTTCTACATAAATTATACATGCATCAGTTGATTAACCAAATATTTTATCTCATTTTAACATCAACACACCATCAAGAAATTCAACAAGAGGATGAAATACATGTCATTGTTTATATTAAAGCCTATCAAACAAATACAGAAAATTAAATGCTATACACCGCTCTAATAATGAAATAGACATTTTTAATGACCCATTTAAACACTTTAAAAAAATGTTTTACCATTAATCGTGCCAAGCTGATATTTTGATGAAGCCTTAAATAAATTTAAAGACAGATAATATTGTACCTACTAGATCAGTGGCAATCAGCACAGGTACCAATAATAAGCTGTCTGTGAACCTATTGTGTTCTACCTTTTACTAATTCTTGTTTGTCATTTACTTTTGCGTATTAAGTTAATTGTTTTTGTTACTATTTTTGTTATTACTATTTATTTATTTATATCTATATATTACAGTTTACACCTTATTGTTAACATTTTTACGTATGTAATATATTTTGAAAACATTTTTACATATTAATATTACATTTCATTATGTTGTGTGTTAGGTAGGTTTGAGAAGGTGAAACTGTTGGTTGGAATATTGTATGTTTCGTGAACACCTCACTAGGAGAACCTGTGCTGAGATGTTTACGTGTTTATGATTAAGTGTGACAGGTACAGGTATTTATGTGTTGTAGTAGAAAGTTAGTTTTTTTTCTTTTTTTTTACATTTTAATGGTAATTGTACATAGATTACTTAGAAGAAAAAAAAAATATATAAGGTATATATGTATATTATATGTACATATGAATAGTTGGTAAATTCTTGATAGACATTGTATTTAGACTATGTATTTAAATATCAAGTTTTTGGCATCACGCCTGTGGTTCCGCCACTTTTCATCCCGCGACAAAGTACCCCCCGACGATATACCCCCGACAAACTATCCCACGGACAAAACATCCTCCGACAAAATATCCTACAGACAAAACTTCCCCCAACAAAATATCTACTAAAACCTAACCTAACCTTACAAAAAATGATACAAAAATAATACAGACAACCTGTAAAAATGATAAATTACTGTTCAAAAATAGTAAAATGGGACAAAAAAAATTCAGACAACAAATAATAAAATGTATAATTATATTAGGTTAGGTTAGGTTAGGTTTTAGTAGATGTTTTGTTGGAGGATATTTTGTCCTTGGGATATTATGTTGAGGGATAGTTTGTCGCGGGATGAAAACGCACGGTACCATGCCTATCTTCTGTACTGAAATAAAATAAAATAACGTTTGGAGTTTCAACGCCCATTTTAAAGAAAGCGTACGAGATACATATTTTAACATAATATTCTTTCACGACTAAAGGTCTAAACGAAAATAATTTCGGTAATATCGTTTCACAGGTATTCCATGACATTTTCAATTATGCATATTATTAGTAAAATTTTGAATATTGTCAAAAGTGATTGAAATAAGTTTGGGAAACTCCGTTGAACATATTCCACAATGTGCAGTGCTCAGTGTATATTGGCTGGTACAATTACCGCATTACTGGTGTTCTCGCGGCCTGCGACTGCTCGCATTCATCTCAAGCTCGAGCCCTGCTATAACTAATGAAGAGTGCACCGGCCGTGGAGTGTTGGGTTTGATTTCGTTTTTTTCTTCATGTGCACTTAACCAGTTTTACGTAGGTATTATATATTATTCTTACTACAATTTGGGATAGGGTATGAGTACCGCCGCCCCGGTGACTATTTATTGGATAACCCTGCCATAGTGGTCAACCTAAGTGTTTCGCTACGCTTGGTGAGTTAGCAGGGGTGCCCGGGATCATGAGGTGAGGTTTGTCCGGCTCTTGGCAGTGGATACATCTGCCCACCAGTTGCGTGGTAGGCCGGATCGGAAGAAACTGGTTGAGTCAGACCATTTGACCTCTCTGAAGGATGTATTCATACGTTCATCACTCCTGGAGGCATTGACCCCCAGATTTCTACCCACCCCTCATATCTTTTTGCTTCCCAGAACTTTATCCCCAAAGATAATATATGAGAATTCATTCAAACGCATTGAAACAAAATCCTCCAACATTTTCGGCTTACTGTAGTGATAGTAGGAGATTTTCAAATATTGTTGGGTTATTCGTAACCCGGGAATGTTTGTGTTTCTTTTTAAATAAAAAAATATTAAAAAGAAAAAAAGTTTATAGAAAATTTTAGTTAGGTTAGTAGCTGGGTTGGAAAATGCGCAGGGTTCCCACCCAGGCCTCTCGGGAATGCTCGTCTCTCTTTAAAAAAATATATTGAAATATATTTGTATTCAGGAGACAAAATGGAATATTCCGTTACTTTTAAATTCAATTGCGTTACATCAGTCCGAGAGGTCAACCAGCGAAACAGGATTCCGATACGAGTAAATACGTAACTCACACATACACTGCATACCCCGTGCGAATGCCGTAATATGTCCACAATAATATTATACTCGTTATGTCCAGCCTTCATCGATAAGCGGTGTATAGAGATGGCCGGTGTCGGGTGACGACTGCCTACTGACCACTCGTTAAGTGTTTTTTAATCGAAGCAATGATGATAGCCTCTCTGTATGACAAAACTGTCTTCGCGCAGAGGTGGCGCGATTAATTTTGAGTGTTAATTAATTTTAGATTATTTAGTAATTGCATTGTTTTTTTTTTAAAATAAATTATTTGTCAAGTAAAACTTCTTTAGCTCCATCCATATGATAGGGAGAGAGAAAGAAAATGTGCGCGCGCACTATTCTCTCTTACTCCTACAGTGTGATACAGACAATAGACCAGCACTGTGTCTTAGATATACGAAATGTAACTGGCTATGAGAGAAAGAGAGAAAGAAAATGTGTGCTTGCACCTCTCTCTCTTGCCCCTACAGTAATATACGAAACGTAACTCTCTCTTTCTATCTTCACTGACTTATATCTCCCTCTCAACTACTGTTCGCCTCGCTTTTCGTAATGCTCTCGTCACGCATTCACCAGCTTACTCCCCAAGTCAAGTTAGTGCGTAAAAAAGTTTTACTTCAAAAATACGCATATAACTTAGAATTCAATAGCCGACAAGAAACATTGTTTAAAAAAATATTTGTGTAATTTATGAAGTTTTTGGCATTTGAACATAAATGTACACAATTCTTATTAGAACAACTCTTTTTTTATAACTTTTGAAGGATATTCCTGCTAGTCCCAGTGGCGACCATTATCTTTTTATTTTTATTTAGATTATCAATTATTAGTGTAATCTTCTTCTTCAATGATAAATTTATACTTCTGTCCGTCGATAACGTTTTTCGAAGTATCATTGTCATATATTTCCTCCATTGTATGTCTGTTCTTCACTATTACTTATTTTAAATTGTAAAAATATATGCTTTCTTTCAACAATCGACATTAAAATGCAGCTTGATTATTTTCCAATAATATTTGAACATCAAAAGACTTAATATTTCTATTTTTGATACTGACATTTTCGTGGTGAAGAGAATGGCCGTGATAGGCTGTAACCGATAACGGTCAAAAATAAAAAAATGGAAAAAAGTTTTTAATGTATTACAAATTGTTTCAATATATTGAAATATAACCGTGATTTCGTGGGTACAGATGTATTATTGTTATTATGGTCATCTAAATATTAAACACAATACGTAACCAAAATCACTTTTTTCTTTTACAAGATATATTTTTTTGATCTGTTGATAATTAGCAGTACAACTTCCTCTTTTTGCTGCTTATTCTTTTTTTTTTTTTTTTGTTGCTGTAATATTTTATATTTCATATATCAATCCAGTAATGTTGGCCTCACTGGTTGGCTTACCCGTGCTGAGGCCCCCATTTTATAATGTAAAAATTTATACATAATACATTTTGAAGAAAAAAAAAAGTAATGGTGACGAAAAAACACTTAAAAATTATTTTCATCTCAGTCTTTTTGTTACTGCGTGCTTTCACACTTTCACCCTTATATAAATTTTATTTTTTTAATTACTTTCATCTCTGTCTTTTTGTTACTGCGTGCTTTCATCTATGTAAATTATATCATTTTTCTTTTTTAATTATTTTCATCTCAGTCTTTTTGTTACTGCGTGCTTTTATCTATATTTGTTTTTTTGTTACTGCATGCTTTCATCTCTGTAGATTATGTCATTCATATGACTAAGACTTATGACACGAATCGTGTAATTTGTGATTTACCAATAATGTGTATATTTTTTATTATGTAATTTAGATCGCTGGGGACGCCACAGCTTTTACCAACTAAATCAGGTTTATCGATCCAAAACAATTTGGCTAATGAGTAAATATAATTTATTGTTGACGCTATTGGTGCTAGTATCCGGGCTTCTCGCCTTCCGGGCGAAATACAACTGTCGTGGAATTCGCTCGTGTTGAAGTTGATTAACGTTTATAGTAATAGACAATAATTAGCACCGAGTAATAAAGATGGTGATTGAATCATCAATAGCAATCAACTGTAGTTGGTTGATACAATTTGCACAGAAAAATGCGGGTCAACCAGTCAATTGGGGTGATTCAACAGATCTAATCTTCGTTTAAATTGATTAACCTTGCAGTATGACTGTCGGATTTTAAGTATTATAACTGTATTCAGTCTCGTTGGTGACATGCATCAATTCTTCACTGTCTTTCCATTTCTATTGTTCTTCTACCAGAGATTTTCACTTACGAAAACCATATACAAAACATTGACTACAATTACCTCCTGGATGAAATATCACTATTGAAACTTTCAGAAAGAAAAATAAGCACTGATTTAATACTATTACATAAAATACTGCATTACAAAATTGACTGTCCTGAATTACTTCAATTTATCAATATCCATGTTCCCAAAAAATCATGCCGACATTTATTACCCTTTTGCTTCAATAACACCAGGACACTAGCTTATCAAAATTCTCCGATTCCGAGACTTCACAGTCTCGGAAATAAATATTCTGATCTGGGCGATATATTTCATCTTAAAACTAATCGGTATAAATGTTGTATATTCTATTACTTTTATTCTAAGACACAAATAGACCTATGTACCTACCAAATAACTTGCTACTACTATGTTGTTTTGTATAATATTTTTAATTCAATTGTATGCGTGGGGATTCTTAGTTTCTGTTTACATTTTTATTTGTGTTTTCTGTTTTGTGTTTTGTAGCAACCGTTTTTGTCATTATCTTTATCTGCTATAAGCGATCAAGACAAGATTAGATCAAAGCTTTTGGCAAGAAGAGCCAAGAGACGAGAAGAATCGACAAGATCCAAGAAGAGGAAAGGAGAGACCAGAGCCTAGAAGAGACCAGGAGATCCAAGAGGAATCTAGAAGAGGCAAGGAGAGACAAGAAAAATCAAGAAGGGACAGAAGATCGAAGTAGGAGCAAGAAAAGCGAGAAAAGCCAGAACTGCCAGAAATAGAGAAGAAGATCGTAGAAGAGACGGGAACAAGCAAGAAAAGGAAGGCATAAAGAAAGGAAAAAAAAATAATGCTCAATCCATTCCTTTGTTCCTGCCCATCCTAAATTCCAATATTGGCTTATAAGGTTGCCATGTATACCGGTCGATTAAACTCCAATCACCTCCCTATCCTCAGATCCTCAGAGCACGTGTTCCTAGTCCTAATAAATCAGTGTCCCCTGGTGGACCGGTCTCACCGGGACAGGAGTGCTCCTGGCTGGGGTGGTACAATCGTATCGTATCGTGTTTATCTTTATTGCTTAAATTTGTAAGTATTTACTTTGATACAAATAGTTTGTAAAAATTGATAAGAAAAGCCCACTAGGGCGTGTAATAAATAAATAAATAAATATTGGTCACCTGCGTAATGTTATCCGAAGTAGGTACGGGGTCTTACCTTGTCATCGGTATTCTACCTATCTATGTTCATCCAAATAAACAATAATAAATAAATGAGTGATAATTAGTTTTATGATTATTGGTTTAAATTATTATGATGTAATTGACAGTTTTACTGATTTATTTTTACATTGACTCCACACAGGAGGCACTGAGGAAAATGATATCCCTCAGGGCCTGTGCCATATTTAGAGATGCTGTGTGGGGAGGGTCTTTGTGTAGAAAGGCAGGAGTGAACCTGGGTTTTTAAGTGACCCATGTTATAGGATGGAGGTAACACAGAGGCCGGCAAATTGTTCCACTACGTAGCTGTTCAACTCTAGCACGAGTCTTAGAAACGACTGGTTTGACTGACAAATGTCAAATGACTGACAAATGTCAAATGTGTAAAAATGTTGGGTGCGTGTTTGGCTTGTTTCCCCACTGTGCGCCAGTGCCGAAGGAATCAATGACGCTAGTTGGCTAGCATGATTCAATTTGGTAGACGGGAATGGGTACCGCCGCCTCGGTAACCATTATTGGATAACCAACACTTCTGTCATAGGTCACCCCAAGTGGTTCGCTGCGTTTGGTGATTTAGCAGGGGTGCCCGGGTTCATGGGTGAGGTTTGTCTAGGTCTTGGAGGATGACCAGGACACACTGAACCTCAGATTCCTACCCACTGCTTAAACCCTTTTCCTTCCCAAAACTCTCCTCTCCTTCCTTTCCTTAAAAAAAACCCTCCACACAGCATCCCCGAAGATGACATGGATCCTGAGGGAAATTATTTTCCTCAGGGACTCCTGTGTGGAGCTCATGTAAAAAAAAATATTGATTGTGTAGATGCTGTATCTACAGTGTAGATAATAGATTTATTCTTTGGATATTATCGGTACTACAACGTTTTTAAGTTACCTGTGCGAAATTTATTCAATACAACAACCCGAGCGGAGATAAGATTAACTTGCGGCTTTTGGCTTCTTTCTATATCGACATTTCATGCATTTTTGCACATTACCGTGAGCACTACCTAATTCTTACTGATATCATTTGATGTTGGTTTCTTCGGGACAACTCTGTGTTACAATTACATAATATGTATTTCTTAATCTAAATGACCTAGGTCCCTTTTAAACTGTGATCTACTGATAAGCTTCTCAGATGTTGCCCAATCTATTCATTTTATCTGATCAGCACTTTTGGCAACGATCTAAGTTATAGTATCCTTTGCTTTTAGAATTATAATTAACCGCCTTTTTACAAAATGAATAGACCCATTGTGCGCACTAAACAATCAGAATCAGTGATTATTTATTTGCTCTGAGCGTTTTTGGAACTGAATATTAAGTGTTTTTTTTTTCTTTGCAGGTAAGAAATGAATCATCCCACACGACGGCAAAGGCGTATCTCGCAATGTTGGTATGTCTCTCAGCATTTTTTGCTTTTTTAAATGCCTTTTCTATTGTCTTTCGTTTTATCTTAGGCTACAGTTTTTTCTTTGAATTTCCAGTCATGCGGATATTTTAATATCAATGCTTATATGTAACTTATATTTTATCTGCTCCATATCCTTCCGATATAACTAATATTTTGCTGTGATTTTGACATCTAGAGATATCATTTCCTCAATAAAAAAATATTTGTGATTATTTTATTATTTATTTTTTCCCAATAACACAGATTTGGCATGTTTGATGGAGTAGTAAAAATATATCCGGCTTGAAGAAAGATAAAAGTTTGTCTACGAAACTTAATAATTGTTCTGTTCGCTAAAAAAAAAACGCAATTGTGTGTTGTAGCGCATATTTCGTCTACGGGGGAATCGGAAACAGCTGTTGGCTCGGCCAGTCCTGGCGTCATGAAATTAGTAAAGCTTTTTCTCTGGAATTTCTATATAAAACTGTTTTTATCTGCGTCATTTCAATCATCAGCTTTAAAATGTTAATTAGTAGTAACACAAGTACATTCTTTACAGAGTACAGAGAGTTTTTGAAGGGTTTTGAAAACTCCAACGTTTTTTATTTTTTTGAAATGATGGCATACACAGCTCCGGGCCAAAAAAAACCCTTTCTCTTTCATCAAGAGTTTATGATAGGTATATGGTTGTTGAAAAAATGTTTCAGTTTTGTAGTTTACGGTTAATATTTAGTTTTTTTATGTGCGGTTCGTATGTTTTCGTCGTACCGGGCGAGGCAGTTTATGGACGCGTTATCATGGGTGGGAATTCCCGCATAAAATGTTTCCGCGAGACTTAAGATGTATTTTTTTTGATAGGGGGATTTCTGAATCTTTGTGGAGTGATACCCTTATCCATTTGGGAGCCTCCAGGGCTACGCGTATGGCTTTATTCTGGAATGTTTGAAGTTTTTCCAAATAAGACTCTGAAGCGTGGGCCCAGATGGGGCTTGCATTATTTTGGCCTTATCGTTGATTTGTAAATTAGGAGTTTATTTTTAATTGATGGTTTTTTTATTTCTTTTGCTTAGCATGGGGTAAAGGGCTACAAGGATTTTATTTGCTGAGGCTAGGGTTTCATTGATGTGAAGCCCAACGTTTATCCCATCAACATCGTTTGCCGTGGAACTTTAATATCGTGATTTTATATTAAAAGTACCTACATTGTCTAAGATTTGAAAACATTCTCAGGCAGATCATTGAACCTAAAATTTCAGAATTTTTTCCGCAGTTTCTTGCAGAGAAGAGTGCTGCAGGAATGCACTTGAAAATCTTAACAGGCACTCAGCGGAATGATGGATTCTAGGTAATGATTGAAACAATTCGCTCGCACGCATTTCCCCTAAAATTACTTTAATCAGAGTAATGGATTTTCTGAATAGGAACAACTAACTAGCACTATCTGTGGTTTCGCATTTTCCCCATGTGAAATAAACAACAGCGGAAGGGTGAAAATAACTGTATCGCTAATTGGCTTTTTTCAGAATAGTCTTGTGGGGAGTCATTAAAACAATTCGAGTCTGTCTGCAAAATTGTGAGTGGCTTCGTCGCGTACTGGTTAAGGTCTACATATATAATAATATCTGATTCGGAAGTGACGCTTGAGTGTTATCGAAGTGATATATTCCACGGCAGTTTTTTTAATATATGTATTTTTTTAAAGTGTTGAAAAACGTTGCTTTTAAATATGTACGTATAACATACCTAGATTCACACTGGTAAATTATTTCCTTTATTCGGATGTTAGAAATTTGAGATATTAATATTTGGATGATTTATATAGCGCCGTTTTTGTGAAAATAAATATTATAACTTTAGTCCTACTTTTAGTATCTAACACGGGCATTAGCCTAGTATGGTAGTCAAATAAAAAAAACGTAAAAATCATACTTTCAAGAAATATATGAAATAATAATAAAAAAAAAATTATAAATATTTTTGAAAATATTAACTTTGTGATGCTTTGCTGCTCCCGTCTGGAGCCAGTGAAACTATGGCATCCCCGATTGGGGTATGTTGTGAGGCTGAAGGTAGTTGGGAAGAGGAGGAGATGGGGAGAGGAAGGTGGGGAAGTGGGTCACCAAACACGGCTAAAACCATTTCAAGCAAAGTTTCGATTCTGATCGGTGGTCTTACACCAGTGCGATTACTGATAGTATCCTCCACTCTGGAACATGCCGCAAATATACTATATATTTTATTTTTAATTAATTAATTGTGCAATACCTCAAATAAATCAAATAAAATTTATTTGCGCACGCCGGGATTCTATCCCGTGACCTTCGGATTGCGAGTCAAAAGCCTTACCCCTCGACCACGAAGGCCGTCAGTGCTATGAATAATATTCGTGTTTATATCGATAATTAACTTCTTATTCAATTAAATTCTTTTAATATCGCATTGTTGTTGCATTATAAAAATAACTATTCAGTATTGACAGCTTACGAAACAAAAAAAAAATTCCACCTAAATAAAAGAACAAAGTTGTTAAAACTATGCCATTGGGAACTTGTTCACACACATTGCACATGAACATTCATGAAATTAAACAAAGCATTGGTCACGTAACACCTACATAATTGTTAATTGTACTTTAACACTGGTACTGACCTTTCCCATTGAATTCGTTATTATTTTTAACGAACAATGATGAATTAAAGTCGAGCTGTGTTGCATTTGTCAGCATTGTGACTTTTTTATTTAACATTTTCCGAAATCCGTCAAGGTTACGTTCATACATCATCAGTGCAGTTTGACGGCCGGCGTAGTCCAGTGGCAAGGCTCTTGACTCGCACTCCGAAGGTCGCGGGATCGAATCCCGGCGTGGCAAAAAAAAATTATTTGATTAATTTGTGTTATTTCACAATTCATTCATTTAAAATAATATATAGTATATTTGCGGCACGTTCCAGAATGGAAGATACTCCCACTATCGCTCTGGTGTAAGACCAGCATTCAGAATTGAAACGTTGCTTGAAATGGCTTCTGCCGCGTTTGGTGACCAGATCTGAATATCCAGGTACTTCCCCACCTTCCTCTTCCCTATCTCCTTCCCCCCCCCCCACTACCTTCAGCCTTACAAAATACCCCAATTGGGGATGCCATAGTCCCACTGGTTACAGACGGGAGCAGTTGGGACTCTTGTGCGGTATTAATGTAAAAAAAAGTGCTACAACCCTTGATTAGGAAGAAATTTCCTGGCTGGCTCTGCGAGACCCCAGGAAAATTATATCATTCCAATTCAAACTATTATATAGGGAAATATTTAGGGATGGGTTGTTTTAAAAAAAATTAACAACTCATCAAATATTTGAAGTTAATTTTCACGGTCTGTGGAAGTGAATGTCCGTGAAAGAAAGATCTCTGAAAAGTGATTATTTCAGTTCTATGAAGCAACTGATCTATAACGATATAATAACAGAACTGGAATAAAATTTACACAGAACGTGAAAATTAACTTCATAATTTTGATGATTTTTTTCATTTTTTTTAAAACAAAATACTTAATCGGTAGCAATCGGCAAGTAACAAGTAGGTGAAGGAATCAATAAATTTTTAATGAAAAGGATATCTAAAATATATCGCGATTTACTTTTGGTGTGTTATGTCGTGTTGCGGTCTCTCCATCTTTAGGTAACATTTTGGACAGCGTCAGAGTGTCCATCATCAGGGCAGATTTTTGACACTGTAACGACGTCTAAAGAAGGCTGTTGACAGATAGATGAAGGACACTGTAACGCTTTCCGAAACGATAGCTAAAGAAGGAGGAAGCACAATGCTGCATAATTCCCCAAAAGCCTTTAGCCTTGAAAATCTCATATCTATAGTATTTAGGTTAAACTTAGCAAAAATATTTTTTTAGCGTACCGCTGTTTTGCATTATTTAAAATAACTATTTTTTCTTGATATGTAGCAAACACTTTGTGGGAATACATAATTATAATAAACACAATTAAATAACTTTGTTTCAATTCCACTTTATTATTTTTTAATCCAACCGGTTTCGGTTCGTACTGAACCTTCCTCAGGGGTTAATAAAAATATATTGAACATAATACAGAAAAACATGGTATTTATAAGTAAAATTAGAAGAGGGAGACAGAATATCAACTTAGGTGGGGGCGATGAGGGAGGTGTCTAAGAGGGAGGGGTGAACGTGGGTGGGGGTAATGGAAATATTTTAAAAATCCACGTTCACCCCTCCCTCTTAGACACCTCCCTCATCGCCCCCACCTAAGTTGATATTCTGTCTCCCTCTTCTAATTTTACTTATAAATACCATGTTTTTCTGTATTATGTTCAATATATTTTTATTCACCCCTGAGGAAGGTTCAGTACGAACCGAAACCGGTTGGATTAAAAAATAATAAAGTGGAATTGAAACAAAGTTATTTAAGGGTATTCTCAAAATATATTTAGAAACTTCACACCGATAGATGGCGTTAATTTCAATATTATCGAATAAAACGCTTTCTACACGTTATGCTTTTTAATATTGGGATGAATTATTGGTTTGCGGCCGTACATAAGGTATAGCAATCTGTTTAAATAGTTTTTTATACCTATAACTTTATAATATTAGAAAACGGCTGAAAAACACACAGTTTTACTACAAAATTAACACGTAAAAAATACATTTGCTACAACCCCGCGTGCGATCATACGGAATTTTTTTTACCCAACCGAAACATATTTGCGATAAACAGTGCATTTCGTAAATTTAACGCCAAAACGTACTAGTTCAAAAGAGACGGAAGACTAGAGTTTGTTGAATTTAGTAAATTAAATCAGCACCCGGGGAGATAGAATAATTTATAAAAAGGGTCAGCTGAGTTAAAAGAGCATATATTGCGGTTGCTGGCGTTAACTGGATCTTTTTTATAAAGACCGCTTGCAAGACTTACTTTTCTGTCAACGATGTTCGGGCTACAGAGTCCGTATTACATGGTTCCAGAAAACTGTATTGTATTTTTTTCCAGTGATTTATATTTTTTCCAACGAAAAGTTGTAAGTTTTATGGAGGTTTCCGTAAATATTATGTGTCGCTGTTGAAAATTTCGCACTCCTTCAACGCCACCTGTAGTTTTAATAGCCCTTTTCAGCGTGTAAAATTAATGAATTTCGACGTAGATACTTATCGCTTCTACAGAAAAACGTCAACAGTGGGTACTTTTTTCTTGTATGGAAGTTGTTTCTCCTTCAAAATAATTCACCACCTATTATAATTTTTTTTATGTCTTCCCTTCACGAAAATTCTTCGAGATGTATCAGTAGCATCACTTGCTCAATGAAGAACGTTGTAGTACAAATTATATTTTGAAATAATTTAAAGTGCTTGCCCACTTAAGAGCTATTCCGGTCATTTAAAATTATCGTCGATAGGTATTGAACCAATGTCTTCTGTTCCACTCCGCGCTCCCCTCAGGGGAACTGAGCGAAAGGGACAACTGCATATCGGGCCGAAAATACCTAAATAAAATCGTCAAAATCGATGTTTTGTAATCCCCATTTTTCTTCTCCAAAACTGGATCAATTTTAATTTTTTTTTCACTAAAAAATATTAAAAGTATTAGAAGAAAATATTCTATGTCGGTACGTTTTGCTTTTTTTTCAAAATACATTGTTTAGTTTGTATACTGAACGTCTTTTGACGGCGTTTAAACTAGGCAATTTTATTCATTTTTGGAAGGTCCTAACTTCTATAAGAAGTAAATTATCAAAAAAGCAATACGTACCGACACGCTAATGGTCAATATCTATATTATGTAAGCTTGCTCTTTGCTCTAGGGTCAAAATCCAGAGAGATAAATGGGGAATACGTTTGTATGGAAAAAAACGCCGCTGGTATTTCCTCTTAAAGACCTCTAAAAAAGTGGAGTAATTTTAATCACTTTTAAACATTTAGTTACTATAATAGTGTTCAATGAGATCGCGAAGTCAGTATAAGTATAATATAACATAAGACCTGTGCCTGACGCAGCTATAAAAGATGTGGCTTGGCGTATTTCGGCATATCGCTCGTTGTACATTCCCAATGGCGAGCAATATGCTGAAATAGGCCTAGCCACATATTTTATCTGCGTGTGTGGTACCGCTTTAAGTGTTATATTACATGAAATTAAACAACTTAAAATACATATATTTTTTATTTGTGTTTAAGTGATATTAGGTACACTAAGTATTGGATAAAATCAACATAGTTTTATTGTGATATTACTCTGAATCAGAATAGAACGGTAATAAAAATAATTTTTCGCAAATTAGCGGGATAAAATGCGCTTAAATCGCCAGTAACTAACTAACTAACCATCACGCCGTTTCTCCGCAGGGGTAGGCAGAGAGGACGGACTGCCAAACAACTCGGTCTTGGCGCACACTCTTTACCTCATTCACATTCATACATCGTCTCATACACACTCTTCTATTATTCTGACTCTTGACATGGCCCGACTCAAGTATCTGATTCACTTGATCGTGCCATGTCTTCCTCGGGCGTCCTTTACTTCTTCAACCATTCACATTGCTACTAGCCTCAAATAGCCAATAATCGTTTTTTGTGAAAAATTACCTCAATGGCGCTGTACAAATAAATATATAAATGAATTAATATTACTGGCTTACAACAAAGATTTACAATTATAACTAGTGACTTTCATATAAGACTTATAGCTTGTGAATTATGTTACTGGCTAACAACCACGATTTACAATTATAACAACTGACTTACATCTAAGCTCAAATATGATTGCAAACGCTAGTTTTTTTCTAATACCAGGCCTCATTTTACTGACAACTTTTCAGTTTAATTTCAATAAAAAAACTAAATGCTTTATCGTGTTTAACGGGCTTTTCCCCCAACGACGCAAGCTGTATGTACCCTCGTACGTGTTTGCTTTTTTCTATGTTTGTCAAAAGCGATAAATGAGTGATATCTGTCAAAAGGTTAGGATCTGTTCCTTTATGTGTGTGCAGCTAATTTATCACACTAACAAAGTGGTCAGTATTGCTATATCTGAGAAATGGTTTCTCGTGTGCTCAATCCAGGACACATTTACAACTTCATTATACGTTATAAAAATAAGTTTGTATTATGATTTTGCTAATAAGTAATAATAAATTAATAATAATATTATTATGAGACGATGTAGGAATGTGAATATGACACGATAGTGAAGGGTAAAAGAAGTCGGAGACGCCCGAGGAAGACATTTCAATTTGAGTGGAGGGTTAGGCTACCGCCGCCCCGGGAACCATTTATTAAAAAACCAACATCTCCAACATACGTCACTCCAAGGGGTTCATTATGTTTGATGACTTAGCAGGGGTTCCCAGGAAAGGGCGCGAAGCGTGATGGTTACACAGTAAATAAATAAATTAGATGATAATTAAAGTAGGTACCTAGGAACCTACCTAGCAAATGTTTGTGAAAATAATAAGTATTTCACTCATTCTGGGATTCGTTTCTTCCCAGAGTATTTGTAATTTTTATAAAATGCATGCCTAATGTTTTAGAATAACGCAAAACTGTGTTTGAGAAAATTGTGTTATTTATTTCTTTTTAGAATAGCTACAATAGGAAAATAATTTCCTCCAGGGCTTATGTCATCTGTGTGGATGGTCTTAAAAGAAAGGAAGGAGAGGATGTTCTGGGAAGGAAAAAGGCATGCGGCGTGGCTAGGTATCTGGGGTCAGTGCAGTGGGTCCAGGAGTGACGGACGTATAAATCCATCCCTCTCACTGCGGAGCAAAGCGATGGGTCAAGAGAAGAGTGCAGGAAGCCTCAAATGGTCTCCCTCAACCAGTCCCTCCCGATCGGATTTATGGAAGGCTAAGCACCTCTAACTACCTATATCACTGTGTCTTGAGGTATTTTTTCGCAGAAACCAAGTGAATCAATTATATTATTTGAGAACGGTCACTCGAAATAACAGTAGAGAAGACTGACAAATCACGTTATGTGACAGAATGTAGATACCCGCGCAGTTTGATCTACCTATTCATTTTATTGTTTAGTAAATCGCAACAACAAAATAACTAGGCAAGTCTACCTACCTAGTGATAGTTACAGATTTATGAAAGTTCTAAACTATTACAGCGGCCCTTGTTATCATTATGTAGTTAGTTTTGCCACTTTTACTGCGTGTTTCGACCACAAATATTCCCTGCGCACAGAAATAATCATAAAAAATCAGAAAAGAAACTTGACATTTTTTCGACAAATATAATATCAAACTACCACACCATAGGAATGTGCTAAATGCGTTCACGAGACGTGCATAATCGGGATCGCTCGCACATAAGTTTGTCGCCTTCTAACATGCGGATACCTATTCCCGCGCCCCGCGCCCCGCGCCCCGCGCCGGGTGTAGCGGAGTTTAGCTACCCGTGTCTAACGTAAATCTGATGAAAAATAATTACTTTTGTTAATGTAATAACTTCGTTATCATAAGTCATATAACAGTGAAATTTTTGTTCGCGTAAATTTCATTATTAGTGTTATTTTTTTGTACTAAAATAAATAACATACTATCTGTAGTTTTCGAATGCGGCTGAAAAACAGATTGTATGAGAATTGTCGCTTCTGTTTCACCTTAATTGTGTTTATTATAACTATTTTTTTCTTTCAATTTTCACATTATTTCTATTTCATTTAGTGTGCTATTGTTATTTTTGTATCTAAAGCTACGTTCCTTCTCACTGGGGAGTTTATAAATAAATATGGGAGATAATAAATAATTTTGAAACGTAATAAATTAACATATTAATTAATCAACAATGGAAGATTGAATATATGTATAATGTATGCAATTTTGTTGCCTCGTAGGTGTGAAACTGAATGCCTGATGACAAACTATTAATTAATACATACATCATTGCCTGAACAATGGGTCCCCAACTCGTTGAATAATAAGAGCTATAAATTAAGAGTAGATTACAACGAATCGATAAAGTCACCCACTAACCACTTTTTTTTACTTTAAAGCCTTTTGGTTTTATACACATCATTTGTGCCTTCTTCAGGAAAATAGATCGGTGTAGTGAGTATTAAATGAATTGCTAATCATAGATGAAAGATATGAGCAGCCAATAAAAAATATGCGTTAAGAAAATGAAGATAACGTTGGTAGCTTTATAACTAACTAACTAACTAACCATCACGCCGTTTGCCCACAGGGGTAGGCAGAGAGGACGGACCGCCAAACAACTCGGTCTTGGCACACACTCTTTGCCTCACTCACATTCATACATCGTCTCATACATTCTCTTCTATTATTCTGACTTTTGACATGACCCGACTCAAGTATCTGATTCACTTGATCGTGCCATGTCTTCCTCGGGCGTCCCCGACTTCTTCTACCATTCACATTCGCGTCGTATATTCTTCTTACACTACTTCCTTCGTTCATTCGCTCTACATGCCCAAAACATCTGAGGGTCCCTTTCTTAATCTTACTCATTATGCTTACATCGGCCTTACATTCTTTGCGGATATCCACATTTCTCACACGATCATACATTGTTTTACCACACATACGTCTCAGGGATCTCATTTCAACAGCATTCAGTTTACTTTCATCCTTCCTCTGCCAGTTCCATGCCTCACTGCCATACATCAGAGTAGGTACCAGGACTCCATTGTGGACTGCTAGCTTCGCTTTTTTTGACAGTTTTTTATTAGCGCCAACGGCATTCAGTCCACCATTAATGGAGTTACCGGCATTCACCCTTCTTTCAATATCTCTTTCAGCCTTCCCATCTCTCGTAAACATACTACCCAGATACACAAACTCATCCACCTGCTCCAAATATTCATCATTCACAACTATGTTGCATACTGTTTTCGTACTCTCCCTTTCAAACACCATGACTTTAGACTTACTTACATTCATCATTAGCTCATTCTTCATACATACTTCGTTCATCCTAGATACGAGAGACTGTAGATCTTTCATAGTGTTAGAAATCAGCACCGCATCATCAGCATACAACAGGCAACATACTTTCAGATTACTCAATTTCGCGCCCAATCCCACCTCTTTCAATTCTTGCATACAATTATCCATGTATAGATTGAATAGCCATGGTGACATTACGCAGCCTTGCTTGACACCTTTTGTGATGTCAAACCACCCCGTAAAACCACCGTTTACCCTAACACACGCAACGCTTCCCTCGTACAGAGACGCAATTGCCTGTATGAGATTTGTATTCACTCCATACTTGGACAAAACCTTCCATAGCTTTTTCCTTTCGACTCGGTCGTATGCTTTTTGTAGATCTACAAAGGCGCAGAAAAGTTTCTGGTTTTTCGCCAGAAATTTCTCAGTAAGCATACGCAAGGAGAAAATCTGGTCCATGCATCCCTTTCCACTCATAAAGGCACCTTGCACATCCCATATTTTATCCTTTGTTTCCATTCTTACCCTTTCAATCAATATTCTTCCGTACAGCTTGCCGACTGAACTTAGCAGGCTAATAGCCCTATGATTTCCTCATTCCATACGTGACCCTTTACCTTTGTATAACGGCATGATTACAGCCCTTCTCCAATCTAATGGCGTGTAACCCTCCTCTAAACACTGGTTAAAAAGTTTGCACAACCATGTGAGAATAATATGGCTATCTCCTTTAAAGTATTCGGCAGCAATATTGTCGAAACCAACAGCCTTACCATTCTTCATGCATTTTATCGATTTTTTTATTTCATCCACGCTGATTTTGATTGAATTCACTCCGTCATCGTTCATACCCGATTCACTGCTGGCCTCACTATCACCCGGATTGCTTTCGAAAACCTCCTCAAAATATTTCATCCATCTCTCTTTTATTTCTTCCTCATTCGTCAACATTTTTCCATCTTTCGATTTTATGACTTTCCGGCTTCCGTTCTCTGAACCACTCCGGGACCTTTTGACCTCCTTCCAAAACAGTTTAATGTTTTCTTAGAAGTGTTTTGTCATTTTTATTCCCTCTTCCTCTTCCAGGCGTTTCTTTCGTTCTTTCACTCCAACACTTACTCTTTTCTTACATCCCTTATAAACTTTGCTAACTAATAAAACTCGCTCTATCTCTCTCTTCGCTAGAATCAGTGCCAGCCGCTATCAGACGTAACCATGCTTTCTTCTTCTCTGAGACCAGTGCTTTGATCTCGTCATCCCACCATGCGTCACCTTTCTTCCTACCTTGCGTACTTATTCCACATACATCTCTAGCAGATTCACAAATACTCACCTTTATGTGGTAGCTTTATAATACAGTTAAATAAGACCGAATCGGATACGATCGCATTAGCTCAGTGGTAGAGCTCCGCCCGGCAAGGCAAAAGTCCTGAGTTCGATTCGTAGATGTTACCGTATCTTTTTCTGATTTTTTTGTTTCAGATTTTCGATGTGTCGCTAATATTGTCTTCAGAAATACATTGCATTTAAATAATAAAACTATATAAACAATGTGTTTTTTTACATTAGCTCCAACAGGGCCCCTGGATTCTGGAAAAATTATTTCCCTCTTGGCCTATCTCATTTTCGGGCGTGCTATGTGTTGGATATTTTTAAGTAAAGGAGAGAAGTTCTGGGACGGACACAGGTATGAGGGGTGGGTGGGAATCTGGGGTCGGTGTGACGGACGTATGAATCCATCCCTTCCACTGGGATGCAAGGCGGTGAGTCGAGAGGGTCCGGCTGGAGCGGTCAAAAGGTCTCCCGATCCGGCCCGCCATGCAGTAAGTAGGTGGGCAGACGCATCAACAGTGTCACTCGTTAAATGGGGACTAAATTATTTCAAATGACTAGATCTAGAACACGTATTACAATGTATTTATTTTCAATTTAAATAATTTATTTTATGACTTCCTTGGATTGAGGCCCAAAGATCGAGTGTTCAAAAACCTAAGAAGTGCACGCATATACGTCAAATGTCGGTGCAGTATTTTTCATAATTTTGTCCATTCTTTACATTTCTAGCATCTTATAACCTAGAGTCAAATTGATGTTGAAACTTCTAAATTGTTAACGCAAATCGTTTGGTTTATTCCCATTGTTTGCGGATGAGCCAATTTTTCAACTTTTTGTGAATGCTTCTCCATCCACTTGGAACCTGCACTTGAACAATGACTTTGAAATAATGTTGAACAATTGTATCTAACGCGTAGATTTGATCTCGGTTTAGAATGGAAATCAAATGCTTTGATGAGTCAACGATATGAAATAGACAAGATTGGTCTAAGCTGCAATTATAACATTTGTATAACTCTGTGTTATTTCACTTCAAGTGCTCTTAATAATATCATCTATGCAAGCGTAATAAGTCGTAAGCCACCACATATCCAAAAATGCTTTTTTTATTATTTTTCCAGTGGTAACAAATTGTCTGTCAACATATCCATGACCTAGAAAAATCGTATAATCGTTGTTTTTAGGATTAACGCACACGTCATATCCCACTTGGGTTAAAATTAATTGGAATACGTCGTAAGCTACATACGATACGACATATTACATCAAGGCATTCTTTAGATTTTACTTTATATTTTGCGATTGTATGTCGGATATCACAATATTTGTGTTTATTATTTGTGAAGTTATGCTGTTTTTTCGCTCACCCGAAAAATTTGCATTTTGTGGCTTACGACATTTTACGGTTGCATGAACGATATTATGTAGCAGATATAATATAATATTACACCATACAATATACAACTAGAAACTAGACCGACTTATCACCAATCTTCTTTTGGCAAGGGGCCGGTCACACATAAAATTTAATCAATGTTATCTACGGTTTTATCATAATTGTGGAAGGATTCTTAAAATTTTTTGTTATGCTCCCCTGAAAATGATGAAGTTTTTTTAAAATAAATTAGAGGCGTCTTTAAAACATGTTTTGAGTTGAAAAATCATATTTCTAATCCAGGAGTCGGGATAGTTTTTGTCTGTTTTTCAAAATATGTTTATACTTACAACAATTTTTGCCTCCTTGACTTGAAAGCGAGGGAAGACTTACTTGATTCGTTTTAAAATTGTGGCACATTTACGCCTTACATTAAATTACTGTTTTATCGGAGGAAGCAAATACTTTGTGGTGTGACATTATATAATATATATTAAATGAAAAAACACATTTTGTAAAATTTATCTGATAGTCCCTTTTTTAATTTATTCCGTTAACCTCTTCTGAAACAGTTCCCTCCCTCTCCCTTACTTACCCATCCTGTAATTATTTTTGTCTCCCTCTTTTCTATTTGTATCTCTTTCTGGCACCAGTAGGGTGTCGCCTATTCTATTGCTATCTCTTTCACTCATTCTCTTAATTTCTTTTATATATGTGAGCTAAGCGAAACCTGGTTGGCTGTTAAATATTAATTCAAATAAAAAGTGGTGTTTTACAAAGTGTGTTTTTTCATTTATTATTAAATTATTGTGTTTCATTTTCGTACAACCAGTAAAACACAAAGAGCATAATATTGTATTACTCTGTACCTTAGTTTTCGGTTTTTCATTTTTTTTTCGGCACTAACCGATGGGACCAAAAATAATTATACCTAGCATATTTTATTCCATTGCATTTGAGTAATGAGCATTGTCGCTCGAGACCATACCTATAAGGACGTAGATGACGTGAATAATAGAATTGTATTTCAAGAGAATTATTTGGATCTTCTGTAACATAACACATCTGACAAAGAAAATACTTTATTCTGTGACATACGCACGAGGGGACTCCCATTTTCTACGGTGTCAATCAAAATACTTGTAGGTACGTTTCTTCGTTCCCCTCATCCTTATTAGTGAACACTCAAATATCTGCTTGCTTATCAACTCCTTTGTTGATTTCTGCTTTTCAGCCTGTATTCTGTAGGAACGTATTACACAAGAAAGACTCAATTGTATAATAAATACAACGACCGTATAGACGTGGATATATTCTCGAATGCAATCACTACCTTCAGAAGGAACATATACTTGCTATTTGCTAATTATTAGCTCCACACAGGAGGCCCCGAGGAAAAATATCATGTCATTTTTGTGTATGCCGTGTGGAGGGTCTTTTTATGGAAAGCAATGCGAATTAGTTTTGGGAAAGAAAAAGATATGAGTGGTTAGTAGGAATTTGGGGGTTTGCGTGTAGTAGTGACGGATGTATGAATTCCTCCCGCTGTGGTGCAAGATGATCGGTCGAGAGAGTCCGGCTGGAGAGATCAAAAGGTCTAACTCAATCAGTCTCTTCCAATCCGGCCCGCCACATGGTAAGCACACGATTAGTATGCAGGCGTCTGTAGCCAAAACCTGGACAAACCTCACCCTATGAACCCGGGCACCCCTGCTAAGTCACCAAACGTAGGTAAATTCAAATTCAAACTGTTTTTATACTGAATTAAATTGGTAGTCCACAAATAGGTAGTCCTTGTCATTTTTGGTAGTCCTCAAATATTTCAATGATTTTGTGCTTCGTGCAAGAATTATTATTTTTAACCACATGGTAATACCACGTGGTTTAAAATAATAACATACCATGGAATATTATTTTATGATGACGATGGCCAAGTTATGAATTTTATTTATTTATTTTTTATTTTATTTTGCAGAAACAAACAGTTCATTATTACATAATGGAAAATAGTTACAAAGTTATAGAATTAATACAATAATTGGTACCAATGACATGTCGCTGTTATCTACTTATATTTTTGTGAGATAAATAATACAATATACCTAAATTAAGTTAGTAACTTATTAAAGGAGAGGGGTGTGTGAGAGTGTTTGTATGTGTGTAAATGCGCGTGAGGGTGTGTGGATGTGTGTTTTATGTGTGCGAATTCAGTGTGCTAAAAATGTTTTTCTTAAGTAGAGGGAGGGAATCAAAAAATATATATCGGTATTTGTGGTTTTTTTAATTGAGTTGAAACTTTGAAGGATGCGGGAAATAGGGGAATTGCAATAAGTCTGTTTTGAGATAATCAATATTTAGTTTTTTGTGCATGTATGCGAACACGTTAAATATCAATAGTTTTCACTGAAATTTCTACATTAACCCTTGTTTTTAAAACAATCTTGTCAGTTCTAAATGGAAATAATTCGAAATAGTTTATGTAAAATGAATATTTAGACATTAGCAGGTTTTTCGACAAGGAGTCAATTTTTTTAATTAATTTTGTAGTCGTTTAAGACTCGGCATCCCGAATTTCTACTAATTTATATCGTCCTTTCCTTGAACACTTTCAGTCTTACTAAAAAAATCGCCGTAGGCCGGTTACAGTGCTCGACCGACGGTCGTTGCGTACGTCGGTCGCGCTTGTCATTTGTATGAAAATTCCTAAATCGTTCAGTACAGGACCGACCGTACGCATGCGTATATAGCTACGCAGTGCGTACGAGAATCGTCGGTCGAGCGCGTGCGCATGCAGACCGACGAGCTAGAAATGCTCTCTGGGCGACGATCGGGTGTACGTGATATCTACGTCTTCTGTTCCTAATACGTCTACGAAGATAATAAGCAGCTATTCATTAATTAATTTCGTGTACGACGTCCGGTCAGCTTGTTGGTCAATCGTGAACTGACGGTACGCACCGACGGTCGGTCGGTGGTATGCGATCGTCAGTACCGACCGTACGCATGCGTATCGTCAGGACCGACCGTACCCACCGACCGTCGGTCGTGCACTGTAACCGGCCTTAACGATTGTTAAACGGTATATCTGTTGCGTGCCCGATGAAAGGCATTTTTAAAGCTTTATTAATAACATGATCACATTATTATATTTGTTGCATTGTTTTTGCTTCATTTCCACACGCGCGGCCATGTTTTGGGGCATGCGGCGGCGATCTTTTTTCAATAAATTCACGTTTTTTTTACTTTTGCTACAGTTATTTAATGTTTTTAAGAATGATTTCCGTTTAAATGGCCGATTCACTATTATATTATCATAATTTATATTATTTGCGATATTTTTGTTAGTTTCTGTGCTTTCATAATGTCTCTGTTGTTACTTTAATTTTGTTTACATAAAAATATAGGTTATTTCGAATAAATTATTTTTTATCCGCTTAAGTTTAATAAAACTTCCATAAAAGTAATATTATTTAACAAAAAAAATAAAAAGCGTTAATAAATACCAAATTCGAGTTATGGACGAGATAACATGTGAAGTGACAGTTTTCTTCCAAATTCATTAAATAAGAGGACTGTGTTTTTTATAATTTTCAATTTTCAATATTTTTTTGACCATTTAATAGAATATGTTTACGGTAAGCTATTTTTGGCAACTTTTTTCATGTTTGAAGCTTAAAATACTAAAATTTTTAAACACAACAGTATATTTCAGACACAAAAATCTAAAAGGTAATTTTATCTAGTTTCTAAAATGGTTCTTGTTTTTATAACATCTTCAAAAATAAGAAATATACAAGGCATTTAAAATACGTTGGAATAAATTCCAAAATTCGTTTAGAAATGATTAACAAAACAGTCGTATACATGAGATAAACTACCCTCTCAGGCTGTGTAAGCAATGTGTATTTCTTTACATGAACATTTTTATAGTACTATAAATAATAACTAATAATAAATATCGAAATATAATATTATCTGTGAATTGTTGAAATGTTTGCATTTATGGAGCTGTGCTTATTGATTCAAAATTCTAACAGAAGTGCTGTCCTTTAAAGATGGATGTCTTGACATGAACATAAAATCCAGCATTCAGCAAGTGGATCTTGTTAAAAAAATCATGTGATCATTCATAATTTATAAGAATTAATTTATTCACCTTGTCATCTTAAAGCTAGTGCGAATCTCGAGCCTCTGCCAGCTCGGCGCCATAATCTCCAGCATCCCTTGTGTTTGGAAAGAAGGAATGGAAATTTAATAGGATAATCAGTGGAGAATGGGGAGCCGTGCCAGATACTTTGTCATATCCTCCTTGGGTGTTATAGTCTCCTGGTGATAATTAATTCAACAAGTCTTGACTTTCGTTTTATTCAAGAGCACCACGCTCTGTATTATAATTTAGTGTTCCCGTTGATATGGGAGCATGCTTTATTGCTGCGACCTTATTTTTATGTTATTTTATTTTATACTTCGCAATCACGTCTGATTTTTTGAGAAGCTTCGACGAATCGAAGAAAGGCTATCTTTATCGTTGTGCGATTAATTTTGCACTTGTTTTATACGCACTGCGGTAGGGACTGGGTCTAATATTGATTTTATTGATTTAAAATTCCTAAACATGGCAGCATTGAACATTGAATGTCTCCCAGTCCCCGACCCAGCCTTCTTTCCGACTGCCGTACTATAACGTGTCAAAAGCAGGAACTAAGTATTCAAAATGACGCACATGTCATAGATGATTATAATTAATATTGACCGTATTACTTCTTTCCGCACAAATCATAAATGTGGCAATCAGTGCCGTCTATCTGTACATGTATTAATTAGTACAACTTTACTAACGAAATAAAAATCATGTTGTGTTGGCTTTCTTTCATACAATTGTGCTGTCGAATATAAAAATAACAAGACCTATAATATGCATTAATGAATTGGTTATTTTCACACCCATTCTTAGCGAAAACTTACTACATCTGTGGAAACTTTTTTGAGTATCTATTATTTTGTTGTTTTTCCTACTGAACAAAAAACAGCTTGGGAGACACTTGACTGTTTTTCCATCTCCATTTTGTATTCTGTGGGAAAATATGCATAGTAATGCTATTTCGCGTATAATACATTTATGGAAATTTAACTGCGCAATGATTTTTGTACCTAGTTTTATTTTTCTTTGGTGGATTGGATGATAGTTCTAAATTGTATATTATATTAAAAGTAATGTTATCATTCCGGAACTGCTGTGTCAGTGCATGCACTACCATTACGTGACAAAATACTAGATAAAGGTTGACTCGCTAAAATAAAAACTGCTGTGTTGCAAATTTCTTCTTACAGTTCCCACGAGCGATGTTCACCCAGCACAAGCACGTCACATCTCCGTTTCGTGTCAGACATCTACATCTTCCTTTTGTCTGAATGGAAATTGCTAAATTATGCGACGTGTGCACGTGCATATTCTCCAAGGTAAAAAGCGCCAGTTCATTATCATCACGAACAGAAGGATGTTGACGAAAGGAATCGTGTTTTTTTGCGTTTCTGATACGGTGAATATGTAAGTGGATGCAAAGGGTGGATTTGCCAAGTATTCTCAGGGGTTTTTCAATGTTCGGAAATTTTTTTCGTTAGGTTCGGTTTATGTTTATGCATGAGCACCTACGGCTCTTCTGGCGAGGTCAGTGCACTCGTATATATTGTCGATCCTTCTCTTTGCAAGGATTCTTTGTCGAGTTGGCATTAATGATTGTTATTTATTATTATTTCTTGTTCAATAACTCCCCCTCGGATTACAACGTTGGTTTTCAAAGCTTTTTCGGCTTGCTAAATAATCAAACCAAACTAAAAGGTGTATTTATTGTGAAATGAAAACATATTAATTGTTTTTGGATACACCGCTTTATACGATTTTAAATTTCTAACGTGATATCCACATAATCCTCTCAAAAAATGAAAAAAATCTCTCGGTGAACATTCAGTAATTATTTCAGTTTTGGTTGCATTTCAATTCGTCCAACAAACGTGCACCAAGGCATTTAAAAAATTCGTAGTAACGTAAAAATCTGTATTCTCGAAACAAATTTGGTGACACATGAATAATTTTGTAATAAATATTGTATGACAGTTGCGTGGTCTCAACAATAATTGTTTATTATTCAACTGTTATCATCTGTCGAGATTTGGATTCGCTTTGATTTTTGATTTGGTCAGACGGGTTTGCTCTTTTTCCTTATTGATTCCCCAGCACCTCGCTCAATCGATGAATCAAAGTGGGTCACCTTTTGGGGTTTTTCTAGAACCGCCATTATTTTTCCCGTACCTGTTTAATACTCAAATTTTGTCACACGATTGAGAAAACTAACACACTACCATACCGTTACATTACACCTCCTCCATAACAAGAGTGTTACTTATCAGGCCAGAAATGAGAATTATTGTAGTAGATAATGATCCTCCAGAAGAGACCCTTGTAAACAGGTTACTCAAAGTCTCCTAACACTTCAATTCGTCCAGGTTCCAGATTTATTGTCGCTTTCTTTAATGCGTTAAGCAATAACTTATTTTATCATTCTGCTGACGATTGCGAACCTCAGTTGCACAGCCACCGTTCCACCGGAATAAGGGATGCGCTAAATGAATTATAGCGAGAGAGATTACCAGGGGGGTTGCCACAGGGAATACCCCTGGTCCCTTCCTTTTCTTCCTTCCCTTTCCGGCGATGTGCAGTGAGAAAATGATACAAGCTACGGTTACGAGAAGAGTGCACGTGTTGTTACACGTTCTGAATATATTTTTTTGAGTCTTTTATAATGCTACTTTTATATATTATGCTCGCGCAAAGTGGGAGAGGAGAAAATTGTGTTTTTATCTCGTCTGACAATGATGCTGACATTGTGTAACCTCTCCTTTGTTGTTTGTTTGTGGAGGAAGTGATACGGATTACGGATGTCACCGCCCTCCGTTATGCAACGAAGTAAACATGTTTCGAGTGATAAGAATACTATATTTATGTAATAGATAACTCGTATGTTTGACCTCTAAAATAAAATCACGTGCATTGTAATTGTAATGAATTAATATTTGAAAATGTGCATAATATTATTATGAGTGGTTTTTATCACTTAATATTTAAAAGCTACTAAATTATTTCAGAACACTAAACCAAGTATTGAAATTCTAAGATCAATGTTTTTTTGTTGTTTTTAATTTAACTTAATCAAATTTAATAATGTTATTTTTAAGTTCTGTAAGTATTTTTACAGCTATTTTTTATTATTGTTACAGCTATTTCGGTTTACAGGGTTACTTTAAAACTATCTGAAAATGGCCTTGTAAGCCGAAACAGCTGTCACAATAATAAAAAACTAAAATACTTGCAGAACTTAGTAATAACATTAGTAAAGTAGATATAAATTAAATGTAGTCTACGAATTAAACACAAAGAAACAAAATGTTTCCATTTTCGATAAGAAGTATATTTTTCCATTATTTTGTATTTTCTTCAATTCCAATTTCTATGTGGTTTTCCAGTTCCAGAAAACTTTCCTGAATTCGCCACACTAGTTCATTGACATTCTTCACTATTATAACCAGCCTTACGTTATTTCGACATAAGTATTAGGTAACAACCTAAGTTAACTACTTAACATTAACTGTTTATTAAGTCATCGAGTTCTTAACACTACTTTTGGGGTTAACACCATTTCAATAACATAAAGTTCCGAAACTCGAATTGTCTCATACACAGCGAATTTAGTAATCGACCTCGAACTATCGAACAATACAAACACTGTAGTTAGAAACTTCGGTTATTGGCAAATGGGATCCATCCCAAGAAAGAAGGGTTCACGTTGAGATGGCAATGGGTATCTTCATTAGGAATTAGGATCAAAGTAAGTTTTTGTAATCGATACTTAAAACTTAATTTCGTTGTAGGAATGGTTCTTTTTTTATATTTGTTCGCTTTATAATTAGATTACGAAATTTGGTTTTGCATTGTTGCAGTAGTGATAAAAATGACAAAGTTTGCAAGTGAATTCGCGTGAAAACAAACGATTTGATGAAGACATCACTTACACCAATTAGCAATATGCAAGAAATGCCGAGAAGATGTAAGAAGATGCAAGAAGAGGCTAGAAAAGGCGAGAAGATCCGAGGTGAGACTAGAAGTGCTAAGAAGAAGCTAGAAGAGACAAAAAGAACAAGAAGAGACCATAATAAGCGACGGTTTCTTAAGAAGGGTGGTAAGAAATAAGAATATGCAAGAAGATGAAAGAAGAACCTAGGCGAGCCAAGAAGGGGCAAGAAGAGTAAGAAACAAGAAGAGACAAGAATAGAAGAGATGAACCAGGAAGGGCCAAAAACTTGCAAGGAAATGTAAGAACAGGAAAGAAGAAGGAAGACATGAAAAACAACGCTCAATCAGTTCCTTTAGTGCCCCCTGATGTACCGGTCTACCGGGACAAGAGTGCTCCTGGCTAGGGCGGTACAAACGTATCGTATCTATTTATTTAACTTTTTTTTCGTGGATACTTTCCCACTTTGTTACACATTAATATTTCAGAGGAATATTGAACACAGATGTTTTTTTTTTATTATCAACGTACAGATTTAATATTGCTATAATTTAATGTGCGTGTATGTTGAATTTCACATATCATTTCTTACTTGTTTCTGTTTCGTTGTGTTTGTACTAGAACTACAATGTTATCAATAACTTTGGTTAGCGAAGTTTTCAGTTAAGTAAGAAGTGGGTACTTTTCAAACGGTTCAATCATAAATAGACCCAAGGTTTACGTTTCATTTTATGCGAAGTTTACGATCGCCTTCGAAGAAGCTCGAAATGTTTTCTAATAAACATAGGAGGAAATGCGTAGCGGCAATATAATGCCCGTTTTACATGGCAGAGCCTAACGGCGTACCGCTGACAGGACCGTTGTACATTTTCTCTATTTCTCGTAAACGACGAATGTAGGTAACAGAACAGAAATTGAGGTTACAATTGGCGTTACAGAGTCGTTACAGAGACGTTGGCGTTACGTTGGCGTTATTAGTCAGAAATTGAGGTTACAATTTTACTCAGTGGCAGAAACATTTTGCTTTATACATAACACGGTACGTAGGTACACTCTGTCAAATGACTATTGTGTCTTAATTTCTGATATCAATAAACAATTTCTTCTGCGTTGGTGCTCGTTACGTTCTGTTTAGATTAGGTCTAGTTTTTTCAAAGTGAAAACTTCTTTAGCACCGTTGTGATTTGAAACTCCATGAAACGGAAACGAGTGACACTAAAAAGAAACAAACACATACATCTATACGATTTAGCATGCGAGAGAATGAGATAGTATAATCGGTCTCCTCTTTGTGCAGTGCTTCGTAGTCTCCCCACTCCTGTATACTTTAGTTTTATTAAGGTTTCACTTCTACTGCGTGTGAACTGCACATATATTGTTTTTTTTTACAAAATTATAATATTGTCCAGCTGTGCCAGCGTTTCAATATTGTCTTCTTTCTCGAAATATTTTTTTCTTGTTGAACAATTGAAAAATAACAAACAATATGGCGTCTATCTTCTTGTTTGCAATCAATATTTAAAAAGGTCATTGGCTCATGATAGAAATGACGCAGATAACTGAAAACGATTGTGTTGACGTATAAAATCCAGATATAAAGAAACTGGGCAAATTTCACGACGCCAGAGGTCACCATTCTGAAGTTGTTTATGTTTCAGATTTGTTATTGTGGTGTATAGGATTATATAAGTAGTTTCAATATCCTTCAGCAGATGTCGTTAGTGTAGGTAGATGTAGTTTTGGGGTATCTCAACAGATGTCAGTTAAGTAGTACCTTAATAATAATAATAATAATAATTTTATTATTATTTTTTTTTTTTAATTTATAAACTAACGATTAGACAAGATTTTTATGCATAGCACAAAGGGTAACAATTATTACAAGCAATAATTGTCAGCCTGAAACACTCATTTACATTCTCGGAAGATTTTTCAATGAAAATGAGTGTTTCAGGCTGACAATTATTGCTTGTAATAATAATTTTATTTTAGTAATTTGTACATTTAAGTTTACAAATTTCTAATTGATAATAATATTTCATATTCACTATATTTTTTCAAGTTTTATGTAGCTCCTACAATACATCTTGAACTTAGAAGAGTGGCATCTGTCGCCGTTCATATCTAATGCACGAATGGTTACGGAAATAGCCGATATTATACGATCGACAGCTGGGCTCCTTCAGTGTCGGGTTCATTATACCATTGATTACTCGACGAACCTTGAGTTTTATTGGGGATTTCCGAACACATATCATATTCAAGTAATCCTAATCACTGGGGTTGAAGAAAGTTGAACTTAGGTTTTGTTTTCTATCCAATATTCCAAGCTGTAGTCTGCGCCATTTACATTGGGCATTGCTGGAATTTTACGATTTGTTGGTGTTCCAGTTTCTCTCTTCGCTCCGTTTGTTACTGGAGCCGATGATTTCATGGAAAATGCATTGTTTAATTTACTATTTGAGAATGTATGACTCATGGTCAGCTACAACAATTAGTAAAAAAAGGTATTTATTTAAACCTTTCAAATCCTTCTATTCCTTCTTTCTTAAATTTTAACCTATAAATAATAGATATGATATATTGAGTAAATTATTATAAGTACGTAATTTTAGTGACCTAGAGATAATATGATTGAGAGATAACTTTTGAGTCTCCTGTACCTGAAGTAGATTGGAGACTTATTTTTTTGTGTATTCAATATGATGAAGATTGGAAACTTATTGGTAGCGTAGTAGGAAACTTTATTTTTAGAACGACGTCCACAACATTGATTGGAAATGTATTAATCCTGGAAGTAACTTATTTTTAAATCTGTTTTTGAAACTGTTATATACTTGGTATTTATTAGCCAGATACCAATCTATTACCCAGTTATTCCGACTGAAGTATTTCCTTCACCTGATCTTGTTATGTCTTCCTTTGGCATCCCTGACTTTTTCTTTCATGCACTGTAATATTTGGTATTATTCATATTCAAACACTATGAGTTGTGTGGGGGTACTTCTCATTAACAATAGGGCCTTAATCCAAACTTTACGTATTTTCAATAATTATACTACAAGTCACACGACCTGTCTGTACTAGCGGCTAAGTGAATCTGAGCGGTAACGAGACCCACCTTCGGCGGCCACCCCTGTCAGCAATCTACAGAAGCGCTTTCCCTGCTGGCATCTCGGCGTCCGATAGAAACTCTTTCAATACATTACATACACCATTATACCATGAATAATTATAATTTTCTAGTTTAAAAAAAAATTTTGGTAGTTTACGCTTATATTTTTTTATAACGAATAACAATTTTATTTTTATTCTACTCAAGCGAAACTGTAGGAAAAGCTTTCAATTTATCCAGGGCATATTTTTGGTATTATAAAGCAAACCGATTTGTAGTAAAGATTGATCGAGAGTAGTGATTTCACTGATAGTTTCGTCCTGCTATTCATTTCTCCATCCATTTGTATTTGTCCAAAACAACTGAGCGTCACTTTCTTAATCATCTCTAACATATCTAACACATCATATATATCTTCCCACCGATCTTTGTTATTACCACGTCTTTTGTATTCATGTAGATATATTGAACAAATTAAATTAACCTAATTACAAACATCGCTAAGCTGCTAATGCGTCTTAAGTCCTGTAACCACCAGGCGAACATAGGGCCGCAGCAGAGCTATTATCTCCCCGTCTGGGGGTGTTTGTTACTCGAGGTATAATAACCCTGTTGAGATGCCGACTGACGTCGTAAATCTCATCAGGCAGATGAGTCCGCGAGGCAGCCTGAATTATTGCCGCTGTACCACCTAGGGGGGTGTATTAGTTGGCAACGATGTGTTAGAAGCGGTTTCACCCTTTGGATCGTATAGCTGTAGAGGGGCAGGAAAAAATAAAATGTCTAGTTGGAATGAAATGTTAAAAGTATAGTATGTCGGCAAACAAATGTTCATGTACTAAGGGACTGGTTCATCCATCGTTAACACTTCATTTTTAAAGAAGCATTCCGTTTCTACTTTATTTTTTGTAAACCAAATTATTATTAATTTTTGTCTTTTATTTGAATTTTTCCTTGTCCATTTAAATCGAAAATACAAAATATTTTTTCATTTGGTGGATTATTTGTTGAAATTACAAACTTGAAATTACTTATTGCAAAGTCTTACACTTTTGTTGACTGAGTTTCTGTTGATATTCGTCTTCAACATTCAACGAGTCTTATTCACAAATAAATAAATAGGTACTAAGTTCTCAATATTCCAAATTTATGACATCACCGCCGCCACTAGTATAAACCCAAAACGTTGTAACACTTTTATTTTTTAACCCCCGACGCAAGGAGCGGTGTTATAATTTTGACTTTCTGTATGTCTATCTGTCATCGTAGCTCCTAAAGGAATCGACCGATTATGATGCGTTTTTTTTGTTTGAAAGCTGACGTGATCGAAATGGTTCTTAGCCACAATTCATGAAAATCTGTTCAGGCGTTTCAACGTCATCAGCTCTTTTTTGTGTCGGGGTCGAGTAAGGCATCCCTATTTTGGGTATGTTGGTAAGGCCGAATGAAGAGGGGAGGGGAAGGAAATAGAAGGTTAAGAGGAGGGTGAATGAAGGCGGAAAAATAACTTTTGGAAATCTGAATGATGGCCTTTCTTTTTGATGCTTTTTGATGATGCAATGACGCTTTTTTTGCATTCGCTCCACACGTGAGACCCTGAGGAAAACAATTTCCCTAGGGGCCTGTATCATATTTGGGATTGCTTTGTACTCTCCCGATCTGGCTCGCCACATAGTAAGGGAACGTACCCATACTACGTGACACGTTTAGGGGGGGGGGGGGGTCTTCAAAATTTCACGCTCCATACAAATGAGCGGCGGGTTGCTTAGGTTTTTGATCACCGGGGGGGTGGGGGGGGGGGGGTTAAAAATTGCAAAAAGTTGGTCACGTAGTATGGGTACGTTCCCTAATCGGGTAAACGCATCGGCCGCCAAGTCCAAGAAATCAAATCAAATCTTACCCCATGAACCCGGGCACTCCTGCTAAGTTGCTAAATGCCACCTTGGAACAGACTCAGCCTGGTGAGGTGGTATATACAAAAAAAATGTGTATTGTACTTAACTGTAAAAAAAAGTATTTTATGTTTATAGTATCTTGGTTAATAAATAATAATAAAAAAGATAAATGAAACAATTTAACTTTGTTTTAACCACTTATACGATGAGTAAATCCGACCGGTTTCGGAACGACCGTTCCTTCTCCAGGGAAAGCTTATACTAATTTGATAGTTTCGAAATATGGATGGGAACAGTGTTTTATTATGGTAGGGGTGGAGCCGTTGCTAGGTATTAATGTATGCTTATTATATGTACAGCGCCCTTGAGATGATTTTTCATGAAAACGGCGCTTTATAAATCAGCCAAATATTATTATTATTATTAGAGTGGGTGGGTAGGGGAACAAATCCATGATTGGGCTATAAGACAATATTTTTTGTTTGTTGATAATAGATTCATTATTTTTAAGGGATTTTTTAATTTCCAAGACTTCTAAGTTATCTAAACGTTTTCCTTTATGATTAATATGAAGAATATTTATCCCTGTATTTTTTTCAAAACTATGGTTATTTTCAATGATATGGTTAGCGAACTCAGAATTTTTTTGATTATTAAGACACCTTAAATGTTCTTTGATTCTGATTTCAAAATTACGAGTACTACTACTACCTTCATTTACCCCACTACCTTCTACATTAATACCTACCCACCCACTCTACATTAATACTTAGCAACGGCTCCACCCCTACCATAATAAAACATTGTTCCCATCCATATTTCGAAACTGTCAAATTAGTATAAGCTTTCCCTGAAGAAGGAACGGTCGTTCCGAAACCGGTCGGATTTACTCATTATATAAGTGGTTCAAACAAAGTTAAATTGTTTCATTTATCTATAATGGATAACCACAAAGTTATAGCTACATTCAAAAGTATAATAATAATAATAAAGTTCCCAAACCTACCGAACCACTAGGGGTGACCTGTGGCAGGCGCTGTTAGTTATCCAATAAATAGTTACCGGGGCGGCGCTACCCACACCCGCCTTCCAAATACTGAGAGTATCGAGCTACCACTCTGGAATACTTCCTGAAATTTGGACCCTTACAAAATTCACAGATCTTCTAAAATTCTTTCACCCTTATTTCAGCCAGCTGAAATGAAACATTATCATGAATTTGTCGTAACTATCAAAATTTGGGCAACAGAATATTATACAACATATAAACAACATCGTTAAATGCAAACGGCACCGACTGTATACTGTATCGCCGTCATTACCATAATACGCGCATTTTTATTAGCATTTTACAATTTATCGCCGCTAAATGATTCCGCCCGCGAAGGGTGGCTGGTGGCTGCCGTTAATGCCAACCAAGCAAGGATTTTATTCGCTCAGATACGCGATATTCTCGATAACTACTACATTCAGATTCGCAATTAATTTTAATTTAATGTGATAAAAAACGTCATTTGATGTTAAAAATTCGTCGTGAAATTCGTTTTGAAAGTTGTAATTTATTTATTTTTTTATTTCATAACCCAGACAAAATTTCGAGAAAACATTAAATAATAATAATCAAATTTGTTTTTCTTTGAATTCGGAAATAATATCGTGCAACTTATTTTATATATTTTATGACTGGATCCGGTAGGTGTGATCTGGTTGGTCACTTTTTGAAGTGAAAACTTCTTTGGCACCGTTGTGATGTGAAACTCGATGAAACGAAAAAGCGACACTAAAAAGAGACAAACACATACAACTACAGGATTTATCCTGCGAGAGAATGATGTAGAATAATCGGTCTCCTCTTTGTGCGGTGCTTCGTAGCCTCCTCACTCTTGTCTACTTAAGTTTTCTGAAGGTCTCAAGTTTTCTCACAGGAGTCCCAACTGCTTCCGACTGAAGCCGTTTGTGAGACTACAGCATTCCCAATTGGGGTATTTTGCGAGGCTGAAGGTAAGTGGGGAAGGGAAGGAGATGGGGAAGATAAAGATTGCTATTCGGATTTAGTCACCAAACACGGCTAAAACCATTTCGAGCAACGTTTCAATTCTGAATGGTGGTCTTACACCAAGACTATACTGAGAGTATCTTCCACTCTGGAACGTGCTGCATATTTACTCGTACCTTATATTATTTTAAATTACTAAATTGTGAAAACCAAACCAATTAAATAAAATTTATCTGCGCACGCCGGGATTTGGACCCGGGACCTCCGGACCGCTAGTCAAGAGCCTCGCCCCTCGGCCACGATGGCCGTCCCATCCTGATAGGATGAAGAAGCAATTTGTAATTTACCGTGATAATCTACCGTATTTTCATAATTAACTTTTATTAGCTCCCACCGCTATTTCTGTCATTTCGTCGTCTTGAGCTATGGAACTTTGAGATATTCATTTAGGACTCCGCATTCGGAAATTCAATATTAAAATTTCAAATAACATACTTCTGAACATCTTAAATTTTGAAGCTCTTAAAAATGTATGTTATTTATTATCTCTCGCGATAACATTTGCCGGGTTGAAAGAGTGGATAATTGTGTGAAATTCCCTCGTTAGAAAAAAATCGCGAAGTATGCTCCGAAAATTATTAAAAAAACTTAATATTATCTAACTAACCAGCACGCCGTTTCCCCGCAGGGGCAGGCAGAGAGGACGGACCGCCAAACAACTCGATCTTGGCACACACTCTTTGCCTCACTCACATTCATACATCGTCTCATACATTCTCTTCTATTATTCTGAATTTTGACATGGCCCGACTCAAGTATCTGATTCACTTGATCGTGCCATGTCTTCCTCGGGCGTCCCCGACTTCTTCTACCATTTACATTCGCGTCGTATATTCTTCTTACACTACTTTCTTCGTTCATTCGCTCTACATGCCCAAACCATCTGAGGGTCCCTTTCTTAATCTTGCTCATTATGCTTACATCAATAGCCTTACATTCTTTGCGGATATCCACATTTCTCACACGATCATACATTGTTTTACCACACATACGTCTCAGGGATCTCATTTCAACAGCATTCAGTTTACTTTCATCCTTCCTCTGCCATGCCTCACTGCCATACATCAGGATAGGTACCAGGACTCCATTGTGGACTGCTTGCTTCGCTTTTTTTACAGTTTTTAATAGCGCCAACGGCATTCAGTCCACCATTAATGGAGTTACCGGCATTCACCCTTCTTTCAATATCTCTTTCAGCCTTCCCATCTCTCGTAAACATACTACCCAGATACACAAACTCATCCTACTAATATTAACTACTTCTATTTTATTTAACATGTTATAGTTAGGTATGAAAAAGATCCGTTTTTTTTTAATACTAGTTTACATCTTGAGACATGTTTGCTCTATTTTAAATAAGTTATTTTCGCTTACGCCTATCGATTATAAATAAACGTTTTTTTTACATAAGCGCACTCCCTCTAACTATTGTATTTACATGACAATCGTCCAGTTGATCAGAAAAATCTAAATTTGAGTTGAGTATGCAGTTATATGTAAAAGTGTATTGGTATCTCTTTCTGGTACAATTCTCAGATTAATTCTTAGTACATTTACATTACAAAGGTATAATATATTGTCCTCCACACTAGGAGTTCACATGTGTTGTAGAGGACATTTTTCAGTTGTAAATTATAAATTGTGAATAGTAAAACAAAAGAGTGTACATAGTTAATATAAAAAAGAGAAACACTAAAAATCAAAATATAAAGTCGACTTCAATTAACTTATATAAATTAAAAGTTGAATAGATTGTAGCCAGTTTCTTATGTTTTTTTTGTATTCAATAATATTAGTTGTTTTGTATTGTATAGGAATATAATAATACAGAAAAAAATTGCAGTGAATTAAACAGAATGTTGATTTTTTCTGAGTCACTTGTTGGACATTTCAAAATTTCATACCCACTAAAATGTACCGTATCGTTATGCCTTCCCGTTGTTAATTTTATAGCATTGAATATGTTAAACGCGGAAACTTATAAATAATATTTGATTTATGTTGAGCGAAAATGGCTTTCCACATTTTCTCAAAACTTTCGCTTTTGGAGATGTCTGATTGATTAACTGGAGATCGATATCTCCCATTAAAACCATATTATTATTTTTGGTAAATATGCAGAAAGTCCACCTCACGAATAATACGGAACGTTCGTGTTGTCGAAGTTTGATGCACGGATAATACGGAATGTTCCTTTTTTAACTAATAGACAATCAAATATGACATTTGTCGGAAGTACCAATCTTGCAAATAAATTCTCTAAAATAAACTCGCATTTCATCATACTTTTATAAAACATCCCAGGTTTTGAATGGTTTGTTGGCAAAGCAGGGTTTGTTTAGCGGGTTTGTGTAATTATTTTAATACATTTCTTTCCATGTTCTACTGTTCTACAGGTACAAATTTGTCAATGATGCATTCACTTTGTTTTACGCAAAACTATTTTTTCTATGATTGGCAGCATTGGTGAAATGTCTATGAAAAGTTAAAATAAAAACTATGAATAAACATGGCGTTACCGCGCGAGTGAATTAATTTTAACAAAATTAAAATGTTAAATGCATATTTTTTGCATGATTTTTGGTCTCCCCCGACATAAATACTCACTTTTCGTAATAATAAAGCTAAATCTAACTGTTTGGATAAAAATTATTCCGCATTAACGAGTAAGCGGTTTAATGCATAAATAATTTCTTTTTTTTAACGCTTACTACGGTGCATTAATTTTTTTATTTATTTATTTTTATTATCTTTATTTTTAGCGATTATTTAAATAAAATATTATGCTTACAAAATATATTGGCGAATTGAAGTATAGCAGGTATTACTTTGACCTACTTACTAGAGGGGGTCCTGTGCGGAGGAGAACTAAAGTTATTTAAATCTGGTTTATTTGTCTTCTATGTAGTTTTAAGTGTTTTTAGGGCTTTTTCGTTAACCTCTTACAGACAGAATTTTATTCTAATGAGTAAAGAGTTTAAACCCAGTATTGTACATTCCAATTTTCATTTGTTTTATAGAACCTCAGATAAAGCGAGGTGGTACGTAGTACCTACTTGTACGTCTTAATTAGTAAGTTCGGATACGCTTCTTCTTCAGTCATTCTCTAATTGTTGAGAGTCGTGACATGCATGCCAATTCCCCTTATGAACCGGGCTCCTCCACTCATATTTGTGATGCTCGCTCTTCAGATTTGATAAAACCGGCGCGCAGCGCATCGATGATCTTCCTCGATGATACCAAAATTTCCCTTGCTCAAATATATTATCTACCCTCTCACTGACTCTTGATTTTACTCTCTTTCAATCTAAAGTACACGTTATAATTCACGTTTAATCGAGCGTCTCGTCTCCCTTACGCAGCATTAATTAACATTTCCCGAAGCGCTGCTCTGCTGAAAGTTCCAAATAAAAACTACGAACACGGGCCACTGATTAAAGTTGAAAGTAGCCACTCCTCTACTCCTCTCCTCTTACTCAGCAGAAACCGTTGCTCGCCGGTTAATTTCGCTCAACGAATATTGTTTTTATGCACGCCGTTATTTTTTCTCGACTTTCATCCCCTAGCTGAAGATTTAAGCCCCGCCACAAAGGGGTAGGTAACATGCCAACGAAAACCACATCCTTTATTATATTGTATGTAATTAAAATTTTGTATATCACCTTATTCGACGCGGTTCATGCAGCGTATTTTTTCCACGAACATGCCCGATGTGTAATAAATTGGTTTGTTGGTTAACTTTCTGAAAGCTTTTTGAGGCAGAGCGGTGAGGGCTTTGACCCTGGGTCTAGAGGTCACGGTTTTTAAATCCGGTGAAGTGCAATAACTTTTTAAGGTTAAATGAAACAATTGTTTTATTTTAAACATTTATTTATATCGATACGCAACCAACTTTCCTTCTTCAGGAGTTAAACTGTTCGAATAAAGGTTCTGGTTAAAATAAACTACTCGTTTAATGGAATAAATTGAGGGGCTTATACTTTAGCTTAATCCAGTCCCACCTAAATTATTTAATGTAAATATAGGAAAACACACAAATTACAAACTCAAACGATTAACAAATAATACAGAATAAAACTGTAAAAAAATAGCACGACTTGGTTTCGCCATCATTTCATCCAATTTCCGAGAAATTCGTGTGCTAGCGTGAGTGTCACCTCTATCTGCCGAGTTTCAGCTCGATCGGATATCGGGAATTGGGTTAATTTCCACGAATTGCATTCGTGAATCATTCATTCACGAAAACAAAATCCAAATCCAAATAAATGTTTTTTGCGCTGGTAAAGGTGACAAACCGGCGAATTATTTTTGTGTTTTGATGGGGAATCGAGATTTATTCTATGGCAATAAATTGTTCCTTGGTCCCTTTCTCTCTCTTCACTTCCTCTCCCAAATCTCAGTTCACAATAATTTAAAGTGGAACGCAATCGCAGTGGATTCGCGAAAATGCATACAAAATCGCGAACCGTTACTAATCGAGTAATAGGGTAACGTCTGCGCGGTTGAATTTCGGAACCCGGCTTCCAGTGAATGTCTGACGCCACGCCGTACGCGCCGCGCTACAAATAAAAGCTACCTTTGCAATTCGGTTTCGAATTCAAGAATTCGTCAAAAGATGTCGCCACTTCCGTTAGCAGGATGCATGAGCACGTGTCCCTAGCTGGCCGAAGTACTACTGCTCTCTTCCTCAGGGTTTACTATAATCTTTTTCTTAGTAACACTGAGAAAGAGAGCATAGCTCTCGAAACATATCGGTTTTATGGACATTAAAAGTGGTTAAAACAAACAAATCTTTTCATTTTTTTAATTATAATGGTGCCACAAAATAAATTTGCGGTAATTGAAGAAATTTAAAAAAATTATTGTCGATTAGATGATCTCCGCGGCAGAACGATAAACTTCTTGCCTCTGAGCCCAGGTCAAACATTTTAACATAATATCTTTTGAAACCTGCTATAAAAGTTTTACCATGACGTTCTACGAATTGTTTGAAATAAGCAAAATTTAAAAAAAAACACTAGCGTGGTGTTATGTGTCAAGAATTACGTTAATTTGTCAAGTACGGTGAACTTAAAAAATACATTAAATTAATCGCAGATTAAAATTTCCTTAATGGCTACCCGCCGAGTACCTTTCCTACTTTATCATACGACCCTTGAGGTATATTAAATGTCACTATAATCCGTCGGATGTGACGGAAAGAATATCAGCTAGGGCGGGTTGTACGGCGGTATATAGGGCAATGGAGCGGCGAGGTGGAGGGAGCAGCGCGTGTAGGCGACTATTAAACCGAAGGGTTCATCTTATTTACATTATTCGATAACGATTTGAAAAGCCCTCAGTCGGCTGGGGCTCTTCGGGGGAAAAACGAAAATATATCAATGGTCAAAGAGGGAAGGGAAACATCAATAATGATGAATACCGAATACTTCTCTTGTGCCCGACGCGAGGACGCTTCTCGGCTCTTGTGATAAATTGGGCGAAGCCATGAGCGAGAAAGGCATGGGACATTTATATTCATGGGAATATACATAATTTCGGTAATCAATAAGAACAAAATATTTCATTTTGCAGATATTTTTGAAGACAGATAAATACACCCTGGCAAAACGAAATACTTATATCAGAAAGCTACGAAAAATATAAAAAAAAATTAAATTAAAATATTCTACCACCTCATAACTTAACTTATTGTATATTGTATTTAGAAATATGTATTGAATATGTAGAAATATTTTTTGCCTTATCAATACTTCAAATCATTTATTAACTAACCTTTAATTTATTACTTTTATCTGTATCTCCCATGGAACTATGATTCTAAGGTATCTTCTCATAAAATCACTTCTCATATTTGTTGAATAACTAATATTTTTTGTTTTCATTTAAACAAATGAAATTTTTTTTTTTTTTTAGTTGTCCTCTCCTAAACACAAGCAGCTGCTTTATTAGGAGAGTGATTGAAATGTTGTTGTATATTATGTGGTAAAATTGTATCAATTTGTTTTTTTTACTTTTTATAACTCTGTAATATACCTATTTGTAATAAAAAAAAAAAGTTACAGAAATACATAATACAGTTCTTATAATAAAAGAAAAACATGGGAAAAACTAATTTTAAAGCCTCAGAAGACTTAAATAATCTAAAAATATGGTTTGACAATAACCCCCTGTCGTTAAATAGTGATAAAATACTTCCAAATCTTCAAATAATCTTACTTCAAACAATCATTCTCTCGCACCACACGATACTAATAATCACTGTCGACAAAAATGTTCACTTCTAAAAATAGCGGATAAAATTACATATCTTGGAATAATCGTAGATAAAAACCTAAAATGGAAAGATCACATCAGCTATACATTAAAAAAAATTAGGAAATTAATTTATATACCTAATTCCACGAATTAGAAACTTCTTATCAACGAATACATTTAAAAAAATTAGGAAATTAATTTATATACCCATTCCTACGAATTAGAAACTTCTTATCAACGAAAAATCTATACTCAATATACTACGCACTAGTACGGTCTATTCTTCAGAATGCCATTATCAGTTGGGGAGCAGCTTACAAAAATAGTCTGACCCCCAGAGAAATTGTTCAAAAACTCGTAATAAAAATTATACTAAAAAAACCTCCGGACTTCCCCACTGAACGCATATTCGAAGAATTCAAAGTTCCAACATTTAAAAACTTATTTGTGAAAAATTCAATCGTACAAATTTAACAGAAAAAGATAAATTCATAACTTAATTTAAGTGCTTTTCATTTCTCATGCTTATTTGTTTTTATTTAATTTATGTGTTGTTGTTAATTACGTTTTACCATTATTTATCTTTCTTTTGTTATTTAAAAATATGGAATGTTTTGCATTGCACTTCCCCTGCATACATTCTGGAATAAACGATTATTATTATTACTGAAAATCGTACTAGACTTAAACATTTATGTGTATGCCCCAAACTAAACATTTCTTTTGCCCAACACCATTATACACACCAAGGAAAATACTTCTTTAATAACCTGCCAGTATAAATCAGAAGCATTAATGACAAAGTACAATTGTTGAATTCTATCAAAAAGCATTTTAGAGAAATCATCAACGGGAAAATTGCTGCTTCCCCTACCACCACATGAATGTCCCACTAAAAATTATACCTGTTTTACTTTTTACTGAAAATACGGATGTTTGTGTTTTAGTTAAAGGGTCTTGATTGCGATATGATTTAACCAGGTATTAAGAGGGCATTACCAGAGAAAAACAGAAATATGTCATTTTAAAATCAGATTTTAGACGTATTGACACTTTTCCACAAAAAATTATAAATGGATTTCGAAAGATTGTTCTTTTATCTAGCATTCGCATGTAATAAATTTTGATAAAAAAATTTAATTTTTAGTATAATAAGGTTATTCCATAGGTCGTTGGCAGATTTGTTAAATTTTCAAAAAAGATTTTGTATTATACCACACCCATTTCAAATAATATAATCATGCAGTAAAATAAATCAATACATTATCTAGCAAACGCATGTTTTAGAATTTTAATTTTAGTTTCAATAAAATCATTAAAAAATATGTACGTACATGTGTTTCTTGACGAAAATTGGTCCATTTGTGTATTTATTTGCGCACTTACAAACTAATATATTTCAGATTTTTTTAACATTCTTATTAAATTTAGACATTATTGAAAAATGATAAATACTTATAATAAAAAAATAATTACAAATAGTACATTATTTTAATAGTTTTATCATCACGCCTTTCAGCATTTTTGGATGAAGGTATAAATTAAAGCTAATTTGGATTGAAATAAATTCGATATTGAGTTATAATTTAAAAAAGCTGGTACGGAGAATAATTAATCTTTCTCATTGTAACCGCCCTGCACGATCGTAAGAACAACTTTCGACGATGTGGATTTTCGTCCGCTGGCTGGTTACGCTCTTAACTATACCTATATATGTAAAACACCTGACTGTATGAATGGTAAATATATAAAATGTAAACTCTTCTTCCATCCACAAGGAATGCTTTTGATGGAAGATAAGTAATATTATAATGTGTTCCATTTTTAAGATACTTAAATAAATAAAAAATGTTATTATTGAAAGATTCTAAATTACCTACAGATCTGTCCAGTGACCTAACTCGTTTATTTAACTTAGTTTTAAATCAAAATTATTTTCAATACAATAATGTCATATACCAACAAAAAGAAGGCCTTCCAATGGGAGCCCCCACCAGCCCTCTTATTGCTGATATATTTATGAATGATTTGGAAACAACTGTTTTTAATTCAAAATCACCCCTTTTAAACAATGTTTTACTATGGAAGAGATATTTGGATGATATCTTCGTCATTTGGACAGGATCCGAACGTCAACTCAACAACTTTCTTAACCTTTTAAATTCCTTTCATAATCAAATAAAATTTACGATAGAAATAGGCAATGAAAAATTAAACTTTTTGGATTTAACTTTATCTATTATAAATAATAAAATCGATTTTAGTATATATCGCAAGCCAACATACACTGACATAGTAATTCATAAGACCTACAACCACCCTGTCTCACAAAAACACTCCACCTTCCATTCCATGATACACCGCTTAGTAAATGTCCCAATGTCTAATAATAATTTCCTTTCTGAACTTTCTATAATAAAACAAATTGCTATAAATAACGGATATGAACCAAAATTAATTGATAACATCCTAAATAAAAAAACTTAGCAAAATTTCAAAAAATAAATATCTATACAATTGTAATAATATTAATGATAAAGAATGGCGTAAAATTTTGTATATTAATAATTTTTCAGTTCAATGTTGCAAAAATTTCCCTTCTAATATTAAACCAGCGTTTTATACAAGAAATAATATCGGTAATTTTTTGAGAAATACTAAAGATAAAGACCATAAATTGACTAATTCCGGAATATATAAACTTAAATGCAATGATTGTCCCTCATTTTATATTGGAAAAACAACTCGTAATTTTGAAATCAGAATCAAAGAACATTTAAGGTGTCTTAATAATAATAATTTTTCTGAGTTCGCTAACCATATCATTGAAAATAACCATAGTTTTGAAAAAAACACAGGGATAAATATTCTTCATATTAATCATAAAGGAAAACGTTTAGATAACTTAGAATCTTTAGAAATTAAAAAAATCCCTTAAAAATAATGTTTTATTATGTTAGGGGTGGAGCCGTTGTTAGTTAATAATGTAGATTGGGTGGGTAGGTATTAGTGTAGAGTGGGTGCGTAGGGGAACAAATCCATGATTGGGCTATATGACAATATTTTTTGTTTGTTGATAATAAATATTATCTATTATAACAAACAAACATATCATGGATTTGTTCCCCTACCCACCCACTCTACACTAATACCTACCCACCCAATCTACATTATTAACTAACAACGGCTCCACCCCTAACATAATAAAACATTATTCTAAACTGTCAAATTAGTATAAGCTTTCCCTGACGAAGGAACGTTTGTTCCGAAACCGGTTGGATTTGCACATTTTATAAGTGGTTTATACAAAGTTGTATTGTTTCATTTTTTTATAATGGATAACCACAAAGTAATAGCTACATTCAAAAATATAAATAAAAAATGGATTGTGGATTGAAATTTTTCCTCGGACAAGAAAATCAAAACCAAAATAGTGCATACAAAATTTTTTAACTATCACTTTTCCAATGTCAATTGCCTCTGTTGGAAAATAAATTGAAACTAACCGCATATCCCAATCCCAGACAAATAATATTCACGCGAAAAAGAAAATGTCATTCAATTTCAAGAGTTCTTTTTTAAATTCATCAGATTCAACAGCAGACCACAGCAAAGGCTCTCAATATTAATACAACTTTAATTCTCTTTAAAATTAACGTGAAAAAATAACATTTAAACAAAGGATTAAAACTTATTTTTATACTTCTGTAAACTTTCGATAATGAGTGCCATTCCCTTGAGCTTTTCAGGGTAGATATATCAGGTCAGGAAAACTTCAATTTAAGTAATATAAGAGCACAACAAAAGTTTTTGGTCTGGTTAACGAGTCTTAAGAAACTTACCCTAGAAAATCAATGGAGCGGTATACTATATAATAAGCTGTATACCGTGGTTGTATCTCAGTGATATCTGATGAAGCAATATTTTTTTTAAATACTGCGAAACACCGACAATCATTTTCATTTTCAAAAATGGCAACTTAATGGTGGAAAAGAATAAAAATTACTTTAAATGAGATTGAAATCAAGATCATTACTCAAAACTAGAGGAAAATATATTATTTATTAAATGAAAAACACATTTTGTAATACACCACTTTACGAGTACTTCTTCAAATACAGCAAATTTATTTTGTGGCACCATTTTAATTCAAAATTAAAGGATTTTTTTGTTTTAACCACTTTTTAATGTCTATAAAACCGGCATGTTTCGAGAGCGATGCTCTCTTCCTCAGGGTTTACTAAAAACTAATTATACATAATCTTGATGGTATCAATGGTAAGGTAGGAGGTGAAAGGGGGAAATTGAAGGAACACTTTAGAAAGGGAACAGTTTCAAAAAAGGGTCATTTAAAAATATTTTTTGATTATTTATAATATTTAGATTTAAATTAACGGCTCTTTCTGATTTTTAATATTTTGAAATACTTGACAGCCAACAAAGTTTCTCTTATGTCAAGGTTTCGTCAGGACTAATTACATCAATTAAATATATAATTACGTACAGTCATACTTGACTTATTTTAACCAGTGATTCCTGACATTATTTAGAGTAAATGAAATTTTGGTCTCCGGTAACATTTTTTTACGTTTTTTTTAGTGCGCCAGTTGCGACTGGTACTTTAAAAAAAAAATTGTGTATCTTGTTCTGTTTCACGTTTCATTAAAATTAGTCCACATTATCTTTTTCTAATCATGGTTAGGTAGGTCCCTCACTAAACTACACAGAATTCGTGATTTGGCAAAACTCTGGCAAATTAAAAAGCCACGACTTTCCGATGACTCAATGATGAAAATATTTGCAAATATAAAAAAGGAGAATGACAATAATTGATTGACGTTTTATCACGATAATCTAAATTGCGTGATATCTCCATGCCCCAAATGTGTCCAAATATAATATTATACCATAGATACTATCAAGGCGAGTATTATTTGAAAGGATTCTTAGGAATTCTTTTGGATGTCGTGATTTTAACTTAATTTTGTCGTGACTTAGGAACATGGTCACAGTAATTTAGACACAAATATTATAATGTTAAACTGAGAGCAAACTTCGAGGAGTAATAATTCAGAATCTTGTAAAAGATGAACACTTTAGTGGTTGAAATTAGATCTACGAGTACCAATATTATTGTAATCCATAATAATTGGATGATTTGTAAAGCGCCGTTTTTTGCGAAAAATTACCTAAAGGGCGCTGTACCATTTTTTATGAATTCTTAGGATCTATTTAATTTTATTATTTACAAGTAGATACAGAAAACATACTTACCTGGCAGGTCACTTCCGAAAAAAACACATTTTAATAAGAAAGTTTTTTTATGCTTGGAGAAGATACGGCTTTGCACGCGGAGGGCATTATATTAAAACACTGGACATTGCAAGATTTTACATTTGCTACCTCCATCACTGTTAGTATAACATTTATGAGAAGATTAGTGGCAAAAGTACAGTTGACATTTATTTTGAATGACTGGAGAATTTAGGACTCTTTAGGGCTGGAGAATTTTTATGAAATGATCTTTACAAAATTAAAGGATTTTTTACCTTTTTACCCTTTGTGCTATGCATATAAAATCTTGTCTTAAACGTTAGTTTAACAATTAAAAATAATAATCTTTACAAAAGCTTACAAATAAGATTTTTTTACATTTATACACAAATATTTACAATGTCGCGGGCAGTGAAGGTGAAAGATGAAAGGTTTTTGACTTTGTGGATACGACTGTCTGAAAACGTGAGTTTTAAGTTTAGCTCTAAATTCTGTGATCACTCAAGTCATTAAAGTCTGTGATCATTTTTAAGTCATGTGGTAGTCTATTCGAGGCTTTAGGTCCTGACACTCCAAAAGCGCGCTCACCGAACTTAGTGTCTACTGTGCGCTTTGGTTCCTTTAAATTTCCGATAGCTGATGACGCTGCTGACCTCAGGGTTGACTGTTGAGGATGGGAATTTTCTGGATTACACAATTCCGAAAAGTAAGACGTAGCCATTCCGTTAAGGCACTTAAATCCCATCCAGCAGAGCTTGAACTGGATTCTTTCAGGACATTTGAGCCAGTAAAGATTTTTGAGGTGCTCTGAAATATTGGAATATTTAGATACGCCGGTGATAAGTCTTTCCGCAGCGTTGAAAACGGATTGTAATTTGTTGATTTGATATTTTGGGAGAGTTGCGTACATTCCGTTGCAATAATCTCATGTTTGATATATACAGCGAAGGTACCTCATAATATCAGCTATTGCTATAATCTTCCAAAATTTAGGGACAAAATAAATCGACATTCATCTGTTATACATAAGAAGAAGATAAACTATATGATATATACTACTTTTTTTTCATGAACTCCACACAGGAGACCCTGAAGAAAATAATTTCCCTGGGGGCCTATGTCATCTTTGCGGATGCTGTGTGGAGGGTTTTTTTTAGGGAAAGGAAGGAGAGGAGTATATATACTGGTTCGTATGTATATATTTTTGCGCATTTGACCTTCAAAATAAGAGGAAGGTCAATGACTACACGAGATTTCGAATAGCATCTCTGTGTTTTACCGCTCCTTAAAGTAGAATTTTGAGACTTCTTATGACTTTTTGCATACATGGAGTTCAAACTAAGAGGATTTTTTTTTTAAATTTATAAATTAAGACAAATATTACGAACAACCCGACAATATTTGAATATTTCCTACTACCACCGCAGAGAACGGAAAATATTGCTTGTGTTGTGATGGAGGACTTAGCCAGCCGAGGAATCTAATGGTACGGCCACACTGAGGCCAACTTCCAACTTCAAAAGTTCTGACGATTGTTTAGAGGGGTAGTTCGTGCGTTGGAAGTTCGAGTTGGAAGATTTTACAACATAATAGTTATCATCTTCTACTGATCACAATTTGTTCAATAGCTGAAACGGTCTTAGAATCGGCATTTAACGGGGACCCTTCAACTGTCAAAAAACAAAATTGCTCTGAATGCCCGTTTGATAAAAATGTTACATTTGAATTTCTTGACAGCATCACTATTTAACAATTTTTCAATCAGTTGAAAATGTTTTTGAGATCTTCCACTCAAAAATATTTTTCCTTTTCGACACAAACTTTTTTTAAGTGAATGTTGTTCCATCTGCAATCTGAAGATTTTCCTGAAAGCCGGTCTCAAATACGGGAAGGATAAGATATTTTAAATCAAAACCTAACTTGGGTGTTTTGTGGATCCTGAGCTTCGCCTTGACTTACCTACTTCCCCTGAGAGATTTCTATAAGGGAAATTGAAAATCATCGCTGAAGGTCACCCATGAATCCCCACACATGACCGTACCGTATCAGCTGTACTCCGGTTAATGAGGTAAAGGGAACAGTTGGGTGGTGATTGTTTCACTAACCCCAAAGCGCCGTCAGTTCCCGGGCCAGTGGGGCGAGCAAAGCCGTACAAATTCCAAGGTTTACCCCCGACCGGCGCCTGACCCCATCGATATTTCACCGAAGCTTTGGCCTGAATCATGTCTGCTGGAAAAGTATCCATGTATTGCTGCTGTGTACTTGCGTACTAGTTTGAACACTGTTGAGGCTTCTTCACTCGGTGTGGGATGTGTCGAGATAGTTGATTGCTTTACTGTCGAGATTTATTGCCTTTTACGGCCGAGGATTAGCAACTCGCACACAGGGTTATTTTTGCCTCTTAATTTTCCGCCATACAATCCCCATTCTTTTTTTCTCTGAGGGTTTTCGTGGTGTAGTTAGGCCTAGTAAAAAGGAAAACAATTTATACAAAATTGAATATGTTAACTACTTACCAACACTTTGTAATGTTAACACTTGTAGGGTAGTTCAATAATTGACAAAATCTTAGGAAAACTGATTATGAGTTTTACCAATCTCTAGATTTCTGGCATCTCTAGATTTGCAATAATTATATCGTCTGCATTCATCCTACGCTCGTTCTTCGTACGCTAGTTATATCAGCCATCATAGTTAAAGACATGTTTAAAGTAATTTTTGCTGTGTTTTTTAGCTTTTTTCGATCTCTGTTAAAAGTCATTGAAGTGATATTTAATAAAAATGACGTTATACAACTGATTCACGTTTTTATTATCAATATTGTTATTTATGTACTTTCTACTGCTATATATAATGCGTATACACTTGCAAGTCGAACCTGTAAACCGTTCTTTGAAATTATTTTTTCAACGAACTTCGAACCCAGAACCATAGAAAAGAAACAATTCAACCGCAAACGGTGCGAATCACCATTTGTAGTGGTTCGTGGGTCGTTCGGTAAAAGATAATTTTACCGAACGGTTCACAGGTTTGGCTCAGCGGTTCGGTTCGTGTAAACGCGCCATAACGTATTCAGTTTTAGCTCATGTTGTTGTTAAGTCATATTTCACGAACTTATCTCTATTCACACCTGTGATTATATCACGCTTAACGACTTGTGCGATTAAAGGAGTTACCTGGTAGGTATGCTTATGGAATATTTAGTCCTCGAAACCTTCTAGTAATTTAGGAAGTTGAATAGTTGACACGCCTTTGTAATTAAAGATCTTTATTATGTTGTTTTATTTTGTTAATTTTCTTAGGGCATAAAAAGTATTCAGTATTACGATGAACAACATAAAAACAGTTTATTTTAACGTGGGTCTTGGTTTTTTTTTTGCAAATTTATACTGCCGACTTTCTACAAACCGAAAATTTTCGTGTATTTGAAAATTATCTTAATTACACAAAAATGAGCAAAATCTCAGTTAGGAATGCACTGTGTTTATTCTACCGGTATTTCAAACGAAGGTGCTTCGACGGACTGGTGCAGTCAAGATTATTTGCCACGTTCCAACGGGTCGGTTTTACGTCCATATGCGGAGAGAGAATTTTTTTTAAGGCCCAGATTTATTTTTGCTTTGTTTCACGCAGCATTTTCCAAGATAAGATGGGCTCTGAAGTTTCTCAGATCTTTATAGAGTTAAGTAATTAATATATACTACAAAAGAAAGTGTATAACATGCGTGCCGCTAACACTCAGAAATGCGTCCCGGTATGATCAGTGGAGTTATATGGTGTGGTAGCCCTCTATCTTCCAATCATGAAGAAGGTTTCCGTTTTTACCTGAAGGGAATCTTTTTGAAGATATAAGAGCTGGAAGTTTCGGCCTCTAGAATTTCTAGAACAGTCCAGAACATTCGAGAGTATTTGAGAGCATTCCACAAGATTCCAGAACATCCCGGAACATTCTAGAATGTTCGGGAATAGTCGGGAACGTTCGGGAACATTTCGGAACATCCCAGATCATTGTGAATCATTCCAGAACTTTCTCGAATGTTGTGGAATGTTCTGGAACATTGTGGACCATTTGAAGACTTTTTTGTATGAGTGGGGCTACCCATTGGTAGGGGTATATGAAGCAAGATCCGTTGTGGGTTCGAACTTCACTTCAATCTCATCAATTCCCTGAGCGAAGCTCCGGGTATAGTATAACAAAATATATTAAAATAAACTTTTGAGAATCGCCTGCTCGTATATAATCTTTATTTAATGAACTTGTTTTTGACAATTCTCTTTTCAATTATTATAAATGGCAATAATAAAGCTATACAAATTAAAACTTTTACGTGCGTTTAGAAAAGTCATCAATCTGCATAGTATTTCACTTCAGAATAGTCCATTAATCATTATGGAGATCGTATCACGCCTAAACTCCGTGAAAATATACACACCTGTACACGGTACACGTGACACGACATGATACCCGGCGGCGTATCCGATGGGAAACATTGATTTAATGGATTTTCTATGCGTATTTCATTATACATTTGAGGGGTGTAGTTTAAAAAGTTGGTATCTCGTAATATGCTCAAATTATGGTTAATTTGTTTTTTAGCCCAGACACCAACTGCTGTGTTCACATTAGTATCCACATGATGGTCACTTTATTGGAAATATTATTTAATTAACAAAGGAAATAAAATTTGAACTCATACATAAATGGGGTTGCCCGACAGTTGACCCGCCGACAGTTGGCCCCCCAGAGTGATATTTACTATAAAACTATAACTTATAACCTTTTGTGCCTTATTTACCAATATCAAACGTAAAATCGACCTCAAAAATACCCTTAATAATTACATACATTGTCAATTTTTTTTTGTACTTACGCGCTGGTATTCGCAGTATACAGGGTGTTAAGGGACGTACTTGACTTACTTTAACCAGTGATTCCTGACTTATTTGGAGTAAAAAATATTCGGCAGTACATCCTCTCTGCACAACCCTTCGTGGTCATTTGGTTATATTTTGTGTAATTAGGTGTACCATACTTTCCCTGAACCGAATTCACATCGAATTCAAGTAAGTACGCCGGGGGGGGGGGGGGGGGGCAATTGTCGGCGGATCAACTGTCCTGGAACCATAAAGCTTTAATGAGTAGAATTATTTTATAAAAAGTTAGTAGATGACTAAATTATCTTGACATCTCTGTAACCCTAGCAATTAAAAACTTGACACCATTCCAATTTAATCTAAGTTTTGTTTTGGTACATAATAATGTTTTAATGCAATACAATGAGTCACAGAAGGCACATAATTAGTCATTTATTTTGTTTTTATTTATTGAAGTGAAAACGTTTTTAGCACCGTTGTAAGTTTTCAGCCTTCAGCTTCTCAACATACCCCAATTGGGGATGCCATAGTCCCACTGGCTCCAGACGGGAGCAGTTGGGACTCATGTAAAAAAAAATAAAGTTGAGACTCGATGAAACAAAAAATAGCTAAAGACAAATACATACATCAATAGGATTTATTCTGCGAGAGAATGAGCTACTATAATCGGTCTCCTCGTTGTGCGGTGCTTCATAGCCTATCGGTATCTTCTTTGTGCGGTGCTTCATTGCCTATCGGTCTCTTCTTTGTGAGATAATTCGTAGCCTCCCCATTCTAGTCTACTTTACTTTTCTGAAGGTTTCACGTCTACCGCGTGTGAATTGCACACTCTGTTTTTTTTCTACAAGCCGCATGGAAGAAGGTTCACGTTGCTTCGTTCAATCAATCATCGCTTGATCTCTGTCCATTCTACACTCTTATATTGGTTCTAAACTTTAGGTTGCTGCGTACACCGCACTATGGAATGGCCCGGAACAAGGCCGTCTCATAAATCGAAAAAGGGTGTATTTTTTTTTCAGATATACCTATAGCGGTTTTAATAAGATAAATGATTGATAAATTTTTATCCGTTGGAAAAAATTTTTTTTGTACTTTTGTATGCTTAAAATAATGTCTAAGTACGGGCTCAGGCTGAGATATTTAATTTAATCAAAATGTGGAATATTTTGTGGTATAAATCTCAAGCATTTAAGCTAGTTAATATATAGTTTATTGTATATCATTGCAAAGGTTGTTTTTTAAGCTTTATTAATATATATTTTTAATATTTTATTTTTAAATAATACTTATTTATAAGCTCCCTTTAAGAAAATAAAACCGAAACCAGATTTTGACAAAGTTCGGGTAAACTTTCAACTAGTAGCATGGTTTGGACCTGTGGATCTGAAAACACCATTATAAAATATAAACCTTTTTTAATAGGTTCATTAAAAAAAGTTTGCGGATTTTGTGCGTTTTAGCGTCAAAAACGTTTTTTCCGCTGCTCATTTTTATCAGAAAATTACCTTGTCGCAAGGATAAATTGTTTTTGAAATGTCTTGATCAAAATATTAACAATTCAATAAATAAAAACATGAAATATAAAGATTGTTTAGTTTTTCATCAGAACACGAAAATTTATTTTTTTATGATAAGAAACAAAGAAGTTCCAATTATTATAAGCAATAATTATCAGCCTGAAACACTCATCCACATTGGAAAATCTTCCGAGAAAAGATACATGACGCCAACGGGACTTGAACCCGTGCCCTTCTGATTGCCGGTCAGCTGCTCTCTCAATTGAGTAGAATTAAAGAAGTTACAGATTTATGAGACGATAAAGAGCATTTGCAACCACTGTCATTATGGAATGGCCCGGAACAAGACCTTCTCATAAATCGAAAAGATTTACTTTTTTTTCGTATATTACCTATACTGGTTTGAATAAGATAAATAATTAATAAATTTTTGTTTGTTAGAAAAAAAATTTTTTTTGTTCTTTTATATATTTAAAATAATATCAAAGTACGGGTTAGGGCTGAGATATTTAATTGAATCAAAATATGGAATTTGTCGTGGTAAAAATTTAAAGCATTTGAGCTACTTTATATATAGTTTATTATATATCACCGCTAAGATTGATTTTTAATCTAAAATAATGTTTAATAAAATGAAACAATGCAACTTTGTCTAAACCACTTATAAAATGTGCAAATCCGACCGGTTTCGGAACAAACGTTCCTTCGTCAGGGAAAGCTTATACTAATTTGACAGTTTAGAACAATGTTTTATTAGGGTAGGGGTGGAGCCGTTGTTAGTTAATAATGTAGATTGGGTGGGTAGCTATTAGTGTAGAGTGGGTGGGTAGGTTTTTAATTGCATAGATATTTATTTCAAAAAATAAATATCTATACAATTCTAATAATATTATTGATAAAGAATGGCGTAAAATTTTGTATATTAATAATTTTTCAGTTCAATGTTGTAAAAATTTCCCTTCTAATATTAAACCAGCGTTTTATACAAGAAATAATATCGGTAATTTTTTGAGAAATACTAAAGATAAAGACCATAAATTGACTAATTCCGGAATATATAAACTCAAATGCAATGATTGTCCCTCATTTTATATTGGAAAAACAACTCGTAATTTTGATATCAGAATCAAAGAACATTTAAGGTGTTTTAATAATAATAATTTTTCTGAGTTCGCTAACCATATCATTGAAAATAACCATAGTTTTGAAAAAAACACAGGGATAAATATTCTTCATATTAATCATCAAGGAAAACGTTTAGATAACTTAGAAGCTTTAGAAATTAAAAAATCCCTTAAAAATAATGAATCTATTATCAACAAACAAAAAATATTGTCATATAGCCCAATCATGGATTTGTTCCCCTACCCACCCACTCTACACTAATACCTACCCACCCAAACTACATTATTAACTAACAACGGCTCCACCCCTACCCTAATAAAACATTGTTCTAAACTGTCAAATTAGTATACGCTTTCCCTGACGAAAGAACGTTTGTTCCGAAACCGGTCGGATTTGCACATTTTATAAGTGGTTTATACAAAGTTGCATTGTTTCATTTTATTATAATGGATAACCACAAAGTAATAGCTACATTCCAAAATATAAAATAATGTTTATTTGAAATGTTTTAGTTTGAAGTAATAATGATTTATAAGATCCCTTTAAGAAAATGATACCTAAACTGGATTTTAACTAAGTTCAGGTAAACTGTCAACTGGTCGTAGGGTTTTCCCCTGTGGATATTAAAACACCATTTTATAAGAAACACATTTTTTTAATGTTTTCGTAAAAAAAATTGCGGATTTTTTGCGCAACAGCGTCAATAACGGTTTTGCCGCTGCTCTTTTTATCAAAAAATTACCTTGTCGTAGTACTAAAAAAGGATTAATTGTTTTTGAAATGACATGTTTTATGTCAAAATAATAATAATTCGCTAAATAAAAATATGAAACAAAAAGATTGTTTAGTTTTTAATCAGCATACCATTTTTTTTTGTTTTATGACAATAAACAAAGAAGTTACAGATTTATGAGACCATAATGAGGATTTCCAACCACTGTGCACCGGCTTATTAAATTCCGACATCATTTCCGTCCTCGTAGCACGTACTCAAAGTCCTAAAAAATTAGTGCCCCTTGATGCCTGCCGTTCACACCGAGATAGGGGCGTTCGTGAATGGGGAGACATTCGTCTCCTAAAACAGTACAAACTGATGAAACAGACCACTTTTTGGAATCTATGCGTTACGTGTAATGGGTTTAACCGTTCTTATTGACCAGATATGATTAGATAATTACATCTCAAGTCTTTCTCTTTCCCATCTGATTCCTTGCCCCACTTTGATGGTCTGATAATGTACATCGAAGGATGCCTTAGAACCTTCTGATGTCACTTTTTTCTGTATTTTTGTGGGTTACCATCTTTTTACATCACATTCCTCATTCAATGGATTTTGTGTGCCTTTCCATTCCATATTTTACGTTTATTCCTGCAAGGGGAAATCTCTTGTTATTATTTTTTAATCCTCTTTCCTTATGCTCTCTGGGAAACGTTATTTGTCACGCGCCTTGTTATTCGCAAAGACTCCATATTTCTCAAGTGTCTTGCAGACCGAACCAGGCTTGCCTGCGTGCAATTATTATCACAAAGGTTGAGCACTTAACGCAATTCTTTTCTTTTCATTTCGAATCATTTTTCACGGCTCTTTGTCTGTCGTTAATGTTAATATCTCGCAGCACTCTGCGGATGAAAAGTGAACGAGGACATTTATTAAACTTAATTAGTTTCGCGGTGGGACAGGTAGGTACAGGTAACCCGTATTATTTTCCAAGGCAGATTAATCTTGATCCCTTTAAATCCCGTAACAAGTTTTTGTCCGATTTGAATTCCGCTGAAAACGTCTGATCGCTTGGAATTTGTGAAATTGTGAGTGCTTTCTAATTTGGTTTGGTAGTTATGTCTTTAATATCAGATTATAATTTATTTTCGTCAGTGTTTTCAGAATCCATTTAATATTCTTTTATTCTGCAGAATTATTTGAATTGAGAACACCTTTTGCCTTCTATAAGGTAATTTAATTGACTGCCCTTAGCGAAGTCTCGTTTAAGTCAACCGCTTGGACGATGTTACGTTCCGTTTCCGTTTTAAGATGATGGCCGTTTTAATGGTTCAGTAAAGATTCTTTTTTTTTTGTAAAATCCTCCGTTTATTTCGACATTCTTATTCGCATTTTTTTCAATATCATGGTACCTACATGACTGAAGAAAGTTTGAAAACAAATTGTCATTAAGAATTAAGATAGTGACGTTTCTTTGGACAAATTGTAGAATTCCTTATTAGAAATTTTTAAAAAAAAAGTTGTTTATATGCAATATTTATAATTAAGTCCGTAGATATTTAACAACTTGCGTACAAATCTTGGTATGAAAATTTTGGTTTCGATTTAATAATTAAAATTTTTTAGAAAATTAGAAATATCTGCTTTTTGATATCTTGAGGTCTACTGTTCACAGAACTCCTAGTATTTTCTGTTTATTTTATGCTAAACTATATATTTTTTCTTTAATTTCTGACGCAGATTAACTAACTTTACATTGTGTAAATACGCTAAAACCTACCAGTTTTGTTTATTTTCTAAGTTCCAAACCATGAAGTTAAACCATAGAAGTAACTGAAAACTTATCCAAAGCATAGTTCCCCTCAGCACAGGATCTCCTAGTGAGGAGGACTACGAATATAATTTCTATTTTATATATACACCTATATAAAAATGTATAAAATAATAAATATATAGTTACTTAATAAATAAATAAAAAAATATCACTTTAAGCTAGTTGCTTCATTAGACTGAAATAATCACAGAACTTTAATAGAACTTTTACAGAACGCGAAAAACGACCTCAAATATGTGATGGATTGTTTAAATTTTTTTTAAACAATCCGTCCTAACACTTTTAGACAGTTTTTTTTACTGTTCGCGCTACGAGCAAGATAGTGAAACTTTTCCGAAATAATTTAGGAAATTTTCTAAAAATGTCTTTGAAACGTAAGACAAGTGATGTTTTAAAAGTTAGTTTAAAGATTAGTATCTGAGTGGTCCAGGGCCGGTTTATTTTATTTTTTATTGAATCTTAATCATTTTGCAAAGGTATATTTGTATATTCTGTATGTTTTTATAACACAATATAAAGGAAAATAAAAAACGAAATATTACAGAAAAAGAAAAGTCCCAATAAACTACTTTAAGTATAACGGAAAGCGAGAGGTCCTGGGTTCGAGACCCAGAGGTGCCAATATCTTTTTCTGATATTTCTGTTTTCAGATTTTCTATTGAGTTTCGCTCATATTGTCTTCATTTAATTAAATTTACAATTTGAGGTTTTACTCGTAAAGTAAAAGTGAAAATAAAAAACTTAAAGTAGTTTGTCAATAGGTGCCTTTACTTTGAAGATAAAAATAAATCTTATTTTAAGAAGAATAATTTGTCTTTCTCCAAAAAACAAAAGCCTATTTAATTATATGTTTTCAGAATCTCTTCTTTTACCTATTTGTTTTTTTATTTAATAATCGACATCGCAGGTGAGAATCATTTAACAATAATTATATAAAAAAAAATGAAACAATACAACTTTGTATAAACCACTTATATAATGTGCAAATCCGACCGGTTTCGGAACAAACGTTCCTTCGTCAGGGAAAGCTTATACTAATTTGACAGTTTAGAACAATGTTTTATTATGGTAAGGGTGGAGCCGTTGTTAGTTAATAATGTAGATTGGGTGGGTAGGTATTAGTGTAGAGTGGGTGAGTAGGGGAACAAATCCATGATTGGGCTATATGACAATATTTTTTGTTTGTAGATAATAGATTCATTATTTTTAAGGGATTTTTTAATTTCCAAAGCTTCTAAGTTATCTAAACGTTTTCCTTTATGATTAATATAAAGAATCATATATAAATATTGTCATATAGCCCAATCATGGATTTGTTCCCCTACCCACCCACTCACACCACTCACTCACTACCCACCCACAATTTTTTTTTTTGATATTATATATATAAAAATTAACAAACATGTTAACTACTTCTTTGAATAAAACATTGTCAATAATCAACACTTATGTACATTATAAAGGAAGGACCTCATTAATTTTCATTGCGCTTACAATTACAACATTCTTAAAACTAAATTTACCGTTTATTGAGATCTTTTGCAGAGTTTCGGTGCGACCGAAGGTTCGGCAGAAAATCTGCCGAACCCGAAACTGATGCCGAAATTAGATTTTTTTGCCGAACCTTGCCGAAACCGAAACCGAACCTTCGGTCGATCACTACTAAAAACCTTCCTCATTAATCGTGAAAACCGCATGAAAATCCGTTGCAAATTAGTTTAAAAGATCTAAGCGCACAGACAGCGGGAGCGACTTCATTTTATACTATGTAAAGATAAACATAAATGTTCACACCATCATTCCTGCCGCCCAGCGCCGGGCACAGCCTTTCACATCCGAAAGAACGCTAATAACAATTACAAATACAGCGGAGCAAACATCCACCAGCCCCGTGAACTCTGCTCTCCGCCCGGGCCCGTCCTGTGCGTTGACTCCGTAAAGCGGCGCGTACAGCTGTAGTCCTCATAGTAAACTTTATTTATCGCGAGTCGCGGGGTAAGACTATGGACCCGAACTGTACTCTTTATGCGGGCGCCCTGTTCGTTGCTCGGTCCCGCGGCTTTGCCCAATATCTCGCTTTTCGTTCTGAGGATTGTTGCAGCGGCCCGGGTGATTTGAACCCCCTCGCTTCGAGCTCGGTGAAAGATTAGTATAAAATTAAACAGTTAAAAAAATGTAAATGTCGCACTAGAGTTCCAACTGCTTTCAACCGTCTGAAGCCAAGACTGGCATACCCAATTATTGGAGTATGTCAAGAGGCTAAGGGTAGTGTAGAGGGTAGATGTGAAAATGGAGGTAGGAAAGAAATATTTTGTTTTACACTTAAAAATTTTATATGCCGATAGGTTTCGGGAAAACCCTTCATTCGTCCGGCACAAGTCAAAGAAACGAAAAAAGCAAAAATAATAAGCAGGCATTGTATCGTTCTGGGACACCTTCGACGTCTTTTTGAAAGTGCATACTACTTCTCCGTCACATATTTTTTTCGTCCATCCACTTTATGTGTCCGAACCATATTTGTGTGCTTTCTACGCTTACATTACTTTACTTTCGGGCCTCTTCATTCTTAATTCGGCAGTATATGATTTTACCACACATCCTTCAGTTTTGATTGAATAGATTCCACAACCAATTAACCTATCTTAATCAGTCCCTATAAAATATGTACTTCGAATCATCCAAAGATCACCCTTGGTCAAACACCAATCTATTAAATAATCCAGATATTATTAAGCATGTTATCATACCACGTTGTCCCTATCATCCATAATAGACTGTGGTCGCTGTGAAGGGGTTTGTTTGCAACTTAAGGCTGGGAGGATGGTAAGGCTGTATATTCACGCGAGTCGTGATTGCGGAACTTAAATCATTCTCAAGTGTTATTTTAATAAGTCCTTCTTTGCTGCAATCTAACGAGGACCGCCTTATCGCTGTTTCTGTTTATTTAAGCTAAGACGCTTGTTGGGGGCCGTATTTTTAACATGTACGCGAGTTCTGCAACCTTTTCAGAGTTATTTGATGATTTATTGAGACGCGAAGAACACTTGACCCCTGGATGATTATTTTTCAATTGTCAGAATACAATATTCTTCTTTAAGTTTGTTTTGACTTTTTATGGGGTTTTCGCACTTGCTAAATTGAAAAGGGTACCTCTGCTTGCCAGAATTTTTAAAGCAATAAATCTACCTTTGTTGCCTCATATTACATATGTTGTTTATGTGTGTATAAAGTCTTCCATGAGCAACGAAGAAGAAAGCAAATATGCACACAGTACTGTAACTATTGATTTGAATAAATTCAACTTGGAAAAACTTAAAACATAACAAGGTCAGCTTTTCCCTGCTGTGTTTTATGGAACCGGTTGCATGTTCATTATCTTCTCTTTCTTTTTTTCCTTAGTAGTTGTACTAACAGTTCTGTGAAACCTAAATTAAAACCTCACATTCAAAAAACTATATATCTAATTTTAATTAGTGAAGCAAAATCAAAATTTCCTCTGAAACCAAACAATTTGTAAGTAGGTATTTAAATACTTACCCACTTGATTATAAACCAAAGTACAATGTTTGATATCATTGAAGAAGAAGATAATAATAATAATCGAAACGAAAATATGAAAGAGAAAGACACAGAAAAACAGAAAAAGATAACACAGTTCTGCGACTGTTTTTTTTTCTTTGAAATAAGAGGTAATTCCCATGTATTTTTGGTTGCTGAATTCGGGAAAATTATCAAAAAACAAATTGGCATTCCTACACCACAAGCACTCCAAAGCCTAGACGATTTGCCATCATCAGAAGAAAGTTCTAGTGAGGAGTTTCAAGTAGGCGACTCCAGTGGACCTCAACAATTTTAATATAACGTCCTACAAAAGAAAAAGCACAAAACGAAGCTTCGAAACTTCAAAAGATTTATAATTGTATATAATGTAAATATAATATTTTAATACTTAAAATTAATACAGTTAAATGGTTGCAATGTCGAAAAGGTGGAAAGATTTAGATACCTCGGCAGTATTCTCACGAAGACTCTTGACCCAGATGTGGAGGTTAGATGCAGAATTGAAGCAGCAAAAACTGCGTTCATTAAAATGAAATCCCTCTTCTGCAATGACAATATCAGCTTAAAACTAAGGCAGAGAATGCTAAAATGTTATGTGTGGTCGGTTTTGCTCTATGGATGTGAAACATGGACCTTGAAAGTAAATACCATGAACAGGTTAGAGGCTTTTGAAATGTGGCTTCACCGGAGAATGCTCAAGGTCCCATGGACCGACATGATCACCAACACAGAAATTCTCAGGCGGGCTAGAGCAGATAGAGAACTGCTTACATTAATAAAAATCAAGAAAATTTCATATCTGGGTCATATACTTCGAGGGGAGAAGTATCACTTGCTCCATTTTATATTGAAAGGCAAGATAGAGGGTCGCCGAGGGCCTGGTAGGAGACAAATGTCTTGGCTGCGTAATATACGAAAGTGGACCGGCATTAGAAGTGTGGAGGAGCTATTCCGGGCAGCGCAAGACAGAGAGACATTCTCAAGAGTGATCGCCAACGTCGGAGGGACCTGATACGGCACACAAAGAAGAAGAAAATTAATTAAATTTGCATATTTTATGTTTTTTTTTTCTTTTGAACATTCCCTACAGAAGTGGTGTAAGGCGAGTTTTGCCTATATTCTAATTTCCACTTTGCGGAAAATCTTAACGTGATGGGTCGAAATGGAAGGCATACTCGAATTCAGCGTATCGAAATACATATAATTCACCCATTACCATATAAAATAATTTTAAAATGTCAATTTGCAGGCCTGTGTAATGGTCGCCAAGTGGGACTCGAACCCAGAACCTCTCGTCTATCCGGGACGTGCGTTTACCAATTCCGCCATTGCGCACAAGCTTTCTTTGGGCAGATGGATACCATAAAATTGATTAATCCTATTTGAAAGTTTGTTGTAGGATCCACGCTCGTGCGAACTCTGGCGGGATAAAACGGCAGTATCCAGCACGGCCACCATCTTGAAACGTAAACGGAACGTACGTAATGCCAAACGCTCGAATTAAAACCGGAGTTCACTACGCTCAGTCAATAAATATATTCATGATAAGTAGGAGGAAAAAATAATGTTATTACTTGCAATTGTTTTTACGATTTTTTCTTATCATAATAATTGGTAAAAGTTAGTAATTTTTCACCTATTAATTAAAAATAATTTTATTTTATAAAATATTCTACATTCATATCATACAAACATGTTGCTAATATTAAGGCTTTTTGGGATGGTTTAAAATTTTTGCATAATTTTCAAAGGTTGATATAAAATGAGATTTTATAATATTCTTCCTTTGAAGTGCTGCTGTGGGGCTCCTTCTCTTTACTGAAATTCAATTTTCAGAAGTGTTCTCTGCACCGCGGGCTGTTTACAGTGTACTGGTACAAGCGTACCGCCGATAGTTCCATCGCAACATCTCCCTCTTTCTCATAAACGAGAAATATTACAGAGAGAGAGGTTTCATCAGAACTCTCAGCGGCAGGATCGTCCTGTGTGTTCCTCCTTTAGGAAATAAGAACCTTCCTTTTAAAAGAGGCTACATTTTTATTATTATTTTACATTTCCTCTCTCGCGGCTATGTTCTTTGATGCACCGTGAAATACTGGAGTATGTAGAATTTGCGGAAGGATTTTCCCCTTTACCATTCAAGAGTCGGCTTTTCGGCTAATGTATTTCACGAATGACGTGTCGGTATTTTATGCAAAGAAGCGCCACGCGTAATATTTGCAATTTTTCAGGAAGCATCATATTTCAACCCTTATGAAGAAGAAAATCTCTCCCTACTATTTCAATTTTAATCACAGTTTTATACAAGCGAAACTGAAATTATTGCAATATCAAAATATATCTAAGCGAATATTTCTATTTTTGATACTGACAATTCGTGGTGCAATTCCATTATTATCTTTATCTTTACTCTTTACTAAGTGTAACAATTATTATAAGCAATAATTATCAGCCTGAAACACTCATCCACATTGAAAAAATCTTCCGAGAAAAAATACATGACGCCAACGGGACTTGAACCCGTGCCCTTCTGATTGCCGGTCAGCTGCTCTCCCAATTGAGCTATGGCGGCTTATCTTTGGGAGAGCAGCTGACCGGCAATCAGAAGGGCACGGGTTCAAGTCCCGTTGGCGTCATGTATTTTTTCTCGGAAGATTTTTTCAATGTGGATGAGTGTTTCAGGCTGATAATTATTGCTTATAATAATTGTTACCCTTTGTGCTATGCATAAAAATGTTGTCTTAAACGTTAGTTTAACAATTAAAAATAATAATCTGTACTAAGTATAAAATGAAGTCGCTCACGATGTATGTACGCTTAGATCTTTTAAACTACGCAACGGATTATCATGCGGTTTTCACTGATAGATAGAGTGATTCATGAGGAAGGTTTTTAGGTATATATTTTTAGGTTTTGTGTAAATTGGTTGAAATACATAATATAGCTGGCCAATCGGCAGCGGGCAGCCGGCAGCGTGATGTGTATGTGATTTAACAGATGGCGTTGGTTATAAAGGTTTCGTTAGCCACAGCAACGTGTGGCCGGGTCTGCTAGTAATATAATAAAACAATTTAAAAAAAAATCTTATTTCTACTTAATTTATTTGTGACCGTAACCGGTTTCAGTTTATTATTTACTAGGTGGTACCCGGCATGCGTTGCAATGCTATTTAAAGAAATAAATTGATTCTCCCTGCATGTCCTTTCCCGTGCGTCCCAGTTCCCTTCCACCTTCCCCGCCTTCCCCCTCCCTCGTCTCTTCCCTCTCCGTGAACCCCACCTTCCCCTTGCCTTTCCTCCCTGCCGCTAAAATACATAAAATGCACACATTTTCATTTATACAAATTTCATAACGCCAGAGCTTACCTTTATATTCAGCCTATGTTACTCGCTGGTAATGTAGCTTTCTAGTGTTGAAAGAATTTTTAAAATCGGTTTAGTGGTTTAGGCGTGAAAGCGTAACAAACAAAAACACGCAAACAACCGAATAACTAGAAATCCAATCGTCAAAGACGACTAGCAACAAATTTGGGATATCCTCTCCCTCTTCCACGTATGCTATGTACATAAACAGTAAATGAAACAATTGTACCAGTCTGAAGATGGCCTTAACATGATGAAACCGGTTACAGTCACAAATAAATTAAGTGGAAATAAGTTTTATATTTGTTTTATTTTCTTTCTAATACCCTAAATAGGAAAGATTTGATTGTTTATTTGCATTGAATAGGCTCCGAAACTACTGAACCGATTTGAAAAATTCTTTCACCAATAGAAAGCTACATTATCAGCGAGTAACATAGGCTATATATAATGGTAAGCTCTGGCCTTATGAAATTTGTATAAATGAAAATGTACGTATTTCATATATTTTAGCGGCAGGTAGGAAAGGCAGGGGGAAGGTGGGGAAGGTGAAACGGAACGGAGATGCACGGGAAAGGACATGCAGGGAGAATCAATTTATTTCTTTTAATGGCATAGCAACGCACGCCGGGTGCCAGCTAGTATTATTATATCTAAGCGAATTTGTTTTTTCCGAATGATAACTTTTCTTTGTAGTTGTGTAAATTGTGAGTCATTACTTTATCTTTGTCCACTTTACAAAGACAAGGCTTAATAGTAATTTATTTTTTGTGGAAATATGATTTTTTGTTACATTTTATTATTTTTCTTCCTTGCCATTAAAATCTAAGTTGTTTGCCAATTAATTGCTTCAATGCCCCGAGCACCCCTCAATCAAATGAAGCGGAAGGAAATAGGGGATGAATCTTCCTATATTTCAGATTCAATTGTTCAACAAAGTTAACCATTTTACTTTACGTTTGGATACGGGCTTGAACCTGTTAGGGTGGTCGTGATAATGAAAATGAATATTGAACATGAAATTTATGTATGAAATATTAAAATAAATAAAAAAATGTGAATAATAGTAGAGGATCTTTCACTCTGAACTATGTGTCCCGGAAAATACTGGTCCGAGGCATCCTTAGATCAGCAAACTCATCAGCTTTAGGCAAACTAATGGAACCTAAACGCAAGCTTTCGGAGTGTCCGGGCCGAAGGCTTCGAATAAACTCCTTCCGAAACTTAGATGCATAACAAGCCCAACAGAATTTAGGTCCAAATTAAAAACCTATCCTTTTAGGCTCTCATACCCTTAAATAAAAAATCACATCTTAGAGCATCATAAAATTTTACTTTTGTTGTCAAAATACACTCATTACGGAACATATTATATAATATTCTTTCTTCTAACTTCTTCTGGCGCTTATCTTAATCTAATTGTAAATATGTATGTTATTAAGTCACTAGCTTTAGGTCAGCATTTATGTGTCTTAGTCATAAGTCACTAGCTATAAGTCTTAGATGTAAGTCACTAGTTATAATTGTAAGCCAGTAAAATAAGTCACTAGCTCTAAGTCATAGATCTAAGTCGCTAGTTACAATTGTAAATCTTAGTTGTAAGCCAGTAATATTAATTCTTTTAAATACTCGTTTGTACAGCGGCCTTGAGGTGATTTTTCGCAAAAACGGCGCTAAATAAATTAGCCAAATATTATTTTTATTATTGACGTAATCTGACTTTGTTATTACACCAACGTCTCTACGGTTGAAATTTAAGAATCCAACTACGAATACCTGCCTTACGAGTTTGTTACTTGGAAATGATTTTTTTATTATTGTTAAAAAATTGCGTTCAATTGGAATTTATTACTTTCTGAACTACTGCAAGCAGCTTGTCAGCAGGAGATTAGTTACAACCACAAATTAAATAATCATAAACGTATTAGCATAATCTACTTTTGTAATAGAATCGAAATAAAGCAATGCCAAAAGGTGGCGTCACTTACGTTAACAGCTAGCGAGAGGAGCGTCGGCTGGCAGGCATAAGTACTATTGGATTCGTACTTTCTTCGATGTCTCCTGGTATGGAGAGATGGATGGTACGATTATTATTGTAACTGGCAGTTGTGAATAAGTATATGAATAATAATATAATGCCACATTGTGATTTCTACCACGCGTCTATGTGTTGTATATAACGTCATTACCTGTCACGGATATTTTGTCCCGGTGACTAGCTGTCACTGGATCCGAGGAACCGGCTAATTTTGGAACCAGTTCCTATCAGATTTATAAAATGGTTACCAACAAACTGGGCGAAGCCGAACCAAAAGCCGCCCCCAGGGCCTAGCAGCAAAAACATGCGGAGCGGGTTTTTAACTGCTAGTAAAAATTAATACCAGAATGGTCGATGCTCCCAATGTTGTTCTAGTGAAATATTACTAGTCGGAAGCGAAATATTGATTGAAATGGATTTAACCATGTTTTGTATTGAATAGCCAGCCACTTACCAATCTTCCTTTTCCCAATCTCCATCTTCTCTCTACTCCCCCTTCAGCCCCCCGATATACTCCAATTGGGGACACTATCGTCCCACTGGCTTTAGACAGTTGGGATTCTTGTGATTTATTCGCTTAAAAATTACATTCTGTAAAATAAATCATAATAAAGATAAGAAAACATAAAAAATTATTTGCATTCTTGAAGTTTTAATTCCTCCAGTTTCTAGCCACGGATCTTACCGCCTTAGCTCAAAGCTTGTCAAAATTAAATTGATGACTCTGATTTTCCTTTAAGTCACGCGAAAAGTGAATATGTGGGTACTTAATAATATTTATACGAACGTCATATTAAGTTGACACGCATAAATAACGGCGTCTGTTTTACGCCTCTCTCGCAGCGGGAGAATGATGTGTCGTCCCGTGTATGATATAATGGAATTGCGTCTTGTCTACTTTACGTGATTTTTTTATCTTCCCCTCCCTTGTCCCACGCAAACCAGCCGCAAGCTTTATTATAACTGCCAGGTGATGAAAACGCGCCATTTTGTCTTCACGGCACAATTTTTCATCGTAGATTACTCCGCCTTCCCAAGTTTTTTTCTCGTGGAAAAGTTGAGCTTTATTTTTCGTGCCGAGCTTACCTTGGAAATAGTTAGGCCGCAGATAGGTACTACTTTGATTTCGGGGTCTCGTTTTTGAACAATGCTATATTATATTATTATCTCTTACAAGTTTCAATATACAGGTATGAAATTTTTAGATAATCAGTAACTTTGTTTTAGCCTTTAAAAAAATGCCAATTTTTCAAAGAGTTAAATCAAACTAGGTTATGAACTAGTATACCATGCAGTTTTTAAGGCAGATAATAAATGGCCGACTATTATAGCACCTACCATCATGCTAATCTCCTTATTCGTGCTGCGGTCGTTCACACTTACATAATTAATATATATTTTAATAAAATGAAACAATACAACTTTGTATAAACCACTTATAAAATGAGCAAATCCGACCGGTTTCGGAACAAACGTTCCTTCGTCAGGGAAAGCTTATACTAATTTGACAGTTTAGAACAATGTTTTATTATGGTAGGGGTGGAGCCGTTGTTAGTTAATAATGTAGATTGGGTGGGTAGGTATTAGTGTAGAGTGGGTGGGTAGGGGAACAAATCCATGATTGGGCTATATGACAATATTTTTTGTTTGTTGATAATAGATTCATTATTTTTAAGGGATTTTTTAATTTCCAAAGCTTCTAAATTATCTAAACGTTTTCCTTTATGATTAATATGAAGAATATTTATCCCTGTGTTGTTTTCAAAACTATGGTTATTTTCAATGATATGGTTAGCGAACTCAGAAAAATTATTATTATTAAGACACCTTAAATGTTCTTTGATTCTGATTTCAAAATTACGAGTTGTTTTTCCAATATAAAATGAGGGACAATCATTGCATTTGAGTTTATATATTCCGGAATTAGTCAATTTATGTTATTTAAGTTGTATTGTTTCATTTTATTATAATGGATAACCACAAAGTAATAGCTACATTCAAAAATATATATTTTAATGTTTAAAAGATATGCAAGATATTATTATAATAATAGACATAGATTATTTTCTTAGTCCTCACTCCTCACCAGGAGACCCTTTGTTGAGGTGAACTAGATTTTGGATAGTGATTTTCAGCGACTTCTATTGTTCAATTTCAATGTTTGCTTGTAGGAAATTTTTACTAACTTCTTCAGCGATCTTTTTTTAAATACTAGTCAATTCTTATTTCTGTTAAAGAAATCAATATTTAGAAATCAATTGTTTTCAGTTGTTTTATACTAGGTTAGAGTTTATAACATAACTTCTTTGCTAATCATTCTGAGCTTGTTTTGTCCAAAGGTTACACTATTACACTCCGATATATGTATACTATCTATTATTACTGTCAATTAGTAGCAGAACACATTATGGGTTGCTGCCAGCCTCGCTCTCTTTGTAAAACTTATTACTTTACTGATTAAAGTGATTACCTACTTCTGCATTCTGTCCTCCAGAATAAGGAACTCCAGTGAAAAATATTATGGCTTTAAAAAAATATGTTCATATAGACCAAGAAACGCTGATTCTGAATATATAAGTTTTATTTCATAATATTAAATGCAGAGTTTTTAATAAATTATTAAAAAGTGCATTTTTAAACCTCTTCGGAAAACACAGCGTTAAGTTGGCATTACTGAAATGGTTAACCGTGACGTCACAGTTAACCTGTCACCTGTGTATTGTATTGACATTTGAAATGACTTGAAGTGCACGCGTACCTATGCAATTCAACATTTCGTGTTTTTGGTTTATTTTCATACTGTTTATAGAGATTTAGATAAATAATAGTTATTGTGTTTATTGAAACATAATTTAGGCCCTCAACAATTTACGAAAAGGGCTATATTTGCGGACAATCTGCAATAAATGTTGTCTATTTGAGGTTAAAGTCATGTCATATTTTGACGTTTGTTTTTATGTATTTTCAAATTGTTTTTAGTATAGGGCTTTTTATACAAGTTGTTACACACTCGTCATGATCAGTGTATTATAAATACCAGTGTTTCTGTATGTATTATACATAAAACAATGTACCTACAAAGTAACACCTGACACAAAACACGATGTCACATGTATTTGCAATGAGACATGATTTATTGTTTTTATATTGCACTTTGATTAAATACAATAACAGTAGCGGTGAAATGTGGACATTTTACCAATGTTTTTCTATATTAAAAGCAGTTAATCTTGAATAAAAAACACACCTCACACCTAAAAGTCATTATCCGCCATGATTATTCTGGATTCTTCACAGTGTTGCCAACAGTTAGAAGTGAAATTTCCCTAGAATTTCACATTTACGCAATTACCTACGTAGCCACCTGATTGTGTAACACTAATCCTGTTATATGTTAATTAATATGATAATTAATTGGAAAGATATCGGAACTTGGTAAATATACTAATAATACCGTGATTTTCCAAATAAAACACTTTTTGCTACGTGAAGTAATAATTTAAAAGTACGAATACACTCACCAGTGAATTAGAAACTGAATTCCAAATTAAAAAAAAAAAACACTTTGCAAAATAAAAATCATAAGCAACCCGCCGCTCATTTGTAACAAGCGTGGTATTTTGAAGACCCCCCCCCCCGAACGTGTCACGTAGTATGGGTACGTTCCCTAATATCATTTTGAGTTGTCAGTGTTAAAAATAACATGGCATGTAAGTACATGAAAAATAATTAAGATTCATAGGAATTCCAAAAAATATATATACGTATATATATATAAATAATACCAGTAATACTGTCATATGTAATAAAATTTTGGTAAATATCGGTTCGGACTGGCCACGCTTATTACGAATAATTTTTAGAAAAAAACTTTAGATTCGCCTTAATTACTATAAAAGGAAACTTTTTGGCTTTGGGGCGGCGGAAAATAATGCATTTTAATTTTCAATTGCATAAAACCAAAATTCGCTTCGCGACTGACACAGCGAAAATCCGCGGCTGTACATGTCACTGTGATGTTGGTATCCTTGATACATTAACAAGAGCTAATACGACTGTAGCCGACTTCGTGGGATAAGGCGCGTAATTATGAAATTTGTCTAGCGGGCTTGTTTGTGTAACATGGTTTGTGATACAAAAGAAAGTGGCCCTTTATAACGCCTACTCGCGTCAAGGCAAGAAAAACATCCCAGTTTTCAAGTGGCTTAGCGGCTACGCTAGGTTTGTGTAACATGGTTTGTGATTCGCGGTATTTCATGTAGGTATCCCACGAAGTCAGCTACAGTCCATAACAGTGACAGCAAGTGACAGCTACGGCCGCGGATTTTCGCTGCGTCGGTTCGCGAAGTGAATTTTGGTTTTATGCAATTGAAAATTAAAATGCATTATTTTCCGCCGCCCCAAAGCCAAAAAGTTTCCTTTTATAGTAATTAAGGCGAATCTAAAGTTTTTTTCTAAAAATTATTCGTAATAAGCGTGGCCAGTCCGAACCGATAATTACCAAAATTTTTGCCAGAGTTCGAAATTTCCCTAGATTTTGTCCTGATTTCCCTTATCCCTAAAAAATATTTTTCTCCCCTAGATCTAGGGAAATTTCCCTCGACATGACATCACTGATTCAAAATGACAACTTAAAAAGTAAAAAACTAACGGTGGGGACGGTGGGTAAAGACCACCATAGATACGGTGCGTTTCTGGGAGTCTTTAAAAATTAAAACTTTGACAATTATTTTAACTATTAAAACTAACTATAAAAATAAAAATAAAAATGCAGTTATTTAAGTTTGAAGGTCTTTATTCATTAAAAAAAATAAAAAAATTGGACTGGAGTTCTCTATTTTCGTCGATTTCTGAATCAAAGCTTGGATACTAAAGAAATTTCTCGATAATATTAATTATAAATTATCTTTTTTACAGTATCTAGCGGCAAACTCTCGTTTCATTTCTACTATTTATAGTGGGATGAAAGTTAGACGGATTCCATTTAGATCCTTCGGGAGACACGTCACATACGCCTTTCAATACAGGCACGCCTATTGACCCCGTCAGAGCGGCCATTCCGGGTCCTTCATTTCAATAGGGGCCGCTCTATGACTGAGTTATTGGTTCTCTGGCACCCTCACGGTGATCCTTTTGGGACGTGCTTGGCCCTTCTACGGTCGTTTTCAGGTCATCTGCATTTGCGATCTCGATCTATTTGGATCGAGAAATATGTGGATTGAATTTTTGTTTGATTTTATTCTGCGTTTTAGCTATTTCTTCTTAGTTTTGTGATTGAAATCAGCGCTTTTGTAATGTTAACAAAATTACTGAAAGAGAGAATAATACCTACCTAAATTACACGTTCTTGAATTACACACTTTAATAAACTTAACTTAATTTTTTTTATCTGTGAAGAATGTTTAACACACATTAATACATTTTTGACGTGTTTTTTTTCAGCCAGGTTTAATTCTAACCATGTTTCATCATAAATTTCATTCGTATGTAATTCTGGTAATGTAATTTTGGTAAATAAGTGAAATGCACGTCTTTGTAATATCGTTCTCATACATACAGTAAAATGCTAATTAAACCTGGTTAGCGCGTTCGCCCGGTAAGCGAGAGGTCCTGGGTTCGAGTCCCAGATGTGTCAATATCTTTTTCTGATTTTTCTGTTTTCAGATTTTCGATTGAGTTTCGCTTATATTGTCTTCATTTAATTAAATATTACAATTTGAGGTTTTACTCATAAAGCTAAAATAAAAATAAAAATATTCATCCTAGACTTGCAGAAAAGTCAATAGATGTCGCATATTAAATAAAATGGATAAAGATTTATCCAGACACTATCTAGAGAGCATTTAGTTCGGGTTTGAATCTTGCAATCATACATAAAGATAGCAGCCAATAGTATATGCGTTAAGAAAAATGAAGATAGTGTGGGTGGTTCTTAGTCGAAGTATGATACAGTTAAAAGTGACCGAATTGGATATCGACACGGTGGCGCAGTGGTTAGCGCGTTCGCCCGGTAAGCGAGAGGTCCTGGGTTCGAGTCCCAGATGTGTCAATATCTTTTTCTGATTTTTCTGTTTTCAGATTTTCGATTGAGTTTCGCTTATATTGTCTTCATTTAATTAAATATTACAATTTGAGGTTTTACTCATAAAGCTAAAATAAAAATAAAAATATTCATCCTAGACTTGCAGAAAAGTCAATAGATGTCGCATATTAAATAAAATGGATAAAGATTTATCCAGACACTATCTAGAGAGCATTTAGTTCGGGTTTGAATCTTGCAATCATACATAAAGATAGCAGCCAATAGTATATGCGTTAAGAAAAATGAAGATAGTGTGGGTGGTTCTTAGTCGAAGTATGATACAGTTAAAAGTGACCGAATTGGATATCGACACGGTGGCGCAGTGGTTAGCGCTTTCGCCCGGTAAGCGAGAGGTCCTGGGTTCGAGTCCCAGATGTGTCAATATCTTTTTCTGATTTTTCTGTTTTCAGATTTTCGATTGAGTTTCGCTTATATTGTCTTCATTTAATTAAATGTCAGTTTTATTTATTGTTATTTTAATTAAATAAAAGCAATGAATTCAATAACACCACTATTTTATTGTTTTTGTACTAAAGCTCGTAGATCTCCATTGATGCAAATCCATTAATTTAAATATTAAATAGTACCTACCCATTCACTTCATTATAACTGCCAGTATTAAAGGGGAAAAATCAAAAATTTAACTGTGATTGCCTCACACAACTGCTTTTCTAATTCAGAGGTTATTTCCCATACTTTCAACAATTCTTCAAATTTCAAAGGTAACTGTCAAATTCTATAAAGGTTCTATTAAAGTTCTGGCCAGTTGTTTCACGTATCTGAATTACTTTTATCCTGACAAAGAAACCAAAGGTTTTGAAACACGTCGATTATTTTGATTAAATAGTGGTGTACGCAAAATTATTTATTTTAATTAAATTAAAATGACGCCACTTAAAGAAAATTTACGAATATTGAAGAAGAAATAATTAGCTTAATTTACTTTAAAAAAAAAACGAGTGTGCTTTAGATCACACGACTGAAGTAAAACTACAAGAAAAAACTCGCCCAATGAAACCAGGTATCCCTGCTAAGTTACCAAACGTAGCGAACGGGGTGACCTATGACCTAGGGGTGACATATGACATTTGGATGAAATATGACCATGGAGTGACCTACCACCTTGGGGTGATCTAAGACCTTGGGGTGACCTACGACCTTGGGGTGACCTATGACCTTGGGGTGACTTACGACCTTGGGGTGACCATCCTTATCCTTATCATTCCCCAAGTCAGGCGCGCGTAAAGGCCCGACCGTTTGCATAGCAATCGATCACCGTTCGCATCAATTACCGTTCGCATGACATTCTTCGTAACAATCACCACTTTTCGTAACGCATTCACCAGCTAACCCCCCAAGTCGAGCGTGCGTAAAGAAGTTTTACTTCAAAAAGTTCACATACTCCTTCCCTGGATCTGTCCATTCTAATTTCCCTATCTTCCTTTCTACGTCTGCCTAGTCTAGTGCCTACCCCGCGAGGGTTATCAGGAGAGCAGGCCGGGCAGAGGGTAGAAGGCAGAGAGGGAGGCTAGGATCGGCGATATGGGCGGATAATAAGATTCGGATGAGGTTTCGTGCGGTTCTCCGCGTTTGTAATTGGCTTTCTGACGAGGAGCGCAGGAGACCAGAAGGGTCTGGTGGTCTGGTGGTCTCGCGGCTCGAGCGATCACGTCCTCTCGCGAATGTAACACGATTCGTGGTGTTATTTGATATCGCTTTTTGTACTATGTATGTTGTGAAGTCGAGTAAACGTGCTTTCTGATCGCAATGAATTCTGTCTTATCGTTGAAAATCTTGTTAAATTAAAGAGGGGGCTCATCATCCTTACTGCCAAGCTTTTCATGCCCATCAAATGGTAACTCGTTTTCCGCTGTTTAGTAATACGCATATCTATTACACCACCTCGAAAGAGCTTTTATATGCTGCAACTATTTGACAGCTTTTTAATTTTGTGATTGTTTTTGGCAAAAATTCGATCGTTCAGTTGATTAGTCAGACATCTCCAAATACTAAGTTTTGAGATAATGATAAAAGTAATATTCGAAAGCTCACCGTAAATCAAATATTATTTTCACATGTCTGTCTTTTAAATATTGCTTTAAAATAACACTGGGAGGCACAACGGCCCTGTACATTAGTTTGACTTTTTGGAATATCCTGCTAGAAACCCAGAAAACGTCAACATTTTGTTTAGTTCTGTTTACATTTTTTCTGCATTATAATTGATTTGGTGGTGTTTATGAGTAATCTGGGTATTGTTCCAGGGTAGGTAGGGTACACTTATTCGTATAATTGCAAACTCAACTCAAATTTATTTTTCCAACAACCACTTTTTAAACTCATGATGAAAGAGAAAGGGGCCTTTTTGCCCCGGAGCTCTGTATAATCTGGGGGTCAGTGTATCCAGGAGTGACGCACTTATGAATTCATCCCTCCAGTGGAAGGCAATGGGTCAAGTGATTGTTTTTTTTTTTTTTTACAGTGAATACCGCACAAGAACCTCAACTGCTCCCGTCTGGATCCAGTGAGACTATGGCATCCCCAATTGGGGTATGTTGTGAGGCTGAAGGTAGTGGGGAGGGGATGGAAGTGGGGAAGAGGAAGGTTGAGAAGTACCTGGCTATTCAGATCTGGTCACCAAACACGGCTAAAGCCATTTTCAAGCAACGTTTCAATTCTGAATGGTGGTACTGGGCGATACTGATAGTATCTTCCACTCTGGAACATGCCGCAAATATACTATATATTATTTTAAATGAATTAATTGTGAAATAACACAAATTAATCAAATAAAATTTATTTGCGCATGCCGGGTTCGAACCCGCGACCTCCGGATTGTGAGTCAAGAGTCTTACCCACTGGACTACGGAGGTCGTCAGTGTGGTTGGGCAAATCGCCGTGTCGCTGAAATACAGGAAATATACACGTGTCGAGTGACTAGTGTTGTAGTGACATGAAGTGGTATATGAAGAGTTCTAACAATAAATACAATTATTTTCAACATAGTCTCTTTTCTGGTCAAATCACCAAAACGAAAGCTTTCAAAAGTCAACTCAAATTTGGATTTTTCGGAGATATCTGACTAATCAACGATCGATTTATAAGCAAACACATAAATGTTGTTTTTTAAACCAAAAAACAACGTTTTAGGATAAAACTTCTAGGGGTTCAGCTTGATGCACAGAATTGTAGAGTGTAAACACACTTGTTATTCATTATTGTATTAGTTAATTTTATAATCTTAGTATTAAATTCTGCTGCCATATTATTATTGCGCATTGGTGGCTGCTTAGCTATAATAATATTACAAAATAACATTATTTGATTTCATAAAGTAATATATTATCAAAAACAATATTATCTAATCTACCAACTAAAAACAAAAACTTCAATGATATATTACAATAATGACTTTAACCTTTAAAAGTTATTATAATACGCTTATTCCAGTAAAAATTGAATATACATTTAGACTTTTAGAAAAGGTCAAAAGGTGTACAATATTAATAAAATCGGATAAGTTTATCCGAGACACTATCTAGGTTACAAACCACTTCTTTAAAGCTTTGTGATCATTTAAAAATGAAGCAGCAAATACATTCTCTACGAACTTTGAGTAGCAGCCAAAAATATGGGGAAAAGAGTCGAACATAATATTATTAATCCTGAATTTAAAATACGACATCGACAAAAATGACTTAATAAGAGGTCTAATTGGCCGAGTTGGATAAGGCGCTTATCCCGATACGACGAAGGATCCTGGGTTCGAGTCCCAGTTGTGACTGTTACCTTTTTGAAGTGAAAGTTCTATAGCCCCGCTGTGGTTTGGATTTGGGATGAAACGGAAATGACGATTACTGCTGATTATGACGTCACTTTTAAAAGCTCCTATTGGTTGAGATATGAAACAGAAATTACGCTAGGTCTGACCTCATTGGTCGCTTTGATTATGACCTAACTTTTCAAGTTTTGGTTGAGATTGTTTTGGTAAAGTTTCGCTTTTACCGCGTGTAAACTGCACTCGAATTTATTTTTATTTTTTGTGTTTTGTTCTTTTTCATATTTTCGTTTAGATATTAATATTATCTTCTTCTTCAGTGATATCATAACAAAAACGTTATTGGATGTTGAACGTATTCTATGGTACTAAATAACGGTGTGAATATATTTTTTCAAGGCCCATAACTAATGTATTTTTTTCTTTTTTTTACAGGTAAGTCAGCTTTAATAAATCAACACTACTAACAGCTCAAAGCAAGTAGGTACTTACTTATTTACACAATACTTTTTCAATATTAGTTCTGTCACTTGTTATGTATATACCCCTTACCAAATCATTCCTAAGTGTTTATTTGAAATCCTGAAATTGTGGCCAGGTACTAATAAAAATATCATGTCGGTAAAAGTTCCCTTCGACATAATTTCAGCAAAAATTCTGAACCTTCCATCAGACCGTGGTCTTGCCGCTGAGAGCAGCATTTTAACCTTTGTTTATAATGCATTCAATGTTTACGAGAAAGAGGGAGAGGCGACGACGGAGCTTTCAGTGGTAGGTATGCCTTTTGTGTAGGTTTTACCGCCAAATTTGACGTAAACCTCCGCCTCCGAGCGAATGCCTGAAATCACTCTTCAAAAGCATTTTTTGTTTCATATACCTACGCAATGGTGCAATCCAAACACAACAGAAGAATGCTCTTAAAAGCGTTGCAAAGCTTTTCAAACACAAATTCTTCACATATTTTCGTGCAAAAAAACCTTTATGCCCACGCTATATGTGCGCTATTTTCTCGTGGCTTGCCCTATTTCAGCATGTCACTCGTCATGCATTGTCATTGGAAATGTATGGCGAAAGATATGCTGAAATAGGCCAAACCATGAGTGTAGCGTATGAAGTATGTCAGTCCTATTATGCTTTTAATTATAGTCCTTGTTATTATTACAAATCGTTTTAGATTTACAGGTTTTTCACTATCCTCTCGATTATTATTATTATAAATAAATATTCGAAATATTATTATAAATCACTATCCATTATTATACATAAATATTCGAAATAGGTAGAAAACTCGGCTAACTCATCCGATGTAGGGAGTATTTCACCATTCTCTTGGCAGCTTATCCGTAGGGTACCGTGTTTATAAATAAATAAAAAAATAATAATCACAATAGGTAGAAAACTCGATGAACTTATGAAATACCAAGAGGAAGATGAAATACTCGCTTGCTTGGACGGGTTGTAACCAGGCGCGGCTGGCGCTAATGTGCAATGGTGCGCTGAACCGCCAAAAAAATTTAACATAATTTTACAACTCATCGTATTTCTACGTAATGTGTTTATTTATTAAATTGATAAAATTGAGCATAATCTTTAAATTTAAATATAATTACTTATCAATCTAACAATTAACAATGTATTACGGCCAAATAAACGCATTGTTCCCACCCGCCAGTTACGGCGGCTACCCGCTAGGAGCGAGGAACCGAGGTAGGTACAATGCCAAACCGCGGGCCAGAGCTAAGCGCCCCGTAATTTGAATGATGCTCGTAGTAAAAAATCCCAAAACGTCAGAAACATGTCATACTAAAAATCGGCTGACCGCGCGCCGCACGGCCGACCCGAAGAGCTTCGGCATTCTTCGGAAATATTCCGAAGCTTTGGTTCCAGCGGTAGTAAGGTTTGAACAAGATAATATTAAGTAATAATATTTCTCTTCTAAAATGTAACCATTAGTCAATGGGTCAGCTATGCGTCTCGTGTGACATTATCTTGTTCGAGCCCTTGGGATGTACCTTTTTGACATTATTATTTGTTTGTCACCCATTGATCGAAGTTGTCACCTATAGCGAACTTCAGAGGTCAGTAACGTTTTTTGAAACGTTTTTTGTGTTAATTATTATTATTGGATTATTGCGTTATTATTATTATCTTTGGAAGGTTGAGTATTTTTAAATGGATATCACACTCACCCTTTCCACTAATCTTCTAATAGATGTAATATCAATAGTAATGGAGTGTAAAATGCTTCTAAAAATATTGATACCAGAATAATTCTATAATAATTGGATAATTACTAGAGCGCCGTTTTAGTTATGTTGCGTTGTACAATTTATTATGAGTTCATAGGCTATATGTATTTTTATTATTTAAATTTACAAACAGATACATAAAACATACCTACTTTCCTGGCAGGTCAATTCACTATATTAAACTCTAGACATCAGCATGTTTTTACATCGCACGATATTTTTACTATTACAGTTATATGATATTTTTAGATACTTAGCAAATAATGTAAAATTATGCATGATGTCTAGATTTTTTTTTAAATATAATATCAACCTTTCGTTTTTTATGAATGGCTTGGTGAACCACCTATAATTTGAGGCACCGGCCGCGCCGGGTTGTAACAGAATTTGGACAATTCATCAAATTTCTAAGATAGTTTTCAAGTTCTGTGAAAGTCCTACTGAAGTTCTGTTATTACTTCAGTTTTGTGAAACAACTGGCCAATAATTATATAATAACAGAACTTCAACAGAAGTTGAATTTTAACTTAAAAAAATATAAAGTTTTATATGGACTGACTATTACTATAACCAGAGTCAGCTCTAGGGGCCCAGAAGTGGAAGGTCATAAAAAAATTATATAATGATACAATTTAAAATTAAATACGATAATATTCATTTGCAATTACCTCCCGAGTTTGAGAGTCAAATTACATTTAATATAGTAAATTATTTCACGCAACAAGCCTACAATATGCAAAATCAACCTATGTACGTTTATCAAATCATCTCTTTCAGTCGCATAATATTCATCATGCTTTCTCTCGCTTACGGCCATGACCCAAACTGTCTTCAGAATCCGAAAACATTTTTTCTGGGCGGTATAGTACCATCTCGTTTATTGTATGGCGCGTAAAGAGACGAGACATGATATTGGGACATTTGAAAAATTGACCAAGCCAATCATAGCGCGTGGGAAAGAAAGCTTCCATTTAAGACGTTAGATGTCACTGCTTTCCGCTGTCGGTTTTCTCACGGTGCATTTCAAATACATTAGAATAATATCGGTTGTTTTGATTAGCATAATACTTCACAATGCTTTACTATCGTCTTATAATTTTGGGAGGTTTTGACCAATTGTCCTGAAGGAAGAACCGCTACTGACTATAACTATTACTATTGTTTTTGAATTTGAGCTACCCTATTTGACTAGTTAAGCTAATATTATTAGCAGTAATAGGTACATTGTTTCCTACTCTTTACATCTCGTTGTATGATAACTTACATATGATCAGGCCAATACACAGTCAGTTAAAATAATGGTTATTTATATTGCTCCAGAGAATCTTTGGAAAGCGATGGTGTTGCTAATGAGAGCTCTATTTGTAACTTGTTAAAATCGATCAATCAGCCATGCAAGACTTTAATTAATTTACTTTAAATTGTTTTGCTTGTATGCAGTGCCTTACCTATTACAGCGCAATTTCATTAGCTATGGCGTCAGATGTTCCCAGAACAACGTTTAAATAATTTAACCAAAAATGTTAAACTTAAAGCCACTTTTAAGATTAAAACCGCTTACGATTTGCTTAGTTCATTTCTTAAATATTGTACCTCTCGTAACATTAATCAAAGGATAATGGCAATAAACGCCGCCCCCAGATAAACGGATTCGACACATTTTTTTACGGCTAGGAGATTTGTGGGAATGTCCGGTGAATAAAAGAGCAAATCCCGGCGATCCTTTGTTGAAGACTCTCGCCGGTGACAATTTGGGATAAGATCGGGGACAAGTGAATGGTCGAATGGCCCGGGGCACTAGAAGGTTAAGATTTTATGCGACTTCGATTTGACTTCTTTGATAAAGCAAATATTTTTTGTTTGCAATCAGATTTTGTTGAAACTGCCAATGAACATAGTAAAGTATCTGAACAGTTGTACAATTCTTTAATATGGTTCGAGGTTTAGAAAAATCAATATTCCGCTTTTAACTATCATCTAGCAAACATTTACTAGGTGTGGGTTGTAAGGGTGGAGAGGTGGAGGGGCGGGGGGGGGGGGGGGGGGAGTGGGAACAGTAAAAATAAGGAAACATGGTTAACTACAGGGTGCTATAATTTTGTTTACTATATTAATTTTAGATTATTTTTGGTAATCAAATTTCTGAGGATCAACATTATGTACATTACATTACAAAATAAAACTCATCTGTAACTAAATGTCTAGAAAAATACAAGGTATAAGAGCACACACCCGAAGGATTTTCACCAGAAATTGTTGAGCATATTTAGAGTAAAAAATGTACTTATCATTTTGCTGTGTGATTTTTTTCCAATTAAAAAACAATAAACATATATTCTCAACGTCACATCACACTTCGCAACTGAGTAGTCCGGAATGCATATTTCCAAAACCTAAACCGGTTCAGTCGCGGTAGCCACAATTTATATTTTCAAAATCAAAATTTAAATATTTAGAAATAAAATTATTAATTTCTTATATACACATTGGAAAGATTATTTTATCTAGATTTTAGAACAATTTTTGTTTCGCAAAGTGCAAAAAAAATTGCGGCGGGTCACATGATAAGGACTTCGTCTCGTTCTAGAAGCACGGTAACACACGAAACAGCGCGCAGATCACTTGATCCAGTCGCGACGTAAAGGGATGGGATCAGTGGCGACGTGCAATTGAAAAAAAAATTGTTTGTAATAGAAAGTAAAATGACATGTACAATTTTAACTCCAAATATGCTCTAGAATCACTGGTTGAAATCATTCGGATACGTGCTGTTACACCCTGCAAGTTTCTAATTATTTTGCTGGTCTTCAAATGATTTTCCTCAAAGTTTAAACATCTAATTGGAACTAGTGTAAATAATAATAATTATAGTAGTTTCCCTGTTTGAAGATCTAAATAGTAATTAGCTAATATAAAAAGCATAACGTTGTTCAATTGAATTGATTACATAACATATTTTTAGAAGAAATTTAACACTTCTGGTAAGGTTATTTGGAACACACAAGACCCAAGACAAATACACATTTCGGTTTTTGCTTATCGTAAATTTAATTTATGACGACGTTTTTTAGGTTTCAATGCATTAAGCCTGATTTTTCGAGTTAAATATAATTTATGCTTTGGAAACCACAACAAACAACCTAAACTTTGTGGTTTGGAAGTTGAATTTTGCGACAATATTTGACGAGTAAAGGTGTGGAAATAATTTACGATCTTCGGCGATCGATTTGAAGAACTCCCTATTAACAACTGATGTTGCCTTGCTGTTGTTAGGTGAATTTTTCGCAGTGAAAACTTCTTTAGCACCGTTGTGATTTGAAACTCGATAAAACCGAAGCCAGTGACCCTAAAAAGAGACAAACACATACATTTATAGGATTTAGTCTGCGAGAGAATGAGATAGCAATAAAATATTTATTTATTTCACAGGTAATCGGTTCCAATATAATACGATAAATCCACGGTCCCACGCAAGTCTCCTTTGGTATAGTGGTATAAAGCGCCTGACGAACCTTAGCTGCCAGACATTCAGCGGACCAAGGATCGAATTCTGCGAAATCCAAAAAGAAAATATATTTTTGTAAAATCGATAATCGATATCTTTAAACCACTCTAAGAGTGGTCAAAGAAAATACAAAAGAAAGCGACATCTAGCGACTCCGAAGAAGAAAATACGAATACTAATAAGATGACCAAAAGTATATGAAAAGGTGTACTGGAATTCGACGACAAATCATGGACAAAATCATCCTTCACAATGATAAAAAAAGTGATTAGTCTCCCCACTCTCGTCTATTCGTGTGAATTGCTCACTCTAATTTTTTTTCATCATTATTATCGAGATTTCAGCTAGTTGCTATTTATAATGAACTATATTTGCAGTCGCACAACTGTCAGTAAACCGCGTTGACTTATTCGTTCCTCAAACTAGACGACGCGCCATAAATCAGGGTATAAAATAATAGTATCGCGGTGTCGCGCGGTCCGCAAGCCGCACGCCGCCGGATCCGCGAGACCAGACGCGGGCGTCCCGACCCTTAACAGTGAGATATTTATGCCGATCTTCGATTTATTATATTGTTATAAAGTATTACCCACCTACCTGCATAGCCTGTGAGCGGCTTGCACTTTATTCCTGCACGTATTTATCAACTGTCAACTTTACCAAGCCCAAAAGGCGTAAATGACAAATCGCAAGCTTTCAGGTAGAAACCATTAAAAAAAATGTTAATGAGATTGAATTAAGCTTTTTGATGTGTTATATTATATTAAATGGCATTGCAAAACACAAATCGGTCTGATATATTGTTACTTCCAGTATCTATAATGTGATGCAGTACTAATAAATGCAAAATCATGTGATTTTGGTTTGAAAATTAGAACGCCTAGAAATATTTTAGATGCTTTAATTACGCATATTTATTTGCCTTTGTAATAATCGAGTGTGTTTTTTATTAGTTTTTTTATCCACTGGAGCGCTTTTTGCCACAATATGGCACTATTTAAGATACCTCGGATTGCTTTGCAGCCCATTTTGGCAATTTTTCCCTTATTTGTAAGTAATTAAGTAGAAGTTTACGATTTTATAATTTTTTTTTTATATATATTTTTTTTACGTTAACTCCACGCAGGAGGCCCTGAGGAAAATAATTTCCCTCAGGGCCTATGTCATCTGGGATGCTGTGTGGAGGGTCTTTTTGAGGAGAGGAAGGAATGAACATTGGTCTTGAAGAGACCCATGTTGTAGGAAGGAGGAAACACAGAGGCCGGCAAATCATTCCACAGCCGAGCTGTTGAACACAAGAACGAGTCGAAGAAACGACCCGTTCTCATGTGGCAAATGTCAACCGTGTACAAATGTTGGGCACGCGTTTGGCGTGTTTCCCGACTATGCACCGGTGCCGAAGGGATCAATGATGCTAGTTCCTCGGAGCATCTTCCATTGTAATACCGGTAGAACAAGGATAGCATTCCCACCCGACGCCTGTGCTCTAAAGATTGCAATCCGTCTGTTAAGATGGGAGAATCTATCAAACGGACCGCCCGTTTCTGCACAAAGTCGAGGGTATTTTTCAGGTATTTTGGAGCTCCAGACCAGAGGTGGCTGCTAAATTCAACCGTGGGGCACACTTGTGATTTGTACAGGGTTAGCAGTTGTGTACTATTACTATTCCTACGAATATGTGATAATCGACAAAAGACAGATGAATTCATTAGCTGTAATCAATTTGTATTTCTCCTGGAGGTATGATTTTTTTAATGTTGGCGGAAAATATTCAAAATGTTCACCAAAATCTCGAGCAATCGGAGGAAAAAGTTTTAAATTGCGCTGTCGCTCCAGTGGCTAAAATCATAGTAAAAATAAAGTATCAGGCCTATAAAAACTGCTTTAAAGTTAAAAATCTCCTACTTGCGAACCCCTTTTCGGTTATGGTTTAATTGTATAATGTAGAAAATTAAAGTCTTTAGAAAATGATCGTAAAACATTTAAATATTTGTGCCTGAGCTTCGAAAAATAATATAAAATCTCTTTTTGGCGATGTTTTTTTATTATTTTTAATTTATAAACTAACGTTTAGACAAGATTTTTATGCATAGCACAAAGGGTAAAAATTATTATAAGCAATAATTATCAGCCTGAAACACTCATCAACATTGAAAAATCTTCCGAGAAAAGATACTTGCCGCCAACGGGACTTGAACCCGTGTCCTTCTGATTGCCGGTCAGCTGCTCTTGACCACTGAGCTATGGCGGCTTATCAAATACCCGCCAAATAATTCAATATATACTAGTGTTTCATTCAACAATTACTGCTTATTATATTTTTTCCACCTGAAAACAACCAACTTTATTTTTGCGAGAGAGACATTGTAAGTGTTAAATCCCTCGCTAGGTGGCGTCGAGACAAATTATGACTACATTTATTGGGGAAATACTTAAACTTGTCAAATATTAATTATTATTTTTAATTTATAAACTAACGTTTACACAAGATTTTTATGCATAGCACAAAGGGTAACAATTATTACAAGCAATAATTATCAGCCTGAAACACTCATCAACATTGAAAAATCTTCCGAGAAAAGATACTTGCCGCCAACGGGACTTGAACCCGTGTCCTTCTGATTGTCTCTCTCGCAAAAATTAAGTTGGTTGTTTTCAGGTGGAAAAAATATAATAAGCAGTAATTGTTGAATGAAACACTAGTATATATTGAATTATTTGGCGGGTATTTGATAAGCCCCCATTGCTCAGTGGTCAAGAGCAGCTGACCGGCAATCAGAAGGACACGGGTTCAAGTTCCGTTGGCGGCAAGTATCTTTTCTCGGAAGATTTTTCAATGTTGATGAGTGTTTCAGGCTGATAATTATTGCTTATAATAATCGATGTTTTTTTCGTGAAACAGTCAAACTAGGGGGCTTAACGGGAATTTAAACCTTATCCCGAGTTTTACACCAATTGACGTGGTGCATCACGTAAAAATAAATAACGATAATCCTTTTTGTTAATGATTGTTTTATAGCACAATTTTTTTTAAATTATCGACCCAAAAGCACAGCAAATCTGGAAAATAACAAATAAAGATAAAACTGCCTTAAAAGTTCGTAGCCGTTCAGGATTTATGATAAATAAGCGCCGAGACTTTGGGATTAAGGCGATCCAATAGTCCAGGAAAAAATCGAAATAGGAATTCACGCCCTTTACGGGAGGAACTAAGCGACGCGGAGTAAAACGTTTATTTCCCGCTCCGGCCGGGGCGTGACTGATACGAAATAGGTGTGCCCAGTGCATGGTTCTTGTGCCTATGCCAAAAGAGTCACTTCAAGAATCCAAATTCATAGAGTATTGATTGATGTCAAAAATAACAATGAGAAAATCCATATTTTATCTTATTTTGAAAAGTTCGGGCGTAAATATATATTTTTTGCGATTATTATAATAGAAACTGAATTTGCAATATTATACAATAAAACCACATCCGAAAAGGATAGGATAGGTAGGAGAGTTTGCACTTGAAAGTGTTTTTTAGAGACCTAATACTTTCTTTTTTTCTAGGCTTGTTAAAAGACTTATTAAAAAAATGACCGATATTTTTAAGGGGCAAGACATGTTCTACACGCAGTATTTAATTGAAGCATCTATGCGATCAAATTTTCAAAACAAAGACATATGATTTTGCATTATTTAGTATGGCTTCATCTTAAATGCTATTATTCGGAATGTACGTATTCACAGATGGTATGTGAAAGGTTCGAACTCACGGGAGATCTTTACTTTATAGATTTAAAATAATATTGAGATTATTTATTTTATTTAAAAGCAAAGCGGTATTGAACTGCATTTCTTTGATAAATTGATTTGTGTATTGCACACCCCAAACAACGACGTTGAAATAAACACAAAAACTTATTATCTTATGTGACATGCCGTCGTGTTTGTATTTACCCCCTCCGCCCTCTCCTGCACCCCTGGCACCTGAATCTGCTCGGAGGTCCGACCAGGTTAGCAGAAACAGCAAGCCTATCATTTCTGCAGTCACTTTTGTCAGTTTAACGTCTCATTGTTATGGATAAACATGCCCTCACCATGTTGTCGGTTTTTTCTCCCGTCCCCTTTTTGCTCCGCCCGAATCGCTTCGTGATATTTGACATACTCGGGGCTTGTAATGACCATTGTTTATGTATGATTATTTAAGGAACTTTTTAATAGATGCCCGGTAATAATTGCAAACATGGATCGTTTAAGCTTTTTCAGCTCCATTGTGGCCTAATTACTGTATCGTTTAATGTGCGGTTGAATTCCTTGTAGTTAGCGCTTTGTGAGAATGAAACTCTGTTGGGTGGCTTAGAACGAATATTTGCTTATTTTTTGCGTCATGTCTACAACTTAGTCCGGCAAAGAGATATTTTATATATTTTTTTACAATATTAAGCATAACTGAAATGCCGGTATTAGTTTTTAAATTACGTTTTCATTATTTTATTCTCGTATAAACGGTTCCATCACAGGTGACATCATAATAAGGCCTTAAAAATGTTGGGATTTATAACTAGGCTAACTAGAAATTTTAACAATATTAAGTGTATAAAACTGTGTTAGAAGTCAACTTGAATACAATTCTCCCGTCTGGAACCCATATTACAATATACATGTACAAGCTGTTGAAAGAATACAAAACAAATTCTTACGTTTTCTTAATTTTAAAATGGGTATTCCAGCAATTATGTTGAACTACAATACTATTTTGAATTATATGAATATGCTCAAATTGTCAGACAGAAGAACTTTCACTGACTTGGTATTTCTGTATAAAATTCTAAATGATTTAGTTGGCAGTCCGGTATTGCTCGAATTGATAAGCTTCCGGATTCCACTACGTAATACTAGAAGTCAGGATTTATTTCAGTGCAGTAATTCTGGAACTAACTACCATATGTATTCCTCTTTACCCAGAACACTAATGGAGGGAAACAATTATACCAAGTCAGTGGACATCTTCAATTTATCTTTAAACAAATATAAAATATTGTTACGAAGGCAGTTCAGTTATGTACAATAAATACTGTATATTTCTTACTATGCATATGTAAAAGCCCCGAAAAAGGGCGTTAATAAATAAATAATATACTCAATCTCTCTGCAATATCAACATGTTTTTTCGTGCTTAGATTTTTCGCTGGAATTACTCATTATGTCAATATTCATTTTCAATTCACGGACAACTGTTAGTTTAATCAATGTAATTAATTTCTGTACCTAACTGCCTAATCGAATCTTCTTAATTACTCATAATTAGTTGATTAATGCATTTTGGTTCTAACCACCCTGAGACAATGCACATTGCAATTAAGATGGGGAATCACCAATGGTAAACTCGGTAATCACAATTCTTTGACTCGAATAAAGTGGTGTGACTGAATGGTATTTATTTATTCTTTGAAATATTACCATTGTTAAAAAATTATTACTTTAATGAAATTGCCATTGGGAAGTGCATAGATATTAACCACTTCAGTAAAAAATATTCACAGCATGCGTAAATCAAGGTTTAGTTGTTACTAGTTGGAGAGGCCACTAGTGAAATAACAGAAATAATATAAGAAAAATAAAATATAAAATATAGTAATTACATAATACAGAGGAAGAGAAGAAAATAAGAAAGAATAGAAATAATAAAAATGCATAATAAAGCAATAACATATTTTTTAGTTTAAATATTTCTTTTTGCCATGACGTTACATTAGCTTCAACTAATAAAATTAGCAATTGTTTTTTAAATGTACGAGGTAGTACTGGGCGTTGACGATAATTCTATCCAACGCCAACGTCGTTATCGTTGGCAATTTTCAACTGTTGAAAATAACGCCGACGTTGACGCAACTATAATAGGAGATCGACACGATACTAACAAAAAATATATCAAAATCGTATTAAGGAATCCCTTTTAACGGGTGGTTCCCCGAATCATTGATGTATTATTAATTATTATTATCTCTATGCCCCACGCGACACACACGTAATAGTAATCCTATAATAACGTTGAAAGTTGAAACTGTTGGAAGACGTTGGTTTCGGTGTTGAAAATATTATCCTGTTGAAGATATATTTTGCTTGTCACTGATAAATTAGCTTGTTGCTTGGCGCTACGTATCGGCCGTATTGGACGGGAAAATAAAAAAAAAACGTGCAGTAGGTATGTACATTACCAAAAGACCTTGTGTAATTGGGTATAATATCGCTCACGAAGTGTGATCTCTTGACCCTTTTGACTTAATCATTCCAACACCGTTGAAAACAATAGGTACAAAACATTGACAATTATCAATAGGTTATTTTTTTGCTTGTCGTTGATAAATTTGATTGTTCCATGGCGCTACGTATCGGCCGTATTGGATGGGAAAATAAAATAAAACGTGCAGTAGGTATGTACATTACCAAAAGACCTTGTGTAATTGGGTATAATATCGTTCACGAAGTGTGATCTCTTGACCCTTTTGACATCATTCCAACACCGTTGAAAACAATAGGTACAAAACATTGACAATTATCAATGGGTTATTTTTTTGCTTGTCGTTGATAAATTTGATTGTTCCATGGCGCTGCGTATCGGCCGTATTGGATGGGAAAAAAAAAAAAACGTGCAGTAGGTACGTACATAACCAAAAGACCATTTAAAATATCGAGTAATGTTGTTCACGAAGTACAAACTCTTAACCCTTTTTATTTATTAGGCAGTTGAATCGTTGACTGCGTTGAATAATATTCGCATGTAGGTATTATATTTCAACTGTTGGCGCTAATTATTTTCAACAGCGTTGGACGTTGAAATAATATAACTATTGTTTCCAACGGCTAGTTATATTTTAATACAGTACTAGTACGAGGCTGTTCATAAATATGTCTATGTCGTCACATTCTATGCAATTATACAATCTACGCATTCGAGATATTGGATTGAAATAGACAATATTATTTATTTATTAAGGCCCTTTTTAGGGGCTTTTACATATGGATAGTAAAAATTATACAGTGTTTATTGTAGATAAAGATATGGCTCCATAGAAGCCAGAGTAAAGTTAGCCTCCCAAAAGCTGGGCGTACTGTACAGGGCCCGCAGATACTTGCTAACCAACTGCTAACCCTGTACAAATCACAAGTGCGCCCCACGGTTGAATTTGGCAGCCACCTCTGATCTGGAGCTCCAAAACACCTGAAAAATACCCAGGCGGTCCGTTTGATAGATTCTCCCATCTTAACAGACGGATTGCAATCTTTAGAGCACAAGCGTCGGGTGGGAATGCTATCCTTGTTCTACCGGTATTACAATGGAAGATGCTCCGGGTAACTAGCGTTATTGATCCCTTCGGCACCGGTGCGTAGTCGGGAAACACGCCAAACGCGTGCCCAACATTTGTACGCGGTTGAAATTTGTCACATGAGAACGGGTAATTTCTTCGACTCGTTCTTGTGTTTAACAGCTCGGCTGTGGATTGATTTGCCGGCATATGTGTTTCCTCCTTCCTACAACATGGGTCTCTTCAAGACCAATGTTCATTCCTTCCTCTCCTCAAAAAGACCCTCCACACAGCATCCCAGATGACATAGGCCCCGAGGGAAATTATTTTCCTCAGGGCCTTCCGTTTGGAGTTTAAGTAAAAAAAAAGATAACTGAAGTGCTTCAGTAACCACATTTTTTTAACAAACCCAAGATAAAATGTTTTATGTCTGCTTTAATAACGTCTATTAGGAACTTTAGTGTGAATATTACTTAGAAAATGTGTGGTATCAAGCTTATTGTGAATACTTTTTTGTGAATAAATTAAGTCAGTAAATGGTCTTCTTTTTTCTAATGTAACAAAATAAAAGTATTTTGTCGTTCCTCATAAGAATGAAGTAAGGTGTTTAATCCACATTTGAATCTTAGATCTTTTATGACAAAAATAACACTATAATTTTTAAGTACTTAAATCCCAAATATGCTTTTTAGTTTTTATTTATTACTAGCTGGTCCCGGCATGCGTTGCTATGCCATTTAATAAAGAAATTGTTTCTTCATGTGTGTCCTTTCCCGTTCTTCCCGTTCCCCTTCCGCCTCCCCTTCTTCTCCTGCGTCCTCTTACCCTCTCGCGTTCCCACTCCGTCACCTCCACCTTCCCTCTCCCCACTCCACTCTCCCCCCTTCCCTCGTTAGACGAACCCCCCTCCCCCTCACACGTCCCCTTCCCCTCCCGCGTTCCCCTTCCACCTTCCCCGCCTTCCCTCTTCCTTTTCCCACTCCTCCCGCGTTCCATATATTCAATCCCAGTACATTCAGTTATTAAACAGCCCGTGTGCCACCTTTTACAATGTTTATTCAAATTTCCATTTTTCATGTATATTAAATTTGGTAATTACCTAACATAGGTACCTATTTAAAATATCTAAAATTCTTGATTCAATTCAAACTATTAGGGGAGTACCAACTATAAATTTATCTACTTAAAGATTTTGAAAAATGGAATCCTGATTTGAACAATCAATGTTTTGAAAAATGTCATTCTCAAATACGCGATCTGTCAAACGTGCGATGTTTTCTGAAATTATCCAATATTCTGCGCAATTTTCTAAATTTTTCTCTCCGTAAGAACCATCCTCGCACTTCAAGGAATATTCTAAAAAAAGAATTAGCGAAATCGGTTCAGCCGATCTCGAGATTTGCGCTTACCAACACATTTAGCGATTCGTTTTTATATTATAGATATCTTATACTTCACGTTTTATTTCAACTCTTAATTGGAGTGTGTAAATCAATCGGTCATTTGATTGATTGTCTGGCCTTGTGAAAATTGCAAAAATATATAAAGCATGTTTCATTTCATTGAAACGCAGAAAGGCACAATGCTCCTTTGCTTAATAATCACCGCATGATTGAATGGATTTGGAACAAATGCCAGCTATGCACTCGTCCGTCGAGTCATGTAATAATTACTCGTAGAGTCACGTGGGGTAACGTACGCAGAGTGTTAGTGTTCGCAATGCTGTTTCCGAGGTGGTCGTGCCTGTTTGTGAACGGTATGCGAATACTTACCCCGCATGTGGGGTAAGTGTTCGTAATCGACATGCATGTAAACATTTTTATATTACTTGATTTATGAACTACATAAGGTTTTTATGTTTGTTTGAGATGCCTTAATGATCAATCATATCAATAAAAAAAAATGAGCAAAATGCCTAAAGCGTTTTAATACAAAAATCCCAATGTAAAAAACTGCGTACGGTTACCCCACGTGACTCTAATTGCATTTTCGGACCTGTCTTGGCACTGGGTATCCACATATTTTTTGTTTTTTTTTTTTTTTAACGTGCCGAATCATATAACGAGATTTATCAAACACTTCTACTCTACGCTTCGATTACAGTTGATACCTTTGTACAATATCGAACATTTGAATAACAAGGATCCATCTATCGCGGTGAAGTCGTGCGATAATGTGATCTATTGTAAGGTACTTTAGAGTTTATTATCGCATGATGTTATCGCAGCAGATGGAACCTTGCAATCATGAAGGGTCGATATGCAGTCGGTTTGGGGAAAGTATAATATACCTGCTTACACAAAATATAATGAAGTGTCCCAGAAGGGGTGTGCAGAGAGAATGTACCATCGAATAACAAAAGTATGAAACATATATTCAATTAGCAGACCCGGAAACACGTTGCTGTGGCTTACCCAACCTTTATAACCAACGCCATCTGTTAATTTCTATACATATCAAATTCACACCGCCCGCTTGCCAGCTGAACCGAATCTTTGAATTTCTTGACTTTTCTCTACTATAATATTGCATGTATTATACCTTCATCTTGAATCACTCTATCTATTGGTGAAAACCGCTTGAAAATCCGTTGTATAGTTTAAAAGATCTAAGCGCACGTACAGCGGGAGCGACTTCATTTTATACTTTTTATTTATTAATCGGATCACCGATAGTTGATCACCGATATAGAAAAGGATATTATTTTTTCGCATTATATTCAATTATTAAATCTAACAACATTAACTTACACTGTGCTATTATCCTTTTCTACGGCAAAAGTAATGCTAGTGACGTTGTAAGAAAACCAAACCGCACTCAACCTAAGGAAATCAAACATAAATCCAAACGCCACGCGAAATAAGAAAAACCAAAGCTGTAACGCGCGTTATCGTTAAATAACCGCTAAACCAAGTGTGTGCAGTGCGCATGAATCTTTTCACGAAACGCACGGCTTTATCTGTTGAATGCAACGCAATAATAATATCTCAACACTAGCCACGAATACATAAAATACGGAGCCATCCTTCCGGCCCTTGCTCTCTTGAACGACAAATGCACAAACATTTTATAATAATTATATTATTAGTTCCATGATACTTTTGCGATGCGTGCTATGGACAATCAGCAACCAACCATATTAAATAAAAAAGACAAAAAAATTCAAAAGGAAAAGTATTATTAATTCATATGAAATATATAATGCCAGCCTTACCATGATATTTTATTAAATCTATTTTTAAAGAAATTAATAATAACAATTTTTACTATTTCTTTTGTTAAGTCAACATCAAGTCTAAGTAACCTAATTTTTGAAGAAATTGAGTTAGAGATTTTTTTTACATTAACTCGGCACAGGAGGCCCTGATAAAAATAATTTCCCTTGGGGCCTATGTCATCTAGGATGCTGTGTGGAGGGTCTTTTTGAGGAGATGAAGGAATGAACATTGGTCTTGAAGAGATCCATGTTAAGGAAGGAGGAAACACAGAGGCTTGCAAATCATTCCACAGCCGAGCTGTTGAACACAGGAAAGAGTCAAGAATGATGTGACAAATGTCAACCGTGTACAAATGTTGGGCACGTGCTTGGCGTGTTTCCCGACTATGCACCGGTGCCGAAGGGATCAATGACGCTAATTCCTCAGAGCATCTTCAATTGTAATACCGGTAGAACAATGATAGCATTCCCACCCGCCGCCTGTGCTCTAAAGATGGCAATCCGTCTGTTAAGAAGGGAGAATCTATCAAACAGACCGCCCGTTTCTGCACAGAGTCGAGGGTATTTTTCAGTTATTTTGGAGCTCCAAACGAGAGGTGGCTGCCAAATTCAACCGTGGGGCGCACTTGTGATTTGTACATGGTTAGCAGTTGTGTATCTAAATGTTGTAATCTACCATTAAAGTATCTGCGGGCCCTGTACAGTACGCCCAGTTTTTGAGAGGCTAACTTTACTCTGGCTTCGATGGAGCCCCCATGTTGATACTAACATCTTTTACTCTTTCTTTGTTAAGTCAACATCAAATAATAATTGTTATATGATTGTTATAGCACCATTTTCGTGAGAAAATCACCTCAAGGGCGCTTAATCTAAACAACTTTTTTTTTATGAAATCGTAGTTTTTCATAGAAATTAATACTAACAACTTTTACGCTTTTCTTTCTTAAGTCAACATTAAATCTAATCAACCAATTTTTTTAAGAAATTGTCGCTTTTCGCAGAAATTAATGCTAACATTTTTGACTTATTTTACAACATACATTTTGTAGAAATTGTAGTTTTTCATAGAAATAAAATGTACACAGTTTATGGGCGCAGCAAGTACAAAGTTGAGTTAGTTGTAGAATGCTGTAAAATATTACATTTTTCTGATTGTACATAGTTTGTTTTCAATTGACGGCCGGCGTAGTGCAGCGGTAAGGCGCTTGATTCGCATTCCGAAGGTCGCGGTATCGAATTCCGGCGTGGCAAATAAATTTTATTTGATTAATTTGTGTATTTCACAATTTATTCATTTAAAATAATATACAGTATATTTGCGGCACGTTCCAGAGTGGAAGATACTCTCAGTATCGCCCTGGTTTAAGACCACCATTTAGAATTGAAACGTTGCTTTAAATGGCTTCTGCCGTGTTTGGTGACTAGATCTGAATACCCAGGTACTTCCCCACCTTCCTCTTCCCTATCTCCTTCCCCTCCCCACTGCCTTCAGCCCCACAACATACCCCAATTGGGGATGACATAGTCCCACGGGCTCCAGACGGGAGCAGTTGGGACTCTAGTGCGGTATTCATAAAAAAAAAAAAAATAGTAGAAAATTTCTTTGATTGAGCTCTTTAATTTAGTTTAAAATCAAGGTGAAGTTAAAAATGAAAACACATTCTGAAACACTCTACAAAGAAACCAGGATGTTTAACATCTTTAAGATATTTTAAGATTTTTTTTGTAGCGTTCCCAAATTTAATGTCCCAATTTATCATTTTAAACCGACACATTAAAATTAACGACGGAAAAAATCACTCATTTTTAGAATACTATAGGCGAACAGGAAAGCTCTTAATACCCAGGAACATAATGTAAAAATTTCACTTGTTCTTTCCCAAAACCACAATAAGTATAATAATAACAATCTCTCAACTAAACATTAAATCCCCGAAATGTGTCACGTCCCGTGCCGTAAAAGGGCCGGACAAAAGAGACAGGGCTCTCGCTCGACTCGACCGACTGTCCGGAGTTGGGAGTTCGAAGTCCGGACGGGAAGGTCCGGACCGTCTTGTGTTCCTATTGTTGGGCGCTGCATTCTCATGCAAATCGTGTCGCGGGCGTTCGTCAACCTGAGCCGAGCATTGTCCGGCGTGAAGTAGATTTATGTCCCTGCCACGCCGGTTTAACCTCCAAATCTTAGGAAGAACGCACTCGGTGAATGGCCAGTGTGGATGTTACTCCTTTATTTTCAATTCAATATTGAAACATACTAGTATTTTTTATCTCTACACATGAGACGTAGATCTATAGGACTATTTTATATTTGTGGTTTGTTGTATCCAAATCTGCTTACCAATTACAGCTTCAGATGTTCTTGTAATGGACTGTAAATACTAAAAACGGAACAAGTCGAAATGGTGTTTGATGGGATTGGATGATAATATGAGTGGGAAAAACAAGGTACTTACCACTGTATCTCTGCGCAGGAACACACAACCACAATAACGAAGTATTTATCGCCACAACAATACGAATGATTACAAAACGATATTACGTATTTCCGAGATGGTCATATTCCTTATTTTTAAAAAATGAACAAATTGCTTCCAAGGTAGTTCTAAATCTTTTTCTGTTTTCACAACAAATGCCCTAGAATTTGCATTATTTTTCTTGAAACTGTTCCAATTTCAAGTACTTTTGCACAAGGTGGTGTTGTTAGGGGAGAGATAGGAACTGGACAAATAATATCCCGGTAGGAACTAAGTGCATTCTCATTCAAGGGGATTCAAACAGGGATGCTATGTGGAGGGATGATTATTTCTAATGTATTGTATACGTCGAAATGTAGCTGAAAATAAGAAAATAACATTTTTCGAAAATGGGTAAAGTGACTAGACAATACTTTCGTTTCAAAATTTCGCATACATTACAAAATAAGTTCAACGACTATGAGTGTAGGTACCCCTTTTCCCAAGTGTTGCAATTAAATAAATTATTATTGAACTAATATTAGACGTCTGAAAGCTGAGCTAACTTGAAAGCAAAAGTTAAACAGAGACGAATGTTCTTTTTCTAAGGAAGCGTTCATTTCCGAAAAGCCACCGCTGATGTTGGTGGCAGTGAGGCATGAAATTGGCATGAGACAGACGATAGTCTACTGAATGTAATACGCATGAGATGTCTACGAATGTAATACGCAACCGTGAGTGTGGTAAAACCATGTTTGACCGAGTTACAAATGAGGAAATTCGATGCCAAGGCAAGCTCAAAGTAAGAGAAGATTAGGTACATACCTAATAAATAAGATTAATTAAGATAGATACAGCGGATTTACTAACAAAGGAGCTCCACGAAAGCGTGAAACATGACCAATGAAAGAATAATGTGTGTTTTACAGTTTACACGATGCTTTTTTCCCATACCGATCCCCTTGTGGAAACTATACCGGGACCCATATGAAAATATTTTGAATTATTTTCATGCTTACTCTGCTATAAGGGAAGAAATAATATTATGGTACGGTACTAAACTGTCAAAAAAAGAGTATAACCATAGACGAAAGCATCTGTCAATTGCCTCTGCCGTCAACAATTGCAACCGAAATTCATACCGAAGAGTAATATACATTCACAATCAATAATAAACATTTTTTTAATTTGGGAAGGCGGGTGTGATTACCGCTGTCCCGGGAACCGTTCACAGGATAACCAACACCTCTGCCATAGGTCACCCCAAATGAATCGTTACGTTTGGTAACTTGCAGGGGTGCCCGGGTTCATGGGGTGAAGTTTGTCCGTGTCTTTGTGGCAGTTGCGACTGCCCACTAGCTGCGTGGCGGGCCGGACCAGGAGAGGGAGACCTTTTGACCTCTCCAGCCGGACTCTCTTCCCCAATGCCTTGCATCGCGATGTGTATTCATACGTCACTCTTGGTCACACTGACCCCCAGATTCCTACTCGCCCCTCATACCCTTTTCTTTCCCCTCATTCTCTTAAAAAGACCCCCGCACAGCACCCCCACAGATGACATGCGCCAGTTTTTCAGTGGGGTTAATGAAAAAAGTGTTAAGCTTTTTAACTATCTAACAAAATAAACGTGCCATATTTCCCCATAATATAGTTTCTAACGTAAAACAATGACGATGACAAAGAATATCAAATAACTGCCATCAACAGTTACTGTACGAAAATCGGTACCAAAATAGATCAATTTTTTTATCCTGAATCCACATGAAAAGACGACCCATTAAGGAAACTGGACGGGAAAAAGCATCGTGTAAAAAGCCCTTAAGTTTGGGGTGATCCATGAAGATGTAGTAAATCAAGTAGGTATTTGAGTAAGTAGTATCATGTCATTATTCTGATTATCAGATGAATGTATCGGCGTGAATGGAGCAAGGAGAGTATAATACCTAAGGGATTTTGGTGTTACATCCTCTCTGTTTGTCACTGCTAGAAATGTCTCGATGGTTAGTCACCATTTCAGTTACTAATTGGTGTGAATTGAACTCTATTCAAATTGCGAAATTGTTAAGTTTCCAGTTGCGTAGGTACTTGGTTATAAATAGTTCTCATTGAAACGTGTTAGTCAAATGGATCAGTTTCTATGAGCATTGTCTGCCGATCACGCCTACGACCTACGAGTTGTCTCACTGTTGAATTTCTTCCCAGACAAATTATATCACAATGTCGTGACAGTCGCTGATTGGACCGGTAATTTCTATTGAATATCTACAACCTTCATTTCGGTACCTACGTACAGTACGTCACTACAGGCAAATCATTTTAAAGAAAACACGTTTAAATATGTTTGGGCACACTGATAGTATATAAAGTTTTAAAAAAGGTTTTCTAACTAGTTTGGAATCTGCAAATGCTCAATGATACTGGCTGGTTTCGACGTTTATCAATTATTTTATTATTAAAAAATCAACCCGTAAAAAATTACTTATCATTTAGAATATTTTCAAATGTCTTTTAAAACTTTTTTTTTTAGTTTGACTGAAGATTGAACCTTCCTACCCAGAAACTGGAGGCGACAACTCACCAACTGAGCCGAATCCCGATTGGATATGACCGACGTTTGTTGCGTAGATTAACTGCTATAATAGTAATAATTGGATAATTTGTAGAGCACCGTTTTTGTAAAAAATCACCTCAACGGCGCGGTACAATTTATTATGATTTTTAGGTTCTTTCTAATATTATTATTTACTAACAGGTACAGTAAACATTCTTACCTGGTAGGTCACTTCCGATGAACACACTTTAAAAAAAGTTTATGCTTGGAAAAGATACGACTTTGCACGCGCAGGACACTATATTTAAAACATTGAACATTGCACGCTTTCTCATCAAATTTCAGAGAATGTCAAGAGAAATGTGTGAGTAATTGCCCCCAAATTGTGATAGAATGCGTTGTCATCGACAACGAATCGGATCGGATGTCGGGAAGTTGGTTAATTTCCACTATTTCATACAGCGCCCTTGAAGTGATATTTCACAAAAAACGGCGGTGTACACATCGTTCAAATATTATTATTTATTATTGTTGTTCATACATTCATGCATTTATTTTTTCATGTAAACAAACAAAATCGAAATTCCAATAGATGTATTTAAAAATATCCGTGGCATGTTCCTATTCTCTCGAAGCCAGATTGACATATATCTCAAGATGGGTTCGCCATGAAATAATAATCGTTTTCGCATAGTTACACAATTCTGAATCAATTATAGATAATGCCCTATAATAGAGTGAACTTACCAGCCATTTACTAAATGGGAAAAGATAATCTACGACGTGTGGTGTAGCGTCGTAGGAAGATATGGACATTGACATTGTCGTACGTGGCCAGTTTTCTTTGTGATGGTCTTTCGAGATTAGATTTGAACTCTCGGAGTGTGGGAGGTGGTGACTAGCGTGGTGACATGCAACAGCGCTTAGTGCATGTTGCTGCCTACGGTCCCAGTGCCTACTGAAAATCGCAATAACTCTGCAGTACATCCGTAGTCCGTTAGTCCTTTTTAGTTGTGAACCGTTGAAATATTGGAAAATGCTAATTAAATATTCAATGCTCGTATTTGTTAATCACGGTGGGTTTGTAGGTTGTCTCGAAAGCTAGGTTATTTAGAACAGTGCATTTTATTCTGGTAGCGTCACATTTTTCAATTGCTTATGAATAATTTGTTGATATTTTATTGTTAAATTTTTTTTGATAAAATCTTCAATAAATCACCGTCGTAATTCCAATATTTCAGGTGGGATAGAAAAACAGAGGCCATCCAAAAATGAGATGGACTGACGACCTAAAGCAGTGATGAAAAACCTGCGGCCCTCTGGCCAAATGCAGCCCGCGAGCCCATATCCTTTGGCCCGCGAGGCTTTTCGTATTGTCTAATTGACTAAATAAAATGTCAAATAATTTGCCAATATGAATTTGCACCCTGCCCTCCGCGGGCCGCAAGGATATTGAAAACGGATGTTTAAATAATTAAATTAAAAAGGTTAATCGTCACCGATCTAAAAAGAATATTCAGCTTCGAATAGTTGAAAATCTCCAGGTGTATGTCAAAACTGTTCAAAGCTGGACACCAGAAGATTTAATGAATAAGAAAAGCAGGATTTTTTAATGTTTATTCTGTAAAAATTACCATTCAAAACTATAATTTACATAGCTCTGTTTTTGTGATAAAACACCCCAAGGTATAAGCTTCCGATATGAGAAGTCCAAGGAGATACATCTCTTCGTCCACTAACTTCGATGTGAATCTATTATTCAGCCATTTTCATTTAATGTACACAATCTTGTGTTTTCGAAGAATCTCAGTTCTAATTGCCGACGATGATTTTACAATATTGACCTTCACACTTTTGACCTCGAGTCATGCAACTGGTCGAAGACAAGTCAATAACGTTGAATTGTGCTCTGAAGTTTTTTTTTACTAGTCGTAGTTGAATTGGGTGCTGGAGTTATAACTAGTCATAGTGTCCCACCTGTTGGTCTGTTGATATTTGATTTATAATACCGTAAAAAAAACATTGGAGATCTTCTCTACATATTATAAATTAAAGTCCCCCGCGTCGTCTGTCTGTCTGTCTGTCTGTCTGTCTGTTCGCGATAAACTCGAAAACTACTGAACGGATTTTCATGCGGTTTTAACCAATAGATAGAGTGTTTCGTGAGGAAGGTTTAGGTATGTAATATGTCGAGGATTTGTGTACATAACGATAATTGTTAGAAGTGTCTGAAAAAGTCAAGACGCCTGGTAGCTTTCATCGAAAACGCTGCCTAAGAGCTCGTTCACATTGAGCATATAAATATAAAAGATCATAGCACGCCACATATCGCTCTCCATACAATCCCTTCAGACCATTCACACCTAAGCGCTTTATGCGCACATCAACCATAGACAATGCACATCTTACGCCGTAACCGCTCCTGAGGCGATATGCCAACAGTTAAGCGCCCCCCACTCCGACGAAAACAGGAGAGGGGCTCATTTTAATTACGGAGCTGCCAAGACCGGTGGATGACAGATGTCAAGTTGATAGATTCAGTACAAAAAATGCGCACTCTGTGGCCGCTCGCTAATTCATCTGACCCCCTCTCCTACCATAGGAAGAAATATTTGATCTCCGCCGTGCGAACGGCACGAAACATAAGCGCTCGCGGTTCAACAGATTTTTTTTTATTTTAGCATATAAAATATAATGTACGTTTAGATTATGTAATAATTTGTGTACATTCATGTTCAAATATCTTAATTAATACCACTCTTCCATGGAAGCTAGCTTGTGTCTAGCTTATACCTGCTCGCGGTTATATTAGATGTCTGAACACCCTTTAATCCTTTTGGGATATAACAAAACAATGCATGGTGGGATATTCCTCTTTTATAGATCCGCGAAGGCATATATCTATCTTTTACGGATAGCTTACTATACCCATTCTATCTTCTAAAAAAATGGTCACATACATTGCGGTAATTGAAAAGTTATTTAGACGGATACAGTATTAATCCTTATTAACTTAAATACGTAAGTTACCCCAAGCACTTCATGCACATTATTATAATCTTTCACACCATCTCTACCTATTATAAATTAAAGTCCTCAGCGTCATCTGTCTGTCTCTTCGCGATAAACTCAAAGACGGCGGTGGTTATAAAGGTTGGATAACCATCCAGTAGATGACGTTCTGTTTTATTAGCCACAGCAACGCGTGGTCGGGTCAGCTAGTTCTGAATATTTCATAGGTTATTTAGGTCAAACGATTATTAAATGAATCATTGATGACATTATTAACGACTCACAAACTACTGCTAACTAACTAACTTTTTAAGGGACACGGAAGCTAAGTGTAGTTTATGGTCAGACCGAAAGCCATTCACATTTTTTGTTGGTACTTGCCAATTGATTTGAGATTTATTGTATTTCTTAGGTTCTCTATTTTATGCAGGTGCTTGCAGGTTTTTTACAGATGCAATGCCGCGTCATGGAGTCTCATGAATGAGTTTTTCTTTTGCCCTGTTTAATTTATCTTTGTCTTACTAACCTATTTTTTTGCATTTTGTTTTTCCTGTTAAGCACTTGCATACTGCTTACTAACAACGTATGCATGGACACTGGAGGTCTAGATTCGTTCACAATAAATAAATGTAGCTTCGTTTAATCAAAAAATTAGAATCTTGCGAGAGCCTTGAAGGAGTAACCATCAGTTACTTATACCAGGGCGGGTAAGAGGTAGATTACCTCCACTGCTAACTAACTGCTCTAACAAACAAAAGAATGTGCAATTCACAAGCGGTAGAAGTGAAATCTTCAGAAAACTAAGAGTGAGACACGAGTGAGGAGGCTACGAAAACTGGGAGACCAATAGAAGAAACCGATTTTACTTTCTCATTCTGTCGCAGGCTAAATCCTATAGATGTATGTGTTTGTCTCTTTTTAGTGTCGCTATTTTTCGTTTCATCGAGTTACAAATCACAACGGTGCTAAAGAAGTTTTCACTCCAAAAAATATGTATTAAGTGAAGTTTTAAATATGTTAAAATTCTGAATTACAAAAAAAAAACCCTGGTTCTTAACATTAATATTTTATTAATGATTTCGTTATTCATATATTTTAGTTATATATAACAATATTATTATTTTATATTAATATGTATTTTAAGGAGGCCTACGTCCAAAGCATGGTGTCCGCTGAAGGCCGTTGCCTGTTACCCATAGTACGATTGACACGTGTCTATAAACTTTTTGGCTGAATAATCGGTACCCCTCCAAAAATGTAGTACTACTCCTTTTGAAATACCTCATTACTAGATATTAATGCCGCAGAGACAGCGGGTCAAACGAGTTATGAATATTCAATTCAAAACACTACCGGAATAAAATATTATGATGATACGGACTGCGAATCTTGCATACTAATAAAGCGATTTAATTCCTGGACTGAATTTATGCCGAGGAAGCATATTTCTGGAATGCAAATATAGAGGGCAATAGACTACTAAATCATTTGGTTTGGCACGCGAAACGCTAAAACGAAGCGTTTGCAAATGAAGCAAACATTGCGAAAATTACTATGATTTGTTTACGACTTTGTTGATATGATATGAAGTTTGTGTACGTTCATCAGTTTTTTAACGAAAATGTTTGGCTTGTGGAAACAAAGGTTGTATAAATACTAGTTTTACCACCGGGTGCGTCCAATATTTCAACACGGTAATTTCCAAACGAAGAATATTTATGGAGATTATTATTATACTTTTGAATGTTAAAGAACTTTGTGGTTATCCATTGTAGATAAATGAAACAATGTTACTTTGTTTGAACCACTTGTATATCTCTTTAAAGCCGACCGGTTTCGGTACGACCGGTCCTTCCTCAGGGCAAACATATACTGATTTGACAATTACAAAATAGTAGAAGGGAACAATGTATTATTATATTACTAAGGATTGTGGTAGGGGTGGAGCCGTTGCTAGGGGTTAATGAAGAGTGGGTGGATAGGGGAACATATCCATGATTGGGCTGTAAGATAATATTTTTTGTTTGTTGATAATAGATTCATTATTTTTAAGGGATTTTTTTATTTATTTCCAAGGCTTATTATTATTTAATAATATGGCATGTCATAACTTTCTATAGCAAAAAAGATTCTTAGCTAATAATGAAAGTGATTTTAAGTTTTTCTTTTATATATTCAATAATATTACATTTGATTTTTTAAAAGTTTAACTATAAAAAGTTTCGCTGTGTAATTATTATTACGGGTTACAGCTGTTTCTGAAGGTATTATCACATTAGATTATTGAATACATTGCGTAACATTCAAACAGAATTAGACAGTTTGATATCTTTTGATTACAAAGCAGAATTGGTTTATAAATAAACTGTGTTTTTTTTATTAATTGATTAAGTATCTATATAAAAGGAAAACTTAAAATTAAACTTGAATTCTACAAAATAAACTTGAAACAATAAATAGATGGAAGTGATATTGCGAGCTCGAAATAGTCGCGTTGATCAAGTAATTCTGTGATGATTGCTTTACAATTTTTACGTCCGTTGTTCCCAATCCCACTGATCAACTGTTGAGTCAAAATTTTTGCAAATGCACAAATATGCTCTTACCAACGCAATTCTCTGGCCAACAGGCGAATTGAGCGTTACTATTTAAACAAAACAGTTCATTGATTGGAGCTTCAGATTGATCGATCGAAAAGTTGGGGAAAATCTTCTTGCTACTCGATCTTGTGTCTCGTTCTTGTGTTTAATAATTCGGCTGTGGAATGATTTTCCGGCCTTTGAGTTTCTACCCTATTGGAAGAAGACACACTTTTAATCATTTTCCTCTAAAACACCCTCCACACAATATCCCCAACCGTGGTATGTGCCCTGAAGGGAAGGACTTCCTTCATTGCCTCCTGTGAGGAGTCTACTAGTTAATACCCAGGTAGTTTTGTACTTATCAAAGGTCAAAGTTCAGCATTTTTTGTTTTTCTTGTATACAAAGTATCGCTTATTGAAAACACCACCACAGAAAATCTGAGCACTTTCGCAATATTTGTCTGGGTTGAAATTATAGCAATTCACAAGTGCAAATAAGGCATTACGTCTATTATATAAGTTGGGGTTTAGACGTTTCTGAGGCGCCTTTGAGTCTGAGCTGTCTCCCGATCTTTATGGTTATGTTGGTACTTAATTTAAAGGGTTATTTATCAAATCGTGTTCATGATTGTGCTTGGTGTGTACTTGTAGCATTGCTTTGTGATTCGCCATTTTGTAGCGTGAGCACTCAGTTTCCTAGAGCGTGAGATAAATTTGTAATTTCATCGTAAATGTTTATGGTAGATCGTTTTATCCTTATCTGATAATATGTAATATTTCACTTTGCATAAGTGATCACATTTCATTTATCTATGGAGTTTTATATGCATGACATTATATTAAATATTTCTTCCAATGTTTACTCGATGAACGTACAGAGCTTTAATCCCTCAGTCTAATTTGTTCAGTTTTCGCAACAACTCATATAGGTCTCGTAGAAATCGTTGGTTAGAAATATGATCTAAACGGTCTTAGAAGGAGAAAATATCACGCTTTATATTCAAATCTAAAAGTTAACCGCAAAATAATTAAAACCTACACTTTTGTAAATCCAAAATTCCCGGTCGCAATTTGAAAAAAATAAATGATAGATACTTTGGGAATTTTTCACCAATTATTTATTTTTACATGAAGCGACAAAAAAGTGACTTGACGATAACATTTATAATATATTTGTCTAATAAAATATGTGTGTGTTTTTTTTCGTTATCAGTAATTTTAGTTAGAAAAAACGTAAGGTGAGCCATTTTAAAACTTTTTTTATGTTAGCATCCTAAATTTTTATATTTAAAAAATTGTTTCTTTGTTATTATAAAATTAGAAGGTCTATCACCTTTCAAAAACAGTCTTTAGTTTTCATATAGTTTTTCATTCAGAAATATTCCATTTATTTGAATTTTATTGCAAAACGGAAATATTTTGACCTTTCGACAACATAAACCCGAGGCCTGAGTTATTTTTGGTGATACCATTTCACTTAAGACGATTATTTGCTTATTTTCTCTCAGAATTATTTAATTTAAGTAAAACGAAAGAAACATCGAACACTATTGAAGTGTCTTATGCCAGAAATTTCAGTTGGTATGAAAGATATTTCCGCCCGTCAAGTTGCTCTCTGATAGGAATTCTGACAAGATAAGCTGACTGATACCATTACTAAATATTACTGGTATATCGGCCCTTAAAATATTAAGTATAATTTTCTTCATAAAAGTATTCATTAATCATTTTTATTACTTGGAGAAATACTAAAATTACTATTTTTTTACAAGGTCTCAAAATAATCTAGGCGTTCGTTTTGAAATGTTGTAGTTGCAATGATAGAAGTTAATACATTTTATTTTTGAAAATGGGTATGGACTATGCAGAGCATTGTTATTATTTTGATAAAGCTCGCTTATTTTACGTTTAGAAAGACATTATGGATGTAAAAAAGCAATATTTTATTCCACATAAAAAGGCTGTTATATTTCTTCCTTTCAATTTTTTTTTATGTGAATACCTCAAAATCCCAGTTGCTCACTTCTGGTGACAGTGAGACTATGGTATCCACAATTAGGGTACGTTGTGAGGCTGAAGGTAGTGGGGAAAGGAACGATATGGGGGGAGAGGAAGGTGGTTAAGTTCCTGGCTATTCACATTTGGTCACCAAACACAGCTAAAGCCATTTAAAGCGACGTTTCAAATTGAAACTTTCAATTCTGAATGGTGGTCGTACACCAGGGCGATACTGAAAGTATCTTCTGCACTGGAACATGTCACAAATATACTATTTATTATTTTATGTGAATTAATCCAAATTAATCAATTAAAATTTATTTGCGCAAGCCGGGATTAGGTCCCGCGACCTTCGGATTGCGGGTCAAGAGCCTTACCCTCCGACCACGGAGGCCGTCGGAATGGAATGGAAATTATTAAAATCAAAATGTAAACATGGTTAGATTTATGAAACGGAATCACATATAATTCACCATTCTATGTTAGTCAACTGGCTATCACGCTGCTGGATAAGAAGGAATTTATTTATCGGATGTCATTGATTCATAGACTATGGTACTTCTATCTGTTGTAAGATCATTCTAAATACCTATTATATTTACAAACCAGGATATATTTAAATTGTTGCTGTTTAAGTCATTGCCTAGTTACGCATGACTCACTTTACGTATGTGAATACTGGTTTGACAACATTGTTATTGCTGGGATTGACTGATTCCAGGATCTTATTCGCGCAGCCTGCGAATGTTGTGCTTTTATTTATTTATAGCGATTATATTGTCATAATTGAAGATTGTGGGATTGTGCTTATATCCAGTGACCCCCGTGGTCGAGGAGTGAGCCTCTCGACTAGCAAACCGAAGGTCTCGGGTTCAATCCTAGTAAATTTTATTTGATTGATTTGTGTTATTTCTCAATTTATTAATTTAAAATAATAAATAGTAAATAGTGGAAGATACTCTCAGTATCGCCCTGGTGCTAGATCACCATTTAGAATTGGAACGTTGCTTGAAATGGCTTTAGCCGTGTTTAGTGACCATATCTGAATAGCCAGGTTGGTCCCCACCCCGCTCTCTCTAATCTCCTTCCCCTCTCCACTACCTAGCCTAACAATATATCCCAATTGTGGATGATATAGTCTCACTGGCTCCAGGCGGTTGGGAACAGTTGGGACTCTTGTGCGATATTCACACAAAATATCCCAATTGGGGGTGCCATGCTCTCACTGGACGGTTGAGAGCAGATGGGAATCTTGCGCGATATTCACATTTTTTATGTGTGCCCGCCCATTTCCTGTAAAATATTTTTCTGTACTTAGTTGTAAAACATATGTGAATCTTTATCAGCTCAGGTGTCTTTACAATCCACCTGAAAACAAAATATTGAAAATACTTACGGTATTCACGTTGGGGGGGTCAAATTCAAAACCTTAAATCAAAATCTTTCAGGTGAACGGTAGGCCTTGCGTCATCTAATGTCTTTTGTCTTACGAACTTATTTCGTTTTAACCAAAATTTTGATTTTATTTACGCTGGTTGTAAAATTCACTGAAGCCGACGCGACAAACATTTCGCTTATGTTCTTTTTACTTTATTTTTCTCCAAGAACCAATCTGTTTGGAAGTCACAGAATAGATGCGGTCGATTCTTGGGTCCAGTGCCTTATCGGACTGTGTATTTCACTGGACACTGTGCGGTGTACAATGAACTGATCGGATTGCTTCTTGTCAATTGATGTTTTGTTAATAAGTCACGAAACTGGCCACGACTGGTTGTGCCGCGTGGAGCACGAACGAGGAGGTGGAAAGAAGAAAGAACTGGCCATCAGTTGTGCTTTATTGCCGTTTTCTCGTTCCATGTCTTCCTGGCGTAAATGGATTACGTGAAATTAACAGTGATGTTATATACGAGTTAGTTCCTAAGTCGGAACATATTTGGATTTAAAAAAAACCCGCACCGCCATTATGTGGATTTAATTCACTGCCCTGTTTAATTAAAAAAAAACACCCCTAACTAGTATCTACCAATACAAAGTAAGAAATTTAGCGACGGTTATCTAACAAATTAAGTAAATGTTATAAATACTGGTATTGAACTTTCATTGAAACCCATTGAAAAGCTCACTTAAGGCGATCCAATAGTCCAGGAAAATCGAAACCGGAATTCACGCCCTTTATGGGAAAGATTTAAAAATACTTGAGAAAAAGCAGGTTGGATAAGGTAGGTATTTGAGAAATTTTTTTTACAGGTTGATTTCGTAAAGGCCCGTAAAAAATATTAATTCCTTTTTTACGCATTGTTTATTGTAATAAAACGAAATTTTAAAATTGATTTCACGAAACTAAGCGACGCGGAGTAACACGTCTATTTCCCGCTCCGGCCGGGGCGTGACTGAAACGAAATAGGTGTGCCCAGTGCACGGTTCTTGTGCCCATGCCATAAGGGTCACTTCAAGAATCCAAATTCGTAGATTGCGGGCCGTATTGATTGATGTCAAAAATAACAACGAGAGAATGCATATTTTATCTTATTTTGTGAAGTTAGGTCGAATATATAATTTTTTTGCCATTATTATAAAAGAAACTGAATTTGCCATATTATACAATAAAATCATATCCAAAATGGGGTTTATAAGTAGGAGAATTTGCACTTGAAAGTGTTTTTAAGAGACTTAATACTTTATTTTTTTCTAGGCTTATTAAAAGCCTTATTAAAAAAATGACCGATATTTTTAAGGGCCAAGATGTGTTCTGTACGCAGTATTTAATTGAAGCATCTATAATAATTATAAGCGATCAAATTTTCAAAACAAAAACATATGATTTTGTATGATTTTGCATTATTTAGTATGGCTTCATCTAACAAATACATACGCACGATTTTTATACCCAAGATATATATTGACGGTGTTTCGATAAAACCCTTTCAGTGATTTAATATAGAATAGTCTTCATAGTACAACAAGATAAAGTAATTTTTGCTGATTAAGGCATTTTTAATACTATAAACTAATTTTAGGCGTGCAATATTTTTTTGGTTATTTTGAAAAAACATAGATGAAATTCTTATAGAATTGTAATATTTTACATCAACCTTTTTAAAAAAACAAATAATCTAAAACTTCCAAATTTTTAATTAGTTACAAATTTGTTTTGATCTTTTCGTTTTAATGTTTTTTTCCATCATTATTTTCTCCTGTCTTCTCTTTTTATTTCTTTCATTTTCCTGATCTGTATTTCTTATAAATTTTATTAACATTTTTTTTCCAAAATACATGTTTTTTTGTATGTATAAAAAGTTATAATGTGTATATTTTATGTACCTGTCTCAATTTTAAAAAAGTAATTGTCAAAATAACCCGTTGACAAACTGATTGACTGAACGGGACTTCATTTAAAAATGTAAAAAAAACTGTAAGTAAATAATAAAGGAATTTTATTAATAAAAAATAAATAAATAAATCGTCTTCAGTAAAATTTTCATTTTGTGGTTTGAAAGTTTTTTTTACCAAACCGCATTCGATGTCTAAGTAATTAAATAATAATAATAATAATATTTGGCTGAGTGCTTGTTATTGTCAGAAACCTACACAAAGTAGAAATAATAAATCTGCGTTTTTTCTCTCAAGCTATGTATTTGTTGATGTTGTCTGAAACTTTCACTAAAACCCCTAAAGTTTAACAAAGTATGTCTTCTACAAATTGCTATAAGATCTGTGCCACACACAGCTATAAAAGATAAAAGATCATTTGGCTTGGCCCTTTTCAGCATATCGCTCACCATATATTCCCATTGGGAATGTACGGCGAACGACATGCCGTAATAATAATAACAATAATAATAAGCCTTTTAGATTTGTCAAAGAATTTATATATAAAAATGCAAAAATCGGTAATTTTAAATACATGTAGGATTACAAAAGATTTTTTAAATATTTATATTGAGGCATCAGTAGGATTTATAGGTTCAATTAGGAATTCCACAGAGCCGAACCCTCTGATATGAAAATATCTGGAGTCGGTGAATTATTTTCCCATCTGGTCTCTGGTAGGTTGACATGTTGTTCTGGACTTCTGTTAGGTATGTATTAGACATGATCTTATTTGTTATAGTATATCCCGAAGCTCAGTTTGCCTCTTGGCATAGGCCTCCTCTAACATTTTCCATTGGGACCTGTCACGCGCTACTCTTCTCCATTGATGTCCAGCAGTGAGTTTTAGGTCATCTTCCCATCTTATGTGTTTTTCTTGGCGTATGACATGCCGTAATACGCCAAGCCAAAAACGCTGGCGCTTTTATAGCCGAGTCTGCACAACACTTAAGGGTCTGTAGTGTTTATTAATTCCAGAGATTAAGATTATTTGAATTGTGTTTTAAAACTTAGTTGAGATTGCAAGTTACTTTGTTTACGTTTACCGTAATGTTTCCAATGAATATTTAACTAGACCAAACGTCCTTTCTATGGGAGGTTCTAAGCTCTAAGTTATTCAGCGGCTGCGGACTGCGACACTCATATATATAGCACACTCCTTCGGCTATTACCGTAACCGTTCATAGATTAGACACGAACGACGATATATGATACTTTTCTAAAATACCACTTAACTGACATCTGTTCAGATACCACAAAAACTACGTATAACTAACTATACTAACCACACCTGTTTAGGGATGTTAAAACTACATAACTAAAGTATACACCACAGCCTCATAATCCTGAACAACGAGGAACCGTCTCAAGGAGAATAATCTTTTACAATGTTGCTTTATGCCCCCATGCAAATTGAATTTAGCAGAACTTCACGGCTTTATGGCATGCCTATTTATTCAATCCGATCTCAGTACCGATCGCAAAACATAACTTATCCTAGAATCGTTTACCCACTAGTTAGTTCAGTTGCTCGCATAAGCGGTCGGTTGTATCGTATCGAACGTTTATGGTATTCCCCGCGCGGTATCGGTTCACACGACGGGTCCGACGCCGCGCGCCGGTCACGTTTAGACGTAGAAGGCGATATCTGGTCATCTATTACATTTGGCATCGCGACCCGGGGTCAGGTTTGTCCATAGACGGAGTTTGTTCGCTATTTCCCATTGTTTCCTCTTCCTTTTTCCCGGATCGCCAGATCGCCACGTTGATTCTAAGAACCAAACAAATAATAATAATATTTGGATAATTTTTGTGAAAAATCTCCTCGAAGTGCTTCTCTCTTTTAAATCGAAGGTTGAAAATTATCAGGGCAATCTTCACCCGCGGTACAGTCTGGAATACTGAACTCGTTCCTCGTAGGTTTCAAAGCCATATCTTGCCTGCCACGTCTTCCATTAATCTTTCCCAGCATCATCGTTTTGGTAATCTTGTTTTGGTATTTTGCCCCCAAATATGACTAAGATGTTTTAACTTTTCATTTTACAATTTCTCAGTGTTCGTTTCGGTTTCCATTCGATAAATAGCTTCCTAATTTCTGTACCCGAGAAGCATACGGATGCAAGTCCAAAATTTTAAGAAATGAGTTTTTGATACAGACTTGAAGTAAATTATCATTTTTATCAATGTCAGAAAGATACAAGTTCTATCACGAAGAAAAATTGGATTTTCAAAAATGTATATGGATGCAACTACTTTTGATGCAACAACTATCTTAGAAGCAGAAAGATGTACATGGACTTGCATCTTTATGATTTAGTTGCATTGTGAGTATTATGAGTATTATTTGAGTATTATTAAATGTGTACGGATGCAACTACCTTTGATGCAACCATCTTTGATGAAACAACTATCTTAGAAGCAGAAAGATGTACATGAACTTGCATCTTTATATTTACTTGCATTTTGAGTATTATCACTATGACTCATTACTTACTTCTGCCTCTAACATTACTACACTTTCTATAGAAGTAAACAATTTTCAAACATTGATCCTTTCGTAATACACCACATGTCATAACAAAATATTCCATTTGAAGCAGAAGGACTCCCATCGGTGTTTTTTTGTAGTGTATTTTTTTTAACAATATTTTTAAAGGCTTTACATGTAAAATATTTCGTTTTATTTGCTCGTTTTTAAAACAAAACTAATTGATTTAATAATTACTTTTTTATCTATCTGCGTGAAAATCCGAAAAAGTAATGAGACCATAGTTACAGAAAAAATAGTTTTTTGGCTCTCCTAAACATTTATCTTTTTGGACTTAAATCCGTATGCTTTCCTGGTACAGATTTATTATCTGATCTGTTATTTAATAATTTGAAAATTCTGCTCCACTATGCGTATTAGCTTGGGTGTGATTATTGTATGCGAGAAGAATATGTGGACCCGTGAAAGAGGGTGAACAGTGGCGCATCCGGCACAATACAGAATTGTATGATATATATAAGGCACCTAGCATCTCAACACATATGAGACTCCTCAGGCTGAGATGGGCTGGGCATGTACAGAGAATGCCGGATACGCGCGTCCCAAAAAGAATTTTGACTGGACACCCAGGTGGAAAGAGAAAAGTGGGAAGACCCAGACTGAGGTGGGAAGACGAAGTAAGAAGGGATGCAGCACAGCTACTCCAGGTTCCAAATTGGAAGTCAGCCGCTGAGGACAGGAGGAGTTGGAGGCAACTGTTGCAGGAGGCCAAAGCTCGATATGGGCTGTAGCGCCATCGAAGAAGAAGAAGAAGAAGTGATTATTTTATTTTATTTTTATTTTTTATTTAAGTTTTTATTCCAGCAAGACTGGGAGGGTAGTGCAATCCCAGTCTGCCATATTACATAAACAACTATAAAAGAAAAGAAAAAAAATAGTTTAAATATTAGGTAGGTACCTAATTAAAGCATAAAATGAAAACAAAATTCATCACACAAATAACAAAAAATAAGCATTGTATGCAAGATGACATATAATTCATTTTGATTCTGATTCATTATCCGAACATTGTATATTTACGTACTGACGACCTAGCAGGTCATTTGAGCCGCCCTTGAGATAATTTTCTCACGAAAATGGCTCTATGAAAACCATCAAATTATTATTGTTATTAATTGTGATAAGAACGATTTATTGAGAAAACGCAGGCGGCGTGTTAACCATACAAACGTATTCCCCTATTTCCCCCTGGACTTTGACAATGAAGGAAATATTTTTAATATAATATAAATTTCGACCACTAGCAGGTCCGCCCGTACGTTTCATCTTTTTATAAGTTTCTTCTTATTGGGGTTAGGACCCTCCAAAATTCATTAAAATTACCTAGTTTGAACGCCATTAACAGACGTTCAGTATAAAAATTAGTTAATGTACTTTTAAAAAAGCAAAACGTACAGACATCTTAATAAGTCTTAAAAATCGGTTCAGTTTTGGTTGAGGAACAGGGGAAGACAAACCTTGATTTTGACGATTTTATTTAGGTATAATGAGCCTGAGGTGTAGATATTGTTGAAAAAAGTTTGAAGATTATGCATCGAATATTATTATTACCCCAGCGTCTGCGTGGTTGAATTTCAGAACCCAGTTTCAAGTGCATGTTGACGACACTCCGCGCGCCGTACGCGTTGCGCCACAAATAACATCCGAGTACGTGGAATTTCAAACAAAACTACCGTTGTAATTCGGTTTTTAATTCAAGAATTGGTCACAAGATGTCGCCACTTACATCAGCAGCTCGCATGTGAACGTTTCTTTCCTATTTGGTTAGGATTTACATATGGCGTCATTGCCGGTAACGGTTACGTTAACTCGTTGACTAGCTGTCACTGGATTACAGTAGATCCGAGGAACTGGCTATTTTTGGAATCAGATCTTATCGGATTTATAAAATGATTATTTACACTCAAACTGGGCAAAGCCCAACCAAAAGCCGCCCGCAGGGCCTGCGTTGGAGCGGGTTTTTAACTGCTAGTTTTTATACTAATGTGCATTAGTAATGTCACAAAATAACACAGTATAACATGTGTTTGAGGGTGATAACTACGATTATAATTGTTACAAGAACATTGACAAGATAATTGGTGACAGATGAAGAAGGAAAGGACGGGTTAATTCATTGCCTAATTGCACTGACCTTATTATCGGAAACGATCGGCTACAGGTTTCTGTATCGCCTTATTAATTTTAATACTAAATATAAATTTACGAAATACGCAAACAACGTTTTATGAGAGATTAAAAGCACTCAGGTTTCTACTACAGGTTTCTGTATCGCCTTATTAATTTTAATACTAAATATAAATTTACGAAATACGCAAACAACGTTTTATGAGAGATTAAAAGCACTCAGGTAACCTTAATTGATTGACTCAATTTTTTTAATCACAATTGTGTCGCTAATATTTAGTTATACAATATATTAAAATAGCTTTCGGTGCTTGTTTAAAATATTGAGTGGGTTGCTTGTAAGGTGTCGACGTTTCCAGTGGGCTTGCGAATATTATTGATTAAGTTATTATTTTCTCACTTGAACTTTATTATGAATGTTATCTAAAATATACCAATGACACACGCAGCAAGAGACTATCTGAAATTAATTTGTTGTGTTTTCTGACCCATAGATATTATATTATAATTACGTGTGCCGTATACCGATACAAATACACACGCGGTTGAAGTGAAGCCTTCAGAAAACTAAAGTAGACAAGGGGAGGCTACGAAGCACCGCACAAAGAGGAGACCGATCATCTCATACTCTCGCAGGCTAAATCCTGTAGTTGTGTTTATCTATTTTTAGTGTCGCTTTTTTTCGTTTCATCGAGTTTCAAATCGATTCAAATCAAATCGAAATTCAAACGATGCTAATGAATTTTTCACTTCAAAAATAGTAGCGTGAATGCGAAACCGAGAGCGCTTGCGCAGATGACCGAATTTCGGGCACTTTTAATTAGTGTCCATACTGCCCATCCATATTCTTCGTTTGCAAACGTGCCAACTGTCAGTAATTTAGTGACACGTCAAACAATTGGATTTGGGAGCCACCACCTGGTAAACATACAAAATTCCGTGTAAAGGAGGGCGGTCCGTCTGATCGTCGATCCGTTGTTAACAGACCGATTGCCTGTAGCAATGCTGAGTCTCAATTGTGTCTGTCGGAAGGAGCTAGCATTGATCTTATGTGCATAGGTATCGTTGCACGTACGCGGAACTCGACGGACACGAGCGGAACTCCCGTTCACAGTTGATGGTCGGAATCATGAGAACGGGTCGTTTTTCCCGCTAGTTTTTTTTGTGTAAATCGGCTCGCCTGTGGAAGCAACTACCGGCATCTTTTTTTCCTATTTCATATAATCCGAGCTTTAATTCTTTAAGATCCGCATTAATAAATCCCTTCCTGCACCCACTTCCTTACCCCGTCAAAAAACTCGATTTGTAATACATTTTTCTCTCTCCGATGGCGCTTCTCCCATATCGAGCTTTGGCCTCCCGCAACATTCGCCTCCAACTCTTCCTGTTCTCAGCGCCTGACTTCCAGTTTGTTACCTGGAGAAGCTGTGCTGCATCCCCTCTTACCTCGTCTTCCCACCTCGGTCTGGGTGTCTGACTTCCAGTTTGTTACCTGGAGCTGTGCTGCATCCCCTCTTACCTCGTCTTCCCACCTCAGTCTGGGTGTCTGACTTCCAGTTTGTTACCTGGAGCTGTGCTGCATCCCCTCTTACCTCGTCTTCCCACCTCAGTCTGGGTGTCTGACTTCTAGTTTGTTACCTGGAGCTGTGCTGCATCCCCTCTTACCTCGTCTTCCCACCTCAGTCTGGGTCTCTGACTTCCAGTTTGTTACCTGGGGCTGTGCTGCATCCTCTCTTACCTCGTCTTCCCGCCTCAGTCTGGGTTTTGTTTTGTTTGTTTTTGTAACTTTATTTAGATGTAAGCAAATTTTTTCATACATCTAGTATTAAAAAAACATATAAAATACATAATAAAATAAATATAGTCATAAAATTATAACGGAAAGAATACAGTTTTAAAAAGAAATACAGTTACTCCAGTTAGAAATACAAACAATAGGGTTTAAGACATACAGTTAATACAAATAAATACAATTCATAAATTTTTCCTAATGTATGTAGCACATGTTTTACGAAAAGTGCCAAGACTTGAGGCTTCCTTTATGGAATTTGGTAGGTTATTATAAAGTTTATAAAACACGCTGTTCTGTGTACACGTAAGTTTAGTTTTGGAAAGCCTGAAGTCTCGGCAACTCCTCGTAGGATAATTGTGAATATTTTCATGGTACATAATATTAGTTTGCAGATATTTAGGGAGCATGTTATTTTTAAGCTTGTACATCATTGTTAACGTATTATATATTATATGTTGTTTAGTTGTCATCATATTTAAGTTTTGTAACATAGTTGACATAGTAGAGTTGTGGGTGTCTGACTTCCAGTTTGTTACCTGGAGAAGCTGTGCTGCATCCCCTCTTACCTCGTCTTCCCACCTCAGTCTGGGTGTCTGACTTCCAGTTTGTTACCTGGAGCTGTGCTGCATCCCCTCTTACCTCGTCTTCCCACCTCAGTCTGGGTGTCTGACTTCCAGTTTGTTACCTGGAGCTGTGCTGCATCCCCTCTTACCTCGTCTTCCCACCTCAGTCTGGGTGTCTGACTTCCAGTTTGTTACCTGGATCTGTGCTGCATCCCCTCTTACCTCGTCTTCCCACCTCAGTCTGGGTGTCTGACTTCCAGTTTGTCAAGGGTCCTTTTTGGAAAATTGTTTTGTTTGCTTTTGGTATTAACAAATTTTCTGTAAACCTTGTAGCGTGTTTATGTGTAGAGTTTTTTTGTGCAAACTTTTCTGGAGATGATCGCACTAACATGCATAACTCCATTATATATATGTCGGTGACTGTAAGAATTTTCAAATTTTTAAATATAGGTCTACATGAATCCCGATTAGCAGATTTTGTCATTTTTCTTATACATCTTTTTTGGATGATAAAAACATCTTTGGCGTTTACTGAGTTTCCCCAAAAGATAATTCCGTATTTTATTATTGAATATACATAACCATAGTATGCGGCCATTACCGATTCGATTTTTAATATATTTCTCAGTGTACCTAGAACAAAAGAAAAGCTACTGATTTTGGCTACTATTTTGGATACATGTTCTTTCCAGTTTATATTTGCATCTAGTTGTATTTCCAGCAGTGAACAAGTTTGGGAAGGTTCGATAATATTATTGTTGAAGTTTACATTTATGTTTATAGGTATAGCTTGCACTGGACAAAATTGTAAAACTTGAGTTTTGTTAGTGTTCAGTGACAGATTTTGTGATAACAGCCAATATGCTATTGATTGACAAGTCTCGTTAATATGTTTATTAAATTCGTCAACGTCTTCATTACATTCAAACAACAAAGCAGTGTCATCAGCAAACATTGAACATTCTGTGCCAGCAATAATTGGATGTTCGTTTATGTATATAAGGAACAGGAGGGGCCCAAGAATGCTTCCTTGAGGCACACCCTTGTTGATTGTTCTCCATTTGGATTCTACCATGTACTGCACCATTTTTTCGTCAATGTTTGAAATTTGAACTTTTTGTTTACGATTTATTAGGTACGATTCAAACCATTTTAATGCTAAACCTCTTATACTGACGTGTTCAAGTTTAATTAGAAGAAGCTTATGATCAACATTGTCGAATGCTTTTGAGAGGTCGAGAAAAATACCTACGGTTTTTTTGCTAACATTAATACTTTCCAGAATTTTGTTCAAGAAATTGAAGACTGCTTGTGTTATCGAACGGCCTTTACGGAATGCAAATTGTTGTGGACATATTATCTTAAAGTTTTCGAGAAAGTTGTAAATGCGATTGTACATTGCTCTTTCAAATATTTTTGAAAAATTTTGTAATAAGGATATTGGTCTATAATTTGAGATTTCCTGTTTGGGACCCTTTTTATATAAAGGCACAATAATAGATTGTTTTAGGTGTTCTGGGAAGGTTCCTGATTCAAAAGATTTGTTAATTAATGTTTCCAACGGGTAACTCAACGCTTCTGCACTTGCTTTTATAATTTTTATAGGGACTTTGTCAGTGCCGACACTGCTTTTATCTTTCAGTTTTACGATAATTCTGATAATTTCCTCCTTGCTTACAGGCGTTATAAAGAATGATCGAGACTGTTTGTTTGTGACTGTGTTAGCAGATTGTGTACGTTGAGATGTATTTTGTGGTGGTATGCCCAGCCCATCTCAACCTGAGGAATCTCATATAAGGGCTGAGATGTTGGGGGCCTGATATATATCGTACAGTAATTTGTTGAGCCGGATGCGCCACTGTACTCCCTCTTTCACGGGTCCACATATTCTTCTCAACACTTTTCTTTCAAAAGTATCCAGCATTTGAGCCATCTTTGCCGTCAGTGTCAACGCCTCACATCCATATGCCAGTACAGTTCTAACAATGGTTTTATATATGGTTACTTTGGTTTTCTTGTGGACGCTACGTCACTTAAACACTGGCAGCAAAGTATGTTTTGTTGGCTGCTGTGATTCTCCTTCTGATTTCTGCTGGACCCTCATTGTTCTCTGCCAGACTGGAGCCCAGGTAGGTGAATTGATCGACCATTTCGTATGAGTTGTCTTTAAATTATGCCGATTTGTAATATATAGTTCATGTTTAATATTAAATTAGATATTTACCAATAATAATTTGTTATTCCGAACATGCCAAATGTACGCACAAGAAAAGCAATGATGTCATAAGCGGTGCTTGAAAATGCTTTCCCGCTCCCGAGCAGCCGCGAAGTTAGTTTGACAAGGGTTAATAGGTTATCGAACACCCCTGCCAACACTCCGTCCTAACTTTTATTATTGGACGCCCCAGCCCTTCATTCGTATAAATCCCCTTTAGTCCTTCCGTTTAATCCCTGAAAGATAATATATTTTCTCTTAGGAGAAGTTACACCTTCTTAAAAACAAAAGTTTTGCCGTGTTTCTTACATAATAACAACTCTTCTGGACGGAGCCGTTGTTTTATTTTTGCGGTAACTTGGTAGGTTTTACTCATTTGTATTCTGTGATTCAATTGAAGTAAACAAGGCGAAATCTTTAGGTTAAATAACACTGGATTTGGGAGATAGATTTTTTCGCAATTGTCTCATAATATACTGTTGTGATGATTTTAGTTGTAAAAAGACCTTTACAAAGGTGTTTAAGGTAAAGCACTACGAAGTGATGTAAAATGGGGTACTGCTCGTTTTCATTCAGCGACAAAATATCCCCGACAAAATATCCTACGGACAAAACATCCCCCAACAAAATATCTACTAAAACTTAACCTAACCTAACAAAAAAATGGGACAAAAATAATACAGACATTCTGTAAATTATAATTACAACAATAAATTATTGTTCAAAATTAGTAAAATAGGACAAAAAGTAATACAGATAACAATATCGACCACCATAATGGTCGAAAAATCCACAAATAATGTAACCATAATATGCAATGAATAAAGAAAAAATAAAAATAATAATTATAATAATTTATTATCTTTACAGGATGTCTGAATTATTTTAGTTCCATTTTTTTGTTAGGTTAGGTTAGGTTTTAGTAGATATTTTGTTGGGGGATGTTTTGTCGATTGTATTTTGTCGGGGATATTTTGTCGGGGATGAAAAATTGGGGAACCGTGTAAAATCTTTGTTTTTCGTTTAAAAATTTGGTTGCTTGGAAATAAGTAAAATGCTTTAATTTAAAAAAAATGCGAGTAGAACACATCTTGGTCGACAGTAAAAAAAGTGTTTAATTCGGTGACCGAACAACTTAACAACATGAGTCCTCAACACCTCCTTTGAAAAGTCATTGAGTGATAATAAAAAATACAACAAAATGGTTAAATAAGTTACGTTAGGTTAGGTTTTTGGGTATTTAAAAAAAAAACTTTTAACGATTTTTTAATGGGGTATCGAACTGCCACTTGTTGATTTGTCGTGAAACCGTTTAAATTTTTACATATTAAATAGGTACCAACATACTCGTATATTATTATCTCTTTCATCTATTGTTTTATGTGCGTAATTTGCTACATCGGCTGGAAAAGCTCAACACAATTTTACGATCAACAGATCCTAAAGCTTCTCTTTATTCTCTGATTTTCGACCTGCTTAATCTTCCTAAAGCCAAGTGCCTTCTGTTTTATTTCTTCCTGAAATCAATTTACCACTCCACGGTCCTGCCGCTGATAGCTTTGCTGTGACCTCTCCTTCTGTTACAAGACTCGTTTACTAGAAAGAGGGAGAAGTTACAACGGAGCTATCAGCGTTATGCCTGTATTCCTGTATAGACATTGCAATCTTCGCTCGCTAACCGCATGATTTCATACGCCATTAAATAATAATCTCGGCGTAATATCGTCTCATAACATCTGACTATAAATTTCGTTCACTTATCAATCTCGGAGTCGTCTAAGTGCTCCATATATCACCGGAGATAATATAATGCCTTTATTTCGTGGTGTATATCATGTTTCCTGAACAAAGCCTCCGAGTTTTGCTTGCTCTTGAGTTTGCTGGATCCCGCTGCGAGCGCCCTATGAACTAGGCTGTTCCTCCTCGTGCGGACTCTCCCAAACGATGGGACGTGATTCTTTCCCTTATTTGTAGTCCTCCTCAGCTTGTATATGAATCATTTTTACTTATTTTATTTTTTTATTTATTTAAACGCCAATAGGGCTTTTACATAGAATGCAGTACATTTTTTTTAATTACAGTGAAAAGAATGGGTTTACAAAATACAATACACAATACAAGTAACATAATATTTGTTAAAAACAAAATATAGGTTACATAAAATATAAGGGTTAAAAAAAAATAAAATAAAAAATTTAGGTTACATAAAATATAAGCGTTAACAAAATACAAGTAACATAAAATATAAGAAACAAAATATAGTCCATAAAATATAGTAGTTGACATAAGTAGGTAATTTTTAAAATTGTTGTTCTCATTAGTTTACGGGATAGGTAGAAATAAATAGTTGGCACATATGGCGTTTGAAGTTTGCTAAGTTCAAATTATTGTCAAATACATCCAGATTGTTTAAGTATTTGTTACCAAGACTATGCAAACGTTGTATTGGAGAATGTAAATCATAGTTCGAATGAGATGTACGTATACTTGATTAAGATCTTAAAATAATTAACTGCTTTCGTTTAATATACTAGGAAGCTGTTCGGACTCTTTTTGTGCGGTATTCACATTTAAATAAAACTTGCTACTACTTCTCTTTGCCTGGATAATTGAAAGCTCATTAGCTTTTGGTAGAAATGAAAAACCGTTGCCAGCAGAAAGTAGATCTTAAAATAGTTGTGGTAATTAAAATGCGTGCTTCCAGATTTCACTTTTTTCTGTTATTAGATTTGCTGAACAGACTTCTGTTGATATTATTCAAGAAACATTTTTGTAAAGCTTGATTATTTATTATTTTTATTATAAAACATTGATATTCCAAGAAATTAAAAGTAACTAAAAACAAATCACGCAAAACTGCCATATGGCAGCTTGTCCGTAGGTTCTACAATTTTTCTTAATTTAATAACCATAACAAATAGTTAGCCATGAATTATGCATGGGAAATGAACAAAGCAACGAGTTTCGCGCCCTTTGCGTTTGCTTCGTTTTTCTACTATCGTACCATAGAAAAGATAACGCTATTGAGCGATGCAGTGTTGCGTTAATTTTGTACTCCGGCGACATTTTGGATGTTTTTTTTATCAACTTAAAACATGAAAAATCAGAAGTTATTAGATAGTTAAGAGCGGGGTGCGTGGTCGGTCGGTTACTCGGCTGAGTGACCAGTGACGTGTGGAAGAAAAAAATTGTTTGACTTTGAAAAAAAAAAATGAAAAAAAGACATCCAAAAATTCACCGGTGACCAAAAATTCATTAACATTTTTTACTACAAATAATGTCAGGAATTACTCAGGTACATTTAACACCGGTGACCGGCCAACTCAGTACCACCTTAGAAAGGTCATTAAGGGCCCGCAACCGGGATTTGTACAGATTTATTACATATTTCCCTTAAACATGGTAAGTTTTAAAGCAACCGGGCCTGAAAGGAAGAAGATGGAAAGATACGAAATTACAAATGTTAGAGGAGAGCGCTAACATTTACATCGACAAAATCGTTGCGAAAATTGCGAAAATGTTTAATAAAACACGACTCGTTTAAAAAAGAGCAAAAATCTCGCGGGCATTATCTTAAACAGCATTCAAAGAAACGCTGTGAATTTTTTCTAACATATAACTTGTAAAATAACTGAAACAAACGTTTTAATAATAATTTTTAGGGCATACTTTGCGATTTTTTTCTATCGAGAGAATTTTATATAATTTGCGTTTCGGCGCGGGCGAAGACTAGATATTAGCTTCAAAAATAACAAATATTTTTTTAACAGCTTTAAAACTTACCGTGTTTAAGGGAAATATGTAATAAATCGGTACAAATCCGGGTTGCGGGCACTTAACACCATGTATAAATAGACTTAGATTATTTGTTGTTTGTTTCTTGACGGACGCACTAGAAAAGGTGTACAAAAGTGCACGTGTCCTAAGTGTAATAATAATTTTCGCGTATAAATTTTCCGAATGTTTGAGAATCGCTTCCCTCAATGACACAGTCGTGACTCGCCGAGGGAATCCAGTATGGTATCTCTCCCGTTGCAACTTCTCATTTTTCATCTTCTATTTTCTTGCGTCACTTTTTGCGGCGCACGCCTCGCGGCTGGGGACCGGAGCAGTGACAGATGCGCCATCCGTCTCCGGTCGGCCCTTCCCGTTTCCCTTCCGCCTCTTTGTTACTCCTAACTTAAAAAAAACGCCGCTTTTAATCATTTTAATACGCACTCTGATTCGTCTATTCTTGCTGTGTTTTGTCGTATCTGTGTCGTGTGTAACGCGTCGTGACTGGGATGTGTGAAATGTGAATTCCTTTATTTTGGCGATTTGTTTTTGATTAGTAGATAGTTCTAATTGGTGACAATTGTATTTTTTTGTATGTTAATGGAAAACAGTTGTGTCAGGTGATTGGGTGATAAGTGGATGAAATAATTGGTCGGGAACGCCCTAGGAATACATAGCATGATCAAATACCCTAATCGGTCGAGTATGGATACATTTTTATGTTTTTTTTTGTGGTGAGTGGTGATATGACAATTAAATGGAGAAAGGGGTCTGGGACGGCTTAGAATCTAACTAAGAATCTCAACCAAGAATCTGGGTAGCAGGAGGGTGTGTACTGAATGTATACAGGGTGTAACGAGCACATACCCGAAGAATTTTAACCAGCGATTCCTAAGCATATTTAGAGTAAAAATGTAGATGTCATTTTGCTGTCCGTGGATTATTTTTTTTTCAAATTATTATATTTTTTAGTTGGGGTAGTTGGGTACTCCGTCTCGTTCCAGCAGCACGGTACCGGACGAGACAGTGCGCGTATCACGTGATCTGTCGCGACGTGTAGTTATGTGATCAGTGGCGATGTGTGATAGAAAAATATTTTAATTGTTGTTTTTAATTGAAAAAAAGTATCATCGAACAGCAAAGTGATATCTACATTTTTATACTTCATTCAGGAATCGCTGGTTAAAATCCTTCAGGTACGTGCTGTTACATCCTGTATAAAAAGCAAAGTGTGCATTTCACACGCGGTAGAAGTGAAACCTTCAGAAAACTAAAGTAGAAAAGAGTGGGTAGGCTACCGCACAAAGGGGATACCGATTATAATATATCTCATTATCTCGCAGGCTAAATCCTAGTCTCTTTTTAGTGTTCAATCGAGTTTCAAATCACAACGGTGCTACAGAAGTTTTCACTTCAAAAATATTACAGTTAATGAGTTTAACCAAATTAATGTTAAAAGAAAATTTAACACATAAGCTATCTTTGAATGATTGTTCGTATTAAAATCGTATCTCAAGTCTGTTATTCTCCTTTGGATTTTGTTTAAGAAATCCTCTTTACATGTTTGTGACATCAATTTATCAACGGGTAATATGAATGTATCTACTATCCACACATGTCTCGCTGTAAGCGATGGTAACAGCACGCTTTTCGGGACCTCAAGGGACGAATATTGGCGTAATTTATTTCGAAGTCAGTGCGTTACGTAGAAATGGAGTGTGATAGCTTGTATATATGATACTTCTAAGATTCTATTATATCCAGCAATTCTCCACATAGTTAGGTGCTCAGGAAGAACGCCAATTGTACACTTTTCTAATATGCTTTTCTATGCACAGTGACAGATATTATTTGCATATTGGTAAAAAGCACTAACTTTGTGGCTCGCCATAATTTACAATAAAAAACACATAAATTTGTTTAAGACCACTTTTATTTTAAAACACTCTAATATATTATAACTAAACTATGATCATAGTTTAGTTATAATATTCTCCTGACGAAGGAAGGGTGCTTCTGAAACCGGTAGAGTGTTTTAAAATAAAAGTGGTCTTAAACAAATTTATGTGTTTTTTATTGTAGATATTATTTGATTTACTCTATCGTGAATTTTTGATTATATTTATTTATTTTATTTTATTTATTTATTTTATTTATTATGAATTAACGGCTTTTACATAGGAATTAAATAATTTGAAATGGACAAAGAATATAAATAATTAAGAAAAAAATATTCGTATGACAAAAAATTAAAAAGCACATTTTGAAGTGACAGCATAAAGTAAAAATAGTAAGCTATTATAAATACATATATGAAGAAAAGTACTTCGTATACATAAATGATTGTATACAAGATATTATGAACTAATAAATTACTACGTAAAGTACGTAATAACTAATAACAATAGATTTAAAAATTCCAGAAGTAAACATTGACGCAGATTATAAAAATGCATAATATATTATTTTATAATCCAACTGAGAAGCGCTGACAAACAGCTTTAATTAAATAATGTTTTTGTATTGAAAACCTTTCAATATTTATCACATCATCAACAACATATTTATTACCACGTATATGCAGGCGATTTATTATGGCATATAATTCAGCATTAGATCCTGTATTGTTACAATGGTAAGGTAATTTGTGACGAACTGATATACTCGATACAAGAAAACATATTAACGAAAGAAGTTCAGGAGGGTTCAACAAGATATTAACAATTTTAAATAAATAAAATAAGTCAGAACAAATTCTTCTTTCTTTTAATGTACCAAATCCCAGTATGCATGTTCAAAATAAACGAAGCAAAATATCAAATAATAATAATATATGTTAGTAATTTGGTCAGGTTTGTCCGGATCTTGGCGGTCGATGAGTCTGCCCACCAACTGCGTGCGTGGCAGTCCAGATCTAGAACTTCCTCTCCTTCCTTTCCCTTAAAATACCCCTCCACACAGCATCCCCAAAGATGACATAGGCCCTGAGGGGAAATTGTTTTCCTCAGAGCCTCCTGTGTGGAGCCAATGTAAAAAAAATGGTCGATAATCTCAGGGAAAGACCACCATTGAGAATCGTAACTTTGCGTTGCTTGAATTGGCAATATCCGTGTTTATTGACCAGATCAAAATGACCATGTAGGTATTTCCCAATCTTCCTCTTTGTCATCTCCTTACCATCCCCAAACCTCCTCACTCTCACAACGTATTCCAATTGGAATGACGTAGTTTTTGCGGCTCCGATTTGCTAGGACTTAAGTGCGGTTTTCCCATAAAAATAACAAACATACGTTGTCTCGTGCGTCGTAGGTGCTCTTTTATTATATTATATGTATGTACTAACTCTTGACTTGACCTGACTTGAGATTTTGATTCCCTTTATCGTGTCTTTCCGATCTTGTTAGTAGTAATCTAAGCGTATTATCTAACGTGCTTGTTTCTGTTAGACTATTTCCTCCGATACATTATGAGCAAAATAATACTTATGCATTTGCGATCTATCGTGGGTGGTTTGTGGCTTTGGGCCGCCCATAACCACCAGCCACATCACGTAGTTATGGTTCTGACCCCCGGTCTGGAGATCCTACGTTATATTATGACAGATTGCTAAAATTATGGTTGAATTCTTCCTCGTCCATCATTTATTTTTCATGTCGGCTTACGGACTGACGTATCGATGTCATGGAAATGAACGCCTTCGCTTGTAAATCAATCTCCCGGAGGGAAACGAATTCCGGATTCTTCGCTGGAAGGAATTTTTTCTCTTACTCCTTTTGCATTCTTCTCTCCGGGTATTTCGCTTCGTTTATTCTGAACATGCAAACTCTGCAAAGATCACAGACATATTTAGCTGGCCTGCAACCTGTGAGAATTTATTTGAATAACACAAATTGACAATGAAAACACTTCCCTCTTTTCACTTGCTATCTTTTTTTACGCTGAAAATGTCTTTATAATATTTATATGTTCGTCACAAAATTTGTGTGTAACTTCCCTAGATTTTTATTTTACATTAGCACCACGCACGAGGCCCTGAGGAAAATAATTCCCCTCGGGGCCTATGTCAACTTTGGGGAAGCTGTGTAGAGGGTCTTTTTAGAAAAGAAAGGAGAGAAAGTTCTGTGAAGGAAAAGGGTATTATGGTTGGGTAGGAATCTGAATGTCAGTGTGTCCAGGAGTGGCGAGTGACGTATGAGTTCATCCCGCTCGCTGCGGTGCAAGGCGATCTTCCGAGAGAGTACGGCTGAAGAAGTCTATCCCTCAACCATTCTCTTCCAATCCGGCTTGCCATGCAGCTGATGGGCAGATGCATCCGCCGCAAAGACCCGGACAAACCTTACCCCATGAACCCAGCTATGAATGGTACTAACAGAAAAATCGGAACGCATTGGAATCCTCAAGTTATTCGAATATGTTTTTTGTATAACTCCAAAAAACTGTATCACTTAGTTATATAATTAGGTAACTCTGGTTATCACAAGGGTTTTCCTTGTTTTAATTAGGTAACTAGACTTCGCTGGTTGTAGCACTTCGCTGGTTGTGGGGTTCCTAAGTCATCAACGTAGCATGACACGGTATTGCGCGGTTAAATAACGCTTCCAAAACTGTGAGTAGCCTTGGGGAATTCAAGAGGCATTTAATTGCCACTCACTACCCGCTATAATAAAATATATCTTATGTTACTATTTAACGTTTCTTTTATTTACTCATATATGTGTAGTTTGTGTCACATTGTGTATTGTAAATGGAGACACAGTCTGTGATACATAAATAAAAAAAATAAAACTAAGATTTAACAATACCTACTCTATCAGTATTAATATATAACGACCGATTTATCAAATTGGTTACCGTCTTATAATTCAATTTCCCAACAAAACTGATTTCTGAGTTACCTAATTGTAGTAATTATCCCATAAATTTATTATGTAGGTGCGTTGTTAACAATTATTATAAGCAATAATTATCAGCCTGAAACACTTATCCACATTGAAAAATCTTCCGAGAAAAGATACATGACGCCAACGGGACTTGAACCCGTGCCCTTCTGATTGCCGGTCAGCTGCTCTCCCAATTGAGCTATGGCGGCTTAACTTATACCCGCCAAATGATTCAATATATACTAGTGTTTCTTCATTCAACAATTATTGCAATTACTACGTTGTTAACTTTTAACAAAGTGTTGTATTTTCTTTAAGAGTTGAGTTTTGAGTTTCAATATGAATTCCGTTGAGCTTTTAACGCTTCTAAATTCAGGGAGAAGTTTATCTCATAAGCTTATTACTAAGCTATTCCCAGAGTACGATCTTCTAGCATAGTTTTTGAGATTTGAACTGAATTTTCTTCCTTTAAACTCTTACCTTTTGATATTCAAGGGCATTGTTGATTTATTTGTTTACTGTTGTTATCAATAAATACTCGTATATTTAATAAAACACAATTAGATATCAAGGGTCTTAGTAGTAAAAATGTTTTAAATTTCACGAACTGAACATTTAATGTATCGTAAATGGTTGTTTATCAGTTATGTAAAATTTTCAACTTTTTTATTGGGGAGGGGGTTAGTGCTCTGTGGCGGAGATATTAATAAATGACTTTAAATTCTACCTTGGTAACTTTAAACTTAAATCCCTTAGTAAACTTCATTCATGAAGATTACTAATATGTCCTCAAATGTATGCCAATATTTCGATGTCTCGATGGATCAACTATGCTGCAGCGATAGTGGATTGGATTTTATTAGTTTTGATTCCGTATTTTTTTGTTTTCATTAGCTCCACACAGGAGCAAAAAAAAATCCTCAGGGCTTATGTTTTTTTTGGGGATGCTGTGTGTATGGTGATCTTTTTATGGAAAGAAAGGGGAGGATGTTCTGGGAAGGAAAATGGTTCGAGGAATAGGTAGGAATCTGGGGGTCATACATACCTCACACTGATGGATCAGGAGAGTCCGACTGGAGAGATCAAAAGGCCTTCCTCAATCTGTCTCTCCTTATTTGCCGAGCGATTCTCTATCTTTTGTGAGATGGAAATAGATTTCGAGAGAGATCTCCTGTCAGATTTGTGTGATTTTCTTTGGCTGTTATTTGCTTTTTCTATGGGCCGATGTCAGAATTCTACCTGTGAGCTGTCACGTATTTAAGTTTAGGTCGTTTTAAACACAAGTATGTTTATGCAAGTATGCATGATTATTTATTTATTTAACAGCCTTAGAAAATCACACAAATCTGACAGGAGATCTCGCCTGAGATCTCGATCTCACAAAACATAGAGAATCGCTCGGCTGAGCTCCACGCGGTAGGTGGACAAACGCATCTGGCGCTCCTAGACATACCTCACCCCATAAATCCGGGCACCCTTGCTAGGTCACCAAACGTAGCTAACCACTTGGGGTGACTGACCTATAACAGGGGTGTTGGTTATCCAATAAACGGTCCCTCCTTTAACGGTGGTACCCACAGCCGCTTCCCAAATCTAGACTATAATACGTATAATATAAATATTAGACGACATACGATACCATTCAATAAATTAACTAAGTTTTCTCGAGGGGTAAAAACCCTGGTGTAAGAAGTTTGTAATATTTACAGTGAAAATGTTCTCAAGTTATGAAGGCAGCTTCCCTTGCGTACGGAGCGAAGGTCCTTGTTATTTTTTTAAAGAATTCACAACAAACAGTACTCGGATTCAACCGGAACTTTGTCTCGGTTCGTGAAACCCATCGGTATTACCGTTCCTCTACGTAAAAAGTTTAAAAGTACCGCACCTGCGAGAGAAACCTTAAATAAATCTCGTCCCCATCCTGATGCTTTAGAAAATATACCCATTTAGGTCCAATAAATCAAGTCGTATCTAGGGAGACAGGATGAACAAGGTGGGTCTAAATATTTTTTTAATTTAAAATAAGGGTGTCTAGTTTATTTTTCAGTGTAAAAAAACTTTTCTGTATGGTGCAGATTTTGAAAGTACGTGTATTAATATCAAGTGCGTTAGAAAAACATAAAAACAATGCATCCAGTGACGGACGTATGAATTCATCCCTCTCACTGTGGTGCAAGGCGATGTTCCGAGAGAGTCCTGCTGGAGAGGTCAAAACGTCGTAACCAGTCTCTCCCGTTCCGGCCTGCAATGCTGTTGGTGGACAGACACATCCGCCGCCAAGACCCGTGCAAACCTCACCCCTATGAACCCGGGCACTCCTCCTAAGTCACCAACCGTAGCGAACCACTTAGAGAGATCTATGGCAGAAGTGTTGGTTATCCAATAAGTGGTTTCTGGTGCGGCGCGGCGGTACACACACCTGCCTCACAAATTGTAGATGTGTACAGGGTGTAACAACACGTACCCGAGGGATTTTAACCAGCAATTCCAGAGCATATTTGGAGAAAAAATTTAGTAGTCATTTTGGTGTCCGATGACAATTTTTTTTTTCTATTAAAAACATTAAAAATATTTTTCCATTACATATTTTTCCGTAACTGACTAGTTGAAAGAGCAGCGCGTTTATAGCCTAGAGCCTAGAGCCTAGAGGACACTTTATAAGCGTCGCGTCTCGTTCTAACAGCGTGTTATAAAAAAAGCCTCATATCGGCTTGTCCGATTTATTTGCTATTTTAAAATAAAAATAAAATTTGAAATTTGAAATTATAAATTACAAAATGCGTTGGTGGTTGGTAACATTTTTCAACCCCTCTCGCTATTACAAACAGCTCCTCGGAGGGCAATAAAGCTAAATTGAGTTACTCCTTACATCACGAGAAGTCACCTCCTTCCTTTTACGTCGCCCTAACCGCGGGAAATATAAACACGAAGAGGAAATAGTATTATCTCGTTGTGTACTAAACACACACAAACACACTCATCACACATACATGGACACACTGGCATTGGAGGTGGGCATTTTCACTACGTGGTTATGTGACTGATGTAATACATACCATATGCACTTCTTCCGAGTTCTCTGGAGCTTCGACTCAACATTTCACATGGAGTAAAACAAATAATATCTGTCGGTGTCTTTGCCGGGCAACGAAATAGATTTGGAAAGTCGCAGTCAAAAGGGAATTTAGTTTCCCTTTGCTATTTGTTATACATTAACTCAAGGGAAAGCTTGAGAGAAAATTGTGTTTTTATATTTGGCGACAGACAAATGTTTGTATTTGAAAGTAGTAATTATTGTCATAAATTGTTTTTTGACTTGTATATAGAAAACTTTATTTTTACTAAACTGAACTTCCCAAGCCGTAGGTATATATTTTCTTCACTTCATCTCGTTTTATATTTATGCCTATTTTTAAGTGTTTATTAATTTTTATTTCTAATCGAAATCTTAACATTACTTTGCTCTTAGTCAATAATTAATTCTATGTTTCGTATAATGACTATCAAAAACTGTTAGTTTTGGCACCCTGTAACTTACAACTGAGGACAAAGCTACCAAAAAACGATTCCATGATGATCCAACGGACAGTTGATGACATTTGGTCCCTCGGGCATTTGATAACCCAGAGGATTATTTCTGTTGTACTTCGCCCCATATTTATGTCGGTTTTTGTTATTCGGCGGTGTATCATCTCGGGTTCACGGTATTATTTTTAGCTAACATATTTGTAGGGTCCGACCGAAACAGGACTTTCCACCGAAACCGAAACTTTTTTAGACATGTTAAAAATCGATTGTTTACTGTTATTTGGCTTATTTTTTATACTTATTTAGACAGTTAACACGTGTTAAATTAAATAAGTAAAAAAAAAAAACAATAAAAACATGTTTCATAAAGTTCTGCCGAAGCAGAAACTACTATTTAGTATTTCTGGACAGATACGTCCAGAAATACTAAATTATTTGGATTTTATTTCAAAGCAGAAATATTTTGACCTTCTGACAAAATATAATCGAGGCCTGAGTGGTTATTACATAATTTTTTCAGTTTTATTGTTATTTGATTGACTAACATAATGTTTTTTTTATTCAGCTTGTTCAATTGTATTTTCACATGAAATTTGCGCTCCGAGTTACAGAAATAAATCTAGTCCACTTGGAGTAAGCCGCATGTTCGGCGCGTTTACTGGCAACATTAGTTGTTCCAGCTACATTCCTATTCCTGCGTCGGCCATTCGGAATGTTGCCAATTTATCCCAAGATTGCCATCTGACTGAATATTTGTAGCGGCATCATAATCCAATGGAAATATTGGAAACACGCGTTGCATCGTACTTGCAGATCGTTCAATAGTGTTTGAAACAGTAAAAGTAGGAAAAGGCAATGATAAAAATTTGTTGATGATGTTTAAATTTGTCTTTGTAGAAGTTTAACATCATGTAATAAACAAGTGACTGATGATAAAGGAGAGAAAGGAGAAGAAAAAAAACCACTAAGAGATGTGTAACGTTTTTAATACAATAATTTAAAAATTGCTCTACTCAACGTCAGAAAAAAAATGTGTGCTTCTCTGACCAACACTCTTAAAATCTAAAATCTACTAATTATTCCAAAATTTAAAACATTTTGGCCAGAAAAACTATAAATTCCAAATTTAAATTTGTGGAAATTTATAATTTAACAAACAACTCATAATATGCCTAAGTAACTGTAAAGATGAGGAAATTATAAAAATCGTGAAATAATAAAAAGCGTAAATATGCAAATACCTTGGAGATAAACAATTTTAAAATATAATAACATATTTATTTATTTATTTAACGCCCAAAGGGCTTTTCATGTTTGGTAGTACAATTAATTCATGACGGATGATTTTTAAGCAGATAAAGAAATAATAAAAATACAATTAGATAAGAAAGCACACAAGTCATAAAAAAAAAACAAAAATACAGCGATTTCATAAGTTTACAAAAATACAGATATGTTTAGGAATAGTTTTGGAATAAATTTTTTACAAGATCAACAAATTTCGCCAAGTTTATGTTAAATATGTCAACATCACCCATACTGATACTAAGTACTGATTTCCCATAGTGTGAAATCGTTGTATCGGAGAGTGTGCAATTTAGTTCCGCTTATGAATGCTACATTAGAATAGTGTATTTTTTCATGTATATACTGTCGGTATTCGTAAGTTTATGAGTTGCAGGAGTTCGCAACAGTAAAATTTATAGTTCAGTATTTTGAATAAAAAAAGTTAAGTCGTTTATCTTACGTCTGTCTTCTAGTGTGTGTATTTTTAGAATATTTAATATAATTTATAATAAGTCTTCTAATGGGATATTTAATTTAAAATTTATAAAACGCAGATTTTTTTTGTATTCGCTCAATGTTATTAATGTGAATATTGTAAGATGGAGACCAAACTGCGGAGTTATATTCCATTAGGCTTCTAACTAGAGATACATGTAATAATTTAATGGCTTGTATGGAATTAAAGTTTTTGGTTGTTCTTAATACGAAGCCTAGTGTTTTCATACCTTTGTTTACAATTTGGTGGATATGATTGGCGAAACTTAGTTTTTATCCAAAATAATTCCAAGATCTATCATTTCCGTGACTCTTTCTAAAGCTGTGTTATTGATGGAATATTTGAATAAAACAGTATTTTTATTTCTGAAGAAAGTCAAGGTTTTACGCTTTTCTACATTTAAGAATAAATTATTTTGAACGCACCAATCTTTAAACTTACTAATATTTGACTGAAGTATATGGCAATGATTTATATCAGTTATTTTCTTATATAGCTTGATTGCTTGATGTCATCAGCAAAGAGCAATATCTCGACATCGTTGAGGCATATGGCTTAAGGGCGATTAAACAGTGGCCGAGAAATCAAATTTAGTCGAAAGACGGTCTTGCGATTGTACCCTTGCAACTGTACAGGGCGATTCCGCTGAGAAAGATTAATTATTCTCCATTCCAGCATTTTTAAGCGTGTGATGTTAAAGATAAGACCTATAGGGCGAAGGAGCCTGGGTAGACCAAGACTAAGATGGAGCGACAACGTCTTCAAAGACATATCCATCTTGGAGCTTCTAAACCGGAGAGAGCTGGCACAAAACCGTGATGAGTGGAAGAAGACTCTTGAGGAGGCCAAGACCCACCAGGGGTTGTAGAGCCAATAGTGATGATGATGATGATGATAAAGCTATTAAAATTATGTACTTTTTGTAATTATTTTGTGATCATAAGTATTTATAATTGTTCAATAAGGTCTAAGCAAAATAAGAATGTAAAAAACTGATATACATACCTATATGTTAGCTTGTAAGACCGTAAATAAATAGACAAACTGCAGTATTTTCATCACAAAACACCTGCACGGATTTTTTTTTAAAGATTTTATTTGAACTAAAATTAAAATTCTGAAAAGTAGCTTTCCTAGATAATTTATTGATTTATTTTACTGCACGATTATATGATTTGAAATGTGTGTTGTATAATACAAACTTTTGTTTGAAAATTTTAAAAATATGCCAACAACCTACAGTTATTATATATACCAAAAATAAACATTGTTTTTCAAAATTTAAAACATACCTTTGCTAGATAAAAGAACAATCTTTCGAAAGCGATTTATACTTTTTTGTGGAAAAAAGTCAATAGGTACGCCTAGAATTTTATTTAAATATAACGTATTTTCGGTTGTGTTTAGTTATTTCCTCTTAATGAGCGTAAAGATGAGGAAATTATAAAAAATATATAACATCATCCCAATAAGCGTATAGTCTTCCTTAGAGCAGGAATCAATAGTTAGAAAGATTGTGAGTATAAAAAGAACTTCTAATATACATATACATATTTATGTATAAATGTAACACATTATGATCAGTACAACAATTTAAAAAAACACATGAAAATATATTTTTAAGATTTTCACGGCCAAAAGCATTTTCGTTATTTGTTTTTGGGGTGTTATGCCGTGTTGCGTTACCTCCTTCTTTAGCCAACGTTTCGGACATCGTTGCAGTGTCCATCATCAGGGCAGATCCGGCAGATCCGGTAGATGTGACATCTACCTAAAGCTAATATGGCTAAAGAAGGAGGTAGCGCAACACGGCATAACACCCCAAAAACAAATAACGAACATGAACATATGGCTAAGTAAACATGAAGATGAGGAAATTATAAAAAAAATATGAAAAAAGCATAACACCAACACAACCACTTGATAATGTAACACGTGAAAATGTATCTTGAATAGCCGTTTATGAAAAAAAGTAATTCATGAATTGACTATTACTACTGATGTCCTGGTAACTATGAGCAAAAAAAAAGAAATCTGTCATTGTCTACTTCTGGTGTTAGAGAATGCTTTAGCTGCCAAAAAATACTAAACACCTCGAGCCCAGCGCTCAATCAGGACCACGCCCCGCACAATTGATTATTTATTTATTTTCACCTTTTTCTTTTTATTTTCCACACTATTTGTTTCTTTTCTTGATATTTACTGTATTTACAAATTACCTTTTAAATGTGTATAACTTTGTGGGACCTTTGGGATTGCGCTATCCTCCCCACATTTATTATTTTGTGGTTAAAATAGGTTCGATACTATTTTGAACGGTTTCCCAGCTCATTTTTGGGGAATAAGCGCGAGTGGTCTCACGTTGGACTCTCGATTTGTTGCTACAAAAGGAACTTAGTATTGCTGATTATTAGAAATTACAGATTATCGTTTCTTTTCGTCCTACATATTTTAATGATGGAAATAGAAGGCAACTGTGCTTTAAATAAATCAGTTTTTTTATAATACTTGCTTTTTCTCCTTTCACTCTTCTGACATTATTATATTTTCTATGATTTTTTTTTTACATTCACAATCAAGTTAACCTTTTGAGAGAGCTCTTTCTCCTTTTCATATAATTTTGTAAGCACTTTTAGGTACTCTGCAACGTGTTTTATTACATTCTTAATTGTTTACCTCAATAGACTTAAATATCGAAGCCAGAGGAAATTCACTACCCACTTGTCGAAGAATTACGCACAATCAGAATCCACTCCGTCAAACTGTCTAACTTTCCGAAACTCATCAAAGACTTCGCAAACGATCAGACGCCTGCGCTATTGTCAGAAGTGAACTATGCCAATACAATTTGGCCAAATGTTCGAGAAAGCCAACCTGCAATGTTGGATGATTTATTATTATGGTTTAATATAATTGCACTTGCCCCACACTACCTGAATAAACCCAAGTTTTCTTATCTGATTTTTGAAGAATATGAAACAAAAAAATATGACGTTTTATATTGTAACAGTTTAATGAATTTTCCAAAGTTCACGATGAAAATGACATTGTGAGCTGAAAATATTTGCGTTGATCCTACAAACACTACCTAAGTAAACTCGAGTTTAGAAGAATATGAATTCGGGGTTTTATGTTGTAACAGTTTAAAGGATTTTTCAAATATAACTATGAAAATGATATTGTGGGCTGAAAATATTTGCGTTGATCTACATGTTCCAGAAGTTGTCCTAAAAATTGCTTTATTATTAGCACTTTAATTATTTTAAGGTTTGACGAATGAACTATGTATTCTTGTGAACAATTTTTAAACACAATGATCGAACTTAACTAGATGTAATGACTAAACAATTCATCGTCACACTCTTTCTAAGATGATGAAATATATTTGATGATTATTATTACAATTATGTCATCTGCGAGCTAAATGTATCTAAATTTCTCTAGTAAACAATAAACAGTGTTAATCTCAAGTGACCTTCCAGGTAAGTATGGTCTTGTATATTTTCTGCCTCTACAGAGTATAAATAAAACAACATAATATGCATTTTAACTCAACATCACGTTCATTGGTCAAATGCTTTATACGTAAAGTTTTGTATTTGTGATCGACGAATTGGTGGATGCAATCATTATAATAGTTTGTCGTGTCTGTAGTTAGAAGTAAGATTGTATAAATACATTTTAATTTTGTTCAGCGTCCCAGAAGTGATTTTTCAACAAAAGGGCGCTATGCAACTCATCCTTCTTCTTCTTTGCGTGCCGTATCAGGTCCCCCTGACGTTGGCGATCACTCTTGAGAATGTATCTCTGTCTTGCGCTGCCCGGAATAGCTCCTCCACACTTCTAATGCCGGTCCACTCTCGTATGTTACGCAGCCAAGACATTTGTCTCCTACCAGGCCCTCGGCGACCCTCTATCTTGCCTTTCAATATCAAATGGAGCAAGTGATACTTCTCCCCTCGAAGTATATGACCCAGATATGAAATTTTCCTGATTTGTATTAATGTAAGCAGTTCCCTATCTGCTCTAGCCCGCCTGAGAATTTCTGTGTTGGTGATCATGTCGGTCCATGGGACCTTGAGCATTCTCCGGTGAAGCCACATTTCAAAAGCCTCTAACCTGTTCATGGTATTTACTTTCAAGGTCCATGTTTCACATCCATAGAGTAAGACCGACCACACATAACATTTTAGCATTCTCTGCCTTAGTTTTAAGCTGATATTGTCATTGCAGAAGAGGGATTTCATTTTAATGAACGCAGTTCTTGCTGCTTCAATTCTGCATCTAACCTCCTCATCTGGGTCAAGAGTCTCCGTGAGAATACTGCCGAGGTATCTAAATCTTTCCACCTTTTCGACATTGCAACCATTTAACAGTATCACTGATTCAGAGTGCATCACAGAGCAACTCATCCAAATATTATAATTATCCTTATTGATGGTCTCATGTCTTCTTGCAACGGGCCCGACAGCTTCTATTTTCCTCATTCTCCCTCCGCCCATTTACTGTTAATCACAACAATCTCCATCCCTTAGCTAACTGACGCACGGATATATAGAGGTTGGATCGCCAAATAACTTAGTCTTAGCACACATTCCTTACCTCGCGTTATTCTGACTCTTGACATGTCTTGACTCTAGTGTTTGTCATTCTTCGACGTCGCCGAATTCTTCTTCCATTCACATTCGCGTCATATATTATCCTTACACCCCTTTATTCGTTCATCAGCTCTACATGCCCAAACCATCTTAATCTGATTTAGTTACACTTACCTTCGGTAATTCGGCCATTACGGCACACATAATTTGTTCACCTCAGGGTCCACTGCATTCGGTCTAACTTCACCACCTCCCCTCTGCCAATTCCACGCCTCACTGCCACCCATCAGTCGAGTAGTTTATAAACTGTTTTAAACTGGGTAAACGGCAAGCCGAGGTCTGGCCCTAGACCGCCCATACAAACTACAACACTAGGGGATACTTGGCACCATTCTGGGCCACATTAATGAACTTGTCACGGTTGTGTTTCTCCCTTTTCCGGCCGTTAGCGTTCGCGGGAACATCTCGCTGGAGTTATGTCCCCAATTCCGTTTAACCGCGAAATATCCTCTCTACAATTGGTTTGCGGTTTTGATTTTAAAGTTTAGAGGATGCAGCAACTCAAAAAACCAAACATATACGTTGTTACGAAATTCTTATTTCGGGCGTGTTGTGGTTTTTTTAATGATTTGTTAGGTAATTTAAGTGGAAATGATTTTGTCATGACTTTAAAATTATTATTTTCGCTTGTGACTCTATATATCACAGACTATCCATGTTTTCACGAGTCTCCAGTATTACTACGGCTTCTGCGTTTCATCCCTCTTACAACAAGCTTCCATTCAAGTCTCACGTTCATTTCTTCCTTTCCACATAAAGACCCTCCACCCTTAAGATAACATAAGCCCTGAGGGAACTAATTTTCTTCAAGACTTGTAGATTTGTGATTTTTTTATGTAGGGAGGGAGATATGTAAGTATCTCATCTCAACACACGTTTTTATAGAAAAATATAAAAAAATTCAAAGCTCCACAGCTCATGATGGAAATGACCTTGCATTCTTAAAATAACTTTTTTAGCCTTTTAAATTTATAGACATTTTCAAACATCATTTTGTGACTTCGTGCAAACGTTATTTTCTACGCAGGATTGCGAGGTTCTTTTACATGTCATAATATTATTTTTCAATGTGTCCAACATCAAGCATCTAAAATAGCTCTTTCATCTACAGTAGCCTCCCGGTTTTACAATACACAAGATATGTGAGACTTCCGATACTGTTATCGGAACTCGCTAGTTCAATATATATATATATATATTTTTTTTACCGTTAGTACGTTTCTTCCCAAACTGTAACAGTTTTCGTTTTCTTAATACCGTCGTTCTTCTTGATGTCTTTAGCCTAATTTTCTTTTATTATCTATTTTTACATGTTGAGTTTACTTTTGTCAATGAATTGGTTGGCAAGTAAAGACGTCTAGAGTAACATTTTTTTAACTGCACAGGTGTACGAATTTGGGGTACGTATGTTTTTTCTTGTGAGGCGCTGACACTGACGGTAAAGATGGCTGAAATGCAGGATACTTTTGAAAGAAAAGTGCTGAGAAGAATATGTGGACCCGTGAAAGAAGGCGAACAGTGGCGCATCCGGCACAACAAAGAATTGTATGATACACGTCAGGCCCCTAGCATCTCTAGCCCATATGAGACTCCTCAGGTTGAGATGGGCTGGGCATGTCCAGGGAATGCCGGACACACGCGTCCCAAAAAGAATTTTGACTGGACACCCAGGTGGAAAGTGAGAAGAAGGTGGATAAAGAAGACGAGGTAAAAGGGGATGCAGCACAGCTTCTCTTCAGCTGAAGACAGGAGTTGGAGGCGAACGTTGAGGAAGGCCAAGGCTCTATCTATATGGGCTGTAGCGCCATCGGACAGAGAGAGAGAGACATGTTTTTTCATGTCAGGGAATGAATTATAAGAGGAAGAGAAAAGTTAACAACTTCCTGACTATCTAGTCATTTAACTCAACATACATTTATCAAATTTAACTGCTAAATTGTGTCTGAGGGACTGTTAATTTCTTTCTTATCTTTAAATATTAATTAATATTAAAGATTTTATATTTTTTAATATTCGGTAGGTAGATATTATTTATTGAAATTATTTGTCTAAATAAAACTAATATTAGATTTTCGCCCAAATGCTACTGGATAGTTGCAACGGTTATTATTTGCATGGCGATTTACAAGACTCACATCGTCGGTAAAGGTTAAAGCAACATTTCGAATGTTGGTGTTTCACCAGGGTGATTCTTACGTATACAATTAAATAAAGCAATTTTCGCATTTATCCATGACCGAAGTTAACTCCACGGGAATATGCCTCCTTTTAATGGTTATGAGAACTGAAGCACAAAGGGTTTTTTAAGTTTTATGTATTGCACTTTGCGGCACCTTTTTCCCTCATTGTCCTCGAGACAAGTTTTCACACGGGTTCTGCATATGTGTACTTTTTAGAACACAAATCAAATAGGTACCTAATTTGGAATATTTTATAATAATTTATACGGTTTATACTTAAGTTCGCAAGAGATGGGAAGCTGATAAGGATGTATATTAGAGGGAGAATGCAGGTTCAAATAATGGAATACATGGTCAAGTTTTTTTTCATAGGATTTGACCAATTCTCCAGTTTACAAAATAAATTTTCAAATTTTGTTGTGGTCCTATTCATGTTATGTTGTCATATCGTTTTTGGCCATTTGTTTGACTTGACTGAAATCATAACAGAACTTGAATAGAAATTTCACAGAAATTTGACAAAAACACAAAATTTGATGAATTGTTCAATTTCTATGAAACTGCAGAGAACTGTTTAATTTAATCTGAACCTTAAATGAAACGTTTTTTTATTATTTGAAAGGTCTCCGTTAAACGCCGATTCTAGGTGCGTTTCAGTTTTCCTAATAAATTATTATATGCTGAAAAGCTTAATAGAGTGATAAGATTTTCTCTTCTGTTCATCACAATTGTTCAAAAGCAGAAACGGCCTAAAAGAGGACCTTTCAACTGTCAACAAAACGGAATGGCGTTGAATAGCTATTTGATGACAATGTTACATTTTAATTTCTGTGAAAAAAACCCGGCCTAAAGACAGGTTGTTTCACAGAATTTTAACAATTCATAAACATTCAAAGTTAAAATTCAAGTTCTGTTATTATATATACTGAAAAAAATGAGTACCTATTACATTTTTGAATTTAAGAATCTCTACATATTATAAATTAAAGTCCTTCGCCGTGTCTGTCTGTCTGTCTGTTCGCGAAAAACTTAAAAACTACTGAACGGATTATCATGCGGTTTTCACCAATAAATAGAATGATTCATCGGGAAGGTTAATTTGTTAAGGGATATAATTTGTCAAGGTTTTGTGTTAATTGGTTGAAATATATAATACGTAAAGGAGAAGAGCGGGCGGTGTGGATTTGTTTTGCAGCACAGCAACGCGTAGCTGGGTCAGCTAGTGTTACATAAATGACACCCGAAATAATATTTTTAATGAGTTAATCCTTGTGAAACTAGGTTAAGTCCCAGTCCCATCTACCAGTCTACCCATTAAGGATTTATTTCTCAGCCTTTGGTACCTGCATTCTACGTTCGAATCTCACTAAGCACCTTTTCAACACAAACCATTCTTAACACGGAGGCGTGTTCACTGAAGCTTTATTTCATTTTGTTTACCCAGCCTAAGTTATGTTAATCTATTCAGACAGGCGTAACAACATAACATTATTCTTAAATGATGCAAAAAACGACGGCCTTTGCCTATTATTCATGCAAATCTACGCTGATTCCTTCCTTGGAGTTGTTTTTATTTCTGGTCTAGTTCTCTCACTGGCGGCGGCTGGAGCAGGTAATAGGCTAATAAGGCCTTCATCAGGGGCGCCGCGTCCTTATTACGTAAATGTTTCATTTAAGCGGCGCACACGGGCGGCCGAACTGAGGGGCGGAAATGCTTAAAATTTAATTTTAAATGTCTAAGTCCAACCAATATCGAAGCCGAGTTTAGATTCTACTCTGGGGGCGTCTGCTTCTTCGTTAGCTACAATAAAATATTGGGTGGCAGAGTTTAAACAAGGACGTACGAGCTGCCGAGACGAACATCTCAGTGGTCGACCAAATGAGGTGACCACGCCAGAAAAAGTAAAGAAAATCCACAAAATGGTATTGAATGACCATCACAGCAATAAAGCCGAGTTTTTGCATTGTGTCAAAACCATGAGTTGTCACTTCACACCTGAGACGAAGGAACAGTCAAAACAATGGACTAAAAAGGGAAAATCGGCTGCAAAAAGACAAAGACAGTTCCATCAGCAGGCAAGGTCATGGCATCAGTTTTTTGGGATGCTCATGGGATAATTTTTATTGATTACCTTCAAAAAGGAAAAACAATCAACGGCGAGTAATATGCGAACTTATTAGAGCATTTGAGTGATGAGAAATCAAGAAAAAACGACCGCATTTGGCGAAAAAGAAAGTGTTGTTTCTTCAGCAGAATGCACCAGTTCCGACATCCGTTATCCCGAAGGCCAAAATCAATTAACTAAAGTTCGAATTGCTTCCTCACGCACCCTATTCGCCAGATTTAACCCCTTGCATTATTTTATTTTTCCAAACATAAAAAAATGGCTCGGTGGTAAAAGATTTGCCAATAATGAAGAGGTGGAATCTGCGGTAAATGGCTATTTTGAGGTGCTCGACGGTTCTCACTATAAACAGGGTATCGAAGCTATTGAACATTGCTGGGAGAAGTGTGTCGACCTTAAATGAGACTATGTTCATAAAACACAAAAAAAAGTGTTTTCTTGGTTAGGTCGGGTACTTTTGGGACGACCCTAGTATGTACCGGCCGCGCTTGATTCGGATGTCTTCATGACTTACCTTTTCAATGCCGGAAACCCAAGCGTTTATTTGGACATTCATTCTGTGATTTGGACATAACTTTTATTAAATACGAATAGACAAATTAGGCATTTTGAATTAGATTCGTAAATTTTCATAAGATTTCTCAATTTTTATATTTTTTCACGTATTTTATCGAGGCTTCTGACTCACATAATATTTTTGCCTCATCTGTTTTTAAATTATTATGTTTTTAAATTATAATTATGCAGATACTTATATGATAATCTCATTACACTCTTCACTAAAATAAGAATAAAATATTCCGTAAAATATGCTAAAACACCTTTTTGATGGTGTTTTAGAATATTTTACAGAATATTGCACTTTGAAACATCTTTCTCAAGTTTTTCATAATTTACCGGGTTTTACTGTATTTTACACTATTCAACATCTTTTACCGTTTTTAAGAGAAGCGTGATTTACCGTGATTTGGCATTTTTAGTAACTTGCATGTGCAAAATCAGTTTGTGCAAAATTCGCAATCATTTGTAGTGTATGCAAGCAATTCGCGCATTATACAGTTTTGCCGTCTTGAAGTATTTGTTTACTTATGGAAATTAGAGCAAATTTAGCTTGCGCAAATTATCGTTTGTACGAACTGTTTACGCGGTATATCGTTTTGGTGTCTTGACGTATATGCTTACTTGTGCAAATTGGAATTTGTGCTAAGATTGAGCGAGTATTCGTTCACGTCTACAATGTTTGAACCCTCATCACGAAATCGGCGCCAATCATTCAGCGTGTTTTGATTTATAGCTAAGGTTCAAACCAATTATGAATTCCAAATAGTGAATATCATTATCAACAAGTTTACCTCATTTAGGCCAAAGATGGCGCTAGCAATTGCAGATGTCGCTGTTGTGTGATAATTTTTTGTCTTCCTCCCTTCTCAACGGACAAAGGAATTTAATTATAAAAAGCCCACGCCGGCTAAAAATTACCACTTCTTAACTAAACTTGCACTTGAAAACATTAAGTATTGATTGAACCTTTGTCCGTTGAGTGGGGAAAAAATTGCATGTCGGTATTTTGTAAATTCAAAAACATGACAATAAAAAACGAAGGATTTAATTTCTCAAAGGTGCTTTTCAAAAAACCATTCCACTTCTACATCTGTGAAGACCTTACTATTTTAAAAAGCGCCAATAAGAATTTTCGACTTATTCCTCACTAAACGAACGTCGTTGTTCGGCCCATTTCAGCACTTCATCAACAATTTAATTGTGATTTTAAGATGGTTTAAAATATTTGCTGTTCAAATTTGAACAAAATTTACAATGAAGATATATTTTTCATAATATTGATACGAGCGTCTTTCGCCTTAACTGTCTCCATTTGTTTATAATTTAGCGACATTTTCTTTTTATTTTTCTACCGGTGGCCCTGGTTTGCTTCATCTTATTCTAACAACCCCGTCTGATCACGGTTGTGTGGCTATAAGTTGTACTGTCTGTGTTAATGCGCATCATCTGTGTTTATTCACTTCTATGGAGTAAGTACTGCAATTTATTTCCCCCTAGCAATAGTGAACGCCTCACGAAACTTTTTTCATAGTTCGTCTGCTTTTCTAACGGTAATAATAGTCTATTATCCAGTAATAGGTATTATAAATACGGGATGATTCATTTTTACGTGATGATTCATTTTACAATTCCGTCCTTTTAAGTCATCTTTAAGCATCAGTCTTCTACGTTATCTAAGTATGACTTAGATTTTTTTCTCACCCGAGAAGACTTTCTCGAAATTATTTGTCCCAATTCACTTAATTATTAAATTATTAAATTATTCATCTAATATTTTACAGCATAACTTGCAAAAAGGGTTTTCTCCTAAAATAATTAAATTACCGCCATCTATGGACGGATCATTATTTTATGTTTACCCCAAAAAACAATAACAATAAATAAACAATAATTCCATCGGCTTTGCAAATAATATCATCTACCGATAACCACCACTTTACAAGGTGATTTTTGGTTAAAATTTTATTAATTCAGGTTGCTTTTTTGCGTGCCGCAGGAGTTGTAAGTACATAATATTATTGCAATTTATTGGTTGCATTATATAAGTGAAGATTTGACCTATTTGTTCATTGGAAATTAAATAATTGTGCCCGGCAACATAAACGAATAATTATTAGAATGAAATAGCTTAAACCTTTAATATATAACTTTAATAATATTAAAAACCAACCGGTTTGATTCCACCTGATTATGTAAAATCAGGGTTATGTAAAAACATATTAAACTAATTACAGAGTTACAGTATATTTATAGGTAACACAGAAGAGGAGAGGAGGAGGTAGGTAAGAGAGAGAGGGTAAAAGTAGGTTTAGGGAAGGGGAATATGTTTGGCGGCTATTTGATAAATCTAATTGTATTTAATTTTTTTTTTTTTTTTAAGGATTTTTTAAAATTTCAAGAGCTTCTAGAACAGTTCTTAACCTTGTTGGAGGTACTGACCCACACAAGTTTCATATGCGCATTCACCGAACCCTTTTTAATTCGAAATCGAACCGAATCATTCGGGGTGTGTCTTGACCTCCGCCGAACCCGCGAGACTGACTCACCGAATCCCTGGGGTTTGATCGAACCCAGGTTAAAAACCACTGTTCTATATTACGTCACAAGTACACGAACATTATACTAGACAACATAATAAATTGTACACAAATACTGTCAAGACTGAAAGTGGCAAAAGAAACATTGGCCACGAGGGCGTACACATATATAATCTCCTCCCAGATAACCTAAAAATGGAGAAGAATATATTTATATTATCCTTTAAAAAAACTCTGTAAACTTAAATTGTTAGAACGAAATTAAAAATATTACTACTATACTATACACTACTTTAGATATATAAACTCCTATACTCTGTGCTTATGTTAGGAGAGCGAAATATTATATTTATTTTAACTTAATAAAAAAAATAAAAAAAACAATATTATGAAGAAGTAGATCTTTTCCATTTCTAGGCAGTACACCTATCCCCGAAGATTTATTAAAAAAGTGATCTTTATCTATTGATGAAAAACCTACACTGTTTAGGCACCTTATGTGTTCTACCACCCTTGTTCGAACATTTCTTGCAGTTTTAACTAACTAAACTAACTAACCATCACGCCGTTTCCCCTCAGGGGTAGGTGGAGAGGACGGACCGCCAAACAACACGGTCGTGGCACACACTCTTTGCCTCATTCACATTCATACATCGTCTATGTAAAATCATTTAAGTTAGAAAAAGCCAGAATGACTTAAATTATTTTCATTATCCTTAGAATTGATCAAATGTTTACCTAACCCATATCTTGTTACTATAAAATAATAACATTTGATGTACCTAATAATAAACCTGTTATATTTTAATAAATGGTTGAGCAAATGTGGCATTTACTAATAACGTGTGTTGTATTATGTTGTTTTAATTAGGTACCTACTCCAATAAACAATGTAGGTATTTTCGTGTATTAGATCACAAAGTCATATTTGCATACTATTATCCTTGACCTTTTAAAATAACAAAACTAATTTTGATAATTTATGATACATTGTTACAATTTTTTTGGTGGTTCTATGCCTCGTTACCAGCCTTTATGGATATTTTCATTGTTTTATTGGACTCAAAACCGTAGGCCAGGGATGCTCAAACGGTCGATCGCGAGTCCTTTTTGAGTCGACCTCGACAAAATTTGCCGATGTAAATAGATCTATTCACAGTTTTTGTTTTAGTTGATCATCAATTAATAAAACCGCCCATTTTTCAAGCCTTTTTGTTTATTATTTATTTGTAACTTATATTGTCAATGGTTGCGCCTTTTTGTTGTTGTTTACTCTATCCTCATCTATGGTGTGTGACGTCACAAGTCCCAAAGAAAAAAATAATCGTCAAATATTGCATATTTATGGTGAAATATTGTCGAAAATTGCCCCCTTCAAAAGCCCGAAGTTATCGATCTAGTTTCTAGTGTGTTATTTGGTTTATTTATGAGTCAGTCAGTCCGAGTTTTAACTTGAAGGCGATACGAAGTTTATTAATAAATAATACAAAATGAGTGCGGTGAATAGATTCACTCTTAATTTAAAACCAGTTATGTGATCAGAATGTAAAATTTCAGTTGTGGATTCATCTGCTGACACATTTCGAAGGAAATCATTATTTTATTCGACGTGCAGTTATAAAATCCTAGTTGAAGAAAAAATTCTGGCAGAATAAAGAAAAAACGATTTTCATTTTCTGAGTGTAGTTTTAATTCACCGCATACAGATTTAATTTAAACTAGTTTGGTGTTCAAAATGTAAAATTCCAGTTGTGGATTCATCTGCTGACACATTTAGAAAAAAAAACATTCTCTTATTCGAAGTTCAGTTATAAAAATCTAGTTGTAGACTATGTACGTACTGCCAGAATCCCCCCCTCCCCTCCCCCCCCCGCCGGCGCTACAGACAGTCAGAGTCGATCGATTGTAGTGTAATACTGAGGTAGATCGCCAGCAGTTCAAATTTGAGCACCCTGCCGTAGGCCATTTCATTGACTTTATACAATAGCAAACTGTCAAACATCGGTGATCAAGCACGGTTTTGGATTTAATGTGAGATTGAAGTTGTTTTTGCGGTAATAATAGTATTTGGATAATATGTATAGCGCCGTTATTGTAAAAATTGCTACAGATATATACAGGGTGTTAAAGAACGTACTTGACTTACTTTAACCAGTGATTCCTGACATTTTTTGGGATAACAAATGGAAATGAAATTTTGGTCTCCGGTGACTTTTTTTTTTTCAATTTTTTTTTTCATGTCATACAAAAAAAATTCTTCGTCATGTTGTCACTGGTCACTCAGCCGAGTAACCGACCAACCCCTAACCTCGCCTCCAACTGTCCAACACCTACCATTTTTTATGTTTTTGTAGAAAAAAAAATATAAGTAACCAAAAATTTCACCGTAGACAAAAATTTTATTTACTTTTTTTACTCCAAATAATGTCAGGAATCACTGGTTAAAGTCAAATGCGTCTCTTAACCCCCTGTATAATAATCTACTCAGTCCGAGCGAGATTCTGGTGAATCTGCATAACATTTGAAGTCGATTTTGTGGTGTAATTTTTTTATTTGAGCTTTGGTTTTCAAGTCAAAAGTTGGAATTTTTAGGTCAAATCGGGGTCAAGTCAACCGTTTTTAAATTACGTCAAGCGTAGATCTGGTTCCAAAAGTTTTGGTTACCGAAGAAATAGGTAAAAAGGTGATTTTTAGCTATGCGATGTGGGTTCAGCAGTTTCCCGTTTGTACTACGTGTTTCCGGACACTGTGTACAGTAACGTTACGGAAAATTTCACATTTAAATTGCCTACGGTTTTTTTTTTAACTTTATTTTATCGTTAATTTGTTTTGAATTCGCTCTGAATTCTGTTTTGTTTGTGTCCTGGTTTATGTACCTAGTGGTCTATTCAAGCTTTATCACATATTATTTATTTATTTAATTTAGCAAGACTGGGAGAATAGTGCAGTGCCCTTCTGCCATATTACATCAGATATATACAACTGTTATATTTTTTTAATGAAAAGACAAATAACTTTGTTTACATCACTTTTATTTGTACACAATCTACATGTTTCGTGAACGATGTTCACATCATCAGGATCAAATGTATATATATATGTATAGATCCTGATGATGTGAACTTCGTTCACGAAACATGTAGATTGTGTACAAATAAAAGTGATGTAAACAAAGTTATTTGTCTTTTCATTAAAATAAATAATGTCATCACAAAGTGAAAACCTTTCCGAAGAAGTTTTCCTCAAAAAATTAACTGTTATATTTAAGAAAAAACTCGGGATATTAAAAACGTAATATGTAAGTAACGATAATATAAAACAATAACATAATGTAAATACATAGATTTCATGACAACTCAGAATCATGCAATTTCATCACTTCTTTGAAAAGTCATTAAAAGTTGTGAAAAAAAAATAGAAATAGCCCATAACCTAACCTAACGTAACCTACTTAACCAATTTTTTGTTATACATAAATATTTCTTTTGTGATTTTTAATGACTTTTCAAAGGAGGTGTTTAAATTGGATGATTCTGAGTTATCCGGTCACCAAATAAATCATATCAAGAGATCGTTCTTCAGGGAGGTCGCCACATCATCTGCATCCATCGCTCTTTGAGCGGAGAGACTGTGACTTAATACTTTTAAAGCGCCATCTCACTTAGTATCTGGAGAGCGCTTTACTGCCTTCTACCTTCCGATTGCTGATGATGAACGAGTCATTAAATGACTAAGGCTGATTCTCTTGAATTAGTATTTTTGGAAATGCAGAGTTCAAATAAATAAGTTAAGTTAAGTTCTTATAGTAGACTTTTCTGAGCTTTAGGAGCAGATACTCCGAAAGCTTTTAAACTTTTTATCTAGATCTAGTGTGCGTAAGTCTCCGGACCTGTGTTGCTGATTTTATGAATTACTGGTTGCTGTTTTAAATTTGTACTTTCAGGAATGCACATACGGATTAACAAGACTCGCTTATCAGTCTTACGGCCGTTGTTCCCATTCGGTTCTTTCGATTGATCAACCTCAGTTTCCGATCAACTAAGTGATTTTTTTAGTAACGCTCGATTCGTCTGTTGGTCGCACAGTTGCATTGGGAAGAGCGTATTTGTGCTTTTGGGGAGTGATTGATCAACCGTTGAGCCAACATTTCGGCTCAACAGTTGATCAGTAGGATTGGGAACAATGGCCGTTAGTTCCTATTATAGCCTTGTCCAATCTTTAGGGAGAGGCACTCCGAAAGATCTTCGAAAGATTCTTAACACGCTTTCTTTTTGTTCTTCCTTTTTCTTTTTCTCTTAATTAACTCTTTTCCTTAAATCTCTTTCTTTGATTCTTAACTCCTTTTCTCTTAATTCTTCTTTCTCGTTTCAACAGGTATCAGTAGTGTTGAGAACAGCGGGCTTTAGTTTCTATGATAGCCTTGTCCAATCTTTAGGGCCAGGCACTCCGAAAGATCTTCGAAACACTCCGAAAGATTCTCCGAAGAAAACTTTGTTCAGTTTTCAAGAAACTGTTAATGATCTTCGATTACACGTTTTTCTTCTTCCCGCCTATCGAGGTGAAGTTCAGCTCTTTGCGTTAAGACCGGTCCCTAAATAAGTCATGAAGTTTCATTCAGCAACGGTATGTAAAGTCGGCCGAGACTGCTGCGGGCCACGGGCTCATTTTTATAAAGCGTCGTGTCAAACGAGTTGCAGAACAAATTAAAAGCGTGAGCGATAAAGCGAGCCCACGCGAGGCATTCGAGCGTTTTATTGTTTGCTCTGGTCCATTGTCGGCAGGAAAAATAAAGCATCCGAACGATGTTCTGCAAGCCCAGACTGTTGTTGTGCGGGTTAAAATAATAAGCACTGCTCCTCTGCTAGGGCTTCCAAACCGAAACCGGTTAACCGTTTATATAACCTTTTTAACGTTTTTTAGTGCCGTTCTTTTCGGTTAACCCCATAACCCTTCTAGGGCTTTTATCCCTAAATATGGTTTCTCCGAAAATCAATATGGTTTTCGATCAAATAAGAGCACTGCCGATGCTATTTTTTTTTTATAAAGAAAGACAAACATTCCCGGGTTACGAATAACCCAACAATGTTTGAAAATCTCCTACTACCACCACAGAAAGCCGAAAATGTTGCTTGTGTTGTGATGGAGGACTTAGCCAGCCGAGGAATCGAACAGGCGACGCCCAGATGGGACCCAAGCGCTATGCCCACTCAACCACTGACCGGTCAATTATTGCTGTTATTGCTGTTACAGACTTTCTTATTTCAAATTTAGATAAGGGTAAAAAATGCACTTCTATCTTCCTAGACCTCTCAAAAGCTTTTGATACTATCTCCCTTGACATCCTTATTAATAAACTAAATACCATTGGTATAAGAGGGAGAGATCTCGAATTTCTTCAAAGTTACTTAACTAATCGAACTCAAAGTGTCAAAATCGAAAACAAATTCAGCCAACCCCTCCCTATAACCTATGGAGTTCCCCAAGGAAGCGTCTTAGGCCCTACTTTGTTTCTCGTATACATAAACGATCTTTGTAACCTAATGATATATGGAAAAATTGTAAGTTTTGCTGACGATACTGTGCTACTCATTCAATCTGACACTTGGTTAGATGCATACAAAATGGCTGAGAAATCAATTAACTCTGTTAAAAAATGGCTAGATATTAATTCTCTTGCACTAAATACTACCAAAACAAAATACATTAATTCTAGTATAAATATCGTTGGCCAACCTAATCAAGATGTTGAAATAAAAGTATATGAATGTTCTTGCATTCACGATACATTCTGTCAATGACCTTGCCTAGATCGAACGGACCATATCAAATACCTTGGTCTAACATTTGATCAATATCTTAAGTGGAATACACATTGCCTACTTGTCACGAATAAACTAAGAAAACATATTTATTTCTTCAAAAACATTAGAAACATACTAGATTCCAAATCTATGAAAATTGTTTATTACTCTCTTTGTCAATCAATCATTGAATATGGAATAATCGCATGGGGAGGTGCAACACTATCAGCTATAGATTCATTATCGAAGGCACAAAAATTAATTATGAAAGTCATTCTTAAAGTTCCCATAATAACAAGTACTGCAGATATGTTGAAAAAATTCCCTGTATTAGATATTCGAAATTTTACACAAAAACAATCTTAACTCATCTGTTTAAAAATAAAACACGTACATTTTATGAAAATACCCAAAATATTGTAAACACACGGCACAAAACCAAAGAACTCATACAAACACCTAAAATAAACACAACATTTGGTCAAAAAAATTTCAAATACATTGCGCCTAAAATATACAATAACCTACCTGACAAAACAAGACAATCGAATAATCTTAACAAATACAAAATCTTGATCAAACAATGGATCATCGAAAAAGGTCGTGCAATAATTAGTCACCTCACCCAAATATAATCCTCTATCTCATTATTGTTACCACTAACCAACCTGAAAATTTTTGTCAAATATTTTTGCTGTATTGAAAAATGTACTTTATTTAATATTTATAAAATATTTGTAAACTAGTCTGTCTCGACACAGGATTTCCTAGTGAGACAGACAAGGCCAAAAAAATATATGTAAACTTTTTGTATAGATGCACATAATAAATAAATATATAAACCGGTTATTTAAGGAATAAAAATAAACGAAAACCCCTTTTCAGCAAATCATAGACGGTTTTTTCGCAACAATTCCGCTGTGTGGCATAGTAAGACTGGCAGTAATTGTTTATTTTTATCAAGTTTAATTTGTGGTACTCCATTTTTTGCATTCAATATTAATATTAAAGTTTGATGCAAAGGGACGGTTTATTTTTAAACAATATTTATATTTATATTTTTTTAAACAATATTACGCATCGGAAATTGTTACCATTTTTTTAATGAAATAATAATATTATCAAATACAAAAAAAAAACCTTTGTTACAATTAAATGGCAGTAATTGTAATGCAATGTGAAAGTGTGATCGCTGAAGATTCTGTGTGATAATTTAATTTCGGTGACCGGACAACTCAGTATGAACTCAACTCAACACCTCCTTTAAAAAGGCATTTAGTGATGAAAAATTTTTTTTTTTTAAATTGGTTAAATATGTGACGTTAGGTTGGGTTATGGGCTATTTTTTATTTTTTTCATAGCTTTTAGTGACTTTTCAAAGAGGTGTTGCGTTGTGTTGTTTTTGAGTTATCGTGGAACCATAATTTAGAGATTGAACATCGGAAATGAATTCAAGATAATATAAAACAGTTTAAGAAATTAACAATGACAAGTTTTGGATCTGTGAAGTGGGCAGAGGTAGAAATAAGGTAGAAACATGACCATGATCAATGATTTTTTTAAATTTAGAAGAATTGTGGATTTAGAAAAAATATGGATGGCGAGTGATGTTAAAACCTGTCACCGCTTAAAACCACCTAACCGGTTTCTGAGACGTAAACATAACCGGTAAATCTGAATAGGTGGTTGATTTCTTTGGTGAAGCCCTACTCTTTTCGCTTATTCGTTTGACCCGTGCCTTAGCCAACCATAGGTACATTGCACATTGCTGTGTGAACTTTGCAATCTTGATGGATGCAGCGTTGATTAAATTTGCGTTTATGCGTCAATCAAAGAAAGGGGATCATAAACACCACTGAGAGAGTATTATGTCGGTATAAATTTAAAGAAACAAGCCCTTAGGCTTTTTATTTTTAACATAATATGCAAGCTGTCCAAGGCTTTATAAAGAGATTTAACATTTTTGAGTGTGTTATGATAATTGTGACGTGAGAGATTTTGCTCAATTTGTTATTTTTATTATTCAAATTATTAGATTGATTGTTCAACACCTTGCTGAAATAAAAGGTTAAAATCACTTAAGACTAAGTAATACAAAATCATACGTTTTTGGTTTGAAAATGTAATCGCTAAAAAAGATAATACATACAATAACATATCCTGGCCTTTGAAATAATCTAGTATTTTTAAAGTGTTTCTATAAGCCCAGAAAAATAAAGTATCGGGGCTATAAAAACTACTTTAACATGCAAAATCTCCTACTTAACGAGTCTCTTTTTGGATGAAGTTTTATCGTATGATATAATTTAGGAAGCGGGAATGGGTATGTAGCCGCCCCGGGAACCTTTATTGGATAACCAACACCTCTGCTATAGGTCACCCCAAGTGGTTCGTTACGTTTGGTGATTTAGCAGGGGTGCCCGGGTTCATGGGGTGAGGTTTGTCTAGAACTTGGAGGCGGATGACCAGGACACACAGAACCCCAGATTCTTACCCATCCCTTAAACCCTTTTTCTTCCCAGAACTCTCCTCTCCTTCCTTTCCTTAAAAAAACCATCTACACAGCATCCTCAAAGATGACATAGGCCCTGAGGGAAATTATTTTCCTCAATGCTTCCTGTGAGGAGATCATGTAAAAAAAAAATAATGGCAAATCAAATTTGTGCCTGAACTTCACAAAATAAAATTAAACATGATTTTTGACAATTTAAGCATTATTTTTTTTATTTAGCTGTAATGTCGGTGTGTGGACAGCTCAACAACATGAAACTTCATCACCTACTTAAAAGTGACGAAAAAATGGTTAAGTTAGGTTATGTTATGGGCTATTTTTAGTGTTTTTTTTTTTTAAGTTTTAATGACTTTTCAAAGGGGTGTTAGTGTGCCACTTTGTTGAGTTGTCGTAGAACTGTAATGCCAACATTATCGCCATCTACAGACAAGATTCAAACCCGAACTAAACGCTATCTAAATAGTGTCTTGGATAATTTTTTATCCATTATGCCGCACATTAAAAATGGATAAAATTTATCATGACACTATCTAAATAGCATTTAGTTCGGGTTTGAATCTTGCTATCATACATAAAGATAGCAGTTAATAAAAATATGCGTTAAGAAAATGAAGATAATGTTGGTAGTTCTTAATCGAAGTATAATACAGTTTAATATGACACTATCGGATAGGGAATTAGCTCAGTTGGTAGAGCTGCGCCCCGGCAATGTGATGGTCCTAGGTTCGAGTCCTAGATGTGACTAACTAACTAACTAACCATCACGCCGTTTCCCGCAGGGGTAGGCAGAGAGGACGGACCGCCAAACAACTCGGTCTTGGCACACACTCTTTGCCTCACTCACATTCATTCATCGTCTCATACATTCTCTTCAATTATTCTGACTTTTGACATGGCCCGACTCAAGTATCTGATTCATTTGATCGTGCCATGTCTTCCTCGGGCGTCCCCGACTTCTTCTACCATTCACATTTGCGTCGTATATTCTTCTTACACTACTTTCTTCGTTCATTCGCTCTACATGCCCAAACCATCTGAGGTTCCCTTTCTTAATCTTACTCATTTTGCTTTCATCAGCCTAGATGTGACCGTATCTTTTTAATGATTTTTCTGTTTTCGGATTTTCGATTGAGTTTCGCTAATATTGTCTTCATTTAATTAAATATCGTGAATATTAAGTTTTTTTAGTGATTATTCCGCTTGTCAGCTGATCCGGAGATCAGATTATTATTCGGGGTTCATTCACTGCCGTTTTCTCTGCGGTCGGTAGGAATTCTTGAACGGTCTAGGTCTAGGAAGAGTGACCGCAGCCCGCAGCCTCCCGCAGGCACTAAAGCGGAAACTAGAACGCTAAAACATTGCGGTTGTAGGGGCAATATATTATAATATCCCCGGGATCGTGGCCGTAATGGCCGTTGCCGCTTTGCAATGGACGAGGAGTAAATATTTTTACCACCTAGCCGACGTTACTTTTTGAACTCCTGGTATAATAAAAATTTTCTACCTTTGCAATAAAAGCGATTTAAGTTAAGAAATATATTAAATTAGGCACTTACAGGTTGCGCTATTAGAGTTCACCAAAACAAGCATGCAAACTTAGGATTTTGTGTGTTGGTGCAAACGGTTTTCAAACGTCACTGAGAAACAGCCTTTTTCGTGCTTACACCCACTTATCGTCATTTGTTTTTATTTTTGAAGTGAAAACTTCTTTAGCACCGTTGTGATTTGAAACGCGAGCGACGCTAAAAAGAGACTAACATAAATCTATAGTATTTAGCCTGCGAGAGAATAAAGTCCAATCAGTCTCCTCTTTGTGCGGTGCTTCGTAGCCTAAGGGCCTCCTCTTTGTGCAGTGCTAGGTAGGATAAAATGTAAGTACAATAATTTTAAAATTTGGTAACATTATTATATTAAATAAACCCTAAAATTATCCTACTCCTGATTCTCTGCATTTGTCTCATTCTTTCGAAGTTTAGTTTTTTGAAGGTTTCACTTTTACCGCGTGTGAACTACACACATGATTTTTTTTCCATTAGCTCCACACAGATAGGAAAAAATTCCCTCAGGGCCTATGTCATCTTTAGGGATGCTGCGTCTAAGTATTTTTAGGGATACGAAGGAGACAAAGTTCTTGGAAGGAAAAAATATGATGGGTGGGTAGGAATCTGGGGGTCAACGTGTCCAGTAGTATCGGGCTTATGATCCGGCCCGTTACTATGCAGCAGGTGTGCAAACACATCTAGCAAGACCTAGACAAACCTCACTCCATGAATCTGGGCGCCCCTGCTCACTAAACGTAGCGAACAACTTGGGGCGACCTATCGAAGGGGTGTTGGTTTTCCAATAAATGGTTCCAGGGGCAGCGATACTCATAACCGCCTTGCAAATTGGCGGGAACGGGACATCAAGTGTACACGATCATCTAATTTGTATATTCAAATTCGATTTAGAATTAGGAAAAATAAAGAAGAATCGAGATTCAGGATAAAAACTTTTTAAATATGATACATCCTCAAAATACCATTATCATAGTCACTGATTTTGAACTTTTTCCTTAAATGACTAAAATAGACTTGTCCTGGATATAAATACTCGTAGCTTCGACCTTATATTCCTCGACATTACACAAATCTATCTTATTTTAGTACATAAAAGGTATTTTGGTAATTGAATTTCAAAGGTTAACTCCCACTGCCAATCAAGACTTCAAACAAAAATTGTTATAATATTGTCTGAACACGAAATTCATATAATGTGTGTTAGAACTTTGTTCATTGCTTAATTTGCTAATTGTGTAGGTACTTCATGCCAATGATTGTTTGATATTAATTATTAAATTAATGTTATTAAATATTAATTATTTAGTGAATGAAACAATAACAAGCTCAGAACAACTTTTGCTGACGGTTTTATTATAAACTAGTTAGTTCCCGGCTTGCGTTGCTGCGCCACTTAATAAAAAAATTGTTACTCCCTGCGTGTCCTTTCAAATTCGTCCCGTTCCTCTTCCGCCTCCTCTTCCTCTCCCGCATACCCTTCCCCTCATGCGTTCCCACTCCGCCTTTCCTCTCCCTACTCCCCTCTCCCGCTTCCCCCGCCCCGCGAACCCCCCTCTCGAGTTCCCCTCCCCACTGCCGAGTTTCAATTCCACCTACCCGAGTTCCCCTCCCCCCTCCCGCATTCCATTCATTCAGTCCCGGTACATTCAGTTTTCAAACAGCTCACGTGCCACCTATTGCAATTTTTTGCAACACCGCTTCTTTTATACAAACCTTGTGCTGACAATAATGAACAAAAAAGAATTACCCAATTTGGTGCAGTCGGGAAGTTATGCGCGTACATACATTTCGGCGATTCATTTTTATTTTTATAGAAGAACAAGATAGAATATAGATAGATACAATGGGCCTTACTAACGAACTTTAAAAAAAAAAAACGTAATTGATGAACACCCATTTACCAAATATTAATGATTGTTTACCAGTTGTTAAAAATTTAAAACCCGTTTATTAGAAAGTGGGAATACGTTTAAGTTTGTCAAATAGGTCCTGTAATTTGTTGTTTTGTTTCTGTCCAACGTATTTAATTTGGATACACAAAGATCTCAATGGGATTTATGACTAGTTAAGTGATAGCTAGCTCTCTCTCTCTCTGGTTTCAATCCTGGGATTGGTTTGCAGCAATTTCATCTATTCGTTTCTTCCACTCTTCCCTGTCTTGTGCGGCTCTTTTGAAGTCTGCATATGATAAGCAGCGCACGTCCACCAGCAGGTCCTCCAGGTACTCTCGGCGTGGGCGTCCCCTAGCGTTTGTCTCCTCGGTCATACCCTCCATTATGGCATGCAAGAGGCCTTCTTGTCTTATTGCATGGCCGATCCATCTTGCGCGCCTTTCGGACAAGGTCCTGAGCAGGTGCCTTCCTCCTTCGATTCTTTGGAGAACCTCCTCATTTGTGATGTGGTCTCTCCAGGAAATTCCTAGTAGTCTTCTATATGACCACATCTCAAAAGCCTCAAGTCTCCGTTTATCTCTTTCGGATAAGCACCATGTTTCGCAGCCGTGCATCAAGATACTCCATACATAGGTCTTGATGAGGAGTATTCTCTGTAGGCCGAACGCAACATCAGATGAGAGTAGAGATGTCAGGAGTTCCACTAAAGAACACCAAGGAGTTTGTCTACCTCGGGAGCAAAATAACATGGGACGGTCGGTCTAAGAGCGAGGTCGACAGCCGTATACACCAGGCTAGGCTTGCATTCAATAAAAGGTCGAAAATAATAGAATCGAATAATATAGACCTGAAACTGAGTGATAGCTAATAAATGTATCATTTTTATTCAAAATTATTATTTTTAAACCAAACATTTATTATTGATTCTCTTACTGACAGCCCTGAAAAGCTAATTAGCTACTAGAACTAATTATCAGTACCTGCAGTCATTTCAAACTACAGTTATTTCAACTGAAGGTAACAATAATATCATTACTAAGTTACTCCATTTTAGCCAATTCTTAGAATCCAACATTATGTACAAATAAAAGTAGGTATATTATACTTGATTTTGAGAATTTTTCCAAGTATTCACCTTTATTTACTTATTTTTACTCTGCATAAAAATGTGTATTTTGTACGATCTCATATTCTTTTTTTGTTTGTTGTAAAACATATTTGTATCCTATAACTAAATACTAGTTGTTATCATACATATGTACTTTGTCTAATGTACATTATTATCATTGTAATTACCCTCCTGTGTACCACTGTGTATCATATATCATGTATCATCTGATTGTAATAGCCATTTTATGGCGTTGAAATAAATAAATAAATATTTCTTTGTTATCATCACTGTAAAATGGACCAATTAATAACAATATTAATAAGGTATGATATAATATTAATAAAAATGAGAAAAATTTGCAAATTTGAATTATTCTATAAAAAGCATCTGTATTTAGTATCAATTTATTATTAATTTTAAAACTTTTTGTGTTGAAACTTTAACCCGTTTAATCACAGGAGACCATATTTGTCCTTGCTCACGTAGGTCTCATAGAAATCGTTGTGCCTCCCTTACTATCAAGTATGATCTAAACGTATGATCTTAAGAATTATTTTTACATGAAACGACAAAAAAGTGAGGTGACAATAACGTTTATAATTAATTTGTCTAATAACATATGTATGTTTTTTTTTTCTAAATTAGTTATTTTAGTTATAAAAAACGTAAGATGAGCCATTTTCAAAACTTTTTATAGTTTGAATTCAAAAAAATTATGTTTAAAAAATAACTTGGTTTTGTTATAGACCAAAGTGGTCTGTAACAAATTTATGGGTTTTTATTGTAAATTACTTGGTTATTTATAATTAAAAAATTGAGAGCGTATTTCATCTTTGAAAAGAGTTATTAACTTTTGATACATTCACAAATATTTCATTTATTGATATTTTTACCTACTGACAAAATACGCCAGAATTTTGAAGGGTTATTGCAATCAACTCATATTTTATTTTTAAAAAGGCCTTTAAACGCCCACTATGGGCTGTAAGTTGGTGTCGAGAGGCCGCACCCGTGACTACCCTTAATTCAGCCAATGTTTGAGCGCGAGAGCAATTAAACAATCAATTTCATAATTGCAACGGTCTGCACCCCCCACCCCTCACCCCCCTGCTCTCACCCACAATCCTCTCCAATCCCCTCCAATTCCCCCCACTTCGGCTGCCAGCCACACAGGGCGGGACGCCGAACGGAAAGAAAGTCGCGAAACGAATTGCTTGAGGAAGGGCGCTCAGATGAAAAACTCATTAATTTTAACAAAGGTTCAAGTTTTTTGTAACACTGTCGGTAGCACGTTTGATTTTCTGATGGGACTAATAATTCAACGTAATAAAATTGTTAGAAAGCCACTTATGCATTTTGGCACATTTTTAAGTTGACTATTTTTAATAGAGCTGCCTTTACCAATGAAAACAAGATGTTCGTATATAAAGTACACACATTTCGGCACATTTTTAAGTTGACTATTTTCAATAGAGCTGCTTTTACCAATGAAAACAAGATGTTCGTATCTAAAGTAGATGGACAATATATCGTTCCTGCGTTGATTTACACCTAAAATGGCCACTTTTTAATAAGTATAATCGGTATTGATCCAATGTTATCAATTCACTAATTTTCCTCGAATTGGTCCCTCCATTTTGAAATTCATTCAGATTCAATCGAACAAATTTAACACGAATTCCTAAGCCACATTAATTTTAAACACGGTATTCCCAATTGAAGACATTAACTATAATTACTTGATGAAAGAATTTTTTTTCTTTAAAAGAAAGACAAACATTACCGGGTTACGAATAACCCGACAATATTTGAAAATCTCCTACTTCCACCGTGTCGTGATGGAGGACTTAGCCAGTCGAGGAATCAAACACGCAACGCCCGGGTGGGAACCAAACGCGATGCGAACCCAGCCACTGACTGGTCTAATTAAATTAAATCTACTAAAACTTTCTCATCGAAGGATTTTATCCGACTTAATATTTATTTTCGAAATTGTAAATGGCAGTATAGACAGCCTTTATTTAATTAACCTCGTTGAATTTCGTATACCTAAGAGAGCTTCTCGTTCCAAAATCCTGTTTGATGTAACAATACCAGGACTGAGCAATACAAACATTCATTCGCACCCAGATTACATGCAGTTAGTATTAGATACGCAGATGTGGCGGATCTATTTAACTTTGCGGAAGGTAGAGTAGAAAAAGGCTGAACCATAAAAAATCTTTTCAATCAATATTAATTTCCTAAGTCTACTTATATGTTTTATATGTTCGTGTATCTCTTACTTTTATATTATTCAAGATCTTGTATTCTTTTGCTTCTATTTAACTCTGATTTGCAATTATTGTTTATGGTAAATTTTTACCATTGATATTAAATAAATAAATTCACAAATCTTTTCAACAATAAATCCATTATACGCAGGGGCCGGTGCCCGTCCCTGCATTAAATTGCTTTTTAAATGTGGTATTTTTAAAGCGTTCAATTTAGGTTAATATCTATTAAGCTGTTAATATAAGTAAGTTACCACAATAAACCACCGACCCCACTATGAAAGTAGAAGAAAATAGTGATGATGATTAGTTGTCTTTGCATCTCTTTTGCATCACTTCGTATTTAATAATAGACAATGGCCCTCGTCAGTGAAACCTGTTTACCGGGATCACGTTTTCTGATCACGAACAAATTACGTCGAGGAAGTCGAGTCGATGTGACGACCAACAAAAAAGAAATTGAATTCAGTTACATGACCTACGTTCCGTGAAAGAGCTCACGACTCGGAAAATTCATGATCTAATGATGATGCCTTGATTACTCCGCCGTATGTGAGTAAATCGTTTATGCAATGAATCAATTATCGATGGCAAATTGTGCAGCCTATTCTTGAACATGACTGGTGGATTGATTCAGTGTGGCGTGCGGTAATTCGAAGCATTTCTCTTTGAGTTATCGCCTGCAAGCAACCCTGCGTTGTTCGCGCTAACTGGAAGTTCAATGGGAGGATGAAAGAACTATCGAAATCGCGATAGTTATCAATGAATTAAAAACAGCCCCATTTTTAACATATTCCCCTTCACTTCGCCTGCTTTTACCCCCTCCCTCTTAGGTACCTCCTCCTCACCCCTTACCAAGGTTGATTTTATCACTCGCTCTTCTACTTTTCATTTACGACTCTGTAATCCTGTATTAAACTAAACTCACTGCTGGACATCAATGGAGAAGAGTAGCGCGTGACAGGTCCCAATGGAAAATGTTAGAGGAGGCCTATGCCAAGAGGCAAACTGAGCTTCGGGATATACTATAACAAATAAGATCATGTCTAATACATACCTAACAGAAGTCCAGAATAAAAAGGCTTATTATTATTATTATTATTATAATCCTGTATTTTATTTATTATATTTTATTCACCCAGAGGGAAGGTTTAGGTCGAACCTGAACCCGTTAGTTTTAAAAAATATAATAAAGTGGAATAAAAAAGCAATTTTATTGCCATTATTATATTGATTTCAATGTTTCCTAAAACCACAATTTCTATTCAGCAAGTTTTAGGTTACTCGGTTTCTTCATTGGGACTAAAGTTATCTTTGAAACAAAGGGAATATTAAGAGTTATTTCATCGAATTTTTCATATACCTTATTTATTTCCCATCCACTGTCAAATCAGTATACCTTTGCCCTGAAGAAGGAACGGTTGTTCCGAAACCGGTCGGCTTTACTCAAATATACAAGTGGTTCAAACAAATTAACATTATTTCATTTACCTTATGTATGATTTCTGCCTGCTTGAAGTTTACTAACGTTGATTAATTTTTGTTTTCTCTCTTTTCAGGTAAGAGTCGTGTTGATTTCGTGGTTGTACGAGTATGTTGATTAGTACGGTTGATTAGCATTCTGCTTTGTGAAGGTAAGAACTATTATGTTATTATTTTAATTTCACAAAGTGGGTATCAAATATGTCAATTCATAATGAGTGTCAAGGGGTATTTCACCATCCTATTGAAAGGTTATGCATAGTATAACGTATATATCGATGATTTACTTAATTATCAAGTCTAAGTTTACTATTGCGTACTACTATTAATCGGATAAGATAGCCGAGTTTTCTGCCTATAGCGAGTATGTATTTGAAAATTTAAATATACGTTGCTTTGTCAAGAGGATGGTGAAACTTATATTTCAATACGGTAGGTGCGTAGTATTTAGTCACCATGGTAATGGTTTTCAGTACACTTTGTTATATTATTTTTTTAGAAGGCTTTTCTGCAGATATTACTTTCATGGCCAAAAATATTACCGAGCTTCCTCCTTTAGCCATCGATTCGGACAGCCTTACTGTATCATTTTCCGGGCAGATTTCTAGATTGTGATGGAAGTGAAAGTTTATGTGAGTAGAAATGATACCATGTAGCTTGCGTTAATCCTCTAAGGATCAATATTTCGATATAATCATTACTTAAATTAATGTGTTTTTCTACGTTTAGTTTCGTTGCAGTTTTGTACATATTTTTTAATGGGGCAAGTAGATTTAAGACACATATCATCTTAACTTAATAAACAGGTAGATGTTAAAGTTTGTGCTTTATTTTTGCAGTTAATAATAATGAAAAACGAGTGTGCTTTAGACCACACAACTGAAGTAAAACTTCACTAACTTATATCTCCCTCTCAACTTCCGTTCGCCTCGCCCGATCACACTTTTCATAACGCTCTCGTCATGCATTCACCAGCTTTCTCCCCAAGTCAAGGTCGCGTAAAGGCCCGACCGTTCGCCTCGCCCGATCAAATTTTTCGTAACGCTTTCGTCACGCATTCACCAGCTTACTCCCCAAGTCAAGAGTGCGTAAAGAAGTTTTACTTCAATAATGGGATAATTTGTAGAGCGCCGTTTTTGTGAAAAATCACCTTAAGATGTATGTTTAAAGTATATTTTACCATCATCACCATGCTTCATCCTTCCATTTATCAAATCCTCGATTCAAATAATAGTAGCTTTTGAAAGTCAGAGTGTATTTGAATGTGCTTTAGTCGGGTACTTGCGTCACGCCCTTAGTCCCAGGATTCGAGTGGCGGTCCCGAGCTTTGAAAGCTCCCGGTTTATGCAACTCGCTACTACCACTGTTATGTCAATTGAGCGTGAAAAAGCTCTACATATGTGTACGCTCTCCATATTTTTCGCATTGTATAATTAAATTTATTTTGGTGCTTTTATTTTAAAACAAATTCGTCACACAGTTTTGGTGTTCCTCATTGATTGTTCATAGCTTTCAGAATTTACTTATACAATATTTCAACTTTAAATATTTGTGTATCTACTTTCACTTTTAGTTTAAAGATGATTTCGACGTATAGTAATATCTTCTTCTTCTTCTTCCTTGCGCTGTCCCAACTTATTGCCTAGGTAGGCTGTTGGGGTTGGCTCTTCTCGGTCTCGGGTTGTATTTTCTTCGGTTATGAGTATCGCCTTCATCCAGGCCGTTTCTCAAAAGTATTTTGGAGCATTAAGTCATCCAGGAGTTCTTCGGTCTTCCTCTGGATGACTGTCGATAAAGCTCCATAGACATTGCCATCCAGCAGTTCTTCGGTCTTCCTCTGGATGACTGTCGATAAAGCTCCATAGACATTGCCTGCTTCACTGTGTGGTTTGATGGTCTCCGTCTTATGTGCCCATACCATCTCAACTGTCGTTCCTCCAGCTTACTGTTTATGCCTGTCACACCCAGGCTACCACGAATGCGTGAACTTTTAATCTTATCTTTTAGTGATACTCCTGCCGACCATCTAAGCATTCGCATTTCCGCTGTTTCGAGTTGCCTAGAGTAGGAGTTATACATAGTCCAGCATTCAGGGCCATACATTATCACAGATCTTACAATAGTCTGGTATGTATATCTTTCCTTTAAGTTTTATAGGCATTTTGGAGTCACACAATATTCCTGTTACGGATCTGAATTCAATCCATCCCACACCTATTCTATTGATGACATCCGCTGCACATCCTCCGTCTCTGTGGATTAGTGAGCCCAGATACTTAAATGAATCATAGTTGGCTAATGTTACTCCATCCAGTTGCATCGAAGGAGTTACAGCATTTGTGTGGCAAATACAAATATTCGGTCTTTTTCCTGCTAATATTTAGGCCATTATCCCCCAGGATCTTTCTCCACCTCTCCAGGCTATTCTGTAAGTCACAATGATTATCTGCTATCAGTACTACATCATCTGCAAAAAGCATAGTCTTGAGAATACTGTTGTTCATTTCTTGACTTGTTAGATAAGTTGTCAGAGAGGGTCTGCCGCCTAAGGAATTGCAGCAAATGGTTCGATGCTGAATGTCCTCAAAAGAAGAGGGAAATGCGGAAATTTGAGAGGATTTACAGACGAAACCCGACTTTCAGCAATCGGCAGCTTTGGATAACAAAGCAAAAAGTTTACAAGGAAGAAGTCACACTGAAGAAATCAAACTTTTGGTGTGAGCAAATTGAGACAGAAAAGGACCCTCGAAAACTTTGGCAAAACATAAGGACTCTGTCTGGAGAGAGCAACAATAAGGTTGATTCCTCTCTTGAAGCAAACAGCCTCGCAACATATTTCAGAAGTAAGGTTGAAAAAATTCAGGCCCTCAGTGTGGTAGGATCGTCTTCTGTCGCAGTATCAAGTCCGCTCTCGGGTGACTTCACTACTTTTGCCGCAGTAACGGAAGAGGATGTCACGCGTGCTATAAAGTCTTGTCCTAACAAGCAATGCGCTCAAGATCCCATACCTACCTGGCTCTTAATACAATGTCTTCCGGATATAGCGCCTGTAATTACCGCAATTATCCAGAAGTCACTAGTAAATTCACTTGTACCGGGAACACTTAAGAAATCAATCATAGCTCCGATTCTAAAAAAACAAAATCTTGATACTGATAATACGGATAATTACAGGCCAATATCCAATCTACCATTCCTTTCTAAACTGCTTGAGAAAATCGTTGCCAAACAATTGGTGGGATACTTGAACTCCGCCGGTCTATTTGCCAAAAATCATTCAACGGAAACTGTTCTGCGGTTAATTTCAGACTTGGTCATCGGGATGGAAGCAGGTAAGTTGGGTTTGGTATCTGTTCTTGACATGAGTGCGGCATTTGATACGGTAGATCATAGTATTTTATTAAATGTGCTTGAAACCGAATTTGGCGTTCGAGGTGATGTACTCCAATGGATTACATCATACCTGTCTGGAAGAGTAGCCTCAGTAATTTTCAATAATTGTACTTCACCTGAAACTCTCGTAGAATGTGGAGTTCCCCAGGGTTCTGTCTTGGGTCCCATTCTCTTCATTCTCTATACGAATCGCCTCGAGAAACTCATTCAATCAGCTGGCTTTGAATCACAAGGCTATGCAGACGATCGGTTCATTTTCAAGTTTTGTTCCCCGGATGAAAAAGACGCCCTTAAAAACGAGGTGGTTAGTTTCATTGACACAGTCTCAAGTTGGATGTCTGTCAATAAACTCAAACTTAATCCGACCAAGACGGAATTTATTTGGATAGCTTCTCCTGGAAGGCAAGCCCTCATCGACTCTAATCCAATCCATATTCAGGGCACAGATATAATCCCTTCTACAGAAATAAAGTTTCTAGGTTTCACTATAGACAATAGTCTTTCTCTTGAATCACAAATTTAAAAATCTGTAAGTTCAGGCTTTTTCCATCTAAGGCAGATAAAATCAATCAGGCGTTGTCCTCCCTCTGATGGAGCAAAGTCATGATTCATCAACTGAAATATATATTCGTACTTATATATTTTTTTGTAATTTCTTGTTTTGTATCATACCTACTCAAATGCTAGTGGAAGCTTACTACAAATTCAATGTTATAACAACGCAGTAAGAGCATTATTCCTCGTTCGCAATTAACGATGTTTTGCAGCGCGTGCAACCTTACCTGTATTGAGTTATGTTTGCTCGAGAATCCGGTTACTTCGCATTAATAAGGTTCTCGTACGGAAGCCCTGCCAGGAAAGAAGGCCAGAGAGGAAAACGGATATCCTACTCAATTACCTGCAAAATGCATAGAATTCGCTACCCGGTGCGCTGGTCTCCGAAGAGGCGACTATCTTGATCGTTGCTGGCATTCGACGGAACGCATTCAGACTGGAATGAAGAGACACCAAGATCGAGATTACTTGAATTCTAGACTGGAAATCTGTTATCTGCTATCCCCTTCGATAATAGAAGCAAAGGGAAATATGTCAAGCAAGCGCGCCGACTGTCGCCGAGCTACGACCAATCTGCACGGATTATATCATTTCATGGGCGCAGTCAAAGGAAGTTATAATGCTAATTGTTTATTCCAGAATGTATGCAATGTGTAATGCAATGCAGTACATTCCATATTTTGACATAACAAAAAGAAATTAGACAAATAATACGAAAAAGTGTAAAACCATAAATACATAAAATAAAAACGAATAAGCATAAAAAATATGAAAAATTAAACTAAAAAAAATATTAAATTCAATAATTAATGCAAGCAGCCGTTTACGGAGGATATTTGACTGTCTTCCGTTTCCGGAGAGCTATCAGGGCGACTCCATCCAGGCAATTAACGACTACCATAACACGGGCATTAGTCTAGTGTGGTAGCCAAATAAACAAATATCTGTAACTAATAAAAAAAATTATGAAATTAAAAAAAAAAAAAAAATGTGGCAGTGATGATTCTTCGTTTGACGTAGTCTGCTCTGAAAGTATGCACTCGTTCCTCCAGAAAAATTTCCCTAGCGCTGTAGTATCTTGGTAGGCGGTATAGTTGACGATAAGCATTGCTTAGTTGTGCGTTTGGTGTACGTATAATGCCAGCCATAAGTAAAAAGAAAGGCGGGACGCAGCCGCTTTGTGTGTTGCAACTTGCAGGGTGACCCGTCAATTGATCCACCGACAGTTTGCCTCCTCGATATTATAATTATTATAAAATTATAATTTTGGTGTAATGTCAAACCTAAAATCGACTTCAAAAATACCTCTAATAATAAGTTGATATGGATATCAAACAAATTTATTTACCGTGTCGATTTTTTGTACTTATACGCTGATATATATACAGTATTCAGGATATTAAGTGGCGTAGGTACTTGACCTACTAAACAGTGATTCCTGACATTATTTGCAGTAAAAATATTATAAATGTAAAAACATCATAAAGTCACCGGAGACGAAAAATTCATTTACATTTTTTACTCCTAATAATGTCAGGAATCACTGTTTAAAGTAAGTCTAGTACATCCCTTAACACCAGATAAGTAGTTTTTTTAACACAAGACAAGTAGTTTTTTCCTTGATGCATTTGAATGAAAATATGTGTTATACTTTTTTTATTCGGCGGAACCCCCCAAGGGGGGTGCAGAGAGAGGAGTTATCTTTTTCCAAGTAGGTTTACCGTATTTTATCGACACCGACTGCATATAGCGTATATGTAAGAATGCCGGGGAGGGGGGGGGGGGGGGGGGGGGGCAACTGTTGTGGAACCGATTTGCATTACTATAGGTAATATATTTTTTATTCTTATTTTTTTTTTATACATTATTTATTACTTTATATTACATTCCAAACATACACAATCCTTATTTAACTTAATATAAATAGGCATGTGAATTCAAGGTGCCACTCTGCTTGCCTGGTCGCTATATTGAGGTAAGGCTACAATAAAATCCTTGTAGACCACCCCTCTCCCCCTCCCTATATTTGTGTATATAAACCGTGAGTTATGAATAATTCGTACCAGTCTGAAGATGGCCTTAACAGGCTGAAACCGGTTACGGTCAATAAATTTTAATGGAAATAAGTTTTATATTTATTTTATTGTAATATAAGACAATGTAGCTTAATTGTCGTGATTTATTTTTGGAGTATCACACACGAAGTTTTGGACAGGGTTACGGTGTCCATCGTCATGACAGGTGAGTAAATCCATCCACATCCTTGTGGATATTCTCCAAGTGACCCTGACCTAGATTAGTTTTCGAACTCTATTAAAATTTAACTCTGTAAATGAATAAGTTTAAAAGACTCGCGGGGAAAATGCGTTAGTTATTAAACTTCTAAATCCGACGTCCAGGAACCCGGAAAATATGTATACGATTTGTAAAATTTTAAGTAGAGGTCAAAAGCACGTTCGGTAGGTCTTTTTTAATGTTTATGTTTGTAAATATGGACACACGCTCTCATTCAGAATATCATTTCCGTTTATAGGTTGCTCAGTTTGTGGAAATTGCGATCGGCACGCGAATAACGCAACGCAAATTAAAAGTTATGGAACTGTGCGTGAGGCACGGCAGCTCACTTCACTGACTATTGTGGAGGAATTTCTTCAATTCTTTTCAAGTGCCATAAAATGGGGTGACTTTTGAATCGCGAATTTCTTTTTCTCGCTGTCATGCAGAAATTACTAGGGCAACGTGGATGCTTGATTTTTTAAAAGGTTAATAATATTATTTTTTAAGAGTTTGATAATATCTTCTGAAGACAAATTACCATAGCTGTAATGCGTAATGACAATAACACAGCAGAACCTAAAAATACATAATAAAATAACAAATATATATTATAAAAGAAAGTGTACAATATGCGTGCCGCTAAAATTCAGAAACGTGTCCCAGTACGATCAAGGGAGTTGTATGGTGTGGTAGCCCTCTATCCCCCTTCAATGGATAAGGTTCGCGTTTTTATCTGAAGGGCGTGTTTTGAAGATGTAAGGACTGAAAGTTTCGCCTTCTAGAAATTTCTAGAACAGTCCAGAATATTCGAGAGTATTCGAGAGGATTTCACAATATTCCAGAACATCCCGGAACATTCTGGAATGTTCGGGAACATCCCAGATCATTGTGGAACATTTCAGAACGCTCTCGAATGTTGTAGAATGTTCTGGAACATTGTGGACCATTCGAAGCCTTTTTTTGTATGGGTGGGGCTGCCCATTGGAAGGGATATATAAAGCAAGACCCATCGTGGGTTCGAACGTCAGTTCAATCTCATAACTACTCCCTGATCGAAGCCGGGTACTCCATCTAGTAAAATATAAAACACTTTAATTTAAAATGGTGTTCTACAAAGTAAACTTGATAACAATGAATACAACTTGAATTTTTACATATTTTCAACATACATATTTTATGCACACAAAAAAAAACCAAGTCCCCCTCCGAAAGATGACTCTGATCACTGTGTTTTTTTTTTTACACCCCGAACACATAAATTATTTAATCATATATTTTCATACTTTACATACGTGGAAAAAGGATAACAAAAAAATTTTCACACACAAATTATTAAAAAAAAGGAATTTAGTTTGAAAGTTGAGAATTGATAAAGTCCCCCCATTTTACGGTAAATGCGAACATTTGCCAAGTGCAATTTGTGAAATTTCGCTTTCTTTTCAACTGTAGCAGGGGGCACATTCCCCAGTTCTTCTATCTTTTATTCTACCGATTATCCTCGCTTTCTGGGATATTTTCTACAAAATGGCAAACGATTTTTTGCTGATTGTCACAGTGAAACAAGCCACGAAACAGGCGTAATCCCACCATCAACTATTAATGGGTTTGAAGGGTAGGTTTTAGTTTGGTGGACCTTATTTTAACAGTGGAGTATTCTAGTATTCATTTAAATGGCGGGCCAGTTGAGTATGTGCAAAGCAGTTCAGTTTTATTATCAAGGGGTGCTTTACTTATACGTTAACGTAACAAGGAATAATCTGAGACGATATTGGTTGAGCAGGGTAGCCAAAGTTACAGAAAAGAAAGATAAACCATTATCAGCGTAATAATATCATTTTTTTTCGAGATACCTTCTTAATATTTCTTTGATCTAACCTCATCTTTATTTTATTTCCTAGTACAAGTTGTTTTTTTAAACAAGAAGATGATTTTTCTTCAGAAATTTTACCTTTACTTAGGTATTTCACAATATTTGCTCTAATGTAGTAATTAGTAGGTAACCAATTCTTTGTCTCGGTAGTCAACCGCACAATCTTTATATCAACGAAAAAGGAATGTTTTTCTACCAAGTTTTTACTTGTCGGGAAAATCCGGTTTAACTAAGGATGTTTTTTTATTATTTATTTATTTATTTATTGTTGTTATACGCCCGTAGGTGCTTTTACATAGATTAGAAAATAATATTTAAGATATCGAGGATTACACATACATAGAATTGATACCAAAAGTTATAAAAGTGAAAAAACTTTTAAGAATATACAAGTAGTTTTTAAAGAAAAAAAAAACCACTTATATAATCTTTTGGAAAACCGTGAAATATTTTAAACAATGTAATATTTAACAATAACATAGAACAAAATATAATATAAACATTACAATAACAAATCAAATCGTTAAATATATTATACCCATGTTACAATAATTTGTAGGATTCCACAAAGTGCTGATTTAAATTGCATTTTAGAATGTAAAGGGAATCAGCGAATACATCTACAATACCACCAAACTTGTTGCCTAAATAATGCATCCTATTTGTAAGTGAGTGTGATTGATAGTTAGTTGTGTATGTGTTGCAAAAGAATGTTATATTTTGTCTAGTATTCCTTGTCGGTACATGAAGTTTAATAGTAGCAACGATGGCAGGGCTGTCAATTAGGTTGTTCATAATTCTGTACAATAAAATTAGGTCTGAAATGATTCTTCTGTCAGACAGCGTAATTAAATTTAGTCAATTCATTAAACTTAAATAATTTATGTTTTCTATTGGAATTTTGAGTTTGAAATTTAAGTACCTAAGAAATTTGTGTTGAACTCGTTCTATTTTGTTAGAGTGTACTTTATAGAAAGGGCACCAAATAGGTGAATTATATTCTACTTGACATCTAACTAATGAAATGTAGAGTGTTTTCATGCAATCCAAGGACTTAAAATCAGAATATACTTATTGAACTAGTTGTGTTGAAATATATACGAGTATATATATTTTTTTTGTATTAGCTCTTTTTTTAAAGAAAAATAAACATTTCCGGGTTATAAATAACCCAACAACTCCTACAACCACCACACTAAGCGGAAAATGTTGCTTGTGTCGTGATGGAGGACTTAGCCAGCCGAGGTGTCGAACAATTTCACTCAGGGCCTATGTCATCTTTGTGATGCTGTGTGGAGGATCTCTTTACGAAAGGAATGAGAGGAATTTTTGGGAAGGAAAGCGGTATGAGTGGTGGGTAGAAATCTGGGGGTCAGTGTGTCCAGCAGTGCAGGATTACTCTCACTGCGGTGCAAGGCGATGGGTCGAGATAGTCCAGAGAGATGGAGAGATCCAAAGGTCTTTCTCAACCAGTTCCTTTCGATCCGGCCTGTCATGCAGTTCTTGGGTAGACGCATTCATTGCCATGAGCCGGACAAACCTCACTCCATGGAACCCGGACACCCCTGCTAACTCACCAAACGTAGCGAACCACTTGGGATGAAAGATGAGATATCTATCTTGTAGCTCCAGTGTCGTAAAATAATAGCACTACGCTACTGTATTAAGGTACCTTTACAATGATTTGGATGATATCTGTAATTTTATAACATTATAATGTACTCGAATAAAAAAAAAAGACTACACATTCGTAGCTTAAAAAATAATGCTTAAAGTAAAAAGTCAAAAAAAAAAATCGATAGCAGTTTACACGCGGTAGAAGCGAAACTTTACCAAAACAATCTCGACCAATATCTACTTGAAAAGTGAGGTCATAATCAAAGCGACCAATGAGTGCCGCAGACCTTGCGTCATTTCCGTTTCATATGTCAATCAATAGGAACCTTTAAAAGTGACATCAAAATCAAGTCGACCAAAAGCGCAGTCGATGCGGCGATCGTCGATCGTCAATAATAATAATAATAATAATAATAATTGGAAAAATCACCTCAAGGGCGCTGTACAATTATTTCCGTTTTTCCAAAATCCTCAGCGGCGCTAAAGAAGTTTCACTTCACTTCACTTTTAACACGAGCTTTTCTAAAAAAAAGGTGTAAAACGTATTAAATAATTTATAATTTTTAGTAAAAACTTTATAGAATACATAGAATACATGAAATTTTTGTAACAATTATTAAATAAAAAAAAAAAATAATAGCTGAAAATAAAACGATTTTCAAGTGTCACTAGATCAAGTCAGTGCCATCGAGCAACGATAGTTTGCGAATGCCTGCGGTTGTTGTTGATACTCGTTGTTATTGCTGATTTATATTAAATATGTAAATAGAGCGACCTTTTAAACAGCAAAGTTTACTTAGCGACAGCACTAACTTCGTAATTTGGCGTTTTGTAATCTTTTAAATAGTCGGCCTTGGTGATAAATAATACGCCGTCGTGCCACCTGAAAGTTTAGTATTTTTCATTTATTTAAATTTCTTCTACCGTTGCGTTGTTTTAAGATTTAGTCATTCGGGATGGACTCAACTAACTCGCAACTCCCAGCGCCCAGCTCGAGATAAACTGAAGGCCTCGGCTGGTAACAAAGAAGTTTTTCAGGACAGAACGGAAGATCTCTAGCAAGTCTCCTCGGCGGATTTCCTGCCCAGCGGATAGCTGAACAAAGTTGAACATTTTTAATCGCTTCTATCCTGTATTTAATTTTCTCGTAAATTTCACCTGTATTTAAGTTTGTCTACTGAAATTAAACCTTCGAACTCTCGCTGAGACTTTTACCCTAGCGACAAATTAAATCGTTTATTATTTTGCTCAGAACTTTGTTTCTCGTTTCCTTCCCTTTTGAAGGATTTGTTTGTTTATTCCAGGTAAGCCGGTGAAATATATTTTGAACTCGCTTAAAATTTGATCGATATCTTGAGCTAGTTTTCAGCTTTGGTGCAGTTTTGATATATCTATCGCCGAAGTTAATCCCGGCGAGTATTACGTTGCAAACTTAATCATGCTCCCATCTCGCAAGTGAAACCTTCCACAGACGAGAAACTAAGTGTTTGTTCTATACCTCGCTGAAACATTGATGTAACGGAGTAAACCGCTGATGGGTGAAAATAAAAAAAGGCTTCCATTAAACTATGTCAAGCGAAGGGTGCGACGCGGCGGTCGCTTTTAGGATGGTATGGCGTAAATTCTTCTTCATTAGTTTCCCCGGTGACTTGCGACCCACATTAAAAAGTATTGACATTGTATCAGCTGTACCTTCCCTTTTCCAGGTAAGTCTGTCTTAACAACGAAGATCCTTTTCTTGATGGTTTATTTGATTTGTGAATTGTTTTTCGATACCCCTATCTGTGCGTATTTTCACAATGTGTTCAGTTTACTCGGTCTGTTTTTGCAATGTCGGCAGAAATAGTCCGCACCTCTCAGTGTTAGTATCATCTCCACAGATGTACCACCTGCTGCTGACTCATTGAAATATACAGATTTATACCCCAATTATTCAAATTTAATCACAACCTGTCTCACCTTTTCTATTCGCGTCTCTTATATTTTCGATATTTTCCTTAGTTTTATGGCATCCAATATGTGAGTTATTTTTGTAATTCATAAGGCACATACTATTTTCTATGAAACTGGTATTTACATAACCCACTTACGCGGTACGAGTGTAGTTCCACTGCTGTTCCCTACTCGCTGTTTTTTTTTAAATTAATGAAATTTACTTATGCTTTTATTAAATTCTGCTAGTATTTTAGTTCTTATTATTGTGGCAGCTGTTTCGGCTTTCAGGGACATTGTCAAACAGTGTTTAGGCCACATTGAGACGACTTATTTATATCATTGTATTTACCCCAACCCTATTTTTATTTTTATGATGTATTTTACTTATTATGTTTTTATAATTTTTATATCTTTTTTCAATCGTCTACCACAGGAAATCAGAAGCATCAATGATAAGGCCCGAATGCTGCTCTCTGTCAAGAGACATTTTAAAGATGTTCTTAAGAAAAGAACTACTATCAACTAATCTTACAAATATCTTAGTTCTCCATAACATTCTTTCTTTGAAAAAAAAAAAAAACACACCATTATCAAATAAATACTGCAGCTCACATATATTTATGTACAATTAATTATTTAAGTACTAACTTATACATAACTAATAACTAATAGCATTTATGTACACTCCCCTTCCATACACAAGCAAATGCTTTTAATGGAAGGGTAGTAAAAAAAAAAACCTGTAAAAAAAATATTTAATTGTAAAATTGTAATTAAGTATAAAAAATGTTTCAATAAATAATAAAAATAAAAAAAATAAAAAATAAATACCTATGTTCTTTCTTGAATCCCATAGGTAACCATATACATCTATGTGATGTGTGGAATTGCACATACCTCCCCACATTCTGTAATAAAGACCATTATTATTATCATTCTAGTATTATAAAGTGATTTATTGCGTGATCGCCCCGATGATGGCTAACCTTTGACAGGAAAAGAAAAATAAGAAATTTGAAATTTTAGTCACGTTTAACTCAAGACAGTTGAGTTTACAACCTGGTTTGGCGCGAGATTCAAGTGGATAATCTTGGAATATGACGTATTTTCTACTCATGGTAGAAATTTTGTTGTACGCTGGATATAATTGAGCTGACTTTTTTTACAGCTCTACACAGGAAGCCCTGAAGAAAATAATTTCCCTCAGGGCCTATTTCGTTTTAGGGGATGCTGTGTGGAGGGTATTTTTAAGGAAGGGAAGGTTAGGATATTTTGGGAAGGAAAAAGGTATGAGGGGTGGGATCTGGGGGTTAGTGTGCATAGGAGTGACGGACGTATGAATTCATCTCTCCAACTGAGGTGCAAGGCGATGGGTCGAGAGAGTCCGGCTGGAAAGGTCAAAAGGCCTCCCTCACCCAATCTCTCTCGATCCAGCAGCAGGTAGGTAGACGCATCCGCTGCCAATACCTGGACAAACTCACCCCATGAAGCCGGGCACCCTTGCTAAGTCACCAAACGTAGCGAACCACTTGGGGAGACCTATGGCAGAGGTGTTGGTCATCCAATAAATAATTCCCGGGCGGCGGTACCTATACCGACTTCTACAGAGCTATGGTGTGGGAGACCAAATTTAAACGTAGCGAACCACTTGGAAACACCTATGGCAGACGTGTATTTATCCAATAAATGGTTCCCGGGCAGCGGTACCCATACCTGCCTCCCAAATTGAAACTTAACTCCAGACATTCCAAAATTCAGTCTGAGAAAAATTCCAGACCGTGGATAAATTTAACGACGCTAGAACTAACTGTTTTGGTGCTCGTGTTCTCCAAGTGCCCTGCCGCGCGTAGGTTAAAAAGTTAGCTTGTTTTTATTTGAAAGTGTTTCTCTATTGTGGGAGCAAAACTTAGACTCGCTCGAACTTGCCATCAGCGTTGTTTTTGCAAATGGCTTGTAGGCTGCTGTTGGTCTTGCGGAGTTTTTCGGAGGTTCCGCCGCGCCGAGCCTCCCACCCCCTTCCCCCGGGGGAGGTGGAAACTTTTAATGAGGCCTCGGGTTCCCGGCTCGCCTGTTTGCTTACTCACCGGGGCACTGAGGTCCCAAAAGCAGCTTTCGCCGAACAAAAAAATATTAAACAGAAATTGAGATGGAAACATTAGAATTTCTTATTTATTTATTATATTAACTGTATTTAAGAGGCCCTGAAGTTTCCCTTGTAATTTTTTTTTTAAATGTGAGTACCGAAAAGAAAATCCTACTGCTCCCAACCATCGGGAACCATTGAGACTATGGCATCCCCAATCGGGGTATATTTATTTATTTATTAACGGTATAAATATACCATAAATACATATTATTACATGTCGCAAAATATTAGTTGTAGGTACACAGGAAATAATTTTAAAAAGAGTTGAGTTAATTGTGGCATATCGTGAGGATGAAGGTAATAGGTGGGGAAATTAGTAAGTGGGAAGGGAAGTAGGTGGGGAAGAGGAAGATGAGGAAATTCCTGGCTATTCAGATCTGGTCACCAAGCAACGCTTCGATTCTGAATGGTGGTAATTCACCAAGGCGTTACTGAAAGTATCTACCACTGGCAATGCGAAACAACTATAATATTGTAATATATTATTTTAATTCATGAATTGTGAAATAACACAAAATAATCATATAAAATTTACAATTTTTTGTATTTCTTCGGCATTGACTATGTAACAATTTCTAGACATTTTTGTTTTGAAGAGTTTAAATTATCCATGTACATTTGTTACTTTAATTTTAATTTTTTTGCGACCGGTTTCGATACGTCTGTATCATTAACGAGTTTTAAGTTTGCTCGTTAATGATACAGACGTGTCAAAACCGGTCGCAAAAAATTTAATATTAAAGTGACAAATGTACATAGATAATTAAAACTCTCCAAAACAAAAATATTAAATTTACTTGCGCAACTCCGGAATTTGAACCCGCGGCTTCAGGATTAGTAGCCAAGAATCGTAAGCACTCAAATATGGTGACCTTCGTCATCTTTGGGAATGCTATGTGGGTGCTGTTTTTTGAAGTAAAACTTCTTTATGCACGTTTGACGTGGGGGAGTAAACTGGCGAATGCGTGACGAGAGCGTTTGAGGCGAAATGCGAGGCGAACGCTTCGTATATTACTGTAGGAGCAAGAGTGAGACATGCGCACGCACATTTTCTTTCTCTCTTCCTATCATATAGATGGAGCAGAAGTTTGTGTGTGGTCTAAAGCACACTCGTTTTTTTATGAAAGGACGGGCTTACAAATTTTATGGTGATTTTCTACTACTTTTATACGTGTAGGTACAATACCGGCACACAAATCGTATTTTTTCCATCGCAGATCGATTCGATTTTCTTTTTATTTTTTTCGCTAAACTCCATTTCCAATGTCAACATTTGTAACTACAACCAAATAGAAACAGAACTTGGAATCGTAACAAATAATGTTAAAAAAAAACTTGGGTAACTTACCTCGAGGACTTGTAGCCGTAGAAAGAAAGTCCCACTTCTAAATGTGCATGCTGTTGTTCCTCACGCACTTTTTTTTAAAGTCATGCTATGGTAAAATGGTATGTTTGGTCAAGTTATGTTGCGATTTGGACCTTCGTGCGGAGAGGTGGACATTCTCCGCAGCTGCCACGGTGCAATCTGCTCGTTTCGAGGGAAATTCTGTTAAATTTATTCCCACGCCGCTATGTTTTTCCCCGCAAGATAAAGTTTCGGGGGAAGTTTTGTTGACAAATACGCGGCGATATTTTGTGGCTTTGTTGGATGGACTTGGATATACACAATGTTGTGTAAGGGACATACGCTCCGCATGTGTGGGTGACCACGGAAAACAATAAGCTAACTTAATAGGGTCATGAGCTTTACTAAACTTTCCAAGCAGCCTTCTCGGGTAACTTTTGATTACGGAAACTTGATTTATGATTAAAACACTGTTTAAACTTTTTTCCACTTGTTTATTGTTGACAGGAACTGTTTCACCCTGCTGAAATCAAAGTCGATTGATAACTTTTAAACTTTAACAAAGTTTTTTTTATACCTGGATAAGGCATGTAAACATTGATTCAATATAAAATCAAACTATAAAAATACATGTGTGCAGTTCACGTGCGATAAAAGTGAAACCTTCAGAAAAACTAAAGTAGACAAGAGTGGGGATGCTACGAAGCACCGCACAAAGAGGAGACCGATTATTCTTTCTCATTCTCTCGCAGACTAAGTCCTATAGATGTATGTGTTAATCTCTTTTTTTGTCGCTTCGCTTTTTCATTTCATCGAGGTTTCAAATTACAACGGTGCTAAAGAAGTTTTCACTTCAATAATTCATTTTATTTATTTGAAGAATGGCAACATTACAAGAAACACCCTTTTTGTAAGTACCAACTAAAAAGCAGGTATCCATAAAGGTTTTTCATACTTACTGGCTTAGATGCTGTAAATAACCTTTAACAAGTTGAAAATTTACCAGTAGAATAGAGATTCGTGCATTAGACACGAACAGCTACAATCGTCACTCTTCTATTACCTAACTAACATCTCAAAAATACTAACAACATTTTTGTTACATGTATAATAGTCCTATACACCACAGTAATGACTTGCTACCTTGCATTTTTATGTCGAAGACTGTTGAAATTAGTCATACATTATCTTAAATTTGTATACTTCTTTGGTATCGTGTTTTTTTTTCTATAGTGACTGTTTACCAGTACATGATTTTGGCTTTGAACGGCTTAAAATAATTATAAAGTTAAACCGATTCAGTGTTTTGACCACATCACTGCAAATTGGCAATAGTTTCACGAATAAGAATTTAACGATTTAACTATTTTTTAGCTAGAAAACTTATCACTTGATCAATAAATAAATCCGCGATGCGTTCATCTCAACAAATAATTCCATTATATTGTCACACTAATGTAAAGTACCCAAGTCTGGTTCAGCAAACTGCCCGGACCCAGTAAATCTGTTGAACGCCCGCGGCAGGTTTGTTGGGCAAGAGTTTGTCCGGGACGGGGAGAGTGCCGAGTGCCGGTCGCGTCGCGGCGGCCTCAAAGGGCCCTAACCAACTACTCTGGATGCCCGGAAGCCTTGGCGAACTTTCCCAGATTGGAAATGCTTTGTGGCGCGTTGTTCTTCGCTATGCTTTTCTTTGCGTCTGAACAATTATCTGATTATTTCGGAGTAGTTTCGGCGCTCGACTATCGGATCCACACAGGAGCCCAATGTAAAATGACTTCAGTCTTAGTAAATCGATAATTGAGGCACATACCACCCATATCTGCATTTTATAATGTAACCAGTTGGTGCCCGGCGTTGCAATGCCATATTCATAGAAAAACATTGTTTCTCCTTGCATGTCCTTTCCCGTGCGTCCCCGTTCCCCTTCCATCTTCCCCGCCCACCCTCTCCCCTTTCCCGCTCCCCGGTCCCGCGAACCCCCCTCCCGCGTTCCATATATTCAGTCCCAGTACATTCAGTTTTACAAACAGTTGTACAAACAGCTCGCACGCCACCTGTTACATTTTTTAATTTAAATTTTCATTTTTGTTAATTATAAGAACAATCAATCAAATTTGATATCTAACATAGGTATCTATTTAAAATATCGTTCTGAAGTTATGGCGTGACCAAGGGAAACAGGGATTCATTTATATATATAAATGAATATAAATTAAATCTATAAATAATTCTAAAAAAACCATATGTCTTCCCCACCACAAGATTATTTCAAGAATTTAAAGTCCTTTCACTACACAATATTTATAAAAAAATTACACTTTTACAAATCCACAAAGATTGTTTCAACAATGATAACTCATTATCTATTTCAAACAGCAAAAGACCAAGTATTCTTGGCTCTATAACTATACCGCGTTGTAATACCACCACAGCCCAACATTTTTATAAATATATTGGAGTCAAGTGGTTTAACCAGTTACCCCTTAACTTAAGATTAGAAATTAATTATAAAAAATTCAAAAGTTCTATAAAAACACTAAATCATTAGCATATTACAATAATTCAATTTAATAATACAATAGAATGTCTCTCGACAATTGATTTTGGAAATCCATTTACTTTTATATTCTTTTCTCTTTTCTCTCTTCCTCTTTCTCTTCTTCTTCTTTTTTATACTGTTTTCTTTTTTTCTATTCTATTTCATATATCTTGTTTTGAATATGTATATGTATTATATATATGCATATATATATGTACATATATGTATATATATATAAAAATATATAAAAACATATAAAAATATGTATTATAATTCTAAAAAATATGTTAAATAATTTTTCACACACGCTGCTCCACCTTTTTTACACGAGCATGCCCTAAAAAAGGTGAATCACGTTATATAAAAAATGTATCTGAAAAATGTCATGTCATTATTGTATGTACAAAAAAAAAAAAAAATATATATAGATTTAAACCGGATTTAGGTTCTCCGCTATTTTTTCTATTTTAGTTCTTAAGTTAAAAGAAATATAATATTTCGCTTTCTTAACTTAAGTACAGAGCATATATAGTATAGTAGTACAAGTATAGTAGTAATATTTTTAATTTTGTTCCAACATCTTAAGTTTAAATAGTTTTTTTTAAAGGTTTTTATATTCTTTTCAGCTTTAGGGTTATCTGGAAGGAGATTATATATGTGAACTCCCTCGTGGCCAATACTTTTCTTGCCACTTTCAGTCTTGTCAGTATTTGTATACAATTTATTGTGTTGTCTAGTATAATGTTCGTGTACTTGTGATGATTTTATAAATGTTGTGTTTGTGTGTATAAGTCCATTTTGTATTTTGTAGATTAAAAGACAAATATTATATTCGTACAATGTTTTTATTTTCAAAAGATTCATTTCCTGGTATAGTTTTTTGTGGGAGTGTCTGGGTTATAGTTGAAGAGTTTTTTAATAACTTTGTTCTGTATTATTTGTAAGTTGTTTAAGTACGTAATGTATGTGTTTCCCCATATTTCTATTATATAATTTAGGTGGGAATGTATTAAGCTAAAGTATAAGCCTCTCTTTACCTCTGTTGGTAGAAGATGACCAATTCTACCAAATACACCAATTAATGGGATGATTTTTGTTTTTAGTTTTTATACGTGTTGTTTAAATGTCAAATGTTTATCAATATATAAGCCCAGGTATTTTTCGCTATCTAGAATATCTAAGTCTCTTTCTTCTATTTGTAATGGTTTATGCGATGGTATTATTCTTTTAGGTGAGCTTAAGGTCATGTAACCGGTTTTATTAATATTTATTGTTAATATATTTTTTATTAGCCAATCGTTTAGTATGTTAAGATCCATTTGAGATTGTTCTAATAGACTTTCTAAGTTTTTGCCGAAGTAAAATATTGCCGTATCATCTGCGTATAAGAAAATAGAAAATTTTAGATTAATCTTTTCTACGGATTGGTTTACATTACGAATACCAAAATATGCTTTATGTAAATTGAAATTTTTTCCATCCTTTCGCTTGACTATAATTAACTATATTAGCGTAAACTATCAAGAGGGAATTTTCATCAGAAATGTATGATTACATAAAAAACAATTAAAAAATATATGTATGTGGTTAAGATCTTCCTGAACAGTTTTCCTTGATTATTTTTTTCGTTCTTATAATATTATCACAAAATGAATGAAAACCACTTTAGCGCTTACATAGATCGTTTTTGCACTCCGTTTGCCAAGCGATTTTTATGCGTATTTCCTATATTCGTGGCGATATAATGCACACTAAGAATATACACATTTTTGGGTTTGGTGCTTCCTCTTAAAAGAATACTAATTTGTGTTGTGTGTCTGTAACTCCGGCTCAATGAACTCTAAAACTTTTTTTTTGAATTTTTGTTCCATTTACAAATTTCTAAGTGTTTATTTGGGAATACAGACAAACGATAAAGTACCAACCAAGCGTAATAATATAATATTTTTAAAAGAAAATTATATAAAATGCCAATTTTAAAATTGAAACAAGTTATCCCCATTGATGTATATGTAAATCTCTCTTGTGCAATGACAATATCAATTTAAAACTAAGGCAGAGAATGTTAAAATATTATGTGTGGTCGGTCTTGCTGTATGGATGTGAGACATGGACCTTGAAGGTAAATACCATGAACAGGTTAGAGGCTTTTGAAATGTGGCTTCACCGGAGAATGCTCAAGGTTCCATGGACCGACATGATCACCAACACAGAAATTCTCAGGCGGGCTGGAGCAGATAGAGAGCTGCTTACATTAGTGAAAGTCAAGAAAATTTCATATCTGGGTCACATACTTCGAGGGGAGAAGTATCACTTGCTCCAATTGGTATTGAAAGGCAAGATAGAGGGTCGCCGAAGGCCTGGTAGGAGACAAATGTCTTGGCTGCGAAATTTTCGACGGTGGACCGGCATTAGAAGTGTGGAGGAGCTATTCCGGGCAGCGCAAGACAGAGAGACATTTTCCAGCGTGATCGCCGACGTCGGTGGGACCTGATAGGGCACACCAAGAAGAAGTTGTATGTGTACAACAAACACGAAGAGAAAAATTTGGTACCTATAATTTTTTTTCCTCCAGTCAGTCCAATTTGATTTCTAACGCCGAACGACTTGTCCTCGTGCACTGTTACTCCTGTGGCATTAATTAGTATTTTTATATGGTAATTAATAATGATTACAAGTTTTCGAACACGTCAACGAGAGAAGAAAACGCTAAACGTGCACGGTTACAACAGAGTTTGTCACGACACATTTGAAAAGTCATTAAACTTTCATGCTTTTCCTGAAACGTTCTCTTAAAAACTTAACTTAGATTAAATTAATGTAAAACAATGTAAACACGCTTACTCATGCTCTGCGGTTTGGCTCGATCGAAGATGTTGACTTGGAACTATGCTCGTCGTTGCACCCACACGCTCGAGCAGGTTCGACACAAGATTCCATAGATATTCAAGTAAGACGGTCTTTTTTGTAGAACATCACACGTTACGCAAATTGAGAAATGTTCGGATATGCGTAAAACCATCGAGCATGAACGAACGTAAGTAACTGACCTTAAGCTTTCTTTATTATGACTGTTTAATAACTGTTTTAAGAAGGTATAACCAGAGAAAATCGGAAATATGTCATTTTTAAATCAAATTTTAGACGTGTTTGACTCTTTTCCACAAAAAAATTATAAATTGATTTCAAAATATTGTTCTTTTATCTAGTAAACGCATGTTTTAAATATTGTTAAATAAATGTTAAATTTTAGTATAATAAGGTTATAACATTGTAAGACATATTTCATACCATGTAATCAAACATTATTGTAAATCAATACGTTATCTGGTAAACGCATGTTTCAAAATTTTAATTTTAACTCAAATAAAATCATTAAAAAAATATATCCGAACACTTATTTATGACGAAAATTTCTCTATTTGGTCTATCTATTTTCGGTCTTACAAATCAATATATTTAAGATTTTTTATATTCTTATTTTGCTTAGACATTATTATTGAAAAATGATAAATACTTCTGATTAAAAAATAATTACAAAACGTACGTAGGTATATACTAAAGCAAATTTGGAAGGAAATAAAATAGATATTGAGTTATAATTTTAAAAATCTGGAAAGGAGAATAATTAATCTTTCTCATTGGAACCGCCCTGTACGATCGTAAGAACATCTTGAGATTTATATTATGTTAAACGATTAAAAATGTGGTCTAAAATTTTCAAAGATTCAAACCCCATGAAAATGCTACGTAATTTTTATCACTGTGTAGGTAGGTATACATATCTCACCGTTTGAGAGTTTTGGCTACTTTACGCACATTGGTTTTCTGATTTGCAGTTAAAATATGAACGCCATTTCAAAAATATTTTACATTTTATTTTTATTTGGACCACGTTAATTTCTATTAAAAAAAAATTATGACAATTTTTTTATTTATATTTTTGGATAATTAATAATTAATTTTCGTAAATAATTCTCATTATAAAAGGAAAACATTCTTTTCAAATATTTTATTTATTTGATTTCTCTCTTTCTCTGATCTGCGGTACTGCGGTACTGATGTACTGATTGAATTGTTCGAGCTTCGGTCGTATTTTAAGATGCGGAGAATACGCACTGCTTGTATAAAATGGTATAAATATTAATTTTATTTCATTTCTTCGTAATATTTTTTTCTTTGTTCATCTTCGCAAATCTAATTTCTCCATTCTCGGCTGTATTTATGAAATTATCTGTTTCTGTTTTCATCCATAAATCCAATGTTGGAGATCCCATTTCTTTGGCTTTGAGACTGTTTTACTTTCTTACCCAACGTTTTTCGTTTCTCCGATTTTCTCGAGCTACTCTCCAAATTATTCGAGGAAATATAATATTGGAGGTTTTTGTTCTCTGTTTTTCAACAACATATTTGTTTTGTGTGTTGTTTCTTTTCTTTGTCTGTGTATCTGGAATGTATTTAATTAGTTTCGACAAACCTGTGTTTTAATCGACGACCTCCGTAGTCCAGTGGGTAAGACTCTTGACTCACAATCCGGAGGTCGCGGGTTCGAACCCAGCATGCGCAAATAAATTTTATTTGATTAATTTGTGTTATTTCACAATTAATTCATTTAAAAATAATATATAGTATATTTGCGGCATGTTCCAGAGTGGAAGATCGCCCTGGTGTAAGACCACCATTCAGAATTGAAACGTTGCTTGAAAATGGCTTTAGCCGTGTTTGGTGATCAGATCTGAATAGCCAGGTACTTCCCAACCTTCCTCTTCCCCACCTCCTTCCCCTCCCCACTACCATCAGCCTCACAACATACCCCAATTGGGGATGCCATAGTCTCACTGGCTCCAGACGGGAGCAGTTGAGATTCTTGTGCGGTATTCACTGTAAAAAAAAAAAAAAATCGAGTAAATTAAAATATTTATTTAATTAAAGAAGACAATATTAGCGACACTCCATCGAAAATCTGGAACAGAAAGATTAGGTGTCGCTAATATTAGCTTCATTAATTAAATATTACAATTTGAGGTTTTACTCATTAAGATAAAAATAAAAATAAGATATTAATTTATCACTGAAGAAAAAGGCAACACTAATAATCTAAACGAAAATATGAGAGAGACCAAGTCACAGAAAAAGTAAAAAAGACAACCGTCGCAACTGGAACTCGAACCCAGAACCTCTCGTCTAACCGGAATGGGCGCCTTTACCTATTCGGCCATTGCCATCTTCCATCAAACCGTCATAATTGTCAATCTACTATTTTAAATTTTAGAATTTACAATATTACCTGAGGAAAACAATTTCCCTCAGAGCCTATATCTTGTGGGATGCTGTGTAGAGGGTATTTTTAAAAATTCGGAAGGAGAGGAAATTCTTGGATGGAAAATGGTAGGGTAGGTAGGAATCTGGGGATCAGTGTTTCCAGGAGTGACGGACACGTGTATCCATCCCTTTCACTGTGGTGCAATGATGGGTCTTAAAAATCTTACTGAAAAAATCCTCCCTCGACCAGTCTGTCCCGATTGACAGTCGATTTGTAGACGCATCCGTCGCCAAGACATACAAACCTTACCCCATGAACCCGGGCACCCCTGCTAAATAACTAAACCTAGCAAACTACTTGGGGTGCCCTATGGCAAAGGTTACCCCGCCTCTATTAGTATACCTACCTCCCAAACTATCTTTACTGTTCTTGTATTATTTTTAAAACTTTTTCATTAGTCACTTCATAGAATTTTATGAAAAACTTCTTTCTTTTATGTTTTCTCCTAAAAATATAAGTTACTAAAAATATGTATTTATAGAATCCACTTTAATGTTAATGTCCACTAGTTTTTCGTTAATGATCGTTATTTCTTCGGCAACATAATACAAAATTCAATCTGAAAGTAAATTTAATTAAATGAATTTTGTGTGGGTTCAAAAAATTTGATCAATTTTGTTTCAAAACAACCAGTTTTATCGTAGGTATTAATTTTTTGTAAAGTTTAAGATTACCCTACGTTTTTACCAAAATTGTGATGGTTGATGATTTGGAATTGAGGAATTGATAGAAATTTAAACATATTTTTATTGTTATTTTGACGTAGAACGGAAGCTTTTTACTCAGCTAATTGACCATTAATCTTCGTACTCCATCGTGTCCATTGCTTCCCTATCCTCTATTGAATGGACAGGATTAGTAGACCTGCAGTCCTAGACAGTACAGACACTGCACGGGGAGATCGGGGTTGATTGATGCACTTTATCCGCAACGGTCCGGCTAACAAGGCTCGCACTGTTCTCGGCTCGATTGTGAGCCGTCCTTTGGCACAGTAGAGTACCTACTCCTAGTCATAAACCCACGTCACCCTTTACATTCAGATAATATCGCAGATAATTTATGTTATGTGGAGTGGCTCTCCTGAATAACGTTCTACCTACCCTAAAATTATACTGCACAACCCAATTGTTCAGAGGACCAGAATTTTAAATTGATGTGATTACATGACATAATTTTGGCATGAATTCTGTTTTTTGCATATTTATTAGTATAGCTTTTTGGTGAATTAGAAAAATTTGCATTGTGTTTCATCCCATACATTAAAGGAATGAATTACGTTATGGCTAATATAAAGATTTTTTTCTGTATAATTTTCCTTTTTCGCGTGCTATATTTCATATTCAAAATAAGTGAATAAATGCTCTACTTCAAACTATAATTATAGCCTGCAAATAATAATACAATCCTTGAGGTTTTAACACATTAAGAGAACGTGAGTTATCTTTTGAAATATAATTGGTCTAATTAAACTTTAAAATTATGTTTTATTTAATTAAATGAAGGCAATATTAGCGAACCTCAATCGAAAATCTGGAGACAGAAAAATCAGAAAAATATATTGGCACCTCTGGGACTTTAACCCAGGACCCTTTGTTTACAATTGTCTTCATTTAATTAATTATTATAATTTGAGATTTTACTCAAAATTAAAAATAAAAATAAAATACATATTTTATTTATTTATTTATTTGAACGCCATACTTTCGGCCTTTACATTCAAGTGATACATGATACAGTGGTACATAGGGGGATATCAGTATTTTAATAATTACAAAATTAAAATAATTAAACAATATTTTAATAATATGCTAGGTTTATTATAAGACCTAACATAAATCAATGTGAAGTGTGTATGACAAAAGCTAGTATATACATAGGTATATGACACAAATGTGTGTTACAACCAAAAAAAAATAATGTGAAATCTTAACCACTCCGACCCATGAGCGTGATTATACGACAATATAACAATAGCAGTCAAATACACTAAGCGTGCTTTAACGCTAACGCTTGTGTTCCCACAGAAATCGTTATAACTCTGTTATTGTTCTAGTGACAACCCTAAAATAAAAAGTAGAAGATCTATATTGAATCAAGCTTAATATCTCTATTCTAAGTTGTCTATAGAAGTACATAAAAACTTATTCTGTAGAAACAGTTTTCACCCGCCATATTACCTACGTGCCGTTATACATTGTTAATTTTTTATTAAATATTATTGTATGAAATAGTAAAAAGTGAGGTCACAAAATTGTTTATTATACATTTATACAATAGAATAAGTATTTTTTTTACATAATTCGTGATTTTAGTACCGTTTTCACTTTAAAACATCACGTGAGTCATTTTAGCAGTGGCACACTGCTAAGATTTTCTTTTCTTGCCAAGATTTTTTTTACCCATTTTTATTTCTAATTATGACATTATGTCAGATATTTTCAAACTTTGAGCCAACACCTTTCGGCTAATTTAGGAAAAGTGAAATATTTTCCTAAATTAGCCGAAAGGTGTTGGCTCAAAGTTTGAAAATAATGTTCTGCATTTTTCAAAGGTGCTACGATTATTTGACTATTAATCTTATCATAATGATGTTATTTAATAACCGCGATCCCTCTAATAAAATTAATATTCATTACATAATTGTTTTATCGCCGGGATGTTGATCATCACCCTGATTTGTGTATTAACTCTGGCTCCCCCAATCCTTCCCGACTTTCGTTACAATTTTCAGCCTCGCTGAGTTATGTTTAGGTCCCTTGTTATATCCGTGCCTCTCGAGGCGCATTACGATTTCACTTTCCATCCTGATTACATTCAAAACGAAACCAAGATGACGCAAACACTGAATTGACGATAAGCTCTCAAATATTAAATCTTATTATTTCTAACGGTTTGAAGAATGGTTTTTGGGGGTTTTAAATCATTTTTGTATTCCATTTAATTCTCTTTCTTTCGTCACAAAGCATGTTCCCAAATTTTTTTTATCTAGAAACGAATCCGTTTGTCTTAAGTCCTGCTCTTCATTTAAAAATTTTGTTAATGCCTTTTTTATTTATTTTATTAATTAATTTAATTAAACTATACACGATTGAGGCAGATATTTTCTCATTAATCATTCTTATTATTAGTTTTGTAGTTCCCAAACTATTATTTTTCAATTAAATATCTTGTCTTCAGTTTGGTAGGAAAGATTTGGATGCTGTCAAGTTGTCTACTGTACATAGAATTATTTCAAAACTCGTTCATAAAGATTTTAAAAATTCCGCTTTTGCCAGTTTTATGTCGCCACTTACGTTTTTTCATTGATACGTCAATGCGTTTTTTAGAATTTTTGCTGCTTAAGATATTGTTGTCTTATATTTAAGATTATTGAAAAAAGGGTGTGAAATAAGTATTTTATTGCAAATTTTTGAACATTTAATTTGTGATGGATTTAAAAAAAAAAATTATTTCCCTTTCTATGATAAAAAGTGGAAGTAAGTGGTAATCGATTTGTTTTAATAGTTAAAAAATAACATTCTGAAAATATATGTTATCTTTACTTTTCACCAGTTTTTTTTATAATCTTATATGAGAAAGTGCATATGCTATTTCGAGTCTTTAAATTTTTAAAGAAAACTGCGAACTTTGGCAAATTTTGCTTCTTTTGAAATTCTTCCGCTACCATTTTCGTTTTGTTGATCCATTATAAAAGCTCTAAGGGTCGGTTCTCAAAGCATCGAATTCGTCTCTCGAATTAAATGTAACATATTTGAAATAATAAAAATATAAGAAAAACGCCACGAACCATACATCAGCCTCTGACAATCAAAGTACACCGTGTACTTAATATAAATTACCGTTTACCCGATAAAGGCGGTTAGATATTCCCCTGCGCCGCTCCGATATATTTCACAAGATCGTCCGAGGCGAATAAAACGTTATTATAAATTTGCTTACAACGTCATAACGGCCCTAATAACTCTTTTTTGCTCGGCGGTTATGTTAATATTATGCCCGCTCGCTGCACCAACTTTGCACATAAAAGAAAAGTTGCGAATCTCTCCCCGGTCGCTGTTTCGCCCCGCTCTCCCCCAAGGCCTCGTCTTCACTCCGTAAAATATCAGTTTTAAGTTCTGACTATAAAATAGTTCTTAACAAGATTTCCGCGAGATTCGCGTTCGAGTATATTCGGATGGTTGATTTATTTATAAAATTCTAAAATTAAGTACTTAAATTTAATTTTAATTTCCCGCGATTACACTGGAACTTCAATTTAATGACTAGGTACCTACAGTTATAACGAGAATACGACTGTAACGAGTAAACTCGTAATTTTAAATAATCTGCAAAAGATTACTATTTACGAATTTCATTCGTTTATAATTTGCAATGAGATTAGTGTGTTGTGTTAATTTGCAATGAGATTATGCTTGTTATGAAACTAGAATAGATTAATGATTATCTATATATATATATAAAAATCTCGTGTCACAGTGTTTGTGGTCGCACTTCTCCGAAACGGCTTGACTGATTTTTATGAAATTTTGTATGTATTTTGGTAGGTAAGATAATAGGTTTTACGATATATTTCATACCGCTAGGTGATTAGAAATTCTATTTTTAGGAAAAAAAAATTGTATTTTTTTAATTTTGTATCAAAAAATACCTATAACCCCAAATTTTTACCCTCCTACCCCAATCCTCCCATTTTTTAAACGCGATTTTAGTATTTTTGTATGTACAAATTTAACCGTCGTTCATATTTCAAACAGAACGAAATTATTTGTTGAATGACAGATCCGTCTCATCGAACTTTCATGCACACATGCGCGAGACATTCACGAAAAGCGTCACGTTATTTTGATATTTCATTCGGCATCATGTTCTCGCGTGGGCAAACCATCGAGCTTATTTGTGTTGGCTAAAGACGGACTGACAAAAAATTTGCTCTTCGAAATTAATATTGATTTTCTTTATTTCATTTTCCTACTTTAGGATAAAAAATATATTACTTTTTTTTACTTTTCATTTAACTTTTAAGAGAACAAACAAGGAATATATCCGTTACTTTAATGAAATACATTGAATTGAGAAAATGAATGGTTGGTGTTTTTTTTTTGTTTTTATCGGCGTGCCTCGTCTACAGCGCTCCATTCCTCTTTCTGTCATAGATCTCATCCCCGCACACTTACAATACATTCGTTATTTTTTATTTAACAACCAAAATATTCACTTGAAATAATTTATTTCGCAGAGCAACGTTCGCCGTGTCTGCTAGTATTTTATAAAATTTAAAAAAAATATATGTTACGAATCAAGTTAATGAAATTCATTTATTATTTAATCAATAAACGTGATCTTTCTCAAAGAAGTTTCTATTCCCATTCCACCTCTATAAGTCATGAAACACTCCTTAGTAGACAGGAGAGCAAATATTAACTTTGATATCTTATGAAATATCACCACATTGTCATAATATCCAGTTTATTCAGAGCATTAACTTTTGAATGGATTATAACTGAGGTACCGACTTAACAAAATTTGTCACCACTTTCCAAGGAGTATTTTGAATACGAACTGAGAACAACCAGATATGAACAAACCAAATAAACTGACGTATTGCGACATGTATCACGTAGCTCGTGGCATAGTAATAAATACCACAGGTTTAATTAAATGTGTATGCTATATTTACAAATAATATAACATTCTTCCACTCCCTTCTGAAGTACCACCATTTTGGGACGAAAGCAATGCGAAAATTTGCTTTAGAAATTTGTGTTAATTTTGTGTAAATAGTCAGTTAATCCTACTTTTCTCTCTCCCTTCCATCCCATTCCCCGTCACAACACATTATAATCCACTGTTCTCTTGTTTACCTTTGATCGTCCTTGTTGAAGTCAGCATTGTATTACTGCCTTTTTTCTTTCTTTTCAGGTAAGAGTTTTACCTACGTGTTCTTGGTGAAATACGAAGCCTTCCAATGGACGGTGGTAAGTTTTCATATTTTCACACTCGCGAATCTTTACCTTATTTTAAGTCAATTCTAAGAACCTCATTTATCCTCAAATTTGATTAAAGTCAGCTAAACGTAAGTCGGTCGTAACGGACCTTGTCTTTTTGAATTCAAAACTTAGATCCTTTCCACTTAAGCACACATTTCCCCAAAGTTAATCGCTGTCAGATGAAATTAGTTTAATTATAATTTTTTCTCACGAATCGCCTTCTGCCTCTTCGTGCGATGGGTTTTGAAGTGTCTTTTGTTGGCTAAAGACAGCTGTTATTGATACTAGTACATTAACTCTACACAGGAGGCCCTGAGGAAAATAATTTCCCTTAGGGCCTATGTCATCTGAGATGCTGTGTGGAGGGTCTTTTTGAGGAGAGGAAGGAATGAACATTTGTCTTGAAGAGAGCCACGTTGTAGGAAGGAGGAAACACAGAGGCCGGCAAATCGTTCCACACCCGAGCTGTTGAACACAATAACGAGTCGAAGAAGCGACCCGTTCTCATGTGACAAATGTCAACCGTGTACGCGTTTGGCTTGTTTCCCGACTATGCACCGGTGCTGAAGGGATCAGTGACGCTAGTTCCTCAGAGCATCTTCCATTGTAATACCGGTAGAACAAGGATAGCATTCCCACCCGACGCCTGTGCTCAAAAGATTATATTATTGCTGATTAACTGTTATTGATACTAGTTGTTAATACTGATTTTGGTATTGTTTTATTTTATGTTGTGTTTTTTTCTATTTAAAACAGTGAATGTACTTAGTTTGTACTTAGCGACAGCACTGACTTAGTAATTTACTCTAGTCCGCCTTGCTTCTTTCTTTTTGAAGTTAAATCCACAATCCCTTATTATCAACGTTGGCCAGTCATAATATTTTCTCACGAATCTTCTTGTAGAGACAAGAAAAATAGACAGTGAAAAATAAAGGATCCTACTTTTCACTTCAAAGAGTTGAAGTGAAAAGTAGGATCCTTTATTTTTCACTTAGCCCCCGCGAATCTAATTGCAGTCAGATAAGCGTGGGTCCGAATCCTGGCCTTAATCGCAAGGAGAGTTGGCTCCTTGCCAGGTATGCTGGCCACTGGAGCCGTTCGCCATCTGTTCCATTTCCTCGACCATTCATTCCGTTTTTAACTGGAGGATTTCATTTCGAGCCGAACCGAGCTGCGTCGTGTGTCGGGGATTTTGTAAACCGAAAAACTTTTATGTTTCGCTCTAATTTGTTGCAATTTTTTTTAACTTGCAGATAAACTCGTAGTTATAAATTTTACCATATACCTGCATAATCCTAATATGAACATTTTATGAGCGAAATATGTAGTTTGTAAATGCAATATTATTGTGATAAAATGCCCACTGATGTCATATTTGTTATAAATAAGGTAAAACATACAAAAAAAAACAATGATAAAAAGACACGATCAACCATAAACAGGGATATTATTGATATACACAATTATTAGTAATGCAATAATTAAAAACACTTTGTTTTTACCACAATAAACTTCATTAAAAAGTCGACATGTTTCGAGAACGATGTTCTCTTCATCAGGACATATAATGTACAAAGCAAATGATCGAACATAGAAAGACAGGCGTGGGTAGAAATGGAATAGGTACCAATTGAATTGTAATGATTGCAATCATTTTTACTTAGGTAAAACTTGCAGAAATTTTGAAACGAGGATTAAGGAACATTTGAGATGTCTAAATTGCAATAATTATTCGGAATTTGCTAACCATCTAATTGAATTTAACCATTCATTTGATATAAATACTGGTTTTAAAATTTTACACACTAACGTTAGTGGTTTTCACTTAGATCTTTTAGAAATATTAGAAAAATGGAAAAATGTCAATAGAAATTTAAATATTATTAACAATCAAATTAATTTTGTGAATAACCCTATCCTAAACATATTTCCATTGTAATTTTTTGTCTTTGTTCTTCTAAGCACCCCCCTTTCCACCTCCCCCCCTCTCCCTTGTTGATCTTCTAAGCACCTCCCCTTTCCACCTCTCTCCTCCCCCCCCTTTCCACCTCTCTCCTCCCCCACTACTTCCATTTCTACCCACGCCTGTCTTTCTATGTTCGATCATTTTTTTAGTACATTATATGTCCTGATGAAGAAAACATCGTTCTCGAAACATGTCGACTTTTAAATAAAGTTTATTGTGGTAAAAACAAAGTGTTTTTAATTATTGCATTAATAAAATGGTGCCACAAAGTGAATTTGAAAAATTTGAAGAAACAATTATTAGTCATTATGTATATATTATTTAGTAGGAAAAACAAACTGGATAATTAAAATCAAATTAATACCTAGTGAATATTCTTTGACAGTCACTTGTTGAGTACATCATAAGGGTATTCAGTCTTTTATAATTAATTTTCCTAATTTTGTACCCTGTCAAACAAATGTGATGTTACTAGTAGTTGTACCCATTCATTTGATTTGTGAACGTTCTTATATTTGTTTGACAAGATACTTATGGGGTAATTAAATATCAATACAATATTTATAATCAGCTTATACGAATTAGAATAACGGCTGGAATAAATGTGATTGATATAACCAGTGGTTCCCAACCTTTTTTTGACCAGGGACCACTTTGATATAATTATTGTTAACAGGGACCACAAGGATAAAAATAAAGAGGCGCTTGCCCTCCCCACCTCTCCACCTCCCCAATTACCCGCGCACAGAGCTTCCTAAGGCCTATCCGCACACAACAGTGCCGGCACGTGACCGACAGTTCCGTACCGTACAGTACCGTGACGTGCTATTCATACGTGTCAGTACCGACACGACGACGCGCGCAGTGAGTAGTTGGCACTCTACGCAGCAGTTTCATGTGCTAAAATGCCTCAATATTCAAGATCACAATTAGCAGCGATTGCTTTAATATGAGATGAAGACGAAGAAATTAATGTGAGAAGAAGGCATTGGGTTCATAATGCGTGGAGGAAAAGAGAAGAAGAAGGAGAGTTCGCCACCCTATATAATCATCTGATAGATGATGAATCAAAGTTTTTTGAGTATTTCAGGATGTCAAAACATTGTTTCGTTACATTACCCCTTGAATCCGTGCACCCCTGTTAAGTCACCAAATACATCGAACCGCTTGGGGTGACCTATGGCAAAGGTGTTGATTATACTCCGGATGGCGGTACCAAATTGAGAAGTAATATAATATTATCGCACAAGGAAATAATTTCGTTGGATAATAATTTCAGATAGATAGATATACATTATTAATTAACTTCTCCGTGAGATTGATGTCCGTGGTAGATATTCCCGTAATTATATAATAACATTTTAATGTAGGAGTTATTAATTTCAATTACAACAAGTAGGTATTTTATTAACAGAGATGTTATCACGATGACAGTAGTGTCGCCTGGTGCTATCACGTGCCGATCGTTCGTTGTTCAGGGTAATATGGTTATATTCCAAGTCCATCAGTAATTGAGTTACGTCTTTGAAATTAAAGTCACACTGCTAAGTAATTAGTAATTACAATTACCATCGATAACTCGATATTGCTTTTTCATTGCGATTATAATCAATATTATCAACATGTTTCAAAAACAAAGTATACTTCGTCAGGATTATATTTAAAATAACAACAGACAAACAAGTATAGACACACAAGGGCTATAGACAAAATATTTAAAGGGAGAGGTAATTAATTACTTAAAAATATCGTAAAAAACAATTATACAAAATGAAATATAAAAATTCCTTTAGAATATTTGTAAAAATTGCATTTATATATTAAAAACTAAAAAACAAACAAATTAACAGGAAATAAGAAAATCGAACGTTATTAAAACCCTTCCGTCTGCGTGATCGAATTTCAGAACCCGATTTCGATTCAATGTCTGAAGCCACGCCTTACGCGCCGCGCCACAAATAACATCTGTGTACGTGAAATTTCAAGTAAAGCTACCGTTTTAATTCTGTTTTTAATTCAAGAATCTGTCAAAAGATGTCGCTATTTCCATCAGCAGCTCGCATGTGGACGTTTCCCCTCTAGGTATAAGTACTACGGATTTATAGAAATTAAGTTTCTTTCCGGATATGGGAAAATTGACGGAAATATTTGACGAGTTGTGAATAATAGTATCACGCGGCAATATATTACATATGACGTCATTGCAAGTCTCGGTTACTTTGTCACGGTTACTTTGTCTCGGTGACTAGCTGTCACAGTGGATCCGAGGAACTGGCTATTTTTGGAACCAGTTCCTATCGGATTTTTAAAATGGTCACCGACACTCAAACTGTCAAAATGGTCACCAACACTCAAACTGGGCAAAGCCGAACTAAAAGCTGCCCGCAGGGCCTAGCAGGAAAAACCTGCGGAGCGGGTTTTTAACTGCTAGTAAATTATTAATATGAAAATAAATTTAAGATATGGCAATTTAAAAAAAAAATAATAATATTTAATTGACTCACTTTTTCTGATTTCTAAAATTTTTGAATGATATAATTGTTAAAACCCGTTGTGTTTGTGTGTAAAATTCTATGTCTTGCTTGTTTGTCTTTTGTTATTTTGAATATTAATCTTATCCTGACGAAGAAAACTTAGTTTTCGAAACATATTATGTAGTGGTGTTTTGACAAAGTTATTTGTTTTCATTTAATTAGGAGTAATTATTATTTCTCCAATCAATTCTTGCATTACATTTACTCAATGGACTAATTACAGTATTTACTTTTGATTTAATGTTCATTGATGTTTACTCTCATCTTAATTCGAAGTATAAACTCTTCTTGCTTCTAAGAAAATAGATAAAATCTTATAAAATTTCCTATTTCTCCAAAAAGGGTTGAATTATTTCCACGTGACGCAAGAATATTGAAACTAATGGAATGTCACAACTGACTCTAAGCACGGTTACTTGGCAGGGGGACTAATGCGTTACGCCCGGGTGTCAGAAATGGTGTCATGTATTTTTGTCCAATTTTACTACATGCACATTCGCATTATTTTATCTCACACATTCATTCAGTCAACGGCATGTCTCATAAATTTATTCACGGGTTAACGATGTTTGTTGTGGAATTTAATGTTTAACAAATAGTTGGTTACCTATTGTAGGTCTTCCTTCAGGGAAGAAGGGTCATTGAATCGTAGCATAAAAATATACACTTCCTCTAGTTTTTTTATTAAAAAATGTTTTAGATTTTTTACTTTTAGTAGACTTCCTGTTCAATTATTGATGAACTTGAATATAACAAGCTGGTGTTCTGCAGAGCCGTGACTCTTTTCTCTAATTTTCACTGTTTTTAAACAGTGAAAATTAGAGAAGATAAAAGACAAAAGTTATACAATTCATTCAATCATCGCGGGGCGAATTTACAAAATCAAATATTTTATGCCCATAAGTACGTTAAAAATAATCTATTTGTCACCGGTAGAATCTACTATCAGATACGGAATAACGTCTTGGGGAAACTCGTGCAAGACAAATACAGGTTATATTCAAATAATTCAAAACTCCGTGATTAAGCTCTTGGTAAACAAAAGTATTTATGCTCAAAGAGACAATAAATTAATATATCAGTCAGTTTAATACATTACCTGTTCAAGGGGTGTTATGGTTTAAAATTATATGCCTAAACCTATTGTCGGACTCAAAATACAAAGAAAAAGTAGATCATCCATATGGCACTAGATTTATTAAAAATTAAGGGTTGTCCATTCCGAAAATTATAAATAAATACGGGCAACGGACGTTCGCTTATCTTGTCCCTACCACATTTAATAAGATGCCAATGAACATAACGATCGAATCAAATTGCACCACCGATCTAAAAAATAAAATTTAAAAAAATGGTTAATAGATCAAGACTTTTTATATTGATATTGTTTGTAATCTTATGTATAATATGACTATGAGTAATCTTCCTAATGTAATTTTTTAAGAGTGTTATATCTGTTTGTCTGAGTATTTCATGCCTTTACATTGTAGTTTCCAAAAAATATTTTTCTGTATCTATTTTCTATATTGTGGTTTCTTGTTATAATTGTGTTTAGCGGGTGCTTAAAATGAAGAATAAAAAAAAATAAAAAATTTATACTCGATAAACCATCCGATTTTTTGAGTGAAGGTTCTGTAGCCCCGCTATGATTTGGATATCGAATGAAACGGAAATAACGATTAGATACTGCACCTGCGACGCACAACTGCGCTCATTGACCGCTTTGATTATAATGTCACTTTTAAAGGCTCCTTCCTATTGGTTGAGATATGAAACGGAAATTATGCCGGTTGCCCTCATTGGTCGCTTTGATTATGACCTCACTTTTCAAGTATTGGTTGAGATTGTTTTAGTAAGGTTTCGCTTCTACCGCGTGTAAACTGCACTCGAATTTTTTTCAGTCTAGCATATTGCGGTTTTCGGTTTTTATACTTTTTCAAGCTCTAAGTAATCGCTAATCTGATTTTGTATGGAATCTGACTAGTGTCCTGTGCACATGGGAGTCCTAGCTTTACGCAAGCAAACTTATTTTGGAAGCCTCACATTAATTTTACGATGAAGATATAAACATTTTTTTAAAAATTCCACCCTCGACGTTATCGTTAGAGCGTGGATGAAATGCGGGCTGTCAGTTGGTTATTTTACTAGTATTTCGATAAAAGATCCTCTGAGAAACCTTCATCATGGTTTTGTTTGCATCAGTTCTTATTCAGAAGACATGATAATCGAGTAGCCATCATACGCTCCATATTTTTTCCATGTGAGTGCTGTTCGACAATATGCCCAACGATTTTGCTCCTGAACGACCTTTCGACTTCCGAAATTTATGTTTTCTCTCTCCTTAAATAGCTTCACTCCTTCCCTTCATTATAAAGACCACCCCCACAACATCTCCAAATATGACATAATCCCCAGGCCTTTAAGTGTGACTTTAACGTGAATTTAAAGAGGGACATTCGTGAATTTGCCTACGCTCATATTTTCTCTCCTGCTTGACCTTTATTCCATCTGCCTAGAAACACTACATAGCTTTCAAGAAACCCACGCAGCGTCTACTTTACTCAGACACCCATCGATACTAGTTACTGATGCTGAAAGAGTTTTCTTCACATGATCTGTTACAAAACCGTATCTTGTTGTTTGCTATGCGGTATCCAATGACTTCTCGTTTACCAGAGTAATTCTTAAACTTTTCAATTCCCAAATGCATCGTGAATCAAGTTGATGCATTAGAAACTCCATAATAAAAATCATTTTGGAAACTATTTCTCAGATTTAAAAAAATAGGTTTTTACGTTTACTGTTCACATTATATCCGCTTTGAAAAGAACGAGAACACTTTGTGAGACAATAAATTTTGCGATTTATTTATTATTTTTTTCCCATCTTTTATTTTTCTGCATCGTTCATTTTGTCGTGTATAATTCACCTGTAAATTTTGTATTATTCTACAATACCTATGTTGTTATTTTCACGCCATCTGCAATTTAAAAATGATTTACGGGTTTTTCTTTTTCGTTTCTTATAAAATGTTATTTTGACTTTTAAATTTACCTTTTCGACTCCCATTTGTAAAGTTAATTTTTTTAAGTTAATCTTTTTTTATTTAAACATTGTGTCTGTGTATCGTACACAAATCATGGAAAAGCCTACTAGGGCGTTGAAAATTTGTGAAAAAAAAAATTGAAATAGAAGATAACAGTCCCGGTTAGACGAGTGGTTCTGGGTTCGAGTCCCAGTTGCGACAATTATCTTTTTCTATTTTTCTTTGTCTTGTTCTCTTTCATATTTTCGTTTAGATTTATATTGTTATCTTTTTCTTCAATTTTATATTACGTTGGTGGTAACCTTCAAGAGTTATAAGAAGAGAGTTTTTATTATTAAAAAAAAGAAAGGTAAATGGATAAATTATCTGTGAAATATGCATATTTTACGTCAAAGGGTAGGTACATAAAAATTATTGAGAAATATATACGCGGAGTATGTTTTCTTCTCCTTATCTATTAATAATTTTTTTTTATAAGTACCTATATGTATATTATAGAATTCAGCACGTCGATTCTCAATTTAATTGCGGATTTTACTATTTGGAAAAATGAACTAAGCTAATATCCCAAAAAATAAATGATTTTGTTGGGAACACTTCCCACAACTTCAAAAAGTCGCCAACTGAGTTCGTCAAGGCATGTTTAAATAGTCTATTTCAGGATGCCCAATATTAAAATCATTCCAAAAAGCACAGAATACATTTGCATAATTATGTATATTCTATTTTTGAACAAGCTCAACATTATTATTACAAGTACTTACTACTCGTAGCGCAGACCCGTGTAAAATCACGTGTTATTATAATTGTGGAATTTGTGAAGCTGAAAATATTATCTTTCGAACGAACACCGTTAGTAAACTTGTGGAAAATGATATCTTTCGAAAATTTAAGCAAAAGATTTCAAAATATAAATATCAAATAATTAATTAAACTAAAATAATTTTAATAAACACAATTAAATAACTTTGTTTCAATTCCACTTTATTATTTTTTAATCCAACCGGTTTCGGTTCGTATTGAACCTTCCTCAGGGGTGAATAAAAATATATTGAACATAATACAGAAAAACATGGTATTTATAAGTAAAATTAGAAGAGGGAGACAGAATATCAACTTAGGTGGGGGCGATGAGGGAGGTGTCTAAGAGGGAGGGGTGAACGTGGGTGGGGGTAATGGAAATATTTAAAAAATCGGGGTGTTAGACAAATCTAATTGTTTATTAAGTAAATTGGTTTTATTTATTTTTAATGACTTTTTTTATTTCAAGGGCTTCAAGATTATTAAGGCGTAGACCTATCCCATTTCTATGCAATACATCTATCCCGGAAGCTTTATTAAATGAGTGATTTTTATCTATTAGGTGGGAGGCGAATTCTGAAAAACCTACACTGTTTAGACATCTTAAGTGTTCGACCACTCTTGTTTGAATGTTTCTAGCCGTTTTACCGATGTAAAAGGCCGAACAGTCATTACATTTAAGTTTATATATGCCAGAATGGCTTAAGTTATTTTCTTTATCTTTAGAGTTTATTAAAAGTTTACCTAGGTTGTTATTAGTATAAAACGCAGCTTTAATTTCTGTAGGGAATTTAGAAACACATGAAGATGAAAAGTTATTTATGAATAAAATTCTACGCCAACCGTGGTTTTTATTATCTCTGATGTTGTGTGTATTATTATAAAGGAATTTATTAGTAGATATGAGATTAAGTTTTTTTGTAAGGATTTTATCGATTAAGCTATGGGGATATCCATTATTTATTGCAATAGATTTGATTTTAGCGAGTTCTTCAGTAAAATTGACGTTAGATAAAGGAATATTGACAAGTCTGTGAATCATAGAATGGAATGCGGAGTGTTTATGGGAGATGGGGTGATTAGAAGTACTGTGAATTACGGTATCAGTGAAGGTAGGTTTTCTATAAATATTGAATTCAAATTTGTTATTAACAATGGATAGGGATAGATCTAAGAAATTTAAACAACAATTTTTTCCTATTTCTAAAGTGAACTGAATTTTTTTATGGAATGAATTTAGGAGGGACAGGAAGGAGTTAAGTTGACGGTCAGTACCTTTCCAAATACATATTATATCGTCAACATAGCGTTTCCAGAAAAACACATTTTTAAGAAGGGGCGAGTTACAATTAAAAATATTTTTTTCCAAGTGATCCATAAACACATCAGCGATAAGGGGACTCGTAGGGAGACCCATGGGGAGACCTTCATTTTGTTGATATATAATATCATTAAATTTAAAATAATTTTGATTCAGACAGATGTTAAACATACGGGCCAGATCATCCGAGAGATCTTTTGGTAAGTTAGAATTGGTTAATAGATTAGACATAATATTTTTACATTCATTTACAGGGACATTTGGGAATAAATTGACAACGTCGAAGGACACTAATTTGCAGTTATTTGGTAAAGTTAAATCTTTTAAGTGGGTGACTAATTCATATGAATTTTATGTGAAATTCCTTACGAAAAACCCAAAAATTCCAAGATTATATGGATTCTTGAAAATCCATAAACCCGATGCCCCAATTAGGCCCGTCGTATCATGTTGTAATTCCCCGAATTACAAACTAGCCTCCTTTGTGACTAGCCTATTTAATAGTTCTAATGTATTTTCCCCTGTATACACCATTAAAAATTCATATGAATTAGTCACCCACTTAAATGATTTAACTTTACCAAATAACTGCAAATTAGTGTCCTTCGACGTTGTCAATTTATTCCCAAATGTCCCTGTAAATGAATGTAAAAATATTATGTCTAATCTATTAACCAATTCTAACTTACCAAAAGATCTCTCAGATGATCTGGCCCGTATGTTTAACATCTGTCTGAATCAAAATTATTTTTAATTTAATGATATTATATATCAACAAAATGAAGGTCTCCCCATGGGTCTCCCTACGAGTCCCCTTATCGCTGATGTGTTTATGGATCACTTGGAAAAAAATATTTTTAATTGTAACTCGCCCCTTCTTAAAAATGTGTTTTTCTGGAAACGCTATGTTGACGATATAATATGTATTTGGAAAGGTACTGACCGTCAACTTAACTCCTTCCTGTCCCTCCTAAATTCATTCCATAAAAAAATTCAGTTCACTTTAGAAATAGGAAAAAATTGTTGTTTAAATTTCTTAGATCTATCCCTATCCATTGTTAATAACAAATTTGAATTCAATATTTATAGAAAACCTACCTTCACTGATACCGTAATTCACAGTACTTCTAATCACCCCATCTCCCATAAACACTCCGCATTCCATTCTATGATTCACAGACTTGTCAATATTCCTTTATCTAACGTCAATTTTACTGAAGAACTCGCTAAAATCAAATCTATTGCAATAAATAATGGATATCCCCATAGCTTAATCGATAAAATCCTTACAAAAAAACTTAATCTCATATCTACTAATAAATTCCTTTATAATAATACACACAACATCAGAGATAATAAAAACCACGGTTGGCGTAGAATTTTATTCATAAATAACTTTTCATCTTCATGTGTTTCTAAATTCCCTACAGAAATTAAAGCTGCGTTTTATACTAATAACAACCTAGGTAAACTTTTAATAAACTCTAAAGATAAAGAAAATAACTTAAGCCATTCTGGCATATATAAACTTAAATGTAATGACTGTTCGGCCTTTTACATCGGTAAAACGGCTAGAAACATTCAAACAAGAGTGGTCGAACACTTAAGATGTCTAAACAGTGTAGGTTTTTCAGAATTCGCCTCCCACCTAATAGATAAAAATCACTCATTTAATAAAGCTTCCGGGATAGATGTATTGCATAGAAATGGGATAGGTCTACGCCTTAATAATCTTGAAGCCCTTGAAATAAAAAAGTCATTAAAAATAAATAAAACCAATTTACTTAATAAACAATTAGATTTGTCTAACACCCCGATTTTTAAAATATTTCCATTACCCCCACCCACGTTCACCCCTCCCTCTTAGACACCTCCCTCATCGCCCCCACCTAAGTTGATATTCTGTCTCCCTCTTCTAATTTTACTTATAAATACCATGTTTTTCTGTATTATGTTCAATATATTTTTATTCACCCCTGAGGAAGGTTCAGTACGAACCGAAACCGGTTGGATTAAAAAATAATAAAGTGGAATTGAAACAAAGTTATTTAATTGTGTTTATTATAATTATGTATTCCCACAAAGTGTTTGCTACATATCAAGATTTAAAATAATTTTGTTATCTTCTTTATCATTTGACTGAATTATTTTTATAATCAATTCCAATATTTGGAGAATATTTCACATCGCGCACACAATCGAAGTTAGCACGTTTGATAACATTACATTGATTTTTTCTTTTATATATTCAATAACTAGCTGGTTCCGGAATGCGTTGCTATGCCATTTAATAAATAAATTGTTTCTCCCTGCGTGTCCTTTCCCATTCGTCCCGTTCCGCTTCCGCCTCCCCTTTTTTTCTCCCGTTCCCACTCCGTCACCTCCGCCTTCCCTCTCCCCACTCCACTCCCCCCCCTCCCTTCCCCCGTCCCGCGAACCCCCCTCCCGAGTTCTCCTCTCCCTCACACGTCCCCTTCCCCTCCCGCGTTCCCCTTCCACCTTCCCCGCCTTCCCTCTTCCCTTTTCCGCTCCCTCGTCCCGCCAACCCTCCTCCCGCGTTTCATATATTCAATCCCAGTACATTCAGTTTTTAAACAGCCCGCGTGCAACCTTTTACAATTTTTATTCAATTTTTCATAATTAAATTTGGTACCTAACAAAGGTACCCATTTAAGATATCTAAAATTCTTGATTCGATTCAAACTATTAGAGGAGTACCTACTTTAAATAAATTTATCAACTTAAAGACTTTCAAAAATAGAATCCTGATTTAACAATCATTGTTTTGCAAAATGTCATTCTCAAACACGCGGACTGTCAAACGTACGATAGTCGTTAGGTTTTTTGAAATTATCCAATTTTCTTAATTTTTCTCTTCGTAAGAACCATCCTCGTACTTCAAGGAATATTCTAAAAAAAGAATTAGCGAAATCGGTTCAGCTGCTCTCGAGATTTGCGCTTAGCAACACATTTAGCGATTCATTTTTATATATAAGATTAGTTATTATTGCGCGTGACAGCTGTTTCGCCTTCTTACGTCATTATCAAACTGTGGTTATTCCACCTACAGACGATGTATTTCTATATTTCTAGAAAGGTATTTACGATGATTTTTTTTTGCTTTTATTTTTATTACCTACGCCCTTACTAATGTCTCAATTTCTGAGTAAAATGACTGAAAGTATTTATGATTATTATCCTTTTAAAGTTTCCCCAATTACCGTATGGTTTAAATTTGACCGAAGGTCGTTATTCTAGTCATTATGTGAGTTATTCTAGTCATTATGTGAGTTATTCTAGTCATTATGTGAGTTATTCTAGTCATTATGTGAGTTATTCTAGTCATTATGTGAGTTATTCCCAAATGATGACTTACGGGTTTATTATCCAAGTTTATGAAATTGGCTTAAACATATCTAAGAGCGGCGAGCGAATTATATTTTGAATAAAAACATAGAAGATACTTGTTAATAAATAAACTGTTTTAAAAAAATTGTATAATAGTAAATAAAATACATTGAATGACGTAGATTCGTTTTTAGTTAAGGCAGATTACCTGTTCTAAAGCTCAATTCTCTAGTTATGCGGTGTGCATTATTATGTAATTTAGGTTTTACTTCAAACTTAATTAAAATTAATTTTTAGTTCTGATATTGATTTATAATTTCTGCGAATGCCAAATAATTGCAAAAAGCACCTATTTACTTTTTATTTCTAGACGGATACAAAATAATTACTTTCTCCATATTGTTTCATGCTTGATGAGCCCACCAACAATGTTGCAAATATTTTAATTTTTAAATAAATGAAGACAATGTAAGCGAAACTCAATCGAAAATCTGGAAACAGAAAAATCAGAAAAACATATTGACACCTCTGGGACTCGAACCCAGGACCTCTTGCTTTCCGGGCAATGGGGTCTTCATTTATTTAAATATTACAATTTGAGGTTTTACTCATAAAGTTAAAAATTAAAAATAAAAAATTTTAATTTTTATTTTTCACACCGCATTTCATTAGTTTTGTAGCTTTGCATAATTCTCGCTATTCTGTTTGCTTCTTTTGGCTCACACCGGTAAAACTTTACAATACAACATCTTACGGCATCTTTTCTTCCTCGGCGTATTTGGTTTTTAACAATAGCAATTAGGTTTACCACAATCAGGCCGCCTGTAATTATGGCCTCTTTGCTGACCATGCACCGACAAACGGCCGGAACAATCAAACCGTACAATCAAGATTTTAACAGTTGACGACCACGAAGAAAGATGACAGAAAGCCCCGCTACTAAGATCATTCAGAACACTTGCTACTCTCAGCTTACCGTAATGATATTTTTTCAAAATTTATGTCATTAAGTAACTTTTTCAGAAATTTTTACATCGATTCAATAAACAACTGAATTTTGGCAAAAGCCGTTTGATGAAACCACCTATAAAATTAAGAAGATTTTTGAAGTGAAAACTGCTTTAGCACCGTTGTGATTTCAAACTCGATGAAACGAAAAATAGCCACACTATAAAGAGACATACACATACATCTATAGGATTTAACCTGCGAGAGAATGAGATAGTATAATCGGTCTCCTCTTGTGGTGCTTCGTAGCCTATCGGTCTCCTGTTTGTGCGGTGTTTCGTAGCCTCCCCATTCTTGTCTACTACAGTTTTTCGAAGGTTTCACTTCTACCACGTGTGAATTGTACACACACTGTTTTTTTTACATTAGCTTCACACAGCAACCCCTAAGGAAAATAATTACCCTCAGAGCCTATGTCATCTTTGGGGATGCTGTGTGGAGGGTATTTTTAAGGAAAGGAAGGAGAGAAATCTCTGAGAAGGAAACAGGTATGAGGGATGGGTGAGAAACTGGGGGTCAGTGTGTCCAGAAGTGTCGGACGTATGAATCCATCCCTCCACTGCGATGCAAGGTGATGTTCGAGAGATTCCTGCTGGAGAGATCAAAAGGCCTCCCTCAACCATTCTCTCCCCAAACGGCCTTCCACGCAGTTGATGGGCAGACGCATCCGCCGCCAAGACGTAGACAAACCTCACCCGGGACAAATGAACCCGGGCACCCCAAATGTAGCGAACCACTTGGGGAGACCTGTGGCAGAGGTGTTGGTTATCCAATAAATGGTTTGCCGGGTCGGCGACACTCATATCCGCCTCCCAAATTGACGAAGTCAAATTTCATGTTGTGCTTTTGAGAATATTATTAATTTGTCTAATTTATGTCTAATCCATCGTTTTATCTATTAGGGGCTTCGACCAAGTATATCTGGTCGATGATTAGGGGCCATCCATAAATTGCGTCACACGAATTTCATGATTTTGTCAACACTTCTCTACTCCTCCCCCCTTAAGGTGTGACGTAATTTATGGATGGCCCTTTATGTTTCTCGAGACGTCAGAGTTGTTGTCAGGACGTTGCATTACGTTGCTCTATTTTTTCTCACATTTTCTCTCTAGGGACTTGAGTGATTTGAAATATAACCCCGGCTGATAGCTATGAGAACAGCTCACAATATCAGACGGACTTTTATCAGACCGTTAACCTTCTAAGCCCCTCACTCAGTGTACACTCCCGTCAAATCAATCTTCGTTGGCACAAACAATACTCTGGCATTAGTGCATCAAGAACTTTATTCCTGTTTGATATTCTATCCGCAATATAATACGTACTTGCCTGCCCTCAATGACAGCTATCTTGAGAGTTGATTAATAAAGCATATGATATTACATCGGGCATTTAATGTTCCCGTCCGGTTTCATGTCCATTTTGAAATTGCTGACATAGCTGATGGATGCTGCTATACGTAAGTTGTTTGTCTTTCTAGTTCGCTCTGAAATTATTTGATGCTGTTGATATGTAAGCTTTGTCTTCTTTAAGTTAATTTTGAAATTGATAGGTAGTATTTAGCTTTGCGATGCTGCTATGTAAATTAATGTGTTAGTTTAGTTTAGTCTCTGGTACCTACATTTTGATATAACTGGTGGATGGTGGTACTATGTGTAGCTTGTAGGTAGCGCATTTTGAAATAATTTTGATTTGATGATGGATGCCATTTTGCGTGTAAGTTTTGTATTCTTTATAGTTCATTTTTATAGCTGTCTTTTATAGCTTTTAAATAACGCTATGTAACGGTTCGGCCTAGTTTCTAACTAATTTTTAAATAACATAGCTGTTGGATGTTGATCTACGTGAATTGTATCATAATGTGTATTAAGTGTGTAATTCATTTTTAAATTATTATTTAACATTTTTTGTTTAATACCATTTGATGTTTAAGTCTCTTATCGTCCACTTAATTTTATCATTGATATGTTTGATAATCTCAATCCGCACAATTTTCAATGCTTCTGGATGATAAATCTTCATTGATAAATCTTTATTTACATGTGGTTTTTTAAATAGTTGCATAGTTGCCAGTATCCTAATAAAATCATTATACATATATTATTAATATTCAAATATAATCAAATATGCAGGGTACTGCTTGCTAACAACATTAATTATATAATCATGTACCTACTGTATTTACATTTTATTATCTCCATGTGTAATCTAATATTACGAATGCACTCTTCTTATGGACATTTATCAAATAATAAAAACAATATGTAAATATTTAATATAACAACAATACGTATGTGCATGTATGTGTACATATATGCATATCTTTTTATCTTATTATACACATACATATCTTTGTTGATACATATCTTTTTAATAAATATAATTTGTTATTTACCCGCCTCGGAACATACTCTGTCTAGTGAGGTGGGTAAAACAAAGCTATGTACATAAATGAAAATAAAATAAACGCCCGGGTTGCCGGCACTGTAAATTGAAATTGATTTAATATTTATTAAAAAAAAATCCTTTTTATAGTACGAGTCAATCACATATTTCAAGTTTAAATTTGTTAACGTTTTCTTCTATTTTTATTTCCTCTGGTGTTTCGTGAAATATCTTCTTGCTCCTTCCATAAAGGACTTTTGACTTTGGTTTTTTTTCTGAAGGGGAGTCTTATATCACTACTTTTTATTTTCTCATGCATTAGAAATTCAGTTGAAGCAAGGCTATTAATTATTTTGTCTATTAAAAATAAAGTATTTAAGTAATATATTTAACTTCTTCAAAATTTCCTTGATTTTTGTGTATCTATTTTTCTTCAGTATAATCCTCATAGCACTGTTTTGTAGTATTCTCATTGTTTCATGAATTAATTTTGTTCTATTTATATTCAACTTAAGTTTATTTTTCTTCATTTATGGGAACTATATATTCCTAAAATCATCAATTCTTAACATTTTCATCGGCACTTATTAGAAAGTTCATAGAACCAAAGCACACCCCGATACCCATGTTCAGAGATCGTACTTTCCGAGTAACGGGGTTTAATGTTTAGAATGAACTATCTAAACATTTAATAAGGTTTTGGTTGCTGCTATGTTATATTTCGTGTTTACTTTCTTGTTAATTTTCCAACTACAAACTTAATGTTGTTTTATTAAGTTCTGAACTTAGATCTGGTTTCTTGTAAGTTGTTAGATGGGGGATTAGCACACAGTTAGAAGTACGAGCTGACAGATATGATGTGGTTGGGAAACCCAACAGCAACATATAGTGTGAACAGTTTCATATTTTGAATGGCTGAAAATATAAATCTACAAGCAAAAATAATATTTTCTCTGCAGCATTATCAAATGCTCAATCTGTGACGACGATAATGTACAAAAAATTGTCCTACAGTTAGGGTTGCCGTACGTCCGTAATTTTCCGGACAAGTCCGGAAATATAAGTCTTTGTCCGGAACGCGGGGAGAATCCTAAACAGTCTGGAATTTCTACAACTAAGTGGAGATTGATATAAAAAATTAAATAAACCAAATTATTTTCATTACAAATCAAAGTAAAAACATCACTTCTGATATTTAATGCTCCCAGAAATATTGTTCAACACTTCCAATTCTTTAATAATAGTTTTGTAGAACATTTCGCAAGTCATATTTTTTAAATTATACTGTGAAGAGAATCGACTTGACAGACTCTACAGAAAGCCTATTCCTTTATTTTGACCATCGGGTTCGCATTAAGGAAAAGACCCTTTCAACGTTGGCATTTTGTGCCTGCATCGTAAATATATAAGAGCATAATGTTAATTATGTAACATTCGAAAGTCCGGAATTTTTATCAAATGTCAGAAATTTTCTCTGGGATTTTGATTTTTTGATCTGGGAACCCTACGTACAGTAAATCATAAAAATGTAAAAGCTATCCCTGATAATTTAGATTTATTAGATTTTCTTCCAACAACAATCTTTATTTCATTCTTGTAAGCGACCAAGCATGTTTTTATTACATTCAAGATGCTATTCTGTACCTTTTCATAAATGTTAGGGTAAAGATATTTACTATATTATACTCGAGAAAAGTGACTTTTGAAAATGTCGTCAGATAAAGAGTCGAATATTTATTTTTCAAGTGAAAACTTCCTTAGCACCGATGTGATTTGAAACTCGATGAAATGAAAAATAGCGACACTAAAAAGAAACAAACACAATCTATAACAATCTATAGAATTTAACGTGAAAACATCTTTAGCACCATTGGGATTTGAAATTGGTTAACCGAAAAAGCGACACTAAAAAGAGAAAAACACATGCATCTATAGTATTTTGCCTGCGAGAGAAAAAGATAGAATAATCGGTCTCCTCTTTGTGCGGTGTTTCGTAGCCTCACAATTCTTGTTTACTTTTTTCTAAAGGTTTCACTTCTACCGCGTGTGAACTGCACATTTGTAATTTTTTTATGTGAACACCTCACATAAGTCTCAACTGCCCTCGTCTGGTGCCAGTGAGACTGTAGCATTGGAATATAGGTCGTGGGGAGTGGAAGGGATAAGAAGGTGGCGAAGTACCTGGTTGTTCAGAACAGGTCACCGAATACGGCTAAATCCATTTCAAGAAACGTTTCAATTCTGAATGATGGGGTCTTACACCATACGGAGAGTATATTTCACTCTGAAACTTGCCGCAAATATGCTATATATTATTTTTAATGAAAAAAATTATACAAATTAATTAAATATAACTTATTTACACACGTTGGGATTTGAACCCGCGTCTTCCTGATTGCCCCCTCCTTCAGGGAGGCCGTGGTCAAGGGGCAATTTGATTACGATCTACCTTCCGCTCGAAGTTTTATTGAAATGCAACATTATAGGTTCAGAATACTTACCAGAAAAATCTTCCAAATTCCATACCAGATAAGAGTATAATCATTTCGGAATGTTGCAACATTTTTCGGTACATCCTCCGCATTGACTCTTCAATGTAGGCGATTATTTATACCGCTCAGCCGTCTGGTTTGGTTTACAGTTTAAATAACGGTTATGGCTATCGTAATCAGTAATGAGTGAGTAATGGCTCTCGGTAATATATTACATAGTGCTTTTTACTGAGCTGACCTTATGATGATTATTGGCAAGGTTGTTAGTCCATAATCTGCTGGTAGTATGCTCAAATGAAATACTGCGTGGTTGTAAAATGTCAGGTTGGAATCCATCAAAATCCCGGTTTGCGATTATGAATTTTGTATCGAATTAAAAAAAAATAATAATTCAATTCTTGATCGTTAGATCATTCATTCATTCCTTCTTTCATTTTTTCGCTTAAATTTTCGCATAATTTAACAACTCTGTATTTGGATTTTTTTTTGTGTGAAACCGAACGAAAGTTACACTACTCGTAGCTAGTGAGTTTAATTTACAACATCTTCAAAATTGTAAAATGTCATTCAATTTGATTTTTTTGAAAAAATTTTTTAGCTGCGTTGCGATTTGAAACTCGATGAAACGAAAAAAATGATACTGAAAAGAGACAAACACATCTATAGGATTTAGCCTAAGAGAGACTGAGATAGAATAATCGGCCTCCTCTTTGTGCGGTGCTTCGTTGCTTCCCCGCTCTTGTCAATATTAGTTTTCTGAAGGTTTCACTTCTACCGCGTGTGAACTGCACACAATTTTTTTTTAAATAATTAATTTTACATGTACGCCTCATATTATCATATTTGGCGTTGCTGTGAGGAGGGTCTTTTAGAAAATTAGCGAGTGTTCCAGGGTGTAGATGGGAGGAAATACAAAATTCGACCGATACTGCCAGGTTTTTTTTTTTATATGTGAATACCTCACAAGAGTGTCAAAACCGCTCCCGTCTGGAGCCAATGAGACTATGGCATCCCCAATCGGGTATGATGTGAGGCTGAAGGTAAGTGGGGGAGAAGGAGGTGAGGAAGAGGAAGGTGGGGAAGTACCTGGCTACTCATATCTAGTCACCAAACACGGCTAAAACTATTTCAAGCAATGTTTTAATTCGGAATTGTGTTCTTACACCAGGGCGACACTGAGCCACCGAGCATAAGAGTAACCGTTGCCCATTTACATGCAGAAAATGTCAAGTCTATGCAAGTATAGTTTGAATAACAAAATTTATAATCACATTAATTTAATGTGCAATTTAATAGAGGTTTAAGATATTATCTGTTGTATTTGCATTACTGTATACTTCCCTCGCTTCCGTGCAGAAACGGGCGGTCCGTTTGATAGATTCTCCCATCTTAACAAACGGATTGCACTTATTAGAGCACAGGCGGCGGGTGGGAATGCTATCCTTGTTCTACCGGTATTTCAATGGAAGACGCTCCGAGGAACTAGCGTCATAGATCCCCCCGGCACCGGTGCATTAGTCGGTAACATGCCACCCACGCGCCCTCCAACGTATGTACATGATTGACATTTGTCACACACGAGAACGGGTCGCTTCTTTGACTCGTTCTTGAGCTCAACAGATCGTGGAACGATTTGCCGTCCTCTGTGGTACTTATTTCCTACAGCCTGGTTCTCTTCCAGACCCACAGCATCTCGGATGATATAGGCCCTGAGGGAAATTATTTTCCGCAGAGCTTCCTGTGTGGAGCTAATGTAAAAAAACACTTGATGATTAATTATGCGCACGGTTGTTAGATGCAGCTTTTATTTTAAATGGTTAATTTTGCATTGAACTATTTTCATCCAATTGCATTATTTGTGTATAATACAAGCATGCACTTACTTGAAACCGTTCAAGTGACATTGGTCAGTTTACTAAATAAATTACTTTTTTGCACTCCCTTTTTGATGTTGTTTGCCTAACAGAACATGACATTATATATAATGCATCGGTTCTCGTTCAGTGGTTCTCATTATCCGTTGTCAATTCACGCAATCCCATATCCTCCGTCAGCTCCATTCATAATGGATTCATTATTCTTGTTCGATTGCTGTTCTGGTCAGTTCAATTACACGGCTTAGATATTGTTGTCTACTTCCATTCACCTCTTTGCTTATTCATCTCTAATGCATCTAATTCCTTCAGTAATGCAACAGATAAAAGTTGTGGAGGCACTGATGCTCATTAATCTATGCATTCCAACTGGAGCAGATCAAGTAGCGATAGAATAAGCAAGGAAGGAATACAATTTGCATAAATAGCTTATCTGATAGAAACAGACAGCAAATAGAGACAGTAAGTTCAAAAGGCGGCGGTGAAGGACTTCGTATGTCGTGATTAAAGACAGCAAATGATTTATGCTACCAAGAGCAAATCCAGTAAATATGAACTTTCTGGAGGTCTAGAAAGGACGATCGATGAACCCTTAAAAGGTATTTCGACCATTGATTGATAATTTTTTGCGCAGCCTCCATAGCATCAGATAAGTTTCGATTAACTGCGTTATTGGCTAACTGGCTTATATAATAAACGGATTGAACTAACGAAGCTCTAAGAATTGAAAGAAGTCCCCTAGATAAATAATGCATCTAAGATGCAATTTTTTTTTCTCTCGATCTGTGAGGAACCGTTCTAAATAAGACTAAAGACCTCATTTACTAATTGGCTCACGTTTAGTGTCAAAAAGTAAATGCGGACTCCCAATGCATATTTAGGTTAGTATTTCAATTCAATGTTGGCAATTTATTAATATTTCTACGTAATTGATGATCGTTTCACGTAAATTCGTTGACATATCCGCCAGTGTTGCCAGAGTACATATTATATCGATTTCTTATTTATTTCCTGTCAACATTGAAACCGTGCTCGGTGTGTCGATATAAAATCGTGGAAAATTTCACCTATCGATCCGATATTGCAAAGTTCGATTTATCTGTGCTTGACCCCCTGAACAAGTAAAAGATCGTAAATACGAATATTCTTCTTGTAGTAAAGTCAAAGACAGCAAAACAATGCATTTTTCTTCTGTTATTATTTCTTTCCATGAGAATTTTTTACTAGTTATTTACTGCTTTTTTCAAAATCTTCAACATTCGGTTCTTCTTCTCTATGGACTCCTCTAATGTATTTTGCGCCAATGCTTTTGGATAGATGATGAATATCATTAGCTCAACAGATGCTACGAATCATCTCCACAGTGACCTGTATTGTATAAACCAATACACAATACACTGACTGATTCTATTTTTGTAACATTTTAGCGATCCCTATGCGTGTTTCTCAATGATTTTTGCGTTATCTATCGACTCTCCATAAGTACTAGAATGCATCTGTTTGTATGTCTATACCAAAATATATTGTTGATTTCGTTAAGTTTCCGCTCAAGAATCCAGTGGGATATACTTTAAAATATCCCACTGGATATACTTAAAAATTCTGTTTAATTTCCCCTCATTTCAAAACCATCTGTAATTTCGCGTAACTCACAGATAATGTAAGAGATTTTAGATGAATAAATTTCTACAGACTTGCTTTTTAGTTTTTACTACCATATCCAAACTAAGATGAAGTGCAGACAATGTAGTCAGAATTAAATCAAATCGATTTTCAATTTGGCGTTGTTTAGCAATGTGTACAAGTCTATACAATATACAAGGTGTATCAGAAAGTAGGTACCTCAAAATATATAAATCCCACGTACGTATTTAACACGTAGCCACTGGGTGGTATTCCAGCAGCACGGTAACATACGCGGCAGAACGTGTATTATGTGATCTGTTGCGACGTGTGGTAGTCTGACCAGTGGTGAAGTATTTTTTGTTTTTAATTCTAAAAAAAATATCATCGGACAGCGAAATAAAATTCAAAATGCGCTTGGAAATCGCTTGTTAAAATCCTTCGGGTACGTGCTATTTTTTTTTTACGCAGTAGGCCCCGAGGAAAATAATTTCCCTCGTGGCCTATGTCATCTTTGAAGATGCTTTGTGGAGGTTCTTTTTTATGAGAGAAAGGTGTGAACATGGGTCTTGAAGATACCCATGATGTAGGAGGGAGGAAATATATAGGCTGGCAAATTGTTCCACAGCAGAGATGTTGAACTCCAAGTCGTAGAAACGACCCGTTCTCTTGTGTCAAATGTAAACCGTGTCCATGTGTATGTTGGGCACGACTTTGGCATGTCTTCCATTGAAATACCGGTAGAATAAGGACAGCATTCTGTGCTCTAAAGATTGCATACCGGTTGTAAAGATCGAAGAATCTATCAAACGGACCGCCCGTTTCTGCACAGAGTCGAGGGTTTTTTTGGATGTGGGTGATTTCAGATGTGGGGCGCACTTGCGATTTGTATAGAGTTAGCAGTTGTGTACTATTAAAGTATCCTGTTTAATGACTGGATAAACCTTATATTGATGGATAATATATATTTTTTGTTTATCTTTCACTGTGCATATTCCTTTGACTTGTGTTTATCTCGGGTATGAAAACAGCAGTGCACGGTCGGTTGTAGTTCACTACACTTTGTTCAATGCGGAGGTATTCTTTGCAAACTAAACGTTTAGTTTTATGAACCCATAAATTTCATGCGGCGTTTTAATATTTCCTTTGCTGTGCCTGTACTCCATACTGTCTGCATAAGTTCCTACTGGTCTTCCTATTGAAATCTGTACGTCACACTCATAACAGTTTTATGGTGGAAACCAGACTTAGGTTTTTATTATTGTGTATTGCGAACTGTTTGTACGTTGGTGAAAGCAAAACTAAAATTTCCACAGATTTGATTTCGGTAAAAACTACATTGCTACTCTACTGACGTATTTTAAATGTAAATGATCAATTTATTTTAACAAATTAACGATGACTGCATTCGGTTTTTGTGCTTTTCCAACAGACGCTACTATTTCTTGCATTAGTTAACCCCTCAGGCTAATTCGTTAGCTTTTGGGAACAGATATCATAGGTCTCATAGAGATCGTTGTATCTCTCTTATGGTGGTGGCGAGTTATATGATCTATACGGTGTTGGAAAGAAAAAATACCACGCTTTATATTCATTTAATGTAATCACAGAATATGTAAAATTTTCAATATTTTAAGTAACCCCCGACACAAAAAAGAGCTGATGACTTTGAAACGCCTGAACAGATTTTGATGAATTTTAGCTAAGAACCATCTCGATCACGTCAGCTTTCCAACATAAAAAAACCGCATCATAATCGGTCCGACGATGCCACAGACAGACACACAGTCAAACTTAAAACACCCCTCTTTTTGCATCGGGGGTTAAAAATTAAAATGTGCACCTCTATAAACCAAAGTTTACGACCGCAGTTTGAGAAAAAATTATGAAATATGTGAATTTTTCAGTAATTATTTTTGCATGAAACGTCAAAAAAGTGAGGTAACAATAACGTTTATAATATTTGTATAATAATTTTTTTTGGTTTTTATCGTCATCAGTGATTTTAGTTAGTAAAAAACATTTTTATAACTTTTTTGTACGCTTTCAAAATTTAAACTTTTGCCAAATGGTCATTTCTAATAACAAAATATGAAAGCATATTTCATCATATTTCGAAAACTATTTTTTGGTTTTCGGATATATACAGAAATATTCCATTTATTTGATTTTTATTAATAAATTTTCTGACCTTTTGGCAGAATATGCCCGAAGACTGATGGGTTAAGTATGTGTAGTACCTACTTACAATTTTATGTGCCCACTTTTCTAACGACTGACGTAACATTGTTTAGCAAAAGAATAGTCATTATTACTGTATTTATTACGTGCGAGTTAATTCTGGTCATTCAAATGATACTTAAAAAGTTTACAGTTTTTAAACATTTGTTATATTTTGAAACATTGAGGTTTTGAAACAACTTTTGTCCTGGGAATATGTCACAAGACTGTGTTCGTTCGACTTGTACATTTCTACGATTGCATTTTGCTTTATATGCATATATGTCCTTCGCCCAGCCTTACACGGTTCCACTCTCAGTCACACACATAAAAAAATATGATTTACGAAAAATTTCAAATATATTGTAAAAATTTGGATCAAAAGTAATGCAACGGCCTTTATCTGTGCATTCAACGAAATTCGAAGTTATTAATTTAACCAAACCATTTAGAGAACATTTTTTATTATATGTTTATATGTATTAATACTTATCACAATTACTGTTTCAACAAAGGCGAGGCGGTTATGAGAAACCCAAACTTAAAGCTATGTATTTCTATTATCTACATAGGTATTATTTTCTATTGTTAATTTTTTGTATCTTATTTGTAATGCACTATACACTATACTTAACAGCATTTTTTTAAATATGCAATTCACCCTAAAAAGAGTGCTTTGTGTCATGCATTTTTATTTATGGTTGCTATTTTTTTATAATGAAGATATTAATTATTATATACTACGTGGCTAACGAAACACAACACCATTACCCAACCTTTATAAAATCCACACCACCCGCTTGCCAGCTGCCCGCTGCCTGAATTGAATATTTGAATTACTCGGCTTTGTTCTACTATAATAAGCATGTATTATACAGAGTGGCCACAGACCTTGAAAACCTGGAATTATCAGGGAATTTTACCGAACCTGGAATTATCAGGGAAATGTCAGGGAATTTCAATTTTTTTTAGAATATCAGGGAATTCCAAAAATAAAACTAAATTCGTTATTTTGCGATTTTTGAAATCCCAAAGTTATTTTATTATTGATAAATGAAACAATTTAACTTTGTTTGAACCACTTATATAATGAGCAAATCCGATCGGTTTCGGAACGACCGTTCCTTCTTAGCGTATACTAAATTGACATTTTCGAAATATGGATGGAAACAATGTTTTATTATGGTAGGGGTGGAGCCGTTGCTAGGTATTAATGTAGAGTGGGTTTAATTTTTCTTTTATTTTTTTTCTTTCTTTTTTTGAGTTTGTTTTATTGCGGTATTTTAAATAGGTACATAGTTATCTATTTCCTAATAAAATCCTTATGTATACATACACTTAAAATAACACCTCAAAAATCCATCACATATCTTCGCAATTTAATTTTAAATGCCTTTATGCTCTCTTCAAATTTTATTTTTTCTGGTATTTCTCCAAATATCTTCAATGCTCCGTACATCAATGACTTTTGACTCTTGTGTTTTTTTCCTGAAGGGGACTCTTAGTTACTTTCTTTTCCTCGTCTCATGTTGTTGCTTTGTAATTTTTCTTAGGAATTCAATAGACGTATGGCCATTGATTATTTTGTAGATTAACAATATAGTATTTAAAATAATTTGTTTAAATGACAAGATATTTAACTCCTTCAACATTTTCTTGACTGAAGTGTACCTATTTTTCTTCAATATAGTTCTCATAGCTCTGTTTTGTAGAATTGTCATTTGTTTCATTAATCCGTCGTTGGCTAAAAATAGACTGCTGCTACAGTAATTTATGTGTGGTACAATGATTGCGTTGCACACATTTTTACTGGAGACTTTGTCCAGGAATCTTCTTATTCTTCCCACAGCGATTTTTTTTTTGGCAATCTTTTTAATAATTGGTTTTGTATTTTGAGCGAGAGTTATTTTTGAGCTAATTATTACTCCCACATATATAATTTCAAATACTTCTTTCAAAACTTCACCGTCTATCAATATGTTTTTTTTTGTTTGCGTTACTCGTTTTCCAATGTTCATAGATTTAGTTTTGTTTACATTCAATTTTAGTTTATTTTTCTTCAGCCATATTTATATATTATGTAGGTCTTCATTTTAATGATTCATTATGAGTTCATAATATATATCAATGCGTCGTCTGCCATACTTTTACCATATATTTTTACCATATCATTAATGTACATTATAAAAAGAATAGGTCCGAGAACAGACCCTTGTGGTACTCCCAATGTAGTCTTCATTGGTTCGGAGATTGTCTCACCCACTTTTGTGGTTTGATATCTATTAGTTAAATAATTCTTGAACCGTTTCAATGACTTTCCTTTTATTCCATTTTTAGATAGTTTTTTTAATGATTATATCTCTTTCTATCGTTTCAAAAGCTTGAAAAAAGTCTTCAGGCGAATTATCATAAATTTGTAACAAGTGTATTTTGTTTTTAATAGATTATTGTGATGCAAAGAAATAATAAATGCTATAGATGACGGAATTCCCTTTATTTTTTATCTAACGAACGATATCCCCTTATATAAAATTAAACGTATCAGGGAAAAATGTAGAAACTGCCCTGGAATACCTGGAATTATCAGGGAATTTTGAAATCCGTTTTTTGTGGCCACCCTGTTATACTTATAAACCTTCCTCTTGAATTACTCTATCTATTGGTGAAAACTGCATGAAAATACGTTGCGTAGTTTAAAAGATCTATGCGCACATACATTTTGAGCGACTTCATTTTATACTATGTAATGATATAATAATAATAATGATAATGATGATGATGATGATGATACTTTTCGCAGCCCTTTTTACGTCCCACGTAGCCCTTTAATTTCCAATACAGCAACTCTCAACGGTATACAGTCCTACTTATACTTTCCCAACCCTATACTTAGATATAGTTTAACCTAGTCATCCTAGTCACATAATTTATATAGCCTCACCTAGCCCTTAACAGTACTACATAGTACCGCTCTACCATATATCCATTTTATACTGCTCCACATAGTTCCAGCAAGTACCCATCCGGTTCTATACAGTTCGACACAGTTTAATCCAGGCGTATCTGTTCCATGTACATAGTCCTGCAGCCATGTATGTCCTCAACTGGCATGGCGGAAGCGACGAAAGAGGAGCACGCGAGTGGCAATAGTGAGCGATCGCACAGGAATTGTCGGTCCTCGTATAAAATACGGTAATGCGCGTTTTCATTCTGCGACAAAATATCCTCCACAAAATATTCTCCACAAAATATCCTCGACAAAATTACCTCTACAAAATATCCTCTACAAAATATCCTCCACAAAATATCCTCCACAAAATATCCCCCACAAAATATTCTCCACAAAATATCCTCGACATAATAATAATAATAATAAATTTGGACAACTTGTATGGCGCTGCTTTTGCGAAAAATCGCCTCAATCGACAAAATATCCTCCACAAACTATCCTCCGCAAAATATCCTCGACAAAATATCCTCCACAAAATATCCTCCGCAAAATATCCTCGACAAAATATCCTCCGCAAAATATCCTCGACAAAATATCCTCCACAAAATATCCCCCACAAAATATCCTCCACAAAATATCCACCACAAAATATCCTCCACAAAATATCCTCCACAAAATATCCACCACAAAATATCCTCCACAAAATATCCTCCACAAAATATCCGCGACAAAATATCCTCCACAAAATATCCTCCACAAAATATTCACCACAAAATATCCTCCACAAAATATCCTCCACAAAATATCCGCGACAAAATATCCCCGACAAAATCCTACATCCTCCAACAAAATATCTACTAAAACCTAACCTAATCTATCTTTTTCATGAACTAACTAACCATCACGCCGTTTCCCCGCAGGGGTAGGCAGGAGTAGAGAACGGACCGCCAAACAACTCTGTCTTGGCACACTCTTTGCCTCATTCACATTTATACATCGTCTCGTACACACGGTTCTATTATTCTGACTCTTGACATGGCCCGTCTCAGGTATCTGATTCACTTGATCGTGCCATGTCTTCCTCGGGCGTCCCCGAATTCTTCTACTATTCACATTTGCGTCATATATTCTTCTTACACTACTTTCTTTGTTCATTCGCTCTACATGCCCAAACCGAGGGTCCCTTTCTTGATCTTACTCATTACCTTACATCTGCCCTGCATTATTTGCGGACCTCCACATATTTCACACGATCATACGTGGTTTTACCACACATACGCCTCAGGGATCTTTTTCATGATGTCTGTATTATTTTTGTCCTATTTTATTATATTTGAACAATAATTTATTGTCTTTATAAGATGTCTGTATTACTTTTGTGCTATTTTTTTGTTAGGTTAAGTTAGGTTTTAGTAGACATTTTGTTAGGGGATGTTTTGTCCGCAGGATATTTTGTCGGGGATATTTTGTCGAGGATGTTTTTTCGGGGATGTTTTGTCGGCGATTTTTTGTCGGGAATATTTTGTCGGGGATTTTTTGTCGGGGATGTTTTGTCGGGGGTATTTTGTCGGGGATATTCTGTCGGGGATGTTATGTCGGGGATATTTTGTCGGGGATGTTTAGTCGGGGGTATTTTGTCGGGGATGTTTTGTCGGGGATATTTTGTCGGGGATATTCTGTCGGGGATGTTTTGACGGGGATGTTTTGTCGGGGGTATTTTGTCGGGGATGTTTTGTCGGGGATATTTTGTCGGGGATATTCTGTTGGGGATGTTTTGTCGGGGATATTTTGTCGGGCATGTTTTGCCGGGGATATTTTGTCGGGGATATTCTGTCGGGGATGTTCTGTCGGGGATATTTTGTCGGGCATGTTTTGTCGGGGTTATTTTGTCGGGCTTCTTTTGTCGGGAATATTTTGGCGAGGGATGAAAAGTCGAGGAACTATAAAATACATGAAACTCTTGGGATACAATGTTCTCGGGTTTTATTTATATTGCATGACCCATCTTGAGTTTTCGTGTGCATGTCTTTCATAAATTATTCCGCAGCAATTCTTTACATGCCTTTGTAAATATATTTTTTAAATTTTCTCAGATCTGTTAGCAATGAGATTCATTTCCTTTAGTTTCACTGGTTGTTTAACCTCTTAGGTTAATTTGTTCGGTTTTCTAAACAACTGATTTAATTGTTGTATCTCTCTTACTATCATGGTTAGAAATATGATCTAAACGGCGTTAGAAAGAGAAAACACCACGCTTTTTATTTAAATCTAAAAGTTAACCGCGAAATAATTATGTGGATTTGGGAATTTTTTATTAATTATTTTTACGTGAAATTCCTAATAAAATATCTTAAGTGGTTTCATTTTTTTTTGTTATCAGTAATTTTAGTTAGAAAAAACGTAAGGTGAGCCATTTTTAAAACTTTTTTATGTTCGCATCCAAAATTTTTATATTTAAAAAAATATGTTTATTTCGAATTATAGAATTTTAAAGCGGAATTTATCACCTTTAAAAAACGGCTTTTAGTTTTCAGATGCGTTTGGAAATATTACATTTATTTGGATTTTATTGCAAAGCGGAAATATTTAGACCTTCCGACAAAATACGCTTTAGGCCTGAGGGGTTAAAATGTATGATAATATTTCTTTTCTTATCATCGTGAAATCAAAGGAATGTCGGTAAAGCGCTTTGAATTAGATCAATTTCAGTTTCGCGCAAAGCTTTCAAGAAACTGTAAAACTGTAAAAGCGGAATAGAATTCTCGAATGGAGTTTAGAAGAACAAATGGTTTAAACGAGCCATTCAAATGTAGTAGGTACTAGATTTACTAGAATATCGATCAGGTTTCTTTTTCATTTAACTTGCTCATCATTACTCCGCACAGCGTCTTGGGACAAACTCCTTACTTTGTTCACATTCATGCATTATATTCCATTCATTTGCGCGTCATATTTATTATCCTGACACTACTTTCCATTTACCTGGGGTCCTAGCATGGACGATTGATAATGATTGATAAGATAACTTTCGGTAACTTTTCATCGTTCTCTCTAGGACAACTGCAGATCGCTAACGTACATACAACAGCTGACGTCGAATATGTTAAGAATACTCAGTCATTGTGAACTGTTAGGACCTCCGTTCATGGAGATACTTACAATCTACGTAATTGTGACGAAACCACAAGTACCCTGCTGATATACCACTTATTAATGCTAGTCTCCGTACACGGCGCTATCCGAAATGTACTGAACTTGATCATTTTTCACGTGCAGCCGTGGAGTGAACACGCTGTCATGCGATGTCGTATGACTTTTTTTCCAACATCAATCCCTGCCTTCTCCACTAAATCATTTCTTACGTATTCTGGTAAAGTATAGTTATGTAAACATCCATTTTTTCCACTTCCAGAACAAATCGAACATCACTTTCATGTTCCGACGCCATTTCTGTCAAACGTCAAACGAATAAGTATCAGACACAAATGATGCGAGCGTCGCGCGCGATCAGCACTGTCGGTATCGCGATACTGATTGGGAACCGACAGCCACCGCGTAGTGCCGTGAATGGGCACCAGTAAAATCGTACGGGGGGTACTTACGATCGGCGCGTATGATACGCGCACGAGGATCGAGTATCTTATAAGTATCTCCGTGAACGGAAGCACTTACTTATTCGTTAGTGATCTGCAATCATGCTTGGGAATGTTGAAAATTATTATTTTTAATTGAGAAACTAACGTTTAAGATAAGATTTTTATGCATAGCACAAAGGGTAACAATTATTTTAAGCAATAATTATCAGCCTGAATCACTCATCTACATTGAAAAAATCTTCCGAGAAAAGATACATGCCGCCAACGGGACTTTAACCCGTGTCCTTCTGATTGCCGGTCAAGTGCTCTACTGAGCTATGTAATAAGCAGTAATTATTGTATGAAATACTAGTATATAGTGAATTATTTGGCGGGTATTGGATAAGCCGACATAGCTCAGTGGTTGGCGGCATGTATCTTTTCTCGGAAGATTTTTTTTAATGTAGATGAGTGTTTCAGGCTGATAATTATTGCTTATAATAATTGTTAACGATGAAAAGTTACCGAAAGTTATCCTATCAATCCTTATCGATCGACAGTGCTAGGGGGCCTTTTCTACATGTACAAAACCATCCTCCTGTATAAATCTTCCTTTCTAGTCTTGTTCGATACGCTTACACCGAGCGCCTCGGCCTCCTTGGTCGAGGAGCAAGGCTCTCGATTGGCGATCCGGAGGTTGCGGGTTCAAATCCCAATTTTTTCAAATCCCGATTTGTGTTTTCACAATTTAATCATTTAAAATAATATAAGGAATATGTATTTGCTGCACGTTCCAGAGTGGAAGATACTCTCATTGTCGCTCTGGTGTAATACTACCATTCAGATTTGAAACGTTACTTGAAATGGTATTAGACTAGATCTGAACAGCCAGGTACTTTCCCACCTTCCTCTGGCCATCTCCTTCCCCTTTCTACCTTATTTTATTTGTTTATTTATCTAGTACAAGATTATACATCATCATTACATAGTATAAAATGAAGTCGTTCAAAATGTATGTGCGTATAGATCTTTTAAACTACGCAACGAATTTTCACGCGTTTTTCACCAATAGATAGAGTGATTCAAGAGGAAGGTTTATGTGTATAATACATGCTTATTATAGTAGAGAAAAGCTGAGAAATTCAAATATTGGTGGGTGGTGTGGATTTTATAAAGGTTGGGTAATGGCGTTGTGTTTCGTTAGCCACAGCAACGTGTAGCCGGGTCTGCTAGTTATTTATAAAATGTTTTGGCTGCCCAACTAGAAGAATTCCCGTTTTAGGACAGTCATATGCTCATATTCATCCTACGTTGAGTATGAGCATATGGAACACGTTTTCTACTAACAGAAGAAAAAGGAGGAAATAAAAAAAATACTTTTTTTTATTTATTTTTAATTTTTAACTTTATGAGTAAAACCTCAAATTGTAATATTTAAATAAATGAAGACAATATAAGCGAAACTCAATCGAAAATCTGGAAACAGAAAAATCAGAAAAACATATTGACACCTCTGGGACTCGAACCCAGGTGGTTAGGTGGTTCTTAGTCGAAGTATGGTACAGTTAAACATGACCGAATTTCATATCGACACCGTGGCGCAGTGGTTACCGCGTTTGCCCGGAAAGCAAGAAGTCCTGGGTTCGAGTCCCAGAGGTGTCAATATGTTTTTCTGATTTTTCTGTTTCCAGATTTTCGATTGAGTTTCGCTTATATTGTCTTCATTTATTTAAAAAAAAAACTTTAAAATATAGTGACTGTTGTTTGTTTAGCATAGTTATAAAAATAATATTAATATAAATTAATAGGGATACACACTTAATCGCAGAGACTTAAAACGAATAGGTAACTGGTGTGTGTAGAGTTTACACTTACCGTCAGCCTCGCAACATTCCACAATAGAGAACACCAGTCCAATTTTTTAAATTTTTTTTATGAATAATGACCTTCTAACTTAAATAACTGCATTTTTATTTTTATTTTTATAGTTAGTTTTAATAGTTAAAATAATTGTCAAAGTTTTAATTTTTCAAGATTCCCCTAAGACCACCGTATGTACGGTGAATCGAGTGACGTCATCACTCCTGAAAAATTACTATAGGATTGGGCAATCAGCTGATTAAGTGCCGCCATTTTGAATAGCGTTATTCGAAGCATTATCCCTAGAAGTAGCATTACTTTTTTTTTGTGCAGTTGTTTTTCAATATTTTAAATAATAGAGATACCTCTATTTTTGATAATGAATTATTTATGCTTAAATATTGTTTCGATAAACACAACTACTAAAACTTTATAAACAGTATGAAATAACGAATAACATGAAATGTTGTTAATACTGATGGCTTATGTTATACCTACATAATCAAAGATTTCAATACAATGACTGGTGACGCCTGACGTCAGCACAAACCATTCAGTAATACCAACTTTACAGTGCGTTTTGACGAGAGGTTTAAAAATGCACTTTTTAATATTTTTTTAAGAACTCTACCTTTAATATTATGAAATTAAACTTATATATTCAGAATCAAAGTTTATTGGTCTATATGAATATATCTTTTTAAAGCCATAATATTTTCACTGGAGTTCCTTATTGGAGATGCCATAGTCCCACGGGAGCAGTCCACAAAGGAGCAATTGGGACTCTTGTGTTAGGTATTCACATAAAAAAGTCGATGTTGAATTTATTTGGCTCTCTACAATTGTATTACGGTCGTGCACGATTTTACCACAAACGTTCCTCAGTATGCTGTCAAATGATTATGAATTATTTTTCCTTATAAGAGGAGATCTTACTTTAGATTAATCGTGTGTATATTCAGCTAATTATTTCGTTGTAAACTTTGTGAGTTTTTGCACATCGCCTTAGGCACAGGAAGACAGCTTTTTTGCATGACTAATAATCCACATATCACGGTTGTAAAAAAAATATGGAAGCAGGTGTACAGAATCCGCCAAACGCGGTGTGTTCGTTAGGGTTGTTTTAAGGGATTTAAAACCTGCTTGAATTATGAGTTATGATATTTGTTATTAACTTTGTGGCTATCGCTTTTTTGAAGTAAAACTTCTTTACGCACGCTCGATTTGGGGGGTAAGCTGGTGAATGCGTTACGAAAAGTGGTGATTGTTACGAAAAATGTCATGCAAACGGTATTCGATGCGAACGGATTGCCAGGCGAACGGTCGGGCCTTACGCACGCTTGACTTATAGTGATAAGGATAAGGATGGTCACCCCAAGGTCGTAGGTCACCCCAAGATCGTAGGTCACCCCAAGGTCGTAGGTCACCCCAATATCGTAGGTCACCCCAGGGTATTAGGTCACCCCATGGTCATATTTCATCCCAATGTCACATGTCACCCCTAGGTCAAAGGTCACCCCGTTCGCTGCGTTTGGTAACTTGGCAGGGATACTTGGGTTCATTTTGCGAGGTTTGTCTTGTAGTTTTACTTCAGTCGTGTCGTCTAAAGCACACTCGTTTTTTTTTTAAAATTCGAAATTCGATACAGTTCAGTAAACCCATGAAATGTGATATTAGATGTCTTGATTATGAGGCAGAATATCTGTGTATGTGTGTCCCACAAAAAACTACCGAACGGTGAGCTCTGCCGTCATGATTTTTTAGGCAATATCTGTTTTAACCACCTTGCAGCTTTGAAATAAAATTTATCTTGGGAGGTGGGTATGGGTACCGCTGCCCCTGGAAACATTTATTGAATAACCAACACCCTTGCTGTGGGACACCCCAAGTGGTTCGCTATAATTGGTTACTTAGCTGGGGTGCCCGGGTTCATGGAGTGAGGTTTGTCTAGATCTTGGCGGCGAATGAGATTACCCTTTTCTTGCGTGGCGGACCGGATCGGGAGAGATTGGTTGGGGGAGACCTAACCTAGACCTCTCCAGCCGGACTCTCGACCCATCCTCGTCTTGCACCACAGAGGGAAGAATGGATTCTTACGTCCGTCGCTCTCGGACTCAGGGCCTCCTGTGCGGAGTTAATGTTAAAAATAAGTATGTAAACAATGTTTGTTCCATATTTTCAACTAAATAACCAAAAGTTTTCAGAAAGAGCCATACCTGAGCGGTGCCAGATTGTTGTTTTCATTCCTACTTGATGTTTCAGGAAAAATGTTTATTTGAATAAGTTTTAGTTTGTGTTTTTATTTTTTATGATATTTATGAATCACATTTTCTGTAGTAGCTAGGGACGTACAATGATTCAATCATAAATTCAAACTATTTTATCCTCGTTCCGCGCATTAAATTAATGGTATATTATTTTTTATACCATTAATTTAATATGTATGTGTATATTAAATCTTTATTCTAAACATTTAGGAATGGCGTTTTGCGCTACCTCCTTCTTTAGCCAACGTTTCGGACAGCGTTGCAGTGTCCATCATCAGAGTAGATCACCCCAAAAACAAATAACGAATATACTTTTGGCCGTGAAAATCTTAAAACGTATCATTTAGGAATGGCTTTAAGCCATTGACCTAACTTGATCGAAGCTTTAAGCACATTATAGCAGACTTATAGACGATACGAGAAACGTAAGGCCCTGAACACAAAACATGCCGTCTGAAACTTCTGCTCGGTGCTGATACACTCGTATTATGCTAGAAGAAGGAATCGCGTAATCTCATTTATTATCTTGCGCGAATTATTTTTTGTTAATTATAAGAGATTTTCTAGTAATTGTTGGAACGGAACTAATAAATGCAACTCTTCTGATTCCTGTTATCGATTCTCTGATTTCACAGCTGTTGACGAAATTGGCTGCTTATTAAATGAAAGTGATTCTTGACTTCTGAATACTTGGAGAACTCCCGACCTGTTGAGATGTATCTTTGTAATGTAGTCTGAGAATAACTGTCTTAATTCTTTTACATACTTAAAAACCAATAATGTATAAGTTCTTGTTTTGGTTCCCCCTTTGTTGGCTATCTTTAGGGAAACTTCATCCATGTCAATGTACATAACTATTTTGGGTAAAAAATTCACAAACGAATTTTGAAATTTGAGGTTAAGTATAATAAAGCTAAGGATAAATATGATTTTATTTAATTATAATAAATAATATTTGGATGATTTATATAGCGCCGTTTTTGTGAAAAATCACCTCAAGGGCTATTATAATAATAATGTTTGGCTCATTTCTCCAGAGCCGTTTTCGTGACAAAATCTCCTCAAGGGTTCTTTTATTTCTTACATTTCAAATTGAGCCCCTACTCGGAAAAACAGCTTACATTAAACAGATTTCGCTATTTTTGTGCAGATTTATTCAGATTTTACATCCATCTACGTTCACAGTAAAAATCACTTTAAAATCTCAAACACTGACGGCAGAGGACAAGGTTTGTGGTGACTGCCGGTAGCGCAATATTTTTCCATACAACGGTAAAGTCAAGACAACTCAGCCATTATATTGATATTGCCCGCGATCAGCGCTTGGCATATTTGTCATTATTAGTTTTATATCTGCATTGTGTTATTTGTTAATTTGTTGTAACATGTCTGGAATGTTTAAATTTTATAGAATTTTTTGTTACATGAAAAAATATTTTTAATTATTATTGTTTTTTTTTTGTACTAAAAACTTATGAATAAATTGATCAAAATACATGAAACGTGTTTATTTACTTTGATTTATTTACTGTTTATTTACAGTAATTCCTTATTACTTGTAGTAAAAAAATGTTAATAAAATTTTGGTTTTCGGTGACACTTCTGATGATTTTTTTTTCAACTAACACTTTAAAAACATCAGTAGGTATTGGACAGTTAGAGTCTTGGTGAACGGTTGGTTGTACGGTTACTCGGTTGAGTGACCAGTGCCGCCGACATGTTGAAGAAAATAAATATTGTTAGGTTTTTAACATATAAAATTGAAAAAAATTCTAAAAATCAAAATTTCGTATACATTTTTTACTCCAAATAATATCAGGAATCACTGGTTTGTTAGTCAAGTACGTCTCTTAACTCCCTGTATACATTTATTTGACTTCCAATGTATACAATATGCTCACTACAGTCAAATAAAATGTTTAACAGCCCATATCTCAGAAATCACTTTTTCACATAACGCTGTTTTTTGTCAAAAGGGCTCAATTCGACATTATATTGTTCAGTATTTAATACGAGTATTAGTGTTTCTCACGAGTCACAAAGAAAACCTATGCTGTTATGTAGATGACTGGCTCTTGCCTCTACTGGCCAAGTAGGGAAATTATTTTCCTCAGGGCCTCCTGTGTGGAGTTAATGTAAAAAAAAAAAAAAAAGTCATACCTGTAACACAAAGTAACTACCGTTTCTCTTGTTTGCATCACGGAATTGAACTCTTGCTGTAGAAATAGTTACCTACATTAGCCGTCATTAACACATCATTCAAGATGTAGAATTGAAAGCAAATGCACTGTTTGAAATACTAATAGCAAAACAACAAGCGTGACAATAACGGTACACAATAAAGTGCGTGGTTTATTATAAATATTAGCCCTGACTCGTTCAAAATCGCGTTGAAAAAATAAAAATAAAATGTGCTTCTGAATCATCGGCCTTTCAAAATTGATATTTTCTTCTGTATAATTAGAGAGCGTCAGAAATTTGCCTTCTAAGTGACCACCACAAACTTAAACTTGGAAATTTATCGGTCAAAAATTTTAGCAAAAAAAATATACATTTCAATGAACTTATTAAAAATAAATAATAATGTTGGTGTCTACTTTAGCACTTGTCTGAATTACAATCAGTTCCAATTTAAAAAAAAATAAAAGCTCATTAAACGTGACTAATTTCGTGCAGGAATATTTCTTACGCACAAAAACCTGAATTAGTTATGTTTGATTTGTGACTCTTACATTGTTTGTATAACCTTTTTATATGAACGTGCCAACCGGTTTCGGTACAACTGTTTATTCATCACGACAGATAAAATACATTTTTCATTTATGTTCAGTGGGTATAACAAAGTTCCTAATTTCTGATATAAGTTTCTCTTTTTTTTGTCACTTCACATTTAGCTGGAAAAAAAAAACAACTTTCACTCGGCATTTTCTGTGAAAACTCTCTTTTCAGGGGCGCTTACTTTAATCCTAAACTTTAATTTGTTTTGTTTTATAAAATGTAAACGGTGTATCAAGACATACCCGACAAAATTTGTTTTATAAAATGTAAACGTTGTATCAAGACATACCCGACAAAATTTGTTTTATAAAATGTAAACGTTGTATCAAGACATACCCGACAAAATTTGTTTTATAAAATGTAAACGTTGTATCAAGACATACCCGACAAAATTTGTTTTATAAAATGTAAAGACATACCCGACAAAATTTGTTTTATAAAATGTAAACGTTGTATCAAGACATACCCGACAAAATTTAAACAGTAGTTCATGGCTTTTCGGAGTAAAAATGTAGATGGCATTTTAGTCTCTGTTGACTCTTTTTTTCACCGAAAAACTTTTTAAAAAGATGATATTTTGACAGTTAGGGTGGTGTGAGTTGTGTGGGTTGTGTGGGTTGTGTGGTTACTCGGCCGATTGACCAGTGATGATGACATCTGGAAGATTTTTTTTTTTTTAAATCAAAGAAAATTTTATGGGGGACCAAAATGCTTGTACATTTTTTACTCCAAAGTACTGGATAAAATTTATCAAGTACGTCCTGATACACTATACACACTGAACTCTATAATCATATATGTATAATATACATATATAATAATAATTGGATAATTTATAAAGCGCCGTTTTTGTGAAAAATCACCTCAAGGGCGCTGTACAATTTATTAGGAAAGCTTAGGTTCTAACTAATTTTACTCTTTACAAATGGATACAGAAACATACTTACCACTTTATTGGAAGTGACCTCACGTCCAATAAACACACTTTAATTAGAAAGTTTATGCTTGGAGAAGATACGGCTTTGCACGCGGAGGACATTACAGTTAACACACAGGACATTGCATGATTTTACATTATTTGCTACCCTCATCACTGTTAGTAATACATTGATGAATAGATTAGTGGCAAAAGTAGAGTTGGTATTATTTTTTTTTTTTTTACATTAACTCCACACAGGAGGCCTTGAGGAAAATAATTTCCCTCAGGGCCTATGTCATGTGGGATGCTGTGTGGAGGGTCTTTTTGAGGAGAGGAAGGAATGAACATTGGTCTTGAAGAGACCTATGTTGTAGGAAGGAGGAAACACAATTTATTTTAGAATACTATTTTATTTAGAATTTAGGACTATTGGAGATTAGTGGCAAAAGTGTAGTTGATATTTATTTTAAAATACTGGCGAATTTAGGACTCTTTAGGGCTGGAGAATGTTCATGAAATGACCTTCACAAACGCTTACATTTTTTTTTGTACGTTTTTACAGGTTAGTTATTTACGGTGTCGCGGGTATTGAATGTCAAGGTGAAAGATATGTATAATAATATCTGTTTTCTCCACGTAGAAGGCCATTTGGTTTCTCTTATGGCTGGGGGAGCGGGCCGTATCGGCAGAGACGGGACGAGAAATAAAAGGAGTTAAGTCGAAGTAGTGAGTCAGTCGTTTATTAGGCTACGTAGCGAGGGTCGGTGAAGCGGTAACATGAAGTAATGCGAAGTGCCGTAGATGAGATGCTGCAGGCGCTCGGAGGAGATGGAGATGGTGTGGTGAAGGTCAGCGAGTTGCTCAACACCTTGGCGGTGGAGATGACCTATCTTCCAGGCCGTTGCTCGACGCTTTGAGTCGCGGAGACGAACGGTGAGTGGCTCGGTGAGCTGAGCCACCAGCAGGTAGTCCTGGCGAGGCGGAGCGTGTTTCCATGGCAGCGAAGCACGGTGCGCTTCGGGGTGCCATGAAATGGAGAGCTGATCCCTTGGCTGAAGGTGGCGTCGAACCTTGTAAGTCGCGGGATGTAGCTGTTCTTCGGAGCTGAAGGCATGATGGGCCTTATAGCTGAGACGTGATGATGGACCCCGGGAAGCTGCCCTGGATGCGTAGAGATGCCATGCAGGAGCACTTGTGCGGAGATCTGTTACATGTTGGTTTGTTGACCGACTAATGGTCTGGGACTGACTGAGCGAGCGCCGAGTTTAGTCGCTTTATATATACCAGCGCGACCGGTGGAGTAATGTTCCATTCGCCGGCAATGTGTACACTGGAAGGTACTCGAACATACCCGGTGCTGAATATTCAGGCGACTTATAAACTCTAGACCTTTCTAGGCGGTGGCGATATTATTATTCGACGAGACGGCCGCGGCAGGTGAGCAAAGTACACCGGCAAAGGTAAGGCACCTAGGCAAATGCCGGCGCCGCGCGAATATTAGATATTTCTCGTGTCTTCTTTTGATGGCGAAGTTGATAATGATGTGTCGCCACATGGCCAATATCATATTTGTGAATATTTTGCGAACCATCTGTTTAAGAGGGCATTACCAGAGAATACCAGAAATATGTCATTTTCAAATCAGATTTTAGACGTATTGACTCTTTTCCACAAAAAATTATAAATGGATTTCGAAAGATTGTTCTTTTATCTAGCATTCGCATGTAATAAATTTTGAGAATTTTTTTTAATTTTTAGTATAATAAGGTTATTCCATAGGTCGTTGGCAGATTTGTTAAATTTTCAAAAAAGATTTTGTATTATACCACACCCATTTCAAATAATATAATCATGCAGTAAAATAAATCAATACATTATCTAGTAAACGCATGTTTTAGAATTTTAATTTCAATAAAATCATTAAAAAATATGTACGTACATGTGTTTCTTGACCAAAATTGGTCCATTTGTGTATTTATTTGCATACTTACAAACTAATATATTTCAGATTTTTTTAATATTCTTATTAAATTTAGACATTATTGAAAAATGATAAATACTTATAATCAAAAAATAATTACAAAAAGTACATTATTAAATATTAATTATTTTATATTAAGTGCTCTAAGGGAAAATATCTTAGTAGGATGAAAAAATGAAGCAAGGAAAGGGAAATAAATACAATTTGTTATCAACCACTCTGTCATGTCACTATTTATACACTAGCTAACTTATGAAATATTTATATACAAATTGTTTTTATTCATTTGCTGCATCCTTTTCGAGTCACATTCTTTTTGAGTTTCTTCACCCGCTCGTAAAGTTAAGGGATACGTCACTCACGTTAATTATAATTATAATTATTTTTTGTAATCACTATTAAACATCCACGTTCATTATAATATGGATATTGTCACCACGCTTGAAGAATGTCTCGATTCTCAATTTTTGCAAGCGATTTAAATGACCAAACATTTATCTATTGTTAAACAAGCATTCAATACTAAATTTGTACTTTTAGACATTGTTTTTTCTCTTCGCTTATTCTTCTTCTTATTCTTCTTTTTTTTTATGAGTTCAAAATTGTAGTTATTAACAAAAGCTTCTACGAGGAATTCAATCGTAACACTTGTTTTATTCAATAAATAATATGTTTATATAATTAATCAATGTAATATGAATTTATGATATGAACTAAATTTGTCAATTTGACTGGCCTAAAACAGGATCCATTCCTAGTTGGCTAGTCAAAGTTTCCATATATGTTTCATTGTAAAATTTTATGTGAAATAAATATTATTATTATTATTATTAAATAGTTTTATCATCACGCCTTTCAGCATTTTTGGATGAGGGTAAAAATTAAAGCTAATTTGGATTGAAATAAATTCGATATTGAGTTATAATTTTAAAAAGCTGATACGGAGAATACTTAATCTTTCTCATTATAACCGCCCTGCACGATCGTAAGAACAACTTTCGACGAAATGTGGATTTTCGTCCGCTGGCTGGTTAAACGCTCTTAAGGATTGAACGTAAATTTTGAAGTAACCAATGGTGCGCCATTTATTGTTTTTTCTTTTCGGGGGAAAGACAAACGCTGACAGGCTGTTTGTTGTTAGTTTGATGAATGTGTGCAGTTTATGAAATTATCAACCGTCTACATTTATTGATTTACTGTTCAGCCACAACATTACTTTTACTAACAGTACCCAACTATTTGCTTTTATGAATTATGCACATCAAACCGCTGATATATAATAAATCCATGTTTTATTATATGTATATCATCAACTATAAAGGATATGCATCATATCGAGGATCCAATCCATCTTGCACGCCGGCGCAATACATCGCGCACGAAAGCTCATATTCAAAATATCCCATATCATAACTAATTATTCCCGAGAAGCGTATAAATACATCAAGCGAGCGCGGCTCCTTGTTTTGTTGCTTGCGTTTATTTTGATATGTATCGCATTGCTCGGGGGTCTATGGTTACTCGCTTGTTATGATTCGCCAAACAAAGGAAAATAAACGGTGGGCCGGGTTCACGTACAGAGTTCAGGGTTTCCAAAAAAACTCAACCTCAAGACTTAAGGGATCTGTGTTGTTTTTGCGTCAAAGAAACCGTTTTCTTGGAACATCCGGTGGACAGTTTCTTTTATTATTTATATTAACTCTTCAAAAGCAGTACCGAAGTCTCCCTCGAGACTTGTGTCATCTTTGGGGATGAAACTGAGTATTGAATATCCTTTTTTTTTTCTTCTTTTTTTTTAAGTTACCGATTTTGTTAGAGGAAAAATAACATTAATGCAGATGCTGGCTAATTATTTAAAATGTACACGTTTGAATGTACCTACGAGTATTACTGCACAAAAAGTTTTCCGAACTAGTTTGGAACATCCACCCGCACTCCGCCTTTTCCCCGCAGATACCCAAAGATACTAGGATTGTCCGTAAAATAAGGTCTCCAAGGTCACCCTGGCAGGTGCGGCGAGCGCGAGCTCCAACGCGAACGGCTGCCACGCCGAGACTAAGCGTCACAAAGGGTGTATCGTGGTAGGGATTTGGCAAGGAGAAACCAGGCTACACGCCAGTGTTAAAAGATTGCGCGTAAAATCGTGTTTCATCAATTATTATTTATGAATTATCATTTATTATAGTCAGTTATCAATTATTAGTTATCAGCATTTATTAATTATTACAATTATTAGTTATCAATTCCATTTAAATTTAGACCTGCGATTCAATTGGACAATGTTATTTTATTTCAACCGTCGATCTTCTAACAAAAACAAATTTAGTATTACATTGAAGCATTATTTTTCCATCCACTACGTAACCAAGGGTCTTTTAAAAATGATTTACTTAAAAATCGTTTAATTTCACAGCCCTTTGTAATTTACCTGAATTAATTAACTAGTGACCGGTTTTAGCTTGACCCGGTCCAAGTATTTGATTCACCAAACTTACCACATCTTCCTGTAACATTATTTATATATTTTTCTAAAATACTTGATCATCCATATTTTGACACAGTCCTTTTTGCATTTTCACTTTACATAATCCTAACGTTTTATAAGGTTTCGTAAGGTGGCCTGTGCGTCTTTGGGGAAAGACAAATCGATTATCCAGTTTATTAGTCAGACATCTCCAAATACTATGTTTTGGAATAATGAGGAAAGCAATATTCGAAAGCTCACCGTAAATCAAATATTATTTACAAGTGCCTGTGTTTTACGTATTAAATGTGCTGTAAAATGACACTGGTAGACATAATGGTCCGATACATTGAAATATCATACTAATGATACAGAAAAATCAACATTTGTTTACTAAAAGTTTTTCTGCTTTATCATTGTTTGGTGGTGTTTATGATTAATCTGAAAATGTACCCTCTATCTTTGTACAAGATAGAGGGTACATTTTAACATGTTACTTCACACTAACTCTTTTAGGTTAATTTGAGTTTGTAAAAATAACTATTTAACCGTTTACCTTTTGAACCGCTTTGGAAACCCTTTGCAATATTTCCATGCACTCCTCCATACACAGATGCCGAGCTTTTGTCGAGATTTCAGCTTCGCGTCTCCCGGGAGGTCTGAGGCGTTCTGGAGTGAACAATGCAATCATTAATTATTTCTTTAGTCAGAAGTTCGCCTTTTTCATTATATTCTCTCCTCACGGGCGTCTTATTGTCGCCACGGCGGGCGAGCTTTTTTATTTCTCGCCCGAGTCGTTAATGCATGCAGTGTCTATCTCGCCTAAAAACAGCGCGGAAGTCCTCCTTTTCACTACTTTATTTCGTTTCCTGTGCTCGATTTCCCAATTTCCGCACGGCGTAAAAGTGCTACGTGAAATATGGAATGATATACCAACGGGACTATTTTCGAAGACATAAATTCATTTCCACAGTTAATAATAATAATTATTATTATAAAAAATGAAACAAACACTTTGTATTTAACCACGAATTTGTTACCAAAGTAATTGCTTCTTATGAAAAAAAAAATAATTGGCTAATTTATATAGCGCCGTTTTTGTGGAAAATCACCTCAAGGGCGCTGTACAAATAAATATATAAAAGAATTAATATTACTGGCTTATAACTAAGATTTACAATTACAATTATTGACTTATGTACATCTAAGACTTATAGCTACTTATATTACTGGCTTACAACTAAGGTTTACAATTATAACTAGTGACTTACATCTAAGACTTATAGCTAGTGACTTATGACTAAGACATATATATTCTGGCCTAAAACTGGTGACTTAAGGCTCTGCAACCGGGCTCGAAATGAAGAAGATGGAGAGATACGAAATTATGAATGTTAGAGGAGAGCGCTAACATTTACAGCGACAAAATCGATGCGAAAATTGCGAAAATGTTTAATGAAACACGACTCGTTTAAAATAGAGCAAAAATCTCACTGGCATTATCTTAAACAGCATTTAAATAAACACTGTGAATTTTTTCATACATATAATTTGTAAAATAACTCAAACAAACGTTTTTATAATATTTTTTGGAGCATACTTTGCGATTTTTTTCTATTGAGGGAATTTTATATAATTTGCGTTTCGGCGCCGGCAAAGTCTAGATATTATCTTCAAAAATAACATATATATTTTTAAGAGCTTTAAAACTTACCGTGTTTAAGGAAAATATGTAATAAATCGGTAGAAATCCGGGTTGCGGGCCCTTAATAATATAGATATTTACAATTAAGATTAGTGCCAGAAGAAGTAGGAAGTTTTTACATAATATTAGAATTCGAGAACACGGGTACAAAAATGATCTTAATGGGTTAACTGGTTTTACGGGAAGGTATAGATATTTTAAATAAATTAATAAAATTAATTAATAGTCAATCTTTACCGCATTAAGGTGATTCATCGCTCACCATTAAACAGATTGAGGTATCACAATTAACAGATTACATTAAACAGATTGAGTTAACTATAAACAAAGGGAAAAGAAAAAAAAAACTATTAAAACTTGCAAAATTTAAATAGAATGATGAATTTATGGAAATGAGTTTTGGAAAAATTGAGTTTTCAGTTTGGATCTAAATTCCGCCGAGTTGGTTATGCATCTCAATTCCATAGGAAGTTTATTCCAAGCTTCAGGGCCGGATACTGCGAATGCACGATCATCAAACTTAGTGTTAGTGTTGTTTGTTTGTTTTCAGTTTATTTCGCTTAGGTTCTTTCAACCTTCCAATTGCAGATGATGTCGCTGATCTAAGAGTTGACTGCCTTAGACCAATATTTTCCGGAATGCATAGTTCAGAGATATTTTAGATACTGAAAAAGATGTGGTTTACCGATTACATTAATTAAGCGTGATATATTTGTTTTCCTTTAGATTTGCAAACATCAGAAATATGAGCATATGAAACGAAGCGATTAGTTCTAAAAATATTTTTAACCCTTCAGGAATCAGGCATATTCTGCCAGACGGTCAGAAAATTTCCGCTTTGCAATAAAATCAAAATAAATGGAATATTTCTGAATGTTTCCGAAAAAAAAACTGTTTTTGAAAGGTGATAAAACACGCTTTCAAATATTATTAGAAATTTTTTAATGCAAACAAAAAAGTATTTAAAATTGCTTACCTTGCGCTTTTTCTAACTGGTATTACTGATTGTCACATCACTATTGTTGTATGTTGCACATCACTAGTGATGAACTACTTCTTATAATTATTTTCATCTGTGGTCTATTGGGAACTAATGTCAATGGTGTAAACACCTCTTCAATAAAAAGTCTTTTATAAAGTAATAACAGTGTTTTTCATAGTAAACATATAACTTAACACTGATAATGAAAAAAAACTTTAATAGGCAAATTTATCATGAATGTTATGGTCACCTCACTTTTTCTGTCGTTTCATGAATAAAATAATTAATAAAAAATAATAAAGTTTTTTTCTCAAATTGCAGTCGTACCTTGTACCTTGCAATTTTCAATTGTACCTTGGTTTCATGGAGGTGCACATTTTAATTTTTCTGTGGTTAACTTCTAGATTCAAATATAAAGTCTGGTGTTCTCTCTTTTTAACACCGTTTAGATTTTAGATCTATTTCTTACGTTGATGGTAATGGATTGTCACGATAATAATTATTACTTCATAATAATTATTAGCCTGACTTAGTAAACCTTCACCTGGCCGCTTACTTTAATTGTTGAATCGCCGTATTTTGGATTTTTTCGATTGGCAACATTATTTTTAAACTTCCGGCGGTACTTTTTGGATTCGCATCGTACAGGAAGCCGGTGCAAATTCGACTAGTCACTTTAGTGATAGTTCTGGATTTAAAAATGGGTTAATCCCTTTGTTACAAATTGTTTGTTTAAAACGATTTTAATCGTGATGCACATCGATGCACTTTTTGCGAACGCTCCTTTCTGATGTGATCGGAACGCTGTTTTCTAATGTGTTTGGCCGCCGCCATTGTGACCGATATTTGTCCGCGGCATAACGATGTGGTAAATTACCTATATAATCGCGACCGGCATATTGAAGAGCGTCGCGAGGTAGAGTTCTTATGACCTGGTACGGTCACTGCTGCTCATATTTGTGACGGATGGTTACTTGGCGTTCATTTCCTGATGAGGCGTGCTGACGGAAATCGTGGTTATCCGAGGGGTTCAACCAGAGCACTGGTGCTGATCTTGGACCCTACTCCCTGGCGGAGAGTCCTCAAACTCTGGCCTTCCTGGGGAGTCTTTCCTGGTTCCCATCCTGGAGATTGCGTGAGAATATGGCCCGCGGTTCATCAACGCGCTATCTTCAAGTAAATTAAGAGTTCGCGTCATTGTAGAAGTATTTAGATAAAGATCCATGGTCCGCAGGTACGACATTTCTTTCTGTTTAATTATGTTCCTGTTAAATTGTCAGAATCTGTTATGTTTTTGGGGATGTGATACCCGGCCCCTCAAAAGGGCAACATTGTTATGTTCTTTATAAAAATATACTGGGATTTGGTTGTTTTGGAAATGAACTCTTTTATTGCTTAAACCAATGAAACCTCACAAGTTGGAACCTGTATTCGTTTATTCCCACAATCCTGAAGAGAATCTCTCACTCTACCATTAAATAGAATAATCAGAAGGTCCATACTGATGATTACTGTAACAGGATACACAACGATTTCTGTGAGACCTGTATAAATTGTTCCCAAAAGCGAACAAATTAGCCTCAGGGGTTAATAATGTTTGTATGTTTATGCGCATAAACGCACCACAATTATTTAAAACAGTTGAATTTGTCCGAGCTTATCAGACATATCAGTTTTTTTCTTGACTTTTACGTGGAACTATAATGGCTAAACGTGTTCACAATATTGTAAGTTTTATTTATAACTGTCTTTACTGCTCGGTTTTTCCCTAGATAGATAGATATAACTAACTAACCATCACAAACAGCGCACTCTTTGCCTCGTTCACATTCATACATCGTCTATTTTTCTGATTCTTGACATGGCCCGACTCAAATATCTGATTCACTTGGTCGTGCCATGTCTTCCTCGGGAGTACCCGACTTCTTCTACCATTTACTTTTGCGTCGTACATTCTCCTTTCACGCCTTTCCTCGTTCATTCGATCTACATGCCCAAACCATCTGAACGTCCCTTTTTTAATCTCACTCATTACGTTTACATCAGCATTGCAATCTTTGCGGACTTCCACGTTTCTCACACAAACATACATGGTTTTATCATATGCGCCTCAGGGATCTCATTTCTACAGCATTCAGTCTACTTTCATCCTTCCTCTGCTATTTCCACGCCTCACTGCCATACATCAGGGTAGGTACCAGCACTCCATTGTGGATAGCTGGCTTCGCTTCTTTGGACATATCATATATTATCTTAATTAATAATAATAATTCATTATAATAATAATAAATTTGGACAACTTATATAGCGCTGTTATTGCGAAAAATCGCCTCAAGAGCGCTGTGCATTAATAGCAAACTAGATCAAATTGAAAACGTCAGATTTATTTATCATATTTCAAGATTTACTATTGCTTATCACGCAGATTTCTCATTTTGCTGCAGCATATTTTGCATGCACAGCGATAAACTTTAGACATAAAACGAGTCATATTAAATATCATCCTCAATAAACTCATAAACTTGGCATTGGCATCCGCCTTGAGTAGGTATTACGGCCGGCAACCAGTCTTTGGCATTCTCGTGCCATCATCGGGTAGGTACCTCTACCTGTTTAACAGTTCAAGGCCGTTGTGCGAGTTCGGTTCACGACAGAAATCAATTTGCATAAAGTGCTGCCACAGTGGCCATAGATAATAGATAAATATCTTCGTCATCTGAGTGACATTTCCCGTTCTCCCCGACTGAAATAAATAGCGCTATTATTTTTCTTACGTAAAACTGCCCATTCACCTCGAAATTTATTGTCAGACTTGTAGTTATTACAACCAATTTATTCCCAACTTTTGATTGATCAATCTAAGTCTCCGATCAGCTATGCGATTTGTTTTGTAACGCTTGGTTCGTCTGTTGGAGAGTTGTTGGAGAGTTGCGTTGGGAAGAGCGTATTTGTGCATTTGAGGAGTGTTGAGCCTAAATTTCGGCTCAACAGTTGATCATTAGGAAGTTGAACGGTCATAGGTAAGTGTAGCTTTTGGTTATCTGCTCTTCTTAGGTAAAATGTATAAACTTTTTTGATGAATAAATTATTGTACGATGTTTTTAGCCGACAACGTAAATTAAATTATAGCAATATGAATAATTTACAATATTTACGCTTGCGACGGTCTCCGACTGCACTGATAAATTTGTACATCTATACTAGAGGATCCTGTATAAATATTCAACCCGTAAAAAAAAGTTTTTTTTACTGTGTAATCTATTTTTAAATGTCTTTTAAATACTTTTCTTAAAAAGTTTGAACCTTCCTACACAGTGATCGGAATCATCCAAACTACCAGCCGGGCCAAATCCGGGAATTAATAAGACAGACATTTATTTCTTATATTAAGTGCTTTAATTCCTTAGAATTTCAGAAAAATTTCACCAAAATATTATGGAGTGTGTTGTCTTCGACAACACATCTATCTTCCGAGTTTCAGCTCAATCGGATGTCGGGAAGTGTGTTAATTTTCACTTCGAAATTTCTGTTTCATTCAAACAAAAATTCAAATAGATTTAAAAAGGGACGAAAATTGAAAAGTGGCATTCCCCAACTAGGTATGGTGCTCAGCCTATCGTTCTTATCAATAACATTTTAATGAACCAACTGTGTGTACCAACTGTTGGGACGTGATAGAAATTGGGTTAATCAGTCGTCATACAATTTGGGAGGCGGGAATGGGTACCGCCGTCCCGGGAACCTTTATTGGATAACCAACACCTCTGCCATAGGTCACCCCAAGTGGTTCGCTACGTTTGGTGATTTAGCAGGGGTGCCCGGGTTCATGGGGTGAGGTTTGTCTAGGTCTTAGAGGTGGATGACCAAGACACACTGAACCCCAGATTCCTACCCACCCCTTAAACCCTTTTCCTTCCCAGAACTCTCCTCTCCTTCCTTTTCCTAAAAAAACCCTCCACACAGCATCCCCAAAGATGACATAGGCCCTGAGGAAAATTATTTTCCTCAGCGCCTCCTGTGTGGAGCTCATGTAAAAAAAAAAAAAAAAGTCAGTCTTCCAACACTCATAAGTTTCTCTTGATGTGATTTTGTTTACGAACAAATTCAACGCATCTACCAACGACAAGTTGGACGACAAATCTGACACACTAGGTGTGCATACGGTTTTATGATTTTGTTCACAGGTATCATCATTCCGTGAAAAATCCACGGATAAAATGGTAAATACATTATTTATACGAAAAGCAGTAGCGTTTCAGAATAGCGCCGGCCATTTATTATGATTGATGACCGTTTGGCAGCCGTCAATGCCTTTGTGATGCGCTCGTGAAATAATAAATCCGGGTTTTTAAAAGCCCGATCTTCTGTTATTTTTACTTTGAGTAAGGCTCGATATATTTTCGTGCTTCGGCCGTAAATCCTGTAATATAAAATAAAAGGCATTTCAACAATTTATTTTACAATGTTTGATCACTTTTTTTTTGTTGGACGGGTCGTAACATCAACAAGAAAACTACTGCAAGTTTATGATTTTTATTTAGATTAAATCAACGCGCAGAACGTGATTATTTAAGGGCCATTAACCAGCCAGCGGCCGAGAATTCATATTTCGTCGAAAGATGTTCTTACGATCGTTCTCCGTACCAGCTTTTTAAAATTATAACTCAATATCGATTTTATTTCATTCAAAATTTGCTTTAATTTATACCTACCTTAAAAATGCTGAAAGGTGTAATGATAAAACTATTAAAATTACGTACTTTTTGTAATTATTTTTTTATAATAAATATTTATAATTTTTCAAAAATGTCTTAGCAAAATAAGAATGTAAAAAAATCGTTCGTAAGACCTTAAATAAATAGACAAACTGAAGTATTTTCGTCACAAATAGTGCGGATCTTTTTTTAAATGAATTTATTTAAACTAAAATTAAAATTCTGAAACACAGCTTTCCCAGATAATTTATTGATTTATTTTACTGCATGACTATACAGGGTGTTAAGGGACGAACTTCAATTACTTTAACCAGTGATTCCTGATATTATTTGGAGTAAAAAATGTACATGAAATTTTGGTCTGCGGTAACATTTTTGATGTTTTTTTTCTACAAAAACATAAAAAATGGTAGTTCATGAACAGTTGGAGGCGGGGTAAGGGGTTCGTCGGACACCCGGCTGAGTGACCAGTGACGACATGCGGAAGAATTTTTTGTTTTTTTTTTTTTTATTTTGAAGAAAAAAATTTTGAAAAAAAAAGTCGCCAAAAAAAGTCACCGGAGGCCAAAATTTCATTTACATTTTTTACTCCAAATAATGTCAAGAATCACTGGTTAAAGTAAGTCAAGTACGTCCCTTAACACCCTGTATGATTTGAAATGTGTATTGTATAATAAAAAAAAATGTTTGAAAATTTAACAAATCTGCCAACGACCTACGGTTTTTTCTCAAAATTTAAAACATAACTTTACTAGATAAAAGAACAGTCTTTCAATTTTTTGTGGAAAAGTGTCAATACGTCTAATATTTGATTTAAAATGACATATTTCCGGTTGGTCAGGTTATTCCCTCTTAAACACGAATGTGGAAATGCTGCATTTTTGTTTTAAAACGTGCATCAACGGAAGGTGCTCCAAAAATCTAGTGTCATTGATCCTCTCGAGCACGGTAGGGAGACTCGCCAAACATGCAATTAACATTAAATGACAATTTATTATGATAAAATCATATTTTGGCGGCCTCCGTTATCGAAGGGTAAGGTTCTCGACTAGCAATCCGAAGGTCGCGGGTTCAAATCCCGGCGTGCGCAAATAATTTTTTTTGATTAATTTGTTTTATTTTACAATTAATTAAAAACAATATGTAGTATATTTGCGGCACGTTCCATAGCGGACGATACTCTCAGAATCGCCCTGGTGTAAGACCACCATTCAGAAGTGAAAAGTTGCTTGAAATGGCTTTAATCGTGTTTGGTGACCAGATCTTAACAACCAAGTACTTCCCCACCTTCATCTTTCACTTTTCCTTTCCATCCCCACTATCTTCAGGCCCACAACAGCAGCAGGTGGTGCGGTATTCACATTAAAAATGCAAATTTTTAAATAATTTTATAATTTATAGTTAGAATTTTAGATTAGGTACCCACCAAATTTTTGTATTGTATATTTTATTTATATTATAAATGTTTATAAATGTTTTGGGGCTCAATGACTGGAAATGCCACAATGGAACATTTTCCTGCTGGGGGATGTGGGCCTATAAAATACCGTGATACGCCATCTTGGAATAACATCAGCAACATTTCCAGTAAGCCCTACTCCTTAGCGTCCTAGAGTGGTCTTTATGATCCCGCGAGTCCCGGGCAATATGACCACTGACCCTAACATCGTGGTCGTAGCTGATAAGGAGAGGGCGAATGGCGAGTTTCCGGCGCCATAAAACCGGATCAGCTCAGCTAAGGGAAGGTAACCCCTACAGAAAAATCCCCGGAGAAGGCAATGGGAAACCACTCCAGTATCTTTTCCCAGCATATCACTATGGAGAGAAACCAAACAATGGCCCCGAGTCCCGGGCGGCCCTTAAATAGGCCAGGGGTGCGAAGAATCTCCCGGCTCAAAATAGTGAATTCAAAAATAAGATTAGGAACATGGAATGTTAGAAGTTTATACAGCGGTAAATTGGATAATACGATACAGGAAATGGAAAGATTAAAAGTAGATATCCTTGGAATTAGTGAACTGAGATGGACTGGCAGCGGCATACACCAACATGAGAAGGGAAATCTATACTACTCAAGAAGTGACCCACAGGATAGAAACCGTTGCTATATTTGTCATGGAGAAGTATGTAAAATTTGTTAAGAATTTTGTACCCATCTCGGACAGAATAATATTATTACAATTACACTGTCAACCCATCAACATTAATATTATTCAAGTGTACGCACCATCAGCGGAAGTGAGATATGATGATGATGTGGAATCTTTTTATGAATCACTAGCCAGTACATTGCAAAGTTTGAAAGGAGGAGAAGTCAATTTTGTCATTGGAGATTTAAATGCCAAAATTGGTGAAGGTCGCCGCTCTCATATAGTTGGTGAATATGGCTTAGGCATAAGCAATCAAAGAGGTGATAGACTATATGAATTCTGCCAGGATAAAAATATGGTTGTATTAAATACCTGGTTTAAACTCCCGAAAAGAAGGCTTTATACATGGAGATCACCTCAGAATGGAACAATCTATGATATTGTCAGGAACCAAATGGACTATGTGTTAGTTGACCATAGATTCAGGAACTCTGTAAAGAGAGTCACCACGTACCCTGGTGCGGACTTTGGTTCTGACCATGTTTTGTTAACTGCCGATATTGTTTTACGCTTAAAACAAATAAAACAGCCCAAAAACAAAATTAAAATGGATATCTCGAAACTCAACGAAGAAGTGGTCAGAAATAAGGTATCTCAGACTTTGAACGATAATATTAAGCTACTCCCTTGTGATCCATCGATAGAAATACAAACACAATGGGATAACCTTAAGTCAGTTATATGTGAAACCTGTGATACAAATTTGAAAGCTGATAAGCAAATTAGAAAAAAGAATTGGATGACTGAACTTAATGGATGAGAGACGTAAACACAGACATAATGAGACACAATATAAAAACTTACAAAGAACGATTAGACGTGAAATTAAAAAAGCCAAAGAAGAATGGATGAAGTCACAGTGTGAAGAACTAGAGTCGTACAGTCGTAGTCACAATGCATTCAAACTTCACAAAAAATTGAAGGAAATTACGGGCACTTCTAGAAGAATTACGCCATCATGTTTAGTTGACGATTCCAATAAATTAATATTGGATGAAAAAGATATTTTACAAACATGGGAAAAGTATATTCATGATACATTCAAAGATATTAGACCTGATATTAATATTCCTAATGATCAATTGCATGGACCATAAAGCCTTCAGACAATCGAAAAGCGTGCGGACCAGACGATATTCCAGTTGAGGTGTTGAAGCTCTTTAATGATGAAAATGTTGACTACCTGTTGACGTACTTCGAGGGGAGAAGTATCACTTGCTCCATTTAATATTGAAAGGCAAGATAGAGGGTCGCCGAGGGCCTGGTAGGAGACAAATGTCTTGGCTGCGTAATATACGAGAGTGGACCGGCATTAGAAGTGTGGAGGAGCTATTCCGGGCAGCGCCAGACAGAGAGACATTCTCAAGAGTGATCGCCAACGTCGGGGGGACCTGATACGGCACACAAAGAAGAAGAAGATAAATGTTTGTTATATTTTGATTTTAGGTTTTCACAAAAGAAAGCGATTTGTAGGTACCTGCTTGCGATTTAATATGTAGCCTTTGATAACAACGTTAAGTTTCCAAGGACACTATTTTACCTTAATTAAAGTGACATAAATCGCAAACTTCCGGTAGTTTATGTGAACCTGCTTCAGACGTTGTCTTCTTATCAAATACCATCAGATAATTCCTGACTGCCCTGTTTTTAACAATAGCATGATTTTAACATTATTTATTGCAACACCACATCAAGATCCTACATCTGTAGGCGCTGGAACTGTAGCGACCCCGATCGGGAAATTTGTGGAAACACAAATGCACACATGCTGCTTTTTCTGGTATAGTCTTCGCCCAACGTCCTGATTAAGGCTGTTGAACATTATTACTAAGCTTTCTTCAATTTTCAAAACGATTCATGTTTTTGTTAACTAACTTGCAGGTTTATTTACTAGGGTGTTCGCTCAACATTTAGATTTATTTGAGAAAGAATTCACCCAACATGTGAAATTTTAGGGAACATTCTACTGTTAACATTTATTTAAATTTAAATTTTACTATTCCTTCTTCAATAATCGCAACAATTACTGTTCCTGTTAACCAAAATGCAGTTTATTTACTGGGATATCCTCCCAACCTGCAGATTTATTTGTAAAAGAATTCGTCCAACATGTGAAATTTCAGGATCCGAATTCGACTGTTGCACAATTACTGTCCTGTTTTAATCGGGCGAGTCTCTGGTAATACACTCCCGAGCATCCGAGAGGAATTTGCGACGGCCGCGTCATGACAAAAGCTCTAAGTAACGAAGCAATTAAGTAAACAACTGAACGGAGGCCCGCGCGGGCAAACAGAGGAGCTAAAGCAACCGAGCACTTGGTTCTGTACTCGGTAGGGTCGACAGCAGACAGAAGAGCAAAAGCGGTAAATAATTCTCGGTAAATAAACAGATCATTTTAATTTGATTGGTTTGCAATTTGTTGCAATTGTTGGTGATTAAACTGGAGATCTGGAAAGTATAGCTCTTTTGTTAGACGCTTATCTGTATAACCTGCCATACAAATTAAAATTCTAGGGATTTATTTTGATTATAATTGCAACGAATGGTGTAGTAGAATAAAAATTACCGGTCTATACATGATGTCCGGAAATTAGTGGTGCGAACGGGAATTTGGTAAATCTACAACTCTTTTGGAGTCGATTTTGTAGTATACCTATTTATTTTTAGTTTTGAGCTTTCGCTGTCGAGTAATTTTTCAATTTTCGAAGATTTGGACTTGGATTTGGATTTTTTAATAATTGGATAATTTGTAGAGCGCCGTTTTTGTAAAAATTACCTCAAGGGCGCTTTGTGGACAAATTCAAAATATTCAGTTGTTACGGGGTTACTTCGGGATACTGTCAGCCATTTAAAAGTATATAAAAATATTCTTATCCCTTATCGTGGAAAAAATAAAATTAAGAAAAAAATGCACAGATCGAAAAGTTAAAAGTTTAGAATATTTGGGGCGGACAGGACGTGCTCCAACCTGCGACATATTTTATGCAATCATTACGTTATTGTATACTATCAGTAGCGTGCAATGAGTTTTGGATCAGGCTAGGGAAAAAGGGAAATCAGCGAATTCATTGAATAAAAATTACCACTGACAAACCCTTGGTGCAAGTTTTCACTTAGAACGACTAATCTCTGAATATAGCGAAATTGGTTGGGATTTCATAAACCAAATCATTCATCTATCCATAATACAAGCCCATTAATGGATACATTAAATTTCCGCATTTCAAATAAAGCCGACGTTAATTTATTATCCTTATTTCGTTAGTACCGTTGTTATAATAAATGTTCAGACAGATTTTACTTATTGCAATATTTACTAGCCATCTCAATTTGTTCTGAAAAGCTTTTGCCTATTTAGACACCAACGCTAAAGAGCAATCTCAATCAATCTACAAGTGTGCGCACGCAGCGCACTTGTACATACATAGTTTGTGTAATATAAAGTAAATAATATTAAATACTCTGACATGAGAATGAGAAAAACTCAGTCTAAAATCAATTGAGAAAATGTGGTTAAACAAGATATTCGAAATGCTGTCACGTATTAGTTATTATGTTATATTATAGGTAATTTTAGACGGTATGTTCATGACAGGGCGTTGGCGCACTGGGATATCTCCAGTTTTTTTAAATTATGTTTATTATCTATTAAACAAGATAATTTTCCAATAAATACAACGACACAGGTATCGCAGTGAGACAGGCATCGAAAAACACAATGTAAACATACTATATATAGATAAATAAATATATAAAATATATGTACATATTTTTTGGTATATACCACCTCACTACGCTGAGACTGTTCCAAGATGGCAGGAATTTAATATAATTTTGATATCTTAATCTTGGAAGATAAAATAAAATTAATGTTTAAAAAATTATATATCAAAAGAAATGAAAAAGAAAAGAGATGAGTTTCTCGAGCCTCTTTTCCGGGGTATTTTCTATTCACGTATTTTAATTCAAGCCGTAATTAACAGTCCCAGTTAACTTTCCGCTGTCACCCCCAAAGTCCAGAGTTAATAACTTCACAACAACTTCCCTGGCCAGCGGGGTTCTGGCACCCGGGAAACCCTTTCCTTTTCACTCTAAGGGTTGGAAGTTAAAGTTGAAACTATCCTCAGGCCATACAATTACTACGTAAGATTTATTTCTCCGCTACAATATACTGCCTTCCGTTCTAGACGAAAATGTGAGTTTTTGAAACGATATTATTTGTGCGGTTGTGTAAATTCTATGAATACTAAACAAGCCTTCAAATGAGAAAATACTTTTAGGCTTCATGCGATGTGGAGTTGCGAAATTTGGGGATATGGTTTTGTTAACAGAATTCAACCGATTATATCGAAAGGTTCCAGTTGTTTCCCAATGTATTCATTATCGTCTTTTTCGTAGGAATTTCATGAAAATTTTTAAATACTGTAAAGACAAAAAATCACTAAATGATTTAAATATGTCAAAATGAGTTCAATATTTCTAGGAAAATAAGTGTGTTCTTTACGACATGCATTTTAATAGGATTTTTTTTATTAAAAATAAATAAAAGTACCCATGTTATTAAAGAAATTTATAAATTCAATGCAGTGTAGGTGCCATCCATTGTAAAGACGCCACAGAGGTACACTTATGCCCTCCGACCACCGCATTCCAAGCTCCGTCAGATGCACACAAAAATTCCAATCTGAAGAAAAGTGTTTTGGCAAACATTGCAAAAGGGTAGACATAGTAAATAATAAATTTCTCCTCTGATCATCAACGTTTCATCCCCTTTTCTAGAGTGGAACAAACTAATGAGGATAGCAAAGTAAAATAGTGGATTCATAGATAGAATATCACAAATTTGCACTTGTAAATTATTGATTTAACCCTTTTTGTTGAGTGGCACTTTCTTTGTTTAAATCCCTCTGCGGGCTTCGACCTCGAGTAGTTTGCATACCATTTCTTCTTTTGGAAGATCCAAAACTCTTTGCATGTATCGTTCGCTTTCATTGTATGTAAAAGTAGTTTTTTTTTCAAATTCTTTCTGTACGCAATACTCAACATTTTTTAGGTTATTTACTATAAGCTTTGAAACAATTTAAGTCACCCGGAAGATAATTTAAAAAAATATTGTGTTTGTTTATATTTTGTTGAAAGCTACTTTATTATTTACATTAGGCGTACAAACCAAACATAACTTACTTCTTGGTTATTCTCTATTCTTTAAATAAATCATGTAGTTACATTCTCCCATAATAATTGTTTCTAACGTATCTGCGGTTCTAACGTATCAGAGCAAGTTAGGCTTCAAAAGTCTAAGGTAACTTCTATATTAAATAAATAAGCAATTCGGTATGTTTAAATTTTTTTAATACACGTTCGCCTTCTAACATAAATACCAGTATTTTTGACGTCAAATTTTACGCACGTTTTATAACTAAAATAATTTTCAAAGATTGCATTTTTCAAAGCCCGCCAAAATGATCGAATTGTGGAGGTGTACGCGTGAAGTCATACGTACCTTAGTTTTGTCGGTTAACAGTAAGGTCAATCCTACTCGGGTCGGTATAAAATCAACAGACATCAATTTTAATATTCAGCCCTTATATTGATTCAGCCAGATTTTCAAAAACATGGATTCTTTTGAAATAACTCGTATTCCTCAGTGGTATACCGTGTGCGACGCTGCACAACGAAACTTTGCACAAAATTGTCCGCATTCTTAATGCCGCGGCCGGCCGACCCGTGAGGTAGCGGTGTAAGTTTTGTCAGAACCCGCCTCCAATCGCAGGACTTGGTTTTAATCGTTTTTTAATGACGATTTATTAATTCTGCATGTAATAATATCCAAAAAACTTATTCATTCAGAATCAGCGTTTGTTGATCTATATGAATATATTTTTAAGCCATAATATTTTTCACTCAAGTTCTTTATTAGAACTTACAATAGACCTCGCGCTGTCGTTTGACGTGTTCTTTTTCCGATGTTTAGGTTACTCGAACTACTTTAAAATCTTTTCGACTCACATTTTTTCTTCATTGCCAAAGTTTTCGCGTGCTTTTCGAATTTGTGTTGGTAAATTCCAATAGTTTACCATGTTAAATAAATATGAACAACCCTTGTGTGCTTTACCCCCGAGTTTAAAAGTAGGTACTGCCTGCAAAGGTTTGGGCTCTTTGTCCTTTTAAACATGGATTCGCAAGTCACAGCAATCCCTAGAGTAATTCTGTTCAGAAACTTTTAAAATGAAAATAATTTACTTGGGAAATTATTGCGGGCATATGAGAAAATACTATTAAAATATGCTTTGGATTATTTAGTTCGGTTTCCTTATGTATTTAAACTGTTATTTTAAATTTTTTTTTTTTTTTAATGTAGCAATTACTTTGTGGTTATCCATTATAATAAAATTGTTATCCATTATAATAAAATTGTAACCACCAAAAAATGAAACAATACAACTTTGTATAAACCACTTATAAAATGTGCAAATCCGACCGGTTTCGGAAAAAACGTTCCTTCGTCAGGGAAAGCTTATACTGAATTTCCCTGACGAAGGAACGTTTGTTCCGAAACCGGTCGGATTTGCACATTTTATAAGTGGTTTATACAAAGTTGTATTGTTTCATTTTGTTTTTTTTTTTTTTGAAATTGAAAAATTTTTTTTTTTTTTTTTTGGTACAGTACATACAATAGATACATAAATATAATGAAAGTATATAAAAAATAAAAAAAACTTAATACAATTATTTAATACAAATATACATATTTTTTTTAAATGTACTCCCATAATAAGCAAATGCTTGTGTGTATGTTATTTTAACATTCTAATATGTCCGCAGGAGTTACCCTCAGGGCTTATGTAGTGTGGAGGGTTTTTTTAGGAAAGTACAGAGAGGAAGTTCTAAAAAGTAAAAAGATACGAGGGTTGGGTAGGAATTTGGGATCAGTTTGTCCAGGAGTGAAGGGCGTATGAATCCATCCCTCCCACTGTGGTGCAAGACGATGATCCGAGAGACTCCTGCTTGAAAGGTCAAAAGGTTACCCTCAACCAGTCTGTCCCGATCCGGCCAGCCAAGCAGGTGGTGGATAGATACGTCCACCGTCAAGACCCGGACAAACCTCGCCCCTATAAACCCGGGCACCCCTGCAAGACACCAAATGTAGGTGACTTAGCTTATGGATGAGATTTGTCCAGGTCTTAGCGGCGGACGCGTCTGCCCACTTGCTTCGTGGCGGGCTGGATCGAGGGAGAATGGTTGAGAGAGACCTTTTGACATTTCCAGGCGGACTCTCGATCCATCGCCTTTCACCACAGTTGGAGAGATGGATTGATACGTCCGTCACTCCTGATGGACATACTGACCCCCAGATTCCTACCCACCCCTCATACCTAGGGAATGCAATCCCGCAAGACCTTGTCAATCCAGGTATTTGTGGGGCTGAACAATCTTAGTCCCGCTGGATCCAGGTATTTGCGGGATCCAGCAGGGTGGACTTAGATATCTAATCAATCGTATAATAAAGACTTAACACCTCGATCTACCAACCTTGTTTTTAGAGTTTTAAATTTATACTTAATCAAATAAGTTCTTTGGGACATTTTAAATGGTTTATTAATATACCTTTAGTTAGACATAGGTAAAGTTTAAGTCATAAATTGGCAAAGAATAAGAGATAAGACATAAATTTACATAATAACTTAAATTTAAATAATAACGTTCACACGATAAACAATATTCTTGTACAATAAGCATCATAAGTTTAAAATTTTGGAAATGGCTTCGTAAAAAAGTTAAAGTATTAATTGTGTCATCTGATAAACGGCTTCTGATATTGGACACAAGGTAGCCAGAGGCTGAAAAAGCTCGTTCAGCTTCCACGCTGGTTGGCACAATGATCATTAACGCATTGAAAGTGAATTGATGGTATGTATGTGCCTTTTAATCCACCGGACTCGATGTAATTCATTTCCTTCTTTATCAAAACCTCAAGGTTGCTCATATTGCCAGATCTAGGTTGTTGGGCCGTTGATCTCGAACTCTCCATACTAATCAAAGAAAGTTCAAGTTCGTCTTGAAGTGACATTGGTGCTGCTGCTGCTGCGTATGTCTCCAGATTAGCGAGAGGAGTGTCGTTATCGTCATCGTAAGGATCATCAGCGTCAGCAGGAGCAGTGGCTACTGCGTTGTTACCCGTGTCCGTGTACTCTAGCCTTTCGACTATAATTTTGATTGCCCTACGTATTACACTTTTTGAAGGTAGACTAAATGTGTCATCAACATTAATAAATTGACTTCTGTCTTCTTCGTACTTATATGGATCATGTAAGTATAATAAAACCGCTGTCAAGTTAGTTCGCCGCTCTGAAATCCGTATGAACTACGCTTCTCTGTAATCCCGCCAGTCCAGCGGGATCCCGCAAAATTTTCGACCGAGATTAGTCCCGCAAAATGTCTGCGGGATCTCGGTATTTCGGGATCCCGGTATACCGGGATTGCATTCCCTACTCATACCTTATTCCCTCCCATAACATCCTATCCATCCCTTCCTTAAAAAGACACCCCTCACAGCATCCCCTAAGATGACATAGGCCCTGAGGGAAATTATTTTCGTCAGGACCTCCTGTGTGGTGCTAATGTAAAAAAAAACATTAATAGTCGTCCTGAATTTGAATAATTGGACATGAAAAACTTTTTACTATAAAGCAGAGATAACCCCCTTTGAACTTGCTGCAACTTTCCTCATGGCTGGCCTAAATCTATGTGAAAAATCTCTTCAATAAAAAAACTAACTTAAGTAATATTTCCCATCTTGTTGTCCCCAGCCGATGACACCGGTTCCACAGATTTACAAGGTATCTGGCCCGGAATTTGATGACATGATGTACGTATAGCGAGGTGTTCAACTTTTCTCGTTCCGAAGGGCTCTTGTCACTTCTTGACGTGGGTTTGCTCAGTCATAGTTTTTTCCCGCTTCGGATGTGGACGCTTTCCCCCCGAGGTATGTCGGATGTTCACTCCGCGAAATGAACCCGTTGGGTCACATATACCTTTTTGGGACACACTTCACTTGTTAACTTATTTGTGGACAAACATTAAGAGGGCGGTTCTCGACCCGAATTTAGCACGAAATTGAGATACATTGGATAAAATATTAAAGATAAACAATCAGTCGATTATCCAAGTGCTAAGAAAATTTATCTAAAATAAATTAAAATGGTCATCGGGAGTTTTCTTTAAAAACGATAAACTACGTAATCCTAATTTCGGTTGTGATCGGGTTTTCTTTGAATTTAGGTGTTATTTTTAGAAATTGGAGCTGCGATAAAGTACAGTAATAATAATAATAATAATTGGATAATTTATATAGCGCCGTTTTCGTGGAAAATCACCTTAAGGGCGCTGAAAACCATAGGTAGGTAGGTACCTATGACAAATATAATGTTTAACAGAAAATTCTTTTTATTGTATTTTTAATTATGATATCCCATGATAATTGACGTTTTTTTTTAAATTTTATGTGAATACTGCACAAAAGTCTAATCTGCTCCCAACCGTCTGGAGACAGTGAGATTATGGGATCCCCAATTGGGGTATGTTGTGAAGCTGAAGTGGGAAAGTGAATAAAATGTGGGAGATGAAGGTGGGGAGCACATGGCTATTTAGATCTTCCAACAAACACGGTTAAAACCGTTTCAAGCAACGTTTCAATTATGGTGGTCTTATGCCTTATGAGATTATCTTGCATTCTGTTTGATTCATGGATTATTTATTTCCGAGTAGTATGTACTCCCAGCACCGTCCGAGTGAAAGGACACTTTTCAGAAACGAAACGTCGCTTGAAATAGCTTTAACTGTGTTTTTTTTTATTTTTATTTTTTTTCATTAACTCCACACAGGAGGCCCTAAAGAAAATAATTTCCCTCAGGGCCTATGTCATCTGGGATGCTGTGTGGATGGTCTTTTTGAGGAGAGGAAGGAATGAACATTGGTCTTGAAGAGACCCATGTTGTAGGAAGGAGGAAACACAGAGGCCGGCAAATCATTCCACAGCCGAGCTGTTGAACACAAGAACGAGTCGAAGAAATGACCCGTTCTCATGTGACAAATGTCAACCGTGTACAACTGTTGGGCACTCGTTTGGCGTGTTTCCCGACTATGCACCGGTGCCGAAGGGATCAATGATGCTAGTTCCTCGGAGCATCTTCCATTGTAATACCGGTAGAACAAGGATATCATTCCCACCCGACGCCTGTGCTCTAAAGATTGCAATCCGTCTGTTAAGATGGGAGAATCTATTAAACGGACCGCCCGTTTCTGCACAGAGTCGAGGATATTTTTCAGGTATTTTGGAGCTCCAGACCAGAGGTGGCTGCCAAATTCAACCGTGGGGCGCACTTGTGATTTGTACAGGGTTAGCAGTTGTATACTATTAAAGTATCTGCGGGCCCTGCACAGTACACCTAGTTTTTGGGAGGCTAACTTTACTCTGGCTTCGATGGAGCCCCCATACCTGAGCTGGTCACTTAGGGTTACACCAAGCATATCGATGGACGTTCTGTTCGGAAGATTGCTTCCGTTGAAAGATACTAGATTTTCATTTCGATCCCTTTTAGACGTAATCAGACAAGATTGAGTCTTTGAAACATTAAATTCAACGAGATTATTTTTGCCCCAAGAGAAAACACTCTCGAGGTAACCGTCCATTCTTTGCTTCAAAGCCCTCCGAGCCGTTGGAGTTTGTGAGCCCTTTGCCATAATCATAATAAAAAATAGGCGGAAAAGGTTTGGCATGATTTTTTTCAAACTGTTTTCTGTGACCATGCTTGCAAAATTTAGAAAAAAATCTTTTATTAGAAATGGTACATAGATTTGTACCATTCCTAATAAAATCAAATAATTATTCTCCGTGTATTTAATGGATTCAACCACATAGCTTTAACAAGTCATATTCTTTAATTTTTCTTATGTTAAACTTTTTTCTTCGCAGATATATTACCTGCATATTTCCCATGTCTACTTGAACGTTTGTTTTATATTTAGTTTGTTCGAATCAATCATGATTATGCCATACGATATCGCAAACCTCGAGAGTGTATTCATTACATTCTTGACATCTAAACTGTGTTCTCGAGAATAATCGCAAAAAACATGATTAATGGAGGGAAATTGATCTGTTGAAGCAAACATGTTTTGTCATTTGTACGAACAAAATGGGAGAAGAAAATAAAACAAATAAGACGGAAAAAGTTCCGAAGAAAATTGGACCGAAACGTTTTTTTGTGTTGACATCACAGAAGTTCTATCTGTCCAAAGATTGCTGAACTGCGAGGCCCCCAATGTTGGAAATTTTGTGAAATGGAAGGAATTAAGGGAAACGACGTAAAACGGAGAAGGATGTTTAGAAATGGTATTTTTTTTTTTAAAATTTAAAATAAAACAATAACTTTGTTAACACCACTTTTATTTTTTATACTTTATTATTTATTTTTTTTACGATGAATTGATTGACAATCTACCGGATTTTCATCACTTGTCTGAATTCTTCACACAATCATTTCCAATTTTGAAAATGCCGCTTCACTTCAAAGCAAATTCGAGTTCCAGAGTTGAGTGAACTAAAGTTACGCAGGAGACACACACACAGCAGAAATTAGTATTTTTTAAACGAACTCCTGTATTCCAGAATTGCGCACAACATAACAGAAATTAGTATTTTTTAAACGAACTCCTGTATTCTAGAATTGCGCACAACATAACAGAAATTAGTATTTTTTTAAAGAAACAATTGCGCACAACACTACAGAAATTAGTATTGATTAAATAACAATCGAGTTCCAGAATTGCGCATAGTACAACAGAAATTAGTATTTTTAAAGGAACTCCGAGTTCCCAAATTGCGCTCAACACAACAGAAATTAGTACTTTTTAAAGGAACTCCCGAGTTCCAGAATTGCGGACAACACAACAGAAATTAGTATTTTTTAAAGGAACTCCCGCTTCCAGAATTGCGCACAAGACAACAGAAATTTGTGTTTTTGATGATGTATTCCTCCACCCCCATTTGGCCTTCACGTAGATCTTTTACTATTGAAGATTAAACAAAATCACGAGCATTGGTCCGTTAGCCGATTGACCTCTGCGGCTCCCAAATAACTCGTTTGGCTGTAATTGGCCAGGTAGGTATTTTTTACCCTTTCGTATGCTGATGTATGACCCACAAAATTATAAAATTGTTTAATAATAGATACTCGTAATTTGTTGTTGTATTTACTGTACATACATTTATTTTATTTACTTATTTTGACGCTCATTGGATTTCGAAATATATGGACATATAAAAAAGGTAAAGAAAATAAATATGTAATTAGTAATAAGGGAACATACCCATACTACGTGACACGTCTAGGGGAGGGGGGGGTCTTCAAAATGTCACGCTCCATACAAATGAGCGGCGGGTTGCTTAGGTTTTTGGTCACCGGGGGGGGGGGGGGGGGGGGTGAAAAATTGCAAAAAAATTGGTCACGTAGTATGGGTACGTTCCCAAATAATATTTTAATCATAATAACAATACGCAATTAAGGATTTTTAGATATCTGCATGTTATATTTGCTTTTTTAAAGAAAGCAATGTTATTCAAGTTAAATGTTTTGTTGACAAAGCAAGTTTCATTCCCCACACGATGCAATCTTTGTGACCAAGAAATTAGTGCGAGAAGCATCGACATTAATTGGAGCATGTAGTTCTATGATGGAGGAGTTGTCCCGGCTCTGTGTAAATGTCCTAAACGGCTATAAGGAACCTTTTTGAGAAAGGGAAAAGAAAAAAGTAGTTTATTCCTTAAATATTGAACCTATGTTCAAGTACGTAAACTAATGAAAATATTTGTATACCGAATTCATATTTTATATAACATATTCAAGAAGTTTATTAAAAGCACTTTTCTGTCTGATTGTGGCCATAGTCAGAAGCCATGTAATCTCGGAAATGAAAATAATGATCTCTTTTTTAACATGAAAGTTAGCCTTTAAATTTTTTGTGTATTTAGTTCATACAAGCGTTAAACGTTAACATTATTGATTTGTGTAGCGGCAAAAATCGATAAAAAAATAGCACAACGCTGACTCTCAGTTCGGTGTTTTATATTATTTGAATGAAGCAATTATTTATTTATGTGATATTGTTTACACCCAACCTTTAATCTAATTTCAGATCTTAATCAGAGATCTGAGGCAGAAACGCTTTGATCGTCTGCCGACTCTCGCACTGAAGAGAGGCGGGTTTTTGCGCAGATATCTACTCATAACAAGTGGCAACAATTCCCACTTTAGCTTTTTGGAAACTTTTGAAATTATTTATCCTTAATATAAATTAAGATTCGACCTTGAATACAAGATGGCGTTTGTACTAAGATGACCGCTGCAACGTGGAGCAATATGTAAGAACCTTGTCTCCGGACCATAGGTAACAGCGGATTCGATTTCAGACGAAGTCAAATTTTTTTTAACCCGGATTTGTACCGATTTATTACATATTTCCCTTAAATACGGTAAGTTTTAAAGCTCTTAAAAATATATGTTATTCTTGAAGATAATATGTAGACATTGCCCGCGCCGAAACGCAAATAATATGAAATTCCCTCGATAGAAAAAAATAGCAAAGTATGCTCCAAAAATTATTATTAACACGTTTGTTTCAGTTATTTTACAAGTTATATGTATGAAAAAATTCACAGTGTTTCTTTAAATGCTGTTTAAGATAATGCACGCGACATTTTTGCTCTATTTTAAACGAGTCGTGTTTTATTAAACATTTTCGCAATTTTCGCATCGATTTTGTCGCTGTAAATGTTAGCGCTCTCCTCTAACATTCGTAATTTCGTATCTCTCCATCTTCTTCTTTTCGGACCCGGTTGCGGAGCCTTAAGGATAAACTTAAAAATTTTCATAATCTGCTCGTTCATAGATTTTGCAAGTTTATATTACAATTTTGTATAGGAGATTCTAACTAACTAACTAACCACGCCGTTTCCCCGAAGAGGTAGGCAGAGAGGACGGACCGCCAAACAACTCGGTTTTGGCACACACTCTTTGCCTCACTCACATTCATACATCCTCTCATACATACTCTTCTATTATTCTGACTTTTGACATGGCCCGACTCAAGTATCTGATTCACTTGATCGTGCCATGTCTTCCTCGGGCGTCCCCGACTTCTTCCATTCACATTTGCGTCATATATTCTTCTCACACTATCTTCTTCTTTCATTCGCTCTACATGCCCAAACCATCTGAGGGTCCCTTTCTTAATCTTACTCATTATGCTTACATCAGCCTTAACATTCTTTGCGGATATCCACATTTCTCACACGATCATACATGGTTTTACCACTCATCCGCCGAGATTCAATCCAAAATTATATTTGTTTACCCTTTGTTGAAAGAATTGAGTTTTTATACGGACAAAACTTTCTATACATATTCGTGTATGTACAATATGTACATTGTACAGGCACAAACGAACAATTCGTCTTAATATTTTGAAGCATTATTTGCAAAAGTTGTTTTTTCTTAAAATAATTAAACTAGCGCCATCTATGAAGGAGCAGATTATGAGTTCTTATAAGTATCACCTTAATGCCCGAAATAGGCCAATTAAATCTATATATTTTTTAGAAATTTAATTAAAATTAAATTTGATAATGTTATTATCGAGTTCTGCAAGTATTTTTAGAGTGTATTTTAGTTACAGCTGTTTCGACGTGTAAGGTCATTTTCAAACTGCGGTGAAGCCACTTACGGACGACTTATTTATAATATTTTACATGTCAATTTTTGAAGGTGTCTAAATTGATTTATTACGGGTTAATCCAATTTGCAGAGACACTAATTGAGAGAGTGATTATGTGGGATTCAGAATCTTTCCCTTTGGTTTCCTTGCACTAAGTGTAAGGGTTTTCTTAACTCACTTTCCTCACTCCATTTTTTTCTGGCGATAATAATCAACCATTCAGTATCCAGGTTAACAAAGTTAGGTACCAAAAACATCCCTTGTAAATTTTGATATCCCAAAAAGTCATCCAGCTTTTTACCCCAATGTCTCAGACTTTATTTGGCTTAGCGAGTAATAAGATATATTGTCTTAAGCGGGCTGGGGGAAAGTTCCAGAAGGTTTTGGAAAGAAAAACAGCAGGCTGAATGTTGACACCGCAAATACCCCCCTTCCCATCCCATCCCCCGGCCATAAATCAATAATAGAGAACTCCAGTCCAATTTTTTTTATTTTTTTTTATAAATAATTACCTTCTAACTTAAATAACTGCATTTTTATTTTTATTTTTAGAGTTAGTTTTAATAGTTAAAATAATAATTGTCAAAGTTTTAATTTTTCAAGACCCCCCGAAAACCACCAGAAATATGGTAAATCGTGTGACGTCATCACTCCTGAAAAATTAGTATAGGATTGGGAAATCAGCTGATCAACTACCGCCATTTTGAAATTCCGTTGTTCGAAGTATTCTCCCTAGAAGAAGCATTACTATTTTTTTGTGCAGTAGTTTTTGAATATTTTAAATAATTGAGATAAACTAATAGAGGTACCTCTATTTTTGAATTATTAAGGCTTAAATATTGTTTCAATTAATACAACAACTAAATCTCTATAAACAGTATGAAATAAAAAATAACATGAATGTTGTTAATACTGAAGGCTTGTGCTATACCTACATTTCAATTGATTTCAATACAATGTGATACAATGACTGGTGAAGCGTGACGTCAGCGCTAACCATTCAATCGTACCAACTTTACAGTGTATTTTAACGAGACGTTAAAAAATGCACTTTTTAATATTTTTTTAAGAACTCTACGTTTAATATTATGAAATAAAATGTATATATTCAGAGTCAGCGTTTATTGTTCTAGATAAACATATTTTTTTAAAGCGATAATATTTTTCACTGGAGTTCCTTATTGGTGGAATTCGCTCTCTCATAAGAGAATTCTTCAAATCCACTGAATGATGGGAATTCTTCCCCTATCGTTTTTTGGTTCATTTCAGATGAATACTAAGAAATATTGCATTCTATTACCTATAGCCCTTTTCCTTTCTGTGTAAGTCGGCGCCTCTTCGCGCCACCTGAGCCAAATGGTTTTTTCTCTCTCTCTTCATATTTTATAAGATATATTATTATTTTTAGTCGAAAATACGCATAAAATGATTTGCTTTAAGTTAAGAGCGTTTAACCAGCTAGTGTCCGAAAAACCACATTTCGTCAAAAGATGTTCTTACGATCGCACAGGGCAGTTCCAATGAGAAAGATTAATTATTCTCCGTACCAGCTTTTTAAAATTATAACTCAATATCGATTTTATTTCATTCCATATTTGCTTTAATTTATACCTACATCCAAAAATGCTCAAAGGCGTGATGATAAAACTATTTAAATTATGTACTTTTTGTAATTATTTTTTGATAGTAAGTATTTATCATTTTTCAATAATGTCTAAGCATAATAAGAATGTAAAAAAAATCTGAAATATATTAGTTTGTAAGTGCGCAAATAAATACACAAACGAACCAATTTCCGTCATGAAACACATGTACGTATATATTTTTAAATGATTTAATTTTAGCCAAAATTTAAATTCTGAAACATACGTTCACCATATAATGTATTGATTTATGTCTTTCTGTATTTTAGTTTAAAAAAAGGAAATATATGTGTATTATATGTACACATATATATGAACTTGTGTATGTACGTATTGGGTGTATACATACGTTAATATATGACATACATCTTTAATTTTAAGAAATTTCTCAGTAACTCCTGTAAAATCGATCATGTTGATCTCTATAGACACTATATATATATATATATATATATATATGTGTGTGTTTTAAACTTTAAAAAAATAAATATTTAATATATTTTTTTATTTTTTTTTATTTTTATTTTTTATTTTTTTTTATTAGTAATAAAAGGTACATAAATTACAAATAAATTTTATACAGTAATTAATTACATAGTAGATATATTTGATGTACCCCCATAAATAAGCAAGGCTTGTGTGTATGGGGGGGTGTTATTGTATTGCTTTTTTTATATAATTTAGTTTATTTATATCACATTTAACTTACCATTTAAACAAAGTTTTCAGTATAATTTTTAAGGTGAGTTTTAAAAATTTTTATATTGGTATTCATGTTTCTAATTTTTTCTGGTAATGAATTAAAAAATTTTGCTCCTAGATATTTATGACTCAATTGTCCAATTTTTTTTTTACATTTTGGAGTGGGAAGTATTGATGTTTGTCTAAGACTTCTGTTATTTTTAAATGGTGCAACTTGATTTTTAATATTATCTTTATAAATTTGTAATGTTGCATGATAAAAGTATAATGCACTTAATTTTCTGACTTTAAATTGTTTGAATAAAAGTTCTGACGAATATGAGTAGGGTTAATATTCTTTCTCTTCTTTTTATTTCATGAATTTTCTTTATTTTTTTTTGTACAAATCATGTTCCACATGTTCATACCCATAATATTTTGACTGTCCTAAAACGGGAATACTCCTAGTTGGGCAGTCAATTTTTTTAAATAAATTATGCATATAAATGTATAAGCTAGTGCTAAATAAACGAAAAAAAATATATTTTTTAATTCTATTTTAACCACCACTGTTTAATTTCCACATAATATAATACCCACGCACAGGCTTCGCCTTTGTGGGATCTTTTTTGTTACTCTCTTATATTTTATGTTATTATGTTTGTACCTATTCCCATGTATCAAAAAAATTAGCTAATAAAAAAAAAAAAAAAAAATTTACTGCATGATTATGTGATTTTAAATGGGTGTTGTATAATAAAAAATCTTTTTCGAAAATATAACAAATTTTCCAACTACTTATGGTATAACCTTATTTTACTGAAAATAAACATTTTTTCTCAAAATTTAAAACATTCCTTTACCAGATAATAGAACAATCTTTCGAAATCAGTTTATATATTTTGTGGATAGAGTCAATACGTCTAAAATCGGATTTAAAAGTGACGTATTTCTGGTTTTCTCTGGTTATACCCTCTTAAGATTGTTTTAATATTTTATTTATTTAATTGTCTATGAAAATTGAATTAAGGACAGAATGGTGTGTTTGTGCTACCATCATTTTAAGGGGATATTTTCCGATGAAACAGCCTCAAGCCGTCGATTGACTGAATGAACTCAACATCCCACTTAGACCTCTACCAACTATCCTCCATTACACGAAGGAGAAGATTAATCTCTCGAACACCGCTGACAATATTTGACATTTTCGGTTTCTCCTGTGAGGGGTATTAACCAAAACTCTTAGGAAGTTGAAAAAACTAAGTAATAAACTAAGCCTATATTGATAAATTCATTTATAAAAATAATGAAGCTATTATGGCTTTAAGATTTCTGAAAAAGTAAATAAAATTTTCTTAAAAAAATATATTTATAATTTTCTCTTACAAGGTATGTCAGATACACCACGTCTTGTAAAATTCGGAATCAATTAATAATACTCCTTATGTAGATGGCGATATGGTATAAATATCCCGTTTAACACCAGTCGCCTGTTTTAATTTATTCACGAAAAAACATTGCCATAAAGCGTATTTTATTTTATTTTGCGAAGCGGCACAAATATTTTTATGTTTTACGATCATTTTCTGAAGAATTTAATTTCCCATATTTTACAATAAAACAATAACCAAAAAGTGGTTCTTAAGTAGGAGATTTTGAAGCGGTGTTTATAGACCTGATACTTTATTTTTTCTGGCCTTATTAAAAGACTATTTAAAAAAGTACTCGATTATTTGAAAGGCAAATTTTTGCTCTACTCGCAGTATTTAATTAAAGCATGTAGCGCGCAGTATTTGGTCCGACGCACGGATCCGAATACTTTCTCCCTCACACGCATAGCGCCGCCTCGCTCGGCGACTTTCGGCTCACCACCCGGACAAGAAGACACCCCATTGGCAGAGCTACCCCCACCCCTCCGTCATCGGCCGGCACTACACTGCCCCAAAGGGTATATAACACCGTGCAGGCCTATATGGAGCCAGAGTATCCAGTCTCCTAGTTAAACTCCCCAGTACCAAGTCGAGAGAACCCTCTGGGTCCTCCTTGGGAATTCAAGTAACAGCGCCCTCGGGGACATTACTTGTAGGGAAACCTTAACCTTCCCCCAATCCTCCCCAGTACCAAGTCGAGAGAGCCCTCTGGGTCCTTCTTGGGAATTCAAGTAACAGCGCCCTCGGGGACATTACTTGTCGGGAAAACCTTAACCCAACTTGGAGACCACGGGTCCTCTGTTGAGGTTATTACGCTAAGTGTTTAGCGAGAACGTTAGTGAACCTTGTTTAAACTCTAACAGCCTTACTAAAAAAAAAACCACAGCACGGCCGATAACCCGTGTTGCTGCCGCAACATGAATTAAATACACTAAATATTACTAATAACATTTGTTCTTAAAATGTATTTTAAATCTGGCAACAATGTAATTTTTTATAGTGTAAGTACCAAATTGTTTGTTTTCCTACATAACCGCTAGGTGGCGGCGCCTGCGCATTCGTCATTCCCGCTGAAATTGCGAAAAAAAATTCACTCCACGGATGTGTGTGTGTAATATTATTCAAATGTGATCGTAATTTCTATAAATATGACTAATTTCACTCTCATATTCGTATAATTGATATATTTACCGTGTTTTTGTGGTTTTCAATAAGTTTTAGTCAAGTTATTATAACAATAATCATACTTTGAAAATTGAAATGTCAAAAAGTATTTTATATAAAACATGAAAATTCAAATTTACATTTAAAGGATTTTATTTTATGAGAATATCATAAAAGTGGTATTTTTTTATAAAATATTAATATCTAATACATGTGTTCCTAAACGTATCAAAGAAATTAACGTCTTTAGAGATGCAAGAAATCTGTTATAAAAGTCGGTATCATTTTTGAGGTTAGTTTTTTGGCAGTAAAAAAACTTTGAAATTTTTTATTATTTTTTTATTGTATGCACGAGGAAAACGTGAGGTGACAGTTTCGTTCCAAATTCATTTATAAAAGGTCTGTATTTTTTGAATTTAGTTTTTTTTATAAATTTCTGTACACTTTCATCAAATATGTTTTGGTAAAAAAAAATTCTCTTTTTTTCGCGTTTGAATCTTAATATATGGCAGTTTTTTAAAACTAAAGTGTATTTCAATCACACAAATCTAAAAGGTAATTATCTAGTTTTCACAAATGGTATTTGTTTTTACGACACCTTCAAAAATAAGAAATATATAGAACATTCAAAATACTTTGGAAAAATTCCAAATTTCGTTCAGACATCATTACTAAAACAGAGATAAATTACCTTCTCAGGCCGTGTAAACCGAGTGTATTTTTTTCCATGAACAATTTTTTAATTAGTAATGTTTTCACATCCGCGGCCGTTTGTCAATTGAATAAAATTTTCACTGGGTTTTTTAGTAAGGCTGTAAGTGATTTTACTTTATGCTACAACTTTTCTGTACTCTGTTTTTTTACTAGAAGCTGTGAACCCAGTATATAAGAGAAATAAACTGACCAACGCTGAAAGACTATTTTCTTATAAAATACCCTGCCACAAGCATCTAAAAATTTTCTAATGGATCTGATTTTCAAACCAAAATAACATAATTTTGCATCGCTTAGTAGTGCATCATCTTCAGTCATAATCATAAGTTTTGTGGATCGTAAATACATATAAATCTATTGTAAATACCTTCATATTTCATTATAAACAATATTTTAGTAGGTACCATAATATTGAATAAAAGCGAATTAGAAAGTCCAAATAAGCACGACGATTACACATTTAAAAACACAACCTTACTGTTAAAGCGGCTACCATCTTGAAACGGAACATACTAAAAAATTTACAAACTGACGAAATGCAAAGCGGTCGACCTAAATCAAGACTTCACTACTCAGTAGTACCTACTCAGTCAATAAATATAATTATAATTTAATTTATTTTAATTTTTTAAACTTTATGAGTAAAATCTCATATTTAAATTTAATGATTCTTCTTAACAATACGAGTATAATAAATGACGTGTTCACTTTTAATTTGCAGTTGCAATCTGCAATTAAGAAGTGCATTGTAACGATCCCGGTGTAGTTAAAATAATCATCTTTGCTGTTTTAATCACGTCATAAAAGTGCCGCCCCTTGACCGCCACTGTTCAGACGAGGACTTGCACGAATAATTCAAGACATTATCGTGTACATTATTGTGTAGTATTTTTTCATATAAACTTGTATTATTTTTTAATTTTTTATTCGGTTTGTCAACAGTGTTTCATATCAAAGCGCTCACAAATACAATTACATTGAACATGGTTAATACTATCACTTCTTAAGACCTATGCCTTACGCAGCTATAAAAGACCAAAGATCATTTGCCTTGACCTATTTCAGCATATAGCTCGCCATATATTCCCAGTGGGAATGTATGGCGAGCGATACGATATTGTAAAAATCAAATTGTTTTAATATATTATTATTAGCATAATATTAGGTCTTTTTTTATCGGGATAATCCAAAAAAAAATGTGTAGGAAATAATGCGCGCATTTGGAATCTAAAACAAACAAATGGGTGTTTTTTTACAGTGGCTATCAACTCGGTGTTTAAAAAACGATATCTAAAATGTATGTCATTATATTTATGTTCAGTGTTTTATTTTTGATCAGTCGATTATTATGAAGCGTTAAAGCACTCACTTGCATTATTTGAAAATTCGCCAATTTCAAAGCAGGCGGCAATATTCTAGTAATTTTACTCGTAACCATAAAAATCGATCAGGATCTGAGAAGAGGCCATACCAAGTTAGTGGGAGTGCACTTTGCTGCATTTGTTATTGTTAGTTCCCCGTCTATAATTCTTATTTCCCACCAGCCGCACCTGTTGCACAAGCGGCTGAATCCTCGCTGCATTCAGAATGCACACATAATTTATTCAGTGTTTTGATGCTGCACTCACTCACTGCATCCATTTATCCCAGCCGATAAAATTTGGAACTTGATCGACCGTCTTGTGTGCACTTTTATGACCCCTTTCTTGGCTTTGGTTGAAATAGATAGGCACTGCGTTTTCATGTCATTGATTAAACCCCTTATTCACTGGCTTAGCTGAAGTGCCTGGGTTCATGGGGTGAGGTTTGTCCGGATCTTGGTTGCCCCTTCTGCGTGGCTGGCCGCATCAGGAGAGACTGATTAAGGGCGACCTTTTGACCTTTCTAGCCGGACACTCTGGACCCATCGCCTTGCACCGTAGGGGAGCAATGGATTCACACCTTCACGACAACCCACCCCTCATTCCTTTTTCCTTCCCAGAACTTCCTTTTCTCCTTTTCCCTAAAAATCCCCAAAGACAACAAAGGCCCTGGGGGATTTTTTCTTCCGCAGGGCTTCCTGTGTGGAGATAAAGTAAAAAAAAGTTTTCTTAAGTGTTGCGCATCCTCCCATTTTGCTAACATCGTTTCGGACAGCGGTGTCCGTCGTCGGATCTGATGGCAGAGGGCAGATGTTTAACGTGGATTAATACCACAAAAGTAAAATAACACTTAATCATCTTGATAATAAATCATACTCCTATTTATCATTTCTCTCTCTCACTAATAAGTACCTAAATTCTTGTTTGTATAATTATTATCTATAAATTATTATTTTACTTCAGTCTTAGATAACTCAAGATTATTTTGGATAACTTTGATTCTTAATATGATTTCTTTGTAGTTGCAATCGAGGCGAATTCAAGTGACAAATTTTGCTTTTAGTTTTCTTGCTTCGTAAGTTAAACCGGTTCTGTTTCCGGAAGAAATTTCCACTCGTTGCAGGTGATGAATACACTTGCTTAACACGCTTATCTTGCACCACGGTTTTTACTCTACCTTGAACTTTTAAAGTGACTGGATTGACTTTGAACATTAGACAAATTTGCATTATTATTAATTGTGACTCATAATAAAATCATTGTATGTCATTTTTTTCGATCTCATGTTAGTAATGAAGACTCTGCAAAGTTCTTCAAAATACGGACGTTATTTTTTTTATTTTTTATTATTAAGTTAAAAGAAATATAATATTTTGCTTTCTTAACTTAAGTATAGAGTATATATAGTGTAGTAGTAATATTTTTAATTTTGTTCCAACATCTTAAGTTTAAATAGTTTTTTTTAAAGGTTTTTATATTCTTTTCTGCTTTAAGGTTATCTGGAAGGAGATTATATATGTGAACTCCCTCGTGGCCAATACTTTTCTTGCCACTTTCAGTCTTGACAGTATTTGTATACAATTTATTGTGTTGTCTAGTATAATGTTCGTGTACTTGTGATGTTTTTATAAATGTTGTGTTTGTGTGTATAAGTCCATTTTGTATTTTGTAGATTAAAAGACATATGTTATATTCATACAATGTTCTTATTTTCAAAAGATTCATTTCCTGGTATAGTTTTTTTGTGGGAGTGTCTGGGTTATAGTTGAAGAGTTTTTTAATAACTTTGTTTTGTATTATTTGTAATTCGTTTAAGTAAGTATGTGTTTATAATGTATGTGTTTCCCCATATTTCTATTAAATAATTTAGGTGGGACTGTATTAAGATAAAGTATAAGCCTCTCTTTACCTCTGTTGGTAGAAGATGAGCAATTCTACCAAATACACCAATTAATGGTATGATTTTTGTTTTTAGTTTTTCTACATGTTGTTTAAATGTCAGATGTTTATCAATATATAAGCCCAGGTATTTTTCGCTATCTAGAATATGTAGGTCTCTTTCTTCTATTTGTAATGGTTCATGCGATGGTATTATTCTTTTAGGTGAGCTTATGATCATGTAACCGGTTTTATTAATATTTATTGTTAATATATTTTTTATTAGCCAATCGTTTAGTACACTAAGATCCATTTGAGATTGTTCTAATAGACTTTCTAAATTTTTGCCGAAGTAAAATATTGCCGTATCATCTGCGTATAAGAAAATTTCACCATGTAGTTTTAGCTGACAGATGTCGTTTATGTATATTTGGAATAAAAGTGGTCCCAGTATTGATCCTTGTGGAACTCCATAGTTAACTTGTCGAAGAAATATAGCAGATTCAGTGGTGTTGTTTAAAATTACACATAACTTAATCTTTAATCGACAGTCCTGATCTTCTTCAACGCCTATCATTCCAGTTCCAAATCGCAACAGTAGACAGTCGCTTACTTTTAATCTCCCTATTTGCAAGACCAACTCCAAGCAGAACTCCTTTATTTACAGATCCACACATTCATTTAACTTAAATTATTAACCACATTAACATTTTTAAGTCGACTTTACGTGACATAAAACGAAATCTCACTAAGCAACATGACTCAAACTAGGAAGTTCAATCTACCCATTTATTCCTTAGCCTCTTAATCATAATCCTATATTTGTCCTCACCCCCCCCCCCTCACATATTGTAACTAAAAATAAATTAATTAAGAAAAAATTAAACTAATTATGAAAACACCTTTATAATGTCAAACTTCATCATTCACTATCATCATAATTTGAATGTTCATAATTGGCATAATTAACTATTTTATTATTGTGTTATTTATGATTTGTTGTCAACTTTCCCTAGAATAAAAAATAAATGAAATGTTAATTATTTGTTGAATTATCGCTTGCTGATGATTGGTTTGTACTCCTGTATTTTTGTTTTTTTTTTTAAAGCTGTAAATGCAATATGTGTTAGTTCGTTCAAAATTCAACGAAATATCTTGTTCTTTTATTTGTAGATAGATTATCCCTTTTAAAAAATATGTATACTAAATACTTTGAAATAATGGATAAAAAATATAATTTTTTTAAACTTCAACACTTTTATTTCTCAATACGAGTTTTTGTGGACATAGTACAAACCAATCCTGAGCAAGCGTTATGTCTACGTTTGATAACGGCACACGAAACGGCGCCTCGTTTTTTTTAAACATTTGGATGCCACCACATTAGCATTTAAGCAAAATTTTGAATAACATATAAACTTTACTATTACTGTGTATTACTTATTCAATATGACTTTATTACTGCGAAAGATTTTGATTTGCATCCAACCGCATTTTGTTAATTTCTGATGTAAGTCCTAAAACCAACTTAATCTCAATATACAGGATGCCAAGGGACGTACTTGTCTTACTTTAACCAGTGATTCCTGATATTATTTGGAGTACAAAATGTAAATGAAATTTTTGTCTCCCGTGACTTTTTGATGTGCTTTCTTTTTTGTGCTTTTTCCGAAGATTCATTTTTTATACTCCAAATAGAGTGAGAAATGTCAGAAATCACTGATTATAAAGTACGTCAAGTACATCCCTTAATACCCTATATATATTTTTTATTGAATTCTTTTACATTCGCGTTTGAGCGATATTTCTATCAACTGCTAAACTTTAATACCATCCATGTTTAATTTGTCGAGAAGACTTATATGACAGATTTATAAAAATGTTAATTAACATTACTACGTAACTGTAAAACAATTTGATTTGAAACTAATTGCAGGTATTATAATAATATCATTTTCTGATATCGGTACATGATACAAATTGCGTCTCAAATGAAATGCTTCCACATTTATGTATCGGCAAAATTTTGAATGACACGATCATTTATTTAAAATTTCTACAGTTTTCGTATTTATCGTAAAATGAATGTAACAATAGAAATGCCTTCCGTATATATTTGAAACAAATCTTGGCACTTACTGTACTTTTGGTTCTAGACCAATTAGTACATGGTCTGTCTATCTTACACTTACCTGAATTTGTATATCGCCATTTCATTTGCACTACGTAATCATGATGAAACACAGTTTTGTATGGGAAATTTTGTCCAAAATTGGGCCTATAATTGGATCACGAAACACGTTCACAAGGCACTTCTTGTGTTATTCTATATTCTCTGGTATTTATTTACTGCACTAAATAATGATTTGCACGCCGCCATAACTGTCATGTTGACCAATGAAACAAATAAATGTTGTCTCGAATTTCTAAAGCAGTAAAATTCCACCACGTTCGTGTTTGTACTTATGAATGGTCCATAAAGCCTTAATATCCCCACTAATTACTTATTTAATGTGAGTTTAAAAAGAAATGTACGTCTGTATTAACTAAATTCATTTACTGTGCTACACAATCGTTGACTTGCAGGCAACTGACTAACTGCATTATATATCAACGTTTGAGTAACAAATTACATGTCGATTTTGTTAAATTAAAGAATGGCCCATTAAATTTTATATCACCGTTTACAACCATTGTTAAAATTCGATTTGCTTTAATTTTTTATAATATTTGGGCTCAATCGGTGGCGTGATAACAAATTGCCTGGTCTTGTCGCAAATTCTTTTAATTCTTTTAATTCTTTTCTTTCCAATCCCACTTCTTCCTCACTATTACTTTCCGCACATATATTATTCACGCGAAGCTAAAAAGCTCATAATTATTTTATTGCCTCTTCAATCTAAGCTAGATTGATTAGGTTGGAAGTAATGTTAGAACCCGCCTTAATAAACCACTGAAATCTTGTCTACATAGAAGGAAATTTATTTTCTCTTTCTAAAACTCACGGTCAATATCTGGAAATTTATAGAGCTTTTTTAGCGTCCGTCTTTATTTTGAAATGTTTTTTGGAATATAAAATCTCTCAATAAATAATATAAGTCTTCAATTTGGGTGGCGGTTATGGGGACCGCCGCCCCGGGAACCATTTATTAGATAACCAACACCTTTGTCATAGGTGCATATGGTTCGCTAAGTTTGGTACCCGGGTTCATCTGGTGAGGTGTGTTCAAGTCTTGGCGGCGAATGGGGAGACTGGCTTGAGGGAGACCCTTTGACTTCTCCAGCTGGTCTCTCTCTGCCCATCGTCTTGCACCGTAGCGGGAGGGATGGATTCATACGTCTGTCACTCCTGGACAACTGGCCCCTTGATAACTTTTCCTTTCCAGAACGTTGCCTTCATACCCCTCCACACAGCATCCCCAAAGATGTTATAGGCCCCGAAAGAAATTGTTTTCCTCAAAAGAGGCCTTTTATTTGTTCAATATTATTTTAATATAAAAATCAAATCGATGAAATTTAATTTAGGTTTTTGTTTCGTTATTTATTTTTGAGGTGTGCCGTGTTGCGCTACCACCTTCTTTATCCAATGTTTCGGACAGCGTTACAGTTCCCATCATCAGGGTAGATGTGTGATGTATGATGGACACCGTAACGCTGTCCGAAACGTTAGCTAAAGAAGGAGGTACCGCAACACAGAACACAGCTAACACCCCACAAATAAACAGTTAAAAAAAGAGATAGTTAAGGTATTTAAAATGACGTGATTCGATTCCGTGGACTTCACATTGAATCTACGGTCATGGTGTTTTTTTTTTAGTTTTATCTTGTGTTATTTTAGTTTAATGTTGTGTTATTTAGTTATTGTGTTATTTGTTTTATCAAGCGTCTCACGGCGAATGCGTTTGCCGCTCGCCGGCCCCTCCCCGCAGAAAAGCCCGGTACGCCCTTGACTTGCTCCTCAGGTATTGCGGTTCAGTATTACGGCAGGTAGATTTAGATTTTTTTTTATAAACAATATTCATATTAGGGTCCGCCCTCTTCATTATGTCAAAACGTGTTATGTACAATAGATGAAGGGGGAGGGGGGAGGAGGAATATAGGATTAGGATTAAGAGGCAAAAGATGGGAATATATAGGGATTGAACTTTCTGATTTGAGTCATGTTGCTTAGTGAGTTTTCGTTTTATGTCACGTAAAGTCGAGTTAAAAATCTCAATGTTGTAATAATTTAAGTTAAATGAATGTGTGGATCTGTAGATAAACGAGTTCTTTTTAGAGTTGGTCTTGTAAAGAGGGAGATTGAAGTAAGTGACCGTCAGCTATTGCGATTTGGAACATGAAATGGTAGGCGTTGAAGAAGATCAGGACTATCGATTAAGTTATGTGTAATTTTAAATAACTTACCGAATCTGCTATATTTCTTCGGTAAGTTAATGTCTGAATATTGAAAAACTTTGCAGAGTCTTCATTACTAACAAGAGATCGAAAAGAGCGGAAGTTAAGGGCCCGCAACCCGGATTTGTACCGATTTATTACATATTTCCCTTAAACACTGTAAGTTTTAAAGCTTTTTATAAAATATATGTTATTCTTGAAGATAATATCTAGACTTTGCCCGCGCCGAAACGCAAATTATATAAAATTCCCTCGATAGAAAAAAATCGCAAAGTATGCTCCAAAAATTATTATTAACACGTTTGTTTCAGTTATTTTACATGTTATATGTATGAAAAAAATCACAGTGTTTCTTTAAATGCTGTTTAAGATAATGCCCGCGAGATTTTTGCTCTATTTTAAACGAGTCGTATTTTATTAAACATTTTCGCAATTTTCGCATCGATTTTGTCGATCTAAATGTTAGCGCTCTCTCTAACATTCGTAATTTCGTATCTCTCCATCTTCCTCTTTTCGGGCCCGGTTGCAGAGCCTTAAGGTACCTTAAAATTCTATTTTGAACACTTTCAATTCTATTTTTGTGTATTATGTACATAGCCTGGGTTCCACACTTGAGATGCATATTCAAGGATACTACGAAAGTATTATTACTTTCGTTTCAAACATTTACAGCTCATAAGTTTAGCATAATCTTTTGTTAAAAGCCTGAAATAATCTTTTGTTTCTGAATTATGATCTCTTAGGGGCCGTTCAAGTACTTGGGGGGAGGGGGGTCTTATGAAACGTTACTGTGCGTTACGGGGTGGGGGGGGGGGGGGGTTCGAACAACGCGTTACGTAACATGTTTTTCTTTATTTAGGTAAAAAAAAACTAAGGAATTAAAATCATCCAACTTGGCAATCCTTTTCGTTCTCGAAATCTCTTATTTTATTTATTACCGCAAACGCGATTAAAACAAGGAAAAAGGTATTTAAGCGACTTTCCAGTACATAATTGTGACCTACAGGTAAAAATTGTCACTTGGGCGTTACGTAACGTTTAGGGGGGGGGGGGGGGGGTACGAAAAAAAATTACGGCGCGTTACATGGGGGGGAGGGCGGGTCAAAAATCTTCAAAAATTGCGTTACGTAATACTTGAACGCCCCCTTGTCAGGGCGATTTTAGGCAAAACATATTAAAAAAATATAAATAGTTGTCAATGCAATATTTCAAATTGGGTCCAAAAATATCTCATTGTAATAAAAAATTTGGCCTTCGTCGAGTTATGAATTCGAATCGAGATTTGTGGTTAGTAGGAATGCTGTCTGCAAAATCTCGTCGGTAGCTACTTCTTAAGAACTGTTATTTTTATTACTTTCTGTGTTGTCTGTGAGGAACGTGCAAGCGATATTCGTAAAATTCTGTTCATTTATTACAATTCGTAGTAAATTTAGAATTAGTGTAATTTGAACAATTCATCAGTTTTCAAAGTCAATGTGAAAGTCCAATTCAAGTATTCCACTGCGAATCCCATGATGAAATAATAACAGAAGCTGAAAACAACTTTCACAGAACTTTATTTTTTAACTTGAAACTTGAATTTTTATGAATTGTGCACAATCTGAAAACAACCCGTTCTAATAGTAATTAATGACGTAAGTATACCGTATTGTAATAAATCATCGCCTCTTACCCCCCCCCCCCTAATTAATAAAACTTTACAAGCTTTATGCTGTTCCTTCAAAGCACATTCGAATTAGGAAAATTTAGAACAAGCTCGGTGTGGACGCTCTCTCCTTGGTCGCGGCACCACTGTAATAAATCCGACCCTTGCACCTGTAATTAACTAATTTTCCTTTTCTTTTAAAACTTGATTTTATGGTTTCTATCTTTCTACATCGTTCGTAGGCTCTGCAACGAAAGCTCTGTACGTAGAGTTCGTCGCCTCGAATTCGTATTCGTAGCCTTGTAGTTCCGTCGCTCACTCTTCTCTCCTCTTCATTCCTTTGGCAGGAACAACTCGACACCCCTTTACGTAATACGTTTTAGGTATACGTGGCGAGATGCTCTCAATTAATCAACTTGTAATTAACCCCTTAACGTTGTGTCATTTTTTTGTTTAAAAGGTTTGATATGGTTATTCCAATTTAATTAATAATTTGTTTGTGGTAAACCCTTGTTCTTTTAGGTATGGCGTGTTACACTTCACTAGGGTCCGATTTACAATGACTGACTATAGCTAACTTGAAAATAACTAATGCTATCGTTCGTGCAACTTCCTCCCCTACTAACGTCCGTTCTATACTTGTTTGTTGATGACTACTTCTTCTGAATTAACCCGCGTCATCCTCCCTAGTACCTAGTACATAAATATACCTTTATACAGTGAATTGGGAAGATCCTACCATTAGTATAACGCTGCAAATCCTCTGCTATTCTTGAGACGCTAACACATAAAATAATTTGACATTTGTGCTATAGCTACGGATTTTCAATCAAAATTCAGTCAAACCAGGCCCGAGATGCACAAATTCTACAGTCACAGTTGTAAGTGGAGTTTGTTAGTTAGTTTTGAGTTTGAATAGGTATTTTTGGGAGATTACTAGGGATTGACATGAAACAAAATATGTCTTGCTACAATTGGACTCCTCCATTTCCGCAACTGACTTGGTGAGGTTCAATTAAAACCGCCAGGTCAGCCTCCAATTCCAACACCTCCAGAGAATATTTTGATGGTCGCAAGCGACGAATGAAAAATCGACATGTTTTGCTTCCTGTCGGGAAAGGGTTTGGTATGTGTTTCCAGTTCGTAGGGTGATAGTGGGAGTGTTCTCAACCAATGCGCCGCCAAATTATAATGGTGATAATGCTAATGTTGCCTGATGAAATGTCAACTCATATCGCTTGATGTGAGGATCTGCTTCGATTTATGGTGTGGTAGTCGATGTCCGGAAGTATTCAGGATTGCGTGGGTGGCGCGAGGTTTTAGATCGTGACATCCTCAAAGCCGAATTGATGATGATGATGATGATGATGATACTGTAGAAGCCTTTCAGCATGTCGATGACTAGAGTTCCGTTCACTCCTATAGCATCGAACATGAACATTAAACCGGAGTGGATTAGACAAGCGGCAATGTCAGGAGGTCGGTGGAGCCGCTCCCTCCTCTGATCTCGTGAAGTTTGAATTTAGTAAAGGTGGATTTTGATGTCATCGACCCTCGCCTCTGCAGTCACACAGCTCCTCAACAGTCCCGTTCTCCGTCCAGCATACCGCCTCGAACCAGTAGAAATGCTGCTTACGTTTTCCTAGGCACGTTATAAACATGCGTCAGCTTTCAGCCGCGGTGATCTTCGGTATTTGATTTGAATGAAAATACCTCCCCTCGCATGACGGAAACAGGCGTGACGGGGACGGTCCCCCATTTAGCGTCACGGGCATCCGCCCTACGATAGGTGATATCCCAAGCTCATCTCAAATATCAGCTCGAAGAAGGAATGTCAAGCTCGGCTTCCAGGGTGCTGGGTCCAGGAATGAATGGCACCGGGTCGTGAATCCGGCTTCCATCCCTTCCATTTCCCCTGCTACGCTTTCGTCCAAAGTACATTCCCAACCTGATGCTGGATGATGCCCTAATTCTAATTTTGGGGAAAATTATGAAAATTTATCCGGTTTCCGACAAAGAGCCGCCGATCGATTGCTAAAACAACTCTGTATGTCATGTTCTCTTCGTTCCGCTGACAAGGTAACTCCCCACGAGCGTAACCAAAGGGTAGTGAAGCCATCGCGAATTTCGTCACTTCTTTTCCTTCATTACGGAGGTAGCCCGGCCAGATCGTTTTCTCCGTCCTGTATTTAATTGACCTCCCGCGACAGCGACTCTTATCAGCTGATACCTCTGGAGGGGGCTAAAGAGGGGGTTGTGGGAGCACGTCCTTTGCCTTCCAGACGTCCCCCAATGCCTTTATGACGATACATGTGATAGCATATACGTCGACATCATGAAACGGCTCCTGCCTCGCTCTCAACTGCTTCAGGGCCGTCCAGAGACACAGGTTTCCAAGCCTCCATCACAAAGGATTCCAATTTAATTGAACCAAGCTTGTAATCATCGCTTGCTTCGCCCCCACATTTGGGAAATAGTGTAGCCCACCAGCAAATCGTTCACTTCGCCCCCGATCATAACTGCATAAAGTGTAACCTACATTCATGGAATAGGGAAGCTTAACTCAAAATTTACTCCAGCAATCACCAGCTTCAGCGCCGTAACTCGTTCGGTTAAATTTGAAGGAAGGAAATTTGCTAAATAATGTGCGTAAAACGTGTCGCGTGTGAAATTTGAATACCTAAGGACGGTTTCGTTCAACCGCAAATACTAAGGATTTAAGCTAGAATGTAAATTCTGTATAAAATATACCTAACGTAAAGTGCTATGCACACTTCCAAGCGTGAGTTTAAACGAAGTCAAAAGCTAGCTTATGTAGGTCTCTACATAACAGTTTTCCTGAGATCCCTGAAATTTGAGGTAAAAGGCGTGGGGTTTTATTTATTTTTTTTTTTTGGGAATGGGAATTCTATTGTATACATTTGTTAGTAAACAGAAGCCTCATGCAATGCATCCTTTGTCCAAATCAATATAGCTAGTACGTACAGACCTTGCCTAACAAATATCTTCAATTACTGAGTAAATTCTAAAATGTTTTTGAGAATAGGTATTCCTAATGTAATGTAATTTATTATATCCAAATAAACCCCTAACCTAGTATTTCTGATGTAATGTCTCGCAACACAATCGTAAGATACAAAATACCTCTTGTCCGTTAAAATTAACAAAACATCCCCAAAAGACCCTCTCCCCTTACAATCTTTGCACTTCGGCGACACCATTATGGTTATTGGTTTGAAAACTTCTTTAGCACCGTTGTGATTTGAAACTAGATGAAGCGAAACGTGCGATACTAAACACATCTATAGGGTTTATCCTGCTAGAGAATGAGACAGACTAATCGGTGTCTTCTTTGTGAGGTGCTTCGTAGCCTCCCCACTCCTGTCTCCTTGGGTTTTCTGAAGGTTTCACTTCTACCGCGTGTAAACTACACCACTGTAAATTCTTTGTTTCTAAATTGCTGATAGTTGTTTTTTTTTTTTTTTTAAATGAAAATTCTTTAACACCGTTGTGATTTGAAACTCGATGAAACGGAAACGAACGCCACTAAACACATCTATAGAATTTGTCCTGCGAGAGAATGAGGTACTTTAATCGGTCTCCTCTTTGTGAAGTGCTTCCTAACCCATCGACCTTCTCTTCGTGCGGTGCTTCGTAGAATAAAATGTGAAATAATTTTAACACTTGGTAACGATGTTATAATAAATAAACCTCACAATTAACGTATTCCTGATAATCTACATTAGTCCTAAATTCGTCACTCTTTTGAAGTTTAGTTTTCAGAAGGTTTCACCTCTACCGCATGCGGATTGCACTCTGATTCCGCACACCCCATCGACTAGACAGGGAACCCGCCTAAAGTGTCTAGTCACACAAAATTAAATGTTAGCTGTTGCCCGAAGTGTCAAAAGAAAGGCAGTCTAAATTTATGACCAAAACCCAAAACAATCGCTCACTATAAGGTATCTCAGCATGACCTTGGGTAGGCACACTCCCCGAAACCTAGAATTAAACTTGGCTTTTGTTTCTTTTTTTTCCGCAAGGCCCGTACTAAATACGTAATGCAAATATGTAATTTTAAACAAGCTTACCAAATAAATCCTCCATGCTGCATAATCCGATTTAATTTCCACATGCACTTTCGCAAGACACAAAACTCATGCAATTATGAACTGAATAAATTCTGCCAATAAACGAATTATCTCTTAATTATTTCTCTTGCCTTGTTCCAAATTTCAAATTCTTTTCCAGCAAAGTGGTAGGAACTAAATAAATGACATCCCGGTAGGAACTAAGCATATTCTCATTTAAAAACCAAACAAGTGTATTACCAATTAATATGGAGTTTCACCCATAATCATCTCACATTTACCAACAGAAAAGTATCTCCTTGTCAGTTAGTTGCCTTATTCAGCCTCCCCGTTGGCATGCTGATCCGTTCCTCGATAGCATCCATCAACATACCATAAACAAAACCATTTTGAAAATTCTCGATATATTTTTCACACTTAAAACAAGTTTGGAAAGAATCCTCCCAACTTCAACCCCAAGAGTCGAGTAGTTGTTTGACCTCTCAAGTTCTCACTTCAACTATAAACTCTCAACCTCTGGATTTGTCCCTCTTTTACTATCATCACTTTAGTAAACAAAAAAAGGTCGAGTATTTATTTGGTAATATAAATAACACAATTTAAAAATCTTTGAAATTTTATCCAAGCTCTCCAAATTTCCTGTTTGTAAAAGAATGTCAGCTTTACTAACATAAAATATTCGGTATTAATTTTTTGGCTTCGGATAAACTCTTATGGCCTCCATTAATGTTTAACATCGTGGATGAATAAAACGATTGCCGGTGTTTGTAATATTATTTCAGCATTGTGGCCTTTCAGTTTATTGATATTTTGCTTACAGAGTATTGTAAAAATCGGATAATAATGAACTATAGGTATACTCGCATTAATTTGTTTTTAGTTATTGTTGCTAAAGGCATGCGCCACTTTACATTTGTTTAAGTAGACAAAATATGTGGACAGTCTAACGTACGAGTATCTATAAAGTTTAATGCAAAGCAACCGTTTTCCAAAAATTAAATTTAACTGTACACATAATGCACGATGATTTTTTATTTTTTATTTTTCTTTATTCATTGCTTTGATGGTTACATAATTTTGGAATTTTTGCATGCTTGGCACATACCCGTGTTATGGTGGTCGAAACTCTCTGTTTTTTTTTCCAAATAGTCGATTTATTTTATTTTGTAAGAAATTAACAGCTTGGGTAAACTTAAGGGGGAAATAATTAAGTGACTTATTTAAGTAACAAATGTACATGGAAGGAAAAACTCTTCAAAACAAAATGTCTAGATTGTTACATAGTAAATGCCCAAAAATACGAGAAATAATTATTACTGGTTTATTTATTAAGACGTACACAGTACATTATGAAACAAGTTATACGCATATTAAATTAAATGATTACATGGTGCAGTGCCTTTGCAGGTCCATAGAACATCATTAGGGAACGTACCCATACTACGTGACCCGTTTAGGAGGGGGGGGAGGGATCTTCAAAATGCCACGCTTGGTCACAATGGGGGGGGGGGGGGGGGGCTTAGGTTTTTATCACGTAGTCAATCTAGAAATCTTTTTATATTTTTTCCACTTGTAATTATAGGTATACATGCACTCTTACCGTTACGCAGCAAGCGTCGTATTACTAAAGACAAATATAAGTCAAATAATTTTTTTTTAAACTTTTTGTTAGCAAGAAATGATTCAAAACCATATTTAAGATTTACTACGTGAAAACTGTAGGGGGAGGAGTGGGGGGGGTCTTGGAATATACTACACGTGGTCACCGGGGTGGGAGGACGGGGGGGTTAAAAATTGCAAAAAGTGGGTCACGTAGTAAGGGTACGTTCCCTTATGTAAGTTTGCCTGAGATATGAACGTTTCTTAAGACTTAATAATTAATGTATGAGTATTAGTAATAAAAAGGAAGAAAATTTGACTAAAAATCAAAATGAAAATTAATACCATGTAAAACTATAATAATCAATATAATTCAAAGATCTGATATTTATGTTTGCATTATACGTTTCAAACAGAGTTAGGCAAAAAGTCTTATGCTAAATTTAGTTAGATAATATGAGTTTTATTACGCCTTAAAAGTAATAAGTAAGTAAAGGGCAGATGAAGTGGGGTAGAGCAGTGGTTTTCAACCTTTTTGAGCCTGCGTACCCCTTGACCCGTACTGCAAATTTGTTGTACCCCGTAACTAGAGGCGTAACTAGCATGGTTACAATCCCCCCTCCTCCCCTCCCCCCAATTACAATATGATGAATATGGCGCACAAAAACAATAAGTTAGGTCTGATTTGAAATGTCTGTACTTTCATCTACTTGCAGAGAAACATATTTACTTCACCAATAACTGACATCTCGACATCTTGAGACATTTCCTGAATTCGGCGGGAAACAGTCCTGTCTATCGGCGGTGTGTTAGTTATTTTCTTAGATATTTCGTGGCCGTGCATGCATCGGACAGTGTCTTTAGCACACGGTATAATTAAATCCTCTGCAATTGTATGATTTTTTCCCGATTTAGCGATGCGATAACTTACTCTGTGCAATTCTTCCAGAGCTGTTTCCTGTGCTTTAGTAGCTCTTGAGAAAAGCGAACCTACGAAGCAAAGTTCGTATATTGACAGTTAAATGTTTCTTTTTTCTTTCAAAAAAATCTCTAAACTGGGCTGACTGACTGACTGATATATGGCGTCGCGGCACCGAGCGTAAACCGCCGAAATTTGAAAACGTGGAACTGAGTTTTAATTCCTAAATTCGAGCCGCGTACCCCCAAACTTGTTTCGCCTACCCCAAGGGGTACACGTACCACAGATTGAAAACCACTGGAGTACGAGATAAAGGTAGGAGATGTTCCCGATACATTTACATTATATACTAATGCATTAATTTATTCATGATCGTACGCGTAACTTCGGTTCCATATTTCTGAAGTTTATTTGCTGTGAATGTCTACTTGATGAAATTTTGTGTAATGCTGCGTAAATATATGGGAAATGGGGGAGTTTTTTCTAATGTTGTTTCTGCATGTGGGTTAATCAAACAAAAAAAAAACAGTTTTCGGATTTGATCTTGACGGTATGTGAATTTTTATAAGATTGGTAAGGTGAGACGAGTCCAGGGCATTTAGAATTTCATGTAAAAATATTTTGTCTAAAATTATTTAATTCTAAAATATTTTGTCGTGCTGATGTTTCGAAGTAATCGGACACGATTATGCCGCAATATTCTATTAGTAGTCGAGCATCTCAGTTTAAGGTGATCCAATAAGTCCAAGAAAAAATCGAAATCGGAATCCTCGCCTCTTTTTGGGAGGAGTTTAAAAATACTTGAGAAAAAGCTTTTGGAAAGGTTGGAAAAGGTATTTGAGAACTTTTTTTACAGGTTGATTTCGTGAAGGCCTGTAAAAAACATGAACTCCCTTTTTACGCATTGTTTATTGTAATAACAAAGAAATTTCAAATTGATTTCACGGAACCAAGAAACGCGGAGTCTAGGACGTCTATTCCCCGTCGCAGGCGGTAGTTTGTAGTCCTTGGGTGGACGGCATCTATAATGCTTCTAAGCGATCAAATTTTCAAAACAAAATACATGGTTTTGTATGATTTTGCATTATTTCGCATGGCTTCATCTTAAGAGTTTTTTTATGAAAGCCCTTTTTTTCATAACGAATGGGAATTAGTAACTTTTATTGATTGGGTATTGCTTATACACCAAGTAGATGTTATATATAACAGAAAACATTATATTATTAGATAATTTTCCCCTCTTTTACAAAAACTACTTTTAAAAATATTTTTGAAACCGTTACTTTGCAAACATGATACATCCCTTGAGATACCTACCATGAAGGTACTCGACAGTATCTGCAGAAAGGGATTTGCTAACAAAGCTTGTTTCTCCGAGTGATTGAACGATATGAATAAACATAAAATATTGTCTCTAGAGTCACGACTTGATGTATCCGATTGTGTTTTGATATTGGCCATTTTTCTTTTTGCATATGTACCGAGGAAGACGGATCGTGCCTTGTAAATGTGTAATTTATTTCCATTGTCGTTATCTTCGGTAATAGCAGATCTTTTGAGACATTTTCGCAATGCCTCACTGCATGTTTTTTTCGTAATAATTCCAATGAACCAGTCCGAAGTTAACGAATGTTAAATATGGAATTTGTTAAATTACTCAAGCTCTTTGGTACATATCTGAAGCAAGAACAATTCACAATATAACTTCGTTAAATCATAATATTAGTATGGAAGAATAATCATAATATTATTTTATTTTTTATTATTATTTTAATTGTGTACTACGTACCTGCCTAACTATTATTATCTGTCCTTGTAAAAGCCCACTAGGGCGTAAATAAATAAATAAATAAATAATGGTAAGCTCTGGCGTTATGAAATTATATTTATTATACGTTTATTGTCAAATAAATTTCCTGACAACTGCGAGTTATTGCTAACGTCAGACGGATGTCGTGGAAATGATGTTGATGTATTTGCGGGAAATTTTATTTCAGGTGTCGTAGATAATATCTATATAATCTATATAAATAAAAATGAATCGCCGAAATGTATGTACCTACGCGCACAACTTCCGAACCACTGCACCAAAGTGGATAATTCTTTTTTTTGTGTTCATTATTGGTTTGTATGAAACTACTGGCGAGCTCTAGAATATGAAATTTAAAAAAAATGAGAGGAAGAGGAGGCGGAAGGGGAACGGGACGAATGGGAAAGGACACGCAGGGAGAACCAATTTCTTTATTGAATGGCATAGCAATGCATGCCGGGTACCAGCTAGTATATATAATATAACGAAAAATGTTACAACGAAAGCATAAAATAAAATAATGTGATGTGAACAGAGATTCAGAATCCTCTTAAAAATAAATATTCAATATAACACATATGTACCTAGGTGCAACACGACAGCTGCACAACACCATTATGAATATGTAGGCCCAAAGCTATATAACGAATTACCCGATGCAATAAAAAGTGAGAAAATCTATCTTAAATTTTAAAAAAATTCGCATTGTATTTTTACAGATAAGCAACAGATTATCTTACTTTTATCGATGATTTTCAGATAAATTCTGTTGCCAATATTTTGTTGATATTCTTTTTCTAAAATTATATGTATTTTTCTTATTGTACAATATTAATGTAAAATCTTACAGTATTTTTGAAAGTATTTTATTTTCATTTTTGTAACTATACATTATTATCTATAAGCAGTTCTAAATATATAACATAAGTACGTAGACTAGCTCCCTAATTAGACCCGAGAATATTTCTCTACTAATTGGGTAACCACAAAAACTGAAGAATGATATGTAACATATTATTATTGTAAACATTTACTTTTTGTCTAAATAAAAAAATAAAAAATATATATAGTAGGAAGTGCATACGTCCGAGTATAATAAAAGGGTTAACTCGGAATCAAGTAAACTCAACACCTCAACACTTTTAATAACTTTGACAAAGGAGGTGTTGAGTTGATTTCATTCTGAGTTATCACCTAACTATTGGAATAAACAACATTTATGTTGATTATTTTTACGATGAAATATAACTCCCAGATCAGATTACCGAAACAGGTTAATAAAATTGATTTGGTATATATTTATGTAAATAATTATTTGAAAATGTTTGTTAAATTTCACCAGCATTTAAATAAAACTGACCCTACTCCTGGCTTACACACGTTGCCACTTAAACCTTTTTCATTTTTTTAATGAAATAATTAAATTATCAAGTATAAAAAGACAGGCGTGGGAGTCGGGGTTGGAAAGGGGAGGTGCTTAGAAAATCTACAGGGTGGGGGGGGGGGGGGGGGAGGTGAAAAGGGGGGTGATTAGAAGATCAAAGACAAAAAATTACAATGGAAATATGTTTAAGATAGGGTTATTCACAAAATTTATTTGATTATTAATAATATTTAAATTTCTACATGTTGATTTTTTAAATAAAGATTATTGTGGTAAAAACAAAGTGTTTTTAATTATTTCATTAATTAAATGGTGCCACAAAGTGAATTTACAAAATTTGAAGAAGTTTTTCATTTTTATTCATGATTCAATTATTAAACAAATTATGTTAATTATTTTTCTTTTTTGTTTCAGGTATGTTATCTATTCTAAGCAATAATTACATCCCTCGGCAATGGTCTTCTGGAATATCCAATGAGCCTGAAAGGATGTAAGTAATTCAAATGTTTTTTTGTTTGTTTGTTATTCTTTATCTACCCTAACCCTAAAAACGTGTCAACTTTATATATATACGTATCAGCTAATTTACAAAATGTCTCCATATAATGTATATGGTGGGTACAAGTCTTTATTTATTTCATGAAGCTAGCTATAAAGCTCGATGACAACTGTACAAACAACGCTATTCATTATTTTCACAGCTTAAAAGCTTATACTCTTTATCACATCGATGACTCGATTATTCATGCTTTACAAAAAACTGTTTTTGGTCATTGTTTTTCATGCAATGCGTCTCTTTGTCTCAGCAATTTAAAAATATATGTTTTTTACATTATCTCCACACAGGAAACCCCAAATGAAAAAAATATCTAAGGACCTGTCATCTTTGGGAATGATGTGTGTAGTGTCTTTTTAGGGAAAGGAAGGATAGGAAATTCTAGGAAGCAAAAAGGCGTAAGGGGTGGGCAGCAATCTGGGGGTCATTGTTTCAATAAAACCATCCCTCCTACTGCGGTGCAAAGGCTGTGTTCCGAGAGAGTCCTCCAGGATAGGTCAAAAGGTCTCCCTCAACCAATCTCTCCCGACCCGGCGTGGTTGGTGGGTAGACACAACCGCCGCCTAGACCGGGACAAACCTCACTCATGAACCTGCGCACCGCTGCTAAATCACCAAACGTAGCAAACTACTTTGGATGAGCTCCAGTAGGGATATTGGTTCTCCTAACTTAACAAAAGGATTTCAATCTTTAGAGCACAGGCGTCAGGTGGGTGTCCTCGTTCTACTGATATTACAATGGAAGATGCTCCGAGGAACTAGCATCATTGATCCCCTCGGCACCGGTGCATAGTCGGGAAATACCTACGCCAAACACGCGCCCAACATTTGTACACGGTTAACATGAGAGCGGGTCGTTTCTACGATTCGTTCTTGCGTTGAACAGCTCGGCTGTATAAAAATTTGCCGGCCACTCTGTTTCCTCCCTCCAAAAAAAACATGGGTTTCTTCAAGACCCACGTTCACTCCTTCCTCCCCTCAAAAAGACCATCCACACAGCATCTTCAAAGATGACGTAGGCCCTAAGGGAAATTATTTTTCTCAGGGCCTCCTGTGTGGAGTTAATGTAAAAAAATAAAAATATCAAATAAGCTGCGGTACTCACACCCTCCTCCCAAATCGTAAATAATTAACAACTCATTGCGAATTGATAAGAGTTTAAACAAATCGCATTCCTAGTACGTACCTTCTTAGTTACTCAGAGTACATTGCTAATTAGCTGTTTACTAACCTTAAAAAAATTCTTTCATGCTTTTTAATAAAACTGTTATTGTTTCTGCAATGGTGTGTCTTTTTGTAGCAAATTTATTGCGATAGCGAATTTGTAAGCCGTTTATGGCGAATTTGTTACGAGTTTATGGCAAATTGCAATATCCCCGTCCTGCGGGTATCGCGCCTGCGCATCTGCAATTATTATTGTATCGGCGCATCGGCCGCCGCGAATAAATCCTCATTACCCTCCCCCCCCCCCCCCTCCCCCGCCCAATCCCCTCTGCCCGGTCCCTGGGCCCCGGACCGGGTTAACGGCCCCGTGGTGCCCATAATATTCCCAATATTATCCCTTTTGAACTTCGCCAGAACAGGGACCCGAATTATTATAATGCAATTTATTGCTTTGTAAAAGGGTTAAATTAAATTATTTGTTCAAAAATTTGCTTAAAAATACCCCTGCAATAACTCAGCAACTTCACAACACGTACTTTAATTTTTTTTTATTGTGACTCCCCACAAGAACACCCCTACAGTACAGTACAATGACAGAGGAACAATGTCGCGCCAGCGTTGTGAGGCGGGTTAAGGTAAGTGCTGTAGGAAGGAATTTATTAAGAGGAAACCCGGTCGCCGGTAAATTTGAACAATAGGTATTTTTTCAAATTGTTGCTGTCTCTCTTACTCCCCCGAATACGGAGCGAACGGGACAACTGCACCTCAGGGTGATAATACCTAAATAAAATCATGAAAATCGCGGTTTTGTTCTCATTTCTCTCCTCCAAAACTGGACCGATTTTTAAGATTTTTTTTAACCGCTCAAAAGCCAGGGAAGACACGGAAATTTCCTAACAAGCACCACTTTGAATTGAATGTTTTGTGGATTAATTTTGAGCTATCGTATATTTTATTGACCGAAACAAATTCCTAGAACAATAAACTATGTATCAAAACAAAATTACTTGCGTTAATTTGCTAAATTGATAGGTTTTACGATGTTTTCGTCAAATAACATGCATCGACTTTGACCGAAAGAATCGCGGCAAATTTGACATTTTGATGCCACAGACAAAAATAATTTTAAAATATTCTGGGGTTGCAAGGTGAATGAAATTTTTACCCATCTTATGGGGGATGTTGGCGCAAGCGATTCTGACCTTGTCCTTATACAAATTTCGCACATAGAAGGTTCAAAATCGCAGAAAAACATTTTTTTCACGCGCATGCGCACAAACTGCGCACATCCCCGCGCTTCGGCAAATAAAATATAAATTATTCCGAGTGACTAGGCGCATTGCAGGTTTTGCTATGGTAAAGGGCGAGAATAGAGCAAGCGATTCTGACCTTGTTCTTCATACACTTTCTTTATACATAAGGGTCAAAATCGCGTGTAAATTTTTTTTTGGAGGGAACTCCTATAAGAAGTATCTTTTATCAAAAAAAGCAAAACGTACCGACATCCGTATAATGTTCGATATCTATATATTAAAAATTATTTGCAGTATGGTCAAAATCGAGTCTAAGGTACGACCCGTTCTCGTGAAGCCAAAATCAACAAGTTAGTGCTCCGCTCTGTATGTCGAGTTGTGCACCGGTGCACCGGGGATCAATGCTGCTAGCTCCTTAGCAGGCTTCATTAAAATACTCGTAGAACGGAATCAGCTTGCCAACATTGTGTCTGTGTATTGAGATGGCAATCGGTCTGATAACAAAGGATTTTCAATCAGACGGACCATCCTCCTTTAGAATCGAGTAGGTTTATACAGTATTGCTGGGCTGCAGCCTTGAAATGGCTCCCAAATTCATTTGTATCGGGCCTGCTTGACATTTGTGCAGAGTTCGCTGTAGCAATAATAATAATAATAATATATTTAAATTAATAGATAACTTTGTGTTAACCACTAAATTATTTACAAAAACCGAGATGTTTCGTCAGCAAAGCTGACTTCTTCAGGGTTTTGACAGAACTAATTTAAAAAATAGACATACATAGGTAATAGAGAAAAGTAATAGACATAAACCATAACAAAATTTGAAAGAAAATAATGTGTAAGGGACTAGGGGCAATATAGAACAATTAAAAATTTAAAAGGGGAATAGATTTAATAATGGGTCATTTAAAAACAATTTTGGAATATTAATAATATTTAAATTTGCATTAACACTCTTTCTAATCTCTAAAATTTCTAATTTATCCAACTGAAAGCTATTGACATTACAATGTATTAATTCTATTGCACTGTTAAAATTAAAAGTATGACTAGTTTCTATTAAATGGTTGGCAATATGCTCTTTAATCCTTATTTCAAAGTTTCTCGAAGTTTTACCTATATAAAAGAAATCACAATCATAACATTTTAATTTATAAATTCCAGATTTTTTCATTTTTAAATCTCTATCTTTATTATTTACTATATAATTTTTAAGTCTATTGTTTGCATAAAATACAGGAATAATTTCGTTAGGTACATTCTTTGTTATTGAATTAGAAATTTTATTATTAAAATACATCATTTTCCTCCATTTTTCTCTTCTTTATCCTTTTGCACTTCTTTATTTTTTATTAAGAATTTTTTCAATTACATTGGAATTATAACCATTATTGATTGCAATTTGTTTAATAACATTGAGTTCTTTTGAAAAATTATTAAGAGATAAATAATATATTTTTTTAAATGAAAAAACGTAGTGCCTTCATTTCTACAAGAAGTACACACGCATAAGTGTTAATCTCTAATGGTCCTGTATATATTTTCTGCCTGTACAGTACATTTTTACGCAGCATCTCGTTCATTGGTCAAATCATTGTACACATAGTTTCGTATCGGTGATCGATCAACCGGTGGATGCAATTTTTGGTGATGATTTTTCACAAAAACGGCGCTATGCAAGTCATCGAAATATTATTATTATTATTATACAATGTTAAACAACATTTTTCTTAAATAGATACCTATGGGGTTATTTCACCATCCTTTCGAGCTGTCAAAAGCACTATTTATACGATAGCATTTTTTTATAAATTGTTGCAACAAAATTATCAGCGCGGGACCAAAATACGTATGTCGGCATACCTATGTATTTAACTGGATAAAAATGATTCTTTATTCGGGCCTGAGCCGGTTGGTTATCCGAAAGTTAAAGGAGGGATGGGACGAAGCCGAATGTTAGTTTATCGGCCTTTAACATCGATACTTGCTGTAGATGGCAGGTGATCGCAGGTGATGAACCTCCTTTGTATCTACCATACATCCACCATCCATCTACCTTCTGCCTCTGCATTGTGCCTACATCTACAGTGCACCTACCTGTACAGTGTACATTTTGTGGTTTCTGTGGTACGTTAAGGTGGTCGATAGGTAGTGTTTGGAATTTAAAAAAAATATGTTGTCTATTGCAACCTTGACGGCCGGCGGTAGTCCAGCGGTAAGGCTCTTGACTCGCACACCGAAGGTCGCGGGATCGAATCCGGACGTGGCAAATAAATTTTATTTGATTAATTTGTGTTATTTCACAATTTATTCTTTTAAAATAATATTTGCGGCACGTTCCAGAATGGAAGATACTCTCAGTATCGGACGTGTAAGACCACCATTCAGAATTGAAACGTTGCTTGAAATGGCTTTAGCCGTGTTTGGTGACCAGATCTGAATAGCCAGGTACTTCCCCACCTTCCTCATCCCTATCTCCTCCCCCTCCCCACTAGCTTCAGCCTCACAAAATACCCCAATTGGGGATGCCATAGTCTCACTCGCTTCAGACGGGAGCAGTTGGGACTCTTGTGCTGTATTCATATTAAAAAAAAAACTTAATGTAAATTTTCTAGAAGTTTCGTGAACTTGATTGAGGATTGAGGATCATGGAAACAGATATAAAATATATTCCACAAGCAAATGCTTTTAATGGAGGAAAAGTAACACTGTAACATGTTCCATTTTTTAAGATAAATAAAATTATAAAAAAATAAAAATAAAATATCTTCTCTTAATATCTTTTGAAAACATTATCATCCTCAACATTTCTTACATCTCCTTCTAACATTGATATTCTACTTTTCAGTGAAAGATTCTGTGATTTTAACTCTGATTCAATAAACACGGAGTTGTTTTGAATTTAAGTATCATTTTCAATATTAGAACAAGCGATAAAGTACCTACCTTTTGTTTAACATTTTTTTTACCAGAAAATTATTTTAATTCTGTGTTTGAAATGTGTAATTCTTTTTACATTTATTAGGCTTACGGCCGTTGCTCCCAATCCTACTGATCAACTGCTGAGCCGATATTTTGGCTCAACACTCCTCAAATGCACAAATATGCCCTTCCCAACGCAACTTTCCGACCATCAAGCGAATCGAGCGTTACTAAACAAATCACTTATATCGGAGACTGAGACTATCGGAGACTGAGACTATCGGAGACTGATCGATCGAAAAATTGGTGAGTAAAGTCAGATGTCGCGATTTTTCAAGGGTCTGGCTTTTTAGCTAACCTACAATTACAATAACCCCATTAATCATTATTTTTTACGGGTCAGCGTTAGTTTCTTTATAACATGGTAAATTGATCTGAATTTCCAATGGGGTAAAGATTAGATTTTAAACATTTCACATGGAATAATGCCATTCTTACACCTGTATGTAGGTACAGTGTACGTGATGAATAATAAACTAGTGGAATGCAAACTTTAGTTCATTATTAATTGTTCTTGTGTTTCATTCACAGAACTTCATTTTTTATTATTGTTACAGCTGTTTCTCTTTACAAGGTCATTTTCAAATTGTGGTTAGACCACTTGGAGACGACTTATTTATATGATTCTAAATTTCAATGTTGAAGGTGAGTAAAATGATTTATTACCGTTTAAACCGATTCACTGATTTACCTGTTAAAACAATCATTTTCTTGGTAAATCGATTTGTAATGACTCTTTTCCACAAAAAATTATAAATGGATTTCGAAAGATTGTTCTTTTATCTAGCATTCGCATGTTTTAAATTTTGAGAAAAGCTGTTTATTATTAGTATAATAAGGTTATACCATAAGTCGTTGGCAGATTTGTTAAATTTTCAAAAAAGATTATGTATTATACCACACCCAATTCAAATCATATAATCATGCAGTAACATAAATAATTGCATTATCTGGGTACGCATGTTTTAGAATTTTAATTTTACTTTAAATAAAATCATTAAAAAATAAATACGTTCATGTGTTTCTTGACGAAAATTGGTTCGTTTGTGTATTTATTTGCGCACTTACAAACTAATATATTTCAGATTTTTTTTAACATTCTTATTTAACTTAGACATTATTGAAAAATGATAAATACTTATAATCAAAAAATAATTACAAAAAGTACATTATTTTAATAGTTTTATCATCACGCCTTTCAGAATTTTTGGATGTTGGTATAAATTAAAGCAAATTTGGAATGAAATAAAATCGATATTGAGTTATAATTTTAAAAAGCTGGTACGGAGAATAATTAATCTTTCTCATTGTAACCGCCCTGCACGCATTGCACGATCGTAAGAACAACTTTCGATGAAATGTGAATTTTCGTCCGCTGGCTGGTTAAACCCTCTTAATCGGTAAGAAATCATTTTAGGTAGGTACCTTCAAAAATGAAATTTAGAATCGTACAAAATAAGTCGTCTAAAAGTGGTCCAACCAAATTGTGAAAATGGCCTTGTAAGCCGAAACAGCTGTCACAATAATAAAAAAAACTAAAATGCTTTTTTTTTTTTTAAAAGAAAGACAAACATTCCCGGGTTACGAATAACCCAACAATGTTTGAAAATCTCCTACTACCACCACAGAAAGCCGAAAATGTTGCTTGTGTTGTGATGGAGGACTTAGCCAGCCGAGGAATTGAACACGCGACGCCCGGATGGGATCCAAGCGCTATGCCCACTCAACCACTGGATAATAAAGAACTGAATAATCCTAAATAAACTAAAGAACACCAAGGTGGGATTTTGTTGTAACGTTTCGGTACATCCATACCCTGACTATATGTTTTTAGAGGTATCTTGTAACTTCTATGTAGGTATCTGAAGTCTGAAGGATAGTGCACCAATTATATATGTGGGATACTTAGTACCTTCTATTCATAAGATACCTTGTACCTTTATGTGAAACGTCGTACCTAGGGATGTCGAAAGTGAAAAAATATATCGATATATCGATGTATCGATATTGATATTTATATAAATATCGATACATCGATACGTCGATATATCGAGGAAAAAATATCGATGTATCGATATATCGGTCAAATTTTCAAAATATTATGCTTTTTAAAAATAATTGTGTATTCAGGTCAATATTATCAATAGTAATTTTTATACACAGTGTGCATTATTTTAATGTAAAAAAATCTCAATAAAAATTAAGGTATTTTTGTCAGTAGATATTCATTTTTATTAGGTAATAATTACAAAAAATTAAAAAAATTAAAAAGCTGTCTTCTAACTTATATTTTAATTTTTATGCGTCTTTATATGCATCTCAGTAACATTCTTTTGGCCTATTATTCTGTTAAAAAGTACTTCGTGTTTGGAACAAGGTAAAGTCAATAATCATAGAAAATTGGGAATCAAAACATAGGAGTGGCTTAGAAAAAAATGGCGATAAATAGCATGCATTTCTATGTAGGTACCTACACATACATATGAGATAGTATTAGTGATCACAAATACTAATGCAAAGACAATAGATTTGTAAACTATTAATAGTTAAAATTTCAAAAGGCAAATGTCATGACCCAATACAGTTACTTTTTTTCCGTTCGTTCCTATAGTTTCTTGACGAAAATTGGTTCGTTTGTGTATTTATTTGCGCACTTACAAACTAATATATTTCAGATTTTTTTTAACATTCTTATTTAACTTAGACATTATTGAAAAATGATAAATACTTATAATCAAAAAGTAATTACAAAAAGTACATTATTTTAATAGTTTTATCATCACGCCTTTCAGAATTTTTGGATGTTGGTATAAATTAAAGCAAATTTGGAATGAAATAAAATCGATATTGAGTTATAATTTTAAAAAGCTGGTACGGAGAATAATTAATCTTTCTCATTGTAACCGCCCTGCACGCATTGCACGATCGTAAGAACAACTTTCGATGAAATGTGAATTTTCGTCCGCTGGCTGGTTAAACCCTCTTAATCGGTAAGAAATCATTTTAGGTAGATACCTTCAAAAATGAAATTTAGAATCGTACAAAATAAGTCGTCTAAAAGTGGTCCAACCAAATTGTGAAAATGGCCTTGTAAGCCGAAACAGCTGTCACAATAATAAAAAAAACTAAAATGCTTTTTTTTTTTTTTAAAAGAAAGACAAACATTCCCGGGTTACGAATAACCCAACAATGTTTGAAAATCTCCTACTACCACCACAGAAAGCCGAAAATGTTGCTTGTGTTGTGATGGAGGACTTAGCCAGCCGAGGAATTGAACACGCGACGCCCGGATGGGATCCAAGCGCTATGCCCACTCAACCACTGGATAATAAAGAACTGAATAATCCTAAATAAACTAAAGAACACCAAGATGGGATTTTGTTGTAACGTTTCGGTACATCCATACCCTGACTATATGTTTTTAGAGGTATCTTGTAACTTCTATGTAGGTATCTGAAGTCTGAAGGATAGTGCACCAATTATATATGTGGGATACTTAGTACCTTCTATTCATAAGATACCTTGTACCTTTATGTGAAACGTCGTACCTAGGGATGTCGAAAGTGAAAAAATATATCGATATATCGATGTATCGATATTGATATTTATATAAATATCGATACATCGATACGTCGATATATCGAGGAAAAAATATCGATGTATCGATATATCGGTCAAATTTTCAAAATATTATGCTTTTTAAAAATAATTGTGTATTCAGGTCAATATTATCAATAGTAATTTTTATACACAGTGTGCATTATTTTAATGTAAAAAAATCTCAATAAAAATTAAGGTATTTTTGTCAGTAGATATTCATTTTTATTAGGTAATAATTACAAAAAATTAAAAAAATTAAAAAGCTGTCTTCTAACTTATATTTTAATTTTTATGCGTCTTTATATGCATCTCAGTAACATTCTTTTGGCCTATTATTCTGTTAAAAAGTACTTCGTGTTTGGAACAAGGTAAAGTCAATAATCATAGAAAATTGGGAATCAAAACATAGGAGTGGCTTAGAAAAAAATGGCGATAAATAGCATGCATTTCTATGTAGGTACCTACACATACATATGAGATAGTATTAGTGATCACAAATACTAATGCAAAGACAATAGATTTGTAAACTATTAATAGTTAAAATTTCAAAAGGCAAATGTCATGACCCAATACAGTTACTTTTTTTCCGTTCGTTCCTATATGATTTTGGATTCTAGTGACTTAAGTTACATAAATAAATAAAAATATAAAAAAATGAAACAATTCAACTTTGTATAAACCACTTATATAATGCGTAAATCCCACCGGTTTCGGAACAAACGTTCCTTCTTCAGGGAAAGCTTATACTAATTTGACAGTTTAGAACAATGTTTTATTATGGTAGGGGTGGAGCCGTTACTAGTTATTAATGTAGATTGGGTAGGTATTAATGTAGAGTGGGTGGGTAGGGGAACAAATAACTAGCAACTAATTAATAACTAGCAACGGCTTCACCCCTACCATAATAAAACATTGTTCTAAACTGTCAAATTAGTATAAGCTTTCCCTGAAGAAGGAACGTTTGTTCCGAAACCGGTCGGATTTACGCATTATATATAAGTGGTTTATACAAAGTTGAATTGTTTCATTTTTCTATAATGGATAACCACAAAGTTATAGCTACATTCAAAAATATAAATAAAAATATCGTTTTTGATACAATTTTCGATATTGGATATTTTGTATCGATATATCGGATCAAAATATATCGGCTAAAAATATCGACGTATTGAATTAAAAATATCGATTCGTCGATATATCGATACTTTTTCAACAAGCCTAGTCGTACCTTTTTACTTCGCCGTGTAACAAGCTCGACTTGATCCTGGCTGTACGTTTAAATCGGCTATATCTACGCACCTGCATTAAAGTGTACCTGCAGAGGTCGGATGCTGCATTGTTTGCATTTTATTTATCGGAATTGGCTCGGTATAAGCACGTAATAAGTAGTTCGGTATCGATGTGCAAACCTACAGTGTGATTTTTTTGGCTAATATTATTGCAAGACCAAATGAGGTCATTTTAGAAATTGATTTTTCCTCCACAGATTAACTGCCGCCGAATGAGGGTTGGGTCCTAATTTTGTACGTATCAAAAAAATTATTAACTACAGTAAATTTAGTATTTCGGTATCTCCAAAAATGACGAAGTTTTGATCTTTCTAAACGAACTTGGGTAAAACGTAAGCAATGGGGTCTCTTGATCTCGATTACACACGAGACACGATTCAGTACAATTCATAATTCAAATGGAGGTCACAAGCTTTTCGGCCGGCTGCGAATATCAACATTTTGACGGCTTATAACATCGGTACCTACTTTTCGATATTTTCAAAAAGTTAGCTCCTCGGCGTGCATTAATATGAGACATTTGTAAAAAGCTTGAAATTTCGTTGCCGGAGTCGACCTCACTGCTATGTTGATATATTATTTGTTACTTGATTTAGTTTAACACATACTTGAATAGAGATGTTCGTAGCTGGAACAAATCACGTAAAACAGTTGAAAAAGTTGTACTTTTTCGATAATTATTTTGTTTAGTGAACAAAATAATTATCGAAAATGCTAAATACGGTATTTACCATTTTCGATAATTATTTTGTTAAGTATTAAGATAGGTATTTAAAATACCTCCCCGAAGTTGGTATGTTTGACCGAATTGCGAATATGCTTAAGAAAGTGACGGTTTAGTTAAATTTTTGGAAGTGAAACTTCTTTAGCACCGTTGTGATTTGAAACTCGATGAAACGGAAACGACACCAAAAAGAGACAAACACATTCATCTATAACAAAGGTTCTCAACGTGTGCGATAACGCCCCCATGTGGGCGTTTTAGACTTTCAAGGGGGCGGTAGAAGACCAAGAGAAAATTAGGGGGCGTTTCAGACTTTCAGGGGGGCCCATCCCACCCCATCCCATCCCGTCCCATCTCCTCCCATTACGCCCCCCTGTTGTGGTAAATATAATCGTGACAATAGCTGTTTCAGATTCACGACGCCAGATGGTAAGTAAAAGCAGTTGGAGGGCGCTAGAAAAAATATATTCTTAAAGTGGGCGGTGGGCAATGAGAATCTATGATCTATAAGATTTAGCCTGCGAGAGAATGAGATATAATGAAACCTTACCGCATTGGCCGCTGTGATTATGAGACCACTTTTCAAGGCTCTCATTGGTAGAGATTGTGTGGGTGAAGGTTTCACTTCTGTACTTTTGGTATTGTGGATGGACGGGGAAAGTCGACTAACAAAATATATTCAATGATTTTTTTTTTGGCTTTCCAGCCCCTACCCCTACTGAGAAACGGGGTCGGGGTTAATTAATCTCATTTCAGGGTAGTGCCGATATCGCAGGCAACTAAGCTCTATTATTATTCTATTGAAGCTTAATATCTATAACTTTGTGGTGAACCATTAAAATTAAATGAAATAATCTTACATTTATTATAAGCAATAATTATCAGCCTGAAACACTCATCCACATTGAAAAATCTTCGGAGAAAAGATACGTGACGCCAACGGGACGCCTATAATAAGCAGTAATTGTTGAATGAAACACTAGTATATATTGAATCATTTGGCGGGTATAAGATAAGCCGCCATAAGCTCGATTGGGAGAGCAGCTGACCGGCAATCAGAAGGGCACGGGTTCATGTCCCGTTGGCGTCATGTATCTTTTATCGGTAGATTTTTCAATGTTGATGAGTGTTTCAGGCTGATAATTATTGCTTATAATAATTGTTACCCTTTGTGCTATGCATAAAAATCTTGTCTTATACGTTGGTTTAACAATTAAAAATAATAATTAATCTTACATTGTTTAAACTATTTTTTTTTATTCTTCCTTTCTCAAGGTAAAATATATGCTAAATTAATATTACAAAATTATTATGGGTGAACACAGGTGAAAATGGGCGAACATAGGGGTTGAAGTGAGGCGGGGGTGGAGATAGATCGGACGGTGAATGGGAACATATCTAAGATGGGGCTCTAATGATTTCTTAAAGTCAGAGCTCACCATCCTAGAAATGTTCATCTTTGTAGTTAAGATAAGTTGCTGATGGAGCACGCTGTATTTGAGCATAATATCCTACCTCTTCTCAAATTGCTGCGATGAATCTGCTTGGTTCGAAGCATTTAGTGGGTTTGTGTGCTGTTTGAGAAACGCAGCCGTATTATCCGATATTGCTGTATACCTATTTGGAAGCAATATATTGGCCACCTCAAATTAAACTACGGAAGATGAAAACCATAAGAAGTGATGTGTTTCGAAAGAGTGCCCGCTGTCATTATCAATAATTAATGCACCACCTAGACGTCTTGCGTACAGACGAATTATTTTTCAGGCTTGAAATAGTACAACGGGTACTTCGGTCACGTACCGTCAGATGCCAACAAAGTACGTCGTTTATTAATTAAATCGTTTTTTTTATTAATCAAAGACTGGAAACAATGTCTCTCACACTTCAAGCTACATTTTAACTTAGTATTCCGATCTTTGTATAAATTACTAGATCAGTCCCAAAAGGGGGGCGAAGATGTACCGCAGTAATAAATAACCCGTTCTGTCACTATTCATTTAATGAAAATGCACACAAGGACGCCCAAAATTTCTCGCGATCAGTGCCATACTGAACGCTCTCGTACAGATAGTAAGCAGGTCAATCGATCGACGACGTAGCGCTGACGAGCTGGACCGATGGTCTTTGTATGCAGCGCGTAGCGACTAGCGATCGTCAGCCATCGTCAGCGTTGCACTACAGCTCGTCATTCATTCATCTACATACTACCTTTCTTGACCGATGTACGCGACTGACGTACGCTACGCACTATTTTGAGCTTTTTAATGCACAGTGCTTTAATGCACAGTGCTTTAATAAACAATGCTTTAATACACAATGCTTTAATACACATTGCTTTCATAGATCGTGCTTAAATACACAGTGCTTAAATACACAGTGCTTTAATACACAGTGCTTTAATACACAATGCTTTAATAGACAGTGCTTTAATACACAGTGCTTTAATACACAGTGCTTTAATACACAGTGCTTTAATGGTATTAAAAAGTTCGATTTCTTTGAAACTAGCTTGGTAATGAAGCATTTTCAACAATTTATAGCTTGTGTCGTTGATCGAATCTTAGATTAAAGTAGTATAACATTTGGCCTGTGACTCGCTCTGCATTAACTTCCTCGCCTTTTGTTAGGTAAAGATGTCATCGAATTTAAAACGTCATCAAACTTGAGAATTTACATTGTATTCACAAATGTAAATTCAATTTAAAGTTCCGCCCTGGTCCCTGAAGAATGCCCGAGCGCCGTTCCTACATTTCAGATATAAATGACAAATTCAATTTCCGAAACTTTCCTATGACCGTAATGCAAAAGTCACTGTTAACGTCGTTCTGTTAATTGAACTCTTGGAATATTATTATAACTTATATTTGGACCTGAGCGCTAAGCCGGTATATGTTGTTAGTTATTAAAATAACGATTATACTAAGTCCCTCCGCACTTAATTAAAACTTAAGTTGACTTATTAATTTTTATTTTTTCTCATGAATACGAATGATGTATTCACAAATATTATATTATGAGTGTACGTGTGTCGTAAGATATGTACTCGTATGTTGTAGGAGGGAGGACACACGAACCCTGTCTGTTACATGCTTAGTTATCGGTAAAGAACGACTAGTAAATACGACCCGTTCTCATCATACGTGTAGGACTATTGGCGACCGGTGCAAAAGTTATTAGTTCTTGGGAAGACGTTTCATTGACATATCGGCAGAACACCCACAAATTTCCCGTCTGCATCAAATGGTTTTGCCAATTTTTTAATGTATTTTATTTATTATATTAGTTTTATTTTTAGTATAGTACGTATGGTTTCTTCATTATTTGTACAAACATTACACCAGCTTCTTAGTGGCTTATTTAAGGCGCATTGTAGTTATTATTTAAAAATATTTTTAGTATAAGTCAATCACATATTTTCGTAATTTAATTTCACATATTTTTTTTTTGTTCTAATTTAATGTTTTAAAAAAAAACACCAGATTAAAACCAACACACACCAAACTAACGACAATAATGACGTCGTTGAAATACCTAAACTTGTTTTTTTTTTTTTTAATGACATCTTTCGGATTTAAACAAAACTTTTTGAATACAAAATTGTCCCGAAATGTCTACTAAAAACCATTACGTCCGATAGAGTGCGTTGATGAAGTTTTATGTGAAAATTGTTAACTCTTACACTTGCTCTTAAATCTGACTTCAATAGAGCCACGTGCCCGTTTGCAAAATTTACGCAATGTTCAAATATATAAAACAGATCAGTTTTGTTTATATATACCTACTTCAAAATTTTATTAAATCATTTGCTCATGAACTCTTCATAAATTCTTGCATCTTCCTTTCAGTACTTCATACTTAATCTACACTGAATCTAACTACCGATACGCTTTTCAACCCACACAATAAAGTATAGTTCTGGTTGAAACTTTCCACCGAGTTCAGTGAAGTTTCACCGTTCAATCTATTATCTGATGAACGAACAGCGCCGGTTGCCAGGCCGGCAGCAGTGTGAAGGGAAAACAAGGAAAACTTATCTCCAATTTCAATTTAAGTTTGTGCTGCGCAATGAAGTAAACCGTTCACTTAGGCGAGAAAAATAGCCCCGGTGACACTCTCTGTTGGTCAATCGATGTAGTTTATATTTTCATTTATCTTCTTCTGCTGAAAATTCCAGATTGATTAGTTTTTTTTTTTAGTTTTATGGTTTCTCATAAGGGTCTTTACGGCTTAGTGTAAGCAGTATATTATGTATTTATCTTTCTGTTGAGAGGTTGTGAGTTCGATTCCTGCAAATTTTAAAATTATTTGTATTTAATTTTTACATCAAAGACATTTAAGGACATTCTTGATCATGTAAATTGTAAATCATATCACAAAAAGTCGAACTCTTGTGGCTGATAAGAGAGTTACGATTCTTACTTTGATAGTTAATAATATTTATTTTGATTATATTTATTAAATGTTTCGTATAAAATACAAATAATATAATGTTAAAGTGAAAGTTTTTTTAAATTGTTTAATTCCATTTATGATTTCTGATCGATCATTGAGGAAACCGGGCGGAATTTTTTTTCCATATTTCTCAATTTCCTCTCTGGGTTTTGATACTAGTGTAAATATTTTTTATTATAATATTGATATCGACCTCTCGGTACGTTTTGCCTTTATTAATATTATTATAAGCAATAATTATCAGCCTAAAACACTCGTCTACATTGAAAAAATCTGACCGGCAACCACGAAATACTAAACCTCAATTGACTAGAATAAATCGTAAAACCTACATAGGGCAACTAGTGGACCGATATGGAAAACTGCTAACCGATATTAACGAAAAATTAAAAAGATGGAAAGACTATATCTCAGAACTCTTCAATGATAATAGAAGCGTAGAATATGATATGGGAAATATTACAACAAGCCCACCAATCACAACAAATGAGGTAGAACATGCAATTCGTTTCTCTAAAACTGGGAAAGCAGCGGGCCCAGATGGAATACAGGCTGAAATCCTTAAACTTACAGGAAATAAAGGCATCCTAGTATTGACGAGTCTCTTTAACTCAATATTTATAATACAAGAATTATCCCACTAGATAGGCTTCGATCCACTTTTGTTACTCTCCCAAAGAAAGCAAAAGCAAGAAAATGTATTGACCACCGCACAATTAGTTTAATGAGCCACTGACGCATATATCGCAAAGTGGAAGAAAAGATAGGTGTCACACAATTTGGCTTTCGAAATGGTTTGGGTACTCGGGAAGCGTTATTTAGTATTCAAGTACTAATCCAAAGATGTAGAGATGTGAATACAAATGTACATGCATGCTTCATTGACTTCCTTAAAGCATTTGATAGAGTTAGACATGACAAAATGATTCAAATTCTGAAAACCTCCGGGATAGACGATAAAGATATAAGGATAGTAGATAATCTTTATTGGAACCAGAAAGGAGTAGTAAGAGTAGAGCAATGTCTAACAGACGAAGTAGAAATAATGTGAGGCGTGCGACAGGGTTGTATTCTTTCACCTATGCTGTTCAACTTATATTCAGAAGAAATATTCAATGAAGCTCTGCAAGAAGCTACTCTAGGACTTGTTATAAATGGGAAGATTCTGAACAACCTGCGTTATGCAGATGATACAGTACTTCTAACAAGTAACATTGAGGATTTACAACTTTTGCTACATCAAGTAGTGAAGACTTGTCAGAATTTTGGGCTAAAACTGAATATAAATAAAACAAAACACATGCTCATCAATAACGCATTGGATGAAAATCTTTATTTTGCTGGAACAAAACTAGAGAAGGTACTGAGTATTGTATACTTGGGCTGCAATGTAAATGATAGATGGGATCCTTCAGTTGAAATCAAATGCTGCATTGAGCAAGCACGTGCAACCTTTATCCGCATGAAAAAAAATGTTCTGCAGTCATGATCTCAACCTTGGATTACGAATGCGAATGGTCAGATGCTACGTGTTTTCGATATTATTTTATGGAATGGAAGCATGGACGCTTTCGGAAGAACTAATTAGGCGATCTGAGGCATTCGAGATGTGGATCTACAGAAGAATACTATAATAAGAATAAGCTGGATGGACAGGGTTACAAATGAAGATGTTATGGTTCGGATGAATAAAGAAAAGGAAGTAATTAAAACTATAAAAATCCGAAAACTTCAATATCTTGGACATGTGATGAGACATCCAGAGAAGTATGAGATCCTGCATCTCATAATGCAGGGAAAGATTGCCGGAAGACGGGGCCCTGGAAGAAGGAGAACCTCATGGCTGCAAAACCTGAGACAGTGGTTTGGCCAGTCTACCGTGGAGCTGTTCCGGGCCGCAGTAAACAAAGTCCGCATAGCCAACATGATAGCTAACGTCTGTTGAACGGACAGGGCACTAGAAGAAGAAGAAGATTATTTTAAGTTTTTTTTTTGTTGGCTTGTACTACTCCCGCATTATTACGCCATTCAAAAGAGTACATACTTCCTAAATAGAAATTTTACTCTATTTTCCTTAACATAATATTATTTTGAAAAGTTTCTTTCAGTCCTCGCAGACTGTTGGTTAATACGTTCGGTAATAAAAGCTGGCTTTGGGATGCATCTTTCACCCTCAGCCGCGGTAATCCCTCGCTCAGGGGCCAATCTTTTTTCTTCAGACTGCAATATACCCACATCAAACAGAGGGGCCCGGGCGGCGCCGGGTGCTACCGCCATCTCTGACGTTTTTCACTGGTTGAGACAAATAGATTTCTCTGGATTCATTTTCTATTACACTCGTATATCAGATGAACAGAACACGGAAAAAGGAGTTAAAAAAAATGCCTTTCCCATCCTTTGTTCTTTTTCTTAGCATGTATTTGATGATTCCATGCCAACTCAGAATGAAACAAACTCAGAAACACCTCAGAAAGGTCATTAAAACTATGAAAAAATAATATTAAAAATACCCGGTAACCCTAACCTAACTTAACGTATTTAACCATTTTTTAATTGTTTTTTATCATCACTCTTAATAAACTTTCAGAGGTGCTTCTGAGTTGGTTTCATTCTGAGTTGTTCGGTCACCGTATTTAATATACCTACTTATTTATATTTTTAAATTTGTGTGGAGGGTTATTTTAGGAAAGGAAGGTGAGGAAGTTTGGGGAAGGAAAGGGGTGGGTAGGAATCTAGGGTGTCCAATGTGAAGGACGTATGAATCCATAAGAATCCAGTGTGTCCACGAGTGAAGTGAGTGAGTGAGTGATGAATCCATCCCTCCCACTGCGGTGCAAGGCGATGTTCCGAGAGAGTACGGCTGGATAAGTCAAAGGGACTCCCTCTCTCTCCCGATCCGGCCTGCCATGCAGCTGGTGGGCAGACGCATCCGCCACCAAGACCCGGACAAACCTCACCCCATGAACCCGGATACCCCTGCTAAGTCACCAAACGTAGCAAACCACTTGGGGTGACCTATGAGGTGTTGGTTATACAATAAATGGTTCCCGGGGCGGCGCGCGGCGTACCCTTACCCGCCTCCCAAATTGTACTTTTTCTGTCCAATTGACTCGTTTCTTTCTTTAAAGACCGTGCCTTTTAGTACAAATCGCAAATGTAACAATTACTGCCATCTGTTGGTACTTTTATTAAATTTATACATAAAAAATTATTTTAACGTAATAATTGTCATACTAGCTGTTAAAAACCTGTTCCGCAGGTTTTTACTGCTAGGCCCTGCGGGTGGCTTTTGGTTCGGCTTCGCCCAGTTAGTGTTGGTGACCATTTCATAGATTCAATACGAACTGATTCCAAAAACAGCCCGTTTTTCGGATCCACTGTAGTCACCGGGACAAAGTAACCGAGACAGAGCAATGACGTCATATGTAATATAAAGCCACTTATACAACATGTATTACCGTCAATCTTTTCATGACCGGAGGATATTACATATTCTGCTAACGGAAGTAGCGACATCTTCTGTCGAATTCTTGAATTCGAAACCGAATTATAACGGTAGTTTTGTGTGAAATTTCCCGTATACAGATGTTGTCCGACATGCGTTGCGTCCGACATGCCACTCGTAGCTGGGTTCTGAAATTCAACCACGCAGACGCTACGGTATTAATACTGTTCGATTCTCTGGCGCAGCCTAGTTGTTAGGTTTCTAGGTATAGCTGGTATCTCACATGAGAGATTTTAATGAAAATGTGTACGTGCTTTGCCTTTTTAATTTATTTTCAAATAATATCATGTCATTCGCATTTCAAGATAAAAAAAAATCACTTTTCGCTGTCACTCACAAAATAATAAACCTCCGCTTTTCACTTTTAACATGTTTTTCATTAACATCAAACATTTTAACTGAATTTTTATTTTCGTCACGAAAATAAATATGTTGTTTTTTTCTTTAACTCGACCCTCTTTTATTTTGTATACCGACGCCGACGTAGTTTATACCTCAGCAGGAATAATTTATTATCAACATCGCCCAACATCCAAAGATTATAAATAAAATTAAATTTTAAATACTTCACTAGCCTTTCTCTATTTATTTATTTTATTTTTATTTATTAATTTGATTTTAGTAATTTGTACATTTAAGTTTACAAATTTCTAATTAATTATAATTTTTCATAATGCAAACTAAATTTTATGTAGCTCCTACAATTACTTCTTGAACTTTCCAACTGGTGTGGACTTTAAAGTTTCTGGTAGCTTGTTATATAACTTCATCCCTTTGTACAGTAAACTGTTCTGCGTATTCGCCTTGTCCTTTTTTGAAGAAATATATATAGGTGGTTTCCGTCGGTTCAGATTATTCGAAACTGTTAATTTTTTCCTAGAAAACGAACATAATGTTAATGTTTTTTTTAAACGTTTAATGTGTTTAAATGCTGTCCAGGAGTCTTAATACAACCTTTTGCGTATGTCAGAATAATTGTGTTACAGCCATTTTCCAAAAAGCCTTGCGGGATCGTTAGATAAGTTCAAATAGGTTTACAGGCAGAATAAATTGTAGGTATATTAGTCTTACAAAATATTTCGGTTTTATAATTACTTAAATTAATTCTATTTATTTGTGAGAGAGAATATATGATTTATTTTATACCTGCAAGTAAAAATGATAAGTTAGCAGTAGTTAAAGTATAAATATTACAATCTATATGTATGTCGCTGGCAAATCGTAAAATCAGGCCGATCTTGATGCCCCTGATCTGCCGAAAGGAACTTCACAAAATTGCTATGCGCATCATGATCTGCCTGATTTTACGATTGGCCGCCGACATATATATAAATATTTCTATGTATGTGAGTTATATTAAGCAAAGGAAATGTTTCAAACTTTCAAAATACCTTCGCTCCACCCTTGCGAAGGTTTTTGGATTATTACAACCACATGACAATGCATCTAAGTTGTTTTAATCATTAAAAAAACTCTTACGAAACTGTCGAAAATGTCACAATTTGAGAATGACATTTTGCAAACCATCGATGGTTAAATCAAAATTCAATTTTCGAATAAACTCTTTAAATTAATGAATTTATTCGAAGTACTCACCTATGGTACTAACCAACATCGAATACTTTCATAATAAATTTATTTAAAATATGTTAGGTACCAAATTTAATTGATTTTTCTTATAATATGCAAAAATGAATGTTTGTAATATATGAAAAATGAAAATTTGTAAAAAAAAAAAATGCAGTAGGTGTTACGCGAGCTCTTTGAAAATCTGAATGTACCGGGACTGAATATCTTGAACGCGGGAGAAGAGAGGGAATTGTGGGAAGGGGGTTCGCGAAGGAGAAGAGGGGGGGGGGACGTGGAAGGGGACATGGGAGGGGAATGGATAGGCGGAGAGGGAACGGGACGAATGGAAAAGACACGGTGAGAGATTTTTTTTTTTTACATTAACTCCACACAGGAGGCCCTGAGAAAAATGATTCCCCTCAGGGCCTATGTCATCTTTGAAGATGCTGTGTGGAGGGTCATTTTGAGGAAAGGAAGGACTATGCATCGGCGCCGAGGGGATCAATGACGCTAGTTCCTCGGAGCATCTTCCATTGTAATACCGGTAGAACAAGGACAGCATTCCCACCTGACGCCTATGCTCTAAAGATTGCAGTACGTCTGTTAAGATGGGATTATCTATCAAACGGACCGCCCGTTTCTGCACAGAGTCAAGGTTTTTTTTTTATCGGTATTTTGGAGCTCTAGACCAGAGGTGGCTGCCAAATTCAACCGTGGGGCGCACTTGCGATTTGTACAGGGTTAGCAGTTGTGTTCTATTAAAGTATCTGCGGGCCCTGTAAAGTACGCCCAGTTTCTAAAAGGCTAACTAACATCTGGTTTCGATGGAGCCCCCGTTCTTGAGCTGGTCACTTGAGTTTTTTTTAATTTTTTTTTTTATTAGTATCTGTAGCAAAATTTGTAAATAATGTATTTATAAATTATATTAAGGTATTATATAGTTTTTTTTTCACAGTCCTCCTCACTAGGGTTTTCTGTTCTGAGGCGTCCTGTAGTTTTTCCACATTTGTATTTAGTATCCAGTTGTCTTTACATGGTCTTCAGTATGTTTGATAGTTCATTTTCACTTTGTTCTCTCAACCATATTTTTATTTTTGTTTTAAATTTATTTATTTCTGTTATTTTTTTTATTTGAGTTGGTAGAGCGTTGTATAGTTTTGTCGCATTGAATTTCATATTTCTTTGTCCAAAAGATGTTTTCAAACTGGCTGTAGCTAGAATATTTTGATTTATTGCCCTGGTTGTGTATCTATGTTGGACAGTGGAGTATTCTGATATGTTTTTTAAAATTTTAAATAAAATATTTTTTGCATAAAGTTTTTGTATGTTGTAGACTTGAATGCTTTGAAACAATTCTTCTGTCGGAGTTCTAACCGGTAATTTCAAAATGTCTTTAGTACTCCTTTTTGGGCTATATTGAGCCGGTCCATGTGAGTGCTCAAGGCAGATCCCCATCCAGTTATCCCGTACTCTATTTGTGATTGACATAATGCGTAGTACACTTTCTTAATGTATTTACACCAAGCATTTCGTTGGAGGTCCTGTTCGGAGGATTGCTTCCGTTAAAGGAGACTTGATTTTCATTTCGATCCCTTTTAGACGTTATCAAACATGATTGGGTCTTTGAAACATTAAATTCGACGAGGTTATTCTTACCCCCAGAGAAAACACTCTAGAGGTAACCGTCCATTCTTTGCTTCCAAGCCCTCCGAGCTATTGGAGTTTGTGTGCCCTTTGGGGGCTTGTCAAACAAAAAGCTATCATGGACTGTACTGTCATCCGCGTACCAATGAATCGGTGCACATGACAAGAGGTCATTGATGTGCAACAGAAACAAAGTCGGTGACAGAACCGATCCCTGTGGGACGCCAGCATTTATTGGTGGTATTCAACACATGCCGGGAACTCGCTAGTACTTAATAAATGTTTATATTAAATATTTATTCTGCTTACTGTGCTTTTGACACTTCACTAAATAGTGTTAAAAATTCACCATTCTTTCCTTCTATATCCTTTCAGTTCACTTGACCAGAAAAAGTTGAACGAAATTATTTTATGTTTAATCTAAACCTTCGTTTCCTCCTGAAACAACGATGAATTTCGTCGCGGGAACATCCGCGGATTGTCGGAGCTTTTCAGATCGTGCGCTATAATCATTCGAAGGATTTACCTCAAGAGGATTGCGGTTTTGTAGGATAATAATTCTATTTTGCTGTTTCAAAACTTGCGTTTTATTTTGATAATCATTATTAAACCTTTTGAAGTGAGAACTTCTTTAGCGCCGTTGTGATTTAAAATTAGATGAAACGAAAAAGCGACACTAAAAAGAGACAAACACTTACATCTATAGGATGTAGCCTGCGAGAGAATGAGCAATAACATATTTATTCAATTCATTGGTACTCGGTTCCAATATAATACGCAAGTCTCCATTGGTGTGGTGGTATAAAGTATAAAACGCCTGACAAACCTCAGCGGCCAGACATTTGGCGGTCCGGGGATCAAATCCTACTAAATAAATAAAAAAATTGTATTTGTAAAATTAATATCCAATCTTCAAACCACTCCAAAATGAACAGGCAAAAGAAAACACACAATAAAGCGACATATAGCGACTCCAAGGAAGAAAACACAAATACTAAGAAGATTACCAAATGTAGTACTAAATGATTAGTCAGTGGCTGAGTTGGAATCGCGTTTGGGTCCTACCCAGGCGTCCCATGGTCGATTCCTCGGCTGGCTAAGTCCTCCACCACGACACAAGCAACATTTTCCGCTTACTGTGGTAGTAGTAGGAGATTTTCAAACATTGTCGGGTTATTCGTAACCCGGGAATGTTTGTCTTTCTATTTAAGAAAAAAAATGTATAGGAAAAAGGTGCTCTGAAATTCGAGTGCGGTTCTTCGTAGCCTACCGGTCTCATCTTCGTGCGGTGCTTCTTAACCTCCCCACTCTTGTGTATTTTAGTTTTCTGAAGGTTTCACTTCTTCCGCGTGTGAATTGCACATTCTGATTTTATTTTTATTTTTTATTTGGACAATCAAATGTATTCATTTTTGGAAGAGCTTGACAACCACAACAGGCTCTCAATCATCCATCTCCAAGGTAATTTAACATACTTTGGACACGTTGTCCTCCAACCTGAGGACCCCAACTTGGCGAAACTCATAGTTACTGGAAAAGTGGGAGGCAGATGAAGCAGATGAAGGTCGCCAATGCGCTTGAGCTTTCTTTGCAGCGCAGAACCCCGAGGATTAAAGAAGCCACCATAATTAGGAACTGACTTAAAAAAAGAATTAATCCTCACTGATTAAACATTCGACTTTCTGGTTTATAAGTCATTCCTTGTGGAAAAATAAAAGAAAGGCTTCATAATCCAGGAAGAGTGTATTATATTCTGTACCCATATTATTATTTAGGTACTGAGCTTATTCGTCTCGAATAAATTTTTCCTTTCATTTAATAATTATTTTTCGTAGAAATAATGGCCAACAAAACATCGCAGGTTATTTAATAAACAAATATTGCGAAAAAATTATTCCATTTCTCGGGAACACATCAATTCGGATTACGGAGGGCGGCTTTTTTTGTTTATCCGAAAGATGAGAATCGTACCTACGTCATTAAAGTACCTTGAATATACGATCCGTTTGGGAATTATTCAGATTCGGAATAACATTATTTATTTTTATCTCTCTGATTGTTTAGCCCGGCTCTAGTTTTCCGTTTTAACGAATAAAGCGAGGCAACCCTTTGGCTGGGTCGTATTTATTCGATTGATAACGTTTCCAGCTTTCTAACGAATCTATTCGGACACTATGAGTAAATCTTCTCTTTCAACTTTCTTGCTACATTAAATTTAGTTTATTTCTCTTTTTAAGGCGTTCATGGACATCATTAACACCAAAATTAACACGCAAACTTTTATATATACGATTTTATAAGCACTAGCGCAGACCCATAAAATTGAAACACACAATTAAAACGACTTTCGTTAAACGATAAAGTAGGTTCCCACTCTATAGTTTGTTTGAATTTTTCGTCACACAATCAGTTCCAATTTTGAAAAATAACACATATATTCAATTTTCGTTAATTGAACATGAATGACATGACGTCGTACATCATATACAACCGAAATTTGTATGTTTGATTGCTTTTATGGTGCACACTTTACACCCGCGCTGTGCAAACAGGTTTTGTGTAATTAAAGACGAATCAGGCATTACGAGGCGGATTAAGAAAGGACTTTTAGGTTGTGATTAGTTATACTTTTTTAAGAAAGACAAACATTCCAGGATTACAAATAAACTGTCAATAATAAAAAAAAAACTCCTACTATTACCACAGTAAACAGAAAATGTTGCTTTTGTCATGACGGGGGACTTCAAGCAACTGAACTCACGGCGCCTGGGTGGGACAGAGACACGACGTCAATTTAGCCACTGACCGGTAACGGCAAAAACAAATGTATAGCTCGCTCCCACGATATCGATATTAATTAAATTTCAACGGTTTTTTTCATTAGATTTGGCTATCGTTAACAATAGGTATAGTTGGTATGTGTTATAAAAATAAGAAAATGTTTAACGTGCCTACTTTTAACAGTATGTATGTTTATGGAGAGACATAAAATATACACCATTTCAACTGAACACGCAGAAAGATCTTCCCTAAGGGCAGGGCTGGGCAAAATACATGCTTTGCTGTAATTAAAATACAAATTACGAAATACTTTTTCGCATGTATTTAAAATACGAAATACAAAATACTTTCAAGTCGTGTATGTGAAATACAAAATACAGTATTTTAACCATTTTTTAATTTCAAATACAAAATACAAATTACAAAATACATTTGGTTTTGATAGAACCTTTGGTTGCAATAAATTGTCGCAAGTGCCCATATCTAAGGGTGCGTTTCCATAGAAGCAAAGCTGAGCAGAGTGAAACAGAGATGTGCTAAAATTGACTAATCATAATGCTCAGGAGATACATCTCGTCTCCGCTCCACTTGTAAAGTTTTGTGGTATAGGTGTTAGATTATAATAATAATTATAATAACACTAGCGGGTTCCCGACATGCGTTGCAATGCCATATTCAAAGAAATAAATTGTTTCTCCCTGCATGTCCTTTCCCTTGCGTCCCGTTCCCCTACCGCATCCCCTTCCCCTCTTGCATTCCCCTTCCACCTTTCCTGCCTACCCTCACCCCTCTACCGCTCCCCCATCCCGTAACCCCCCTCCCGCGTTCCATATATTTAGTCCCAGTACATTCAGTTTTCAAACAACTCAAGTGCCAGCTATTACAATTTTTTTATTCAAATTTTCATTTTTCATTTTTCACATTTTACAAATATTCATTTTTCTATATTATAAAAACAATCAATCAAATCTGGGGTCCTAGCATGGTCGATCGATATAGGTTTTATCGAAAATGTCGGTAACTTGTCATCGTTCCTTAGCACGATTGCAGGCCGCTAATGAACAAACAACAGTTCACAATGACTAAGGGTTTCTTATTTATTTGACGTGAACTGTTGTTTGTTCGTTAACGGCCTGCAGTCGTGCTCAGAAGCGATGACAAGTTACCGACATTTTCGATAAAACCTATATCGATCGACCATGCTAGGGGGCCCTGGTACCTAACATAGGAATGAATAAAAATATCTATAATTTAAAAAATCCATAGACAATTCTTTTGTGACAAAAAAATCAGCTGACTGCTAAATTCAATTTCATCAAACGTGCGAAGTTAAAATAGTCGTTAAGTTTTCTGAAATTATCCAATTTTCTGCGTAATTTTCTTAATTTTTCTTTCTGTATGAACCTTCTATAAAGTAATAGAAAACTTTAAAAAAATGAATGAAATAGGTAAAGCCATTCTGAAGTTATGGCGTGACCAAGGGAAACAAGGATTAGTTTTTATATATAAATGGATGACATTTGTATAGCACAGTTCTGTGTTATTTCACTTCAAGTGCGCTCTACAGTAATTAACTTAAAAATAATCTAGTAATCAGTCAAATTATTCCTATAGTGCTTGATACTACGATAATGTACAATACAAAGCAATGACAAGTATCAGACTACTAATGGAGGGAAATAATTATACCAAGTCAGTGGACATCTTCAATTTATCTTTAAACAAATACAAAATACTGTTACTGAGGCAGTTCAGTTATGTACATTAAATACTATATATTGCGTTGCAAAATACCTACTTTATTTCTTTGTTAAAGAAATATATAGTATGTATATATTATTTAATCGTAGTGTAATTTGTAAATTTCATACTTATGTAAAAGCCCTGTAAAAGGGCGTAAATAAATAAATAAATAATATAATATGATACAAAATATTCAATAACAGTGTTATTATAGCAAAGGACAATAATAATAACTAGCACGACGTAAAAAAATGTACAGTACATTATAAAACAATGATATAAGAGAACTACAAATAATCATTAGTAAGAGTTCTGTAGCAAAGGACAATGGTACAGGATTCTAGCGTTTTTAGTCTATGTATTATCTATGTGTGTTTATTTTTCATTATCATTATTAAGATCGCTAAATGTATTTAAAAATGTATTTTGAAGCCATAAGTATTTGAAATACAAATTACAAAATACCTCAGCAGCAGGTAATTGAAATACCAATTACAAAATACATCTTTAAATAGTAATTGAAATACAAATACAAAATTCGTATTTGTATTTCAAATACGTATTTCAAATACTGCCCAGCCCTGCCTAAGGGTAGGTACTACCAAGCATTCACAAAAAATGTCTATTCAGAAAAGAGAGATAAAACTAAACTTACACTTAAATTTTGTTTCCTCCTTTTTTATGAAAATTATTAAATACGATGAAAGGTTAGTGAAAGTTTTTAATTAATTAATGTTTTAAATGTTTATAACTATAATTAATTTTACAATATAAAAATAATTTTCGTTTGAAATCTAAAGTAAATAAGTCGATTTCAATTTTTTTTTCAAATAAATCTACTCGGTGATTTTTGCGTACGTGTTTTTTGAATCAGTCATTGCTGGCAACATTCCGAATTCAGCCAACAATAGTTCCTAACGATTTAGTGATAACATTGAAGTTCCTGCATATTTACTGTTCAGAGCTCAGATGGATTCTGGGAAACTCTTCAGGAAAATATGCCAAATGTCGCTACATTTCCTAACTTTGTTAGAGATTGTATGAACGCTGCCATGTTTGTGGACCCTGCTAGCTGGTAGTGCTGAACGTATTCAACGTATTCCTCAGGGCTACGTACGTTACACGCTGCAGATACTACGTGTATCTAGTTACAACGTACAACGCAAATATGCTTTACTTTGCCCCTTATGTGGTAACTTTGTACTATTCTTTCATTCTTAGTTTTTCGTTTTTAAATATTTAAAAGTATACTGTAGTGTTAAAATTGTTGTTATTTTGCAGTTGTATCACACTTACATGAGCTCCACACAGGAGGACCTGAGGAAAATAATTTCCCTCAAGGCCTATGTCATCTTTGGGGATGTTGTGTGTAGGTTTTTTTAAGGAAAGTAATGAGAGGAGAGTTCTGGGAAGCAAAGGGGTTTAAGGGGTGGGTAGGAATCTAGGGTTCAGTGTGTCCTGGTCATCTGCCTCCAAGACCTCCAAAACCTCACCCCATGAATCCGGGCACCCCTGTTAAATCACCAAACGTAGCGAATCACTTGGAGTGACCTATAATAGAGGTGTTGGTTATCCAATAAAGGTTCCCGGGGAGGCGGTACCCATTCCCGCCTCCCAAATTGACTGAAACTTAATTATCAAATTGTAATTATAACCAAATGCGCCGGCTGTGTTAGAAGTTATCGTATGCGGAAAAATCTGTTTCGATGGAAGATTCAATTTGGGAGGCGGATATAGCTACTGCCACCCCGGATAACCAACATTATTGGATAACCAACACCTTTACCATAGGTTACCTCAAGTGGTTCGCTAAATTTAGTGATTTAGCAGGGGTGTATGGGTTCATGAGACGAGATTTGGGGCATCAACTGCGTGATTGGTTGAGGTAGACCTTTTGACCCCTCCAGCAGAGGACTCTCTTGGAATATCGTCTTGCACTACAGTGGGAGGGATGGATTCATACGCTCGTCACTCTCGGCCACACTGACTCCTACATTCCTACCGACTCCTCATACCTGTTTCCTTCCCAGAACTTCCTCTCCTTCCTTTCCTAAAAAGATATAGACCCTGAGGGAGATTATTTTCCTCACTCCTGTGTGGAGCTAATGTAAAAAAAAAATCATTTGAGGCACGTGATTAGTATGAAATTTGATAATATTTTTTACACAATCATGCAGCATATTTCGAGATTCTTTAATGCAGATTTTTGACAGCGCAAAGTTACTTGTTTACTGGAGAAAATTTACCCTTAATGGTGCAAAGTTGCACCTTAAGACGCAAAGTAACATTTTTACAATACCGATGTAAATTGTTCCCTGTATTCGGTACATTTTCTGATATTCGTCCCTCCTTCTCCCAATCATTGGCGTTCGGAATCCCCTTCTCCGTCTCCGTCCTTCTCTTCGGCCTGGTCCTTCTGATCGTTCTATTCAAATATTTTCATCCGTCGCTATTCAAACACGAGTGTTTGCATCTTCATATTCCACTGGCGTACCCCCCTTTTTATATTTCCCTGTACACATATTAAAGGTACAGGGTATTTCCAGACGGAGGTAAACAGCGTTTTACAATTTCAGCAGCGACACATTGTATGCAGAATGCCAACGATTTGAAAATGTGTGCATACCATAGACATCAGAATATGTCCGTGGTGCATACTCGTTTTGAGACTGTTGACTGCTAAACTATATTATATATAATCGCGTTATAGTGTCGTGGAATCACAATATAAACACTTATTTCTTTTAAAATATCAACCCTTTCCATTCCAGTTAAAATGCCATGCCTCGGCTGACACAATTTTCATTATAACTTTTTTTTTGCAAAATTATATTTTTTTAAATTTATTTATTTATTTATTTATTTATTTATTTATTTACATATGCATATATATTAACAATACATTACAATGTGAACATTTGTCTGTCCAACTGGGTAGAATACCCGTTTCAGGACAGCCAAATTGTATATTTAGTTCATAATATTCTTAACAAAGGAATAGTTTCGTTCAAGATATCAAGGGAATTTGCTTCTGTCAAGACAACTTTTGAGAACACTAAGAATTGTATATAATTAAGGGATGGTTTCTTTATGTCTTTAAAAGAATCGCAAAGTTGTGATTTTTTTCAAGGTCAATTTGGAGAACGTAAATAAATGCATTCAGAGTGAATGCATTTATTAATGTTCTAAGAGTGTTTTCTTTAGTGAGATCACAAGTAGGAGATTCTTTCCAGGCCATTTTAGAGAACATTTACAATTGCATAATCAGAATTTACACATTTATAAACCAATATTTGACATATGAATTCACAATGTATTTATAACTGTTTAATTTTAAAGTACTATAATTTTTTGAATTTCTTAAATAGTAGAAATTACACAATTATAATCCAAATATATGACAAATGATTTTTCAACCTCGTTTTGTAGAACATTAATTTATTTAGTTATTTATATATTTCTTTTATTTTACGAGCAGAGGGCTTTTACATAAATAATAAATAATAAAGGCAGTACCTCCATCTTTAACATGAGAAAACAAATAGTTTAGATAAAGTTACGATGTGAATAAAAAGTATATAAATTAAATAAAAAAAATGCAACAAAAATTTTTTACAGTGAGATATATAATATCAATATGTTACGATTAGAAAATACGTACATAATATAAAAATCCAACCAACAAATTTAAAAGTGAACCAAGGTTTGCAAAATTGCAACATTAACCGTGTCTTTACACCTATAAGTATGTTTCGCTGTGTCAAGCCGATGCGATGTATCGATGGTACCGACCTCCTGTACCTCTCTGTGGAGTCGCAGGAGTTCGAAACCATCGGACCTATCCAATTTCGAACTCAATATTTTAGGTAAAAAAGTTAACCAATTTTTTTTTTTTTCAATGAAATTACAAAGGCATTACATTTAATAACATTAATAATTGCATTCCGAATAAGTTAATGGTTTCTTTCGGGAGATCACAATTATGATATTTTTCTGGGTCAATTTGGAGAACATTTGCAGTTGCATTATTAGAATTTACACATTTATACACCATTATTTTAAATATGAATCACCAATGCATTTATGACCATTTAATTTTAATAAATGTACTATTATTTTTAGATTTTCCTAAGTAAAAGAAATTACCCATTTATAAACCCGACTAAATGAATATGAATTACCAATGTATTTATATAGAAATTTTCAAAACTTATTTTTGAAATGTCTAGTCGTTATTTTACAAGAGTCAAAGACCAGTCCTTATTTTACACGGATCAAAAAACAGAGTAAAAAGTTTTATTTTTATGCAATAATATAAACTTTTTAGTACATATTAGGTATGTGAGATTGTGTTAGCATATGTTCGCTCTCGACTCTCCCCATATCCAGAAGCCAATTGCTAACCAATTTCCGTAAAAAGCTTGTACTTTTCAGTTTCCAAGCATCGGGTATGAAGTTGAACAATTTAGGCCCTAAGTAGGAGTATTGTCTTTGGGCATGTGATGTGTTTGTAGTAGGCGGAATTACTGGATTCCTCCCTGCATGACGGGTGTTGTGGAGATGATCGATGGATGGATAGTGGTGACGGTGTTTTTGTGTATGTAAAATAATTTTTCTTATGTATAGTTGCCGTACATCAAGAACTCGTATCTCTTTAAATAATAGCTCACTGGGATACCTAAATGGTTTCTTAAGGATGACCCTTAAAAGTGATTTTTGTGCTTTTGCTAGGGGATCAATTATTGTTTTGGAACAGCCGCCCCATCCCAAGGATGCATATTCTAGCAGTGAGTTACACAAGGCATGGTACATTTGTTTCAGATCTTTTACGCAAAGAATATTTCTAACAGACATGAATAGATGAGTAAGTTTTCTAATCTTTGTGGAAGTCGAGACAATATGTTCGTCCCATCTCAGAGACTTATCTATGATAATTCCTAGATATTTTATACTATCGACACATTCTAAGTTTAAGCATTTACATGAGGTCCGGTCAATACAATGGTGAATAATGATGTTGTGTATTTCTTTTGGTTCTCCTGCTTGTGTTGATCTGAAACGGATGTATTTGGTTTTATCTAGGTTAAGTGTTAGGAGATTATTGTCTAACCATTGTTTGACCTTGTTTAACCCTACTTCTGCTTTACTGTGAACAACATTCCAGCTTTTGTCTTCAAATAGTAAGACTGTATCATCAGCAAAGGTGATAATGTGGTCGGCAAGGGAACTGTTACATAGATCATTTATATATATATTGAATAGAAGTGGTCCTAAATTACTGCCTTGGGGTACACCGAATTTAATATTAGCTGAATCGCTTATAGTGTCATTGATGAACACTCTTTGGCTCCTGTTATCTAAATAGCTACACAACCAATTGAAGAGCTGACCTTGTATACCGATGCGCTGTAGTTTAATCTTCAGAATTTTGTGAGAGATAGTGTCGAATGCTTTTGCTAGATCCAGGAAGAGCGCAATGCATTTTGTACCCCTATCTATGTTATTAGAGATAATTTTTGTCAAATTGGCAATGGCATTTTCAGTGCCTAAACCTGGTCGGAAACCGTATTGGCTATTGGAAAGGATGTTGTTGTTTTCTAGGTACAGGCTGAGCCGATTCTTAACAATCTTCTCAATAATTTTAGACACAGAGTTGATCAAAGAAACTGGTCGGTAGTTGTTAATCTGTGATTTATCCCCATTTTTGTGAAGTAGAATAACAATTGATTGTTTTAAATGATTTGGGAATTTTCCAGAGTTAAAGCTTAGATTACAAATGAACGATATCGGTGATGCTATGGCGGATTTTATATTTTTTAACAGATTTGAAGAGATCTTATCTGGGCCACACGCATTGGATGACTTAAGCTCGTCAATTATTTTCATCACTTCTTGTGATGTAGTTCGAATGTTATCTATTTTATGACTGAGATTACAGCCAGTTAACTTAGCGAGATCAGTTTCAGTTGTGTTATATTTATCAAGAATTTTTTTTGACAGTGTGGTTCCCACTGACGCGAAGTAGTTATTTGCAAAATTTACCATCTTTTTTGGATCTGACGTGATAGTGTGATCAATGTTCAATGATTTAATTTCAGATGATTTATTGGTTTTAGATTTAGATATATTACGAAAAGCTTCCCATAGCGTTTTTGACGTATAGTTGGTTTCGTAAATAATTTTTTTAAAGTAGTTTTCTTTAGTTGATGTAATTAAATTTTTACACAAGTTCCTATAATTTTTATATCGAGTTTGTAGTATGATATTCTCTGGGTTCCTATTCGCCTTTTTGTGTAGTTGATTCCTCCTGTGTATTGATTTTACAAGACCAGGGGTGATCCATGGCGTGAGTTTTAATTGTTTGTTAGATATAAGTTTGTTACTAGTGTGTTTATATATGTAATCGTGTAATTTGGTGATGAAATTCGTCATTGCTAAATCAGTATCCCTTTGGTCTAGAACGTTTTCCCATTTTTCTGAATTTAAGTCCTTAAGTAGGTTGAAGTAGTTTATTCGAGGTATGAATTTAATTTTAGCAGTAGTGGGAGGTTTATTTTTAAGGCAGAGAGCTGTAGAGTAGTGGTCAGAAATTGTGGTGTGGATAATAAATGATTCGATATGTTTAATTTTTTTGATGTTAATGTGGTCTAGACAAGATTTACTTGTACCCTGTTCTCGGGTAGGGCTGTTAATTGTCTGTATGAACCCATTTTCCGTAAGCAGACATAGATAATCTTCGGATTGACGGTGGTACTCAGGAATCGTATTAATATTTAAATCGCCTAAAATGATTTGCCGTTCTAATTGTTTTGAACTGTTGATGATTGATTGTAAAGAATTCAAAAAAGTATCAATATTTTGGAATGAGGGTGATCTATAAATTGCAAAAATACATAAGTTATTGTTCAATACAATTTTCATACAGTTTGCTTGTGATAGTAAAATTTCGTCGACTTGTGCTTGTAGACCGTTTCTGATGTAAATTACAATTCCACTGGATTTATTTATATTTATATTTGTGTGATGTTCCGAGTAATTGTGAATCATTTTAGAGGTGTACTCTTTATTTATCCAGCATTCCGTTAAAATTATGACATCGAATGCGCAATTAAATTGGTCTAGAAAAATGAGGAAATCGTCCAGTTTTGAAATGCTTCTAATGTTCTGGTGTATAATTTTTAGACTATAAGAGCCCCAATTATAGTTTTTTATATTATTCAGATCATCAATTATATTCAAATTACAGTATATACCTGGATGGTTATCAATATCACAAGGTAAATCAGACATAATTAAATGTTGGTTGTATGTGGCATAGAGAAAAGTGTTCCAGTAATATATTATTAAATTTAAAAACTATTCCTAGTGTGGTTGCATGGATAGGAGTGTATGGAAATAATTTAGTGATTTGGTAATATAATGCAGAATGTTTAAAGTCGCTGAAACATCGTGATAACAAATTATTATATATGTATGGTAAAAAAATAACAAGTGAAAATGAAAATGAGCGAGGCGGGTGCTCGTACCTTCTTTGTGCAATGAAATATTTAATTAACTTTAAACTATGTAAATTCTGGTTAATAATATGATGAAGATTGGTAAGTTCGCTATCTCGCCGAGTTAATGATTTATTGCATATACCTGGAAACGAGCGAGACGGTACATACCTCAGTAGTACGATTCTTTCAGTTGCATCACATAGTTGCGAGCTTGCTTTCGTCAGATATACATATTGCATTAGACCCCGTGTCCCGTCTGACATATATCTGCCCCGCCTTCGACCACGTGAAACGGTAACCTCGCGTTTTCGCTTCTTGTCTTGCCTTCCAAAATAGTTGCTTGCCTCGAAATGTCAGCTGTTCGGAGACGTAGATCCTGGTACTCGGTCCCGCAATTCCAATGTTCGAAGTATTCAATTTGTCTTCCAAATTCGGGTTGTTTTTGTTGTATGATTTCACATCCGCTAACAGCTGTTCTTTGGCTATGTTCGATTTTAGTTTGATTATAATTTCTCTCGGGTGAATATTATTTGTTTTTTTTGCTGCGCGATGAATAGCGTCTATGTCCTTGATTTGGATGTTCGACTTAGTTTTTTGGCATATATTAAAAATGACGTCTTGTAGTATTTCTCCTTTATTTTCTGGTATGCCTCTGATTTCTAAGTTGTTGGCCTTCAGAGCCCGCTCCTGGAATTCAAGACAGTTTTCCAGAACATTAATCCTGGCTTCCAAATCGATGTTCTTTTTTGTAAGCTCCTCATTCCTTGATTCAATTTCACGGATCCTTCCTAGGAAGTCCTCGTATTGTGCTCTCATGAATTGAATGCTTTCTAGAATTTTATTGTTTTGTTCCAAGATATCGTTTTGTTTTCTTTCGAGATTAGACGTCTTATCCAAGACTAACCCTTGCAGATCTTCTAAGTTTGTCTGGGCCTGAGCTGTGGTCGACGGTCCTTTATTGATATTTTTTTTACATGGCTCCAAAGGTTCGTTACCGCTGACTGTATCAGCTACGGTCGAAGCGCTCGTCACAGTAGTTGTCTTCGTGTTTTTGCACTGTTTACATTTCAGTAGGGAACGCCGTTCCTGAGTGAGTCTACGGAAACTGTTCTCAGTAATTCCTCCACAGGCTAGATGAAATATGCCTTTGCACGCCGAGCACACAAAAATTGACTCCTCTGTTATTACTGGCTCCGGGCAAATGTTGCAGTGCATTTTGAAAGTAAATTTATGAGCTACCTGCGTTACGCCTTAGTAATGTTAAATTACGTTTTTTGTTTTTACTGATTATACTCAGAAGGTACGGTAAATCGCTTATATGAAGTTTATAGATTTTAGACTATGTTGTCACAAATAGCAATCACTACCGATAACTTTCCGATATTAGTGTTTTTGTCACTTAGTAATCACTTTAAAGCAGAGCAAAAATATTATGAACTAGTTACAATGGCGGTAATTGTTGTGTATGCGGTAAATGCATCGTCGTACCAGATAATGTGTTTAAATATTTATAAAAATCATAGATGTATATGTCTATCCTACGTAGTTTCTCAAGGATAACTACTTTATATTCAGATAAATGTTTATTTTTAATCTACTCCAATTTTATTATATTTTCCAGCTAAATAAGCGTTCTTCACAATAAAAATAATTCACATTTTTTAAGTTTTCCTGTAAGTAAATACAGTACGGACTTTTGAATATGAAAAATTATGACATTTGACACGGAATTTGCTAAGCGCTTTTTCACAAGTGAAAAATCAGTGTTTGCAAACGACGAAACGACAAGCTAGTTTTAAGATCGATTATTTCCTTGCCAAGCGAATAATATTTATTATAGTATGCTAAGAGCATTGTTTAAGGTTCAAAATGACAAAAAATCGAGAAGAAAATGCGTTGAGTTTCTATTAACTCCGCTACGGGTTCTCTGATTGAACGCCATTGCAATGCCTCGAAAATAGCCAATCTTTAGTTGGGGGTGAATCCATTAAGGGGACTGGAAAAATGGCATAATTTGAACAATTTTTATGGTAATATAGCGAATGGAATGCAACATTCGATTAGGAGTTTTTATTATTCATTCTTTTTAGTATACATATATACAAAGTTTTTAAATATTTTTTATTATTTAGCGATGCCAGAGCTCATCAAAGGAAGCCTGCTCATCAAAGAAAGGATTCTCTTCCATATTTTTTAAATCAATATTTTATTTATTTATGCATTACTTTATCTCGGTAAGTACGTACGTTAAATAATTAAAAAATCATTTTTCAATCAAGTCAAGTCTTAAAAGAAGTTCTTTTTTTTACAAAATTTCGTGAAAAATAATTCACAAGTAGAAAAAGTATACAACGAAATTCCCGATATATTTTAATTTAAAAGCTTCATTCACGTGATAAAATGCAAGTCACGTTTTCAATAATGATTATTCAGATTTATTTCCCGTGTTGGAATTCACGAGTTTGAATTGTTTTGAATATTTCGTTAAATTAGTAATAATTATATAGGTAGGTTCGTATCTGTATTGATATATTTAGTTTTACGGAACAACTGTTTACCCTTAAGCCAACTTGGCTTAAATACTGTCGGAGTGGTAATGTTTTTCTTAGGTATGTATGTAAAACCCCTTAGCAGTATTTCTGCCGCCGGTTTTCCGAGGCTTCGTCTTGTAAAAGGCAGTTTAGCCGCGGAATAGGCTAGTATAGGGGTCTGTACACTTATACACGGTCTATATCTATCCACTATACAGTATTTCCTTTATACACGGTCGGGGCCCGTTCCGTCATATCTGGTAGTCGATCTCAGAACCCGGGCGCTGAGTACTTTGTACATCAGAGCCTTTACCGTTAACTTGCTCCTGGCAATGCTATTTCTACCCGATATCCTCACTATTAAACTTCCTTTAACCTAGGTAAGGTTTTTACTTCTAAAATAGGTGAAAAGTTGAAATGGCGTTTTCTTGGCAGAAATTTTAATTTTCATAATTTTTTAAGTGAAAACTTCTTTAGCACCATTGTGATTTGAAACTCAATGAAACGGAATCGAGCGACACTAAAAAAAGACCAACAGATATATTTGTAGGATTTAGCCCGCGAGAGAATGAGATGACTACAAAATATTTATTTTTTTCACGGATACTCAGTTCCCATATAATACGATAATCTACGGTCCCACACAGGTCTTTTTTTGGTCTAGTGGTATAAAACGCCTTACGAACCTTTTGCGGCCAGACATTCAGCGGACTGAGGATCAATTACTACAAAACAAAAAAAAAATGTTAAATCAATATCCAATCTTCAAACTATTCCAAAATAAAAAGGCAAAGAAAACACAAAAGAAAGCGACATCTAGCGAAACCGAAGAAAAAAACACAAATACTAATAAGATGACCAAATGTATAAGAAAAGGTGTACTGGAATTCGACGACAAAAATGTGGAAAACATCATCCTTCTCAATGATAAAAAAAGGGCTTCGTAGTCTCTTTACTCTCGTCTACTTTAGTTTTCTGGAGGTTTTACTTCTACTGCGTTTGAGTTGCACACTATAATTTTTTTTCGGAGTCGAAAAGATCTTCCAGTTGAAATTAGTCCGACATCTCCGCAAAGTCGGTTTAATACTCAGATTATTCCTAGACTTCAAGATGTCATACTAATGTACCGAACCGTTATGCCTCCCGGTGCTATTTTATAGCATATTTAATATGTAAAGCCAAGACACGCATAAATAATATTTGCTTTATGGTGAGCATTCAAATGTTGTTTTCCTCAAAACTTTGTATTTGGAGATGTCTGACTAATCAACTGGACGATTGGTATATAATCGAGCTACAAACAGCCCTTTTTTATACTCGAAACGTGTTTAAAAAAGTAATCGGTTGTACTAAATTCGTTTCAAAAGTAATCGATTATTTTCGAACCATTTCGTTTTTAAACACAATTAAATTCTTCCCAACAATAATTAATCAATCCCTAAGCAAATAATTAAATTAACGCCGAATGATTCGGTGAGACCGTTTTATAGAAAAAACGATCAACGATATAGTTAATTTCAATGTCGTTATTTTATTTAGGAATGAACATTTTGCAAGGTTACCGCATGCCTTTCCTAGTGTTTTAGGGGGCCGTCACACTTAGCTATAAAAGATAAAAGATCATTTGGCTTGGCCTATTTCAGCATATCCCTCAGGAATTTACGGCGAGCGATATGCCGAAATACGCCTAGCCAAATGATCTTTTATTTTTTTATAGCCAAGTCAGTTGGCCCCGTTAATCTTAATAGCATAGCACTGTCAATTAAATCAAATACTGGAGTCGGGCCATGTCAAGAGTCAGAACAACAGAAATGTATAATTGCATGCGAATGAAGCAAGAATATGCCAAGACAATGGTTTGTGGCGGTCTAACCTCTCTGCCTATCCCTGCGGGAAACGGCGTGTTGGTTAGTTAGCATATCTCTTATACCACACACACACAGCTTAGGTAATCAATACGCGGAACTAGCGGATATTTTTAACAGCTCCGAAAAAGGCAAATAACATATTAAAAATATATAAATATATATATATATATATTTTATTGAGTTAGTTTATACTACATGAATATAAACTAATAAGCACAATGTAACATTTCATTTGATAAATTTAAATAATTTTACAGTAAGCATATACATCCATTCTTTCTTCATTCTTCTGTACATTAGGCAGTTCTGTGATTTTGATTTATTCATTTGTGGCAATCGAACTCTGTTTATATTTCTTGTTTCGTAATTATGAACGTCTCTATTAAAAACAAGTTCATCTTTAAAGTATTTTGGCATTTGGTTTTTCATAATTTTGTGCACAAAAATTAACAAATTAAATAGTAGTCTCTTTTTTATTGGAATTCGATTTACCTCCTCTCACATTTGATTAATCCTTGCGTATTTGCCTTATACATCTCATAGCTTTGTTTTGTATAACTTCTAGTTTATTCAAATTTCCTTCATTGGCCAAATATAACATCTTACAGCAGTACTCCAAATGTGGAGCAACGATAGTTTTATAAATGAGCTCCGTAGTGTTTCTATTTAATTTACGTCTTAGTCTTCTTACAAAATTTTCCTTTTTTGATACCTTTTTTAGCACATATTCAAAGTTTGCTGTGAGAGTCAGTTTTGAGTCGAGTATTACACCCAGGTAATTGATTTCATTTACTTTTCCAATTTTTTCACCATTTATTGTCAAATTTAAACCTGTGTTACGTGTTTTATTGCCTATTTCCATATATTTTGTTTTGTTTACTTTCAGTTTCAACTTGTTTAATTTCAGCCATTTTGCTATATTTTGTAGGTCTTCGTTTATTTTGTTAATTGCTTCTATGTAATCTTCACACGAAATATAGATTAAGGTATCGTCTGCAAATAGTCTAATTTTGCAAGGTTTAATAGTTTTGATAATATCATTTATGTAGGTAAATTATAAATAGAATTGGACCTAATACCGACCCTTGCGGAACACCAAGGTTGTTTTCTATCGGTTCTGATTCTGAGCTTTCAACTTTCGTTACCCGTTTTCTTTTCTGGAGATATTCTTTGAATAGATTCAGAGCTACGTCAGAGAGACCTATGTCTTCTAGTTTTTCCAATAGTATTTTCCTTTCTATCGTTTCAAATGCTCTTCTGAAATCTAAGAATGCTGCAATGGTGATGTTTTTTAGTCTGTTTCTTTCTTCCATGTAATCACCATGTTTATCGCCGCTTCGCAAGAGTTGTTCTGGAATCCTGATTGCTTCTCACATAATATGTTATGTTTTTCCAAATACTCAACGAGTTGTTTTTTTATTACAATTTCTAGTTGGTACCTTTTCGTATTTTGGTAACATGTTTATTGGTCTTTAGTTTTCGTTTTGTTTGTTATTGCCTCATTAATCTCCTTAAATTTTTAGTTAATTTGATTCATATTAGTATGTTTAAACTGTCTACAATATTGCTTTGAAATCGTTTATTAAAAAAAGGTTTTATTTTGTATATTTGTGGGTACTTCTACCGTAAAATAAATAAATATCATTGTTTCGATTAACATGACACCCCTTTCTCTCTTTTACTAGAAACATTTCTCAATTTATTTTAATAACTTTGCCCTTTTGAAAGTTTATGTATTATGACTCTGTCCACCATAGAAATCATCCAAGGCTAACACGAAAGCACCTTTACCTCAAATGGCTACCTAATCAAACCACATCGATGGTTTTGATTCTCATTTAAGTTCCAAAATTTTCTTGTGATCATCAGAATTCTTGTACGTCTTTTAATAGACCCGTATATCGCTAACAGCATTTTATCTTACTTTATTTTTTATCTTTGTATGATCATCTTTTGGGCTTTATTTAAACACTCTAGTCCACTAAGCTGGGCAACTCGGCTGTACTACAATGGAAATGGCACAATCGCTCCGGGCGGGGGCGGGGGTGGATTCGGGCTCGTAACTCCTTTGCCTTCACTCCCTTATACGAAAGGACGCGCTATACACAATGACTGAAGAATTACACTGGATGTTTAACTTTTTTTACTGATTTACAACGCTCCACTGCTACCCAGTTCAGACACACATGCACACGTACATGTTCACGTCCACATACAAATATTTTTTAATATTTCGTTTATCTTCATTTTACTTCAAATCATTCACTGGCATGTACTAAATAAATCTTACCGGTAAGTGTATATATTATATTCACTCACCACATATTTCAAAGAGACATGTCGGTTCCATGACAACTCAATTGGCGTTTCAACACCCCTGTAAAAAACCATCAAAAAAGACGAAAATAAAAAATAAATAGTCCATAAGCTATTAAGATAAGATACGTAACCTAGTTCTTTTCATTCATTTTAATGACTTTTCAAAGGAGTGTTGAAGTGCCAATTTATTGAGTATTCCGGTCACCGGCAGTGAAAATTGTATCGCAAAGTAAAATATGAAAATGTTGTTAATTGTGCCAATTTTTCGTCCTAAGATGGCTAAAGACCAACCAAAATGGTTCGATTCATCCAAAGGTCAATTTTTATTTGTATGCTTCTTCATGGTTTATTTTTGTGCTTCCTGATCTACTCTACATTTCCCCACTATTGGCAATAAAATTTTGTATTGCCATATTGTAATCTGTATTTTCTTTGGTCTTATTTCTCTGTGTCATTCATTATGTTGTATATCTATCTGACATTACTTGTAAACACTTGGTCAGAATTTTTGCCAATTTCCGGGAAAATTTCACCCTTTTGAATATCTGGTATTAGCTTTTTTCATCACTCCGCCCCGTCCTTCCAGTTACACTGCAAGGCTCCTTGGAACAAGAGCCTCCCCATTCCACGCCTTGAGATGTGTATCCTCCGGTTACGCTCGCCGGTGGTTGTTCTCCGCGCCAATCGCACGTGCCATCGCGTGTGCGAGCCGCCATTAATTACGCCCCCCCCCCCCTTCCCCCCCGCCAAACGCGGCCAACTTAATCTGCACGCTTTATATTTATTTGATAACACCGATGTGGAGGAGTTAATAGACAGACCACGTGCATCCGAATCTTTCAACTTTGCTGAGTTTCCCCAAAAAATAAGATGGAGGGTCAGTAGAACTTAACCTCATACCAAACTTATGAATTAATATGCTGCTTAATACATATCGCAGGACTATCATAAAAGCGCCTCGCCACATTATAATCTATCGCCATTTCACGATGTCCAGATCAAGATGTAGCTAGGCGCATCATATGATCATCTGATTTTACGATCGGTCTACGACATATATATTAGCTTGTGATAAGTATAAAAGTACTGAATCAATCACTTGACAATTCCTGTGATTGGAAAACATTTCTGCGATATTGTTGTCGGCGAAAGGTTGGCACAACTTATATGGTAATAGATAGGATACGGAGCTGGAAAACTGGAAAATCCTTTAAAAGGCACTCCATTCAAACTGCAGCAGAATTGAGCTGATGAAAGTGTAGACCAAAGATCTGGAATTGCAGGCTCCATCCCAATTCAGAGAACAATGGTTGAAGAATAGGTAGGATGTATACCACTATAAAAAAGAACAATGATGAATTATCTTTTGTTTTTTTCTTTCCATTTCTTGTTCGCCTCACTAGTTTTCTTTATTGCGGTGCCATAGTACCATTATTATGAAAGAATTTTCACCATTATTATATCCTTTTCTATTCCTTTTACGGATGTCGTGTCACCAACACGCAAGTGTGTTAGTGTCCGTTTGAGGCACATCATTGGCTGGACGACAGCGGGCAGCAGTGCAAGTGTTCAAATCTTGTCCAAATGGTCAAATTTTGAGCAAAACTATAAGAAGGTGGTAATAAGAACAATCATATACCCGAGGATCTTATAATGGTGAAATTACTCTACTAAATTTGCACCCTCTTAATACAAAAACACCCTGAGACTATTTATTATCAATGGGTAGTGTTTTTATTTATGGTTGAACTCCATCAAGGAGGATAGACGGAGTTTCCATCGGAAAGTAGAAGAAGTGAACTTCAAATAAAAATCTAGTCAATTTATGCACCATTCGTATGTAATTTTTATAAAATTTGATTTTTCTTGGAAGTTGTGATTTTTCTTGGAAGTTTTATTTGTAACGATCGATGCAAAATCTCAGAGCGAGTTTCCTCTGGATGAAATCGTCAGCATTAAATTTACACAAATATCTTGATTTTCAACTTTCGTCATGTAAAGTTATTTTTCGAAAAGTTTCAAAAGTTCCCTCGCAGCTTTGAAAGCAGGCAAGATTTGATCGCTTCCTTTTGGCTTTTTAGTTAGTTTTACGTGATTGTATTTTCGAAAATCTGTTCCCGTGTGGATGCGACACGATGAAAACTATTTGGTACTAGTCTGTTACGCCCACTGGGAGTTTCAATAGACTTGCTCGGGCTAACACGCCGTAACGGCCTTTACAGGGCCGACTTTAATGTAAACTACGGCGTAACTGCTCCTAAATTTATACCGACATAGGTTTATTCGACGTAACACCCCGTGTGGGTGAAATGCCGAGCGTCAAGGGTCTGTATTATCTAATTTTGTTGAAATTCGGTGATTTCTTTGAGGGTTTATCATCGATAAACGTAGAATAAACAAGAATGGCTTTCGTGATATAAAAAGTACCAAGTCCACCGTTTCGGATAATCGCCACAAGTTTAGTATGGTGTAATCTTAACTAGGTAAAAACAGCTGTTTTTGATGGGCTGATGTCTAAAGTAGCCAAAACTCGAACTGCCAGCTCTGTGTTTATCTAATTTCCCCCTCCCCGAAATGATATTTGCTATAAAATTATATTTTTTGTGCATTATTTACCAGTTAATTTAATTTTAATGTGCCGGCGAGAAACACAAGGTCAGTATACCATTTTACTGTGGTAATACTACGACCAGGGCACAATTAAATTTACCACTACCAGAATTCAACACTTGGGCAATATGTATTCGAACATAGATGTATGGAATATGTCGCTAACACAATTTAAATATGAAATAATTAAATCATTTATCCATGATAAAGCACTCACTACGGAAATTATTTATTAAATTTATTAAACTACTCGTACATCGACAAATTTACTAAACTATCTTTACTTATCTTATTAATGTAATTAAATGTAATGTCTTAGTAAATTCATTGAAATATTATAAACCGTCTTGTTGTATTATTCAGTTATTTAAAAAAAATGATTTAACTTTCTTAACTAAAATATTAAAATCCAAATTCGACAGTTCCGAACTTCTTCAACTTGCAGAGGAGGTACCATCAATGTAGAGGTTTGGCACTTTGGATGGGTCGGAATATCTTCGCTTACCGCTCGGAGATATTTCGCATCTATGGTCGCGAAACTCATTTAAATTAATAACACTTTGATATTTCATATAGTTAGATTTATTAACACAAGTTCAAAGTACTTCAAAGGTTACAAGAGTTATCCGCGACAATAATTTTAACGCAAGCGAATTTAGTTATTTTTACTAGCGAATGCTAGCGGGGAAGAAAGTCAGCGACAGAATGAACTAGAACGTTATGTCAAATCCGAGCTCACTTCTGTCATCTGCGCATTACGACTGCGCAGGCAGTGTTGCCAGTCTAAAGATGATATCGGGGCACAAAAATAATATACGCGGTGCCTACAACATGGTTAATGTTGCAATTTTGTAAACTCTGATTGTTACTAATTGTTGTTGTTTGTGTTTTTATGTCATGTATGTATTTTTTTATCGTAACTTATTGTTATTATATCTCACTGTACTTTAAATTTGGTTTTGCTTATATTTTTATTTCATTTATGTAAGTACTTTTTTTTTTCTATTGTTTCTATTTTATTTATATTATTTCTTTTTTCATGTTAAAGATGTAGGTACTGCCTTTATTTATTTATGTAAAAGCCCGCTGGGCGTAAAATAAAACAAATAAATAAATTTCAAACATAAAATCGACTTAACAATAAGTTGGTGTGATATCAAACGAAAATCTAAACATTGAACCACTGTTACTCTTCATAGAAAAATCGCAACTGAGGGCTTGGGCAACGTACTAAGAATGAGTGCGATTCCAGAGGGTAGACGTCCAAGTGGGCCACCCCAGACGCAGTTCGGCGATGCAACTCCAGAAACTGTGTGAGGAGAGGTTGGGATTGCCATGGTCGAAGGCCGCGCAATCAGGGATGAAGCAGAAGCAAGACAGGGATGAACGGAGGCGCCTTTTCGATGCAGTGAGTCCCAGACCCAAATAGGACAAGAAGAGGAAGGGGAAAAAGATGATGAATATCAATAATTCGATTTTTTGTACTTTTGTGCTGGTATACACAGTAGGTATATAGAGATGCAAATTTTTCCAAATTTTGTTGCATTTGAACATAGACATATGAATATTACTAGACCAGAACATAAAGGTGAGGGGGAAAAACCAATTACAGCGGGGTGCAGAGCGGGAAGATGAATTTGGTGATATATGATTAGTCAATAACTCAATCTGAGAGTATATGGGCATCTCGCATTATAATATCACCATTTAGTTCTAAAAAGTAAACTCTGCTTTTGAAAATTTTACCTGTTAAGGCAATACTTTGGCACAAAATTATAATTCAACATATATTTACCCCGCAGCATAAAGAGAAATTAGAACATAAATACAGCACTAGATTCACGCGTAACGACGGGTTAATAGTTCCGAAATTTAACAATAAGTACGGACAGAGAACGTTTGAATATATCATACCGAAGATATTTAATTTATTACCTGACACTATAAAGCAATGTAATTCTATGAATAAGGTTAAATATATGGTGAAAAATTGGCTATCGGAAAAAAAAGATTTATATTGATTTTGATATGTATGAAAAAATGTTGTATCTGTAGATATAAGATGTAAATTTTAAATTTTAAAAATGTATAAATATGTAACTAAAATATAAGCACCTGTTGACAAGCCGATTCAATTGGCTTAGCAGGACTTGTTTGTTGATTATATTATGTATTATCTATTATTTCAATAAAAAAAATGAGTAGACCTTTTTACATGGGAGCGCGAATTGCTCGCCGCGTAATGAACAAATTTGCGAGTTCCAAATACGGCAAACAAAAGTTCGCCTATTTTCATAGTCCAATATATTGTTGACGTATTTAGTTAAGACACTTTTACAAATGTTTCATAATTTACTTACCCCAATAAACAGCGACGACCACACGCCATGTATCTCGAGTGATAGTGTGTGTTACAAAAACGACCATATTATGTGATCTGAATAAACTTAAAATAAAGTAAAATAATGCTTGCCTATGGAATGTAATACGACAATTGGGTTTATTCTCTTTTTCTTCTATTTTTACACGTTTTCAAAACACAAGCAACTATTTTTGCCGTGTTATTTCGTAAAATGCACCGATGAGTGCTCGACGCTGGCTCGCAGAAGAATGATGACGTCACATTTTTTAGATTCACGCGCAGCCATACTCGATCCCAGCAGGTTCCAATGGAACCGGTATAGGGAGGGGGAAATAATACGCTTGTATCGCTTAGGGCAGGTCTATTTATTAATATTCATATGTCTATGCATTTGAATGAAAATATGTTTTATACTTTTGTTATTCGGCGGTACATCCTCTCATCACATCTCTTCGAGGTCACTAGTTATATTTTGTGTATTTAGGTATACCGTATTTTCCCTAAACCGATTGCGGGGGGGGGGGGGGGGGGCAATGGTCGGCGGATCAACTGTAATTTTTTTTTTTTTAAATTTTCTTTATTCATTTTGTTTATTACAGGATTGTTTTACGTGGTATTTCGACTACCAAGCTAGGCAAATTCCCGTATTATGGTAGTCGAGATTCATAAGATATTAAGTAAGTAATATTAATAATCATCCATATATATGTAGATGAAAGTATAAACATATAGCATATATATTAAGGAAAATATTCATACTAGTATTATGTACATGATCACATACAGGAAAGGAGTTAAACTAGGTGAATCTTGTATAAATAAAAATAAAATAGAAAACAAATAAAAATAAAAGTAACAAATAATAATATTTTAAGGATAATAGAAATTAAGAATAAATATGTAAATCATCTATACAGATGAACAATGATAGTCTTAGACCCCAAAAAACAAAAGCAAGTATTCCTAAGCAGCATATGAAATGGACGAACAATGTCAAAAAATATGAAAAAAAGCATCAGCGTAATATAAAGTTTTGGTTGAAAATTAATTTAGAGATAAGATTTTTTACTCGAGAAATATGACAAAATAAGAACAGTTTTTAAGATGTAAGGCATTCTTTATAATATTTCCTTCCCTGAGTAAATAACCAGTTCTGTATATTAATGGCATAAAGATCATCAGTTTTCGATGTCTTAATATCAATACTCAGTAAGTTGAACATTTTAGGCGCGATGTAAGAGAACTCTCGTTGGGCGAAAGCTGTTTTTGTTGGAGGACTTTTGCATTTTTGGTGTGATGAATAGCGGGTGTAAATATTTTGTTGAGTTTTGAGTGTTAAATCATTTTTCCTTAAGTGTATGAGAATTGTCTTAACGTATAATTGTCTTATGTCTAGGATTGCGAATTTTTTAAAAAGTGGCTCTGATGGGTGAGATGGGTGACATTTTAATATAATCCTTTGTAGAAGCTTTTGAATTAAGATCATGGGATATATAATTGAAGCTGCACAGCCTCCCCATCCCACGATACCGTATGTGGCTATTGATTGGAATAGTGCAAAATATATGCATCTAATTGTTTGAAGTTTCAGGATTGATCTGAGAGAGAGAAATATATAGCACAATTTGCGGAGAATGAACCATGGAACCCTAATTTGCACAGCTTTTCTGTCTGTAATTTCAAGGAAAAACTATCTTTAGCTCGCAACAGTGTGGTAAGATCTAGTTCGGACTACACGGGCTATAAATTTTGATCGTTGAAATGTAATTTTTAAAAATTCCTGATACTTTTACACCAGTAAAACAGTGATTACATTTCATTCTAGAGTGGACGACTCTCTCAATATCGCCTGACGAGAAACCTCCTTTCAGAAACGAAAGCATGAAATGGTTTTAATAAGTGCAAAGGTCTCAATAGCCGGGTACTTCCCAGTATTTGGTTTTCTTTCCCATTTTACCATTTTACTCCAGGCTTCCCACTGAACCGGAAGTGGGGTCGTATTTTTTGACGCATAAAATATTATTATATTATGAATGGGGACGAATACAACTTTCATTCCTTCCTCACTCAAAGATTATTGTCAACGAAATTTAAACCCCATTTCAAAAACATCTAGGTACCTACATATTTCTGTAAAGTCTCCCTTTTTTTATTTTTGCGAAATATTATTTTCTGTACCCCTCGCAAATCATTTCTGACGCTTGTAAATAAATTACTGCGGAAACATTAAGGGTGAGCTCTTCAAGATTTCGCCATTAAGATGCATATTTATGCATGCTTTTCGCGGGGATCGGCTTTTCAGCGTGAATTTTCTATACACAGAATGGTGGGAGATATGGGAATATTTTAAAATTAAGGCTTTCCGTTTTCCGAAGCCCGGGCCCCGTGCACCCCGTGCAGTACAAAAGCTGAATAATTCCACAAAGGCTCTACGTGTAATTAAATTCTTTATCCGCCACGTGCCGCTATCGGATTCGCCCGGGGGCCCGGAAGACTTTGAAGCCACTGGGATTTAACTTTGTCAACTATGTCTATGGATAATTTTGACCCGAATCTCATTTTTGAATAGATGTCCGAATAGAAATAAAATTTTGTACAAAAATGTGAGCGTTCTAAACAAAATTAAGGTTTTGTATAAATTTGGTCCAGTTCGTAGTGTTTCTCTCCACGGGGCAGAGGTAAACAGTCTTTGTAAACAAAATAAACACATTATAGTTATATTTTTGAATGTAGCTATTACTTTATGGTTATCCATTATAGAAAAATGAAACAATATAACTTTGTATAAACCACTTATATGATGTGCAAATCCGACCGGTTTCGGAACAAACGTTCCTTCGTCAGATAAATATTCTTCATATTAATCATAAAGGAAAACGTTTAGATAACTTAGAAGCTTTGGAAATTAAAAAATCCCTTAAAAATAATGAATCTATTATCAAAAAACAAAAAATATTGTCATATAGCCCAATCATGGATTTGTTCCCCTACCCACCCACTCTACACTAATACCTACCCACCCAATCTACATTATTAACTAACAATGGCTCCATCCCTACCACAATAAAACATTGTTCTAAACTGTCAAATTAGTATAAGCTTTCCCTGACGAAGGAACGTTTGTTCCGAAACCGGTCGGATTTGCACATCATATAAGTGGTTTATACAAAGTTATATTGTTTCATTTTTCTACATTATAGTTACTTTAGTTGAACAGTGTTCTAACTTCACTTTACCTTGTTAACGATTTCTCATAATTTATTTACCGATTTCTGATTTTGAAGTTTAATCTTGTGTGAAGTATTTCAGTTTTACAGATTTTAAAGGAAGATCCTTAATAGGACTTACACTTACAAACACATGCAGATAGAACCATATGCAAGCAGATTATGCCTAATAATTCATTGCATAAGGTTCTAACTACATTTGTCTAATGTAATTGTGTAATTACAAGATAGGGCCGCGTTCTAAAGATACATTTTCATTTGAAAATTCTTTACACAAGATTGAACCTCAGATCAGAAATTATTATGAGAATTCGTCTTTTCAAACTTTGACACCAACAACTGGAGCGATTTTTGCCATATATTCCCGCCAATTTAAAAGGCGCCGATTGCTTTTCGGATAAAAAAGGGCAATTATCTCCTTTGATTCGGCAAATTCAAAAAAAAAATGTTTGTAGCTCCCACGTTTGTTATTTTGGACTTAAATTCGAAGCTATTGAAATGCTTTATCTATTATGACCATAGATGTCGCAAATCCGAACTTTGTGGAATATTTTATAACGATGTTAAAAATAATTTTTTTAAATATATTTTCACGCATAATTTCTGATTAGATGTTTCCAGTTAAAATTAAGTAATTTTTTCATAGTTATGCACCTTTCATTATCGAGTATACCACAGACAATATACAGAAATCGAAAATATTCTATGTTGACTCGAATAAGGACCTCTCACGGCAGTTTCAAAGTTAAAAACTCGCAGGATTTGCGCGGTTATAAACGTTACGATTTTTTTTATAAATCCTACAAATATGAGATAAACGTTAAAATATAGGTTAATTCAGATCACTAAACTAGGGTTACCCTAAGGCATGTTTTAGTCTCACGCTCACCGTCAGCGCTCATAGATCAGCGCGTAGTTCGTCAGCACTGAGGTTCAGCGTGGCTCGTTTCAGTATCGTACTGACCGCCTTACTATACAGACGAAGAGCAATATGCGGAGTGTATTAGTTATTGCTGCTTTGTACTACCTATCCCAAAAATATAAAAATGACTGTACACGCTGACGACGTCCGCTCCGCTCGACACTAGAACGGTCACTGAAAGTCTGAAAGCAGAGGCGCTCGTGCGATCGTCAGCGCCGATAGCTACGCGGTGCCGACGCGCGACGCGTACGGCCGCGTAGCCATCAGCGCTGACCACCGTACGCGCAGATAGCTACGCGTCATTCAAAAACGCTTCCTAGAAGTTCATATATCTCGACCATCAGCGCCGACGGTGCGCGTGCGGTTGGCGTAAGACTAAAATCAGCCTAAAAGTTTAACAGCCTTACTAAAAAACCCAGTGAAAATTTTATTCAATTGACAAACGGCCGCGGATGTGAAAACATTACTAATTAAAAATTTGTTCATTGAAAGAAATACACATGGTTTCCACGGCCTGAGAGGGTATAGTTTATCTCTGTTTTAACGATTGATGTCCGAACGATATTTGTAATTTTTCCATAGTATTTTGAATGTTCTATATATTTCTTATTGTTGAAGGTGTTGTAAAAACAAATACCATTTATGAAAACTAGATAAAATTACCTTTTAGATTTGTGTATTTGAAATACACTTTAGTTTTCAAAAACTGACATATTTTAAGATTCAAACTCGGAAAAAAATGTAAAAAAAATACTTACCAAAACATGTTTGACCAAAATGTAGAGAAATTAAAATAAAAATCAAAATTTAAAAAACACAGTCCTTTTATGTAATAAATTTGAAAGGAAACTATCACATCACTTTTTCCTCGTGCATACAATAAAAAAATACTAAAAAAATTCTAAGTTTTTTATTGCCAAAAAAATAACTTAGAAATAATACTGACATTTAAAACAGATTTCGTGCATCTCTAAAGACGTTAATTTCATTGATACGTTTACGAACACATGTATTAGATATTAATATTATAAAAAATTATCACTTTTAAGAAATTCTCTTAAAATAAAGATCTTAAAATGTAAATTTTATCTTGTATGTAACCTATAAAACAATATTCTGACAGTTCAACTTTGAAAGTACGGCGTTTGTACAATAACTTGATTAAACTGATGTAAACCACACAAATAACATGGTATATATATCAATTATATGAATAGAACAGTAATTTCGTCACTACAATAGAAATTATTAAGTAAAATCACAACATCTAACAAAATTTTCGACATCCCGCCTGATCTGGCCATAAACACACCTGGGCTTGGTTTTCAAGCTGTGTTTTCATCGCGGGCCGTTGATGCACACGCGCGCCAATAATGCCCCTGGCGGAGAATAATTAAAACAACATTTTTTCCTAGTAAATTATAACCATGTACGATGTTGTCAGATCCTTAAGCATTTTAACAGCGTGACCAAGTAAGAAAGCTTATTGGTAATGAAACGTGTTTTAGCGTATACGGGGTTTATTTATGTTATTGCAATAACACAGTTAATCGGTCGCGCTGTGGCTTTTTTTTAGTAAGGCTGTACATGTTTACGTTAATGAACTATCTAGCGTCATCAGTTTAGTAGGTACCCATAATATCAACCTGTAAGAAATACAACAATATTGTTCTTTCAGTATCTCTATAATTTTGATGTGTATAATTGTTAACCTCAACACAGGCTTGTCCTAGTGAAGTGACAAATTATAGTGTAAACATTTTTACCTGCATTGTAAAGAAACAATAAATAAACAATAAACAATTCAAATAAATGAAGACAATATAAGTGAAACTCAATCGAAAATCAGGAAACAGAAAAATCAAAAAACATATTGACACCTCTGGGACTCGAACCCAGGACCTCTTGCTTTCCGGGCAAACGCGCTAACCACTGCGCCACGGTGTCGATATGAAATTCGGTCATGTTTAACTGTACCATACTTCGACTAAGAACCACCTACATTGTCTTCATTTTCTTTAACGCATATATTATTGGCAACTATTTTTATGTATGATTGCGAGATTCAAACCCGAACTAAATGCTCTCTAGATAGTGTCTGGATAAATATTTATCCATTTTATTTAATATGCGATATCTATCGACTTTTCTGCAAGTCTAGGATGAATATTTTATTTTTTAATTTTTTACTTTATGAGTAAAACCTCAAATTATAATATTTAAATAAATGAAGACAATATAAGCGAAACTCAATCGAAAATCAGGAAACAGAAAAATCAGAAAAACATATTGACGCCTCTGGGACTCGAACCCATGACCTCTAGCAAGAGGTCCTGAGAGGTCCTCTAGCAAGAGATCCTGGGTTCGAGTCCCAGAGGTGTCAATATGTTTTTCTGATTTTTCTGTTTCCTGATTTTCGATAGAGTTTCGCTTATTTTGTCTTCATTTATTTAAATATTACAATTTGAGGTTTTACTCATAAAGTTAAAAATTAAAAAAATAAAATAAACAATTCGTTGGCTATACATACAAAAGATATTCTAATGTACGCATTCAAAAATCAGGATAACTTTACACAGACAAACTCGGGCCGATTCACAAGATCTACATTACAACATACATTCTACCAACCTACAACTAAAACGACTTTTGGACAAAGAAATATGGAATACTTCTCTGTAAAATTATTTAATTTACTCCCTCTTGCAATGAAAACCACAAAAAAAATAACCGCCTTCAAAAAAAGCATAAAAATATGGATTATGAACATGGGAAGGAAGAAAATAGATTCAATTTTGCAACCCAACAAAGAATAATGCTTGTTTTGTACTTTCTTTTAGATCTAACTTAATAATTTTCCTTGGCAATATTCTAACATAGATTAGGTATTTACTTATAATTCAAATAATAAAACTTGTACAATGTGTCCTTAGAACGGGGTACCCCAGTTAGGACACATTTTCTCTAAAAAACTGTAAAAAAAATATATGTATAAATAAAAAAATAAATAATAATAATACAGCACTATAAATAATAAGTTTTTATGTCTCCACAATAAAATTCGAAAGGCATGATTTTTTTATGTTAGCGAAAAATTTAAAATGATCTTCTAGTTTTAAAATGCGCTGTCCCTCCAGTAGTTAAAACATGGTAAGGCGAAATTAGAACCTGTAATAAACTACAGTGCGCCTCATAAAAACGATCAACTGTCAGATACAAACAAAATGGCAATTGCAAAAGTTTCAAAGTGATGTTTCAAGTGATGTTAGAACCCTGTAAAAATAAATGAAAGCTTTTAAAACTTGATGTTAAAACTTCGTCCAAATAGTATCTACGGAAATATAACACCGTTGGATCTGAAAATTATTTTCCTTATAGAAATCAGCAAAAGAAATGGCTTTACATTCAAAGACAATTTTCACAATTGCGAGTTAAAACTAGAACGTCGTACGATAACTTTTACTCATTTCTTCCTCTTTATTTGGTTTTCGCCTTTGTAAACTTATTTTTCATTTTAACATTATGATTGCTAAATGAAAAATTTAAAATATTTATTTTTATTCCAACCAAAGTACAAAATATAAAAAATACTGAAATCAGTTTTCCTCTTGTTGTGCAACCGTTTTATTCTAGGACTTTTTACAATTTTGACCATAAACTTTCAATGGGTAAACGTCGGAAAAGTTACCCGGATATTTAAAATCACTCATTTGGCTCGATTCAAAATATGTTTGCATTTTAATAGAAGTTTGGTACTGGACAAGGGCCTTTGCAATTTTTTTTTTATTTTTGTTAGGGAATTCCGTTTCAAGTAAACTCTCTCCAAAATATATGTTTGAGGGTTCTGGTAAGGGTACCGCCGCCCCGGGAACGACTTATTGTATTACCAACACCTCTGCCATAGGTCACCCTAAGTGATTCGCTACGTTTGATGATTTAGCAGGGGTGCCCGTGTACATGGGATGAGATTTGTCTAGGTCTTGGCGACGGATGCGTCTGCCCACCAGCTGCATGGCAGGCCGGATCGGGAGAGAATGTTTGAGGGAGTCTATTTGACTTCTCCAGCCGTACTCTCTCGGAACATCGCCTTGCACCGCAATAGGAGGGATGGATTCATACGTTCGTCACCCCTAAACACGTTGACCCCCAGATATCTACACACCCCTTGTACTTTTCCAGTAAAACTTCTTTACGCACGCTTGGCTTGGGGAGTAAGCTGGTGAATGCGTGACGAGAGCGTTTTGAAAAGTGTGATCGGGCGAGGCGAACGGTCATGCGAAGTGAAGTTTTACTTCAGTCGTGTGGTCTAAAGCACACTAGTTTTTTTTCCTTCCCAGAACTTCTTCTCCTTCCTTTCCCTAAAAAGACACACCACACAGCATCTCCATTTAGCAGTTTACATAGGCCGTTATGGAATTTAAATCCTCAGGACTTTCTCTGTGTGGAGATAATGTTAAAAAAACCCTACCCTGCTTTATGAACACCATCAAATATGAAGAAGTTCTGAGGAGTACCTCGGAGCTCGAAAGCAAAAGAATCTTGTACCTCAAAATAACTTATAGTCTCTTTAACAACAAAATGTAATTTTTGTTTATAATATTAAAAAAAAATTACTAAAATTTATATATATATATATATTTATATATACTTTACATATGTCCAACAAAATGAACATTTTTAAATTGTCGTTGTATAAATGACACTCAATTCTCAATCCTCTCATGGCAATGTTCAATGCAAAGTAGCTACTCCTGTGTAAAGTGAGTGGTACGCCATTTAAAGCACATCATTGACATAAAAGCTCAATAAATAAAGCACTTCAACCACCCCAACTTCCAAACCGTAAACCATTTAATATCTTTTCTCACTTAGTCCCGCCAACAACGGCGAAATTAATAAATGACCAAACCGTTGCCCATTTTAATTCATATCCTGACAAAATGTACCCTTTAATTTAGATTTAGACCCTTTATTAATATAGTTAAGTGCCGGGTATTTTGCATGACCTGTAAAATATTAAAATGATTTAAATAATAACAAAATATAGTCTTTTTAACCTATTTATATTGGCGAATCGTTGCTAAAATGGGTTTCAGAATTGTATATTGCACTGGTAAAAGAAATCGGAAACGTTGCTTGAAATGGAGGTCTTATTGGGTGACATACTGAATAGTCAGGTACTTCCCAACCTTCCTCTTTTCCTTCTCTTAACATTCTCCTCTCCCTCCAGCTTCACAATATGCCTACCCCTTTTGGGGATGTCTTAGTCCCACAGATTTCGGATAATGGGGAACAGTTTTTTTTTAATTAAATACCCAGAAACCCTTTGCACCCCTAAAAAAATCGTATTTTGTCGGTAACATGTTTTTTAAAATTTTATAATTAAACTTTTAACTGATTATTTTATGATAAGATTTATGAAGCATATTGCAAAATAAACGTATTTACTAATTAAACATTTAATTTAATATACATATTGATTTTATTCACGGTTGGTTCAAGAGCTTTTAATGTAACCAAAAAAACTCGTGTCGGTTGTCTGTGCGTTCTGCGTAACTCTTGTTCAATAAACTCAAATTTATTTGGTTTCAAGCTTTCTTTTTCAAAATAATTTTTTTTAGAATTATTTACATATTTATTTTTTATTAGTTTTTAAAGATTCATAGTACAGAATAGAAAGAATTATATAAAAAATAAAACAAAAGAAAAATAATATGCACTAGTACAAAGTTAATGAATGCAGTGAAGAAGAAACAAATCCAAAAAAACCTGTACTTGCAATATAATTGGAACTGATTATGTGAAGAATTTAGACAAGCGACAAAATACTTACCTTTTATATAATATTTTTAACTGAAATACAAAAATTGATAATTTCAAAATTGGTACCGATTTTCAAGAATTCAGACTATACAGTGATTTTTACGGGTCTGTGCTAGTAAGAGTATATTATGTTGGCAGACGGCCCCGGAGTTTTAAACCTTGCTTTTCCTTATTTTCTATTGCAAACCTACATTTTAATACTTTTAATTGTTTAAATATTTGATTTCATTTTAATACTTTAAATTGTTTAAGTATTTGATTAGCGTTAAAATGATCTTATTCCCTTTTACGAGTAGTCCAATGAACAACATCAGCAAATATTAACAAAGCGGCCTCAGCATTAATTCACGCTCCGATAAAGCGGCCGAAACGGGTGTGGAAAATTCAAACATGTTTTAAATACTTTTACAAGAAGCCATTCCCGCCTCGGCTAATGAGATGGTGATTTCATTTTCATTACGTTTTCAACCGAAATGGCATTTTCAGTAATAAATAAACGCAATCACCCGCTGTCGTCGCTTGCTCCCGCTGCGCGGCTTATGAATGTTAATGAATTCATTTAATTCTTATTGCGTTCTTAAACCCCCTATTCAAATTGTCTTCGCCAGTTTCTACACAGCTTTTTAAAGTCGCCAGCGCTGAAAAGCTCGCTGAAGAAATCATTTTTACTGGCTGTCTTACAAAAGTTACGAGGGGTGTGATTTCTTCGTTGAAAGTTTGCACTACGTGGGTAGGTTCTTACTTTAACCTCAGATAAGTTTTAAGATTTTCACTGCCAAAAGCATTTTCGTTATTTGTTTTTGGGGTGTTATGCCGTGTTGCGCTACCTCCTTCTTTAGCCAACGTTTCGGACATCGTTGCAGTGTCCATCATCAGGGCAGATCCGGTAGATGTGTAATTTTTAGTCGTTAAGTGTGTGCTTATTTACTTCGAAGCGATACCGTGTCGCCAGCTCCACTAACTTTCACAAGTACAAAATAATCGTGACAAGCAGTGGCGTCATCGCCGCGGAACGGAATAGAAAGTTCACTAAAACGTGGTATTTATGCTAGCCAGGGGCAAGTCCGTTTGCGAGATGCCGACGGAAGTGGCTCCATCTCTTAATGAATTCTAAAATTAAAAATCACAATGGTAAGAATTTAAGAAATAGAATTACAATGGTTAAAGCGAATTTAGTCAATATAAATCAAAATGGTTTACCACGAGCTGGCATTACTGTATACTTAGACGTGTTTTTTTGCGTTTAGCTTTGGTGTAGCCGTCAATCACCGGATACCAAGAGCTATTGAGCTTAGCTCCGTCGTCGCTATTAATATTAAAAGGATTTTTGTAGATTTCAATTGCCTCCGTAATTAGGCGTGCTCTATAAGTTTTGGGTCTTCTTCTAACCTCCTTTATTTTTTGTATGTCTCAACTGTCGGAGGCCAGTGGTACTTTATTAAAAAAAAAATTGTTTTAGCAGGCCAGCGCAGTGGTTATGTGCAATGCCTGTCCAACCACATATTATTAGTATTTACGATAACTTAATATAATAAGAAAACTAAACTAACAATGGCAATAAACATCATGGTGGTATTTCCAAATTCAAAAATATGTGACGTTAGAGAGTTGGGGATAAGAGAAAGTGGAAAATATCTGGTCACGAAATTAAGCCATTAAAACTAATCGAACCATTTATTGGATAACCAACTGCCATAAGTCACGCCAAGTGATTCGCTACGTTTGGTGAGTTAGCAGGGGTACGCGGGCTAACTAAACCCCCCACACAACCCTGGGTTGAGGTTCAAGCTGCGTGTCATCATCATATGCATTATATTATGTAAATACTGCTAACTTTTGTGGGGCTCTTTAGATATACATCCCAGGTTTTGAATGGTTTATATAGCAAGCAGGGTTTGTTTAACGGGTATGTGTAATTTCAATTTTGACTAAAGGACATTATTCCCTTACTCGAGCTATGTAATTATATCACTAAATTCTTTTTAGTCCGATGAAATATTAATATTTATTTTGGGGTGTTTTACGATTACTTTAATAAACTATCTTCGGTTTTAGATCAATTCATATTCTTAGGAAATTTGTAATTTATCTACAGGAAGTAATTCTGCAGCAATCGTCTAGGTCAGGGCTTCCCTAACTGTGAGTCGCGACGCCCCGGGGCGCCGCGGTATCATTCCAGGGGCGTCGTGAGGCAATCTTTATAGCGTCTCACACACGCACACTTCGGAGCGACCGAGTCCCGCGCAACTTATTGATCAAGAATATCGTTCCATCAGCACTGCAGCGTTGAGGGTTTTATTACCGTTTGCGACATCATACTTGTGCGAGACAGGTTTCTCTGCAGTTGCAATAATTAAGAACAAGTACAGATCGAAAATAAATTTGGAGGCAGAGACGAGTGTGGCAATTTCGAAACTTCAGCCTCGTTTTGAGAAACTATGCTCAGAAAAGCAAGCACACCCTTCTCATTAATACTAAAGAAAAAACGGTGTGGTTGCTTTTTTATCTTTTTTGTTTGCTTCCATTTTTATTTTTATGTTGTGTTCTTTATTTTCTAATAAAAAATGTAGATACCATTTGGAGTTTTTCTGACAAATTATTTTCTGTTATTAGGGAACGTACCCATACTACGTGACCCGTTCAGGGGGGGGGGGGGGGGCGTCGCAAAAATATGGCAACTTCCCAAGGGCGTCACAGTTGAAATAAGTTTGGGAAGCCCTAGTCTGGGTGCCAGAACATCCAATTATTGGCTACATTTTCTATTACTGGACATGTAAGTGAATCGTTGAATTGCATCCGGCGCGTTACGCTAACATCATCATTACAACTTCAGCATCAATTTAATTTGCAGAACACTCTAATTATTTTACGACTCTTGTATACCTATATATATATATATATTTAATTTCATACCTATCAGATTGTCATAATTAAATGCTGTCATCATATCGATGTAGAACGAAAAGCAATCTGGAAATATTGCTGCCCCCTGAAGTATTATGTTCTTCCTGGTGCTTTTCCTACATAGACATTTCCTTTTTGTTTTGCATTAACTATGTAACAATTATCTTGACATTTTGTTTTGAAGAGTTTTATTTCATATGTACATTTATTACTTATTTTTTTACCTGCTACCGATTTTGACACGTTCATGTCATTCACTAGCAATCTTAAAACTAACTTCAAAATTATATAAGTTCAGAAATAATTAGGTTTTATTATGCGGTGGAATTGGTGATACGGTAGGGGGGGGGGGGGGGTTTCAGTGTGCCGTTTTTGACAATATTTCCTTGTAATGTTGACTCCTACCGTTCTCCCCCCCAATCACTATCGCATTTACTATATGTATAAATATGGTGAAATATAAAATAAAAATGTGAAATAAAAAATAAAGGATTTCTCCCCATAGAAATGGTTTTTTTATTATTTTTCATTATATTAACTCAGTAGGGAGGATAATATATATATTAACTCAGTAGGGAGGGTAATATATATATTAACTCATTAGGGAGGGGAATATATACATTAACTCAGTAGGGAGGGTAATATATATATTAACTCATTAGGGAGGGGAATATATATATTAACTCAGTAGGGAGGGTAATATATATATTAACTCAGTAGGGAGGGTAATATATATGTTAACTCAGTAGGGAGGGTAATATATGTATATTAACTCAGTAGAGAGGGTAATATATATATTAACTCAGTAGGGAGGGTAATATATATATTAACTCAGTAGGGAGGGTAATATATGTATATTAACTCAGTAGGGAGGGTAATATATATTTTTAATAATTATAATTAACTCTTAAAAAATATCAACATTACCTCCAAAGTTTAGAAAAAAATTATTTCTTTATTTACCTTCAAACAAAAATAATTAAAATGGCACATATCCGTACTAGATATTTACAATACCTTTTGATTTATAAATATATTATTCAGGTTGGTTTTGATCTCAAATCCAAAATTATGTTAGGTATGAAAAGGGCCCGGCAGCCTTTCCTTTTAACAGCTTCCAATAGCATTCTTTATTGGTGGTTTGTAAAATTTTCTAATACTTTTACACAACAAATTGCTTGTAATCTGCTATAAAAAAGTCATTTCTGTGTCTCCTCTTCGAGTGTCTCGGCCATTTTTAACAGTAAAGAAATATCGTAGATCCTCTTCGAAACTAGAGATAAATCTGTTAAAAGCACAGTAATGCTGTAAGCTGTTGTGCTTTTAAATTGATTTTCTATTCGCCTCGAATTCAATTCAAAATCTGACAACAGCGGGTCACAGTTTAGCCTCAACTAGTCGTAATAACTATAGTAACGACCTCTTCGAGCTTCGTCCCGAGAGTCCCGTTAGCTGCCTCCGTAGTGGACCGCCATCTCCCGATTCTTCCGTCGTCTTAATAATTGAGAAAAGTGGCTAGTAAACTTTTCCGTCTCGTTATACCAAGTAATGAGGCTATTTCTTCCGGTCCGTAAACGCAGATCGGGTGGATAGTTTTTCTTTTAAAAAATGCTAAATATCGATTTGGCCTTTCTTGCGATCCCCGTATTGAAAATGAATAAAGCCCCAGTGGCCGTTTCATCTAGAATGGTCGCCACAGTTCAGTGGATTGAATTCAATATTTTTCACCAATTAAGGAAATCGTTATAAAAAGCGTAAAAGATGGTAGGTACGATAAACAAGATTCTTTAAAAATGTTTTTCTATGTGTATACCGTATACCTGGATAGTATTTTCGATCGATTTACACAACAATATTATAAGACGTGTTTAAGGGTGGGGCATGGCGTTTTAACGTCGTATATGATTCGTATTGCGTTTATTTAGAAACTAGCTGGTTCCCGGCGTGTGTTACTATGCCATTTAATAAATAAATTGTGTCTCCCTGCGTGTCTTTTCCCATTCGTCCCGCTCTCCTTCCTCTTCCGCGTCCCCGTCCCCTTCCCCTCCCACTCCGATTCCTCCACCTTCCCTCTCCCCCCTTCCCCCGTCCCGCGAACCCCCCTCCTGATTTGCCCACCCCCCTCCCAGGTTCCCCTACCCCTCCCGCATTCCTTACATTCCTTCCCGGTTCATTCAGTTATCAAACAGCTCGCGTGCCATCCATTGCAATTTTTTATACAAATTTCAAAACATCAGAGGTTGTTTATGTTATTCTGATGTATGAGCTATATTATTGTAAAGTTTTATTAAAATCCATTCAGTAATTTTTGCGTGAAAGAGTAACAAACATACATCTATACAAACTTTCGCCTTTATAATATTAGTAAGATAAGTTGAGGGCAGTCGGCCGCCGATTGATTCAAACCAACAATTTCGAATTATATCGAGCCTCGAACCCAATAAAGATGATCCAAATGAAAACAATAATCTAATCACTAAGAACCTATTCGTAAGTAAGGCGCATCAACACGTATAAATTGTAAAATGGTAGCTTCAGCACGGGCAAAGTAAAAGTTCCACATGATCATTTTCGTATAAAATACATAATATTATTTTGTTAAAAAAATAAAATGAAAATGCTAAAAAAAAATTATAATCATCTCTTTCATGATACTTCGGTGGCCGCGGTCAGCAGGTATTTTTTTATGATGCTCGCCCGCGATGGTTTCTATATATAATGGTGAGCTCTGGCACTAGGTGTCGGGCGAGTTGTTTGATAAATGTGTTTATTACATTTAGTTTATCGTCAGGGAAATAAGTATGCAAAAGCACTTCAATAGAGAGAAATAAATCACAAACGCTTTGTTTTCTGGAGTGGCATCCCAACGCATGCCGGGAACTCGCTAGTTCTTAATAAGTCTTTTCATTTCCCGATTCGTCTTTCTAAATCCACAGGATATACCTAGTACTCGTACCTATTTCTCTTTCCATAGATCTGAGTGTAGTGACCATTTTCGTCACAACGTTCTTGTGAGTATTTGTGCCCTCGTTAGTACTGGCGGTATGCGGAGTATGCCATGTTTGATGACTAGATCTGAACCTTAATTTCCCCCATCTCCTTCCCTTCCCCATTCCCTTCAGCCTCGTTACATACTCCGATTGGGGATGCCATAGTTCCACTCGCTCCGGACAGTTGTGCTGCGTTTGATAAAACCGAATCATCCAAATCTTCACTGAATTTCGTTGATGTGCTTTTTTTTACCTATTTTTGCCACAGAATAATATTATCTAATATTCAGTCACATAACATTTTATCTCTACCTTCACATGCCACGTTCCGCCTTCGGGCCTCATCAATTCAGTTTCAACGAGAGCTAAATCTATCGCCAGGTGTCACAGCTAGCTCGGTGGCGGGGGTAATTTTAGTGACAAAGCGCTTTCTCGACTTGGAGTGGACTCAAGGTCGACTTAATGCACACTTAAGCCACCGGCAGAAGAACCCTCCTGGTGAATGATCGCTGGATAACCGGGCCGCTACTGTTTTAAAAAGTATCAGTTTTACAGAAAGGCTGTTCCCACTGAAGGCTTTCTAATATTTTCTGCGGTTTTTCTATTTTTTTTTAAGGTGTGCCATCTTTCCACGTTTTCGAACAATTTCCCTTCGTGTAGAATACTGCTACCTTTCATACAATTTTCTTTGTTTTTTCTTTCCATTTTAATTTATCAAAATCTAAAATGGTTTTCTTCTATTTTGGTACGGTTTGGCCTTTCGGTATTTTCGACGATTTTACGGTTTCCATTGTTTTAGAACGATTTTCCTTTATTTAGAAAAGAATTGTCCTTGTATTGAAACTGTTTCTCTTATTTTTTAACACTTTCCTTCGTTGGTAACGGTTTCCCTTGTTTTTAAATTATTTCCTTGTTTTGAAATCTCTCGTTTTCGAACAATTTAACACATCTACCGGATCTGCCGGATCTGCCCTGATGATGGACACTGCAACGATGTCCGAAACGTTGGCTAAAGAAGGAGGTAGCGCAACACGGCATAACACCCCAAAAACAAATAACGAATATTTTACATTGTGTAAACGGTTGCTCTTGATTTGAAGCTATTTCCATTTTTTTCGAATATGAGTTATTTACATATGTATTTCACAAAACATTATATTTAAGGTCATCATTGGTCATGGTCATGTATACCTTATCAGCGCTTGTGGCTGATATGGGAGCCACGATTCTTACTTAGGTTGTGTGTTATATTATTTTTTGTATATAATATTTACTTTTTAATATACGTTTATTTATTATATTTATTCCTTGCTTTATTTATTTATTTATTCACGTCTTATTGGACTTTTACATGGAATTTTACATTTACTTACTTATAGTATGTAAGTAAGACAGTTTAATAAGCATATAAGGATAAATATAGATGTTTTACTTCTACACGTAATATAACCTGCATTACATACATATATATCACCGACATATATATAATGGAGTTATGCATGTTAGTGCGATCATCTCCAGAAAAGTTTCCACAAAAAAACTCTACACGTAAACACGCTACAAGGTTTACAGAAAATTTATTAATACCAAAAGCAAACAAAACCATTTTCCAAAAAGGACCCTTTTACATGGCCATTAAAGTATACAACAACCTTCCACATGATATTAAACAAATACAAGATTCACTCAGATTTAAGTTAATCACTGAAAACATTCCTTCTGAACAGGTCTCATTACACATTAACAGCCTTACTAATAACAAAACGCCTTAACGATGGTTAACCTGCATATTTGCTACTTGCGCGGTGCACTGCGTTTTTACATGGTTACTAATAAGATGATCACATTATTAGGTTAGTTGCATTGTTTTTGCTTGATCTGCGCATGCGCGGCCATCATTAGCGGCCATTTTTTTTCTATAAATTCGCGGCTTTTTTACTTGTGACGTGTAAAATATCATGCGCAGTTATTTAACGTTTTTAAACATGATTTCTGTTTATGATAGATTCACTGTTATATTATTATCATAAATGAATATAATTTCTATTATTTGCGACATTTTTGTCAGTTTCTGTGCTTTTATAATGTCTCTGTTGTTACTTTAATTTGGTTAAAATAAACATGTAGGTTATTTCGAATAAATTATTTTTTATCCACTTAAGTTTAATAAAACTTCCATAAAAGTAATAATATTTAATAAAATAAAAGGCTTGTGCGAGTGTTAATAAATACCAAATTCGAGTTAATATTGTTTGGAAGTGACTTCAAAATGTCTGAATTTTTCTATTACTCTCTCGGAACAATTGTTATATTTTTTATAATGTTTAATTGTATGAACGATACAAAAAGTGAAGTGACAGTTTTATTCCAAATTCATTATATAAAAGGACTGTATTTGTTAAATTTAATTTTTTTATAAATTTCTCTACACTTTCATAAAAAATATTTTGGTAAGAAATTTTTTTCCAATTTTTCCGCGTTTGATTCTTAAAATATGGCAGTTTTTTAAAACTAAAGTGTATTTCAAATACAAAAATCTAAAAGGTATTTGTATCTAGTTTTCATAAATGGTATTTGTTTTTACGACACTATCAAAAATAAGAAATATATAGAACATTCAAAATACTTTGAAAAAATTCCAAATTTCGTTCAGACATCATTACTAAAACAGAAATAAACTACCCTCTCAGGCCGTGTAAACAATGTGTATTTCTTTCTATGAACAATTTTTTAATTAGTAATGTTTTCACATCCGCGGCCGTTTTTCAATTGAATAAAATTTAGGCTGTAAGTGAATATCTCACATAGGTTCAACTGTTTTTATATTTATGTTTATATAATAAATTAAAACAAATTCACTTTGTATTACACCACTTGTATATCTATATTTCATTTGTGTTCATATCTGTATAACATGTTAGGTTAACTGGAAGAAATAGGATATAGGTACCTATAAGTTATACCTTTTGTACTAAATGAAAATTTTGTACAATAAATGATTTTGATTTTGATTTTACATAAATTTTAAGATATTTTCTATTTTCTAGACTCTTTTCAAACAGTACGTAGGTACATACTTAAGTAAGTCTAAAGTCATGGTATTTGAAAGAGAGAGTATGAAAACAATGTGCAACATAGTTGTGAATGATGAATACTTGGACCAGGTGAATGAGTTTGTGTATTTGGCAAGTATGTTTATGAGAGATAGGAAGGCTGATAGAGTTATCGAAAGAAGGGCAAATGCAGGCAACTCCATTAATGGAGGACTGAACGCCGTTGGCGCCAACAAAAAACTGTCCAAAGAATCGAAGTTAGCCGTCCATAATGGAGTGTTGGTACCAGTGGAGTAGCGTCCCTTGGAGGGGCCCTGTATCAAAATTAGTTGGGGGGCCCAAATGAAAGATAAAGATTTCTCACAAAAGAAACAAAAGGCCTCTGTATCCCGGGGGCCCGGTAGCTACGGCCCTTTGCCGGTACCTACCCTTATGTATGGCAGTGAGGCACGGAACTGGCAGAGGAAGGATTAAAGTAGACTGAACTAGAAATAAGATCCCTGTGGCGTATACGTAAAACCATTAAGGATCGTGTTAGAATTGTGGAGATCCGTGAAGAATCCAAGGCTGATGTACCTAAGTGTAATGAGTAAGATTAAGAAAGGGACGCTCAGATGATTTGGGCATGTAGAGCGAATGAATGAGGAAAGGTGTCTAAGGAGAATATATGACGCAAATGTGAATGGTGGAAGAAGTCGGGGGACGCCCGAGAAAGACATGGCACGACCAAGTGAATCAGATACTTGAGTCGGGCCATAGAAGAGTCGGAATAATAGAAGAGTATGTATGAGACGATGTACGAATGTGAACGAGGCAAGGAGTCTGTGCCAAGATCGAGTTGTTTGGCGGTCCGTCCTCTCTGCCTACCCTTGCGGAGAGACGGCGAGATGGTTAGTTAATGTAAAACAAATTGAAGGTGTAGGTACATACTCGTATTATCTTAGTTATGCACAATTTTTATTGTTGTTATTTTTTCGTGATTAATATTTTTAGAGTATCGCTGTAATTTTATTTTAAGAAAATCGGTTATTCATTTCTCCCAAATCCACATTATTATTATTATTATTTTTTCTAAATATTTTATTTCACCTTCGCAGAACGTATCAAAAGGCGGTTCTATTCTTGACAGTTCTATTTACGTCAATCTTCTTAAATTTCCGAATATATCTTCACTCTTGTCTGTACCGTTTCGAGAAGTTTGGTAGAAGAATCGTAAATCCCTTTTTATTGCCTTTCAGAAATTCAAACTAAGATTTTCCTTATTCTTGCTGTGAAAAACGCACCAACTTCTAGTAAAGGGCCGTATCGCCATTAAACCATATTTATTTGACTTTTACTTCTATTATTAATGGGAAAGGGCAATTATTTTGTCTCATAATTTAAAATTATATATATCATAATATTATTACACTAGCAGTTAAAAACCCGCTCCGCCGGTTTTTGCTGCTAGGCCCTGCGGGCGGTTTTTTTTTCGGCTTCGTCCAGTTTAAGTGTTGGTGATCATTATATAAATTCGATAGGAACTGGTTTCAAAAATAGCAGGTTCCTCGGATCCAGTGATGGCTAGTCACCGGGTCAAAGTAACCGCGACGGGCAATGACGTCATATATAATATATAACGCCTGGCGCGTGGTGGAAACTACAACAACTGCCAGTTACAATAATAATTATACCATTTTCCCTCCATACCCGGAGAGTTTGACGAAAGTACGAATCCAATAGTTTTAATTTTAATTTTATCTATTGTTTAATTTTATTTAATTTTAATTTTATCTATTGTTGAAAATGGTATGAACTAATGATATAATGAATAATAACATTTTGTCTGATCTCTTAACACTTTGTTGTTAATTAATATATTTTTATCACTTATTATTTTCTCTGTTTATCATTTTATTTTTAAATTTTATTATTTTGCTTTTCATGACCGATATTTGCGTGTGTTATTTTTATTAAATTGTGAAATTATTAACCCCGATACAGGCGAACCCTAGTGGGGTTAATAATTACATGCTAAAAATATATGTATAAATTGTGAAGAAGCAATACATAAATAAATAAAATAAATAAATAGTAGGTACTTCTCATGCTGTCTGTTAATGTAAGTGGCGCCATCTTTTCGCATTGCTTTAATGCGGATCTATTACGAAAGTAGATTTGCTACAAACTACACGTACGAAAACGGTTTTGCGTAAGGCGCGGTGTCAGAGTTGTATTCGTAGTCGGATTCTTAAATTTCAACCGTGCGGACGCTGGTGTAATAATGTCAGTTATTGAATAGTATTTTATATTGGTATTTATAAATTATTTTTTTTATGAATTTCCTTCATTCAAATACGCCATCAACTAAATACACGTGCACACATTGGTCGTCGTTGGCGCTAACGTTGCTTGAACTGCTTTTAGCCGTGTTTGGTAACCAGTTCTGAATAGCCAGGCACTTCGTATTTTTCGTCTTTCTTATTTCCTTCCCTTCAGCCTCTTAAATATCTTCATTGGGGTTACCGTATTCGTACTGGCTCCAGGCGGTCAGTTTGGACTCATCGTTTTTTTTTTTAATTCCAGACAAGCGATAATGTACCAACCTATGATATATTTTGAGAGACGATTAATTTTATTCTATCCCTATTTCGAAAGTGTATTATTTTTCATTTTGCGGAAACAAAATTTCCAAAAATTTATCTTGCCAAAAGTCAAATTGAACCCCGTGATTTTTCAACCACTAAGCATTAAGGCGATGCACATGTAAAATTCGGGAACAGGCCGCTAACAATAACGCCTCTTATGTAGATGGCGACAAGGTTTAAATTCCCTTTAATACCAGCCACTGTTTTGATTTATTCTAGAAAGAAACATTGCCGAAAGCGTGTTTTATTTATTTTGCGAAGCTCAGACACAAATATTTAAATATTTTACGAACATTTTATAAAGAATTTAACTATCCACTTTATACCACAAAACCATAACCGAAAAGAGGTTCGTAAGTAGGAGATTTGGAACTTTAAAGCAGTTTTTATACGCCTAATACTTTATTTTTTCTGGGCTTATAAAAAGACTAATAAAAAAGATCCATTTTTTTAAATGCAAATAATATGTATTTTACTAGCAGTATTTAATTAAAGCATCTAATATATTTCATTATTATTAAAGATTTTAGTGTTTCATGATTTTGGAGGCTTAGGCAATTATTTGTGAGAAAAAAACATTAAAAAAATAATTTTTCTGTATTTATTTAAAAAATATAATGAAAAATAAAGTTTTAATTTTTTTCTTAAGAATGCATTTTTGGGTAGTAATTTTAATATTTAAATGACATTTTTTTATTCCGCCGTTAATTGGTAATTTGTATATTTAATTTACACCCATCAAAATGATTTTTTTTATAATTTTTTTATATTATATTTCATCATATTTATATGATAAATACAGGGTGTAACAGAACGTACCCGAGGGATTTTAACCATCGGTTCCTGACATTATTTGGAGTAAAAAATGTAAATGAAATTTTGGTCTCCGGTGATATTTTTGATGTTTTATTTATTTATTTTTTCTACAAAAACATTAAAAAATGGTAGGTGTTGGACAGTTGGAGGCGGGGTGAGGGGTTGGTCGGTTACTCGGCTGAGTGACCAATGACAACAAGCGGAAGAATTTTTTTTGTTTGAATTTGAAGAAAAAAGTGTCATCAAATATGCTCAGGAATCGCTGGTTAAAATCCCTCGGGTACGTCCTGTTACACCCTATATAGTAAAATATATTTTTTATTGTTTTTCATTTACTCACAAATAATTGCCCAAATCGCCTCTAAAATCCAGAAACATTAAAATGTTTAATGCCCTTTATCGTATAGTTTAAAGCAAAAATAAATAAAGTAGCTCACATCCTTAGGTACTAGATATTTGATTACAAAAATATTTTTTTAATTTGGTTGGGTATTTTGATCTCAAATCCAAATCTTGAAAATCCAAAGTATGAAACGGACAGAAATGGGTCGCGCATACGTTCCCCTTAAATAAAATTTTATTTATCTTTCAGTATAACGTCTGAAGCATAGTAATATGTATTTAAATAATAATTTAATGTTATGGTCACATTGTTTGCCCCATTACGAACAAATTCGTAATCCACGATGAATTAATTAAAAAATGTAGTTTTTTTTATACTAAGATTGTATCTGTTTATATAAATTATAATCCTGCGACGGACAGTTGTAATTTCGGCTATTTATTTCCTTACGAAAGGGAGTTTCCACCGAAAGCGGTTAATACATCACCCGGCAAGAGTTCCACCGGAATGATAATGCCTCGGTTCAGGATCTCTCACTTCCGGCTATGTGTTCCGGAAGTGTTTTCTTAAGTGCTATTTTCAGGTGGAAAAGGAAAGACAGGAAGTGGCGTGACTGCTGCGGTCCGTTCGACAACCAGTTTCTTTGTCTACACAATTATTTTGTTTTAATTATTTGGTTTTAAAGTATTTTTTTAAATAAAAAAACTTTTTTTTGTACTATCATTATTATTTTTCACCCTTTTGAGCACAGACCCCTGTAAATTCACGGAGTATTATAATTATAGAATTTGTGAAGGTTAAAGCATTTATTTAAACAAAAATATTTCTCTGGATCATTGCCCTTGATCAGAATTTTACGTTTCGAATAAACACCGTTAGTAAACTTGAAAAATTACGACATCTATCAAATATTTAAACAAACGAAATACTCATTAAAAAAATAGAATTGTAAATTTAAAAAATATTTTGGTACCTGATTTATCGCTTGTCTGAATCGTTTCCACAATCAGGCGGGTCTGGGTACCGCAGCCTGGGAACCATTTATTAAATAACCAACACCCCTGCCATGGTCACACCAAGTGGTACGCTATGTTTGGTTACTTAGCAGGGGTGAGGTTTGTCTAGGTCTTGGCGGCCGGTGCATTAATCTACCTACTGCGTGGCGGGCCGGTTCGGGAGATCTTGGTTGCGGGAGACCTAACCTAGATATCTCCAGCTGAACTATCGACCTTAACGCCTTGCATCGTAATGAGAGGGATGGATTCATACTTCCGTCAACCCAAGACACATTGACCCCAAATTTCTGTTCACCCCTCATACCTTTTTCCTTTCCAAAACTTTATCTCCTTGCTTTTCCTAAAAAGACTCTCCACACAGCATCCCCAAAGATGACATAGGCCATGCAAGAAAATTTGTCCTGTTTTCTCCTGGAGGTAATGTAAAAAAAATCTCAGCTATCGAAACTCGAGACTGATTTTGAAAACAATTTTTTTGCGTAAATTATGTGCAATTCTCTGGTTACGCAAAAAAAAATTTATTCCATTAAAATATCTTAAATTCGTAAGACCTTTAATAATTTGCATTAGAGATTTTTTTTTACAGTGAATACCGCACAAGAATATCAACTGCTCCCGTCTGGAGCCAGTGAGACTATGGCATCCCCAATAGGGGTATGTTGTGAGGCTGAAGGTAGTGGGGAGGGGAAGGAGGTGGGGAAGAGGAAGGTTGGGAAGTACCTGGCTATTCAGATCTGGTCACTAAACACGGCTAAAGCCATTTTCAAGCAACGTTTCAATTCTGAATGGTGGTCTTACACCAGGGTGATACTGATAGTATCTTCCACTCTGGAACATGCCGCAAATATACTATATATTATTTTAAATGAATTAATTGTAAAATAACACAAATTAATCAAATAAAATTTATTTGCGCTTGCCGGGTTCGAACCCGCGACCTCCGGATTGTGAGTCAAGAGTCTTACCCACTGGACTACGGAGGTCGTCAAGACACAAATAATCGGCTACTATTCGGTATTCGGCCTATTCGGCTACTTGTTTTACTATTCGCTATTCGGCCGAATATTGCAACCATTCGGCCGAATACCAAATACCAAATCATGGAAAAAATTAATATAAATTAAATATTTAATGTTTATTGTCTTCACTACAAATTTCATAATATCCCTACATATCTGATTTTTTTTATTAAATGTTGCCATTTCATAAAGCTTTTCGCAAACAAACAGATATGTTGCACACTATAAGTAACCCAATTACATTTAACAATTAACCAATAATGCGTGTTGTGTTACGACCTACTCGCAAATGAAAAATACGTAGTTACCAGTTACCAGTTACCACACACACTTCAATGATGCGGGTCGGAATCTATCACACGCGAAATGTACGCGAAGTGTCGCGGAATATTCGGCGCTTCGGCCGAGAACCTAGCCGAATATTCGGTATTCGGCAAAATCACTGTCGTGGCATCTCTGATTTACATATTATAATATATATATGTAAGTATTTCTATTTTACCGTGTCCATCCTAACAAAACTTTGATATATTTATGGCGTGGAACAGTTTCAGGCACATCTCATTAACGATTAATTTAATCATGAGATTGGACAAATTTATCATTTTCGAAAATTCGAATTCACAAATTAATCGGAGTAATTACATCATGAAAGCTTTTGTAATCATGATTTAAACTATGTGAAAAATTTATCATCGCAACATTCGTACGTGGAAGAAATTGTCTGCAATCTATCATTATTATTATTTTTGTGATCAAAATTCTTGTCAAAACCTTGGTTCACAACTTTTTATTCCTCCGCGCAGCATCCCCAATCTAATATATGTTTAAAGTATATGTCATACTTACTGAAGTCCCCGGATTTTCGTAGGTTTAGCGAAAAGTTTTTCGAAATCTTATCGACCTTCTTCTTGCTTTGTTCATGTTCAACTATGCAAATTTCCATTATTCTTGTAATAAAACTGTAGATTTGTTTAAAAATCAAATCCAAGCAACCCGCCCGCCAAAGACACTCTCCTTTATAAAAATAGATGTAAATAAGAAGATTCTATGCCTTATCGTGGTTAATTAAAAAATATTTATTTATTAACACCCTTTTTCGGGGCTTTTGCATTGATTTATTTATTTATTTTTATTTAAGTTTTTATTCCAGCAAGGACTGGGAGGGTAGTGCAATCCCAGTCTGCCATATTACATAAACAACTATAAAAGAAAAGAAAAAAAAATAGTTTAAATATTAGGTAGGTACCTAATTAAAGCATAAAATGAAAACAAAATTCATCAAACAAATAACAAAAAATAAGCATAAAATTAAAATAAATAATAAGTAGACAGAATTAAAAATAAAAAGATATTTTGGGATCGTCCATCATGGAGGTCGCCTCATCATCTGCATCCATCGCTCATTTAATGGGGAACTGAGCCACTCGGATGCAGCCACGACAATGATATTGGTTGAAGTCCGTATCCTGCTCCAGAAGCTGGCTAGTCGGTGGCGAAGTAGGGCTGGGAATGAGTGCACCCTCCCCTCATAGTTGCATAAGTTGCCTGTATGCATTATTGTAGCACACCCTCAGTTTGTCCCATTGCGCTGCTGGGTATTGTGTCCACAGTTCTGACGTGTACAGGGCAGTACAGTATGTCTTGAATAGTAATTTTCTGACATCTTCCCTACAGTGGTAGAACCGCCTTGAGAGCATTCCGGCCCGTATGTTAATTGCTCTTCTTTGTCGTTCCATATCTTCTATATCCTTCATGTCTTCGGTTAGGATATGTCCCAGATACTTAACCTGTGAGGCCACAAGCAATTCAATTCCTTCTAAATATATTGGAGGAATATGTGATGGCTCCTTATTGTGTTTGAAAGCGACGATGACAGACTTTTTAGAATTGTACAACAGGTTATGAGAGTTTGCGTACTCTTCGCATATTTGCACAAGTCGTCTCATCGCTTTAATCGAAGGTGCAAGCAGCACCATGTCATCGGCGTAATTAATGTTGTTACTTCCTTGTCCGCAGATATGACAACCGATTCGTGTATCGTTCAACTCTTGTAAGAGGTCGTTAATGTACACATTAAATAGAGTTGGAGACATATTTCCCCCTTGCCTGACACCATTTAATAGTAAGAAATATACAGTATTTATTGTACATAACTGAACTGCCTCAATAACAATGTCTTATATTTGTTTAAAGATAAATTGAAGGTGTCCATTGACTTGGTATAATTGTTTCCCTCCATTAGTATTCTGGGAAAAGAGGAATACACATGGTAGTTAGTTCCAAAATGTCTGCACTGAAATAAATCCTGACTTCTAGTATTACGTTGAGGAACCGGAGGCTTATTAATTCGAGCAATACCGGACCATCAACTAAATTATCATCATTACGTAGTATAAAATGAAGGAAGTTGCTCAAAATGTATGTGTGCATAGATCTTTTAAACTATGCAACGGATTTTCATGCGGTTTTCTACAATAGATAGAGTAATTCAAGGGGAAGGTTTATACGCATAATATATGCTTATTATAGTAGAGAAAAGCCGAGAAATTCAAATATTCAATTCAGTCAGCGGGCAGCGGGCAGCTGGCAAGCGGGTAGTGTGGATTTTATAAAGGTTGGGTAATGGCGTTGTGTTTCGTTAGCCACAGCAACGTGTGGCTGGGTCAGCTAGTTTATAATAATTGGGTTATTATGTCGTGTAACGCTTGCTCCTTATTTTGCCAATGTTTCGGATAACGTTACAGGGCCCATCATCAGGGCTGGTGCGTAGATTGTGATAGAGTAAGTGATTAATTTTTTTTTTTATGTGAATACCAAACAAGAGTCCAAATTGCTCCCAACCCCCTGGAGCCAATGAGACTATGGCATCCCCAATGATATATTGTGAGGTTGAAAGTAGAGGGGAGGGGAAGGAAATTGTGAGATTTAGAAGTGGTACAGTTGTGTTGCTCTAAAAATCATTTTACCGTTGTGTAATAATCATCGTAGGGCCGATATTTCAGTATAATAATTAGTGAAAATCAAGTGCTTCTGAGTGTTTAGTTTTGATGTAATAACCCAAAAGTTAATCACTATAATATTTTGCAAAACTAAAATCATTTCCGAATCTATGCCTATTTATTAAAGCTTTGCGGTGAAAAAGTCCATCTTATAGTCGATTTCGTAGATCATAACGCAGCAAAGGCCGGAGATTCTGACCGAAGATTTTTTTTATTTCTCCTGTGGGAAAATTTTACTTCTTTGCTTTCATTCGACATTGGCTCGGAACTGGAGGTCTGTAAAGTTAATTTAAGTATGGCAGAAATGGCCGGAGTATCACCGCTGAAGCATGGCCACGCTTTTAATGGCTTTCCCGCGCTGAACTTTATTTATATTGCGCCTTTCCGCCTTATTTTATCTTCCCTCACCTCAAAGCCATGTACCTATACTTGAAACATGTACATTTGTACATACTCGTATACACATATTTTACATCCACACAGACGTATAGAACAATATGTGATCATCAAAAAATACAGGCGATATATTATGCGATACTAATTATCTTTTTTATATAAAAATCTCGTGTCACGTTGTTTGTGGTCGTACTCCTCCGAAACGCCTCGACCGATTTTTATAAAAAAATTTATATGTGTTTGGTAGGTATGAGAATAGGTTGTAAAGTATATTTCATACCGCTAGGTGATTAGGGTGTCCTTATCCAGAACAGACGAGCGGGCTGGCAAGCGGGCGATGTGGATTGGATTTGTATGCAAATTATCAGATGGCGGTGTGATTTAATTTATCGTGGTTCTAGAGGTTGGGTAACCATACAGTAGATGGCGTTGTGTTTAGCGACAGAAACGCGTGGCCAGGTCAGCTAATCCAATTATAAATTTCTATTTTCAATAAGACTTTTGCTCTGCGGATCCCGGCCCGTACTATTTCTTCATTTTGTCGATCAATAATCGTATATTGAAAGTTGCAATTTTTTTATGTGTATCTTTGTTAAAACAAATATTTGTATAACTTAGTTACTAATAATATTATAATAAACATTGTCAAACTGCTTCATTAACATTTATACATCGTCCGATACATATCCGTCTGTTATTCAGACTCTTGGGCCGACTTAAATATTTGATTTGCTTGGTCTTGAAGAGACCCATGTTGTAGAAGAGAGGAAACACAGAGGCCGGCAAATCGTTCCACTGCTAAGCTGTTAAACTCAAGAACGAGTCGTACTGTTCTCAGGTGATAAACGTCTACTGTATACAAATTAGTGATGCAACGGAAGTGTCTTAACGGAAGCAGAAGCGGAAATGGATGTCAAAAGTAAATCTTAACGGAAGCTGAAGCAGAAGCGGAACCGGAAGCGGAAGTGTTAATACTATGAAGAAAATGCACAATCTTATTTTTTAAGATTTTTTTAATTAAATTTGTATTTAGTACTTTAATTTTAGTACTCGAAATTAAACAGAGGTAAATTATATTTAATAAAAAGTAATTTGGCTGATTTTACACCTTTGGGTCGGTTTCGGTGTTCTTTATATATTAAACCAGCTCCACTAAATAATTGCTCATTGGCTACACTGCTGGGGGGAGCTGATAAGTATTGGCGTACTATTGGCAACAGGTGGGGGTATTTGTGCGCATTTACTTTCCACCACATAAGGGGATCCTCATGGAGAGGTAGTCTCTTCTCTTTCTTGTACTCCCGAAGGTGTGACTGTATCTCTAAAAATAAATTGTCACCATCGTCAGTTCTCCTCCTGGTTTTCATTTACACTTAACATCGATTCCAATATTTGTAATGATGGTGATGATTTTGAAGTAGAAAGCTGCACTTCGATATCTTCAATCGCAAATTATTCTTCGTTTAGAGTTCTGTTATAAAGTTTGCGGAACCAGATTCGGAAACGGAAGCGAAAAAACTTGCGGAACTTCTGCAGAAGCGGAAGCAGAAGCAGAGTTCTGTTGCAGCACAAATGTTGGGTATATTTCCCGACAGTGCACCCGCACTGAAGGAATCAATGATAGTTCCTCGGAGCATCTTCCATTGAAATACCGGTAGGTGGCGTTCACCCCCGCCGCCTGTATTGTAGTTGAGGTGAGGGAAGATAAAATAAGGCACATGCCGGAACCATCTTAGCGTCCCTTTCTTAATCTTACTCATTACGCTTACGTTAGCCTTGCATTATTTAGGTAAGTTTATATCATTGATTCCCTGAACACACACTCTTTACAAACTTCATGTTATAATCCTCAACTTAAATTCTAAACATACATAAACATATACATGCACACACATATACTTCCATTCATACTACATACCTTATATTATATACGTGCTCGAACGATGCGCTTTTCTTTTACTATTGTACGGAAAATCCTCTCAAATGCAATTGCGCCCGAACGTCACACTTTAACTAGACGCCTTCTCGAAAACCGTTAACCCTTAAACCCTTTAACTACTCAGGCCTCGACGATATTTTGTATAGGGTCAAAATATTACCGCTTTTCAATAAAATCCATTTAATGAAATATTTCTGAACTTATCCGAAAAGTTAAAACTGTTGATAGGTGATAAAATACGCTGTCAAATTTTATAAATCGAAATAAACATACAATTTTTTAAATATAAAAATTTTGCATGCAGACATGAAAAAAAAATTAAAATGGCTCACCTTACGTTTTTTGTAACTAAAATTACTGATAACGAAAAAAAAAAACACATACACATTTTATAAGCCAAATGTATTGCAAACGTTATTGTCATCTCACTTTTTTGGTGTTCCATGTAAAAAATCCCAAAGTTTTTTAAATTTATTTAAATATTGCAATTCGAAACTTTGGTTTCATAAAGGTCTACATTTTATTTATTTTTGTGGTTATTTTTTTTTATTTGAACTAGCTGACCCGGAAACGTTGTTCTGCCATATAAATTATTTTTATGTGTGGATGAAAGTTCGTTGAGGCGGACGTAGCGCTATCTGTCATTCAACAACATACATAATTTCGTTCTGCTTGAATGTTTTTTCTTTTGAATTCGTTATGTTTTGATGCCAAAAAAAAATTGTCAAAATGATTTAAATTTTTTTCTGGATAGGGACACCCTTATCACCTAGCGGTATGAAATATACTTTACGACCTATTCTCGTACCTACCAAATATACCTACATAAAAATCGGTCGAGCCGTTTCGGAGGAGTGCGACCATAAACACCGTGACACGAGATTTTTTATATATACAGATATAAAGCTATTTTCTTTCTAACACCGTTTAAATCTCAATATGATAGTAAGGGAGATAAAACGATTTCTAAGGGAGATAGAACGACATACGAGTACCTATATGAGTTGTTTCGGAAACCGAACAAATAGACTCCAAGGGTTATTCCTTATTGGCAACTGTGTTTCTACCGACATTAGAAGAGAGACTACTGTATTTCTACCAACATTACGAGAGTAGTTACACTCTCGTAAAGGTTATATATTATATACATGTATATGTTTATACTGTTTCTAATCAATGTTGCATGTTAGTATGATTTGTGTTTAATCCGATTGTAACCTGAAAATGTAATTACTCGTGATTATATTACATGTATATGTATATAAAAACTAATAAAAAGAAAGAAAAAAAATTCACGTCCCTTAATGCCATCTAACAACGATCTGTAGGATTCTCTTTTTTTACGATGAAACTCTTTTCTCTTGTGTTATTAAAAGTTTAATACTTTTTCTAGCGATAAAACAAAGTCCATAATCCTTCTAAATTATTTTTAAATTTAGCTTTACACCAGAGGCTCTATCTACGAAAAATAATTCCTCTCAGGCCCTATGTCGTCACCTTTGAGGATGGTATAATGTGGAGGGTATTTTTAGGAAAGGAGGTGGAAATTCTGGAAAGGAAAAATAAATGAGGGGTGGGTAGGAATCAGGCGTTCAGCGTGTCCAGGAGTTACAGCCGAATGAATCCATCCCTCCCACTGTGGCGCAAGGCGATTTTCCGAGAGACTCTTGCTGGAGACGTCAAAAGGTCTCCATCAACCACTCTCTCCCGATCCGGCCTGACTCGCAGGTGGTGGGCAGATACATCTGCCGCCAAGACCCGAACAAACCTCCCCCGTGAATCCGGACACCCCTGCGAAGTCACCAAACATAGCGAACCACTTGAACTATAGCAGAAGTGTTGGTTATCCAATAAATGATTCCCTGGCGGGGAAACCCATTCTCGCCTCTCAAAACTGCAATAGACAGAGTTTTCATGTCTTTTTTCATGTTGATTATAATAATAATAATAATAATAATAATATTTGGCTGATTTATAAAGCGCCGTTTTCATGAAAAATCATCTCAAGGGCGCTGTACATATAATAAGCATACAATAAAATAAAATGAATACGATAGGCTTACAACTAGGATTCAAACTTATAACTAGGAACCTACATTTAAGACTTATATGTAGCTAGTGACTTACAACTAAGACTTATTACTGCTGACTTAAAACTGGTGACATACAAATATTTGCAACCGTGACTTAAAATTAGAGATTTACAATTAAAATAGGTATTTACATACAACAATAAATATTTTTAGTTTTGCCAGGTATCTAATATTACCAAGTGATCAACAAAACTCTACAGATATAGGTACAGACAGAGAAAGAGAGTCGAAGCAGTTTGAGGATATTATATATACATGTATACATACATAGATATTTTATTCTACACATTTTACAAATTATTTTATACCGTATTTTAATATTAATATTGTTAGCGCCAGAAGAAGAAGGAAGTTCGTACATAATATTACAATTTTATAACACGGTTGTGAAAATTATCGGCCTAACAATCAGTGAAATCACCATACAGATTCTAGTTGAGTCACTTCCTTCAGCCTTGAAGCATTCCCCTTACATGGATGCTGTAACTCTACTTGCTCTGAGCAGAAATCACGAAAATCTAGTTTCACTGAACAGATCTGAATAGCAGGTACCTTCCCCTTCCCTACTTTCTTCAAACTCGCAACATTCCCCAAATGAAGATTAATGGCTCGGGCGGTTAAAAAAACTCTTGTACGGTATTACATTAGAAGATAAGTCAAATAATTTTTAGTGATTCGCAGTCTGGTGGGTATTTTCTAACCTATTATTTTCTTCTCCATTCCTGCATCGTTACAACATTCTACAAACAGGGAAGATCCCACTGGCTCCGACCAGTGCAATTCTTATATGGTATTTCACAAAAAATAATTCTTTTCGTAATAAAAGAGCATCGGAGCATCTAAGATACTACCAGGAGACTATGTTGTATAATGGGTTGGGTTTTAACACCTCCAGTTCTAGCAGTGGCGGAGTAACAATGAAAATAATAGGTACCCTTCCTGTCCTCTCCTGTCCTCCTGCGCGCCTGGTATCTAATGTGGAACTGTGGCCGTCAATCGAACCGTTAAGTGCAAATTATAGCCTCCAGAGATGTGTCGACTGCCTCTTAGGGATACCCGTTACGGTGGGCGGTGGGAGGAGAAGGGGGAGTGATGGATTGTGGGAAGGAGGGAAGACAATAAAAAATCCGGATTCGAGGAAGACGAACGTCGGATCCAGAAAACGGCGCACGTAAGAAGTAATTTTGTTACTCCGTTGATGGTTAAATATACTCGCGAGCGGAGAATACTATCTCAAACGGCTTTCGTCGTATGTTTTTGTTTGCTTTGTTATACGACACATGCGGTTGAACACTCGATTATTTTCGTTATTAATCACGAGTAATATTCTGAACGCTTCATTCCAACTTGATACCATTTCCTATTATATAAAAAATCACGAACACATTCTATTACAGTAACTTTCAGAAAAATGTATCCTTATCTAAGTCCACAAAAAAAATTGTATTTACAAGAAGAGTAGCGCAAAGTATTTTTTATATAAATAAATAAATTTAATTAGTTTTATATTCCGCCTTACTCATAATCGCAGAATAATACCACGGTAATACGAACGGGTTAGTTGAAAATTGTACCCTAATTTCACCTAACCCATTCGTATTACCGTGGTATATTATCTTATTCTGCGATAATGAGTAAGGCGGATTAAATTTAAACCACAATTGACATGTTATGTTTATGTTATTTATTACTAAACTCAAATACAGATAATAAATAATTACATTATCGTTGTATGACTGTGTTAAAAATGAGGATATCCGGAAAGTGTGCAAGCTTAACGGTTAAGATTAAGAAAGGGACTGAAATCTACGGAAATGAGTACTCTGAGGAGTGTGCGTGGTAAAACCATGTAGGTATATTCTTGTGAGAAATATAGAGATTCGCAAATAATTCAAGGCTGATGTTTGAGTTTGTAGTGAGTAAGATTATGAAAGGGACGCCTAGATGGTTCAGGTGTGTAGAACGAATAGAGGTGTGTAAGAAGATACACAGCATCCCAGATGACATAGGCCCTGAGGGAAATTTTTTTCCTCAAGGCCTCCTGTGTGGAGTTAATGTAAAAAAAGAAGAATATAATATGAATGGTATAAGAAGTCGGGGATGGCCGAAGAAAACATGGCGCGATCAAGTGTAAGGTACTTACGCGTGCGACGATAAAATGATGTGATTGAAGCAAGAAGTGTATGTCTATTTTCTATGGGGTCGTCCATTAATCACGTGATGATTTTTTAGCAACTTTTTAACTCCCTCACCCCCCCACCCTACCCAAAATCACGTGAATTTTTTTTAGTACAAAGTACCTATATTGAAATTTTCAAAATATTATCTTTAAATACAGGCATAATCTGATTAAATTTTGGAAAATTAAGCATTGTGATAAAAATTTCCATAGGGACATTAAGGTTGTAGGTTGTTTTTGACTGGCATTTGGTTTAGAAATCGTGCGTTCAACGAAAAATAAATACACGTGATATCTCATTATATCCCCCCCCCCTTCATTGTGATATTTCGTGATTTTTTCCGACCCCCCCCCCCCCCCCCCCCTTTCGAGCCTCACTTGATTAATGGACGACCCCTACCCCTAGGGCGAAACAGTAGATGGTTAGTAAGTTTGGTATATTGTTCTCTAAATACTTAACAATTTTCGTGTCAATATTTCTTATCCCAAATATAATATTTTAAATATGTAATTATGTATACTCGTGGTTTTATTTTATAACCGCTACACTTTGTTAATAGTAAAAATGGACCGGCTTTCATTGATTCTAAAATAGTAAACGGTTCACATATCAAATAAAAAAATACGCCCTATCGCTTTCAGCGTTCGCCCCGTTTCCCAATATTGCAAATTTCATAAAATAGCTCGTGTGTAAAGTAGACTTTTTATTGAAATTTAACCACCCACATATTTTTCATGAACGTATTAAGGAACGCTGCTGATGCAAACACGGCTCCTTTATACTGGTGTGTTTTTCAATATAAGGGTATATTTTTAAATAGGAGAATAATATTTATGAACGAGATCTAAAAAAATAAATATTATTTTGTGGAAATTTTTCGTGCATTCATAAATTCGCACAGTATTTAAAATTACCTTGAGTAGGTACAAGGCAAAACCATGCATCTAAAACCGTATTACGAAAAATATAACTATCAGGTATAAGTCAGGTGATGAAGATTAAGAAAAGGACGCCTAGATGGTTAGAAAATTTAGAACGCATGAATGGAGAAATTAGTTTCTGGAGAATATAATAAAACGTCTTCCACAACTGACGTTACAATCTTGAGGTGAGGTTTGTCTAGGTTTTGGTGGCGAAAGCGTTTGCTCGCCTACTGCGTGGCGGGCCGGATCTCTGAGACACTGCTGAGGCAGACATAATCTAGATTTCTCCATTCGGACTCTACTCATCGCCTTGCACCGCGATGGATTCATACTTCTCTCCTTCCTGGAGAAATTGACCCCTAGATTCCTACCTACTCCTCAAACCCTTTTCCTTCCTAGATCTTCCACTCCTTCCTTTTTCTAAAAATACCCCCCACACAGAATCCCCAAAGATGACATGGATCCTAAGGGATTTTTTTTCCTCAGGGCCTCCTGTGGCGCTGTTGTCAAAAAAAGTTATTTATAGTTTAGAATATTTATTTATTTATTTATTTATTTGATGCAATATTATTTACATTTCTTACATAATTCAATGATGTTGGCCTCACTGGGTGGTTTACCCGTGCTGAGGCCTCCATTTCATATACAAAATTATACACAATACATATAAATATATATATACATAATATTGGTGAAAAAAAGGAAAAAAGTAAATAAAAAACATACGATTAAGATAAATTAAACTTAAAAATTAGAGATTTAGAATTAACGTAAAATTAAGAATAAATAATATTATATAAGGTTAAAAACGATATTTTTAATACGTGTTGTGTGTTTGTGGGTGATTGTGTTTTATATTTGTTTTGTGTGTTACTTATATGTTTTGTTATTTTATGCTATGATATTTTGGTAGTATTGTCTATTTTGGTCTTTAATCCATTTTGTAATTTTGTGTCGGAATTTATTTTTGTTTTCCTCAATTTTATTTTCAAGTGTTAGACTGTTGAATGCTTTTATAGCGTGATATTGGTAATGTCTTTGTCCAAAGCTTGTATTTACCGTCGGAGTTTTTAAGTTTTCTTTGTATGCTTGTCTAACTGGTCTGTTTGTGATATTTTGTGTTTGTTGAAGGTTGTTTTTTTGGTCAAAAATGTAATTTAGTAGCGATTTAACATATAATTGTCGTATGTCTAGTACGTCACAATGGTTGAATATTTGGTCTGTATCAGTAAGTCTATGTTTTTTAAGTATTACCTTTAAGATCGTTTTCTGCGCAATTTCCAGGTGTTCGATAGCTGAGTTTGTTGCTCCTCCCCAAGCAATTATTCCATATTCTATTATAGACTGACATAGAGCAAAATATATTGTTTTCATTTGTTGTATTTTGTATATGTTTCTTATGTTTAGGAAAATGTGTATCGTTTTGAGGAGTTTATTTGTGACTTGTTGGATGTGATGTGTCCATCTAAGGTTATGGTCAATTATGATTCCTAGATACTTTATTTGTTCTTTTTTTTCTAGAGGAGGGCAAACGCAAATGTTGGTGTTTAAACATTCGTGTATTTTTATGGTGTTTGTGTTATTTTTTGGCTGTCCTGTGCTATTTATACTGTACGTTGTGAATTTTGTTTTCGATATGTTCAGTGTAAGTATGTTTGAGTCTAGCCATGATTTCACTCGCGTGATTCCTAAATTCGCTATGTTGTATGCATTTTTCCAATCCTTAGATTTAAAGAGTAAAACAGTGTCGTCTGCATAACTAACTATTTCACCGTCTATTTTCATGCTGCAAAGTTCATTAATGTAAATAGTGAAAAGAACGGGCCCTAGTATGCTTCCTTGTGGAACTCCATATGTAATTGGCAGTGGCTTGCTAATATGGTTGTTAATTTTTACTTGCTGTGTTCTGTTACTCATATAACTTTTTAATAGTTGGAGTTCCTTGCCTTTGATGCCTATGTTTTCTAATTTTTTAAAAAGCGTTTGGTGGCAGATTGAATCGAAAGCTTTAGCTAAATCTAGGTATATCGCTATGCATTTATACCCTTGATCTAAATTGCTATGTATATAGTCTATTGTGCACGCCAAAGCTTCTTTAGTGCCTATTTTTTCTCTAAATCCATATTGTTTTTCCGAGATTAATTTATTTTCTTCCAGGTATATTATAATTTGGTTTTTTATTACTCTTTCGAAAATTTTTGAAAGCGAGTTTAACAAAGTGATAGGTCTATAGTTAGTTATTTGCATTTTGTCTCCGGATTTGTAAATAGGGATCACCAGTCCTTTTTTAAGAGTACTAGGGAAGCAGGAGTGTGTTATACTTAGATTGATTAAGTGTGTTATGGGTTTTAAAATTTCTGTTTTTATTATCTTAATGCAATCCGTCGTTATCTCATCTAATCCAGGAGCAATACGGTTTTTTAATGTGTTTATTATTTTGTCAATTTCCTCTTCCGAAGTTGTTTTTATTGCAAATCTGTGTTGTGTCGGTTGTGTATTGATGTTTGAACTGTTTGTTTGTGTTGTCGTGTTTGTGTTGAGAATTTTACGGTTCGCTAAGACTTTTCCTATACTTGCGAAGAAGTTATTTACATGATTTGCTATAGTTTCTTTATTTGTATTGGCGTCTACTTTTTTTGAGTTAATGTTTAGATGTTCGATTGTATTTTCTTGTTTGAATTTTTGTGTGTATGTAACTTCTTTTAATATTTTCCATATTTCCTTTGGGTTATTGTTTTCTTCTTTTTTAAGTTTTTCTCTAAAATACAACTCCTTAGCTACTCTAATAATTTTCGTGCAGATGTTTCTATATCTTTTGTAGTAATTAAGTTGTTGTATGTCATATGGCGTATGTTTAATTTGTTTGTGAATTCTGTCTCGTTTACGAATACAGTTTAATATTCCCTGCGTTATCCATAGTTTAATTTTTTTTGCTTTGTGCGTAAGTTTTACTTGTTTTAGAGTAGTGTTATTATTTATTTCTTGCGCTAAAATTGTTGTAAATTTGTCCCAGGCCTCTTCGACCTTCTCTATTTGGTATATTGTACTCCAGTCTATTTTTTTAAGTTTTTCTTTTAAGTTTGTGTAGTCAATTATTTTTTTTGTGAATATTTTATGTTGGTTAGGTTTTGTGTTTTCGGTATCTATTGCTATCATATTCATGTAGTGATCTGTAATAGTGCTTTCAAGTACTATGGTTTTGGTTTTTAGTTTTGTTTTGATCATTATATGATCTATACAACTTTTTGTGTTGTGTGTGACTCGTGTTGGAACATTTATCGTTGGCTCCAGTCCATGCTGTGCTAATATTGTTAGGTATTCTAAGTTTTGTGGGTGTCCGTTTTGTAGAGTGTTTATGTTTAGGTCTCCAATGACGATGATATTTTTGTATTTGTTGAGATCATTTAATGTATTATTAAATGCAGTTAGGAAATTTGTAATATTGTTTTTGGATGGAGATCTGTACATTGCAAGAATACATGTTTCTTTTTCATATGATATATTATATATAGTTACTTTTTTAATCGGTGCTAAAGCACAAAGTCCGGAAAATGACTTGGAAGGGCGAAGGACGAAATGGTCGGGGACGCTCAAAGTATGCGTGACACCAGATTTGAGTATTCAAGTGATTCAATACCTTAATCTGGTCACGTAAATAGTCGAAATAAAATCAGATTTTTTTCATGATTTTAAGTAAGTGCCTACAAAGTTAACTTAAGTATCCACATATTTTCCCGTTGAAATAAAACAAATTCGAACGCCGTAATTGTCGATTGCCGGTATTTTGACGGGATATGTGTACATTCAAAATACGTGGATTATTTGAAATATTTTAGTTATAATCCTTTGAAATTCTAATAATGACCCGATCGATTCCTTTGACAACAACCCTTCTATATTTTATACGCAGTGAAAATGATTTCATATTTCATGAATAATGTTCAACTTTTCGTTTGTAGGTTCAGAAATATCTTGTTTGCTAAGGAAGGAGGTCTCTTGTACCGTATTTTAATAATATACCTCTTTTCCTTCCTCTTCGCTCGTAAAACAAAAAATATTTTGATTTATTTTGATAAATCCCTTTCAGACTACAATGAATTTATTCAAATCTTTTACGGTTCTTGCTTCGGGTACCGAAATACCTACCCTAACTGGGGGATTGATGCCGACGTTAAACAGGCAGGTGGGAATAACCCACGTTATATATTGTATATATAGTCTATTTAAAAATAAATTAAAAAAATACAGAGCAATTCACACGAAGTACATAGAAGTGAAACTAGAAAATCGATTTCTTTTCTTTTGCCTGTTTATTTTATAATGTTTTTAAGATTGGATATTGATTTCACAAAAATAAAAATGTTTATTTTTTTGGATTTCGTAGGATTCGAACCCTCGTAAGCTTGATGTCTGTCTCTCTGGACTTGTCGAGCGCCTAGCCCACTGCGCTATCGAAGGCTCGCGCCGACGCGCGAATTTTCCGCAATATATTAGAACCGAGGACCGTCAAATAATATTTTTTTTGACGCATTTCCATCCGATTTTCAAATCGCTAACGGCGCTAAAGAAGTTTCACTTCAAAAACTTCATTATGAATACTTACATTTATAGAAATTATACAAATATAGTGTCTGTAAATGGCGGCTTATCACTGTTTGCTAATGCCTTTGGAGGGCGAAATAGCTATCACGCGTGATAATCATTACACGGTCGAACTTGCTTATTGATTATTGATTTAATAATAATATAATTAAATATACAAAACAAATTGAAATTGATAACATTAAATAATAAATTATAAAATCGCTTTCTTTTCTTTTGCCTGTTTATTTTATAATGTTTTGAAGATTGGATATTGATTTCACAAAAATAAAGATGTTTATTTTTTTTGGATTTCGTAGGATTCGAACCTTCGTAAGCTTGATGTCTGTCTCTCTCGACTTGTCGAGCGCCTAGCCCACTGCGCTATCGAAGGCTCGCGCCGACGCGCGAATTTACCGCAATATATTAGAACCGAGGACCGTCAAATAATAATTTTTTTGACGCATTGTGGTGGATTTATATCTATCAGTATTGGTTTCATACATTTAGTATGGTGAAGTTTATATTAGTGTGTCGCTATGTGACGTGATGCATTGTGTCGCGTCGCGTCAGAAGCGATCTCGATTTTCGTCAGAGCAGTGCAGGTGGGGAGGCGAGGGACTGGCCGCGTCACGACAGATCAGACAAGTGTACACGGGCCAGTGCTGTGTTGTGACGACTGTATTAATTCAAAATATCATCAGAAAGCGTCAGAACACTACATATATATTTAGATGTGAATGCTAGCCATCACGTCAGAGCACACAGTGTTATATGCGGATGATATGAAATTTTTTAAACCTGTACAGTCTTTATCTGATTGTATAGAATTACAAAGCGATCTTGATCATTTGTGCGCGTATTGTGAATCAAATTTACTCTGCTTAAACATTTCTAAGTGTCACTCAATTACATTTACTAGAAATAAAAATAAAATCATCTATTCTTACAACTTGAATAATAAACCTTTACAATCTACGTCTACATGTAAAGATCTAGGTGTTTATTTAGACAAGAAAATAATTTTTGATAAGCATATCGAACACATAATATCAAAATCCTACAAAATGATAGGTTTCCTATTAAGAATATGTAAAGTTTTCAAAAATGCTAAGACTCTTGAAATGTTGTTTTGTTCATTGGTCAGAAGTCCACTGGAGTATGCGTCCCCGGTATGGAATCCTCAATATAAGGTGTACATAGATATAGTATAAAGTATACAGAATAAATTCTCTAAATATTTATTCAATAAATACAACAAAACTACAAATAACATGTTAAGTTTACAAAAAAGACGCACATTATCAGATCTGCTGTTTCTATATAACCTGCTAAATAATAAAATAGATAGTCCTGAATTGCTATCCACTATTGGTTTAAATGTCCCAATGAGGCGTACCAGGCACACTTCTCTTTTTCATATAGAATCCAATAACACTAATGCAGCGAGTAACTCACCAATTACTCGCGCAATCATAACTTATAACCACTATGAAAAATTACTACACTGAGACATTTTTCATGATTCCTTGCAAACATACAAAACTAATTTATTAAATTTCTTGGCGGGATATAATTGTTTTAAAATTACTTACACTTAACTATTCATTAAACTTTAATCAGTCAATTACAATAGAGAACTCCAGTCCAATTTTTTTATTTTTTTTTAATGAATAAAGACCTTCAAACTTAAATAACTGCATTTTTATTTTTATTTTTATAGTTAGTTTTAATAGTTAAAATAATTGTCAAAGTTTTAATTTTTAAAGACTCCCAGAAACGCACCGTATCTATGGTGGTCTAATTTTTTTACTTTTTAAGTTGTCATTTTGAATCAGTGATGTTATGTCGAGGGAAATTTCCCTAGATCTAGGGGAGAAAAATATTTTTTAGGGATAAGGGAAATCAGGACAAAATCTAGGGAAATTTCGAACTCTGGCAAAATTTTTATTACATATGACAGTATTACTGGTATTATTTATATATATACGTATATATATTTTTTGGAATTCCTTTGAATCTTAATTATTTTTCATGTACTTACATGCCATGTTATTTTTAACACTGACAACTCAAAATGATATTAGGGAACGTACCCATACTACGTGACACGTTCGGGGGGGGGGGGTCTTCAAAATACCACGCTTAGTACAAATGAGCGGCGGGTTGCTTATGATTTTTATTTTGCAAAGTGTTTTTTTTTAATTTGGAATTCAGTTTCTAATTCAGTGGTGAGTGTATTCGTACTTTTAAATTATTACTTCACGTAGCAAAAAGTGTTTTATTTGGAAAATCACGGTATTATTAGTATATTTACCAAGTTCCGATATCTTTCCAATTAATTATCATATTAATTAACATATAACAGGATTAGTGTTACACAATCAGGTGGCTACGTAGGTAATTGCGTAAATGTAAAATTCTAGGGAAAATTCACTTCTAACTGTTGGCAACACTGTGAAGAACCCAGAATAATCATGGCGGATAATGACTTTTAGGTGTGAGGTGTGTTTTTTATTCAAGATTAACTGCTTTTAATATAGAAAAACATTGGTAAAATGTCCACATTTCACCGCTACTGTTATTGTATTTAATCAAAGTGCAATATAAAAACAATAAATCATCTCTTTCATTGCAAATACATGTGACATCGTGTTTTGTGTCAGGTGTTACTTTGTAGGTACATTGTTTTATGTATAATACATACAGAAACACTGGTATTTATAATACACTGATCATGACGAGTGTGTAACAACTTGTATAAAAAGCCCTATACTAAAAACAATTTGAAAATACATAAAAACAAACGTCAAAATATGACACGACTTTAACCTCAAATAGACAACATTTATTGCAGATTGTCCGCAAATATAGCCTTTTTCGTAAATTGTTGAGGGCCTAAATTATGTTTCAATAAACACAATAACTATTATTTATCTAAATCTCTATAAACAGTATGAAAATAAACCAAAAACACGAAATGTTGAATTGCATAGGTACGTGTGCACTTCAAGTCATTTCAAATGTCAATACAATACAATACACAGGTGACAGGTTAACTGTGACGTCACGGTTAACCATTTCAGTAATGCCAACTTAACGCTGTGTTTTCCGAAGAGGTTTAAAAATGCACTTTTTAATAATTTATTAAAAACTCTGCATTTAATATTATGAAATAAAACTTATATATTCAGAATCAGCGTTTCTTGGTCTATATGAACATATTTTTTTAAAGCCATAATATTTTTCACTGGAGTTCCTTATTAGTGAGCATATAATTCTTGATTTTAAAATGTCTTCTTATCTCCCCCCCTCATTTCTTCCTTTGTATTATTATTACTTCATTCATTCAATAATTAAGTTTTAAGACCGGTTCATATCTCAGGCGTAATTACCAAATGACATTCTATGGACTTACGTAATAGGTACATAACCATGTAATAATTTAATTTAACATACCTTATAATCTGTATTATAATGTACTGTGTATGTCTTAATAAACAAATAAATAAATAAATTATTCACTCCCACAAAAGGCCACATTTTCCTTCCGAATAGTTATCCTTTATTCGGAATTAAGTATCCTGTTTCTGGTGCTTTCCACGAGGACCGTTCAATTAACTATAATATATTATAATAACGCTTTCCACTTTCCCTCCGCTAACGGTTGACCTTTTGCCGCTTAATTGTGTTTGCTTTAAAAATAATTAAGGACCCATCTTTTACGAATTTCCGCGAGTCTCTCATGTTTTGTAATTATTATTTGAAGTGCGCATGCGGCGAGGGAAGTCCCTTTATTTCCATTGATTTTTGGTTGCCCTGTTTAAAGCACTAACGTTTTTATTTATATGTATTATTAAGTCCCCGGCATCGCACGAGCTTCATCCTGTTTAAGGGGATAAGAAAAGAAGATAAGGTAATTTTTCTAAATCTCATGTAGACTGTGACCTTGCTCTTGTTTTGAAGTGTTGTGTTTGGAAATTTTTTTATGTGCAAATTTCATTAATGTCTGAATAAAATTGTTAATTTGTATTGTAGGAACTACTCGTAATTTGATTTAAAAAACTGACAATATTAATTTAGTTGTGGTCTTCTGAACAAAGAGCGGTTTCGAAATGAACGGCCATTCTGTCTCGAGTGACGGTTTTATCTGCATCGTTGTTTCTACATACTAACTTCCATGTTTCCAAACTCTTTAGATAACGTCGCTTTTGTTTATTTGAGTGCTAAATTAAAGATAATCTTTTTGAATAATAAAAGTCTTCATTTAAATTAAACAGTTTCGGCGTCCTTTAACAACAAGCAGATCTACATTAAGTACACCCCGCGATAGTATAAAAACAAACCCATAGACAATCATCTTTATATAAAGACGATTAATGCTTTTTTTTTGCATGCCAAACTTATATTATTTGACGAAAATTCAAAATTCACTAACTTTAATTCTATCGATAATTATAAGGTTTAACATCTGGGATATTTAAGGTTATTAATAAAATTGACATTCTCAGCATTCTTTCTTACCACTATGAAATACGCCAATATAAAATCCGTTCACCCTTTTTTATAATTGTATCTTTACTTCACGTTAAAATGACATTAAAATGATTGTTTTAAAACTCTAAATGGAAGTTGGATTTTATGATGTTCATTGAAAAGTTTGGTAAAATTTATTACATATTACAGTTACCATAAGAAACAATGGGGTATTTCCACAAATGAAGGATTCTGTTGAAAATGTACAGAATGTTTAAAGATCATTTTTCTGATTTTAATCATCCTACTAAAAATGCTTGTATTTTTTTATTTTTTATTAAATATTATTGATTTTAAAAACGATCTAAAACTGACTTAATCGGCCCGTGGTTGGCACATCGGATTGTGACGTCACAAGCGTCGCTCAGCTGGGCCAGCAAAACACTGTCAGTGAACGTCCACGCTCATGACGTCACACGATAGCCCCGCCCCAAAATATCGTTTTAGCGGTAATTCAAAAATGGGAAACTCTGACTCGCTGTAGCAAATATATTCGTCAACATAAAAATGCTAAAACCGTCATAATTTTTTTAAGCAAGAAAAAAAACGTGGATATACCCCGTTATTGTAGTTTAAAAAACAAAATTTGGTTACTATATTTTAATTTTTACATTTAATGTTAAATATATATTTAGTCTTCCTCACTGGGAGATCCCGTGCTGAGAGGGATTATGTTTTGGAAAAATTTTCAGCTACTTCATTAGTACAACTGCCTGGTGAGGTTTTTTTTCAGAAACTTCTATGATGATATTTTCATTGTTCTTTTTCCCATAGTTCCTTAATATTTCCTTATATTTTACGTGATCAAATTAGAATCTCGGTATAGTTATCGGCAATTCCGTTTTAAACTATTAACAATATTCGAAAAACTGCTGTGGAAATCTTTTAAAGTGAATTGTGAAATGTATTTTCTGAGGCCGAACGAAATACATGAACATCTCGTATTTTATTATATATACTGCCACTTGTCAATCGTTGCCATTCTTTCATTCTATTATCCTTGACAGTGAATCAATATGTTGCGTTTTTATTTGTTGCTGATTCCTTTGTTGGTAGCTACTAATGTTGGTAGCTGTTTTTCCATATAAATAATAAATTTATACAAGCACTTTACTTATTGTGCGTGACTATTGTGGTGGGCAATCTGATATTTAGTGGGCTTACTTTGTGTACGTTTTTCAATAATAATAAATGCGATAATATTTTGGATAATTCATAAAATCTAAAGCATGTTGGTTCTTACTTTCCAGAAGAGGTTTAGCAGAATAATTACAAATTCTGTCTCTTTTTAATCAAAAGACTTCTTTATAAAATCATGGAATGTATATGTGATATATATGAATAATATATGAGTATCGTGAAGAATCCCAACTACTCCCGACCGTATAGAGCCAGTAGGACTTTGGCATCGTTGGGGTATGCTGTGAGGCTGAAGGAGAAAGAGCGGATGAGTAATGTGGCAAAGTACTCGACTATTGAGATCTGTTCACCAAACACGACCAAAGCCATTTCAATTAACGTTTTAACGGGCGATACCTTTAGTGACCGACCGACCGTTCGTTTTCGGCAAGTTTCGGTAAAAAAATCTAGTTTCGGCAACAGTTTCGGTTTCGGCAGAAAATCTGCCGAACCTTCGGCCGCACCGAAACTCTGCGTTCGTGAATAAGGAACTCCAGTGAAAAATATTATAGCTTCAAAAAAATATGTTCATATAGACATAGACCAATAAACGCTGATTCTGAATATATAAGTTTTATTTCATAATATTAAACGTACAGTTCTTAAAAAAATATTAAAAAGTGCATTTTTAAACCTCTCGTCAAAACACACTGTAAAGTTGGTATTACTGAATGGTTAGTGCTGACGTCACGCGTCACCAGTCATTGTATTGAAATCTTTGATTATGTAGGTATGACATAAGCCATCAGTATTAACAACATTTCATGTTATTCGTTATTTCATACTGTTTATAGAGATTTAGTTGTTGTGTTTATTGAAACAATATTAAAGCCTAAATAATTCAGTATCATAAATAGAGGTATCTCTATTAGTTTATCTCTATTATTTAAAATATTGAAAAACTTCTGCACAAAAAAATAGTAATGCTACTTCTAGGGAGAATGCTTCGAATAACGGTATTCAAAATGGCGGCACTTGATCAGCTGATTGCCCAATCCTTTAGTAATTTTTCAGGAGTGATGACGTCACACGATTCACCGTACATAGGGTGTTCTTAGGGGAATCTTGAAAAATTAAAACTTTGACAATTATTTTAACTATTAAATTAACTCTAAAAATAAAAATAAAAATGCAGTTATTTAAGTTAGGTCATTATTCATTAAAAAAAAATAAAAAAAAGGACTGCACTTCTCTATTATGGCGCGTCGTTCGGCTGTCTTCGGGTGAGTTCGTTGCTCGTGTGTCACCCGCCATCATCAGCAAAATACTCAATTAATGAGGTCGTTCCTTTATAACGAAAGTGTTGATTATTGACAAATTTTTGTTACAAGAAGTAGTTAACAAGTTATTACAATGTTTGTTAATTTTTATAATTTTGGTTTGCTTCATATTCCTCAGGGCCTCCCGTGTGGAGTTAATGTAAAAAATGTATTAAAAATAAATAATAATTTTTTTACATACTTCAATTATTGTTTTTTTTTTATTTCATTAACCACATGTACGTAATAAGAATTTTGTGATTGTAAACGCAATTAAAATTAAAATACTATACTAAATAAAACACTTTATTAGGTGCTTCGTTTATAAAGTGTTGATTATTGACAAATTTTTGTTTCATTGTTAATTTTTATAAGTTTTGTTTTATAGCAAAAATATTTTTTTAAATCACATACTTCAATTACTGTTTTTTATTTCATTTCACACGTGTTAAATGTTCGCATAAGTGCAAAAAAATAAGCCAAATTTCAGTAAACAAAAGATTTTTAATATGCCTAAAAAAGGTTCGGTTTCGGCCGAAACTGGGACAGACACCGAATATTCGGTTGATTTAGAAAATCTTTTTTTTTTTTTTTTTTGGTTTTTTTGAAGAGTTTTAATTAAATGTACATTTGTTACTTAAATTAAATTTTTTCCGCGACCGGTTTCCTCCTTTACTAACCATGTTTCCGTATAATATTGACTCCTCCCACCGCTTTCCCCCTCCCCCCAATATCATCCCTCCCACTACTCCCACCTAATTAATCTTTGGTACTTGCATTTATTTTTTAAGTTAGTTTTAATTCTGCTCGTGAATGATACGGTTGTATCGAAACCGGTCGCGGAAAAAATTTAATTTAAGTAACAAATGTACATTTAATTAAAACTCTTCAAAAAAACCAAAAATGTCTAGAAATTGTTACATAGTTAATACCCATGAAATACAAAAAATTAGAAAATCTTGTTTCCGTCGGACACTAATAATATTAGAATGGTGCTATGTCATCACCAAATAACATATAGGAATTTACACAAAATCTTATATCATAACGAGACCATATACGAGCACAAGTCTATGATAGCCTTCCTCAAACATCAAGCACATAAATAAGCCATCATCAAAATATTCAATGAACAGAAATGATATCATTATGCCACAAATACTTTTATCACAAATTCAACTTCATTTCCCCAAGGTGACCTTTCTATGTTTACGTTTTTATGATATGTGTTTTGATTTTCTACCCATCCCTTTTAATCTGCATAAGTTTTTGTTTAGAAACTTAATTTACATACTATCCAATGTTATAGCGGGTTCAGACGTTTCAATTTTAGTTGATCAACTTTTATTGAACGACAAAAATTGTTTGAAAAAACTTTTTCAACTTTGTTGAAAGAATTTCATATGCTTTTAAGTATCGAGTTCGATTGGTCTGAACCGTAATAAATTGTAAAATCGTGTTAGTCCAATAAGTTTTATTTTACTTACAGAAGAAGGAAAATAGGATTGTATCTGACGATCAAATTGCAAAGCAATTTGAATTCTTTCGCGATCACTGCCTTCGACTTCGAATCAATGTTACAGTATTTCCTGTACGAGTATGTAGTATGTTTGCAGTTCTACAGAAAGCTTGGTATAATCTACTTTACATAATATTTTATCGGTAGGCTATCTGCGCCGTTTCTTGGTTAATGGAGGCACTCCGCCTACAATACACCGCGTGGATTTTCAATAAGCTCGGAGGGAATACGCAAATATACAAACGTACCCTCGTCGTTTCGCTTCCTATTGCACGAAAAGCTATCGAGAATTTCGGTTTTATTAAGCTTCCACTTATGATCAAAGAACTTATGGCGTGTTGCATTGTGTACAGGAGAAGATCTTTCATGAAAGCAAATATTTCTCGTTATCCGATACATGTAAGGGGAAGCATTCATTGGAGCCCCATTTTTCTACCATTTGATACATATTACTCAATTTTACTTGTCTTTTCCCCTCCTTAGGGGGCTTTAAAAATCGTTTCTTTATTTATCATCATGCTACAACCCTTGAGGTAAACGAGCAAGTTTTTATTGGCAGGATATTGCCGTTAAGATTCCGTATTTTCGGGCAAAATTACCTGCTCTTGTGATATTGTCGATGTGTTACATGTCTTGTCGGTGAGTTCGCCCGGCTACCGGTATTACCACAATTTTGCTGGGTTAAATCTATTTCCTTCTCGCTTTGTTACATGTGTACGTCTCTGTTACATGTGTACGTCTTTGTTACATGTGTACACTCTGTTCACCTACCCGCTACCAAAACTGTCAATTTTCTTTTTTCACCAGAACGGTCCTGACCAATTCTAGGAGACATTTACACTCGTGATGGTCTCCTGGTGTCTCCCGTCAGCTTCTTTTGCCCAAGGGTGAACTATTTTCCTATACCACCTTGCTTCATGTGTGAGAGTCTACCAATTATCCTTCGTCCTGCAGGCTTATAATAATTGGATGATTTATATAGCGCCGTTTTTGTGAAAATCACCTCAAGGACGCATCATCCATTTTTAGCATCGTTCCGGTTTAGTCTAATAGAGAATATGTAACTTTGAAAAATTATATGATTTTTCCGTTTCACGCTTACTTTGATTATCGAACGTATTTATAATAAGTAACAAGGACATTATCTATTATAGATTTTCACGGCCAAAAGTATTTTTGTTATTTGTTTTTGGGGTGTTATGCCGTGTTGCGCTTCCTCCTTTCGGATAGCGTTGCAGTGTCCATCAACAGGGCAGATCCGGCAGATATGTAATTGTTAGTGGTGAAATGTGTGCCTATTTACTTGGAAGCGATACCATGTTGCCAGCTCCACTACACTACGAGCTGGTATTGCAGTTTACTTCAAAATGGTTGTAGATTTCGAGATTTTTAGAATGGTTGTAATACCAGCTCGTAGTGTAGTGGACCTGGCAACACGGTATCTCCAAGTAGATAAGCACTCTCTCTCTCTGGTTTCAATCGTGGGATTGGTTTGCAGCAATTTCATCTATACGTTTCTTCCACTCTTCCCTGTCTTGTGCGGCTCTTTTGAAGTCTGCATATGATGAGAAGCGCACGTCCACCAGTAGGTCCCCCAGGTACTCTCGGCGTGGGCGTCCCCTAGCGTTTGTCCCCTCGGTCATACCCTCCATTATGGCATGCAAGAGGCCTTCTTGTCTTATTACATGGCCGATCCATCTTGCGCGCCTTTCGGACAAGGTCCTGAGCAGGTGCCTTCCTCCTTCGATTCTTTGGAGAACCTCCTCATTTGTGATGTGGTCTCTCCAGGAAATTCCTAATAGTCTTCTATAGGACCACATCTCAAAAGCCTCTAGTCTCCGTTTATCTCTTTCGGATAGGCACCATGTTTCGCAGCCGTACATCAAGATACTCCATACATAGGTCTTGATGAGGAGTATTGTCAGTTTTAGGTCTATATTATTCGATTCTATTATTTTCGACCTTTTATTAAATGCAAGCCTAGCCTAGTGTATACGGCTGTCGACCTCGCTCTTAGACCGACCTTCATTTTTAAATAAGCACATATTTCACCAATTCACCACTAACAATTACACATCTGCCGGATCTGCCCTGATGATGGACACTGCAACGGTGTCCGAAACGTTGGCTAAATAATAATGGGAAAGCGCAACAGGCATAACACCCCAAAAACAAATAACGAAAAAAATGATATTATCGTTTTACCTTGATTTTACGTTTCCATGTGTTTTGTCACGGACAAATGTTTTCATTTAGTTGTATCTAATGCATACGTATGCGCACTCTAATGAGCACGAACGGGGTGCATTAGCACGAACAATTCAAATTTTATGTCTGATTCAATGCTTAATTTTTTAAAATCATAGGTACTTAAGTTGACCAAATGTATGTATAATTTATTTGAAGTCTATTATTTTCATCTTCTGATGCGGCGTCTTCCATATTCCTATAATCCGATTCTTCTTCTCAGACTGCGGTGGGATTCCGCTATCTCCGTATCCTTTGTCCTCTACAATACTCTACGTGTGCAGCTTCTACGTTTGTTTAGAATTTAAAAAGCCTCTCTTCCCACGTACATCGCTACAACTATACTATTCGCCCTGGGAATATTTTTACAGCCCGGCAATGATCGACATCGAAGCCGCTGCGCGCTGCTTCGTTAGAGCCCGCTTTATTGTCGAGAGAACTCCGGAGATTTTACCACGATTGAAATTCGGTCCATTGCTTTGCACTTACTCCGATTTTAGAGTTTCGTCTGCGGCTTACGTCAGTTTTGTTATTTGCATTTAGGAATCTGGCGCCGATTGAACCGATATTCATAAATATATGTGAACATTCTACGAAATATATATTTTATTCTAAGGACTATGGTGTATTGTTTGAGTTTTGTTGGGTTTTCAACGTTTCGGTCATCCTTAATCCTCTTCAATGTTTGAGGATTGACTGGGACACAGTTGCAATGAAATTTCAATATTTACACGTAACTTTTAATGCTCTGCATGTTCTTCGCGGTGAAGGACATCGCAACTTTATCCGAAAAGTTTGTTTAAATTCTACACGATTAAAAAAATCTTAAAAATCAACTAACATAATTGACTGGGCGTTGTTTTAATTCGCTCGTTTTGCATTTCGGCTGTCTGTAAATTTATTTCAAATGTGAATGGAAGAAGAAATCGGGGACGCCCGAGGAAGACGGGTAGTGAGTACGGGTCAACAGTCTGGAATCCACATTATATTACACAGATATCTAGACTCGAATCAGTCCAAAGAAAATTTACACGGATTTTGTCTTACCGATCAGGTGTCTATCATCTTCTAGACGGGTACGAACATAGACTTAGACATTTCAAATTAGAAAGTCTGGTTAAAAGACGAAACATAAATGACCTCTTAATGCTTTATAAAATTGTGAATAATCGTGTAGACAGTAACTTCGTCAACCAAATCAAGTTATACGCCAGGCCCAAATCTACCAGAAACCTTAACATATTCTGGACTGAAATTTTTACCAATAATACTGGATATTTTAATCCTATGTCCAGAATGTGTCGATCATACAACGATCTTGTTAAAATACACACTTTCATAGATATTTTTCTAAATAATGTAACATGTTTCAAAAAATATCTCCACGATTTGTGCACCTAAAAAAAAATTTATAAAAATAAAAATTTGTTGTTTTATTATATCTCAGAAAATACTTCATAAATATTGTATACTTATAATGTATTTCAATTTTGTATTTAAGTTTTTTTTTTAAGTTATGTATAAATAATACTTGCATTGTTTTTCATGTGTTTGCTTCTGTAAAAATTCAAATGTAATTACTTCAGACACATTAGTCTAGGGATATTTATATTTGTATTTTAATTTATTATATCTTACCCACAAAAATGTTTTATAAATATCCTGTTTGTGTCTCAAATAAATAAAATAAAATAAAGACATGGCACGACCAAGTGAATCAGATACTTGAGTCGGGCCATTTGAAGAGTCGGAATAATAGAAGAGCATGTATGAGACGATGTATGAATGTGAACGAGGCAAGGAGTGTGTGCCAAGATCGAGTTGTTTGCTACCTGCCTACCCCTGCGGGGAAACGGCGTGATGGTTAGTTAGTTACGTTTCAAGATGGTGGCCTTTTTAATTGCTTAATCAAGATTCTTTTTTCAAACCTGAAACCGTCATGCTAATTTGTACTTTGTTATTCACATTTTTTCTCTCAATATTAAGTTTACCTACCTGAAGAAAGTTTAAAAAAACTGTCTTTACATTAGGTCAGTTTCTTTCGACAAATTATATAATTTCTTATTTGAAAGGTAGGTATTTAAATGCTTACTTACCAATCTTATAATATCATAGGAAATATTGGATTTGATTTATTAAATATGATGAAATGAGTCCTACAATTTCAATACCCGCTATATCCGATTTTTCGACAAAATGATCTGAGTATGACATCTTGTTCATATTTTTGCGAGGAACAAGACGAATCTAAAATTGAGTTTCAAAACCTCCTTTATAACGACCAAAAACCATGTTAAAACTGCGAGTGAGAAACAAAACCCGCTATATCGGAATTTAACCAATCACGAGCAGTGATTTTGCCAAGATGGCGGGTGTAGAAACACGCCCCTCAGGTCAGTTGAGTTTCAAAAGCCTCTATATTCCATATAAATCACGAAGTGAGTATCAAAATCCGCTATATCCATTTTATTTATCCAAATTATTTAAATATTTCTAGACATACATTGAAAAATCAACACTTCATTATATAAAAAACAAAATGTAATTTTTTTAAATTGAACGACTCAATAAAGAAAAGTACTATTTTATTTACTGGACGCGAGGTCTAATTATTATGTAATTTAAATTTTCGTTTTCTTCAGTGATAAAGTACCTAATACTGCTGTTTTTTTTCATTTTCATATATTTCCTACATATTCCATGTAAATTGTAAACAGTGTTGTGGCCGCGGACGTCCAATACAGGACGATTTTACTTATAATAAATAATATTATAACGGTGTTTGTGTGGGGTATTGGCCCGTTATAGAACTGTCAAATTTTATATTTATGTTTGTTTAAGTAAATATGCAAATGTGAATGCTGCAGACGCATTAGCCTAGGGCAGGGATGGCGAACCAATGGCACGCGTGCCATTAATGGCACGCGACGCAATATTTTGGGCACGTCACTGATCAGTGATCACAAAATTTATTATGCACTTCGAAAAAAAGTGTGAAGTGTATAGTAGGTGAAAGAGCGAACCGTTTGACAAATGATTCCAGTTCAGCATGCATTCTGCTAAAAGTAACATCTTACAAATCTAACATATGTTATTTGTCATCTAACCTGCAACAACAGAAGTCACACCAATTTTACTTTAATTTAAATTCGCGTATAATGCTAAATGTTCCTATTTTTTGTAGTAAAATAAGAGTTTTTAATTGATAGTAAGTATTTATTATTATTATTTTCTTAATAATCACAAATTTATTTACAAAGTCAAAATTATTTGATGGCACGTCTATGACCTTATTAAACATTTCTTTATAAAAATGGCACGATGATGCGTAAAGGTTCGCTATCACTGGCCTAGGGATATTTACATCTGAATACTAACATTTTCTATATATTACATTCAAGCATGTTCTATAAATCGTCGCCTTATTTCTAATTTAGTTTTTGTTCAATCTCCAATTTAAAATAAAAAATGAAGTATTAAAAATTATAGTTAATCACTTAACTAAGAATGTAAGAATTGAGACCTTAACCTTTATGGAAATAACTTTATCTGAAATACCTATCAAAATTTTTCTTTGAAATAATGAAAGAAAACCTTCTCATCCTGTAAAATTTTCTAATAGTCGTTTGGACAATTAAGAACTAAGGCGACGAAATGTCCTGGTTGTGATATTTCTAAATCATTTCAGAGTTTAGATAATTATTTTAAGCATGCGTAACAACAATATACTTTAGTAATAATTACATTGCTTTATAGCATTTAGCATACTGGGAATTAAAAAAAATAATACTAAAATGAAATCAACGTTTTGATTCTATATTAAAAAATCACACCTGAAAATTATACTTTTTCTTGATTTCAAATTCACGATATGAGCTAAAATACCATGTAGATATCCAAAAAGGACCGTCAGATACAAAATACATAACTTATCTGTTTTTACAAGGGTAAAATATTCCTACGTCACCCCTGTTGACACTTATTGAGTTTTCCAAACCGAGTTATTTACTGTCGTAACTCTCGGTTCCCATAAAAGAATATCTCCCGTCAGATAAACGGGAGATGCCGAGAGTTGACTGGGATGCTGAGTGGGGTGTTGGGAGTTGGGTTTCGGGGTGAGATTAGCGAACGCCGAACTGAAAGACGTCGGGAGATGAGAAAACTTAGCCGTCATAACCACAGGATCAGAATTGGGCTCGATCGGAAAACGTGCTTATTGTTTCTACAGCTGAAAAAGATCTCTGCTGTATTGTTTCTACAGCGAAGTTAATAAGGGTGAAAATTGACGTTGTACCATCCACGCATAATAGCAATAGACTAGCCCTCTCTAATCTATTTTTTATCTAAAAATGACACCACCTAAGAGTAATTTCATTATACAAATCCCCATCTTGGTGTAAACTTGTTGTACAAGCTTCTGAAAGCGTACGCGCAACCAACGAAGATCGTTAACTTTGTGAAAAAAGTGTTGTCATAATGTGTAGCGTGATGTAGAACTTGCTGGAAGACTAATTTGCTCCGTACAAACCAAAAAAAGGTAAAAAGCGATGTGCTTCCTACCTTTAAATATGTTTTGTTTCAGTGTTAATTTTAAGGTTTACACGCCCTGCCTAAATTACGTTTACATACATTTTCGCTGTCTCGGAATCATTGGTACCTACTTGGTCGTATAAAAATATTTTTTGTTTGTACGTGTCTAGACTGTGTCATAATTTATCTAGGCTTATCTACCGTCATTTCCATAAAGAACGCTCTACAAATGTTAACTAGCAACCATCTTAATAAATAATGTCTCAAACTAATTATTGATTTAATTAAAACATTAAACATTAAAGTTTTGAGAATGAAAGAAGTTGGGTAGAGGAATTTTGGGAAGTAATAATTGTGCTCGGGAAATACATGAAGCCAATTTGGCTCTAACTTTTAATAAATTTATTTTTATGTGAGTATCTCACCAGAATTCCAACTGCTCCCAAACGTCTGGAGTCAGTCATACATCTCCAATTTGGATATGGTTTGAGGCTAAAAGTAGTTTGAAGGGAAGGAGATGGGGAAGAAGAAGATGGGAAAGTACCTGGCTATTCAGATCTGATAAAAAAACACGGCTAAAGCCATTTCAAGCAAAGTTTCGATTCTGATTTGTGTTTTTCACCAGGGCGGTATTGAAAGAATCTACCGCTCTGGAACGTGCCGCATATGTACCACATATACATTATTTGTAATTATTAAACACAAAATAGAGATTTGAACCCGTCGACCTCCCTCGACCGTCTTAACCACTCAACCACGGTGACCGTCGTTGTTTTGCAACAACCCTGCGATATGTAATTCCAAGGTGTATCTAACTTTAAAACTTTAATTAGTTTTTGGTTAAAACTACTTCGAAACATCAGTCTGATCGGTGTTTTGCAAGTAGTATCCACACCTCTATTCCAATAGTCAACACTCAAACACTTCATATAACATGGACTTACCTCAAGGCAAAGCAAGCCAACCAGTCAAACTAATCCAAGACCCCGCCGAGCCGACTCCCGTGTTATTAAAGTTGAAAAACTAAGATTGTGTTTCAAAAGTTGTGCGATAGCGTCTTAATAACTGCCTTATTCGATGGGTTCATATTTTGTAGCTTCGTGATACAACCTCTTTTGTCGAATGGTGTTTTAATACCACCATATTCCAGGCGCCTTTTTTCATGAAAAGTAAGTTTTCTGTGTTTGAATGCATTTATCGGAACCCAGACAACAGGTAAATATTCTGTATTTCTTTTACTGCTACTTTACAGGGTTAAATTGAGAATCCCTTCAGCAAAGTCCGGACACATGCGAACGGGCGCTACACTTAAGTATTTAATTTTGAGATCTTCTTCTCAAATCGGTTCCTCATTACTGAGAATCGTGTTCCCTCTTCTAATTTCCACAGTGGACCGGGCTCCTCCACTACTCGCTGTCCTGCGCTGCGTTGAGAACTGCGGACACCGATGTACCAGACCTCCTCTTCTTCTTCTGCCTTCCACTTTTCCAGTGACTATGAGTTTCTCCAAGTTGGAGTCCTCAGTTTGAAGAGCAACGTGTCCAAAGTATCTTAAGCTACGTTGTAGGCAGATAGTTGAAAGCCTACTGTAGATTCCTAGCTCTTCCAGGATGAACACAATTTTGAGATATTCAATAATAAAATTGTTATTTATTTTTTTAACTGTAATTCTCGAAACGTTAGTAGGTACCTATTATATATATTTTTAAATAATGCGCTGAGATTATGTCGCATTTTTTCCATCCGTACGTAAACAATGAGCGATGATACTATCTATTATTTGTGCTATTGTGAATATGTAAAAATACATGTTCATTATAAAATATTTATTCTATGAATTAAATAGTTGGAAAGCATTTCTTGGTAAAGCACTGCGAATATTAATATCAAATAAAGTTACAATGGAGTTCTACAAAGTAAACACAAAAACAGAAAACGTTCTGTTTTTCATAGAACTTCAGGTTGATATTTGTACACCTAGAGCCTTCGTTCAACTCTGAAAAACAATTTGTTTGCTTTGCTAATACGGTTCGATTATTTAAAGGTAAGGATTGAACTACAATAATAAAAAATATTGGCTTTTAGTTCTCAATAATACATCGATTTTCTATTTCGCCTGCACACGCGTTCAAATCCAATCCTATCTTTTTCTCTCAGGGAATTCAGCGGCAACTAAGCGATAGTTAAATCTCAGGCCGATGGCAGGTCGAATTAATCTCGTCCATCAAATAATCGTGACTCGTGATAATCTGCAACCTTCTTCTACCGATGTGGAAGGTAGAAGGTAGAGATTAAGGAAGCCAGGACGAGGAACAAGGGGCGAATCCAATTAGCGTTATCGGATTAGCGTCCCTTGGCGCGCACACACTCGTCCGTTTGATCAAATTATCGACTTTATCTCGGGGGCGAGTCAACAAATTTCCACAAGATTTCTCCTCGCTGCGCCTTTATGCAAAGGCTTGAAAACAAATTTGCCGAAACAATTATGTAAATCTGCCCGCAGACGGGAATGTATTTCTTCTGCTCTGACGTCAATCAAATTTGAGTCGAATTGTTTTAGGGAAAAAGTGTTTTCATCCCCGGAACATCCCGGAGGGGAGCAGGGTCCCCGGTGTAATCAGAGTTAGGATCAAATTCGTTTTCTTTAAAATAATAACGTCTCGTTTTCGTTTTTGTTTCCATCCGAGCCTACTCGTTTTTTTAGAAGCTTTTAGAATGGATTCCCTCAAGAGCGTTTTTTTATTTGCTAAAACAGATTTATCGATAAACGTTTTCGAGCTACTCGTATTTATAATATAAATCGAAAGCTACTAAGCGATTTGTTGCGAACTCTCTGTAGATAATAAAATATTTGTTTATCCAGTTTGTGAAAGTACACGTATTATTATAAATTATATCTCTTAGATTCATTTTAAATTGGGAAAAGTGTTATTGGTCAATTAAATATTATTAATAACATATTTTGACCGGTCAGTGGTTGAGTGGGCATCGCGTTTGGGTCCCACCCAGGCGATCCGTGTTCGATTCCTCGGCTGGCTAAGTCCTCCATCACAACTCAAGCAACATTTTCGGCTTACTGTGGTGGTGTTAGGAGATTTTAAAATATTATCGGGTTATTCGTAACCCGGGATGTTTGTCTTTCTTTTAAAGAAAAAAAAATTAAATAGCCGTGTATTTTTACACTAATACTCGTATTTTCACACTCTCGTATTCATAATATTTTTTAATCTTAGTATCTTGGTTGCTCCTTGATTCTATTGTTTTAGTTTTTTTAAGTTTTTGTTACTTAAATACAATAATCTTTTTATAGTAGTTTTATTTATTTTACATAAACTTTAAAATTTATCTAATTAATTAACTTTTGTCACTTTTTATTATTTGCTATATTTTTTGTCTGTACGTTCTTATTTATTTACGCTTATTTGTCTATTATGTCTTAATTTTCAGTACTTTGTCTACCTACTGATGAAGAAACTTTTGGTTTTGAAACATGTTTATAATAATAATAATGTCAACATTATCAAACCGAATATGAAATATATATGTTTAACAAACTTATACTCTATTGACAAATGAATGTTTTGTTGTTATTATTATTCAAAATATAAGAAAGTTGGTTATTTTCTTCTTATTATTTTGGTCTCAAAACGAATTTGTTTACAATAAACTTTCTCAACTGAAAAAATTTCTCTCAAATTTCTCAACTGAATGTGTTCAAAACGTTTTATCATTTTTTTTTCAAATGCTTTTTTGTCAATGGAATGTACTTAAAAATTATTTAACAAATATTACTATTATACAAGATATTCTTAAATATATTTTTTTCTGAAAAATAACTTTTTATGAAAATTATTATATGACCATTTGACTAAGAGGGGAGGTATTTGGCGGTTGCGTTACATTTCGTTGATCATACCTAATATTGTCTGTACAAACAAACATTGGTAACCACTAGCAACGTAGCTACCTCTAATCTAATATAACGATCTCCTAAATAGACATGTCATTAATATTACTCCCCATTGACTCTCGCACACTTTAATTAAATGTCAACCTAAAAACCTTATAAGTTTCTCCAATCGTAACAACTACCACAAAGGTATTCATTTTTACGAAGCCTTGGTTAGTTGCCACCGACAATATACTAGCCCCTCTACTGCAGACTGTACTCATGCCTGACCATTTAGCAAAACATTCTAGGCCCTCACAGTTCTCTTGTGCTCCTGGCCTGCCCGGCCAATATTTGTGTCGTTCCCTATATTTCTTCTGAACGGTTGGGCCTAATTTGTGCCGTAAACTATCCATAATATAGTAGAAAGGTTTTAAGTAGCCACTCTTTCACTATTAAAGTCAGTGTCTAAACATTAGTAGTTGTCACAAGTAACTAATATCTCAATTCTGCAAACTGCACGAGACCCTCCACCCCACACTTTACAACAAACAGTTTTGGCGCACACCTCTTCAGTTCTCTGTTCTCCTGTGCTCCAGATTGATAAATCTCCCTCTTTTGATTGATGGCACCCCCGGGTGAATAATACGACCTGTCGAGGCCCGAATAAGAAAAACACGAATTTTAAGCGTAACGGACAAATAATACCGCGGAGGAAATTATTCCGTAGAGAAAATAATAATAATATCACTTGCGATCGCGCCTTTTTCGGGACCTCTCGAGGAGAGGGGATGAAATTGCTTCTGTATAATGCGATTCTTATTATTTTTCTTTTGAAAAACTTTGTAATTTCGTCAGATTTTTCAACATTAAGAGGCCGTATCTTGCACGATTTTTCTTATAAATAATTTATTTATTTATTTACGGACTTACGTCCAATTTAAAACAAAGTATCACGTAGTATAGAAATGAACAATGTAAGGATTCGGATGGTACATGAAAGCAAAGATAAACAGTGAAAATAGAAGAAAAAATAAGTGTCAAGTCACGTCAAGACCTTGCAAAAATTAGGGTGAATAGGACATATCTTCATTTGTTTAAAGAGCGAGAGAAATCATTTAAGCTAATACCAAAAAAATCAAGGTCTTGACGTGAGTTGACCAGTCTACACATTCTGGACAGTGGTGAGTTATAACCATAGTTAGTCGAGTGCTGATTGAGGAAAAGCAGGTCTTTATTTCTGAGTCTACGAGAAGGTATATTAAATGTGATGAGTTGTAGTAATGTAGGCGAGTCGATTAAACAGTTTAATAATTTTGAAGAAACAAATGAGATCAGATTTTATCCGACGGTCTTCTAAAGGAGAAAGGTTTAGAGTATGTTCAATTTCAGCATACGAGTAATTGCCTCGCTCTAATCCTAGCCTCCAAGCAATTCCCTTTAGGAACCGATGTTGAACGGATTCAATATGACGAATATGGACAGCATAAAAGGGAGACCATATAATACAAGCATATTCAGGGCGAACCCTAATTTCTATTTTTCAATGAAAATATGTTATTTTATACGTCCGTATTAATCGCATCTTTATCTTTTTAGTTTTCCATCATTCCAATTGAATCCCAACACTTAGAAAATAATAAAACTTGTATAGTGAACATAAAAAATTTTAGCGCAGTTTACACACGGTAGAAGCGAAACTTTACCAAAACAATCTCAACCAATACTTGAAAAGTGAGGTCATAATCTAGCGGCCAATGAGCGCAGACTTGGCGTCTTTTCCATTTCATATCTCAGCCAATAAAGTGACATCATAATCAAAGCAGCCAATGAGTGCAGCTTCATGCTTCGCAGGTGCAGTAATGCGTCATTTCCGTTTCATCCGAATTCCAAAACCATTATAGGTATATACGTCTTTACTTTGTCATTTTCTTACGCTACATTCTTTGTTTTGAGATAGATAGCATTTTAATTTAGGTATTTTTCTAGATAAGATGTCTTGTTGTTTTCACTTGTCAATCTTCTCTATCTCTATCTCTACATCTCTACATATTATAAATTTAAGTCCCCCGCGTCGTCTGTCTGTTAGCGATAAACTCGAAAACTACTGAACGGATTTTCATGCGGTTTTCACCAATAGATTGAGTGCTTCGTGTGGAAGGTTTAGGTACGTAATTTGTCAAGGATTAGTGTAAATTGGTTGAAACATAACGATAATTGTTAGAAGTGTCGGAAAAAGTCAAGCCGCCTTCATCGAAAACGCTACCCAATCCTTTTGGGATATAACAAAACAATGCGTGGTGGGATATTCCTCTTTTATAGATCTACAAAAAAGTCCGCGAAGGCATATATCTATCTTTTACGGATAGCTTACTATACCCATTCTATCTTCTAAAAAATGGTCACGTACATTGCGGTAATTGAAAAGTTATTTAGACGGACACAGTATTAATCCTTATTAACTTAAATACGTTAGTTACCCCAAGCATTTCATGCACATTATTACAATCTTTCACACCATCTCTACGTATTATAAATTAAAGTCCTCCGCGGCATCTGTCTGTCTCTTCGCGATAAACTCAAAGACGGCGGTGGTTATAAAGGTTGGATAACCATCCAGTAGAAGACGTTGTGTTTTATTAGCCACAGCAACGCGTGGCCGGGTCAGCTAGTCTTCTATAAAATTATTTTGTTCAGCTTATCATAATGGAAATTCATTTCTGAAGCAGTTTTACGAAATCCCTCTCGGCTATTTTTCAAATCCAGTTTTCTGATTTGCCTGTGACATTATTTTTTTAAAAAGAAATTCTTTGAAAGACTCGATCCTTAAATATCATTTCATTATATAATCTCTGTCCCTGCCTATGATCCATCTCAGTTTTATTTCTAACCAGGTTTCTTGAGGCGTCCTTGACGTTTGCACCATTAATCATTTTTCTCGTTAATAACAAATTGCGTTTACTATTTTTTTATTCGGTAAAAAAATCACTAGTGGTCGATAATGTGATTGTATCCTTTTCCTTTTCTGATAACATACATTTCTTTGTTGTCAATCTGAAACTCATTAAAGATATAGTTCATAATTTCTATTGTTATTGTTTGAAAAGTAGTGACGTTACTATAATTTTCCTAGTTTTAACCTATATAACCTCATAGTTTATTTATTTATTTATTTATTATGAATTAATGCCGATTAACGGCTTTTACATAGGAATTCAACAATTATAATACAGAATATACACGTTAAGAAAAAAAATCATTCATATGACAAAAAAAAAAAAAAAGTATCTACACATTGAAGTGACAGCATAAAGTATAAATACAAATGTAAGAAAAAGAAAATCTCATATACATGTATACAAGATGTTTTGAAGTGAAGAAATTACCACGTAAAGTACTTAATAAAATAAATTTAAAAATTCCATAAGTAAACATTGATGAAGAATATAAATATTCAAAGTATATTTATTATAATCCAACTGAGAAGCGCTGACAAACAGCTTTAATGAAACAATGTTTGTATGTTGATAATCTTTCAATATTTATCACATCATCAACAACATATTTATTACCAAGTGTATGCAGGCGATTTATTATGGAATATAATTCAGCATTAGAACCTGCATTATTACAATGGTAAGGTAATTTGTGACGAACTGATCTACTCGGTACATGAAAACTTATTAACGAAAGAAGTTCAGAGGAGTCCAACAAGTTATTAACAATTTTAAATAAATAAAATAAGTCGGAACAAATTCTTCTCTCTTTCAATGTATCAAGTCCCAGTAGATGTAATAGGGAGAAGTAATTAATGTTTTCAATGGATATTCCCAATTTAAAATTAATGTGACGTAAGAATTTATGTTGGACACGCTCAAGGGAATTTTCATGTGTACTGTAATACGGATTCCAAATGGTGGAGTTAAATTCTAGTTGGCTTCTAAGAAGACAAGTGTAAAGTAGTTTGACAGTAATATTTTTAAAATCCTTCGAAATTCGTAAGATAAATCCCAACATTTGCATAGCTTTACTGATTATATTATTAATATGTTTAATAAAAGTTAATTTAGTGTCAAAGGCAAGGTCTCTTATTTCAACAACAGATAATGAAGTGTGATCATTGAGAAATTAAGTGAACAACAATGGGTTTTTTTTCCTGTGGAATCTCATAACTTGACATTTTTTTACATTGAGAGTTAATTTATTTTTAAAACACCAATCGGAAAAGCCCGGTGCACCAAAATAGTGCACCCGATGCGCCTTGCCCGATGATGGATTGATGCGCGTTATAGGTGAAGCCTTTTCGATCATTAATATAAAGGGAGGCGTCTACTAATATCTACAGGAATTCCAAAAACTGAAAAAATCGAACTAATATCTATGAGAACCAAAGTGTTGACGAATATCTACAGCTCAAACTGTTGACTAATATCTATGAGAACCAAAGTGTTGACGAATATCTACAGCTCAAACTGCTGACTAATATCTATGAGAACCAAAGTGTTGACGAATATCTACAGCACTGGCAGAGGTTGGATTTGCAATTATGTATAGCATATTGGAATAACGTAATATTGCGTAAGCAGTTTAAAAAACTTAATTTATGTAAGTATGTATGTAAAAATCCCTAATTTCGGACTATTGGACACTTTTAGCTGATTAGTCCAACCTACGCTCTGTAGATATTAGTTCAACCTACGCTCTGTAGATATTAGTCAACACAGGGGCCGTCATAGATATTCGTCCGACCTTAGTTCTGTAGATATTAGTCAACACTCTGAAGTTCATAGATATTAGTTCAACATAATATGAGCTGTAGATATTCGTCCGACATACAGGCTGTAGATATTAGTGTCTGGAGTCATATAAAGTGGAAGAAATTTTATAAAGTTATTTTAATCCACAAAATAGTAATATTAAAATAGAATTCTGCCATTAATAATAATTAAAAGTTTCAAAATTTCAAAAAAAGTTTATAATATGTGTTTTTTTTTAAACTTATTTTTTACTGGGTTAATGACTTTTTTTAATGTGTATACCTCAATAGAGTCTCAGCTGCTTCCTTCTGGAACCAGTGAGATTAAGGCATCCCCGATTGGGGTATGTTGTGAGGCTGAAAATAGTGGGGAAGGGAAGGAGATGAGTAAGAGGAAGGTGGGAAAGTACCTGGCTATTCAGATCTGGTCACAAAACACGGCTAAAGCCATTTCAAGCAACGTTTCAATTCTGAATTGTGGTCTTACACCAGGACGATACTGAGTGTATCTTCCACTCCGGAACGTGCTGCAATATATTATTTTAAATGAATTAATTGTGAAATAACACAAATCAATCAAATTAAAGGTAAATACCCACGCCCGGATTCGATCCCGCAATCTTCGGATTGCGAGTCAAGAGCCTTAACCCTAGACCACGCCGGTCGTCAATAAACTATAATGAGGTGTACCTATTATATATATAGGGTGTTAAGGGACGTACTTAATTCACTTTAACCAGTGATTTGGAGTAAAAATGTTTAAAAAAAATCACATGTCGTCACTTGTCACCCCCTCCCGCCGCCCCCAACTCTCCAACACCTACTATTTTTTTAATGTTTTTGTAGAAAAATAAATTTTCGTTTACATTTTTTACTCCATTTAATGTCAGGAATCACTGGTTAAAGAAAGCCAAGTGCGTCCCTTAACACTCTGTATGTGCCCCCTTTGTCGAGGAAAGATTTGATTGTTTGTTTGTATTGAATAGGCTCCGAAACTACTGAACCGATTTGAAAAATTCTTTCACCAATAGAAAGCTACAGTATCAGCGAGTAACATTGGCTATATATTATGGAAAGTTCTTGCGTTATGAAATTTGTATAAATGAAAATGTGTGTATTTCATATATTTTAGCGGCAGGGATGAAAGGCAGGGGGATGGTGGGGTTTGCGGAGAGGGAAGACACGAAGGAGGATGGTGAGGAAGGTGGAAGGGAATGAGGACGCACGGGAAAGGACATGCAGGGAGAATAAATTTATTTCTTTGAATGGAATAGCAACGCATGCCGGGTACCAGATAGTACTTAATATTTTTATTTGTACGATAAAGATTTTTTTTTTAATTCAAATGTGAATATTACAAACTCATAACTATTTGTTCCATTTGTCGTATAGAAAATTGGTACACATTTGGTTTGAGGTTCTCACATATTGTCGGCATTTGGCTTGCAGATCGGGAAAGCCGTCTTTTGGTAAGACTGTATCTCAAATGTCCAGGAATCCTAAACTGCTTTCGGAGACAATGCATCGTTGTACGCGTTCTCTGGATATTTACTGCACCTGGAGATGCTGTTATTCGTGTACAGCTTGCATTTAATTGCCCGGCAAACCGTTTTGCTCTATCGCTTTTTGGAGAGACTTCGGATATTTTGGATCGCGTAGTTTTATTTTTGTGAAATATTTAGATAAACTTTCAATGGAGTGCAAGCCACGATGCAGCTGTGTGAGCTGTTCCGGCAGTCAATTATATAATCCCTTTAGTTAAGAATAAATTGAAAACTTGGTTAAGTTTTATTCAAAGGATAAAGGGTGGAATTTTGCTCCAACTGTGAAAATCGGAACTTCGTTGGAAAAATGGATTGTTGCTTGCAGCGAAAATAGATTTGTCAAATGGAAGGAGACGATGACATAAAAAAAAACAGTAAACTAAAGAAGTGATTGCACTATTAATTAAAGGATTGTATGGTAGGAAGGACGAAAGTCGTATGTGTTGCAAGACCGAATTTCGAACAAGGTCTGAAAAGAAATTGTAAACCCATATTTGTAACTAACTAAGCCACCCGCTGTTTCCCCGCAGGGGTAGGCAGTGAGGATGGACTGTCACACATCTCGGTCTTGGCATACACTCCTTGCTTTATTCACGTTCATACATCGTCTCGCACATAGCCTCTCTTCTATTATTCTAACCCTTGACATGGCCCGACTCAATTATTTTGTTAACTTGATCCGTTCATGTTTTCTCGGTCATCCCCGACTTTCTCTACCGATAACATTCTCCTTAAATTACATATTATGTTCTCCTTACGTTAGTTCATTCGATGAACACGCCTATACCATTTAAGCCTCCATTTCTCAATCTTACGCAATACGCTTATACCAGCCTTGCATTCTTTGCGAATCTCTACATTTTTTTCACGGTGGCACGTGGTTTTACCACACCAACAATTCCAATGAGATACCTGAAAAAAAGGCACAATTTTATGATTGACGTTGAAGGGGGTACTATTAGGAAAATGTATGTCACGTTATATAGGGTGTAACAGCACGTACCCGAAGGATTTTAACCTGCGATTCCTAAAGATATTTGGAGTAAAAAAATTTAGATGTCATTTTGCTGACCGATGTTTATTTTTCAATTTAGTACAAAACATGTATTTTTCTCTCACGTTGCCACTGTACGTGTCGCGACGAATCACGTGATACGCATCGTCTGTTATCGTGCTGCTGGAACGAGACGTTATGTGTATCACTTGACCCGCTGTATCCAAATACCCAGTGACGAGGTGTGATGGATTTTTTGTTGTTGTTTTTAGTTGATAAAAATATGTCATCGAAAAAATTACATATTTGTTTTTAACTTCAAATTTACTCAGGAATCGCTGATTAAAATCCTTCGGGTACGTGCTTCTATAAAGGTACAGCGTGTATAAAGGAATGGTAAGATTTCGATTTAGCTATAATTGACCAATCTGCGTGTATGTGTAGTTTGAATAAAAGAGGGAGTATGAGCCACGGCACAGGAGTGTGGTTTACTTTGTAATATCCTATTTGATATCTGCCTACCCCTGCTGTGATACGACGTTGTTAGTTATTTATTAACAACTGTGAGAAAGCGTTGCTTGGAATTTTGTATATTGAATGAAATGCGCTCTTTGTACTTGTATTAGACTTCCCACTGTCGACCTTTTCTAGGCATGCATTTATTTGATTAATAATTTTATTCTATGCATTTAAACATTGAAGTTGCGCAAGTAAATCATTAGAACACTTTGCAATTCAATAAAATATATTAATACAAACTTCATTTTCTTCTTTTATCATTTTAAAAATAGTTAGTATTTTCTTCAATGATCGCCATTCGTCAGTGGCCTCAGTAAAGATTATTCCCAGGTTTTGAGTTCCATAGAATTTTTTTAATTAACGCTCGTGAAAGGAGCATCTCTATGTAAAGGACGCCAAACCCCCAGTTGGTAATTTATGTGGTCCCCGGGAAATCTTTTTCTTTGCAGATTTATATGGTCCCGCTTTACTCTGAAAAATGTGAAAATGTTATTCAGTATTAGCCTTTGTTTCTATAAAGAGAAATCCGTCCCCCGGGGTCTTAAATAACGCTAACCCTTGTGTTATTTACTCCGTGGCCTTTTGTTATTTATAAAAAAATAAACGCTTTTCCATATTTCTTTTTGTGTTTTTTGCAGCTATTTAAGTGCCTGTGCATAATTATATAAACAAATTTCTTTACAAATTTTAAGCTTTGTTTTATTGTTTTCATGGCGTTTGTTGAAATTGTAAGTAAAGGTATCCTAAGGTACCTTCTCAGATTTAAAATCTGTATTCAATTATGTGAACTGCTAAGAAAATTACATACTAAGGTACCTGCTCAGAATTAAAATCTTTTTTAAATTGTATGAACTGCTAAGAAAATGATAAAAGGTACCTGCTCAAAATTTAAACCCGTATTAAATTATATGAACTGCTAAGAAAATGATAAAGATACCTGCTCAAAATTAACCTGCTCAGAATTAAAATCTTTTTAAATTATATGAACCGCTAAGAAAATGATAAGGTACCTGCTCAAAATTGAAATCCGTATTAAATTATATGAACTGCCAAGAAAATGATAAAGGTACCTGCTCAAAATTAAAATCCGTATTAAACTGTATGAACTGCTAAGAAAATGATAAAGGTACCTGCTCAAAATTAAAATCCGTATAAAATTATATGAACTGCTAAGAAAATGATAAAGGTACCTGCTCAAAATTAAAATCCGTATTAAATTGTATGAACTGCTAAGAAAATGATAAAGGTACCTGCTCAAAATTAACCTCCTCAGAATTAAAATCTTCTTTAAATTGTATGAACCGCTAAGAAAATGATAAGGTACCTGCTCAAAATTGAAATCCGTATTAAATTATATGAACTGCTAAGAAAATGATAAAGGTACCTGCTCAAAATTAAAATCCCCATTCAATTGTATGAATTGCTAAGAAAATGATAAAGGTACCTGCTCAAAATTAAAATCCGTATTCAATTGTATGATCTGCTGAGAAATTTTATACCAAGGTACCAGCTACCCAATTAAAAACCGTGCTAAATTACACGAACGGCTAAAAAAATTGTAATATGTTCAAGTTTAGATTCAAATCAGCCTTCTCTTTATTTATTTATGTATTTTTTTGGTTTACCTTTTATCTTTTTTTATCGTTAATTCGGCTTCTCAAAATACTATCTAGGTTAACAAACCCAGAGTTTTTAATATGGCATAAATGTACTGAATTTTTTTCTTCATTTTACTAATGTTTTTTATTTGTTTGTTTCAGGTATGTTCTATTCCGAGTACAAGTGAGTGATGATCTTCTTGCTGTGTAAAGGGGTGATGACATATTATTTTATTCTAATTATTAAGTTTAAAAATATTGTTGATACAATTTACTGATGACTGTTTTTTTGTAATTAATAATTATATCGGTGATATAAATTACCGTCCCGTATAACTATAAATCCAGTTATTCTCAATTAGGGAGATAATAATTCTCAATTAGGGAGGTAGTAATTCTTAAACTTCCTCTTACTACCAGCACTGATACGATCTTCAATACTTTCAACGTTATGGACATTAACCAGCTCTACTCAAGATCCATCTTATTTAATTTACACAAAAACAATAAAACCCTATACAGAGCAACACAAACGATACACAATACCCGAGCCAAAAACAAAAAAACTTCTCCAAACTCCTTTTTCTGAAACCACCTTTGGACAAAGACACTTTAAATACATAGCTTGCAAACTACACAATACACTACCAGCTACGATTAGATCAATGACCAAATTCAAACAAGATACTCGTATAAAGAAATGGATTATAAATATTGGACGTCACACTATTGCAAACATCTGCGAAGTAAATTACAAATAGACAGAAATATCAATTTACGTATTGTTTAATAATTGTCTATTACCCACATAAAACAAATTAAAATAATAAAATCCTGTATAATCTTACTCCATAAATAGATTTGAAAGGATATAATAATAATTTTTTAAACCTTGCAACGAATAAGCAAAAATGTTCTGAATGTATGAAAGTTTTTAGGTGCGAAAATAAATTGCTAACTTACGCCAGTTTTAGGAAATTGACATTTTTAAATATTACTCCTTGAACGAAAATATCGAAATCGATTTGTGTTTTTCGAAACACAAAGTTATTTAGTCTGGGCGGTAAAAGAGGCCCACTCTAAAACTATTTTACTGCTGTAAGCTACACGCTTTCACAATATTTTGATGTCTCGTGTTTCATGGTGTAAAGACATTTCGTTTAGTAGCCACTTTTGTAATCATCAAAAAATTTATCTGTTCTGTTTTCATTTTTTTCAATATTCACAAGAAAGTTACTGCTATGTTTAAGTGTGTAATCATTTAGTAAGCGTTTATCTTTGATTTTGGGTTCGGTTCGTTCTATACTAATTGCAAATGATATTACTTTTCTTTTTTGGCCATTTGTGTTAAATTTCTCCTCAAAACCGAATTACAAGCAAAAAATGTGCTATAATATCACCCCAAAAGCGAATTCCAGGCAAAAAAAGTTGTGCTAAATATCACCTCAAAAGCGAATTAATTACAACCAAAAAATCTTGAAACTAATATCAAATGAGCCTAGAAAAACTGCCTTTTATTGAAGCTATGTTAAAAGAAGCTACGTTGAAGCTATACTCTATTTAAATTTGCCTGTGCAGGTTTAAATATATCGTAGCATAATATGTGAAAGGTTTAACCCATTAAAAATAATAATGTATTTTTATTATTTATGTCCCATGTAGTTTATGTGTATATATTACATATTGATAGGATAAAAGATAAGTTTATGAATACAATGAAATTTTAAGAAACTCTTTTGAGTGAGCTCGGGCCCAGCGCTCACTCAGGAGTGGCTCTTGGTGCTGGAAGGCTGCGGTCAACACCTTGTTGTCTGAGGCCATCAGCCGCATCCTGGCTCCAGTGACACGGTGTCTCATCAGACCGGAGGATCCATTCAATCACTGCTCCGCGTACATCGTCAATATCGTGCTGTAAGCAAATATAATTCTGCAGGCGTTATTACGAGTATAGTGGATTCGGTCATAATCGGGTATAAAAAAACATTTTTTCTCTAGACGTAATATGTATTCTCGTATGTCTACAATATTTTGTTTATTTCTTCCTTAACGAATACACAGATATATATTGATACCGCTTTGCGTGTTCGTATAAATAAAGTTACAAAATAAAGTCATGAAGTTACTAATTTCCAAAATATATTTAATCACATAATATTTCATGAAAGCCGAGAAAATTGGAAACGTCGTTTCTTCGAAAAGCCTCCCGTCACAATGATCGCTCAGTTGAGTTATTCTGCCAATTCACTGAAATTATTCCGCAAATTGACATAGGTACGTTTTTCCTTTATTTCTCCGGAAAGCCTGTACTTCCCGAACAGTAAACAGTCCCTTCTCTCGTCTAACATCTTTATAATAAAATCGATTATTGATGAGGGTAAACTTTGTTTTGTTTTACCTTCCTCCGTTCCCTTCCCTATATATATGTTTGTATTCCATCGTGACCGGAATACATTTCCCAACATGCTCGATACTCTGAGGAAAAATGATAATAAAATCCTATAAAATATCACGACTGTATCAAAAGAGCCATGGCATAAACACGCCGATGCTTTTAGAATCGGTCGTCAGGATTACGCTTTTTACATATTTTTTATTCAGCTTTTTTTTCGATGCATCCTTCTCAAACCATAATAATATTTCCACGCCTAATCCAGGGGTTGTCAACATTTGAATGGTATTTTTGAAAAGGGACTTCCAAACAACATGAATATATATAAATCCTATCAAAATAAGATTACCTATTTCTAACACAGCAAACTTATTTTGTGGCACCATTTTAATTCAAATTAATAAAATACTTAGTTTTTACCACTTTTATTATTTACAAAAACCAACCTGTTTCGTGAGCAACGCTCTCTTCTTCAGGGGTTTTATTGATACTGAAGAAGTGAGCGTTGCTACCTATTTAGAGATTTTGGTGGATACCTAGGACCATGGAAGCGTAAGGTCCATACACTTATTTGCATAAAATCTAATTTGCACAAGTAAGCATATGTACGTTAAGACGACAAAACGGAATACGGTGCAAAAAGCTTGCACGAACGTTAAGTTGCGCAAACTAAATTCGCTCTAATTTCCACAAAAAATACAAACGTTAAGAAGGCAAAACTGTATAATGCGCAAATGACTTGAATACACTTCAATTTTTGCACAAACTGTTTGCTCATGCAAGTCGCTGTCGTGTGGATGTCGCACAGTGCATCGTGTTTGTTGTTCAACATTTTGCACAAACTGATTGCACTTGCAAGTCGCTGCGTATTGATGGACCTATAGACCTATAATGGCCTGCTAATGGTGCTAATGGCTTGCGTAAGCCAACATGTATAATTTATCGCTCTATAAAAAGAGTGTCTGTGAGCTTATTTTTTTTAATCTACAGTTTTATTCGTTATTAGTTAAATTTTGCGGATTTCACCTCGAAAACAAAAGGATGGAATGCATTAAATTTATCAAAACTTCCTCCATACCCACCTCTCGGCCCTGTAAGCATAACAAAGCCCGGGCAACGCTGGGTTCTTTAGCTATTTTCCCAAATATTCATTCGTCGGGTAACAGTATTTATACTTTTTTAACTGATAAGACTAAAATATTTATACAATATTTTCTGAATAATGTTTAACCGTTATCAATGGATAAATCTTGTCTCCAAGTGTTGATGAATAATGATTTATATTGAAGGGTATCAAAAATAAAGTTTTGTAGTTGTAAGTTAAATTTCTAAAACAAAGTTTTGGCAGTAATTACAATATGATATTGGAGATATTTACTTAATTACGATACTTGGAAGATTAGGTACTTTGAATAACTTTTAATATTATGTTCAAGGTTTCCCAGTGGGGTGGATTAAAGAAACTTATCTTTGTACTACGCGGCAATCGGTAATTATCAAAAGTTATGGTTATGCTTCACCGACAACCGTATAATATTACAAAGCGTGACATTATTTATTCAATATTTGCTACTAATTACTTTTTGCGATTTATTTTATTTTATCACATTTTATTTGTTTTCTACTACGTAAACCTTTTAAATTACTTTCTTATCTTATAGCAATTATGAAATTACGTTTTCTAAAAAAATTATCATCATCATCATCATCATCATCTGTGGCTCTACAACCCAGGTCGGGTCTTGGCCTCCAGCAGAGCCTGCCTCCATGACTGTCGGTGTTGTGCTGCGTTGCGCCATTTTCGGATGCCGATGGTGCTTGCATCCTTCACCACTCCATCCAGCCATCGAAGCTTTGGTCTTCCAACTCTTCTCCGACCCCAGGTGTACCATCCATAATTCGCTTTGGAATATCTCCTTCGCTCATTCTCTGGATATGTCCAGCCCACCTGAGTCTTCCAGTTTTGATTTCCTTGGAGATATTAGGGTCCTCGTAAAGATCGTATAGCTCCTGGTTGTATCTGATACGCCATTCTCCATTATCACAGACTGGGCCGTAAATTCTACGCAGCACCTTCCTTTCAAAACTTTCTAGGGCTCCTTCATCACCCTTACTGATTGTCCAGCATTCCGAACCATACATAAGAACAGGTCGTATAAGGGTCTTGTAAAGCAGGACTTTAGTTCTTCTGGTAAGGTGGCGAGATTTCATATGCTTCTGTAGCCCAAAGTAGTATCGATTTGCAGCTACTATTCTTCTTTTGATTTCGCTGGATACATTGTTGTCATTTGTCACCATAGTACCGAGATATACAAACTCGTTGACAGTTTCAAATGTATAATTATCTATCTGTATACTTGGTGGTTTCTGGCGTCCATGTACGGGCATATATTTTGTCTTCCCCTCGTTGATGACCAATCCCATGTTCCTTGCCGACGTAGCTAAGCTTTTAAACGCCGATTTTAGTTCATATTCTGAGCGTGCGATGATATCTATATCGTCAGCATAAGCAAGGAGCTGAACAGACTTAAAAAAATTATACGCTCAATAATTCATTCCATTTTACATAAGAATTTTAAATGCTTTTAGCCAGTTGTGAAGGAGTAAGAAATTAGGTTTGTAATAATTTAAACAGTAATTAATGAATAATACCTTAACTTTTCATTAAAAAAATTCAGTCCTTTTTCAGGCTATGGCTTTCCCATCTGGGAAACGTTCTGAGACTGAAGAGAGTGGAAGTGGAAGGAAATCGGGAGGAGAAAAGTTGACACGGATTAGGTCGTTTCGAGCGACGCATTTCAATTTTTAAAAGTGTTGTTTCAACCAAAATGATTCTGAACGTATCTACCGAGCAATACGCTTACAAAATATAATAGGTGAACAAGCTTAATGAGTAATCTGAAAATAGGTATGTTGGCTGTTGTATGCTGGTGATGCGGTGCTGATTTTAACAGCGTGGAAGATCTGCCGGTCTCTCGTGTATGGGATGAACTAAGTAGGTAGGCATTAAGAAATGAGTTATTTTGATTTTAACCCTAGATTCATAACCATTCGTCCTACAGACCGCACAAAACGTAAATTTGTTTCTAGTGTCTCGAGTGAAAGAGATAGAATGATGACCTCTTAAGTACCTTCCTAGATCGCTTGTTCATTAGTAACGCGGGTGCGCTTGCCTCGCAGTGACGTCTTGTGCTCAAGTTATAGACCTTTGAACGTCTGAGAGACGAATGTTTATGAATAGTGTAACTTTTGACGAGACTGCAAGTTATTTTGAAAACATTGTTTTTGGTGAGTTCTGGTTATACAGAGCAAAATTAAGTATATTATATTATTCTATGTGAGTTATTATTTATAGTTGCATCTTATTTTATCGTTCAAAATGTATTATTGTGTGTATTTTACATCAAATCTTTTTATTTTATTTTAGAATGGATGATCGGCAAATTGAGGACTATTTGAATCGTTTATCTGATTCTGGTGGTGATGATTTTACCAGTCAGCAAAAGGATGTAGAAATGAGTGATGTCAAAGACCATGTGGAATTAGATGAAATGGTCCCGACAGATTCCGACAGTGATAACGACATCCAACCAATCAGATAATTGTGGTTACGTAAAAGACACGAAATGCCAACTTTGAAGAGGTGCCTAAAAAGGAAAATCGCCGAAGTTTTAGGTGAAACGCCTACCATTGCCACGCCTGGTCCAAGTGGTACTAAAAAAAAAGGTTTGTCGTTATTGTGATTATAAAAAACGGCGTATGACAAGGTTCCAATGCAAGCAATGCAAAAAGTATATGTTTATGGACCATCGCGGCCTCATGTGTGTGGAATGTACCGATGAAATTTAATTTTAACTAATTTATTATATTTTTTATTACCTAATTAAACATATTAAAGAGTGCCGTACTTAATTTATTTATTTTATTTATAAGTACCCCAAAACTCGTCACTTAAATTTAGTCGTCTGTGAGATGAATGTTTATGAATAATGTTCCTCTTAGATAAGGTTATGAATCTAGGGTTAAGCCAGTCATGGGTATTTGGAAAAAAGCACGAAAACAGTTTGCCAGATAATTCTGAATGGTGAATACTTGGAGCAGGTGAATGAGTGTATTGGGAAGCATATTTGCGAGAGGTGGAAAGTCTGATATTGAATGAGGGGTAAATGCAGGAAAACTCCTGGAATCCTGAACACGGATGGATTGAACAAAAAATATCCAAAGAACCGCAGCTATCAGCTCACAATGCAATGCTGGCACCTACCCGGAATTGGCGGTCCGTAAGTTTTCAGGGAGCTAGAGTGCTAAGATTGAAAAACACAACCTTATTGATGTTGTAGCTGAAAATGATTTTTTTTTTCATTTCCACTTTTTGTATGAAGGTTTTCAGAATTCTTTCAGTCAGGGGATGCGCCGCATCCACATTTCAGTACAGCTTCATATAAAAAGTTGAAACTTTGAAAAAAAAAATCATTTTCAGCTGCAACAACATCAATAACGTCGTATTTTTCAATCTTAGCACTCTAGCTCACAGAAAACTCACGGACCGCTACTGCTACCCGGATGTATGGCAGTGAGGCATGGACGTGGCAAAGGAAGGATAAAGTAGACTGATTGCCGTACAAATGAGATCCCTTTTTATGTAAATAACCTCACCTCCAGTCTGGAGCCAGTGAGACTGTGGCATCCCCAACTGGGGTATCTTGTGAGGCTGAAGGCAGTGGGGAGGGGAAGGAGAGGTGTAAGAGGAAGGTGGGGAAGTACCTGGCTATTCAGATCTGGTCACCAAACACGGCTAAAGTCATTTCAATAAAAAAATTATAATTCAGCATATATTTACCCCGTAGCATAAAGAGAAATTAGAACATAAATACGGCACTAGATTCACACGCAACGACTAGTTAATAGTTCCGAAATTTAACAATAAGTACGGACAGAGAACGTTTGATTACATCATACCGGAGTTATTTAATTTATTACCTGACAATATAAAGCAATGTAATTTTACGAATAAGGTTAAATATATGGTGAAAAATTGGCTATCGGAAAAAAAATATTTATATTGATATTGATATGTATGAAAAAATGTTGAATCTGTAGATATAACGTGTAAATTTAAAATTTAAAAAATGTGTATGTTACTAAAATAATAAGCACCTGTTGACAAGCCAATTCAATTGGCTTGGCAGGACTTGTTTGTTGATTATATGTATTACCTATTCTTTCAATAAAAAAAAAAATATATATATATAAAAAAACAACGTTTCAATTCTGAATGGTGGTCTTACACCAGGGCGATACTGAGAGTATCTCCACTCTGTGGCATATGCGTGGAACAAACCGTGTTTGAGATTCGCAGATAACGCAAGGTTAATGAAAACCTAATGAGTTATGAATTACGCTTGGATTTTTTGAACAATTAGATTCAATGAACTAAGAAAGGTGAGTAAGAAGAATATAGGGTATGTCCGGGGGAGATGGCCATAGTTTTTTTAAGAAGCTGTAAAAATTAAACTAGTCATAAATTTCACAAACTATTTATTGTAAAATAAACTTAAATCATTTGGCTGTGAGTAAACATAAATTAATCAACAATATCTATCAAAACAAAATTATGAATAATATATTTTGAAAATTAGCAACTGGCCATCTCTCCCGACGTGTCCAGGAGAGATGACCATACTAGTAGTGGGACGATGACCAGTACTTTATATGGATTTTTTTAAAATTTTAATTATCTCTCGTTTTTTTTTATTTTGCCCACATTTTGAGCACATGTTATCAAATTCTGTACAATTTTTCAGTACAATTAAAATTACAATTCGGTACAATTTTCATGCGGCCATCTCTCCTTAATCGTTCGGGAGAGTTGGCCATAAGTGTATAAAAATGAACCACTATTCATAGAATAAAATGTTAAAGTTAGAATGCTACACAATAACAATACCAAGCATGGTAAAACATAATAAACACAAGTCTTCATTCAAAAAATTTCACTACAACCTTAGATGTGAACCCAATGAAAAAAAATTGTACTTTTGAAAACAAATTAATTGGTTTTTACTTACTTTTTGATTTAATTTCGCCAAGACTTTGCGCGTAAAACTACTCCATTGCGCTGTAAGAAGCGAATTAATCTAATAATAACGCCATTTTGCTGTTGTTTCCCAAGAATAAATGAACTGGCCATCTGTCCCGTACGGTCATCTCCCTCGGACTTACGTAAAAAAGTCGGGGACGCCCGTGGAAGACATGACATGATCGAGTTAACCAAGTTGAGTCGGGCCATGTTAAGAGTCAGAGTAACAAAAGGGTATATGTGAGACGATGTACGAATGTGAATAAAGTAAGGAGTGTGTGCCAATACTGATTTGTTTGGCGGTTTATCCTCTCTGCCTACCCCTGGGGAAAACGGCGTGATGGTTAATTAGTTAGCTACACAGTTTGGTTATTTGACTCTACCGTATTTCACAGCTAGGACGTCAAAAATGGATCTTCTTGTAATAAATATATATAATAATGATTTATTTCGGGTGGACTACCCCTGTCCGGGGTTTGTACGCCCCGACCCCGGCCCGGCCGTAACACTTCCGGCGCCCAACTCCCTCACACGACGTTCAGCTCCAAATGGTATCTTAATGCCCCATCTTTTCAGGATTTCTTCAGTATCGCTCTGATATTGATGCGGAGATAGAAGCGTGCATGCTTTATTTACGCCCCCATATTAAAACGCCGGATTGAAATATACAATAGCTCCTAAAACACCTTTCTAATTCTTAAAAATTTCCGAAAAACCAGGATTTTTACGTGAAGTTCTCATATATTTGCTAATAATTAATCTAAAAACACAAAATTCAAATAGCCAACAAAGGCATTGTATACTGGGGACAAATAAATTCTACAAATAACAACAAACTGAAAGCCTGTATTTTTCTCTTATCTTCTTATTTCCTTTCCGTTTTTAGTGCGTGTTTCAAAACACATTTTTTAACTCTCTGCAATCATTCCCCAGCCATTCTTTATTTTACGCACTCCAGTTTCACGCACGTTACAAACACTGGCAAAAATAGGCACTAGTAACATATCACGCTATCAGTGAATATCTCACGAAAAAGCCCGAAGTATCGTATCCAACGCATGGGTGTACCTTGGATTTGCCGGATCATTGCCGCTCCACAAAGGGTCGATTCGTGGATTTAACCGGACAAAAATATTTTGTGCGTACATGTATAAAAAAAATTGAGATACTTTCACTATAATTATATTATGCCATACAAATATGTAAACTATCCAGAACCCATGTAGTTATCCATTACATTTTTCCTAGCATTTCAGTTGCTTCAAAATAAGATCCATTTTTCATATCAACATTCCATGGAATTCGCTCGAAAACTGTTTTTTTTTAATGTTAGTGAAGCGTTTTCCTCGTTTATTAATTCAGGCCTTAGTTACACCACTATTATCAAAATCATTTTCGAAAATAGTTTGGTCTGAAAACAATTGAATACAATATCACAAGGCGCGATTCATTTGCACATGAGAACAAAAAGCACATGAAGTTTGAACTGAACATTAATTTTGTAGTATATTTTATTGAGAGGTATTTGTTTCCTGTTTAATATTTTGTCTCCATGAAGATGTGAATTTGTGCCACTTAAATCCATCGTTTGTCCCAGGTTACGAATAACCTGACAATATTTGAAAATCTCCTACAACTATTACAGTAAGCGGAAAATGTTGCGTATGTAGGACTTGGCCAGACGATAAATTGAACCCATGACGGATGGGTGGGACCCAACGCGTTACCAACTCAGCTATTTACCGGTCGAATATAATATATACACATATGTGATATTTGACTATCTTTCTATTAAATTATATTAATGAAAAATAGATAATTCGTGTCACTTAAATTGATCCGGGTGTGCAAATAAATATGATGAACGGCTGGGCCACGGAGACGTGTATTTTGGAGAATAATTGGAGTGCTGCCATTTTCGGAAATGATTTGTAATTGTATGAAATATACGTGTAAATAAAATTTATATGTATTCATATCTGATATTCGACTATCCTTCTATTAATATGTAAAGTTTTTATTTGAATGTTACTGTAGTCGCAATCGATTTTTGTCCAGCTAAATTTGCGATTCTGTTGTCGTGTGCACTCCTTAGTTTCCCCGTTCCATACAGTTCCATACTTGCTCCATAACCGTTCTTGCTACTTGCTATGTATTAGGTAAATTATGGAGCCATTTAAACCTACTGAAATCTCGCCTTTTTACAAAGGATCTCGGGAAATGTTTTCCATTTCACCAGAACACCCGTGGAATAAGAATGGAACAGTTTTCTTTTGAATATTTTTCTTTCAAGAAGACTTCCAGCATTCTTACCATTTTTCTGGAAATTAGGGGAGAACAAGTTTTAATGTTTAATACCGTTGATTCTGTTCAATCTTAGATATTTCTGCATTTTACATTACGTTCAGATTTTCGTATTCACAAGTCAAATATTATTTTTAAAGTAATATTTTTATTAACCATTGGAGTGACAGCGCAATTTAAAACTTATTTCTCTGATGGTTCGAAATTTTTTGTTAGATTTTTTCCGTCCACATTAAAAAAATCATACCTCCGAAATTCGATATGTAGACATACAAACTAATTATAGTTCTATATAGCCAATGAATTCACCATCTTTTGTCGATTATCACATATTCGTAGGATTTATAAAAAAAAATATTATGAAATCGTAAACTTCTATTTAATTACTTACAAATAAGGGAAAATATGTCAAAATTGGTAGCAAAGTAATCCGATGTATTTTAAATAGTGCCATATTGTGGCAAAAAGCGCTCCAGTGGTTAGTAAAATTTCTAAAACAGTTAACGTTATTATGATGTTATTTTGATTTAGGAACTTGTTTGAGGTTAATATTTTTAAGAGGTTGTTAATAAAAATAACATGAAATAATATCGGTATTTATAGAACAATATCGTTACTATTTAAGTTAATATTTCTTACTGATAATGGGTTCCTACTCTAGAAAATGCGTTTTAACAAGTTAGCACGTTGAGGGGGTAGAGCGGTGATTGGCTAAAAATTCGTGACGTAGCTTTAAGTCCATATTCCACTGGGAGATTTGAATTAACTGTAATACAAGTGGCAGTTACAAGCTACGTCATGCGTTCGAAATTTCGAAAGCGATTTTTTTTTTCGAGAAAAATGCCCCTATGAGGCTTACCTTGTTAAACGCATTTTCTACGAACCTTGGTATCCACTGATAAAAGCTTATTAATTGTTTTGTGTTTAATTCATAGAACTCAATTTAATTTTGTTTTTAATTTAATTTAAATGAAATAAATAATATTTTTGTTCTGCAAGTATTTCTGTTGAACATTGATTTCAATTATGCCAGTATTTTAAAAAGTTACTAAGATGGAAAGAAAAAAAATGTAAAATACATGTTTAACATCCTTTTTTTATATATGTGATCAGCAATGGGGCGGAATTAGTAGCCTAGCAGAAATAGAAGAAGAGGAAGGGTTTCCGGTTGCGATGGGAATGAGAGTTCCGTTTATGGATGGAGAGGAAAACAGAACTGAACCGTAAGTTACGTCAAATTGTGTTGAAATCATCAATAAACCGTGATATACAGAATAGGACATTTTCTTGCACACCAAGTTATTTAATGTTACAATATATATGATAATAATTTAAAATAACAAAGACGACAAACGAAAACCATTATTAGTTTGTGTAAAACCAAAACGGGCGGCTGTAAAAAAATAAATGTTATCAACATTTATTTGCTTATTTTGTTGTCTGAAGAGGTCTCCCATGGCAGTTATCACTCTTTTTCGTACAGTTAACTCCCATTTTCATTAGCGTCCCTCCGTACGGGGAGCATTTACAGATGTACACATTTTCATTATCACCTTCGGACTACTTCGAAGCCGTTGCGTTGTAGGGAACCGTTCTCGATTTATACGCCCCGCGCCTTTTAATTAGCTCCCGGAGAAAAGTTAATTGTTACGATCGGAGTTTCCCGGGAATTTATACCCGTTGGTTTTTCTCCGCTCCTGATAGCAATCTCGGGATTCGGGTTCCTAGTACGGGAATTTATTGGGCGAACAAGCCGCCATATGGAGCCACTTTATTGGAATTGTTTTGAGCGTCGAAGAATACCACGAAACAATTCGGGGGTGTTCTGAGATTTTTCGATTCTGATTTTTATATTTAATATAAGCGGTAAACTTTTTTAACCAAATTCTGAACAGTTTTCTTTACCAACAGTCTGCTATTAGTTTTCTTGGCGGGCCGTATGAATATGTCATTTTTTGGGGGGGGGGGCTACACGACTGTCGACGACATTAATCGCATTTATTACTCTCACATTTCAATAAAGATATATTCCAATATTCTTATTCGTACTTCGACCATAGTCAGTTTTCAGTATGAACATCAAAAAATATGCTACCGATATATTGAAGCTTTTACTAGCTTTTCTACGTACTGGAATTACAACAAGATTATTTTTTACATAACAAAAAATATAATCGTAAACCACTAAAAAAATGTTTTTTCATATATTTTTTTACATGAGCTCCACACAGGAGGCCCTGAGGAAAATAATTTCACTCAGGGCCTATGTTATCTTTGGTTATGCTGTGTTGAGGGTTTTTTAAGGAAAGGAAGGAAAGGAGAGTTCTGGGAAGGAAAAGGGCTTAAGAGGTGTGTAGGAATCTGGGGTTCAGTGTGTCCTGGTCACCCGCCTCTAAGACCAAACGTAACGAACCACTTGGGGTGACTTATGGCAGAGGTGTTGGTTATCCAATAAAGGTTCCCGGGGCGGCAGTACTCATTCCCGCCTCCCAAATTGTATGAAGTAATACAAGAAACAATTTTTTAAAACTACCCTTTTATGACTAGAACTATTTTTGAGGTTTTGTATGTTCTAACTTTTTTTTTTAAATTTATGCACAAAATAAATAAAAACCACTTTTTCGCTTACTTGCCTCGTGCAAATAAGACGCTCGATTTTAAATTTTGCAGGCATGTGAATCGAAATGTTTCTAGCGTTTATATTTCTCAATTGCCGAGTTCAAATTATTGATGTACTCAAGGACGCCCTTTGATTTCCAAAATTGCAATGCATTTGTGACTGCCCGTCTGATGGCTCATCGTCATCGTGCTTCGTGACGTGCCCAGCAGCTAGTAGCATCGTATAACGCAAAGGTTCCCAAACTTATATATATATATATATTTTTTTTTATTGTAATATAAAAAATATGAGTTACATATAGACATACATATTATACAAAATATTATATTAAAGGTCGTTTTTTTTAGTCATGTATACCTTATCAGAAAAGAGGAGCTCTTGTGCCTGATGAGGGAGCCAGGATTCTTACTTAGGTTTTAAGTTATAATATGTTTTGTATAAAATATTTACTTTTTACTGTAATATATTTTTTTAAATTGTTTAATTTATTTATTTATTTATTGTTTTGGAACATTTACAGAGTATTAACAGAAAAAAGTCATTGGATTAGCATTGTAAAAAGCGTACATGTTAATAGTCCACTTAAAAATGTTCACAGAATGCACAGTTTAATAGTTGTTAACAGAAATTAGGAATATCAAAATATAAACGGAGGTATAAAAAGAGATAACAAAAATAGTGATGATACAATATAGAGATAACAAAGATAAAAAAAGATCGATATACGATGTAAAAAAACAGAAAAACAAAAAAAGTAAAGTACAAATAGAGTGAAGAACAGCCATTCACATTCAAGTTCAAGATAAGTATTAAGATAAGTATTTTCAATTCTCAATTACATGTTAGGTTAGTCTATTGTTAATTTGCTTTTTAAAGTAAGCGAGACTATTTGCATAGATGTCTATATGGTTACATTCAATGGAATTATACAGTCGACACATCCGAGACAGTGGATTGAAGTATGCAATATTGTTTTTAAATAATTCAAGATAAAATATATTCTGATTCCTTAAATTACGTCTATTGGGGACCTTAATAAGAATATTGCTCAGGCAGTGAGTTGTTTCAAGCTTATCATGAATGATTTTGTATAGACTCATTAAGTCAGCAACTTTTCTTCTTTTTTCCAGAGTTGTAAACTTAAAATATTGGAGTCGTTCCTCGTAAGATTGGAGTAAGGCATTTAGTCCAAGTTTAAATGATAACAATCTCAGAAATTTTTTTTGCACAGATTCAATAGTTTTTGAATATTTTAAGTAGTGTGGATTCCAGATAACACTACCATATTCTAATTTGCTTCTGACCAATGAGTTGTATAGGGTTATAATGGATTGGGGTTTTTTAAATGGTTTAGATATTCTATGTATAAACCCCATCATTTTCAAGGATTTAGTCGTGATATCACTGACGTGTACATCAAATTTAAATTTTGAATCAAGAATGATTCCTAAATCTCTGATGGTTGTAACTGCATTTAATCGAGCATTATTTATGGAATATGCATAATCTTTTTGCATTCTGTTACGGCTGAAAGTCATAATGTAACATTTTTCAATATTCAAAAACATATCATTCTGAATACACCAGTTATGTAGTGTGAAAAGGTCTTCTTGAAGCATAACTTGGTCAGAATCATTGGAAATTTTACGATAAATCTTTAAATCATCGGCAAATAAAACAAAATCACAGCGTAACATGGGGCCTAGGTCATTAATGAAAATTAAGAAAAGCAGAGGGCCAAGATTGGACCCTTGGGGTACACCAGAGGTTACAATTACGGGAGGTGACTCATACCCATTTATAAGAACGAGCTGTGTTCTGCTTTCCAAATAGGATTTAAGCCACCTAAATAGATCACCGTGAATACCTATACGACCAAGCTTCTGTAGTAAAATAAAATGATTTACTTTATCAAAAGCCTTTTGAAAATCTGTGTAAATAGCATCTACCTGAGTTCTTTCATTAAACGCATTGCAAACATAATCACAGAAATCGAGAAGATTGGAATTTGTGGATCTGTTAGGAACAAATCCATGTTGATTGATGCATAATTGTGGTTTAAAGTGTGCGAATATGGAACTATAGATTATAGATTCAAAGGCTTTTGCAAAACATGATAATATACTAATTGGTCGATAATTTTTCACAGAAGATTGATCGCCAGATTTATGTATTGGGACAATATGTGCATTTTTCCACAAATCTGGGAAAGTTCCCGTAGATAATGATTCGTTAAATATAATGAAAAGTGGCTTGATCAACGCGCTAGAGCAACATCTTAACAAAGGAGGTATTTTATCTGGTCCTGGGCCTTTATGTATATCAATGCTTTCTAAACAAGATTTGATAGTTCCCATGCTTACGTTAAGTTTACTAAGATTAAATTGGTTGAATTGAGGAACATTCAGTCCGGAAGTATTTGATGTGGGATTCGACTGAGTATAAACCGATCCAAAATAATTAGAGAACATATTGGCAATCTGCTGTCCATTGTTTGCAATCATAGAATCCATACGCATTGTTTTTGGAATCGAATTTGAATTACGCAATGATTTAGAATAAGCCCAGAAAGCCTTAACATTATCTTTTATCCCACGCTCAACTAGATTGATGTAGGATGTGTAGCATTCTTTTAGCATTTTTTTTGATCTTTTTCTAAGAGTAGCAAACTCGGAATAGTCTATCGGGTTGTTATATTTTTTAGCCCGAAGTCTTACTTTATTTTTCTCTTTGAGGAGCATTATTAGAGATTCGCTAAACCAATTGGGATAGTGATTTCTTACGTATGTTTTTTTTTTTGGAATGTGCTTGTCTATAATATCCCATAGTGTATTGTAGAATAACTGTACCTTATTATTGAGATGACAGTTGTTAAAAAGTGAGATCCAGTTTACATTTGTTAGATCATGACAACATCCTTCATAATTACCTTTTTTGAAGTTGTATTTTACGGGAGAGTGATTTTCTTGTAGGAATTGCATTTTTTCTAGACTTACATTTATTTCAAAACAGGGATGATGGTGATCAATTTTTGATAAGTTAGCTGTCGTTGAAATATTAATATTGGTTTTATCGGAAAGAACAAGGTCAAGAATATTAAAAATTTTGTTAGGTAAATAATTAAATTGGTGAAGGTTGCACATTGAGGCCAAATTGACAAGGGAATGAGCTTTGTGACTAAAATAATTGGATGGAGCTAGTATTATGTTATTATATGTTATGTCAGGTGTCCATTTAATTTCAGGTATATTAAAATCACCAATGATTATAAATTGAGATTTGGAATTAATATGTTGCAAATAAATATCCTGAATATTTTTGATTCGATTACAGTAATCATCAACAGATAAATTGGGGGGAATGTACAGAACACATATATAGATGAACGAGTTTGAATATTCATGCAGTTTTATAGCTAACCATAAATCTTCACCGTCACTTTCCCAAGATGATTTTCTAGTTGTTATTAGATTCTTGTTGACTGCCGCTAATACCCCCCCACCTTTTTTAGATGTAGAATTAGTTGATTCGCGATCTCTCCGAAAGACCAGGTAACGCTCATCAAACAATTCATTACTGAATACTGATGAACACAACCAAGTTTCGGTGAAGCAGATTATATCATAGTTATTGATAATAACTTCGTTTTTTATGTCATTTGTTTTGGTTCTAACTCCCCTAACATTTTGGTAGAAAATTTTCAGATCCATTTTGTAATTTTTGACAAGACGTATACATTAGGTTTAAAGGACGGAGGAAGACGGGTTTGAGGGTGATTTGTCGGTAAGATTCTGTAGTACGGCCTTGTTCTTCACGAGCAGTGGTGGAGACATGTCATTCTTCCTTAAGAAGACGCGCCCATTTTTAATCCATACGTACTTGAAGTTCAGGTCCTTTGCTGCTCGCCTAGCTGCTGCATGAAGTTCCTTGTTATAAGGTGACAGATGTTCACATACGTATATCGGAGAAGAATCTGTGAAACCAAGGTGTTGACTATTCAAAATATTAACTATTAAACTATAGACTATTTAATTTTATTTATTTGTTCTGATTGGTTGATGATACAGCGTAATTCATAAGGAAGGTTATTATAGTTTTAATGGCTTGGAAAATATAATGATTTTGCATTTGAGTTATTTTAAAATTAGGTGTAATGAATTGGTTTCCATTTCTCATTAGTTTGTAAAATTCTTGATATTCTTTGTTATTTTTTTCTTTACACATTTTTATAATAGAAGCTTACTTGAATATGTCATCGACATTTGGTACTGGAAACAATTTAAAAAGTGATTCTGTTGAGATGGTATATATTTTTTTAATATTACCTTAATGATGATTCTTTGCGAAACTTTTACTGAGTTTAGATTTTTTCGTAAGATCCTCCCCAACCTATAATTCCGTTAAGTAAAGAATGTAAAGATAAGAAAAGAATGAACAAAGGTATAGTACACGTTTTTGATTATTTTTACATTTAAAATATTGCTTAACCTAACATATATATGTGTCGGCGGCCGATCGAAAAATCAGGCCGATCATGATGCGCCTGAGGCACTTTACGATCTGCCGCCAGGCACTTCAAGATGTAGCTAGGCGCATCATGATCTGCCTGATTTTACAATCGGCCGCCGACATTTACATTTCCTTATTCTCTTCACTAACTCGGAAATGTATCTGAAGTATATTTTTCTTCAAAGATCCCTCTCTTCCTCTGCCATAAAAAGGAACGCAAAAATGTGCCGCAGGCGAAAAAATATTTTGTGAATTTTTTTTTTGCATGTTTTTAAATATATAGCGAACGATCGGTTGGTAGCGTGGTACTTATTGGTTCCCACTCGGGCTTTACTAGTTCGATCCTCTACTAGTTAGTCCTCCATCATTGCTGAAGTCACATTTTCCACTTATAATGTTGGAAGCGGGTGGGTTTTCAACGTTCTACGAAAACGTAACTTAGAAAACCATAATCAAGCATATCATCGAGTTTTTGCAAGTAAAATAATTCTTACCTGCGTCATTTGGTGTTGCTCAACAAAAAAAACAGGCGCATACGAGCATCTTTCAGAGAAAGAGGTGCGCACACAAGTCGCGACACTACGGAGACTTTTTAAAATTTGTATGGTTTTTGAAATAGTTAGCTATGTTAGTTAATATCTAACTATTGCCGCAACTAAATGTTTGCAGGAGTTTTAAGCAAAGCGTACATTCTCAACATCCCATTAATAATATTATAAAGGCGAAACTTTGTATGGATGTATGGATGTTTGTTACTCTTTCACGCAATAAATACTGATGGGACTTTAAAAATTCTTTCAATAATAGAAAGCTAGATTATTTGCGAGTAATATGTGCTGTATGTATTGGTAAGCTCTGGCGTTATGGATAAGGTCTGGCGTTATGAAATTATTTCCTATTAATATTATAAAGGCGAGAGTTTGTATGGATCTGTGAATGTTTGTTACTCGTTCACGGAATAAATACTGATTGGACTTTAAAAATTCTTTCACCAATAGAAAGCTACATTTTTTGCAAGTAATATAGGCTATAAATATTGGTAAGCTCTGGCGTTGTGAATAAGCTCTGGCGTTATGAAATTATTTATTATACGTTTATTGTCCGGACGAAAAGCAAAGCGTTGCTAAGTAATTGTTTTACGTGCGCTGTCATTTTGTTATTTGTTTAGGTTACCTTGATCCCTTTGAAAGTAAAAATTCAAATATGTATAAAATGCTAATAAATGTCTATACTAATATAATAAATGCGAAACTGCGCGTGTTTGATTGTTACGTTTTAATAGGTGGCACGCGAGCTGTTTGAAAAATGATTGTGGGGAGGGGGGGGGATAGGGAAGGTGGAGGAGTCGGAGTGGGAAACCCTCTAATACTATGCGAGCGAAGCCGGGGGCAAAAGCTAGTTTTCAATAAAACAAGTAATAAAAGAAAAAAAATATCATGCGGAATTTTCCCGTTGAATAATGGTCCTTAGCATATTAGTGGGTTTGCCCAATTGGTGGTATCTATCGCATAACAACAATACATTTCAATTTGCGATCATCCGCATTGTCGCTTACTAGTTGTCCCCGCGGGGAGCGATTTGTTGAGGTCAGCCGCTCGTGTCGTGTCACTGATTGCCTGCGCTCAGCTACTCACCTGCGCACATCAGCTCACCGCGTACTATATAGTAAAGCTAAATACTTTGCACTAAATACTTACCTGTCGTATTCTAGATACTAGACAACAGTAGCTTACCAGGCTCCCATCCCATCCAAAATACATTCCTATTGGATGACCTGCAATCTATTAGAACTGTTCGAACAGAAATTCCGCCAACCTTATCCATAAATCCCTGTATCCCTAACCGATGACAACCGTTAAATGTTTTTAACGTTTTTAACTACGGATGGCGAACCCTGGAATATAACGTGCCAAAAATATTTAACATGTTACCAATTAATATAAAAAATTGTGATTCTACAAATAGATTCAGATATATGCTGAAGCAAATGGCTGCTAAATAGAGATAGTTTATATTAATTCATATGTGTTAATTGTTATAATCTGTATGGTTATAGTAATAATATTATGTAATGTTTAAATTGTAACTGAACATTAACATCCTGTTGACAAACTGCTTTATTGCGGTTTAACGGGATTGTACCTTGAAAACCAATAAAAAAAAATAAAAAAATAATTTGATAATAGTTGAACCCTGAGTTTGATTAGTGCTTACCGTATTTCCTCTTCAATTATTTTCTTCGGAGCCTTCTGTGTGGGTTAATGTAATATATACATATACGTATAAAAACTTAGGTCCCGTAACAATTATTATAAGCAATAATTATCAGCCTAAAACACTCATCCACATTGAAAAATCTTCCGAGAAAAGATACATGACGCTAACGGGACGTTGGCGTCATGTATCTTTTTTCGGAAGATTTTTCAATGTGGATGAGTGTTTTAGGCTGATAATTATTGCTTATAATAATTGTTACCCTCTGTGCTATGCATAAAAATCTTGTCCTAAACGTTAGTTTAAAAATTAAAAATAATAATTAGGTTCCGTATGTTTGTGTCCGCAAATCTCGGAAAGTAATCGATGAATGACTCAAAATTTTTACAGAACATTGCATTTTAGCAGAAGAGTGTTTCTATATACACTAGTGACCTAGTGAGCTCTGTCGTTTTTGAAATTTGTATAACAATTTTGCAATAGATGGGGCGCCAGTTGTTTGAAAAAATGGGTGTATTTCATGTAGTTTAGCGGCAGGGAAGTTAGGCGGGAAAGGGAGGGGAATCCGGGAGGGGCGGAGGGGAATGAAGGGTGGGAAATTCGCGGGAGGGGGAGGGGTTGAGGGTGGGAGGGAAGGCAGGGAAAGTGAAGAGAGGGGATTCGTGGGACGGGTGGAAGTGGAAAAGGGGAAGGGGGAAAGGCGAGGAAGGTGGAGGGGGAACGGGGACGAATTGGGAAGGACACGCAGGGAGAAACAATATATTTATTTAAGTGACATTGCAATGCATTCCGGGTTCATCTAGTATATAAGTATGTAGGTATTTTATCCAGGTGTATAAAAACCAAGAGCCGGCCACTTAATCCCCCTGGTTTGTTTCTGCCTTGCCGCCTCCCTTTTCCGAACTTTTCACAAGTCATATAAATTAATCCCCCAGCCTTGAGCTGTTATCAGGGCCACCGCCCCCACCTTTTCCGCCCCCGCACCTCAACCACCCCCATCAACCCTTTGGCACATTCTTTATTGGTCGCAATATATATAACCTACGTAAGGGGCTACAATTCGGAATGTATTAGATAGGTAAGAACCTATTTTTTTTAATAGTGAACCGTCAACAATTAATTAATGATTACATCCTGGTTTGTTTCTTTTGCTGATTTATTTTTAACATTAATTCCACACAAGAGGCCTCGAGGAAAATAATTTTCCGTCAGGGCCTTTGCCTTCTTGGAGGGTATTTTTAAGGAGAGGAAGGAGTGTGAACATGGTTTTGAAGAGACCCATGTTGTAGGATGGAGGAAACACAGAGGCCGGCAAATCGTTCCATGGCTGGCTTTTGAACTCGTGAACGAGTCGTAGCAGTGAACCGTTCTCTTGTGACAAATGTCAAGCGTGTTTCCCGGCTGTGCACCGGTGCCGGGGGATCAATGACGTTAGTTCCTCAGAGCATCTTCTATTGTCATACCGTTAGAACAAGGACAGCATACCTACCTGATGCCTGTGCTCTAAAAATTGCAATCCGCTTGTTAAGAGAGGGGAATCTATCAAACGGACCGCCCGTGTCTGCACATATTCTAGGGTTTTTTCAGGTATTTTTGGGCTCCATACCAGAGGTGGTTGCCATATTTAACAGTGGGACGTACTTGCGATTTGTACGGGGTCAGCAGTTGTGTACTATTAAAGTGTCTGCGGGCTCTGTACAGTAGGTACGTCCAGCTTCTGAGAGGCTAACTTGACTCTGGCTTCGATGGAGCCCCTGTGTTTTATACTGCAGATACGCGGTGTCGCGAAGAACAGTGGGGTTTATTCTATTCTCTCTATATTTCATAATATTTATTTATTAATACATTAACACCCTTTTTAGGGGCCTTTACAATCTTTACATATGTGTAGTAAAAAAAAATACAGTATTTGTTATACATAACTGAACTGCCCCATTTACCAAATTTTGTATTTGTTTAGTGATAAGTTGAAGATGATTCGGTATATTTATTTCTCTATTTTAGTATTCTGGGCAAAGAGGAGGTCATACAGTAGTTATACAGTAGTTATACATACACAGCCTTACTAAAAAACCCAGTGAAAATTTTATTCAATTGACAAACGGCCGCGGATGTGAAAACATTACTAATTAAAAATTTGTTCTTTGAAAGAAATACACATGGTTTCCACGGCCTGAGAGGGTAGTTTATCTCTGTTTTAACCATTGATGTCCGAACGATATTTGTAATTTTTCCATAGTATTTTGAATGTTCTATATATTTCTTATTTTTGAAGGTGTCGTAAAAACAAATACCATTTATGAAAACTAGATAAAATTACCTTTTAGATTTGAGTATTTGAAATACACTTTAGCTTTCAAAAACTACCGTATTTTAAGATTCAAACTCGGAAAAAAATGGAAAAAAATTTCCTCCCACAACATTTTTGACCAAAATGTAGAGAAATTTAAATAAAATCAAAATAAAATTAAAAAAAAACACAGTCCTTTTGTGTAATAAATTTGAAAGGAAACTATCACCTCACTTTTTCATCGTGTATACAATAAAAAAATAATAAAAAATTTCACAGTTTTTTTTATTGCCAAAAAAATAACTTAGAAATAATACCGAAATTTAAAACAGATTTCTTGCATCTCTAACGACGTTAATTTTTTTGATACGTTTACGAACACATGTATTAGGTTTTAATATTATAAAAAAATATCACTTTTAAGAAATTCTCTTAAAATAAAGATCTTAAAATGAAAATTTTATCTTTTGTAACCTATAAAAAACAATATTCTGACAGTTCAACTTTGAAAGTACGGCGTTTGTATAATAACTTGATTAAACTGATGTAAACCACACAAATAACATGGTAAATATATCAATTTTGTGAACAGAAGAGTAAATTCGTCACTACAATAGAAATTATTAAGTAAAATCACAATTTTTTCGATATCCCGCCATAAAACACACCGAGCTGTTTTGTCATCGCGGGCTGTCACAGGCCGACGAACTAATGCATAGGCGCGCCAATAATGCCCCTTGCGGAGAAAAATTAAAACAACATTGTTTCCTAGTAAATTAAAACCATATACAACGTTGTCACATCTTCAATGCGTTTTAACAGCGTGACCACGAAAGAAACGTTATTGGTAATAAAACGTCTTTTAGTGTATACGAGCTCTATTTATGTTATTGCAATAACACAGTTAATCGGTCGCGCTGTGGTTTTTTTTTAGTAAGGCTGACAGTAGTTAGACTTCTAGTATTACGTAGTGGAATCCGAAAGCTTATTTCTGGACTATCAAATGCATCATTTAGTAGAAATACCTACAATAAATAACGTCATTTGTTTACTTGAAAATGTTCATAGAATCGGTATAATTATTTCCCTTCATTATTAGTATTCAGGGTAAAGAGAAAAACATATGGTAGTTAGTTACAGATTTCTGTACTGAAATAAATCCCGACTTCTATTATTACGTAGTGGAACCCTTAATGAAAGCTTATCAATGCAAGTAATTCCGGACTACAAAACGCATAATTTTATGAATTAACTTTGTATATAATAAATATTTAAACTATGTAATAATTTTAAAATTTATGTGGAAATACCAAGTCAGTGAAAATCGTTCTGTCTGACAATTTAAGCATATTCATATAATTTAAAGGGGTGTTGTAGTTTAACAAAATCACAGGAATAGGTACCCATTTTAAAACGTAAGAATTTATTTTGTATTCTTTCAACAGCTAAATGAAAATTATTATGTGGGTTCCGGATGGATGAATTGTTCTGAAGTTGACCTCTAATAAAGGCCAAAGTGTTTATATTACAATTTTTTTTAATAACTTGTATGTTTCTAGCCCAAGTTTTAAGTTCAAAGATTCTAAAGGTTTTTACTATATACAGGGCGGGGCAGAGAGGAGTTGATTTTAATAAAGTAAAATTAATTAAAAAACCCATTATAGTCTGCCTTTGTGTGTTTTTTAAAGAACGTGATAAACAATTAATGGTGGGGCAGAGAGGAGTTACTGATTTCAAAAAATCACTGAAGGCCCCCCAGACCGAGCAGAGGAGCGGGGCGGGTGCCGTTAGGTCGGGGAAATGATGCCGTTTTTTTATGATATTTTTAAATGATATCGTCTGACGTGGATGCCTTGGCGAGCAATACACGTATTGAGCATTTCAAAGAAGTTTTCGGTCACTCTTTCCAACATATCTTGCGAAATTCCAGCGATGACGTCCCCAATCGCCTCGTTCAGAGCTTCAAGGGTTCGAGATCGAAGTTTGTTTACCTCAGCTTTGACGAATCCTTACAGAAAAAAGTCACTCGGGGTCAAATCGGGAGAGCGAGGGGCCATGGAATATCCCCCCACAAAGAGATCAGGTGACCTGGAGAGAGCTTTTGCAAAATTTCGCATGAACGATGAACACCATGGATCATGGCTTCATCTTGTTGAAACTAGAAGGCTTCTGTGTCGTGTTCCTCGCTATACTCTTTCATTTTGGGACGTCTAACGTTCTCCAACATCTCACAATGGTGAGATGAATAACCCAATAAAGGTAATGGTTAATCCTTCGTCGCTAGTGCACAAAACAGCGCCGAGGGATACAGCAGTTACGATTGCAATGCAAGCATCTCTACGTTTCATAAAATCTTGTGGGCTCAATTCCCGTGTACGCATCATCTTGTAGGGGTATAGGTGGTGAAGGTCTGAGTCTAAGATTACCCTTATAATTCTGGACGATATTCCAAGCGCAGCGGCATGTTTCCGCGCTGCTGGGGTTGGAGACTCTTCAATTGACGCTCTTACTACCGCGATGTTTTCAGGTGTTTGCACACTTTTAGGTCTCCCAACTGGTATTTTAGAATCTGCAGTTCCTGTCCACCTTACATTACTGATACATTTCCGAATGGTTTGAGGATGAGAAAAACTGTCATTACGATTTAACTCGAACCGGACCCGGAAAGCTCCATGCGTAGCCACAACGCTTTTTTTCAGTTTTTAAAGAACGTCTCCACAACAAAGCCCCGGTACTTACCTGACCACGGCATGGTCACCAACATAAACGGCATCATTTTCCCAACCTAACGGCACCCGCCCCGCCCCTCTGCTTGGTCTGGGGAGCCTTCAGTGATTTTTTGAAATCAGTAACTCCTCTCTGCCCCACCCTGTATTAATTGTTTATCACGTTCTTTAAAAAACACACAAAGGCAAACTATAATGGGTTTTTAATTAATTTTACTTTATTAAAATCAATGATTTGTTTTGTTAAATCGAAAAACGATTTGTGCGTGACTCCGAGAATTATTCGAGAATAGATGCTTACTAATCGTACCAAAACAGTATGGATTATTGAATAAAGTTTATTTATATAGAATATATAAATGAACAATAAAATTTATAGCTGAAACGGTTTATGAACTTTTGAAAATTACCAATTTGTTAAAAATAATATTAAAGGTTGTAGCAAATCTAATTATTTCGAGCGTATTTTGATAAGTGTTCAATCTCGAATACTTTTTCCTTGTCTCTTACAAGTTAGGGATGAGGGATGGAAGTTGCATCCCGCCGCTAGGTTTTACAGATGGTCTGACCTTGAGAAACTTAAGTTTGCCTTCCGGGTTTGTCCGCGCAGCTTCAGGTCCGCAGAGAGAAAAGATAATCCTAATCCTTTTGTTAGAAGGTTTTAACGAGCGGATGGCTTATTTATTGTAAACCCATTTGTTATAGTTTGTAATGTTTTACTATTATTGAACTGTGTCCTACTTGCAAATTGATTGTAATTGTAACTACCCCAATAAAGACTAGTTGTGTTTACCGTATAAAAGTGTGGATTTTATTTCATTACCACCGCTAAAAGGTAACATTGTTTTTGGTAGCTTATTTTAGGTTTGCTGTTTTTTTTTTTTAATTTTTTATAAAATATAAGTTTTTTTTAAAACAATGTAGACGTTTCTTGATAAAATGACATACGAGTATATTATAATGTTGTCTATTTCTTGTGGTATTACGTTGGTACGAGTATTTCGTAAGATAAATGTGTTATTATTTTTCTGTAAATGTCACCGTATCAGGTTCTTATTGTAATATCAAATATTATATTAATAAGCGACCGTGTCCTATCCATGTGTTAGTTAAGCACGAATAATTTTTGTAAGGTTTATATTTATCTAGTCCAAATAACGTGACCAAATAATGGAACAAACTGAAATTAAGTCGATAGGCAGTGCTTATTAAAGAATATATTTATTAATCTGCAGTTTTTTTTCTCATAAGAAGAAAGAAACATTCTCGGGTTACGAATGACCTGGAAATATTCTAAAATCTCCTACCATCATCACAGTAAGCGGAAATGTTGCTTGTATCGTGATTTAGGTTTAGCCAATCGACGAATTGAAGTCATGACGCGACGCCTGGGTTTCGGCCACCGACCGGTCAAAAAAGTGATGAAAAATTTCTATAAATAACAGATGTTATTTTATTGTGCATTTCTTTAATTCTAATTGCACCCAGCTTCCTCGATTAAACTTATCTAAGAATAACAAAAAAAATTGTCACAATATTAATATTATGACGAAACCTATGACTTCTTACAATAGATTTTTAGAGTACAGGCGTCGGGTGGGAATGCTGTCTTTGTTCTTAAGGATCTGCTCTTGTTATCGTCTGTCAGACATGATAAATTTGTACTTACAATTTCTTTTCAAATTATAAAGTTCGTTGAACTTGAATAATTTTAAGCATTACGGGGAAATACAATTTCAAATCACGAATGCACTTATGCACCGACAACCGAAATTAGTATAATGGTTAATTGAATCTTGACTTAAAATTTTCTTCATGCTTGTAGTTTTATTTTGTGAATCGTTGACGGTGTTAAGAGGAACGGCTGCGCGGTTTTTTAATGAAAAACTTAATGTTGTATTTGCGGCCAAAATACTTGACCATACTGAATAATTCTTCTTTTAAATCAAAAGGTACTGCAAATTTCTAGTAAGAATATATGCTATTTTATTTATTTGTGTTTTAAATTATAAAACGTAAGCGATTAAAAAAATCAATATTTTATGATTTTAGAGGCAACGTCGACAATTTTTTGTGAATTTACAACCGATTTATGTTGGAACCCAAATGTATCGTATGTAAATTTAATATTTCGACCCAAAGAAACTTTTTTATGATTTTTTAAATTTTATTTAATATTTCATTATATTTACATACGACTAAACAAAATACCCAAGAAAAGGACTTATAAACCGATGGCACACCGATCCAAATGTATAACGAACATTCTGGCTCTAATATTCTGACCATTAAGCAATAAATATTGTTTAATCAATTAACATTAAGCAATAATAACCGTTTGGACAGAATTTTTTATTGGTACGCCAAGTCCCGATGTTGTATATTTAGTCATTGATAATTACATACATAGATTGGACAAGATAAATTTTTTGATAACCCATTAACTGACAACAAATTGTCAAAGATGCCGCTAAAATCCCGGAAAATTGAATTCTTTAATTGCCTATATTTTTAAAATTTAAATCACAAATTTAAAAACAAAGTAACCAAATCCGTTCTAGATATTTTCTATATATTTTGAATAAAAACGAATTATTCAGTTTAGTAAAGTATTTTGGCATCAAATCCTAATTTAAGTTTTGCATGAAAAGGGCCGCGCAGTCGTTCCTCTTAAGTCGGATATTAGCGGTAGATTAATAAAATTTATAGCCTGGTTGTTTTTTAAATCAGGTTTTCAAGGCCGGGTGTTGTCAATGTCAATGGCCATGCAGTGTTTTTTAAGGTAACTGGGCTAGACATTCTCAGGTAGGTAATTATATTAGTAAGACAGACATCAGACAAAACACGAATAATGTTTGCAAGGCGAATCTTTGAATTTTAATATATTTTGTTGCATTGACTTTCTACTTTTTCTCGTGCTGTGCATATCCTAGTGGAGGCCGGCGATATTACATACACATTACCTGCTGTGGTGACCGGACAGTTGATTAAAATTATAATTATTATAAAGCATAGCTTTTTGTATATTATTTACCAATTTCCACACAAAAATCGACTTCAAAACTTATGAAGGTAACGAAAGAAATTATAAAAAAATACCTTTACTAATAACGGCAGCGTAGTCTAGCGGTAAGGCTCTTGACACGCAAACCGAAAATCGCGGGATCGAATTCCTTCGTGGGCAAATTAATTTTATTTAAATAATTTGTGTTATTTCACAATTTATTATTAATTTAAAATAATGTAGAGTGTATTTGCGGCACGTTCCAGAGTGGAAGATACTCTCAGTATCGCCCTGGTGTAAGACCACCATTCAGAATTCAAACGGTGCTTGAAATGCGTTAGCCGTGTTTGGTGACCAGATCTGAATAGCTAGCTACTTGAATTTCCCCACCTTCCTTAGCCTCACAAAATACCCCACACAGCATCCCCTAAGATGACAAAGGCCTCCAGGGAAATTGGGCCTCCTATATGAGTTCTGGCCTTGATGCATTTGAATGAAAATATGTTACATAATTTTGTTATTCGGCCGTACATCCTCACTGCGCACCCCTTCGGGGACCCTTAGTTATATTTTGTGTGAGAAGGTTTACAGTATTTTTTCTAAACCAACTGCATATTGTATATATTTATGCCGTGGGTCAACTATCGTAATCAGTCTAGTAAAAGGAAGTAATCAGTCCAGGGAAACAGATTTTCTTAACGATTTTACAATGTGGCTTTTTTTCGTCAAAGAAATTTCATTTCGATTTCTACGTCTGTTCGTGTGATTCAGGCTTTATAAGTGTATTTTAAATGCGGTACCACCCATATTATTACAATCAACCTAAAACATAATTATCTACAGTTTATCTAAAGTGGGTATGTGTTTGAGTTTATTTTTTAAAATACATAAACAATCGTTAATGTTTTTCTCCAGCGGACGGTTTTTTATCAGACTTCGAGGCGGTCAAACGAGTCGTATAAAATGGGCGCATAAACAATCAGCGAACATTTGCAGATTAAAAAAACGTTAGTGCATCCTGTGGTCCGCAAGAGCGAAAAATATTGCGACTGAACATAAGTTCAACACATGCAGCAGGATTCTTCTCTCTGATGAATGTTCCCTCGTCTCTGCTATCTTTGATGTTATTTTAATGCACGAGAGGTCACGATTTCAGAACTTAAAATAAAATGAGATACTATTTTATGTTTTCGTGGAAAGTATTCAGTCCTCATGAACCTTGGAACACCGTATCTTTGTTTTACACCACGGTTTTCTTTTGCCGAGCGCGTTTCGTTTTGACTTCAGCTTCAGCATAAGGACTCCTCAGGCCTCGGACCTATTTTTTCGGAAGGTCAAAATATTTGCAATAAAATCCAAATAAATGGAATATTTTATTGGAATTTTTTTAATTCGAAATAAACACATAATTTTTATAATACATATTTTTTTTTAAATAATGCAAACATAAAAATGCAATTAGGTTTTTTCTAACTAAAATTACTGATAACGAAAAGAAAATAAAATCACGCACATGTTTTATTAGGCAAATGTTAAACCGTTGTCGTCAACTCACTGTTTTGTCAATAATTTTGTTAATAAAAAAATCCCGAAGTTTAATTTTTTTTTCAAATTGCGGTCGGAATCTTTGATTTCATAAAGGAGTACATTTTAAATATTTTGTAGTTAACTTTTAAATTTAAATACAAAGCTTGGTGTTTTCTCTTTTTAATCATAGGTATTAAAAAAGATTTTTTTTGTTACCCCCCGCTCTTGGAATTCAGACGCTGAAGATATTTGGATAACTGTCAATACATCAAAATCAAATCATCATTGTTATAACATCCATATGTGCTGCGTGTACTTACCTAGTGTCGGTCCAAAATTAACGTCTTCAGAAAGATTAGCATTATTTACCAGTCATACAAATACTATTTCTGACTTAACAATCCGTTTTCCCAATGACCAGTTTCTAATCATAGGCGACTATAATATGCCAAATTTTAAATGGAATAATCAACAAATGTCAACTAACAGAGACCAATGTTCACTCACGTTTTTGCAAATTTAACCCAATTTAACAATTTACCTAATAACTATGGACGAATTTTGGACCTCGTTTTCTGTAACACTCCAGCTAAGGTGTCGCTTGCCGATCACCCTTTAGTTAAAGAGGATGCTCATCATAAATCATTGGTTATAGAGCTAGAATTTCCATCCACTAATGCAACCCTCTCAACTCCTCGAACAATAAAATTATTCCATAAAGCAGATTACACCGAGATTAATGAGAAACTGAATGAGACCAACTGGTCTACCGTTATAAATGCACCGGATGTAAATACAGCGTTACATTCATTTTACGTTATAATTGAACAAATTGTCGATGTGTTTATTCCCAAGAAAGTTGTGAAATCTGGAAAATATCCACTATGGTACACGGCAGCCTTAATAAAAATAACTAATGAAAAATTTAAATTCTTTAGAGCATGGAAGCGTCACCGGAACCCTCTTGATTATCTGTCATTTTCTTTGCTTCGCAAAAGACAAAAAACGGTCGCTTCAGCGGCTTACAAAACCTACATTTCTACGATAGAATCCGGCATACAGCATAATGTTAGAAAAATATGGTCCTATGTCAATTCTCAAAGAAAATCTACCATCCCCGATCATATGATTTATGGTGAAAAAACTGCTAATGACAGTAAAGGAGTAGCCAATTTATTTTCCGAGTATTTCGGTTCTGTATTTTCGAATGTTCAACCTGCTCATACAAGCAATGCCAGTGACTGTTTAAATTCAAATAGCGTTATTAGCTCAATCGAGATCAATGAAGACATAACTTTCAAATACCTTAAGTCCATCGATATCAAAAAGGGACCGGGGAACGACCAACTTCCAGGAATCTTTATAAATTATTGTAGTAAACAACTGACACCCCCCATTTTTGCCATTTTCAAACTATCGCTATCTGAAGGAACATTTCCTGACAAGTGGAAAACAGCCTTGATTACCCCAATCTTTAAAAATGGTAGTAAAAATGATGTCTCCAACTATCGACCTATATCCAAATTACCCATTCTAAGTAAAGTTTTGGAAAAAATTGTTTACGATCAATTATATTCTACCATCTCACCTTCACTCTCAACTAATCAACATGGCTTTATGAGAAATCGCTCCACAACCTCGAATCTTGTGTCTTTTATAAATTTTCTTGATGCTCAAATGGATATGCAATGCCAGGTAGATGCCATCTATACTGATTATTCCAAAGCATTCGACCGTGTTAATCACTATATTCTTTTACAGAAGTTATTTAGTCTAGGAATTCACGGTGATCTCTATAGATGGATCGCATCATATGTCAGTAATCGGCACCAAATCACGGTTGTCAACGGTTTCGCATCCTGTTTAACGGAAATCGTCTCGGGTGTGCCCCAGGGGTCGCATCTCGGACCACTCTTATTTAATATTTACATAAATGACATCTATGTATGCTTTCAAAATAGTTACTTTGTGTTATATGCGGATGATATGAAATTTTTTAAACCTGTACAGTCTTTATCTGATTGTATAGAATTACAAAGCGATCTTGATCATTTGTGCGCGTATTGTGAATCAAATTTACTCTCCTTAAACATTTCTAAGTGTCACTCAATTACATTTACTAGAAATAAAAATAAAATCATCTATTCTTACAACTTGAATAATAAACCTTTACAATCTACGTCTACATGTAAAGATCTAGGTGTTTATTTAGACAACAAATTAATTTTTGATAAGCATATCGAACACATAATATCAAAATCCTACAAGATGCTAGGTTTCCTATTAAGAATATGTAAATTTTTCAAAAGTGCTAAGACTCTTCAAATGTTGTTTTGTTCATTGGTCAGAAGTCCACTGGAGTATGCGTCCCCGGTATGGAATCCTCAATATAAGGTGTACATAGATATAGTAGAAAGTATACAGAATAAATTCTCTAAATATTTATTCAAGAAATACAACAAAACTACAAATAACATGTTAAGTTTACAAAAAAGACGCACATTATCAGATCTGCTGTTTCTGTATAACCTGCTAAATAATAAAATAGATAGTCCTGAATTGCTATCCACTATTGGTTTAAATGTCCCAATGAGGCGTACCAGGCACACTTCTCTTTTTCATATAGAATCCAATAACACTAATGCAGCGAGTAACTCACCAATTACTCGCGCAATCATAACTTATAACATAACCACTATGAAAAATTACTACAATTAGACATTTTTCATGATTCCTTGCAAACATACAAAACTAATTTATTAAATTTCTTGGCGTGATATAATTGTTTTAAAATTACTTACACTTAACTTTTCATTAAACTTTAATCAGTCAATTACAATTAGTGAGCATATAATTCTTGATTTCAAAATGTCTCCTTATCTCCCCCCCCCCCTCTTTTCTTCCTTTTTATTATTATTACTTCATTCATTCAATAATTAAGTTTTAAGACCGGTTCATATCTCAGGCGTAATTATCAAATGACATTCTATGGACTTACGTAATAGGTACATAACTATGTAATAATTTAATTTAACATACCTTATAATCTGTATTATAATGTACTGTGTATGTCTTGATAAACAAATAAATAAATAAATAAACACCGTGTAGATCATATTTGTAACCATGATAGTAAGTGAGGCACAACGATTTCTATGAGACCTATATGAGTTGTGCCGAAAAGCGAACAAATTAGCCTGAGGGGTTATTAATTAACCTTTAATACAGTAAAATAATCTTGATTTTGTTTGCACATAACATTATAATAAAATTTTGAAACAGCTTTTTAAACTACGTTCCAGGTGGATGCCAATATCTATTTTAACCACTTCTCTTTTGTAGTGTATTTTGAGCCTTTTAGAGTAGGCTACCATCAGGCTGGCGATGGTGAGTGATGATAGAGTTGGCTGGCATCAGAAGAGTACCATCTATCGCCGTTCGTGTTTCAAGGATGGCCGAAGGCATCAGTGAGGTTGGGCGGGCTCCCGCAGTCCGCTCACCGCATTAACAGAACTAATTAGAGCCTAGTCTAGTAAGTACGTATCTCCGGTTTATTATTTATTATTTACGATAAATAAATAAACCAACAACTAGTAATCACTTGAAATTGTAAATTTTTTGGAAGATACATAACACATCTTAAATTGTCTTATTACTGGAAATTAAACGACAGAAAAACTTTCATCAGTAACTTATGGGCTAGGTACTTTGCATACTTAAATCAAAACTCCCATTTCTCTTCATCGCTGCTTTCTTTCCCAAACAGAATTAATTCTTAACATCTGCAAAAATGTAGCTTATCAAAAATAGCTCAAAGATGCTCATACTGAGCATTATTTTATTTAAGCGTCGTATTTGAACTTTTTGTGAATCATTTTATAAGTCTCACGTGGGAAAAATATCGGAAATAACTTTGTGTGTATTTTTTTGTATTTTCCTACCAAGCCGCCTTGCAACATAATATTTGAGCGTGATATTATTTATTAGCAATAATCGAAAATCGAATCCCTCCCTGCTGAAAAGCACCCACGGAAGCAGGCGGAATGTGTAGGCATACGGGGAAAATCGATTTGCCTCCACACACGTGTTAACTAATGTAAAATTTACCGGGAAGGTATAATGCAAAAACGTTCATCCTCCTGCTCCCTTGCGCTCCTGATATCTACCCTTATTGCCCCAGGACATTAGCGAGTCTCTTTTATCAATACTTAATCAGAATACCCTCCTCTGCCCTTGTACATATTATCTATCCCTTGCAACTCAACCCGCATGTTCTCAAAATAAATATAAAACATTTTCGTTTTATTTTTTTATTATTATGCTGCTTTTTTTATTCCATCTCCCTTCAGTTATTTATAAAAGCTCGGGTAAAGCGTTCCGACTCTTTTCCATTCAAAACTCGAATGCATGCGATAAGTATTTAATAACATTCTGAGCTACGAGGAAGTGATACAAAATCACAGCTTAGCAAGGCTTAACAATTTGATTTTTTTGTTATATTTGACCCAAATATAAAAGGACATTATGGAGAAGTGTAGTCGCAGATAGGTTGATTGCGAATCAATTGGACTGTAATCAATAACATTAAGGGTTTTCAGAATGTCACAACTATTTGAATATGTGAACAGTGGATATTGGAAAGCAATCTTAATTTCACACAGCATGTTATTTTGAAGTTCAACAATACGTCACCGATCGTTCACGAGGTTATGAACTGCAAAAGTTTCCGTAAGAATCGATATTAAAGTCACCGAGGTACCATATGAGGTGATAATTGCACTGTTACTTTAACATACATTAATTAAGAACACTGACGTCCGCTGTTTCCAATCCCACTAATCAACTGCTAAGGGAACGTACCCATACTACGTGACCAACTTTTTGCAATTTTTAACCCCCCCCCCCCCCCCCCCTTGAACAGGTCACGTAGTATGGGTACGTTCCCTAATTCGAAACTAAAGCTCAACACTGCTCAAATGCACAACTACGCTCTTTCCAAAACACAAACATCGCTTAAGCATCCCATAAGCTCAATCTAAGGAAGCCGGACTGGTAGATAAGCTCGTCTCAGCAAAGGACTAGTTATAAAAAGTGTCAACAGAGTGAAAAAGCATCGCGAAAACAATGATCGATGTAATCTCTTTAACATTTATTTAACATCGGAAAGTTTTTACTTTGATGTCATTTTGTTGTCTATGAAAGTGGGCGGGGCCACTTAAGATAATGATAAAATGATTGGGAACAACGCGAATCGAGCGTTACTCTACAAAATGCTTAAAAATCGCTGAGCTGATCGCAGACATTGATCGATCGAAAAGTTGGAACAACGGCCATGGGAAACCGCCAGATTGGTGAGTATTGCACAGATGCTTCTTTAGCGTATTCGGTATTAAAGAACTGAGAGATCAGTTGATCTTTGCATTGGTTACTTTAAAAGACTTATCGCTCCTTGAAGTTATTGTTCCACAATGTCACATGTATATGATATCGGCACACGTTGTCAAGTAAGATAGGTTTACATAGTTGCATCAGCTGAGGTGTTATGTAGAAGTCAAAATGTTCTAATGTTAGTAATTTGCTTTGTTGTGAATATTTACTGACATTGTTTCTGAAACAATTTTATGACTTAGTTTCCACCTTTCATATCGAGTTTCAATCTGAAAATATAAATTGCTCACTTATTTTTTTTTAATTAACCGCCTATTTAATATTTTACGATTTCCGTTTCCATTGGTATACGGTTAATCTTGTTTTGATGAGCGATCACTATCAGTTTTGTCAAATCAAATATTTTTGTGTTTAAAACATTTTTCCAAAAAAAATTGGTTGGATTAGCTTGTCAAACCCCACATCCTGTTTGAATAATAAGTTTCTTCTGAACAATTATTCGTTTCAAAGCATTATGTAGTTATATTTATTGGGGCTTGGTCATAATTATTTACCGCAATGTCATCTGTGCACAATAGCCAAATTCACAATGCATTGACCGATCTATTGAATTTGGAAACTAATCACAAATAATGATAAAAAACAACTTCCTAAATCCTGTTACAATCCAATCAATTGAGTTTTTCTTTTAACTTTGAACTATTTTTTTATTATTTTAGTTTAGCTAAGGAAAATATAAGACATATGTTGTTTTTTTGCATTAAGTGTGAGAAGGTTGTTATACCGTGATTTTAACGTATTAAATATCTTCATTTGAAAATTTGTTAACTAGTTCCCATGTTGGACCTTTTATTAACAATACAATATCATCAGCATAATAGATTAATTCACCATTAATTTCCTGTTGGAAAATGTCATTCACATATACTAGTATTAGAAATAATAATGGTCCGAGGACCGTACCTTGAAATATGCCAAATTTACTTGCGAGAGATTTTTTTTTTTTTTTTTTTTACAGTGAATACCGCACAAGAATCTCAACTGCTCCCATCTGGAGCCAGTGAGACTATGGCATCCCCAATTGGGGTATGTTGTGAGGCTGAAGGTAGTGGGGAGGGGAAGGAGGTGGGGAAGAGGAAGGTTGGTAAGTACCTGGCTATTCAGATCTGGTCACTAAACACGGCTAAAGCCATTTTCAAGCAACGTTTCAATTCTGAATGGTGGTCTTACACCAGGGCGATACTGATAGTATCTTCCACTCTGGAACATGCCGCAAATATACTATATATTATTTTAAATGAATTAATTGTGAAATAACACAAATTAATCAAATAAAATTTATTTGCGCATGCCGGGTTCGAACCCGCGACCTCCGGTTTGTGAGTCAAGAGTCTTACCCACTGGACTACGGAGGTCGTCGTACGGAGAGATGTACTAAATGATGAATAACATATAGAATATATATTTTTTAATTGTTTAATCTCATATCGATAGTGACCTTTTTTAGATGGACGGTCGATTGGAAAATCTCATCGATCTCGGTATAAACTGTAGAATTGTATACAAAAAACAAAGCGACACCGGGACACTTCTTTATATGTATGTCGATATTGATAGATTATATTTGTCTAATGTCCCCCCTGCGTTTCCCGGGCTTTACGCAGAGGTTATCGAAATCAATAGACAATAAATTTCCTCTTATTTTGAACGTATGTATGTATATGTATGTATAAGTATGCAAAAAATTATTATGAAGTATCAGAATACTGGTTTACGTGGTTCAAAAAGGGAATGGGGTGGTTTTTTTCAAAATCTCTCGTTTTGAATATGAAGTTTGCAAAGTTTCTTCATCTTATCAATAAAACTGTAGATTTGTTAAGATATCAAACTCACGCCCGCCACAAAGCCACAAACAATTAACTTTATATATTAGAAAATTAAATTTCAATAAATTCGTCTTACTTAGTGATTACTGTATTTCAACGCATTTTTATACAAATTTCATGATGCCAGAGCTCACTAGTATATACAGAAACCTTCACGGGCTGCGCACAACAACTCACCAAAGATTCATCGCAATCGGATAAATGGTTTAGGAGCGCATAAAGGACCAACAAAGAATCATTCATTTTTATATACTAAGATTTGTTCACTCGTACAAAAATCAAGCCCTCTGATAAGTTTTAAGATTTTCACGGCCAAAAGCATTTTCGTTATTTGTTTTTGGGGTGTTATGCCGTGTTGCGCTACCTCCTTCTTTAGCCACAGATGTGGATCTACCGGATCTGCCGGATCTGCCCTGATGATGGACACTGCAACGATGTCCGAAACGTTGGCTAAAGAAGGAGGTAGCGCAACACGGCATAACACCCCAAAAATAAATAACGAAAAAAAAAAATCAAGCCCTCTATCCGTTTCGCCGTATTTTATTTTTACCAAAAGCTCACAATATGTTAGTGCATTTTTTAATAAATTCTCATATTCCGTACGATGAAAAAATATATTTTTTATGCTGTGATAGAATCAAGCCCGATTGGTTGTGCCCATTGTATTGTGCACGCGCTGTCGACTGTCTGTATGTCTGTACAAATGACCGCATTCAGTGGTCATTCACATAGCTCTGAAATTTATTTTCCAAATTTCGTTGGACCAACATTGGAAACAGAATCACACGGTTGTCGTCAACCGCAAAGGTACCTGACAGTTGGGAAACTGTTCGAAATGTAAGTACGGAGTTATGGAGTCTACTATGTTATCATTTATTCTATGACTATAAATTTGTAGACATAGTTGTTTTCTTTTAGTTCTTTCACTATAGGTGTTATTATTTATTCAATGGGGCATACATTAATTACGTGAGCTCAAAAGAGGGGGGGGTCCAGAAAAATCTCACGTTTCTTGAAAAGAATATACGAAGTGGCCCAAATTTATCTCACCAATGGGAGGGGTCTAGATTGCAAAAAAAACTGCTCACTTAATTAATGTATGGCCCCTATATGACTGTAAATTTGTAGACATATAAGCAGTTGTTTTTTTTAGTTCTTTTACTATAAATGTTATTATTTATTGTACGACTTTAAATTTGTAGATAAACAGGGTGTATTGCTGATGATGATTTTAACCAGCGATTCCTGAGCATATTTGAAGTAAAAATGTACAGGTCATTTTGATGTCCGATTAATTTTTTTTTCTATAAAAACATTAAAAATATTTTTCCATCACACGTCGCAACTGACTAGTTAGGAGAGTGGTACTTTGGTCTAGCGGTCATTTGATAAACATTGCGTTCTAACAGCATGTTAATACACGAAACGGCGCGCGTATCGCTCAAACCCATCGTGACGGGATATATCCCACAGCGATGGGAACAGTAGCGACATGTGGTTCAAACGTATTTTTTTGTTTTAAAAAAAATATGTATCATCATTCTGCCAGCAAAATAACAAGTACGTCTTTTATTACAAATATGCGCAGGAATCGCTACGTCGTGTTACACCTGTATACAGGGTGTAACACGACGTACCCGAGGGATTTTAAACATAGATTCCTGATCATATTTGGAGAAAAAAATTTAAACGAAATTTAGGTCTCCGGTGATATTTTTGATGTTTTTTTTATTTATTTTTTCTACAAAAACATTAAAAAATGGTAGGTGTTTGACAGTTGGAGGCGGGGTGAGGGGTTGGTCGGTTACTCGGCTGAGTGACCAATGACAACAAGCGAAAGATTTTTTTGTTTGAATTTGAAGAAAAAAAAATCATAAAAAAAATCACCGGGACCAAAATTTCATTTACATTTTTTACTCCAAATATGCTCAGGAATCACTGGTTAAAATCTCTCGGGTACGTCCTGTTACACTCTGTATAGTTGACTTTTTATGTTCTTACAAAAATCAGTCATATCGCACAAAAAAGAGTGCGAAAACTATACTTTACGTTCTTAGATTAAAACAACAGGATATCCAACCGAATATGACTGGTTCATAATATTGTACAAAAAAGTGTTTAAAAAAAAGGTTTTATGAAAGGTGTCTCACAAGAGCTTCGACTGTAGCCAGTGAGACTACGGCATCCCTAATGATTGGGGTATGTTCTGAGGCTGATTATAGTGGGAGGGGAAGGAGATTGAGAAGAGGTAGATGGGCAAGTATTATTCAATTTGGGAGGCGGGTATGGGTACTGCCACCGAGGGAATCATTTATTGTGCAGGTTCATGATGTGAGGTTTGTCCGGGTCTTGGTGACGGATGCGACTGCCCCCCAACTGCGGCCGTATAGGGAGAGACTGGTTGAGGAAGACCTTTTGATCTCTCTCTGAATAAGGACTCTCTCGGAATATCGCCTTGCACCGCAATGGGAGGGTTAGATTCATACGTCCGTTACTCCTGGACACACTAATCCCCCAGATTCCTACCCACCCCACATACCTTTTTACTTCCCAGAATTTACTCTCCTTTCTTTTCTAAAAAGACTTCTCCACACAGCATCCCCAAAGTTGACATGGGTCCTGAGGGGAATTATTTTCCTCAGGGCTTCCTTGCGGAGCTAATGTAAAAATTTATAGTTTTGAATTTTCATGTTTATTTTGTGTACATTTTATGTAGTACTTTTTCATTGTGTTACCCGTCCCAGTCCCAGTACAGATATCGCCTAATGAGGCGAGTAAATTACTTGCATTATTCTTATATTTTATCTCAATAAATAACCAGGGTTAAAATTTAAGACACGCTAAAATCTTAACTGTCGAAATTCGGCGAGTCTGTGTCAGCTCTTTGAGAGATTTTGAAAAAAATGTAGAGAAAATCATTTGGAAATGTTGGAAAAGCGACCTTCTGATTGAAAATTTCATTTTCCTTTCAATAAAATACAGTACATATATTTTTTACAATTATATTCTCTTACAGTATTTTACAACAAACGTGTTCTGCATATTTTTTGATCGTAGTAGGAGGAATTCTTGTATTTTCAAATTATTGGTAACTTGAGAATGTTTATCTTTCTTTTAAAAGAAAAATCACCGTTTGTCCTACCTAAACTTTATGTCACTATTTTATCATATTATTTCTAAATTTATTTATACTTCTTAATAAGTCTTGCAACTTTGTTTGCGTCTCGCCATAATACGTCGTATATTAGTCGTTTGGACAAAGGCGGCGCACGGCATTGGACTTTACCTCCTGTAGGTAACAGTTTCCGTAAATAGTGCTTCCTCAGCCAGGATACGGTCGAGCCGCCCCTGAGAAGTTTACACTGACTGCTATAAAAGTTTACAGGGCACAGGGCCAGTGCAAATTGAGAAAATCTTCGGAATGGGGCACTGAATTTCAGGAGATTCTAATAAGAGATTATATTCACTTGTTAAATCTGTCATTTATAATATCTATTACAATTTTTACTACGAAGTACACGATTTTTTAAACTCACTAAAATCTCGCGAACGACGAACTCTTTTGTCGTAAAACAGGGAATTATTTCGCAACTCTTTTCGGCTCGCAACTCAATCTGAGTTGTGAAGCTTTTACGTAATTTGACTGTAAAAAAGACAAAAAGACGCCATATTGTTTATTCCGTGTTTTTTTAACGACTGCACGCCTTGCACAGCCTTGAAAGAAGCCGTATTGTAAGAGGGAGGATACACACAAGCCGGCAAGTTGATCATCAACTAGTCGTAAAAACAAATTTTTCGAACTTTGTTTAAAAAAATTATTTTTTTTTGATTGCTTGCTCTGTTACTGTCATTTCTCTTCAACATAGATTAAAATGTTAACTACACGGTATGTAAAAGCTGGGCGTTAAAAATAAAAAGTATTTTTAAATTTTTGTCTTGAATTTCCTCAGTATCCTTGGTATGAATTCCTTGGTATCTTATGTTAATCTTGTTAATTAGAGTAAGGATTATTTGTTTTTCATTATGTTTGCGTTTTCTCTTCTTCAAAGGTAATTTTTTTTCAGGAATCCCACGTTCGCAATTTATCATAATTATTTTTCCTGGAAGATACTTCCATAATTAAGAAAATCAAGGATAAAAGGAATCCGCCTTTTAAATTGAGTTACAATAATTTCAACCTTGATGTTCCTTCCTACCTCAAATACTCTTCGAATCAGACTAATCAGTAGTAAGCTATGGTTCAGAGCAGTGGCGGCCGGTGGTCAAAAAATGTGCGGGTTCACCAGAGTCATTAAGTTAGACAATAAATTTAGGAAAGGTACATACCTACTTATAAAGAAGTTCTATTCTTCGTTCCGTTAAAACGGAAACATATACTTACAGTTTAAAATACAATTTCAACAATACATTTCAAAAAATACTGTAGGAACACTGAAATAACCAAAGGAAGTTTCTCACTTGTACTTTTGTTCCAATTACGGGTCTTGTTTTCCCAATTTTCATTCGAACGCAAATTCCCAAAGTTCATATTCGTAGTTATAGCTTTGGAAATATAAATATCAAACGAAAATAAACCAGAGAAATGCAACAACAAATAAAAGATTCCTATTGGTGGATGTAGTAGCCGGGACCATAAACAAACCAAAGTGGACTTATGATTATTACACAAAGATTCGGGGAACATTTTGCATCGGAGTTATGCCCGCCTGTTAACAACTAATCAGCTAATCACTCATTATTATTATTATATAGTGTGGAGGACGAATAAAGGACACTATTCTGCATCGTCTGGCCACCCGATTGGTCCTTCAGGCACCAATTGGATGCAGACCTTTCCTCAAGCAACTTGCCTCGCTTGCATCAAAAACTATCGATTCATTCTGCTTTAACTCTCGGTCAGGAGTCGCTGGTCTTTAATATTTGTTCGCCCTTCACATTACTTTATTATTGCTTATATTTAAATTGGAGATTTATGTGTCTGTAAATAGTGTTAATAAACTTGTAAGTATTGAATCGTCTTACTTATTCGCTTTGCCATCTACACACTTACACAATAAACACAATACCCCCAAAATAGTGACATGCCTTGACTTGAAGAGAAGACCGCGCGGAACATTCGTTGAAAATAGTAGCTCTGCTGTTAAATTGAAGACAAAATGTGGACAAAAACATTAGATATAAGCGTTCTCGTTTAACACACCACTGTACGAACCGCTCCTTTCGATGTGGGGGTAAAATTCAATTTCATGAAATTTGCAAAGAATCGTATATACCCACGCTTCCGACTGTTCACGGGATTTGCTCACAAAGTAGTAAGATTCTGGACCGCTATCGAAAACGAACTGCTATGAAGATGGGCGCAAGGGCCGTCTCTCGTCGCTCAGATAGCACGTATAGTAGGTACCTACCTACGTACTGTACGAGATCTTGAGAAACTATTATAATAATTTATAACCGAACCGCGTTTCGTATTATGATCTTCAATTTTTGTGGGTTGTGCGGCGCTCGGGAGCTCTTATGAACTAGCCGCCACTGGTTCAGAGTGCTGGTCCTCACGCAGAATGGTAATAGAATATTGGAAATTTTTAATGGATGATTCCTAAGTTTGGCCCTTGGCAACCTATTTCGTGAACAAGGATCATCTAAGAACTTTAGAAGTGCTTGAAGAGTCGTCAATGACAAGATTCATAAAACTGGTTCAGCTCTGCAGGACGTGTTGCGACGATAACCAATTACAGAAGAATTTTTTAAACAGTCCTAAGAACGAATGAATGTTTGGAAAACAAAAATTTCTGAACGATATTGAGGTCTACAACTCATCGCTGGGAATACGAAACTAAAGAGAGACCGATAGAAGTAGTGACTTTTCTAGATGCAGCCGATCTTTTCAAGAGTTGTAGACATTAACCAAATTTGATTGTTTTGTTGCCAATTATTATGATATTATGTAGATTCACGGACATATGAATATACATGGACCTGCCCTAAGTGATAAAAACGTATTATTTCCCCCTCCACATGGGGCCGGCTGGAGCTCCTCCCTGGAACCGGCTCGCTCCATGGGGAGGGGATAGAGCCTCGCTTGAATCTAAAATGTGTGACGTCATCATTCTTGCCGTGAACAGCTAGAAGGTAACATCCATACATTTAACGAAATACAACGCCAAAACGGTAGCGTATTCTATCCAATATATCTACATATCAATGTGCACATAGCGAATGTGGGCGGTTCTCCAGTGTGCTCGTCGCTGGTTACAGGGGTAAGTAAATTATGAAACATTTGTAATAGTGTTTTAACTAAACACGGCAACAAAATATTGCTATGTGTATTGGGGCGAGTCTTTTTGGGGCGAGCATTTGTCCTTAGCAAATATGTTATTATCGTGGCAAGCAATTCGCGCTCCCATGTAAAAAGGTCTATTCATTCAAAGCAGATTTTGCTTTTAAGAACTAAATGGTGATATTGTAATGCGAGATGCCTATTTACTGTCAGATTGATTGTATAACGAATCACAGTCATCTTTCCCCTCTTCCCCCTTCATAGTTTGGTTTTACCCCCTCGTCTGGTCTATTGAATTCTGATGTCTATGTGTAGATTCTATCCTTAGTGATCAATTATACCAATATTTTTATAATTTGTTTAAACGCTGCCTTTATCATGATAACCTGAAATTATCAGGGAATTTTGAAATATAGGCTTTAGTAACTGTCATAACAAGAGAGACCAAAAAATTATGTTGTTTCGGTTTTGGAATCCTTCCTGTGTTACCCAACCTTAATGTCACACGGCAAGATAAAGGAAATGAAGGAGAGGAGAAATATTATATGAGGGGTGGGTCGGAATCTGGGGGGCCAGTGTGTCCAGGAGTGCATGAAACCATCCCTCTCACTACGGTGTCAAGGCGATGGGACAAGATAGTCGGCTGGAGAGGTCCCGGCTGGGTCTCCCTCAACTGGCCTTACGATCCGGTCCACCACGCAGCTGGTGAACAAGCACACCGGTGCCAAGACCCGGACATACTTCACAGTCGTGTACTCGCAGTACAGATTTAAAAAATGCCTATTCATTTTGTCAGTCCTTGGAAATATATCCGAATACACTTCTGTCACTATTTTCTTAACGGTGCACCCTGACTTACTCATGTGTATGTGGGTCCCAGAATTGTAGCTAGCCATAAAAATATGCCGCAGTCACACGCGATGCATTCTATGGCCGTCTTGGTCAGTGTTTTATGGGGTCTGATGCCCTCACCCCGCACCGTGTGTTGCCTTCGATCAAATAATAAACGTTTTAGTGCCACTGAATGTCAGTCTGGCAAGGGATAGGCGTATTTCTTACCGTACTTTATGCCCCAGTAATTTTGTCCAATAAAGATACGGAGGTTTCAACGCACGTGTTTACACCTCACCCTCTGATAATTTATATGTTTTCACTGCGTTGAGAATACACAGAGGCAACGTAGTTTGTTTAACATTTATTTCAATGAAGCCTGCTTAGAGAATCTTGCAATGTTAGGCGTTTACGATTGAGAACGGGTCGATTATCCGGCTCGTTAAGATAAAAAAAAAAACGCCTTGTATACGCGCAACATACTCTAAATAGTCAAAATATTACATATATTGTACCTACACTTTTATTTTTATTTCATCATATTTTTATAATAAATACAGTAAAATTATTATGCTTAAATATGGCTTAAGGCATATAGTATATATACATGATACAGGCAGCTACCTAGTATGGTGACCTAATGTATCTTCTCAAGTAAATGTATTAATCATGTACTTATAAATAAATAAATTAAACACAAAATAAAAAAGTAGCACATATACGTACTAGATATTTGATAGTATACCTTTTGATTATAAAAATAATTTTTCAGTTTGGTTGGGTAATTTGGCCTCAAATCCAAAATTAAGATAGTTGGAAACGGGCCGCGCTTTGATATGATTTATTACATTAATTTGATGTATTTTACCTGATGCAAATAATCTGACGATAATGTCTACAAATCGTTTAACTTTCGTGTTTTTTTTTAATATTCGTTGTCGTTCAAAACACATCGATCATCGCAAAATTTTGCGGAGCTTTTGAGATTTTTTAATTGCTAATTTTCTGACTGGTCAAAGAAAAATAGAAGCCTGAATTGTTTCACTCGAGTGTCCCGAATTGAACCAAGTATACCAAGAGAGTTTGTTGATATTTTTTTCCAATCTTCTGCTAACTCCGTCTGCTCCGTATACCTCCTAGAATGAGAGGTCCTTGCTGCAAGCTTGTGTTATTTTAAAGCAACTTTTTGTTGGTTCATGTTATTATAATATATGCCCTGTCCAGGTGTCCAGTGAAGCCGTCGCTTGTCCCGTTTTACAATTTTAGTTTTTGAAGCACGTTCAAACGTTTTCTTGTACCACCGTACTTATATAGTCTTCCTCTTTTGAATTCTTTCTCCATTGCTCCGATGCTCTTGTGAGGGCTTTATAAATGCTAATATGGATTTTGATCTTCCTCTAGGAGGGTCTTGATTTTTTAAATGTCTTATCCAAAATGTTAAAATGCTCAAAAGTAAGTTGGCACAAAGCACACAATTTAGAGCAGTCGATATGATAATAAATTAGAGCTCAATTTAGGTCGGTTTTTTGTTATCAACGTAAACAATGTTATCAACATGTTACCATACTGCGTTAGAAACATCTCAAGTGGCAATTGATGTTAAAAATTAGCGTAATTTTTCAATTACAAAATATTTGTGTCACCTACTAGTGCTACTTACATGTATATACTATTTCGGTAATTTAAATAATCTATTAATTGATATTTAGCATCAAAATTATAAAACTATATGTATACAATGTTTGAAAATGTACCTATGTTGTCATTATGTACCTGCTGACAAACTACATAAGTAGTTTAGCGGGTTTAAATGTAAATAAATAAAAAAAAACCTTAACTAATGTGTTTGTCTGATATTTGTAAAACCTCTTGAACGTTGAATTCTGACATCGGTTTTGTTAACAGTTCAAGAGAGCCGATGAAACTAATATTTTTTGATAAATACGGTAGTATGTTTTCAAACAAAATGTTTGTTCAACAAAATATTTATTTATTATTTGTCTATACTTGTTTGTCTATTCTTATATTTGTTAATTTTCATAATTCGTTTTGCCGAAGAAAACGTTTGTTTTGAAGCATTTCGATTATATTGATTGAATAGTGGTGTATTCAAAGTTATTTATTTTCAGGAAAAAATTGCAATAGGTGGCACGATTAGTAAGATATCTATAATTCTTTAATCGATTTAAATTATTAGGGAAGTAGGTACTTCAAATAAATTCGCTAATTTAAATATTTTCTAAAAAAGAATTTTTATTTAAGAATCTTTGTTTTGCAAAATGTCATTCTCAAATTTTGACATTTTCCATCACACCACAATTATTGTTTTAATTGGATAGACAGGTATAGCATTTTTTAAGTACTGCCGTACTGGATTTTTTGGTAGAATATAAAAAGAAGAATAATAATTCGTACTTAATAACTATCTCTAAAAATGAATCACCGAAATGTAGGTATGTATGCGCATAAACCTGAACGACTGAACCAAATTGGATAATTATTTTTTTTGTTCGTTTTTTTTTGTATAAAACTACAGTTGAGTTATGGCATTATGAAATTTGTATAAGAAATTATAATAGGTGGCATGCGAGCAGTTAGAAAACTGAATGTATCGGGAATGAATGTGTGGAATGCGAGAGGTGAATGGGGGGAGTGGGGAGGGGGGGAAGGTGTGTTGGGAGGGTGTTGGTGGAGGGGGGGTAGGGGAGGGGGGGAGGGGGTGGGGAGGGGGTTAGGGGAGGGAGAGGGGGGAGGGAAGTAAGGGGAAAGATTGAGGAGGGTGTGGGGAGGTGTAGGGGGTGGGGGGAAGGAGGTTGATGGGGGGGAGTGGTGTGGGAAAAGGGAATGTGGAGGGGTAGGGGGTGAGGGGAGTGGTGGGTGGAGGGAGAGGGGAGGGAGTTGATGGGGGGAGTGGAAGAGGGGGGAGGGAAGGAAGGGAGGGGGGAGGGGTGGAGGAACGTGGGTGGATGTGGAGTGGGGAGGGTGCGGGGTGGGGGAGGGGTAGGTAGAGGAGGGGGAGGGAGAGGGGGTTGATGGATGAATGGTGTGGGGAAAGGGAAGGTGGAGGAGGGTGGAGTGGGGGAAGGGGTGGGTGGAGGGGGAGGGGGGTTGATGGGGGTAGTGGAGTGGGGAGAGGGAAGGTAGAGGAGGCTGAGTGGAAATCCCCTAATACCATGTGAGCGAAGCCGCGGGAAAAAGCTAGTATTGAATATTTTGTTAGTATTGTTTTAGATTTAGAATATTGTTTTTCGTGATATGAAAGATTATTGAGGTTTTGATCCCACGTAATATTTGCGAATGGGAATGGTCACATTTCCCATTTGGAATCAACAAAATTACTCGGCTCTCTGCTTGTTTGCGCAATCACTGCCTTGTGCCATCCCATTCAATCTCAACCCAACCCAACCCAATAGGCCACTTGCATGGACTTCATAATGGAAAAAATCGTGTGGATAGATTTTTTTACTAAGATTACGAAAATGTTAGTAAAATTCTTTAGAAATGTACCGTTTTTTTTATTTTTAAATAAATAAATCCATTATTTGGGCTCGTGACGTCACTACATGAAAATGTCCCGTCTCCGAAAATGTTCCTATTCATTTTATAAAATTCCACACTGATTTTTTTTTTTTTTATATGGCATCACTTTGATTTCAGACGAATTTTTGAATTTGACATTTAACGTTCACTAGATTTATTGTTTGTTCTCGGCGAACGAATCATTTGGTTTTATTTTTTGACAGATGTAATTAAGAGAACCCCGTACATTTTACGTTGTCCTTACGTGTTTTAGAGGTATAATGATAATGGTGGGGATTTTAACAAAATCAAATTTAAATAAAAATAATTTTATAATAGTATAAATTTAGGCGTATTAGATTTGTCAAAGAATTTATATATAAAAATGCAAAAATCGGTCATTTTAAATACATGTAGGATTACAAAAGATTTTTTAAATATTTATATTGAGGGATCAGTAGGATTTATAGGTTCAATTAGGAATTCCACAGAGCCGAACCCTCTGATATGAAAATATCTGGAGTCGGTGAATTATTTTCCCATCTGGTCTCTGGTAGGTTGACATGTTGTTCTTGTATTGTTTTGTAATTATAATACATATAGTGCAATTGCATAACGTGGATTGACCAGATGATCATTTGGGAAGTGTGTGAAAGGGTTTAGTTTTTCCTGTGGGGAAAATTAAACCCGTACATTTAAATCTGGTGCGTAAAATAATATTCTTATTATTATTATTATTTACAAGTACGAGTATATTACATTTGATTTAGTAATATAGACGTTGAACATTATAATGCTTTATGATCAATAAAATGGATCAAAGAAAAAAATATTTTTGGTATGCCTCGTTAATTTAATATTTTTGGTATGCTTCGTTATTCACCTGTGTCATTCGTGTGAAAAACGTTCTATTTTTTTAAAATAATTTTCGGCTATATAATTATCATTTTTTCGCACCTATAAAATTATGTCTCGTCTTTCCGGTTTATAGAAAATGGTCTGATTTTTCGGATTGAAATTTTCAAAAAATCACTAGGGTTTCAAAAATACGATTAAAAAAAAAAAATACGGAATGTCTTAGAATATTTGCCTAAACCGGAAAAAAATTTAAAAAAATGTGATGCAAGTGGCCTATTGCTGTCTGTTATTTGCTTTTTTGACAGCCAACTTTGCAAATATAGCCAAGTTTTGATCAGGGCGAAATGTCGTCGAAGTTTTAAAATTCTGCCTTACCCGTTAAATTAAACTCCATGATTTAAAGAAACAAGTTCCCAACGATAGACATGATTAAAAAAAATCACATTTGTTTTTACCTACACACCAAACGCATAACTTCTAGTGGCTCCGCTGCGCCGCTTTGATAGTCGTGCAATTTGGTCGTAGTTCGGTGACAGTCGGCACGCTTTCATGCCCATCCATCCCTTTTATTTGGTACAGATAAAGTATGGTTTGATAAATGACAAAATCCGTGCTTTCATGCAACTTTGGTCTTTCATTCATCTTGACGTATAAATGAAAGTCCGCCCAAAAAAATGGAACAGCCTAGCCCTAGGGGGTTAACCCTTGTTATTTTCTTTACTTTTTACGTTTCTGTACTAAAAATCTATCTTATCTCATCAAATATAAATACTATCGACTTGGGAGTGATTTCATTCGACTCAGCACGAATGAAAACATAGTGAACGGTTCCTCACTCGACTTAGTTTGTAAATATATCACTTTTGTTTCATGAATGAACCTATTTTTAAACGACTTCAAAAAAGGAGGAACCTATGTTTGTTACCTCAGAACTTTCGACTGCGTGAACCGATATTGATGATTCTTTTTTTATTTGAAGTGTTATCCTATTTCAATTTGATCCAGTTCTGAAAATGGCATCCATGAGAAAACCATATAAGTCTTAAATTTGCATTAAGTATGTGCGCGACAAATGGACGAATACTCAATATCACGCCAACCGATTTCGATGATTCTCTTTTTATTGGAAAGATAGATTGATGAGAGTTTGGTTAGGTTCTGATTATGGGATCCATGACAAAGTAACGGAACTCTTCAATTCTTAGGAGCAAATTAACGATACTCGGCCGAATCTTTTATAGGCTATCCGGATCTTTGAGTCCCCTACCGTAACGTCGTAATGGTCAAGTAATGTCTGTCCCATATGAGGAACACATTTAGTAGGTCTACCCATATACAGACAAATTAGGTAGTGTACTTCAGATTCACTAAAAATCAAAAAATAATCAAAAAATTTAACAAAAAAAACCGAATAAAAAAAAAAACTATTCCAAAACAAAATAATATGAACTAAAAAGTAAAAACATAATTGTGTATTCTTCTACAACTTAATAATCAACTTACTTTTTCTACTCATCAATATGTCGGTACGATTGTTATTTTTGGAGTCGGTGTCAGCCAAGGTAACTACATACATAGTTATAGGTACACCGACTTGACAAAAAGTAAGAGTATTATTAAGTTGTAAAAGAATACGCAATTATTTTTTTTACTGGAAACTGTTTATTATGATGCTCGCCGTATATTTATTTTATTTATTAATATATCAATGATGAATTGAGTTCTGAGAAATTAGTTGTAAAATAGAAGCGCTGTTTTTATTAGTAAATAAGTTAGTATTATTAGATCTGTATTTATTTAAATTTTTCCTTATAAGAGGATAAAGTTGCTACTATTATTAATACTTTTGATACTGATAATAAATTCGTGGTGTAATTCCATTATAATGATTAATTAAATCTCTTATCCACTTTTATTTTTATTTTTAACCGTCACCATTTCAGTCAATCTACACCGTGATAGGCTGAAACTAGCTGTTCAAAAATATGTTTTAATATTTTTATGAATACCGCACGAGAGTTCCAACCACCTGGAGCTAGTGAAACTATAGCATCCTCAATTGGTGTATGTTGTAAGGCTGAAGGTAGTGAAGAGAGAAAGGAGATGGAGATGGTGAAGGTAGAGGAAGTACCTGACTGTTCGATCTAGTCCCCAACACAGTTAACATTTATAACGTTTTAATTCTCAATGGTGTCTTTCACCTTTGTCAAGAGCATCTTCCAATTGGGAACGTGCCGCGAAAATATTTAGTATAGTATTTACAATTTTTTGTAATGAATTAATTAAATTATGTAACATAATAAATTAATTAAATAAAAAATTTATGCGTACGCCGGGATTCGAACCCACGTCCTCCGAATTCGTAGTAGAGAGGCTTACCTCTCGACCACGGAGGCTACAGAAAGTATTGTACTGTACAAAAATTGCAACCACAACCTCTCTACTGCGCAGTCGAATGCGCAAGTAGACCATTACTGTAAAGATAATAATAATGTTATTGGTATAAAAATAAAACGATGTTCATTATGCCCCATCCAGACTCACGGCGAGAAAGCCCGAGAACATCCGAGAAGCGTGAATGTGAGGAGTTTCCCGCCGCGGCCATCTCGTTTTCGGGCTCGCCTGTTCTCCGATCGTTGTCGGTATTTTTGGCCGCTTCAAAGGATTTCTCGGGCGAGAAGAGAGAAGACTACTATATTCACGTTTTGTCTCAGTGCGTTTAGTGAGCGGCGGAGACGTAGACGTGCGTATTGTATTTTTTTGATTCGTTTTAAAAATGTGGAATAATGAACTAGAGAATACTTTCAATCTGCGCCTATTTTATGTGATGCTAAACATCGGAAACACAAAGATACAAGTTTAAATCACGATGCGTGGAACAGACTTTACAAACAATTAATTCATTTAAAAGAATATATATAGTATGTTTGCGGCACGTTCCGTATTGGAAGATCAACATTCAGAATTGAAACGTTGCTTGAAATGGGTTTAGCCGTATTTGGTAACTAGATCTGAATAGCCAGATACATCCCCACCTTCCTCTTCCCCATTTCCTCCCCATCCCCCACACCCCACTACCATTAGCCTCACAACATACCCCAATTGGGGATGCCATAGTCTCACTGGCTCCAGACAGGAGCAGTTGCGACTCTTGTGCGGTGTTCGTATTATAAAAAAAGACTTGGAGAATTAATGGAGATAGCAGTACCCGAACTCAAAAAGAAGAAAGATTCACTTTTTGTGAGTTACAGAAAATACAGGATAATGGGCACCATCGTCTGGCTTTTCTATTTTTTTAAACTTTATTTTTAGATACAACGTTCACAAAATTATAATATGCCATGGCACACGAAGTCAAACCTGCTGCAATTTGAATATCGTCTGTAATGTCGTCCATACAAGATAGGAAATAGATTACGAGTGAGAAAAATGTGAGTGTGGATAATTGCTTGTTCTCGCCGTGAGTCTGGATGGGGCATTACACGTTTCGCTTCTGTTTTCTTGTTTTATATTTTATATATGCGTGTGGATGTACAAAACAATCTTTTAATTGGGTTAATTTCGCGTGAACCCGCCAGCATTTTATCTCATTCTAATATGTATGTACCTACCGTTTTATCAATAATTATTAAAATATTCCTATATTATATAAGAAGTATTATTTTTATAAAATTGTCGGATACATTGCTTTGGTTCCTTATCTAAAACTAGGTACATAAAACATAAGTGTCGGTTTTATATGGTTCACTTGCAAATTTATCAGTCCGATAACTGAATTAAAAGTGATAATAAAATCAATCAAGAACACCAGTATGAAATGGATATCTGCGTTTTACCGTAATAAGGCTCGGTTGACACACTACATTAACATTTGAATAATTGGGTATTGCGTTAAATGCGGGTATTTAAAATTGTAAAATGAGTAATTTTGGTACCCACATACATAGAGAGATGCGAGAAAGAACTTTGAGAGAATGGCAGGAACGTTGGGATAGGTCAAATACGGGAAGGTGGACTTTCTCCTTCTTCCCGTCAGTTAAACTCAGAATGGAAGGGGCGTACATCACTAAGGATCATCATATGACCCAACTTCTGTCCGGTCATGGGGAGTTCAGAGGGAGACTTCATAGTCTCTCTCTATCACCCCATCCTAACTGCGCTTGCGGTAATACTGATCAAACAGCTGAGCACATTCTGTGGCACTGCGAGATTTTGACGGATGCCCGAGAGGAAATGCTCGATGGCTTGCAAGTTACTACGAGACCAGCTTGGAACGCGGATCTCGTTTCGAATAAGGTGAACTTTGAGTGTTTGAGGAAATTTACGAAAGTCTGGGTAGAGAGATGGCCTGATCTTAGAGTCGCTGACTAGCTGTAAAATCATGCAGGTACCAGGTGTATCTGCTCTTGAATCCACGGACATTCTCTTTACTTTATTACATCTACTGCTAGAATTTTATGTCTTATGCTTTATATCTGTTTATATATATATTTTTTTTGTTATAATATCATCTCTATCTTAGGTACCTTTTTCTTATTCTATTGTATACATTTTGTTCCTTTTTCTTTTATTTTTCTGTGACTTACCTCTTTTTTTGCTTATTTTATTTCTTTTCACATGGTTTATTTTAGATTTCACTAAGCTGAGCTACACGATGTTCCATCGAGATACCTGTTTATTGTTTTCATTATTTTTCATCAATTTTTTGTGATCTTCTTTTTTTTCCAGCTTCATATTCCAAGGAACACTATTGATTCAACTAACATACTCGACTTTGTTTTTTTTTTTTAAATTTTGTTTTTGTTTCTTTGTTCTCTTTTTGTTTTTAGTCTCACAATGCTACTTTGCTTCGTTCAGAAGGCTGAACTGAACTGCATCTATTTATTTTGTTATGTTTCTTTTTCCCCTTCTGGGGGTGCGTTAGACCTCGTCCTTGCATCAACAGGAGTCGGTCGACGATGGCACGGTGTCCTCTAAAATTAATTGCGCCACCCCCAGCAACATGTGCAGGCTTTAGGTTTGGGGGGGACGACCTCGGCTCTCCTTCGCCTTGCCTCCGGCTACTCGACGCTGAATTCCTTAGGGTCGTCGGGTATTTCCCCCCAATCTCCCATTTACTTTTCTTTGAGGCATCACCGAGGAACCGGCTAAGGGGCGCGGAAGCTGAGTGTGGTTCACGACTAGACCGAATGTCATGCGCATTCTTGCTGGGACTGCCAATCGATTGAAGAGGACTCCCAACCGTTTGCCATTCCCTTATTACTTATCTACTGTGTCTTCTTCCCAAACAGGTGCTTGTAGGATACGCTGGATACAATCACCCAGCGCTTGCCACCTCGTGAACTTTCACCAACCTGTCTCATTGTCTTGCCTATATTTTATCATACTAACACCTATTGTATCTGTATTTCCCGCTAAGCACTTGCATACTGCTTACTAACAACGTATGCAGGGACATTGGAGGTCTAGTTTCGTTATCAAATGTAGAGTCGTTTTCACCAAAAAAATTAGAGTCCTTGCAAGAGCCTTGAAGGGGTAACCATCTGTTACCTATACCAGGGCGGGTAAGTGGTGGGTCCTCCAATACCCACATACAAATCCATAGGTAAAATATCTTCTTCCTTTAAAATTGAAACTGTAATAAACCATATTATTGTTATGCGTAATTTATGAGCGTGTATTATTTGCTATGTTGATTTAAGTCTTCGATCTCAAATTCTTTCTCACTCCTGCATCGCTGCGTTTCTAACTAATTAGGGGCGAGGGGTGTTATCAGTTAGATTTTTCTCCCCGCCCCTCAGGCTTACAGGTGCGATCCCTGGAAGGGATTAAACAGCTTGCATGACCGATATTAGGTCATTTGTCAACTCTAGAAAGTAAGTAGCTCTCCGGTTCTTACCGCGCATCTTCAGGTAAAACTCTGGCAGAAATTAAATGATTTCAGCTAACCTAGATTGAATATACTCGTTGAAACCCCATTTGGAAAAGGTTAAACGAACGTTGGGGGAACAACCGTGTCATTCTTGCAAACAGATTGTTCCAAAAATAAAGACTTATTGTGTTTACCCTTAAAATTGTGCATTTTATTTAATTATCCCTTTGCAAAACAATATTCACGTATTAAGAAAAGCAATATTTGCAAAAATATTATTTCTAATTGGGGGACTGCTTTTCTCTAATCATTAAGTTATCACGGCCGTGATCTTTCATTGCGCATAGGTTTGAAGGTTTTTAACTCTTGCAAGAGTACATAGTATTATCATTAAATCGGTCGGTAGCTGAGCTGGCATCGCGTTTGGGTCTCATCCAGACGTACCGTGTTCGATTCCTTGGCTCGTTGATGGTGGTAGGAGTTTTTAAAATATTGTCAGGTTATTCGTAACACGGGAATATTTGTCTTTCGTAAAAAAATAAATCCAAGCTAGCTGATTTCTAAGAATTTTATTCCCGCTTTGTCGATTCGTCTGATGATATTCTATTTTTACTTTTTAAATAAGAATATTTTTAAAAAAATCTGCGTTTACTTGATGTTAAAGTGTGTTGTCGAAATTCAGGAAGTTGGAGAACGATTGTCATGTTTGTTGAAGCTAGAATTTAAAATGGAAATTTTCATTTTATTTACCGTTAGGGAAACGCTTTCGAGGACATTTATTATTCACGTCGCCCTGAATAATAAACTTTTGGTGTGTATTTTTAAGATTTCTCGAATGATTTTTACCGTGCGAAGAAAATTTTTGAAAAAAAAAACGAAGAAAACACTGGCGCCAAGAAAATCTCCCCTACTTTTGCAAAGAGAATCTTCCTTAATAAAGAAGATAAGAGGTGCCTTAATTGAGTAATCCGGCTTTTTGGTTAATTGCTCCGAGTCTCTCTGATAAAGAGTTTTCAGATTTATTTCCAGCATTTAGAACTTTGCAAAATTAAGAGAAAAAGAAAATCCTTACATTTGAAGAAAATTGTTTTGGCTGGAATTAATTTAATGTTGCGGGTAGGCCGTAACGCCCTGGGCTAAAACATGTAAAAATGTTTCTTTTCTGACAGCTTACACTTTGTAGTAAAGTTGTCTGTTTTTCCAGAATATATAAATGGAAAGGTTAGGTTAGGTCCGTAACTTAAAAATTGAGTTTTTTTCTAAGTTTTTTGTTTTCCTGACCTTTGCCAAATTTAATCAAACGGAATTTGCTCAAATCTCTGTAACTCAGTGATATGGAAATCTCACGTATTTTCTTTAAATTGGAAAGGTTCAGTGGTATGTTTGTTTGTGTAACTGAAATCTGAAAATATAATCAGATTGCAAATGTTTGACTCTTCTTAATATTCTAGATCTAATAAAATAAACAAACGGTGGAAGTTTTCGTTATTTGTTTTTGGGGTGTTATACCAGCCAGCAGACGAAAATCCACATTTCGTCGAAAGTTGTTCTTACGATCGTGCAGGGCGGTTACAATGAGAAAGATTAATTATTCTCCGTACCAGATTTTTTAAATTATATCGAATTTATTTCAATCCAAATTAGCTTTAATTTATACCTTCATCCAAACCATCCATACCGTGATGATAAAACTATTAAAATAATGTACTTTTTGTAATTATTTTTTGATTGTAAGTATTTATCATTCTTAAATAATGTCTAAATTTAATAAGAATGTTAAAAAAATCTGAAATATGTTAGTTCGTAAGTGCGCAAATAAATACACAAATGGACCAATTTTCGTCAAGAAACACATGTATATATTTTTAATGATTTTATTGAAACTAAAATTAAAATTCTAAAACATGCGTTTGCTAGATTATGTATTGATTTATTTTACTGCATGATTATATTTTTTGAAATGGGTGTGGTATAATACAAAATCTTTTTTGAAAATTTAACAAATCTGCCAACGACCTATGGAATAACCTTATTTTATAAAAAAATTAAAAAAAATCTCAAAATTTATTACATGCGAATGCTAGATAAAAGAACAATCTTTCGAAATCCATTTATAATTTTTTGTGGAAAAGAGTCAATACGTCTAAAATCTGATTTGAAAATGACATATTTCTGGTTTTCTCTGGTAATGCCCTCTTAAACCCCCAAAACAAATAACGAAAATACTTTTGGCCGTGAAAATCTTAAAACGTATCAAATGGTGGAAGGTTCGTTTTGTTATTATTACGTTATGGACTTGTGTTTCACAGAACTTGAATATTAACTTTGATGAATTGTGTCAAGTTCTGTGAAATGACTGGCCCTAAGTGAACTAATAACTTGTGAGATACAATTTCTTAATTATAATAAATTTCTTACCCCGGAGGATATCGTTATTTTAGCTTTGCGTATTTTAGCTTGCAAACTAGCTTAGTTTTTTTTAGGATTCAATATTATTTTAAAACGTAATAATCGAATCTAAATATAGATAAGAATCTCGATTACGATGTTTTGGTAATATGTATCGAGGATCCAATTTATTTTACCAAGTTTATTTCTCGAAAATAATAAAATATCCTTTTCCACTGATATTTTGATAATTTTCTCGGAAAATTTTTCGATTTGGAAATCTTGAAAATCACTTTATTCGATAAATATTTTCGAAATACCCCTGAGCTTTGACGATTCAACATAACATAACATTTATTAACCCGCTGTCATGATATAAAATTCGAAGAAAATGGTAGCAGGATTTTTTTATGTTTTTTATTTTATTTATGTATAAAGTATGTTTACATCATGTTTTTCGATGCCTGTCTCACTAGGATATACCTGTGTAGAGGCAGGCGTAGAGGTGCATAAATGAATATCATGGTTATAAGAATATTTTAGGTTAAATACATATTCACTTGAAAGATGATTGAAAGTGTGGGTAAATCCCATAAAGAGAGTTATCTTAAAATTTTAGGACGAGATGAAGTACAGTAGTAACTCCTGTCATATCTATTTTTGAAGTTAGATTATACATTTAATTTGTTTTATATGGGTAAGGACGTAGTAAATTGATATTTCTGTCTATTTGTAATTTATTTTACAGATGTTTGCAGTGGTGTGACGTCCAATACTTATATTCTTTGTATCTTGTTTGAATTTGGTCATTGATTCAGTTTCTCTAATTGTATCTGGTAGTGTATTGTGTAGTTTGCAAGGTATGTATTTAAAGTGTCTTTGTCCAAAGGTGGTTTTAGAAAAAGGAGTTTGGAGAAGTTCTTTGTTTTTGGCTGGGCTGGTATTGAGTATCGTTTGTGTTGGTTTGCATAGGGTTTTATTGTTTTCGTGTAAATTAACTAAGATGAATCTTGCGTAGAGCTGTTTAATGTCCATAACGTTGAAAGTATTGAAAATCGTATCAGTGTTGGTAGTAAGAGAAAGTTTAAGAATGATTTTTATGATTAGTTTTTGTGCTAAAAATACATTTATTTTTATTTTTATGATTAAAAACAGAATAATGACAAAACTGATAAATCATAAAAATAGATTGGGTCACGTTAGGTTTGGCTTATTTGTTATTTTACTTCAATGTTGTCACGGAACCATACAATATTACAGGACATTAAATCGTTCTCTTGGTCGCTGCTATCAATGATTTTTATTTCGTCACTTGCTGTTTCAATTTACGATGTCCGTAGATGGCGTGTTGTTCTCATTATCTCATGACATGTCGGCTTAGTGCTGGCGATGTCCGGTCGTGGCGCTGAGGTTATTATTTGCTGTATTGATAGTTCATTACAGCGTGTTTTATCGTTTCCGCTCCTTTTTGATTAGTTGTTACCAACTTTAAAAAAAATACTAAAACATTCATGGTACGTGGTGGCTATTCGCAGCGTGCTAATTATTGATAATGTTTTTATTTATTTATGAAATAATGAGGCGCTGTGAATACTAATGCTGTTATTAATTTAAACATTATGAAAAAAAATCTTATTTTTTTATTTACTTTTTTACACTGGACAAGAGTCTCACCTGTCGGAATTGGAACTATGTCATCCTTAATTGAGTTGTGAATGATTAATGTTTGGAGCAGGTGGATGATTTTGTGAATCTGGATAGTAAGTTTACGAGAGATGGGAAGGCTGAGAGGCGTAGGGATATTGAAAGAAGGGTAAATGCGGGTAACTCCAATAATGGAGGACTGAATGTCGTTGGCGCTAATAGAAAAACTGTCAAAAGAAGCGAAGCTAGCAGTTCCACAATGGAGTCCTGGTACCTACCCTGATGTATGGTAGTGAGTTATGGAACTGACAGACGAAGGATGAAAGTAAACTGAATGCTGTTGAAATGAGATCCCTGAGGCGTATGTGCGGTAAAACTATGTATGATTGTGTGAGAAATGTGAATATCCGCAAAGAATGTAAGGCCCGTGTAAGTAATGTAATAATGATATAAATATGAATAAATATGACATAAACACCATTGCAATACTCACTAATATATAAAACCTTTTAATTTCACTATCGGTTTATATGTATCTATCCTATTTATATAGTTTTATTCTATTGTTTTATTTTAGTGTTTTTGTACTCTATTTTGTTTTGCTCTATTTTCTTTCTTTCAATTCTCATATGTTATTGTTGAGTCTCTTTTTTCTTTAGTTTTTATTTTATATGTATCTTAAGTAAAATAAAAAAATCATATCAAACTGTAAAATGAGGTCCTCAGCACGGGTAAAGCACCCAGTGAGGCCCACATTAGTCAAATATATAACACACATGTATAAATCAGGTGAATCAAATAAAAAAAAATAAAAAAAAATAAAAAATAAAAAAAAAAAATAAAAAAATGAGTAAATTTAACAGAGGGACCCTCAGATGGCATGTAGAGCGAATGAACGAAGAAAGTAGTGTGAAAAGAATATATGACGCAAATGTGAATGGTAGAAGAAGTCGGAGACGCCCGAGGAAGACATGGCAAGATCAAGTGAATCAGATACTTGAGTCGGGCCATGTCAAAAGTCAGAATAATAGAAGAGTATGTATGAGACGATGTATGAATGTGATTGAGGCAAAGACCGAGTTGTTACCCCTACAGGGAAACGGCATGATCGTTAGTTAGTTAGTTCTTTCATCACTTTTAAATATTCCCATTAATAGTGGAACGGTATTGATTTCAAGCTTTTTTAATCTTTAAGAGTTATTTCCATCTTACGTTCAACTTTTACTCACAGGGTATAATTACTAGTCGTCCAATTTGGCCATGGTAAAACTTAATAACTACATCTGGGTATTTTTTGAAAATGATTTCCACGTTGATTTGTTATCATCGTTAATACCACACCCGAGTAGGTACTTAAAAATATATTATTAATATCATTAAAAAATTACTAATCGACTAGATTTACTAACAAGAGATTTCGTGATTTTATCTTGAAATTGCCTAATTTTAGTGAATGTACAAATTTTTTTTTTAATGTGAATACCTCACAAGAATCTCAGCTGCTCCCGTCTTGAGCCAGTGAGACTATGGCATCCCCAATTGGGGTATGTTGTAAGGCTAAAGGTAGTTGGGAGGAGAAGGAGATGGGGAAGAGGAAGGTGGGGAAGTACCTGGCTATTCGGATCTGATCACCAAACAGGGTTAAAGCCGTTTCAAGCAACGTTTAAATTCTGAATGGTGGTCTTACACCAGGGTGATACTGAGAGTATCTTCCACTCTCCGAGCCGCTAATATACTATATATTATTTTTAATTAATTAATTGTGAAATAAAACAAATTATTCAAATTAAATTTATTTGTCCACGCCGGGATTCGATCCCGCGACCTTCGGATTGCGAGTCACCTTGACACGCCGGTCACCAAAATACTGATGGGTCAGAAGATATCGTGCTCTTACAAAACTTTTCCAAACAAACAACCGTCCTTGAAAACTGCCTGAAAATGCATTTGGCAAGAATTATATCCTCCAACGGGAATCAATTATTAACTAGAATCGCATTTTGAGTGATTTTAATGATGCTTCCTTTTAGTTCACGTCGCGCTTTGCTGTCTTTTCTTAGTTTCCCCTTCTCGGTGATCTGTATACCGGCATCACTGTCAAGTTGTCAATCATGGTGGCGCTTTACTGCTCAAGCAGAGAACAAATCTCCTTGCAAAACACGCACACCTAATCAAAAGGATTACCCGATTTGCTTAATTGGTTTTGTGCGGGAAGCGGTTGAAGTGCACACCGCGATATCGATTTGCGATACGGGGGCTCCGGCACTTGATAACTGGTTGATTACGGAAATCGAGGGAAAATAATACGCGTACGATTGGACTTACCAAGTAATCTAATCGTCTATATAGCTTAGTTACTATTTGCTGTCGGTACTCGACGGTCTCGACGCGTTCTCGGTGGGAGCGTTGGTCGAGTATTGTCTCTTATAGTTTTTAACACTGTTTTCCTCGTCGTTTTTATTTTATTATTTGTCACACGTTTCGCCAGTGCATCGGGTTTGTGTGGAAATATTGTGATCTCTTTGCTAGTCGCAGGCGTGTACGTGTTTTGTGTATTTTAGTATTTTCCTCGATAAAAGAAAATGTGTTTAAAATGCTGAAAAAGTTTATTTAATAAGTAGTGTGTTTGAAAATTTATGAAGTGTTATAATGGCGTTATTAAAAAGTTGTACCGCTTGGTTTAAAAAATATATTATCCAAGGAAAGCCAGAATTTTTCTGAATTACGTTATCTGATACATTTAGGCCTTGTGAGTTATTGGGTGACCGGACAGCTCAGAATTAACCCGACTCAACACCTTCTTTAAATAGACATTAAAACAGATGAAAAAAAAAAAATTGTTAAATAAGTTTTTTTGTTATTTGTTTTTGGGGTATTATGCCGTGTTGCGCTACCTCCTTCTTTAGCCAACGTTTCGAACGGCGTTGCAGTGTCCATCATTAGGGCAGATGTGTAATAGTTAGGGGTGATGTTTGTACTTATCTACTTAGGAGCGATACCGTGTCGCCAGCTCCACTCCTCTACGAGCTGGCGCTACAATATACTTCAACATATTTTTTGCGTTTAGCCTTGATGTAGCCGTCAATTACCGGATACCAAGAACTATTGAGCTTAGCTCCGGCGTCTATTAATATTTATAGGATTTTTGTGAATTTCAATTGCCTCCGTAATCAGGCGTGTTCTATGAGTTTTAGTTACGTTAGGTGAGGTTATGGGCTATTTTTCATATCTGTTAACTACTGGAGCGCTCTTTGCCACAATACGGCACTATTTAAAATACCTCGGATTGCTTTACTGCCAATTTTGGCAAATTTTCCCTTATTTGTAAGTAATTAAGTAGAACTTTACGATTTTATAATATTTTTTTTATAAATCCTACGAATATGTGATAATCGACATAAGATGGGTGGATTTATTGGCTATATAGAACTATAATCAGTTTGTATGTCTCCATATTAAAATTCGGAGGTATGATTTTTTTTAATGTGATGGAAAAAAAACACCAAAAATCTCGAGCAATCGGAGTAAAAACTTATAAATCTCTCCAGTGGTTAATGACTTTTCAAAGAGGTGTCGAGCTGAGTTGATTCTGAGTTGTCATGGAACCGCGTTGTTGGTTTATCTTTGCTTTGGTGTTAAATAAAAGTTTTCTTTTACTTAACATGTGGAATAATAAATACACCTACAAGTTTTACTTGACTTTTTCGGTTTTTCGTCGGCAGCTCCGATTCACTTACCTTGTCTTAAGTATTATATTACTCACGGCTATAAAATTTCACCTTGCATCGAAACGTGACGGTGTTTTATCAATGTTCATGATTAACATTTAAATAATATTTAATTAAATGAAGACAAAATAAGCGAAACTCAATCGAAAATCTGAAAACAGAAAAATCAGAAAAAGATATTGACACATCTGGGACTCGAACTCAGGACCTCTCGCTTACCGGGCGAACGCGCTAACCACTGCGCCACCGTGTCGATATCCAATTCGGTCACTTTTAACTGTATCATACTTCGACTAAGAACCACCCACACTATCTTCATTTTTCTTAACGCATATACAATTGGCTGCTATCTTTATGTATGATTGCAAGATTCAAACCCGAACTAAATGCTCTCTAGATAGTGTCTGGATAAATCTTTATCCATTTTATTTAATATGCGACATCAATTGACTTTTCTGCAAGTCTAGGATGAATATTTTTATTTTTATTTTAACTTTATGAGTAAAACCTCAAATTGTAATATTTAATTAAATGAAGACAAAATAAGCGAAACTCAATCGAAAATCTGAAAACAGAAAAATCAGAAAAAGATATTGACACATCTGGGACTCGAACCCAGGACCTCTCGCTTACCGGGCGAACGCGCTAACCACTGCGCCACCGTGTCGATATCCAATTCGGTCACTTTTAACTGTATCATACTTCGACTAAGAACCACCCACACTATCTTCATTTTTCTTAACGCATATACAATTGGCTGCTATCTTTATGTATGATTGCAAGATTCAAACCCGAACTAAATGCTCTCTAGATAGTGTCTGGATAAATCTTTATCCATTTTATTTAATATGCGACATCAATTGACTTTTCTGCAAGTCTAGGATGAATATTTTTATTTTTATTTTAACTTTATGAGTAAAACCTCAAATTGTAATATTTAATTAAATGAAGACAAAATAAGCGAAACTCAATCGAAAATCTGAAAACAGAAAAATCAGAAAAAGATATTGACACATCTGGGACTCGAACCCAGGACCTCTCGCTTACCGGGCGAACGCGCTAACCACTGCGCCACCGTGTCGATATCCAATTCGGTCACTTTTAACTGTATCATACTTCGACTAAGAACCACCCACACTATCTTCATTTTTCTTAACGCATATACAATTGGCTGCTATCTTTATGTATGATTGCAAGATTCAAACCCGAACTAAATGCTCTCTAGATAGTGTCTGGATAAATCTTTATCCATTTTATTTAATATGCGACATCAATTGACTTTTCTGCAAGTCTAGGATGAATATTTTTATTTTTATTTTAACTTTATGAGTAAAACCTCAAATTGTAATATTTAATTAAATGAAGACAAAATAAGCGAAACTCAATCGAAAATCTGAAAACAGAAAAATCAGAAAAAGATATTGACACATCTGGGACTCGAACCCAGGACCTCTCGCTTACCGGGCGAACGCGCTAACCACTGCGCCACCGTGTCGATATCCAATTCGGTCACTTTTAACTGTATCATACTTCGACTAAGAACCACCCACACTATCTTCATTTTTCTTAACGCATATACAATTGGCTGCTATCTTTATGTATGATTGCAAGATTCAAACCCGAACTAAATGCTCTCTAGATAGTGTCTGGATAAATCTTTATCCATTTTATTTAATATTGCGACATCAATTGACTTTTCTGCAAGTCTAGGATGAATATTTTTATTTTTATTTTAACTTTATGAGTAAAACCTCAAATTGTAATATTTAATTAAATGAAGACAAAATAAGCGAAACTCAATCGAAAATCTGAAAACAGAAAAGAAGTATGATACAGTTAAAAGTGACCGAATTGGATATCGACACGGTGGCGCAGTGGTTAGCGCGTTCGCCCGGTAAGCGAGAGGTCCTGGGTTCGAGTCCCAGATGTGTCAATATCTTTTTCTGATTTTTCTGTTTTCAGATTTTCGATTGAGTTTCGCTTATTTTGTCTTCATTTAATTAAATATTACAATTTGAGGTTTTACTCATAAAGTTAAAATAAAAATAAAAATATTCATCCTAGACTTGCAGAAAAGTCAATTGATGTCGCATATTAAATAAAATGGATAAAGATTTATCCAGACACTATCTAGAGAGCATTTAGTTCGGGTTTGAATCTTGCAATCATACATAAAGATAGCAGCCAATTGTATATGCGTTAAGAAAAATGAAGATAGTGTGGGTGGTTCTTAGTCGAAGTATGATACAGTTAAAAGTGACCGAATTGGATATCGACACGGTGGCGCAGTGGTTAGCGCGTTCGCCCGGTAAGCGAGAGGTCCTGGGTTCGAGTCCCAGATGTGTCAATATCTTTTTCTGATTTTTCTGTTTTCAGATTTTCGATTGAGTTTCGCTTATTTTGTCTTCATTTAATTAAATATTACAATTTGAGGTTTTACTCATAAAGTTAAAATAAAAATAAAAATATTCATCCTAGACTTGCAGAAAAGTCAATTGATGTCGCATATTAAATAAAATGGATAAAGATTTATCCAGACACTATCTAGAGAGCATTTAGTTCGGGTTTGAATCTTGCAATCATACATAAAGATAGCAGCCAATTGTATATGCGTTAAGAAAAATGAAGATAGTGTGGGTGGTTCTTAGTCGAAGTATGATACAGTTAAAAGTGACCGAATTGGATATCGACACGGTGGCGCAGTGGTTAGCGCGTTCGCCCGGTAAGCGAGAGGTCCTGGGTTCGAGTCCCAGATGTGTCAATATCTTTTTCTGATTTTTCTGTTTTCAGATTTTCGATTGAGTTTCGCTTATTTTGTCTTCATTTAATTAAATATTACAATTTGAGGTTTTACTCATAAAGTTAAAATAAAAAAATAAAAATAAATAAAAAAATAAAAAAATTTAAATAATAGTTTTTCATTCAATTATTTTCAAGTTAGATTGAATTTAGTTTTCTAGCTTTATTAAATTTCGTTTTTTTTTCACTTTACAGGCAATAAATTTTCCTTGTGCATAAAATTTTCAGTCGTAAATTAATTTTTAGGCTATTGTGGTTAAATTGAATTTAGTTTAATAGCTTTTTATTAAATTAAGTTTTTTCGTTTTATAGGCAATGAATTTTCTAACTGCATTAAATTTTCAGTCATAAATCACCCAACGGCTGAACGGATTTTCTGTTTTATGGATATTATATATATGCAATTAATAATGCACGGTGCAGCACAGCACTTATTACGAGTATTTTCTCATATCTCTGTATTTTAGTAGTACGTGGAACCAGTATTGTGATAAAGATTAGAGTTATTATTATGCAACGCTGCATAGTATTTTTTTATCTCGTATTGTGGTGTAGAAATTGTCAGGCCCTCATTCAGATTGGGAGAAAAGTATTGGAGAACTTTTCCGATAGTTTTTGAAGTGAAACTTCTTTAGCGCCGTTATTGACTTGAGAAAGTCGCGTGAAACGGAAATGCGTCACAACTCAGTTCTACACAAAAACTCGGTTCTAATATAATGCTGTAAATTCGCACCTAGGCGCGTGCCTTCCATATAGTGGGCAAGGTGTCTGACAAGTCTCAGCGGCCAGAGAGACATCAAGCGAACGGGGTTCGAATCCTACGAAATAAAAAAAAAACAACTTTTTTTTGTGAAATCAATATCCAATCTTCAAACCACTTTAAAAAGCAAAATAAAAGAAAGCGACATCTAGCGACTTTCTAGTTTCACTTCTACCGCATGTGAATTAGGTACACACACTGATTTTTTTTTTGTAGAAGTGAGCTACATTCTGAGGGCGTTTTTCTTTTTTTTTTAAAGACTCGAACATTCCAGGGTTACAAATATTGATATTATTTGAAAATCTCCTACCACGTCAACATAAACGTAAAATGTTGCTTGTGTTGTGATGGAGGACTTAGCCAGTTGCGGAATTTAATTCCTCAGACTAATTTGTTCGCTTTTCGGAACATCTCACATAGGTCTCATATAAATCGTTGTCTCCCTTACTATCATAGTGAGAAATATAAGCTAAACGGTATTGGAAAGAGAAAATACCACGCTTTGTATTCAAATCTAAAAGCTAACCACTAAACAATTTAAATGTAAACCTTAATGAAACCTAATTTAGAAAAAAATATGGAACTTCGTGATTTTTTTAATAATTATTTTTATATGAAACAACATTTGTCTAATAAAATATATGTATGTTTTTATTTTTTTTTCGTTGCCGGTAATTTTAGTTAAAAAAAAACTTGCGATGAGCCATTTTGCGGATATGTCCACAAATATTCAATTTATTTGGATTTCATTGCAGAGCGGAAATATTCTGACCTGAAGGGTTAACTCACGTCGACTAGGTGAGAAAGAGGTGCTATCCCAACTCAGTTATTGACCGGTCAACTTGCAACTAATAACAGGTTAAAGGATTTATTAAAGTTGCAATTAATATTAACAGGTTAAAGGATTTATTAAAATTGGAAGATTGGGGAGAACTATTTAAAATTAATGATTTTCAGGATTGCTGGCACTCATTTACAAGCATTGTTCAAACAAATATTCATAAATGTTCAGAATCATTCACCATACAAACTCCACACAAATGTAAAATAAAAAAACCTTGGATTACTCAAGGACTTCTAAAAAGTATAAGAGTTAGGGACAAATTACACTTAAAAACTAAAAAAAATCCACTTGATCTTTCGTTTCTAAATCTTTACAAACATTATAGAAACATGTGTTCTAAACTTATAAAATATGCCAGAGGTAACTATTACAAACGTCAGATTCAAAACTGTAATAATGACCCTAAACTTGTCTGGAAAATTATTAAGGAGATGACATACACTAAAAACAATAAAAGTAGTGATATTACCGAACTTGATACACCAAATCAAAAATTAAATATGAAAGAAAATCCAAAGGAAATAGTTCAATTTGTGAATGAATATTTCTCCAAGGTGGGTTCTAATTTAGCTAAAAAAATAATTAAACCTCCTTATACTGATAATGAAATTAACAACACACTTACAAATAATATCACCTTTAAATTAAATACAGTTACAGCAGATGACATTAAAAGCATTATAGATTCAATGAAACCAACACTAACTTCAGGATCAGATGGCATCTCAATGAGAATAATTAAATCAACTAGAGATGAAATAATTCAACCACTCCTCCACCTTGTGAACAGATGTATCATGGAGGGTATCTTTCCCGAAACGCTTAAAATGGGTTCTGTTATACCAATCTTTAAAACTGGCAATAAAGCGGATATAAATAACTATAGACCGATAACAATATTGAATAATCTTTCAAAAATAGTAGAGAAAGTCATAAAGAAGCAGCTCACTCAATATCTTGAAACAAACTTCATACTATCTGAAAATCAATACGGATTTAGAAAAAATATAGGAACCTCCGAAGCCATCGTCTCTATTGTAAAAAGTATAAAACATAGTCTCGATAACGGAAATAAGTGTATCGGAATATTTTTAGATCTAAGTAAAGCCTTCGATACAATTGATCACACATATCTTCTAGAAAAACTCAAAAAGATTGGAATCTCAGGACGTGAACTAAACCTCATTAAAAGCTACATGTCAGAAAGGTTACAGTTAGTCAGGATTCAAAATGAATCAAGTCAACCAATACAAATCCAATATGGAGTCCCGCAAGGCAGTGTCTTAGGCCCGATTTTATTCCTGATATATATAAATGATTTATGTGAACTAAACTGTCACGGCTCAGTTATTAGTTTTGCAGATGACACAGTCCTTCTATTCCATGGAAAGTCATGGGAGACTGTATTTGAAAAAGCTGAAAAAGGGATGAATCGGGTAAAAAAATGGCTTGATTCAAATTCACTAACACTAAATGATACAAAAACTAATTATATTAAATTCAAAATCCACAACAAACAGACGGATAACCTCAATACAAACCTAAACATAAAAATTCATAAAGACTGTATAAACGTGAACCGAGAAACTCCTTGCAACTGTCCAAAATTGAATGAAATACAAACAATAAAATATCTTGGAATAATAATTGATCAAAACTTAAATTGGAACTCCCAAGTGGAAAATGTGAGCAACAAATTAAAAAAACTAACCTATTTTTTCAAAACAATAAGAAACATTTTAGATAAAGAACAGCTAATTAAAATCTATTATGCCTTAGCCCAATCTCAACTACAATATGGTCTTATCGGATGGGGAAGCTCATGCGATTCCACTATAAAACCAGTCCTCATAGCACAAAGGGCAATTCTGAAAATTATACTTAGAGTACCCATCAGAACCCCTACAGACTATGTTTTTAAAGCGCTGAATTTAATGTCACTGAAACAATTATATACAAAAGATATTCTAATGTACGCATTCAAAAATCAGGATAACTTTACACAGACAAACTCGGGCCGATTCACAAGATCTACATTACAACATACATTCTACCAACCTACAACTAAAACGACTTTTGGACAAAGAAATATGGAATACTTCTCTGTAAAATTATTTAATTTACTCCCTCTTGCAATGAAAACCACAAAAAAATAACCGCCTTCAAAAGAAGCATAAAAATATGGATTATGGACATGGGAAGGAAGAAAATAGATTCAATTTTGCAACCCAACAAAGAATAATGCTTTGTTTTGTACTTTCTTTTAGATATAACTTAATAATTTCCCTTGGCAATATTCTAACATAGATTAGGTATTTACTTATAATTAAAATAATAAAACTTGTACAATGTGTCCTTAGAACGGGGTACCCCAGTTAGGACACATTTTTTCCAAAAAACTGTAAAAAAAAAAATATAAATATAAATAAATAAATAAATAAACTATCATTATTTTCTTAATCTTATCACTTATCACAATTGTTGGTAATATATACATGCATTATGATATTGTAAAAAAATGTTAATTTTGATATCTTGGCATGTTGATCTTTGTTTTATCGGAGATTCATGATAACAACGTAAGCGTCGTTTGTTCTCAACAGGTAAAGGTCAACAGGGCCTTTGTAGTAAAAATCTCTTAGAATTGACACGAATTATCTCTGACTCTTCGAGGTCTTTTTACTCCCGGTCTGAACGGGGCTGCATCGTTTTCAATAGCCGGCTTTATAGCAAATATTCTAGTTCTAGGAAAATGGACCAATATCATCTATGCATGTATATTGCATTATCAACCGCTATTTGCTTAGTTACCACAAAAGTATTAAACATTATCTACGTTATCGTTATTTGTTTTTGGGGTATTATGCCGTGTTGCGCTACCTGCTTCTTTAGCCAACGTTTCGAACAGTATTACAGTGTCCATCATCTGGGCAGATGTGTTGTGTGACTTTTACATCTGTCCTGATGATGAACACTGTAATGCTGTCTGACACATTGGCTAAAGAAGCAGGTAGCGCAACACTGCATAATACCCCCAAAATAAATCAAAATAATACTTTTTGGCCGTGAAAATCTGAAATCAAACCTTATTTCCGTTTATTGTTTATTGTGTTTTTTTTTTGTTGAACACCATGCTTATGGTTTGGTGAGTAGAATATTAAATCAAGTGTGTAATTTGCTTTGTTTCAGTATTAGAACTATAGAACGTTAATTCCAGTTTTTTTAGTAATGGCCGATAAAAATAAGCCAAAAAGTGGACCCAAAAAATTATCATTCTGCGAAAATTATTGCATTTTAAGTCTAAGGGCGTTTGTCCACTGTCGAGAACGAGATGACGTTGCAATACATTACTATTACCGGGTTTCCAATGCATGTCCGTCATCCGAACGCGGTCATCTCGGCCGCCGAGATTATGCGTTCGGTGCTACCGCTAAAACTTCGGCACGAGATCGTGACAGACCGAAATGCCAAACAATATATAAATACCGGCAATACAAAACACATCTGAATTTGTACACTACACCCATGCCGCACACGTGTTTTTGTCTCACGTTGGTTATGCGTCGAAATTACCCGTTTATGTCGATACCACCGCGATTTGTTGCGGCGCGAAATGCCCTGTTGGAGTGATTCCCAACGTGGGGAATATCGCCTACTAGTGGGCGATTTAAGTAGCTTGAGGGGCGACCAAGATTTAAAAGTAGTTTGGGGGGCGATTTTACATGATTTGGTGGGTGATAGATATACTTTGTGCACTTATAAACAGTATACAATTCAGCACGCTTTATTGTCGAGATCTAGTTTTGAAGCTATTTAAAGATTTCTGTTTTATAAAATTACAAAAGATTTTCTTAAGAATCTGACTTTTCGAGCGAAGAGGAAGAGGAGACTGTCATTTTTTTTTTTTACATTAACTCCACACAGGAGGCCCTGAGGAAAATAACTTTCCTCAGGGCCTATGTCATCTTTGAAGATGCTGTGTGGAGGGTCTTTTTGAGGAAAGGAAGGAGTGAACACGGGTCTTGAAGAGACCCATTTTGTAGGAGGGAGGAAACACAGAGGCCGGCAAATCGTTCCACAGCCGAGCCGTTGAACTCAAGAACGAGTCATAGAAACGACCCGTTCTCATGTGAGTAATGTCAACCGTGTACAAATGTTGGGCGCGTGTTTGGCGTGTTTCCCGACTATGCACCGGTGACGAGGGAATCAATGACGCTATCTTCCATTGTAATACCGGTAGAACAAGGACAGCATTCCCACCTGACGCCTATGCTCTAAAGATTGCAGTCCGTCTGTTAATATGGGAGAATCTATCAAACGGATCGCCCGTTTCTGCATAGAGTCAAGGGTTTTTTTTAGGTATTTTGGAGCTCCAGACCAGAGGTGGCTGCCAAATTCAACCGTGGGGCGCACTTGCGATTTGTACAGGGTTAGCAGTTGTGTACTGTACAGTACGCCCAGTTTCTGAGAGGCTAACTTAACTCTGGTTTCGATGGAGCCCCCGTACGTGAGCTGGTCACTTAGGGTTACACCAAGCATATCATTGGAGGTCCTGTTCGGAAGATTGCTTCCGTTGAAGGAGACTAGATTTTCTAGATTTTAGTCTATATTTTATTTAGAAAAACTCCTTGTAAAGCCGGAGACTTTACCTGGCAATTGATAAATCAATGTAGAAGGGTATGAAAATCAAATTCAAATAACCGAAGATCGACTGAAGATTTTGTTATTTGTACAACTTAATCATTTGTTTTGTTTTGTTACTATTCACATTTTTCCCCTCGTTGATGGTCTTGCATAAACAAGTGCTAAAATAAAATATTGTTTGTTTAATTATGTTGATAGAAACAATTAACTAAAATACCAATCGCTTCTCGCTGATAACAATGGGTAATTCCAATTCGCTATCAGCATGTCTAATTAAAATACAAACGCAACGTATTTTGCGTAACTAATCTATCTACTTATAATATTCGGGAGTTTCACTTATTCTCTCTTTTGTAGTATCTCAAATAAAAAAATAAATATATTTATATATCTGGGGCCTAACGCTTTAAATGCATATGTCAAATTCGTAATTCGCCCAGAAATGAAGATTGTGTATCGATTTCGTGGCGTAAATAACGCCAAAAAATGTTGTGTCTTCTACATTAACGCCTAAAAAATGTTGTGTCTTCTACATTAACGTCAAAAAAATGTTGTGTCTTCTACATTAGATAAGTCACAATTTCATCAATCTAGCGCACCTAACGTGGCTATACATGAGGACATTTTAGAGTACTTTCTGGTAACTACATCAAATTGTTAAAAACTGACATGGGCACTTCTAACATTAACCCCCAGATAAATACATATTTTTACATATTGTAAAAAGCATTAACTTTGTGGCTCGCCATAATTTACAATAAAAACATATAAATTTGTTTCAGACCATTTTAATTTTATTTTATTCACACTCTACCGGTTTCGGGAGAACCCTTCCTTCGTGAGGAGAATATTAGAACTTGTTTTTAATTTTTATTTACAAATATATACTCGTATGTGTTGTATTCGCCAGATAGGCTTTTACATGTTTAGATATTATAGTCATACAGGCGTAAAGAATTTACTCGTGCGAGCGTTTAGAATGAATTAATAATGTAGTAGTTTTTTTACATGAATATTGAATTTGTCATTGTTTTTATGTGAGTAGTGATTATGTTACATTCATATTTTTGAAGAGATGTTTTATGTATGCCTTCTTGTGTCTGCACTCCAAGCAGTTAAATACATCAGCCACCCCTACGTATGTATTACCAAATACATTCCTGAAATGTAGAATCTTGCTACAAGGGTATTTATAAAAGGTTGAGGTCTGATATTAGAAAATTCTACAAATTTTTATTTGCCGATGTCTCGTTATGGATCCTACAATGACTAGCTACGTTTAGTGGGTTCCATGCCAACTCAGAATGAAACCAACTCAAAAACACCTCAGAAAGGTCATTAAAAGCTATGAAAAAATAATTTTAAAATAGCCGGTAACCCTAACCTAACTTAACCTATTTAACCATTTTTATCTTCACTCTTAATGACCTTTCTGAGGTGCTTCTGAGTTGGTTTCATTCTGAACTGTCCGGTCACTGTTTAGTGATCGAATCTGAAGAACTAGGCATTTCACATCCTTCCACTCTCCCTTCTCTTCCGCAACTTTAACATCACAAATAAAGATCCTTGATATCACATTACCAATGTTTACGTCGGCAAACACTGTAATGCAAACTTAGGTCATGATTTCATTTCTTTTCTGCCATCGATGGTGATGAATTTAATTTTCTTTTTTCAATTGGTTTGGGTCTACCAATTTTTGTACTTCAAACTTTCTCGTTGTCTGATTTAGCATTATTCCACGAGCTGATTTTTGTAGTTTAATATTTCTTTATTTGCTGATTCCGTTCCGCTCTGTTTTAGCGAATCAACTTTCTCTTGCTTTGCTTCGACCATTCCGTCTTTCTTGTGTATATATATTACGAAATAATAGAAGCACTGACCTCAAAATCCAAGGAACCACGCGCTCTCAGTTCTCACGGTAAATCCACCAAATAATATCAGCGTCGTGGAACGGTAAACGGTTTAGTTTTCTGGAGCAAAAATTGCGTTCTCGCCACAATATGTATACAGGGTGCTAAGGGACGTACCTACTTGACTTGCTTTTTCAATCAGTGATTCGCGACATTATTTCCACGAAAAATGTAACTGAAATTTTGGTCTCCGGTGACTTTTGTTGGTGTATTTTTTTCTATTTTTTTTATTTGTCACTCAGCCGGGTTACCGATCAACGACTTACTCCGACTAATGCCTATTAAGTAAATATATATATTTTTATTTTCTTTTAAGTACAAAGTAGATTTCAAAACTACAAATTACAAATTAATTAATTACGACCTGGAATTACAAATTTATCTTTTTTTACATTAGCTTCACACAGGAGGCCCTGAGGAAAATATTTCTTTTCGGGGCCTAAGTCGTCTTTGGGAATGCTGTATGGGGGGCACTTTTTCGGAAAAGAAGAAGGGGGAGGTCTGGGAAGGAAAAAGATATGAGGGGTGGGTAGGAATCTGGGGTCAGTGTGTCCAGGAGTGACGGAGGTATGAATCCATCCCTCCCACTGCGAGGCGACGTTTCCAAGGCGCGTCGCGTGGTAGGTGGGCAAACGCATCCGCTCCTAAGACCTAGGCAAACGTCACCCCATGACCCCGGACACCTCTACTAAGTCACCAAATGTATTGCCCTGGTGTAAGACCACCATTCAGAATTGAAACGTCGCTTGAAATGGCTTTAGCCGTATTTTGAGACTAGATCTGAGTAGCCAGGTGTTTCCCCACCTTCCTCTTCCCTATTACCTTCCCCTCCCCACTTTCCTTAAGCCTCATAACATACCTTAATTTGGGATGCCATAGTCTCACTGACTCCAGATGGGAGCAGCTGGGACACTTGTGAGATTGTGATGACACCTAGGACATTATGGCAGGGGTGTTGGTTATCCAATAAATGGTACCCAAGGCGGCGGTACCCATACCCGCCTCCCAAATTGCCTAAAACTAAACTAGCTTAGTTTGCAAATAATGTTTTAATTGATTTTTGACTAGTAACGTAGCAACATAACAACTGATTATTAATTTAATCTTACGTGTTACATAAAATAAAATTGGTTGCCAGGTTCTTGGAAACTGGATTACGTTTTGATAAAGCAACACATTTTAATGTTTGCTTGTTTTATATTTCGGTCGTTACTCTTATCTAATTCGAAATAATTTCATATTTTTTTATCTTGGTTGAAGCATATGCTTTTAAATAATATTTTTATTGTGTCTAAATAAAATTTAAAATGTTGGGTACTTGATCATATTATTAAGATTCTTCTTAGAATCTGACCCTAATTTCGTATGGAATCTAACAGGAGTATAATAAAGGTCCATGGGTTGACATTTGTAATGTATCTAGCTGTTGCGCTTTAAAATGATTTTTTTAATGTGAATTTTGATAATGTTTGTGCAACAAATTTGTCTTTTTGGAAAGTGACGATTTCACCGTTGCCTAGTATCAATCCAAGGGAGCCTGCTATGCCTCAATACAAAGGACTATCCCATCAAAACGGTGGTTTCAACAATTTTCCTTTTTTTTCAAAAAAAGAAATTTCCTCACTTTTTCCAATGAGAATTGGACATTGTTTCATTCTTTCTCACCTTATACCCTCCACACAGCATCCCCAAAGATGACATAGGTCCTGAGGGTAATTATTTTCCCCAGGGCCTCCTGTGTGGAGCTAATGTAAAAAAAAAAACTTTTTTAAATTGATGTCCTTGACTCCCAAGATTGTACATTCTGTGGTCGAGACGTGGGAACTTTAGATCGCCAACCTTTTGGTTGTCCCTCTGTAAACAAATATCCTTTCTCTTCTATCAAACCTTATCTGAAATTGCCTCCCCCCATTCAACATCTCATTTCTTCTAAGTCTGAACTTGACTCCAATCTTCCAAATAATTTTGAAATTTGCCCATTTGAATAAAATTAATATCTAAATTCACCTTTCCTCTTTCCTCTCCAATTTGAAATGATGGCCTAGAACACACTTGAAAACCAGAAAAAATAGAAAAAAAATATAGTAGTGTAGGTTTAAATTTAAAATGTTAACGTCAAACTGACAGCCCACTTGTCACAGAAATTCGCATAGCTCTCGGTGTGAATGGCCTAATGACACGTCAACACCTTTGCCACAAAAGTCTCGCCGATGAACATTTCACTCCCATTTGAATGGCTCTTTTTTTTTCTTTTGTATTCTGTGTATACGGAATTTGATAACTACAACAGGATACGTCACAATTATTACATTCACACATTGATGCTCGTATTTTTTCCTATTTATCTTAATAATGAATCAGTTTAGAATTTATATTTTTACATCCCATTTTTTTCGTTTCAACAGCCACGCGACTTTTCAGTTGAGTCAATACGTAATAATTAATAATACTTTTTTTCATGTTTGTATGTATTCGGATGTGCTCGTGACATCAAAATAGAGCTCGCTGATTTCATGCATAATAATTACGACATTGTTTTGTGGTAATAGCTCAGATAACTAAATTATTTTCCGGACGGCTATCAGTCATATCATATCACCACTCTCGCGAAGTTCAGATACTGTGGAGTGGGGATTTCGTTACTATCTTGCGGAGAAAAAAAACAGTTAACTCTCGTGGATTTTGCGAAACGGTAGTGCCCTTGAATAACGAAATACATATCTAATATGTGCTAACAACGCGTATTGTTAGCACATATTATTTACATTTGTATAAATTAAAAAATAGTTACATTGAAGTTAGTTTTACTAACTCGAAGTCTGACTTGTGTGTTAAATTAAAATGTTATATTTTCAGTGGTAGTAGATATCAGTAATAATAATTATTAGAAAACTTCAAGGTATGCTTTCTCAAATCTACCAATCCTTTGAATAAAAAAATAATAATTTAATTTCTGTGATATTAAAATAAAAGTGTTAAAAATGCGTGGATTAGTGCGATTGTTCGTGTACATAGTTTGTATTGGCTTCATTGTCACTATGTTGATTTTCATCTCTTCAAATAAATATGTGGATGGATCTTCGATCAGCGAGAGGAGATTTGGAGAACCATACTCTAGATTAATACAGAAAAGAGAGGATTCGTTCCCCCAGGTTACTGCGGAGGATTCGTTGGACCCTGTTAAAGTGACCCCGGTCATGCCCGTGATAAAGTTTGATCTTTTACAAGAGGACAAAGTGGAGCTGATCTCAGATGAAAATTTAGAAAGGAGGAATAAAGTCAAGGAGGTAATAATTATGCTATTTTTTACGTTTAAGGCGATGCACCATGCATTGGTCGTATAATAATAATTGGGTCCGCTAACAATATCACTCCTTGTGTAAATTATGATAAGGTTGTAATTCCCTGTTGATTTGTGCAAAAAAAAAACATCGCCAAATCCGTGTTTTATTATATTTTGTGAAGTTTAGACAAATATTAAAATGTTTTCCAAATATTAAAATTACAAATATTAAAATGTTTTCCGATTTACTTTGCCACATTATTCAATAAAACCATAACCGAAAAGGAGTTCGTAAGTAGGACAGTTTGCCCTTTAAAGCAGTTTTTATAGACCTGATACTTTATATTGTTTTCTGGGCTAGTAGTAAAAAGACAAAAAATCCAAGGCCAAGATGTGTTCTACTCGCAGTATTTAATTAAAAAAACTTCTATAATATTTTTCAGCCATCAAATTTTACAAATATTAGAGTTAGTTTGTGATATCGTTCAGGTGGCTCCCTGATCGTTATAGAATCTCCATCATTATGTGTGAACTTCTTTTATCTTAGGTAAAATCATGTCGAGTTTTATCTTGTTTTTGCAGTGTCATTTTGTTTTAAAGAGAAACAAACATTACAAAATACTGCATTACTAACCTGGCTATATATGAATTCCTCTTCCCTCTTAGCGGGGAAAATGTTGTTAAATGTTCATTCAATGCGAAAAATGTTTCTTGCCCAATGATGGTGGACTTCAGATGGTTGCTGTCAGAGCATTGCACCTGTAACGCCTGGATGGGAACTAGAGATGGGTAAGTTCTACATTTTTCCGGAGGCCTCCGAGACGTGCTTCCTTTTAAAAGTACTTGAGTTCTTGGAGCAGGTCCCGGGTGCCACTCTCGACTCGCGAATGGCCTGAGCGCGCAAAAGAATTCGAACGCGCAACCTGCTTCCTACTCGCAAATGGCTCGAACTGAGACGCTCGGGTTCCACCCTATCCGGACCTCGGAGCCGGAGCTCGCAAAAGAACTCGAACGCACGAACTACTCTCGAATGGCTCGAATCGAGACGCTCGGGACCCTAGCCGGACCTCGGAGCCGGAGCCCGCACGCAAAAGAACTCGAATGCGCGACCTACTCCGACTCGCTCATGTGACTCGGACCGTGACTCACGGGTTTGACGAGTGCGAACTGCCACCGTGCCGCGCCGCGTCGCCACCCGACTGTGGCTTGGCCCGCCGAGTTCCGAGTACAAGTACTGTACCGGGTTCTTTGTGAGTAGTCGATTTGAAAAGGGAGTAGGAGTAGGAGCCGCTTCGCGCGAAGAACCCGAGTTCAAGAGCCCACTCCAGCTGAACCTACACATCGCTAATGGGAACCCGGCGCTTTTGCCCACTCCGCTTTTGCTACTTACCGGTATCCAACCACTCTTTTGTCACTTTCCTTGGTACCAAGGCCTGTCTAAAACAATAAAGTTATTGAATCTAGAACAATTTATTTATTGATTGATACAAAATTATACACTTCATTGTACAATCCAGTAATGTTGGCCTCACTGAAATAAAATATATGATGTTTTTGATGAAAAAACACTTAAAATTAAGATAAATTTAAACTAAAAGTAAAGATTAAAAATTAAAGTTAAAATTAAATGCTTTCAGTGCCGATATAAAGTCACATAAGTCACATAATTCTAAATCTCTCTTTAAAGCCCGCATCAAACATTGGATATTAGAAAAGGGAAGAGATTTCTTCAAACAACACATAAAGAGCTTAATATTACAATAAAAAGAAACAAATAATTTTAATATTAATTAAAAAAAATTATTACAAATTTAATTATTTTAACTTAATATTAGATACATAAAAAAATAACAAACAAAAAATTTACTTTCTCTAACACAACTATTTTCCAATTTCTTTCATAGAGAACGAATTTCTAAAACATGTACTCTGGTGTAGAAGAATACTTCCTAAATTTTATTTCTATTTTTATTTCAAGAAGAATAATACTTACCAATGTTTATTTCAATCTTCTTTAAATTATCTTTTTATTCTTTATTTCTCAGCTTACTTTTAATTCTTATATTTTTATTTTTATTTGGATTAATATTTGTTTTTAGTTTTATTTATCCCTAAATATGTTATTTTTTCTTTCCTCTTCTTATATTTTATTATCTGTTTATATAAAATAATATTTCATGTATGACTACCACACACGGGTAATAGTCTAGTATGGTAGTTAAAAAATGGCAAAAATGTAAACATTAAACATGTTAACATTTATGAAGTAATAAAAAAAAAGTAAAATTAAATGAAAATCAGCATATATTATGATTTGTGTGATTGTGGGTGTTGCGTGTTTTATATTGGTTTTGTGTGTTGCGTGTAAATGATTTATTCTTTTATGTTATAACATTTTAGTTATTTTGTCTTTTTTGTTCTTTAATCCATTTTTTTAAATTTGTTTCTGAATTTATTGATGACTTCTAATGATCAACGTTTAAACGCCGTTTTTATTTCACAGTTGGCAAAGTTTGTAAGACAAAAACATCAATACAAATAATATATTAGAATAAATCAAACAACTCCGTAAGTCAGTGATGCATTTTGCGATGGTTTTCACTGAAATATTGACGCCGGATAATTAATTAACTATTCAAAATTCGTTATTTCAGTTTTATTTTTATTCTGTTGAATACGAGTTGAGTTTATATTGTGCATCCGATGTATGACATTTCGTGCATTTTGTGATGTTTGGTTCGTGACACATCTATGACATTTTCTATTATCATACACAATGAAAACTTTATTCTAAACTATTGTTTGTTTTTAATTGTTTCAAATTCATGACAAGCTTGTCGTGATTTGGTGAAGTTGTAAAAATGCAATGGAATATTTTAAAGCTAACACTATATCGTTAAAAAATATATTTATAACTAGCGAGTACCTGGCATGCGTTGCATTGCAAGTAAGAAAAAAGTATTTGTGTTTTAATTCTGTTCTTGTTGAAATACTTTTGGATAGACATTATTTTTGGTTTTTCCGTCTGGTGCGTACGCGAATAAATCGTAAGGTTTTTTTAGACGCTTGAGCAGGCCAAATCGTCCGTGTGCGAAGTAGGGATTTTCTAAAATTGCATCCTTCCATCCCCTACCGTTACTATGTCTCCTTTGCAATCCCCCCTCTGTCCCTCTCTCGCCCCCAACCCCTCCGTTACCACTCACTTGCGTGTCCTTTCGCATGCGTCGGCGTCCCCTTCTCCCCAGCTTCCCCTTTCAACATTCCCTCCCTTCCCCCCTCCCGTGAACGAACTTACACATTTCATAACGCCAGAGCTCACAATTACATACAGAAACCTTCGCGGGCGTGCGCATAATCTCACCAAAGTTTCATCACAATGGGATGAATGGTATAGGAATGCATAAATAGTATAGGAACAAACAAAGAAACATTCATATTCCTTTTTATATAGTAAGGTCTTAGAATAATTTCGTGGCTAATAAATAGGGTTTTAAAAACGCAGTCATGAATAAATATAAAAAAAATAGTCTAGAATTGACGGGCTCTCAAAGGTAAAATATGTTACGCAACGTAAAGCTGCATATAAACAGGAGAAAAAAATCACGTACCGATTCGTGAATTATGGAAAAGGAACGAAGCAACCGCAAACGGTGCGAAATGCCTTGTTTGGAATGCGTTGCTTCGTTCCTTTCCCATAATTGGTGGTTCGGCTCGCGCTTTTTTGACCTGTTTATAAGCAGCATAACGTTAAAAAAAACTATCTTAGAAATTTATAATTTTTTTTGTACTAAAACTTTCATTGTCCAATTAGATACAAATTAGAATCTACATTCCTGTAAACGCCACACACCGACCACAGGCTTTATAAAAATTATGGAAAGTAGACTAATATAAGATGTATAGCTATTTATAGGACACGTGTATAATCACTAGGCATCGGATATGTAAGCATTAAAAACTTTTCCTTAGGTATTTAACGGCCGTTGTTCCCAATCCTACTGATCAACTGTTGAGCCGAAATTTTGGCTAAACACTCCTCAAATGCACGGTTACGCTCTTCCTAACGCAACTCTCCGACCAAAAGGCGTATCGAGTGTTATTAAACAAATCTTATCTTCTTACCTGATCGTAGGCTCAGATTGATCGATCGAAAAGTTGGGAACAACGGCCGCAGACTTTTTGGTTGTTACATATTTACCGGTTGTAGGCCGTTTGTCACCCGGTGGCCACGGTAGAATAAAAAAAATATATATTTATATATGTATATGCGATTTTAATCCTTATGTATAAATAAACTGTATGAAAGACAAGGTCACAATCGCTTGCGCCAATATCTCTCTTGGTGGCTTCAAAGATTTCATTAATGCGGCAACACTATGCTGTTTGTGTTTGGATTATCTGTCAAAACATGGTCAAAACCGAAAAGTCGGCGTTTTGGCATTTTTGTTCCTTTTTCAAATGCATATGAAGGTATTTTTTTTATTAGCCATCACCTTTGAAATGTGTTTTTTTCCCGTAGGATGTCTATTCAGGTTTGTGTAGAAATAACAACATCAGTTCATTTTCGTATTTATACGGATATTTAAGCAAAAGTCAGGAAGGTAATTTTCGCGCGGTTTTTTTCAAATAGGCGTGGCTTTTGAAGGCCTTCAATGGGTTTTAAGCCTTTTTTGACTGCAAGTGCATATTTTTTGGTCGTTAGTTCACATTTGTGCCCCTTTTCGTCAATTAGGGATATTTCATTCTTCAAATATGAGTTCAAACATAGACATCCAAATGACTAGACAAGCAGTTACGGGTGAGGGGTCAAACCAAACCATGGAGGGGGAAGAGGGGAAAGATGACTGTGATTCGTTATACAATCAATCTGACAGTAAATTGGCATCTCGCATTACAATATCACCATTTAGTTCTTAAAAGCAAAATCTGCTTTGAATGAATAGACCTTTTTACATGGGAGCGCGAATTGCTTGCCACGATAATAACATATTTGCTAAGGTCAAATGTTCGCCTCAAAAAGACTCGCCCCAATACACATAGCAATATTTTGTTGCCGTGTTTAGTTAAAACACTATTACAAATGTTTCATAATTTACTTACCCCTGTTACCACCGATGAGCACACTGGAGAACCGCCCACATTCGCTATGTGCACATTGATATGTAGATATATTGTATAGAATACGCTACTGTTTTGGCGTTGTATTTCGTTAAATGTATGGATGTTACCTTCTAGCTGTTGACGGCAAGAATGATGACGTCACACATTTTAGATTCAAGCGAGGCTCTATCCCCTCCCCATGGAGCGAGCCGGTTCCAAGGAGGTGCTTCAGCCGGCGCCATGTGGAGGGGGAAATAATACGTTTTTATCACTTAGGGCAGGTCCATGTATATTCATATGTCCGTGAGTTCAAATGATAAATTATTGATTTTCATGTCTTTTCTGAAAAACCGATTATTTTTCTCTAGAGTTCTAGAGCTTTTTTTGATTTCGTTAGTGCATACTTTGTCTTGATAGTGCATATTTGCAGGCACGTGATCACATGATATTGCATTGCATTTTACTACACTCTATAAATAATCATAAAGCTCGTCGAGCTATTCTAATTGTACCTTTTATTTTATTATAATGACCGCGTGCTACTTGTTGAACGAAGCGTGCATCAAATATTATATCATGAGGTCACGGGTAGGTTCTGCAATTAAGCATTTAAATACAGTTTGTCAAATAAGAGTAGAAAATATATGAGGGCGCCACTGTTGATCAAATGGCAATACTAAACACATAACTCATGGTGTTAAAGTAAAGCTGTGTAACCTACATTTTTATAAAAAATTAAAAAGGCATAATAGTGGAAAAAATATTTTTTCATTCCAGTATAGATAGATACTCGCCGATCTCAAAATTAAAATTGCATATAGGTTTATTATTATTATACCTTTGAAATTTTGTGTTAACATAATGAAGAATAACTATAATGTAATAAAATATAAAGCACAGTTTAGAAATTGCTCACATTTATTTAATACTAGATAAAGTACCTAGCGTTGCCTGGGCTTTAGATCATAACTTTAATTTTAGATCTGAATATATTTAACTCATTCAGATCTAAAAGTACCTAGTATAACTAAACTCACCATTAGTGATTCTTCCTTTCTATCTATTGTTAAATTCAAATTTATGTTAAATTAAAGCAAATCGCTTTTTTAAATCACCTTTTAATCAAATTTATGTCATGAAGAAAAAATGTTTTTTAAAATGTGGTTTACTGTGTTCTATACATTCAGTGTGATTGCACTTGCAGTGTCATTGCACAAAAAAATATTTGACAGTTAAATTGGTGTTGCCAGTCTACAAATTTAGTAGTCCAGTTTTTTATATTTTCTACTCTTTTTTGACAGACTATATATCCCTACCATTTCCAATATAAGCTAGACATAAATGCATGGAATGAAGTTTAAAACCTCTTGCTGGCCGGGAAGTATTTCTTATGAAATCTTGGAAAGAATACTTTGAAGTGATATTTTGTCGATTTATTTTGTTTAGTTTAATTTATTTTAGTTTGTTTTATTTATCGAAACACATTCCTTGAACAATATTCTATCGATAAAAACAACATTACCTGTGTTTATTTGATGAATTGACGGTTTTTTTAAGTTTTTGTGACCGACCATCAACCGACTTTGACAGTTGAATTCGCGGTAATATGTCACATTCATATTCCACAGATAATTCATTTTAAAATATTCTGGTGTTGCCAGGTGAATGAAACTTTTGACGGTATCGGGAGTACTATTGGCGCAAGCGATTTTGACCTTGTTCTTGATACAGTTTCTTTATACATAAGGGTCAAAATCGCGTATAAAAATATATATTTTTTAATTTTTGCCGGTCTCATCGGTGAACGAACTAGAACCGGTTTTAAACCACATCGATGTACATTTTGGGGACTTGTCGCCAAGTTGAAAATACCTTAGGACGTAACCGTTAGAAGGTAACAGTAATTCAAATGCAACATTGTAATCAATTGGCCATACAGTCATTTAGTTTTTTTTTACATTTGATAGGTCCCCGTTACGCCGATTCCAGATGCGTTTTAGCTTTCTAACAATTTTTTAAAAGTTGACAAACTTAACAAAAATATGGTTTTTCTCTTCTGCTGATCACAATTTGTTCAATAGCTGAAACGGACCTAGAATCGACACCGACTGTAAAAAAAATGGCGCTGATGGCTTTGTCGCACATGAATTTCTGCGAAACAACTGAACTTTAGCGTCGCCCTGGTGAAAGACCACCATTCAGAATAGAACCTTCGAACAAGGATAGCGTTGATAGTAGTTATTTGGATATACGGTTAACACGTGTTGTTGTTTCATCTTAGTAGGTATCTGTGGAGGGTCTCCGTTTTCTTATTATCTACAATAATAGTAGATACTAAATAATAATGTTGGTCATGCTATTATTGAGCATGTAACAATAATAATTTATTTAATATTGTAGAAGGCTGACAATATCAAATTTCAAATACGTGGCAGAGGTAAAGAAGATATTTATAGCATATCGCAACGTCACTAATATCAGAATCGTAGAAAACTAGTTAAGATTTTAAAGCGAATCATAAACCGAGAGCTGTGACCTTGCGCGGAAAAGTCCCACGTGGACTGCGCTGCAAACTGTTACTTTACTGTTTTTCTGCACAAGGTCATTTAGCACTCGGTTTGTGTCGATTCCTTACCGGCCCATGAGGAAGTCTCATTAGATGTGTGAATACCGCACAAGAGTACCAACTGTCACCAATCTCCGGAGCCACCAGAACAATAATATCCCAAATCAAGGCAAGGTTAGAAGCTGAAAGCGGTAGAAAGGATAAAATGAAGAAGGGAAAAAGTTGTTCATGATGAAGCAGAGCGGTTTTCCGGTATCATACTGGTTTTTACGAACATATTAATTTATACTTTTGAATGTAGCTATAATTATGTCGTTGTCCATTTATAATGAAACAATATTACTTTGTTTGAACCACTATATTTATTTATTTATTCTTAGTACATTTACATTACAAAGGTATAATATATTGTCCTCCACACTAGGAGTTCACCTGTGTTATAGAGGACATTTTTTAGTATATATATATATATATACTTTGTAAGTCGCCGACCGTTCCTTCAACAACTGTTCCTTCCTCAGGGCAAAATGTACTAACTTACAAAACATTAGGTGAACATAATAAATATATATACCCCCCTATATAATACCCCCCCCCCCCGGTGACCAAAAACCTAAGCAACCCGCCGCTCATTTGTATCGAGCGTGACATTTTGAAGACCCCCCCCCCCCCTAAACGTGTCACGTAGTATGGGTACGTTCCCTAAGTGTTGAGGTGGGCATGAATGACTACGGATTAGTGAAGAGTTATGGGAGGAGATAGAACTGATGGTGAAAGGGAACATGTCCAAGAGGGACTGTAAGATAATATTTTTGTTTATTGATAATACTCGTACTAATTAATTTCAAGCGATTTCTTAATTTCTAAGGTTTCTAAAGCGTTTTCCTTTGTTATTAAGGCGCCGCATCCGCTCTCAAAAAGAAGAAGATGGAGAGGTATGTAATTACGAATGTTACGAGGAGAGCGCTAATATTAAGAGCGATAAAATCGATGCGAAAATTGTGAAAATGTTTAATAAAATACGACTCGTTTAAAATAGAGCAAAAACCACATTGAAGGCGTCTTAAGTATCATTTAAAGAAACATTATGATTTTTTTCACAGCTATAACTTGTAAAATAACTGAAGCAAACGTGTTTATAATAATTTTCGGAGCATATTTTTTGATTTTTTCTATCGAGGGAATTTCATATAATTAGCGTTTCGGCGTGGAACGCGTCTAGAATTATATCTTCATACATAACATATATTTTTTTAAAAGCTTAAAAACTTCAAATGTAAGGGAGATATGTAAGAAATCTGTAGAAATTCGGGTAGCGGCGGCTTATTAGGAAGCATGTATCCCTGTATTTTTTTTTTCTAAACTATGATTATTTGCAATGATATGGTTAGGGAAATCTTAAAAATTATTACTATTATTAAGACACCTTAAATGTTCTTTGATTCTACGTCGAAATTACTAAGATTAGAACCGTTTTCCCGATATAAAATGAGGAACAGTCAATACATTTTGTTTATATATAACGGAATGATTAAATTTATGACCCTTATCTTTGGGGTTACTTAAAAATACTGATAATATTTCTTGCATAAAAGGTAGGTTTAATATTATGTTGCGTGTACACATGCGGTTCTCGCTGTAAATTTGTCATGTGTATACTGGGAGATTGAACTGAACAATTATTTGCAACATTGAACTGAAAAATTAGTACGTAAGAGGGTATTACCAGAGAAAACCAGAAATATGTCCTTTTTTAATCAGATTTTAGACGTATTGGCTCTTTTCCACAAAAAAATATAAATGGATTTCGAAAGATTGTTCTTTTATCTAGCATTCGCGTGTTTTAAATTTTGAGAAAAAATGTTTATTTTTAGTATAATAAGGTTATACCATAGGTCGTTGGCAGATTTGTTAAATTTTCAAAAAAGATTTTGTATTATTTATTTATTAATTTATTAACGCCCTTTTTCGGGGCTTTTACTTTATACCACACCCATTTCAAATTATATAATCATGCAGTAAAATAAATCAATACATTATCTGGGTATCGCATGTTTTAGAATTTTAATTTTAGTTTATATAAAATCATTAAAAATATATATACGTTACATGTGTGTTACACTTCTTGACGAAAATTGGTCCGTTTGTGTATTTATTTGCGCACTTCCAAACTAATATATTTCAGATTTTTTAACATTCTTATTTAACTAAGACATTATTGAAAAATGATAAATACTTATAATCAAAAAATAATTACAAAAAGTACATTAATTTAATAGTTTTATCATCACGCCTTTCAGCATTTTTGGATGTAGGTGTAAATTAAGACAAATTTGGAATGAAATAAAATCGATCTTGAGTTATAATTTTAAGAAGCTGGTACGGAGAATAATTAATCTTTCTCATTGTAACCGCCCTGCGCGATCGTAAGAACAACTTTCGACGAAATGTGGATTTTCGTCCGCTGGCTGTTTAAACCTTCTTAATACAAAAAAAAAATATTTTTTAAGTTGTACAATTTTAAAAAATTAAAGTGTCAACTTTTTAAATTAAAGTTTTTTTTCATTGGCACCACACAAGAGGCCCTGAGGAAAAAACTCCCTCAAGGCCTATGTCTATATCTTTATGTTTTTAAATTTAGTAAGCATATTATTAGTTTATATTATAGTTTATATTGTGTTTTTATATCTTTTTTTTTACAATCTTCAAGATTATATTTTTGTTAACTTCTTGCGGGTACAGGACCCTTACTTTTTAATTATACTTTTAATTAATTATGTGAAAATCTATTATTGAATATTATGTGTATTATTATAACTGTAAAATATCTGTCGATTTTCCCTAATAAATAAATAAAAATTAAAAAAAATTAAAAATAACGTAGCGAACAATTTGGGGTGACCCATGGCAAGGATGGTTATCCAGTAAATGGTTCCCAGGGCGACGGTACCCATATCCGCCTCCCAAACTGTCTAAAAAACTTAAGTATTATATTTTCCCTAATTTGATTTTACCAAGAGTTTAATAAGGAAAGTGATTGCGAATATGAGTAGGAAAGTGATAACAACGAATTGTTTTCAACCAAGTTTGTCTGTTCTTGAGGTCGAATTTGTTCGTACCAACCGCAGATCGGTTTTTATATTGATATTGTAGTAATAATAATAATAATGATTGTCACCTTCTTCAGATGCGTTTCCATTCTAACTATAGTTAAATACATTATTAATGTTTATTATTTACCATAATAATCTATTCTACTTGGCTGCGGTCGGCAACCCGTTGTCCTATTTATGAAGCAATCTTATATCTTTATCATATTTATATAATGCGTAGGTACATTATTTTTTATTGTTATTATGAATTACGAGCAATGTGTTGTTTTATTTTATTTATACAGGGTGTCCGGGTGTGCTATGCCATTTAATAAATGTTTCTCCCTGCGTGTCCGTTCCCATTCGTTCCGTTCTCCTTCCGCCTCCCCTTTTCTCCCGCGTCCCCTTCCCCTCTCGCGTTCCCACTCTGCCTCCTCCACTTTCCCTCTCCCCACTCCACTCCCCCCTCTCAGCTTCCCCCCCCCCCCCTCCCGGGTGCCCCTCCTCACCCCTCCCGCGAACCCCCTACCTGAGTTCCCCTCCCCCTTCCCGCATTCCGTACATTCAGTCCAGGTACATTCAGTTTTCAAACAGCTCGCGTGCCACCTATTGCAATTTTTTTATACAAATTTCATAATGCCAGAGCTCACCAGTAGTTTTATACAAACCTTGTCCTGACAATAATGAACACAAAAAAAAGAATTGTCCAATTTGGTGCAGTCGTTCGGAAGTTACGCGCGTACATAAATTAAGGCGATTCATTTTTATTTATTTAGATTGTATTTTTCCTTTGGAGAGGTGCAGACATACGTTCACCGTTTGTCTCATTTTCGACTATTGACATATAGTGTGTAAGAAAGAGGGGCAGCATTATATGTTTAAGAACAAAAGCAAAACAATCAGCGTATTGACATTTGACGATTTTGAATTTTTGGAATTCACGCACTATTGAATATTATAATGGCTGCAGCTCTTTCAAAATATGAGAATTCGTTCCATATAAAATGTATGAAGAAAAGAATTTTCTTCATACATTTTTTTTTCGTGATTTTTCCGATGTTTTAATAGCTATTCTGCTATTCGGGGCGGAGACAAATCCAACAAATCAAAGATCATAAAAATCGGTCCAGCCGTTCTTGAGTTATAAATGGTGTAATTAACCCAATTTTTTTATATATTAAGACTAGCTGACCCGACGAACTTCGTACCGCCTCAGAATCAATAACTGTTGAATTAAATTAAGTTTTTTTTATTAAGTTAAAAATTACACAATGAAGCAATTATCGATGCCCAACTGCCCGTATTTTTTTCTTGTCAGTATCAGAGATGGATTTATATTTTTTGAGTTTTTCTTACTTCTCCACTTACTTACGGGAATTTTTGAAAGGCAGCAGGTATTGGTGCCGCCGCCCCGGGAACCATTTATTGGGTAACCAACACCTCTGCCATAGGTCACCCCAAGTGGTTCGCTACGTTTGGTGATTTAGCAGGGGTGCCCGGGTTCACGGGATGACTTTTGTGCGGGACTTGGCGGCGGATGCGTGTGCCCACCTGCTGCGTGGCGGGCCGGATCGAGAGAGACTGGTTGAGAGAGGCCTTTTGACCTTTTCAGCCGGATTCTCTCGATCAATGGGTCGAAAGAGTCCGGCTGGAAAGGGCAAGGTAAAAGGTCAATTCCGATCAAGGCAATGGCCTTGCACCGCAGTTGGAGGGATGGATTCACTCCCGGATACACTGACCTCCAGATTCCTACCAACCCCTCATGCCCTTTTTCCTTCTCAGAACTACCTATCCTACCCTTCCTTAAAAAAACCCTCCACACTGCACCCCCTAAGACGACACAGGTCCTGAGTGGAGCTTACGTAAAAAAATGCATTTCATTTCAGAGATTTATTATTATTGTATTTTTCCTTTGGAGGGGTGCAGAGACATACGTTCACTGTTTGTCTCACTTTCGACTATTGACATTTAGTGTGTAAGAAAGAGGGGCAGCATTATATGATTAAGAACAAAAGCAAAACTATTAGCGCATTGACATTTGACGTTTTTGAATTTTTGGAATTCACGCATAGTTAAATATCACAATATTTCTGCAGTTCTTTCAAAATATGAGAATTCGTTCCTTACAAAATGTACGAAAAAATTAATTTTCTTCATAACTTTCTTTTTCGTGAATTTTTGCGATGTTTTAATAGTTATTCTGTTATCCGGGGCGGAGACAAATCCAACAAATCAAAGATCATCAAAATCGGTCCAGCCGATCTCGAGTTATAAATAGTGTAACTAACAATGACGTTATTGGTAACTAACCCGACTTTGTTTTTAAGATAATAAGGCGCATCTTTATGTGTTATTTTTAATAAGTGCACAGATTTGTTGACCTATTGCTATAAAACATAAATCAAATGTAGGTATTTCTAACGATTTATAAATTATTTGTGAATTTGTGCAAGTTTTTGTGCTGAAATTGTTTATTATTTCTATTCAGAGGTCATTTATCATTGCTTTGCAATTTTTTTGTACCTTGAATCTAGATTTTGTCTATGGCCTTGGAGTAATTCTTCCGCCGAGTTCAAAAATTTATATAAATGGAAACTATTTAGGAACCTAAATCAATTATGTGAAAATACACAAATAAAATGAAAGAATAAATCAATTTTTCAATCTTGACAGTTGGTAAGTCTTTTTTATCTCGATGTTAGTACTACACCCTACACCCTACAATTATATATAAAAATCAAAATATAATGACTTGGATGTAGGTATATACATAATGAGTGTATGAGATTACTTAAGGCGGCCAACTTTATAAAATATCAATGCGGGACACAGTGGTGAGCGGTGTCGGGGGGAGGGGGGTACGTTACAAATGTATAACTGCTCTCCCGGAAGTCGAGAAATCGAGAATTCTGCTCATTTAGACTACAATCACATCATGAACACGGATTCTCTTCGATTCTGGCAGCTCATACAATACATACATAGTCTGCAACTTGAATTTTATGACTGCACTACAAATAAGATAATTTTTTCCTTCGAAATTTGCCAGCAGATGAATCCACAACAGAAATTTTTCATTCTAAACACAAAACTAGTTTAAATAAAATCTGTATGCAGCGAATTAAAACTACACTCTGAATAAGAAAAAAGTTTCTCTTTGATTCTGGCAGCACATTCATAGTCTGCAACTAGAATTTTATAACTGCACTTCGAATAAGATAATGTTTTCCTTAGAAATATGTCATGCGATGAGTCCTGTAAAAAATTAACATTCTGAACACAAAACTGGTTTAAATTAAATCTGTACACACACAGAAAATGGAAATGGTTTCTCTTTGAATCTGGCAGAACAAACAGTCTGCAACTAGAATTTTGTTTTCCATCGAAATATGACATCAGATGAATCCAGCTGGAGTTTTACATTCTGAACACAAAACTGGTTATTTATAATTAAGAATATCTGTATGCGGCACATTTGAACTATACTCAGAATATGAAGATAAACATTTTTGCAAGAAAGGAAATTCTTTTTGAAATTCAGTTTACTTACAACTTCGCTTTTTCACGGTCGGCGGCATGGCCAACAAATTATTTGATTTGATTTGAATGTTAAATACGGGTTATCAATCACGTCATGTCACGGCTTGCACTTATTCAATACTACACTGGCGCCCTTTGACTCTTGCTTGACTTACCTAAATAAACCAATCCTTAGATCGATATCTTCGGGCCTTTTCTAGGGACAAATATCGTTATCAACTTAACCACAGATGAACAAAAATGGTTAAAATAGAATAAAGATAAAGGAAGGTTATTTGTCTCCCATAGAAAATATTATAAAAATATAGGAATGCGCGACATGCGGGACGCTTTAGACGATTTGCGGGGTTATTTTATCAAATATTTCAATGCGGGACTACAACCGCCAATGCGGGACGGTCGGCCGCCTTAAGATTACTTGTTTTTTTTTTTTTTACAGTTTTTTAGAGAAAATGTGTCCTTACTGGGGTACCCCGTTCTAAGGACACATTGTACAAGTTTTATTATTTGAATTATAAATAAATACCTTTGTTAGAATATTACCAAGAAAACTTACGAAGTAATTTTTTAAGCAAATATTATTTAAAAGAAGTATTATTTAAAAGAAGTACTATATTTAAGCAAAGGACATGTTTGAAACTTTCAAAATACCTTACTTAAAACCCTGCGAAGGTTTCTGGACTATTACAACCACATGACAATACACCTGAAAAGTTTTTAATCATTACAAAAACTTTTCAGATATCAAAAATGTCAAAATTTGGGAATGATATTTTGCAAAACAATGATTGTTAAATCAAATTCAATTTTTGAAACCCTTTAAATTAATGAATTTGTTGAAGTACTCGCCTAATACTTTGAATCGAATCAAGAATATTATAGATATTTTAAATAGGTACCTACCTAGGTTAGGTACCAAATTTGATTGATTGTTCTTATAATATACAAAAATGAAGTGTGTAATATATGAAAAATAAAAATTTTAATAAAAAAATTATAATAGGTGGCACGCGAGCTGGTTGAAAACTGAATATACTGGATCTGAATATATGGAACACGTGAGAGGGGTTGGCGAGCTGGTTGAAAACTGAATATACTGGAACTGAATATATGGAACACATGAGAGGGGTTGGCGGGACGGGGGAGCGGGAGAGGAGAGAGTGGGAAGGCGGGGAAGGTGAAAGGGGAATGCGGGGGGGGGGGGGGACGAGAACGCACGGGAAAGGCCATACAGAGAGAAAAAAAAAATCTTTGAATATGGCATTGCATGCCTGGAACCAGGTGGTAGATAATCCAATTAAAGGGAGATATGGCATGGAAGCGTGTCGCTTTATATTATTAAATGCCTCTACGGTCATTTACAAACTTGTTATATACCTAATAATTTTGTGGAATAGTAATCATGGAGTAAAATATGCTATTTAAATTATATAGAACCCGTGCAGAGGAATACAGTATTACGCTAACATTGATTATTATTATTGAGGTATGTTATTATAGCCTGATTATAACTATATTCCGTGCAGTTGAACACATCTATTACTTCCGAGAAAGTATTGCACAGACTATCAAAGCGGCTGAGCTATCTCCCTCGTTTATATTATTCTAGCTGAAGTACTTGGCGATAACTCGGGCTTGACAGTGTTTGCCGAAATCAGACTTAGACAGTGACCTTCCTATTGTTTTGAAGATCATGTGTGCAAAATAAAATTCATCAATTTTAGTATATTTGTAGTAGATATGTATAAAAATCAAACGAACGCTCGTTGTCCCGTCAGGGTAGTGTCATCTGCATATTGGAGATTTGAGATTTTTGGCCACCAATGTTTATTCCACCCTTCCATCCATCAAGAACCTTACGCATTATGTTTTCGCCATATATATTTAATAACATTGGTGAAAGGATGCACCCTTGAAGTACCCCCTTTTCATTTTAAATGTATCCAATTTTGGGGTGTAAATCTTGATACATGCATGTCCTTCGGTGTACAAGTTTTTAATGATGTATATGAGTTGTTTAGGAACTCCCATCTCCTTAAATACTTCTCACAGATGATTCCAATGTACCAGACGGCTAGCGAACTAAATTAGCATTGTTGTTGTTGTTATTGTTGATTTGTTATTATTGTTATTAACTGTTATTTTGTTGTTTCCAGATGATGAAGCACGCTTGGGACAACTACAAGCTTTATGCGTGGGGCAAGAACGAGCTCCGGCCCATCTCCAAGAGGGGCCACACCTCCAGCATCTTCGGCTCCTCCAACCTCGGCGCCACCATCCTGGATGGGCTGGACACCCTCTACATCATGGGCATGGACAAGGAGTTCAAGGAGGGCAGAGATTGGATTGCGGATAACCTGAACATGGATACTATTGTAAGTTTTTTTTTTACATTCACTCCACACAGGAAGCCCTAAGGAAAATAATTCCTCTCTAGACCTCTGACGTCTTTGGGGATGCTGTGTGGAGGTCTTTTTAAGGAAAGGAAGAAGAGAAAGTTCAGGAGGACCCGAGGAAAATAATTCCCCTCAGGGCCCGTGTTATCTTTGGAGATGCTTTGTGGAGGGTCTTTTTAGGAAAAGAAGAAAGTTCTGGGAAGGAACGATGTGTGAGGGGTTGGTAGGAATCTGGGGTGAATCAGTGTGCATATGAATCAAGTATGAATCCATCCCTCCCACTAGTGTGCAAGGCGGTGGTTTGAGAAAGTCCTGCTGGAAAGGTCTCTCTCAACCAGTTCCCCCTGATCCGGCCTGCCACGCAGTTGGTGGGCAGACGCATACGCAAGGGCGGATCCAGGGGGGGGGGGGTCATGGGGGTCATGACCCTCCCCCTTTGGGTCCAGGACCTAGGTGGACCACTAATTAAAATTATTAAACATAATGTTTTTATACATTTTTTGTATCTATAATTATCAAAATTTCCTATGTATCTACTTTTTACTTGTATCTATTATTATCAAAATTAAATAATAACTTCTTGTGACTTGACCACGACTATGTGACCCCCCCCCCCTGGCGCTATGTGACCCCCCCCCCCCTGGCGCCAAAGCTGGATCCGCCCTTGCGCATACGCCACCTAGACCCAGACAAACCTCACCCCATGAACCCGGGCACCCCTGCTAAGTCACCAATTGTAGCAAATCACTTGTGGTGAACTATGGCAGAGGTGTCAGTTGTCCAATAATGCTACCCATACCGCCTCCTAAATTTAATAAAGGATATTTAATCATCAAAATTAAGTGTCATTTCAAATTTTGAACTAATTGTGTGAAGATAATGTATCTTCCTAAATACTTGTATAGAAGTTTTTTACAAGAAAATTATTTTATTTTTAAAAGTAAAGAGAAAATGAAAGAAAGGCTATTTTTTGTCACAATAATGTTTTCAATTGGCGAAAAAAAATGTGCATAATATTAGGAATCTTTTACTTGACGTTCGGCTTCTCTTGTCAATTAATCTACCTGAGTATCTCCTGTTCGCATTTAATTATCAGATGATTTAAATTACTGCTTCGATAAATTTATCTCATAAGAAGTCCTTAATGACCTTAACCCCCTCAGGCCTCGGGCTTATTTGTCAGAAGGTCAAAATATTTCCACTTTGCAATAAAAGTCAAATAAATGGACAAATGTATTATGAATGTTATCGTCACTTTATTTTTTTGCTGTTTCATATGAAAATAATTAATAAGACATTTTCAAAATTTCATAATTTTTTTTCAAATTCCCGTCGAAAATTTTGGTTTCATAAAGGTGTAAATTGTAATTATTTTGAGATTATTGAATATAAAGCTTGGTGTTTCTCCTTCTAGTACCGATTAGATTATATTTCTCACCATGATAGTAAGGGAGACACAACGATTTCTACGAGACCTATATTTATTTATTTATTTATTTATTTGATGCAATATTATTTACATTTTTTACATAATTCAATGATGTTGGCCTCACTGGGTGGTTTACCCGTGCTGAGGCCTCCATTTCATATACAAAATTATACACATTACAAATAAATATATATATACATAATATTGGTGAAAAAAAGGAAAAAAGTAAATAAAAAACATACGATTAAGATAAATTAAACTTAAAAATTAGAGATTTAGAATTAACGTAAAATTAAGAATAAATAATATTATATAAGGTTAAAAACGATATTCTTAATACGTGTTGTGTGTTTGTGGGTGATTGTGTTTTATATTGGTTTTGTGTGTTACTTATATGTTTTGTTATTTTATGCTATGATATTTTGGTAGTATTGTCTATTTTGGTCTTTAATCCATTTTGTAATTTTGTGTCGGAATTTATTTTTGTTTTCCTCAATTTTATTTTCAAGTGTTAGACTGTTGAATGCTTTTATAGCGTGATATAAAATATATGAGTTGTTCCCGAGGTTGGTTGAGTCTTGAATGTGTGTAATTTAAAAAAAATTATTTTGTTGTATAGATGTGATCAATTTGCTTATCTGTGTTTTCAGGTCAGCGATCTGTCTGTCTTTGAGACTACAATCAGGTTCATCGGTGGCCTCCTCACCTGCTTCGCCCTCACTGGAGACACTCTGTTCAGAGATAAAGCTCAGCATGTTGCCGAGAAGTTGCTGCCGGCCTTCTCCACTCCCACGGGAATCCCACATTCACTCATCAATCCCAGCACAGGGGTAAGAGACGACAGCCTTCGATATAAATTATTAACATTATAATAAATGTTTGTTCAGCAGAACAGAGTTATGAGAAAATAGGTGTAATACCCTTTCCACAATATAATATACGGTAGAGTTTGGGTATAACGACTTCGCTTATAGCGGCTTACCGTTTTTAGCGACGACAATGTAAACTCAAGTTAAGTTTCATAGTTAGGTTTTATATTTAAGAAAACATATCTGTTTAGTACGACTCCGTTTTAAGCGACCAACTGTTTAAAGCGACCTATTTTATTGATAATTCGTCTGGTTAAAATGACGCGCAGTGTTTTGTTTACAAAACCCACGCACCAATACTTCGCCACCCTGCGCCCGGCTACTCCCCATGCTAACACCTATCCTTGTTAGTACTCGTAAATCACAGTCAGTGTTTATCATCTGTTGTAACTAGGTTAAAAGCTCGACACAATGAGTTCCGTGAAGCGAAAGTGTTTTTTAATTGAAGAAAAAAGTGCTGTATTACTCTGTTTAGAAGCTGGTGAATCAAATGTAACCTTCGCGAAGGAGTTCGGCGTGTCTCATGTAAAAAACAAGCTTAAATTATCCGGCCATTTTGTGCGTCGTCCGGTTAGTATGACAAAATATCGCCGGGCCTTTGAGGGTCGTTATATCCGGATTCTACTGTATATATTATATATTTGAAAATCTGTCCATCTCCCGCATTTCATGTTTATTATTCCTTTGATAATAGCTCACTCCCTTAAAGTTTACCCGGGGTTGTCATTGGTTATTTGGCGATGTTTTCAGGTTTTACAATGTGCCTTCCCAGATATCTTGATATTATCAAAAAAATTATGTAAATACCTCAAAAGGGCCCCAACTTATTCCTGCTAAGCGGAGCCATTGAGACAATGACATCCCCAAAGTTGTGAGGCTCAGTGGTAAGGGGAGGGAAGGAGATGGGGAAGTTCTTGACTGTTCTGATCTGGACATCAAAAACGGTTAAAGTAATTTCAAGCAACCTTTCAATTCTGAATGGTGGTCTATCACCAGGGCGATATCGAGAGTATCTACCACTCTGGAACGGGCAGCAAATAACCTATAAATATATTATTTAAATGAATTTAATGTGAAACAAAGCAATTTAATTAAATTAAATTTATTTGCACAAGCCGGGATTCAAACCCGCAACCTCCGGATTCATAGACAAGGACCTTACTCCTCGACCACGGAGACCTTTTCATCTAGGCTGGACATTGACAGATATGATAGTAGATTTGTCACGGCCAAAAGTATTTGATTATTTATTTTTGAGGTGTTGTGCTGTGTTGCGGCTATCTCTTTTTTTAGCCAACGTTTTGGACAGCGTTTTTTTTTTTTTTTTTTTAATTTATTTACATTTAAACCCGCTAAACTACTTATGTAGTTTGTCAGCAGATACATAATGACAACATTGGTACATTTTCAAACATTGTAAACATATAATTTTATAATTTTGATGCTAAATATCAATTAAATAGATTATTTAAATTACCGTGTCCATCGTCATTTCTTACAGCTGCACGTGTCTCCTGAGGTGACACAGTGTCCTATCATTAGGCCTGCTAGCTCCCTCGTTAGTTTCTTTTGATGTTGAGCAGTTGCCTACATGGTTCGTCCCATACCGCCTCTGATCATCAATATTGTTTGAATAATATGCTTCAAATTTTCATCCATGTCATGTTTTTTTATTATGTACTTTTGGTGTTTAGATCAGTAAAAACTACGGCTGGGCGAGTGGCGGCAGCAGTATTCTGTCTGAGATCGGGACGCTGCACCTGGAGTTTGCGTACCTCAGCGATGTGACTGGCAACCCCATCTACCGGGAGAAGGTGGAGCGCGTGCGCCGGGTCCTGAGAGACATGGAGAAACCCCGCGGCCTGTATCCTAACTACATCAACCCCAAGACAGGGAAATGGGGGCAGCGTGAGTTATATTAAGCCACATACTAATTTGCGAACTGTAACCATAACGGTAAACATAACGTAACCATAGCTATAACCGTAACCGTAACTGTAACCATAACTGCAACTGTGACCATAACCGTTACCATTATAAAAATTAAGTGTGTAGTTAATGATCAACGAGCCGACGTCTTGTCAGTTTTTGCCGTGAACCAAAGGCCACTCTACGCTGGCTCGCCATTACGGTTACAGTGGCGCATACACTAGAGTCTGGTTACTGTGTATACATACAGCTCACAGATAAGTATGCGGCTTTATGCATTTATTAATTCATTTATTTATATTGTCTTCAAATATAGTATTACATAAAGTACAGTAAAATATCACAGAGATTACAATGTAGAACACATAAATATATAACAATTGTGCAATAGAAGATTAGTACGATATTGGTAAAAACATGCGTCGCTTTTTGTTTTTGGCTGATTTTGTGACATTTTTATTAGCAATTGTGAATTTAGGAATTTCATTTGACAATCTCATTTCGCAGGAATAAACATAAAACAAGTAGTTTATTTAAATGTTTAATGTAAAAACGCATTAGAGCTGTTAACCAAAAAAAAATACATTTCTCTTTTGAGATTTGCGTCCAGTGTATGTTACGCTCATAGACATTTAAATTGATAGACGAACCGAAAGGGGAACAATCGAAGCATGTGGAAGGGAGAGGAAGCATGACTGTTTTCCTTTCTGTAATTTTTAATAATTGAATCTGACAGTACAACTTAACAAGAACAGTTCATCTTACATTGTATGATCTCCATTTAGTCCGTGAAAATAAAATCTGCTTACGAATTACTGAAAAATTGCTGGCTGTGTAGTAAACTTATCTACATTTCCCAAATCGGGTGAACAAAAGTTCTGGCTTGTTTCCAAAATTAAATATTTCATTACACTATTTAGTTAAGACACTTTTACAAATATGTTGTAATTTACCCGTCTCACTGATTTTTGCGTTGCTATTCAACCCGATTTGAAGGCGGTACGGTTTTTTTACCATTTTTATGAACATTCAGATTCTGCACAGAAAAGTCCATAATGGCTGCGCTGCAAATATTTAACTTACTTTAGCGGACTTTACTTTTCTGCGCAGGGTTTTGGTTATTTCAATGCGCACTCTTCGATGGTCAACGTAAAACTGATGTCATACGGTTTGTCTCCAGCTCTTTGAAATGATACCGAGATTTCGTCTAGATTAAGTCTATCAATTTGGATGTATATGGTTAAGCAAAATCTTTTTTAGTGTTTTAGAGAAATTATGTGTATTTTAATTATCATTTTAACTAACATAGTGCTCGGAAAACGGAATTTTAAATTGATTATATATATGTAAATATGATTGTTCAAGGGGAAAATCATCATCTTTATTCGTCTTTATAATTTTAAAAAGAAAAATATTTGTAAGATTGCATATAGTATAAATAGGTTCATAAACAAATTCGGTCATGATATCAGCGAATAGATTAAACAATGGGACATAAAATTTCAAACACAAACATATAAGTACCACACGATACTGCTGGGCTGGTAATTCATGATATTCAGTAAAGTTTTATCTGCTCGGTAATATTTCATTGTGTTTATACAAGCATCGCCCCAAAACAATTTTTTGAGTTGTTTACGGTTAGTTGAGATATGGATGCGTTATTTGAACAAGGTTTACACAAAGAATGTCCGTGAGAAATATGTTTAATTATAGTTTTAAAAAGTATTATTGGCCGGCGAGATGAGAGAAAAAAATGTGTCACTTGGAGGTTAGATTTTACCCATACATTCGAATGTAGCCTAGTCCAATAACAACTAAATGCTTAATTGGCTTGAGTAGATGGGAGTCTGAAAATGTTAAATAAAATCACTTGAAATTTTTCATACCTTTTAACCCGGCGATACTCGCTACCGGGTAAAAAATACCACAGAGTACCAAAAATTGGTTGTATTTTTTTTTCTATGCGTTCTGGCAACCCAAGATTCTAAGTACCTTCAAACTGATAGTTCACACACCCTCACCCCGCGGGGCAGTCGGTTCGCGCACGGCGCTTGTTAATGACAGACGTGTAAGGTGAGTATGGGTAAAAAATACCCGGTAGCGACGATCCTTGTTCCATTATTTTTCGATAGTACAATAGAAGAGCTGCTTCAAGAAGAAGACAGCGGAGAAGAAAATGTGTCAGAAATAGAAGATGTTGAGGAGAATAGTGAACACGAAAGTAAAACTGAACAGGAAACTGATAGTTCAGGCGCGCCCTCAAATTCAGAAAATGTTTTTGACCGTCTACCTTCAGATCCAGAAGTTGGTTGGCGAATTGTAGTCCAAAAACAACCCCAATATGTGAGGATTGCTATGATAGAGTGAAGTAGTTTCGTTTTTAGCAAAATATTTGAAACAGTTTGTTTAGTGTTGATTATCTCAATGTTCACTCAGTATAAAGGTATCATTATTTTGTAGTATTTTAGGAGTGTATCTAGTTTATTTTTGATACCGATCTCAATTTTGCCAAATTTGTAAAAAAAAATAATATTATTGTTGATTTTCGTAAGATTACTAAGAAAAAAAATGTTTGTTGATTTCTTTTTAGGATAAACTCTAATACAAATAAATAAATATTAAAACTCGCATTTGTAGTTTTATTTATGAACAATAGTACCAATAACACAAATACATTGTCAAACATTGAAACTCAAGCGTCTTTTTGAAAATAACGGCAATTAAACTCTGTGGTATTTATTACCCGGTAGCGAGTGATCATGTTCGTAAATACCTAGCGAGTACCGCCGGTTTAATAAAATATCAGATGTTATGTAGATTGCAGAAAATCAATAATTATTTCATGTAAATACACCACGAGTAACTGTAGTATTTGGTTCCTTAGAACAGGCAATCTATCTAGCTAGGAACTAACATCGACCTGACAAGGCAATGCACTAGCACTTGTTATTTTGAAATTTTCTCAGCTGTTTTAATATTCTCAATTATTATTACAACCTAAGCCCCTCGCTGCTCATTTGTACCAAGCGTGGTATTTTGAAGACCCCCCCCTGAACAGGTCACGTAGTATGGGTACGTTCCCTAACACAACTAGTGCAGACCCGTGAAAAATCATGGGATGATCTGAATTCTTGACAAATCAGTTCCAATTTTGAAAAGTACACTTAAATTCAAAGAAAATCCAAGTACACCCGAAATTATTGTTTTTGCTATTATGTACATCCTTTATGTATGTTATTTGTTATGTAAATGTGGCTACGTTGTAATAAATATCCTTTGGTTTTCTTTCGGTTTAAATTTCATTGTGTGTAAAATGTGTATAAATCTTACTGGTGGCAGATAGCTCATGGTTGTACCTAGTTTCCCAGGCACTATTTTAGCTCATCATTGTACCTGGTCTGCCAGGCACTATTTCAACTCATGGTTAAACCCAAAGATATTGAAATATACATAAGAGATGTGCTATCCGCAGTTTTTACTGGGTGGGACTGTGTTTCCTGGCGTCGCCGATATTGTCAACCAATACTACTGCACACCTTAAAAAAATCAACTAAATTAATAAATTATTTCCGTATTCAAAGTATATTGTTAACCAATACTACTGCACACTTTCAAAAAAATCTACTAAAGGAACGAATTCTTTCCGTATTCAAACTATTCGCATTAGGTAGTAGTCCGCCAATGGTCGGGCGGACATCATGGCATACCTCTTGTATTTCAATATCTTTGGTTGAACCTAGTCCGCTAGGCACTATTTTAGCTTATGGCTGTGCCTCTTCTGCTAGGCATTATTGTCTTGTATGGCTCCAAAGATTTGTCTAGCATGTGTTTTTTTTTTTTTTTACATTAACTCCACACAGGAGGCCCCGAGGAAAATAATTTCCCTCAGGGCCTATGTCATCTGGGATGCTGTGTGGAGGATGTGTGTTAATCTATCGTTATCATCTTCAGATCACATGTCTCTGGGAGGTCTGGGAGACTCGTACTACGAATACCTTCTGAAGACCTGGCTGCAGAACAAGGATGACTTTGAGTCGCGCCAGATGTTTGACGACGCCATGAGGGCCATCATCGACAACATGATCCGCGTCTCCAACAGTGGACTGACCTACGTGGCGGACTTGAAGTACGACCGGATTCTGGAGGACAAGATGGACCACTTATCGTGCTTCTCAGGTATGAATTTAATGAGTGGCAGCCACCCCTGGTTTGGAGACCCAAAATAATTGAAAACCCTTGACTCTTGCAGAAAAGGATTGTCCGTTTGATAAATTCCCCTATCTTAAAGATATCAGACGTTAGCGCAGTGCTGTGGCCTCAAATAATGCACAAATAGTTATTAATAAATAAAAATCAATAAAAAATTCTACAGATTGGATGACTAAAGCATGGTGCTTATTAGCATTTAAAAAGTTCTTTAAGTCCTATTATAACAATCGGGTCTCATGCGTTACATACGTGAGAAGATCACCGCCCAATCGATTCCGCCGAAGTCCTTATCGACTGTTGTTAACCCTAAATTAAATTAAAACTGGTAGTGGTAGATCATATTTGATTCTTGATAACATTTGCTAGTTATTTGAAATTTTCTGGTGTACTTTTTTATTCAAAAGAATGTTACGTGTTGTAGGGCGTGTTTCATTTAAAATGACAAATCATATATGGTACACAAAAATGTTATATTAAAAAATTAAACCATTCAAAACTTGTGTTAACCCCTCCGAATTTTCGAGAATATTAGCTTGACATTTTACGAAAACTTTTAGTTATAACCGCTTCACAATTAAAGCTCTATAAATGAAACATTTCTGAACTTAGCCGAATAGTAAAAACTGTTTTAGAAAGGTTACGAAATAGGCTTTCAAATTATTATATTACAAATAAATATTAGCATTTGTAAATATTAAAATTTAGAACGCAAACATTAAAAATAGGTAAAAATGACTCACGTGATGTTTTTATGTGAAAACGGTACTAAAATCACAGATTATGCAAACAACAATACTTATTCTATTGTATATATGTGTAATAAACACTTTTGTCACCTCACTTTTTTATCATTTCATATTAAAATATTTAATAAAAATTTCAAATGTGGAGCGCGGTGGAGCTGCCGGTAGCAAATTTGCGCAGGTAAATATTTTTGTCAACTACACGATTGACAGCTGATTCCTGTTATGTATTTCCATAGACAACTTGATAGAAATGTGCAGCTTGATCTACTATCGACCTTTGACTTTTTGTTTTAGGGATGTAACTAAAACAATAATGGAGTTTCTATGGAAACACACGCGCTGACGTATAAACACGCTTATTGTACTTGACTGCTGTCCTATTTTTAATGCTTATATCTGCTTACGTTGCGGAGGGGTTAAAAGAAAATTAGAAAACAAATTCAGTAGAGATTAAACACAAAATTTTTTCTAAATATAAAAATGACCAATGATCAGCTAAAATCCGATGAAAAAGCACACAAAGCCGGTAATTACCAGCAATTGTAAAATGAATACCGACAATTTTTATTTGGTCTAAATAGAGATGAAAAATTTCTAAAATATGTTTATTTATTTTGGACATCACCAAAAAATCGAAATTTGAGTTGAATATGCCGTTATATGTAAAAGAGTACATTACTCATATATCACCACCAAATCAATTACAATGCAGAAAAGTTTGTGTGTACAAAACTATTTTTGATGTTGTCTGGATTACTAGAAGTAATATATTGTCAATTATATATTTCAAATATTTATATTTCAAATTGTCATACTAATGTACCGGACTGTTATGCCGCCAGTATTATTTTGTAGCATATTTAATTTGTAAAAAAAAGTCACGTGTACAAAATATTTGATTTATGGCGAGCATTCGAATTAGGCTATCCTCGTTATTTTAAAACTCAGTATTTGGAGATGTCTATATACGTATTGTACGAAAGGGTTAACAATAATAATTGTTTTTAGGTTTATTAATTTAATAATAAAAGCTGTCAGAAACACAAATCATCCATACTAATATTATGAATGTGAAAGTGCGTGTGTTTGTTTGTTACGCTTTCACGCCTAAACCACTAAACCGATTTTAAAAATTCTTTCACCAATAGAAAGCTACATTATCAGCGATTAACATAGGTTGTATATTATAATAGTAAGCTCTGGCGTTACGAAAAATGTGTGTATTTCATATATTTTAGTGGCAGGGAGGAAAGGCAGGGGAAAGGTGTGGTTCACGGAGAGGGAAGAGACGAGGGAGGGGGAAGGCGGGGAAGGTGGAAGGGAACGGGGATGCACGGGAAAGGACATGCAGGGAGAATCAATTTATTTCTTTGAATGGCAATGCAACGCATGCCGGGTACCAGCTAGAATTCTTATATTTATGAGACTTGTTCATTGCACATAAGAGGTACATTATTTTTTGTGAGACCAAAATAATTTACTGTGCGTAAAATGTGTACACGGTTACCTCTAGTGAGATGGAAGGTTGCATGTTAAATAAAACGGTTCACTTTGAATATAACTGGAATTTATTTTAGACTAGCAGACCCGGCCATACGTTACTGTGGATAACTAAACACAACGCCACGCCATTACCCAACCGTTATAACCAACGCCATCTGTTAAATAAAATCCACACAGCCCGCTGCTCGCTGTCCACTGCCCGCTTGCCAGCCTGCTCCCTTTATTTATATATTTCAACTAATTTACACAAAACCTTGACAAATTATATACCTAAAAACCTTCCTCATGAATCACTCTTTCTGTTGTTGAAAACCGCATGAAAACCCGTTGCATAGTTTAAAAGATCTAAGCGCACTATGTAAAGATAACTAATACACATTACTAATACACATTTGAAGTTAAATGCGGTAGTGAGGTGCTGCAGCCAGAGATAGTGTTATAGAAGAAATGCCCAGTCTCAATGTTGCCAACGTTCTGTTCTCTTAATGTTGCCAATATATAGTTGCCATCGTAGAAATGATCTTAATCATTATTACTCTAACAGTGCCTGGCTACACGTGTATCAAACTTTATAATAAGATTTAGCAAAATGATATTACAGTTTTGATTATATTTTTCAGGTGGACTCTTTGCACTTGGGTCCAAAACATTGAAGACCTCCTTGTCGGACAAGTACATGGAGTTGGCTCGGGGATTGACCAATACTTGCCATGAAAGTTATGACCGCTCTGCTACCAAGCTGGGTCCTGAGGCCTTTAGGTAACTAATTATAACAATATTTTCGAAATTTATCGCTTGCAATGTCAAAAAATTGTATCTGAAGCATATTTTTGTACGGTTCCATGATAGAATTTTTTATTTATTTATTTATTTATCTATAGATTTATCTATTTATCTATTTATTTATCTATAGATTTATCTATAGAATATTGAATAAATGTAAAGAAAAAGATCAAACAACAAACCTAGCCTAGATACATTTTTAGATTTTCACAACAAAAAGTATTTTCATTATTTGTTTTTGGGGTGTTATGCCATATTGCGCTACCTCTTTCTTTAGCCAATGTTTCGGACAGCATTACAGTGTCCATCATCAGGGTAGATGTGTGATACCATATCTGCCCTGATGATGGACATTGTAACGCTGTCCGAAATGTTGGCTAAAGAAGGAGGTAGCGCAACACGGCATAACACCCCAAAAACAAATAATAAAAAGACCTAGCCTAACCTAAACTAAATTAACCTTTGACGGCCTCCATGGTCGAGTGATAAGGTTTTCAACTATTGATCTGGAGGTCGCGTGTTGAAATCCCGGTGTACGCATGTACATCTTATGTGATTGAATTGTGTTATTTCACAATTTATTCATTTAAAATAATATAAAGTATTTTTTCTGCACGTTCCAGAGTGAAAGATACTTTTAGTATCCCTAGTGTAAGACCACCATTCAGAATTGAAATGTTGCTTGAAGCTTGTTGCTTTTTAGCCATGTTTGGTGACTGAATAGCCAGGTACTTCCCCTCGTTCCTCTCCCCATCTCCTTCCCCTCTCTATTACATTCAGCCTTACAAACACACTTGGGGATGTAATATTTTTTCTAACTAAAATTACTGATAATGAAAAAAAAAAAATTCACATATATTTTATCAGGCAAATGTATTATAAACATTATCGTCAACTCACTTTTTTGTCATTTTATGTAAAAATAATTAATAAAAAATTCCCATTGTTTCATAATTCTCGCGCATGCGCATACGACGCCCGCGCCGGCGCGTCTCCGGCCTGTCACCGGTTAAAGGTGTTCGTTTTAATTATTTTGAGGTTTACTTTTTGATTTGAATATAAAGCATAAGATGTCTTTTCTTTATAACACCGTTTAGATCATATTTCTAACCATGATTAGGGAGACACAACGATTTCTATGAGTTTTATCCAGATTCATTGGAAAGTACCTACTCAACTTGTTTCGAAGATGCTTTCTATTTTTTCAAAAAATTTATTAACTGCTTTGAAATGGCCCGATTATGAGAAATAGAATTAAAAGATTTTCAATTCATTAAGTTTAAGAAATTTTATAATTTTTTTATTATATGTCAAGTACCAACCTGTAGTTTTGATGAGGTATTTTCTTAAAATTAGTACTTTTAATTTAATTTCCATGCAATTAATGGATTATGATAGTTATTAACACCTTTATTAAAACCTCCACACAATTTTTCAGGTTTAGCGATGCCGTAGAAGCCAAGGCACTGAAGAGCAACGAGAAATATTATATCCTTCGACCAGAAACCATTGAGAGCTACTTCATCTTGTGGAGACTCACCAAGGACCAGAAGTACAGAGAGTGGGGCTGGGAAGCGCTGCAGGTTTGTCATTATTTTGTCTTATTTCTCCAATTTTCGTCTCACGAGGAATGAGACAGTTAAAAGTGCTCATAAACGGTTCAAACCACAAACAAACACGACAACTACTTGATGTAGATAGAAATACACACAGAGGGAGCTATGTAGTGGGAATATTAATAGGACACTGCCACCACAGGTGACACCAAGCCCCCTAGCATGGTCGATCGATATAGGTTTTACCGAGAATGTCGGTAACTTGTCATCGCTCCTGAGCACAACTGCAGACCGCTGGATCGATATAGGTTTTATCGAGAATGTCGGTAACTGGTCATCGCTCCCGAGCACGACTGCAGGCCGCTAACGAACAAACAACAGTTCACAATGCCTTCAGTCATGCTCAGGAGCGATACAAGTTACTGACATTTTCGATAAAACCTATATCGATCGACCATGCTAGGACCCCTGAAGCCGTTTGGAGTGGAAAACGCCATTAGTTTTAGAAGTTGTGAACACTTTAATTTCATTCAGGTAAATAACAATTATCCGTTGATATGTCGGTGTTGCCTATCAGATGCACAAGATGTACAAGTATGCTGGGGCGTTCTTAAGGTCTGAGTCTGGTGCAGCTGAGTTTTTTTTTTCAATGTGTATTTTTCAAAGATAAAATTTATTTTTGTTCATGAAACTTTTGTTACTGTAAAGCTTCATTTGAACTAGAAAAACTCAATTGAAAGTTTAATTTTAATATCTATATATGTAGACACAGCGGTGGGAAGCGGAGGGTCCAACCAAAGCGGCTGGAATCCTGGAGTCCTTGGAAATCATTTGAAACATGAAATTTAAAAAAAAAATATATTTTAGTGTAAATGTAGAATGAACTAAGGTTTGCAAAAACATATTATTGATTGCAAAAATGGCGGAAATAAGATGAAAATTGACGAAAAGATACTGTGTTCATTTTGCAATAACTTTATCCTATAATAATCATTTTTCATAAGTCAAGGTTCATCCGCACATGAATTTATTTTTCTTTAATTTAAACTTTGAATGAAGTGAATTGGATGAAAATTCAATGAGCTTCGATTCCAGCGAACTTAAAAAATGTGATTTTGAGAAAAAAACGTTTAAATTTTTTGCTTATAACCAAGCCATTCGTTTTCTGGTCCTAGCTGCTTGGCGCGCACAGCTCATAACTATATTTAAAGGTCGCATTTGATGCTATTCTTTGGGAATGTAAATGAACAAAATAACAATAATTTTTATTTATTTACAGGCCATTGAGAAGCATTGCCGTGTAGATGGCGGCTACACAGGGATTAGGAATGTGTACTTATTGGATTCGCCTAAAGATGACGTCCAGCAGAGCTTCTTCCTAGCTGAGACATTGAAGGTAACCACTTATCATTTATTTAATTTTATCAAGTGGCAACTTAATTGTTTCATCGTTACCTTATTGAATTTGTTCTTGTTTACCAGCTGGTTTAAATTATCAAAGTATCTTATGTAGAGATTACTAATACCACAATATACCTACCCAATGTCATTGTATTCGAGGTATAATGCTATACAACACCTTGCAGTCAGGGGCATTACTTTGAATGGAGTGGAATAAGTGATGTTATGGCATAATCTTCATATTTTCAATAATACCGATGCGCCTTAGGTTTAACCACTCCGACCCGTAAGCATGTTTTCACGTTAACGTGTGTGTTCCCACAGAAATCGTTATAACTCTGTTATTGTTCTAGTTACAACCCTAAAACAAAAAGTAGTAGGTCTTTATTGAATCAAGCTTCACATTTCTATTCAAAGTTGTCCATAGAAGTACATAGAAAAAGACTTATTTTGTAAAAACATTTTTGACCCGCCAAATCACCTGCGCGCCGTTAGACATTGTTAATTTTTGTATTAAATATTCTTGTATGGAATGGTAAAAAAATGATGTCACAAAATTGTTTATTATACATCTATACAATAGAATAAGTGTTTTTTTTTACGTATTCTGTGATTTTAGTACCGTTTTTACATAAAAACATTTACAAATGTTAATATTTATTTATAATATAACAATTTGAAAGCTTATTTCATAACCTTTCTAAAACAGTTTTTAGTATTCGGCTAAGTTCAGAAATGTTTATAGTTTTTTTTAAATCTGACAGTTCTTTTAAGACAAAAAACTTGCATAATCGCAAAATCGGGAGTGGTTAATGAGGAACTAATTTTATTATAATTTGTTTCAGTACCTCTACTTGCTGTTCTCTGACGATTCGCTGATCTCACTGGACGAGTGGGTGTTCAACACGGAGGCGCATCCCCTGCCCATCAAGGGAAACCCATTCTACAGAAATGCGCACTAAGGCGCATTATCCGTTGCCAAAATAGCTACTACATATTACAGTTGAGATGTGAAACGCTTCAACTACGCAATGCGTGATAAATTCGCGGAGCCTCAACGACGATTTGTTTAGATTTTTTCCTTTATGCTCCTAACATAGATAGGAAAATGTCTACATCTTATCATGTTAAGTGTGAATTCTCTGACGGATTTCTATTCAAATGTTCTTCCTACTTGTTTTGTTCGCTCCTAATTATTATGAATAAAATTTACAACAAAATGAGTATCGACTAAATGAATGGTTCTATCTCGTCTATTTTTTAACCAATCTATAACGAGATTGATCTCACAAGTGTTTTGAATGAGGTTTTGATTGTAAATTATATTTCATAGATAATATGATGTGCGATCGGAGATTAAGGGATAGCGAGTGAGTGGAAATCTCTATGGTCACTTCTCTCTTAACCTCAGTGGTAAAAATATGGACCATAATAAAATTTGTAAATATTTATTACAATAATTTATTTGACTTTATTAGTGACAAATTGAGATCAAATAATATTCAAGTGGCGTGATCAAACTGTCAATCTCACAAACTGTCAAGCTGGCGAGCTGTCAAGCTGTCAGTTTCGAGTGTAAATAGTGTTCTATCGGTACGGAGGGTTTGGGACGTATAAATAATTCAATTGTATTCATGTTTTGTGTTAAAGTTACAAGAAGGACTCTGTTTTCATAAACAATTATAGTGAAATAAATCGTGTAAATTAATCTTTGTTTTAAAGGACTGAATTATTTTGTAGTTGTATTTAGGTATTTCATTAAATTCCATTGTTTTAGTAGAAAGTTTGCCAATATGAAAGTGTATAATAATGGTTTTAATAATTTATTTATGTATTTTTAATTTATGTTCAACTTAATGTGGGTAAGCTTTCATTTTAACAATAAAGAAATGAAAGGGGTTTATAAATAATACAAATGATTAAAACAAATAATTCAAATCATTTTTATAATACTTTTATCAAATAAATTTAGGAGATAATAATTATTATGAAGTAATATTTTTTTAGTCAATTCCTTCAGAAAAAAGATGTGGCGGAGTAGTAAACTTACAGTAATTGCAGGTTACACATCCACATCTCGTCTCCCCTTGCATTTTTATTGTAAGATCCATGAACAAATATTATATATTAATTATTTTGTTTAAATTATTTAACTACATATTGATATTATTTACCATCATTTGATGAATATTAACAAAGCATTGTAAAATTATTAGTCTTCTTTCTACCATCAGGTATTTTTTTTTTTTGCATTTTAGGTAGATATTTAAATAATTTCCTAAGATCCCAAAAAATAAAGAAAAAAATTATCAAAATTTACCATGTTATCGTGTATTGTTTTCGAGAAAGGGAAAATAATAAACTAATTATTCTCCATTATTAGAAAGTAATTTAATGTACGTAGGTAGTTCATATTAATCACCCTTTTTCTTTGAGATAAACTATGTTATTTCATATTTTTATAAATACATTGACAATGTTTTTTTTGTTCTTTTACTACATAGTTATACATTTTTCATAATAATAATGAGCTCTCACAATATGCAAACTTTTTTTTTTTTTTTTAACCCATGCAAGGCCAATGTGGCTTTGAAAGGTTCCTACAAAATATTGCAATATAATTTATTTATCAACAAAGTTCAACTATTTTTTTTGTCAACCCTTTTGTACGTTCATACTGCCCCTCTGAGCAATAATTTTTTTTTAGCCTGTAGGACGTTTTTGTATTCTTTGCTTTATACAAATAATTGCTGCCCAAGTATGCGGCACATTTTCATTTATGCATGTTCGCAAGACAATTGTTGAGATATCTGTGTGTAACAGGTTAATTAAAAATCCACAGTTCCTGATTTCACCATGGTCAATTTTTCAGTGACGGGAGTATAATAAATATGTATTTGCGATTTTTCTCATTGAATATTTCTTTAATTTATATTATTGATGCACGATCCTAAATTTTTTTATTTCTTGATTTAACATTTCTTGCTTATACGGGCAGTATGCACAATCTGTTAGAATTTCTGTATTACATTTATAGGTACCAATTGAGATAATATTTTATTTTTGTTTAATTACTGACACAATGCCAGAATTAGCAAAATAAAAAAAAATTATAGTGCAATGCATTTCAGTTAAAAAAATGGAAATTATTAAATTAATTATGTTACTAGGTTGGAAAATAATTTTCTTTTTCAATTTGAATTTCGCATTTTACCTTTCTTTTATCTTATGTTTTAATGTCTCAATTAAGTGAAAGCATTTATTAATTGTTTTAAATATTTTATTAAAACAAATATAAAATAATAACTTACAAATCATTGAGAGAAAACATCAATTCATCTTTAAACCACTGGAGCGACAGCGCAATTTAAAACTATTTTCTCCGATTACTCAAAATTTTTTGGTAATCATTTTGACTATTTTCCGCCCGCGTTAAAAAAAATCATGCCCTGAATTTTAATATGGAAACATACAAACTGATTATAGTTCTATATAGCCAATGAATTTACCTATCTTTTGTTGATTATCACATATTCGTAGGATTTTTAAACAATATATTATGAAATCGTAAACTTCTACTAAATTACTTAAAAAATTTGCCAAAATTGGCAGCAAAGCAATCTGAGGTATTTTAAATAGTGCCATATTGTGGCAAAAAGCACTCCAGTGGTTAAGAAAACAAGTTTTATTGTACAGTCGTACATATGCAATGCATTTATAAAACATTCAAATTTTTTTTAAATAATTTGATCAAACAGTAACATTAATAAAATGATAAACCTTCAATAGTTAATAACATTTTTATAAAATTTGATACAAGTGGGAGAAGTGGTTAATTCAGACATATCAGGTAGCCCTGTGTAAGGAGATTATTTGCAAATCTGTTATTTTATTCATGCCAATAAAATTTTTTGAAAATTTTAACATTTCAAATTTGAGCATTAACACTTTTAAACACTATTGTAAACACTAATTTCTTTTAAAAAATATCTTTGACCACTCCAGAAACAGATTTGGAGATACTTTGCTTTACTTTGGCTGGGTTGTTTCGTCTTTTGGCTGTGGTTTCACCAAATTTATATTCAGGATAAACTTAATTAAAATAGTTCAAAATCTTGCTGTAATTTAATTATTTTAGAATAAAACACTTTTCATTAGTCATGCTGTAAAATATTTAAAAGAGTTTATAGCAATTTAATTTAATTTAATGTATAACTTTATCCGTAAAAACAATTCAATTCTTTCTTGAAAAGTGTGCAAATACAATATTGGATTTAATCACTGATACAATATTGTATTTGTATTTGTATGCCTTTCTTGAAAGAATTGAGTTATTTTTATGCAAACAGAACTATTTATTCATATTCATATTGCGTATTTACAGGTGCAAACAAACAATTTATCTTAATATTTTATAGCATTACTTGCAAAAGGTTTTTTTCCTAAAATATTTAAATTACCCCCTTCTATGAAGGACCACATTATGACTTATTTTATGTTTACCCAGCTGTTATTTTGATTATTTTTATGCCTCTGTCTTTCCTCCTTCCTACAACATGGGTCTCCTCAAGATCCATGTTCACTCCTTTATCTCCTCAAAAAATTCGAGTGCAGTTTACACGCGGTAGAAGCGAAACTTATGAGTGCAGACCTCACATCATTTCCGTTTCATATCTCAACCAATAGGAGCCTTTAAAAGTGACATCATAAGGGCAGTTGATGCGTCGCAGGTGTAGTAATCGTCATTTCCTTTTCATCCGAAATCCAAGTCACAGCGAGGCTAAAGAAGTTTCACTTCAAAAGACACTCTCCTCTCCACACAGCATATTCAAAGATGACATAGGCCCTGAGAGAAATTATTTTCCTCTGGGCCTACTGTGTAGTACTGTTAGTGTAAAAAAAATGCTTGGTTTTCTCAATGACAGAACGCAGTTTAAAATATTAATATTGTTTTGGCTAGTTTGAATTTGATTAAATCATGGCTAAAAGATGAAACAACCCGGCCTTAGGAGCTCCGATAAAATTATTATTAAAGAAAATTTGATATTATTATTGTCTATATTATTTTAATTTTTTGTCTATGGCAATGTATTGTGTTATTCTACAAGGTTGTTGAGTTATTTAAAAATATTACATACTTGCTGTTTTGTGCGGAACGTATTTTTTCATTGGTATATCCACAATTTTAGTTTATGAGACATTATTTTGTTCATTTCTTTGCGAGTCAAGAGTCAATTCATTGATGTTCATTATTGATTCAATGTATTATTCTTCAATAATGGAGGAATTAATGGAAGTAATGTATCATTATTATAAAGTTAATGGATTTGTTCAATCTGTTGTTATTGATGAAGTTAGTAGTTTATCAATTTATTGTCTTATTTGAGAGTTAATGGATAAATCTAATTTTTAAAATTATTGTTTCCAAAAGTTTTTAAGATTCACAGTGGCATAGTGACTTCCTGGTCGGCTTGAAATTTTTAATCCAAAATATGAAATTCGAGCGCCGATAGCCGAGATACTACTGACTGGCATTGTCCTACTGTCTTGTCCGTGCATGTTTACACGCAGACAACGCAGCCAGGCGCGGTTAAACATTGTCCTACAGAGATAGTCTGCCCGTCTATCTATAAAACAATGCCTTGGTACATTGTCCTGTCCTCCCAAGTTTCTGTTCACACTAGGACAACGGGTCCGGAGCCGGTACAATTCAATATTGTCCTATTCTCGTGTGAACTAGGTATGTATTAGCGATGCCTAGATGGGACCCAGATGCGATGCCAACTCAGTCACTGACCTCTTATATTTAATAATTATGTCTGAAGAGTTGGTATCTAGTGTGGTAGTTTCGATCTATCTCCCAAATTAACTTGGAGACACCAAAGCCAGTGGAACTGCGTGTTATTCACGTGTTGTTCGCTTGATTGGACCTGGATTGCAAGCTTGGCCGGTTCCACGAGTTAGTTACTAGGCCACTTCTTAAGATGTTTTTCTCACCTTGGTTAATTGGTTGTTTAACGCCATTCTTTGTCTATAAAATAATATTTCTTTGGTATTGTGCAAAGGTTTGGTAAACTTTATTATTTTTCAAAAAATTAGTGCGAAGTGATAATATTACCAGATATTTAGAAATTCTGTTAGCGTGTTGCAACTAGTTTTGTGATATAAAATATATTTATTACTTTAAACATGATTGCTTGTTTTATTTCTTCATCTTTTACATTTCAGTATCGCCCTGGTGGGAGACCACCATTTACAATCAAAACTTAAGATATGCTTAGTAACTAGATCTAAATATTCAACTAATTCTTAAACTTTTCCTTTGATGCCAGAGTTTAGAAAACTATGCATATTTTTTTACATACTTTAGGTCAGGGCCATATTTAGGATCTGTAGACCCAGAGACCGAACCTGTGTTACTGGCCCTACTGGGTGGTCAGGGGGGCAATGCATAACCTCCCCAGAAAGGGAGATTCTGTCTCTGGAAATTTTTTGAAAATTAACCTGAAAAAATCGCTTTTCAGAGCAAGGTGACGTAAAATATTGAAAATATGCTATGTAAAAATGTATGTAAAATATGTACAAAACCAATTGAAGCCACAAAAGTCTATGAGAATAAGATAGATGTTTTACCAAGTACTTAAGGTGGCACAGATACATTATTTTTATTGGCGAGTCTGTGTCGCGTTTCATTCCGACGTGTTGTGTTTTTTTTGCTCTGCAGGATTATTTTTATATCACGGAACCCTTCGGTGCAATCTCTTTGAAAATGTGTCAAAATTTGTGGTTTAGTTATAGCTTGATAATTTGATTACAAAATTTGGTTTTGCATAGTTGCAACAGTGGTAAAAATGACAAAATTTGCAAGTGAATTCGAGTGAACACATAGGATTTGACACTAGATAAGATCCACTTTACTTTTATAAATATTATCCACGTTTATAAATATTAGTTGATGGCGTAGATCAGGGGTGCCAGATCGTCCGGTCGATCGCGAGTGCTTTTTGAGTCGATCTCGAGAAAATTTGCCGATGTAAATAGATCTTTTCACAGTTTTTGTTTTGGATGATCCTCAATTAGGCCTCAATAAAACCGCACATTTTTCATGACTTTTTGTTTATAATTTATTTGGATCTTATATTGTCAATGGTCGCGCCTTTTTTTATTATTCACTCTATCCTCATCTAAGGTGTGTGACGTCACAAGTCCCCATAGAAGAAAAAAATCATCAGATTCATGGTGAAAATTGTCGAAAATTTCCCCCTTTAAAGAACGAAGTTTTCGATCTAGTTTCGAGTATGTGGTTTGGTTTATTTATGAGCCAGCCAGTTCGAGTTGTAAATAAAAGGCGATATGAAGTTTATTAATAAATAATACAAAATGCGGTGCGGCAAAAGTAAAACGTATCATTTTAATAACGATTGGGAGGAAGAATTACCCCGAGAGGCGAAATGAGCATGGAATTTTTCATTACTTTTTCTGTGGCGAAACTGATAACCGTCAACACGCAAACATTGTTTTCCATACCAAGTTTGCACGTCGTTTCTTCGTGTTCTCGAATGCAAGTATGAAAGAAGTTTACTAAAATCATCAAAATTATACTTTTAGTTTAATACCTATTACAATCTGTGCACAGTTGAAACATATTTATGTGAAATGTGAATTTTATGTGGACGTCAACATCCAGTCTGCTACATCAACCATTGAGTTTTACGCTTCCTTTTTTCCCACCTTCTAAGAAAGTTCCTTAAATTCACCATTTTTTTACATACAGTATGTGCTGCCAAAATCAAAGAGAAACCATTTTCATGTTCTGAGTGTAATTTTAATTTGCCGCACACAGATTTAATTAAAACCAGTTTTGTGTTCAGAATGTAAAATTCCGATTGTGGATTCATCTGCTGACACATTTCGAAAGAAAAACATTATCTTATTCGAAGTGCAATTATAAAATTGTATTTGTTGACTATTTATGGACTGCCAGAATCAAAGAAAAACCATTTTTATGTTCTAAGTGTAGTTTTAATTCACCGCACACAGATTTAATTTAAACCAATTTTGGGTTCAGAATGTAAAATTCCCGTTGCGGATTCACCTGCTGACACATTTCGAAGGAAAAAATTATCTTATTCGAAGTGCAATTATAAAATTCTAGTTGCAGACTATTTATGTACAGAATTATAGAAAAACCAAAGAAAATTTTCATGAAAAAATTAAAGAAAATTTTCATGTTCGGAGTGTAGTTTTAATTCACCGCATACAGATTTAATTGAGACCACTTTTGTGTTCACAATATAAAGATAATTTAATAACATGCTAAATCTTGTTACGTGGATACCATTCTCGATCTCCGAAAGCATTTACAAATTTGTAGTAGCTTTTAAGTAGATTTATAAACATGATTTTTATTGGAAGAATTCTCGTCACATGAGATATAAAATGAGATCGCAATTTCTACCCCTCCCCCCCCCCAGCACTTTTAAAATCTGTGGTTGAAGTACCTAAATGTACACATACTTGTAGTCTGTCATAGTCGATCCATCGGAGTCAAATAATATTGAGGTCGATCGCCAGCAGTTCAAGTTTGGGCACCCCTAGCGTAGATTGTTTATAATATAATATTGCAGAGCATTGAACTCGGACACCAACATAAACAATACCACTTAGAGAGCTTTTTTTTTTTTTACATGAGCTCCACACAGGAGGCCCAGAGGAAAATGATTTCTCTCAGGGCCTATGTCATCTTTGGGGATGCTGTGTGGAGGGTTTTTTTAGGAAAGGAAGGAGAGAAGAGTTCTGGGAAGGAAAAGGGTTTAAGGGGTGGGTAGGAATCTGGGGTTCAATGTATCCAGGTCATCCGCCTCCAAGACCTTGACAAACCTCACCCCATGGACCCGGGCTCCCCTGCTAAATCACCAAACGTAGCGAACCACTTGGGGTGACCTACGGCAGAGGTGTTGGTTATCCAATAAAGGTTCCCGGGGCGGCGGTACCCATTCCCGCCTCCCAAATGTTTTCTTTAATTGTTTGTTTTTTTCCGGTTGGCCTGATTTTTAAATATTTATTTTAATTGTTTATGTTTTTAAATGCTAGTTGACACGTTTCGTCCCCACGTGAGGTCTTTTAGTAGTGCAGAGATTATTTTGAGGTCGGAGCCCCTTTCGGTCCAATTTCAAGTGGGTCTTTAGTCATTACATTTCAGAGGGTATCCTTTGTATTGTACTTAGCATGTTCAGAAAGTAAGTGTACCATGACCATAACGGGCGGTGGTTTTTAGTTTTTTGAGGGTGGCAACGCTGAGTGGTAGAGGGGGGTCTCCTGACCAGAACGAGCATCGCAGGAACATTGTAAACTCACGTTGTAGTGTCCAGTTGCGTGAAAGATGTCGGCAAAAAAATGAAGAAGGAATAACACCTACAAGAAAAAAAAGATGAGGATTTCTGAGCTCTATTGTGACTGGAGATGATAGTGGACGACTCATTACACTCCTGGGAAAAAAAAACAGTTGTTAAAGTGGTGTCACACCAATTCCCCATCTGTCAAAAAATTGCAAACCACAATTTCGGGAAAAAAAAATCATGGCCTCAGTGTTTTGGGACCGAAAAGGCATCATTTTCGTCGAATTTCTGCCTCAGGTTGAGACCATCAATGCACAACAATATTGTGATACCCTAAAAAACTCAAAAGGAGCTTTCAAAACAAAAAGAGGAAATGCTGACCAGAGAAGTGTGCTTTTTTTCACGAAAACGTCTATCCTCACACAGCCCTAGCCACCAATACCCTCATGGACTCATTTGGTTGGGATGTTTTGAACTACCCCCTATAATTCCCTGACTTGGCATCTTCAGATTATCATCTCTTCACCTTTCTGAAAGCATATATGGATGAAAATAAATTATGACCAAAACGTTGGTGCAAGAATAAAGGTGAACGCATAGAGATATACTATAGAGGCGCTACCCCGTTCATAATTCTCCAAGATTCGTGTTCAAATCATGCACGCATAGGCTTTCAGGAAAGGAAGTTGGACAGATTCCGTCGTTTGCCGAACGATATCCGATGTCTAGCAGAGGTTCACAGACTTTTTAATAAGAGGGTCGCAAACGATCACGTCAAGATTCATCATTAATGTTAATATTCAACATACGAGTATGTAGTTATTTTAGTTATAGTTATTTCAATATGTATTTTTACATAAGTACTTTTTTTTGCAAAACATTCAATTCGATTTTTCACCTTGGCTAGTTGACATTGTTTTCGCTGTATTTGATAACAATTTTTGTGGTGGCAAACCTAAAAACATTTTAACACGTTATCCACCTACGTATATTTTTATGTTATGTTTATTAGAAAACTTTTTGTACATAGGAAAATGTAAATGGGTTAAACATCGATCTAATTGCATTAGATCGATACCTACTCACAAAATAATTAATATACGTTAGTGAAAACCCATTATTGGTTAAGTATCTATACATATTTCATCAAACATTATTAATTATTATAACTGTTGGTTTTCCAAATAAAATAAAATAAAATTTAAAAGAAGAAACATGGCAACATTTTTTTTAATTGAAAATTATTTAATTTAAAAAATTAACAAAGGTATTTAATAAAATAAGTTAAAACCGTAGTTCTGAAACGCATTGAACTTTGCCCTGAATCCAGGTATTCAACTATTTAAGTAACTTACAATATTATACACGCTCAAAACCACGAGAATGCAGGCCGTGGTTATAATATCCCTGTGACATCTCGTTATTCCGTTAAAACACGTGTTGTTTGTTTGGCTTACTGCGCTGCCTTGGCATTCTCTATACACGTGTGAAGTTCTAACTGAAGCCACTGCGTCAAAAGGCTCGGCCATCAGACCGTCCTTTCCTTTTACTCAAGCCCATGGTTTCATCCTTTTCCATCCTATTTTGATACGTCACACGCCAGCCGCGGTCGCTGGTTGTAGAACTACTAAAGTGGTATAATAGAGATTTGGAGGGGCCCCCTTCAAATCCGTTGAACCAATTTATTGGCACGATCAAGTGAATCAGATACTTGAGTCGGGCCATGTCAAAAGTCAGAATAATAGAAGAGAATGTATGAGACGATGTTTGAATGTGAGTGAGGCAAAGAGTGTGTGCCAAGACCGAGTTGTTTGGCGGTCCGTCCTCTCTGCCTACCCCTGCGGAGAAACGGCGTGATGGTTAGTTAGTTGTCTCATCTATGTATATATATCAATGGGTGAATGTTGGTTTCTCCCTTCACACTTCTTTATGCTTCCCACTTCTTCTGCTTCCAACTACTCCCTTCTTTAATTTTGCGCCTCTACCAGTCTCTTCTTGCATTATTTTTTCATCGTGGCTCTTATTGGTTCTTTCTTCACTTATTTTATTATTTTCTTTCCACTTCTTGCATTATTTTGCTTCCAGTAGCAATTTTTTCTGCTTCTTGGTTCTTCTGGCTTCATTTGGCTTCGTCTAGCTTCTTCTTGGCTCTTCTGGTCTCAGCTTGCATCTTCTTGCAAACTACTTGGTTCTTCTGCCATCTACTTGTTTCTTCTTGCATCTTTTTGGCTCTTCTGGATCTCGTAGTCTTTGCTGGAGGTTGAAATTGCTTAATTTTCATATGATTTATGGGAAAAGTCGGGTATAAAAAGGCTAGTTTTTGGAATAGAGGGGAGTTTCGTGGTATATTCCGAAGGGGAAGAGTTGGCAACATTGGAGCGCCTAAAGGAGAAAAACCGTCACTGTCTTGAATCTTAGGGACTTGGAACAAATTATTCTGTAGTGATATTGGAATTAACTTCAGTGAAAACACTTAGCTAGATCTTTATTTGTATTAGAAATAAAATAAAGTGAAATAGTTTATTTGAAAAATTCAGTGAAAAAAAAAACTTTTCTTATTAAAAATTATCGTTATTAAAGTCCGTGAATTTTGTGCAATAAAAATAAACTTTTGGAGTAGGAACTGGCTAATAATATTATACTATTGTCTCAAATGATAGAGAAAGTGCAAAAGAAGTTTTTGAGATATTTTTATCTTAGAGTTAGAGACTTCGGATATTATCCCTGGTTACATTCATCAACCTTTTTGTCCGGCATGCTGGGTATTAATAGCCTCGCCGATAGAAGGAAAACTGCTTTGCTGACAACAGCATATAAAATTTTAAACGGTAACATCTGTATTCCCGAAATAATACAAAAATTTGCAACTTCACAAGACTGCGCAGATCCAGAACTTTTGTTGTTCCAAGATGCAGAACTAACTTACCATTAGTAATGCCACTCAGAAAAATGATTCTGTTACTAAATACCTGTCCCCTGATACAGATATTTTTCAACTAAACATTCATCATTTCAAAAACGCTATTATTACTTAATAAAATAATAATAGTAGCGTTTTTGAAATGATGAATGTTTAGTTGAAAAATATCTGTATCAGGGGACAGGTATTTAGTAACAGAATTATTTTTCCGAGTGGCATTACCTAAACATTCATCATTTCAAAAACGCTATTATTACTTAATAAAATAAAATGAATGTTTATTATTGGTTATGTATAACTGTAAATGTGCATTTAAAATAAAATAAATAAATACTAAAATTCGACGAATCATTCGTCAAGTAGTAATAATAAATAAAATTAACTCCAGTGAAAACACTTAGCTGTATCTTTACCATATTAAAAATAAAAATAAAGTGAAATAGTTTATTCAAAAAAATTCAATGAAAAAAAATACTTTTCTTAATCCAAAATTATCATTACTAAAGTCCGTGAATTTTGTGCAATAAAAATAATCTTACGGAGTAGGGACTGGCTAATAATATTACATTATTGTCATAAATTCGAATGATCATTCGTTATGTAGTAATAATAAATTATATTCTAAATTAAAGTATTCGAAAATTTGAGCCCAAAAAATTTTAACTCCAGTAAACTGTGGGAAAAGAAACGTAATAATAAAATTAATTGATAAAACACAGTAATCATTCGCGAGTCAGTGCTTCCAATAAATGACAGAGACTAACACATTTATTGATTAAATCACATTCAAAAATTAAGTAATCACATTAAATTAAATTCATAAATTAAATTTTTTAGGGTTGCGAAACATTCGAAGTAGGGTTGATAGGCTGTGGAAGGTGCCTTCTTTATAGTTTGGGTTAGGAAGGGGGAGGGGGAATTAATTTCACAACATTAGACTATGTTAGTTGCACGTAATAAAAATTAGTAGGGAGGGTTTTTAGGCACAGGTGTACAGGCAGCGTGGTTAAGGTAGGTGGCAGCGGTGTTGAAGTACATTCCCGACCGGAGGTCGCCATTAGCAACTGCATCCGGTAACTTAAGAATTTTATAATTAAGTTTACAGGATATACAGATTGCGAAGCGAAGAGGATAGGGCGCTGAACCTCGACAAGCCGATTGTACCAGTGGCCGGACAAAACAATTGCAGTATTATTACTTAAGAATATTGGCGACATTACGTAGGTTTTGTTTTTTCACACGGCCGTTATCAGCAAGTTCGACGGCCCTATGTTCCCGGTGAACAGCTGGCGATGCGTGCCAGCACAAAAAAGGGTCCTTTCAAAGTTACGTAAGATAGCGGCACAGGAGCAAGGCCGACGGTGCAGTGTACACCCAATTGAATGGATAGGGGTTTTTTCGGGTGTACGACGTACAGCAGGACATCATTAATCAAGAACATACGGGGAGCATATTCTCGATTATTAATGTGTACCAAGAATAACACTAACATGTACTTTTTCTGACTCCTTTCCACTACCTGTTGAATTGCGATTTAAACCTTCATAGTTAGGGAATGTAGAGGGCAACACTGAAATCTCGCATATCACAAATATGGGTCAATCAGTAAGAAGGAGGCGCTCACCATGGGGCGGATCACCAGGGGGCGGATCACGCGAGATGCTGGAAGCGATTCCCTTCGGGCGGGCACGACTGATCTTATGAAATGAGACGCCGAACTGTATGACAGGGCATGGTTTGCTGACGGAGGCGTCTGACCTAAAGCATCTCGGGTTGCCTGCAGGGTTATTTGGAGGGGGCATCAGCGTGGCATCTTGCGGAAGGAAAGCCTGCAGCACCATCACATACTCCAATTTTGTCGACCTGGGAGTTGATGTAAGCCAACTGGAACGCTCCCTTGGCATAATTACAGCAGCTCCTAAGAGGTGGAATGTAGATCTGACAGCACGCAGGAGTTGAGCTTCATCAGACCAAGTCTACATGAAACATGCATGCGCCTAGTTTCGTGAAAAGGGATTAAATGAAATACCCCTTCTAAAGTCAGTAGTGTAGAGTTCCTGGAGGTGTTTTGAATGTTGGGATTGACCGGGAAAAGCTTGAAGGCATATCCGTCCTTCCTCTGGTGTGATTGGGTCCGGATATGTCAGGGTGGTCACCAAGAGACCCGCCAGATATCGGGGTATAGCCCTGACACACATTGGTCGAATGGTCTTGTCCCGAGAATTGACCACCTTGCCAATTTGATCAAGAGGAGGAGCCTGCAAATAAATTTTTCCCCATCCCCCTTTTGCTCTCCCCCTCCCTACCTTACACCCTCTAGTTCTGCTACAAATTAGAGTTTACTAACAACAGATAAAATTTTCACGTTTATGTATAGGATCTAGGCATGGAAAGCTGTGCAGGGATCTAATGAAACATTCTAGGTATGTACTATTAAACATTTTTATTCGCGCGTTTAGGAAGAAATAAATCAACTGTATCGCCTAACCAGAGTAGGTACGACAAGAGGTCGTCACGTGAAAAGGGGAATCCGAGTATACCGTCAGAACCATAGCCAGGGACATGTTAGGATAGGTTTAGACGGGGGTACAGCTCTCATACGGTAAAAAGACACAGAGAAATTCTTTTACACCTTACGTAAAAGAACTACCAAGTTACCACGAAAAGAAAAACAAAATAGAAACACTAAATGCCTACACTTATGGTGACCTGGGAGCTCCGAATTAAAAAATCACACAACGTGGAGTAAAGGGTTTATTGTAAAAATATCCCGGTAAGGAGGAAACCTTGGTTACTGTATTCAATATCACAGGGGTTGGGAAAACAAAGCATGACTCAAAAATAAGATTGGCGAATCATTCAGTTCCAGAGTAGGATCTACCAACTGGAGATCTAGACGCTGGAGAGAGAGGGTCAAACCCGACATGATATGTAGAACCATCACAAGCTTAGCGAAGGGTTTCATATACCGATAGTATGTAGTTTGGCCATCAGGGTTAGTGGTTTACTTCGTCAAAAACTTCAGAAAAGTCTGTACATACATAGAACGTCTACTTCTAGGAAGTTGACGATGATATTGCTGAAAGAGAATAAATTTGTAGTGGCAGATTTCGCAGCTCTAATTCCAAGCTGTTCCTCAAAAATTAAGTGTATTTAAAAAAAATAGGTGTCATTCTCTTTATGATTTGACTTAAATATTATAGCAGTATAGTGACCACTTTCGCTTTCAATTTCTACGGCGCCCGCTTTTGCTAAATAGGTACAATGGGTCTATAAGAATTTACCAGACAAGCTACCTATCTACAGTTATTTGTTTATGCTGCCCAGCGCCGTGTTATATATCGGGAAACACACCGAAAGGTCTGGAGGTATCAGCCGTTCATCGATACGGCAGCGGAATGTTCGAGGGCCTTCTTCACTTTGGGGATATGCATTAATTACGTGAGCAGTTTTTCTTCCCATCTAGACCCCCCCCCCCCTTGGTGAGATAAATTTGGGCCACTTCGTATATTCTTTTCAAGTAACGTGAGTTTTTGCTAGACCTCCCCCCCCTTTTGAGCTCACGTAATTAATGTATGCCCCCTTTGCGCGTATTTGCACCTTTACTTGGCTCTCAGGTAATTACTCTCCAAGTCGGCTGTATAAGCGCAGGACTCAACGCAAAACCAGTCCAGTCCAGTCTAGTCCATCCCGACGGTCGACTCACACACACCGAGCAAGTGATAACAGTACAGTGTAGTAGCGCCGCTACAAGCTCTCGCCGGGCTCCCGCCTGCGGCACATACAAATCAGTTCATTCGTGTTCAGTTCATCATGTGATTTGCAAGTTTATCCGATGTGATATCAGGAATATCTCCATAACACCTTCAAGGCCTCCATCTTCAACCACCATCTCGCTGTCCGGCCCATCGCCTGTAACTGTAACTACAAAGCCCGCAGCGCTTTCTTTTCGTGCAACCCGTTCTCTGTCAATTCGAAACCCGTAGCGTTTCGCTGCCGCAGAGATCATCCTCACGCCTCACAAGGTTCCTTCCTGCATCACATGTGTTTTCCAACTCACCGGACACACAGCCGCCATATCCGTCCTCATGACGTTGATCGACTGCCTGGATCAGGTCATCCTCCACCACACACGGTGTTGGATGACCTGATCCAGGCGGTCCCTGGAGATCTGTGTTCTTTCTCGACCTCATCACTCAACACGACCGGACATCACTGACCATGCATCTGTCTACACCTCTGTCACTTCACTCCGCATCGACCTTCGCTACGTAGCATCAATAAAGACTCGATTCACTTCACACAACTGACCTCCTTTTATTTAACACCCACCTCTGCCGACACCGGAGTCATTTCCCTCAGCAATCTATATATATAAAAATCAAAATATGTTTGTTTCTGGGTTTGTATGTATGTATATATGTATGTCCGCTGTGCATTGCTAAACCATTCATTCGATTGCGATGCAACTTTGGGGATTTGATGTGCGCATGCCCACGGTGGTTTCTGTTTACAATAGTGAGATCTGGCATCATGAAATTATGTATGGCTAAACCATTCATCCGATTGTGATTAAAATTTGGGGAATTGTAGGGAGGAGGGGGGAGGGGGGAGTGGGGAGGGGTGGAGGAGGGAGGGGGGAAGGGTGGAGAAGGGGTGGGGGTAGGGGTGGGGGAAGGAGGAGGATGGAGGGGGTGGGGAGAAGGGTGGAGGGGGTTGGGGAAGGGGGATGGAGAGGGGGGAGGGAGAGGGGGAGGAGGAGTACTCAGGAGCAGGGAGGGGAACTAAAAGCCTCCCGATTACTTACCCGATAAAAATTGGTCTGATAAAGAAACTTTCCAGGAGTCCGGGAAAGTGGCAGATTATAGTGATAAATTATTTATAACAAAAAAATTGCCGTAGTTACCAGGTCATGACTTTTCCACAATCTGGTGAGTGTTTTGATATGACGGGCAATGTTTAAGGTAAAATATTATAATAATGCTCTTATCTTACTTTAAAATAATAAATTTGTCAATTTATTTTACAGAAATAAATAAATATTATGAAAATTGAAGAGAAATAAAATTTTTGATTTGCCTTGTCAATGAAATTTGATTTTTTATTGTTCTTATAGGTCATAAACATGGATTCACGTATATTAAATCTACTTATCATACACAGGCACGACGACCTCCGTGGTCGTGGGGCAAGGCTCTCGACTAGCAATCCGGAGGTCGCTGGTTCAAATTCCGGCATGCGCATAAAATTTTATTTGATTAATTTATGTTATTTAATTAATTAATAATAATATATAGTATATTTGCGGCACGTTCCAGAGTGGAAGGTACTCTCATTATAGCCCTGTTGTAAGGCCACTATTCAGAAATTAATTGTAACTTGAAATGGTTTTAGCCGTGTTTGGTAACAAGATCTGTTTTGCCAGGTACTTCTCCACCTTCCTCTTCTCCATCTCCTTCCCCTCTCCACTACTTTCAGCCATAGTCTAACTCAGGGGTTCCCAATCTTTTTCAGCCAGCGGCGCACTTACAAGTTTATTATTTTGTCACGGCAACCTACTTTAGTAAGCTATTTGAAATAGATATAGTGACTACATATATATTACAGTCGAAAGAAATAGGTACCTACAATAATAGTAGTTGGGTAGATAGGCACAAAAATTAAAACATCCATAATATTAAATTGAGTTTTATTATATTTACAAGAATTCAGAATTGGAACAGAGAACAACAAAAAAGACTTAGAAAAAAATAAAACACGATAGTTACTCAGTCAAATCAATGTGAAGGGTGAGCTTGATGATTTCCGCACAGTTTTTCAAAGTGGGGAATAAGACTTGAGACTGCTACTCTTATTTCTTGCTCCACATTGATCTTTGAGCGATATTTGTTCTCGATTACAGCTACAGCTGAAAATCCAGCTTCACAATAATATGATGTGGCAAACGGAATGAAAAATTTTAAAGCCTTCGACGTTAAATTTGTATATTCATTTTGAATCGATCCCAAAACTCCACCAAATCGGTACTGGTGAAGGTACTGGTTTAGTTTTGAGGCTGTTGTTGCAAGAGAGTTCAATGAGACTCTCTTGCTCTTGTGTTGTGAATCCTGGCGGAGCTTGTGCACGGGAAGGATCTTGGATCCACGCAAATTATTCGACATCATCATCTGCAAAGTACTTCAAAAACCATTCGCTGAGCTTCGATAGGTGTTCCGTGAAAGGGGCCATCAGGTCTTGTGAGACAACCAGTTTATTAGATGCCGCATATTTATACAATTGCGGGAAGCTATCTTGACTTAAGTAAGCGGACATTACGAGCAAGCAGTCGCGGGCGGGTAAAGACGTGGGAGGGGTAGGGTATCAACGGTTTTCAAGCGCGTAGGTACTTTTCCTACATGTAGTTTCCTAGTATGTATATTTGTGGCATATTTGTGGTTTTGGATAATGATAGAGAATCGACTCACGGCGCCCCTCTTTACTTTCTACGGCGCACCAGGGCGCCGCGGCACACACTTTGGGAACCCCTGATCTAACTGACTCCTGGCGGCAGCAGTTGGGACTCTTTTGCGGGATTCAAATAAAACAAAAAATAAAAAAGGCAGCCAATGCTTGACGCCTATTAGCACATATACGAGTATATATTTCCAAGAAATAATTACAGTTAACTTTGAACAAGGTCACCGGACAAGATGGTATCTATAAATTGTAAAAGTGCAACCTCAGTTGTTTTGCAAATTTTTTTTGAAGTGCAGAGTGTGAGCATCGGTTACAAATACATATATAGTTGTTTTAAATATTTATGCGGATACTACTTACAAAGGTATGTACTTACCTTGTTTTGACACACTATTTAAAAATATATTAGTTCGGTATAAACAAATAGAATTCAACAACATAAAGTGATCTTCAATTCACAATTAAATGAATATAGGATGTCATTTAATTTAAAGCTAACTTTGTACAGAGTTTTTTAAAGCAAAACTTGTCGATTGACTTATTTTATGACTAAGCTATTTCTAACTTTTTCCACAACATATTATTTAATTTTGTCGTAGCCCTGTACGGTCGCTGGTAGCAACATTGTGCAGCTAGACCATATTTTTCTTACTCATTGTTTGTGAGTAATTTAATTAATAATAGTGATAACGTATTTTCATAGTAGGTATAGGTCAGGTCTAGTCAATTTTTTGTCTGAAGGACCAAAATCGTTTCGTGTAATCTTGTCGTTGGTCGCAAACCAATGTAGTAAAAGCATTCGATAGTTTCTCCCATCCCATACATACTACTAAAAAAACCCAAAATGCTTTTTTTTTTACATGAGCTCCACACAGGAGGCCCCGAGGAAATAATTGATGTTGAAATAAAAGGAGCAGCCTGATCGTGGTTTGAAAACTATCTGGAGGTGGATTAAGACCAAACGAGCAATTGCTCGTTCGAGTCTGCCCTTGGAAGTAATTTTGGTATTAATTGTTAAAGAGCGTTTTTCGGTGCTCTGAGTGTTTTCTTCGAAATTTAGTAGAATGCTCGTTCGTTTGAAGTAAGCGCATAGAGCATTCCTAGGTGTTCAGGCGCGATAGCTCCTCTAGGCGGTCTCTTCAAAGTGTTCTTGTGTTCTTGGAACTTGCATCGACTTGTTTGTACTGATTATGGTTTGGAGTAATGAAAAATATTTACAATTTGTGGAAGCATACCAAAATTTCAAAATCTCCACTTGCTAAAAACCTTAATGTCATTGCTAGCCTGTTGTCTGCACAAATTCAATTTCTATGATTTGTGTTCTTTTTACAAATTTTGTCTCGAATCAGAAACAAGTGGTCAAAATCCTCTGACACTATTCTACCAAGGTTTTTGTATCGACCACTTTCTTCTTGTGTTGCATGTGTAGGATAATGTAGGAGATACTTGTGATGAATTGCATTGATCAACAGTGAAAATTAGGAAATATCGTAGCTTCCCAATTTAATTTAAAAAGAAAATATCAATTACTTATAAAACGGACACGTCTACGACATCTATCGGATTAGAGTAAAGTGAATTCATATTTACGGTAGGGATCTATAATTAGACAAAGTGAGACGAGTATTGATAAAAAAATCACAGATGGTATCAACAAATAATCAAAGACAGGGACTCCCGGTATAATTTAGGCCGTGATATATTGACAGCCAATTGAATTACAGCAAAAACGATTAAAAACCGAGTTAGCCTATCAACGGGAAGAGGGCCGAACCCATTTTTAGAACAAAGGAACGACCTTTGGACTTAGCAATTAGTAATGTGATTAATGAGTTTGACGTTCCCACCAAACCGAGAGGTGAATAAACTCCATGGGAAGAAATAATCTGTTCAGGGACAAAAGAACGATGACCCCAAGAAATGTTTTGGTTAACCGGTACATTCCAGGGATCAGAAACCCTAGTTCTCGAACGCATTAAAACATATCAGGTGCGAAAAAAAAGGATACACGTAAACACGTTGCAAAAGTTTAAGTGAAAGATTGCAAAGCAAGTGACGAAAACGTATTGTAAGATGTTAGGGAGATTTTCATCTATAATACGATTGTTTGTGACGACCGGAGATGATCGATTCGAGGGAAAACGTGCTAAAGGAAATGGAAATGTTGAAAAAACAATGGAAAATTATTGTTATCAATTTTAGACGGAGCTAGGATATTACGATGAAAGATTTAGGGAGGAAACGTCAAAAAAAAATGAGAGTTTTAAAGAATAGGCGAGGGTATATTTCAGATGTCTAGAGCAGTAACAAGTGTTAGAGAAGAAGATAGAGTGCAGTACGGAGGGGAGTGGAAAATGCTGAAAACATTGCGATAGAAAAACTCAGGAAAAGGAGTCATTTTACGTAATTAAAATGGAGTTTATAGAGTAGCATAGTACGCGATTGCAGATAAAGATGAGGCATTACAATGGTTGCCGATTTCAGATGTATTTTGTTGTGATAAACAAGGAATATTCGAACATGAAAATTGTTTATATAAGGGCAATTAGCCGTTAAAAAGGTAATAAAAATTATCATGGGTCTTATGAAATATTTACGTTAGAGAATTCTCATAAAAGTTAACGACACTGAAATAAAAAAGGATTTATTGCCAGGTGGGTACAAGAGTTAATGTATACAACTGTCAAGACATATGGTTTATGGGATTTTGCGTAAGAACGGGACAAAATTTGGAAGGCGTTCTCTATGAAGCAATAAAAATGACAGAAATTTAAGGGCCGAAGTGGGGGTATCCCCTATAAAAATGTTAAAAATGATATATTTATTAATAACAAATAGAAAATGAAATTTTCCAAGAGGCAGCAAACATCAAAAAACGATATGGTTATATCAGGGAAGTACGGGGAAGCGAGGGGAAAGGAGATACGACAGAGAAAAACAAAGGAAATCTTAGATTAACAGTGAATAAAATAAATACGGCTTGAAATATAAAAATCTATAGAGATATGAACAATAACGTAAGGATAAATAAGGAAATTCATGGAAAGAGTGTCGTGAATAAAAGAAAATTCGAAAAAAAAATGGAAAATTCAAATATACGACGTAAATTGAGAAAATTCGGTTTTAAATGGAAAGGTTCATATAGAATACAGAAAAACTCGAGGAAAAATAATAAAATAAAAATGAACAATTTGCGAGAAAGACTTCGACATGAAGATATCTCTGATAGGCGAATTTGGGGACAGATTTGGAACATATGGTAGATGCCGTACGCACGGACATGTTACGGAATATATGAAAATAGAACTTTAAAATTATTAAATTCAAGCTAGTTTTGTATGAACAACAGGACAAAGGAAGTTGGGCCATTAAACATGGATCTTACTAAATCCGGATCTTGTAAGTATGGGAGTACGAGACAGAATTGAGAGTATCAGACGAGAAAGGTACTAAGAGACCACATTCGACAATAGTGGAGAGGTTTCAAGAAATTACGAGTTGATAGTAATTAGATTGGTTTATTATAGGAGATTCAGATACGATCTTTTGGACCTGAGAGGGGTATAAAAGTCTAGACAAATGCCAGTTGAGGGGAGTCTACGGTCGCGATCGAAAAGGTTTTAACTTCGCGGAACGTGACGAAACGGTGGGTGATTTAAATTTGAAAAATTCTAAGTGATAATTATTTTGATACTTAGAAAAATTTCACATTCTAGTCAGTGGTCTACAGAAAAAAATACTTTGCAGTTTAGAATCAGTGAAATAAAAATAAAGCCAACGCATTAATTACTTGTGAAAAATAAAAGTGCTCGTGATAAATACAATTTGTTTTAGTGGAAAATTCGGATTTTATAATCACTTAATATCGTGTTTTTAAACTTAGAAATTTCGCGTTTAATATTAGTGCAATAAATAACTGAAGTGATGTGATAATTTAGCGTGAAGGAGTTATAATTAAATACGTGTGTTCAATCTAAGTGAAAGTGTTCTAACAAATAATAAATATTTAAATTAATTATCTTAAATAATAATAATAAAACAAAATAATATTTTATTAATACATAAAAGTTCGGAGGGATAAAAATTTAATTTAACAACAATTTACCATCTCTAAATTAATCGTGAAGTAACTATCATTTAAAGAGTTATCTAACCAACGAGTTTTGAAATAAAATACAGTTTAGAACGATAGAGTTCATACATCATTTTAATTAATTAGATTAATTGAAAAAAAAAAAATTTGAAGTCAAAAAGATTTAATTAAATTTAGGAAAATAAAAAATTAATTTAGGAAAATCGCAGCAAGGTTACCGTGTATTTCCCGGTCGGAAAAAAACCTTGGTAGGGGTAAGTCTTTTCCGTTATAAAATTTTACAGATTCCAAGGAGGAAGCGGAAAGCAGCAAACATTGGTATTTGGATTAATTATTTGACCAAGATATTACTCGCTTAATATGTGATATGTAACTATATTAAAATATTATAAGTATAATAATTATATTTTATATATTTATATATGTAAGTATATAAACATATATATATGTAATTTTTGTTCCCAAGAAAAATTATAATCAAAAAAAAAAAAAGGAAAAACACTTATATAAAAAGAGGAAAAGGGTATCGATTCCTACCTCTGAATTCATCAATAACTATCAAAAGTAGTTATGTGTGATAAATTTACAAATCAATATTTTATATTTAATCTTATGTATGTATTAATATGATTTCAGAAAATCCAGAGCATTTGAAATAAGTTATGATATTAGAAAATATTCCAATCATAATATAATTATACATATTAATATTATAAATTATTATTGAGACAAAGTATATATAAATGAATAAATATGTATACGTAATCGGGTATCAGACTAGACAATTGCGCTAAGTACATCATTATCAAACAAAGAAAAAAATTTTAGAGTCATCTCACACGTCTCCGGAATGTCTAAAGTAAACATACCTCATACGCTTGAATCTAGGTCACGGGGCCATCGAGAATGTTTACAAAGCTCAAATTGTTTACAAAATATATCGGTCACTGGGTCACTAGTTCGAATACAGTAAAAAGAAAAGAAAATGACCTTGATTAATGGATATCGTACTTAGGTATTAATTTCTAGGAACGGGATAAAAATAATTACATTGCGCAATTATTAGGAACAAAAGGAAAAAAAAAAATTTAAACACTATTTTTAATTTGAACGTGAAGAGGTATCTACAGACTTAAGCAATTGAAAATTAACAGTTTTATTATAGCAGTTCAATAGGGTGTATTGAAGACTTACATGAAACATTTGAAAATCACGGGATAGTTCAAAAGGGTGTGTTGAAGATTTACATGAAACATTTGATAAAACACGGGATAGTTCAATAGGGTGTATTGAGGACTTACATGAAACAGTCGAAAAATCACGGGATAGCTAAATAAGGGGTAATGAGGATTTACATGCTTCAATTGAGAATCACGGGATAGCAAGAATTTATCAAAAGTTGAACATTGGAGGGGAGGGAAAGAAAAAAAAAAAAAATACAGTTCAACCAACAGAAGGCAGTGCTCGCTTCTGTAACAAGGACCATTAATCAAACCATAGAGATGGCGGATCTCTCAAACAAAACCGTCAACAAAACCAAACAAAAGCTTGGAGTTATGGCGAATCTCCAGAACACATCGCCAGATAAGATCTTATTGTACTAGTATATATTTATATGTCACCCACTATTCTTATGTATCTATTCGGTATCAATCTGAGGATTGTGCAGAATCCGATGGGCGAGATCCGAGCTCGGGATGCGTTGCAAGTAGTTTCGTATTGCGAGTTATAAACCTTCCCAAAACGTATGTTTACATATATATCTTTTTATGTACTGTTCACTGAATGAAACGAACTCACTTACAATTAGTGCTTTAGGCCTGTCGGGTCACTCTCGTCTCATTTCTTGAACGTGGAGGGAGGATTCACGACCCGTAACTCCACACAAACCCGTGAGTATATGATTGCATATAGGACGAAACCGGTTCGCCCTAAGTAAATAGTAAACTTTGGAGGAGTAGGAATTTGGAGGTATCTGGGCTTGGGGGAAGACCTGAAGGCAGTGCATGATGGCGAAGGAAGGTCAATTGGGACGCGATAACTTAGGTATCAATCAATTGAACCGTGCCAAAAGACTGTGCGAATTTTGGGTTAACTTCTGATCACCCTGCTTACTTGATGGAGGCTGGAGCCAAATTTTGCCAGAAAAAGGGTTATTCTGAGTTCGTCAAATATGCAATTAACTAATTACATTAACCTACTAAATCCATCTTTATATGTACCTTATAGCAGCTGAACCTAAACGGAGGGGCGCCCAGCAGATACGAGATACAATCATAATCAAATTTACTAACATTTAACCATTTGAGTTATATTTAATTATCTGTTCAATTAGTCATGTGTAGTTTCGATTAGTATTGCTTATTCAAGAATTCATTAGGATGTAGAGAATCATAATAAACGTCAAAGGGAAGTTAGTTCATTTAGAGAAATACTTAAGGTTAAATTTGCAAGAGAGAGACCAATACAGTTTTGAAATTCAACACTCTGTTTAGAATCAAGAGGGTTACCACAAAATTTAAAGTAATTAAGTTCTATATCATAAATCAAAAAATTACACAACGTTTGATGGAGTTTAATTACAACCTAAATACGAAAATATTTACGTTCAAAGTCGTAAATAACGTATTTATTAGTTAAGTACATATATCGCTAAAGGTATGTAGTACAAGGGAGCTTTAAGTAGCTTTCTGTAGTTATCAGAGGAAATAAGGGTCCAATTTTATAAAGGCTTGTGTGACGTAGGGGAGGAATTTTCCATCCCTACCACACATATGCAAAGCCTTAAGAATTTAAATATCGATCAGAGCCAAGAGAAAAGGCGAGAATATTACAACTGTCTTGCCGATGAAAGGAGAGTTAAATAAGTATGTAAAGACGAAACATTACGACTGGTGCCAAGTGCCCAGGAGTAAATAAAATACAGACAAATATAAGAGAGTAGAAAAGACAAACATCACATACTATGCATATCATATTAGTGTTCTTTTTTTAACTAAATTCGTCACCCACCAACATCTCTTCCTTCTTTTCTTCTTGTTGTTCACGTTCTTGTTCATTTGTATTCTTTTGGCGAAAACGGTGAGAACGAATTACCGTTTACACTAAAGATCAAGAAAGACCGCTCTCCAACCCATCTCCAATCCATCTTAACAAACCGAACACAACAAACTCGTATCCCTTCTGATAAAGTAAGCAAAACTCTGACCAATAATATAAACAAAAAAATATATTTTTGTCCTACGGTGTACCTCAAGGTAGTGTACTAGGCCCACATTTATATTTTTTATATACATTAACACACGATGTACCATGGATAATGTAGGTAAGATATTATCATTTGCTGATGATAGTCTTAACATGACAACTAGAAACTAATAATTGCCTAATAAAAGCAAAGCATTGGCTAGACATAAACCTCCTCACATTTAATATAGACAAAACACAATACATAAACGAAACCAGTTATTCACTCGTGTTCATTTAATCCCCAACACTCTAGAAACCTCACATAATATTAATTGCAAGTGTTGTACCCTTTAATCAGCAAACGAAGTTATTTACTTGAGAATAATCTTAGGTGACTGACTGTGCTGGGAGGCCCATATGAGATATGAGTAAAACCGTAAAATAATATTCCATATACCGCGCTATATATTCTACTCTCTTAGGTCCGTCTAAGACTTACAGACTCTACATTTTGCCATTTTCCAATCGGTAGCCACATATGATATTGATGGGATGTTGTCAGGGCTGGGCAGTATTTGAATTACTTGTAATTGAAATACATATTTTGTATTTGTATTTCAATTACTTCCTAAAAATGTATTTTGTAATTGGTATTTCAATTACCTGCTGCTGAGGTATTTTGTAATTTGTATTTCAAATACCCATGGCTTTAAAATACATTTAGCGATCTTAATAATGATGATGAAAAATAAACTGACATAGATAATTCATAGACTAAAAACGCTAGAATTCTGTACTATTGTCCTATTGTCCGGTGCTATAGCACTCTTACTAATGATTATTTGTAGTTCTCTTATCATTGCCTTATAATGTACTGTACATTTTTTTTATGTCATGCCAGTTATTATTATTTATGTGTGCTATAATAGCACTGTTCTTGTACATTTTGCAACATATTATATTCTACTTGTCATTGCTTTGTATTGTACATTTTCGTATCATAGTATTAGATCAAGCACTATAGGAATAATTTGACTGAATACCAGATTATTTTGAAGTTAATTACGAGCGCACTTGAAGTGAAATAAAACAAAACTGCGCTATACAAATGTCATCTATGTATCATCATCATTATCATTACATAGTATAAAATGAAGTCGCTCAAAATGTATGTGCGCGTTAATCTTTTAAACTACGCAACGGATTTTCATACGGTTTTCACCAATAAATAGAGTGATTGAAGAGGAATGTTTATATATATATAATGTATAATACATAAAGTTATATTAGAGAAAAGCCGAGAAATTCAAAGAAAACATATTTTTGTGCGATTTAAAACGGCTGGCGGGCCGTACTACAGTCACTTTTGAAATTCGTTCTATGGAAGAAATTGGAAAATAGATGTCCTAGAGTAAGTAGGTATTTGATTTTCCCTTTTCAAATATCCAGGGTTGCGTTGCAAGCATTGTATAATTAGCGGCGAGTTAATTAGTTTATATGTATAATACATGCTTATTATAGTAGAGAAAAGCCGATAAATTCAAATATTCAATTCAGGCAGCGGGCAGCGGGTAGCTGGCAAGCGGGTGGTGTGGATTTTATAAAGATTGGGTAATGGCGTTGTGTTTCGATAGCCACAGCAACGTGTGGCCGGGTCTGCTAGTATAAAAATAAATTATTGTTTCCCTTGGTCACGCCAAAACTTCAGAACGACTTTACCTATTTCATTCATTTTTTTTTAAGTTATCTAATGCTTTGTAGAAGGTTCTTACGGATAGAAAAATTAAGAAAATTACGCAGAAAATTGGATAATTTCAGAAAAATTAACGACTATTTTAACTTCGCATGTTTGACAGTTCGCGCGTTTGATGAAATTGAATTTAGCAGGCAGCTGTTTTTTTGTGTCAAAAGAATTGTCTATGCATTTTTAAAATTATAGATATTTTAACCTATGTTAGGTATCAGATATGATTGATTGATTTTATAATATACAAAAATTAATATTTCTAATAGGTTTGTGAAAAATGAAAATTTTAATAAAAAAATGTAAAAGCTGGCCCGCGAGTTGTTTGAAAACTGAATGTACTGGGACTGAATATATGAAACACGGGAGGGAGGTCGGCGGGACGGGGGAGTGGGTAGGCGGGGAAGTGGAAAGGGAACGCGGGAGGGGAATGGGGACGCACGGGAAGGGACATCCAGGGAGAAACAATTTATTTCTTTGAATATAGCATTGCAACACATGCCGGGAACCAGCTAGTGTTATTATAATAATAATTACTATTATCTAATACCTAAGTCCTATACCACAAAACTTTACAAATGGAGCGGAGACGATATGTGTCTTCTGAGCAATATGATTGGTCAATTTTTGCACATCTCTTTTTCACTCTGCTCAGCTTTGCTTCTATGGAAACGCACCCTCAGATAAGGGCACTTACGACAAATTATTGCAACCAACGGTTTTACCAAAACCAAATGTATTTTGGATAAGTTTTAAGATTTTCACGGCCAAAAGTATTTTCGTTATTTGTTTTTGGGGTGTCATGCCGTGTTGCGCTGATTTGCCCTGATGATGAACACTGCAACGCTGTCCGAAACGTTGGTTCAAGACGGAGGTAGTGTAACACGGCATAACACCCCAAAAACAAATAACGCAAATGTATTTTGTAATTTGTATTTAGTATTTGAAATTAAAAAATGGTTAAAATACTGTATTTTGTATTTCAAATACACGACTAGGAAGTATTTCGTATTTTAAATACTAGCGAAAAAGTATTTTGTAATTTGTATTTTAATTAGGTACAGCACAGCATGTATTTTTCCCAGCCCTGGATGTTGTACTGAATCCATTATCAATCCAATTATTACTGTTTAAAAATTAATTAAGTATATTTAAATGCCAACCTACCCACCCCTCGAATGAACTCTGCCAAAATAAGGGTCTTAGATATTTGGCAATATTTACTAAGATAAGCATAATTTGTTACGTACGGAAAAATAACCTTTAATACCCTTAAGTATCAGGTAATTTTGCATGCATTTTAATCTTACTTTTTTGGTATTATTTACTCGTAGATTTTCTTTAAAATATCTTTTTTACACGAATACCGCACAAGAGTCCCAACTGCTCCCGTCTGGAGCCAGTGGGACTATAGCATCCCCAATTGGGGTATTTTGTGAGGCTGAAGGTAGTGGGGAGGGGAAGGAGATAGGGAAGAGGAAGGTGGGGAAGTACCTGGCTATTCAGATCTGGTCACCAAACACGGCTAAAGCCATTTCAAGCAACGTTTCAATTCTGAATGGTGGTCTTACACCAGGGCGATACAGAGAGTATCTTTCACTCTGGAACGTGCCGCAAATATACTATATATTATTTTAAATGAATTAATTGTGAAATCACACAAATTAATCAAATAAAATTTATTTGCCACGCCGGGATTCGATCCCGCGACCTTCGGAGTGCTAGTCAAGAGCCTTACCACTGGACTACGCCGGCCGTCTATCTATTTTTATCATTCAGTTGAGTTTGCATTTTTATGGTTGACATGTTTTTTGTTTTTTTTTTACATTATTTTAATTTAGCTTCCACATTTGTTATTCCTGATTTTACATATAATATATACATGGTTCCATACCAACTCGGAATCAAGTAAACTCAACACCTCTTTGAAAAGTCATTAAAAGCTATGAAAAAAATATTTTATAATATCCCATAACTCTAACCCCTTTTAATAATTATTATCATCACTTTTACTGACTTTTCAAAAGAGGTTCTGAGTTGATTTCATTATGAGTTGTCCGGTCACCATAATATGTATGTCGGCGGCCAATCGTAAAATCAGGCAGATCAAGATGCGCCTAGGTACTTCGTGAAGTGCCTGGCGGCAGATCGTGAAATGCTTCAGGCGCATCCGTTTTATATCTCATCCAATAGGAGCCGATAGGAGTTTGATAATGCGTCATTTTCGTTTCATCCTAATTCCAAATCACAACGAAGCTGTAGAAGTTTATCTTCAAAAAGAATTGTCTGAAGAAAGAGGCGATGATTGAATCCTATTTAAAAACTTCATTCCGCTGCAATATTAATTGTGGGCTAAATTGCAGTAAATATGATTTTAGCTGGCGGGCCGCGGGCCGCTGTTCGCCCAGACCTGATATAGGACGTCATGTCGCTGTACTCTGCGGCAGTATCAGTAAGTAGTGTACGTTTGTCCTGGTTACACGGAGTGTTGTTAATAATTATTTTAAAATTTTATTTGCAAAACAGTTATTTAAACATTAGAACGTTATGGTGAGATACTGATTTCGTAATTATTAATTTCTCCAAATATTTTCGAAATAAAATAATTTTTTTTTTTTAAATATCTCTGTCCCTATTTTACTATTGTGTATCTTCCTTGACCTTTCAATAGAGTTATTAATATTTTGTTTATTTTAAAATAAATTGGACAGATTAATTTTAGAGGTAATTATAGAGTACTGATTTTAATTTTTAATGGTTTTTGAATGTGCATAAAGCACGTCGACTGCGTTTTGGTAAAACCCTTAAAGTAGTGACCGACCGAAGGGTCGGTTTCGGTTTAGGCAAGTTTCGGCAAAAAAATCTTGTTTCGGCATCAGTTTCGGTTTCGGTAGAAAATCTGCCGAACCTTCGGCCGCACCGAAACTCTGCGTTCGTGAATTATCGCGCGTCGTTCGGCCGACTTCAGGTGAGTTCGTGGCTCGTGTTACCCGCCATCATCAGCCGTTTAAAATTGAATAACTTTATTTATCACCTATATTCAAAACGCGAAGTTTATCAGAAGGCTTGATACCCGAGTTTGGGTTTTATCTAGGAACTATTAATTTATTACTATGTTGAAGGAGATTAGGTAATCTATATGTCTCTAACGCGTATACTCGTGGGAGATCCCACACACTTTTTTATGCTCCGAAAGCGAGAACTTCTTTCCAACTGCTTAACGATTCTGCATTGAGCATCGACATCTTCAATGTTACCTAGAGAGTTCAGTAACTATCTTTTGACATTCGTCACAACATAGTGAAACTGCCCCCTTGGACTTTTTTTTACTTCTTTTAAATTTTGTAATCTTCTCCGAAATAATTTGGTGCATAACGGTTTTATGGAGAACCTGAAAAATTTTTTTATTATGAATTATGAACTATTCGCAAGCGACAATCAAAGCAAAATATATTTGGTTCTTGATTTCATGCGCATCCGACTTGCATCGGCGTGGCGATTGGTCAAATACCTATAAACCATAGATGAAATTACTGAATCCTCAAATCTTTCATAATTATAAATAAAATGTAAGACCACCATTTAGAATTGAAATGTTGCTTGAAATGGCTTTAGCCATGTTTGGTGACCAGATCTGAATAGTCAGGCACTTCCCCACCTTTCTCTTCCACATCTCCTCCCCCCCTCCCCACTAAGCCTCACAACGTACCTCAATTGAGAATGCCATAGTCTCACTGGCTCCAGACGGGAGCAGCTTGGACTCTGTGGGGTATTCATATAAAAAATTTGCAATATTTTAACCACTTTCGTAAAGATTTTTAATTGATTTTACGAATTTGTAAATATCCACTTTTATTGTCTCCTGTAAAGTTTTCATTTTGTGGCTTGAAACAAACAAATTTTGAAGAATTTTTACCAAACCGCAGTCGATATTATAACGTGACTACACGCACCGTTTTTTAGAATTCCTGTTATCTGTACTTTCCCACACAAAATGATGTTTACATTACGCACTGTTATAGCCTTTTTAATGATAATTCGACCGCTGTTCGAATTGAGGGGCTCAGCGGAAGAGTGGCCCAACCCACATCATATTTTTTCATATTTTTGTCATATCTATGAAGCCACAGTGGCCCAATTTTAGTTTTCACTGATTTCAAAAAATCTTTGAAATAGTGGAAAATTGGGCCACTGTGACTTCATAGATATGACAAAAATATAACAAACTAGCTGGTACCCGGCATGCGTTGCAATAAGAAATAAAGAAATAAATTGATTCTCCCTGCATGTCCTTTTCCGTGGGTATCCATTCATCTCTTGAGTCCCCTCCCCCTCCCGCGTTCCCCTTCCGCCTTACCCCTCCTTTGTAACTCATCCCGCGAACCCCCCCCCCCCTCCCCCGTTACCCCCCCCCCCCCCTCCTGCCTTTCCTCCCTGCCGCTAAAATATTTGAAATATGCACAGTTTAATTTATTCAAATTACATAACGCCAGCCATAGCTTACCATTATACATAGCCTATAACCTTTGCGGGCGCACAACATATCACCAAAGTTTCATCGTAATCGGATGAACGGTATGGCAGCCCATAAAATATAAACAAACAAACAAATTTTGGACACGTTTTAAGATTTTCACGGCCAAAAGTGTTTTCGTTATTTGTTTTTGGGATGTTATGCCGTGTTGCGCTACCTCCTTCTTTAGACTTCCGTCGGCAACTCGCAAGGGGACGTGGCCCAGGCTAGCATAAATACCACGATTTAGTGAACTTTCCATTCCGCTCTGCGGTAATCACGCCACTTCTTGTCACGGTTATTTTGTACCGGTGAAAGTAGTGGAGCTGGCGACACGGTATCGCTTCCAAGCAAATAAGCACTCATTTCACCACTAAAAATTACACATCTACCGGATCTGCCGGATCTACCCTGATTATGGACACTGCAACGCTGTCCGAAACGTTGGCTAAAGAAGGAGGTAGCGTAACACGGCATAACACCCCAAAAACAAAAAACGAAAACAAATTTTGATTTTTACATGTTATATATGATTACGAATTTGTGTGGGTTAGGCCACTCTTCTGCTGAGCGCCTCAATTGAAATAGCGTATGTTTTTAATTTAAATATTTTTGAATAGGGATTATCGTTCTACTTGGTCGTGGCGGGATTCCTGGTATCCTTGACACTTTCCTCAGGGGAATCTCGCCGGGAATCTCCGATGCTGGGGCAAAATGTGATATTTGCGAGTGTTAAGTACAATCCGAAAAACTACGACGGAGAGATGTCGGACGAGGACAAGGGAAGGAGAAATAAAGTCTACGAGGTTACATATTTCATTTTATCATTGATACATTTAAAATATATATTTATTCAGTCTTTTAAAGACCCAATTCAAAACTCGGCTTGTACATAAACACATTATTACGAGTATGATATTAATGAGTTAGATTTAGTCGATATTATATCGAGTATTTTATTTATTTCTATGCTCTTACACACTTTGTTTACAAGTATTATATTATATGATAAGTTCAAGTAATTAAAAAAGGTTCATAATATAAAACATGGCAGTTAGCAGAGTTTAACATAATTAGCAATTGCGGTTAAATGGTTAAAACTTGAGTAGTTATGTTTCGTGAAGTTTCATGACAACTCGGAATCAATTCAACTCAACACCTCTTTGATAAGTGATTAAAAGACATGAAAAAAAAAGAAAAATCGCTCATAACCTAACCTAACGGAACCTATTTGAACAATATTTTATTTTTTTTTCGTAACTTTTAACGACTTTTCAAAGGAGGCGTTGAGTTGAGGTCAGTTCTGAGTTGTCCGGTTTTTTTTATTCCAGTAAAAGAGAAAATTACATTTGCACTCATACTTCATATTTCAATACAACGCTATTCTATTTCATTATTTTGTTTACCAACAATAACAAGGACGGATTTAGGGGGAGGGGGGGGGGGGGCGGTATTTTTGTGTACTGTGGAGATTCCATCACAATACACACTTGAAGCAAAAACTGTCTTTATTAAACATTTAATTTTTCTGTTGTTTTGACACTTTCATAAACCTTCCTATACATACTTGAACTTGTAGGAATAAACTTGAAGTACGATACTTCAAGATTATTTCTAACGGTAATTGTTGATTTTTTAGCCCGTCCGCCCCTTGTCCCCCCCCAGAAAAAATCCTAGATCCGCCCTTGAACAATAAATATTAATAATTTTTTAAAATTTACCCAGCGTTTTTTCGTTTTTGATGTCTTTTGCGAGGCAAATATATATAAGTTGCCCTGCTCGTAACCAATGGATTGTTTACCATAGTTAATGTGGATGGTGTTTAAATGTATGTTGTCGTGTAAAGTGTTTGTGTAGGTACTTGTGTACTTGGGATGTTTTAATAAATTCTGTGTTTGTGAGTACGAGTTTATTGTTAATTTTGTATATAAGGAGACATGTACTGTATTCATATAGTTTTCTTAATGTTAATAGTTTTATTTCGAAATATATATTTTTTTGTGGATGTTCTGGGCTTGTAGTGAAATAGTTTTTTGATTACCTTGTTTTGTTTTACCTGTAATTCATTTATGTATGTTTCACATGCGTTTCCCCAGATTTAAATCAAATAATTTAAATATGAGTGTACGATACTATAATGTAAATATATATTTTAATTTATTTGGCAACAGATATGATAGTCGGCTAAATACGCAATATTTTTTTATTGAAATTTTTGATACAATACATAACCCTTGACTCTGTGCAGAAACGGGCGGTCCGTTTGATAGATTCTCCCATCTTAACAGACGGACTGCAATCTTTAGAGCACAGGCGTTAGGTGGGAATGCTGTCCTTGTTCTACCGGTATTACAATGGAAGATGCTCCGAGGAACTAGCGTCATTGATGCCCTCGGCACCGGTGCATAGTTGGGAAACACGCCAAACACGAGCCCAACATTTGTACACGGTTGACATTAGTCAAATGAGAACGGGTTGTTTCTACGACTCGTTCTTGAGTTCAACGGCTCGGCTGTAGAACGATTTGCCGGCCTATGTGTTTCCTCCCTCCTACGACATAGGTCTCTTCAAGACCCGTGTTCACTCCTTCCTTTCCTCAAAAAGACCCTCCACATAGCATCTTCAAAGATGACATAGGCCCTGAAGGAAGTTATTTTCCCCAGGGCCTCCTGTGTAGAGTTAATGTAAAAAATATATATATAATAGGTACATAAAAATAATGAAAGTATTTAAAAAAGCTTAATACAATAAATATATGAACAAAAAATCCCACAAAGGCAATGCCTGTGCGTGGGTATAATATTGATTTATATTTTTTATTTCTATGGTTAAAATCAAGATTTTAAGTATATATGTAAAGGAAATATATTCCCTTTAAATTTGAATCCTATAATGTCAATTAGAATGCAATCATCGATTGTCATTTGTTTTGTTATTCTATTATTTGATTGTTAGAAAAAACCATTCAAAGTGATATTAATAAACATAAATGTCGTTTCTTAGTTAAAAAAAACTTTGCAACACAAGTGTTTTATTTAGAAATTAATAAAAAGGAATTAAACCTATCAACATATTATAAAACGACATTTCGTTTTAAACCAAAAATGGAGAAAATTCAATTCGAATTTACGCTATTACCTGGATGCGATGGCAGATCAAATATTATTAGCATTACAAAAATAGTCACAAGTGATGGAAAAGTGTTTACAATACCAGAAATGCTACGATCCGCCAGCTATCACGAGGAGATAATGAAAACTAGTGCTTTTGGAAAAATAAAAAATAGTTTGAAAAAAAGATACCAGGTTAGAAGAGTCTGGTTAACCATGACAGAAGAACTAAAAAAAACATATGTAGACGAAGATGGAAACCTACAGTTTGGAGACCAATACCTCGAAGAATTGGACGAAAAAAGTTTACAAGTACATCAAAAAGAAGATGCATTAGGAAAATTAATTGAAAAGTTAATGGAAGATAAGCAACAGAGCTTAAAAAACATTGCTGAGAAGTTTGTTATAGAAAAATTCTGCACTAAAAATACAAATGCAAGCCAGTGGATGGAAGTGTTTGAAAAAGAATGTTTGCGGTTTGATGTGACCATGGATGGAAAAAAAATAGAAATACTCAGATTGTTCATGGATAAATCTTGTATAGACTGGTACAGTTCCATGATTATAAAACTAACAATGAACTCAGAGTGGTCAACATGGAAAAACAAATTCTGTGAATCATTTGCAAACAAAGGATGGAACCCTGTCACATACGCACTATCATTTAGATACAAAGATGGTTCTCTGTTGGATTATGCTATGAGAAAAGAAAAACTTCTATTGGATGTGAGAAGATCAATTGACACCGGTACTTTGATAGATCTTGTTGCTTCCGGACTACCAGAATTCATACTTAACAAGATCGATAGAGAAGGATTACAAGATACTGTAGATTTGTTTAATGAAGTAAACAAGTATGAACATATGGTCAACAAAAAAAGATTTATGAATAAGAAAACATTTGGAAATGCAGAACATAATAAAAATGGGGGTAAAAATCCATGTAAAATTTGTGAAAAATTGAATAAGGGCATTCGTTACCACCCTGAAGCTACATGCTGGTTCAAAATAAAAGAGGATGAAAAATTTAAGAGAAATGCCATTAAACATGTAAACAATTCAGTGATAGAAACTGAATTAAATGAAAATGATCAAAAAAACTAATAGTAACACCATTAATAAAAGTCAAACTATTACTAAATGATAAATTAAAAATATACGGAATTTATGATTCAGGTTCAAATGTTTCTCTAATTAATTCTAAATTATTGAAACTAAAAGGAAAAGGAAACAATTTGAATGAAGCAAATTTAGTAACGATTAATGGTGTTAAAAAGACGAGTGGTTTGACAACGTTAAACATAAAAATTTTTGAATTGGAGAATAAAGTTGATGTGTACATTATTGATGAACACAATTTCAAGTATGATTTTTTGATTGGATTAGACATGATAAAAGACTTCAAACTTATCCAAAGTGAAGACTTACAAATATCACAGAAACTCTGCCTAAATAATACAAATAAAAAAGAAAAATATTCTACAGATATGAAAACGAATACTAAATTTAATCATATAGAAAAACACAGAATTAATTTTAACGAACATGTTAAAGAAGAAGATTTTAAAATAACAATGAATCATTTAAATAATGATCAAAAAACAGAAATAAATGAACTAATAGACAAATACACATCAGTGTTCGCGAAGAGTAAATATGATGTTGGCACTGTCAATGGATATGAAGCGAAGATAGACTTATTAGTGGATAAATATTGTAGTAAGAGGCCTTACAGATGCAGTGTAGAAGATAAAAAGGAAATAGAAGAGCAAATAGCAAAATTATTAGACAATAAACTGATAGAAGAGTCGTACAGTCCATTTGCTGCACCGGTCACTCTAGCATTTAAAAAAGAAGAAAACAAAAGATCCAGATTATGCATAGACTTCAGAGACTTAAATAAAATAGTAATACCTCAAGCTCAACCATTTCCATTGATTGAAGACCTAATGACAAAGACCAGAAATTGCAAATTTTTTTCAACGCTGGATATAAACTCAGCCTTTTGGTCTATTCCATTGCGGATTGAAGACAAAAAAAAAACAGGATTTGTAACACAGGAGGGACATTATCAATGGACCTGCCTGCCTTTTGGATTGAAGACTTCTCCGGCAATTTTTCAGAGGATATTAAGCAATATATTGAGAAAATATAAACTAAACGAATTTGCTGTCAATTACATAGATGACATTCTTATTTTTTCAAAAACTTTTGCTGAACACATTGATCATCTGACAAAGCTGCTGAATGCAATCAAAACAGAAGGTTTTAGATTAAAATTGACAAAATGCACATTTGCATCAGATATGGTAAAATATCTGGGTCATATAATTCAGAATAATTCAGTCAAGCCAGTAAAGGATAATTTGATTTCAATAAAGAATTTTCCTATTCCAAAAACACAAAAGAATGTGCGACAATTTCTAGGAAAAATCAACTTTTATCATGAGTACATTCCGAAGAGTGCAATAATACTAGATCCTTTGCATAATTTATTAAGGAAAAATCAAAAGTTTATTTGGACTGATAAATGCCAAAATGCTTTTGAAACGATGAAAAACCTAATATGCTCACAACCGATCTTGGAAATTTTTGATCAAGATTTACCAATTAATATATATATACAGATGCTTCTCTAGAGGGTGTTGGAGCTATTTTAAAACAGACACAATCTGATGGAAAAGAAAAACCTGTTGCTTACTTTTCGAAAAAATTAAACAGCGCACAGAAAAAGAAAAAAGCAATTTACTTAGAATGCTTAGCTATAAAAGAGGCAGTGAGATACTGGCAATACTGGTTGATAGGAAAACCATTTACAGTTTATTCAGATCACAAACCGCTGGAAAATATGAATATCAAATCTAGAACCGATGAAGAGCTTGGTGACTTAACATATTACTTATCCCAATATGATTTTCAAATTAAATATTCTCCAGGAAAGTACAATATTGAAGCTGATTGTCTAAGCAGAAACCCAGTCTTAGAACCAGATGAGAACCAAGATGAGCAATTAAAAGTTGTCAACTTAATAAAATTAGAAGATATCTTAAAAGATCAGGTCAAAAATGAGAAGATACAGTGCAGAAAAGATAAATTGATATCGAAGAATAATGTTTATTACAAGAAAGTAAAAAAAAAAGAAAAAATAATTCTATCAGAAAAATTCAGCATAGATTTTATCAAAAATGTTCACACAGACCTAGGTCACATAGGAATTAATCAAATGCAAAAAATGATAAGCTCATGGTACACATCAGAAAACATGACAAACAATATAAAGAGAACTTGCGAAAGTTGTGCAGTATGTTTAAAGAACAAATCAAGAGGTCAAAATAAATATGGATTGATGTCCTACTTGGGTCCCGCAACAAAACCTTTTGAAATATGTTCTATTGATACGATAGGTGGTTTTGGGGGTTCACGGTCAACAAAGAGATACTTGCACCTGCTATCAGATCATTTCACGAGGTTTGCATATATTTTGACGTCAAAAACTCAAAATACCAACGATTTCATCAAACTCTTAAACTCCACAGAAACTAATGACATCGATTTGATTCAAGACAGAAAAAAAGCTCTGGAAAATACTATAAAGTCACATAATTACAACAAGATGATTTACGATAAAACCAGGAGACATATTAACTTCAAAGTTGGTGATACTGTTTTTGTGGAGAATGGAAACAAACTTAACAGGAAGAAGCTCGACGAATTGAGAATCGGACCCTACAAAATAATAGAAAAATTATCAAACTCAATTTACAAGATAAATACTGGTCGAAAAAAATTAGAATCAAATTTTTTCCACATCTCGAAATTAATTCCAGCACCTGCATTGATGAACCATGAAGAGGATATCGAAGATGAATGAAAATTTTTGCAATAATTTTCTTTCCCGCGGGGGGGGGGGGGAGATGTAAAGGAAATATATTCCCTTTAAATTTGAATCCTATAATGTCAATTAGAATGCAATCATCGATTGTCATTTGTTTTGTTATTCTATTATTTGATTGTTAGAAAAAACCATTCAAAGTGATATTAATAAACATAAATGTCGTTTCTTAGTTAAAAAAAACTTTGCAACACAAGTGTTTTATTTAGAAATTAATAAAAAGGAATTAAACCTATCAACATATTATATATATAAATTAATAAATTAAGGTATATATATAAATTAAGTATGTATAATAAATTAACTGAAATAATTGCTTAGTTAAATGAAGACAATATAAGCGAAACTCAATCGAAAATCTGGAAACAGAAAAATCAGAAAAAAATATTGACACCTCTGGGACTCGAACCCAGGACCTCATTTCCAGATTTTCGATTGAGTTTCGCTTATATTGTCTTCATTTAATTAAATATTACAATTTGAAGTTTTACTCAACCGATCTTTGTAGCATATATTCTGCAACTTTCAAATCTTGCACGTGGAACTCGAAAATGGTTTCCTTTGAAATTTCATTTGAAACTCTGTTCATCTGCGGACCCATTTCGAAGAAAACCATTCCCAAGTTCCACTATTGCAAGATATTCCCCGAGTTGCAAGATATGAAAGTTTCAGACTATATGCTGCAAATATCGGAGAAAAACCATGTTCATGTTATGGCTGTAGTTTTAATTAAAACGAGTTACCGAATACAGATTTACTCTTAAATTGAAACCAGTTTTGAGATGAGCTTTAAATTTGAGTTGCACACCGTACGCTCCAAAATTCAGAGGAAAACCATTTGCTTGTTCCGTGTGTAACTTTTATTCAAGCTTTTGGATTCTTACACAGACTCACTCTTAACTTAAATCTGGAAGAATGTGAGATTAGTACAGGCCGGGTCAACGAATAAATACAATATTACTTATATATACTTGTACATTACTTAGTTAAATTATTAAAAATATACAGTATCTTTATTTTTAGTAATCCTCAAACTAGATTTTGGATAATACCCAGCCTAATATTGGATAAAATAATGATTTTTCAGCACTAATAAAAACGCTAACTGTAGTGTTCTGTTATTTGATAGACACTAGCAGATTCTCCAACACACTTTGGATGGAGATAACTTTAGGAATAAATAGAATCTGGTTCGTTATCTGCGTTTATTTATACTTCGCGTATATAATGGAATTCGGTTATCGACCTAACTAGGAGCTGGCTAAATTGGTTCTGGCGAGTGATAATTCAAACACACCTTCTCCGCTTCCCCGATCCCCTGCCGGAGAGCTTAGGCACTACGCTGCCTGCCATCTAGCGGATTATACCGATAGCTGATGTCACCGCCATCTGTCGCTACAAGTCGGAAGCTTTTACGATACATCACACTAACAGAATAAATTTTTTTTCACTTATAGTCAATCACAGTCAATAGATAACAATTCGCTTCATGATTTTTCGTCCATCACAATATACGAACGAAATTAGAATGACACAAGGAATATTTCAGGAAAATCCCCGACCGAACAATACAACACGGTCACAATAAATAACAGTTAGTGTTCACGTGTAAAATCTTTCTTGCGGCAACTTAGCACTTTTTTTTCTCTACGTTCGAGTGTAACCCCCCCCCCCCCCCCCCCCCCGCCCTCTCGGATGGCACCCGGGGCGGTCTCCGCCTTCCGCCCTCCGCCTCCCCCCTTTGCTACGCCACTGTAGAAGAAAGCAATCTTAACCACGCTCAAAATGAATCAAGACTCAGACAAACGAACAACTCCATCGAGTGGAAGCCTATAATATTAGGTACATTTATGAAAAACGTGTTAGGATTGATTCTGCTTATGGGACAAGTGCAAAAACTTACGAGACAAGATTATTGGTCTTCAGACCAATGTATCAAATCAAAACACCCATATCTTCAAAAACAACGAGCCGTGATTGTTTCCGATAAATTTGGAGATCTTGGCAGTTTTCAAATAACCAAAACATTATTCAAACGATTCCATCGACCGCCTAGAAAAAATTCAACCCATTTTGACATATCTCATCCCAAAATTTTACAAGCTCCAAAGGGAACTTTCTCTAGATTAAAGAATCGTACCGGGGCGGGAAAGGTTTGAATTTGAAGTCTAGCGTCAAAAATAATTAGATACTGTATTCTCGTGCGAATGATTAGTGAAGCCCAAAGATATTGTATTTGAATATCTTTGGTGAAGCCCCTACGGCCCTACGGGATACATTTGCTATTTGGAAATATACTGTGGGCATGGAAAGCGATTATTAGATACAGTAGAAAAATTACTTAATCCTAAATTTGTGGTATCATGTATATATGGACACATAGTATAATAGCGTTAAAACGAGTAAAGTGTTGTTGAAACATAAAGTAAGAACGTGCGCATATGCGGAACAATGCGAATCCACAATGAACAGTGTGGAACAATGCGAAACAATGAACAAACAATGAAAACAAGGAAAGCCTTAAAAACGAAAAACTCAATCCAGGCCAAAGTATTTTCCGTCGAAGAAATGATGTATTATTGCAAATTTGAAAATTCTAGAGGGACGTACCTACTTGAAACTACGTATGGGATCATACTTGAAAGTCAGAATATCGATTGGAAGTCGAAACAACGAATTTGGAAAGTAAAAAAAGGAGTATAAAAATATATCAAAGGAGTTGATCGTGCAGATCAGCATCTTTCTTTTTAATCTATAAAACGAAGAACCAAAAATAGACTAGAGTTATTACACATATTATTGGCTGCTATCTTTATATATGATTGCAAGATTCAACTCAAACTAAATGCTATCTAGATAGTGTCTGGATAAATTTTTATCCATTTTATTTTTAATACGCGACATCTATTGACTTTTCTGCGAGTCTAAGATGAATTTTTATTTTTATTTTTAACTTTATGTGCGTTAAGAAAATGAAGATAATGTTGGTGGTTCTTAGTCGAAGTATGATACAGTTAAAAGTGACCGAATTGAATATCGACACCTTAGCTCAGTTGGTAGAGTACTTGCCATGTAAGCAAAGGGTCCTGGGTTCAAGTTCCAGAGGTGCCAATATCTTTTTCTGATTTTTCTGTTTTCAGATTTTCGATTGAGTTTCGCTAATATTGTCTTCATTTAATTAAATGTTTTATTTAATTTTGTACTGAATGATTATATTTTAAAAACATTATTTTGAAGATAGCCATTTTTATTTTATTTTTCAACGCTGAATGGTTTTTGAAAATGAAACAAACATTAATTTTTTTTAAATTTCAGCTAACATTTTTTTAATGCTTGACAGCTATTCCGCCTGCCATTGATCAAACTCTCTGAAAAGTAAAAATAATTAAAAAGCAGATTTATTTAAACAAAACATCTGTCGCTCCTGGACACACTAACACCAGATTCTTCCTGCTATCCATTAAGCGGCCTTAATGAAATGATTGTTCGTCCCAATGCGGTGGTGGTCTGGGCAGTGTGTATGTAGATAGATAGCCAGGCCAGACAGCGGTCCGCCCGGTGATTTTTTCTAAGCATTACATTTCCATTTTTCGTCCACGAAAATTTATATCCCAATGATTTTGTTAATCGTGCTAGCCAGAGAAGTTGGTTTTGGCGGGCGTAATCTTTTCGTCAATGTAAATCTTCCTTTCCAAAGAGGAGTATTTCATATCTCTTTCGGAAAAAACCCACTTTCTTTTTTTGGTAAAGAATTTTGTCTTTAGCTTCTTTTGTGTTAAGTTTTAAGTGATAGATTTTTTTTGTCGAATAGCAGTTTATTCTTGTGTATTAGTAGTTCTTTGCACTCTATTTTTTTTTAGAATGAGTTCCACCGGTATGTTTGGGTTTTCGTTTTCTTTTATTTCAAGCCCGTGAGTTTCTAGAGATGTCTCCAAAGCGTTTTGTTGGATTTTGTTCATCATTTGTTTTAGAGTTTTATTTTCAATTTGGACTCTTTTATTTTTTTGGAACATTTTTTCTTTTCTTCCACGTAGTCATCATTTTTTTGAGAAGAAATCAATTGCTTTGCTGATATCAGTTAATTCACACTTCAGTAATTTTTTCATTTCGGCGCTCAGCTTCTCTGTTAGTTTTTCATAATGATTGTTCCCGTTTTAGATGTGAAGCAGCAGTCACATATAAACGTTAGAGTATGATCCGACTTCGCCGTGATTGATTGTAATTCGGCGCGAGTTAGGCCACTGCATGTAGTGTGGAAGTACATATTACATTTTGCACAACGTATGTTTTCACTATTTGTTGCCTTTTTGCACTGTGAACGGTGAGTTTTGTCGAAAAGAGGCATATTAAAAGTTTCTTAAAGTGATTTCACGATATGTAAATATTATTGTCGTAATGGTTATTTGCAGCTGTCAAGTCTGCAATTATTTGTTTTCACTTTTGCTGTCCACGGATGTGCACAAATGTGCAAATCTACAGCACAGCTTTTAAAGCACTATATTCACTGATGCAACTTGTTACAAGAATGTTACCTGGATTTCTCACCCTCTTAATACCAATCATACAATCTCCACACTGGTAACGCCACATGTATGTAAAACACTATAAAGGATCACATTTAGGTTAATGTGATAATGAATGCAAGTAAGCCAGGTACACAGGCTATAAAAAACAAGTGGGTAGGTAGAGATGCATAATGAAAATTCCTTTTTATAAACAATACAAATTTATTTTAAAAACCCTCCCATTGGGTAACAATCCAGAGTTTAAACACTAGACTCTATAAACTATAAAATCAGGGGTGACTGGAAACGGGTAATCCGTTCCAGCTGTGAATGAAGGTATGTTCTCAAGCACGCGTAAAACTGTGTAAGAATAATGATATTAAAAGAATAGAGAAATTATACTGTAGGGCGCCTGTAAAGAATTTAATCTAAACAGAAATTAAAAGATACTTTCACATTCCGAAGTACGAAGGGTTCCAACACCTCAGCGGCCCGTGCTAAAAACACTCCAGCTTCGCTGATTGGAACAGAAATCTCTAGATTGTTCTAATATTCCAAGCTGCCAGTAGCTACCGCTACAAACTGAGCAAAAATCGATTAATTAATCGTTTTAATAAAGACTTTCTTTACTAGAGCAATCACTTAGCTGACTTAGCAACTTGCCGAATTAACCATAGACAGTGAAAAAGTGATTAAGGGGATGATTTCGTCTTTTATACCTTGTGTATGCTGTTTAAATTTCAAATGCTGATCAATGCACAGCCCAATATATTTTTCCGGTCACAGTTTCATGAACACCTCGCTAGGAGAACCTGTGCTGAGGTGTAGGAATATATTTTAAAAGTGTTATCCTGTCGTCACACGACACTACGTCACAAGTAGGAGCACAGTATCCTCTTTGAGACTCTCGAGGAGGACACTGATTCCACCCATGGCGGCAGTAGGGATCGGACAACTCATAATCTTCAGAGAAGTCATTAAAAATGATGATAAAAAAATATTAAAAAATGATTTAATAGGTTACGTTAGGTTAGGGTTAAGGGCTATTTCAAAATTATTTTTTCATAGTTTTTAATGACTTTTCAAAGAGGTGTTGAGTTGGCATGGAACCGGCGCGCCGCGGCGTCAGTATTGTACCTACATAATATGTAATTTATTTATTTATTTATTTATTTATTTATTTATTTGTTTATCAAGACATACACAGTACATTATAATACAGATTATAAGGTATGTTAAATTAAATTATTACATGGTTATGTACCTATTACGTAAGTCCATAGAATGTCATTTGATAATTACGCCTGAGATATGAACCGGTCTTAAAACTTAATTATTGAATGAATGAAGTAATAATAATAAAAAGGAAGAAAAGAGGGGGGGGGGAGATAAGGAGACATTTTGAAATCAAGAATTATATGCTCACTAATTGTAATTGACTGATTAAAGTTTAATGAAAAGTTAAGTGTAAGTAATTTTAAAACAATTATATCACGCCAAGAAATTTAATAAATTAGTTTTGTATGTTTGCAAGGAATCATGAAAAATGTCTAAGTGTAGTAATTTTTCATAGTGGTTATAAGTTATGATAATTGGTGAGTTACTCGCTGCATTAGTGTTATTGGATTCTATATGAAAAAGAGAAGTGTGCCTGGTACGCCTCATTGGGACATTTAAACCAATAGTGGATAGCAATTCAGGACTATCTATTTTATTATTTAGCAGGTTATACATAAACAGCAGATCTGATAATGTGCGTCTTTTTTGTAAACTTAACATGTTATTTGTTGTTTTGTTGTATTTCTTGAATAAATATTTAGAGAATTTATTCTGTATACTTTCTACTATATCTATGTACACCTTATATTGAGGATTCCATACCGGGGACGCATACTCCAGTGGACTTCTGACCAATGAACAAAACAACATTTCAAGAGTCTTAGCACTTTTGAAAACTTTACATATTCTTAATAGGAAACCTAGCATCTTGTAGGATTTTGATATTATGTGTTCGATATGCTTATCAAAAATTAATTTGTTGTCTAAATAAACACCTAGATCTTTACATGTAGACGTAGATTGTAAAGGTTTATTATTCAAGTTGTAAGATTAGATGATTTTATTTTTATTTCTAGTAAATGTAATTGAGTGACACTTAGAAATGTTTAAGGAGAGTAAATTTGATTCACAATACGCGCACAAATGATCAAGATCACTTTGTAATTCTATACAATCAGATAAAGACTGTACAGGTTTAAAAATTTTCATATCATCCGCATATAACACAAAGTAACTATTTTGAAAGCATACATAGATGTCATTTATGTAAATATTAAATAAGAGTGGTCCGAGATGCGACCCCTGGGGCACACCCGAGACGATTTCCGTTAAACAGGATGCGAAACCATTGACAACCGTGATTTGGTGCCGATTACTGACATATGATGCGATCCATCTATAGAGATCACCGTGAATTCCTAGACTAAATAACTTCTGTAAAAGAATATAGTGATTAACACGGTCGAATGCTTTGGAATAATCAGTATAGATGGCATCTACCTGGCATCGCATATCCATTTGAGCATGAAGAAAATTTATAAAAGACACAAGATTCGAGGTTGTGGAGCGATTTCTCATAAAGCCATGTTGATTAGTTAAGAGTGAAGGTGAGATGGTAGAATATAATTGATCGTAAACAATTTTTTCCAAAACTTTACTTAGAATGGGTAATTTGGATATAGGTCGATAGTTGGAGACATCATTTTTACTACCATTTTTAAAGATTGGGGTAATCAAGGCTGTTTTCCACTTGTCAGGAAATGTACCTTCAGATAGCGATAGTTTGAAAATGGCAAAAATGGGGGGTGTCAGTTGTTTACTACAATAATTTATAAAGATTCCTGGAAGTTGGTCGTTCTCCGGTCCCTTTTTGATGTCGATGGACTTAAAGTATTTGAAAGTTATGTCTTCATTGATCTCGATTGAGCTAATAACGCTATTTGAATTTAAACAGTCACTGGCATTGCTTGTATGAGCAGGTTGAACATTCGAAAATACAGAACCGAAATACTCGGAAAATAAATTGGCTACTCCTTTACTGTCATTAGCAGTTTTTTCACCATAAATCATATGATCGGGGATGGTAGGAGATTTTCTTTGAGAATTGACATCGGACCATATTTTTCTAACATTATGCTGTATGCCGGATTCTATCGTAGAAATGTAGGTTTTGTAAGCCGCTGAAGCGACCGTTTTTTGTCTTTTGCGAAGCAAAGAAAATGACAGATAATCAAGAGGGTTCCGGTGACGCTTCCATGCTCTAAAGAATTTTAATTTTTCATTAGTTATTTTTATTAAGGCTGCCGTGTACCATAGTGGATATTTTCCAGATTTCACAACTTTCTTGGGAATAAACACATCGACAATTTGTTCAATTATAACGTAAAATGAATGTAACGCTGTATTTACATCCGGTGCATTTATAACGGTAGACCAGTTGGTCTCATTCAGTTTCTCATTAATCTCGGTGTAATCTGCTTTATGGAATAATTTTATTGTTCGAGGAGTTGAGAGGGTTGCATTAGTGGATGGAAATTCTAGCTCTATAACCAATGATTTATGATGAGCATCCTCTTTAACTAAAGGGTGATCGGCAAGCGACACCTTAGCTGGAGTGTTACAGAAAACGAGGTCCAAAATTCGTCCATATTTATTAGGTAAATTGTTAAATTGGGTTAAATTTACAAAATATAAGCAGTTAAGTAACGTGAGTGAACATTGGTCTCTGTTAGTTGACATTTGTTGATTATTTCATTTAAAATTTGGCATATTATAGTCGCATATGATTAGAAACTGGTCATTGGGAAAACGGATTGTTAAGTCAGAAATAGTATTTGTATGACTGGTAAATAATGCTAATCTTTCTGAAGACGTTAATTTTGGACCGACACTAGGTAAGTACACGCAGCACATATGGATGTTATAACAATGATGATTTGATTTTGATGTATTGACAGTTATCCAAATATCTTCAGCGTCTGAATTCCAAGAGCGGGGGGTAACAAAAAAATCTTTTTTAATACCTATGATTACGCCTCCACCAGTTGATTTACCAGTTCGATGGATATCCCTATCATTTCTGTAAACAGAATAGCGGTTATCAAATAATTCCTCATCTAGGATGCTATCAACCAACCAACTTCCGGTAATAAAAATCAAGTCATAATTATTGAGCAGCACATTCTGATGAAATTCAAACGTTTTTGAGCGCAAACCTCTTGCATTTTGATAAAAAATTATTAAAGAATCAAGCATTTAGAAGTATTGTTAATTACTCATGTAACCTTGTTTTCTGTAAAATATTTTTGAAGAACATCATATTCATGAATTATGTTCACAGTCATAAGTCCACTGGGCAAAGCAAAACATACAACTATCAATTAAAGTGCGTGAGTACCTGTAGGGGCGTGTAAATAGCCCCTGACACAAGGGGATGACTACCCTATGTAAAATTAACGAAAATCGAATTCTTCCTTATGTGACACAAAAAAACAGTTGACCCAGCAATCTCAAAAACCAAAGTGAAAACAAACAAACACTCACTCAGAGAATGCAGCTCAGCCCCGATGTCCACACAAAAAAACACTTCTTTTCAATAAAAAAATGTCAAGGCGATATCGAATAATCTTGACAGATGTTTCGCACAGCAAGGAAGTTTCAACTATGAAAAATTTGCATATTAATAATGCGAGCCAAAAATCCAATCTTAGGTACAACAATAATTCCCTCACTGGATGAATTATTCTTAAGACTGACCAGGAGAGACATCTCTTGGCCTTTTACTGACACTCCCGTCAGAAGTAATTGCTTGATTCACAAAGGTAAGGAAACGCATGAATACACTGCATCTCAAGTCACATAGGTTCAATTCAATACAATACAAAACCCATAGATGGCGCCCTTATGGTCTTTATAGCATAAATTATCAATTTAAAGAAATTAATGCCCAAATATATTTATGGCGCGTATCCATATTCCCCGCCTTGGAAGTTCGCAGAGCTTACAAAAGAAAGAATATAAAAATACAAATGAAACAAGAAATGAAATAGAAATAAAGTGACTATTCACCGGTAATATTCAGGAATGACACGCATTGGAAATTCGCAGAATCTCACAAAATAAAGAAAAATAACCAAAAATACAATGTAATAAAGTTCAATTGACCAAGATAACGGATATTAAGTAATGCCATGTCTGGGTCAGAGATCATTGAAACAATGACTAAAATCAAAAGAAATAAATAAATAAAAATAAACAAAAATAGATAAAATATAAAATTATTGCGTTGGAATGGGATATAATTTGACAACCGGACGTTTAAAAGAACCAAATCTTGTCTTTACCGTCGCAACGCGAACAATTTTATCCATTCCGGGATGGATTTCAGTTATCACGCCTAAAGGCCAATTTAACGGAGGGGAATCTTCTTGTCCCACTAGTACGACAGTTCCGATATCAATCGGATGATCAGAAGTAGTCCACTTCTGCCTGACTTGCAAGGTGTGCAGATACTCTGAACGCCACTTCTTCCAGAAGGACTGAACCATGCTGTCTAATAATTGCTTACGCTGAGTCAAATTGATTTTACCGTCTGCCAGGACAGAAGCAGGCAAGTACTGCAATGGTGTCGACATTAAAAAATGCGCAGGCGTAAGGACTTCTGGATAAGGGTCAGAAGACATAACTGTAAGTGGACGCGAATTCATTATGCACTCAATTTGAACTAGCACAGTCTGTAACTCCTCATAGGTGAGAAGCTGAGTTCCAATCACACGGTACAAGTGTGTCTTCATGCTCTTTATGTTCGACTCCCACATACCCCCGAAATGAGGCGCGCGTGGTGGAATCATTTTCCACTCTATACGACGCTTAGCGAGTTCGCGCTTTAATGAGGGCTCATATTCAGATTCAACCAAAAACTTGTAGAGGTCATCTAATTGTGCCTTCGCACCCACAAAATTAGTACCATTATCTGAATACAAGCATGTTACCGGGCCACGCCGAGAAATAAAACGGCTGAAAGCAGCCAGGAAAGCATTTGAAGTTAAGTCAGAGACCAACTCAATATGAATAGCCTTGGTCACAAGGCATACGAATAGACAAATATATGCCTTTTGAGAATGTTGTCCTCTCCGACGAGTCAGCGTAATACGGAGTGGACCTGCGTAATCTACACCGGTATGTACGAAGGCCTTTGCTTCTGCAACACGATATGACGGTAAATCTGCCATCTTCGGTGTCGGATGCGATGGATTTAAGCGGAAGCAACAATTGCATTTCCGCACCATCGCCCTAATAACAGTCCTAGCATCTAATATCCAATAGCGTTGACGTAAGATAGACATAAGAAGTCCTGGGCCTGTATGACAGTTCACGACATGAAAGTGAGCGATGATCAGATCGACAACACAGTCATGTTTGGGAAGCAAAACCGGATGTTTAACCTCAAAGGGTAAATCCGATTTAGAAAGCCGCCCCCCAATACGTAACAGATTATCTCCATCAAGAAATAGAGATAAACTCTGAAGTCTTTTGGAATGAAATTTGCCTTCCTGGAGTGCAGCAATATCTCCTGCGAAATGAATACTCTGCACAGCACGAATCACAGCCTTTTCAGCAGTCATAAGATTATTGACCGTTCCAGAGGAAAGTGATATCTTTTTTATGAATCGGAGGACATAAACAACAATCCTTAGTAGTTTATCCCAAGTGGATATACGCTGAGCCAGTTCACTCAGGACCGATTTTTCACCCTGAAATGTGGCAATGAGCACATTAGCCTTGTGTTCAGGCATTTCACCAGTATTGGTAGGGTGAAACGGTTTTAATGGCCATTCCAAAGGTGGGCTGCAAATCCATGATGGGCCGTTCCACCATAAATCATGTGAAACGAGTTGGGAAGGAAGCATGCCACGAGAAAGGCAGTCGCTCGGGTTTTCACTACCAGCAACATGGTAAAAGTTCTCTGGAGACAAATTTTCTTGGCACTGAGCTACGCGATTACTAACAAACACCGACCAGCGATGCGGTGAAGAATGTATCCAAGAGAGCGCAACGGTAGAATCGGAAAACGCATATGTTCCTGCAATAGGAAGACGCTCAGAATAATTATCTTGAACCGTCCGTATTAATTTGGACATCAATACTGCGGCACAGAGCTCCAAACGAGCGAGGGTCGTCACTTTGGTGGGAGAAACCTTTGATTTTGCGCACAACAATCTCACTGTAATTTTTCCAAACAGATCAGTGGTGTGCAAATAAATCACACAGCCGTAACCATTCATGCTTGCATCGCAGAAAGCAACAACGAGCACCGTACTGTCTTTCAGGACACCAACATGGCGAGGGATTTTTATCATTGAAATTAGCGGAAATTCCTGTGTAAGCGCCGAAAACCGACGAATAACGCTATCAGGGGGTGTATCATCCCAACCAATGTTGCACAGCCATAGCTCTTTGATAAGTAATTTAGCGTACAGAATGACAGGGGCGACCAAGCCGAGGACATCAAATAAACGGGCGACTATGGAGAGTATGCTCCGCTTTGTGCACTTCTCCTGAACATAAGATGTCGTAAAGAAGAAGCTGTCATCAGCTGGTTCCCACGAAAGGCCCAACACCTTAGAGGTATTGTTAGAACCAACAGTGAAGTCCACTGGGCTGCGGTGAGAATCCGGGAGGTTCTCAAGTACAACTTGAGAATTACTAGTCCATTTTACTAAATCAAAGGCACCGGACTTAAACAACGAGATTAATTCTCGAGAAAGACGTATGGCGCTGGGCTCATCTGCAATAGAATAGACCAGGTCGTCCATATACAGCTTGGACTCTGCCACTTTGGCAGCATCCGGGTAATGTGGTCTCATATCCTGGGCCAACTGGCGAACCGTCCGCATTGCTAAGTATGGACTTGCCGTCAAGCCGAAAGGAACTCGATTGAACTGAAAAGTTCGTATGAGACCATTATTTGAGAATCGAAATAAGATCCTCAGGTATCTGCGATGCTTACTAGGAACTTCAATCTGTAAATACATTTGCCTTATATCCGCAGTCATAGCGATGGGAAAAAGACGAAAGTCAAGCAAAAGCAGAAACAAATCGGCTTGCAAATTGGGACCAGTATGAATAATGTCATTCAGTGACAGCCCTGTGTGTGTTTTAGCACTAGCATCAAGCACAATACGAGGCATTGGTTTGTCTGGACGAGTGACAGCATGATGTGGGATGTAATATCCATCTTCTGTGATATCAGACTCTGAGACTTCTGATAGGTAATTATTTTCAATATATTCACTGATAACCTTGTTATAATTCTCCTGCAAAGCAGGGGAATGTTTAAATTTTCGCTCCAATGCCAAAAATCGGCGTTGGGCAGCAGTACGAGAATTACCCAATTGTCTTGGATCTTTACAGAAAGGTAAAGCAACAGAATATCTACCATCATCAGTGCGAGAAATTGATGAAGTAAAGAGATTCTCACATTCTGTCTCCTCCGGACTTAGAAATTTTATATTAGGTATCTCTTCTAACAGCCAAAATTTTTGCACTAAATCATTAAGTGCGAGTGCCGAGAATGATGTGTTTGTGTTGAGCACATTATTGGGGTAATCACCCATCAACACGAAACCGAAAGCGGTCGATAACGCGGGGGGTGCACTAGTACCCGATTCAACCCTGTTCCCTAAATAAATATATGGGAACAGTTGTGCACCGATGACGACATCCACGCATCCAGGAATATTCCATGTTAAGTCTGCGAGAGGTATGCCCTCTAAGTACCTCATATCACCCTTGGCTATATAGTGATTAGGTAATTGGTCGGTGATACTGTCAACGACAAGCGCATGTATATTATATTTATTCTCTGGGTATACGCGAGACTCAATATCCAAATACACGTAACCGAAAATTGGTCGAGACGTTGATCCAATTCCTTTGACAACCGAATTACTCAAAGGAAATATTGGTAAATTCAGAGTTTTACAACAATCGACCGTAATCAAATTATTTTGAGAGCCATTATCAATTAGGCACCGAACAATAACTTTATTTCCGTTTTTAAGCTTCGCGTATACTTGTGCGGTCGAAAGTAAAATAGAAGAGTTCGGTGTTACTTTGGCACAAAGCGAACACGAAGGATTGACATTCGCGGTCCCCTCCACTTGCTTATCACCAATGCCAGTTCCATTGATGCTGGATGACACTGGAGGGGGGACTGACGGTTCTTCACTGGTAGGTACTTGCGACGTATGTACATGAGTATTGGTTTTCATATTATTCACACTGCCGAAATGTAAGAATGTATGATGACGTTTATTGCACAAATCACAAACTAACCCCGATTTGCATGACTTGATTGTATGTGAACCACTAAGGCAATTTACACAGGCATTTTTCGATTTTATAAATTCAAATCGAGCCTGTGGGGAACTCATACATTTAAACTTTGAGCAAACGTTGATTAAATGATCAGTTTTGTTACACAGAATACATCCTTTCGGCGGAGCTGGGAAGCGCGGAATATTCGCATTACTCGCGACGAACGATTTAGTATTATTTGATCGGGAGGACGAAATGGGATGCGTTTTATTTACGACACCATGCGAGTTACTCGTTCGTTCTAAAATCTTTACTTGATCTTGTACAAACGAAACTAACTCATTATAAGAAGGAATTTCTTTATTACGAACTGTCAGCTCAAAGTTCTGAGCCGTCTGTGAATCAATTTTTCTTACCGCGCAGTGAAACAAAATAAAATCAGTTAAATCTTCAATACCTAACTGCTTTAATGCCGACACTGACGAAGAATATCTTTCAATGAAAGAATTGAGACTGGCAGATGTATTCGTGCAGTTTTTCGCATCGAGAATATTATTTAAATAATGTGTTCCTAGTGTACGTTTATCTTGATATTTTTTAACTAAACTCTCCCAAATGATCTGATATGTATCACCCGAAGGCACAATGCCTGCGGTTATGTTCAAAGCCCCGTGTGTGAGTTTTCCGACTAAGTACTGCACACGCTGCGAGTCAGTTAGCTGTCTATTATTATGGATATTGGCTTTAAATGACTCAAAAAATTTCGACCAACTTTCATTCTTACCATCGAAGGTTGGAAGATCTATTGCAGGAAGATTAATCATACACGGCTCCCGCGACTTATTTTGTGACGTCAGTGACTCTCTTACAGAAGTTTTCATATTCGATCTAGTTCGTTTGACCTTCAAAAAAAGATCATCAAAAGCATTTAAAGCTTGAAAATCTGGTTTAAATTCTGGATTTAAAGTTAACTGACGATCATTGATGCTATCTATAATATTTTCAAATTGACTTCGCATTTGATCAATCATCTCTGACTGAGCCATAAACACTTCGTTATTTCTTGACTCAAAATTAGATATATTATTTGTTGCATTATACAGATCGTTCATACGAACAAAAAGATTTTCCTTTTTTGCGGTTAAAAGAATAAGCGATCTGTCTTGAGCCTCATCAAAACCCTCCTCCGTAATTCTTGGCATTTTTTATATATGCGAAAAGATTACCACAAAATTTTACAATAATGTTACAATGTTAATAATTAATTAATAATAATGTTGCGAATAATTATCCAAAATTACGACAATTCTGCGAACAATGTTAACAATTAATTAATAATAATAATGTTGCGAATAATTATCCAAAATTACGATAATTCTGCGAACATCCAAATATGTCATCCAAAAGCAAAAAAAACAAGACCAGCTATAGTTCTCAAAAAAATGAGAGGTACTTCAAATTTACCAAAAAAAATACGTAAATTCAAACATCCATGTAATTAAGCTATAATCTCGAATTGAATGTATGAATGAATTAATAATCCAGGCTACGAAGGACCATTAAATATGTAGGGGCGTGTAAATAGCCCCTGACACAAGGGGATGACTACCCTATGTAAAATTAACGAAAATTGAATTCTTCCCTATGTGACACAAAACAACAGTTGACCCAGCAATCTCAAAAACCAAAGTGAAAACAAACAAACACTCACTCAGAGAATGCAGCTCAGCCCCGATGTCCACACAAAAAAACACTTCTTTTCAATAAAAAAATGTCAAGGCGATATCGAATAATCTTGACAGATGTTTCGCACAGCAAGGAAGTTTCAACTATGAAAAATTTGCATATTAATAATGCGAGCCAAAAATCCAATCTTAGGTACAACAATAATTCCCTCACTGGATGAATTATTCTTAAGACTGACCAGGAGAGACATCTCTTGGCCTTTTACTGACACTCCCGTCAGAAGTAATTGCTTGATTCACAAAGGTAAGGAAACGCATGAATACACTGCATCTCAAGTCACATAGGTTCAATTCAATACAATACAAAACCCATAGATGGCGCCCTTATGGTCTTTATAGCATAAATTATCAATTTAAAGAAATTAATGCCCAAATATATTTATGGCGCGTATCCAGTACCTACATTATAGAATGCATTAGTGAGCAATGAGCAGGTTGGGTTAATGTAAAAAGGGTGATATTTAAGAAATTAATTAAGTGATTTAGCATTAGTGAGCAATGAGCAGGTTGGGTTAATGTAAAAAGGGTGATATTTATAAAATAAAGAAAAAAATCAGGAGAAAAATAGTGGTTACACGATAGATGATTTAACATGGTAATGGTGATTATATAAGGTTTTCTAGCTGCGATTTGCATGAGACATGTATGGGAGGTGAAGTGACGTTCTTCCGTAGGTAGATTTTTCCGCTTCTTACCCATAAAAACTGATACATGTGTTCATTTTTAAAGCCTTTGGCGAACCTCAGTATAGATTTATTCTTCCGCGTGAGATGGTCGTTAACGAAAATCCTCTGATCAGCTCCAGCCATTCCGACGCTCTTGGTAGTGATTCCTTTTTTCTTCTTAATGGCCGCCAGCAGCTCATCCTTCTTCCTTTTGTTGACAAATTTAGCCACCACGTTCCGAGGGCGGGCGTCACGGGGAGCCGCTGCTATTCGCTCTTCAGGATGTGGGCGTGGTTTGGCTCTGGTGATAAATTCAATGTCCTCTTCCTTAATAATTAGGCCGACATTTGAAGCAATTTTAGTTAGAGTGGAAAATAGGTTTTCATCTTGCTTTTCGGTCAGACCGAAGATTTCAATGTTATTGATGAGCGACTGTTGTTCTCTATCGTTGTTTGTTTTGTCCAGATATGTAACGATCTTTTTTAATTCAATTACTTCGGCTTCAAGTTTGTCCATTTTTTTTAGTTTTTTTCCAATACCAGAATTTTATTGGTGTAGTCTTCAATTGTGCTGTTATTGTAGACGATTGTTTGTTCAAAAGAAACCAGTTTTGAATTCATCGAGTGCAGTTGTGAGGAGAGTTTCTTTATTTCGCTGAGAAGAATTGTCGAGTCGTTAGAGTTGAGATTGCTGGAGAGCGGTGATTTTCCTGTTTTACATTTAGCGCATATCCATGACTCTTTGGTCTCCTCAGACATCTTCTTAAAAACTGCAGAGGTAATTTTGGCACAACTGAGATGCATTAGGTTTTTGCAACTTATACACTTCATACAGTCAGCTGTTTGTACTGACTTGCTACATTGGTTGCAGGTAGAACTCATGGTGAGTAACAATAAATATTATTTGCGATGATAATTAAAGCCTTCAATTTTAATTTTATAATGTCCTGTCACTTGATTCCACCAAATTCAATGTTCAGTACACGGAATAACTGTTAAGGTAATTGTTTGCACACAATATATCACTTGGAAGTACAGATTTATATTTTTAAACTTGCTAAGAACTTTGACACTTTAATATGTGATGTTGTCAAACCGGTAGTTGTAATATATTAATATTATGTAATATATTATTAATATCTAATATATTATATTAGTTTTGTTTTAAGTGATACACAGGGTGTTAAGAGACGTACTTGACTTACTTTAACCAGTGATTCCTGCCATTATTTTTAATTAAAAAAATGTAAAGGAAATTTTGGTCTCCGGTAATTTTTTTTTCTACAAAACATTAAAAAAAGTAGTAGCTTCGGTTCCAGTTCAAGGCGAGGTAAGAGGTTGGGCGATTACTCGGCTGAGTGATCAGTGACGACATGCGGAAGAATATGTTTTTGTTTGATTTTGAAGAAAAAAAGTTACCGAAAGATCACCACACAAAAAAGTCACCGGTGACCAAAATTTCATTTACATTTTTTACTCCAAATAATGTCAGGAATCACTGGTTAAAGAAATTCAAGCGCGTCACTTGACACCCTGTATATATATAATAATTAAATGTCATCAACGGGTAAAATATATAATATAATAATAATTAATTAATTAATTTGTTAATTTTTATACCTTTGTATATAATATATATTATTATTATATACCTTTGTATATAATAATAATATACAAAGGTATAAAAATTAACCCCCTTCCTTTTAGATGATGAAACACGCCTGGGATAACTTCACACGGGATGTCTGGGGTAAGGTGGACGATCCTTCCAGGGTCTATTATTCGTTCCACCTCTCCACAATCGAACTAGGAACAATAATAATCGGTGCTATGGATACACTCTACATCATGGGGATGAACACAGAGTTCGAGGAAGGGAGAGAATGGATTTCAAAAAATTTCACATTAGAAGGAGTGGTAAGTGTGCTTAAAAACGAATAAATTTGTAGGTGTGTATTTGTACAACCAGGGCCCTTTATTCTTTCACAGTGCCATTATAGTTGGGGGGAAGGGGTTTTGTAGTCTTGGCGACCTCGCTCTGAAGGAAACGAGGAAAGAACTAGGTACCAGCAATTTTATAAGCTATCGTCATTTTACAGTGTGATCGAGGTTACGATTTTACGAAAGGGGATGTTCACTTGTTGTTGATGATCATTTCCTTCAGAGCGGGGTCGCCAAGACAACCTGAAAAGGATGCGTTTGATTTAAGAAATGGGGAATACATTTTACGTTTTCACATAACTTGTAAGGTATATTTTTGAACTTGTAAAATAATGTTGTGAAGGTAGTAGAAGGAACTTTTTTCTAAACTCTAGTATATATTTTTTATGTTCTATTAATTGAAACATTTATTACAATTACAATTTTACAAAATAATATCATTATCACTCGTACGCATATCTGATCAGAATTCGTAAATTTATAATGCGGCCTTGTCTGCGGCGCACAGTGACTGAAATTTGAGCGCTGGCGCGACGTTGCCCCCAGATCAGCAAAATGATTTTTTTTACTGATGTATGATATTAAAAAATCATTGAAAATACCATCCGAAGCTTTATTACTTACTCGGTAATCAGTCACATAACTAAAATGTTCGGGCGCGCAATTACGCTGCTGTATATAGGCGAGTTTCAAAGTGGCGGAATCAGGTTGTTTGTGCACTTATCGTACAATAAAGTATTAAAAAAAATCATTTAAAAGATTCTCCAAGATACGTGCTTTATTTAAATAACTTCATAAATATTTTTTTTCATAAATTATATAATATGTTGCCTTGGTTCAAAGTTTACGTTTTTTTAGATTTTTTTTCTCCATTTTTTTTTGTCTTTAAGAGGAATATAAACGCTAGAAATATTTCGAATCTCATGCCTGCAAAATTTTAAAATCGAGCGTCTTTTTGCACGAGGCTAGTAAGCGAAAAAGTGGTTTTTATTTATTTAGTGCATAATTTTATAAGAAAGAAAAAAAGTTAGAACATGGAAACCCTCAAAAATAGTCTTCGCCATAAAGGGGTATTTTTTTTAAATTGTTTCTTGTATTACTTCATAGTTAGGTCATGAAAAAAATATTTTTTTTGGTGGTTTACTCTTATATTTTTTGTTACGTAAATAATAATTTTAATGTAATTCCAATACATAGAAAAGCTAGTAAAAGCTTCGATTTATCCGTAGCATATTTTTTGATGTTCATACTGTAAGCCGATTCGCCGTAAAGATTAATCAAAATAGTATCTAAATAGGATTTTTCGTATACATTCACCTTAATGGAGTAGAAATAAAAGACTTTACGAGTCTTCACTCCAATTTTAAAGGGATATTTTTTCTATATCTTTTTTGTACATGAAAAAAATCACAGTCAGCTATTGCCAGTCACTCCGGTAATTGCATTTTTAAGAAATTATTGTATTTTTCCTCAATTCTTTTTCAGTATCCAATATTTGACTCCTATATCTCAAAGAAAGATCAACTTAATGTTATATTAAAAAATCAAATTTAAAGTTATTTTCAATTACTCACTGAAAATTAAATTAACATCTGAAACTTAACTATTCTGTAATTAGTCACAGAAGAGGGGTACACGGGGCCCGCATTTACACTGCTGTTTTAAGGTGATTTTGAAGGTATGCGGAATCAGGTTGTTTGAAGTACTGAAAATATTCTTCACGATACATGCTTTATTTTAAAAACTTAATTTTTTTTTTCATAAATTATTCAGTTTCAGTGCCGGCAACCCGGGCGTTTATTTATTTTTCATTTATTTACAAAGTTTTATTTTACCCACCTCACTAGACATAGTCTGTTCCGAGGTAGGTAAATAACATTTTATATTTATTAAAAAGGATATGAATCAGAGTAGACATAATATTATAAAAAGATAAATAGTAGTATAAAAAGATAAAAAAATTATGTGATATTAAAAATGATAAAAAATAATAATGATAAAAAAGAAGTATAAAAAGATAAAAAACAATGTGAAATTATATGCCTATATGCACTTTGCCTATTCCTATGCCTACTATGCTTATATGATAAAGAAATATATATGAAAGATAAAAAATAAAATCTATGAAGATATATACCTATAAGTACATACATGAACATTCATACATGTACATTTTCTTTTCCATATATCTATACATGTATATATATATATACAAACACACATTTATACTTATACACATATACACATACACATGCATACATGCATACATGTACACATGCATACATGCATACATACATATATACATACACAAACATGCATACATACATAATGTTGTTATATTAAATATTTACGTATAAATTTTGTTTTTGTTTTTGTAAGTTTACATGTTTTTGTAAAAAAAAATATACATTTAAATAAGAGAATATAAATACCGTGGGTAATAGTTAAAATTGTATGCTGTATTACATTAATTTATTACATTACAACACAGGTACATGATAGTTAATATTATGTACAATACACTGCATATTTTGATATTATATAATTTCGTAGGAAATTATATGAAATGAATCTATAAAATGTACTCGTATTAGTTATTTAGGATATTCCGAATGTCCTTTCTTTCCTTTTCAGTCAACCATATAACAAATCTTTTGAACAGCCAGTCCAATTTATTTGGGGTAACGTAAGTTTTTGTTTGTGTTAGGAAGATATTGAAAATGTGTGGAGCCAGGTACGATTCATGTTTTTTTGCGAAAGTTGATTTAATATAGGGAACCTGAAAGTGATTATTTACTTTTGCTCTTGTATTTTGCGAGTGAGGTATGTGGTGAGGTGATGTTTTAATACAGTTTTTATAGATGATTTTTTTAATGAATAGTTTATTTATGTCTAGTAATTTGTTTTGAATCATTAGCTGTTCTGTCGGATGTTGGTAAGGTTTTTTAAACATAATTCTAATTATTGTTTTATGATTTATTTTAAGAGGATTGAGGTAAGTATCTGCTGCTCCTCCCCATACTGATATACCATACGTTAGAATACTTTGACAAAGTGCGAAATATACATTTTTTAATTGATTTAAGGACATGATGTTTCGTATAGTTTTGATGATGTATGATAGTTTCCGTATTCTTTTTGTAAGTAAATTAATATGGAGATCCCATTTTAGTTTATGGTCAACAGTTAATCCTAGGTATTTAATATTATCCGCGTGATCAATTTTGTCACAAGTACAGCATGTGTTATTTGAGATAGTATTGGTGCAGGGGTGAAGATGAAGTTGTGGATGGCAGTGTGGTTGACCAGCCTTTGTTTTGCTGAAAGTAAGGTATTTTGTTTTTGAAATGTTGAGTGTTAGTAGATTATTTTGTAGCCATTTATTTACTTCAATCATCGCTGTTTCTGTGTTTTTGAAAACCTTTTCCCATGATTGCGCCTTGAACAAAATTGCTGTGTCATCTGCATAACTGATTACTTTGTAGTCTATTTTACCTAAGTTTATCTCAGTTAGACTATTTATGTAGATGAGAAATAGTATGGGACCCAAGACGCTGCCTTGCGGTACTCCATACTTGATATCTAATTTGTCACTGCTGTGTTTGTTTATTTTTACTATTTGTTGTCTATTTTCAATGTAACTGAGGAACCACTTTAGCGGAGGACCGGTTATGCCAATATTTTTAAGTTTTTGGTGTAGTAAGTTATGTGAAATGGTGTCAAATGCTTTCGCTAGGTCTAAGAACACTCCTATCACATTATATCTCTTACGTTGGTTCAAAGTTAACATTTGTTTCCAATTTTTTGTCTTTAATGGAGTAGGAATAAATTTTTTTACGAGTCTTCACTGCTATTTTAATAGGATATTATTGCTGCCTTTTTTTCTACATGGGCCCGCATTTACACTGCTGTATTATGGTGATTTTGAAGGTATGCGGAATCTGGTTGTTTGTTTACTTATCATTGGATAAAATAAAATAAAAATACTTAAAATATTCTCCATGATACATGATTTATTTAAATAACTTAACATATATATTTTTTCATAAATTATATCTATTGCCTTTTATCTTTAAGTACCTGCCGACTATAAAATGTTTGTAAATGCGTCCAGTTTACTTGTACACATTATTAGCGGGAGTTAAAAAATTGCTATATGGTGAATTACGCTCATTAGCCCTATTATTAAACTGTTATGTGAATATATTTTATTAGAATAGACAAAAATTTCTTTACTTCTTTAATTTTTTTGTGTGTTTTTAAGATAACAATTCCCCAATGTGAACTTAATGGCATTTGAGATGCAATTACCCACTGTGAACTTAATGGTATTTGAGATGTAATTACCCACTGTAAACTTAATGGTATTTGAGATGTAATTACCCACTCTGAACTTAATGGTATTTGAGATGTAATTACCCACTGTGAACTTAATGGTATTTGAGATGCAATTACCCACTGTGAACTTAATGGTATTTGAGATGCAATTACCCACTGTGAACTTAATGGTATTTGAGATGTAATTACCCACTGTGAACTTAATGGTATTTGAGATGTAATTACCCACTGTGAACTTAATGGTATTTGGTGTGAATATTATTGTGACTATCATTGTATAATTTATATTGCAATTTGTAGAACACTCCTATATCTGTATCTGAGACAACGTCCCTATTAATTGGTGGCCTCCTGAGCTGTTTCGCCCTGACGGGAGACACCATGTTCAGAGACAAAGCGCAGCACGTGGCAGACAAGCTGCTGCCGGCCTTCTCGACTCCCAGCGGACTGCCATATTCATACATAAATCCGAGCACTGGAGTAAGATCATGCATAATCCTAGCTTAATTTCAGATTTTAAAAAAATATATGGGATTTTTGGTATATCACAACTCTGTATTCACGGCGGAGATAAACCATTCTCTTGTTCTGACTGCAGTTCATTAAAATCGGATTTACAAGCGTGCTTTAACATTCACAGTGGAGAAATGCAGTCTCGTACTCTGGGTTCTGCTTTTCGTGTTTTTTTTAGTGTGTTTATTCAGTTTTTAAATTTTACAGTATATTTTTTAAATTTTACAATATTTTAAAAAGCTGCATTTGTGAGTAACCGGGTCCCAAAGCCTCTGAATTCCGGTACAACCCTTCAAACTGGCACAATCCCAGTGGAACCGGGATGTATCGTAAGTTTAAGCATAAAGAAAACTTCATTTCCGATCTTGCCCAGGAATGAAATCATTCCCATGTATTTGTTATAAATTTGCTTTAATTAATTACATTCTAGCAAGTTCTGTGAAAAAAAATACCCGTCTGAATTAAATATTTTATCATATCGGAAATCAAATTTTATGAGAAAATTGCTCCAGGCCGTTGGGAGAGAAATAATTCCCATGTTTCGAATGCAATTTTTAAGTATCTATAAAGCAACATATTTTGCGAGCTTTTTAAAGAAACCGTTCCCCTGTTCTGAATGAAAAGTTTCATCACAACGAAAAAAAATTGAGAAAATTGCTGTAGGTGGAGACAGAAAAAGCACCACATTCTTACGAGCTCTGGAAAGAAACCATTCTCTTGTTCTAATTTTTTCAAATTTATAATTTTTTATATTTACAATGAAATACTTATTTTCAGAGTACTGCCAACAATGATTGGACCAAAAACAAGAGCATTTTAACCGAAGTTGGGTCCCTCTTCCCTGAGTTTGCGTACTTGAGCGACTTGACCGGCAAACCCATTTACAGAAACAAGGTCGAACAAATACGAACTACATTGAAAGAGGCCTATAAACCCGATAGTCTCTATACCATCTTAATTGATCCAATGACAGGAAAAATAGAACGGTGTAATGATACTGGTAAGCAAATCTATTAATAGTGCTTAGATAATTGTGAAGGAAGCTGAAACTACAAGATTAACCTTTACACTACAATAATATAAAAAATATCTACAGTGCATTTTGTGGAACACCACCTCAAGGCCCTTACGGTTTCTGTGCCGTTAGGTAACTGTTTCGGTGTGGGTAACTGTCTTTGATTACACACATTTTTAATAATTCTTTAAGTAGGTTCACACAAAAATAATCATAATTTACATGGATTTGTGAGAGCGTTTTGATTTTGTGGAAATAAGGCAGGTTGAAAGATTGCTTTTTTCATTGAAGTTTGTTCAAGCTTTTCGTTTCCTTAGCGAGCTACATGTTACTTTTAAATACATAAACTGTGCTATCTCTGTTCTTCTTGCACACCATAACTCCAAATTGACTATATACCAATCGAATTATAGTATTTCCAGGTGACGGAACTTCACTTGAGGCTTATGCAGATTCTTTCTATGAATTCCTCTGGAGGACGTGGTTGATAAATAAAGAGAACCAGATAGAGTCTCGCCAGATATTCGATGAAGCAATAAGCCCTATTATTGGCAAGATGTTAAAAGTATTCCAGGGGATAACCTACGATGAGTATTACTGCGACGTCAAAATTGAAAGCACAGCTGAGATCGCACAAAAGATGGATCAATTGGCATGTTTTTCAGGTAATACAGGTAGTATTACATAGGTAATATAATCTGTTCACAGTGGGGTTTTAATATTTATTGATGCTAACCGTGATGTATGGCATGTCGCATGAAACTGGCAGAATAAATACGAAAAAAGACTGAAAGCTCTAGAAGTTAGGTCCCCGAAGCGTGTGATAAAACTATGTGTGATCGTGTTCCAAATGTGATTATGCAAAGCAAGACTGAATAAAGCGTAGTGAACAAAATTGAGGTCACCCCAAGTGGTTCGCTACGTTTGGTGACTTAGCAGGGGTGCCCGGGTTCTTGGGGTAATGATTGTCCAGGTCTTGATGGCGGGTGCGTCGGCCCACCTTCTGCGTGGCGGGCCGGATTGGGAGATGCTGGTTGAGGGAGACCCTTTACAACCGGTTACCGCTGTCCGGGCCGCTCGGTAGTACAGGGGCCCGACCCTCAGGCTCACGACTGAGGGTGGGCTGCCCCATCAACGAGTGTTAAAACCCCGCCGCTGCTGTTGTGCCGGTTCGTGACCGGAGGGGACCCAGCAGTAGCGTTTGGGGCGCATTGGGCGACCTCTCCAGCCGGACTCTCCCTGCCCATCGCCTTGCACCGCAGTGGGTGGGTTGGATACATACGTCCGTCACTCCTGGAAACTCTGAACCCCAGCATCCTACCCACCCCTTATACCTTTTCCCTCCCAGACCCTCCTTCCTATCATACAAAAAAAAAAAACCAACAATTAAAATCATGAACTTGCAACCTACAATAATTAACGTCATTACAGCGGCGAGAAGTAGGCGTCCCCGGTGCGGGCCAAAACTGTTGGTGAATTACACCAACATTCGCGGCCTGCACACCAATTTAAACTCTGTCCACCACCACCTTTTTTCTCAACGCCCAAACCTACTTTTCCTGTCTGAAACTCAGATAGCTGAGCCTGTAGACACCTCCTATCTGGACTGCCCGGGCTTCACCCTCGCAGGCAAGTTCAGATCTAAAGGAGGTGTCTGTCTCTATAGTCGAGCTGACGTCAACTGTGTGCGACTGTTGAATCTGGAAAACTCCAGATTCGACGTAATGTGGGTACGCGTCAATCTTGCCAGTACGGTAAGATTCTACGCGTGTTTATACCGCTCACCGAACCTTAGCGAATCAGACACGTCCGAGCTCTTCAAACACTTAAGCGACACTATTGATGACCTCTTGCCCCGCTACCCTACGGCAGAGTTTGTGGTCCTGGGGGACTTCAATGTTCATAACGAACCTTGGTTGAAGTTCTCAGGATCAACGGACTCGGCTGGACGCCAAGCGGAATTCTTTGCCCTTTGCTACGGATTGGAGCAAATGGTTCAGGAGCCTACAAGGGTTCCTGATGTCCAGACTCACCGTTCCAATCTGTTAGACCTGTTTTTAACTACTGTGCCACACGGTTACAGGATTGAAGTCACAGCGCCTTTAGGATCGTCCGACCACTGCCTGGTGACGACATCAATCCCCGTAAACTTCAGACCACCTAACGAGAGGCTGAAGAGAAAAGTGTGGCACTATAGGTCAGCAGATTGGTTCGGTCTGCGGGCACATTTTAATGCTTTTCCGTGGTCAGCTGTCTGTTTTCGGACTTCGGATCCCTCAAGATGTGCCCAGGAAATTGGTGAAGTCATCACATCCGCGATGGATGGCTTCATCCAATCTACTGTTAAGGAAACTGGTGTAGGCTCAAAGCCGTGGTTCAGTCGACAATGCGCTGAAGCAGTGCGACGAAAAAACGCGGCTTACCGAGCCTACAACACATCTAGAACTTCCGAAGACAGAACAGCTTACAACAAAATGGCAAAGGAAACCAAGAGAATCATAAATAGGTCAAAATTCGAGCACGACCAGCAGATCAGCAGAAAGCTGACTGCATGCCCGCATGGCAGCAGGCAATTCTGGTCGCTTGCGGGCTCAATAGGTCGCAATTTCTGCAAATCCAGTCTGCCACCTCTTACCAGACCTGACGGCTCACTAGCAAACACCGCCACCGAAAAGGCTAACTTACTAGGTAAAATGTTTGCGGATAACTCAACCCTCGATGACCAAGGTGCTGTCCCGACGTCGGTTCCTCACTGCGGTTTTCGTATGAAAAAGCTGAGGATCCGGCATCGGGAAGTACTCCATGTTTTACGAGGGCTTGATGTTAATAAAGCTAGTGGGCCTGACGGAATACCTGCCCTGGTACTGCAGAGGTGCGCTGCAGAAATAGCTCCAATTTTGACGAAGCTTTTTAAAATGTCCCTGAAGACTGGCTCTGTGCCCTCTGGTTGGAAAAAAGCGGTTATCCATCCTATTCCAAAGAAGGGTGACCGCTCCAACCCGGCCAACTACCGCCCCATAGCGATCACATCAGTTCTGTCTAAGGTGATGGAACGTGTGATCAACGACAAACTGCTCACATACCTCGAGAAGAACAAAATTATTAACGACCGTCAATACGGATTCCGGCGGAACCGCTCGTGCGGTGATCTTCTCGCGTATGTGACGCATGTTTGGGGGCGATGCCTGGAACGTTTCGGTGAGACCCAAACGGTTGCACTGGACATCTCCAAGGCTTTTGACCGGGTTTGGCACCGAGGACTTGTCAACAAACTGCATTCTTACGGACTTCCCGCATGCTTGTGTACGTGGATTGCCGACTTCTTGAGGGAGAGGTCGATTCAGACGGTAGTCGATGGTTTCACCTCTTCCTCACACTCGATAAATGCTGGCGTCCCGCAGGGATCGGTTCTGTCTCCGACTTTGTTTTTGTTGCACATCAACGACCTTTTGTCATGTGCACCAATTCACTGTTATGCGGATGACAGTACAGTTCATGATAGCTTTTTGTTTGACAAGCCCCCAAAGGGCTCACGAACTCCAACAGCTCGTAGGGCTTTGAAGCAAAGAATGGACGGTTACCTCGAGAGTGTTTTCTCTTGGGGTAAAAATAATCTCGTTGAATTTAATGTTTCAAAGACCCAATCTTGTCTGATTACGTCTAAAAGGGAACGAAATGAAAATCTAGTCTCTTTCAACGGAAGCAATCTTCCGAACAGGCCCTCCATTGATATGCTTGGTGTAACCCTAAGTGACCAGCTCAGGTATGGGGGCTCCATCGAAGCCAGAGTAAAGTTAGCCTCCCAAAAGCTGGGCGTACTGTACAGGGCCCGCAGATACTTTAATAGTACACAACTGCTAACCTTGTACAAATCACAAGTACGCCCCACGGTTGAATTTGGCAGCCATCTCTGGTCTGGAGCTCCAAAATACCTGAAAAATACCCTCGACTCTGTGCAGAAACGGGCGGTCCGTTTGATAGATTCTCCCATCTTAACAGACGGATTGCAATCTTTAGAGGACAGGCGTCGGGTGGGAATGCTATCCTTGTTCTACCGGTATTACAATGGAAGATGCTCCGAGGAACTAGCATCATTGATTCCTTCGGCACCGGTGCATAGTCGGGAAACACGCCAAACGCGTGCCCAACATTTGTACACGGTTGACATTTGTCACATGAGAACGGGTCGTTTCTTCGACTCGTTCTTGTGTTCAACAGCTCGGCTGTGGAATGATTTGCCGGCCTCTGTGTTTCCTCCTTCCTACAACATGGGTCTCTTCAAGACCAATGTTCATTCCTTCCTCTCCTCAAAAAGACCCTCCACACAGCATCCCAGATGACATAGGCCCTGAGGGAAATTGTTTTCCTCAGGGCCTCCTGTGTGGAGTTAATGTAAAAAAAAAAAAAAAAAGATAGGAAGGCTTAGATGGTTTAGAAACGTGGAGCCGATAAACGAAGAAAGGAGTGTAAGGAGAATATATGATACGAAATGACCGACGAAGACAAGGGACAACCAAGTGAATCAAATACTAGAGTCGGGTTATGTCAAGACTCAGAATAGCAGAAGAGTATGTACAGTGAAAAATAAGAAACAGCGTGATAGTTAGTTAGGTCGTTAGAAAGTATACGTGGCTCCAATAATTTACGAATGTTACTGATTTTAAGGTGATCGAATTTTTAAGTAGGTACTAGTTCATTGAACATTTAAAAACACATTTAAAAAAGAAAGAAAGAACAGTTCACTAATGTAATAGTATTATTTTGCAGGTGGACTCTTTGCGCTTGCCTCTGCGACATTGGAGACTCGAACCCAAAGGTACATGGATCTGGCAAAAATATTAACTGATACTTGTCGTGAAAGTTATTACAAAATTGACCAAAGGTAATTATGGTTTCTTCTTCTACCCTCGTTACTCGGTGTGTGATTAAAGTATAATATATATAGCATAGTGACACGATAGTACGCAACACTGATTTAGTTTTGGTAGGGTTTTACCATTTCGTATTATAAACCACTCGAACGCTTTTTGCCAGAATCTGGCACTATTTAAAATACCACGGATTGCTTTGCTGTCAATTTCGGCAAATATTCCTTCGATTCTTTAATTTTTTTAAAAATATGTATGGATGTTCCCGCGGTCCACACTTGACGTTTTAAGAAAGCTGAAAAGCCTACTTCTAATAATTAATAGGTGTCACTGTTCCTTATTTTTTTAACAGGAATCTTCATGTTAAAAAAACTCAATAAACAAAAATATCTCGGTACAAAAATAAAGGGGTCGCTGTCAGAATATAGCTTATAAAATGTTATTTTTGATCGCGTTTTAGTGTACCAGACTAAATTTTCAATGCATTCAATGAATTATTTGGAATGCAAAATTTTTCGGGTCGCGCTCATAATGTGTTTGAGAATAGATTATTTTCAATAAATAAAGCATTGTGGATTAAAGATCATGAATATATCTGTCTGACGTGTTATTGTTACGCACTTATTTTTAGTGAGTACGTTAAGAATTCCATTTTACTGTGAAATATTGACATTTCTCGACCAAAATTTGTGTCAAAAGTTTTTATAAACGAAAAATTTAAACACTTGACAACGTATCAAAATTCAGTTTTCTTAAATAAATTTGTATATGTGATCATGAATTAGACCGTTTAAAAGAAACTTCATAGAAAATATTTAATGTGGACGTAAAATTCAACTTTCTTCAAGTTATGAGCTTAAACACCCAGAGAATATTCCGTTTATAATGTTTATGATTTTTAAATAAAAAAATTTATGCATCCTAAAAATATGGGATGATTATTTAAGTAAAGGTGATTTCATTTTTATTCGGTTTATGTGTTTTGGTATTAAAATTCGGAGGTTCGATTTTTTTAACATGGGCGGAAATTTTTCAAAATGATCACCTTAAAATCTTATAATAGTTCAGCGATAAGCGCAGTCTGTCGGAACGACGGCTGGTTGATTTCTCCGGGCGGGCAGCGGGCTCCTGCCGGGATCGCAGGGGAGGGGTGCGGTATGTCATTTCTTGCAAGGGGAACGAGGGAATTGCACTCGCCGAGCGGCTTGCGGGAATGTGGGCGAGGGGTGCGGCATGTCATTTCTTGCAAGGGGAAAGCGGGAATTGCACTCGTAGAGCGTATCGTAACAATATATATATATATATATATATATATATATATATTTATATATATATATATATATATACACACATATAAATACATATAAATACTTACAAACACACATATACATACATTATATAAAGGATTATAAAAAAGAAAATGTTTTAAAGAAGTTAAAAATAAAATACTATAGAATATAAATTACTAAGAAGTAAGATTTAAATATGTTAATCTATAAATTTTTTTTATGAAAGCTAAAATTTGTTCATTCAGAGGTTTTGTCAAGGTAGGTAAATAATCGTCTAGAAGAGTATATATTTAGGTTAGATTAGAATTCAGTGAAGTCAGGTTGGAAAAAGATGTTAAGTATGATATTTTATTTAGTTAATTTAATTATTTTCTTTTCTTTTATAATGGTTAGGAAGTCATATATTCTTTAAAGAAATCTCGTCCCCTTTCGAATATCCAATTTTGAACACGAATAGTAAAAAGAGGTATGGTAATATTTGATTTTATATCGGTGCTCAATGCATTGTAGATTTTGGGGGCAATGAACCATAATTGTCGGTGATGCGAATGTGGTTCTAGTTTTTGGGACCACGCATCCCAGGTTTGAAGAAAAGCGGGTTTGGGCTTGATGTTGTGGAGCCACCAGTAGGTTATTTTTCCATGTGTAGGATAGGCTTGTCTTAGTAAATAGTTGGCGAATATCTAAGACGGTAAATTTAGTAAATAGCACATTAGAGGAGTGGGTAGGTTGGCATTTAAATATGATTCTCAGTATTAGTTTTTCAACTGTAATTATTGGATTAATGACGGATTCAGTGCAACCAATGATAGATAAAGGTAGGTAAATGCAGTAGAGGCCCATTCTGTGAGAAATATTATTGTAACAATATTGTCTTTCAACACATTATTTTGTGTACACTATAAAATTGTTAATCTTAAGTCAAAAAGAAGTTCAAAATTTCAAGTTAAACAATAACACCTAAATTAAAAAGGTAAAGAAACAATAAATAAATAAATATATATGGGTTATCGTATCCCATAACTTTGTCAAAACTAAAAGATCACACGGTGGCATTTCTAAGGTGTCACTTACACAATAAAATACAATCATATTTTAATGAAAACGGTCACTTGGGAATGGAATGAAAACAATAATATTGTGATCAAAACGGTTTCTTTCATATTTATTTCATAATTATTTGATAGTCACTTTAATATTGTATAAGAAAGATTCGCTCTAATGTAATCGCTTATAAATCATTGTTTTGTTTCATTTTTTTATTTTTTTACACATATTTAAAAAAAAAAACCTAAGGATATATATTTTTTTAAATTTTATCTGTTGTTGAAAATGGTATGAACTAATGATATAATGAATGAGAACATTTTGTCTGATCTCTTAACACTTTGTTATTAATTCATATTTTTATCACTTATTATTTTCTCTGTTTATCATTTTATTTTTAAATTTTATTATTTTGCTTTTACTTAACTGTTTTGCATGACCGATATTTGCGTGTGTTATTTTTATTAAATTGTGAAATTATTAACCCCGATACAGGCGAACCCTAGTGGGGTTAATAATTACATGCTAAAAATATATGTATGTAAATTGTGAAGAAGCAATAAATAAATAAATAAATGATAAAATCTTACCTCCAATATCCATGGTACATAGTGTGTTGATGTATAAAAGAAATAGGAGTGGTCCTAGTATACTGCCTTGCGGTACACCGTACGACATGGATAATTGTTTGCTTTTATTTATTTTGTCAGAGTGGATAAGAGTTTGTTGAGTTCGGTTTGTTAGGTAGTTTTCGAACCATGTGTAGGGTATCCCAGTTATTCCGATCTGTTGAAGTTTTTTAAGCAGTAAGGGATGGGAAACCGTATCAAATGCTTTTGAGAGATCAACGAAAACAGCAAGCGGTTTTCGACCAAGGTCGAGATTAAAGGAAACTATTTTTGTGAGGGCGGCTATTGCATCTGAGGTACTCCTACCTTTGCGGAAACCATATTGGTTTTCCGATAATATTTTGTTATCTTCAAAGAACTTGTAGAGTCTATTCTTCACCGCTTTTTCTATGATTTTAGATATTGTGCTAAGTAAAGATATCGGTCGATAGTTATTTACAGATAGTTTGTCTCCTGATTTGAATATTGGGATTACTGTGGCCTGTTTTAAGGAGTTAGTAAATACACCAGTTTTAAAGCTTAGATTCATTATATGTTTCAGAGGTGAGGCTATATATTTTTGGATATGTTTGATGATTTTTGTTGAAATGTGATCTATACCTACAGAGTTACTGTTTTTAAGGGATGAGATTAGTTCTAAAATTTCTGTGTCAGTAGTGGGAGAGAAGTGGAAAGGGTTATAGCTAAGATTAGTGAGGGGTATATTGTTTGCAACATCTTTGTCCGAGACGTTGTGTCTGTCTAAAATATTTTTTGCTAAGTTAGATCCAATATTGGAGAAAAATTGATTGAAATGGTCGGAAATTTTGTCGGGGTCGGAATTGACATGTAATATTTGGTCTTCGATGCTAATCTTAACAATGGGTGTATTGGTTTTATTAATATTAGCTATATCTTTAACGATATTCCAATTTTTTTTATTATCACCGGTAGCTTCACTGATTTGTTTATGGTAGTAGTCTCTTTTAACACTGTCAATTATTTTTTTGCAGTTATTTCTATAACGTTTTTAGAATAAGAGAGATGCATAATCGTGGGGATTTTTTCTACAGAAGTTATGAATCTTATCGTGCTTTCTGATACAGAAGAGAATTCCTGCAGTGATCCATGGTTTGAGTTTTATGTCAGATCGTTTATTTTTACTTTTTGTGTATGATGTCGCATCGGTTAAGTGGTTACATAAGGTATTAATAAATAATTCACATGCAGAGGTGATATCGGTACAAGAATAGATAAGTTCCCAGTTTTCTTTAGAGACACTGTTTAGGAGAGATTCATATGAGATCTTTTCTTGATGGGAAGTATTTTGTGGTGATTTGTGATTTTTATGCGAGAGAGAAGTGATGATTGAACAGTGATCTGTAACAGTTGTTTGATAGACAATGGATTTGGTGTCTAGTTCACTCTTAACAAATACATGATCTATACAACTGCTAGTGTTTGAGTCTGATTCGCTAGTTGGTGCTGTAACGGCTGGAAAATATCCTAATAAAGTTAGTGCGTTTAGGTATTCATTTGCTTGAGGGTGCATTTTATTAATTATATTTATGTTAAGATCACCAATTATAAAGGTGTTCTGGCAGTGTTCAATGTTTGATAAAATTTCTTGCAGTGAATGTGTGAATGGGGTTATATTATGTGTATTCGGAGATCTGTACATTGTAAGAAGTGTTATATGATTATCAATTTGAATTTGTAGATAGTTTGCACATTTGACTTTGATCTCTTTTACTGAGTGTGAGATGTGATTTTTAATATATACAATGACTCCGTCGTTCTGAGTTTGGTTGTGTAGAGTATTATACTGATTGTAGTTTCTTATCGTTTTAGGGATGAAATTTTCTTGAATCCAGCATTCACTCAAGACAATTATATCAAAATCTGAGACAAGGTCAGTGAGGAGAATTAGGAGTTCATCAAATTTTTTGTTTATACTTCTTATGTTATGTCCCCCATACACACAAGCCCCCCCCCATACACACAAGCCTTGCTTAATTATGGGGGTAAATCAAATATATCTACTATGTAATTAATTACTGTATAAAATTTATTTGTAATTTATGTACCTTCTATTACTAATAAAAAAAATAAAAAAAAATGTTCATAGAGAATATCGTAAGGGTTGAATTAGTTAATAATAATTGACGTACTACTTCGGAATCATTGGTAGATATACATGGGATTGGTGTTGTGTTATCTATTAAATCTGCTATGTCTTCTATTTTCTGGTTTTTTGTTTAGTAATATATGACAGAAGGGAATATCTATCACCTATGCATGTTCAGAGCTATCACGAACATCTGTTATGTTGAAAAGCTGGATTTACACTTTTGTTACTTCGCCATAGCATGTTCAATGCATTTTCAGAGGGCATCTTTTTGAAATCGTTAGGTGACATCTTTTCAAAACTTCGTAAATAAGAATATTTCAAATTTATCCTTTTGCCACATTAAATAATAATTTTGTGGAAGAAATTTCAAAATGACCAAAACTGCATCTATTTATCCTTTGCCATATCACTACCGCATAGTAAAGATCACAGGTAACCATTGCACGTTTGAGAATGGTTTAGGCTGAATTTCGGCTTAAAATATGATACGAGTAATTATCTCGGAATACTCTTCACATTTCAGATTTCAAGAGATTGAAGACGAAGTTAGTGAAAGTACAGAAATACCCTATGTTTTAAGTAGTGAAACCATCGGGAGCTATTTCATCTTGTGGAGAAGCACTAAGGACCAGAAGTACAGAGAATGGGGCTGGGAAGAGCTGCAGGTTTGTCTAAAGGCATCATGCATTATGATATGTATTATTAGATAGGCATCATGCATTATTATATCCTTCCACCAGAAACCTTCGATAGCCATTTTACCTTGTAAAGACTCATCAAGGACCAAAAATACAGATGGCCGGCTGGGAAGAGCTGCAGGTTTGTCTAAAATACTATTAATTTTTCTTATAGTATGCAAAATTCTATGGACTCGCTATAAAATAAATTGGATCATCTACATCTTTGCAAACAAAATAACCTCCCTAACAGGATGGACACGTTTTGATCTCGGTGTCTAGGGTATTTTATAGTCAGTCCTTCATTTTCCAGAAGAGAGTTTTTTGAGTGCAGCGAACTCTATGGTATGACTTGTGGTCCGGTTACCGTGTCGATGTTTCATTTTCTTCTTCCGTATTTGCTTTTTATGAGACTGCCACGAAGGTTTTTTTTTTAACTAATTCGCTATTTTAGTGTTTCCCGATATTCCATTGACGCGGTAATTTTGATAGGTAGTTTATGACAACTTAACACTTTTCCCAATTTTTTTAAATCCTTGTTTTGAAGCGAAGTGGCTATGGCGGAACTCACATAAGATGCCCTACAAATGTCCCACAAAAACCTAAAATGCTCCGCCACCTCACAAAATATATTTGTTCCAACTTTTTTTATTTGTATTACTTCAAATGAAAGAGGTGGTGAGGTGATTATTGTATTTTTGTATTGGGGCCGTGAGGTGGTTGGTATATTGGCGTTTCATTACTATATTTCGTGTTTGCGAGGTTTTTGTATTGGAGCCATGAGGTAGTGAGTTGAGGAGGTGTTTGGTGTATTGGCGTTACATTATTACATTTCACAAAATTACCTTATAATGTCTGGGAAATTCGTAGAGCATCTTGAATGAATTACTTCGAACACCTCATTTGAATATATTTTTTTGTATATAATGCCGTTTTTCCCAACTTTTCGATCGATCAAATTTGAGTCCGATCAGCTAACTGATTTGTTTGGTAACGCTCAATTGGCCTGTTGGTTGGAGTCTTGCGTTGGGAAGAGCGTATTTGTGCATTTGAGGAGTGTTGAGCCAAAAAAAATCTGGGGGGGTGTGGTGTTGAGGAGAGGTGATTGGGAAGGGGGAGGGGGTGTAGAGGGGTGGTGGGTGGCAAGGGGGGGGGGGGGGGGGGTGGGGATGAGTTTTTTTAAATATATATATTTAAAAATATATTATTATATGAATACCGCACAAGAGTTCCAACCGTCTGGAACCAGTTGAGGGATTAGGAAGGCATTTGTAGGAGGTAACTGTAGTAACTGCATTAATATACATTTATATAAAGTGTTCCGCTCAAATTCCCCCTCCCCCCAATACTAAAATGTTGTCCCACCTCACCTCTTCTGATATCGTGTCCTACCCAGCACTAGTCCATTCTAGCTTGGCCCTCTTTCTGCCTAAATTCTTTAAGAGCTTTTAGGAAAATAGATATCGGCTTGTCGTGGGTCGGTAGGTTTTCCATATATTTTCCATTCATAGAATACCTCATGGGTTCTCGCACGTTTGTGGCCACTTTATTATCCCATCCTAGTTTTGTTTTTTATGGCTTTAGTTTTGTTTCTGAGACCAGATTATTCAAATTCATGCTCTGCAGCTTCACTTTGAGACATGACAAAAAGTTTGCTTAATTCATTGATATCTTTTGTGTTCATTGGAGCAACACTGTTCACAATCACAGAGGCAAGAGAGATATTAAAAGTCGCAAAGAGCCAAGAAGAGTCAAGAAGAAGCAGAGAAGAGACGGTAAGGTTCAAGAAACGGAAGCAAGAAGAGATAACACGAGCCAAGGAGAGGCAAGAAAATACAAAAAGAGCCAAGAAGAGACATATATATGATACGATAATATCCCGTAAGTGACAAGAATAGCCGAGAAGAAACCAGAAGATCCAAAAAGAGACAAGAAGTGCCAAAAAGACGTTCCACGAAAAGACCCAACAGGAAACGAGAAGAGTCAAGAAGAGACAAGAAGATCCAAAAGGATGCAAGAAAAACCAAGAAAAGCCAGAAATAGACAAGAAGATCCAAGAAGAACCGAGAATAGGCAAGAAAAAGGAAGACATAAAGAGAGGATTTAAAAAATCATAAGTTCAATCCATTCCTTTATTCCTGCCCATCATAAATTCCAACGTTGGCTTATTAGGTTGCCATGTACACCGGTCGATTAAACTCCAACCTCCGTTCCATCCTCAGAACACGAGTTCTAAGTCCTAACAAATCAGTGCCCCTCGGTGTTAAGGTCTCACCGGGAGAGGAGTGATCCTGGCTGGAGGGTATAATCATGTCCTATCGTATAGGAGGTGATGGGATCCCAGATGAGTTTCTCAAACTCACCGGCGACGAAAGGATCACAAAAATGCATTCAATTTGTAACTACATATTTATTATGGCAACATGGAAAATGGCCATAGGACAGGTTTTGAATCGGTTTTCAAACCGCTACCCAAAGAGGGTTCAACAAAATATGCGGGAACTATAAGACATTCTCTCTCATCTCACATGCCAGTAAGATAATACATACATTATAAATAAATGTCTTGGGTGTTACTTGAAATGGTTCGTGTACATTGTTCCTCTACCCTTTATCAATTTGAGAGCAAATACTCAATATCTTACAACTTATTGAGAAATTTCGGTAGTTCAATTTGCCAGCAACGCTCTGTTTCGTTGAATAAACCATAAGCATTTGACTGTGTACAGTGGAACTGTGTGGTAAATACTTAAGGAGATGGGAGTTCCTAAATACCTCGTTTAAATCATTCAATCATTCATTATATCCTGTACACCGAAGGCCATGCATGTATCAAGATTGACACTCAAATATCGGACGCATTAAAAGTGAAAAAAATTATAGGTCTGGGGTGCATCCTGTCACCAATGTTATTTAATATAAATGGTGAATGTGATGGAAAGTTAGAATAATTATAGGTTGCCCAAAAATCTCATAATTACGACATTTTAGATGACACTACTTATCGCCAATTCTGAAGAAGACATGAACCACCTCCTTGCTAAAATAGTAGAAGTCAGCCGTAAACCTACTGATCACCAAGGCCAAAACTAAATTAATGGCGATCTACAGGGAAAACATCTTTTGCAAGAATAAATAAAGCTCTCAAGCACTTAGAAACGGTGAACGACTTTATATACCCAGGCTCGTTTATAAGTGTCGAAATAAACAACAACAATAAAAAACAACTTAACAAATGACGCCAGGAGTAAAATGCAAAAGATATGGAGTGGCAGAGGCATAAGGAATACCGCAAAGTTGATTTTATCCATATTTCTAAACGGTGTAAAAACGTGTATACTTAGAGCAAACGAAAAAAACGGATAGACGCCCTCAAAATGTGGTACTGGAGAAAAATGCTCCGGAAATTTCATGGATAGCCAGATGCCCAAATATGTCCATCCTGGAAGAGCTAAAAATCCACGAAAGGCTATTTATTTGGTTGCAATGTTTTTAAGATACATTGGAATCGTTGCTCGCTAAAGTGAAGATTCGAACTTGGAGAAACTCATAGTCACTGGCAAAGTGTTTGGCAGAAGAAGCAGAGGAAGGGCACCAATGCGCTGGAGAGGCAAAGTACCACTGGGTCCGGTACGTCGGTATCCGCAGCTCTACACGCAACGCAGAACCGCAAGGAATGAATGAACCTCGGCCACCATGGAAATTGTAATAGTGGTCACGATCCTCAACAAGACTTGAGAAGAATCGCCAGATTACGGGGGGGACTTTTGAAAAATTTTGATTGGGGGTAGAAGCTGTGCATCTAGTAGCAGGGCTACTGGAAAATTACCAGATCAGATTACGAGTATTTCGTATATCATTCTAAAAATTCTGATTGAATTTTGAATTCTTTCTGATGAAATGCAACGATCAAGTCATCTTGTACAGTCGTGTGCATCGCAGAAGTATGTAAAATAATCTACCGCCAGACTACTTTTATCATATAATATGTAGTGATTATCGTCGCAGCATTGCTCGAGATGTCTTCCAATTGTTCTAGATGTATTTGGATCGGCATTGCGATCTCCAATAAGTTATTGGCATTTCTTTTCAATAAGCACTATCATTTTGGATAAGAGATCAGAAAATTCAGGCAGATTTTCCATCGGTTGAGTGGGCATACATACGCTCGAAATTAAAAGATTTCCACTTTTGGGATGATAGTTTTATGCCTGTAATCCTCGTTAATTGCATTTTAAATCGATGGCGGGTAAAAATCAAACAAACGTCTCCAGTTCAGAGAGCACAGACACCCTCCTTTACACAAATAGATAAATTGATAAGTTGTTTTTAATTCTTGTAGTTCTTCCCTACTATCTGTAACATCTTCGTTGGTTACGAAGTTATCGTTAAGTACGTTTAGTTTTAGATTACGGAAGTTGTTTTTCAGTATTGTTATTTTCTAAGTAGTAAAATCTAGGTGATCGAAAGTAACCAGCTGAAGTTTATTGATGTCTAAAACAAAACCAAAAATTGGCAGAAATTTACCGTCGATTTGTCGCTTGCATTAAATCAGCGGTTGATCTTTTATTTTCGCTTTCGCTGATTCTCTTCTTGGAGGGGCCCAAAGGTTGAGTAAATGGAGTTCTCACATTATCTATGTCTTGTTTAGAAAGCTTTTCAGATACTTGCATAACTAATGTCATCCATCACTTCAACTTTTTGTTGTATGAAAGCCAGAGCTTCGTTTATGAAATATCTTAGCTTAGTTAATTGTTTTGTTTAAATTAGTTTAATTTCGTTTAAACAATTATGCAAAAAGAATATGACCATGCCCAGCGCCACACCGAATGTGCAGGATAGGATGCTATGATGTGGATATTTATTTAGATATACCTATACTTATATAACACTTGTGCTGATTGTTCGGCCTTCGTCCATGACCTTAGACCTTAGACCCATCCTCTCCTCACACAGTTTCTGGAGTTGCCTCGCCCAACTGTGTCTGGGGCGGCCCACTGGACGTCTACGCTCTTGAATCGCACTCAGTATCTTCCTCGGAATTCGGTCATCAGACATTCTTAGTATATGCCCAAGCCACATAAGTTGAGATTTTTCTATGAAGAGTAGTAGTGGTACAATTTTCAGATCATCTCGGATCGTCGAGTTTCTTATATGATCCCATTTCGTAACCCCTACTACTCCTCTCAAGTACCTCATTTTGGCAGCTTGGACTCTAGAGCGTCTTCATCCATTTAGCATCCATGTCTGGTGGCCGTAATGTTGGCCATGTCTGATAACAAAAAATGATGAATATATTTATTTATAGGCCATTGAGAAGAATTGCCCCAAGGATGACTACTACGCAGTCGTCAGGAATGTATGCTCATTAAACTTGGCTAAATATGATATACAGAGAGGTTACTTCTTAAGTGAAACATTGAAGGTATGTTTTTGAATACTTACTTTTTTATCTCTCTCTCCCTCACTTTTAATAATATTGTTAGTCAATATTTTGTTTCAGTATCTCTACTTGCTTTTCTCTGACGACAAACTGATCTCCCAGAAGGATTGGGTTTTCAATACAGGAGGACATCCCTTACCGATCAAAGGAAGCCGATTCTACAGAAGTGCAAATAAATAAAGAAATTAAATTAAGATTGTGGGCGTATGATATATATTTTTTTTAAATAAATCTATTAAATAATCATATCTAGTACTTTTTTTACTTGACATTCTCGTTGGTAGTACATAATCACAACCAAATAACTTGCGAAAACACTTGCATGTATAGAATGGATATTTTGAATAATTTCAAAACTGTATATAAATAAATATTACAGAGAATCGTAAATGCATAAAAGGGGGAGAGTATCCTCTAGAGACAAAATAATCGTCCGATTCCTGATCCAAGGGTCAATAACAGAAAGCAATGACAGGGCGATTTGAGCAGAGTTTACCGGGCGCGCCCGGGGACTGCTCACCTAGTTACTAGTGCAGATTACCGGTGAAGGGAGTGCCGGTAAACTGGTAAACCAGCTGATAAGCCCCAATGGAGGTGTGTTTCTCTAATAATTAGTCGTGGTATCGAGGTGTTTATTATTTTTTCAGTCTCTAACTCCGATACTACGATACACATTCGGGAAACCTGATTTATCTTTTTCCCTTTCTTGTTCTCGCATCAATAAAAAACATAGAATGTTTCCCTTCCGCGTGCTTGGAAGAGACTGGTTGAGATAGATTCATACGCCTGTCACTCCTGTCACAATGATCCCGAGATTCCTACCCACCCCACATACCCTTTTACTTCACTTTCTCTCCTTCCTTAAGAAGATTCTCCACACAGCTTCCCCAAAGATGGCACAGGCCCTGAGGGGAATTATTTTCCTCGGGGTCTCCCGTGAGGAGCCGTGGCTCTTGAAAACTTGGCTAAAAACTTGAGAACCCGGGTGGAAGAAGGGTTTCAGTGGTGTTGACTGATTTTTCAACTCAACCAAAAACTATATTATTTACACATCTTTCATTCAAACTGGACAATGTAAATAATTTGAAGAGCGGCATTCTCTCTCATTCTTCGAAAGTTTTCTTCTGCTCGGGTTCTTGAATGTACCTATAAGACGTAATACGACATGGACTGGACATCTTCTTCCACTTGCTTAATTCGCATCACATCGATAAGGTGCCTGCAGAGGTCTAAGTCCTGCTCTACAGTTGGAACCTCTCCTCGCACAGCATCAGAAGTAGTTTCGATCCCAGTAACTCCTGCCATTCTTCTTCAAAATCTCATTTCAGTACCTTGAAATAATACTAATCTAATAAATTAATTAATATTGATTTATAGTCATGGATCACGAAAGCATCAGATGTAAGAAGTGCGGCAAGTCCACTGTAGATTAATTCTGCGTGAGGACGGCAAAACCCCGACATAACCCGCCGGCCGCTAGGGGGCAAGTCGCCGATAAATTAGTCTGTCATTCCGCGTTATGTAGGTCGCCGTTAAAGCCTGTTTAAAGTCTGTGCCGGGAACAAGATACAAAAAAAGGTACAGTATTAAATTTAACTTGTGCATCTTGCCAACACGACCTATGACAAAAAAATCGGAAATTCACTAGTTGGGTTATTTCGTCACATTTGATGAACATCAAATCGTCGACCAGCGCCATTTTGACATGAAATTGAGGGCGCCCACAGAAGACAGACTTTAATTGCGGAGTCAGTAGTGTTACAACAGTTGTGGGCATAAAAATTCATTACGATTATATGGAGGTACTTTTTTTAAATTTGTATGAATTTAGGAACAGTTTTACAACTGTTACCGCAACCAAAGTCTTTCATCAGTGGCGCCCTAACAGTGCAAAATATAATGTGCGAACTTTTTCGAATTTCCAATAAATTTACCACGATCAAACAAATTTCAAACGTGTTTGAAAAACTTTGCCTGATTTATTTAATACTAACATGGTATTAGGGGATTCCCACTCCGCCTCCACTCCCCCTATCAACCCCCCTCCCCCACCCCCTCCACCCACCCTCCTGACACCACTCCCCCCACCCCTACCCCTCTTCCCTCCACCTTCCCTCGCCCCACTCCACTTCTCCCATCACCCCCCCTCCCTCTCCAACCCACCTCCACCACCTACCCCTACCCCCTCCACCTCCCCCACCCTCCTCCACCCCTCCCCCTTCCTTCCCTCCCCCTCTCGACCCCCCTAACCCCCTCCACTCCAACCATTTATCCATTGTCACAAACTCAGTTCTTACGTATTATAAAACTAACTTTCTAACAAGTCACCAATTCATCAAAACAACAAAAAGACATTTATTATAAGCAATAATTATCAGCCTGAAACACTCATCCTCATTGAAAAATCTTCCGAGAAAAGATACATGACGCAAACGGGACATTGCGTCATGTATCTTTTCTCGGAAGATTTTTCAATGAGGATGAGTGTTTCAGGCTGATAATTATTGCTTATAATAATTGTTACCCTTTCTGCTATGCATAAAAATCTTGTCTTAAACGTTAGTTTAACAATTAAAAATATTAACAAAAAGACATATCTAAGAAAATTATCCTTCTATAGTAAAAGATCTATGACTGGCAAATTCATGTGTCTTCGAGTTAGGGTCCCGAACTTCAGGAATCCCCCGACACTATTGTTTAAAAAATAAAAATAAATGTCACAATGCTGCCATAAAATAAACAACGAAATCTTTCACCGAATAAACGGAAACAGGATTAAAACTTTTAACTTTTTTTATACTTAAAGTAATATTTTTCAAAAAGGTTGGATAATCAAAAAATGCCCAGAATCCCCGCATTTTCCCCGCAAAAAGGTGTTCCCCGCAAAATACCCAATTCTTGAAAAATCCTAAAATTTTTCTTATTTTATTTTGTATTATTATTTTTTTTTATCATGTAAATATTTTTTTTTCTCTTGTAATATTTTTATTTTTACTTGATATATTGTATATATGTATAATATGGAACTCGTGGGACTGCACCACCCTCCCCGAGATCTGGAATAAAGGATATAAAAAAATATATTCAGGTAAATTTCTTTTTGATCAATTTAACCCTTCAGTCTTTAAAATATTGTTATCAATTCAATTTCAATTCAGTGCCGGCAACCCGGGCGTTTATTTATTATTTGTTATGTACAATATGATTTTTTTTCCTTACCCTCCTCACTAGACAAAGTCTGTTCTGAGGCTGGTAACTAACAATTTCTAATTACATAAAAACAAATAAGTGGTAAAACAAAGAAAAAAAAGAAACATATATTATAGTAAAAATAATAATAAAAAATAAGAGGAAAATCAGAATTTAAAAACAGAGTAGAAAATAGAAAATATATAATATTAGATATTAAGAATATTACTTATCTCTCTTCTTTCCTTGACATTCAACCAGTTTAAAAATCTTTTGAAAACCCAGTTCAAATTATTAGATGCGACGTAGGTCTTTGTTTGGGCTACAAACTTATTGAATATATATGGTGCCAAGTAAGATTCATGTTTTTTTGCAAAATTTGATTTGATATATGGTACTTGTAGTTGATTGTGTGTGTTTGCTCTTGTGTATTGCGAGTGAGTTATAAAGTGTGGTGATATTTTTATGCAGTTTTTGTAGATGATCTTCTTTATGAATAGTTTATTTATGTCTAATAGGTTATTGTTGATCATTATCTGTTCTGTCGGATGTTGATAAGGCTTTCTAAACATAATTCTGATTATTGTTTTATGATTAATTTTAAGTGATTTGAGGTGAGTCTCTGCTGCTGCTCCCCATATTGAAATACCATACATTAGAATACTTTGACAGAGTGCATAATATATATTTCATCATAATATCATTAAATTATATTTGAGATGATTGTATTTGAAATAAACATTTACATTTCTAAGTAATAAAATGTTTATATGAAATATATAAAAACTTAATGAAATAAACTTATCGAAATATTTTGACTCGAAACGTTCATAATTTTGAAAGAATTCGATATTTAGAAAACTCATTCCTAGACGTGTAGAGAATTGCTTAAAAAAATTACACTTTACCTTTTATGCCATTTATACAATTTAAAAAAATTAAAAAGCACTTTTCTCATTAGCAACTTATTAGAGTAATCCGAACTCAATAAAAACTAATTCAATTAATTTCTCAGTCATTTTGCAATTTAACTCAAACATGGTGTTCAAATTGCCTGTGAAAAACGTGTCCTGCGGAAACATATGCCGCAGCATATAGCAGTTCGAATCGAAAGCGCCAAACTTTCCTGCCGACCTGACAGGAAAATCGCCGCAAAAGGTGAGTTTAAAGTCCGAAAAGCGGCATGCCTCCCCGCCCATGCCTTTCTCTGTCACACGTATGTTTTACGCATCTTTCTTTTCGCTTACGGTCATTGTAAAGTTAGTAAAGTGAGTGTACCTGAGCGAGAATGGAACGTATCATGTTCAGGTTGGCATTTAGGTTTCGTGCTCTACACGTTCGTACATTACAAAACCTGCGTTGCCCTGAGCTGCGCGGTCTGCGTCTCAGCATTCAGCATATGCCCATCCTAAGAGTCGTGTATTCTGTATTCGTGCAATGATTGTTCTCGTGTACAATGGATTTGTTACAGTGTACACCGCTATCCTTTGTCAAATGATCTCTTATTCATATTCTGTTTTCGTCACAAGGTGTGTTTGCATTCCGGACTGCTCTCGTGTTTCATTGTAATATCACTTTAATCTCCACAACGGAATACATCATCTCATTGTCAATGCGTTGCAATGCAAGGCTAAAATAATCCTAAATGTATCGCTGCGTGAATACAATATCGACACAACTCGCAATATCTGGTCCTGGGAAAAACACATTCTTATTTAAAAAAAATTATTTATCTATAAAAAAGTATATGAACATTGGGTTTTTTATGTCTGTCTCACTAGGATATACCTGAGTCAAAACAGGCGTACAAGTACATAAATGAATATCGTAGTTAAGTACAAGAGTATTTAAGGTAAAATACATATTTATTTGAATCGAAATTAAAACAGAAAGGTGATTGGAATGATGGGTAAATCTTTTAAAGAGAGTTATCTTATAACTGAGGCAAAGAGTGTGTGCCAAGACCGAGTTGTTTGGCGGTCCGTCCTCTCTGCCTACCCCTGCGGGAAAACGGCGTGATGGTTAGTTAGTTAGTTAGTTATCTTATAATTGTTGGAGGAGATGAAGTAAAGAAGTAATCTATTCATGGAGTTATATACAAACTCAGATACTTAAATTATATTTTTAAAAGAATGTGTAACATAGTAAATATAAAAACCATAAAACTAGTTTATGATGCACTAGTCCATTCATCTCTTTCCTACGGAATAATTGTCTGGGATGGAGCTTACAACAATCATGTAAAACCTTTAGAAATTGCCCAAAAATCAATTATTAAGATCATGTACAAAAAAAATAAATCGTATCCCTCCAAACAATTGTTTAAGGAAACTAATATTTTGGACCTTAGACAGACCTATGGACTTCAATGTCTTAAATTTATTTACATGCGTCCAAAAAACTTTCTAAAAAATTCAAATCGTACCAGCCAAAGACATGGCACATGTGAGTATGCAGTACCCCACTGCAAAACTAGGTTGTCCCAAAGGCATATTAGTTTTATATCTCCAAAAATGTATAACTTACTATGCACAACCTTTAAAGAGAACATATGTCAAAATCTTCAATCTTATAAAAAATATACCAAAATTTGGCTAAAAAACATTGAAACAGATATTTTTCTCTTATAAGTTTAAATAAAGCCGTTAAGTATATCTATCATTGGACAGTTTTTACAGAAGATTTATAATATTGTTTGCTATTTGATTTTGTTTGTTTTTTATGTTTTAAATTGCACTTGTAACATATATTCTTACAAAACTTACAAATACTATAATAACAGTGCAGACTGTTATTAGTTATTATGCTGTAGTTTTTAAATGCATTTGTTCAGTTCCTTTTTTTTAAATCCCCAATTTATGTATTCACTATAACCATAGAAATAAAAATAAAAGTAAAAAATCAATATTATACCCACGCACAGGTATTGCCTTTGTGGGATTTTTTTGTTCATACATTTATTATATTAAGATTTTTATATAATTTTCATTATTTCATGTATCTATTATATGTATTGTATCAAAAATTTTCAAAAAAAAAAAAAAAAGTTAGATTTGACATGATTTTATTATTTTCATTTATTTTATATGGGTTAGGTCGTATGTGAATGGTTATTTCTGTCTATGTGTGATTTATTTTACAGATGTTTGTAATATTGTGGCGTCCAATACTTATAATCCTTTTTTTTATATCTTGTTTGAATTTTGTCAAGGAGTCAGTTTGTCTGATCGTAGCTGGTAGTGTATTGTATAGGTTGCAAGCTATGTATTTAGAGTGTCTTTGTCTAAAGGAGGTTTTTGAAAAAGGAGTTTGGAGAAGTTCTTTGTTTATGGTTCGGGTATTGTGTATTGTTTGTGTAGCTTTGTATAGTGTTTTGTTGTTTTTGTGTAAATTAACCAAGATGGATCTTGAGTAGAGCTGTTTTATGTCAATAACATTGAAGGTATTGAAGATCGTATCAGTGCTGGTAGTAAGCGGCAGTTTGAGAATTATATTTATGATTAGTTTTTGTGCTTTATTACTTATTAAGTATTTTGTATGCCTTTTTTTAAAAGATAAATTTTTCTCGTAACTGAGTTGGCTCCCAACCAGGCGTCGTAATTTCAATTCCTGAATGCCAATGATTACGTCCTTCATCATGACACAAGCAACATTTTCGCTAACTTTTGTGTTGGTAATAGGAGATTTTAATCAGTTTCGTAAAATGGGAATGTTTATCTTTCTTTTAAAAAAATATGGCAGGGGAGAGGTGGAGTGGAGTGGGGGAGGTGGAGGAGGCGGAGTGGGAACCCCCCTATTACTACGCGAGCAAAACCGGGGGCAAAAACTAGTAGTAAATATTTTTAATAATTTTATCATCATCTTAGCATTTTTATTGCTAAGTTAAATATAGATATTGAGTTATAGAATACATGAGAATAATAAATCTTTCTCGTCGGAACCGCCCTGTTGCAAGGATAAGTTGTAAGGATACGATCGCAAGACCATCTTTCGACAAAATTTGAATTCTCGGCCACTGGTTAATGGGTTGGTTAAATGTGTAGGTTGTATTATTATGGAGGGCATAGACTGCAAAGGATTGAAGTGACGCCCAGTGTTCAGCGAATTGTTTTTTTATAAAATGAACATTAATAATGGTACTCATTTTTTACTCTTCCCGACTCATCCAAAAAACTAATAACAATGGCGTATTGACCTGCGACCTGTATAAACACACAATATCAATAATAAAATGACACGACCGCGTCCCCAATTAAGATGCTACTGAACAAACGGTCCTTTTGACATGGTGGAAATTCCCGGATCGCCGTCCACGGGTTATTTAAATTTGCAAAGGATTATACCTACCTATGATTCTGGCTCGTGGAGAATTGTGTAAGGATTCTCCTCGATTCTGTGATCGCTTTGGCAAACGCACTCCTGGCCTGAATTTTTTTTTTTACAGTTAATACCGCACAAGAATCTCAACTGCTCCCGTCTGGAGCCAGTGAGACTATGGCATCCCCAATTGGAGTATGTTGTGAGGCTGAAGGTAGTGAGGAGGGGAAGGAGGTGGGGAAGAGGAAGGTTGGGAAGTACTTGGCTATTCAGATCTGGTCGCAAAACACGGCTAAAGCCATTTTCAAGCAACGTTTCAATTCTGAATGGTGCTCTTACACCAGGGCGATACTGATAGTATCTTCCACTCTGGAACATGCCGTAAATATAATATATATTATTTTAAATGAATTAATTGTGAAATAACACAAATTAATCAAATAAAATTTATTTGCGCATGCCGGGTTCGAACCCGCGACCTCCAGATTGTGAGTCAAGAGTCTTACCCACTGGACTACGGAGGTCGTCAATAAAGGAACAAAACGTTTTGCTTCTGTTATCTCAGTATCTGTTACGCGAGCGGGTATACATAGAAACCTATATTATGTATGCGTTATATCCAAAGTGTGTATTATGATTTATGATGAGGCGTGTCGGAAATATAGTATGTTTTTCGGTGCTCGGGAATTTTTAGATTGGCAGAAATTTTGGGCGTGCGTTGCACCGCCGCATCTTAGGGCTGGCCGCCACTGGTTGAAAGGGTGTTTTCCTTAAGGGGAACGTATGCGCGGCCCATTTCTGCACCTTTCATACAAAACTTAGATTTAGATTTGAGATCAAAATACCCAACCAAACTGAAAAATTATTTTTGTTATCAAAAGGTATATCAAATATCCAGTTAGGATGTGAGCTACTTTATTTATTTTTGCTTTAAATTAAAATATATAGGCAGTGGCGTAGCGTGGGGGGGGGGGGCGGAGGGGGCTGCCCCCCCCCCCCCCGGGTGGCACTTTTAAGGGGGGCGGCAAATTTTCACAATAAATAATAACATTATCTTGGAAAAATTTAAACACTTCAAATCATTATTTGAAAATGTTATACGATAATTTCGTTTACGAATCCAACTCTTTTTTTATTTATTAAAAATATCAATAATTATATTTTTTTCGCTGCAAATTTCGCAATTCGTAGGAAAACCGTACGCATATTATGAGAGTAATACTAATTAAAGCTGATAAATCGCAAACAGATTCAATCTTAATTAAAGCAAGAATTGTGTTCGAGATGTATTAATGAAAGAATTTCAGTTGTGTATTCATCTGCTGCTTCGAATAAAATAATGATTTCGAAAGGGACCATTATTTTATTCGAAGTGCAGTTTTCTAGTTGCAGACTATGTATGTGCTGCCAGAATCAAAGAGAAACCATTTTCATTTTCTGAGTGTAGTTTTAATTCGGCAAATACAGATTTAATTTAACCCGTCTAATCACAGGAGACGCAAATACACACTTAATTTTAAAATAGTTAATATATTAAGTCCCACACACTTAATTTTAAAATAAAATTGTGAAATTATGTCCCACACATTTCATTTTAAAATAAATTTGTGATTGATATAATTATTGATATTTTTAATAAATAAAAAAATAGTTGGATTCGTAAACGAAATTATCGTAGAATATTTTCAAATAATGATTTGAAGTGGTTTAAATTTTTCCAAGCTAATGTTATTATTTATTGTGAAAATTTGCCGCCCCCCTTAAAAGTGCCGCCCGGGGCATCATTTCGATCCCTTTTAGACGAAATCAGACATTATTGGGTGTTTGATGTGCGCATGCCCGCGATGGTTTCTATGTATACAAGGGCGGATCCAGGGGGGGGGGGGGGGGTCATGGGGTTCAAGACCCCCCCCGCCCCTGGGCTGGGTCCAGGACCTAGGTGGGCCACTAATTAAAATGGTTAAACGTAGTGTATTTATATATTTTTTGTGTCTATTATTATCAAAATTACCTACATACTTTTTACTTGTATCTCTTAGGGGGCGTTCAAGTATTATGTATAACGTAATTTTTGAAGATTTTTGACCCCCCCCATGTAACGCTCCGTAACCCCCGTTTTCCGTAGTCCCCCCCCCCCCTAAACATTACGTAACGCCCAAGTGACAATTTTTACCTGAAAGTCACAATTAAGTTGCGCAAAGTACTGGAAAGTCGCTTAAAAATCTTTTTTCTTGTTTTAATCGCGTTTGCGGTAGTAAATAAAACAACAGATTTCGAGAACGAAAAGGATTGCCAACTTAAAAGATTTTAATTCCCTCTTTTTTATCTAAATGAATAAAAACATGTTACGTAACGCGTTGTTCGAACCCTCCCTCCCCCCCTCTCGTAACGCTATGTGACCTCCCCCTGGCGCCAAAGCTGGATCCGCCCTAGTATGTTTATAATAGTGAGCTCTGGCGTAATGAAATTATTATTTCCTATACTATTCATGCATTTGTTATGAAACTTTGGTGAGTTGTTGCATGCATGCCCGCAAAGGTTTCTATATATATATATATTATACTGGTGAACTCTGGCGTAATGAAATTTGCATAAGAATGTTGTAATAGGTGGCGCGCGAGTTTTGAAAAAAATTGTGTATTTCATACAGTTAAGCGACGGGGAGGGAAGGAGGGAGGGTGTAATGTTCTTTAATGTGGCCTTACTAGCCCACAATAATAAGATGTACAACGTAAGTTCTTTTCGTCTGTATTTGGATGTTACAATGGATTCGATAGTAATGTATTTTATTTTTATGAGAGTACCTGGAGGACCTGCTGGTGGACGTGCGCTGCTTATCATATGCAGACTTCAAAAGAGCCGCACAAGACAGGGAAGAGTGGAAGAAACGAATAGATGAAATTGCTGCAAACCAATCCCAGGATTGAAACCAGAGAGAGAGAGTATTTTATGTCTAAAGTAGCGACTGGCCACAAAGGCTTTAGTTCTGAGTTCTGAGCGCGGCAACGGGTGCGTCAGCTGTGTGCACCGCGAGCCGCTCGTCAAACTTCGTCGGAACCCGAACGTTTCCGAATGATATCCAATACATCGATAATTACATATATGTACTACAGAGGGGGAGGGGAGAAGGTTGGGAAAACAGAAGAGGAACTCGGAGGGTAATAGTACGCGGGAGGGGAACGGGGTGGGAACGGGGATGTATCGGAAAGGACACGCAGGGAGAAAGATTTTTTTTCCTTGAAAGCATTCCGACGCATGTACCCACTCGCTAGTAATATTTATTTCAGCATTGTCCTGGCGAAATATTACCAACCAGTGTCGAATCGTTGCTTCAAATGTATTTATTTGTTTATTTATAAGAAACGAACATCTTTTAATAATCTAGCGATATTTTTGTTCAAATAGTAGTTTCAACAAGACAAAAAGTTTCTTATACTAAAATTGATAAGAGATTTAAACTAACTTAGCCTTAAACTAATACAAAGGTAAATTGGAGAGAAAGTGGAATATAGGATAAGGATGGGAGTTGCTCCCGTTCAATTATATGCTCATGCATTAATCTATGATCGTACGCATTACATCCGTTCGATATTTCTGAAATTTATGGCTAAAATAATTTTACTTCGTTTAGTGACCATCTCATTCAGCCTAAAAACATTGCCCCGGGCTCCGGGCAGTTGTAATTATTACGCTTTACGTAATTTTTGCCACTGACAGTTTTAAAAAAAAGTTTATTTATTTATTCTTAAGTGTTGGCTGGGAGCCCGCAAATTTCACGGTACGCCATTGATTGCATCAATGATCTAGATTTCGAAATGCTAGATAATTATTTTATTTTCTGGGCTAGGCTGCAATGTGAATAATAACAAATATTACCGATGATGCGGACGTCTATGGATGGGATCAGAGGGAACAAACTTAATTTATGTATTATGATTGACATGTCATTTTTGGCATTAGTTTCGGTCATTGTTCTGACTCACGACTGTGCAGTCACGATTCTTAATTCATACCAATCTAAAAACTTCATCATTGTAACAAATCTTCTTCTCTCACTGAAAACACACCTTGTAGACAGGAACCTACTAATAGTTTTTTTTTCTTCATATTTATCTTTTTAAATTTTTAGCATCATATTTAAAGTTTGCAGTGTGTTAAATAGTACTTCAACACCTCTTTTAAAGGTTATTAAAAGTTGTGAAAAATCACTTTTAATGACTTTTCAAAGCGGGTGTTGAAGTTGATTCTGAGTTGTCCGGTCACCGTTTACATTATAATGTATTATTAGCCTACTTCAGCTTAGTAGATACCCTTTATCTGTGAGAAACTTTAATCTATAGTACACTCCAAAGCAAAGATATTCAAATGCAATAGAGATATGCTATGGTGTCCGCGCAACTGTCGCCGGACTACGACCTAATTAGAGTAGTTTGCATACTAAAAGAATTTGTTCATTTCGTTGATTTTTTGAAGGTGTGCATTAGTATGACTCCAGATACTAATATCTACAGCCTGTATGTCGGACGAATATCTACAGCTCATATGTTGGACCAATATCTAGGAACTTCAGAGTGAGGACTAATATCTACAGAGCTAAGGTCGGACGAATATCTATGACGGTCACAGTGGTGTCTAATATCTATGGAGCGTAGGTTGGACTAATATCTACAGAGGGCAGCTGAGCAAGAGGTTGTACGGAAAAGCATAAATTACTTCAATTACGTAATTATTAATTAGTGAAATTACGTAAAGGCTTAAACGTTTTTAAGGCTTAAACGTCCATGAAGTTTTTGCATAATATTACGTATTTTGGTGATTACGAGGACAATCATTTATTGAACAAACATGGAGGTCATGATTCAAAGATATTTATTTATTTCGAAATACACGGCACCACAACCTAACCTAACCTAACCTAACTGACACAGAAATGGTCATGGTAACAGACTAAATAATTTAGAAGCACTCGAAATAAAGAAATTTAATCCTTAATAATCAGCTAAAGGTGTCCAATAGTCCGATATTAGGGATTTTTACATACATACATACATAAATTAAGTTTTTTAAACTGCATATGCAATATTACGTTATTCCAATATGCTATACATAATTGCAAATCCTACCTCTGCCAGTGCTGTAGATATTCGTCCACACTTTTGTTCTCATAGATATTAGTCAGCAGTTTGAGCTGTAGATATTCGTCCGCACTTTAGTTCTCATAGATATAGATATTAGTCAGCAGTTTGAGCTGTAGATATTCGTCCTCACTTTGGTTCTCATAGATGTTAGACCGATTTGTTTAGTTATTGGAATTCCTGTAGATTTTAGTAGACGCCTCCCATCAGTATTGGTTAACAATATAGTTTGAATACGGAAAGAATTCGTTCGTTTAGTTTAACGTTTGTTTGGTTTATTCGTTAATTATTCGTTCATTTAGTTTACTTGTCGTAAACTAAATGAACTTAAAATAATAAATTTTAAAACTTAATATAAAATTTGTTATAAACGATATCGGCGACCCCCGGAAGCGCAGTCCCACCTAGTAAAAAATGCAGATAGCACATCGCTCCAAAGGTTTAGGCCGGCCCGACGTTAGTCAGAAATCGTCGCAATAGACGAGTTTCAGGACAGGAAAGTGGCCACCGCCCACGCCTTTTTCGGTCGCACATATTATGTTTTTACGTATCTTTCGCTTTCGCTAAAATCAGTACCTGCGCGAGAAGTAAGCTCTGGCGTTATGAAATGATTTATTATACGTTTATTGTCCGTACGAAAAGCAAAGCGTTGCTAAGTGATTGTTTGACGTGCGCTGTGATTTTGTTATTTATTTAGGTCACTATGGAGAGCCCTTTGATAGTAAAAATTTAAATATGTATAAAATACTAATCTATACTAATATTATAAATGTCTATTCTAATATTACAAATGCGAAACTGCGCATGTTTAATTGTTTCGTCTTAATAGATGGCACGCGAGCTGTTTGAAAATTGAATGTAACGGGTATGGAGTTAGGGGGAGGGGGAGGGGGTGGTGGGGGGCAGGTGAAAGGGGTGAAGAGGGGGTGGGGTTTCGCGTGGGGATAGGGAAGGTGGAGGAGGCGGAGTGGGAAACCCCCTAATACTATGCGAGCGAAGCCGGGGGCAAAAGCTAGTACTTTATAAAATTATTAACCACAACACAGACTTGTCCTGGGGTCCTAGCATGGTCGATCGATATAGGTTTTATCGAAAATGTCGGTAACTTGTCATCGCTACCGAGCACGACTGCAGGCCGCTAACGAACAAAAAACAGTTCACAACGACTAAGGGTTCCTGATTTATTTGACGTGAACTGTTATTTAGCGGCCTGCAGTCGTTCTCGGGAGCGATTACAAGTTACCGACATTTTCGATAAAACCTATATCGATCGACTATGCTAGGGGGGCTGGTGGGGTAAGTAATATGTATCATAGACAGTTTTTAATTTGAAGAAAAAGTAATGACAGAGTGAGCTCGTTTTATTTATTAATATACCTTCCAAGAGTGTCGTTTACTACTAGTATATATTAATTATTATAAGCAATAATTATCAGCCTGAAACACTCATCAACATTGAAAAATCTTCCGAGAAAAGATACTTGCCGCCAACGGAACCCGTATAATTCTGATTGCCGGTCAGCTGCTCTTGACCACTGAGCTATGGGGGCTTATCAAATACCCGCCAAATAATTCAATATATACTAGTGTTTCATTCAACAATTACTGCTTATTATATTTTTTCCACCTGAAAACAACCAACTTTATTTTTGCGAGAGAGACATTGTAAGTGTTAAATCCCTCGCTAGGTGGCGTCGAGACAAATTATGACTACATTTATTGGGGAAATACTTAAACTTGTCAAATATTAATTATTATTTTTAATTTATAAACTTACGGGTCCCGTTGGCGGCAAGTATCTTTTCTCGGAAGATTTTTCAATGTTGATGAGTGTTTCAGGCTGATAATTATTGCTTATAATAATTGTTACCCTTTGTGCTATGCATAAAAATCTTGTCTAAACGTTAGTTTATAAATTAAAAATAATAACCAGTATACATATATGTTTACATTTTACATCACGAAAGCTTGTTGATGAAAACCATTCAGCAGAATTATTATTTAATATGCATTGATGGTGTTCGCACGAAGTAAGCAGCGAAAACGATATCGGAGTCATAAGAAGGTTACAATAACATACCTCAATAATAATATGTTAGCATAATATTATTTTCTGAATGGGTTCAAAATATTTTTAATACTTCATGATTCTTGCTCCACAAAATTATTATAAATAAACCATATGTTTGTATAACCTAAATAAATATGGGTAAGTATTCCATTACTACAATATTTTTTCCATTATTATCTATACATACACAAATCAAAATATGTTTGCTTGGGTGTAAATGAGTATGTGAGAAGTCTATGCGTTGCTAAAGCCTTCACGATTGCAATGAATTTGGGGATTTGATTTGCGCATGCCCGCGATAGTTTCTATGTATAATAGTGAGCTCTGGTGTCATGAAACTTTACGTTGCTATAAGTTGCGTTGAGTTGTTGCAGGTTTATATATATATACTGGCGAGCTCTGGCATTATAAAACTTGCTTAAAAAAATTGCAATAGGTGGCACGCGAGCGGTTAGAAAACTGAATATATGGAATGCGGGAGGGGGAATTGGGGACAGGCGGAGAAGGCGGACTGGGGACGCGTGAGGGGAAGAGGACGCGGGAGAGGAAGGGGGAGAGGAAGGGGAACGGGATGAATAGGAAAGGACATGCAGGGAGAAACAATTTCTTTAAACCCTCCGCCCGTCGCTCCTTTTTTGTAACGCAAGGTGTCGCGCGGGGTCGCTTAGGACCCCAAAAATAAATATGATTAAATTGTTGTTACAGCATACATTTTATGTGTTATTTTAACTGATTACAGTCAGGTGATAATGATTGCTTTGAAATAAAAAGAAATATTTAAAATTTGTTATTTATTTTCAATGCAAGCGCTTAAAAATCAACAAGGAACATTTTTTGTAATTTTGAATCCTATTTTTTTAATAGAAAACTTTAAAAAAAATCTAATCCAAACCTATAACTATTTGAGGTTGATATAGACTTATTATCATTACAACAAAAAAACATAGGTATAAACTTGATTTATGTTGATTGTGTGATTTATGTTATGTTGGTATTATGTTGATTTCTTCGAGTCTCACGCAGAAACACAAGTCTGTATCTCACATCGCACATGCGAAAAACTGAATTTTCTCGGCGCTAGCGTCAAGTATAGTCCCTTTTAGGAAGCTACCTAAAGTAAGGAATCAGTGGGAACATTTAAAATGGACCTAATTAGCATTTCTGTAAAACGCGACGGGTCGAGGGTTTTAAGTGGCATAGCAACGCATGGCGGGAACTCATTAGTTACAAATATAAACATTAACGCGTACATTTCCGAGATGAAATGATTCAAAGTATTATCTTTGTAATATTTTCATCAGTTAAAACTTCCCAGTAATCCATTTTTGACTTTTGTTTTCATAGAAAAAAAATGTGGGTTTGCTAATTGTAATTTTAAGTAAAATATTTGGTTAAATGAATTCATGGAAGAGTTACCTAGAAATTTCTAAATTCAACTACATATAATAATTTATTTTTTTTGTTATTAGTTTTTGGGGTATTATGCCGTGTTAAGCTACCTCCTTCTTTAGCCAACGTTTCGGACAGCGTTGCAGTGTCCATCATCAGGGCAGATGTGTAACACGGCATAATACCCCAAAAACTAATAACAAAAATATTTTTGGCCGTGAAAATCTAAAATCGTACATGTAATAATATTATTGTCCTATTTCAGTAAACGTTGAAAGGAAATATTATTCACAATTAAATAACTTTGTTTCAATTCCACTTTATTATTTCTTACTCCAACCGGTTTCGGTTCGTCCTGAACCTTCCTCAGGGGTGAATAAAAATATACAATATAATATATAATAAAATATAGTATATTTTTATTCACCCCTGAGGAAGGTTCAGGACGAACCGAAACCGGTTGGAGTAAGAAATAATAAAGTGGAATTGAAACAAAGTTATTTAATTGTGTTTATTATAATTATGTATTCCCACAAAGTGTTTGCTACATGTGAAGATGAAATATTATTCAATAAAATCATTTGCTGTTCATGTGGATATAGAACATAACACGAATATATTTATTATTATACATTAGTGTGGATTGAATCACGTAGAAATAGAACAAACCATGAATATATTTATTAATTTACAATAGGGTGGATTGAATCATGAAGAAATATAACACAATATGAATTTATTTATTAAGATACATTAGTGTGGATTGAATCACGTTGAAATAGCGCAAACCATGAATATATTTATTAATGTACATTAGTGTGGATTGTATCATGTAGAAATATAACAGAACATGTATATATTTATTAGTATACATTAGGGTGGATTGAAAAAAACTTACTTTTTTAAGGAAGAAGTGTAATGACAATATATAACGCGAATATGAATGCTGGAATAATTCGAATACGCCAGAGGAAAACAGGGCACACTCGAGGGAATTAACCGCAAAAGCCGAGTCATGTCGGTAGTCAGAATAATAGAAGAGTACTGAAAGAGTTGTATGGAGTGTGTGGCGATCCATCCGATCTGCATACCCCTGCGGGAAAACTTCAAGGTAAATGCTTTCTTTGTTATATTACTTACCGTAATTCCAAGTTAAAAATTTACATTCTATTATTATATGTGTACTTAATAAATCAAACCAACTTGTAAATAAATACGCGCTTAATTAATTTGTAAAAAGACAAAGAGATCAAATAAAAACTTTTTATCGCCTTTTCCAATTGCGGAAATTTAAAGTTAAAAAAAGACAGGGGCGGACTCTAGATTTCCAAGTAAAGAATTCAAGATTTTTTTTTAAATCTTCTTCCATTACACCCTGTGCATTTATTCCAGTAGTTTCTGGTGCTGATGATTTCAAAATCATCATTCAATTATTCTCTTCTTCCTGTGCTGTGTTATGTAAAACTCATTGTTTCAAATGCACACGCATTTTTTTAACATTAACTTCACACTGGAGGCCCTGAGGAAAACCATTTCCCTCGGGGCCTATGTCATCTATGGGAATGCTGTGTGAAGAGTCTTTTTAGGAAAAGGGAGGAGAGGAAGTTCTGTCAAGGAAAAGGGTATGAGGGGTGGGTAGGAATCTGGGGTCAATGTGTCTAGGAGAGACTGACGTATGAATCTATCCCTCCAACTGCGGTGCAAGGCGATGGATCCAACACCGGCTGGAGAGATCTAGACCAGGGGCTAGGGAGAAGACCAGGTCTCTCTCAACTAATCTCTCTCGATCCGGCCTGCCATGCAACATCCGGGGCCTAGACCTGAACAAATCTCACCCCATAACCCAGGTACCCTTGCTAAGTCACCAAACGTAGCGAACCACTTGGGGTGACCTATGGCAGAGATGTTGGTTATCTAATAAATGGTTCCTTAAAACCGCCCTGGAGGTGATTTTCTCACGAAAATGGCCCTATAGAAGTCATCCAATTATTATTATTCCCGGGGCGGTGGTACCCATACCCGCCTTCCGTGTTTGTTATTTTGTAATACGAAAAATGGATATAAAAAAGGGCCTACCCCCCCCCCCCCCCCACCCCCTCTGATCCCCCTCCACCTCAGCAACCCCCTCCACCTCATCTCAACACTCCCTCTCATAACACATAACAATAATTTAAAATTGTGAATAAAGACCTCATCAACTAACTAACTCCCGTTTAGTGTCAAAAAGTAAATGCGGACGGCCAAAGCACACCAGGGTTAGTATTTCAATTCAACATTGCCAAATCATTAATATTTTTACGCAATTGATTGGAGTAGGTATGATGTTTCCGCCATGGTTGCCAGCGTATATCGATATCTTATTTATTCCCTGTCGAAATTGGTTTGGCTATCAACAGTGAAGCTGTGCTGGGGCTATCAAAATAAGATCATTGGAAGTTACGCCTATCGATCCGATAATGTAAAATTATCGATTTCACCGTGCTAGAGTTCCAGGACAGAATATTATAAGTACCGAAATTCTAATGATAAATAAATTCTTTGAACTAAATACATTAAAATTAGAATACATAATGCTAACTGTAATCAAGTAACATGCTCCTCTTGCTTCAAACTTGGAAAAGTTGAAAGTATATATTGATATATATTGATACAAATTTAAATTGGCAATCACAAATTAACAATACCGTTTGTAGCGGTTTGGTTTACCCATCACTAGCACCAGTACATCACCAGTGCAAACCCTCAGAGTAACATAACCATATGACCAGAGAGTTCTGGGAAGCGAGCTCTACAAATCTGACCGTATGGCTGTCATGTTATGTTGATTTGCTGTCTAAAGAGATTCCGACACTATCAATAGTAGCTTCCTTCAAGCACGTAGCTTTTCGTTAAGTTGGCAACACTGCGCGTAGTTTTTGTTTGGGCCAAGCTGACAGTGATGATATGTCTAGGGAAATTTCCCTAGATCTAGGGGAGAAAAATATTTTTTAAGAAAAAAGTGGAAATCAGCACAAAATCTAGGGAAATTTCGAATTATGGCAAAATTTTTATTGACAATATTACTGGTATTATACATATTATACATATATACTGGTATTATATATATTTTGGGATCTCATCAATTTTAAATATTGTTGATGTACTAACATGCAATGTTATCAAGCAATGTTATTTTTAACACTGACAACTCAAAATGTATGTATGTGTGTATCTAAAAAGACGAAATCTCTGAAAAAAAAAATTTAATTTAAGTTATAAGTTCCGTTTTTTTCGGTGCGGTTGATTTTTATTTTGCAAAGTGTTTTTTTTTTATTTTGATTTCCGTTTCTAATTCAGTGGTGAGTGTATACATACTTTTAAATTAGTATTTCGCTTAACCCGTCTGCTTGGTTCAATATATTCGCACCTCACAATCCGGAAGCCTCAGTTTCGCGCGAAAATTCCGAAACCGTCACTTTGGATCGAGATTGTAAAATATCTATGCAAGATAGCTTTCATATTTCATAGACAATAAGAAGCATTATTTTGTTCTCTTTCTGGTTAAAAGAAAAATACATATGTTTACATGAGAGGAAGAAAGATATATAGCTTTTAAAATGTAAGGTCGCTCTGGGACGTTTTTGGTCTTATGAAAGTATAATACGATTATATGTTTTGGGATGTATTTATTCCTAAACAAGCAGACGGGTTAGAAAAAAGTGTTTTATTTGAAAAAGCACAGTATTATATAAGTAGGTACATCTATCCAGCGCCGGATCTGCCATACGTTCAAAAACGTGCAAAAAACCTCGAGCCAACTCCGAAGGGGCGCCGTGAGAAAATAAATATTGTATTAAAATTTAGTTATAATATTCCCTGAATCGTTTAAAAATTACCCATAGTACGAAATAATTATTACGCTCTAGCAACACTTTCCAAAGAAACAGAATGCGCACGCATCAGGTTGGTATCAACGGCTTACGAATATATAGTCAGTTACAGAATTTTTTTACAAATTCCATATATTTAATTTAAACGTAAGATCTATTTTTCCATATATCTTTTACCGTCTTTTACGACGAATGGGTGCGATCCAAATTCAATAACCATTCACAGCGCGATATTTTTGTTCTAGAGAATCAAACAAACCAACTTGCGCCTTTCAAAATGCTGATAATTTTAGTTAGTGTGTCATCCGTACGCTCGCTATTGTTTTATTTTGTACGATTTAAGTCTCTAGGAGAAGGTAGTAAAAGACCATTTTCTTATGAAATTTTCAGAAAATTCCATTAACAAAAGCATTGCAAGGTTTGCAGTATTTGCAGGTTGCAACGTGTCATCATTGATTTGACATATTATTTGAAGTTCGTTAAATGTATAATTAATGTACCGGACGTAATTTTAAGTTTAATTATAATGTAATTTATCTGTTTTCATGTTTTACAAATAATAAATATAATCACGGGGTCAGGTGGTCGGCCTAAGACAAAAAACAAAGCCTGACCCCACCAACTGTGTACGTACCTACACACTACTTTAATCGCAAAAAACCGTTTTCATTGCGCAAATTCAATCTGTGCGAAGTCGTTCCTATACAAACCTTCGCGCAGGTCCAATTTGCGCAAATATCTGTTATATATCTTTTGTTTATAAACGGGTTTTGCACAAATATAAAATCTGTGCAAAACCCGGTCTTCTATATACCTAATTTGTGCAAATTGATCATATTTAATTTGCACAAATTGGCTCTGAACAACCATGTAAATTTTATGCAAACTCATAAATAAACGAAGTATCGGGGAAGCAGTCAGAGTAAGGCGAGATTGGACGGTGTGGCGTTTTTGCTTCGTTGGGCAAGTGCAAAACGAACCGCAGTAGCGTTTAAGGTCTCTAACGGCCAAAATTCCTAGAACTCATCTCAGTTCGGAGAATTGAGATGAAAAAAGGGTCTAGTATGGGCAGACTCCCGGCTCAGAGCCCTTTAAATACGGCCGATATTGCGCTAGATCGGCAGAGCTCCAGATCTCATCACCACATCACCATCTCGCCTACTCTTCTGCCTTCTCCGATCGAATCTACTTGACAAGTTGGACTTTTTCTTGGCCCTGGCTGCACCACTCACCAAGAAGACTCCGCATACAATTTCGAAACGCCTTTATCAAGGCGCAGGTTACCCCTCTACCCCGCTCTACCTCCCTTCTTCCCCTCGCCTTCGATCCGTTTCTCCCTGCAATTTCTCCCCATTTTCCCTCGCCTTCTCCCCATTTCTCCCTTTCTCCCTACATTTACCCCATTTTTCCCTTCTCTCTCACTTTTTCTCACTTTTTCCCCAGGCGTCGAAACGGCCAGCCGGCAACTTCCCACTACATCGTCTGTGCGGGTGGCGACTACAGTGCCACGTCTCGTACAATTAATATCTATTAGATTTGTTATTTTACGGTGTCAGTGTAAGCGTGGGTGGTTTGGTATATTTATGATGTAAGCGTCTTTCGTAAGCCGTTGATACCATACGTCAGTGTTTAGTGTTTGTATGGTGTTTGTTCGCTCAACACAGGGGAAATTTGAGGTTATATTCTTATTAGATTTTTAAATTTATAACTAAATTTCTATGGGTTGTTAGAGGTTATAAAAGTACTGTGGATTATAATGAATGGAATAATAATTTTAAAAAAAAAACTCTTCTAATGGACCTAGTTCAGCGAAACCACCCGCATTGTCTCGTAACCTATATTTTAAATCATGGTACGGGCACAAACAAACATACAGCACAAATTCGTTGTATTATTTTAAAGCATAAATTGCAAAAAGAGTTTTTCCTAAAATAATTAAAATAGCACCATAATTTTATGTTTACCCAATAGATTCAGAGAGTATAGGGCTCCTGGCGATTTTCTCTTTATATATTTTATATGTCTTGATTTTATTTGATAAATTAGTGTAAAAAAAAAAAAAAAAAAAAAATTGGGGTGAACGAATTTTTAATCAAAATAAAAATGTAGGGGGGGGGGGCGCCATCGGTACCTACTGCACAGCGCGCCAGATTTCGTAGATCCGGCCCTGGGATCTATCAAGTTCCGATATCTTTCCAATTAATTAATCATATTAGTGTTACACAATCAGGTGACTACGTACTTTTAAATAAAATAAAAAATTAAGTAACCAATGTACATAGAAAATAAAACTTTAAAAAAAAATTTATCTACAAATTTTTACAGTTAATGCTAAAAGTTTGTTATATATAAAAGGAAATGAATACCACTTTCCAAGTCCTCCACGTAACGTTAATTTTAGTTTCTATTAAATTTTATCAATGGTTTATCATTAGAGTAATTTTATGTTTTTCTTGTTTCATTCAAAAGTAAGATGGTGCTCTGGTGTAATTCTTTGACCTCTAAGATTCATTATAACATTTAATAATACGTGGCATTAATTCAAATTTAAACAATCATTTGGCTCTTCGAGCGAAAAGCACCCCTGTAGAATTGCAATGTTTTTGGATATGATAATTAAGTCTTGTTGTTGATTTTAACTAATAAATTATGTCCTTTTAAATTTGAGTTTCATTGCTATTGATGTCTGTCTCATGCTCTGGGTTTATTTAACACATACGTATATCCTTTACACATGCAATTTAGAATATAGCATTCTAAGTGGTTTACATTCTTTTATACGTTACATTAATGGCGCCCAACGTGGGGCTCGAACCCACGACCCTGAGATTAAGAGCCTCATGCTCTGCCCATTGAACTAGCCGGGATATTAAGATATCTTACGTACATATTTTAGAGACTTAATCAATTACTCAATATAGACAAATTGCACATTATGCACAAAAACTTATTATTACACTATTGTTCTTATCATTACACTATTGTATATTTTTGTACAAACTGTTTAGACAAATTTTAAATATGTTTTTGCTTTGTATGCGCACTGTTTGTTCTTTCTAGGTACAATAATTTAGAGACTTAATCAATTACTCAATATAGACAAATTGCACATTATGCACAAAAACTTATTATTACACTATTGTTCTTATCATTACACTATTGTATATTTTTGTACAAACTGTTTAGACAAATTTTAAATATGTTTTTGCTTTGTATGCGCACTGTTTGTTCTTTCTAGGTACAATAATAAAATGTATAAACTATATTACCCACGATAATGCTATGACTTAGTGGGTTCCCATTAGTATTTATATTTTATAATATTGTATTATTTATTAATGTTAAATATAAAAATTGGGTAAAATAAAGGAAAAAAAACAAAAAACAATAGTCCATTGTGCGAAGTAGATCTGGACCACGTCGCAAAGTAGGTGTTGCTTTTTTATTAGCCTTCCCATTCCCATTCTTATTTTAAAAGTTTTTTTTAAATACCTATATATGTCAAAATTCTCAACGAACCAGTAGCTTGGTCCACCTCTGCATTATTGTCCCCATCAATGTCGTGGGATTTTCGTGGGAAGTGAAAATTTGATTTATTATTCTCTTGATTGGATGGCGGCCAAGAGTGTTCCTGGAGTGCGAAGACATTGGCGTGATTCGCTACTCAAAATCTATCAACGAATGTACCATCTAAAATTATCACCATTATTAAAATGTTGACCTATAGATATACCTAGACATTATTTTTACACAAATATTCATCGTTTTATTCTGGTCACAAAATGACGCGATGTTAACACATCGCATATTTTAATAAATGAATGTGTGAAGGAATTTTTATCATTATTCGGGATCTGATTGTGGCTCAGGTGACGCGGTTCCAAAACCCGTCAAAATGAATTTAATAACAATTGTGCCTTATTTGTATTTTGTCATGCATACCACAGTAATGTAATATCGGATTCATAGAAAAAGCATTTGCAATATAGTTTCGCATTTAGGTATTGTATTAGGTTTTTTGTCTATCGTCTTTTTCATGCAAAACAAATTACAATGCACGTTTTTTCAAGAAGGTGAAAAAACTCGTATTGTTAAAAATGAAATGATTAACCACTCGTTGTTGTTTTTTGTTACTCGTGAAAAACTGCCCATTATTTTGATAAGTGGTTTTGCCGTAGAGGTGGCGTTATGCAAGACAGAAGAACAAGGATGTTAAATACTTAGTTCAACTCAAATCGAAAAAAATCCTAAAATTGCATTTTAACTGTCCGCGTTCGTTGTATATATTGTGCTACCTCTTCTACCCAGTTTTTCTAACATAGTTTCAGCGATAAAGCAGTTAACAGTAGTAACAAAACATTTCATTAAAATAATCATAATTTTTTGTTTTTTCGGTATTTGTTTTGGGGTGTTATGCCGTGTTACGCTACCTCCTTCTTTAGCCAACATTTCGGACAGCATTGCAGTGTCCATCATCAGGGCAGATCCGGTAGATGTGATGATGGACACTGCAACGCTCTCCATAACGTTGGCTAAAGAAGGAGGTAGCGCAACACGGCATAACACTCCAAAAACAAACAACGAAAATACTTTTGACCGTGAAAATCTTAAAACATATTTTTTGTGTTCGATTAATCACGTTCCGCGGTAAAACAGAACATTGAAGAAAAGTGAAGCGAACTTAACCTAAACTAACCTGATCTAGTATTTTATCAAGTTTTCTTTTATCACTGTTTTGTTTTATCCATATACTGCAACTAGAGAACTGAAATCTTGGCGTCAGCGATAACGTGAATATCGCAATTTCGACTAGAAAATACCAAAACTTTAACACAATACGAGTACCACAGCTTTTGCTGAAGAATAACACCGCTTTTCGCTTTATTTTCGTGTTGATTTTTAATTAAATAACGCGAAATGTTCAGGTCCATAGTCATCACATAATATTATAATTATTAAAACAGGAGTTACATTAAATTAATATATAAGCCTCTGAAAGTTTTATCTGTTAGAACAGCGGTTTTCAGCCTGTGGTACGCTACCCAGTGGCGTAGCTAGCATGGGTGGCACCAGGGGCGGAAAACGTGGTGTCACCTCCCCCCCATTAATGTTTACTTTGAGAAATTCAAAGCGCGAATTTCGACCTCCTTAAATATGAAAACATTACTAGCTAGTCAAATGTGTAAACAAAAATTTCACAGTCCTCAAAATGAAAACACTAACAGAATAACAACCTTTTCATCAATCAATAGGTAATAATTCCCTTAACGAGTTCCCGTCAATCACAATGTACGAAATAAATTAGGATGACACAGGTGATAAGCGAGGAATATTTCAGAAGAATCCCCCACAAAGCAATAGTAAGAGCTAGGAACGAAAATAAAACAACAAAAATTTTGGGGAATACCGACCGACCGAGCCACAGAGCTACAAATAACAGAGTTCCGAGTGGAGTCTTCATTTCTAGTAGGCTGCAAAATTGTGAAGAAAATCATTTGCTGACATGAAAACATAATTTTAACAATACGTACGTTATATCCATACGTAAGTAAAAACCAGTTTTACTCATACGTAAGTTAAAACCAGTTTTGTGTTCAGAGTGTAACGATAAAATTTCAACTGTGAAATAGTAAAGGTGTTAAGTCCCCAGCCTTGATTGTAAATGCACGCAGTACACGAAAATGGTTTTCCTCCGAACTCTAAAATACAGACTATGTGCTGCAAATATCGGAGGAAAACCATTTTCATGTTATGGATGTAGTTTTAATTAAAACGAGTTACCGAATACAGATTCAATCTTAAGTTGAAACCAGTTTTGAGATGATCTTTAAATTTGAGTTGCACATCGTACGCTCCAAAATTCGGAGGAAAACCATTGGCTTTTTCCGTGTGTAACTTTTATTCAAGCATTTGGATTCTTACACAGACTCACTCTTAAATAAATCTGGAAAAATGTGAGATTACTATCTATTGGCCGGGTCAACGAATAAATACACCGTCAAGACAAATGAAACCAAGAGAATCATAAATAGGTCAAAATTCGAGCACGACCAGCAGATCAGCAGAAAGCTGGCTGCATGCCCGCATGGCAGCAGGCAATTCTGGTCGCTTGCGGGCTCAATAGGTCGCAATTTCTGCAAATCCAGTCTGCCACCTCTTACCAGACCTGACGGCTCACTAGCAAACACCGCCACCGAGAAGGCTAACTTACTAGGTAAAATGTTTGCGGATAACTCAACCCTCGATGATCAAGGTGCTGTCTGCGGTTTTCGTATGAAAAATCAGAGGATCCGGCATCGGGAAGTACTCCATGTTTTACGAGGGCTTGATGTTAATATAGCTAGTGGGCCTTCCGGAATACCTGCCCCAGTACTGCAGAGGTGCGCTGCAGAAATAGCTCCAATTTTGACTAAGAAGACTGGCTCTGTGCCCTCTGGTTGGAAAAAAGCGGTTATCCATCCTATTCCAAAGAAGGGTGACCGCTCCAACCCGGTCAATTATCGCCCCATAGCGATCACATCAGTTCTGTCTAAGGTGATGGAACGAATGATCAACGACAAACTGCTCACATACCTCGAGAAGAACAAAATTATTAACGATCGTCAATATGGATTCCGGCGGAACCGCTCGTGCGGTGATCTTCTCGCGTATGTGACGCATGTTTGGGGGCGGTGCCTGAAACGTTTCGGTGAGACCTAAACGGTTGCACTGGACATTTCCAAGGCCTTTGACCGGGTTTGGCACCGAGGACTTGTCAACAAACTGCCTTCTTACGGACTTCCCGCATCCTTGTGTACGTGGATTGCCGACTTTTTGAGGGAGAGGTCGATTCAGACGGTAGCCGATGGTTTCACCTCTTCCTCACACTCGATAAATGCTGGCGTCCCACAGGGATCGGTTCTGTCTCCGACTTTGTTTTTGTTGCACATCAACGACCTTTTGTCATGTGCACCAATTCACTGTTACGCGGATGACAGTACAGTCCATGATAGTTTTTTGTTTGACAAGCACCCAAAGGGCTCACAAACTCCAACGGCTCAGAGGACTTTGAAGTAAAGAATGGACGGTTACATAATTTGTGAATTTTTCGACCTCCGTGCTAGGCATATGTCCATGTTATGGTGGTCAGTGAAAGAACTCTTAACTTCATTGTACCCAAAAATTTTAATAAAATACCAATGGTAATTAAAAATAAAACCCAATATTTTTGAGGTTTTACTCATAAACTTAAAAAAATAATAATACCGTTTATACTGCCAAAGCCAAAAATAATATTAGGAAATGGCTATTATATACCTACATATATTATATTGTATTGCTAATTGGAATTTACATCACGACTTATAATTTTGTATTATACTATTTTCTTACCTACCTACAACTATTTAAAAAAAAATTATCTTATAAATGGTACATATTATAATATTACTTATCTTCAATTAAAAGCATTTGCTTGTGGATGGAAGAAGAGTTTACATTTCATATAATTTCATGTAATTTTCTTGTCATGTTCAATTGTCTTGTTTCTTTTCTCTTCTTTTCTTTTCCATTAAGTTGTAATCATCCATATATGTATAACCTTGTTCCCTTTTTCTTTAATTGTTTTCCATTGCTGTTTATTCTACTCAACCTGTCTTTTATTTTTCTTCTATATTGTATGTGAATCTTATATTTTAATATCCAAATTCTTATGTAAAATTTTGACTATTTCCTCCCACCCATGATTTGTATGTTCCTCCTGTCCCAAAATGAGTTCTGTAACTCATCGAGATTGCTCTAGCAAGAAATAAAAACAATAAAAAAAAAAAAAAATATATATATATATATATATATATATATATATGTACAATTAATAACTATAAAACTATTGATGTGATTATACTGCTATTTACGTATTTATACTAATCTGTTAATTTAACCAATTGATATACTTAATTGTTAATTTATCATCATCAGTCTTCTTCTTCTTGTGCCCTGTCCGTTCAACGGACGTTGACTATCATGTTGGCTATGTGGACTTTGTTTACTGCGGCCCAGAACAGCTCCACGGTAGACTGGCCAAACCACTGTCTCAGGTTTTTCAGCCATGAGGTTCTCCTTCTTCCAGGGCCCCGTCTTCCGGCAATCTTTCCCTGCATTGTGAGATTCAGGATCTCATACTTCTCTAGATGTCTCATCACATGTCCAAGATATTGAAGTTTTCGGATTTTTATAGTTTTAATTACTTCCTTTTCTTTATTCATACGAACCATAACATCTTCATTTGTAACCCTGTCCATCCAGCTTATTTTAAGTATTCTTCTGTAGATCCACATCTCGAATGCCTCAAGTCACCTAATTAGTTCTTACGTAAGCGTCCATGCTTCCATTCCATAAAATAATATCGAAAACACGTAGCATCTGACCATTCGCATTCGTAATCCAAGGTTGAGATCATGACTGCAGAACATTTTTTTCATGCGGATAAAGGTTGCACGTGCTTGCTCAATGCGGCTTTTGATTTCAACTAAAGGATCCCATCTATCATTTACATTGCAGCCCAAGTATATAATACTCTGTACCTTCTCTAGTTTTATTCCAGCAATATAAAGATTTTCATCCAATGCGTTATTTTGGCTTATGAGCATGTATTTTGTTTTATTTATATTCAGTTCTAGCCCAAAATTCTCACAAGTCACTACTTGATTCAGCAAAAGTTGCAAATCCTCAATGTTACTTGTTAGAACTACTGTATCATCTGCATAACGCAGGTTGTTCAGAATCTTCCCATTTATAACAAGTCCTTGAGTAGCTTCTTGCAGAGCTTCATTGAATATTTCTTCTGAATATAAGTTGAACAGCATATAGTCCAGTCAGTGGAGGATAAAAAAGGCCTTTAGCTTGCAAGACGTCGTGTAGTAGCGATTTTGATATATGTTGTTTATATTGGGACTCTAAAGAAAAAAAAAAGTTTTCGACTTTGGCGGGGTCGAACTCGAGCCGCCATCTTGGATTGAAGGCGCCAAAATTTAGTTTGTTCAAAATAATTCCTCAACAGTTGATTTTACAACAAAAATGTCTATGGAAAATTTAAAGAAGACTAAATTACGTACATTTTTTGTTTGAAATTTTTTTTTATAAATCTAATATATAATGACTTACAGCGGTAGAAAGAAGAAAATTTTGACAAAAAATCGTAAAACTCAAGTTTTCATGATAAATTTTGAAAGAACATATTACACAATATCATTTTAACAATATCGTTTTTGCTATATGTATTTCCATAACACATATAGAAAAATCTATTTCAAATACACTAATTTTTCGTGTTACATAGAGGAGAGAATGAGACGGCAACATACTGTGTGCCTGCAGTCCTGACTGCAGCGTTGCCACCTCAGCGCCTATATTGACACAGGATACCACTATGACAAACCCGACGTCATCGAGTGCATGGATGTACTTGAACGTTTAGTAAGCCTTTAAAAAGCTGGTCTGCCAGTGCGTCTTCATTGAGTATACGAATGAAAACAACGTGATGCAAAACCAGAAGACATAGCAGATGAAGGAAAACGCTTTCTTGTTGCTTTGTACGGGAGTTCAAAGATGGTATGGAATCCAAAAAAATCCAGAAAACTGAAGCTGGAAACGTGGCACCAATGGGCTTGTTCCAGTAAGAATAAAGAAACCAGCACCCGAGACTTTATTAAAATTTATTTCTTGCAATTGAATATGAAGAGATTTTGTCAATGGAATCCCAGCATCTCAGTACCACGGGCAATGAGTTAGATCATGACATTGATGACAAACTTACCAACTGGGATCAACAAAAACTATTATTACGCAATAGCGAATATGTAACATAATTACGAATACTAGTCGAACTCTGTGCGGCTCGCCATATCATCGCTGGAATATCTGTGGAATAGACATACTGACCTTAACATTGTCGGAAGATCCCTACAGGCTGTAAGAGAGGTTTTAAGAGACTCGAAAAGAGAGGTAGGTTTGCAAATCAATGAGAATAAAACTAAAATCATTTTGCAAACCAAAACCCCACACCATATAATAAAAGATAAATTGAAATTTAAAGACACTAATAATTTCGAAGTGGTCGAAGAGTTTACATACCTGAGCTCCATCATAACGCAAGACAAAGAAAATCCAGTATAAATAAGAAAGCGCATCACTGGCGTTAACAACACTTACTTCGCGTTGTTGCCAGTTTCAAATCCCGAAAAATCCATAGGAAAACCCTATATAAAACAATTATTAGAACGGTCTTGGCCCACGGATGTGTAGCGGAAACAGCTGGACACCTTCGAAAGAAAGGTACTTCGAAGAACCTTAGGAACGGTGCGAGAGGGAGAGGCATTGGAGGGGACCCTACCACTTTCCCAACGGCGTTATAAGGAAACATATGGTTTCCTCCTTCACTGCACACGTCAAGAATCTATTTTATTGAACGAAGCTAAATTTATTTGAACGACTCTAGACCCTCCAATGTCCATGCAAACGGGGTGAGAAAACAGTATGCAAGTACTTACATTAACATGAGGGAGAGGCATGGAGAATCCGCCACAATAAAGCTCTATGTTATTTACCAAGCTCCCAGACTCTCTATCCATCTAAGGCTCCAAAGACTAAGATGGGCCGGGCATGTGCATCAAATGTCAAGCACACGAGCACCGAAGAAGGTTCTAACAGAACACCCAGGAGGTAAACGAAAGGCGGGCAGACCTAGGCTGAGACGGGAGGATGATGTCAGGTGCAAGAGGACTACTCCATGTCGCAGTTAGGAAGACGACGCGAGGACGGAGGGCAGTGGAGGCTTATGTTGAAGGAGGCCAAGGCTCGAAATGGGTTGTAATACCATTGAAGAGGAAGAAGACCTATTGGGGATACCACAATAAAAATTGCGCCATTTTCTCTACCTCATGGTGTTGTGGAAATGAGTTTACAAAATTATAATTATAATCAAAATTATTATTAATAGCCCGAAAAAATAACAAAAATTGGGAATTTCACAATTTTTTAGAAAAATATTCACTTTTCCGCCACTGTAACTCGTTACCTATTAGACTTACAAAAAAAATTGAAACATGAAATATTTGAAAATTTATCTTCTTTAAGTTTGTCTTTCGCAATTTGGTCGTAAGATCAACCATTGCACAATTATTTTGAAAAAACCAAATATTGGCACCTTCAAACCAAGATGGCGGCTCGAGCTCGACCCCCCCCAAGGTCGAAAACTTTTTTTCCCAATCTTAACAACATATATCAAAATCGCTACTACACGACCTTTTGCAAGGTCAAACTCCCCACTGACTGGGCTAATGGGTGAAAGAATACAACCCTGCCGCACGCCTCTCTTTATTTCTGCTTCGTCTGTTAGACATTGCTCTACTCTTACTGCTCCTTTCTGGTTCCAATAAAGATTACCTATTATCCTTATATCTTTATCGTCTATCCCGGAGGTTTTCAGAATTTGAATCATTTTGTCATGTCTAACTCTATCAAATGCTTTAAGGAAGTCAATGAAGCATGCATGTACATTTGTATTCACATCTCTACATCTTTGGATTAGTACTTGAATACTAAATAACGCTTCCCGAGTACCCAATCCATTTCGAAAGCCAAATTGTGTGACACCTATCTTTTCTTCCACTTTGCGATATATGCGTCCATGTATAATTCCCAAAAATATCTTTAATAAGAGGCTCATTAAACTAATTGTGCGGTGGTCACTACATTTTCTTGCTTTTGCTTTCTTTGGGAGAGTAACAAAAGTGGATCGAAGCCAATCTAGTGGGATAATTCCTGTATTATATATTGAGTTAAGGAGACTCGTCAATACTAAGATGCCTTTATTTCCTATAAGTTTAAGGATTTCAGCCTGTATTCCATCTGGGCCCGCTGCTTTCCCAGTTTTAGAGAGACGAATTGCATGTTCTACCTCATTTGTTGTGATTGGTGGGCCTGTTGTAATATTTCCCATATCATATTCTGCGCTTCTATTATCATTGAAGAGTTCTGAGATGAAGTCTTTCCATCTTTTTAGTTTTTCGTTAAGATCGGTTAGAAGTTTTCCATCTCGGTCCTCCAGTTGCCCGATGTCGGTTTTACGATTTATTCCAGTCAATTTTTTGATTTTCTTATGCACTTGGAAAATACCATGTTTATCAATGTGGGTTTCAATTATAGCACACTGTTGAATATGCCAATCAGCTTTTGCTTGCCTAATTTTATTTCGAATTTCTGTTTGGATTCTTTTGTATTCTTCCTTGTTTCGATTTTTGTATTTTCTTCTTACTTTCATGAGTATTATATTATAGTATTTCGTCTGTCATCCATTTCTTTTTCTTTTGCGGCGTCTCTTCTTTGATTTTTTCCTTTGCAATCTCTGTGATGATTTTCTTTGATTCATTGCAGATGTATTGAATATTTTCTTCACTATTGTATAGTTGAGTCTGGAGGTCGGCGAATTGTTTTTCTAATATTTGTGTTGCTTCTTTACACAGACCATTATTTTTTAGCTTGTTTTTATCTAATTTCAAAGCCCGTTCTTTTTTAACAATTTTCTTAAAACGCAACCTAAATTCAGCCAGGAGTAGATTATGATCTGATGGTACATCAGTACCCGGGTATGTTTTTGCAGACTTAATCGAGTTCTTGTATCTTTTGTTGATTGTAATATAGTCAATTTGGTTTCGTACAATTCTCTGGACTGAATTTGCTGGCGACTTGCATGTATATAAACGCCTTTCCGGAAATTCGAAGAATGTATTAGTGACTGCTAATTCGTTTTCTAAGCAGAATTGGACAAAACGATCTCCTCTTTCATTCCTCGTACCGAGACCACGTTCCCCGACAACATCTTCTTCTTTACCCTTACCGATTTTAGCATTAAGATCACCCATTATAGTAATTTCATGTTTTTTTGAGAAGGAAAGAACTTTCGTTAAATTTTCATAGAAGTTTTCCAATTCTTCTTCTTCACAATCACATGTAGGTGCGTAACTTCTATAATATTAGTATTTACTGTTGACGTTTGAATTTGTATCATAATGATCCTGTCTGAATGTGGAATTATATTCATCACGGCACCTGCTACTTTGTTTGTAACGATAATGCCAACTCCATTTCGATTCCGGGATTTAGTATCACCAAGGTAGTAGATAATATAGTCTTCTACTGTACATTTTCCCGAATCTCTCCATCTCATCTGTCCTATACCAAGTATATTGATATTCAATCTTTGCATTTCTTTTATGGTGTTTTGAATTTTTCCTGGTTGGAGCATACTCCTCACATTCCGTGTTCCTATTTTACTCGTTTCTTCTTTTCTTTTTATCTTGATAGCAGCTGACCGGGAGATTCTTAGCACCCCTGCCCCATTTAAGGGGCGCCCGTACTCGGGGCCGTTATATTTATCAGCCATTACCATGATTTTTCCTGGGAAGATATAATGAGGTAGTTTCCCGTTGCTTTCCTCATCGCAGTATTGCAACCGGTTAGATAAATACGTTATCATCGCTTGCAAAATGTTGATACCAAGCGGTACCGAAGTAACTCTTCTCCGCCTTAATTCAATACTGCCAGGTACTGCTGCCCTCTAGCAGTGGATCTCTCTTAGTCTGACTCCTCATCTGTGACCTGTCTGGCTTGGGAGGCCCTTCTGGTAGTTACACTACCGCACGCTCGGAGTCCTTGGAATACTCAAGCCTCCTCACCCCGACAAGGTGGAGATCCCATCGAGGAGAAAAATTAGAAGGAGGAATACATCATCAGTATTATACATATATACCCACCGTTTTAAAATGTACCATGTACATAAAATGTTGTCAATATACGAGTATGCTGAAAAACTACATGAGTGGTTTAGCAGGTTTGAAAGTTGAAAGTAAATAGATAAAAAAAGACACAGAAAAATACAAAATACAAGTGAGCAGTTCACATGAAACTAAAGTAGACAAGAGTGGGGAGGCTAAGAAGTACCCGCAATGAAAATACGATTATTCTATCTCATTCTCTCGCAGGCTAAATCTTTTAGATGCATGTGTTTGTCTCTTTTTTGTGACGCTTTGTCGTTTCATCGAGTTTCAAATCACAACGGTGCTAAAGAAGTTTTCACTTCAAAAATCCGTGACAAAATAGAACATTACAAGATGTATTTTCGAAACTTATTTAGACACACTTAAATTATCACGACTTATTATAAAGACTGAATTTATTGAAGTTTGATATTCAGGATTTATTCAAGACTTATTTATACTTGACTTATTTGCATTCACCTGTGGTACTTTAACACTGTGTTATTCTTAATGTATTAAAAGCTTCGTCATTGTTAGCTGATTTTTTACCATCAAGTAATTACTAGAGTTTTAATTTGAGTCTTCCTGTTAATCGATGGCAGCATGCGCTAATAACGATTTACACCAACGCAAGTCGGCACCTAACTGTATTTTTACCCGACGTACTAGGCTAAAGGTCAATTATTTTAGGTTAATTAATTCATTATTCAAGATATTTATGGTATGGATTTTTTTATAAAAGCTGTACCTACCTTGTGTAACCTTCTGTAAGGGTATTTTTACCAGTGGGAGTAAAAATGTAGATGACATTTTTGCTTTTCGCTAATATTTTTGAACTTCTTTACCAAACACGATTAAAGCCATTGCAAGCAACGTTAAAAGTGTGAATGGTGATCTTACACCGGGGCGATACTGAAAGTTTCTTTCACTCTGGAACGTGCGGCAAATACAGGGTGGGGCAGAGTGGAGTTACTAGTTTCAAAAAATCACTGAAGGCCCCCCAGACCGAGCTGAGGGGCGAGGCAGGTGCCGTTAGGTCGGGAAAACGATGCCCTTTATGTTAGTGACAGGTAAGTACCGAGGCTTTATTCTGGAGACGTTCTTTAAAAACGGGGAAAGCGTTGTGGCTACGCATGGAGCTTTCCGGGTCCGATTTGAGTTAAATCGTAATGACAGTGTTCCTGATCCCAAAGACCATTCGGAAATGGATCAGTAATGTAAGGTGGACAGGAACTGCGGATCCTAAAACCCCAAGCAGCGCGGAAACAAGCCGCTGCGCTTGGAATATGGTCCAGAATTATAAGGAAAATCTTACACAGAGATCTTCACCTGTACCCCTACAAGATGATGCGTACACGGGAATTGAGCCCACAAGATTTTGTGAAACGTAGAGATGCTTGTCCGTCGCTCATGCGAAATTTTGCAAAAGCTCTTTCCAAGTCACCTTATTTCTTTGCGGGGGGATATTCCATGGCCCCATCGCTCTCCCGATTTGATCCCTAGTGACTTTTTTCTGTGAGGATACGTCAAAGCTGAGGTAAACAAACTTCGACCTCGAACCCTTGAAGCTCTGAACGAGGCAATTGAGGATGTCATCGCTGGAATTACGCAAGATATGCTGGGAAGAGTGGCCGAAAACTTATTTGAAAGGCTCAATATGCGTATTGCTCGCCAAGGCCGTCACGCCAGATGATATCATTTTCAAAACATCATGAAAAAAACGGAATCATTTCCCCGGCCTAACGGCACCCGCCTCGCCCCTCTGCTCGGTCGGCGGGGGGCTTCGGTGATTTTTTTAAACTAGTAACTCCACTCTGCCCCACCCTGTATTATTATTATTATTTTAAGTGAATTACTTGTGAAATAACATAAATTATTTGAAATAAAAGTTATTTGCCCACTCCGGGATTCGATCCCGCCAACTTCGGATTGTGAGTCAAGAGCCTTACCCCTCGAGCATTCATAGGGGGCATACATTAATTACGTGAGCAGTTTTTCTTCCAATCTACCCCTCCCCCCCATTGGTGAGATAAATTTGGGCTACTTCATATATTCTTTTCAAGTAACGTGAGATTTTGCCGGACCCCCCCCCCCCCCCCCTTTTGAGCTCACGTAATTAATTTATGCCCTCATATAGAATTCATTTTCACTTTGAACATCACCAATTGACTTGGGGAGTAAGCCGGTGAATGCGTGACGAGAGCGTTATGAAAAGTGTGATCGGGCGAGGCGAACGGAAGTTGAGAGGGAGTTAGTGAAGTTTTACTTCAGTCGTGTGGTCTAAAGCACACTCGTTTTTTTTTTAAAATTAAAAACGATAAAAATATTATTTATTGTTTTTAATCATTGCACGTAGTGTGGTGTAGCCTGGCGGCGGGTCACGTGATAAGCACTTCGTCTCGTTCCAGCAGCACGGAAACACGCGAAACAGCGCGCGTAATGGTACTGACTCAACACATACCCATAAATAAGCATGTTCATTACCCCTTCGCCTTATCCCACGCTCATTTGGGCGTGACACACATGCTACTAGTCCTTCAAAATTCTTGCGTTTTTTGTCAGTAGGTAAAAATATTTCCGCTTTGCAATAAAATCAATGGAATAATTGTGAACGTATGCAAAAACTAAAAACTGTTTTCGAAAGGTGGTGGAATACACTTTCAAATTTTATAATTAGAAATAACCGTATCATTTTTTTAAATACAACTTTTTTAATGCTAACTCAAGTTTTAAAAATGACTCAACTAAGTTTTTTCTGGTGACGAAAAAAAACCCTTCATATTTCATTAGACGCATGAATTATAAGAGTTATCCTCACATCACTTTATTGTCGTTTTATGAAAAAATATATTTTTTTTAATTCTCGAAGTTTCATAATTTTTTTTCAAATTGCTATCGGAAACTTTGGTTTCATAAAGGTACACATTTAATTATGTTGTGGTTAATTTGAAAACATAGCGTGTTATTTTCTCTTTTCAATACTGTTCAGATCATATTTCTCACTATAATAGTAAGGGAGACACAACGATTTCTATGAGATCTATGTGAGCTGAGGCAAATGTTATTTTATTTTATTTTTATTTTATTTTTTATTATTATTGTACAACAGAATAATTCCAATTACGGTACAATTTAGTTACCCTATCAGCATTTAGGCAAGTGACTTTTCAATAATGTTTTTAAGGCATATAAAGAACAGTCACATCCAAATGGTTTGCAATTTCATTTAACAGCACCACTCCCCTCGTCATGCTATGCTTTGCTAAGACGTCTGTTCTGCCGTTCGGTACTTTAAATAAGTCATGATGTCGACTTCGGCTGTAGTGGTCTGGTACATATAAATCATAGCGTCCCAAGAGAAATGGGCTATTGATGAAATTGTTCCAAATTTTGAAAGACAGAATAGCAAGACTTGCTTTCCTTCTAGTTTCTTGGCTCACAGAATCAGTTTCCTCAAGTAAGTTAATATGGTGCATGAACCTTGGATAGGTTCCATGCTTCCGCATATAAACATACCCGAGGAATGTACTTCTGGTGGTACGGTGCCCAAACATCGCTCGCGTACTCCAGCTTGCTTCTCAGTATGCCATCAAATAACGCTAGCATAGCTTCTTGGTTATCAAATTGCTTAAAAGTCCTGATGATGAATCCAAGAAGTTTGTAGCAAGACTGAGTGAGCTGCGATATATGGCAAGAGAATGTCAGTTCGGGATCAAAGACGACACCGAGATCCTTCACGGATTTTACACGTGATAACGTTTCGCTTTTTATTTTATAATCGTAAATTATAATGTTTTTACAACGAGTGAAGGACATTCTGACACATTTCTTTGTGTTAAAATCCAATTTGTTTGCCAACGACCATTCAGATAGTGCATCCAGATCAGTTTGCATTTTAAAGAAATCTTGTTGGCAGCTTATTTCCATCATAATTTTAAGGTCATCAGCAAATAGTAGACATTTGCCGTTCCTAACACAGTTAAACGGGCTAGGTATCATTTTCTCATTAGTAGCAAGACGCTTATAGTAAAGACACAATTTACTATGAGCGTTGTGTGGCGCAAACTACACGAGCGGTTCTCCCGCCGCGGGTGCTCGCGGTTCACAGGTGGGAGAAATTCGACCGCCACACGCAGCGGTTCTCCCGCCGCGGATAACCGCCACGTTCATACTACACGGGCGGTTTCCCGCGATTGCATAAGGATCGGGCGGTTTCGCGCGGCGGTAGAACCGCTCGTGTAGCATGGCGGGAAACCGCCACCCGTGTAGTGTGACATGAGCCGCCAGCTTTCTCGAGGGGTTTCTCGCGGCGGGAGAACCGCTCGTGTAGCTTAGGCCTAAATGAGCATGGTCATTTCCCCTTCCACCCGCGATTCAACGACACTTTTATAGGAGTTGGAACAGTATATTGTATTCAAACATGCACATTTATAGGAGTGGGAACAGTGGCGACGTGTGATTGAAAAATACTTTTTTTTATTTTTAAAAGAAAAAATATCATCGGACAGCAAAATGATATCCACTTTTGTACTCCAAATATGCTCAGAAATCGCTCGGTAAAAATCCTTCCTACAGAACCATAGAAAAATATCTGTTGCCTTCATTTTTTAACAGCTATGCATGTAAATGGATATATCAAATCTCTATACCTCATGATAGAAATGACATTGCAAGGTAAAAATAGTAGCATTGACCCAGAAATTCAGAATGAAAAGGCTGTGCAAATTTCATGGCGCTTTATAGTCCACCATTCGAGAGTATTTGCTGATTTGCTGTTGTGCAGTTATAAAATATTTACCAGGAGCTCAGAATATACAAGAGGCCTCCTGACGTCCTGACCTTGCCTGATCTGATCAGTGCTGTAATTAGAGTTCATTAGAACTGACAGAATTGACTCGGCATCATTGATACTTGCACTATTAATTGAGAGAAGTTAACTCGCTAAATACAATCTTCAAGTTATGTCTGAAGAAAGAACACAAAATACTGTTTATAGGGTAATTACACATAGGATTTAATTGGGTAGATTAATAAACTTCTTAAGTACACTTTCAATCATAAAGTTTGGTACTAGGACCTATAAACTTTTCTTTTAAATTAATGTTTAACTAAGCGCGTATTAATTCAAACTCTCTTAAGATTAGATTTTTATAAAATGCCATAAAACATTCTCAAAGTTATTTTTAGAGGAGGAATAAAACTGTTTTTAATTAGTGATTTTAATGCGTAATTTTGTGTCCTGTAAGCGGTAAGTACCTATTTTAAAATACAATGGATAAAGAAGACTTTTGGCTCCAGTCCTCTAGATAAATAGCTTCAGCCCTATTTAGTAAATAGACAAGTTTAGAAAAGTTTTTTTTTTCAGAAATACAAAAATTTCCGGGTTTCAAATATCCTGATAATTATCAGAATAGTCATTTTTAAGCGAAAAATGTTGTTTGTGCATTGGTGAAGTAGCAGAAAATTGAACCCACCCATGAATGAAAGATAAACAAAAATAAATACAGCTTTGGTTTGTTCCTGGTCGTGTTTAAAATCCGTTTGGAGATATTATTTTGTTAACTTCAATTGATTTCAAAGGTGTCAGTGATAAACGAAATTTTTTTTATATATTTATATACATGTGAAAAAGTGAAAAAAGTAAAAATTACTAAATACCAACCACGTAGTACGGTACCTACCTATGGTCACCAAATTACGGTATAACTGCTAGCTTAACGAACGGATTGCGATTTTAGAGCATAGGCGTCAGGTGGGAATGCTATCCTTGTTCTACCGGTATTTCAATGGAAGATACTCCGAGGAACTAGCGTCATTGATCCCTTCGGCACCGGTGCATAGTCGGGAGATACACCAAACGCGCGCCCATGCATGACATTTGTCACATGAGAACGGGTCGCTTCTTCCACTCGTTTTTGTGTACGACTGCTCGGCTGTGAAACGATTTGCCGGCCTCTGTGTTTCCTTCTTCCTACAACATGGGTAGGGAATGCAATCTCGATCTCGCGAGATCTCGTTCTCGTGAGATCTCGGCCTTTTTTAGCGAGATTGATCTCGGACGAAAAAAGGGCGAGATCTCGCGAGTTTAACGAGATTACACTCGAGCATAAAAACGTCTTATTCGAAGCGCAGACTGTCACGGACGGAGTTGCGATCTGTTGGTTTCGTTCGGTGCGCGTGAGGTAGCCTGAGATCTGTGGTTCCAACTTACGTTGAATCCGAAAGGGCTGGTTATCTGGCCAACAAAATAAGAAGCCGTTTAGCAGACGATTCTTTGGACATTTTGTGCTTCTTAAGGAGCTATTTTAAAATAATTCGTAATAATGGCTGGTGATTTCAACTGAACAAATCTTTGATTTAAAAGAAATATATATATTGTAATATAAAAAAATATGAGTTTACATTATATACACGTATATTTTACAAAATATTAAATTAAAGGTCGTTTTTTGATTGGTACATTTTGTTAATTATTCTGTAATTTCTAATAGTCTGACTAATTGGTATATTTTGTTAATTAATCTGTAATATCTAATGGATCTACTGAGTAGATATAGTTTTATTTAATTGATAACAATATCTCAGTTTAATAGTCAACTCAACTTAGATAATAAGTTTCATTTTTTTGACTTCTCGTTGTTTTGTTTGTTATAAAAGAACTGTTTTATTACTAAAAGATTTTTGTTTGATATTAGAAGAGGAGACTGGTTGTTTCTTTCATTAGTTATTTGATAGATACGTACGTCAAAGTTTACTACTTAGAAGTTTATTAAAAAATTATAGACAAATTCGTCAAACAAGGTTTGATGCATAAAAGTCTATTGAAAAAATCGTGAAAATAAATGTTTATCTTATAATACTTAAAATGTATATTATTATTTTCCTAATTTATTCAAATATTGTGATTATTTGCAAAAAAAACACACAAAACTGCCAATCTTGCGAGATCTCGAAATTGGCGAGATCTCGCAGTGTTGTTATTCATAATCTCGCGGGATCTCGTTTGAGCCCCAATCTCGCGAGATTTGCATTCCCTAAACATGGGTCTCTTTAAGACCAATGTTCATTCCTTCCTCTCCTCAAAAAGACCCTCCATACAGCATTCCAGATGACATAGGCCCTGAGAGAAATTATTTTCCTCAGGGCCTCCTGTGTGGAGTTAATGTAAAAAAAACAAACTATAAATAATTGCAATATACATTTCAGGATCAACAACCCTTTAAAATGTTACAGAGTTTTTTTTTTATTTTATTAAAAGATAAATAACTTTGTATACATCACTTTATTTTATACATACTCTACTTCTACATGTTTCATCAACAATGTTCACATCATCAGGAGTAAAAGTGTACAGAAGTTACAAATTAAATACAGATCACAGATTAAATACAGGGGAAGGGGAGGAGTAAGAGTGGTGAAGTTTATTGAAATTTGGGATTACAATATCATTAGAAGGGAAAGACCGGTTAAGTGGGAAAATATTCAAAAGAGAGTTCATAAATTTATTTTTGAGTGTGTATAAAATAAAGTGATGTATAGGTACAAAGTTATTTGTCTTTTAATAAAATAAATAATGCCATCACAAAGTGAAAACCTTTCAGGAGAAATTCTTCGAAAAATTTGTTTTTTTTTTTTGTATTCAAACCTTGCTTGTTAAATACTAGTCGTTGGGTTTTAGTTTTTAATGTTCATAGTTATCTAACATAGATAAAACGTGAATAAATTTTTATCTACCCTGTCACCCATAAAAAGGTTGTTATCGATGCATTTCCCGGGGAATAGCGCCCATTATCTTCCACCCTCCCGCACTCGCACAAATCCGCTCGCGCGGCGCAAGTTTTGACTTTTCCTAGCCGAGATCCGCCAGGAAAAGCAAACTTCACTTGCAACTTCAATCCAAACCTCAGTCTCACTCCAATACTCCGCCATTACGGGCCGGCGACAGTCTAACGGCTAACGGCTAACGTCTCGCCGCGTATTTGCGGCCAACGTGTATAAAACAACAATCAATTACAACACCTAACGGCTCTGATAAAGTTATTCTTACTCTCGAAGTAGTGTGTTATCCAGACAAAAATACCTTTTGACAGTTGCGCGCGTTCCGCGTTCTAAAATACCTTCTCGACACTTCAAACTTTTGAAATTGGCGCCGAAAGAAGACATTTCATTGTGCTTTAATATTCGCGCAAAAAAAAACATTTCACCGAGTTTTAAGATTCGCGCCGATAAAAGCAATTTCACCGTGTTTTAAGATTCGCGCCGATAAAAGTCATTTCACCGTGTGTCAAGATTCGCGCCGATAAAATACTTTTCACCGTGTTAAAATTCGCGCCGAGAAAAGTCGTTCCACCATGTTTTAAGATTCGCATCGATAAAAGACATTTCACCGTGTTTGAATATTGGCGCCGATAAAAGACAATTCACCGTGTTTTAAGATTCGCGCAAAAAAACGACATTTGACCGTTTTCGCGTCGAAACAAAACATTTTACCGTGCTTTAAAAGCCGGTTCCGACATTTTCGCTTGTGTAGTGTGATCAAGAACACCGGTACGTTGTTTGACATTTCGTAGTACCTACAAGTTTTAGAGCTTTTATTTCGGGATTCGTGTAATGAGTGCGCTTCCTAAATTGTTCGGGGATTTGTTTTAGCCGCTTACTCCACCGGAGCCGCCACTTCTGAAAAATGAAGATTTCCGCGTTTCTGTCAACTTTTTTTATTTTCCGTAAGTGAAATGCTTTTTTAATGTGTTTTACATTATTTCAGCCATTACTTGACAGCTGCTGTCAGGAGACTCCCGTTTTCCGTATGTTTTTTTAATGTCTCGATTCTTGGAAACATGTAGTTGTACATTCCTATAATACTACAAGCATTTAATTTAACAGGATTGTTTTAGCATAATATGTACATCGGACCTGATAAAAAAAAAGTTATACACGCATATTTTTTTAAATTTTATTTATTATGGTTTAAGAAATATAAATATTTCGCTTTCTGACTACATAATTCAAAGCTATAAAATATTATATCAATATTTACCAATTATGATTGTTTATCAATCGTGCAAAATCTAAAACGCGTTATTTAAAGGCCCATAAACTTTGCATATTATGAATAAAGTAATTTTAATGAATTCCGTACAAAAATGAAACATATTCAGTACTTAGGATACCAACTGTGACATAGATGTATTTATTTATAAAAGTCTTAAACCTTTATTTTTACTTTAAACAATTTTTTCTTTTTACCATGGGGTACCTACTCACCTACCCAAGATAGCGAATTAAGTTATTTCAATGTAAACTTATTTTTCGCATAAGTTTTATGGATCAACCTTTCCAGACTGATTTAGGCCAACAACCACCAAATGTTTCCCTCCAACCTTTAGGGAAATGTCAGCCTCACATTTAGGCCTACATTACCAACACCATTCGGGCCTTCAGCCCTACAGCCTACAGCCTTCAGCATACAGCCTACTTCCGGGGTACTTCATACCCAATTGTCATTCCACTTTAAAGAATAGTAAAAATCTATGTACAGTTAATAATTTATAATAGTCAATCTAGATTTCATAGATTTATGCGTATACATTCATCAAGGATTACAGTAGGTCCATTCAGAAGTTAATTTTTATTTACATTTCCTTGTCGTTATCTATCTATATTTATACTTGTTTTTACATAATTATTAATTAATTATTAATAATTTACAAGTACATAATTTACATAATTATGTATTTGAGAAATTTGGTAAGGTATACATTGAACAAGCCCTAAAATTTTACAGGAATTTGAGATAGTGAGTTGAAACAATTAATTCTAAACAATGCCTAAGCGTGTTTTATAAACTAACAAATTGGGAATAATACTTACTGTCCTTGTGAGTATTCTGAAACTGTTAAATATTTGTTTTATGGTAATACTTCAAAAAGTATTAATTATGTTAATTATCGAATATTGAGAAATTTATCTACCAGTGGCGTGCAGTCTTTCGGTCAGATTTTTGATAAGTTGTAAAAACGAAAAAAAAGGTTTACGAAATAAAAATTATCAGAACTTTTTTATTGAAAAACAAATTAAAACAAACAATTATTATTTTTAATTTATAAACTAACGTTTAAGACAAGATTTTTATGCGTAGCACAAAGGGTAACAATTATTGCTTATAATAATTGAAAAACAAACAAATATATGTGAAGGGAGAGATAAGCTTTTTACCCTGTCTACTGAAAAAGAATCATGAAAAGGAATCATGAAAAGGAATCATGAATCATGAAAAAAATTCACAAGTAATTATTTATTTTATCAGCTTTTGCGAGTTGCTGGTTCATAAGTTGAATGGTAGTTAGTAGATTTTAAAAATATATTTTGAATGTTAAAACAAATTGCAAGTTCAATAATAATAATTATTATTATAAGATTGAGATAAGTACAATCCCACATACGATATGAGTACATAGTTACACACAGGTATTCAAGAAAGAATGTATTCAAAAATAAGAATTTAAAAAAATCATTAAATAAAGAAACAAAAGGAAAAGATGGAAAGGAGAATAGTAAGACAGCAAAAGTACAATGTTATAATAAGCAAATTAAAAAAAAAAGTAATAATATTAAAATCACTTCTTCAAACACAGCTAATTAATTCAAAATTAATAGATTTCTAAATTAAATAAATCTATTAATTTTGAATAATAAAATCATTTATTGATGGCTTATTGGTTCGTCGGAGAATTGTGGGGGCCAATAAAAACTTTCTCCGGTGTTCTTCGACGCTCGATCCTGAAGTCAGACGGGATTCAATGATGAGGACATTTCTGCAGTTGTTGATCCTTCCCTTAGTCCTACTATCCTGGTTCTTATTAGAGCTGTAAATCCAGGAACACGCCCTTATTGTGAACATTGAGGAGGCATTGCATTGTCTGGGAAGTCCGAATATCAAACTATATGTATTGTTGTATTGCACCCAAAGACTCACCACAGTTCTCTTTTTTAAATTGACCCAAAGCTCGCAAGTAAACAAGACAGTCCAAAAAGCTAAGAGGGTCCTTTTCAACTGTGGACTGCGGAGCCAAAATCTCCCACAAAGCAAGTTACATTATATGCTCAGTGCTCGTCTCTACTAGGGATGTGACTTTTACATAAATAATCGATTCTTTTTCATAGCATGAAAAATCGATTTATAATTAATCGATTTTTCCCCAAATTTGTAAAATTAAAATAAACACGAAAATATCTTTAATCGCAGTTTAATTAATTAAAAAATATTCAACAGAAATTGTAATTAAAAAAAAATAAAATAAACACAAATTGTTCGTTGACTCTGTTGACTTCATCTAGTGACAAGTTTGATTAGAAACTTCAACTAAACTGCTTTCAAAGCACTAAAGAAATGTAAACGTAGACGCACAGATGACGTGTTTTGTTTATACACATCGTAGAGGTTCGCGCTCCGGATTCCGAACTAGTGACTAAGCGTAGCAGGGCTTCGAATGGAAAAATCGGCAGTCTAAAAAAAATCGATTACGAATTAATCGATTTTTTATAAAATTAAAATCGCTTAACCAAATCGACTTTTGTTGGAGAAATATCGATTTTTTTCATAATCGATTATTTTTTCACATCGCTAGTCTCTACCTGTCGATGTCGTCATTGTCCGTTAACTTGTTAGTATGAAGTGCCCTAAATGTGTTGTTGCTTCTACTACTTTGAGAGGCTCACCCTTTAAAAAGCACAATTTTGTAAAATGACTCTCCTAAGTTATTCTTACCCGTCTGATAAGAACTGCACGCCACAGTCGTTCCGAACGAATAAATACTGAATTATATTTGGGCGACGAATATTAAGTAATCATGGATATTGAATCACCTGTGTTCACCTGTAAAACACCTGAACATTCACTATGTCCCTCGAACTTATTCACCTAGAGCAGCGATGAGCAGCCCGTGACCCGCGAGACCATTTCAAAATTATAAGATTTTTCTTACATATTAAGGTTTTCGGTTTACAAAATATCAAAAATTTCGTTTACTAAATTTTGTTTAACTTTCCAAACCATAATAATCAACAGTTGTCCAAAATTGCAAGTTGGTATTTTATTCATATGTTCACTAACATCTCTGAATAATTTAAGCATTTACTGACCGTTGACCGGGCAGTGGTTGAGTGTGCATAGCGCTTGGAACCCATCCGGGCGTCGCGTTTTCAATTCCTCGGCTGGCTAAATCCTCCATCACAACACAAGCAACATTTTCGGCTTTCTGTGGTGGTAGTAGGAGATTTTCAAACATTGTTGGGTTATTCGTAACCCGGGAATGTTTGTCTTTCTTTAAAAAAAAAATATATAAATATGGTTTCGTCTTGGATAAATAAAATGTTCGCCCACAACGCTTAGTTTTTTGTGTTTCGTAATTGTTTTAAAAATTACCGTTTTCGAAAATATAAATAGGTTTGCAACACCCATAGACTGCGAATTTAACAATGTCAAGCTGAAGATACATTACAGAACAAATTGAAAATGAAAAAAATAGTAATCCGGCTAAAAAGGTTGTATATCACTGTTCTAGTGCCACGTTTATTCAACATCGCTACTGGAATACTGAATAATTCCTCAGCACTGACAAACGATTAGTCTTTTTGTTATTTTTTGCGTTAAATCTCTTTAAGTTTTCGTTAAGTTTTTTTAACATGGTAGATACGTCATTCGACACAAACTACAAAAATGATTAAGCAGCTTCAGAAGGCTTAGTAAAAAACAAAATGACTGAGTTGATTTTTAAATAGTCATAATATGTTAGTAGTGGAAGGTTATTGAAATATTATAACCAATTCATTAGAATCGACTGGCAAATCTATCATTTGCCTTTGCAATTGCCGTAAAAAAATCAACAAAAACACATGCGAAATTCACAATAATGATCACTATCTGTAATAAACATCTTTTTATGAATATTTTAAATATAATTTATTTTTTATTTTTATTGAAACATATAACAAGGTTACAAATTTTACAACATAATATATACATCAACATTTCAATCACTCTCCTAATAAAGCAGCTGCTTGTGTTTAGGAGAGGACAACTAAAAAAAATTACATTTGTTTAAATTAAAACAAAAAATATTAGTTATTCAACAAAAAACATTAGTGATTTTATGATAAGATACCTTAGAATCATAGTTCCATGGAAGATACAGATAATAGTAATAAATTAAAGGTTGGTTAATAAATGATTTGAAGTATTGATAAGGCAAAAAATATTTCTAAATATTCAATGCATATTTCTAAATACAATATACAATACTAATATTATTAATAATTCTGTAAAATGAGATCCCTGAGGCGTATGTGTGGAAAAACCATGTACTATCATGTGAGAAACGTGGAGATCCTCAAATAAGGCAAGGCTGATGTAAGCATAAAGAGTCAGATTAAAACAAAGGGACGATCAGATGGTTTGGGCATGCAGAGCGAATGAACGAAAAAAGGAGTGTTAGCAGAATATATAACGCAAATGTGAATGGTAGAAGAAGTCGGGGATGCCCGATGAAGAAATGGCACGACCAAGTGAATCAGATACTTGAGTCGGGCCATGTCAAAAGTCAGAATAATAGAAGAGCATGTATGATTCGATGTATGAATGTGAACAAGGCAAGGAGTGTGTGCCAAGATCGAGTTGTTTGGCGGTACTCTCTGCCTACCTCTGCGGGGAAACGGAGTGATGGTTAGTCAGTTAGTTACGGTTAGTTATAATATAATAAGAAATAAACATGCAACATTTCCACATAGTTACGTCAAATAATGACAGACGTTAGATGTCAAATAATGACTGCCATATTAAACTGTATGAAAATTGGTACCAAAACGGAATACGTCGTTTTCATTCAGAATCCATGTGAAAATAGGATCCACATGGAAACGAATAATCTATAAGAGGATCCATACGGAAAAAAAGGATCTGATAAAAGCATATCATCAAGGACTTAATTATTTTATAGTCACAAAACTTCACGTACATATCATCCATATCCAGAATAGAAAGATTCGTGAAAATGCAAATCCAAGTTCCTCACTCTAGCTGTTAACGTAAGCGCTGTCTCTTTTATATATCTTTTCTTGGTATTGTGTTAGTAGCTTGGTTACAAACTTCACGTTCACAGATGGTTTCCTGGCACGACGTCAGATTTTTACTTCGTAAGGGTATATTGTCAGATTATTATTGTTGTGAAACCAGACCACAATACTGTTCTATTTTTTCTTTATTTGTTTAAGCAGGTGTATGCAGTTTACATGAGTTCTGATTAAATAAAAACCTCTCGCGGAAATCTTTCGTTGGATTCTGCGTTTATCATGACATTATTTACATTTCTCATATTTTTATTGTAGATAAATATTGTCTTTGCACACACACACTCTCTGATGCATTCACTTTCATACATTCATTATGTTATTTATTTATTTATTTGTTCATGGATTTCTTGTGAGCTATATCAGCTTGTTCAACTAACATATAATTTATTAATAATTTATCAATTAAGTATCAACCTTAATAAATAATAATAATTTATCAACCTCCTGTACAAAATTGATATTTTCCTGCTCTGACATATCGCAAATTACTCAAAAATTGGTATATCGAAGCAAAAACAATATCAGAGATAAATGTAAGAAAATATAAGCCACAAGTAAGGAAGGTCAAAACAGTCATAATATAAGTCAAAATAGTTATATTAATTTTATTTATTTTAGAGAAAGTTGACAGCAAATCAGAGATTACATAATAATACAATAATAAGATAGTTAGTTATGCCAATTTTGATTCCACTGATGATAGTGAATGATAAGAGTGTGACATTGTAAGTGTGTTTTCTTATTTAATTTACTTTTTAGTTACAATATATGAAAAGGGGGGGGGGGAGAGAGGACGGGAATATACAGGGATTGAACTTTGATATGTTCAATAGGACACTTGCATCACATTTTTTCCGATTTAGAAAAATATTCTAAGACGTTCCGTATTTTTATTAATCGTATTTTTGAAACCCTTGCGATTTTTTGAAATTTTCTATCCGAAAAATCGGATAGTTTTTTATAAACCGGAAAGACAGGACATAATTTTATGGGTGCGAAAAAACGATAATTACATAGCCAAAAATCATTTAGAAAACGACGTTTTCAACACGAATGGCACAGAAGAATAAAGAGGCATACCAAAAATATTACATCTCTTAAATATTTTTTTCCTTGTTCCATCTTATTGATCATTAATCATTATAATCTTCTACGTCTATATATGACTAAATCAAATGTAATAAACTTGTACTTGTAAATTATAATTGTAATATTATATTTTAAAATTTGATTTTGTTAAAATCAGCACCATTAGGTACCATTACGCTTCTAAAACAGGTACAGAAGGCATAAGATGTATGGGTTTCACTTCGTAAAATCTGTCAAAACGTCAAACCAAATGATAAGTTAGCAGAGAACAAACAATAAATCTTATGGTTGTTAAATGTCAAATTCCAAAATTCGCCGGAAATCAAAGTTAGTGTTGCCATACAAAAAAAAAATCAGTGTGGAATTTTACAAAATTAATATTATCGGAGACGGAACATTTTCATGTAGTGTCGTCAAGAGCCCAAATAACGGATTTATTTATAAAAAAAAAACTATAAATTTCTTTAAAAACTTTGTAACATTTTCGTAATCATTAATCATAGTAAAAAATCTATCCACACGATTTTTTCCAAGTCGTTATGAAATCCATGCAAGTGGCCTATTGTTTAGTGACAGACAAAAATCGTTTTGACTAATACCAAAAAAATCAAGGTCTTGACTTGAGTTGGCCGGTCTACAGTGTCTACACCAGTGGTTTTCAACATGTGGTACGCGTACCCCTGGGGTACGCGAATTCAAATTGTGGGTATTAAAAATTACAAATGAAACACGTCTTTCATTACACGTGTAACAAATATAGTGACATGTTCCTCCCCTAGGGACGAAACATGTCAGGTATTGTCATTCTAGTGCGGGGAGCAACAAATTTGTAGTGATAGAAGTACGCCGGCTCAAAAAGGTTGAAGACGACTAGTCTACACAGTGACAATGGTGAATAATATCCATAATTATAATTAGTCAAGTGTTCATCGAGGAAGAGTAGTTCTATATTTATGAGTCTACGGGAATACTGATATGGAATGTTATACCTACTGTTGAACGATTCAATTAACTCGGATTTGCTTTTAATTTAAGTGTCTTTTCGTAGTTTTAACTGATTGTGGTAAATATTGAAAAAAGCGACAAAGTACCTGCCTACGTTATATATATTTTAGTGTTTATGTATTTTAACTGTTATTCGGGTTACTTAACTCGTAGGTTACGTCACATCATATATTAAAAATTTAATAAAACAACAATCTAAAAATACATCTTTAAAATAGCCCTTTAATTTTTATTAAAATAACTACTACCCACGTCCTTAGCAAAATCAAAAATTCTAATTACCCATCGGCATTCGATATTAAAACCGTCAGTCATTTTCTTCCGCAGGTAATTTTAATACTGGATAATGAGACCGCCGTCATATTACATCAATCGTGAAAATCACACGCGCCCGTATTAGGTTTACACCTCGCCACATAATGGTTTATTAGGCCGAGCAAACCTGATACCTGTGTAATGCAGTAACTACACGTAACAAAACGTGCTTTGTATAGATTTAAGTGTTATGTAGTTAGTGGTTTGCAGTAATAAGTCGCAAAAATTATGTTTTCGTGGGGCATAGATAATCACAGTATCCCGTATCGTTGTGTAAGTGGATTGCCGACTTTTTGAGGGAGAAATCGATTCAGACGGTTGCTGATGGTTTCACCTCTTCCTCACATTCAATAAATGCTAGCGTCCCTCAGGGATCGGTTCTGTCTCCGACTTTGTTTTTGCTACATATCAATGACCCTTTTGTCATTTCTCATGGACTGTAAATTTCAACCGTACAGTCGCTAGGGTATTAATACTGTCAGATTATTATTATTGTGAAGCCAGACCACAATACTGTTGCATTTTTTCTTTATTTGTTCAAACAGGTTTGCAAGAGTTCTGGTTAACCTGATACCTGTGTAACACATGAACAATACAATACATAACAAAACGTGCTTTGTATGGATGTAAGTTTCAGTTAGTGCCTTGCAGTACCTAATAGATAATCACTGAATTCAGTATCCTTTTGTACGTGGGTTGCCGACTTTTTGAGGAAGAGGTCGATTCCTCGCACGGATCGGTTATGTCTCCGACTTTGTTTTGACCTTTTTGTAATGTGTACCGATTCATTGTTACGCGGATGACAATACAGTCCATGATGTCTTTTTATTTAACAATCCCCCAAAGGGCGCACAAACTTCAATGGCTCGGAGGGCTTTTAAGCAAAGAACGGACGGTTACCTCGTTTCTTTTGGGGTAAAAATAATCTTGATGTATTTAATGTTTTAAAGACGTTTGTAAAGGTGTTTGTAATACCTGCGACCTCAAGTCTTTAATAAAATAATCTTTATTATTTTTGAGTGAGTCAGTTTATAAATCATGTTCGAAATTTCCTTACAAAAGGAATTATTTATATATTATGGTAGTAGTTAAAAAAAGATATCAAAAATGTAACCGGAGACCAAATTAACTTCAAATAATATCTTAATTAACTTATTGATTTTCACCTGATCATAATTTTTCTCGGCGATAATTATAGAATCGAATAGTTAATCTATTATTTTTTTTTTTTTAATGTAGCTATTACTTTGTGGTTATCCATTATAGAAAAATGAAACAATACAACTTATTAAGAACATTTAAGGTGTCTTAATAATAATAATTTTTCTGAGTTCGCTAACCATATCATTGAAAATAACCATAGTTTTGAAAAAAATACAGGGATAAATATTCTTCATATTAATCATAAAGGAAAACGTTTAGATAACTTAGAAGCTTTGGAAATTAAAAAATCCCTTAAAAATAATGAATCTATTATCAACAAACAAAAAATATTGTCTTATAGCCCAATCATGGATTTGTTCCCCTACCCACCCACTCTACACTAATACCTATCATCCCAATCTACATTATTAACTAACAACGGCTCTACCCCCTACCATAATAAAACATTGTTCTAAACTGTCAAATTAGTATAAGCTTTCCCTGACGAAGGAACGTTTGTTCCGAAACCGGTCGGATTGGCACATTATATAAGTGGTTTTTACAAAGTTGTATTGTTTCATTTTTCTATTATTTATTTAATTATTTAAAGGCCCAAAGGGCTTGTATATGAATATAATGCAGCACATGTTCTTTTAAATTACAATTAAAATTGAGTTGACAGTATACAGCTAATATAAAATATAAGATATAAAATAAAGGTTACATAAAATATAAGAGTTGACACTAGGTAACGAATATCCTCTAAATCAACAATGATAATAATAAAAGTGTTTAAAATTTGTATTCACAATTGTTTATGAAATAGATATAAATAGTTGGCACTTGCAGGGTTTAGGGTTTGCCAAGTTCAAATTGTTGTCAAATACACCAATATTGTTTACGTATTTGTTACCAAGACTATGTAAACATTATGTATATGTATATTGGGGAATGCAAGCTATAGCTATAGTTAGAATGAGAAGCGTGTATATATTTTTATATTTTTTATTGTTTAATTTACATTATTATTTCTAGGGTTGATTCTGTTTTAATTTTTTTCGAATTTGTTTATGTTTTTAAAGATATTGAAGTATAAATAGTTTACGGAGACTGATTAGTTTGATTCTTTGTATACGGCATCTGTCGAAAATGTTTTATTTCTATTATATATAACTTTGATAATATAATTTTGAGTTGTTTGTAAAGGTTTTATAAAAGCATCAAGCGCACCACCCCATCCTATTATTCCGTACATGAGTGAAGATTGCACCAGCGAAAAATAAAGCATTTTCAATTTGTCAATATTCAGTACTTCTTAAGACGACAATATACCCTAAAATATATTCAGAATCTTAACGACGTAGGTAAAGAAACCGTGTATATAAATTGCGACTCGCGACCCGTGCACTGGACGGACCTATTGTTGAATTTGCCGTATCAAAGAAAAGAAGAAGAAGATAAATAATGTAGGAATCTTAACGACGTAAGTGAAGAAAGTGTGTAAACAAATATACGCAGCGGTACGGCGTATTGTACGAACGTACGGTCGAATTCACCCTAGCAGGCCTGTAGATTCGACCTTTCTGCCGCGTTCATTTTAATTAATTCTGAAGAACGTGCTACAAATATTTAAAATACGTCTCCATGTTGTCCTCCCGAAATTGTTGATTCATCGTCTAGAAAAATAAAATCTGGTGCTTACCGCTAACTTTATAGTTGAAAAACGGGTTATATAGTTTTGAAATCGTTGTACGTAAATATATTAATGGTAAGGTACTGTTTTTATTAATCTAATATATAAATACGGATAGTTACGGATTCGCCGGAAATGATTAAAATGTGAGTTTTGAGCGCACAAAAATTATTAGGATTGTGTACCGCCTTAAGTCTGTAAAATATGTACATACGTAAGATATCTTAATTTGGAAACGGTATTATTAATTTGTGATTGCCAATTTAAATTTATATCAATACTAGCTGACCCGACGAACTTCGTACCGCCTCAAAATCAATAACTGTTGAATTAAATTAAGTTTTTTTATTAAGTTAAAAATTACACAATGAATCAAGTATCGATGCCCAACTGTCCGTGTTTTGTTTTTGTCAGTATCAGAGATGGCGTTGTGAACGGATTAATATTTTTTGTGATTTTCTTACTTTTCCACTTACTTACGGGAATTTTTGAAAGGAAGCGGGTACGGGTGCCGCCGCGCCGGGAACCATTTATTGGATAACCAACACCTCTTTTTTATTTGTAGTTTTACGCCAAAAACCGCCATATCGCTGACTTTTGTGACAAATTTGCAGATGTATTTGATTGACTTCACCGAATTGCAATTACCCCACGTCACAATGCGCCTTGAATGTTTTGAAAAGAAGTGGCTGTTTTCCTGGAGTTGTGCAGACATACGTTCACCATTTGTACCTGTAGCAATCAGACGTGCTACGTAAACGTGTAAAGAAAAACACTAGATTTAACTGTTCATAGTTTTTTACTAAGCAGTAAAATTAACAATAATATCGAAATACCGGAGCGTGACAGAAGTAAAAATAACGGGACCATTTGTTTTGGCTTGCTGTTCTAAAAGAATAATGTACAGGGAATTTGAATTCTCCGGTACTTTCCGTAAGGTACGACTGTTGAAATTTAGTGTGTAAGAAAGAGAGGCAGCATTATATGTGAACAAATACACAACAATCAGCACATTGACATTTGACGTTTTTGAATTTTTGGAATTCAAGCAAACTGCAATAGTATACCTACCTACCACAATATTCCTGCAGCTTTTTCAAAAGATGAAAATTCGTTCCATATTAAATGTATGAGGAAATGAATTTTCGTCATAACTTTCTTTTTCGTGAATTTTTGCGATGTTTTAAAATAGTTATTATCCTATCCGGGGCGGAGACAAATCCAACAAATCAAAGATCATCAAAATCGGTCCAGCCGTTCTCGAGTTATAAATAGTGTAACTAACCCGACTTTGTTTTATATATTAATAAGATAAGAAGAAAGATATGTATATACCCTAATATTTGATCTTTTCAACTTTTCCAAGTTCAGAGCAGGATGAGCATGTTACTTCATTACGGTTAGCATTATGAATTCTAATTTTAAGGTTATTGCGGGGTTTATTTCTACTGTTTTTTTTATAAAAAGGTAGGTAAAATGTTTTGTTGTAGTTTAGGAAGAGTCTATTACTATTTAGCCATGATGAGACATGTGCAATACATTTTGATGCGTTTAAATAAGTTTCAAGCCAGGATTTTCCGTTTACTATTATTACTGTATTATCAGCGTAAGATACAATATTACCAGGGATTACAACCAAGGAATGCAAATCTCGCGAGATTGGAGCTCAAGCGAGATCCCGCGAGATTATGAATAACAATACTGCGAGATCTCGCCAATTTCGAGATCTCGCGAGATTGGCAGTTTTGTGTGTGTTTTTTTTTTGCAAATAATCACAATATTTGAATCAATTAGGAAAATAATAATAAACATTTTAAGTATTATAAGATAAACATTTATTTTCACGAATTTTTCAATAGACTTTTATGCATCAAACATTGTTTGACGTATTTGTCTATATTTTTTTAATAAACTTCTAAGTAGTAAACTTTGACGTATGTATCTATCAAATAACTAATGAAAGAAACAACCAGTCTCCTCTTCTAATATCAAACAAAAATCTTTTAGTAATAAAACAGTTCTTTTATAACAAACAAACAACGAGAAGTCAAAAAAATGAAACTTATTATCTAAGTTGAGTTGACTATTAAACTGAGATATTGTTATAAATTAAATAAAACTATATCTATTCAGTAGATCCATTAGATATTACAGATTAATTAACAAAATATACCAATTAGTTAGACTATTAGAAATTACAGAATAATTAACAAAATGTACCAATCAAAAAACGACCTTTAATTTAATATTTTTTTTAAATATACGTATATATAATGTAACTCATATTTTTTATATTACAATAAAAAATTTAAAAAAAAAAGAAAGATTTGTTCAGTTCAAATCACAAGCTATTATTACGAATTATTTAAAATAGCTCCTTAAGAAGCACAAAATGTCCAAAGAATCGTCGGCTAAACGGCTTCTTATTTTGTTGGCCAGATAACCAGCCCTTTCGGATTCAACGCAAGTTGGAACCACAGATCTCAGGCTACCTCAGGCCGCCGCCTAACACCGAACGAAACCGACAGATCGCAACTCCGTCCGTGTCAGTCCGCGCTTCGAATAAGACGTTTTTATGCTCGAGTGTAATCTCGTTAAGCTCGCGAGATCTCGCCCTTTTTTCGTCCGAGATCAATCTCGCTAAAAAAGGCCAAGATCTCGCGAGAACGAGATCTCGCGAGATCGAGATTGCATTCCCTAATTATTACAACATTACATAAATCATTTATATATATTAAAAACAGAATTGGGCCAAGCACAGTACCCTGTGGTACTCCATTATTTATCCTTGTTTCAGAACTATAAAAATTTCTTATTTTTGTTTTCTGTATTTGATTGATTGTCTGTGTTTTCTGTCTTTCTGTTTTTTGTTTTTTGTCTTTGTTTTCTGTCTTTGTTTTCTGTCTATTGTTTTCTGTCTTTGTTTTCTGTTAGTGAGAATTTTTAGTGCACTTTTTTTTAAACCTATTTGATTATTTTATTTACAAGTATATTGTTTTTTTTTTATAAGTATATATATCAAAAGCGTTTCTTAAGTCTAAAAATATAGCTAGACTTTTTTATTTTTATCAACAGATGTGTATTATTTTTTTATCAGATCGAATATTGCATCTTCAGTGCTTAGTTTACTTCTGAAACCATATTGATTTTGGAACAGAATTTTGTTTTGTTTTAGGTAATTCATTACTCAATATTTGTAATATTGAATCTTTTTTATAGAGGTCTTCAATTTTTGGCACTTCGAAAATTTTGAACAATGATGCTGAAGGGAATGTCGGTTGTTTATCAGTGTTATGATTAGACTAATGCGTAATAGACTTTTTTTAGGTTGTTTAACTTGAGAATATTTCTTAATCCAATGAATATACCTATAGATACATTTCCTTATGCGAGCAACACGTTCATATATGTGTCTGTTCCATTTCATATGTTGGTCTGCAATTACACCGAGGTACTTTATTTCAGTTGTATGGTTTAGTATGGTACATGAATTATTACGGACATCTTTGTACATTTTTTGTTATGTATTATTATTGTTGAGGTAAGTTTTGAATTAATTTTTTGAGAAAGTAATGTAAAATATAAAATGTTAATGATTGTCTAGTTGTCCATGTGGGTATATGTAGATATTAATTGCAGGAGTTCACAACAATCGAATTTAGAGTTTAATCATTTTAATTAAAAGATTAGGTAGTTTATTTTTCGTCGATTTGGAATATTTAAAATATTCATTAGCGACGGGTAATTTAAGTGGTAGGTATATTATTTACCCAAGTGACCAAATATTTTTTTCTATTAATATTATACGAAAATCACCTTGTTATTGCAGTTACAATGCAGATATCAATTTGATAGAAACTGATTTTACGAACGTTCTACCAATTTATTTTTAGACGAGAGTAATGTTTATAGTTTATACCAATATTTGAATACGCTCATATGTAAATAAATGGACCAAACTGTGTAGCTGTTTTAAAAATTAACTTCAATTAACTTTGATGCTATTGTTTGACCGATGTTGTTCTCTGTGCAGCTTCAATTGATATCGTATTTTTATAATTAGCTTGCTGAAATTGTTTTAAAAACTGTTCATCCTTGAACCAATCAACCTCGTAAACGCAGACCGAAAATGTCTGAAAGCTAATATTTATAAGCTTTTTTTTTACAGTGAATACCGCACAAGAATCTCAACTGCTCCCGTCTGGAGCCAGTGAGACTATGGCAACCCCAATTGGGGTATGTTGTGAGGCTGAAGGTAGTGGGGAGGGGAAGGAGGTGGGGAAGAGGAAGGTTGGGAAGCTAAGCTACTATTTTCTGACCAGAATCGAACTGGTGACTACCGAAATCAATGTAAAATAAATGACTCATGATGAATATGAGTTTTGAGGCTGAAAATAGTAGACATACATGCAAAAAGCTGTGCAAAATTCAAGTCATGCACAAGAACTCATTGATAGTGAGTTTTTAGTTCGACACCCAAACAAATCTGCTTTACATAATACTAAAATTGTTTTAATTAGATTAATTGTTTGTTTATTTATTTACTAACTCGCCCACAGAATACGTCACATAATTATTACAGTAATTAACACAGGCACACATACACACAAACCCCACACACACACACATACATACACACACATACTCATATTATCGAGGCAATGCATAAGTAGGTACAAGAAACAATAATTAAAGTAGTCCGCGTAGACGCACATATATATATATATATATAAACCCGGGGAAACTATATATATATAAATACGCCGAAACCGGGACACGAAAAAAAATAACAATAAAGTGACTTAAAACAAAGTATTTTCTTTTTATTTATTTAAAATGTCAAGTCACAATTGTTTGCTTCTTTTGAAAAATTAATGTAGCTCTAAGTGAGGAGATCATCAGGTATATGCAAATATAAGTGCCTTCTGAAGGTAGTGATTGAATTCTAAAATATATCCAAGACTCGACGATCGCAGTGTTTATTATACAATCGAGTCCATTATTGACGTTGGCGTTGGTTTGAAAAAACTATATCGATCATAGAAATTTGAAATGCTGTAAAAAAACCGAAAAAGAGTTAAATATGTAATTTTTCTCAATATATCAATGTTTTTCTCCGTTTTTCTCTTTCGATCTGAATTTACTTCACGACGCATATTTAAAAAAATTTTAAATAAATTAAATTCTGTTATTAAAGAAATAAAAAAAAAATAAAAAAAAATTGAAAGATCTATTCAATGTTATTTTATAATTGAAAAAAATCATAATTATAGGTCTACAAAAACAGGAGATATAATTTTTTGAAAAAAAACCTTATTTTCGCTCTGATGAACAATTAACATTTTGTCCTTTAAAGCATTCCATGATCTATATTTATATTTATTTTATTTTATTGGGCTGTGTAATGACGTTATGTAAATTGCATACGTCGCACAACCTCGGTAGAATAAAAATTGTATTATTGAAACACGGATGCACAGATTTATTATTTAATTAAACTATTTACATTTTAAACGTACGTTTTCTAAACAAGATAAAGATAAAGCGGCACGACTGATGAAGTAGACAAAGATGTTGTTCACCTTCAGCGCAATAATATAATATTATCATTGCTAAACGAAGTCACGTATACCTAATACCTACGTTTTAGTAGTAGTAACGTGTGAAATATAACGCGGAAAAAAATATGGATTGCTAGCAACGCGAAACATCGTATGCACAAGTTGCAAATTACAACTACAATAACTGGGAGGGCACTGTATTATTTGTATTATTGTATAAATTTTGGTTATAGGTTATACGTTTTTTTTACATGAGCCCCACACAGGAGGCCCATAGGAAAATAAAGCCTATGTCATCTTTGGGGATGCTGTGTCGAGAGTTTTTTTAAGAAAAGGAAGGATTGGAGAGTTCTGGAAAGGAAAAAGGTTTAAGGGGTGGGTAGGAATCTGTGGTTCAGTGTCTGCTGGTCATCCGCCTAAAGAGAACAAGACAGACTTCACCCCATGAACCCGGGCACCCCTGCTAAATCACCAAACGTAGCGAACCACTTGGGGTGACCTATGGCAGGGGTGTTGGTTATCCAATAAAGGTTCCCGGGGCGGCTGTACCCATTTCCGCCTCCCAAATTGATATTTTTCATATTTTCATTCGCCTCATATTTTTCAATCTTAGCGCTCTAGCTCTAAGATTGAAACTGAACTGTAACTGAAAACTCACGGACCGCCACTGTTCAGTAGAGGTCATAATAACCTTTCTTATAAAATATCCAACCCCTCTCCCAGTGCCCCCTTTCTCCCTTGCCCGTCCGCCAGGGTCGAACTTCCCCCTCGCGTGAATGCTATAGCTATTGACATAGGAATTTGAGGAAAAGTTTGTCGACTCTAGCAACTTAATGAAAAATATCTATCATCCAGTTGATTAGGTAGACAACTCTAAATACCAAGTTTTGAGATAATGAAGAAAGCAATATTTGAATGCCCACCATAAATCAAATATCATTTATGGGCATATTAGACCTTTCAATTCTGCCTCGCAATTAGGTTGTAGATACCAAATTGCACCGTGTAAACAAGACATTGAATGTTTCCATGTCATTGCGCGTCATCTTTCAACCGTATTGAAAATATTCAACTTGTTTAATATTTTCAATGCGATTGGTTCTGTTGTCCTTCGTGCGCATGCGCGAATGTGGCGTTACATGCGCGCGCAGCACTGTGCGCGCGTATTGAATTGTCAAACTGTGACTGTTTATTTTGTAGTGAGTTGTCAACATAGAAAATGGTTTTTAAATGAAGGGAAGAGCATACGCCTCTGTTCTTAGACCACTTTAAGAACTCTCCAAGCCTGTGGAACATTAAATCAGAGGGATATAATTCCCGCGCGCACGACCTGTTTCGAAGACATTCTAAACTCTATGACAGCAATGTGATTATATGGTCCAATTCTGTCAAGTACGTCTAAACAGCACACCCTTTCAATTATACGCCGTTCAACCAAATCGCATCAATGTGGTTGACGTGTGTAATATCGCCATAGAGATGAGGGATTCAATTGGCCAGAGGTTGCATCCCGCCGCTAGGGATTTTTAACATATGGATCGACCCATAAAAGGTCGTGTGTGATCGTAAAATGTTAAGTTTACCCGCCGGGGTGTCCCGCGTAACTTCGGGTTTCCAGAGAGAGATTATACTTCTGAATCTTTTGGTATAAAGTGACGAGTAATTAGGGGATAATTAGTGTCCTTTGAAGTTATTATTGTCATAATAACCACAAAGCTACTGTTGTAGTGCGTACTGTTAAGTTACTTCTGTTCTTACGATTATTGAACTGTCTACTTATGTAAATTGATTGTACCCACCCAATAAAGACTCATTGTGTTTATAGAAGAAAAGGGTGGATTGATTTTATTTAATTACCCCGCTATAGTACACATTTACATATAACTGCATACTGAACTCAAATTTAGATTTTTTGGAGATGTCTGACTAATCAACTGGACAATCGATATAGGTATAAATGTATATGTAAATGGTTTTTAATTGACCCTTTTTTAACGAAAAAATACAACAATTACAACTAATAACAAGAATTTTAGATTGCTGCATTGCAAATCGTCGTCTATTATATGCGGTTAAAGGTCTCAATTATAAGACTCAGATATTGAGAATTAAAACCCACAATTGAGGCAATAAAAAAATAATTGAAAAGGTGCCTCCTATTTTTCAGCGAAAAGTCGGCGAAATTCAAGAGTACGTCACATACGTTTTTTTTTTTAAATGTAACTGCACATAGACAAATTACTTTTTTCTGCTACACCTAAGCCCAATTTATTAAGAACAAGCTATGACATTTTTATGATATCATTCAATCGTGATCTCATTCCTGTATTTTTTCTTTATCAACGGTGTGCAAGTCATCTTGATTGATTTACTGAGAACTACTTCGAATAAGGCACCCGGAAATTTGAGATCTCGAACAATATAAACCTGCATGCAAATATCTGGGTTAAAACCATGAGTAACTAACTACTCGACCAATATAAATGAATCCAGCCGATGTTGTTGTAAAAACGATAAGGCTTTACATGTGATTTGAGAGTAGAAATAATTGAATTGAATCGAATTGACTCAACGTTTCGAACACATCATCTCTTGGTGACTGGATATTTTTTTTTTATATGTTTAGAGGACACGAATATGATCTAATAGTTCTACTACACCCTTTTTTTCATAGTCATTGATACATCATACAATGATTGATTATTCAATCCGTGGTCGAGAGGCAAGGCTCTCGACGGGTTCAAATCCCGACGTGCACAAATAAATTTAATTTGATTAATTTGTGTTATTTCACAATTAATTAATAAAAAATAAATATAAGTAGTATATTTGCGGCACGTTCCAGAGTGGAACATATTTTCAGTACACCTTGGTGTAAGACCTCCATTGAGAAATGAAACGCAGCTTGAAAAGGATTTTAACTTATATTTAATAGCCAGGTACTTCCCTATCTCCCTTTCCTCCGCACTACCTTCAGCGTAACAACATACCCCAATTGGTAACGCCAAAGTCTCACTGGTTCCAGGCGGGAGCAGTCGGGAGTCTTGTGCGGTTTTCACATTTAAATAATAATAATAATATTGAACAAAAATTTTAAGATTTATAACAAACAAGAAAAAAGTACATCTTACAATATTTTAAAAGTAACATTAGTACAAAAGTTAATAACAAAAAACAATATACATATAAAACAGTAGTTACTTAGAGAATAGAGATTTGTAATTTTAAATTTAGGTTTCTCGTAACCTGCCTCACTAGGCTAGCCTGTGTTGAGGCAGTTATTTTACATCAATTTATAATGCTGTGAACATACCTACATAATTACTTTTAAGTTAAGTCAGGTCGCATAATACGCACTACAAATATGTCTAATCAGACCACCGAAACTGAACACAAAAGTATAACTTATTGAAGTGAAACTTCTACAACCTCGTTATGATTTGGATTTCGGATGAAACGGAAATGACGATTACTGCACCTGCGACGCATCAACTGCGCTCATTGGCCGCTTTGAATATGATGTCACTTTTAAAGACTCCTATTGGTTGAGATATGAAATGGAAATTACGCTAGGTCTGCGCTCATTAGTCGCTTTGATTATGACATCACTTTTCAAGTATTGGTTGAGATTGTTTTGGTAAAGTTTCGCTTCTACATGAGCAAGTGTGAGTCGTCATCAGGACTTGTAAGCAGTTTGATAACCAAGAAGCTATGCTAGCGTTATTCGATGGCATACTGAGAAGCAAGCTGGAGTACGCGAGCTATGTTTGGGCACCGTACCTCCAGAAGTACATTGATATGTTAGAGCAAATCCAGAATAAATTCCTCAGGTATGTTTATATGCGGAAGCACGGAACCTATCCAAGGTTCATGCACCATATTGACTTACTTGAGGAAACTGATTCTGTGAGTCCAGAAACTAGGCGGAAAGCAAGTCTTGCTATTCTGTCTTTCAAAATTTGGAACAATTTCATCAATACCCCCTTTCTCTTGGGATGCTATGATTTATATGTACCAGACCACTACAGCCGAAGTCGACATCATGACTTATTTAAAGTACCGAACGGCAGAGCAGATGTCTTGGCAAAGCATAGCATGACGAGGGGAGTGGTGCTGTTAAATGAAATTGCAAACCATTTGGATGTAAGTGACTGTTCTTTATATGCCTTAAAAATATTATTGAAGAGTCACTTTCCTAAATGCTGATAGGGTAACTAAATTGTACTGTAATTGGAATTATTCTGTTGTACAATAATAATAAAATTAAATAAAATTAAAATAAAATAAAAGTTTAAACAAGGATGAAGAATGCCCCGATGATACGTAACCTCCGATAGTAACAGATATCAACATAAGAACTAAGATACAATTGATCGTATTGAGGTTAGCAGAGACTTGAATTGCGTAATTTGAGTATCTTATAATTCCAGCATTTAGTACCCATTGAGTAACAAACAACAAAGATAATTGTCTCGTGTAGTTTGGTAAAGAGTACAGAAAGAGATACTCCGCCGCCATGAAGGGGACTATTGATGATCGAAGTTCGAAGCATCCAACCAAAGCAAATTACATTAATGAAATAATTACATCGGAATTCCGAAACCGCTCGGTAGAAGAGGAATGTCGGTTTATCTCGAACCGTTTACAAAAATATCAAACACAAATGCACTGGCGGGCGGTAAAATGGTCCCCTCAAAACATAAGAATAAAAAATATTTATATTTTTTTATTATCTGGAGGCTTCGACCAAGTATAAGACCAACTTCTATATTACTAAATCCAGTGTAATTTACAAAATATTATAAAAAATATTATTATAAAATATTCTTATAATAATAATAAGAATATTTTATTATAATTTACAAAATATTATAAAATATTCTTATTTTTATTATAATTTACAAGTACAAGTATATTACATTGGATTCAGTAATATAGAAGTTGGTCTTATACTTGGTCGAGTAAATTATAATAATAATAAGAATATTATAAAATTTGATTTTGTTGTACGGGGTTCTCTTCATAACATCTGTCAAAAAGTCAAACCAAATGATAAGTTCGCAGACAACAAACAATAAATTTAGTGAACGTTAAATGTCAAATTCAAAAATTCGCCTGAAATCAAAGTGTTGCCATATTAAAAAAAAAATCAGTGTGGAATTTTACAAAATTAATAGGAACGTTTTCGGAGACGGGACATTTTCATGTAGTGACGTCACGAGCCCAAATAATGGATTTACTTATTTAAACAAACAAAAAACTGTACACTTCTAAAAAATTGTACTTACATTTTCGTAATCTTAGTAAAAAAAATCTATCCACACGAGTTTATATATATAGATACGTCAATGTCTGGAGTTCTATAAAATGGACGGTCGATAAAACCCTATTTCAATCAATACGATATTGACCAAATCCGTCATCAACGTAATTTATCAATATTTGCTATCACGGTCAACAATTGGTATTGGATATAAAACTTCCTGAAGGCAAAGAAAAATTCTATTTTAGACGGTACACAACCCTAATATTTTTTGTTTGCTCAGAAATCACATTTTAATCATTTCCGGCGAATACGTAACTATAATAACTTTTTTATTTCCATGCCGCACAAGAAATGCGACTTATTTATGTTTTAGATTAATAAAAACAGTACCTCACCGTTAATATATTTTACGTACAACGATTTTAAAACTTTATAACCCGTTTTTCAACTATAAAGTTAGCGGTAAGCACCAGATTTTATTTTTCTAGACGATGAATTAATAACTTCGGGAGGACAACATAGAGACATATTTTAAATATTTGTAACACGTTCTTCAGAATTAATTAAAATGAACGCGGCAGAAATGTCGAATCTTCAGGCCTGATAGGGTGAATTCGACCGTACGGTCGTACAATACGCCGTGTCGCGGTGTATATTTGTTTACACGCTTTCTTCACCTACGTTGTTAAGATTCCCATATTATTTTTCTTCTTCTTCTTTTCTTTGATACGGCAAATTCGACAGTAGGTCCGTCCAATCACAGGTCGCGAGTCGCAATTTGTATACACGCCTTCTTTACTTACGTCGTTAAGATTCTGAATATATTTAAGGATATATTGTCGTATACAAAAATACATTGGAGGACCGCTAGTGCATCTCCTTGGTTTCTTTGTGTGTACCTACATAAATTATAAAACAAGTGTAACTACCAAAAAGCGTTGTCGTGACATTTTCTAACATTTAAAAGTTATTAAAACCGCTAAACCACTCAAGATGAGAGATTTTATTTGCTCCTTTCTGATAAGCGTTTTACTTTAATGATATTGGACCAAAGGTAAGCGAGTCATGACCATCAGTGGACTTGGTAGTAGAGTGTTAGTGTCATCTGGGAACCCACTGTTCAATTCAAAATTTCCGGAATGCGGTTATTAAATCATTAAAATGTCATAATGAACCACCGGCATTGATCTCTTCGCCACCAGTGTTTCGAATAGTCAAGAGGCATGTCAAACGTTGTTCAATTATTGACTTGTTGGATCTTTTGTGCCCTCCCTCCTATAGCATGGGTCTCTTCAAGACCCGGGTTCTCTTCTGCCTTTCCTTAAACAGACTTCCGCAGTATACCAAATTCCTCAGCATTCAAAGCATTCATTAAAAGTATAAAACTAGAATATAAAGACAAACAAGAATTATCTACAGAACTCAGCTTTGCTGAAGACTTGTTGTAGTGGCACCTTACATGGCTATTCGTATTGGCGTATTAGGCGCAGTTTTATACAAAACATACCTATTAGTGGCACTGTACATGGCTATTCGAATTGGCGTATTTGGCATATTTACATAGAAAACATAATGTCTATGCTTTGTGAAACTATACCAAATACGCCAATACGAATACGAATAGCAATGTAAGGTGCCACTATATGCTAAGTAACTATGCCAAACACACCAATACGAATAGCCGTGTAAGGTGCTACTATTACAGGAATGGCATCGAGTCTCTTGCAAATAAGCTGTTATTTTGTAGAAGTTTATTTGACTTTTAAGCCTGCGAAAAATCTCACGTCTAACGATTGTCGAACTAAGAAATTACATTAACCTACCTAATTTACATCTCAGAATCAACTAGTTCTCTCAAGAATTCCATCTCGTTAAGAATCTCCGTTGAACGAAAATACTACGAGTTCATTCACAACGTCGTGTTTGTTTCTTAGAACTATTACCATTGTATTTTTTCATATAATCAAGTTCGTGTTTTATTAGCTTTGCTCTTGAAGCCATCAAACATTAGTCGGTTTTTAAAGCTCACGATGCAAAGTAGTAAACTTCTGAATGTAAACTAAGCCCATACACTAAACACCATTCATCTCGAAACATAACATTCTGAAACGAATCACCATTTTAGTTTTAATGTTCGCGGAACTCTCGGATGACTGTATAATGCTGACAAGCAAACTTCTGAGAATGTGTTACATTCGATAATATGTATTTTTGAAAGATTTAAGTTTATGTTGAAAAAAAATTATTATTGCAGATTGTATATATTTTTATTTCTATTTAAATGAATACAATATTAGCGAAACTCAATAGAAAATCTGGATACAGAAAAGTCAGAAATTGGCACCTCTGGGACTCGAACCCGGGACCTTCGGCTTTTATGGCAACAGCTCTACCTACTGAGCTAAGATGTCTATATCTAATTCGGTCACTTATAACTGTATCGTACTTCGACTAAGAAGAACCAACATTATCTTCATTTTTTTAACGCACATATTATTGACTGCTATCTTTATATGTATACATACGTCCATCGTTTGTCTCATTTTCAACTGTTGTTATCTAGTGTGTAAGAAAGAGCTGCAGCATTATATGTTTAAGAACAATAGCAAAAACATCAGCTTATTGACGTTAGACGTTTTTGAATATTTGGAATTCACTCACGCATCAATATTATCCTTATAATAAACTATATACCATACTTTCAAAATTATCGTCATGGCTAATAGTACCTATTGTAGGGGTATCTATGGAGACATCACGGTGCGGTGTGTGAGAGAAATACAAGAAAATGATTACTTTTTCCTTTGGAGGAAACAGACCTTCTTACATTGCGTAGCTCAACTTTTGAAAGAGCCACAGCATTATTGTGATAAGGAACATAGATATGTTTATTGCCTTTTTTATGCCGCCATGGTAACGTAATCGTGGATCAAATAACGTGGATGAATAACGAGGCATACCAAAAATATTACATCTTATTGATCTTTAACCATTATAATGTTCAACCTCTATATAATGACTAAATCCAATTTAATAAACTTGCACTTGTAAATTATAATTATAATAATCTATAATATAAAAATGAATCGCTGAATATGTTGCTAAGCGCATAACTTTCGAACGGCTGCACCAAATTGGATAATTCTTTTTTTGTGTATTCATTATTGTCAGTACAAGTTTTTATAAAACTTCAGGTGAGCTCTGGCATTATGAAATTTGTATAAAAAAATTGCTATTGGTGGCACGAGAGGAAACGGCTATTGCTATGGAAAGCGGGAGGGAGGCAAGGGAGGGGGAGGGGAACCTTGGAGGGGGAGGGGGAGGGGAATCTGGGAGGGGGAGGGGGACCTGGGAGGGGGGAGGGTAATTCTGGAAGGGGATTCGCGGGACGGGGGAAGGGGGGAGTGGAGTGGGGAGAGGGAAGGTGGAGGTGACGGAGTGGGAACGCGAGAGGGGAAGAGGACGCAGGAGAAGAAGGGGAGGCGGAAGGGGAACGGGACGAATGGGAAAGGACACTTAGGGAGAAACAATTTCTTTTTTTAAATGGCACAGCAACGCATGCCGGGACCAGCTAGTATATTATAAAATTTGATTTTGTTAAAATCAGCACCGTTTCTATTACGCTTCTAAAACAGGTACAGAAGGCATAAAATGTACGGGGTTCACTTCGTAACATCTGTCAAAACGTCAAACCAAATGATTAAACGTAGATCGTCAAACGCTGAGAACAAACAATAAATCTAGTGAATGTTAAATGTCAAATTCAAAAATTCGCCGGAAATCAAAGTGTTGCCATATAAAAAAAAATCAGTGTGGAATTTTACAAAACTAATTGAATATTATCGGAGACGAAACATTTTCATGTAGTGGCGTCACGAGACCAAATAACGGATTAATTTATAAAAATTAAAAATTAAAAAAAAACTATAAATTTCTAAAAGTTTTTAGTAACATATTCGTAATCTTAGTAAAAAAATCTATCCACACGATTTTTTCCAAGTCATTGTGAAATTCATGCAAGTGGAATATTTCTCGTGTTTGTTTAGACACATCCATTACCAAAGCATTACGTCACGAATCTCCGCACATTTTTCAAAAATAGAACGCCATCTGTTTTTTTCCGCAAACGTGTTCGATAAAGCACTCGATTATAAGTGGTGAATCCCAAATGATTGATGACGAGGTAACGGATCCCTGGTCGCTATTAAAAGCTTTCGATTCAGTCAATAATGGCGGGAGAATAATTCATCTCCGTTATTTGTCATTGATATTTTACGTCAGAACAAAAGCTCCAATGGACTGCGTGATGGAATTACAAATAGGCCAAGTAATTCGTGGAAGTTTTGGTGAAAATTGATTTTGAAATATTTGTAAAGACGTTTATACATTTACTTCAGTAGATGACTAGCGCTATAATTTAATTTTTTTGAGTTCATACCATGTAAACTAATAATAATATATAGTTACCTATTTACAATGCTATTTTTATTATGCAGGGTGTAAGGGACGTGCTTGACTTACTTTAACCATGATTCCTGAAATTATTTTGAGTAAAAAATGTGAATGAAATTTGGTCTCTTTTAGATATCTTTTTGAAGTGAAACTTCTATAAAGTGTCGTGATTTAGAATTCGGATTAAGCGAAAATGACGCATAACAGCACCTGCGAAGCATCAAACTCCTATCAAGTCTCCTGTTGGTTGAGATATAAAACGGAAATAACGCTACGTCTGCGCTCATTGGCCGCTTTGATGATGACCTCATTTTTCAAGGTTTTTCATTGGTTAAGATTGTTTGGTTAACTGCACTCGATTTTTTTTTTCTTTTTCAAAATCAAACAACAAAAAAATTCTTCCACATTCGGTACTGGTCACTCAGCCGAGTAACCGACCAACCCCGCCCCTAACTCTCCAATACCTACTGTTTTTTATGTATTTGGGGGTTGGTATGGGTACCGCCGCTTCGAGAACCATTTATTGGATAACCAACACCCCCGCCATATGCGCCCATACATAGGTCACCCAAAGTGGTTCGCTACGTTGGTGACTTAAGAGGGGTGCCCGGGTTCATGGGGTGAGATTTGTCTAGGTCTTGGTGGCGAATGATTTTACCCATCTACTTCGTGGCAGGCCGGATCGAGAGAGACTGATTGAGGGACACCTTTGACCTCTCAGTGAGAGGGATGGATTCATATTGATTGATGGATTCTTGTCTGATTACGTCTAAAAGGGTTCGAAATGAAAATCTAGTCTCTTTCAACGGAAGCAATCTTCCGAACAGGCCCTCCATTGATATGCTTGGTGTAATCCTAAGTGACCAGCTCAGGTATGGGGCTCCATCGAAGCCAGAGTAAAGTTAGCCTCCTAAAAACTGGGCGTACTGTACAGGGCCCGCAGATACTTTAATACTACACAACTGCTAACCCTGTACAAATCACAAGTGCGCCCCCGGTTGAATTTGGCAGCCACCTCTGGTCTGGAGCTCCAAAATACCTAAAAAATACCCTCGACTCTGTGCAGAAACGGGCGGTCCGTTTGATAGATTCTCCCATCTTAACAGACGGATTGCAATCTTTAGAGCACATGTAACGTGTATTTCTTGGTAGAGCATCAGAATCTCCCTCAAGTTTGTGGGAAGGAAAATACAGTCTTTATCTTCGGGCATTTTTTTGATAAATAAAAGAAATAATTTAGCAGTACAATATCACCTATATTTTAAAGGTACTGTGTATACATGGGTGCCCTCCAAGGGGTCAAGAATTCCACATTTCCTAAAGAAATAACAAAATAACACATAAGCAAGAGAGCATACCTGTGGACCGTAATTTAACTAAATTATCCTGACTCTAACGCCGACGCGAATCACTGTTAATAGGCGACCAGGAGCACGCGGGGTCTCCATAGACAGGAACCGAGGAAGGCCCCAGGGCCTGGGGACTCCTCACCAGGGAACAGGAACCAGGAAAGGCCCCAGAGGTTGGGGACTCCTCCACAGGGAACAGGAACCAGGAAAGGCTCAAAGTCTCGGTTGTGCGTACCGATGAAATCTCGGTAGACGCCGTTTACCGCGCCCTCCATAGATCAGCGCCGGGCCTCCATCCGCCTCAAATATCGTGTTCCGCGAGGATAACCCCTCTCAAAGCCTTGGCCACGTTATTATCATGAACGCCAAACAAAGGATTACACCGATTATCCACACTCAAGTACGAGAGTGAAGGTGAGCACATTGACAATATGGCGACTCGCGACTTCACCATTTAAAGTTTTAAAAATCCCGTTTCACTCACGGAAACAACACGGCTCGCAGTTATAAAATAATTCATGATTCTTTTCTTAAAATGGGTATAACCCGTAAAGGTGAAACTATCACATATTTAACAAGCAACTTAAAAAATTCGGCGACTTGTCGAATTGGCGTCGGCTCCCTAGACGACGAGAATTCAAAAAGTGCCTCCGGAAATAGATGGCGCTATTTGCTAGCGGTAAAGAACTCATCGTTACGGCGATCATGATAAAACGTGAGCGGCCAGGTGAGTTTAAGATTAACTAGGTCAAGACAATATTTATTTAATCAAAATAAATATTATCGTGACAATTCCCCCCTTCCCGCGAAAATGTTTGCCCTCAAACAAGAAAACCACGCCCGCAAAACTGAACAAATTAACTAACTAAAGATAGGTCCAACAGGTATTTAAAAAAAAAATTAAATTAATATTTAGTTACCAAGAAACATAAACTTAAAATTAAGTCACTTAAATCTAGATAAATTAATGAACAACAACAAAATAGAATGGCACGAGAATAGGTGGTCCACAAGCACCTTCAGCATTGATGATACTGGGTGTTGACGAAATTGGCTGTCGCCCAAAACCTTCCGTTCTCGAGACATCTTAACAAGAGGAACAGAACAACATAAGAAAAGGAGAAAATTATAGGGAAATATAAAATAGGTATGCTTAAGGCATCACTTTTCCTTTAGTAGGACACTTTGCCATTATTAGGCTTCACTTCAAGGGTGGTCAACCAGCCCTCACTTGCACTGATTTGAAGTCAATTATTTAATACCGAGTAAAACTAATCTTCCTACCTAGATCCAACAGGTTGCATCGAAAAATGTATATATAATACATAGGTATTATAGACTTAGTTAGAACGAGTTATAAAAACTGTTTACTAAAAGTATAAGTGGTTAGAATAGGGATTACACATCAATTACCTATCTATCAAAGTTATTTTTCAGATTAGGATTTACAATTACGAAAGAAAAAACCTATCTATCAAAGTTATTTTTCAGATTAGGATTTACAATTACGAAAGAAAAAACCTATCTATCAAAGTTATTTTTCAGATTAGGATTTACAATTACGAAAGAAAAAACCTATCTATCAAAGTGGTTAAAGTAGGGTTTACATATACAAAAAAACCTATTTTCCAAAAAAGTTAGATCAGGATATTCAAAAATAGAAAAATAAACCTGTCTACAAAGGTGGTGATAAAGGTTATCGTTAGGAACACAAAGAAAAGCAAAACAGAGTCTAGAATGTTTAGCTGAATGCATAGGGATTACAATTTAACAAAAAAACCTAGCTAATAGTAGTGAACCAGTATGATTAAATATATAGAGTACAAACCATTTTAATAACTAAAATAGTGTACATAGTTTGCACAAGAAAAAAGACTGAGATCACACCGTAGACGGAGATCCTTCAAAATATTACTTCAAAAGTAAGCAAAAGGCAAAATTTCTTGAACAGACAATATGTATTGGTGATCGAACACATCCATGTGATAATCGACACTATCTAAATTGGTGATCAATCAAAAAATTTGAATGACACTAGGTACATAATTGTGTAGAGAAACACTGGTGTTTCAGCAGTGAGACTAATACAACTATTTTACTTATGACTATAAGCTATACAAAAATACGCTCTCCTGTGCTAGAGGTAGAGTATTATATATTCCATGCTGGAACTTACTTAATAGGAAAGTACGCCGAAGCATTACTTTATTTGATTTTATACATCAAAAATAATCTTATTTTATTTTAAAACTAAACTTAAAATTAGCAAGTAAAACAACAATATTAACAAGAACAAATTTCGTGCATTGGAAAGTTTTTTTTTAAACTTTCCCATACACAAAATTTGAGAATAGTCTTCTTCAAATTCTTTGGAAAAGGTAAGGGAGCCTGGGAGCTTTAAAACAAAAGAAAAAAAACAAAAGTGATACAATTCTAAAGTACTTGAGGAAGAACACTGGCTTAACTCTAAGGCAAATGACAATAACAATATTCATAATACTATCGAGATGTGACGATTTGTCAGTTGAAAAAACTGTATAAAGCAAAATAGAAGTTTGCGGCATAGAATATAATATTAATTCTAAAATTTGTATACAAATATGTAACTGTATAGATCATTAAAAGTTAAGGTAAGTTGAGACAATATAACCTAAACAAAACAAAAAAAAATTGGGCGCCACTGATCAGAAGATCAGATTCTAGTTAAACGAGGGTAAATAGTTTATTTATCATCAAAAAACTAGAATGTAGTGCTCACTCTGAGCCCGTGCTTTGGAGGTACCAAACTGCAAGACACGTGAGCAAAGTATCACACAAGAGAAAAAAAATGAAATGACGTGAAGGGTCGGTAATCCTGCACACCACCACATTGGTTTCCTGTTATAAAAAAAAATAAAAAAATTATAATAACAATTAGTCCAAGCGAACAATATCCTTGACATGAAAATTTCCCACAACTTTCCCTTGCATATCCGCCAAGGTGTAGACTAAATCTGAGATTTTACCTTTAATGATATTGCGAACAAATCTAGGCGCCAGTTTATGAGAAAAATAATCTGGACCACTAGATTGGACGAAATTTTTCCTCCAGACGACATCACCAACTTCATATATCACGGACTTACGGCGCAAGTTATAGTGATGAGCATTCTTTTTAAAAGCTTGCAACAGCGCATTCGAAACTTGATCGTAAATAAAAGCTAATTCTTCCAATTTCTTAGCAAATTCGCCTCTAGATTTTTCTAAGGTAGAGTCCGCGACACCAGAAGAAACATTAATGTTGTGAAATTTACCGTCAATGATTTGTTCTCTTCCATGCATAAGGAAGAAAGGCGTGAAACCTGTAGCAAAATTAACCGTATTATTTAGAGCTGATTGAATCTGAGGCAGAAATCTAGACCAATTACGTTGGTCAGATTCGGTCAGAATAGATAACGCAGTTCCAATAGTTTGGTTATAACGTTCAACGACATTATTTTGCGGGGTGTAATAAGCGTTGTAATAAGGCATAGGAATATTATAATTAATTAACAATTGTTTGAATTCTTTAGAAACAAATTGTTTACCATTGTCACACACAAAGGTTTGTGGAACGCCGTGTACAAGAAAAATAAATTGTTCAACGTTTTTAACGATGCTTTTAGTGGTTGCATTTCTCAGGGGAAAAATCCAAGTATATTTGGAAAAAACGTCGACAACCGATAGAATGTACATAAATCCAGCGTAACTGCGTGGAAGAGGTCCTACAATGTCAATGGACAACATTTGCATCGGTCTGTTGACTAATTTTGGATTGGTAGAAATTCCAGCCGGCGCCGATGTATTTACTTTATGTGCTTTGCACGTCTTACATTTACTAACAAATTTCTTTACATCGCTATACATACCAGGCCAAAAATAATGGAGTTGAATTTTTTTGTATGTTCTAAAAACCCCTGGATGACAAGAAACATTCGACTCGTGTTCCTTAGACAAGATAGCGTTCCGATCCTCAAAAGGAACAACCAACTTCCAAGCTGTATCCTCCTGCAGAGCGAAACGAGACTTAGAATGACGTAATAAATAGTTATCTTTAATAAGAAAATTATTAAAACGCTGAGGATTGGTTTTACAATCTGAAAATAATTTATTGTACCACACATCAGAGCTAGGGGGAACAGTATCTAGGGCGGAAACGGCTAAATCGTTTTTACGCGAAAGGGCATCAGGTACAGTATTTAACTTACCTTTTCTGTGAACTACATCGAACGAATATTGGGAGAGACGGGTGGACCAACGTGCAAGTCTACCTGAGGGATTCGATAACGATACTAGCCATTGTAGGCTGGAATGGTCTGTTATCACTGTGAAGTGAACTCCTTCTATGTAGGGCCTAAAGTGATTGACCGAATCTAAAACCGCAAGGAGTTCGCGCTCCGTTACGCCATAGTTACGCTCGTGTTTATTTAGACACCTAGAAAAATATGAAACAGGGTGTTCCTCTCCATCGAAATTTTGTGTCAAAACTCCTCCAATCCCAACGTTACTTGCGTCACAGTGGATAGTAAATGGTAACGAAAAATCAGGACAGTTAATTACTGGAGCCGAAGTTAGGGCCTTTTTTAATTTTTTAAAGGAGTCTTCCGCCTCCGGAGACCAGGTAAAGTTACTCACCCCATTCCGTGACCCAGTTAGTTTTGTCAGAGGTGCCGCTATAGTTGAAAAATTTTTAATGAACCGTCTATAATACCCACAAAGACCAATAAAAGCTTTCAATTGTTTAGAATTTATAGGAGTAGGATAGGTTCGAATTGATTCTAGTTTCACCGGATCCGTGCGGAGACCCTTTGCATCAACTATATAACCAAGATACTTTAGTTCGTCTTTGCAAAACTCACATTTTTTAAGATTAACTGTCAGACCGGCCTCCTTTAATCGATTAAAGACCTTAGTTAATAATTCTAAGTGTGACTCAAAATCCTCCGATATTATAATCAGGTCGTTCAAGTAACAAAAAACGTTTTCGTTAAATTCGGGGCCAAAAAGAACATCTGCAAGACGCTGTAATTCACTCGGAGCGTTCTTCAATCCAAATGGCATCCTAACAAACTCATAAAGGCCACGCCCTGGTACAACGAAAGCCGTTTTAGCGCAAGAGTCTTTGTGTAAAGGAATTTGCCAAAAAGATTTCGAGAGGTCTATAGAGGATATGAATCGTGCACCCCGAAGATTATCTAATATACGTGAAATATAAGGCAATGGGTACGAATCTGTCCTGGTGACACTGTTGAGCTTCCTTGAGTCCAAGCAAAACCTGGGAGAACCGTCCTTCTTTGGTACTATCAAAACTGGGTTTGACCAAGCCGAACGAGAGCGGCGGACTACACCTAAGTCTAACATTTCTTTAAGTTGGGCTTCTAATTGATCCTGACGAGTTTTTGACAAAGGATAATAACGCTGCTTAATAGGATCCCCCGTTGTATTAATTTTGTGCTGTACTAGGTGCGTGCGACCCAGACCACATTTTTCGAACGAAATAGATTTAAATTTGTCTATAACAGTGTTTAATTTACGATTATCTTGGGGAGACAGTAAGGAAGCTGACGTGATTTTACAAATCTCACCCTCAATATTCTTAAAAACATGACTATCGTTTACTTTTGGAAACAATTGAGGAGCTACGTCGAATTGCTTCCAAAAGTCAACACCTAAAACAATGACAGAAGAAAGAGATGGAATTATGAAAAACTTAATATACTTCTTAATATTATTATATGAAACAAGTATTTGCATAGTACCTATAACATCCTGACGTTTGCCATCCGCGGTGGTAACGTAGGAGTCTAATCTTTCTAACTTAAATCCTAAACTAATAAAAAATTTGAAGAGTGAGCCCCCAAAACAACTGACAGAGGCTCCACTGTCCAAAAGACCTGAAAAAACTAAATTTTTAATTTGAATATTAGCATGAGGTCTAACATCTTGTCCGGAACCAGTCACCGGCACGCTTGCGTCCAAGTCACGCCTAATGAAGTGGTTACCCGGGCCAGAAACTGAGAGCGGTCTCCCGGCACCCTTGCATGCAGAATGCAGAGGACCACACTCTAGTTTTTTGAATTTGGACGAGTGGTGCCAGTTTGACGTTTGTCAGAATCCCGGTTAGATTCCGACTTCCACTTCCTACAATAAGGCTTAATGTGCCCCTGCATATTGCAAAATGTGCACCGAAGTTTACTTTTATTAAAAGTAGTTGATTGTGTAGAAGAAGCAGACGGAGAAGAAGTAGAACAATGTTTTGAAGAAGACGTGGCTGGTTGAGAAGTTTTAAAGGTAGGCATTTTTTTTAAATAAACCTCCTTGGTATCCGATGAGTCCGACAAAGGTAAATTTCTCTCAAAACGTTTACAAACTTTAATTAAAGATTCTATGTTCTTGTCGTCAAAATAAGCTATTACAATAGCATACTTAGGAAGTAAGCTATTACACACCAAATCTACTATCTGCTCTTCAGGAAGAGGTACGTTGAGTTTCATGTTGGCTAATTGTACGTCCTCAACGTAATCTACAATGCTCTGATTGTACCTCTGCTTCATCATGAGAAGGTTTTTGAGAGCCTCTGTTTGACTGATATTTTTGTCGAAACGCGTCAAAAGTAAATTCTTTAATTCCGGCCACGTTAACGATTCTTTATAAATAGTACGAAACCACGATAGAGCCCTTCCCTCTAAAAGGTCAGGAAAAGACGTAACGACTGCCGGAAACTCTATATGACGGCTTCTCGTTAATTCTTCAACACGAAGTAAAAAATCTTTAATATCCGATGACCCATTAAATTTAACCCCCCAATTATGAATGGAAGGGCTTTGGCTAACATTTGAATAATAATTATTCACAATATTCGTCGTATTTGTAGTGGGTTTGTTTGTATCCTCAACTTCAGATTCAGTTGTCTGGTCAGAACATTCTCTAAATCTTCTATTATACTCTCGCGCTTGTTCTCTCATAGCGGCTACAGTTGACTCCGGGACGATATGTACGTTTTCCAAAAGTAATGTCAACTCATCTTTAGTTGATCCATTTATGTTAGGAATCGCCATCTTGTATTTTTTTTTTAAAAGAAAAAAAAATCCAAAAAAAAAAATTTAATAAAGAAAATATATTAATTTAAAGTAAATTGATATTACTATTGCAATTACCGAACACCCTGTAGTGAAATTTTCCAAAAATAATTATTTGAAAAATAATCGAAATTATTAAAAAAAAAAAAAACATACATTTTATAATATGAAGTACCGGATACCCTGTAATGTATTGTGGGTACCGACCTTGATAATATGTCAGATAAGAATAATAACAGCAGCTATCATGTTGAGATTGTAAACAAATACTTCGAATCTATGGAATTCTGAAACGTCAGATTGACATTTGAAAAGGTCAACAGTCACAGTTACAATCGAACGCATGTCCCTGTATACTGCAGAATAGATGTATATTTTGACAATAAGTCGGAATAATAATAACTCCCAGCGCGGTTGTTTGTTGCAACAAAAGATATTATTAGAACAATAATTTAATACAGACTGCAATGGTATTCCGGTTAACTGTACGCAAGATACGAACTTACTAAAGTATTCTATTTGCTTCAATTAGGATTTACTTGATAAATATAGCCGAATGGATCATTAATTGATAGATAACCACAAAACATTTGACAGTCCGTAAGTACTACGATAGTCAAAACAAAATGCTATTTTCACGGAGTGAGTAATAATGGCCGCAACCGGACATTAATCAAATTCAGTCAATTATTAACACGATGCGTCACAACTCTATAACATTGACATTATTCAAAACAATCTGAAAATACCAGAAAAAAAAACTGTATTTCATAGGAGCACCTTTAGAAAGTTGAGGCGCCAAATGTAACCTGTATTTCTTGGTAGAGCATCAGAATCTCCCTCAAGTTTGTGGGAAGGAAAATACAGTCTTTATCTTCGGGCATTTTTTTGATAAATAAAAGAAATAATTTAGCAGTACAATATCACCTATATTTTAAAGGTACTGTGTATACATGGGTGCCCTCCAAGGGGTCAAGAATTCCACATTTCCTAAAGAAATAACAAAATAACACATAAGCAAGAGAGCATACCTGTGGACCGTAATTTAACTAAATTATCCTGACTCTAACGCCGACGCGAATCACTGTTAATAGGCGACCAGGAGCACGCGGGGTCTCCATAGACAGGAACCGAGGAAGGCCCCAGGGCCTGGGGACTCCTCACCAGGGAACAGGAACCAGGAAAGGCCCCAGAGGTTGGGGACTCCTCCACAGGGAACAGGAACCAGGAAAGGCTCAAAGTCTCGGTTGTGCGTACCGGTGAAATCTCGGTAGACGCCGTTTACCGCGCCCTCCATAGATCAGCGCCGGGCCTCCATCCGCCTCAAATATCGTGTTCCGCGAGGATAACCCCTCTCAAAGCCTTGGCCACGTTATTATCATGAACGCCAAACAAAGGATTACACCGATTATTCACACTCAAGTACGAGAGTGAAGGTGAGCACATTGACAATATGGCGACTCGCGACTTCACCATTTAAAGTTTTAAAAATCCCGTTTCACTCACGGAAACAACACGGCTCGCAGTTATAAAATAATTCATGATTCTTTTTTTAAAATGGGTATAACCCGTAAAGGTGAAACTATCACATATTTAACAAGCAACTTAAAAAATTCGGCGACTTGTCGAATTGGCGTCGGCTCCCTAGACGACGAGAATTCAAAAAGTGCCTCCGGAAATAGATGGCGCTATTTGCTAGCGGTAAAGAACTCATCGTTACGGCGATCATGATAAAACGTGAGCGGCCAGGTGAGTTTAAGATTAACTAGGTCAAGACAATATTTATTTAATCAAAATAAATATTATCGTGACACACAGGCATCTGGGTGGGAATGCTATCCTTGTTCTACCGGTATTACAATGGAAGACGCTCCGAGGAACTAGCATCATTTATCCCTTCGGCACCGGTGCATAGTCGGGAAACACGTCAAACGCGTGCCCAACATTTGTACACGGTTTACATTTGTCACATGAGAACAGGTCGTTTCTTCGACTCGTTCTTGTGTTCAACAACTCGGCTGTGGAATGATTTGCCGGCCTCTGTGTTTCCTCCTTCCTACAACATGGGTCTCTTCAAGACCAATGTTCATTCCTTCCTCTCCTCAAAAAGACCCTCCACACAGCATCCTAGATGACATAGGCCCTGAGGGAAATTATTTTCCTCAGGGTCTCCTGCGCGGAGTTAATGTAAAAAATATATATACATATGTTAGTTACTCCAGAAAACATTGGCTATAAGTAAATGCTCTCTCTCTCTCTCTCTCTCTCTCTCTCTCTCTCTCTCTCTCTCTCTCTCTCTCTCTCTCTCTCTCTCTCTCTCTCTCTCTCTCTCTCTCTCTCTCTCTCTCTCTCTCTCTCTCTCTCTCTCTCTCTCTCTCTCTCTCTCTCTCTGTATATAACTTTTTCATTCAAGCTTTCGTTTACGAATAAATCGTGTCAGAATATGGATTGAAAAAAAAAACGTTTGCTTCGCGATTATATACGTTTTGTTCACATTTTGTCTGCAATTATTATGTAAAAAAAATTGCCAAATGTTAATCATTTTTGTTAATTGCAATTTGCTTTGATGTTCATGACTTTTAAATAAATAAATAAGTATTTTGCTGTTAAAATATTTTATTAAATTCCCAATTGATAAATATAATTTTTTTAATATTTTTATAAATGGTTAGTTTGGGGAAACCCCTTGACTTTTGACCTTGGGTTTACACTGGGTTTCGCTGGTCTTACACCACAGCGGGACGAATAGATTCATACGTCGGTCACTCCTGGACACATTGATCCCTAAATTTCTACCCAACTTTTTTCCTTCCCAGAATGTTCTCTCATTCTTTTCCTTAAAAATACCCCCCACACAGCATCCCCGAGGACGACATAGACCCTGAAGGAAATTATTTTCCTCAGATCATATTGTGTAGGGTCAATGTAAAAAAATAAGAATATAGAAAAAAACAATACGACGTCTTGCCTAATTTTGGCAGGCAAATAGATATTGGTCGCAACAATAGGCCACTTGCATGGATTTCATAACGACTTGGAAAAAATCATGTGGATAGATCTTTTTACTAAGATTAAGAAAATGTTAGTAAAATTGTTTAGAAATGTACAGTTTTTTTTAATTTTTGAATAAATAAATCCATTATTTGGGCTCGTGACGTCACTATATGAAAATGTCCCGTCTCCGAAAATGTTCCTATTAATTTTGTAAAATTCCACACTGATTTATTTTTTTATATGGCATCACTTTGATTTCAGGCGAATTTTTGAATTCGTTCAGTAGATTTATTGTTTGTTCTCTGCGAACTTATCATTTGGTTTGACTTTTTGACAGATCTTCTGAAGAGAACCCCGTACATTTAACGATGTACGGGGTTCTCTTCAGAACGTGAAGATGATGTCGGTACGTGTTTTAGAGGTATAATGATTATGGTGCTGATTTTAACAAAATAAAATGTTATAATATTCTTATTTTTATTATAATTTACAATTACAAATATATTACATTGAATTTAGTAATATAGACGCTGTACATTATAATGATTTATGATCAATAAGATGGATCAAGGAAAAAAATATTTATGAGACGTAATATTTTTGGTATGCCTCGTTATTCTCCTCTGCCATTCGTGTGGAAAACGTTTTTTTTTTTAAATGATTTTCGGCTATGTAATTATCGATTTTTCACACCTATAAAATTATGTCCCGTCTTTCCGGTTTATAAAAAATGGTCTGATTTTTCGGATTGAAATTTTCAAAAAATCCCCAGGGTTTCAAAAATACGATTAAAAAAAAATACAGAATGTCTTAGAATATTTGACTAAACCGGAAATTTTTTTTTTAAATGTGATGCAAGTGGCCTATTAAGTTGAGCAGAAAAAAGACACGTAAGCTATGAAATTGTCATGACACCAGAATTTCGAAAGTTTTCAGAGAACAAGCAATTTGTTTGCATGAAATCAAGTACCCAAACAATAATAAATAAAGAAGAAAAAAGCGATATAATATTTTTCATCTCCAAACTGAGTGGAGACCATTTTTTGTGTACAAACATAAGAACTTGTTTGAAAATGTTTTCCTTTAAACGAGGGTTACCCGCATATAAATAGTCTATTTATTTTTGTATGTGACACCATTTCCATTGACAAATTATCACCTTAAACAGTACACCAGCTGTGTTAGCTTGCAGAGTGTTTAGTAGTCTCATTAATGCTTACAACATAGTAAATATATCCCACATGATCAAACTGTGACACGAGTTTTACATTGCTGTAACTACATACATAGATCGGTCGTACGATGTTATGTAATACCTACTAACTTGTCAATAAGTTTAGCGTAACTATTGGTAATGATTATTTATGGTTTTATCCCATCATCGTTTGATTTATAGTATCGATGCTAACATCATCTCATTAATGAACGTGTGATGAAGTGTAATCGATATGAATTTTCTTAGAAGACTAAGAAAAAAATTAGAGTGTGTAATCGCAACGCGATAGAAGTGAATCTAGAAAGTAGCTAGATTTCGCTTTCTTTTGCCTGTTTATTTTAAAGTGGTTAGAAGATTGGATTTTGGTTTACAAAAACAAAAATGTTTTTTTTTAGACTTCCTAGGATTCGAACCTCCGTCCGCTGGATTTCTCTGATCGCTGAGATTTGCGCGCACTACACCGCTGCGCTATGTGACGCGCTCGGCGAGGCGTGAATTTACGAATTATATTCCGACGACCCGTACAAAAACAAAGCGGCCAATGAGCGCAGACCTATCGTCGTTTCCATTTTATATCTCAACCAAAAGAAGCCTATAGCGCAGTTTGATGCGTCACGGGTGTCGTAGTGCGTCATTTCCGTTTCATCCGAATTTTAAATCACTTCAACGGGGCTAAGGAAGTTTCACTTCAATAAACTAAATGGAAACACTACAGAGCTCTGATATGATTTGAGATTTTCACGGCTAAACAGTTATAGTGATTTATTTTTGAGGTATTGTGCAGTGTTAATTAAAGATTGTGTTTCTCCGAGAGCTGGTATTACAGTATAATTTTAAATTGTTTGCTGCGTATAGTTTTGGTGTAGCCGTCAATTACCGGATACCAAGATCTATCGAGTTTATCCCCGTCGTCCCTATTAATACCTACGGGATTTTTGAGAATTTCAATTATCTCCGCTCTGTGCTTTTTGGATCTTCCCAGGGCTTGAGGAACAAATCCAAAGTAATGACCCGTTTCAATTAAATGCTCGGCGATTACCGATTTGTCAGGATGGCCAAATTTGCATGCTCGAAAGTGTTCTGACATCCTCTGAGATCGTTATGACACCGGACTTTCCAAAAGATGCTCAAACTCAAACAATGTATAAAGAAGGAGGAAGTGCATCACGGCATACTACCCCAAAAATAAATCATTATAGGTACTAACAGAGCTCATTTTGAAAACTGCAATTGTTCCGCATTTAGATTACTGCTCTTTTACTTGATATTATATTTGACAAAAGAAAGAAACCTAAACAAACTATAAAATATTCAAATTAGAGTTATGAGATGTATAATAAATACAATGGAAAGGCAAATTTGCACAAAAATAATCAAATGATAGAAGACCTAAATTGAATTCCAATAAAAAAGAAAGGGGCTTTGTAATATCTTCATTTTTACACATAAAATTATGAATAACCTAAAACCAAAATACTTCGTGGGTAATGGTAGAGAGAACGGTTACACGACAACTCACCAAAGTGGCATTTCAAAACTCCTTTGATAAAACATTAAAAGTGATGAAAAAAATAACCCATAACCTAACTTAACTAACCTATTTAACCAAGTTTTTTTTTTCATCACTATCACTTTTCAAAGGAGTGATGAATGTCACTTTGTTGAGTTATCCGGTAACCATTTATTACGACTAAAATATATATTATAACGAAGTCGAAGTAAAAGTATCTTTATCATATCTCAAATAAAAAAGAACGAATTATAATTATTAGATCCAGGGTGGCAGGAATGAGGGAAAGTATTAGCAGCTCTGGTCACGGAAGCCCGCCTCAGTCCATCATCCAGCATTGATGCACACTGGAGAAAAATACTGGCTCCTAATGTGGTCAGAGAATTCTAAAAGCCAATAATTATTACTATCTTCTTATTTTCCTATATCTTATATCTTATCACCTTTGTTTCATGCATTTATAATCATATTTACCTTCTTTTCTTATTTATTTTTTCTCTTTAAATATTTTTTATAGTACGTTTTATAACCGTTATGGAATGTGTGGGATTGCACTATTCTCCCCACATACCGGAAATTATTATTTTAAACACCAGATTTAAATGTCCGGGTTAAATTTTCCCCACAGGAAAAACTAAACCCTTTCACACACTTTCCCAAATGATCATCTAGTCAATCCATGTTATGCAATAATTGCACTATATAAGTATTATAAATACAAAACAATACAAGAACAACATGTCAACCTACCAGAGACCAAATGCGAAAATAATTCACCGACTCCACATATTTTAATATCAGAGGGTTCGGCTCTGTGGAATTCCTAATTTGACCTATTTATTTATTTATTTATCTATATAAGCTATGTTTACATTACATTATTCGATGCCTGTCTCACTAGGTTATACCTGTGTTGAGACAGGCGTATAAATCCTACTGATCCCTCAATATAAATGTTTAAAAAATCTTTTGTAATCCTACATGTATTTAAAATGACTGATTTTTGCATTTTTATATATAAATTCTAATATGCCTAAATTTTTTTTTTGTTTATTTTTTTTTTCTATACGAAAAAAATTACAAAACTGGATAGTACATCATCATAAAATTAGGTAATCTAGTTCTAAACATCTCTTAGAAACACAAGGCAGCTAAACAGTGGAACAGTTGTCAATATTTATATTGGAATTGGATGCGTTTTAATGAGCCGTCCTTTACGGCCTCCCATCAAACGGGTATAAATACCGTCAGGCCTCGATCTTGGGAAGTGCTGCGAATTAACCGAGTACGAGGTTGGTTGTTGGTTGCAGTGTCCTCGGTTTTGAGCAATTACCGCGCATTAAATTTTGCGCTCTTCACCCAATCAGATAAGATATTATTAACGCACTTAATGGCCCGGGGAGAATTAAGAATTCCGCATCCATGACGCTTGTGATGGATCGTAATAATAATTTCATGAACGTGACTCGTAATAATGTGTGATAGGTAATAATGATACATTGCGAACTCCAGCGATCTTAGACCGAATATAGCTGTCTGCTGCTCCAGATTTTATTTCTGGGAAATAGCCTGCGGCGCATTTTTAGCCTTCCTGTTCGTCTTACTTATTTTTAAGACATTTAAAAACTATATCTGTTAAGGGACGTGCTTAACTTACTTTAACCGGTGATTTCTGACATTATTTGAAGCAAAAAATGTAAATGAAGTTTTGGTCTCCGGTGACCATCATTTTAAAATAGTAGGTGTTGGACAGTTAGGGCGGGCTAAGAGGTTCGGCGTTTATTCAGTTGAGAAACCAGTGACGACATGCGGAAATTTTTTTTTGTTGGATTTTGAAGAAATTTTTTTTTTTAAAAAAAGGTCCTCGAAAAATTCACCTGAAACCAAAATTTCATTTACATTTTTTACTACAAACAAACTCAAGAAACATTGGTTAAAGTGTGTCTTTTAATACCCTGTACATTAATGACCACACATGAATATATACGTGAAATCCTATTTAGATACTATTTTGATTAATCTTTACGACGAATCGGCTTACAGTACGAACATCAAAAAATATGCTACGGATAAATCGAAGCTTTTACTAGCTTATCCATGTATTGGAATTACAATAAAATTATTATTTACGTAACAAAAAATATAAGCGTAAACCACCAAAAAAAATGTTTTTTCATGACTTAACTATGAAGTAATACAAGAAACAATTTTTTTTTTAAATACCCCTTCATGGCTAAGACTATTTTTGAGGTTTTCCATGTTCTAACTTTTTTTAGTTCTTATAAAATTATGCACAAAATAAATAAAAACCACTTTTTCGCTTACTAGCCTCGTGCAAAAAGACGCCCGATTTTTAAATTTTGCAAGCATGAGATTCGAAATATTTCTAGCGTTTATATTCCTCTTAAATACAAATTAACGTAGTTTATTCACAGCCCTCACTAGGGATTCCTATTCCGAGGCGGTCTGTGGGTAGTTATGTTGGTATTACATAATGATTTTTCATTTCATGTTTGTTAATTTCCTCCTCTTTATGTTTGTCAATTTCCGCATCTTCATCTTTGTTTACTGTTTGTTGGGTTGGTGTTACTTCAAAATTGTTGTGATTTCCAGTTCTATTTGTTTATTTAGCCACATTTTAGTGTTGTTTTTAATTTAGTTTATCTGTACGGCAATTCATTTGGAAGAACATTATTTAATTTTTTAGCATGGAATTTATGGTTCTTCTGACCAGAAGTTGTATCAAATTATTATTATTAAAACTGTTCGTTCCTAAAGCCAGCTTTAAATATCTCTTATGCACATCAACTGCCCTCTTCCAAACGCTAATAAGTAACCTAAGACTCGTATTATTTTAGTTTTTAATTTTTTAGGAATTTTGTTACAAGTTGTTTTGTTTTTTATTTTGTTTTGTTGCGAGCTATAATAACATTCTCATCAATACCTTTGACGGCCGGCGTAGTGCAGCGGTAAGGCGCTTGACTTGCATTTCGAAGGCCGCGGGATCGAATCCCGGCGTGGCAAATAAATTTTATTTGATTAATTTGTGTTTTTCACAATTTATTCATTTAAAATAATTTATAGTATATTTGCGGCACGTTCCAGAGTGGAAGATACTCTCAGTATCGCCCTGGTGTAAGACCACCATTCAGAATTGAAACGTTGCTTGAAATGGCTTCTGCCGTGTTTGGTGACCAGATCTGAATAGCCAGGTACTTCCCCACCTTCCTCTTCCCCTCCCCACTGCCTTCAGCCTCACAACATACTCAAATTGGGGATGCCATAGTCCCACTGGCTCCAGACGGGAGCAGCTGGGACTCTTGTGTGGTATTCATGTAAAAAAAAAAAAAAAAATATTAAACAACAACTTTGCCACAGGTCACCCCAAGTGGTTCGCTACATATGATGATCTTGCGGGGGTGCCCGTGTTAAGGGGTGAAGATTGTCTATGTCTTAGCGGTGGATGCGTTTGCCCACCTGTTGGGTGGCGGGCCGGATTTGGAGAGACTGGTTAACCTTCATACCTCTCCAGCAGGACTCTCTCGACCTGCCTTACACCACAGTGGGAGGGACTTATTTTTCTTTTGCGTGTGTTCCATTTTATATTTTTTTAACAAATTTTGCTTCTTGAATACTGTTCCACTAAATTATTAAATATATCACGTGTTATTAAAAGTTAAAAATAAAAAAATAAATCATTTCTAATTGATATCACATTATAAACTATAATATTTACCTCATTTCAGTAAGTAATAGAGCCGTATTAAAATACTTTGGCGATTTCACTCAATGAGTAATGCGATAATGTATTTAATAAATCTTAATTAAATATTTTAAATGATCTCACTACGTGTTATGCGCCTGTGTTTGGGATAGTAATTTGAAGAAACGGTTGTTAAGATAGGTTTATCATAAAAAAACACTAATTTCCTGTTCGTGTAACTGTGGCCCAATAAATTCGAATTTAAGTGTCATCTTCAAAATTGGAACTTATTATGGAAAGAATTCAAACAAGCCATAAAGCACATACATGTAATGTAATATTTTAACAGAAAATTACTTTAATAGTCGTTTTCAAAATTGAACTGATTTGTTGATGCCGTGATTTTTCACGTGTCTTTGCTATTGGTATATAAAAAAAGGACAAACAGATTACAGTTATAACTCATAATAATGCTACAATTCCTTCACCTAAAAAATGTTTATTACATAAATTCATCTCAAAATGTTGACGATCCCTGAAGTCCATTATTCCCGAGCCTTTTGTTTCACGTAACCTTCATTAATTTGTGTTTCTTTACTAGCTCATTCGGGCACTTTATGGAGCGTGGGCAGGGGTATTCAAACATCTATTCTTATTTTAAAACCTTTTGTGTTTTCAGGTGCGTTCGTTGATTAAAATGTCAAAGAGGATAACAAAAATATTAAATATAATAATCAATTTGCAAAACAATTAATGCAAAAAAAAACAAAAGTCTCATTTTCCTTACAGAAAATACCTGATCACAAAGTTATTATGTATTGTAATCCACGACAAAAAAATGTAAACAACATAATCCTATTTGTGCTGTAATTAACTCTTCTTCCGAAATTAAATATCTGGTTGTGTTCATTGATCAAAACCTGAAGTGGAATAGTCACATTTCAGAGCTAGTGAAGAGAATGAAGAAATGTTTATATATTTGTTAGGTTAAGAAATATTTGAAATGTAAAAATAATCAAAAATGTGTACTATGCCCTTGTTCACTCTTTACTTATCTACGGAATTGTAGGTTGGGGAGGATCTTACAAAAACAATCTAAACTCAGTAAAAGTTTCGCAAAGAATCATCATTAAAGTAATATTTTTAAAAATCTACTTTCTCAACAGAATCACTTTTTAAATTGTTTCCAGTACCAAATATTGTTGACATATTCAAGTAAGCTTCCAATGTAAAAATGAATAAAGAAAAAAAATAATTTCAAAAAGTTATAAACTAATGAGAAATGGAAACCAATTTATTATACCTCATTTTAAAACAACTCAAATGCAAAATCATTATATTTTCCAAGCCATTAAAAACTATAATAACCTCCCTTCTGAATTCCGCTGTATCATTAACCAATCAGAACAAATAAATAAAGTTAACAATTTAAAAAAACAACTTACAGTAATAAGTAAATATTTTATACAAAACATATTGTAACTTACAACCTAAGTAAGAATCGTGGCTCCCTTATCAGGCACAAAAGCTACTTTTTTCTGATAAGGCATACATGACCAATGATGACCTTAAATATAATATTTTCTAAAATATATATGTTACTCGTATTTATATATTACAATAAAAAATAATAAATAACAATAAAACTTATAGTGGATAATATAATTTACTATCAAACCATTTTTGTTCGGGGTATTCAGTAGTCTCAGAGAGAGGTCGAAGGCGACGTCATCGTTCTAGTATCTTCTGTCTTTATCGTTTTCATTTTAGACGTGCGATAGGGAAGATTTTTTCTCGGTGACGTAGGTAAGATCTACCTCTATAAATAATTTATACGAAGATACGCACACTCCTTATCGGCGTTTTACACGGCGCTTTTTTCGCCAATATGAGACGTCTTTTCATATGGATTCGGAATGAAAAAAGAATGTGTTGTTCTATTTTCGTACAGTTTAAGATGGACGACATTATTTGACATCATCTGCCGTATTTCATTGTTTTATTTAACTATATTTTGTGGAAATGTTAAATGTTTATATCTTTTTATGTTTAAAGTGTGTATTAATAAAAAGTTTTACTGTCTAGTATTGCGATTTTGCGAGTATTTTTGATGATTTGTTGATGGCAACGACAAAGGCAAATAATGTGTAATTTCATGTGATCTATGGTTAAGGCTGAAGATCAACGGCAAAGGCAAATGTGTGCTTTCATGTGACTATGGCTATGTTCAAGGTGTTGAACATAACCATAGATCACAAGAAAATTTTCTGACGATTAGTGCCGTTCCAAAATATTTTTTCTTCACTAACTATCTCTAATAAACTAATCTACTTTACTTTTATTTTACTCTCAATATTGCCCTGGTGTATCATTCAGAATTGAAACGATGCTCTAAATGGCTTTGGCAGTGTTTGGTGACCAGATGTGAATAGCCAGGTACTTTAACTTAACACCACCTTCCTCTTCCCCATCACCTTCCCCTCCCGACTACCTTCAGCCTCACAACATACCCTAATTAGGGGTGCCATAGTCTTACGGACTTCAGACGATTGATAGCAGGTGGGACTCAAAAAATAACGATCGATTAATTTGATTTTTCATATGAGTACGATATAGTTCCCATATGGGAATCAGTATGAAGAAAGCCGAGCCGTTTATTATGATCGATCTTCTCGTGTAACTGGCCCGCTCATTTGGAACAAACTTCCCTCAGCTCTTACTAATATCCAGAACTTGGCTGAATTCAAAAGAGCTTTAAAAACAAACTTATTTAAAAAATTGTACCTTTCATGAATTTTTACTCGTTTTCAATCTACTATAATAAGCCATGTTCCTCAAGTTTCTGGTAATTGTTTGGTTTCGATTGCCTCCTTACTATAGTTTTATGTGCACTCTGTTATTATTATTTCTGAACGTAAACTGCCTCTTATTCTTTATTATAATTTAGTTTAAATGAATTCTTTTTGTTAATATTGTTCTGTAGGAATTGCTTTGTATATTCTTGGTTTCACATAATTTAATCAATTTTGTGTTTTGTAAGGACTCGTAAGGAACACTATAGGATTAATTTTAAGTTTATTATAATTAAGCGCACTTGAAGTGAAATATCACAAAACTGCGCTACATAAATACTACGTTATTATTATTATTTTTAAGAAAAGCATCGTTTAAAATGTCCATTACTATGTTTAATGTTCATGCATTATCTTATACAATATTTCCCCGTTATATCGTTAATTGACATTAACTGACTTAAATATTTGATTATTTGCTTAATCGTTCTCGACTTCTTCCGCCACTCGCTCTACAGGGTGTAACAGCACATACATGTACCCGGCGGATTTTAACCATCAATTCCAGAGCGAATTTGGAGTAAAAAATGTAGATGTCATTAAAACAATAAAATTAGATTGTGTTATTCGATAGAAGTGAAACTAGAAAGTCGCTAGATGTCGCGTTCTTTTGCCTGTTTATTTTAAAGTGATTTGAAGATTGGATATTGATACACAAAAACTTTTTTTTTTGATTTCGTATTTATATTTCCGTCCGCTGGATTTCTCCGACAGCTGAGATTTGCGACGCGCATACCGCTGCGCTATGGGACGCGCTCGGCGAGGCGCGAATTTACGCATTATATTCCAACGTCCCGTAAAAAACAAAGTGGCCAATGAGCGCAGACCTATCGTCGTTACCGTTTTATATCTCAACCAATAGGAGCTTTGAGCGCAGTTTGTAATCACCGTGTCTCTTTCCAGCGTGTGATCAGTAGCAACGTGTGATGGAACACCTTTACAATAAGTTCAAACCATCTGACAACCACTGAACTTGCATTATTTTATAGGCCCTCAGGGATCTCATTTCTACAATATTCAGTTTAATATCGACCTTTCCCTGTCAGTTCCGTGCCTGACTGTCACACAGCGGGGTTGGTAGTTGGTATCAGAACCCCATAGGACATTTATTAAACACTTCGATATGTACAAATTTCACAAAAAAAAATAAGAATTCATATCTTCATATGTTATTAACATATTAATTCTTAGGACATTATTTTTTAATACATGATTGGATTGACACCTGACATACCCATTAATGGAATATGTTCCAGTCACTGAATAGAAAATCCATAGAAATATGAAATAGGTACACTGCGGGAAACTACGCTATAGGTACTGCATCACGTTTTTTTGATCTGAGCATTTCGTTTTTTTTTTAACTTTCTTTCTTTTTTCCTCAACGAAAGGATTAAAAAAAATTTGGAGACGGCTCTACCCTTCGACGCATTTTAAAAGACAATAAACAGCTGATATATACCTTTTTATAATTTGGCCTAAAAATCTCCATCTTTGGACTCGATACACACTAAAACGAAAGCAATACATGCAATACTGCCACCATTGGTGGAAACACAGTATCCTCCTAAAGAATATCAAGGACAACGCTGTGTTTTTACTTATAACTTATCACGGCAGAATAACGCTTTATATAAAACATTCGAACACCTCAGTACATCCTTGAGGTGATTTTTCACAAAAACGGCGCTCTACAAATTATCCAATTATTATTATTACACGTTTTTCTAGTGAGGTGTTTACAAAACACCACTTATGACCCATACAGTTACTCATTATTATTTTTTTGTATAACTGATGCTTATTATAATATAAACTGTATGTACGACAAAAAATAAATTAATAAATAAATAAAAAAACAAAAAGTTATACCACAAAACCGACTCCAAATGTAACGTAGATTTGCAAGTTGCCCTCTTGTATTACGAGTTTCAGGACGCTGTGTATCTCGATTTGAAAGAAAACTCTTGTCGCTAATTTACATAGGACCTTTCGACTCCCAAACCGCTAGGTACATACACCCTTGTTTTTGTGTTACGCGGCTTGCATTACCGGTATTTATTTTTCCTCCTGGGTATAAACGGAGCCTCTTTGAGAGCCTCTTTAATAAGTCCCTTCCGACAGCCGCTAACCTTAACCCGCGTTATAACGCTGTCCAACAGAGTGGCGAAATAGTTCCCCTGTCTTTACCCTGTTCAGGCAGGGTTATAAAGCGTAACAAATTAAATTAGTTATTTCTTCAAGGAATTATTTGATATTTGAAAAGGAAGAATTTGATATTTTGAAAATGAAGAAGTTGACATTTGAAAATGTATCGCCCGAAATCAAATAAAATTTTCCTTGTTTCTGTTACACAGACATGCCCACAATACGCTTCTATCGGTTTAATTAAATCCCTTCAGTGGTCCCAGTAAATGTGTTCCTTCCTCTCAAATATCTTTTTGGCGCCATCGATTAATTCAAATCAGCCAGAAACAAGCAACGCGCAGTTTTTCTTTTCAATTAGGGACCACCCGCTACAGAAGTGACCTAAATCAATTCATAAAGATTGACGTATTTTAATTAATTTTCTTTTCAAATAAAGGAAAACAAACAAGCGAAGGTATATTAAATTACGTGTGGGTGGCAATCATTAGGACTATAGATTTATTACCAGGCTTCAACCTAGTTTCAAAAATCCTTTGTCGAAATCTTTTTATCTTATTGAGTCTTATCTTTTTGACCGGTCAGTGGTTGAGTGGGCATAACGCTTGGGTCCCACCCGGGCGTCGCGTGCTCGATTCCTCGGCTGGCTGAGTCCTCCATCACAACACAAGCAACATTTTCGGCTTTCTGTGGTGGTAGTAGAAGATTTTCAAACATTATTGGGTTATTCTTAACCCGGGAATGTATGTCTTTCTTTAAAAAAAAGAGTTCATTAAAAATATGTGACATTAAATATCGGTGATCAGATTCTTCCAGACGATGTCCACACCCAACCAGCAAATAAATTATTAAGCAGTAAAAAGGGCAAAGTAAAGTGTATGAAATCAATTGTGACTATAGTAGTGTGGTCTGACGACCGGCGGCGTGGTCGTGGTAAGGCTCTTAACTCGCAATCCGAAGGTCGCGGGATCGAATCCCGGCGTGGACAAATAAATTTTATTTGGTTAATTTGTGTTATTTCACAATTAATTCATTTTTGTTTGACAAGCCCCCAAAGGGATCACAAACTCCAACAGCTCGTAGGGCCTTGAAGCAAAGAATGGACGGTTACCTCGAGAGTGTTTTCTGTTGGGGTAAAAATAATCTCGTTGAATTTAATGTTTCAAAGACCGAATTTTGTCTGATTACGTCTAAAAGGGATCGAAATGAAAATCTAGTCTCTTTCAACGGAAACAATCTTCCGAACAGGCCTCCATTGATATGCTTGGTGTAACCCTAAGTGACCAGCTCAGGTATGGGGGCTCCATCGAAGCCAGAGTAAAGTTAGCCTCCCAGAAACTGGGCGTACTGTATAGGGCCCGCAGATACTTTAATAGTGCACAACTGCTAACCTTTTACAAATCGCAAGTGCGCCCCACGGTTGAATTTGGCAGTCACCTCTGGTCTGGAGCTCCAAAATACCTGAAAAATACCCTCGACTCTGTGCAGAAACGGGCGGTCCATTTGATAGATTCTCCCATCTTAACAGACGAATTGCAATCTTTAGAGCACAGGCATCGGGTGGGAATGCTATCCTTGTTCTACCGGTATTAAAATGGAAGATCCTCCGAGGAACTAGCATCATTGATCCCTTCGGCACCGGTGCATAGTCGGGAAACACGCCAAACGCGTGCCTAACATTTGTACACGGTTGACATTTATCACATGAGAACGGGTCGTTTCTTCGACTCGTTCTTATGTTCAACAGCTTGGCTGTGGAATGATTTGCCGGCCTCTGTGTTTCCTCCTTCCTACAACATAGGTCTCTTTAATACCAATGTTCATTCCTTCCTCTCCTCAAAAAGACCCTCCACACAGCATCCCAGATGACATTATTGAGGGAAATTATTTTCCTCAAGGCCTCCTGTGTGGAGTTAATGTAAAAAAAAAAAAATTAAAAATAATATACAATATATTTGCGGCTCGCTCCAGAGTGGAATATACTCTCAGTATCGCCCTGGTGTAAGAACACCGTTCAGAATTGAAACGTTGCTTGAAATGGCTTTCTTCTTCCCCAACTCCTTCCCCTCCCCACTACCGCCAGCCTCACAACATACCCCGATTGGGGATGCCATAGTCTCAATGGCTCCAGATGGTAGCATTGTGGGGTATTAAAATTTAAAAAAAATCAGGTTGTATAAATAATATTCATTTATTAACTCACTTAATAGTTGGCAGCGGCTTAGTGCTTAGTGCGGGCGTCGTACGGATGAAGCCATTAGACTGCTTAAAGCATAGACATTGTAGACCTCACTAAAAAAAACATTTTTAGGTGTTAAAAGATTTTAAAATATACTTACGTGTTTAAATATTTTGTTTATCATACCCACATTACATATTATGCAATGCAGGAATGATAATCAAAAGTTTTGTTCATTTTTATTCAAATTTGCATATGTGTAACTTCAATTTTCTTTAATTAAGAGTTTTTCAAGTTAACGTCTCTTTTTATGTGAACACCTCACAAGAATCCCCACTGCTCCCGTCTGGGCCAGTGAGATGATGGCATCCCCAATTAGGGTACGTTGTGATGCTGGTGGTAGTGGCGAGGGTAAGGAAATGAAGAAGAGGAAGGCGGGGAAGTACCTGGCTCTTCAGATCTATTTCAAGCAACGTTTCAAATCAATTCCAATTCTGAAATAACACATGATAAACAATGAATTTGAAAAAGAATAACCCAAACAAAGATATTGAAATAACCCAAAACCCACGAATACATCTAATGCATTTAATGAATGCATCTAATAATTTCGTTAATCATTTATAGATTTCATAAATATAAGCGTTGCGAAAATGTCATGACTCCAGAGCTCACTTTTGAAATGGTTTTAGTGGAAGGTATTTTTGGGATTTTTCTTTGTATTTCTTGGGCATAAATAACATTTTCCAGACATGTTGTTTTTGAAGAGTTTTATTTTACAATGTATATTTGTTTTACATAATTTTATAACAAAAAAATTAAATTCATCGAAAACATAGCTTATTAGGAATGCCTAAACGGCCGAGATCCTCAAAAGTTTTCTAGAACTTAAGGCTCCGCAACCGGGCTCGAAAAGAAGAAGATGAAGAGATACGAAATTACGAATGTTAGTGGAGCGCGCTAACATTTACAGCGACAAAATCGATGTGAATGTTTAATAAAGCACGATTCGTTTAAAATAGAGCAAAACTCTCGCGGGGAGCATCTTAAGTATCATTTAAAGAAACATTGTGAATTTTTTCAAAAATATAATTTGTAAGATAATAGACACAGACTTGCTTTTAGTAATTTTTGGAGCATACTTTGCGATTTTTTTTTAAAGAGGGAATTTCATATAATTTGCGTTTCGGCGCGGGCAGCATCTAGAAATTATTTTAAAAAATAACATTTTTTTTTTAAGAGCTTAAACACTTCAATTGTTTAAGGGAGATGTGTAAGAAATCGGTAGAAATTCGGGTTGCGGGCCCTTAAGGTGTTTTGAACGGTCCCATGACAATTCAGAATCAACTCAACGCCTCTCTGAAAAGTCATTAAAAGCTATGAAAAAAGAATTGAAAAATAGCCATAACCTAACATAACGTATTCTATTTAACCATTTTTTCATCACTTTTAATTACTTTTCAAAGGAGGTGTTGAGTTGAATTCATTATGAGCTGTCCAATCACAGTAAAATTAAACTCTTCAAAAACAAAGCTATTAGGAATTCCTAAACGGCTGAGATCTTTAAATATTTTCTAGAACTTGGGATATTTTGTACACCCCTGAATATACTATCCAATGAAAAGTATTATTATATAACAAATATAATTCAGAGTAGTATTATAGCATAATATCATAGTGTAGCACACTCGGGGCATAAACTCGACAAATTATTATATTTATTATTGGCATAACTCATGAAAACTAGAAACGTTAAATCTGGTTTTTATCGTGGTTCCTATAAAATAACATGATTCATAAGATATAACTCACACCCAATGTATTATTTGCTGTAACTTCTTAAATTATTAATGACTCACGCAGTCTCCATACGTTCGAATATATTTTTATTTATCTCTCATTTTTCACTGATTTTACAATATAAATCTTCTTTATGTGTCTACACCATTGTCCTACAGCAGTGGTCGGCACTCATTGCTCTGAAGAGCCATGTATCAGAAGTACAATGATTTAGATTTTCTATACAAAAATCCTGTTTTTAGAAGTCGGTCAAAACTAGGTAAAAAGAAGAAAATTATGTATGTGAAATTTTTTTTTTAAAGAAAGACAAACATTCCCGGGTTACGAATAACCCGACAATCTTTGAAAATCTCCTACTAACACCACAGTAAGCCGAAAATGTTGGTTGAGTCGTGATGGAGGACTCAGCCAGCCGAGGAATCGAACACGGAACGCCTGGGTGGGAAAAATATTTTTTTTAAAAAATACATATTAAAAATCAAAATATTATTAAATTTACAGTAATATTATTTTTTTACGAAGGATTTCAATTACAAATATAAGTAGGTGGATACTAATTTGAACATTTATATCAACAATTTGAAATAATCCACCTACCAGTATTGCATATAAAAATATTTTTTCCATCTAAAATAAAAATTACGATAGGTAGGTACGAAAAGCTATCCTTAGTATTACCTCCAATAGGGTAGGTGTTTGGAATTTGGCATTTCTTCGTAGTCCAGTTCACTTAAGCTAAAAAAAGGGTTTAACCTCAGAACGTGAGACGATGTATGAATGTGAGTGAGGCAAAGAGTGTGTGCCAAGACCGAGTTGTTTGGCGGTCCGTCCTCTCTGCCTACCCCTGCGGGGAAACGGCGTGATAGTTAGTTAGTTAGTTAGTTAACCTCAGAATAAAACGGAATAAGCCGAAAATTTGTATAAACTTTTATTTTGGCATTCTAAATGTTGTCTCAAAAGTCTCATAAGGTCACATATGAGCGTCCTTAGATATTTAAGGTTAAAGGTTTCAATTGGAAATATCTCGCTACGTTGGCCTCGAATCGTATTGCATTCATTATTATTTTATTTTTTTTACATTAACTCCACACAGGAGGCCCTGAGGAAAATAACGTCCCTCAGGGCCTATGTCATCTTTGAAGATGCTGTGTGGAAAATTAAATAATAAAAGTTGTAGGGTATAAAATTGTCTACAATTTTGTTTTAAATGTGTTTTATACGCATAACCGTTTTTAAGATAGAGCCCGAAGGGAGCGGAGCGCAAAGCCATAGATAGCGCAATGTAAATCGGAAATCTGTGACCTTGCGCTATGTATGGTTGAGCGCTCCGCGCTCTATCTTAAAAACGGTTAAGCGTATAAAAAATTATTTTAGACAAAATTTGTAGAAAATTTTATACTCTACAACTTTTATAATTAATGCAAATACAATTCGAGGCAAAGCGAGATATTTTCAAAAAACTCACTTTCGCTACCTTTGTCCCTAAATATCTAAGAACGCTTAGACGTTACCTTATGAGACTTTTGGCACAACATTTATAATAATAAAATAAAGGTTTTTACAAATTTTCAGCTTATTCGGTTTTATTCCGAGGTTATACCTTTATTTAAATCAAGGGACTACGAAGAAATGCCAAATTCCAAACGCCTACCCCTATTTGGGGTATTGCTAAGGATAGCATTTGGTACCTACCTACCATAATTTTTATTTTAGATGGAAAAATATATTTTTATATGCAATGGTAGGCGAATTATTTCAAAATCAAAAAGAAAACAATGAAAATAGAGAAGATTTAAAAAAAATCAGTTGGTTATAGTTATAAGTTGGGATAATTATATCTTTTAATTTAAAATAAAACCATAACTTTGTAAACACCATTTTTATAATGTCACATCACAAAGTATCGGCTTCATATGAACAAAAACTAATTATATCTTAATACCTAAGTGGGCCCCGTATTGAATGTGTGAGTCGTAAATAATTTGTGAGGAATTCACGGTGGTCCATAGCATCGGAATGGTCAATATAAGCAAATTACTTTGGTATTACTGTGACTGTAACTATAGCCAAAGTCACAGTCATATTCCATTGTTTCCTAGTACAAGTCGTAACGCAAAACATAAAACCCAACGTCTCTAAATATAAAATAATTTTAGGGTTGACTTCTGAGCTGGCTGATTATTGTGAAAACCACTCATTGTTTTAACAGCTCTATGTTATGCTGCATAAACAAGTAGGTATCACCGCGAGCCGAGCCACGAATTATGGGAAAGGAACAAAGCAACCGCAAGTTGCTTTGTTCCTTTCCCATTCCCATTCCCGTTGGTGTACATGAGAAGGAATTATTTTAACATAAAATCATGTATACTGATTTTTTATACATTCATTGTTACATTGTTAGGATATTTGATTGGAGTCAACTGTTAATTTGTTCTAATAGAACGTAAAAAATTATATCTCCAAGGCCAAAGCAATAAATGTCATCGATTTTTATCCTTCCTATATATTAAAGAAACTTTTAAAATGCTTACTTGAAATTGGGAACTGTTGACTTTTATCGTTTGGAAAGTTAAACAAAATTTAGTCAAGAAAACTTTTGGAGCCTGTTTCCGGCCCTTTTCGGCCCGTTTCATACAAATCTTAATTTTGGATTTGAGATCAAAATACCCAACCAAACTTCATCCAGGTATATCAAATATGGTTGGTTCCAACCCCATCGAAATATCACCTGGAGAGTCCTTTGTGAAAGCATTATATACCTGAAAAGATGATATCCGTTTCTATCGTGAGAGTCTACGGAGTTTCTGTTCCATTTAATATCACAGACCACTCTCTAAATAATTTACACGAAATGGATCATTTTTATTTTAAAAATTGCGTGAGAGAAACCAGTGTATCTGGAGCAAAAATAATTTAGTCTACCATTAATCACAACTCGTACAAACAAACACATTCCATAGAACAGTGTAGGTTCAAAGAATGGTAATATATATTTTTAGGTTTTATTGTATCTGTGTGTTTCTAGTAAGAATCTGCGGGCTACACAAAGCTTCTCTGGAGCTTTGGGGTAATATTTTATGAAGTAACGGTAAATTAATTTGTGTCAAAAAGATAAAAGATTTTGCCATTATATATTGGGAATTGGCACATACAAATAATGTTTCCACTGTGATGGATTGTGTAGCAATTGAAATGAAACAGGATTAAGACGACAATATGCCCTAAAATATATTTAGAATCTTAACGACGTAAGTAAAGAAGCCGTGTATACAAATTGCGACTCGCGACCCGTGCACTGGACGGACCTACTGTCGAATTTGCCGTATCAAAGAAAAGAAGAAGAAGATAAAATTATGTGGGAATCTTAACGACGTAAGTGAAGAAAGCGTGTAAACAAATATACGCCGCGGCACGGCGTATTGTATGAACGTACAGTCGAATTCGCCCTGGCAGGCCTGGAGATTCGACCTTTCTGCCGCGTTCATTTTAATTAATTCTGAAGAACGTGCTACAAATATTTAAAATTTGTCTCCATGTTGTCCTCCCGAAATTATTAATTCATCGTCTAGAAAAACAAAATCTGGTGCTTACCGCTAACTTTATATTTGAAAAACGGGTTACATAGTTTTGAAATCGTTGTACGTAAAATATATTTATGGTAAGGTAGTGTTTTTATTAATGTAATATATAAATAACTCACATTTCTCGTGCGGCATGGAAATAAAAAAGTTATTATAGTTACGGATTCGCCGGAAATTATTAAAATGTGAGTTCTGAGCATACAAAAATTATTAGGATTGTGTACCGCCTTAAATAAAAAAATAAAATGCATTTTGTTGTTATTTTTATCAAGCTCAATTTTAATTTTAATTTAAAGTTTTTTTAATACGTTCAATAATCGTAGGTATTACATGTTTAATTTATATAAAAAAGTTTATTTACAAACAAGTTTGGCTGTGTAATTATTATTAGGCGTAACAGCTGTTTTGATTTTCGAAGGCATTATCAAACTGTTTTGATAGCAGTTATAACAGATTCATAATTTAACTTAACTTACCTTCATCAAATTAAATAAATATACATTTTTAAATTTTAAATGCTTAAAAGCTTAAAAATTTTATTAATTACTTAAGTGTGTGCTGAGACGAAGAAAATTATTTCAATAATCTGAATCACTTTAATTTTTATTATTTCTTGAAAATATAATCAATATATGTATATTATAAAAGAAAGTCCAAAAAAACATGCGGTCCGCAAAAACTCAGAAACGAGTCCCGATACGATCAAGTAAGTTATGTGGTGTGGTAGCTCTCTATCCCCCATTCAGGATGAGGGTTACCATTTTTACCTAAAGGGCATGCTTTTGAAGATGTAAGGGCTGGAAGTTTCACCCTCTAGAAATTTCAAGAACAGTCTTCGGGAAAGTTCTAGAAGGCTTGATAAAACTCTCGAAATTTCTGAAAGAAGTGGCGGAGTATGTCGGTGTGTCTAAAAGTTTCTTGAACGTTCTGAGAAAGTTATGGAACGAGAAAGTTCTAGAAACTTTCGGAAATGAGTGGCGGAGTGTGTCGGTTAATCTAGAAGGTTCCATAAAGTTCTAGAAGATTTGATAAAGCTCTAAAAAGTTCTGAAAGGAGTGGCGGAGTATGTTGGTGAGTCTAGAAGGTTCCGGAAAGTTCTAGAAGGTTCGAAAAAGCTGTAGAAAGTTCTGAAAGGAGTGGCGGAGTATGTCAGTGAACCTAGAGGGTTCCGGAAAGTTCTGGAAATTGTGGAATGTTCGGGAATAGGGAATCGGGTACATCAATGTGGAACATTCCAAAACACTCTCAAATGTTGTCCTGAGCGAAGCCGGGTAACCCAGCTATCATGAAATAAATTCCAAATAAAATATTAATAAAAGTCTAGATTGAAAATAAAAAATAAAAAATTTTTGAAAATTAAAGTATATAAAATACATTACAGGTACAAACATAATTATGTATTTTCGCAATCGTAGATTTTTTCTGTAAAAATTATATGCATTTTGGTAATATTTTGAATCCAAACAAATCCATAGATGATATAATGGTACCTACTTTGAAGATCTATCTCAAGATGCTTTTCAAATTTTCTTATAAAATAAACTATTATTTTATTGTGTCACAAGTTACTCTCGACCGGTGTCGAAAGAACCTTTCCTTCGTTCGTTCAGTTTAGCTTTACATTACTGCATAAAAAATGACTTATTAAATACGGCGCCTTAGCAACGAGTCACTCGTAGCTTTCTGCTCTTATTGCGTCAGCATGAGACCGAGCTTGACAAGATGTAAGCGCCATCAAAAAACACGTTGAATATATATATCACGACTCAATTCCTGAAAGTTGTACCGCGAAAATCTTTCATCTCTATGATTTCACTTCCGCATTATATTCATAGACACCGACCTGCGCATTCTGTGGAACGCGAACGGCACAAATATAGCATACCACAAAGCGTGGAATTACATGGAAAGGATTAATAAACGTATGTTAAAGTCACCTAAAATAATACAAATGTCCGCGTGACGAAACGTGTCACTGAAGCTTTGCGAATCGAGAAACAAAAATCCACAAAAATTAACTACAGTATAATTAATAGAAATTCGTGGAAACAAACAGTTTACGTGTATTATTCTAAATTTTGAAAGCTTTATAGTTTGGTGTGTAGTTTCGCTTTGATCCTGTTTTTCAATGAATCATGGTATCTCGTTAAGCACGCGTGAACTGTTTTTTATTACAATTTTACATTATTAAAAAAAATTGAGTCCCTTTTTTTTTCAACGAATCAGTTTCTGAAAATTGAATTACTCAGACATGAATGACGGACTCAAACTATTGTGATTTTTTAAATTTGCTAGACTGTCTTAGGAGGAACGTTCACGCGGTCCGTTTGGCCCGTTTCATATAAATCTTAATTTTGGATTTGAGATCAAAAACCCATCCAAACTGAAAAATTATTTTTGTAATGAAAAGTTATATCAAATATCTAGTATATGAGCTACTTTTGTTAATATTTACTTTAAATTACAAGATGTAGGCCATTAAAGATTATAATGTTTTATGATTTTAGAGGCAACTTCCGCAATTATTATTTATTCCCCCCCCCCCCCCCAACCTAGCTACGCCACTGCACACATATATAACAATAATACAATGAGAGGATGAGATACAAATCGAAAAGAAGACACCTTATTGGTGACAGAAAGAGACACAAATGGAGAAGAGGGTGACAAATTATTTTTGATTTGGTAAGGGGAGGAAGAAAATAGTTTATTATTATATTTGAGTTATTATTGACGGTCATATATTTCAATTTGGGAGGCAGGTATGGGTACTGCTGCCCCGGGAACCATTTATTGGGTAACTAACACCTCTGCCACAGGTCACCCCAAGTGATTCGCTACGTTTGGTGATTTAGCAGGGGTGCTCGATTTCATTGAGTGAAGTTTATCCGGGTCTTGGCGGCGGATGCGTCTCCTTACCAACTGCGTGGCAGGCCGGGTCGGGAGAGACTGGTTGAGGATGACCTTTTGATTCTCCAGCGGGACTCCCTCAGAACATCGCCTTGCACCGTAATGGGAGAGTTGGATCCATATGCCCGTTACTCCTGGATACGCTTTTTCCTTCTCTGAATTTCCTATCCTTCCGTTTCTAAAAATATCCTCCACACAGCATCCCCAAAGATGACATAGGCTCTGAGGGGAAATATTTTCCTCAGGGCCTCCTCCTTGGAGCTAATGAAAAAAAAACATAAAAGTGGTGAATCAAATTGTAGCTTCTTCGTAAAAAAAAAATAAGAGAAAATAAAGAGAATAAATAAAATAAAGAGCGATGTTAAAGCGAGAGCAAATTAAAAAAACGATGATAATGAAAAATAAGGAAAATTAAGAAAACAAAGAACATATAAAAAAAAACGATGATAATGAAAAATAAATAAAATTAAGAAAACAAAGAACATATAGAAAAACTATGATAATCGAAAATAAGGAAAATTAAGAAAACAAAGAACGTATAAAAAAACTATGGTAATGAAAAATAAGAAAAATCAATAGAACAAATAAAATTTTAAAAACGTTGTTTATAAAGAATAAGGAAAATTAAAAAAATAAAGAACATTAAAAAAAACTAAATACCTAATGGAAAATATGGAAAATTAATAAAACAAAGAACATACAGAAAAACTATGATAATGAAAAATTAAGAATTAAGAACCTATAAAAAACCGATGTAAATGAAAAAGAAGAAAAATTAAGAAAACAAATATAAAAAACCATGATAATGAAGAATAAGGAAAATTAAGAAAACAAAACGTATAAAAAAGACGATGGTAATGAAAAATAGAGAAAATTAAGAAAACAAAGAACATATGAAAAAATATGATAATGAAAAATAAGGAAAATGAACAGAACAAAGAACATATAAAAAAAAGAATGGTAATGAAGAATACGGAAAATTAAGAAAACAACTCGTATAAAGAAAACGATGGTAATGAAAAATAAGGATAATTAAGAAAACAAAGAACATAAAAAATTTGAAATTAAGGATTACCGAAGAGATGTAGATATTTGTGAAATATATTCGCCAATGTGACCATGAGACGACGGCCTTGATCAACCTTGCGTTCAACTTTTCTCTTTCAGTGGGCCAATACATTTGTTCGCGCGTTCCTTATCACTGCTAAAATCAGCGTCGTTAACTTTACAGAAATTACTTACAGATGCATTTAAAATCCAGTGACGTAACGGAAAACTAAACACAGCATCTTTTGTATGAAATATTGGCTAACTAGGCAAAGAGGATGGACTGCCACATAATTCAGTCTTGGCATACACTCCTACCCTCATTAACATTTATACATCGTCTCAAACAAACCGTTCTGTTCTTCTGACTCTTGACATGCCCTGTCTTCCTAGGGCGTCCCAGACTTTTCTACAATTCACATTCGCGTCAGATATTTTCTTTCGCTATTTTTTTCGTCCATTTACTCTACATACCCGAACCATCCAAGCGTTCATTTTTAATCTTACGAATTACGCTTACGTCCAGCCCTGCATTATTTTCGAATCTCCACATTTTTAACATGGTTGTACCATACGTACGCCTCAGTGATCTCATTTCAACAGCACTAATTTAGTCTACTTATATCGTTGTCCCAACTAAATATAGAAGCCGGCGTGTTCGATCTATTCTGGAAAGTGTCCAGTTTTATCTGTGGGCGACATTGGACGTTCAGGCGAGTAATGACATCGTCGTTGTGTCGGCTTTTTACCGATGCATTTTATTTTGAATCCCCCGCCTGTTATGTTCTCCCTGATTCACGGACAAGAATTATGGGAGTGAGATCATCCAGCTCTCAAAACAACTCAGTTGCATAAGAATCAAGAATAAGATAAATTGGCCGTTGTTTTGCCGAAAATGAAGAAACGTATGTATTTAATTTAATTGCTATTAGGTCTTTAGTATCTTATAGTTCAACTCAGTTCCTTTTAAAAAATCACCTGTAAAGGTTAAGCCAAATTATTAAATTATTATTCAAATAGAACAGAATCAATTGGTAACTGTAAGTTTAGTTTCATGTATTTATTTTATTTTTACGCACAATAAACTATGTCAGCATATCTTTTAATTTTCTTGTTATGTTTAGTTAAAATCATCTCTTATTGTAAGAATTTAGTGTATTATTTGTAAAGTATTATTATATAATGTAGATAGGTTCTTGTTATTAAAACTAAATTTGTTAATATTAACCAAAAATTACAATCACAAAAGCATTCACTTGACACTGGCCAGGACACTCCTTCGTGATGAAAAAAAATAAAACAATTATCATAAGCAATAATTATCAGCCTGAAACACTCATCCACATTGAAAAAATCTTCCGAGAAAAGATACATGACACCAACGGGACTTGAATCCGTGTCCTTCTGATTGCCGGTCAGCTGCTCTCCCAATTAAGCTATGGCGGCTTATCTTGTACCCGCCAAATGATTCAATATATACTAGTGTTTCATTCAACAATTACTACTTATTATATTTTTTCCACCTGAAAACAACCAACTTTATCTTTGCGAGAGAGACATTGTTAGTGTTAAAATCCCTCAAAAAAACAAGATAAGCCGCCATAGCTCAATTGGGAGAGCAGCTGACCGGCAATCAGAAGGACACGGATTCAAGTCCCGTTGGCGTCATGTATCTTTTCTCGGAAGATTTTTTCAATGTGGATGAGTGTTTCAGGCTGATAATTATTGCTTCTAATAATTGTTACCCTTTGTGCTATGCATAAAAATCTTGTCTTAAACGTTAGTTTAACAATAAAAATAATTATTAAAAAAAATAAAACCTACTTAACCTAGTAGGGCACATTTTTCACAATTGGAACTAATGTGCATAAACTACGCTGAGTAATTTATTCTCAAGTTAAAAGAAGAACTTTCCAAATAACCGATTAAGTTCCTACCTAAAACTTAGGACGGGTTGTTTCAAAAAAATTGACGGATTCATCAAATATTTGAATTTAATTTTTACGTTATGAGTAAGTTCTGTTATTATATAATTATGGGCCAGTTGCTTCATAAAACTGAAATAAATAATCACTAGAACTTACACATAACGTGAAAAATAACTTCAAATATTTGGTCAATCCGTCAAATTTAGGTAGGAACTTAATTGGTTATTTGAAAAGTTCTTCTTTTAATTTGAGAATTAATTACTCAACGTAGTTTCTGCACATTAGTTCCAATTTTTAAAAATGTGTCCTACTAGGTTAAGTAGGTTTTTATTTAAAAAAAAAAAAAGTGGCTTTTCACCCCAAAGGAGTGTTCTGGCCAGTGTCAAGTGAATGCTTTTTTGAGTGTATTTTTTTGGTTAACATTAACAAATTTAGTTTTAATAACAAGAACCTATCTACATTATAATAATACTATACAAATAATAATAATAATACACAAAATTCTTACAATAAGAGATGATTTTAATTAAACATAACAAGGAAATTAAAAGATATGCTGACGTAGTTTATTGTGCGTAAAAAATAAAATAAATGAATAAATACATGAAACTATACTTACAGTTACAAATTGATGCTAAATATTCAGGAAATTAGTCAAGACTTTATACAAGCGTTTGTCCACAGAAGATAACAGGCATGCAATGTTGTAGGGAGGCAATATGCCCAAACTGATTAGGTGAGGGATGAAATTTTTGTATGAATCATTTATAGAGCAACTGAAAAAAATATGATTGAGATCCTCTTCACCAAGACGACATTCACACGTCGCAGAATTCTTAACATGAATTTTTGTCGTGAACATAACAAGGAAATTAAAAGATATGCTGACGTAGTTTATTGTGCGTAAAAAATAAAATAAATGAATAAATACATGAAACTATACTTACAGTTACAAATTGATGCTAAATATTCAGGAAATTAGTCAAGACTTTATACAAGCGTTTGTCCACAGAAGTTAACAGGCATGCAATGTTGTAGGGAGGCAATATGCCCAAACTGATTAGGTGAGGGATGAAATTTTTGTATGAATCATTTATAGAGCAACTGAAAAAAATATGATTGAGATCCTCTTCACCAAGACGACATTCACACGTCGCAGAATTCTTAACATGAATTTTTGTCGGGTGAACATTGTGGCACCAATGCCCTATCCGCATGCGGCAAATGGAGGATGTCGAGAATTTGTTAAAAGAGAGTCTGCAAAACCACGGTTTTGAAGGAATCATTGGCGAAATTGTGAAAAAGTTAAATACTTTTGTTTTACTAGATTCTTCCCAATGATTCTGGCATGTGGAAATCATGTAAAGTAGGTTTAATAGTTAATCTGGAGTTGCTTGTCTGGATTTTAAAAATTATTTTTAATTTGGACGATAAATTTTCCAACACAGTTCGTTTACATAAGTTCCATTCTTGAAAAAACTAATCACGTTGTGTAATAACTCTTGAACACATCTATTGCAAATATGCTTCCCATTTCCATTAAAGGATTTTATTTAGGTACCTACTTCAGTAATAATTTAATGGTAGAATTTAAGAGTACCCATAGTTTTTTTTTCGTGGCTATGACGTAACTTTGTTAGCAAATCTTATTATCCAAGGACATCACATCCATTCTGTATACACTCCCTACTTTAACCTCACAAAGTTTCCCAATTTGTGGGTGCCATTTCCCCAAGATTCCCTACAGTTGGAAACTCGATAAAAATACGAAAATTAATACAATAATATTGAGGGCGAAAATAGTGGTATGAAGTGAAGATATTATCGTTATCCTAGTAAATAAAAAAGAAAAAAAGCAAAAAAGAAATTAAAGAAATCTATTTAAAATAATATTACAAAACAACAAATTATATTATAATAAAGTATAGTGGAAATGTGTATTATTCATTCCTCACTTTTTAATTCAAAATAATAAATTGAATAATGAAAAAAAAATTAACACTTTAAATTTTGTTATGTCAGTATAAATGTGGTTCCTAAAGGTATATTTATGTGTTGAGATATGCAAGTGTTATTATTTGTGCTATTCTATCAACGCACAGAGTTTAGAAATATTTTTCAAAAGCTTTGTTCAACAAAAACACTTATCAGTTCACACTCTAGTCTTGTTTCTCTGGCAATTAATCAAGCCATCTGGGCAGCCCCAGCCCTAAGCTAAATAGCCACATGGCACCTGGATTCAAATGGCATCTGAAATCAAATGATGTCTAAAGCCAAATGGCGCCCAAAGCCAAATGGCGCCCAAAGCCAATTGGTGCCTAAAGCCAAATGGCGCCCAAAGCCAATTGGCGCCTAAAGCCTAATGGCGCCTAAAGCGAATGGTGCCAGTAATTAGAATTTGATATTGGGGAAGTACTTCGACACATGTGTTATTCTAAGCGTTCATCATATTAGATTGCAATTCAACGGCCTATTTAACATTTTCTAATGTATATTTCTTAAACATTAATACTAAGCAGATGCCAGATCGTAAAATGAATCAAAGTATCAATGAGAATATTAAATTTTATACGTAATCCAAAATTAAAATGAATGCGTTAACATAAATATTTACGTGAATAGTGAGTGAACAGACATCGCAGCATTTCGTAAGCCTAAATTAAATGTAATCAGTAATCTAGTCACTAATTCAACTTTATCAAATTCCTATTTTTTTCTTTATCGTACCAATTTTTGTATACCTAATAAAAAATTTGAATTGAAAATAACGTGACATACGTACTGGAAAAATGGGATTTTTCTTTAAAAACATTGTGCAAATGGAGGTTTTAATAGCTGTGCGGAAGATTTTCCGGAGTTAGAAGGTGGAATTTTGATACCCTCTAATTTTCATCCTGTGTTCGTGTGTTAAGTTGATCTGCATTATAAATCTTTCAAAAAAAAATCCTTTATTTTTCCCAATTTTTACATTTGATAAATACAATATTATGAAAATCATATGAGTCATGGGAACCCACTAAGGCGCACAGCCTGTACATGGGTAATATAGATATATTCATTTTATTTTCGTATCTAGAAAGAACAAAAAGTGGGCTTATAAAGCAAAAACATAATTAAAGTTGTCTAAGTAGTTTGTAAAAAATATACAATAGTGTAATAATAAGTATACAAAAGTGTAATAATAAGTGTGAAGTTTGTGAGAAACATATGTATAGTGAATTAATTAAATAAATAAAGTTTCAACATCTATATTGTTAGCCATAATTTTAGCTCTTTAAGTATTGAGGTAGTTTCGTTTGGGGGGCATAAAATGCTATAATAATGCTAAAATTCTAATGTTGACTCTGTTTTAATTTTTTTCGGATTTATTTTTGTTTTTAAAGATATATTTCATAGTTTGCAGTATAAATAGTTTGTGGAAACTGAATAGTTTAGATTCTTTGTGCAATGCATATGTAGAAAAGGTTCTATTTCTATTATACCTAATTTTGATTATAAAATTTTGAATTATTTGTAAGGGTTTCATAAACGCATCAAGCGCACCACCCCATCCTATTATACCGTACAATAAAGGTTACCGTAAAATAAAGGTTTATATTCAATGTATTAAATATTTGATATGGTTCTACGACAACTCAACAAAGTGGCACTTCAACACCCCTTTGAAAAATCATTAAAAAATGAATCCTAATCTAACGTAACCCATTTAACAAGTTTTTTTTGGTGACCCGATAGTCTGCCGAAATGGTATTTACTACAAAATATTTTTTTTTGCATTATATACCAATTTCAAACGTCAAACCGACTAAAATACCCTTAATAATAAGTTAGTATGAATATTAAACGAATTTATACAGACCAGTGTCGATTTTTTTGTACTAATGCGCTGGTACATACAGTATATGGAGAAGCAGAATTATCCTTGATGCATTTGAATGAAAATATGTTTTATACTTTTATTATTCGACGGTACATTCTCTCCGCACATCCCTTCGGGACCAATTAGTTATATTTTTGGGTTATGTCTGCTTTAAATTTGTATTTTGAGCTCACGTTTTGAAATACTCGTTAGAATGACGTTATTAAATGTTTCCGAAAATATATGAGAAAATGTAATTTTAAAAATATTTTCTCTAGTGGATTAGATGTTGATTTACGTTTGGCACAAAATGACTAGGACGCGCGTCAGAAAAATCAATCGCGTTGCAAAATATCAGCCATGTGGCATCAGATTCTATATTCGTGTATTTTTACCCTGTACCAATATTTACTCGTCCCTGACGATACGCATATGAACATTAATTCGTAATATGTTTGCTTTGATGTTATCCTATTTTTGTACATGTTTTGAAAAACAATATTAATATTATTTACATAAATGTCTTTTTTAACATAATTCTAGTTCATAGTACTTAGAATAAATATGTTCGTTATTTGTTTTTGGGGTGTCACGCCGTGTTGCTCTAACTCCTTCTTTAGCCAACGTTTCTTAGATGGGATCTGCCGGATCTGCCATGATGATGGATCCTGCAACGCTTTCCGAAACATTAGCTAAAGAAGGAGTAAGCGCAACACGGCATAACACCCCAAAAATAAATAACGAAAATACTTTTGGCCGTGAAAATCTAAAAAACGTATCAGAATAAATATGGGTTTATTTAGGTGATAATTTCTTGCAAGTGACGTAGATTCTTTGTGGTAATTTTTTTTGTGTTTTCCTAAAAGAAATCAAAATAATATAATTTGTTGGTAAAAATGTATTGCATAAGTAATAATAATTCTAACCGGTTGTCAATTTGTGATGGCATTATTTATTTTACTGAAAAGTCAAAAAAATAGTAAATGTACAATACAGTTAAAAATTAAATAGAGATCACATTGCCATTAGAGGAGAAAGGCAGGTAAAGTTGGAAAATTTTTAAAAAAGAGAGTTTTTTTTTTAATGACAAACAAAAATAATATTTTTGCATCACACGTCCAACTGAGTAGTTTGGTGTAGCCATCACGGGTCACATGATACGCACTCAGTCTCAAAGAACAGTAACAGGGGAGACGGAATGCGTGTCACGGGATCCCGTCGCCAGGAGTAGCAGTGTGATCAGTGGCGACGTATGACAGAAACAAATATTTGTATATAATTGAAGAAGAAGATGACAATAATAATTTAAATGAAAATATAAAAGAGAACAAGACACAGAAAAATATAAAAAGACAATGGTCGCAACTGGGACTCGAACCCAGACCTCTCGTCTAACCGGGACGTGCGCGTTATCTAATTTCGCTATTGCTAACTTCTGTCAAACCGTCATATTTGTCAATCTCATATTTCAAATTTTAGAATCAACAATATTATCTTCAACAAATTCTTTTTCCAGATTACGGGCTACTACCCTTTTTATTGAAAACAATCATACTAAGAATTGGTTTGTAACCTGGATAGCGTCTCGGATAAATATATTATTTACATATTTTTTAATCACAGAAGACAATATTAGCGACACTCAATCGAAAATGCTCCAGTCTACAGGATCGCGCCGGCAAGGCTAAGGTCCCAGATTTTTGTGTTTCAAATTTTCGATTGAGAGTCGCTTATACTGTCGTCAGTGATTAAATATTACAATCTGAGGTTTTACTCGTTAATTTAAATAAATATAATATTTTTTTAATTGAAAATAAAATATCTCCGGACAGCAAAATCACATCAACGTTTTTTACCCTAAATAAGCTCAGGATTCGCTGGTTAAAATCATATGGGTACACGCTGTTACACGCTGCAAATAGTGCTAGATGGGGTTTCGAAGGTTCTCTCCTCACTAAAAGCGAAGTTACTTAGAGACTATGTTCGTATTGATTATGAAAATTGTGCTATAGAACAGGAAAGAAAATGCAAGTGATGAAATGATGGAAGGCCTGTTTAATTTATTATTTTGGGTGTGGATGAAATTTTCCCTAAAAATTATAATGAATATTGTGTTCGTGCTTCTATTAGATTGTTTTTCTGATAAAAGCAATTTGGTACTTCATTATTTTCCAACTTTTCTCATTATAATCCCTTAATTACATTAATAATTAAATAACTTCCACAACATTTTTCCCTCCAATCATTTTATAACCCTTCGACTTTTCTTTTATTTTTTCTCTCCAAAGCTTTTTTTAATGTGGATACTGCACACGCTCCCAACCGTGTGGAGCCAGTGACCATAGCATCCCCAAATGGAATATATTATGAGGCTGAATGTGGAGGGGAAGGCGTTGGGGAAGATTAAGGTGGGAAAGTATCTGTTTATTCAGATCTGGTAACCCAACACCGCTAAGGCCATTTCAAGCAACTTTAAAAAATTCTGAATGCCACCAGGGCAGTACTAAGAGTATCTCAGCACCCTTGAGGTAATTTTTAATTAGCCAAATATTATTATTATCTTTCACTATCTGGAACATGGCGCAAATGTAAGCCATGTTATATTATTCAAAATGAATTAATTGTAAAACAACAGAAATTAATTTAACAAAATTTTCTTCCGGTATATATTCAAATATTTGTTTTAATAAAATTCAGTCAGCAACCTACTTAGCACTATTCATTTCTACAGTACAAATGTAAAAAGAATACTATTCAACGCATTCTACACATCGTTGTTCACGTAAGAACTATGAGTTTACTGCAACCCAATGGAATAAGCTAAAAGTCGCTTACAACAATGGCTATCGCCAACTATTCCGCCTACCGAGATGCTGCAGTGCTACGGAAATACTCCTGGAGGGAAGAGTGCGCACATTCAGAGCACTTCTGGGAAGCTCATGGCGCAGACTACGCCAATCGCAGGATTCAATCATTACTGTTATGACTGCCTGGATGGAGTCCCCCCTGATGGCCCTCTGGAGACGGTCAAAAATCCTCCATAAACGGCTGCTTGCATTAATTTTTGTTTTTAACTTTTTTTATCAGTTTCATTTTTCATGCTTATGCGTTTTTTTTTATTTGACATATGTATTTTTATTTACTTTTACTTATTATATGTCTAATTTATTTTTGTTGTTTCGAAATACGGAAAGTATTGCATTGCACTATACCTGCATACATTCTGGAATAAACTTCAGATTTTATGTCCGGGTTAAATCTTCCCCACAGGAAAAACTAAACCCTTTCACACACTTTTTCACAAATGATCATCTAGTCAATTCACGCTACGCAATTGCACTATATAAGTTTAATAAATACAAAACGATACAAGAACAACATCTCAGCGTACCAGAGACCAAATGGGAAAATAATTCACCGACTCCAGATATTTACATATCAGAGGGTTCGGCTCAGTGGAACTCCTAATTGGACCTATAAATCCTACTGATCCCTCATCATAAATATTTAAAATATCTTTTGTAATCCTACATATATTTAAAATGATTGACTTTTGCATTTTTACATATAAATTCTTTGACATATGTAATAAGCCTAAATTTTGAGCGAGAGAGTATAATGCCGGTAGCCGAAATAACAAAATCTCATTTCCTAAATCTGTATGTTTTCTTATTTTTTCAGAAACAGATTTTTTAATATTACAGCATATTATTATTTATTTTTTTGATTATTATTAGCATAATGTGCATACCGTTCCCATATAAATTAACAAAATAATGCCTATGCGCTATCTTCAGAATGCATAGCCTAGAAGTTTGTTGGTCTGATACATAAATCATCGAAAATCATTATGAAAGTGAATGAAACAAAATACGATATTATTTAGCAAAAGTTTTGTTTTTCAATACCAGCTGAGTATTTTTTAAAGTTACCCTCTAGTATTACATTGTAAAGTAATTGTTCACGTTTCGTTCTTCGTGATTACACCGAGCCGCACCTCGTCCATGCCAGTCGTCGAATATACCCTCGTCACGCCAACTGTGAGTAAAACATCAATTTGGTAAAGATTTCCCACTTTCAGTACTAAAACGTTTATCGTTTCAGGCTTATACCCTCGCTTGAAGGTTTTCAGTTTGCTTTTCCGGCGAATGATGGATGATGGATGGACGGTGGGAAATTGGGAACTTTTGATGTCTCATGTTTTATCGTCTGAAACTGTGATCATAGAAAGATTTTTTCATAATTTTTTTTATTGGTGAGATTTTAGTAAACATTGTGCAAAGGAAAAATGCTTAAATAATGACAGATCGAATATTAATATTAAGTATTAAATTTAAATAGTATAAAGATTAGTCTTCTATTGCATAATCAGATTAAGAATTACGACTAAGTATTAAGATTAAGTTTTAAAATTAAGTTTTAAGATTAAGTATTAAATATATTAGGTAATAATATTAGGAATAAAGCATTAATACTTTTGAATGTAGCTATAACTTTGCGGTTATCCATTATAGATAATTGAAACAATGTTACTTTATTTGAAACACTTGTATATTTGTTTAAAGACCACCCGTTTCGTAACGACCGTTCCTTCCTCAGGGCAAACGTATACTGATTTGACAGTTACAAAATAGTGGGTGAGAACAATGTATTATTACTAAGGATTGTGGTAGGGGTGGAACATATCCATGATTGGGCTGTAAGATAATATTTTTTGTTTGTTAATAATAGATTCTTTATTTTTAAGGAATTTTTTATTTATTTCCAAGGCTTCTAAGTTATCTAAGCGTTTTCATTCAAAAAAACCTTAAAAATAATGAATCTATTATGAACAAACAAAAAATATTAACTTATAGCCCAATCATGGATATGTTCCCCCACCCGCTGTTCATTAGTCCCTAGCAACGGCTCCACCCCTACCACAATCCTTAGTAATAATACATTGTTCCCACCCACTATTTTGTAACTGTCAAAACAGTATACGTTTGCCCTGAGGAAGGAACGGTCGTTCTGAAACCGGTCGGCTTTAAACAAATATACAAGTGGTTCAAACAAAATAACATTGTTTCATTTATCTATTAAGCATTAAGATTAAGTATCAAGAATAATTCATTATTAAAATAAAGATTCTATATTAAGATTTAGTATTAAAATGCAGTGATCGATTAAGTATTAGGATTATGTATTACGATTTAAATAGATTTTAGATGAAGTATTAAGATTAATTTTGATGGTGTACAGTGGAACTATCTGTGGAAAGTACATAAGGAGATAGGAGTTCCTAAACACCTCATATATATCATAAGAAGCCTGCAACCAGAAGGACATAGGAGTATTGGCAAGATTGACACCAAAAAATCGGACACAAGTTTAAAGTGAAAAAAGGTTACATCAGGAGTGCATCCTTTCACCAATGTTGTTTAATATACATGTCGATTAATAATGCGTAAGGCTCTTGATGGATGGAAAGGTGGAATAAATATCCGTGGCCAAAAAATCTGAAATCTATCAGTAACACTTATGAAATCATTTCAAAATATTAGATAACATGTCTACGAGAAAAGGGATGCAATCACCATTTGAAATTCCATCAATAAACACATTTTCAATTAGTTTATTTAATCAGTAAATATAATTCAGGCAAGTAAAAAGGGTCATGTTTGTTGTTTATTCCACAACTTTAGACTCAAGAGAGGTTACTAAATGTAATTATTTAGTGTCGATAAGCGCAAGAAATGGGCTATTAATATTAGTGATTGAGTAATGTTGGCATCTATATACGCGGCTTACTAAAGATAAATGATTCATTGCTTGACCTCCTAACTAATAACTAATAACATATCTCATGGGCACTTGGCCGCGTGGCAAAGCAACGTTTGTTTGTTATTCTTCATTAGGTACATTGAGAAGTTTGGGTAATCTGTGAAGAGAGATGCCTCGCCCTACGGTTTACGAAAATGTCGAAAACTGTATTTTCTGAACCTTGAAAACTATTAATAATCTTTCATTGAATTGTCTTGAATGGAACGTGTATCTCAATATATTATTATCTAGTAGTAGGGAACGAAAATGGAATCCATCAGCTTCTCAAGGATTCGCATTGAGACGTCCAGGAGCGCTATAAATGATGAAGAAAATTTTCTGTTATCTAAGGCTAATTTTTTTAACCGGATGATTGTTTTGATATTGTGTGCTCTATCCTCTGTACGGCCGGAAATAAATTAATATACCTACATGGAAGCCTTGAAGTGTGGATTTTCCGATATACCTGCATAAGCGCATCCTTAAAACACATCGGACAGATAGAGTAACCAATTTAGAAGTTCTTCACCGAATGGTCAAAAGTTTTGATATTGCACTAGATTATATAAGAAGTATATTTTGATCGATGTTCCCATATCTTTCACCCATTGTGAGATGTGACAAACACAAGATCGCCAACTGATGCTGCAACGACCGTTGGTATTTTAAACATCGCTTGCAGACATGGGGTTCATTAGGTGAGGTTTAGCCGGGCCTTGGCGGTGGATGCATCTGCCCATCAGCTGGGTGGCAGGCCGGATTGGGAAAGACTGTTTGAAGGGGCCTTTGACCTCTCCTGCTCTCGGAACATTACAGCAGTGGGAGGTTTTGAGTTGGCATTCCGTTGGGGTGGTCGCATGTTCGATTCGTCGGCTTCCTCCTCCATCCTCCATCCTCAAGTCCTCCATCACGACACAAGTAACATTTTTCGATTACTATGGTGGTAGTAGGAGATTTTTAAATATTGTCATGTTATTCGTAACCCGGGAATGCTTGTCATATTTTTTTTTAAAATATGTTTTTAAAAAAATACGTCAGACACTCCTGGAGACACTAACCCCAGATTTCCTAACCACCCTTCATACCTTTTCCCTACCAGAACTTCATCTCCTTCCTTTCCTCAAAAGATCCTCCACACAGCATTTCCGAAGATGACAGGTCCTATGTGGAGCTAATGGAAAAAATACAGCCTAGCGATTATATTTTGAAGCATATCATAGCGCACTTGAGGTGATTTTTCACAAAAACGGCGCTATATAAATCGTACAAATATTATTAAAACTGCCACCATGATCTTTTATACTTCTACTTTGATGTATTTCCAATCAACATTTTCTAGTTGTACTTCAAAAATGTCACCTCTTGCATGTTTGTGTGATACAGATTATCTTTTTAGGGTTGTTTTAAGGTTCCGCAACCTGGCCCGAAAAGAAAAAGATGGAGAGATACGAAATTACGAATGTTAGAGGAGAGCGCTAACATTTACAGCGACAAAAATCGCGAAAATGTTTAATAAAACACGACTCGTTTAAAATAGAGCGTATCTCGCGGGCATTGTCTTAAACAGCATTCAAAGAAACACTGTGATTTTTTTCATACATATAACTTGTAAAATAACTGATACAAACGAGTTTATAATAATTTTTGGAGCATACTTTGCGATGTTTTTCTATCGAGGGAATTTTATATAATTTGCGTTTCGGCGCGGGCAATGTCTAGATATTATCTTCAAGAATAACATATATATTTTTAAGAGCTTTAAAACTTAACGTGTTTAAGGGAGATGTGTAAGAAATCGGTAGAAATTCGGGTTGCGGGCCCTAAAATCATCAAAATACGCGTTATCGTTATTCATTTTGAGTTATCATGCCGTTTTCCAACTTCTTTAGCCAACGTTTTGGACAGTCAGTATGTGTACATCATCTGGGTAGATCAATGTATGAAATGTATGTGTATGTATGTGGAAGTGATACCGTGCTTTTTACTTACTTCTAATATTTGTTATTACTACTACAGACTTATTTACGTATATTTTTACATTTCTCATTTACTGTAGGTATTTACCTAATGTATTCTACATCTATAAACTCTTTGTGTATACTAGTATACAATACAATATGTTAGTATATAGTGTGCAACAGTTTTATGCAGAATGGGTAAATTAAATAAATAATCCAAGAGAATATCGGTGTTAGGCAAAAGAATCGAAAAGGAAAAAACCCCGGCTCAATGCTTCCAAATTTTCGTGTACCTAAAGCAGGGTCTACTCCGACCGAAAACACGAACATTTGCGTATACATTATTAAAAACATTGGCAATAGGGGCGTGGCCTTACTGCAGATGCTCACAAAAATGTGCAACGCTACCCCCCATTGGCATTGTTTATAGTAATGTGTAAGCAAATGTTCATGTTTCGGTCGGAAGAGACCATTTTTTTACAATATCACCACACAGGAGACCCTGAGGAAAACAATTTCCCCTCGCGGCCTATGTCATCTTTGGCAAGGGCGGATTTAGGGGGGGGGGGCACGTGCCCCCGTGCCCCCGTGCCCCGTGCCCCCGTGCCCCCCCCTAAATCATATTTTATTTATATATTAGTATATACCCCAGTATTTTTGTGTACTGTGGAGATTCCATCACAGTGCAGAAAACTGTCTTTATTAAACATTTATTTTTTCTATTATTTTGAAACTTTCATAAACCTTCCTATACATACCTGAACTTGTAGAAATAAACTTGAAGTATGATACTTCTATTTAATTTATAACAGTAATTTTGATTTTTTGCCCGTTCGCCCCTTGTGCCCGCCCAGAAAAATATCCTAATAGTAATTGTTGATTTTTTTGCGCGTCCGCCTCTTGTGCACCTCCCAGAAAAAAATCCTAACAGTAATTGTTGATTTTTTGCCCGTCCGTCCATTGCGCCCCCCCCCCCCTCCCCCCAGAAAAAAATCCTGGATCTTTTGGGGATGCTGTGTGGAGGTTCTTTTTTGAGCCTGCTTTATAGTTAATACCAGTGTTATTCCATTGATTTGATTTGCCAAGTGTTTCCATGAAAAGGGAGATGTAGATTCCGAGATAGCAACACTGGATTCGTTCCGGGCTAATTAAGATTAACAATGTGTACTTTATTTTAATATTTTATAGGTAATATAACTTTATATTTATAGTGCACGCTTTATTATCCTTTGATTGCCCATTTAACACACCTTTACTACTTATAAGTGCAGGTGCTTGCCTGAAGCTTTCAATTTTAATTTTTAATCTCTTTTTAACGGCGATCTTCCGCAAGTGTTCCGGAATGCAGCGGTGCTAAGATACCAAAGTTATTTCTGGGATGTGGTCATCCATTTACATGGGCGGGAATTTATGTTCCCATCAAATCGATTTATGATATACACATATTCATTTCAAGGTGTTTTCTTGAATAACGTAATGTTCAGATATATTTTGTATGCAGGTACTTAAGTAAAATAGCTTTCGAAGCTTTTATACTAGCTATCTATGATATTTTTTATATGAATACTGCACAAGAGTCCCAACTGCTCCCGTCTGGAGCCAGTGAGACTATGGCATCCCCAATTGGGGTATGTTGTGAGGCTGAAGATATAAGTATAAGTATGTCGTGACTCTAGACAAAGGTCTTCCACTCACAAGGAGCCGAGGACAAGGTACGGGACGCCAGTGATACTTGGTCACTCCAGCACATTTGTGACCTTCATCTCTTTCTCCTGACTTTGCCACTTTGCCAGTGACTAATGCCTACAATACTCGACATCTTTTTTCAGCCCGATTCCAATTAGAGACCAAAGTCAACATTTTGCTTTACGTGATCGTTTTTTTCATCTCTATTTTCATGTATACGATTTCAATTGTCATCACTGCAAACAACACACGAACCATGCTTTTTGCTGTGGTGCCAACTGAAATCGTAGATATGTATGAAACTAGAGCTGAAAATAGCGAAAATGTTGAATTTGATAGCTAATTGGAATCGGGCTGAAAAAATATGTCGTGTATTGTTGGCATAAGAGTTTCTCCAGGTTGGATTCCTCAGTTTGGGAAACGTGTCCAAAGAATGTTGAAATACGTTGTAGGCAGACATTCGAAAGCCTATTGTGTGTACCTTACTCTTCCAGAATGGTCACATTTGTGCGTCTAGCTGTCCAAGGAATCCTGAGCATTTTTTCAAGTACTACATTTAGGACGTCTGTCTATCCGCTTTATTTCGCTAACTCTAGAGCCTCGATGACATTGAGCGAGTTTACAAGCTACTAGCCGGTGAATTCACTATCTGCTAGTAAACTCGCTCAGTATAATCGTATTACTATCTAACTAGCAGATTGTGAACAACTTACGAAAAAAGTTGAAAGGGGGTCAACTTCGCTCGCTACTCGCTAGCGTGTACGGCGGATGGCAAGATGGCGGCCTTCGGACAGCTGATTTCGTAACTGTCAAACTAGTGCTTGATCTGAATTATTCGTTATACGATCTGTTAAGTAACCGGCAAATAGCTACTAGCGATGAGCTAACTGCGAATATCAAGTCTATTAGGATATACTAAACAACCAAAATGGCGGCTTTGAGAATTGGGACTCTTGTGCAGTGTTCACATGAAAAAAAAATCCGAAAATTAAGTGGATATTGAAGCTTGTGGCTATTCTATCACAATTATTTTCAGTCTGTCTATTTTAATTTTGAATAAAATATCCCGATAACTATATTTATGATATACTCGTATAATGTTGCGGTTCCATGCTAATTCAGAATCAAGTCAACTCAACACCTCTTTGAAAATTCATTAAAAGCTACGAAAAAAATAATTTTAAAATTGCCCATAACCTAAAACCTAATGTAACCTCTTTAACCAATTTTTTAATATCTTTTTTTCATCACTTCAAATGAGGTTTTGAGTTGATTTCATTCCGAGTTGTCCGGTCACGGAATTCTAATTACACATTTTCATTATCTATTCATTAAAAAATCTATATATATGAAAATGAATCCCTGTTTCCCTTGGTCACGCCATAACTTCAGAACGACTTTGCCTAGGTATTTCATTCATCTTTTTTTAAAGTTTCTAATACTTTGTAGAAGTTTTTACGGAGAGAAAAATGAAGAAAATTGCGCAGAAAATTGAATAATTTCAGAAAACCTAACGACTATTTTATCTTCGCACGTTTGACAGTTCGTGCGTTTGATGAAATTGAATTTAGCAGGCAGCTGTTTATTTTGTATGAAAAGAACTGTCGTGTGTATTTTTTTAAATTATAGATATTTTAAATAGGTACCTATGTTAGGTACCAAATTTGATTGATCGTTCTTTTAATATACAAAAATGAATATTTGTAATATACGAAAAATAAAAAATAATAATAAAAAAATTGTAATAGGTGGCACGCGAGCTGTTTGAAAACTGAATGTACTGGGACTGAATATATGGAACGCGGGAGGGGGTTTGCGGGACGGGGGATGCGGGAGGGGAACAGGGACGCACGGGAAAGGACTTGCAGGGAGAAACAATTTATTTCTTTAAATATGGCATTGCAACGCAATGCCGCGATAATATTTCAGCATTCCAAATCTTGTGAAATAATCTAATCAAATCCATGACAGGTTTCGATTTTAAAATAATCAATACACTCATTTGTGTATTCCGAAATGATAGACAATCACCAACCAAAACCGACCCCTCCCTTGTTCTGAATTTACCCCACAACATCATGTTTTTCTCCTATAAATCAAAGAGTCGTATTTGCTTTTACATAAAATTATTACATTGAAAACACATTACAATTTGGAGATAAATCTACGTAGAAATTATTTTGCCTGAATTTCATTAAGGCAAAATAATTATTTTCACTGTATTTACTGATGAGTTCTGTTTACCTACAAAAATCAATGTATAATGTAATATTTTTTTCAGTGAACTGGGATAAACTCGTCCCTGGTTAAGTTCCCGATTAATTAAAGGTAACAAACAATAGGCAGGAACAAACACGACGTAATGATAAAAATGTAGACAATTTGAGCTCTATTGACATTTAATGAAGGTCGCCACGGAACATCATCTCTATAATAAAACGGACGACAAAAGTGTCCCACATTGTGGGGGAACAGGGCCGAATTGGTACAACGATATTTGCATATTTGTAGTGTCAGATTGTCAGAGAGGTGTTTGCGAAAAAATATTTCTACAAATATAAACATACCTAATTGAAAACAGAGTAATAATTCTTAAGACGACAATATACCCTAAAATATATTCAGAATCTTAACGACGTAAGTAAAGAAGCCGTGGATACAAATTGCAACTCGCGACCCGTATATTGGACGGACCTACTGTCGAATTTGCCCTATCAAAGAAAAGAAGAAGAAGACGAATAATGCGGGAATCTTCTCGACGTAAGTGAAGAAAGCGTACACGCTTTATTATGCCGCGGCGTATATTTGTTTACAAACAAATATACGCCGCGGCACGACTTACGGTTGAATTCACCCTGGCAGGCCTGGAGATTCGACCTTTCTGCCGCGTTCATTTTAATTAATTCTGAAGAACGTGTTACAAATATTTAAAATGTGTCTCCATGTTGTCCTCACGAAGTTATTAATTCATCGTTTAGAAAAATAAAATTTGGTAATTACCGCTAATTTTATTGTTGAAAAACGGGTTATAAAGTTTTAAAATCGTTCTACGTAAAATATATTAATGGTAAGGTACTGTTTTTATTAATCTAAAATATAAATAACTCGCATTCCTTGTGCGACATGGAAATAAAAAAGTTGTTATAGTTATGAATTCGCCGGAAATGATTAAAATGTGAGTTTTGAGCAAACAAAAATTGTTAGGGTTGTGTACCGCCTTGATGGTAAAATATATTCATCATAATTATGTGTATATACTGTATGTAAAGAAGGTTGTTATTCATTTAGTTAAGAATATTTTTATTTCTGCTGTGATTTTTCTAGTTTTATTTTTAAGGGCCATTAACCAGCCAGCGGCCGAGAACTCATATTTTGTCGAAAGATTTTCTTACGATCGTACAGGGCGGTTCCAATGAGAAAGAGTAGGTAATTATTCTCCGTACCAGTTTTTTTTTAAATACCTAATAACTCAATATCGATTTTATTTCATTCCAAATTTGCTTTAATTTATACCTACATTAAAAAATGCTGAAAGGCGTGATGATAAAACGTATTTTAAATAATGTATTTTTTGTGATTTCTTTTTGATCATAAGTATTTTTAATTTTTCAATAATGTCTAAGCAAAATAATAATGTTGAAAAAATCTTAAATATATTAGTTTGTAAGATTTTATGTAAACTAAAATTAAAATTCTGAAACATAGCTTTCCCAGATAATTTATTGATTTATTTTACTGCTTGATTGTATGATTTGAAATGTGTGTTGTACAACACAAAATTTTGTTTGAAAATTTAACAAATCTGCCAGCAACCCACGGTAAAACCTTATTTTACTAAAAATAAATATATTTTCTCCCAAATTTTAAACATAGCTTTACTAGATAAAAGAACAGTCTTTCGAAATCAATTTATAATGTTTTGTGGAAAAGAGTCAATAAATACGTCTAAAATTTGATTTGAAAATGACATTTTTCCGGTTTTGTCTGGTTATTCCCTTTTTAATAAAGTATTTTTGTTTTTGGGAGTGATTCCGGCTTCTTTATCTGCCCAATAACATCTTCCACATATCTTTTCTAGCCAAAAACATGATCCATAACTGTATATGGAAAATGGGGGAGTTATTATGGCACTTTTTTTCCTTTAAACATTAGGATGCTGCTGTGGCCTGCGACAAAACGGTGGAAAATGCAGCTTTCCAACACCAAGCTCCACAACGGTGAGCGATGGGCCCGAGCTCACTCAAGACTCAAAAACTCAAGACCTGCCCCCCTAGTACAGTCGATCGATATAGGTTTTATCGAAAATGTCGGTAACTTGTAATCGCTCCCGAGAACGACTGCAGGCCGCTAACGAAGAAATAACAGTTCACGTCAAATAAATCAGGAACCCTAAAAAGGTGCGATTCCGTGCCACGCGGCAGTCGGCAGACGGCGACAGCAGACGGCGACTGCAGTGCCGCCGACGGCAGACGGCACTACTTAACTCTATGCACTTGTATTGGACCGTTTCCGACACACCACTACAAGTGCCGCGCGGCACTTGCCGTCGATGACTGACGCGTGGCGGCAGACGGCACTCGGGTGCAAACATAGTACTGCCGTACTGCCGTCGACTTCAGACACAATGGACGTGTTGACAGACGGAGAAAGCGAGAGTCTTATTTTATTTTTTTTTATTTTTTTTTTATTTGGAAAACCAACTGTTACATTATTTACTTAGGTGTATTTACATATGTATATGTTATTGAACCAATAATAGGTTTTCACTGGTGTGTATTAATTAGAGAGATTAAAAAGTTATAAAAGTTATAATAGTTATAATAGCTTATTGGGATGGGATGGTGGGCGGGAGGGGAAGGGGACGGAATCTGGGAGTGAATAAGTTATTTGTATAGGAGTATAATAGTTTGCATATGTTTAGAAGTTATTTATTGTTTATTTTTTTTAGAATTTGGGGTGCTGTGTTGAATAAGTCGAATTCATTGTATGAATTGTTAAAAAAGTGTGAAACGCGGTTAATGAATGTGTTTTGTTTAGAGTTAGTATTGCATCGAGGTGTGTTAAGTGTATGATTTAGTCTAGTTTGTCTGGTGGGCACTCTTAATTGAATTCTTTCAAGTAATTCCGGGCAATCTATCGCAGATTAATTAATTTGGTGTCTAAAAATCCGTGCTTATTTGATTGCAAGAATGTTCATTATAAAGATCAAAGGATAAGAGAAAACGTTTGGAAAGAAATCGCTCAAGATCTCAATTTTATTAACGACAATTACTTCTGAAAATGTCTTCACTCTAATTTAGATGTCTTTTTATCAAAGTTTCATAAGCGCCTTCTTCCAATCTATTTAAGTACATTGGCAGTATAGGCTTTCTACTTGAATAATAGTACAATAATAAATCATCGTCGTCTTCTTCTTCTTGCAATAACACTTGCAGCATTTTATTATTCATAATTTTAAATGGAAGACACAACCGTCGGCAGTACGCAGCGGACGCAACTGCAGTGCCGTCAATGCCGTCGACTTTGGAACCTGCGCGTTAGTGCCGCCTGCCGTCGGCGGCACTGCAGTCGCCGTCTGCTGTTGCCGTCTGCCGACTGCTGCGTGGCACGGAATCGCACCTTTAGTCGTTGTGAACTGTTTTTTGTACGTTAGCGGCCTGCAGTCGTGCTCGGGAGCGATGACAAGTTACCGATATTTTCGATAAAACCTATATCGATCGACCATGCTAGGACCCCAGGCCCTACATAATTGATTTTTTTATTGACATTACCCTATAAATATGGATAACCACGAGGGACGTGTGGGATTGCACCATCCTCCCCACATTTTTTTTTTAAATATGAATACCGCACAAGAGTATCAACTGCTCTCGTCTGGAGCCAGTGAGACTATGGCATCCCTAATTGGGATATGTTGTGAAGCTAAAGGTGGTGGGGAGGGGAAGGAGATGGGGAAGAGGAAGGTGAGGAAGTACCTGGCTATTCAGATCTGGTCACCAAACACGGTTAAAGCCATTTCAAGCAACGTTTCAATTCTGAATGGTGGTTACACCCGGGCGATACTGAGAGTATCTTCCACTCTGGAACGTGCCGCAAATATACTATATATTATGTTTAGTGAATTAATTGTGAAATAACACATTAATCAAAAAAAAAATTGCCACGCCGGGATTCGATCCCGCGTCCTTCGGATTGCGAGTCAAGAGCCTCACACCGGCCGTCGTTCCTGGAATAAAACATTTTTATTAGTGTTTTAGCTAGTGTGGCGGATATTGTATCTTTCTGTAGAAAAAAAAATAAATACTAGCGCAGACTCATAAAAAATCACGAAATAGGCTCATCTCGATACATCAGTTCCAATTTGGAAAATGATAATTAAAATAATTTTCTGTTAATAAATCTTATTTTATGCTATGCCGCTCGTCTGAATACTTCATACAATCAATTACAATTTTCAAAGTGACTCTTATATTAAAAAATATTAGGTATATTGAAGGTAGTACTTTATCGCTTGTCTGATTCTTCTCTCAGTCAGTTCCAAGTTTGAGAATGACACTTAAATTCAGAGAAAATTTCAGTTAATTGAACCAGAATTACAAGGACTGATATACAACTGAAATGTGTGTTTTAGATGACGATAATATATCGACAATGAAATGAACTTATAAAAGGAGTCAAAAGACAAACTGCTTCAGACGAAATTTGGTTAAGATCCCAGGATGAATGAAATAATTTTTTTCATCCATACGATCGCAGTAAGCACATATTTTTTTAATAATTCATCGTGAACCGCATTGATACATGTAACTACAAGAATTTCTAGCAGATTCCAATCGAATTCTTTGTATCTGACATGAATCAATTAATAATGATAAGCAATAAAAAATTTATAATTTGTATAAGACATACTTCTTTCAGGGCTCCGCGAATGACGGAAAAGGGAATGGTTAAGGAAGTACATAAAGCGCCACCTTGATTTTGGATTGCCTTTCAAGTCTCATCCGGCACTGGTCCAGCTAGGCGGCCTAAATTTGACGCTTCGTTTCGCTAAAAGGAGCCAGAATGGCGTCGTAACCGTCATTTATGCGTTTGTCGTTCAGGAATAAAGGTGTAACCTAGTTTAGTTCGGGTACTCGTCGTGGGTACTCGTCACCCGCTAAGGCCGAGCCGTTCCCACTAAAAGATCCATAAAGCTAGGCGAGGCACTTTGCATGGGACACGGCAAGGTACATTATGGTCTGACACAGGACGTATCATGTTATATTTTATAAAGCAAACAGCCTTGATGGATAGATTGACTTGGCTCTACCCTTCTAAGAACCACCCTTACCCCTATTTATTATATTGTATTCTGTTGACGCGATAAGAAGTTTTACCCAACGTTTATACTTACGAGTATCATTTGTTGGATCGCAAATGCGTTAGTTAACCAGTTTATCATTTATCAAACTTTATGTAAAACTTGAAATATGTTTCCTATGTCATGAAAAGTGACGATTTATCAACGTTTTTTAGAAAGGATCGTAATCATTTTTATTCATTGCGTTTCTTCATACTATCAAAAATCGCATTACTTGCGTACGATGCTTAACTGCTTATTAAGTTACTCCCATTTTTTATTTGAATACCACATAAGAGTCGCAACTGCCCGGAGCTACACCCAATCTGGATATGTTCTGAGCTCTGGGAAATGAGGAGGAGAAGGAGATGGGTTAGGGTAAGAATACATTAAAAATTAGCTGGCTATTCAGATCTGATCACTTTATTATTATTATTTATTTGTCTGATCAGGAAAAACATTTTGATAAATATCGATCACTTTCAATTTTCTTTTTTCATAAAACTTCAACTTAATACTAATAATAAAAACGTGTATTCATCAATAGTTTTTTTACACTTTATACATTTTGTTCTTTTATCATTGAGTCTATTGATGAAAACTTCACTGCTCAGCTACAATAACTTCAAGATTTCTCCTAGAATGCAGTTGGTTTTCAGCAGTGCCTGCTTATATGAATGTATTAATCACTTCGAAATATATGATGCATTTATATAGTTTGTTTTAAAAAATGGAAAGGTTTGAACACTCGCTATCGTTTAAAAAATAACTTTTTAAACCTGCAGTCTGGTGATATTTTGAATCCAAACAAATTATCAGATGATATAATGGTGCCTAGAAAGTTATAGTTCTATTACAAGACAAGCTATTTCAAATGGTGCCTACAAAGTTATAGTTCTATTACACGAAAAGCTATCTCAAGCAGGCAAAGTTTCGATTCTGTACGATGGTCTTTCACTAGGGCAACACTGAGAGTATATTCCCTCTCTCCCAGCCTTTTCAGATCTGCCAGAAAGTTATCCATTAAATTCCCATTGGAACGTTCATAAATCACTAAATAAATAATTTCAACCGATCTTAAAAATTAATTAAGATGTTTAATTAACCAATTAGTTACATTTGCTATTGCAGACAGCGCCAGCCGACTCCTTATTTACGTTCTCGATGCTAAGACGAGGAATTTATGAACCTTCGTGTTACGTGGTTTAAGGCAGATTGGCTGATTTATGCGATGATTCAATTAATAAGCAATCAAGGTGTATGGCCCATTTGCTAAATCTGGACTCGTTCGGGCCAATCCCCGGAGAGCTTTTCATAATCTCAATTGGACACTCGCGTGACGTAACCTATAAACATCAAAGCTCGTCTGCTGATACTGAAATTGGAAAACTCTGAAGGGTTTTCCTATAAATATACTAGGCAAACAGTTACTGCGTTATGGGGCTGTGTACAATGTACAATGTATACTTTGCTACGCCAGCAAATTGAAATATTAGATTAGTTGATTAACTACGTTGTCTTAATTCATGGTGTATAAATTATTCAAGTGAAACTTCTTTAGCCCCGTTAGAGTGATTTGAAATTCACTCAAGGCTCCTATTGGTTGAGATATAAAACGGAAACGACGATAGGTCTGCGCTTATTGGCCCCTTTGTTTTTTATGGGTCGTCGGACATTAAGCCGTAAATTCGTGCCTCGCCGAGCGCATTCCATAGCGAAGCGGTATAGTGCGTCGCAAATCTCAGCGGCCAGAGAAATACAGTGGACGGAGGTTCGAATCCTACGAAATCCAAAAAAAAATTTTTGTAAATCAATTTCCAATCTTCAAACCACTTTAAAATAAACAGGCATAAGATAGCGACATCCAGCGACTTTCTAGTTTAACTTGTATCGCGTGTGAATTACACAGTCTATTTTTTTATAGTCTTTCAAATAACTAAATTAAATGGTTGTAATACTATAAAGTTTGTGGTCATATGCACCATGTTCAAAGCTCATACCGCGAAAATTTGGTGGTGATTTTTATGAAAAACTTTGAAAAAAATGCTAACATTTTTTTTCGAAGCCTAAATAAAAAGTTATGATAATTTCGTATTTTTGTGTGGTTTACAAAGGGTTCACTTAAAAACACCTTTATAATTATTATTTCTTCTCAATCGGTCAGCTGTTCCAGAAAGTGGCCATATTGTTAACATATACAAATCATATACATATATATACAAACACAATATGAACGAAGAAAGTAAAAAAAGAATCTTTTTTTTTTTTTTTGAAATTTTTTTTATTTTTTTTTTTGGTACAGTACATACAATAGATACATAAATATAATGAAAGTATATAAAAAAAAACTTAAATACAATTATTGAATACAAATATACATATTTTTTTTAAATGTTCTCCCATAATAAGCAAATGCTTGTGTGTACGGGAGGAAGTATTATTTGTAAGGTTATTTTGATTTTTTTTTTAATTTAGTTTATATTAAGAATAAGAGAAACATATGTGTGTATATGTATATATTTTTTTAATTATTATTTATTTTTTATTTTTTTTAGTTAAGGTTTTCAGTATATTTTTTTAATTGTGTTTTGAAATTTTTGAAACTGTCCTTAAGGGATCTTATATTTTCTGGTAATTTATTAAAGAAATTTGTTCCTAAGTATTTATAGTTTTGTTGACCCAAAGTTTTTTTACAAATGGGAATTGGTAACACGTATTTTTGCCTGAGATTTACTGTGTTTTTGAAGGGTATGGATTTGTTTAGGATATCCTCTTTGTAAACTTGTAAGGTTGAATGATACAGGAAGAGAGTATTTAATTTTCTGACTTTAAATTCTTTGAATATGAGTTCATATGGATATAGAAAAGATTTTTTTAATATTATTTTAATTATTAGTTTTTGCGCAATGTAAAGAGATTGTGTGTGAGTTTTATAGGCGCCACCCCATCCTATTATACCATATTGGATTATGGATTGACAGAATGCGAAGTACGTCATTCTCAGTAGTTCTTTACTTAGAATGTGTCTCAAACAGCTAAAAATATATGTCAATTTTCGTACTCTGTTTTTAAGAATGGTTATATGCGGTATCCATTTTAGACATTGGTCAATAGTGATTCCTAGATATTTGGTTGAAGTTTTCATTTCAATATTAGTACACAATAAGTTACAGTGGTGTTGTTGAGTGTGTGGTGCAGAATGGATCCTTATGTTTATTTCATACGGCGTGTTTGGTTTTTTTATGAAAAATGGTATGTAATGTGTTTTTTTAGAGTTTAATGTTAGTAGGTTATTATCAAACCATGATTTTAATTCATTTATGTCTATGTTAGCCTTTTTATTCAGTTCTAACCATGTGTTTGCTTTTAGAAGAAGCACTGTGTCATCTGCATATGAGATAATTTCCCCGTATTTAGCAACTTCATATGTATGTATGATTTTTTAACTTCAACCAAGATGTCAATGATCTAACCACCTAAATATTTTTGTCTAAAATAATAAAAATACATCTCAATTTAAGAGGCGGGCATGGGTGCCGCCGCCTCGGGAACCATTTTATTGGATAACCAACACCTCCGCCATAGGTCACCCCAAGTGGTTCGCTACATTTGGTGACTTAGCAGGGGTGTCCGGGTTCATGGGTTAGGTTTGTCCAGGTCTTGGTGGCGGATGCGTCTGCCCACCAGCGGCATGGCAGGCCGGATCGGGAGAGAATGGTTGAGGGAGTCCCTTTGACTTCTCCAGCCGTACTCACTCGGAACATCATCTTGCACAGCAGTAGGAGGGATGAATTCATACGTCTGTCACTCCTGGACACACTGACCCCCAGATTCCTACCCACTCCTAATAGCCTTTTCCTTCCTTTCCTAAAAAGACCCTCCACACGGCATACTCAAAGATGACATAGGCCCTGAGGAGAATTACTTTTCTCAGGGTCTCCTGTGTGGAACTAAAAGTTTTAAAAATATAAACGTTTTTTTGTACACATTAGTAAAAATGTGTGGAAAAAGTTTGCAGACCTTTGAAATCAAATACCCTCTTACTTATGCTTTGGTATTACGAGCCAATAAATCATAATAGATGTTAGGATGGTAAAAATATTTATTACTTTATTATGACTATCGGCATTGACCTTTAAGGCTCCATATTTTATGTCGATCACAATATTTTCGCTAATAAGGCTTACATTTTTATGGATATGTTTGATTATGATTGATTCAGGGTGTCACAGTCGCCTTTCATTCCCCAAATTCTGTTAGGGTCCTGTAGGTAAGATTTTAGTTAAAAATGCTCAATATCTCTATGTAGGTTTTTTTTTAATAGATTGTCTGGTTTGTATACCGAACTAGGCAATTTTAAAGATTTTTAAGTAACTTATCAAAAAAATTAAAACATACCGACACGCTAGTGGTCGATACCTACATTACATTTAAAAAATAGTGTGAAAATTCACAAAGAAAGTGGTGGAATACGTTTGTACGGACAAAAAGCCGCCCGGTTTTCTCCAAAATCACTATTGGCTCAAGTAACCCGAAATGTTTTTGAATTGTATGAAAAGATATTTTATTGAAATTAGGATTTATTATAATAATTATGTAATGATTTCAACTTTATAGTTCTGAAAGTACCCAGCAATCAGAAGGTTGTAGGAACATAATTAAATACAGGTATTATTAGTACATAGGTTCTGTGTGTTGGGTGACTGCATTTATAACACGAATCATGCCCAAAAAAAGAATTTATAGTGTAAGATTACGTTCCAAATTAAGTGAAATTTACGATTACGAAAACAAAAAGATTATTCGTTCCCAAAGTAAGGTCAAATTTATCTCACATTTTCAAATGCCAAAATTCTTTATGTCATAGTTAATCACTTTCAATGGCCTATTGAGGCGCAGGGGGCAGGGGTCGAATGGTCTTATCTGAATTTGTGAGGCGGGTATGGGTATCGCCGCCCCGAGAACCATTTATTGGATAACCACCACCCCTACCCAGGGCCGGATTAAACATGTCGGGCCCCTAGGCAATGCACGTCTCGGGGCCTCTTTACCATAGGGGCCCGCATCGGCTAGGGGCCCCTAGGCAGTTGCCTAGGGGCCCCTAGCCTAGGGGTCACGCATCGGCCAGTGGCCCCTAGGCTGCCTTATGGACAACGGCCCTGCCAGGGCCGAATTAAACATGTCGGGGTCCCTAGGCAATGCAAGTCTTGGGGCCCCTTTACGCTAGGGGCCCGCATCGGCTAGGGGCCCCTAGGCAGTTGCCTACTCTGCCTTATGGATAAAATGGCCCTGCCCCTACTACCATGGGCCGTCCCAAGTGGCTTGCTACGTTTGGTGACTTAACTTTTGCTAACTTTGGTAACTTAGGAGTGCCCGGGTTCATAGGGTGAGGTTTGGCTAGGTCCTGGCGGAATTGAATCCTGAATAAGTTTGCCCACCGCATGGTGGGGCGGATCGGGAGAGACTGGTTTAGCGGACTTCGAGCATCGTCTGCGGTTGGGCCGATAGCTATACGCATTCTCATTGGGACTGCCCGGTGGTCTATGGAATACTTTCTCTGGCTTTTTATTTCCGCTACTATAGTAATTACTTACATTATAACATAATCATATAACTGTTTTTTCCTCATTACTTATTTTATTTACAGAAGGTTTCTTCGACTATAACCGTTATTTTTATTTTTCTTTTCTTTTACTAACACTATTATCTCTTTTTGATGTTACCTATTTCAGAAGAATTATTCCACGGGCTGCTACTTCTATTTATCTTTTGTATAATGTTAATGTAAGTACTTGCATACTGCTTACTAACCCCGTATGCATGGACATTGGAGGGTCAAGAGTCGTTCAAATAAATGTAGCTTCGTTCAAAAAAAGTAGAGTCTTGACGTGTGCGGTGAAGGAGGAAACCATATGTTTTCTTATAACGCCGTTGGGAAAGTGGTAGGTCCCCTCCAATGACCTCTCCATCCAGACTCCCGCGACCTTGAACCGCAGTGGGAGAGATGGATTAATACGTCCATCACTCCTGGACATATCAACCCCCTGTTTCCTACCTACCCCTCATACTTTTTTCCTTCCCAAAACTTTCTCTCCTTCCTTTCCTTCCTTTCCTTCCTTTCCTTCCTTTCCTTCCTTTCCTTCCTTTCCTTCCTTTCCTTCCTTTCCTTCCTTTCCTTCCTTTCCTTCCTTTCCTTCCTTTCCTTCCTTTCCTTCCTTTCCTTCCTTTCCTTCCTTTCCTTCCTTTCCTTCCTTTCCTTCCTTTCCTTCCTTTCCTTCCTTTCCTTCCTTTCCTTCCTTTCCTTCCTTTCCTTCCTTTCCTTCCTTTCCTTCCTTTCCTTCCTTTCCTTCCTTTCCTTCCTTTCCTTTCCTTCCTTCCTTTCCTTCTCTTTCCTTCCTTTCCTTCCTTTCCTTCCTTTCCTTCCTTTCCTTCCTTTCCTTCCTTCTTCCTTCCTTTCCTTCCTTTCCATAAAAAGGCCCTCCATACTGTAACCTCAAAGATAACATACGTTCTGAAGTATTTTTTCATCAGGGCCTCATGTGTGGAGCTAATGTAAAAAATTGTGCCATGTGTATGGTATGTAAAGGAATACCTACCTAGAAATGCATAGGATTCCTTTGTGTTCGAATAATGAATTGCTTTTCAAATGTCATTCATTGATGTGTTGTCTTGATGACATAAGAAAAAACATTATTGTTTTTCACTAGCTATTTTCAAAAACTGGGCGTACTGTACAGAGCCTGCAGATACTTTAATAGTACACAACTGCTAACCCTGTACAAATCACAAGTGCGCCCCCACGGTTGAATTTGGCAGCCACCTCTGGTCTGGAGCTCCAAAATACCTGAAAAATACCCTCGACTCTGTGCAGAAACGGGCGGTCCGCTTAATAGATTCTCCCATCTTAACAGACGGATTGCAATCTTTAGAGCACAGGCGTCGGGTGGGATTGCTATCCTTGTTCTACCGGTATTACAATGGAAGATGCTCCGAGGAACTAACGTCATTGATCCCTTCGGCACAGGTGCATAGTCACGCCAAACGCGTGCCCAACATTAGTACGCAGTTGATATTTGTCACATGAGAACGGGTCGTTTCTTCGACTCGTTCTTGTGGTTAACAGCTCGGCTGTGGAATGATTTGCCGGCCTCTGTGTTTCCTCCTTACTACAACATGGGTCTCTTCAAGACCAATGTTCATTCCTTCCTCTCCTCAAAAAATACCCTCCACACAGCATCCCAGATGACATAGGCCCTGAGGGAAATAATTTCCCTCAGGGCCTCCTGTGTGGAGTTAATGTAAAAATTAAAAAATTTAAAATTTAAAAAAATAAAAAAGCTGTGTAGCAGACATTGGAGTAATCAAAATATTAGAAAAATAAGTTTTTAAGTGTTAAAGTGTTATAATGTTTTTAAGATCGACAAATAAACTTCAAATGTAGTTTCTTTGTTAACAGAGCAACACATGATTTGTTTTGTCATAACCAATAAAAAAATACAACAAATAGACAAATTGTCTTACATATATATATATATTTTTTTAAATGGCGACTTAATTTTTTTCACTGTGGGTCCTATAAAATATTTAATAAATGGTGACTTAATTTTCTTTCACTATGTAGGTCCTATAAAATATTCAAAACAACATAAAAATAACACAACACAACACTACGAGTACATTTTATAATAAAAACATCAGAGTCATTGTTATATTTTGCATCAATAAAAATTTACACACAATAATAATGATCTAAATTCTTCAATACAATCATTCCACATACAATGTCATTGAACTTTCTTTTCTCCAACACACGTGATACCACTGCATAACTCTACACACAATGAACTGCGTGCCAGAAAGAGAGGGGGCTTTTCCAGCGTGCGTATCGCGCTCCCTCGCACAATGCACCTTCTGTCACTGCCACAATTCACAATAACCAATTCACTCTTCTGCTTTATGTTCCCCTGGCACTCGTCCACAGTCGGGCGCTTCGGCGCACATGGCCGACGAGTAGCCACAATACACAACCAAACTTCGTATTCTCTGCCATACAAATTTCTTACCTTCTTTTCCCCTACAAAACGAGCCATGGAGCCGTACAAAAATGGTGTATTTTCTTCGTTTGTGTTTTGTTGGAATGTTTCAAGCAGCCCTGGTAGCCCGGCTGAATTTTAAAAGTTACGCATTGGAATGTAACGTCTCGCCCCGTTCTCTGCTGCCCCGGTAGCTCGAATTCAACCAAGTCCTTACCCTTTCAAGACTCGCATTCCGGCGATGCACAACCACACGTGCTTCGCCGTTCACTCTCCATTTCAGAACATTTTTGAAATAATATATTCTCCCCCCAACAATGGAATACGTGAAGAGAAAAGGTTTTGAAAGTTACCAACAGATGGCGCTAGTTGCTGAAATTTTGGTGAATATTTTCCTGAATTTTCGGCTGAATCATAAAATGGTGTTTTATTTACAATTTTATAGTTAATTGGGACAAAACCATCTGTATTCTGTCCCGTTAGCATTTGTCGCATAATGCAAAAAAAATAACATTGATGTTTAAAATGCATATAGAAGTATGAGTGAAGTATCATCCTTCGGTAAAAAAATAACAAAATGGTTACTAGATTTAGGCAGGACAGAGTCAGAAATATTATTAAATAATGTTATTTGATAAGTATATATTACGAGCACCTTATATATTTCTTTTGTTTCCAAAATTTTTCTTTTCTTTTTATTTTTCTTTTACTTACTGTTTTTCGTGTTTAATCACTTCGAATACACTTTTTATTGTTAATTAATTGATTCCAGAACCTATTACTCCACTGTATAATTATGTAAATGCTAATTGTGAAGCTTAACTTTACTTAATACTTTATGAATGATAATGTACCTACCAACCTAATATGAAAATGTCAATTTGACTGTCCTAGAACGGGAGATCTTCCTAGTTGGAGAGTCAAAGCTTCCTTATACTGAATGTATTTTATAACAAACTAGCAGACCCGGCAACACGTTGCTGTGGCTAACGAAACACAACACCATTACCCAACCTTTATAAAAGCCACACCACCCGCTTGCCAGCTGCACGCTGCCCGCTGCCTGAATTGAATATTTGAATTTCTCGGCTTTGCTCTACTATAATAAGCATGTATTATACATATAAACCTTCCTCTTGAATTACTCTATCTATTGGTGAAAACCGCATTAAAAGATCTATGCGCACATACATTTTGAGCGACTTCATTTTACACTATGCAATTATGATAAATAAAAATAAATAAAATAATATACTGGCGCTCCTTAATACCTACCTACCATAAGCTGAAAATATTACGAACTTTTTGTATAGTTTCTTGCCCGCTTATCTGAATAGGGTATTTTCACAAAGTAGGGATTCCGCTAAAAATATGTGGATGATTTAAAGATTATTTTTCTGATTACGATTATAGCATTAAAAAAGTTTAATTTTAATATTTTCATTCATAATTATTGATTTCAAAATAGGCCTGACGTCCTATAACGGTAAACGGCGCATGATTGGTTGAGCGAATCATGACGTCACGCCCGTCAACGTTCAGAAGTTTATCACCGCGTTACTATCAAAAGTTTAAACATTCTCGACTTGTTGGTGGTTATTGACGGTTTTTTTTCATTTTTATGATGCCCGTGTTATGTTCCTACAGTTTTATATAATATTTTTCAGGTGTAATGACTGAAAAACGGTTTTTTAAGAGCGTAATCCGACAACTTGCCTAAAATAGACGCTACAATAAAACAGAATGAGAACAGTAATTTTCTAAGCCTGAATTTCGGGGTTTTAAGACGATACTGTAATAAAAACATTTTGTATGCACAAACTCTCACATTACATCCGTTGTATTATATTTTAACAACATACACCCAATATAGGGTTAATTCTGGCCCTTTTAAATTATATTGAACAAAACAGCAAGTGACATTTCGTAAACTAACTTCCCTGTCATAAGATGATCTTTAAAATTTTGACCATTTTACAAGTAAATTTTGCTTATTTTAAGTGAATATTGAAATAAACGTCCCAACTGCTCCCAAACATCTGGAGCCAGTTAGACTATGGCTTCCCCAATTGGGGTACGTTGTGAGGTTGAAGGTAGTGGGGAGAAAAGGAGATGCGGAGGAGAAAGGTGGGGAAGTACCTGGCTTTTCAGATCTGGTAACTAATCACGGATAAAGCCATTTCACGAACATTTCAATTCGGAATGGTGGTCTTATACCAGCGCGATACTGAGAGTATCTTTCACTCTGGAACGTGCCGTAAACGAATAAATTGTTAAATGCAATACAACTTATCAAAGGCTGAGTTACCACTGTGTTTGGGTCCCACCGATTCCTAGGCTGGCTAGGTCCTCCATCATAACACAAGCAACATTTTCGGCTTTCTGTGGTGGTATTAGGAGATTTTCAAATATTGTTGGGTTATTCGTAACCCGGGAATGTTTGTCTTTCTTTTTTTTTAAATGTATATACCTATATTAAACATATATTACTATTTACATACAAATATACTTGTTCACGCCGGGATTGCTAGTCGAGAGCCTTAACCCTCGACCACGGAGGCCGTCATTATTGTGTAGATATCCATCTTACGACTGTAAGCATGGGTGTTTCCACGTTTAAATCATGAATGTAAATGGTCAATAACAATTTTTTTTTTATTGTAATGTTAAAATTCAAATCTGCACAAAAGTAAGCCGGCTCCGTCGAAGCCAGAGTCAAGTTAGCTTATCAGAAGCTGGGGGTATTGTACTATAGGACCCACCGATACAGCAGATAGTTCACAACTACTGACCCTGTACAAACCACAAGTCTGCCTGTTGAATTTGGCAGCCACCTTTGGTCTAGAGCCCCAAAATACTAGAAAAACCCTTGATTCACAATGCAGAAACGTACGGTCCGTTCGATAAATTTCGCTCTCTAACAAACGGATTGCAATGTTTAGCGCAAAGTCTTCAGGTGGGAATGGTGTCCTTGTTCTACCGGTATTTTAATAGATGATGTTCCGAGGAACTAGCGTCATTGATCCCCTCGGCACTGGTGTCAAACACATTAAACGCACTCGCAACATTTGTATACGGTCAACATTTTTATCGCTTTAGAAAGGGTCGTTTAAACATCTCATTTTGGGTTTTTCTTATAGTTTTTGTATACATGTGTACCAAACTATATATGTTGTAAGTGGGAAGATATAGGATAAACATAACGATTTAATTCGAGGAAACTGGAAGTAAATAAATAACACCAACTGCAACTTACAAACTGACCACAAGATGTTCGGCGGCGGTGCCGTCACGGAGCCATTGTTGGGCAACCACAGGGCGCGAAAACATCGTTTTGGCGGCATTTTAAAAATGCGTATTTTAAAACGTTATAGAAAATTTATTCGACGTCGTAAAAATAAAACAAAAATTCCGTTACTATCGTAATTTTTTACTTAATTTTTTTCAATAATAAAAAAACCGTGAAAATACCATATTGTCGTTCCTATTACGTTATATTTTAGTAGTTACCTACTTTTTCATTTTAGTTATTAGTTTATTACGATAACAATAATGTTTATTACCTATATCCATAAAATTTTAGGTTATTATAATTTCGTTTCAAATAAAACACAAATCTACCAAAGTTCTTACGCATTTCTTTAAACTTTTAACGTTTTTTTATGTAATTTCGAAGTTACAAACTTTTATTAATTTGTTACACTAGAAATAGGCAAGACCATAACCGCTCAAAATATCTCCTCTTCGCTGACGATATTAAACTTTTCAGAGCTATTAAAAGTCATATAGATTCCATACTTCTGCAGAAAGATCTTGATTCTCTTGTCAAATGGTCGGAATTGAATAACTTACCATTCAGCATCCAGAAATGCAGTGTCGTCACATTTACAAGATCCCAAGACACATTTCTATCCCCATACCATATTAATAAAATTATATAACACGCAAAAACGAGATTCGAGACCTTGGCGTGATTTTTGAAGCAAATCTCTCTTTCAAATCTCACATATCAGACATGTGTATTATAAATATTTTTGGGGAAACATTTTTTTAAGCTAACCTCCGGTACTGTACTGAATCCACTTATGTTGAAGGAGATTAACCTATATGTCCCTAACGCGTATACTCGTGGGAGATCCCACGCACTTTTTTATGTTCTGAAAGCGAGAACTTCTTCTTTCAGAATGCCCCATTGAACAGAGCAATTCAACTGCTTAACGATTCTGCATTGAGCATTGGCATCTTCAATACCTATTACCTATAGAGAGTTCAGTAACTATCTTTTGACATACGTCTAAACATAGTGAAACTGCCCTCTTGGACTTTTTTTTCTCTTAAATTTTGTAATCTTCTCCGTAATAATTTGGTGTATAACTGTTTTATGGAGAACCTGAAAAAATAAATAAATTATTTTCTTGATTTTTAAATTTTCTGCGTTGATATCTTTTCAAAAATTGGGCAATGCAAATAGATAAATACATATCACGTAAAAGGTGACATTATTTATTTCTCGCTACAATATGTATACAGATTATTTGTGTGTGTTTGAAAAACAAAATGCAATAACTGCCTTCTACGAAATATTCTCTATTCACTCTCTTTCATATACAGTCTTTCATTCTCTGCATTCTACAGCTTCTACACACTCATACACTGGCCATGAGCTGTTCTATGCGTGCGCTAACCGCCGCGCCTTTCTGTGCTCCGGGTAGAAACGCGATGTTGTTACCATAACGACCCGCGCTCGTACCATGAAACACCCGGCAAGTTGCTTTTACTCCGTCGGCTTCATGTGCTCCTGGCCCCGAGTCGAGCCTGATTTCCAATAACGTAACGTGTATGCTTTTTTTTCAGAGCCAGTTTTCGTTGGGCGGGGATTTTGGAGACCGCCAGTATGAATATCCTTGTTGGGCTCTGCTGTCCTAGTCCCTCTGTGGTCTAATTACGCATATCATTATCGAAAATGAGAACACAAGCAACCACCCCCCACCCCACCCTGCCCTCTGCCTACTTTCAAGAAAAGGGGATGGGTGCATGAAATCCAAAAAATTTGATACAAAACAGATTCTAAAATATTTTTACAGGAACATAATTTTTATTCATACAAATTGTTGCACATCCATGTTAATCTATGATTAGAATATAGATAATATCCATGATAAAATTCATTTAATTAATATTTTATTCAGTATCAGGTATGAAAGAGAGCGAGGTTATTCTACTAGTACTGAATTGAATCGAGACACCTCGGTCGCTTTCTGCGCTCCGGGTAGCGGTTGTTGAACAAGTCGATGGTCGTTAACGCCACCCGAGCCGTGACAGCTAGCAACCGGTTACCGTGACAACGTTCATTACCTTCTAAGATAAAAATATTTTATCTTCTGCTTGATAGGAAAACACAAAAAATAATAAATGTAGCCTTAATTTTAATTCCATGGTTTGCGAAATCAAATGGCATACAGAAAAAATAATTTGATAACATAATATATACATAGACATCAGAATTCAATCATATGTCCGTGTATAATATACTAATTATTTCAACTCTGGTTCAATGAACTCCAGAACTCGGATTTGCTTTGAATTTGGGGTCATTTTCAAAACAATTCGAACCTACTAATTAGAAGGCAAATCGATAAAGTAAGTACCTACCTAATGTACTATTTTTTTAAAAGATGTCTTTCGAATAAATTTGTTTAATTCATGTTTTTCAGTGGGTAGGTTCTTAAAGTACCTCTATAGTCTGTCAAAAAAGAGTAGAAAATATAAAAACTGGAACTACTAAATTTGTAGACTGGCAACACCAATTTAACTGTCAAATATTTTTTTGAAGTGCAATGACACTGAATGTATAGAACACAGTAAACCACATTTAAAAAAAAAAAAAATTCTTCATGACAAATTTGATTAAAAGGTGATTTATAAAGCGATTTGATTTAATTTAATTTAACATAAATTTTAATTTAACAATAGATAGAAAGGAAGAATCACTAATGGTGAGTTTAGTTATACTACTTTTAGATCTGAATGAGTTAAATATATTCAGATCTAAAATTAGAGACATGATCTAAATACAGGCAACGCTAGGTACTTTATCTAGTATTAAATAAATATGAGCAATTTCTAAACTGTGCTTTATATTTTATTACATTATAGTTATTCTTCATTATGTTAACACAAAATTTCAAAGGTATAATAATAATATACCTACATGCAATTCTAATTTTGAGATCTGCGAGTATCTATACTGCAATGAAAAAATATTTTTTCCACTATTATGCCTTTTTAATTTTTTATAAAAATGTAGGTTACACAGCTTTACTTTAACACCATGAGATGTGTTTAGTATTGCCATTTGATCAACAGTGGCGCCCTCATATATTTTCTACTCTTATTTGACAAACTGTACCTATAATAATAAAAACTTTTTACGAAAAAAAATTTTAATTCATTAATTCTATATTTGAAATGTGTTTTTCTCATTGACGTATTTATTGATCGAAGGTTTTTAAAACGGATCTCTACAAATCAGATTTTGTGATTTTTCAAGGGAGTGCGCTTTTCAATGATAACGAAAGCATTGTTTACTAACTTACTAGAATTCAGACTATTCAGGTAATTTTTTATTATAAACTTTTTATTTAAATTTTCTATTTTTCACTGTATTGCGTAACTCGTAGTGTAATATTCAACGTATAGTAAAGCGCCATACGTTTTCATTCATAAGGACATTTAGTACAAGGATGCGCCCATTGGTGCATGCGCTTCGACGATATCGAAGTTCATTCAACTTTACCTGGGTACTACAGAATTACGCTGGTCGGGAATGTATCGGGATATTGATTTCCGGTCACAATTTCTCTTCACGCATTCTGTGTCCCTGGCATTTTCCGAACACTTCGAATCATCGGCAATCGCCGATAACCTTCCAATAACTTCGATACTGAGCGTGTATTGGTTGACTGTACGCATTTCCAACACGTTCAATGCATAAATAGACTGTTGCCAGGTCATAAATAAATGAAAATCTAAGAAAAAAAATTACCAATGACAATTAAAAAAATATATCACTTTTAGTTCATAAACATTCCAAAATGTAAACGTCCACAATAATTAAATCACATTCTAAATATGAATTAACCACCAAATAAATTTATAGCTCGCTATCATTGGTATTGGAAAACTGTAAATACCATAATATTGAGTTGTGTGTGAGGATTGTTAGCATAAATTAATTACAGTATTTATTTTGCTATAGTAAATATAAAAATTATATCATTTATTCCCATACCTGACAGTACCGATCAGATTTTATGGTAAGAAAATTTCACGGCAAAATATGCCAACGACTAAAAAATAAAAGTGATTTTTTGCTCTCTAATATGATTGATTGTGCCCCGTTTACATTGTGCCCCGATTCAATAGCTTTTACTTCCTGTTTCACCGATCGGATTTTCAGATAGTAAAATATAATGCCAAAATACGCCAACGAGTCAAAACGAAAAGCGAAATACTGCTCCCTAGCCTTGATTGGTTGTGAACTTTTTACCCTGTGTCCTATAGCTTTTACTGCATGCTTCGTCAATCTAGTTTTCAGAGAGGTAAATCAATGACAACATTCGCCCACGAGTAAAAATGGAAAGATAAATATCGCACCGTACCCTGATTGGTTGTTACAATTTTACAACGTGTCTCAATCCAATAGCTTTTGCTGCGTGATTCTCCAGGATGATTGCGTGATTCCAGGTTTCCAGATTGGAAAATGTAAACAGACAATATACGACAATGAGTAAAAACGGAGATGTAAATACGGCAACGTAACCAGATTACTAATGCCATTTGTACATCGTGTCATATTCCAAAAGCTTTTACTGCATTATATGGTTTTAAATAGGAAAATTTCATGACAAAAAACGCCAGCAAGTGAAAAAGAGATGATAAGTACTGCACGGTAACCTGATTGGTTGTGCCATTTTTACGTTGTGCCCCAATCCAATAGCTTTTACTGTGCGCTTGGTAGCTCGCGCCTCCTATTTCAGTAGAATTGCATAGACATAGTCAGATAGGGGAGCATTAGATTCGCGGTTGGAGGACTTAGGGGGGTGCTCGCGACCCGGATATTGATTTTTTATTGCAGTTCACCGGATCCGTTGCAACTTCTGCTGCCCTGTGACCCGACGTCGCTATTTCCGGTTGTTCCGACGCCCCCGCGACGGCGCTTTTCCCAACCGGTGGGAAATTACTGAAAGATTTTCCTGGAAAACCAACGCAATATTTTCAAAGAACTGATCTAAAAAGATATTTTAAAAATCGTAAAAACAAACTTTCGCTGCGGCCATGACGTCAATTTAAAGAACTAATTATATTCAAGTAGGTTTACTACAATAGATATATTATTTCATATATATAGTATTCACTACACATGAGTATGTACCCATAGTATTCACTGCCAAGTTGATTTTTTTTCTTTTTCTCAAATATTTAAACTTCCACACTCAATTTTACGCCTAGTTGTGCAATGCTTTACTTTAACGTTCTTTTTTATTTATGTTCGATTGCCCCAATATGAAATATTCTATCTTTATTCTATATAAAAAATTATTTGTTTAAATATTAGTAGGCATCTACCATATTTTTATGTTTGACTGAAACTTCCACTGAAGATGTCATATTTTTATGTTATTTTTCTTTTGTGTTTAACTTATTTTACATTATTTCATTTTGTGGTGTATTATTTATACCTCTAAATACAAAATGAATACCTTAATATTATATTTAATTTTTAAATCATGAACACGTGATTAAAATTATGCACCACCTTTGTGGGATTTTTTAATTATAATAACTGTTCCATTGACATGTATCAAAACTGTCAATAAAACAGATTTCATGATACTAGAGCTATTCAAGAACACAATTCTAAACACTTTATTTCATCTGTTATCAGACAAAAACATTTCGTGATTGAGATAAACCAGCACAATGTAAAGTAATGTAAATGTAATTAATGTAGTAAATGTAAAGCTTAGGCAGGTAACCTATATAATAAATAATAATAAAAATATTTTGGTGTTTTGTATAGCGCCCTTTTTGTGAAAAATCACCTCAAGGATAAGCACTAGTTTTAGTCTATTTTGGTTTCAAATTACCTTTTTGTATTGCATTAACTTTTCCCTACGATCACTTTTATTTATATTATACTGGCCGAGACCCCGGCGTTGCCCGGTGTTTCGTAGTAATTTTAGAAATCCGGTGTAGACAGCAATTTCCCTCTGATTTTGATTGTTAATGTGGAAAATTTTATCAAGGAGCTTCAAAATTCTACTCTAATAGGGGTTAAACGGAATGGGGTATATTTTTCAAAATGTCACGTAGGTATACATTAACCTTCCACTAAAATTTCGTTTACATTTTTTACCCCAAATAATATCAGGAAGTACTGTACAAAATAAGTCAAATACGCCCCTTAACACCTTGTATAAATAGATACATACATGGATAGAAGAACTTAATTGGTTATCCTGTGCTATTTCACAATGTATCTATTAAAGTGCGAGTATAAAACTGTTTCTTCCCTTAATATAAAAAAATGAAAATAAATACGTAACCCGACTCTTGATTTTTCGTGGATTAATTGTGTTGATGAAATTTATCATCTTTCCAGTTACCAATACATGAATCATGCAATATAGAAGATAACACCATTACAAGTACATTTCTCAAGCGTCGCGACGCCAGACGTTTGCCGTCGATTTCACCCGAAAAAGCTCTGCTCTCCCAGCACTGTATAACGCTTTCTTTGTTCGTTAATAAGGCCGTTACTAACGAATCCACTTGCTAACACCCTTCCTCCACCCACTGATGTCCACATCAACCCCTGTAACGGCGCTGGGGGAAGAAAGTCCCTCCCCTCTGAGGGAAGTGTATTTTACCATCTCGAAGGTATTCTCCCCTGGTATTTGCCGGAGGTTTTCCGCTAACTTTCACCAGCATAGATGGAAAACTTGACACTCAAGAAAGGTTTTCACCGGGGGGTGAAAGGAAGACACCAGAAACACCCCCTAAGGAAAATTCACCCTTAAACTTAGAGGGATAAACGCAGAGCGCCGTATGCGCGCTATGGAATTATACGGACTTCAATTTCTTTAACTTCTATTTGGCTTTAAATTACGTTTATTTTTTTACTTATTTTAAACAAAACTACACTAATTATAATATTACTACCGCACACCCGTGGAAAATCATAGGATTTCATAATAATTGTAAGATTTGTGAAAAAAACCCTTGAAAAATCACGAAATCTAACTTTATTTGTCAAGATTAACTCTTAGGACAGGTTATTTCACAGAATTTGAACAATTTATGAAACCTAAATGTTAAAATTCGTGTTCTGTTATATTAAAATTCTGTTATTACTTCATCATGGGTCGGTTGTTTCACAGAACTTGGATAGTAACAAAAATTGAAAAGGACTTCCACGGAACTTAAGGGCCCGCAACCCGGATTTGTACCGATTTATTACATATTACCCTTAAACACGATAAGTTAATATCTAGACTTTGCCCACGCCGAAACGCAAATTATATAAAATTCCCTCGATAGAAAAAAAATCGCAAAGTATGCTCTAAAAATTGTTATTAACACGTTTGTTTCAGTTATTTTACAAGTTATATGTATGAAAAAATTCACAGTGTTTCTTTAAATTCTGTTTAAGATAACGCCCGCGAGAAATTTAAACAAAATAAGTTCACATTCCAAACACAGAATTAAAATTATTTCGTGGTAAAAAAAATTATGTATTAGATTACATTGCGCTTCTCTGATGAATTCTTGACACCTCATTTCCAATTTTCAAGAAATCCGAGTACAGAGAGCCAAAGTAGCAATCTTTAAAAAAAATTCTTATATATTCAATAATATTTATAATAATTCCAGCGCCCTTGAGATGATTTTTCACAAAAAAGGCGCTATTCAAATCGTGAAAATATTATTATTATTCAAGTGTCGGCAACCAGTACCGGATTTTCCCTAAGGCAGAGTAGGCAACTGCCTAGGGGCCCCGCATCAGCTAGGGGCCCCGCATCGGTTAAGGGCCCCGCTTCCAGGGAAAAAAATAACTTGCTTCAATTAGTGAGCAACGAAGTTTCGGAAAAAGTCAGTTTCAAAATGTTTTATTTTTATTTTTTATTAGGTAATTTTTATATCTGAAGTGATTGAAGGTGCCGTCTATGGTTTATATTGGCATTTGTTTAATTTTATTTCTTATTATACGTACGTTTTTAAAATATAAATGTTGTACAAGCTTCAGTATGCACTACCTACCTATCTGCTTGGGAAAATAAAAGTGAGGGCCGGTCGCTTGAAACGCTGTACCTTCGTTAGTTTTGCTCCGATTTACTTGAAATTTTGACCCAGTACTCAATATACTGACATGTTTTACATTCAGAAAAAAATCAAAAGTTTTAAAACCTTACCCCCCTCCCCCCATTAAAGCCTTTAAGGATTTGATCAAAGGAACAAGGAGGCGTTAGGGAGCCCCTTCACCCCCCCCCCCCCGTTAGTCCGCCATTGGTAAAGGGGCCCCGAGACGTGCATTGCCTAGGGGCCCCAACATGGTTAATCCGGCCCTGTCGGCAACCCGGGCGTTTATTTTATTTTAGTTTATTTGTGTTTCGTTATAGTTTTCCCTTACCCACCTCACTAGAAAAATTCTGATAATCGGTCTGAAAATGTCCGTAGTAGGATGAAACCGGTCCTGGTGAAAATAAATAAGTGGAATAAAGTGCAAAAGTGTTTTAATTTCAATTCTAATAGAAAAATTCTGCTTTAAATCCACACCGCCCGCTTGCCAGCCCCCTAGTCCACCACATACGGACATTCTCCTTTATATATTATATATTTCAACTAATTTACACAAAACCTTGACAAATTATATACTTAAACCTTCCTCATGAATCACTCTATTTATTGGTGAAAACCGCATGAAAATCCGTTCAGTAGGTTTTGAGTTTATCGCAGACAGACTAATTTAAAATACGTGTAGAGATTGTTTGATATACATCGTGCCAATATGGATAAATTCAATTGCTTTTCCCATACAAGTAGCTGGAAAAAAAAAGTTATGTAATTTTAATGTACGATATAATTTATTAAGACTTGTTTTGTGTAAAAGTCCGAAGGGCGTAAATAAATAAATTCATAGTGGATTTTATAAGACATATCTGAAACGTTTTTAAAATTAAAACCCTTTTAATGTGTAAAATATCAGTTTCTTCATCACTATTGTTTTTGCAGTGTATCAAAGTGTATAAACACAATCGTAGTTTGGGAGGCGGATATGGGAATCGCCGCCCCAGGAACCATTTATTGGATAACGAGATTGACCTGATATTATACGTCAATGGATAACAAACACCCATGCCATAGTATATAACCCCTAGTGGTTCGTTCGGTGATTTAGAAAGGTTCCCGGGTTCATGGTAGTTTTCCTAAAAATTAAAAACGTAGGTGGTAAACAACTCGTATCTATGTGACTCACTATATTATTTATTGTAACTTGTAACTAAAGACTATAAAGATCTATAAAGAGTTAGGTACCTGACTTGTACCTGGCATGGCTTTATTTTAAACAGGTACTTGATCATTGGGTCTTGAATACGCGACCTAAACATACTTGGATAGAAAATTTTACTGGGTATTTTCATCGTATCATAAACAAATATTTTAATCATTGTTATTGTTTACTGGGTTGACTCGTATGTTCTCGGATTGTATCTGTTTGTAGTTGGAGTGTACGAGTGTTTATCATGTATGTATGCAAGTGTAAAAAATAAAAATGTATTACTGGTGTTGGTTCCAGTTGAAGGTGTGAGTCGGTGAGTGAACTTTGAGCAGGGTCATGCAAATTGCAATAATTTTTCCTTTTTACGCTATTCTCAATTTCCACAATTATTTTGGTTGAGTGAGTATGAGTGAACCCTTTGCCTTGGTAACTAATCTTACAAACAGATATTACATAATTTAAACAAGAAAATCATTTTGGATGTTTTGAAACATCTTTTGGCGTGCCTAGAGTAAAGCCTACCGGTATTTGTTTAATCTGTTTAATGGTACCTACAAAATCAAATTAGCGGTTGCATAGGTTTTAGTAATTAGTTTTAAGTTCTCCCTTTTTGTTGTTAATTGGATTGGTCTAGGTTACGTGAGGTTGAAAATAATAATAATATTTTGATGATTTGTATAGCGCTGTTTTTGTGAAAAAACACCTTAAGAGCGCTGTGTACATTTTTAATATATTTCTACAATCTTAATTCTAAATACAGACTAGATAAACCATTATATTTAGCGACCTCTTAGGTGATTATGGTCCTGTTTTTCATTATTTTTAGGCAGCATCGCGTTCATTAGTCAAAATATTGTACATATATTTTCGTATCGGTGATCAATGAACCGGTGTATGTAATTTTTAGCCCTAAGTTGTTTTTAATTGTTTGTCCAGCTTGTAGTTTTTTTTAGATTTTAGAAATGTATTATAAGTTTGTACAGCGCCCTTGAGGTGATTTTTCACAAAAACGGCGCTATATAAATCATCCAAGTATTATTATTATTATTATTATAACAACTTAAGGAAAAAATATTGCATCCACCGGTTCTTCGATTATTGATGCAAAACTATATATGTATAGGTACAATGCATGTACATTTATTTATTTTTTCTCTATACTTTGTAAAGGCAGAAAATACTCAGGACCATATTTACCTGGTAGGTCAATTAGGTTAGGTGAGTTTTTTTTAATTATTTTAGGTTAGGCTAGGCTAGATAGGTGACCGTACCAATGGGTCAGAAGTTACATGGATGTTTGCTTAACATGCGCTAAAAAAGTGTTAGACCATTAGTATTATTTTAGTGCTATGCTTTGGCATGTGGCAACCCTACGTTTTTCCTCGGGCGCGGGACTCGAACCAAAACCGATTGCACTCGGTTGAACTTTCCAACTCCACAGCTCCGTTAGCCGCTGCTATGCTGCCAAACACCGCTGCAAGCTTTCTGTTCTCCGGGTAACTAAAGTCATTGAGAGTGACACGTCCATTCTTCTTCGTTGATGAGGCATTCACTTCATTTACACATTTCCCATTAACATTTTCTTCAAGACGCCGCTCGAGAGGCTCCCACATATGACACGTGTCAAAAGAGGATATATTTTAACCCTTTGGGTATCTCACGTCCCCGTAAGGTATTAGAGGAGCATAAGGACAGGAGGGTGTTTGGTTCTTTTCAGTTTACACCGAGGATTTCTAAGGGAGCTTTGCGAAGGGATCGGTAGGTAGAAAAAATATTTTGCCTACCTTCTAACCAACTATTTATTAATGCCAAATAATAATAATAATAATAACGTAGTATTTATATAGCGCAGTTTTGTGATGTTTCACTTCAAGTGCGCTTAATTATAAGGGCTCCAATGACAAAGGGCTTTTAGATTATGTTTATTTATAGATGAACATGTTGCACCAGGGCATCATGATGGGCGAGTAGGTATGAAGGGCCAGGCCTAACCAAGGGCCCCAAACGAGTTCCCAAGTGGGCGGGGCTTGGTAACGGTGGGAGGGAGTGAGGGCATCAATACAAGCTCGTAAATCAGTCTACGCAACGAGGGCTCCCAAGGGTGCACTATTTCCATCTGAAGTAACAGAAATATATAAAAGGGAAGAGCTCTTTTTTACAGGATTGCTCCTTGGTCAAGCCGCGGCAAAAATACAGCTTTTGGAATGCTCGGCAGAATCTTCCAAACTTTTATTTGTGAGTACAGAGATTGACACCCAATATAATATCAATTCTTATGTGGTTGAATTTTAGTATCATATAGGTTCTAGCGCAGATCGGTGAAAAATCATGAATTTTCGACAAATCAGTTCCGATTTTGAACATTACAAGTAAAATAATATTCTGTTAAAAATATTATATTGCACATAAGAATAGTTAGGTATTTTATCACTTGTTTGAATTCTCCAAATAAACACTAAGGACGGATTCATCAAACATTTGAAGTTAATTTTCACGTTCTGTATAAGTTCTATTCAAGTTCTGTGATTATTTCAGTTTTATTGAGCAACTGGTCTATAATTATATAATAACAGAACTTGAATAGAACTTACACAGAACGAGAAAATTAAATTCAAATATTTGATGTATCCGTCAAATTTTTTGAAACAAACCTAACCTAACCTAACCATTTAAAAAATGACACTTAAATTCAAAGCAAACGTTTTAGAGTTCATTGAATCTGAGTTACAGTCAGAGCCACAACCGAAATTAGTATTTTTAATTATGTTTTGATTAAATCTGTTGATGCGCTATAATTATATTTATTTGTATTTTTATTAACATTAGCTCCACACAGGAGGCCCTGAGGGAAATAATTCCCCTCAAGGCCCTTGTTATCTTTGGGGATGCTGTGATGAAGGACTTTTTAGGAAAGGAAGGAGGGGAAGTTCTGGGAAGGAAAAAAGTAAGAGGAGTGGGTAGGAATCTGGGGGTCAATGTGTCCAGGAGGGATGAATTCATCCCTCTCTCACTGCGGTACAAGTGTTCCGAGAGAGTCCCGCAGGAGAGGTCAAAAGGTATCCCTCAACCAGTCTCTTCCGATCCGGTCTGCCGTGCAGATGATGGGCAGACCCGGACAAACCTCACCCCATGAACCCGGGCACCCCTGTTAAGTCGCCAAACGTAGCGAACCAGTTATAGTGACCTATGGCAGTGGTATTGGTTACCCAATAAATGGTTCCTGGATCTGCGATACCCTTACTCGCCTCCCAAATTTTATATTAAATATTGTAATGATTTTGAAAACTATTGAATTACGAAATATATATGAGTGCATAAAAATATAGAGACGTATTAGATGTAACTAATGACTAATGACCACTGGAAAGACCACGTGAAATAAATTAATTTGCCTCGATTGCTCGCGATTTTCAGAAGATCATTTTTTAAATAATTGGCCAACATTAAAAAAATCGTACCTTCGAATTTTAACATGGAGTCATAAATACCTACTTATTATAGTGCTATATAGCTAATGAATTATCCTGTATTTTACCGTTTATTTCATATTTGTAGAATTTATTAAAAAAATATTTAAAAAAAATCGTAAAGTCGTAAATCCTGCGTTGAAACTCCGTGAGAGGTACGTATTCGAGTCAACAGAATATTTCCATGTTCTGTATATTGTCTGTGGTATTCTTGGTGATGAAAGATGCATATCTATGAAAAAGGGACTTAGTTTTAACAGTAAACAGCATTTTAACATCGTTCTAAAATAGCCTACGATGTTCGGATTTGCGCCATCTATGGTCTAATAGATAATGCATTTCAATAGCTTCGGTTTTAAAATAAATGGCTGGGCCATAGGCCACTTGCATGGACTTCATAACGACTTGGAAAAAATCGTGTGGATAGATTTTTTTACTAAGATTACGAAAATGTTAGTAAATTTTTTTATAAATATGCAGTTTTTTTTTTTTTAAATAAATAAATCCATTATTTGGGCTCGTGACGTCACTACATGAAAATGTCCCGTCTCCGAAAATGTTCCTATTAATTTTATAAAATTCCACACTGATTTTTTTTTGTATATGGCATCACTTTGATTTCAGGCGAATTTTTGAATTTGACATTTAACGTTCACTAGATTTATTGTTAGTTCTCTGCGAACGGATCATTTGGTTTGATTTTTTGACAGATGTTTTGAAGAGAACCCCGTACATTTTACATTGTCCTAATTTCTAGGTTTCACTATAGACAATAGTCTTTTCTCTTGAATCACAAATTTCCAAATCTGTAAGTTCAGGCTTTTTCCATCTAAGGCAGATAAAATCAATCAGGCGTTGCCTTCCCTCTGATGGAGCAAAGTCACTCATAAATTCGTTCGTTGTCTCACGTATGGACTATTGTAATAGTGCGTATGCTGGCTTACCTAAAAAACAATTCAATAGAATCCAGTCCGTTTTCAATGCTGCGGCGAGAATGATTTTTGGTGAATCTAAGTATTGCCGTATTACCCCGCTTCTAAGGGATCGCGTTCATTGGCTTCGATGCCCTGAAAGAATAGAGTTCAAGATCTGCTTAATGACCTTTAAAGCATTGCAAGGAATGGCGCCAGCCTATATATCGGAACTATGTGTCCGACAAAACTTAAGCGATAGGCAGCTTACTCTAAGGTCAGCAGATCTAGATGTTACTAATCGTTTAATCGAACTTTCTAGGTGAAATCGAGCCGTTTATTATGATCGATCTTTTCGTGTAACTGGCCCGCTTATTTGGAACAAACTTCCCTCAACTCTTACTAATATCCAGAACTTGGCTGAATTCAAAAGAGCTTTAAAAACAAACTTATTTAAAAAATCGTACCTTTCATGAATTTTAACTCGTTTTCAATCTACTATAATAAGCCATGTTCCTCAAGTTTCTGGTAATTGTTTGGTTTCGATTACCTCCTTACTATAGTTTTATGTGCACTCTGTTATTATTATTTCTAAACGTAAACTGCCTCTTATTCTTTATTATAATTTAGTTTTAATGAATTCTTTTTGTTAATATTGTTCTTTAGGAATTGCTTTGTATATACTGTATATTCTTTGTTTCACATAAGTTAATCAATTTTGTATATTGTAAGGACTCGTAAGGAACACTATAGGATTAATTTTAAGTTTATTATAATTAAGCGCACTTGAAGTGAAATATCACAAAACTGCGCTATATAAATACTACGTCATTATTATTATTATTATGTCCGTACGTGTTTTAGAGGTATAATGATAATGGTGTGGAATTTAACAAAATATAATTTTATAATATATATTACGCACCAGATTTAAATGTCCGGGTTTAATTTTCCCCACAGGAAAAACTAAACCCTTTCACACACTTCCCAAATGATCATCTGGTCAATCCACGTTATGCAATTGCACTATATGTATTATAATTACAAAACAATACAAGAACAACATGTCAACCTACCAGAGACCAGATGGGAAAATAATTCACCGACTCCAGATATTTTCATATCAGAGGGTTCGGCTCTGTGGAATTCCTAATTGAACCTATAAATCCTACTGATCCCTCAATATAAATATTTAAAAAATCTTTTGTAATCCTACATGTATTTAAAATTACCGATTTTTGCATTTTTATGTACAAATTCTTTGACAAATCTAATACGCCTAAATTTTGAATCAGAGACCTAGGTATAATGCCAGTAGCCGAAATAACAAATGGTAATATTTTTATATTCCGAGAATGCCAAATTCTTTTAATCTCATTTCCTAAATCTGTGTATTTTCTAATTTTTTCAGAAACAGTTTTTTGAATATTACAGGAATTTGGAATAGCTACATCAATGATATAAGTTATTTTTTTAATTTTGTCATGTAAAACTATATCAGGTCTATTATGACTAATTGTTCTGTCTGTTAGTATAGTTTTATCATAATATATTTTATAAAATTCATTTTCTAAAAATGAATTTGGTTCATATTCATAATATGGTACTATATAACGGCAGTCAATCAAGTTATGTTTAATTACCAAACTTTGGTGGATTATTTTTAAAACCTGATTGTGCCTAAATGTATACTCGGACGGCGCTAATATAGAACATCCCGATATAATATGTTCTATAGTTTCCGGAAAAGCCAAACATTTTCTACATAAATCATCAATTTGATTTATATCTTTGATTATATGCTTCCTATAATTTTTAGTATTAATGACTCTATCTTGAATGGCAAGCATAAATCCTTCTATTTCTGCGCTCAACTCTCCAATACTCAACCATTTGTTTGACGAAAGTTTGTCAACATACGTTTGGTTGAGATAATTGAAGTGTGTTGCATGAATAATTTTATTTGACCAGGAATCTAATAATTCCTGGTTAGTATTTATAAGAATGTTGGCATTCTCGTCATATAAATTTAAAGGTGTAATGTTTCTATCTGCCTTACAAATTATTTTGTGCATTTCTGAGCTATTAGCTTTCCTATGGAAAAAATTTCTAAGTATTTCTACCTGATTGTGTTTCAAAGATGTTATTTTGACTACACCTCTACCTCCTAAATTTCTAGGTAAATTAATTCGTTCTATAGCTGAATTTGGATGATGGCAATTAAACTTTGTTAACGTAGTTCTAATTAATCGTTCTAAACTATCTAAATCTGTATTGGACCATTTAATTATGCCAAATGAGTACGTTAATAAAGGTATTGCCCAAGTATTTATTGCTTTTACTAAATTTTTAGCAGATAGATTGCATTTTAAAATTTTTCTGATCCTAGTTTGAAATTTAATCCTAATATCATTTTTAATACTAGTGTGATCTAATCTATTCGATTGCGGGTATCCTAAATATTTATAAACCTCATCCCCTTTCATACTTTTAATTTTGAAATTTCTAAATATACCCTCGTCTCCATCTACAATTTTGCCTTTCTCTATATGGATCGTTTTACATTTATCTAAACCAAAAGTCATTTTAATATCATCTGAAAAAATTTTAACTACCTTAATCATTTTTTCTAAATTTGATTCAGAATTTGAAAATAATTTTATATCATCCATATATAATAGATGTGAAACTATACTACTCTCTCTTGTATTACCCTTAATTTTTATTCCAAACTTGCTTTTAATTAACATTTTCGACATAGGATTCAATGCTAAGCAAAACCAAAGAGGACTCAATGAGTCTCCTTGAAAAATCCCTCTTTTTATTGAAATGCCCGGTACTACTATTTTCTTACCTTTTAAATTTACTAGTAAATCTGTATTCCAAAAGGACATAATATTTTTCAAAAAGCTAATTATAATTGGGTTAACTTTATATATTTTTAATATTTTGATTAGCCACGAGTGCGGGACACTATCAAAAGCTTTTTGATAATCTATATAACAAGTATGTAAATTACGCTTTTGATTTTGAATTTGTTTTAAAATTACAGAATCAATAACTAATTGTTCTTTACATCCCATATGTTTTCTGCGACAACCTTTTTGTTGCTCAGATAAAATATTTTTTTCATCCAAATGAGTATATATTAAATCTGTCAAGCAAGAGGTTAAAATTTTGTATATTGTCGGTAGACATGTAATGGGTCTATATTGAGAGGGATTATTAATATTTTCGCTTTTAGGTAACATATAAGTAATGCCCTTAGTTAGAAAATTTGGAAAATTTTGAGGTTGTTTGACAAGTTTTGAAAGATTTTTTGCAAAAAGAGGATGTAAAGTAGTTAGACGTTTGTACCAAAAATTATGTATCCAATCGCAACCCGTGGCTTTCCAATTATGAGTATTTTTTATAATTTTGGCTAACAATTCAACCGATATATCAGAAAAACTCATTTGTTCAATGTCTGAACAATTGAGTTCTTCATTTTCTATCCATGAACCTGCCTCATTATGTTTTATATCTTTACTCCAAATGTTTGTCCAAAAATCGCGCATATCTGATTCAGATGGCAACGGAATATTATTATTCGAAATAATATTTTGTTTATCATCAAGTTTGGAATAAAATATTTTCTCATTTTTTTGAAATAATCTATTATTATTTCTTTTATTATACGTATAATTATATCTTTTTAATCTACTAGCTTTTACACCTAATTTTTGTTTTAATAAATCTAATAAATCATTGATTATATTTTCATTATTATTACTACCAATGTTATAACCAAATTTTCTCCCAATTTCATCTACATGTCTCAAAATATTTCTACTTCTATTCCCATTTTTATATTCAATTACTCTAGCTATACTACTTCTTAAAAATACTACATCATTTTCTAATCTAATCTGCCATTCTGGTTTACTATAACTATATGATCTATCATCAGAGGATGTTAATTTAACTCCTAACCTAGTACATATAGTGATAGCACTAGCGTACACTAACGTATGAAGATCTAAAAAACTAATATCGTCAAATATTATTTTTGGTAAAATTAAATTATTTAATTCAGAAATTAATTTAGATAATTTTTTTGACGTATGCAATTTTGGTAATTTTGGTCTAACTGTGGGCTCTATATCTATATATCTATTTATATTATTATGAAGCAAGTTAGCTAATTCTATTACATTATCATCTAGTAAGTTTAAATTTGCAATGTTGATTTCCCTAAGATTATGAATAGCGTCTAAGTTATTTGAATCTACTGTAATACCATTAGATTCTTCTACTAGAATATTATCTAAACTGTCTTCATTCAATGTATCTAATATAACATTACTACTCGTATTAATTTGTTCTAAATTATTCTCTAATTGCAATCTATCTCCTATTTCCTTTTTTATCTGATTTAATGTTACTAAAGGGATTAAATTATTTTTGAAAATTGCCCTTTTTTGGTCAGCTAATCTTTGTTCGTTTACTTGGGCAACCGGATAATTTTGTGAGAAAAGTGAATGTAATTTTTTCCTATACAATAACATATCTGTTTCTAGTTTCGTCACATAAAAATATGAACGTACGATGAACATATTGACATCGTTCGTCCATTTCATTCTCTGCCTAGGAATACCTGCTTTTGTTTTTTGGGGTCTCAGATTATCAATGTTCATCTGTAAAGATGACATAATCAACCCATTTTCATTTCCGTTGGTTGAAAATGACATTTTGTCACAGTTCAAAACAACTTGGAAATGATTATTATTATTATTCCTACATTCCAGTAACCAAGCAACTGTCGTCGTTACCTAATACTGTCATTTGTCAACAAATAATTTTCAATTTGGCCAAATTAAATATTTTAATGTAAACTACCCTTCAATACTACAAATCTATAATAAATATTATATTTTAGAATAATGTTATCAAAATAAAATATATAATTAAATTTACCTGCAAAATATATTTCAAAGTAATCTCAAAATACTGTTGTTTACCTTGGTTACTGAAGCCCTCACAAAAGGAAAATTTTTATATCGTATTTATTTATCTAAATATCCTACGGTTGACTGGCAGTTTATTTATTAGGTTATCTAATATACTTATTTTCAAATATTTATATGTTTTGGGATCAAAGCTAATTCTTTTCTTTCTGATACAATAAAAAAAATCAGAGAGCCAAAATACAAGCAAACGTCGAGGCTAGCGTTGCTAAGCAACCTATTATTATTATAATTATTATTATAATTTACAAGTACAAGTATATTACATTTGATTTAGTAATATAGACGTTGAACATTATAACGATTTATGATCAATAACATGCATCAAGGAAAAAAATATTTATGAGATTTAATATTTTTGGTATGCGTCTTATTCCTCTGTGTCATTCGTGTGGAAAACGTTCTTTTTTTAATGATTTTCGGCTATGTAACTATCGTTTTTTCGCACCTATAAAATTATGTCCCGTCTTTCTGGTTTATAAAAAATGGTCTTATTTTTAAAAATCGCCAGGGTTTCAAAAATACGATAAAAAAACAGAATGTCTTAGAATATTTGCCTTAACCGGAAAAAAAAATTAAAAAATGTGATGCAAGTGGCCTATTACAATTAAATGTTTTACGAATGGTAGGAAAATGTGGCCCAATTTTGGACCACTATCAATCGCAGAAAAATAAAAGTGGTCTATTTTTCGGCCATAATCGCTCCAGTGGAAATATAATGTATTTTTAAGGTAGATACGTAGAATTATCTAAGTTTGCGAGAAAAACATTATATTATCTACTTTCGAATGTTGGTGCTCTTGTGCGAGGAAAAAAATCTATTAACATGAAGCAGATTGTTAAAAAAGTAAACTTTATCACTATCCAATTGATTATTTGTTACGTATTTTTAATCGTACATAAGAATCGTTATTTTACGTGGTTTAAATGGGTATGTGAGCATACCCAAAATTTATTTAGGAAATCTAGAATAAATCAAAAATACTACACAGAATACGTAATGTCAATATTTTTTATAAATTTTTATTCCGTGTAAAGCCTTGAAAAATGATGACAGGTGCAATAATACATCCGCGCGTCTAGCCATGCCATTAGTTCTAAGCAAAACGAACTGAAGTCGCCAATTGCCTATTCAAATATCTGAAGTCCTGATAATTTTCAGAATTAAATAGAGCCTCCTCGGTTCTTCTGCGCTCTGAATGTCGCTTCAGTTTGATCTACTGACAAAAATCGCTACTCACTTCATCAATGCGATTAATTATTCATCGAAACAAACTTATAAAATGAAATATTAATAATATGAACGATTTTTATTGCATTTTACATTACAATTATATTTTATTAAATTAATTTTAGAACTATTTTCATACTAAATAACACTAATTTTCAGTAAAGTCTTCGTTTTAACATTCCAAGGTGACGCCGCGATCCCCTTGCAATCCTGCGGTCCGGGTAGAAAATTTCTGCTTAGTACACTCTCATACGAAGTGACCTCGCTCCGCCGCGGTACAGCAGAGCGTAACGGTCACCCAATGCGTTCCTTGTCGCCCTGGTAGTTTTTGACGTCACCTTCCTCGTCTTGTTTTTGTTTGACAAATGAGTAAGTCTAAGTTAGGTTCTAAGTTGTAAGTTCATTCTCGAAGATATTAAGAGCGATATCGCAAAAATCACATCTGTTAAAGATTCAAGAATAAAACTGAGTTTGGAGAACAACTTAAAGAAACTAGAAAAACAAATTAAAATAGAACATCTTATCCTACAAAAAAAAAATTATCTACAAGAGCAAATTATAACAAAAAATGAACACTATAATGAGAAACTAGAGAGTTTCGTGACAAAAAATATAAAAACGTATGCGCAAGCCACAACAACAATTAATAAAAACGAGATACAAACTCCACAAAAACACGCCATCATAATATCAACAACAAAAAACTTGAAGGCTGAAGAAATGAGAAAAAGAATCGAAAAAAACATAGATGTAACTAAAATGCAAGTCGGTGTAACTGAATTTTTAAAAATTGGTGAACAAAAACTCATAATCACAAAAATAAATGGTGTGCGCTTTGGTTCTTTTAACCTTCCGATAGCTGATGACGCTGCTGACCTCAGGGTTGACTGTCGATAATTGGAATTTTCTGGAATACACAATTCCGATAAGTAAGCCGGAGCCATTCCGTTAAGGGACTTAAATACCATCCAGCAGAGCCTAAACTGGATCCTTTCAGGACATTTAAGCCAGTGAAGATTTTTGAGATGCTCTGAAATATGGGAATATTTAGATACGCCGCACAGTGGACGAAATGGAGGAAAAACGCGAATTAAGTGGTTTTTGCAAAAGTTATTGTTTTAAAGTTATATATTTTTGTTTAGTGTATGCTTATTTCAATTAGCATTTAGAAACAAAATATCGTTTGTTTCCATTTATGAATATATACATGTTGTAGACTGAAGTTTCACCTTTAATATCATATATAAATTGTGTTCATCTTTTGTCCTCCGTTGAACAAAGTTTTTATTTTCAAGAAGGCCTATATGCATTCCCCGGAGATAATTATTCGAGGTATTAAATGTACGGGGTAAATTAAATGCCACTTCTGTGAAATGAAAGAAGTTTTTAATTAATTACCTAACACAAAAATACTACACAGTGGCAGGTTTGAACATTTTAAGCCCCACATTTTACAAAACTATTAAGTATTTTTTGCCACAATCAATGAAAAGATGGAGAAAAGGCCGCAGTTATTATTGTGAGGTCTGAAAAACATAATTTAGAGTGGTTGCAAGAAATGATAGTTGTGTCCAAATCCTTAGGTAGGCCAATAAAAGTATTTCAAGAAAGTGATTCTAGATTAAGGAAGAAAAAGTCCATGATCTGTTAGAGTCTCGCACTCTTGATGAACTCCAATTAGCAGCAAAATGAGTTTGTACAAATGTACAAATAGGGCTGTGATGGTTATGGTAGTCACAGTCACTACGGTGACTCTAATCTCCCTACAATGTCGTTGGTGCCACTTCAGATCTACAGCGAAGGAAACTCAAGAAGCAGGACTATTATGTGGCAAAACCCACGGCCTTCATCTACAAGGTACTGCAAACCAATCAGATTAAAATTAAAAAAAAAAAAAAAACAACAAAATACCAAGATAATAAAAAATAAATTTGCAATTTGCGTCCACTTCCTAAAAAAATGTTTCTGTTTACCTACTGAAGTTTTAAGTCTACTAAGAATTCGTCCAATGGTTCTGGAAATTTGAGTGATGATTTAGACTACAATGGCAACGGAGACACCTTTAGCACTTAGATTTTTAACCATTTTTCGATTAAACGAACGGCGAACAGGCAAACGGTAGCTGACATGACATTTCTCCATAAAATTATACATAACGAAATAGACTGCCCAGAACTTCTATCCCAAATAAATTTTAACATCCCATCTAAAAGAACTCGCCACACCAATCTTTTTTACACAACCAGTAATAATACGAACGCTGCAGCCAACTCCCCCATTTCCCGCATCCTTCAAAGATTCAAATCAATTCAAAATACCACAAATACCGATATATTTTTTGATTCCCTCCCTCTATTTAAGAAAAACATTTTTAGCACACTGAATTCGCACACATAACACACACAACCACACCCTCACACACCCTCACACACACCCCTCTCCTTCAATAAGTTAATAACTTAATTTAGGTATAATGTATTATTTATCTCACAAAAATATAAGTATGTAACAGCGACATGTCATTGGTACCAATTATTGTATTAATTCTATAACTTGGTAACTATTTTCCATTATGTAATAATGTACTGTTTGTTTCTGCAAAATAAAAATAATATAAAATAAAATAAAAAAATATGTGTGTACCTAATTATTGCCCCTCTTTTTGTGTTCATAGGTGTGAAATAGGTATAATATGTAAAATTTAAAATTAATATGTTTTATTTGCCTAGATATTTGTACATATTCAAAATGTATTAATAATAATAATACTTGGATGATTTATAAAAATCACCTCAAGGGTATATTTGTTGTTGTAAATTTCGACGCAAGAGTAAATTAATAATTTTTACTTCAAAATCGAACAGAATTAATAGGCTTGCGTCTGCGTGGTTGAATTTCAGAACCCAGCTATGAGTGCATGTCGGACGTCACGCCATACGAGCCGCGCTTCAAATAACATTTGTGTACGTGGAATTTCACACAAAGCTACTGTTATAATTCGGTTCCAAATTCAAGAATTCGACGTCGCTACTTCCGTCAGCAGCTAGTATGTGCACGTTTCTTCCCTAGGTATATGTACTACGGATTTATAGAATTTATGTATCTTTCCGGATATGGAGAGATTACATATGGCGTCATTGCTCATTGCCTGGCCTGTCACGGTTACTTTAACTCGGTGACTAGCTGTTATTGGATCAGAGTGGACCCGAGGAACTGGAAATTTTTGGAACCAGTTCTATCTGATTTATAAAATGGTTACCTACGCTCAAACCCTTCGCCCAGGCGAAGATGAACTTTAAGGCCGCCCGCAGGGCCTAGCAGCAAAAACCTGCGGAGCGGGTTTTTAACTGCTAGTAGTTATAGTTCATTAAAAAGATCAAAAAAATTAAAATTGCTTTAATATTTAGTCAGCAAAGAATTAATTCGTGTTTTTTCTTCATTCCGTCCACTGTGCGCCGGTGATAAGTCTTGCCGCAGCGTTGAAAACGGATTGTAATTTGTTGATTTGATATTTTGGAAGACTTGCATATATATTCCGTTGCAATAATCTAATGGTGGGTTTCTTCATTTACCGAGAATGCTAAATGCAATGCTAATTGTAAAAGTAAACGGTCAAATGCATAGAAATTTTTAAATTTCGATCGTTTATTTTTACAATTAGCATTGCATTTAGCATTCTCGGTAAATGAAGAAACCCACCCTTAAGCGTGAAACCACATAGGTACGAATTGACTAGTAATTTAGTCGCCTCTGTTGGCAGGTTTCTCATTACTGCTTTAATTTGCATAATTGAAAAAATCCCGTGCTTACGGTTCTGTTCACTTGAGTTTTAAGGGAAAAATCAGCGTCCAGATTGACACCCAGTAGTTTTATACAAGTTTTGGAGTGATGTCGCTTCCTGAAATGGTTATTGGGGAGTTATCAATGTTATGCTTACGTCTGCTTGTGGCGGTCCAAAGAATGTTTTTTTTTCAAAAAAGTTTCGTATGATCTGTAGCTATTCGAAAACGTAAAAATAAATTAAATTATTGTTCACTCTCAGCCCGCTAAAATGGCCGGAAGTTTGGAAAAAATGGATTACGTGATTTGGAAACAAAGTAAAACAATGGGTTCATATTTTATATTTTGTATCAAACTTAATTTTTATTCCATAACTGCAGTACAAAGAATAATATGTGATGTGTAGGGAGAAAATAACGCTTTTCTGTATAAAATCATTCTTGTTGACTCGCTTGTAAATTCATAAACTTGATTTTTTTTCTTCATTTTTGTCAGCTATACTTTGATTGGCTGCATTTTTAATAACAAACATACGTTAAAAGGTAAAATTATTGGAAAAAAAAAAATAATAATTTTAAAAAAAGTTTTAGGTTTGTTTCTGATTTTCAACCAAGGTACCAAGTACCGTCATATAAATATTATGAATGTGAATAGAATCTGCTTTCCAACCTTCCTCTTCTACTCTCCTTCCCCTCCCCACTCTCTTCTGTCTCACAACAAACCCCAAAATGGGGTGGCAAAGTTCAGCGGTACTCACATTTAAAAAATATTTTGCATAAATATTAAAATAACTGAATTATTTCAGTGAAGTTGCGACTGAGGAAGCATGATAACGCCTTCCCCCTCGCACTGCGTAAGGTAGCAGAAACGAATCGAAAATTTTCATCCCTCGACCGACTCGGCTTTCTGTGCTCCGGGTATTTGTTGTTTACTTCTTCCATTGTTCTCGGTCGGTCAGTTTTGGGCTCTCCTCCGAAACGGGAAAAAGTCGACAGGACGCTTCGCCCGCCCTTTGTTCGAATTTCTCCTCGCGCGTTATGTTTGTCTGGTATAAAAAGGGGGCATTCTATTGTTCTCACGCACACGCACTTTTTTATTCAATTATTTTACGTACTTACGCAATTTATACCCCTCTCTCTCTCCCTTCTTTTCGTGCCCTTCCCATTCGACAAAATATTTGGGCATTTTTCTTGTAAACATTCACCCATTTCTGCTGATGTTCTCCTGGTGTTAAAATCAGGTTTGTTACATGGATCCCACGCTTTTCCCCTTTCTTTTATTTCCCTATTTTTTCAATGAGAATTTGTTTGAAACAAAAGCATGCCTTATAAATCATCCTAAAAGCGTTGAACTTTCGAGGGAAGCTTTCATTTTACCGTTCAGTTTTTTATCGAATTTATTAGTAGTAGTAGTAAATAATATTACCCGATAAAAAAATTGTTTGTAAACAAACAAAATTCCTACAAACCTCCCATAAACATAAACAGGAATGTTTTCTCACGGTGTTATTTCAGCCTACTTGACTACTATGAGATCCTGGTAATTTTGACCCAGTGAAAATGATATCAAGGACTCCTCGCTCTTTGTTGGTCGACCCACCTTCGTCCTGCGAAGGTTACAGCAATAATGCTCCTTGCTCAGTGCCACACCTTCTTATGTTCTCCTAATACTAAACAGGATATTTCATCCCTTTGGGAATGCCTTCGGGATAGGACATTTCGCTTTACAGGAAGAGGAAAGGTAAGCGTACGCACACAACTTGTGCGATGGCTCATTTTAGAATAACATTTATACCGAAACCAAAGATTTTTTACTTTATATAATTATATAAAAATACTTTTAAATGTTGGTTTATAAGGTTATAATTATTTCCAATTTTTTCGTGCTTAAAAGCCTTATTTGTAAACATTTATATTGCGAAAAGAGAGAGACCAACATACACCCAAACTTACAGGACTCTGAGAGGAAGACAGGATCACACTATTGCTTTCCCTTTCATCTTGCTTCTGATCCTGCTCCCAGCATCCTTTGGTCCTGTAACAGACGTGAAACATCCCCATGGCTTTCTGCTATCCGGGTATCTTTTCTACGTCATCTCGGAAATTTCTCACGCCCATTATACAACCCTTCCGTTGGAATTTTTATCGTTTTTATCTCGTCCTTTGGTTCCCACGTGATGCCAGTGCCAGAGAGCGCAGGTAGCGCCTCCTTCGTATCTTCTCTCGTATGAATTCCTGCTACTTATTGACGTCACTTCAAACAAAAGCTCTCCTCGAGAAGCCCCCGAGGGCTCGAAGGGCCGCAGCGCTTTTATTTTCCACCTTTTTTTAAAAAGGATTCCACATTCCTTCGATAATAAATTCCATTCAACTCACAAGTGATACGATTACTACGATACACTTTTTTCTTAGAATAAATAATAATAATAATAATAATAATAATATTTTATTATTTATTTTAATATTATTAAAATTATTTTCAAATTCTGAATCAAATTTAGAAAAAATGATTAAGGTAGTTAAAATTTTTTCAGATGATATTAAAATGACTTTTGGTTTAGATAAATGTAAAACGATCCATATAGAGAAAGGCAAAATTGTAGATGGAGACGAGGGTATATTTAGAAATTTCAAAATTAAAAGTATGAAAGGGGATGAGGTTTATAAATATTTAGGATACCCGCAATCGAATAGATTAGATCACACTAGTATTAAAAATGATATTAGGATTAAATTTCAAACTAGGATCAGAAAAATTTTAAAATGCAATCTATCTGCTAAAAATTTAGTAAAAGCAATAAATACTTGGGCAATACCTTTATTAACGTACTCATTTGGCATAATTAAATGGTCCAATACAGATTTAGATAGTTTAGAACGATTAATTAGAACTACGTTAACAAAGTTTAATTGCCATCATCCAAATTCAGCTATAGAACGAATTAATTTACCTAGAAATTTAGGAGGTAGAGGTGTAGTCAAAATAACATCTTTGAAACACAATCAGGTAGAAATGCTTAGAAATTTTTTCCATAGGAAAGCTAATAGCTCAGAAATGCACAAAATAATTTGTAAGGCAGATAGAAACATTACACCTTTAAATTTATATGACGAGAATGCCAACATTCTTATAAATACTAACCAGGAATTATTAGATTCCTGGTCAAATAAAATTATTCATGCAAAACACTTCAATTATCTCAACCAAACGTATGTTGACAAACTTTCGTCAAACAAATGGTTGAGTATTGGAGAGTTGAGCGCAGAAATAGAAGGATTTATGCTTGCCATTCAAGATAGAGTCATTAATACTAAAAATTATAGGAAGCATATAATCAAAGATATAAATCAAATTGATGATTTATGTAGAAAATGTTTGGCTTTTCCGGAAACTATAGAACATATTATATCGGGATGTTCTATATTAGCGCCGTCCGAGTATACATTTAGGCACAATCAGGTTTTAAAAATAATCCACCAAAGTTTGGTAATTAAACATAACTTGATTGACTGCCGTAATATAGTACCATATTATGAATACGAACCAAATTCATTTTTAGAAAATGAATTTTATAAAATATATTATGATAAAACTATACTAACAGACAGAACAATTAGTCATAATAGACCTGATATAGTTTTACATGACAAAATCAAAAAAATAACTTATATCATTGATGTAGCTATTCCAAATTCCTGTAATATTCAAAAAACTGTTTCTGAAAAAATTAGAAAATACACAGATTTAGGAAATGAGATTAAAAGAATTTGGCATTCTCGGAATATAAAAATATTACCATTTGTTATTTCGGCTACTGGCATTATACCTAGGTCTCTGATTCAAAATTTAGGCGTATTAGATTTGTCAAAGAATTTATACATAAAAATGCAAAAATCGGTAATTTTAAATACATGTAGGATTACAAAAGATTTTTTAAATATTTATATTGAGGGATCAGTAGGATTTATAGGTTCAATTAGGAATTCCACAGAGCCGAACACTCTGATATGAAAATATCTGGAGTCGGTGAATTATTTTCCCATCTGGTCTCTGGTAGGTTGACATGTTGTTCTTGTATTGTTTTGTAATTATAATACATATAGTGCAATTGCATAACGTGGATTGACCAGATGATCATTTGGGAAGTGTGTGAAAGGGTTTAGTTTTTCCTGTGGGGAAAATTAAACCCGGACATTTAAATCTGGTGCGTATAAAATTTATATAGCGCCGTTTTTGTGAAAAATCACCTCAAGGGCGCTGTACAAACTAAAATCTAAAAAACTACAAGCTAGGCAAACAATTATAAACAACTTATGGCTAAAAATTACATACATCGGTTCATTGATCACCGATACGAAAATATGTGTACAATATTTTGACCAATGAAGGCGATGCTGCCTAAAATTTAATGAAAACAGGACCATACTTACCTGGGAGGTCGCTTGAAATTAACATTGTATATTATCCATTTAAATAAATTTAGATAGAGTTCGCACGCCGATGACATTATTGTGAACACATGTTATTTAATCCTGAAAAATCTTTTAATATTAATATGTAATGTATTCTTTGACGAGTGTATTTTGGAAAGTAAAAGCAACATGTAAAGGTGGGTGGTGCAGTAGTACCTATAAGGATTTGATCTTTCTAAATGTGATTCGTCAAGAGACAGATTGATGTGTAAGGAATCGAGTAATTTTAATTCAGTAAGAAAAGTGTGATTAAGACATATCATAGACAATACAAGTATGATACTCTCAAATAGGTATATTTAAATTACGGGTATGAGAGCCCAAAAAGGAAGGTTTTTAGTTTGGACCTAAACTCTGTTGGGCTTGTTATGCATCTTAATTCCGGAGGGAGTCTATTTCAAGCCTTAGGCCCAGATACTCCGAAAGCACGATCTCCAAACATAGTATTTGGCTTTCGTTTAGGTTCTATTAGTCTGCCTTTAGCAGATGAAGTTGCTGATCTAAGGGTTCATTGTCTCGGACCGGTATTTTCCGGGACGCATAATTCGGAGATGTAAGGTGGGGCCATTTCGTAGATTGATTTAAAAACCATCCAGCACAATTTGTACTGGATTCTCTCAGGGCACTTGAGCCAGTGAAGGATACGAAGATGTTCTGAAATATGCGAATATTTAGAAACCCCAGTTATGAGCCTTGCCGCTGCATTAAACACGGATTGAAGTTTGTCAATTTGATATTTGGGAAGACTAGCGTAGATGCCGTTACAGTAATCGAGCCGCGAGACTACGTAAGAGTTAATTAATAGTTTTGTCGCCTCCGTAGGAAGGTTTCTTAGAACTGACTTGAGTTGTCTTAGGTGAAAAAAACCGGTGCTTACTGTCCTATTTATTTGACTTTTTAACGAAGTCTGAATCTACCAACGCCAAGAAGTTTGACTGTTGTCTTTGGAATAATATCGTTGCCGGAAATGGAAATAGGTGTATTGTCTATGAAATGTTGGCGTTTGTTTGTGGCCGCCCATAGAAACTCAGTCTTAGATGGATTCAGCTTCAGCTTGTTTGAAGACATCCAACGAGTTATTGCTTCTAGGCATTCAGCTATGCGGATTTTGAGACTGTTGATTTCGTTTGGAGAGCAGTAAAAATAAACTTGCTGATCGTCAGCGTAGCAGTGGGACAGGAGACCAAATGACTCGATTATTTTGGCGACATCATTTGTAAAAAAGATGAAAAGAAGTGGGCCTAAAACGGATCCTTGGGGTACCCCTGAAGAAAGTGTTGCGAAGTTAGAGAGCTTATTTCCAACCTTAACGGCTTGTAAGCGATTGGATAGATATGACACACCAGCCAATTTTTAATATAGGAACTCAAACCAAATGTTTCCTCTAATAAATAATGGTTAGTAGGTAAAATATTACAGGTTATTCATTCCTATTGTGCCTCTATTCTAAAAAAAAAAACTCAAATGTTAAATAAAACAATAACTTTCTAAACAAATTTGTTTATCTGTTGTTATTGTTTACAAATTTATTGTTTTACTTTTTAAAACTTTATAATCAATATTAATATTTCGTTTGATCTCTCAACACTTTTTTGTTATGCAGATTATATTATTTTTTCTACAAATTTCCTCCATTTATCATTGTTATTTTATAATTTTATTATTTTGTTTTTACCTCTTTGGTAAATGACCGATATTTATGTGTGTTACTTTTAATAAATTGTGAAATTGTTAACCCCGATACAGGCGAACCCTAGTGGGGTTAGAGTGCAGTTTACACGCGGTAGAAGCGAAAATTTACCAAAACAATCTCCAACAATACTTGAAAAGTGAGGTTATAATCAAAGCGACCAATTACCTGGCGTAATTTCCGTTTCGTATATCAACCAATAGGAGCCTTTAAAAGTGACATCATAATCAAAGCGGCCAATGAGCGCAGTGGATGCGTCGCAGGTGCAGTAATCGTCATTTCCGTTTCATCCCAAATCCAAATCACAGCGGGACTACAGAAGTTAATTTAAAAAAATAGAGTTTTTTTTCTCTTGTCGTTTTCACTTTATTCACTGAAATTATATTATTGATATATTATTTTGAGTAAAACTATTTAGGTTCAGTTATTTCGCAGAAATTCAAGTGAAACATCGTCATCAAATGACCATTCAGCACCGTTTTGTTTCTATGACATTTGAAAGGTGCCCGTTTAACGCCGATTCTAGGTGCGTTTCAGCTTTCTATCAAATTGTAATAAGCTGCCGAGCTTAACAACACGATAGTTGTCCTCTTCTGCTAATAATCTTTCTATAAAAGCTGAAACGTCCTTACAATCGGTATTGTCACTGTCAAAAATACAAAATGGAGCTGAATGGCCATTAGATAACAATGATACATCTGAATTTCTGGAACAGACAAATGTCTTATAATAAACTAGCAGACCCGGCCACATGTTGCTGTGGCTAACGGAACACAACGCCATTACCCAACCTTTATAAAATCCACACCACCAGCTGCCAGCTGCCCGCTGCCTGATTTGAATATTTTAATTTCTCGGCTTTTCTCTACTGTAATAAGCATGTTTTATACATATAAACCTTCCTCTTGAATCACTCTATCTATTAGTGAAAACCGCATGAAAATCCGTTGCATAGTTTAAAAGATCTATGCGCACATACATTTTGAGCGACTTCATTTTATACTATGTAATGATGATGATAATTTCCGCCATGTATAATTAAAAGTTATAAAATTTCAAGTTTTAGTGCTTTTTGAAATGGAAGACTTTCTTGCCCACACATCACCCTTGAAGGGATTTTTCATTAAAATGGCGCTATAAAGATTACCGTTCCATTTATTTTTAGTATGAAAGCTAATCCTCACACATTATTGCATATTTACGCTGGTAAATTTACTCCTTCAACAAAAATATCCAGACAGTTATTTGGGGTCTTTCAAACGAAAGACCAATAAACTGAAGCTTTTTACACAGCACCACTTAGATTGGGTGAGGCCTAGCCAATAAAGTTTGTTCATTTGGTAGCCTTCCGAAGTTAAACGGTTCAAATATTACCTCTGAAACATACAACTTATTCTGGTACCCCTCCAGCATAAGTTGTACCCCGGAGATGGAAACACATTCTTGCTCACAGTCGCACAGTGTTAGCTAGACTGAAAAAACTCTAACACATTTATTTATTTATTTTATTTATTTGAGACACAAACAAGATATTTATAAAACATTTTTGTGGGTAAAATATAATAAATTAAAATACAAATATAAATATCCCCAGACTAATGTGTCTGCAGTAATTACATTTGAATTTTTACAGAAGCAAACACATGAAAAACAATGCAAGTATTATTTATACATAACTTTAAAAAAAATTAAATACAAAATTGAAATACATTATAAGTATACAATATTTATGAAGTATTTCCTGAGATATAATAAAACAACAAATTTTTATTTTTATAATTTTTTTTTTTAGGTGCACAATTCGTGGAGATATTTTTTGAAACATGTTACATTATTTAGAAAAATATCTATGAAAGTGTGTATTTTAACAAGATCGTTGTATGATCGACACATTCTGGACATAGGATTAAAATATCCAGTATTATTGGTAAAAATTTCAGTCCAGAATATGTTAAGGTTTCTGGTAGATTTGGGCCTGGTGTATAACTTGATTTGGTTGACTAAGTTACTGTCTACACGATTATCCACAATTTTATAAAGCATTAAGAGGTCATTTATGTTTCGTCTTTTAACCAGACTTTCTAATTTGAAATGTCTAAGTCTTTGTTCGTACCCGTCTAGAAGGTGATAGACAAGTACTTGTAACAGTTGTAACCCGCCTTCGGGGTGTAACTGACTAACTAATAATAGTAATAATAATTGGGTAATGTAGAGCGCCGTTATTGTGAAAAATCACCTCAAGGGCGCTGTACAACATACTTACCTGGCAGGTCAATTCCGATAAACACACTTTAATTAGAAAGAAAGAAACTAACTGACCATCACGCCGTTGCGCAGGGGTTCGTTCCCATTCATACATCGTCTCATATATGCTTTTCTATTATTCTGGCTCTTGACATGGCCCGACTCAAATATCTGATTCACTTGGTCGTGCCATATGTTCTCTTCTCCTTACACTCCTTTCCTCGTTCATTCGCTCTACATGCCAAAACCATAGCGTCCCTTACTACGCTTACATCAGCCTTGCATTATTTGCGGATCTCCCCGTTTCTCACACGATCGTAAATAGTGTTACCACACATACGCCTCTGGGATCTCATTTCTACAGCATTCAGTTTACTTTCGGGGTGTATCTAACCTTAATTTGAAGAAAAATTGTGATTAACAGTATAATTCAAATTTGAAAGTTTTATTTTAAAAATACGCAAAAATTTAAATTAGGTACCTTTTATACAAACGTCCCACAAAATTATTTATTTACGCGTATTTTTTAGTCGTGTACCTACAGTATTTATAAAATATACATTTTAAGATTAAATTAAACCCACCTCTGCCTTTTGTCTGTTTTTGACCACTTATACTGAGCTTTACAAGTTCAAATTTACTTAAAATATTATTATGCATTTCCTTTCATTCTTCGGCAAACTGGGCAAACTCCTTTACATCTCGAACTGGGAACCTGGAAATCTGATGTTTGCTGCCTGTAAAATAACGAAGTTTGATTCAGGTTTATGTTGGAAAATATCGAAACTCGGTAAATTAGATATCTAATATTTTTAGGACACATAAAAACACGCAAGTTATTTATCGTTTTACAAAAAAATCCCTATGGTTAACAATAAAATCCCTATGGTTAACAATAAAATCCCTATGGTTAACAATAAAATCCCTATAGTTAACAATAAAATTCCTATGGTTAACAATAAAATCCTTATGGTAACAATAAAATGCCTATGGTTAACAATAAAATCCCTGTGATTAACAATAACATATTTAAAAAAAAAAAACTGTACTGTAAATCGTCCAAGTGAGCTTTATTTTTTTCAGAACCGATGTACATTTATAACATCTTAAACTCAATAAATAATCTGAAATCTGCCTGGAAATCTCGTATGTGGTACCTGTAAAATGACAAAATAAGCTTGATGGAAGTTCGTGTGGGAAGACATCGAATCTGATTTGAACAGAATTATTTTGTTTTGACTTTATGAGTAAAACCTCAAATTGTAATATGTATTTAATTAAATGACGACTATATTTGCGAAACTCAGTCGAAAATCTGGAAACAGAAAAATCAGAAAAAGATATTGGCACATTGATATACCTTTAGGTATTTTAATGTCAAAAATTCACGGAACTGAACAAATGGGTACCATCTACAATAAGGTCGCTAGCCTAGGAGTTGGCGGTAGACACAAGGAGCTTAAGCTAGCGGCGAACACAGAGCGGCGAAAGCAAAGCGGGACCGCAATAAAAATTGGAAAGCCAGGATATTTTCGGAAAGGACTAATAAAACCCAATCACCATAAATCGAAGGGCCATAAACCTCTTCGTTTGAGCCTCGATGCCGCTGCCGCCGATGGAATTAGTTTTGAAGATCTACCAGAGCAGGAAGGAAGACACGAGCGAGAATTTCACGACGGAGTCAGTCACCATTTGCCCGGCCTAGGGGGTAGTGCTCCACTCCGTTGGCGTTATTTTTTGTCCCGACCAGGGATAAAAAATAACCCTAGTGTTTTGCAACCCGGCCAGGGCTTTGCAAACGCTCTCCAAACTGCACGCGACCCGCGCAAGTTCCCGACCAGGGAAATTAACAGACACGCTCGCGGGTTTCGACCAGGAACCGCCGATACGTTCACGAAATTCCGACCAGAGATTTGTGCAATTTCCCCTTTGCACCAATTTTCACTACAAAGACTTTCGCAACTTCCTACCTGCGCAATAACAAATGAAAAAATAGATAACTAAGTTTAAAGTGCCTAGTGACTGTGTGCGTACGCGGAGACTCCATCATCAGCAACCAAAGGGAAGTGACTGAACATTTTATTTATTTTAACCACCGAAGTGATTAGACTCTGAACAATTACATAAAGACTTTACCGTAGAATTAAGCAAACAGACTTTCTAATTTTAAGACTAATTAATTAAGTAGTTTTAAGACTAGATTAATAATTAACACCTACCTTTTGTGTCCTAATAGAATAAATGTGTCGTTTCTTAAACCAGTAGCTTTTTAATTTTGTTCCTCCTTAATTTTAAGTTTATAGTTTTAGTTTGAACCCGCCGTAAGGCGCGGGTGTATCAACCTCTGGGACTCGAACCCAGGAACTTCGGCTTTCCGGGTTGGTCCTGGGTTCGAGTCCCAGAGGTGCCAACATCTTTTTCTGATTTTTCTGTTTCCAGATTTCGATTGAGTTTTGCTAATATTGTCGTCATTTAATTAAAGAAAATTGATTTCTATATTGAAAAAATATATATATTGCGCTATTTGTTATTATACTCTCCGAAATAAATTATCGACTAATTAGAAAATTATTTTTTTTAACCACATAACACGCAAGTATTTTTTTAAATCTGAATTGATTTGTATTAAGGCGATCCAATAGTCCACGAAAAATTCGAAATCGGAATTCACGCCCCTTTATGGGAGGAGTTTAAAAATATTTGAGAAAAAGCTTTTGGAAAGGTTGAAAAAGGTATTTGAGATTTTTTTTACAGGTTGATTTCGTAAAGGCCTGTAAAAAACATTAACTCATTTTTCACGCATTGTTTATTGTAAAAATTTAAAATTTATTTCACGGAACCAAGCGACGCGGAGCATAACGTCTATTCCCCGCTCCGTCCGGGACCGAACTGATAAAAAAAATGGGTGTGGCAAGTATGTAGTCCTTGGGTGGATGGCATAGGGTTCACTTTGAAAATCCAAATTTGTCGACTACCGGCCGTATTGTAAAATAACAACGCGAAAATAATGCGTATTTTATTTTATTTTGTGAAGTTCGAGCGTAAATATCATTTTTTTGCGATTATCATAAAAGAAACTGAATTTGCCAGATTAAACAATAAAACCATATCCGAAAAGGGGTTTATAAATACATAGTAGAGTTTGGACTTGAAAGTGTTTTTTATAGACCTTATACTTTATTTTTTTCTAGGCTTATTAAAAGACTTATAAAAAAAACACCGATATTTTTAAGGGTCAAGATATGTTCTACACCTACACGCAGTATTTAATTGAAGCATCTATAATGGTTGTAAGCAATCAAATTTTCAAAACAAAAACATATGATTTTGCATTATTTAGTATGGTTTCAAAAAAAACATACAACATACTTTAAATTCATTAACAACCTTAAAAGGTCATTTTAAGGAAGATTTTTTTTTTTTATGAAAAGTAATTCGAATTGGTCTCTCGAAATTCGTAATTTATTAATTTAGGTATATTTTCTAATGAATTCTCGTATCAGTACATACTCCATATAATAGAAATGTAATATAGTATGGTAGGTAGTGCTTTCATAATAATCCGTCGCACATCGGAAGCTTTCTCTCGTGCGTGGCTCTAGCTCCACCCAGAAGGGGCGGGCTCGCCTTTCACCCTCCATTCACAGCTAGGCCGTATCGATCGTGAGCCTTCGCGCGGCGACCCACCTCCGTGCACCTCTGCGGCCCTGGTACCTTCCCGCGCTGTTACCACCAGCCGAGGTTTAACCCTTTCGCAGGGAGGGGGACGGCTGCAGGGCACACTGAAGGTTCTAGGCTGTCTCCCTCTGCTAAAGGTATCGTGTACCTGCATAACCTAGTACCTACCTACTTTGGGCAAAGTGAGTAGGTACTTCGTACTTCCTTTACGAAAGCGCGAAAGCTCTGTTTATATTCGAACTTGGTTCTTTTTACGAGTAGGTACCTATCTTTTATTTGTATGCGGTTTGTCTTTTGAAATTTTGAATGTGAATCCTTCAAGGTTAAGGGCCATTAACCAGCCAGCGGCCGAGAATTCATATTTCGTCGAAAGATGTTTTTACGATCGTTCCAATGAGAAAGATTAATTAATCTCCCGATTCTCCGTACTAGCTTTTTTAAATAATAACTCAATATCGATTTTATTTCTTTCAAAATTTGCTTTAATTTATACCTACATTCAAAAATGTTGAAACTCGTGAAGATAAAACTATTAAAATTGTGTACTTTTTGTAATTATTTTTTAATAATAAATATTTATAATTTTTTGATAATGCCTAAGCAAAATAAGAATGTAACTTTTTAAATATATTAGTTTGTAAGACCGTAAATAAATAGACAAACTGAAGTATTTTCGTCACAAAACAAGGGCGCGGATCTTTTTTTTATGATTTTATTTGAACTAAAATAAAAATTCTGAAAATTAGCTTTCCCAAATAATTTGTTGATTTATTTTACTGCATGATTATGTGATTTGAAATGTATGTTGTATAATACAAAATTTTGTTTGAAAATTTAACAAATCTGCCATTGTCCTACGGTAAAACCTTGTTTTACTAAAAATAAACATATTTTCTCAAAATTTAAAACATGTCTTTACTAGATAAAAGAATAGTCTTTCGAAATCAATTTATATTCTTTTTTGTGGAAAAGAGTCAATACGTCTAAAATTTTATTTAAGCATTTCATATTTCCGGTATTGTCTGGTTATAATAATGGAAAAATCATACAAAATCGTGTGTTTTTGTTTTGAAAATTGGATCGCTTAGAAGTATTATAGAAGCTTCAATTAAATACTGCGTGTAGAACATATCTTGGCCCTTAAAAATATCGGTCAGTCTATAAAATAAGCCTACAAAAAAATATAAAGTCTGTAAAAAACACTTTTATGTCCAAACTCTCCTATTTATAAACCCCTTTTCGGATTTGGTTTTGTTGTTTAATGTAGTGTTAGGAGCGGGCCCCCAAACATGTCCCAAGCTAGCTCTCAGGGGAGGCATGATTTACCCTCTATTCAGGTGGTGGGTCGCTCGAGGCTTCAGAAATTCCTTCGCATCTCAGTCGTCTGGCAGGATACTCCCTCTCTAGGAAACCCTCCTGCCGTAGCAGAATAATAACAGGATTGAGTTAAATAGATTCATGTATTGCAAATTTAAAGCACAGTACATAGGTCATTTCAGTACAATTCAACACAAGAAATACATACTACACAATCCTAGCTATCGTGTTTATAACCTCAAGATCCCTAAACGAAACTCTCTGAGTGATGGCTTTGCGCGGGAGTTTACAGTCTATCGTTAAAGGACACAATCAAATGAGGAAACAATTGTACAGCTTACATGATGTTGGGGGGTCTTCGTCTTCCGGCTTCCAGGGGCACCTCCCGAGTTTAGGACAGAACCGAAGTTTACACAGGCATGGTGAAATATCAGCGCTAAACCCGTAGGTTATTGAATTAACATTGCAGGTTATATTTGAGTACAATTCGAGCGATAGTACGCCGGGCGCGAACAGTGGGAATCAACGCGCGGGCTTAACGTGTGCCCGAGGCGGCTCGCAATTCTCAACTGGTCGAAGGGATCGCGTGCGGGTGGGCGGATGGGATAGGAAGTAGGAAGCAGGGAACAGGGGGGAGAGCAGGGTGTTGTGTAGTTTGCGGCGAATTAGGAGTTTGAATTCTTTGTCGTTTGGGCGTACCATAACACTTCCCCCCGCGCTTGGAAAAAAAGCGACGTGGCAATGGAGCTGTAGGGAAAAAAAAATCCTCTTATGCTTCCATCGGGGTTTTGAGAGATTCGTTGCTTGAGAGATTTCCTAGCTAGAACATACAGTTTTATGCTATAGTTTGGGTCACAATGTTTGTAGGGAATGGGTGGGGGTACATACAATGTTTGGACAAGACAAATTTGGGAAAAGTACATGGTGTAAAACAACATACAAGGTTATGCAATTGAAAATAACAATACACATGGTTAAGCAATTGAAAAAATGACAATACACATGGTTATGCAATTGAAAGAATGACAATACACATGGTTATGCAATTGAAAGAATGACAATACATTTGTACAAGAGAAGAGAAAAAGTGTGTGATTCTAAGGTTTCATTGGTCTTGGAGCTAAGTTTGTGAAGCGTGGATTTGTTTGGTTTCGGAGAATTTCGAAGAAAAGGACGTGACTTCACGGATTCTAAGGATTACATTATCACTGTAATCAGACCCATTTGAGACAACGCTCAGGAGTACACTTGGGCCTTAGAAAACACTTGGTTTTGTCGAAGACGTCGAAGTTCACGAAGTGGAGACTGTGGTTGCTGTGCCGCGACTATGGTTACAGAGGTCATTGAAGAGAAGAATCCAGTATCTGCAGACATGCCAGTGCGAATCCTAAGTGTTATTATGGTAAACACGGATCGTATATAATGGTTATTGAAGCATAATGTAGCTCAAGATAACTTGTATTGGTGCGCATTCAGCGAATACTGGTGGGTCAAGGTACTGATGGTTTACACATGACGATATATGCGTCACTGCATGACAGAGCAAGAGACGACAAGGTTGGCATTGATAGCAAGAGTAAGAACAAACCTAAGAGCTAGCGTGCCCAAAAGGTAGTTTAGAGTGTCATAAAGTATAGTGGGACAACTCAGCTTGCTGTGGCACGACAAGACAACATACGTATGGGCGGTATGGTCTGTGCTTTCAGGAACAATTGCGTAGAAAATGGCAGCAGGAGAGACCTTGTAACCACAGCGCGTGCTGTCAGGAAGTGAAGCTCAGCTTGGCTGTTGGTGATGACATCCGCCTGGGCTTCTTTTTAAATCCGGGAGGAATTATTATTAGAGCAAAATTCTTGAAGTTTACCTGCCTAGGGACCAATGAAGAAAAGGTTTGGAGAGAAACAAAATGTGTCCAGATAATGAAATAACGAAATTTTAACCACCGACCCAGAGAGTGACGAAGAGAGATTCCTAACTAAATTGTGATTACATGAACATTTTCCTTTGCCAGGATGACTTGGCGTTTGCCTAGTGACAATATGTCTTGGTTAAAAAACAACCGGCCCTCTATGGCCTATGCTAACATGAGATGGTAACATTTTCGTAGAATTTCAAAGAACGAGACAAAGAATCGTGAACTAGTCACGGCAAAGGGAAACCAATTCATGAATAAAGGTTGTCAAAAGGAGACAGACGGTACGCCAAGTGCATATCGTACATATCCAACATTCATGAATGTGTTTCGTGGAATTGAGAAAAGAGAGAAAAAACTGGTGAGACATATGCAGAGATTGAGGGGGAAAACCTGTAGATAACCGGACAGTTACCTATTCGAACTCCAAGTGAGGGCGAGATATGGTCAACGACAGATTTTACACTTCATAACATAAGTCTGAAACATGGGGAATGGGAGGAGGAGGGGAGAAGGGAGACGAGTTGCGAAACTTGCTAGAGACTGGACCAATTTCCGATTCAAACTCTATGTGAAAATGAAACATAATCAACCAGCAGATTTCCTGACTCTTTACATTTATCAAAAAGGATGAGGAGACATTTGAATACACATTATATCAAAGAGGCTAATCTTTCGCGTGTATTGGGCAAAAGATTAGGGGTCATTTTAAAAACTTCTACATGATTGTGAGAAAAGACAGACCCTTGCTCCAATTTCACAAACCTGGGGGTTTTCTTGTTCGTTCTCCAGACAACGAGTTAGGTGGTTTTTTGTGCTCAATCGATTAACTCCCACAGCACTATGCCCCATAATTGACAGTGAAGCTGAAAACTAGTCCTTTTGGGATAGTAGATATTCCTGGGCTTCTTTCCTTTTTGCAAAGAAGTAAAAAACAGGAAGTCCACGGGCATTGGCGTTGAATGACAACAAAGGGTTGTGGACTACATTTCGTAGATCGCACACAAAGGGTTTGATATTATTTCGTTCGCACGACTCATGGTAAGTGTTTTAACGTCTCCACGTATAGTGTACAAAATATGTAAGTACATACAAGATATAACTCAATTATAGACAGAAGTCAAAGAGTTTATACAATGCATCCTAAAGAAGATAGCAAAGCCGATATTATGTCGTTCACACGAATCACGGTAAGTATTGTTATTACGTCTCCACGTCTCGTGTACAGAGTTTATACACAGTTATACATAAAAGCGGTACTCATGACAAATAAATGACACACGACCGGAACAGGTTATACGAAAAGGGTGGTACTCATGGCAAATGAATGGCACACGACCAAAATAGAACGTACAAAATGGTTCTCATGACAAATGAATGGCACACGACCAAAATAGAATGTACAAAATGGTTCTCATGACAAATGAATGGCACACGACCAAAATAGAATGTACAAAATGGTTCTCATGACAAATGAATGGCACACGACCAAAATAGAATGTACAAAATGGTTCTCATGACAAATATGTCACACGACCAGCTCAATAACATTTAGCTATGAGAAAAAAGTGATTATGACGAACTTCTCGTATCGCGGCAGGTATTTTAAGGATCCCTCCTATAATGGTGGATGTTCTAAGGATCTCTCCTATAATGTAACAGGGTTACGTTTAAATACAACACAATAAACGTTAACTATGCTTGTTTTAACACAGTTTATAAAGATTTGTTAGATTAACTAACTCCGTAGCCCAGGAGCGTACGATAGGATAACAAGGAGGTAAACAATTTAATGTCACTTCGTATGTTATAAAGGCGGGGTGATGACAGAGTACATTTCTGTTTACACCATGTGACAAACAAAGACAGACCTACATGGTTTTACATACTGTCTATTGCAGCAAACTTCAGTGGGGACAAATAAAAGGGACCAATTGTGATTTTACATACCCTTTGTGCGGTTACAACATACCAGGTTATGTGCAATTTAGGTTGCAAATACTTGGTTAAATGGCGAAACAGGAGTTGAATGCCTATGTTTGTAAAACGATGATCAAACAAAACATTGATGATTTACGTTAAACTGCGGTTATTTATGTACGGAAATCAGGGCTGCCGTTAGGTTTTATTAACCTTTTCCGTAAGGGTTGAAGCATGTAATACAAGACATACATGTTGTGAAGAGGGACAAATCGAGGACTTCTTATAACAACAAAAGACCGAGTATTTGGTTTTACGTACTTTAGTTGAAACGAGTCCATGAGGATTTGTACAAGGATGGAAAGACCAATTTAAAGGCTTTTCCTTTATTTATATACATATGATTTCAAAATGGATGTGTCAAAATCCAATTTGTTAGCAAAGAGCTCGGGTAGGACGCCATCAATTTTTGACATTTGAGAAAAAATTGAAAACTACTATACACAAGGAATGTGATTATGTGAGTAACCACTTATCTTTACCATGATGGGTAAAATATGGAGCATGTTGAGATGGTTTACTAGTCCTGGGTCGTGATTTAACGCTTTGGAGTTTACCAAATTGATTCTAGAACGACGCTCCAGTATTTACAGAACATAAAAAGAAAAAAAATGAAGAGATTCCTTCCGATATGATGAAAAAAAAACAACAAACAAAAATGGTGAAAATTACAATATTGCATTACATGGCAAAGCGTGCCATGGCATGAACGTTGCGTAGTGTGAGGGGTTGAGAGGCAATGATTGGGTTCATGACTTCCCGACACTGTCACTCGAGGGGTGTCTCTGCTCTAAAGTGATCAATTTGGAACAGGTGAGAAAAAAGAAAGAAAAAAGAAAAAAAATAAAAAAACGTGTGAGACAAAAATTACGGTGGTTGCAAATTCACGAACATGAACGGGGCAAACTACACCGTGGATTGTACATAAATTTACAAAAATGATTTTTTTTAACAATATTCGTTTTATCAACGAAAGGGTGGGCATGTAATTGACACTTTACACGCCAGCCATTGTAAGACTTGGTGTGCTTACAAAAAGGTTGTGGTGATACACACTGGATCATTTTAAGTTTGCTGAGATGGTGGGGGCAGTTTTACTTGACTCCTCACTTCCAGATTTTGCGATATCCTTAATATGGTAATTACCAATGTGTTTTCCAGAGCAGTCAGACAAGGAGTACACTAGATCTGATATCTTTCTTAGAACTTTGGCCTTCACGAAACGTGGTGCCAGCTTGGCAGAGAAATACATGGCTCCTTGGGAAAGTGTGTTGTTCTTTCTCCAAACTATGTCTCCTGTATTGAAGGTGACATGTTTCCTACGTAGGTTGTATCTGTCCGCACTCTTTTGATGAGCCAGGAGCAAAGCATCAGTGACTTCACTGTAGATGGCCGACAGTTCTTCCAGACGATGGGCATAGTCCGCGGTAGGGTTGCTTGTGGTGGCAATTGACGTAGGAAAGTTTGTGTTCCTATGTAGAGAACCATGAACAACTTGTTCCATACCGTGTTTTAAGAAGAAAGGTGTGTAACCAGTGGCCAGATTAACAGTGTTGTTCATTGCAGCCTGAATTTTATCTAGGTTTTTACACCAAGTACGTTGATCTTTATCAACTAGAATAGCCAGAGCTGTGTTGATTGTTTGGTTATAACGTTCGATGGTGTTATTTTGTGGAGTATACAAGGTATTATAGTAAATATCCTTGATTCCGTATTTGGCAAGAAAATCTTTGAATTCTTGGGCAATAAATTGTTTTCCGTTATCAACAATTACGGTTCTGGGTGTTCCGTAAGGTATAAAAATGTGTTTTTCCAGAAGTTTGATGATGGCGGACGCGTTGGCTCTTTTTAAAGGAAAGATCCAACAGAATTTAGTGAAAACATCCACTACACTAAGTATGTGCATGTGTCCGGCATAACTTCGGGGAAAGGGTCCGACGAGGTCCATTGACAATGATTGTAGGGGTCTGTCGGCACGTTTGGGATTACCCATTAGGCCGGCAGGTGCTGCCGTGCTATGTTTATAAGCTTTACAAGTTTCACATTTAGAGATGTAATTGCGAATTTGCTTGAAGAGACCAGGCCAGTAATACTTCAAGGAGATCTTTTTATACGTCTTGAAATTTCCTGGGTGTATGGAGTCGGGAGCACTATGATTGTCAATAATTATTTGTTCTCTACCTTCGAGGGGAACGACAAGTTTCCACGAGTAATCTTCGAGGATGGATAGTGGTACCTTGCAATTACGGTATAGTTGTCCTTCTTTTATAATAAAATTAGGAAACTTTTGTTGGTTATTTTTACAACCTTCGAAGATTTTCAAGTACCATTCATCTTTTGTAGATGGAGGGGGGGCAATTGTGTCAACATTTAATGAAGCCAGTTCAATTCTTGAAAGGGCGTCGGGAACAATATTGTCCGCGCCTTTACGGTGAACAACATCAAAATTGTATTGAGACAAACGGGAGGACCAACGAGCGAGCCTACCGGAGGGATTACTTAAAGAGATCAACCATTTCAAACTACTATGGTCTGTAACTACAGTAAATTTGCTACCGTCTATGTAACCGCGGAAATGGTGAACAGAATCCAATACAGCCAATAACTCTTTCTCGGTAATTCCGTAGTTTTTCTCGTGTTTGTTTAATGTACGGGAAAAATACGCTACAGGGTGTTCGCCATCTGGGAATTCTTGAGTAAGGACTCCACCGATTCCTACATTGGAGGCATCCGTGTGGAGGGTAAAAGAGAGTGCAAAATCCGGGCAATTCAGAACGGGAGCTTTTTGAAGGGCATTTTTTAGAGTTGTAAACGCTTCTTCAGCTTCGACAGACCATCGGAAATTGCTGACACCTTTACGGATGCCGGTAATTTTATTTAAGGGGGCTGCGATAGTGGAAAAGTCTTTGATGAATCTCCTTTAGTAACCTGCAAGTCCAAGGAAACCTTTGACTTCCTTCGCGTTTTTGGGTCGGGGAAAATTTGCCATGGCTTCCACCTTAGCGGGGTCTGTTCTTAGACCTTTTTCGTCGATAATGAATCCCAAATAACGTAGACGGGACTTACAGAATTCAGACTTCTTCAAGTTGATGGTTAAACCAGCGAACTTGAGTTGTTGAAAAACTTTTTCCAGCATTAATAGGTGTTTTTCAAAGGTATCGCTGACGATGATGAGGTCGTCAAGGTAACAAAACAGGCTGTTATCGACTTCAGGACCGAAAAGTTTGTCCATCAGTCTTTGTAACTCGGCGGGGCTGTTTTTTAGACCAAAGGGTAATCTTTTAAAATGGAACATTCCCCTACCAGGTACAACGAAAGCAGTTTTTTCGCACGATTCTGCGTCCAAGGGTATTTGCCAAAACGCTTTGCTGAGATCGACAGAAGAGATGAACTTGGCGTTACGCAGCTTGTCTAAGGTTGCGTGAACGTGAGGTAAGGGATACGCATCAGCTTCCGTGCAAGAGTTTAAACGTCTACTGTCGAGACAGAAACGTGCAGAGCCGTCTTTTTTAGAAACCAAAAGAGTTGGGTTGGTCCATGCACTTCTGCTGGGAACCACCACACCCATTTTTAACATTTCATCAAGTTCGTTTTCTAAAAGTTTAAGTTTTTGGGGGGCTAAGTTGTAATAACGTTGCTTGATGGGTGGGCCATTGGTTTTGATATGGTGTTCAACCAAATTTGTCAAACCTAATCCACATTTTTCGAAAGATATTGACTCGAATTTATTGACCATTTCTTTCAGTTGGAGAGCCTGGTCCGTGCTTAAATTTTCGTGAGGTATTATTGTGCGGATCTCACTAATTTGAGCAGCAGTGGAGGTTTCGCCAAGAGTATTAAATACTTGGGGAGCAACATTGAATGCCTTCCAGAAGTCAACGCCAAGGATGAAATTCTGGGATATAGAGGGCACTATTAGAAAATTGATTGTAACTATTTTATTGTTACAATTAATTGGCAGGGCAAGGGCACCGATGACCGGTTGGGAAACATTATCCGCAGTCGTCAGGTGTGTTGATTGGGGCGAAATTCTAAAATCACTGTTAACAAAAGGCAGGTGAGCATTGTTGCCAAGACAGCTGACAGATGCACCACTATCAAGTAATCCGGAAAAGGGCACATTGTTAACAGAGAAAAAAGCATAGGGTCTCCCATCTTTAGCTTGTTTGCAACAAACCGAAGAAACATTTAAGGTCTGGTTAAAATACTTAATGTGTGCTAACCAATCAGTCCATTCTTTAGACCTTGGTTCAGAATGGGTGCCTGAGAGGTTATTATTTAGTTTTTTGGCCTCTTCATGTAGAAATTTGGTGGGGGCTTGGAGAAATCCACCTGAGGTCTGACATCGCTTGGGTTTTGTAACCTTTCCATGTTGTGCCTTGATTTCTTGAAAATGTTGCGCAGTTCGTCGCTTGGAGGAGAGCGGTCCCTAGAGTGATGCCTCTTGAAAGTTCGGGGTTCCTTAGATTCCAGAAACCTTGCTTGCTTGAAACAAGTAGTGGCCAGATGGCCTACTTTTTTGCAAAAAGAGCACACTTTTTTGTTGTTGAATTCTGGTTTTAAACCAGACGAACGGCTTGGCACAACTACATTATTTGACACATTCTTTATGTTTTTCCTATCCTGGTACGATTCTAGAAGGAGACAGACTTCGTTTAGCTGGGCTAGGGATGCAATTTTCTGTGAGGTAATGATGTTCTCGTATTTGCTTAAAAGGCCATCAGTTATGACTGGTAATAGTTCAGCTTCCGAAACGGGATGTGAAAGCTTGATGTTAATGGATTCAGCCCTTTCTATGAATGTTGCTACAGGTTCATTTACTAGCTGTTTAATAGATAGTAAAGATAATTTGATCCGGTGCTGGGCTTCCGTTTTTCCGAAGCTCGAGATTAGGGCAGATCTGAGTTTATTCCAATCTTTGCATTTAGTTTTTTGAATGCGGTGCCAGGGTATCAATTCTGGGGAGATGAGTTCTATGAAGTTTTTTCGTAGAATCTCGAATGGGATATTTTTGATTGTAGCCGTTTCTTCAATACGGTCAATGAAATCCAGTACATCGGAGACGCCATTATATTTGATTTTCCACGAGGATAAATCGTAGGTTTTATCTTGTGTCAAGGTGGGTGCGATGTCCTGTTTTATCATTACTTGTGGCATAGGTTCTTCGTTAGGAACAAGATTATTCAAAACTTGCGTAGCCGAGCGTGAATTATTTTCGCTTGAGGGGGCGAGGTTTATTCTCTTAATGTACTTTTTGTTGAATAAAAGTGCATAAGCCTTTAATGTAGGTTTAGATTTGCTTGATGGCGAGAGTCCTCTATCCCTTAAAGCAGTTTGTAAGTGAGTTTTGGATAAGTTGTGCACGTTGGGAATGATGCCCAAATTGGATGATGCCATAGCTTGATTGTTTTCCATTGTGAGTTTCCCAGGTGGTGAAAAAAATTTGCCAGGGGTCTTCTTTAGCAAACGCAAAATTAATTTTGTGAGGCACTTTTCACTTGGTAATCACTGGTTGGTATTTCTAAAATAGTTATAGAAAACTGTATTCCATACTACAATTTGGTATATATGACACCAGAATCTTTGTCAAAGGAAGGCACAAGAAAAAATTTTTGCGTGGAAAGACCTAAGTAGTAAAGGTTTTTGTGTTTCACTGACCACTTTTGAGAAAACTTGTGAAATTCACAAGTATTTATTTTTTTTCCAAAAAAATTTTTGCCAGGACTGACCTTTAGAAAACGGGTTTTTTATTTTTCACAAACCACTTTTGAGAAAACTGTGAAATTCACAAGTATTTATTTATTTCCAAAAAAATTTTGCCAGGACTGACCTTTAGAAAACGGGTTTTTTATTTTTCACAAACCACTTTGCACTGAGAAAGGCACTAAAATTCACAAAAGGCACTCTTCTGGCAAATAAGGACAAACTTCCGGATGAAAATAACTGAATATGGGATTTGTTACGAAACCACATTAAAATTATTTTATTTTTTCATGGAACCAATCATTGGTTTTATTATTATTTCACTTTTTTTATGTAAGGAAAAAAACACAATTCACTTTACACTTATGCTGAAAAAAAAATGCGGTACCTATAACGTAGAATGTGGAAAGAAAGTCATTATTTTGTCCATTTGGTGAAATATACGTGGTACTAATTTGACAGACACAACAAGTGGGCCGATCGGTATATTGTGCAAGAAAAACGTGAGTGTGAGATTTTTTTAATTAAAGAATCCACAAGGTAATTGAAATTCCAAAACCAAATTTACAATAGCGATCTCTATTGCTTCCGACCTTAGTGACAGAAAGGCGATTTTATTATTCAAAACACTGCATAGTGACAGGGAATTGTTCTGCCTGATTCAAACGGATTTTTTCCGTTGGAGTTTGGCGCGATAAACGCACTTTTATGCTTCGATGCGCGTGGGTGCGCGCGCAACTCAGAGATTAGGTATGTATTTACCGCGTGAAACATCGGGCCGTTGATTTGGCGCGAATTACTGTTGCTCGTCCGCTGCTTTGTGAACAAAGGGGTCGGCGCGTGCGCAGTCAGATTCGCGGTTTAAATGCTGCCGTCTTTCTGGTTAATACAAAATGGCCATGTTTTCAACTTTGACGCAATTTTTTTTATAATTGCAATCAAATCTGCGTTATGGACTTAACTTGCACATGGATTTCTGTGGTTTCCCACAGAATTCATTATTCACTGGGTATAAAACACCAAGACACAGTACAATCAATGTTTACAAACAGTTCCTATGCGGGGAAGATTTCGACAGGGAGCACTCCGTAAGGCGACTGAGACAATGGCAAAAATGAAAAAAAAATTCTGGGCCCCACTATGGACGCCAGTGTTAGGAGCGGGCCCCCAAACATGTCCCAAGCTAGCTCTCAGGGGAGGCATGATTTACCCTCTATTCAGGTGGTGGGTCGCTCGAGGCTTCAGAAATTCCTTCGCATCTCAGTCGTCTGGCAGGATACTCCCTCTCTAGGAAACCCTCCTGCCGTAGCAGAATAATAACAGGATTGAGTTAAATAGATTCATGTATTGCAAATTTAAAGCACAGTACATAGGTCATTTCAGTACAATTCAACACAAGAAATACATACTACACAATCCTAGCTATCGTGTTTATAACCTCAAGATCCCTAAACGAAACTCTCTGAGTGATGGCTTTGCGCGGGAGTTTACAGTCTATCGTTAAAGGACACAATCAAATGAGGAAACAATTGTACAGCTTACATGATGTTGGGGGGTCTTCGTCTTCCGGCTTCCAGGGGCACCTCCCGAGTTTAGGACAGAACCGAAGTTTACACAGGCATGGTGAAATATCAGCGCTAAACCCGTAGGTTATTGAATTAACATTGCAGGTTATATTTGAGTACAATTCGAGCGATAGTACGCCGGGCGCGAACAGTGGGAATCAACGCGCGGGCTTAACGTGTGCCCGAGGCGGCTCGCAATTCTCAACTGGTCGAAGGGATCGCGTGCGGGTGGGCGGATGGGATAGGAAGTAGGAAGCAGGGAACAGGGGGGAGAGCAGGGTGTTGTGTAGTTTGCGGCGAATTAGGAGTTTGAATTCTTTGTCGTTTGGGCGTACCATAACAGTAGCAAATTCAGTTTCTTTTATAATAATCGCAAAAAAAAATTGATATTTACGCCCGAAGTTCACAAATTAAATTAAATTTTCGCGTTGTTATTTTACAATACGGCCGGCAGTACACTAATATGGTTTTTCAAAGTGAACTCTATGCCGTCCACCGAAGGGCTACATAACTTGTCACGCCCGTTTTTTTATCGGTTCGCCCCCGGACGGAGCAGGAAACAGACATTAGGCTCCGCGTCACTTTGTTCCGTGAAATCAATTTTAAAATTCTGTTTTATTAGAATAAACAATGCGTAAAAAATGAGTTAATGTTTTTTACGAAATCAACCCGTAAAAAAATCTCAAATACCCTTTCCAACCTTTCCAAAAGCTTTTTTTCAAGTATTTTTAAACTCCTCCCATAAAAGGGCGTGAATTCCGATTTAGATTTTTTCCTGGACTATTGAATCGCCTTAAAGTATGCACTAAGGACGGGTTGTTTAAAAAAATATAAACAATTTATCAAATACCTTAAGTTAGTTTTCACGTTCTGTATAAGTTTTATTTAAGTTCTGTTATTATATCATTATCACTACAAGCCAATTGCTTCATAAAACTGAAATAATTACAGAACTTTCACAGACCGTTAAAATTAACTTCAAATATTCGATAAATTGTTCAAATTTTTTAAACAACCCATCTCTAGCGTAATAAAGCAAGGGCGTAGCTATAGGATTAACATGCGGGGGGGGGGGGGTCGACCTTAAGGGAGGGGGTTCGCTACTGGAGGGGAGCAAAGGCGATGCGGGGAGTTGGTGGAAGATGTACTGTTTTTTGGGCCTCTACTTACCACAACTTTTTTTTTTTTTTTTTTTTTTATTTAGTAACTATATAATATTTTTTACATTTTTATATGAAACATGTTAGTTAGATGTATATATAAAATATATTCGTAGTCCTCCTCACTAGGAGATCCTGTGCTGAGGGGGACTATGCTTTGGATAAGTTTTTCAGCGACTTCTATGGTTTAACTTCATTGATTGGATAAGGTTTTCCAGAAACTTCTATGATGTTTTAAGTATACTAGTAAGTTCATTTTCCGATAGATTCTTCAGCCAACATTTAATGTCCTTAATGTAGCTATTTTTTATTTGTATTTGTTTGATACTAAGTGGGAGCTTGTTATATAACTTTACTGCTAAAAATGCAGAACTTCTTTGACCAAATGAAGAGTTACACTTTGGTATATTAAGTATGTCTAATATTAAGTATAACTTATTATTAACATCCATTTTTGTGAATAACCCATCCTTAACCATAAGGGGTGGGTTCTATCCTAGGGGGGGCAAGGAAAAATGGAGAGGGATTGGAAAATTTATAGGAAGTTTTTTGAGACTTCTACTAACCACAACGTATTATTTACATCAATCGATATAAGAGATGGCGCAAACAATATTGTTGTATTTTCCAGCAAAGTAATCTGGGGGGGGGGGGTGTTCGAACTCCCCCCCCCCCCCCTCCCCAACCACCCCCTTTTATATACGCCCTATTTATTAATTGCAAGTTTCTCTGCAATGCAATTTGATGTAATTTATTAATTACAAAACTCACCGTAACTTATTCGTTACGGTGAGTTTTGTTTATGGTTTCCGAAAAAACTTTCTAAAAAGGTAATTAATGTTTGGATCATTTCTGTAGCTCTGTTTTCTCAGCCTGCAACCTCAAGGGCGCCTATTTAGACACATAATTATAAAACAAAACCTTTAATTCAACTTAGTTTCTGTTAGAATAAAATATAAAAATCACAGGAATTGGAAAATAGTGCATTTTAATTGCAAACTTGGGAGGTAAATTTGGGAAGCGAGAATGGGTACCGCCGCCCCGGGAACCATTTATTGGATAACCAACACCTCTGTCATAGGTCACCCCAAGTGGTTCGCTATGTTTGGCGACTTGGCAAGGGTTCCCGGGTTCATGGGGTAAGGTTTGTCCAGGTCTTGGCGGCCGATGCGTCTGCCCAACTGCCGCATGGTGGACAGGATCGAAAGAGACTGGTTGAGGTGGGTCTTTTATCCACTCCAGCCGGAATCTCTCGACCCATCATCACCTTGAACCGAGGTTGGAGTGATGGATTCATACGTCCGTCACTCCTGGACACGCTAATCCCCAGATTCCTACCACCCCTCATAACTATTTCTATCCCAGAACTTCCTCTTCTTCCTTCCCTTAAAAAACCCTTCACACAGCATCCCCTAAGATGACATAGGCCCTGAGGGAAATTATTATCCCCAGGGCCTCCTGTGTGAAGTTAATGTAAAAAAAATCAATCCATTATTATAAATTACTAGCGAGTTTCCGACATGCGTTGCTATGCCACTAATTTCCACTAATAAGAACAATCAATCAATTTTGGTAACTAACATAGGTACCTATTTTAAATATCTATAATCCTTGATTCGATTCAAAGTATGAGGCGAGTACTTCGAATAAATCCGTTAATTTAAAGATGTTCGAAAATAGAATTTTGATTTAACAATCATTGTTTTGCAACATGTCATTCTCAAGTTTTGACAGTTTTGCAAGAGTTTTTGTAATGATTAAAAAACTTTTCAGGTGTATTGTCATGTGGTTGTAATAATCCAGAAACCTTCGCGGGGGTTTAAAGAAAGTATTTTGAAAGTTTCAAACATTTCCTATGCTTAATATAGCAACGCATAGCGGACATACATACATAGATACAAATATTTTTAGATTTTTATATATATAGATTTTGAACTTTTCTTTCCTATTCCCTTGGTTTGTTAGTTTGGTGACATAATATAGGTACCTACTTGGAGCAATATTAAATACGATGACTTCTATATGTTTTTATGGCTTATTTAATAATAGCAGATATAAATTTTAATTCGAGCACGTATTTTTAGAACTAGCATAGATAATAAAAACTATGTCATAGCAATTCTCGTAGACCTTCAAAAAGCCTTTGACACCGTAAGTCATGAAATACTGATTAAAAAAATAGAAAAACAGGTGTAACCGGTCCAGCTATCAAACTAATAAAATCCTATCTGTCCAACAGAAAACAATGTGTTAACATAGGAGATAAAAACAGTCAACTCGAGAGTATAAACTACGGGGTTTCCCAAGGATCAATACTGGGGCCACTTTTATTCCAAATATACATAAATGACATCTGTCAGCTAAAACTACATGGTGAAATTTTCTTATACGCAGATGACACGGCAATTTTTTACTTCGGCAAAAACTTAGAAAGTCTATTAGAACAATCTTTAACGGATCTTAATGTACTAAACGATTGGCTAATAAAAATATATATTAACAATAAATATTAATAAAACCGGTTACATGATCTTAAGCTCACCTAAAAGAATAATACCATCGCATAAACCATTACAAATAGAAGAAAGAGACCTACATATCCTAGATAGCGAAAAATACCTGGGCTGATATATTGATAAACATTTAACATTTAAACAACACGTAGAAAAACTAAAAACAAAAATCATCCCATTAATTGGTGTATTTGGTAGAATTGCTCATCTTCTACCAACAGAGGTAAAGAGGGGCTTATACTTTAGCTTAATCCAGTCCCACCTAAATTATTTAATAGAAATATGGGGAAACACATACATTACGTACTTAAACGACTTACAAATAATACAGAACAAAGTTATTAAAAAAACTCTTCAACAACTATAACCCAGACACTCCCACAAAAAAACTATACCAGGAAATGAACATTTTGAAAATAAGAACATTGTACGAATATAACATATGTCTTTTAATCTACAAAATACAAAATGGACTTATACACAGAAACACAACATTTATAAAAACATCACAAGTACACGAACATTATACTAGACAACACAATAAATTGTACACAAATACTGTCAAGACTGAAAGTGGCAAGAGAAGTATTGGTCACGAGGGAGTTCATATATATAATCTCCTCCCAGATAGCCTAAAAACGGAAAATAACATAAAAACCTTTAAAAAAAACTATTAACTCAAAATGTTGGAACAAAATTAAAAATATTACTTCTTACTACTGTACTATATATGCTCTGTATTTAAGTTAAGAAAGCGAAATATTATGTTTCTTTTAACTTAATAATAATAAAAATAAATTTATATAGAACACACAATATCAATGTTTTGTAAGAAAACATATTTCAACAAATCGGTACACGGAATGTCAATCATAAATATACCAAACCACCCACATGTCAATGTCAATTAAACAAATACTAATAATAAAAACGAGATGCGAGCAGTGGCATAGCGTGGGTGTCGGCCGCCCGGGGGCGTATTTACAATCCCTACCGCGATTCAGTCGCACTCGCATAAATCACCTTACAAACACTAACGCGTTTCAGTCGCGCTAGTGACTGAAACGCGGTAGGGATTTTTATGCATAAATCACCTTACAAACACTACCGCGTTTCAGTCGCCTACGCGCTTCATTGCTCTATCTGTTTCGGTGAGGGTGACGACCGTAATTATAGAGAGGTTAGCAGAGAGGATGGACCGCGTTATTTTTTTTTATTTAATTATCTATGTAAAAAAAAAATAATTAAAAAAAAACGCGGTCCATCCTCTCTGCTTACCCTTCTATAATTACGGTCGTCACCCTCAGTTAAAAAAACGCACATTTTTTTTTACTTGAAATATAAATTTTCATGCATAACAATCCCTACCGCGTTTCGGTCACATAGCGCGACTGAAACGTGGTAGTGTTTGTAAGGTGATTTATGCATGCCCCCCCCCCCCCCCCCCCCGCCCCCTCCACGCTACCCACTGGATGCAAGCCATCTCTTGTTAAACTGTGAAACTAATAAGTAAGTCTTGTGATTATCGATGATTCTAAGACGCGGCAACTTTTTAAATAAATCCACAATATTATTTATTTATTTTTCCTTTATTTTTTCCAATTATATCTTAATACATTTCAAAGTTTTTTTTTACATCATTTCTAAATAATAACATAACATATGATACAAGCTACGACCAAATCTACGTCAATGGACACAAGCAATGTGAAGGTTATAAAAAAGAAAATAAAAATATATATAAGAAATATTGTTTTAAAATATCTCTTCAGCATTATTTGCACATTTTGCAAATTGAAAATTATGAGGAAAATTATGCGTACAAATTTGAACAGAATAGCTTTATTTTACACTACACAGCTACGCCCTTCGTATCTAAAGTTTGTATAAATGTAAGTGTATGTTAAAAAAAGAGTTGTTTTGTAATATCAGATAACCACGTAAAACAGAACAGTGACTTAACATAACATGATACAGGACAGTTTTATTTATTTTTGTCACAGTTCATCACCTTTCTTCAATGTTATATTTCTTCATGGAGCACTAATATCATTAATCATTATCAATCAACCTAACCTAACAATTATGTATGTTTGTTACTCTTTCACGCAAAATCTACTGAATGGATTTTAATGAAACCTTACAATAATATAGCTCATACATCAGAAAAGGCTATAGGCTATAGCTTAGAGCTCTGGCATAATGAAGTTTGTATAAAAAAAAAATTGCAATATGTGGCACGCGAGCTGTTTTAAAAATTAATGTAACGGGTATGGAGGGGGGTTAAGGGGGGGGTTAAGAGGGAGGGTGGAGGGTGAAGGAGGGAGGGGGAAGGGTGGAGCGGGAGGGTAAAGGTGGACGGGTGGGGAGAGGAGGGAGGGGAAAGGTGGTGGAAAGGGGGGAGGGGGTGGAGGGAGTGGGGGGGGATGGGGGGAGCAGGGAGGGGGGAGCAGGGAGAGGGGGAGGGGGTGGAGAGGGGGGGAGTGTGGGTGGGGGTGGGAGAGGGGAGGAGGGGGGTGGAGTGGAGTGGGGATAGGGAAGGTGGAGGAGGCGCTGTGGGAACCCCCCTAATACTACGCGAGCGAAGCCGGGGGCAAAAGCTAGCTATATTGTATAATTATGCTACTTCTGTGTAACCGTTCTTACATTACTTTCTACTTGTTAATTTTTTTGTACTGATGTAATCTACATTGAACATGTACTTTTTTAGTTATAATGTTGCCAATTTCATTGAATAAAGATATCTTATTATTAATGTTCTCCTTGATTCCAGAGTCCCTGTGCCCCCTGCTATGCAGATCGCAGCCCTCCGCGGTGGGGGCACGTCCCTCGTGTCAGTCCCTGAGTGTGCCCCCGGACGATATAAAGTTGAGGCTGATTCGAGCCGAGATGAGGCGAAGAACTTCAGTACTGGGCGCCGAACTGGACGCCTACATTATACCCACGTACGATGAACATCAGGTATGTTGAATTATTTACCTACCAGCCGTCTTAATTATTACTTTCTTTTACGCACCGGTTCAGCGTTGGTATAGTTAAGCCCACCTGTCCGTAAAAAACGTTCGTTATCTAATAACGATACCACAAAAGATATAGAATCGCTCGGCAGGTCGGCATGGAACGTATTATACTTTATATACCTAGACAAATTGTCCAAGTCAGTCACGTCCTTGAGATATGGTTTCAGTGATGTATGTTTTGAACTTACTTATTTATTCTAGAGTGAAACTCCCAGTAACCGAGATCGCCGGCTGATGTACCTCACTGGGTTCAGTGGCAGCGATGGGGTGGCCGTGGTCACCATGAACAAGGCTGCCCTGTGGACTGATGGCCGCTACCACCTTCAGGCGGATAAGGAACTGTCCTGCCACTGGCTGCTCATGAGACTTGAAAATGTCAGCACGCCTTCACTGCCACAATGGTTGAATGTAAGTTAACAAGCAGATCCTACACTGAAGAATGCTCAAGCCAAAAATGTGTATGTACATATGTTATTCTCACTGCGAATATAGGAAACAGGAAAAATCGCTTGGCAAACGGAGTTTACAGTCGATTTTAGCTCAATAGCTGTTTTAATTTATTTTGTGAATAATTTTATAAGAAATAAAAAAAGTTAATCAATAGAAATTGTCACAGATAGTCATAAAATAATGTTTTTTTTAAGTCGGTTCTTACGAGCGTTCATACACATCTAATAAATAAAAAATTACTGGCTTAAGCTAATATTTTCTATTAAGTAAGTAACAAGTAAGTAATTCTACTCAAGCGAAACGATGGCAAAAGCTAAGGGTCGACCGAGACAGGTTTTTCGTTCTCGGCCGAGACCGAGAGCCAAGACCGAGAATAGATAAATTGAGAAAAAAAATGAAAATGCGCTATTTTCATAATACAGTATATTTAAGAATGTAATAATAATTTGTTTTAATAGTTTTAATAATTGCCACTGAATCTAAAAAGTCTTCCTGCACTTACCAGCTTTCCAACATACGTATAAAATAATACGCAATTTTCTTGATATTCACTTAACTAGTTTATATAGTTATTCTGGCTAGTAATTATAATTAATCACAACAACACATAAAATAACTTTTTTTTCTACTACGAACAAAATTCAAACAAACTTCCTTTAACTACAATTGTTTGTTTACAAAAGTAGTGAAATGAACGAACGGCGCGGCGCGGCGGCGGCAGCAGCGGTAAGTAAAACCCGCCTCGCTGCCAGCCGACCAATCACAATCGACAGCTCTCTCACGCACTGACACCAAGTGACGAATGTGGACGCGCGCGCGGTAGATTTGAATCCCATCCTATACCGCACCTACTTGCAACGGTCTCGGCTATGGCCCAGAATCTCGGTGATTTTTCGCCGAGAACCGAGACAGAGTTCTCGGTAGAATTTGTAGCCGAGAATCCGAGACCGAGACCGAGACCGAGATCTCGGTCGACCCTTAGCAAAAGCTTCAATTTAATAAAAAAATTGGGATCATGTTGTAAGCCTATTTGTAGTAGAGTGATTTCGCCCGCATTCCGAATTTCTACCGATTTATAACATGCTTCCCAAGCCCAAAGTTATATGAAATAGAAAAAAAGGATAAATGTATGGCGTGGTTTTGGATGAATGTATAAAAAGATTCACAAACGACATTTGAAAAGATATTTTTGTTCTGATTTAAATAAGTCAAACTGTAACAAATCATATTTGAGAATACTTTCTCTGTCTTGCATTGGTTGTCCCTTACTACCGCTGCCGCTAGGGCAGCGGGCCAATAGGTATATAAAGACAAGCAAAACCTTAGAGTTTTGAGTTTTGACCCACCAGGGAGTCCCGCAGTGAGCTCCAGGAAATAGAAAAAGTCGAAGATTACCCGCCGAGGTGTCTCGTGTAACTTCAGGTCGTAAAACCTTTGTGTGTAAGGTGACGAGAAATTAAAGGATAATTAGGGTCCTGTGAAGTTATTATTGTCATAATAACCACATAGCTTCTGTTGTTGTTTGTACGTTTAAGTTATTACTGTTTTTTACGATTATTGAACTGTCTACTTGTAAATTGATTGTACCCAATATAGTGGCGGACTAAGCCCGTCAGAGGCCCGGGGCGACAAAGCTGAATGAGCCCCCCCTTCCTCCCCCCTAGTTTAAAAAGTTGATGTAATTTTATAAGATTTTTATTCAGTTCACATGGGCCTCTGGTCCTGGGGGACCTCCAAGCACCTCCGTGTTCGCTTGATCAAATCCTAAACAAGGCTTTAAGGCACCAGGGTACTGTAAAAAAATGTCTTTTTTCATTTTCTAAAAGATGCATTTGTTAATAATGCTATCACCTAAAGTTTCAAGGAAATTCTAGAAAAATTTAAAGAAAGTTTTAAACAGTGTGTATGATGAATTATCCTTCAGCAAAACCTTCAATGAGTTTTTCTCGAAACTACGTTTTCAACCTGGTTGACAACATATTATAAAAACTATACATCTGGTTTGCATGCACCAAGTCTTAAACTGTTAGAAAATCCAGTCACTATGGCACCACATAGGGATTTTTTTTGTAAAGGGCCCCCTCCTATATTTTTTAAGAACGCTGAAAATTTTCCATAAAAAATCGAACATAAAACTCGCTGGTCCGCCATTTTTCTGTTTTTTAAGATATTAAAATTCCTCTACGTGGTGCCATAGACACTGGATTTTCGAACAGTTTAAGACTTTGTAGATGCAAAAGTAAATGCAAATGGAATAAAATGCATACAGGCGGATGTATAGTTTTTTTTAATATGTTGTCAACCAGGTTGAAAAACGAATTTAAAAAGTTTCAGGAAAAACGCATTCAAAGTTTTGCTGAAGGATACTTCAACAATCACACAATTTCAAACGGTTTCACATAAAATGCTATAAAAACATTCGTGAGAGCATTGTTAACTTCAGAAAATGAAATGAAAAAGAAAATACAAACATTTTTTACAGTGTCCTGGTGTCATCATTATTTAGGATTTGATCAAGAATTGAATCTTTTTAACTACTTACCTATTTTATTTATATCTTTATTATCTGTAATGATAAGATAGCCTGCAGCAAAGGGCCTAAGATAGTAAAAAAATATGAAGTGCAATACATAAGTGAAACTGGAACTTAAACTGTACAGACATTAGAAAGATTGATAGTAGTAATTTTATTTTAAAAATTGTAAAATACCGGTTCAGGCTGTATTTATTTATTCCTATTTTATATGTATAGGATGATGTTTGTATGGGTCCTCCCAACTCCAAACCACCTCTTAGATAGGTAGTAAGCATATTTTAAAGGCACGGCACAAGGACACTAAAAAAAAATTATCACTTTTTATTTCATTTTCCAAAACATGCATTTGTTAATAATGCTTTCACCAAATTCGTAAAACTGACGAAGATACAGCATCTTATATGAAACCGTTTTAAACAGTTTGTATGTTGAATTATCCTTTAGCAAAAATTTTAAAGCGTTTTTCTCTAAACTACGTTTTTCAACCTGGTTGACAACATATTAAAAAAACTATACATCTCATTTGCATGCACCATGCACCAAGTCAGTCTTAAAATGTTCGATAATCCAGTCACTATAGCCATTACAGTATTATCCATAAGACGTGTAGGCAACTGCCTAGGGGCCCCGCATTGGGTAGGGGATTCTAGGGTAAAGGGCCCCGAGACGTGCATTGCCTAGGGGCCCCGACATGTTTAAGCCGGCCCTGGCAGGCTCCTTTTATCCATAAGGCAGTGTAGGCCACTGCCTAGGGACCCCGCATCGGGTAGGGGCCCCTAAGGTAAAGGGGCCCCGAGACGTTCATTGCCTAGAGGCCCCGACATGTTTAAGCAAGCCCTGGCAGGGCCATATTGTCCACAAGGCAGTGTAGGCGACTGCCTAGGGGCCACGCATCGGCTAGGGCCCCCTATGGTAAAGGGCCCCCGAGACATGCATTGAGTAGGGGCCCCGACATGTTTAATCCGGCTCTGACTATGATACCAGGCGAAGAAAATTCACCATAAAAAATATAAAATAAAATTTATTCAAAAATTAAACGCTTTCAAAATTTGCTGAAGGATAATAACTCAACGTACAAACTGTTCCAAACGGTTTTACATAAAATGCTGTACCTCCGTCAATTTTTCGAATTTCCTTTAAAAAATTGGTGAGAGCATTCTTAACAAGTGCATCTATCGAAAAATGAAATAAAAATTACAATTTTTTTTAGTGGTGTCTTACAGCCTTGTTTAGGGTTTGATCAAGGGAACATGGAGGCGTTTGGGGGCCCCCCAAGACTGGGGGCCCGGGGCGGACTGCCCCCCCCCCCCCTTAGTCCGCCACTGTCCCAATAAAGACTCATTGTATTTATAGAAGAAAAGTGTGAATGTTATTTAATTACCCCACTATAACTGGCGCCCAACTCGCGGCTAATCAATTCGCCAGTGTTGTAAGTTCAATCAGTAAATTCAGTGAAAGTTGTGAAAATTGTGAAACTACGGAAAAAATAAAGTAAAGTCAAGAAAGTTAGATAGAGAAAGCGTAATATGTAGTTACAACAGTGAAAAGTTAAATAATGGCGCTTGCAAAGAATACGATGGCGTCGAAAAGACCAGCGTATGTCATGATACGCGATGTCTATAATATTGAACAAGAAGAAGGAATGTCGACGGAACGGTTTATTGCCACCAAAAGGGCATTGTTTGCCGAATTTCCAACCATCCACGAAGACAGGCAGCAGTTACACCCAAAGTACTCGTAGAAGGAGATCATCTATTTGGGATGGATTACCTGCTACTAGCTTCGTTTGTAATCCCCACATATGTCCACGCAGGTGACTGGTGCATTAAGGTGAAAATAAAAGATGAATCCAAAATCTTCCGCCCTTTGGGTATCTGTGCTTTTCACAGCACGCAAAGTAAATTGTACGAGGCGATTCTCACAACTATCGAACAATTAATCTCATGTTCATGGTTTATTTTTAAATTCTGTGAAATCGATCCCCCATTCAGTAAACTGCAAAACAATGGAAGGCGCCCAACTATTAAGAGATTATTTATGAGCCGACAGACCCGACGCACAGTGATTCGTTTCATACAAGCTAGACGCTAATAAGTCGCTTTTGAATTCCCAAACAATGACGTCATGGCGACATTACCGGATAGACAGGATAATAAATGTATGCTTAATTGGGGTGATTAGTGCACGCATTGACTCATACCAGATGCCTAAAGTCGAATAATGTGTTTTGAAATTATCATTTGCATTTATTTGCTTGTCCCAGCTCGACGTTTAAAATTGTGTACTAAGTTTGAAAAGTGTTTTTTTTTCGGTTCTGTAAAATGGTGGCTACTTTGGAAGGTATGTTTCAAAGTTTTTTCTTAGTACTTTAGTGTAAATAATTTTAGTTGTTTTTTAAATAATAAATAAGTTTTGTGTTTTTTTCTTGGCCTAAAAAATATTAAATTTCTAACTTCTCGAGAGTTTATCTCAGAGAGTATATCAAAATCGCACGATAATTTTTTTTTTTTTAAATAGTGCAACTAATATTCTATTCATATCAGTTTCGATATTTACTAGCGGAATACGTCTAATGAAAAAGTTCCTTTATATAATGAAATAGTCTGCGCTAGTTTAATACTAATTTGGGTATATGTTTTATAATGTTCCAGAGTCAGCTGGCAAGAGGGGTTCGAGTGGGCGCAGACCCTCGCCTGATCCCCCACCACATGTGGGAGCAATGGGAGAATGTGCTGAGCCTGATGGGCATCTACCTGGTGCAGGTTCCCAACAACTTGGTGGACATCCTCTGGGAGAAGGATGATAGGCCACCCGCCTCCAAAGTGCCCATCTATGTACACCGGAAGGAGTTTGCCGGTAGGAACAAATCTTTAATTTCTAACTAGGTATCCAACTAACGTAGGCAGACTTAGATGGGCCGCCAAACAACTCTGTCTTGGCGCACACTTCTTGCTTCATTCTCATTCATACATCGTCTCAGACATACCCTTCTGTTATTCTGACACTTGACATGGCCTGACTCCAGTATTTGATTCATGTTGATCAAATGTGCCATGCCCCCTTCGCACATCCTCGACTTCTTCTACCATTTACATACATGTCACAATATATTACTTTTACACTACTTTTATATCGTCTCCTAACATTCACTCAAGAACTTATATTTCAATTTGTAATAATTTTTTTAACAATTCCAGGAAGCCTTTGGCAAACCAAAGTAGCAGAGTTGCGCAAGGAGCTGAAGGACCACGAGGTGGACGCCATGGTGGTCACAGCACTGGACGAGTTAGCCTGGATCCTGAACATCCGAGGGAAGGACCTCCCCTACAGCCCGGTGGCCAAAGCCTACCTCATTCTGACCCAGGAGCACCTGCACTTGTATGCAGAGCCATTGAAACTGAGTTCAGAAGCTAAACATACCCTTCGAGCTGACCAGTGCTACAATCCAAACTGCACGAAGTAAGAGTAGAAACACAGCAAACCTGCAATAGCCATCCCAAGCCAAGGTGTGAGCTACCATGCTAAGGCTAAATGTCCTGGGGAACAGTGTCACGCATGGTGCCTCCGAGAAACAAGGTTGCATCTCGGAGTATTTAGACCTTACTCCAGCACTCGGGGCTCTTCTGGAGTGGACCTTCTATTTCCCTGGTCACTCGTGGGACAAAAAAAAATTGGACCATTCGAAAACTAGGGGCCTTTTGGGAACCTAGGAGTGCTGAGGCCACCTCTGTGGACTTCCTTCCTGGGGCCTGTAGGAGGAACCAAGAAGAGAAGCCGTTGAGAGGAGAGCTGAGGCCACCTCCATGAACTCTTCCCTTGTGGGGCCTTCAGGGAACCAAGGGGAAGGGCACTCTTCCAGCGCGGGGCCTTTGCGGAACCAAGGAGGAGTGAAGTGGAGAAATGATGTCCTCTTCCCATGTGGGGCCTTCAGGGAACCATGTAGGAGTGAAGAGGAGAAATGAAGCCATCTCAATGAACTCTTCCATTGTGGGGCCTTTAGGGAATAGAGGAGGAGTGAGGAGGAGAGATGAAGTCCTCTTCCCTCCTGGGGCCCTCGGGGAACCAAGGTGGAGTGGACTCTTCCATTGTGGGGCCTTTAGGGAACCAATGGGAGGTGGACTCTCCGTTGTGGAGCCTTCGGGGAACTAAGGAGTGGAGAGGAGAGATGAAGCTCTCTTCCCTCGTGGGGCCTTTGGGGAACCAAGGAGGAGTGAAGTCGAGAGATGATGTTCTCTTCCCATGTGGGGCCTTTAGGGAACCATGTAGGAGTGAAGAGGAGAAATGAGACCTGGGAAGACATATTGTCGAACCAGAAGATATAGCTTCATTTCCAATGACAATCCTGGTGAACTTTATAAAAGGGACTGGGTTAATGTCGAAGGAATGAGATAAAATAGGAGATAGCACAATGGGCCTGTGACCTGAGTACTCACGGGAACTATATAATATATAATACATATATTATACGAGTATGTAAACCATCTCCGCTCTTAAAAAAAAATCTGCACTTTGGGCAATGCGAGACACGGAAACCAACCAAACCAACAGTGAAACCATAAAAACGTTTACATGATAACTCTGCTACATTATGTAAGTGTTTATTTTCTAGGTTGCACGCTTATGACAGCATTTGGAGTGATCTTCGCACACTCGCTCAAGCTTGGAATGCCGTATTGCTTCCTTCGTTCTACTCCTTTTCCCCAGGGGTCAGTGAAGCGATCTACACATCTGTACCAGAAGAAAAGAGAATCTACAGGCAATCTCCCATCATCAATATGAAGGCTAAGAAGAACCCAACAGAGATTGCTGGTATGCGTAAAGCTCATATCAGGGATGGAGCGGCGATGTGTGATATTTTGTCATATTTGGAAGAAAGGGTATGTAAAATTCATAACAAACTGCACAGGGAGATATTCGTCAAGCTCCTGTCATGCATCACGTACATGGTTTGCATTTACTGCATGAGGAGCCATTTCTTCCACTTAACCTTTAACTGCTGATGTGATTTTTTTTTACATATTCTCTGACGTAGGGCCTGGGCGGCCCGTTACTTTAAATGTTTATATATTAGAGATCCATGAAAATTTTCAGGTCAAAATTATTATTTATTGGACAATTTAAATATATTTAAATTAAATTGAATAAAATAAAATAGTTTTTTTTTATTATTAAGTAACTTATATTTGACAATTTGGGTATTATGTAATAATTTTTGGCAAAAATCACTTGAGATCTGTATTATCTATTAACTAAATAAAAACAATGAATTCACTTTTATTATAATATTTCAATAATGTCTCGAATAAACTATGTATATAAAACTTTAGTAAAGTTGTTTATTTTTATTTTTAGTAAAAATTTGAATGACGATAAAAAATGACGATGGGTCCGAGAGGCCCGCAAAAACAATTGAAATGAATTTAATTACAGAAATTTAACTTCAAAATTTAAAATTTAAAACTTGCGGCTCTGGCGTCACTAAATTCGAAGCTACTGGAAGCGGCGTATGCGTCACGTGCGGGGGAGGGGAGTATTTCGATATTATTATTATTGCTGGGCCTGAGCGGCCCTACGTCAGCAGTTAAAGGTTAAAGAAATGCTTTGTTCTTACTGCCAACAGCTTGACTCTGTAAAATAAACAGTTAACTTGGGTATGTATTCTTACACCTCTATATTTGACTTGCTTCATTATACATTTCTAGTTACAATTAGATGATGGCTGGGATGAACTGAAGGTAGTCAAGATCCTGGACATCACGAGGAAGTCACAGGAAAACAATAAGGGGCTCTCTTTCGCTACCATAGCGGGCTACGGAGCCCATGGTGCACTGCCCCATTACCAGCCCACAAACGCCACCAATACTCTAATTTTAAAGGACTCCACTTTTGTATTGGACTCTGGCGGTCAATATGATGGTAATTTAACTTTTTTATAAAATATGTTTTAAAAAATACGCATAGACTGAAGATATAAGCAGTTTCGCATCATTGTATTAGACAATATCGGATATTGAAATTTTATTATAAGACTGCATATTTTAGTATCTGGGGGCTTTCACCTATCGCCAACCATTACAGGGACAACACAATATCTGGCCTAATTTAATTTATGTTTCCAGATGGAACGACAGATATTTCAAGGACCCTCCATTATGGAAAACCTACAGCCGAGCAGAGGACGGCATACACCCACGTCCTGATGGCGGCCATAGATTTATCGTCCATGATCTTCCCATCAGATCTTAAAATTAATGACATCGACATTATTGCCAGGAAAGAACTTTGGAAAGAGCGCAAGGATTACATGCACAGTACTGGACACGGAATTGGATCATTTTTGCAAGCACATGAAGGTACATAATATAATAATATTGAAATAACTTCTATTCTAATCATCCCTGGTTTCCAGAGCTCAGACTCATCAGACTACTTCTAGTGAGCTTGTCTTGTGTTTAGGTTTATTCAAGGAATCTCCGGTAAATAAAATCTTCACACAAAAAAACCCCAAAACATAAAATACTCAATGATTAATTGAAAGCTCCAAGTTCAAATCACAAATTCAAAATCTAGCCATACAATGTTTTATGAACGTTTGATTGTCAAATAGTCCACAATTAAACCAGGAGTACATGATAATTGGAGAGGTATAAAATAATTTTTTAATTAAAAATAATTTTTATTTTTTACTTCATACATTATTTGAAAATCTACCAGGAGCACAGAAGGTTTTTAAAATTTATAAAACATTTTGGTGAATTTTTCTATTACCATAAATACCAGGATCATATAAGGGAACGTACCTATACTACGTGACCTGTTAAGGGGGGGGGGGGGGGGGGACATCAAAATACCACGCTTGGTCACAACGGGGGGGGGGGGAAGGAAAAATAATTTTGGTTTTTATTTCCACTCCTTACCCAATCCGCTAACTTAAAAACCCACCCTCGTACATTCAAATAAGTGAAAAACTTCAGGGAACGTGTTTGTTGAAGATGATTGAGATGAAAAATGTTTATAAAAATAGCAAGACTTTCATTTCCATAAATTACGTTCCAGTTTCAATATATTTTGCCATAAGTTTTATCTTCATAATATTTTTTCCACTTGTAATGCATGCACTCTTGCTGTCAGCTGTCACGCAGCAAGCGCCGTATTCATAAAGACAAATACCTATAAGCCAAATAATGCATTTTTTGTTAGCAAAAAATGATTCGAAACCATATTTATGAAATACCACGTGAAAACTGTAGGGGGGGTCTTGGAATATACTACACGTGGTCACCGGGGGGGGGGGGGGGGGGGGTAAAAAAATTGCAAAAAGTGTGTCATGTAGTATGGGTACATTCCCTAATAACTGAGAAGGTGAATGAAATCAAAAAATATCATTTCAGGCATTTGTTGATAAAGTGGAATTCCAATCCATTTTTTAAATTATTTTTTATCAATGACATTCTAACTGTGGGCGGTGAGAGGGAGTGAGTGGAGGGGGGTAGTTAAAAAAATTATTATTATGTGAATACCGCACAGCAGTCCCAACTTGTTGTGATGAGGAGGTAGGGTGGGGGGTTAAGGTGGTTAGTGAGGGGTGTGAGGGAGATAAGAGGGGCGATGGTAAGAGGAAATGAGAGGGGGTAGGTAGGGTTTTTTTTGTGAATATTGCACAAGAATCCAATACAAATTAAATGTCGCATTTATTAATTTATGAGAATAGGTACTTATATTAAATTATTTACAATGCCGATGGTCGTCACTTTTTTTTGATGCGTGGGACACCCCAACACCTCATTTCAGTATTTGAGTAGAGAATGAATTGATATGAATCAATTCATTCTCTACCCAACACAATTTGGGAGGCAGGTATGGGTACCACCAACCCGGGAACCATTTGAATAACCGACACCTCTGCATAGGTACCCCAAGTGGTTCGCTACGTTTGGTGACGTAGCAGGGTTGCCCGGGTTCATGGGTTCAGGATTGGCGGCGGATGCATCTGCTGGTCAACCGCGTGGCAGGCCGGATCGGGAGAGACTGATTGATGGAGATTTTTTGACCTTTTGTAATGTTACTGCGGGAATTGTGCAATATCCCTTCGTAATGAGCTCTTGTTAAGTACGAGCTTATACCATATGAATATCTCAGGGGGGTTCGGCACTCTTGACTAGATAGATGAATTTAAATGAAACACAATTTAGTTAGATATGTTTATTACAATAATAGTAGAAACTACACAATAATATTTGGGACACTTTAAGACCTGTCTCCTAAACTGCAAGATAAGTATTAGGTAGATTGAAGTGTAGCAACCACGTTCTGCTACCACGTGTTGGATTACGCCCGAAACGATCGATATGTGGCGAGCCAACTTAACTACCTGCGCTGTGAGAAGTACTTACTTGAGAAGTACTTACTTAAGAATTCAAATTCAAGCAATTCAAATTCCAATTCTTTTGAACAGCAAGCTGAAACAAATGGTACCTATTCTTATTTTATTTTTTAGTCTGTCACACTCCATATGTTGTTAACATTGTGAAAATTTTAATGGCACATAAAAAACTATCAACCGATGATTCTAGAGTTTTCTTTTAACTGTGTTTACGTAGCACGTACAATTGCAACATTGGTGACACCGACGTTCACATTAGTGACCACGAAGTTTACATTTGTGAATCCGACAGTGAGCACGACGCGTGCAAGTACGTCTACCGCGAGCACGTCGCGCACGAAATAAACTCTTCGGTGATAAATTTCGCGCACCAATCATCATCATGTCTCTTGTGAGCAGAACATCTGAGGACAGCCAGCAACCAAGTAACCAGCAACCCAACATCAGGAATCCACCGCCTGAGGTCAACCGAGTGGCAGTACGCATTCCGCCTTTTTGCCCTACTGACCCAGAATTATGGTTCGCTATGGTGGAGCGCAGCTTCGAGGCAGCAGGAGTGACCGTGGATGCCACAAAATTTGGTTTCATTCTCGGAGCCTTGGAGCCCGCCCACGCCCAAGAAGTCCGGGACATCATTGTGAAGCCCCCTGAGGTCGGTGCATATGCACTATTAAAATATGAACTAACCAGACGCCTCAGCTCCACGCAGGAGCAGAAGATAAGGAGACTTCTGGAACATGAAGAAATCGGAGACCGTAAACCCTCCCAATTCTTGAGACACCTGCGCACCCTCGCCGGCAGCGCTGTGCCCGATGAGGTTTTGAGAACCCTATGGATGGGTCGTCTTCCTAGAAGTATGCAGGTGGTTCTGGCTACGCAGCAAGACACTCCGCTTGACAAGGTGGCCAGCTTGGCCGACGCCATAGCAGACTATGCTGGTAGACCGGCAGTTAACTCAGTGGCTGTTCCATCGTCCGAAGATTCATTGGTTACACAGATGGCGCGGTTGATGCAGCCTCTCCAACAAGAGCTCGCTACCTTGAGGCGCGAAGTTTCGACACTACGCTCTGGCCAGCAGGGGAGGAGCGCCACCCCGCATCGTTGGAGCAATCGTTCCCGCAGTCGGTCCAGAGGTCGTCAGCCCGAGGGAACATGCTGGTACCACTGGAAGTATGGGACGAAGGCAAGCAAGTGCACCAAACCCTGCAACTTCCAGCAGGAAAACGCGCGGGGCCCAAACTGATGGCGACCAGCACTAGCCCCAACCAAGTCAGTCGCCTTTTTGTTACCGACAGGGTAACCCGTACCCAATTTCTTATAGACACCGGCGCAGATCTCTGCGTTTTCCCACGACGCCTTGTCCAGGGACGCCCCACTAAAGCGACATACGAACTGGCAGCAGCAAATGGCAGCACAATCGCTACTTATGGCAGCCTAACGCTCAACCTGGATCTGGGATTGCGACGCGACTTTACTTGGAGCTTCGTCATTGCAGACGTCTCCAGGCCAATCATCGGGGCAGATTTTCTCGCCAAGTACGAGCTACTGGTGGATGTCCGAAATAAACGGCTGCTGGACCAGGTGACGAATTTGACCATCACGGGAAAACGAAGCGACAACAAGATCGCTTCCATTAAGACGGTCACAGGAACGTCCCCGTATCATAAGCTTCTTCAACAGTTTCCTGACATCACTCGCCCTGACGGCGCCAGGAGGGAAGTTCGTCACGCAACACTGCACCATATTAACACCACGCCAGGACCTCCAACAGTCGAACGCCCACGACGCCTTGCTCCTGACAAGTTAAAACGCGCCAAGAAGGAGTTCGAGGCCATGGTCCGTCTCGGAATCGCTCGACCTTCCGAGAGCTCTTGGGCATCTCCCTTGCACATGGTACCCAAGAAGGACGACCAGTGGAGACCATGTGGCGATTATAGAAGATTGAACGCCAGAACTATTCCGGACAGATACCCCGTACACCACATCCAAGATTTTGTACAGGCACTGAGCGGCACCAAGATCTTCTCAACGATTGATCTGGTGCGGGCATATAATCAAATCCCTGTGGCTCCCGAGGACATTCCGAAAACAGCAATCACTACGCCATTCGGACTCTTCGAATTTCCGGTGATGTCTTTCGGCCTCCGCAACGCAGCCCAGTCCTTCCAACGCTTCATGGACGAGGTTACCAGAGGCTTAGATTTCTGTTACGCCTACATAGACGACATCTTTATTGCCTCAACGTCAGAGGAAGAGCACCTAGTCCACCTCAAGATATTATTCCAGCGCCTGCAGGAATATGGTGTTGTCATAAACACCGCCAAATGCCATTTCGGCCTGACTAAAGTCAAATTCCTAGGATACCTGGTGTCCGACGCTGGCACTTCACCCCTCCCAGATAAAGTGGAGGCCATCAACAACTACAGCCAACCAGCTTCCATCAAGGATCTCCGCCGTTTCCTGGGAACAATAAATTTTTACAGAAGATTCATTCCCAACGCCGCGAGGACACAAGCTCCACTAAATGACCTCCTAAAAGGGAACCAAAAAGGCAAACAACTCGTGTCTTGGACTGCCGAAACAGTAGAAGCTTTCAGCAAGTGCAAGGAAGCTCTGGCCCAGGCAACCCTGCTCGTTCACCCGAAGTGCGACTCCCCACTCTCTATCGTCAGCGACGCGTCTGATACTACAGCCGGTGCCGCACTCCACCAATTCGTCACTGGGAGCCTCTAGCATTCTTTTCGAAGAAGTTTTCAGCAGCTGAAAAGAAATATGGCGCATACGACAGAGAACTACTAGCCATCTATCTCGCTGTGAAATACTTTCGCCACATGGTGGAAGGCAGGTCGTTCACCATATTTACAGACCATAAGCCTATAACGTTCGCCTTCCAACAAAAAGCAGACAAATGCTCACCAAGGCAATTCCGCCATCTGGACTATATCAGCCAGTTCACAACTGACATCCGACACGTCTCCGGAAAAGACAACATCGTCGCGGATGCTCTCTCCAGGGTCGAGACGATAGATACTCCTCTGGACTACGCAGCGCTGGCAGCTGACCAGATGTGCGACCCTGAACTGGAACAACACTTGCAAGGAAGTTCTAGCCTACAACTTAAAAGATTAATATTCCGGGTACTGACGCGCATCTCTACTGTGACGTCTCAACTACCATAGCCAGACCCTTCGTCACGAAGAAGTTCAGACCTGCGGCATTCAATGCGGTCCATCAGCTGGCTCACCCTGGAATTAAGGCCACGGTTAAGCTCATAACTCAACGTTATGTCTGGCCGGCCATTAAAGCTGAGACTATTAAGCTCGCACGCAATTGCCTTCAATGCCAACGAAGCAAGATTACACGGCACGTGTCAGCACCCCTGGGAGCCTTTCCCAGACCCTCCGCTAGATTCGAGCACGTCCACATCGACATAATCGTCATGCCTTCTTCAGAAGGATGCCGATACTGTCTCACGTGCGTAGACAGATTCACGAGATGGCCAGAGGCATTCCCGATCCCAGACCAAGAGGCTGAAACAGTGGCGCGTGCTTTCTACAAGGGCTGGATAACAAGATTCGGCACTCCACTCCGCATTACTACGGACCAAGGGAGACAATTTGAGTCGAGGTTGTTCAGGCAGTTGAATTTCCTGGCAGGCACGACGCAAATCCATACAACTGCATACCACCCCGCAGCAAATGGCATGGTGGAACGATTTCATCGTCAACTGAAAGCAGCGATCAAGTGCCATCAGAATAACCGTTGGACGGAAACACTTCCCACCGTACTCATGGGAATCAGAGCAGCTTGGAGAGATGACCTCGCTACAACCTCAGCCGAGCTAGTATACGGCGAGCCGCTCCACTTACCCGGCGAATTTCTATGTACAGCACGACCTAATGTTAACGACGACACCGGAAGTTTCCTAAAGAAACTACGGAAACATTTCAACGAGCTGAGACCAGTTGAAGGTACCCGCCATGGTTATGGACATCGTTTCGTCTTCCAAAATCTTCCCACAGCTTCTCACGTCTTTCTGAGGGACGACACAGTCAAGAGCCCGCTTCAACAACCCTACAGCGGCCCTCATAAAGTCGTTCGTCGGCACGAACGAACATATACCATACTGGTAAAAGGGAAGGAAATCACCGTGAGCATCGACCGCCTCAAACCAGCATACGTTGCTCAAGATCTTGAGAGTTTCACATCACACTCGCAAACCGCATCAGAGTCACCAGCCGCCACATCACAACCAACCCTTCCGTTGTTCGATGGCAGTAAGGATCGGACACACACAACCACTCGTTCTGGAAGGCGGGTTCGATTTCCCGATCACCTCGGTATCTGACTATTCCTCTTTCCACCGCAGCCATGTCTGCGTTGTCTGGGGAGGGAGTCCTGTAGCAACCACGTTCTGCTACCACGTGTTGGATTACGCCCGAAACGATCGATATGTGGCGAGCCAACTTAACTACCTGCGCTGTGAGAAGTACTTACTTGAGAAGTACTTACTTAAGAATTCAAATTCAAGCAATTCAAATTCCAATTCTTTTGAACAGCAAGCTGAAACAAATGGTACCTATTCTTATTTTATTTTTTAGTCTGTCACACTCCATATGTTGTTAACATTGTGAAAATTTTAATGGCACATAAAAAACTATCAACCGATGATTCTAGAGTTTTCTTTTAACTGTGTTTACGTAGCACGTACAATTGCTACAGAAGCGACTCTAATCTGGCATTTACTGGCTCTGAGATCTATGGATGATTAAGAGATACCTTGTAGAACGGGAATCGTAAGCGTTGGTGCTGGCCTGACACCAAACACCACAGGGCGGAGGTTTCGAAGCTCGGAGACAGTATGGAGATCTTCTCAGGTCTCTCGGCGGAGGGGAAACTCAATCGGAAACCTCAGGCCGCCATCTCTACGTCCGTCATTACGACCGCCAAGAATGTCGCGGAACAACTCAAATGGCCGGCACGAGACGTTATGTTCAGGGAACCCACGCGGCTTTAAGCAAGCCGACCGGTGACACTCGTCACTTTCGCGAGGTGTTTACTCTAGGGCGATACAAGCAGAACTATATGGCCGTCTTGCTTGTCTTGTGGCGGAGCGACCCTTCTCCTCTTGTGGTCGGTCGTTGAAATAATCCTATGATGACGGCAATCGTTCTCAACCCGTGTGGAAGCAATGAATGTGCAACTATTTTGAAATAGCTATGTGCCAACATAACAATGGCGGACTAAGGAGGGGGCGGGGGGGGGGCGGTCCGCCCCGGGCCCCCAGTCTTGGGGGGCCCCCAAACGCCTCCATGTTCCCTTGATCAAACCCTAAACAAGGCTTTAAGACACCACTGTAAAAAAAAATTGTAGTTTTTATTTCATTTTTTGATGGATGCACTTGTTAAGAACGCTCTCACCAATTTTTTTAAGAAAATTCAAAAAATTGACGGAGATACAGCATTTTATGTGAAACCGGTTGGAACAGTTTGTATATTGAATTATCCTTCGGCAAATTTAGAATGAGTTTTATTTTTGAATGAATTTTATTTTCTATTTCTCATGGTAAATTTTCCTCGTCTGGTATCATGGTCAGGGCCGGATTAAACATGTCGGGGCCCCTACTCAATGCACGTTTCGGGGCCCCTTTACCCTTGGGGCCCCTACCCGATGCGGGCTACTAGGGAGTTTCCTACACTTGGATATTATGGCCCTGGCTATAGTGACTGGATTTTCGAAGGCGGTGGCCTACACTGCCTTATGGACAATACGGCCCTGCCACGGCCGGCTTAAACATGTCGGGGCCCCTAGGCAATGCATGTCTCGGGGCCCCTTTACTCTAGGGGCCCCTACCCGAAGCGTGGCCCCTAGGCAGTGGCCTACACTGCCTTGTGGACAATACGGCCCTGCCAGGGCTGGCTTAAACTTGTCGGGGCCCCTGGGCAATGCACGTCTCGGGGCCCCTTTACCCTAGGGGCCCCTACCCGATGCGGGTCTACTAGGGAGTTGCCTACACTTCTTATGGATATTACGGCCCTGGCTATAGTGACTGGATTTCGAAGGCGGTGGCCTACACTGTCTTATGGACAATACGGCCCTTCCAGGGCCGGCTTAAACATGTCGGGGCCCCTAGGCAATGCACGTCTTGAGGCCCCTTTACTATAGGGGCCCCTACCCGATGCGGGGCCCCTAGGCAGTGGCCTACACGTCTTATGGATAATACTGTAATGGCTATAGTGACTGGATTATCGAACAGTTTAAGACTTGGTGCATGCAAATAAGATGTATAGTTTTTCCAGTATCTTGTCAACCAGGTTGAAAAACGTAGTTTTGAGAAAAACGCGTTCAAAGTTTTGCTGAAGGATAATTCAACATACAAACTATTTAAAACGGTTTCACATAAGATGCTGTATCTCCGTCAATTTTACGAATTTGGTGAAAGCATTACTAACAAATGCATCTTTTAGAAAATGAAATAAAAAGTGACAATTTTTTTGTAGTGTCCTTGTGCCTTTAAAATATGCTTAGTACCAATCTAAGAGGTGGTTTGGGGTTGGGAGGACCCATACAAATATTATCCTATACATATAAAATAGGAATAAATAAATAAAGCCTGACCGGGATTTTACAATTTTTAAAATAAAATTACTAAACTACTTATCTTTTTAATGTCTGTACAGTTTTAGTTCCAGTTTCACTTATGTATTGCACTTCATATTGTTTTAATATTTTAGGCCCTTTGCTGAAGGCTATCTTATCATTACAGATAATAAAGATAGTAATAAAATAGGTAAGTATTTAAAAACGAAGGGGGGGGGGGGGCGGAAGGGGTGGCCACTTGTCCCCGGGGGCCTCCAAACACCTGCATGTTTCTTTGATCAAATCCTAAGAAATGATTTAAGGCACCCGGACACTGTAAAAAAATGTTTGTAATTTTTTTTCATTTCATTTTATGAAGTTAACAAAGCTCTCACTGAATGTTTTTTACAGCATTTTACGTAAAACCGTTTGAAACAGTGTGTATGTTGAATTATCCCTCAGCAAAACTTTAAAGGCGTTTTTCCTGAAACTTTTTAACTCGTTTTCAACCTGGTTAACAACATATTAAAAAAACTATACATCCGCCTGTGTGTATTTTATTGCACTTGCTTTTACTTTTGCATCTTCTAAGTCAACTGTTTGAAAATCCAGTGTCTACGGCACCACGTAGAGGAATTTTGATATCTAAGAAAAAGGAAAAATGGCGGACCAGTGAATTTTATATTCGATTTTTTATGGAAAATTTTCAGCGTTCTTAAAAAATATAGAAGGGGGCCCTTTATAAAAAAATTCCCATGTGGTGCCATAGTGACTGGATTTTCTAAAAGTTTAAGACTTGGTGCATGCAAATCGGATGTATAGTTTTTCTAATATGTTGTCAACCAGATAAGTTTTAAGATTTTCACGGCCAAAAGCATTTTCGTTATTTGTTTTTGGGGTGTTATGCCGTGTTGCGCTACCTCCTTCTTTAGCCAACGTTTCGGACATCGTTGCAGTGTCCATCATCAGGGCAGATCCGGCAGATCCGGTAGATGTTGTCAACCAGGTTGAAAAACGTAGTTTCGAGAAAAACGCGTGAAAGTTTTGCTGATGGATAATTCATCACACAAACTGTTTAAAACTTTCTTTAAATTTTCTTAGAATTTCCTTGAAACTTTAGGTGATAACATTATTAACAAATGCATCTTTTAGAAAATGAAAAAAAAAAAAGATATTTTTTTTACAGAGCCCTGGTGCCTTAAAGCCTTGTTTAGGATTTGATCAGGGGAACACGGAGGCGATTGGAGTTCTCCCAGGACCAGAGGCCCCGTGTGAACTGAATAAAAATCTTGTAAAATTACATCAACTTTTTAAACTAGGGGGAGGGGGGGGGGGGGGCTCGTTCAGCGTTCCCGCCCCGGGCCTCTGACGGGCTTAGTCCGCCACTGCAACATAACACTCTCTAGCAGGACTCTCAGCAGTATTTGGACCGCATTGGAAGGGATTCATTCGTCAGTCACTTCTGGACACACTGACCCCCAGAATTCTATCCACACCTCATACCTTTTTCCTTCCCATAACTTCCTCTCCTTCCTTTCCCTAAAAAGAACCTCCACACAGCATCCCCAAAGATGACCTAGGCCCCGAGGGGAATTATTTTCCTCAGGGCCTCCTGTGTGAAGCTAATTTAAAAAAAAATAGTATAGTAGTGAGTTACTTTGAAATGAAAAATCGATTAAGAATTGGTTTACTTCTTAATTGTATTGTGCTCCTGGTATTTTCCATACTAAATTATTATTTCTATTAAGGATATCATTTGGAATTGGAATTTTTGGAATCATTCTGAATTCTGAATTCATATCTGAATAGTAAGGTAAATCCCAACTTTCCTGTTCTCTTCTTCCCCTGCCTAAGTTTTTACAGCCTTATCACAATCTCAAATGGAGATGCCGTAGTTCCACCGACTCCATGTATTGGAACTATTGTACAGTATTCAGTGGCGTTGCTAGCATGGGTGGCACCCGGGGCGGATAGCGTGGTGTCACCCAATATAAATAACACCGTATTCAATATTTTTCTAGCCTTCGTAATTTTTTAACAGTCGGGTGTCACCTCCCGTTGGGTGTAGTGTCACCCCCCCGTCGGGTGGCAGCCGGGACGGTCCACCCCCCCCGCCCCCTCCCTCGCTACGCTACTGGCTGTATTATGTATTTACAGGGGCGGCCCTAGCTAAATTATTAAGAGGTGCAAAATCTCCTGGTGGTGCCCCTCCCCTCCTAACAAAAAATAGAGCGCTTTCTATGCAGTTATGCAACTTTAATTGAAGTAGGTCAGATGAGAAATAATAACAGCAAAATATGTGTTTGATTACATTTATTTAATTAAATCTGCGAAATCAATAAAAACACTAGAACACAACTTTGCTTGATTTTGCGCTTTCAGTTTTTTTTATTAAATCAGAATAATTTAACCCTTAGGCAATATCATTCTCAATTGATAAAATTGCAAGATCTGATAGTCTTTCTTGACACATAGCCGAACGTTAGTACGTTTTAATTTACTAAAGCTTCATTCTCCTTTGGCGACAGTTACAGGGATGGTCAGCAAAATCTGAAGCGCTGTCCACACATTCGGGAATATATCCTGCTAATCAATTTTTTTTTATAGTTTGAAAAAATTGTAGTGGCTCTGCTGAGTCAAGATTTTTTAGTAATGGGTTTAGGCTCAAAAGTTCTTCAACCAATTCGCGATTAGAGACATCACATTTTTCCCCATCGGTTAAAATGATTTGCAAATTAGCACAGGCTTTTTCTAATGAAGACTTATCAGGAATTATTTTGATGTTATACAAAAAAGACTATGTATCATTGAATTTAGATAATTGTACAAACCGAGTGACTAACGCATTTTCGATTATTTCTATCATAGGGTAAAAGACGTTAATTTTAAACAGTTCTTCGGGATTTGTTAGTGTCTCATCTGCAGCTTTGTGTTCAAATAATCGCTTCTTTCTTCGGGATCGGACTGGTTTAAACGTAGAATCTATCCCAGCCTGGAAAGCTATTTCCTTAGCTGTTATTTGAGCAGATGAATAAATCCGGTACTGCTTCACAAATTTCGAGCAGTTTTTCAGCAATTGCGATGCGTTTGCTAAGTCCATAATTTCAGTCTGCATAGTTACAATGTTTACTTGAAAAAGTATATCGTACCAAGCTACTATTGTAGCTATGAATTCAAATTGCTCCATATTCTGAATCAGTGACAAAGCCTCTGATGCAGCAATTGAGTCATTCGTTTCTTCATGAAGATTCAAAAGGGCTTCATGAACTGAAGAGTAGTTATAGCGAACAGAAGCAAGGCTGGAAACTCTACTCTCCCAGCGAGTTTCGCAAGCTTTTTTCAGTGATAGTTCTTCTATGTGTTTGGATATGACTTTCCACCTCTTTGTTGATCCAGAGAATAATACAAATAGTCTTTGAAGAAATCCAAATAAAGAAACCGATTTAACGGATGATTTAGCTGCAACTGCTATCACCAAATTCAAGCTGTGACAGCCACATGGGTTAAAGAATGCTCGAGGATATACAGTCCCTTGCCAAATTATTAGACGCACTGTATTTTTTTTGTAATTTTATGTTTCTTAAGAGTTTTTATGCAATAATGCTATATTTAAACTACAATATTATTGATTTTTATTTAAAAGAATTGTTGTAGACTACATATTTGTATAAACTAATAACTGAGAAGTATAAAACTGTTAAACAAACAACCACAGTCCATAGAGCCACAGAAACACGTCCGTACCTGACTCGATTCCGATCGCGACTGATACAGGTTTGTACTTGTTTACGTTTATGTATCACTTTGTCAACACAGTGTTGCCATATGTTAAAAATAAATACAAATATGTAGTCTACAACAATTCTTTTAAATAAAAATCAATAATATTGAAGTTTAAATATAGCATTATTGCATAAAAACTCTTAAGAAACATAAAATTACAAAAAAAAAATACAGTGCGTCTAATAATTTGGCCAGGGACTGTAGGTTTAGAATTCTAGTTTGGACACCTTTGTTTACTCTTACCTTGTTGGCACCATTTTCGTACCCTTGACCTCGACAATCGTTCATATCCAAGTCAACTTCATGCACAATTTAATCAAGAAAAAGGCCAGTGAGCCGAGTCGCTTACCGGCTTGTAAGCAATGAAACACTCTCGTACTTTGACTTCTTCTGCATTAGTGTCAACCAAACGGAAAGTTATTGATAATTTTTCGACACGGCCTACATCAGGAGTGTAGTCCAGTATAATGGAGAAGTATTTAGATGACTTTATCATAGTCAAAATTTTATTTCGAACTTCACTTCCAAGTAAGCCAAACACATACCTCTCACATTCATATGGGTACGAATTCTAAGAATGGCGATCAGCATGGGTAGTTGCGTGCGATTCCTTAATTTTGTTTTGATTGTCCCCATTACGCTGAAAATTCTTTCAACGACAGCATTATTGTATTTATTTTCTTAATTATTTGTGATTCGGCTGATTTAAATAACTTGTCTCTGAAGTAGCCTAATAGGCGACCAGTCGCCTCTTAGATTTTTTCGTCGCCGATTCTCGTTTGGTCGGATGTTTTCGGCGCCCCCCTTATGACGGCGCCCTGTGCGGTCGCACCGCTCGCACCGCCCTAGGGCCGCCCCTGTGTATTTACAAAGAACATAACAACAATGTTATTAATATATTCAATTCTTTCAGCTCCAGTTCAAATTGCTTATGGCCAAAGGCAAAAAGCAACATTCAAACCTGGGTACTTCTTTTCAAACGGTAAGATCAATGAAAGTATAAAGTATCTTCATTTTCAAGTATGGAACAAATGTCAGAATTACATAATATTATGTACGTCATGAATTTTAGAGCCCGGTTACTACGAAGAAGGGAAATTCGGCGTCCGTTTGGAAAACATATTAGAAGTGGAAGAGTATGAAGGAAAAGAACACGGAGATGGACATACTTACCTGAAATTCACAGACATTACTCTTGTACCATATGAACCTAAGCTGATTGATGTCAATATGCTCACCCAGTATCAGGTATGCAATACATCTATATTTATATAAAAATCTCGTGTCACGCTGTTTGTGGTCACACTCCTCCGAAAACGCTTGACCGTTTTTTATGATTTTTTATGTATATTTGGTAGGTATGAGAATAGGTCGTAAAGTATATTTCATACCGCTAGGTGATTAGGGTGTCCCCAAGCAGATTTTTATTTCTATTTTTTTGTTTTGTATTTTTATTTATTTATTTGGCATTAAAAAATACCTATAACCCCAAATTTTCACCCTCCTACCCCCACCCTCCCATTTTTTAATCGCGATTCTAGAATTTTTGTATGAACAAATTTGGGCAAACCATCGAGCTTATTTGTGTAGGCCAGGGGTCACCAATTACTTTCATTAGGGGTCCGTTTTTTAAATAACATGACCGTCGCGGTCCGGAAGGGAAAAAGGCACCCCCCCCCCCCCCCCCGGCAATCTGTCCCGGAACATTATTTTATTAAATAATAAATAAATGTTATGAATAAAAAGAAGTACCAAGGGTTTTTTACAATCATTATCATTACATAGCATAAAATGAAGTCGCACAAAATGTATGTGCGCATAGATCTTTTAAACTACACAACGGATTTTCATGCAGTTTTCACCAATAGATAGAGTGATTCAAGGGTAAGGTTTATATGTATAACCTCCTCAGACCCAGGAAAAAAGGGGTTTCAAAATCAATTTTTATTTTTGAATGTGCATATCTAAAAAACCACATAAAATAATTTTATTAAAAAAAGTTTTTTTTAATTCTCAATGTTTTCAGAATTGTATGTCTCTTGTAGGAGACGCTGGGTCTCTAGCAACTAGTTTGAATTAATAGTATTCCAGGAATCCACAACACTTTTTTTATGTCGCCCATAGGAGACACTGGGTCCGAGGAGGTTAATAAATGCTTATTATAGTAGAGAAAAGCCGAGAAATTCAAATATTCAATTCAGGCAGCGGGCAGCTGGCAAGCGGATAGTGTGGATTTTATAAAGGTCTGGTAATGGCGTTGTGTTTCATTAGCCACAGCAACGTGTGGCCGGGTCTGCTATTATTAAAGATAAAAATGACATTTTTTGCTTTGGACCATCCGTCCGAAGTTTGATATAAAGTTTCTGCAGGCTATTGTCATTATATCTAGGAGATGTTCATCGGTAAGTCCACCCGGGAATTTATGTTTAATGAAGTTCATCTTGGAAAATGCTGCTTCACAAACATATGCTGATCCAAATATTTTTTTTTAATTCTGGGTATTTATTAGCACAAATAAATTTTATCCAAAACTCTTGACAAGAAACTTCCTGTTTTTGGTGTTTTAAAAATGTATTTTCTTGGAAATCGATCATTTCCATCTGGAGAGCAGCTTCATTCATCTCAGTAATGACTCCATTCATCACCAGGATGCAGAGAGTAAATATTAGTGAGGATGTCAACGACATTCTCAATTTCCTTAAGATGTGTGAAATTCCGCACCCCTTACCCACTGCGACGACTGACGATCTTGCGTCCCCGCCCGCCCATCCGTTGGCGAATCGACGGCAGCAAAGACAAAGCGCGGGAAAAATTATCAAATTACGTACTTAAGTTGCATGGTAAAATATTTTGTATTGTTAACACAAGGTCCGCACAAAATAGGTCGGCGGTCTGGATCCGGACCGCGGTCCGCCATTTGGTGACCCCTGGTGTAGGCTAAAGACGGACTGACAAAAAAACGAGTGTGCTTTAGACCAGTGGTCCCCAACCTTTTTGTCGCCGCGGACCGGTCACTAGGGGGGGGGGCACATTCAATGTAGATTGAGATAGATATCGGGCGAGATCTCTTGTCAGATTTGTGTGATTTTCTATTGCTGTTAAATGAATAAATAAGCATGCATACTCGCAGGAATGTGTGTTTTAAACGACCCAAACCAACATACGTCACAGCTCACAGCTGAAATCCTGACAACGGCCCGTAGAAAAACCAAATAACAGCCATTGAAAATCACACAAATCTGACAGGAGATCTCGCGCGATATCGATCTCGTTCCCACAAAAAATAGAGAATAGCTCGGCTGTTTACGAACCCCTTTACGGATATAGTTTTATTGTATAATATGAAAAATTGTTCTTTAGATTATGATCTAAAAATATTTTAATATTTATGATTGAAACGTGCATTTTGGCAATGGTTTTTTTATGCATAAATCAAAATCGCCATCTTCACAAGGAATGCATGATTTCGTCCGATTCCGAATGTGACATACCGAGGTGCATTGCATATTTTATCAATAACATTGTTTAGTGTTTATACAATTAACATACATACATAACCGATTACGCTTATATTATTTACTCCCTTTAGGGCTTTTATGCCTTGAAGGCGAATTTATTTAAATGGATAAATTTTGTTTGCAGAGACGTTGGTTGAATAACTACAACATTCGAATACGAGAGGTTATCGGCTCAGAACTGAAGAGAAAAACTAACATGAAAGCTTTCCACTGGATGATGAACAAAACCGTCTTGGTTCCAGAATACGGCTTGGTTGACAATGCCAACAATATGCATGTTTCTAAAGTGTTGATGATTTTCACCGCAATTTACCTTGTTGTACAAAACTACTTAAATTAAAATCAAATAAATTTAACCATATAAAATAACAAACGGGGCTTCAAGTAGATTGATATTATTATTGTTATTTGCTGTCTAGAATTCACAATGAAAAGGAGCATCTAAAAGAGATTACATGTATTATTTCCAATGCTATTAAACCACTGCCATAAGTTTATAGTCTGTACTTATATAAATTTGTTTTATTTCTCCGGTAAAGTTTTATAAAATTTGTATATCGCTCTCTTTTGAAACATTCCAACTATAAACTATAATTTATCTTTGACAAGTAATTAATAATTATTACACAAATGAAAGCATTGACTACGAAAGAAAATATAATTGAAAACGAATATTGCGATTTCATTATTGCCTACTTTAATCAATGTTATAACTTTAATCAATTCAAGACCGGTCAATGGCAGAGTTGGCATCGCTTCTGGGTCCCACCCAGGAGTCATGATTTCAATTCCTCAGCTGGTTAAACCTCCATCACGACAAGCACATTTTATGCTTGCTGTGGTGGTAGTAGGAGATTTTCAAATTATTGTTAGGTTATTCGTTATCCGGGATGTTTGTCTTTCGTTTAAAACAATTTAAAATTCGTAAAATGTTATCTTCTATTCTTTGCCGGAAGGAAGTTTTTTTTACTTCTCATGCTCGGTTTACAGAGGGAGTCTATTTGAGGGATGCAAGGAATCTGCCGAGCTATTCTATATCTTTTGTGGGATAGTTATTAGATAACGGACGTTATCTCCTGTAAGATTTCTGTGATTTTTACATATTTACTGTCACATATTTTAATTTAGATCGTTTTAAACACGAATTCCTGCAAGTATGCCTGATTATTTATTCATTTAATGTACGTTGTACATAGAAAAAGCAATTAACACCCATAAAAATCGCACAAATCTGACAGGAGATGACGTCCGTTATCTAATAACGATCCCACAAAAGATATAGAATTGCTCGGCTGATGAGAGGGTTTTGCAAGGGAGCTGCGTACTGACGATTTTGATAGTTTGATTAGAAAAAAATTGGGAGATTTGACTCCCGTTTTGAACGGAGCATTACTATATATAACGAGTGCCTGAAAAATCTATAAAGTATTGTTTTTCATTCAAATATAAATTGGATATTTAATGTAGTTTTGATATTATGAATTTTGTGCACCAGAGTATTATTTAATTTAAGTTGATTATATTATGAGATGAAAAACTACTATAGAAAAATTGTTTCAAGAATAAATATTTCAAGATGTTAACGAAATAATTATATATTTATTTGGTTTGTGCTATTCTTTATTGTTATATTAATATTTGATAAATAATAATTAATAAAGTTGTAAAAGAAAAAAAGTAAATAGCTTTGCCTATTTTCATTTTCTGCACTATGTGTGTAGAATTGCAGAAGAATTTCATTTTATAAAATAACACTGATCTTAAAATTACACCAGTTTGAAAATGTAACTATCTAGGTTCATTGGTTTAACCAAGGAACTCAAAAAATTACACAAAAATAAAGTTGGTGGTGCTTATGACCCAGCCTGAATTTCAAAGATAATGTCACCTTCGCGCAATATACAAGAGATCTAGTAAACAAATTTTATATGTATGTACGAGGTCGATCAATATTAATAAGTACCCGTGTTTGGAGACAGGTGGCGTTGCTGAGGGAATTGATATTATCGTTGTGTACTGTACTGCCATTTGTCAAATGACACCATACTAAATTTCAGACTGATTCATATGTTAGCTTTTATTTGGCAGCCGGTTGTATCACAAGTGTTTTGTGTTTATCGATAAAATGGAAAAAGAGCAATATCGATCAGTAATTTACTTTTTTATTTTTGGGTGGAAAAACATGCAAAAAAATAAAAGCAAAGTTGGATGCTGTCTCTGGGGACCCTTCACCATTTATGACAACCGTGAGATATTGACAAATTTAAATGTGGTCGTACATCTTGCTGAGGAAATCGTTGAAAAGGACCATGACATGATTCTTGCTGATCGCTGAACTAAAGTGTGCAAAGTAGCAGAAGCCGTAGGCGTGACGTACGCAATTAACACTTTACCTGATAAGTTAAATATGAGAAAGATATCGGCCCGATGGGTGCTGTGATTGCTCAACGAGCGGATAACACACCAGCACATTCATCCGGAATTGTTGTGGCTAAATTGCACGAATTGCTCTAATATTGGTGCCGCATCCACCGTACTCGCCCAACCTGGCTCCTTGTGACTTCTTTCTGTTCCCCAACATAAAAACATGACTCAGAGAAAGAAGAATTCAGCTCAAATGAAAAAAAGACGAATTTTGACTAATCATTTTTTTTAGAGGGGTTAAAGAAATGGCAGAAATGTTGGGAAAATTTGACCTAAAAGAAGATAAGGTTGAAAAAAAAATCGAGTGCAGTTTTACACACGGTAGAAGCGAAACTTTACCAAAATAATTTCAACCAATACTTGAAAAGTGAGGTCATAATCAAAGCGATCAATGAGCGCAGACCTATCGTAATTTCCATTTATATCTCAACCAATAGGAGCCTTTAAAAGAGACGTCATAATCAAAGCGGCCAATGAGCGCAGTTAATGCGTCGCAGGTGCAGTAATCGTCATTTCCGTTTCATCCGAAATCCAAATCACAGCTGTGCTATAAAAGTTTCACTTCAAAAATTTTATGAAAAACTTACATCTTCATTCCCAACACGAGTACTTGTTGATCCACCCTCGTACTACACTATCACCGATAAGCAGGAGATAAATACCATGTAGCCATTAAAACGTATCTAATAAAACAATGTAACTGGTGAAGAGTTCAATATTTTTGAAACTAAAAAAGGTAAATGCTGGCACTCTTTATTAAGATTCATTATTAATTTTAAATGAGATTGAATAAAAAAATTACAAACTGTAGGATTCACTGTCTTGTATAACATTAGTAAATATGTTGAATATTTGTAATTGGAGTGGCAGCACATCCTCTGCAATGTAATTGGAGTGGCAGCACATCCTCTGCAATGTAATTGGAGTGGCAGCACATCCTCTGCAATGTAATTGGAGTGGCAGCACATCATCTGCAATGAATTGGAGTGGCAGCACATCCTCTGCAATGTAATTGGAGTGGCAGCACATCCTCTGCAATGTAATTGGAGTGGCAGCACATCCTCTGCAATGTAATTGGAGTGGCAGCACATCCTCTGCAATGTAATTGGAGTGGCAGCACATCCTCTGCAATGAGGAACCAATTTAAGAAGAAGAGTGTTGAGAAATTAATTTTTACATTGTAATATTTTATGTCATTAATTAATTTTAACACCCTACTTAGTACACAGGTACTTATAAAATTTCCTTTGTAGATTATTAAAATTAGATTTTAATTTTATCTGTGATTATGTTGTGTTATAGAAATATTTATTTGTCCAAAGAAATAGAAATTAAATTCTAAGATAAATGAGTAGAAAATATTCTCTTTCAAACCAGTGAATTAAAATATGATGTTACATTTTGTATGTTTAAATGTTTAATATTATAATAATGTTTATGCTTGCGTTAGTTCATAATGGATGATTTATTATTGAATAAATAGTTTTGTAAATAATTAATAATATTTTCAAATTTAATAATTTTCATAGTTTTCTGCTTCCAAGCCATATTATACAGTAGAATCATTATCTTGTTAGTAATATTATAAATATATTATCCCAAATTTTGTAGTGACACAAACCCTATTGAGAAGCCACCTTGGGCCTGGCTTCAATTAACATGTTAAAGATAAGGGAAGAGTATTTTTCATGCAGGCATTGTCTTCACCTTTGAAATTTTATATATATATACATATATTGCATGTATAAGTTTCCTAGAATTATCAAAATGTATGTCTTAGTAAATATTATGTGAATTCCAGATGCATGACATTTATCCAAAAAATATTATATGTATTTGCAAAATATTAAAAAATTAAGAGATTGTAGAAAATAAGGTATTATAAGTTTTACTTTATTATCAAAGATATCTACAAATTTATTTATTAATAAATGTTTTGCAATTTGCAAGCAAAAAATCAGTCTAAATTATATAACTGTAAAAAAAACCTCTCGTGTCCCACAGATTTAGAATCTCTGCTACAGAACATTTGTGCAAACAATTACAGTTTGGTCCAAGCCTAGTAAAGACCAAGCATCTTCGGTTTAACGAATTTTCGAATTAATGATGGATTTCTACAATATTTGAGAGTTTGACGTTTTCCGGAAGCTTTTATTAGCATAGATGCCATACAGCACCATAAATAAACCAATCCCCACAGAACATAAATCCATATAAAGCATAGATATCACCAATATTACATGTTTTGTCTATGATTTTGATAGAGGAACATGTTTCAGTTTTTTTCACACGCACACTTCGGAGCGACTGAGTCCCGTGCCACTTCAGGCCGCCGCGCAGAAAAGTAAAGACCGATAGGTTTACAGCGCAGTTCACTGTGAGACTTTTCTGCGGGGCGGCCTGAAGTGGCGTGAGACTCGGTCGCTCCAAAGTGTGCGTGTGGGAGGTTCTATTATGGACTGCCACATTGCGATTTCAAAACATTGATGACCGCAGTTTATTTTTAGACGGGTCTTAATTTATGAGTTGATTTTTGATAAAGTTCCCCACTTCAATCAGCATGGTGCTATATGAGAGGATATTAATTATAAAAAGTATTTGTTTTGCTGAGTCAGTGTAGTATTCATGAAATTATGACAAAGTAACCGCTGAAGACAAAACTGTTCTCACATTGGAACTTTTAAAATCACTCTTATAACTTGGCAGACTGTTTTAGATTGAATACCAATCTTTAATTAATATCATCATTATTCCTCGTTGCTCGATGTACCATTGAAGTCGGAACTGGTAAAAGAAGGTAATTTACATAAATTTCAGTGAAAATTTCACTTTTTTCTTCAATGGTTAATGTCTTGTGTTTTAGTTCCTGTCCCCGCCACCTGGTGATTCGGATTACAGAGACTATACTGTACATAACAATGTCCTGTTTATTACTGGGAGCCAAACAACTGCAACTCTCAGCAACTGGTGACTAAATTATCGTCTTTTTGTCTTGTCAAATGTCATTGGACTCTCAATCAGTTATTATTAAATTATCTTTATTTTCGTATAATATTTATGTTTAGAGTATTTAGTTATATTTTTAACTAAGAAGAATGTATCTCAATGCCTAAATTATAATGTATGTGCCTATTTCAAATTTCCAGTGACTTGAATGTCTGTCAATAAAATAATACATAATAAACTAATAATCATGTCAAATAAGAGTTGTTTTATTTTTTACCCTACCAATAATAATGCACAATCTGAAGAGCGATTATATATCTTTTGTGGGATCATTATGAGATAACGGACGTGATCTCCTGTCAGATTTGTGTGATTTTCTATGGGTATCAGGCCAGCTTCGCAGATTTAAAACGATCTATACTAAAATATGTGACAGCTCACAGTTGAAATCTGACATCAGCCCATAGAAAATCACAAAAATCTGACAGGAGATCTCGATCCCACAGAAGATATAGAATTGCTCTTCTGGTAGTATTATCATGACTAAAGTTCGGATTGTTGTAAACGAAAATGGCGCCATCTTTTATTTTCAAAACAAACCGTTCAAGTTTCACAGTATCCCCGATGAGAAAAATCGAAAAGAAAATTAACAAAACTTAAAATTTCTCGGTTCCAAAAACTTTACAATTACTCGACCCATTTCCCACCATTTTTTTTCTCAATTTGCGGTACTAGTTGTGACTGGACGTGCGTAGTACTTGAGATTGGGTGTGCGTGGAACTTATGACTGGATGTGAGCGGTACTTGTTGTGGCTTTTATACATTTTCAATTAAAATGAAAATGCGGGGGGACACAGTTTATTCACGCACAAATGTATGAGCGTAGCAACATAAATATTTAAAGTCCGTGATTTGACAATGAATATGTTTATTTCTATAATCACAGATACAATATACTATTTTAAACATAAAATAGAAGAGAAACATTAACAAAAAATACATTATATAAATTATTGTACAAATTGAAGAGCGAATATTTTTTTGTGTTACATATCAAGTTTTAACTCCTCGGGCATTTTGAAATTTTGTTATAATTTATTTATAAATATTCCTAGTTCACATTCATTTTCTAATAGATTTGCCATTTTCGAAAGTATCCCAAAATGAAACACTGTTTTTGAAAGTAGATGAGACTTTCAGATTTTAATATTACAAACGGACATATGCAATTAAAATTAAAGTTTTGATTTAAAAAATAGAGGAATTTTGTAGAATTGTTTTTTTTTATTGTAAACTGTAAAAATACCATTTTATACAACACTAAACAACATATTTATTTACACAAACGTATTATAAAGGTTATTGTCACTTCACTGTTTTCATTTCATATAAAAAAATCATTGCAAATAAATATGCAAGCAATAGCGGTTGATAGATTTTTTTAATTGTATTACAATTATTTGGAAGTATCTATAGTTAACTTTTAAATGCAAATATAAGGCGTTGTGTTTCCTCTTTGTAACACTGCTTAAATCATATATCTTACTGTAGTACAAAAATTGATAGGACGACTTTTATGAGTCTGTCTCAGTTTGTGCCGTAAAGGGCACAAAAAGACTCGACTGCTATCGACGTGCTGTTTACTAATTAAAAGGCATAAAAATAAGTTCCTAACTTTTTCTTGCATTGACTTACAATATTCCTCCTTTAACAAACTATGTTTATTCGCAAATCCTAATCAGTAGGTATTAAATGCAAATATTGAAGATCACTGGACTGCTAGTACTTTAAATGTGACAAATTGACAAAATGTTTTATGGAGCCATAAAATTAAAATAAATGAGAAAGATAAACCAACGTGATAAGACATCTCCTAACAAAACCAACGTGATAAGACATCTCCTAACAAAACCAACGTGATAAGACATCTCCTAACAAAACCAACGTGATAAGACATCTCCTAACAAAATCAACGTGATAAGACATCTCCTAACAAAACGATATAATTTGTGTCACCCTAATAAAAATGAAAATTTTTGTTACATCAGAGATTTAACAGCCCAGTAAAACAATAATTGAATTTTTTCTTATCCCTTATGGGGCTGAAGAAAATTACACCTTACCGTGGGAGGCGTCTACTAATATCTACAGGAATTCCAAAAACTGAAAAAATCGAACTATATTCTATGAGAACCAAAGTGTTGACGAATATCTACAGCAATGGCAGAGGTTGGATTTGCAATTATGTATAGCATATTGGAATAACGTAATATTGCGTATGCAGTTTAAAAAACTTAATTTATGTAAGTATGTATGTAAAAATCCCTAATATCGGACTATTGGACACATTTAGCTGATTAGTCCAACCTACGCTCTGTAGATATTAGTTCAACCTACACTCTGTAGATATTAGTCAACACTGGGACCGTCATAGATATTCGTCCGACCTTAGCTCTGTAGATATTAGTCAACACTCTGAAGTTCGTAGATATTAGTTCAACATATGAGCTGTAGATATTCGTCCGACATACAGGCTGTAGATATTAGTATCTGGAGTCCTTACCATGTTATATATGGATTGTGAAGCTTGTTCACATTTCGTACTAATTTAAAATGATAAATGTGATGCTCTGTTACATTCAGAGTACACTCTTCATATTATTTTTAAATCTCTTCAGAAGTATAAACTTCAAAAACGAACTTTTGACGATGATCAATATATCGCAGAAGCAATAGAATCGGAAGCATCAGATGTTAAGGGGTGCAATGATACTGCTGAAAGCGTTGAAATCGAATGTGATGAACGGGTTGCAAAATTTGGTACTGGGTTTTACTTTACTTCCCCAATACTACAAGCACTGAGTCCAAATGTATTACGTCTGAAAGGAGGTTCAGCAAACTTCAGCATTTTATATACTAAAAGAGAAAACTAAATCAATTTTTTCTAAAGAGATGTGTGATAAACATTTTCCGCCCGCAGAGCACTCCCCACATATCCAAATTATCTTAAATTGTTCATTGCCACTATTTTTTAAATTGGGAGGAGGGTATTGATACTGCCGCCCCACAGTGGGCTGAAAATCGCCTTTCATAGACAAAGAGACTTGAATTTTCAAGGGTCTTTTTTTGCTAGAAATGGATTCTGCTGATCATTACTATGCTATAAAATTTCGTATGAAGCAATTGCGTGTACAAATGAAGGAGTTATAATTTTTTTAAGAAAAATTTGTATGGCACAGACATTAAAAATGAGGATATCACTGGAATCATAAGGTTGGCCATTCCATCCTTACACGCAGATATACTACTATTTATTTGTATTTTTTTGACATACTTCGTATTGTGGCGCAACGTGCAATTTATTTTTTTAAATCTTCAAAGTTGAAAAAAATACTTTTTTATGTTGATGATTCATTTTAATGCTTAAATGCATTATCATCCTCTTCTACCATATTTATCATGATTACTGATTAATAATCAATGTTGAAGCACCCATTTCCGTACATTACTTCGACCAGAACTGTCAAATATGCCAATGATGCCAATATGGCGGAGTAACTCTAGAGTAACTATCAGTTTTCGGAAAGTAAATACAAAAGTTAAAAGTAACGTACAACAAGCAGTCAAATTGATTGAAAAACGTATTTAAACGCCTTATATTTGCATTTAACCTTTTAACCGCTAAAAAAATATACCTAAGCAGTCGCCCCCACGCGGCACTTTCTTTTTCGAATGTCATTTTTACATAGACCCTTTTAGAAAACAAAATCATTGTCTGGATTTATCCTAAAAACATTAATAAATCTTGATAACATCATCCTCCAATATCGAAGTATCAATAAACATTAATTTGAGATCAACTGAAATGAAGATAACGTTATAATTGCGTTAATATAAATACGCCGTGAATATCAACAAACAAAGCAATCTCTAACATGGCCGCTTCTAGTGACGTATGACGTAACATATAGATACCTACTTGCTCGTGTAGTGAAATACGAGACGCGTCAAGAAGGGCCACTGCGCCGATGCTCTATTTTTATTAATTGTTTTTGTGTTTAATTCGTAGAACTTCATTTAATTTTGTTTTTTTTTTAAATTTAATTAAAATTTAATTTGATAATGTTATAATGTTTGCAAAACCATTTTCAAACTGTAAACTGAAACAGCGTAACAAAAATACACACTAAAATACTTGCAGAGCTTGATAATAACGTTATCAATTTTAATTTTATCGAATTTTAAAAGATGCTGTGGTTTTAGTTTATAGATACTTATTTTTCTATAGTTAACATTTTATTGATATTTATGTTATGAAATTATTTTATATTATTTTCACTGATAAATTTGCATTAATAGGATCGACATTTTAAGGCAGTACATCGCCGTAAAACGTTGATTTATGCGGTTGATATCGACGTAATTCGTATTATTATTTTATAAATCTAAACACTGGTTGATATCGACGTAATTCGTATTATTATTTTATAAATCTAACACCGGAATGCCATATTTTTACGAATTTACTTCGATTATGTGGATTTAAAGAGCCAGCTGCGGCGGAAATCGGCCGCAAATTTCTATTTTCGAGGAAATTTACCGTATTTTTACAAATTTACTTGAAATATCTGAATTCACAGGCGGCCTCTGTGGAAACGGCCACAAATATTTGATTTACACAGAAATGGTGGGTATTTTTACGAATACTACGAACATCTGAATTAGAATGGCCGCCTACAACGGAAATCTGCCACGAAATTTCGATTTACGCGGAAATATCGTATTTTCTGTGAATTTATTTCTCTGAATCAAACGGGTATCTAAATCTAGAGGGCCAGCGACAACGTGATTCGGCTGCGAAATTTCGATTTACGCAGAAATATTTTGTATTTTTACGAATTTACTTCTAATTCCCGAATTAGAATGGCCGCCTGCAACGGAAATCCGGTGCGATATTTCGATTTTCACGGAAATATGGTATTTTTGTGAATTTATTTCAAATAGTATCTAAATTTGGTGGGGCGGCCGAGATGCGATTCGGTTGCGAAATTTTGATTTACGTGGAAATATATTGTATTTTTACAAATTTACTACGAATATCTAAATTTCAAGAACCGGTCACGGCGGCAATCAACCGCAAAAATTTGGTTTACGCAGAAAATATTCGGTATTTTTGCGAATTTATTACGAATAGGTTTCTGAATTTAGAGGGCCAGCTGGGTTGAGATGGCAAAGTCAAAGGTTCAGCAGAAGAAGTTGTTGGCTGAACTGACGGGATTGAGACATAACTTTCATATTGCACAACAAAAACAATATCTGTATCGTCATCAGTCATCACTTACTTCAAAAACACTTTCCGAATCTAACATTGCTTCAATATCAATTTCAGATAGGCCACGTATCAACAATTTGAGTGTTGTTAAAAAAAAAAGTTTTAAAATTCATACGTAAACATACAAAACAAGATGTTTTAAAAATTGAATTAGTCAATTTTTAAATAATACAACAATTAAATAATTATATACACAAAAATAAAGTAGATTTCAAAGTGGATATCGACGCACAAGTATTATTACGAATACGGTACGGGGTCCGCTCGAAAGAGACAATCAGATTCGCGCGCATTTTCAAAACTGTGACTGGCGGCTGGGGCCGCGCTCTCGGTTTTATTCATTTACCAAGATAAACAATGAAGTAGTTGATAAAGATTCTCACAGAGGTCGCACCACAAATGAATATTCTTATTTTTAATATAAATTTCGATCGTATACGGCATACATGTGCTTAGAAAACGAAGTCGAAACTTGAAAATGACTGAAGTCAGCCGCCGCGCGGTGTGAGCCACTTGATGAAATGACTTAGGTCAGCCGCCGCGGTGAAAAGATTAAAAGTTAACTATAGATACTTCCAAATAATTGTAATACAATTTTAAAAATCTATCAACCGCTATTGCTTGCATATTTGCAATGAATTTTTTTATATGAAATGAAAACAGTGAAGTGACAATAACCTTCATAATACGTATTGTGGCGCAACGTGCGATTTTTTTTTTAACCGGTCAAAGGCCATGACATTTAGCGGAAATTCGCGGAACTTCGCAAAAAAACACTAAAAAACCACCACTTTGAATTTTGAATTGAATGTTTTGTTGATAAATTTTGAGCTATTGTATATTTTATTAACTGAAACACGTTCACATCACAATAAACTATCTACGAAAACCACATTACTTGCATTTATTACGTAAATTAATAGGTTTTATGATCGTTTTATTCGCGATACACCCATTAATTGCGACCGTTAAATTCGCGGCAAATTCTGACAGCCGATTATCATAGAAGAAATCGTATTAAAAATATTCCAGGGTGACAAGGTGAATGAAACTTGTAGCGTCTCCGAGAGTAATGACGGCGCAAGCGATTCTGACACTGTTCTTCATACAAATTGTGTACATAGAAGGGCCAAAATCGTAGACCAAAAGTTTTTTGTCGGAAGTATTATTCAAATATTTGAATTATTTTCTCGCGCACGCGCATATGACGCGCGCGCCGGCGCGTCTCCGGCCTCCCAGCGGTTAAATCTTCAAAGTTGAAAAAAATACTTTTTTATGTTGATGATTCATTTTAATGCTTAAATGCATTATCATCCTCTTCTACCATATTTATCATGATTACTGATTAATAATCAATGTTGAAGCACCCATTTCCGTACATTAGGGAACGTAACCAAACTACGTGACCTCTTCGGGGGAGGAGGGGGGGGGGTCTTCAAAATGTCACGCTTGGTACAAATGAGCGGTGTTTTGCTTAGGATTTTGGTCACCGGGGGGGTGGGGGGGGGGGGTTAAAAATGGTCACGTAGTATGGGTACATTCCCTTACTTCGACCAGAACTGTCAAATATGCCAATGATGCCAATACGGCGGAGTAACTCTAGAGTAACGGTAATCGGTTTTCGGAAAGTAAGTACAAAAGTTAAAAACGTATTTTGGTAAAATTTAACTATAGTAACGGCCTTTTGTTTAACTTTTACTTTTAAAGTTAAACAAAAGGCCGTTACTATAGTTAAATTTTACTTTTACTTTTAAAGTTACTTTTACTTTTAATGTTACTTTTACTTTTAAAGTTACTTTTACTTTTAAAGTTACTTTTACTTTTAAAGTTAAACAAAAGGCCGTTACTATAGTTAAATTTTACCAAAATACGTTCTTCAATCAATTTGACTGCTTGTTGTACGTTTTTAACTTTTGTACTTACTTTCCGAAAACCGATTACCGTTACTCTAGAGTTACTCCGCCGTATTGGCATCATTGGCATATTTGACAGTTCTCGTCGAAGTAATGTACAGAAATGGGTGCTTCAACATTGATTATTAATCAGTAATCATGATAAATATGGTAGAAGAGGATGATAATGCATTTAAGCATTAAAATGAATCATCAACATAAAAAAGCATTTTTTTCAACTTTGAAGATTTAAAAAAAAATTGCAAGTTGCGCCACAATACGAAGTATGTCAAAAAAATACAAATAAATAGTAGTATATCTGTGTGTAAGGATGGAATGGCCAACATTATGATTCAAGTCTCTATGTCTATGAAAGGCGATTTTCAGCCCACTGTGCGCCCTGAGAACCATTTATTGACTAACCAACATCCCTGCCATAGGTCACCCCAAGTGATTTACTACGTTTGGTGACTTAGAAGGGGTGACCGGATTCATGGGATGAGGATTGTTCCTATTACGTGACGGGCCGGATTGGGAGACTGGTTGAGGGAGACATAACGTACGTTGCATTGCTTACGTTTGTCACTCCTGGACACATTGACCCCCAGATTCCTACCCACCCCTTATACCTTTTTCCTTCCCAAAACTTCCTCTCCTTCATTTCGATAAAAAGACCTTCCACAGAGCATTTCCAAAGATGACATAGGCCCCGAGGGAAATTTTTCCTCAGGGCCTCCTCTGGAGCTAATGAAAAAAAAAAGAAAATTAAGTAGATGTCGCAAAGTTTCAGCCGATTAAACTTACTAGAACATAAAACATCTATATTAAAAGCCAAAAACGTACCCGGGTACCTCTCCAGTCACATAAAGGTTAAATCTGCATTATCCATATGTTAATTTCATAAAATATGTACAATCGTAAATATAAATGGCCATTACGATAACTAATAGGCTAATAATTTTACAAGATATTTATATAAATTTGGTAACCAAGTCACTTGTCCAAGCAATTTTTAGCAGTAAAGTTATATAACAAACTCCCACTAAATAGCAAACAAATTAAAACGAAAAATAGTTACATTAAGGACATTAAATGTTGGCTGAAGGAACTATCGGAAAATGAACTTACTAGAATACTTAAAATATCATTGTAGAAGTTTCTGGAAAACCTTATCCAAACCATGAAGTTAAACCATAAAAGCTGCTGAAAACTTATCCAAAGCATAGTATCTCCGAGTGAGGAGGACTATGAATATAATTTCTATTTTATTTATATACCTAACATGTTTCATATAGAAATGTAAAAAATAATAAATACACAGTTACTAAAAAAACAACAAAAAAATTGATACAGCAAATTGCAGCGCTCCGTAAGGAAAGCACATTTCCAAGTTTCAGTTCTAGTCTATCTAGTGGCGTACAAACTAAATTTTCTAGGCAACAATTGCGTACCAACATAAATATGAGTTATGTTCAAAATAAAATAATATTATGGAAGATCAACTTAACCCTTTGCATCCTAAAAACATTTATCGTCTTGGATGCACCTTGGTAGTTATCCTTTGCTAACCCGATCTCTGTCAGGTATGCTAGTCCCAGTAAGAGGTTGTATCGACAAGTTATTGGTCTGGTACAAGCATGCCCAACCTGCGACGTGATTAAAGATTTTTTGCAGCCCAAAATGAAGTTTGCAGCTTTGTATGTTTTGGATTTTGGTATTCATACAAAAAAGAAAAAAATCATTCTCCTAAATTTATCACATAATACAATGTGATAAAATATTTTGTGAAATTAGAACTTTCTTGTTTTAGACTTAGGACACTCGATGGGGTTTTGATTTATTGCTTGAAAAGTGCCAGGCACATGGCCGCAAAGGAATTTATTTTTGCAATCAATTCCAAGCAGGATAATTTTCTTTCGGAAGATCAAATGCAAATGACCTGATCTTAATAAGTGGAAGGTGAGTGCAAATGATACACATAGGCGCGTGTGTAGTCATTTTATGCTTTCTAGCATTGAAAGTCGCGGTTTCACAATAATAGCATTTTTGCACACCAAATTACAGGCAAAAATGAATGGTAATATCCTTCATTTATCTGTATTATTGGACGGATCTAATGTCAATGACATACATATGAGCTCTAGCTGGGACTAGTATATTATTGAAATACATTCAGACATATTAGTGACAAATTACAGGTATATTTATGTTTATGATAGCACCACGATAAATGAATTCTTCAATTCACTTATTAATTTTCGTTGCCTAATATATTTAGTAATTAAAAACTCAATGGGTTAAAGGAGGTAAATAAATTTGATTATAAGTTAGTTGACGACATCAAGTCGACGATATGTTGTATTAATTTAGAGCAGGCGGCGATCAGCAACCCTCTACGGGAGCTCCAGAGCCACAGGTTGAGGATCCATGCCTTGGGTCTGATCATGCTTCCATGATCTCATGTCATGTTGAACATGAGTTTGAGATCTTCAATGGACAGTTTGGAGGATTGGGTCATCTTGGCTCCCGTGAAAACGCTTTCGGCCAGTTCCAGCTTCTTGTCCTGGATCATCTTAATGCTCTGTTCCACTGTCTCTACGCACATAAATCTGAAAATAAAAATAACAGTTGTTAGGCATGACTTTAAAATTATTAGTGTTACAGGTATCACAACCAGAGTTGAGTCACAGATACATTGCTTGTATACATCATGTTGGTACCTAGCATTCATCCGTATACCTTTTCCAAAATTGTAATTTCTACCCACGATACTTTTTTTACTACCTACCTTGTGATGTCTAAATACAATCATGTGTCATTGTGTTCAGTTGAAAATTAATAATCTTTCTGTCAACACATATTGTGAATGTTGATTGCGGAGCCCTTGTTTGACCATGTCAAAAAAGATCAGAACCATCGTGAGTTTGGTGGTTAGTGTGATGAACCAGTGGAATTTAGAGAAGCAAAGGAAGAAAACAAGATAAGTCGGCAATCCTTGATTATCCCCGTTCCTTCTGCTTTGCGCGTACCTCGTTAAGTCTAAAAGTGTGAAATCCTGCAAAATTATTAAAACTAGCAGGTTTTTACTGCTAGGACCTGCGGGCGGCTTTTGGTTCAGATCGCCCAGTTAGTGTTGGTGATCATTTTGTAAATCCAATAGGAACTGGTTCCAAAATTAGCCCATTCCTCGTATCCATTGTCAACGTGTCAACCAGTGATGGCTAGTCACCCCGAAAAAGTAACCGGGACAGGCGATGATGTCATATGTAATATACAGCCGCCTGATACAACTGAGTATTACCATTAATCTTTCGAAATCCGGAAGATACTCCAGGTTCACAAATTCGTAGAACTTATACCTAGGAAGGGTAGGTCCTTTTGTGTCTTGCCGACGAAAGTGGCGTCTTCTTGTGATGAATTCATGAATTAGAAACCGAATTACAATGGTAGCTTTGTCTGAAAATCCACGAACACAGATGTTTATGTGGTGCAACGGATAAGGCGCGGCGGCAGACATGCGTTGGAAGCCGGATTCTTAAATTCAACCACGCAGACGCAAGGCTATTAATAAAGTTCGATAATTGAATTTTATGAAAAAAAAACTTTTATTTCCGATTCTTTAGAACTAAGGAATAAAAAGAATACACTGCAAAAAATTTAAAACATTTAAAAAAAACTTATTACCTACATATATAATTTGCTTCAGGAAAGTCATAGTGTCCGAAAACTCTTAGCACACGCAGGCAACAACAAGGCAGTGAATCTACATCACATTTGAAATCAATTTTGTGGTATAACTTTTTTTAATATGAGTTTTGTTTTCAAGTAAATCGCAGGTAATTTGCAGGTAAATTGAGTCTGAAGTTGGAATTTTTTTTCAGGTAATAAAAAGATTCAATGACAACTCAACAAAGTGGCACTTCTAACACCCTTTGAAAAGTCATTTAAAGTTATGATTTTTTTTAATAGCCTATAACCTAACTTAATGTAACCTATTTAACCAATTTAAAAAAAAAAATCATCACTTTTAATGACTTTTCAAAGCAGGTGTTGAAATTGTAAGTTGTTGAGTTGTCCAGTCACCAATAAAAATAGGAGGGAGAGTTTGGTTTGGTTTTTGCTTCGGATCATTTAAAGTTAAATTGGATAGAGGTCAGTGGGTAACCGGCGAGTTCATCGATAATCAATTCATCGAAAATCAATTCATTGAAAGCAAATTCATCGAAAACGAGTTCGTCGAAAATCAATTCATCGAAAATCAATTCATCGAATGATCAATTCATCGAATCGCCAATACATCGAAAAACATTTTTTTTGTAGATATTAGAGCTGTCAAAATTAAATAACCAAAAAGGTCTGTTTAACTGAGTTAAATGTGTTTAGCAACTGTCAGTTTCGTGGTGACAATGAAAAATTTATAGATTATCTCTTCGATTTCCGATTGTCTGATACTGCAAAAAAGGGATATCTAAGGAACGTAAGGAACGGTGACCAGACAACTCATAATGAAACCAACTCAGAAAGGTCAATAAGAGTGATGATAAAAAAATATTTAAAAATTGGTTAAATAGGTTAAGTTAGGTTAGGTTAGGTTAGGTTAGGTTAGGTTAGGTTAGGTTAGGTTAGGTTAGGTTAGTTTAGGTTGACCAATGCTTTTTTAACTTCTCAGTCCGCTCGGCATTTCTCTCAAATATCAACAAAATATATTTTTCGATGAATTGATCATTCGATGAATTGGTTTTCGATCAATTGATTTTCGATCAATTGGTTTTCGATGAACTCGTTTTCGATGAATTTGCTTTCGATGAATTGATTTTCGATGAATTGATTTTCGATGAATTGATTTTCGATGAATTCGTTTTCGATGAACTCGTCGTGAACCAGGTCAGTGATAGTTACTTGTAAATGTGCACGGGTTTGATCTGCCCCACCCGGTAGATCCTGTCCTGCGCCTGCGCCTCCAGCTGTGGGTTCCAGTGCAGGTCCAGCAGTAGCAGGTGGTTGCCCCCGATCAGGTTCAGCCCTACTCCGCCGGCACACAGGGAAAGCAGGAGGACCTAATCAAATAATAATTAAATTTCATGTAAAATTCAACCTAAATTACATGTAATGTAACATAATACATTATATGTAACGCATCCGGTGAATTCTGATAGCAAAACCATGACATTATATTTTACATCTGGACTCGCCATGGTCTTTTCAAAGATAGACATTCAAGAAAGTGTGCAATGAACAATATAGATGTATTTTTTTTTTTTACATTAAATCCAGACAGGAGGCCCTGAGGAAAATAATTTCCCTCAGGGCCTATGTCATCTTTGAAGATGCTGTGTGGAGGGTCTTTTTGAGGAAAGGAAGGAGTGAACATGGGTCTTGAAGAGACCCATGTTGTAGGAGGGAGGAAACACAGAGGCCGGCAAATCGTTCCACAGCCGAGCCGTTGAACTCAAGAACGAGTCATAGAAACGACCCGTTCTCATGTGACTAATGTCAACCGTGTACAAATGTTGGGCGCGTGTTTGGCGTGTTTCCCGACTATGCACCGGTGCCGAGGGCATCAATGACGCTAGTTCCTCAGAGCATCTTCCATTGTAATACCGGTAGAACAAGGACAGCATTCTCACCTGACGCCAATGCTCTAAAGATTGCAGTCCGTCTGTTAAGATGGGAGAATCTATCAAACGGATCGCCCGTTTCTGCACCGAGTCGAGGGTTTTTTTTTAGGTATTTTGGAGCTCCAGACCAGAGGTGGCTACCAAATTCAACCGTGGGGCGCACTTGCGATTTGTACAGGGTTAGCAGTTGTGTACTATTAAAGTATCTGCGGGCCCTGTACAGTACGCCCAGTTTCTGAGAGGCTAATGTAACTCTGGTTTCGATGGAGCCCCCGTACCTGAGCTAGTCACTTAGAGTTACATCAAGCATATCGATGGAGGTCCTGTTCGGAAGATTGCTTCCGTTGAAGGAGACTAGATTTTCATTTCGATCCCTTTTAGACGTTATCAAACATGATTGGGTCTTTGAAACATTAAATTCGACGAGGTTATTCTTACCCCAAGAGAAAACACTCTCGAGGTAACCGTCCATTCTTTGCTTCAAAACCCTCTGAGCTATTGGAGTTTGTGTGCCCTTTGGGGGCTTGTCAAACAAAAAGCTATCATGGACTGTACTGTCATCCGCCTAACAATGAATCGGTGCACATGACAAGAGGTCATTGATGTGCAACAGAAACAAAGTCGGTGACAGAACCGATCCCTGTGGGAGGCCAGCATTTATCGAATGCGAGGAAGAGGTGAAACCATCAGCAACCGCCTGAATCGACCTCTCCCTCAAAAAGTCGGCAATCCACGTACACAAGGATGCGGGAAGTCCGTAAGAAGGCAGTTTGTTGACAAGCCCTCGGTGCCAAACCCGGTCAAAGGCCTTGGAAATATCCAGTGCAACCGTTTGGGTCTCACCAAAACGTTCCAGGCACCGCCCCCAAACATGCATCACATACGTTAGAAGATCACCGCACGAGCGGTTCTGCCGGAATCCGTATTGACAGTCATTAATAATTTTGTTCTTCTCGAGGTATGTGAGCAGTTTGTCGTTGATCACACGTTCCATTACCTTAGACAGAACTGATGTGATCGCTATGGGGCGGTAGTTGGCTGGGTTGGAGCGGTCACCCTTCTTTGGAATAGGGTGAATGATCGCTTTTTTCCAACCAGAGGGCACAGAGCCAGACTTCAGGGACATTTTGAAAAGCTTGGTCAAAATTTGAGCTATTTCTGCACTGCACCTCTACAATACCAGGGCAGGTATTCCGACAGGCCCACTAGCTTTATTAATATCAAGCCCTCATAAGACTTGGAGTATATCCCGATGCCGGATCCTCAGCTTTTTCATGTGAAAACCGCAATGAGGAACCGAGGGCGGGGTAGCACCTTGATCATCGAGGGCTGAGTTTTCCGCGAACATTTTGCCTAATAAATTAGCCTTTTCGACGGCGATATTTGCTAGAGAGCCGTCAGGTCTGGTAAGAGGTGGCAGACTGGGTTTGCAGAAATTGCGACCTATTGAGCCCGCAAGCGACTAGAACGCTCTGCTGCCGTGCGGGCAGGCAGCCAGCTTTCTGCTGATCTGCAGGTCGTGCTCGAATTTTGACCTATTTATGATCCTCTTGCTTTCCTTTGCCATTTTGTTATATAGTATTCTGTTATCGGACGTTCGAGATGTGTTGTAGGCTCGATAAGCCGCGTTTTTTCGTCGCACTGCCTCAGAGCATTGTCGACTGAACCACGGCTTTGAGCCCACACCAGTTTCTTTAGCAGTGGATTGGATGAAGCCATCCATCGCGGATGTGATGACTTCACCAATTTCCTGGGCACATCTTGAGGGATCCGAGGTCCGAAAACAGACAGCTGACCCCGGGAAAGCATTAAAATGTGCCCGCAGACCAAACCAATCTGCTGATCTATAGTGCCACACTTTTCTCTTCAGCCGCTCGTTTGGCAGTCTGAAGGTTACGGGGATTGACGTCGTCACCAGGCAGTGGTCGGACGATCCTAAAGGCGCTGTGACATCAATCTTGTAACCGTGTGGCACAGTGGTTAGAAACAAATCTAACAGATTGGAGCAGTGAGTCTGGACATCAGGAACCCTTGTAGGCTCCTGAACCATTTGCTCCAGTCTGTGGCAGAGGGCAAAGGATTCCGCCTCTCGTCCAGCCGAGTCCGTTGGTCCTGAGAACTTTAACCAAGGTTCGTTATGAACATTAAAGTCCCCCAGGACCACAAACTCTGCCGTAGGGAAGCGGGGCAAGAGGTCATCAACAGTATTACTTAGATGTTTGAAGAGTTCGGACGTATCTGAAACGCTAAGGTTCGGTGAGCGATATAAACACGCGTAAAATCTTACCGTACTGGCAAGATTGACACGCACCCACATTACGTCGAATCTGGAGTTCTCCATATTCAACAGTCGCACACAGTTGATGTCAGCTCGGCTGAAGAGACAGACACCTAATTTGGGTCCGAATTTGCCTGGGAGAGTGAAGCCTCGGCTATCTGCGTTTCAGAAAGGAAAAGAAGGTTAGGACGTTGGGAGAGAAGGTGGTGGTGGACGAAGTTTAAGTTTTTCTGCAGGCCGCGAATGTTGGTGAAATTCACCAACAGTTTTGGCCTGCACCGGGGACTCCTGCTTCTCGCTGTTGTGATAGTGATATTATTGTTATTTGTGAAATTCACGATTTTATACGGTTTTTTTGGGACATGAGGAGAAAGGAAGGTCCGGGAAGGAAAAGGTATGAGGGATGGGTAGGAAGCTGGGGATCAGAGTGTCCGGGGGTGACGGACGTATGAATCCAACCCACCCACTGCGGTGCAAGGCAATGGGCTGGGAGAGTCCGGCTGGAGAGGTCGCCCAATGCGCCCCAAACGCTACTGCTGGGTCCCCTGTCCAGTCGTGAGCCTGAGGGTCGGGCCCCTGTACTACCGAGCGGCCCGGACAACGGTAACCGGTTGTAAAGGGTCTCCCTCAACCAGCATCTCCCAATCCGGCCCGCCACGCAGAAGGTGGGCCGACGCACCCGCCATCAAGACCCAGAGACATTACCCATAAGCATTACCCCATAAACCCGGGCACCCCTGCTAAATCACCAAACGTGGCGAACCACTTGGGGTGATCTGTGGCCGAGGTGTTGGTCATCCAATAAATGGTTCCCAGGGCGGCGGTACCCATACCCGCCTACCAAATTAAAATGTATGACCGGGCGGTGTTTTCATTTGCGCCGAATACTGTATTCTACATCCCAGGTGCGACTGAGATGACAAGATAAGCTCCCTCGCTTTTTTTTTTACATCAGTTCCACACATGAGGCCCTGAGGAAAATAATTCCCTTCAGGGCCTATATTATCTTTGCGGATGCGGATGCTGTGAGGAGGGTTTTTTTAGGAAAGGAAGAAGAGGAAGTTCTGGGAAGGAAAAGGGAAATAGGGGTGGGTAGGAATCTGGGGGTCGGTGTGTCAGGAGTGATGGACGTATGAATCCATCCCTCCCCCTGTGGTGAAAGGCAATGTTCCAAGAGAGTACAGCTGGAGAAGCTGGAGAGAAAAGGACTCCCTCAACCATTCTCTCCCGATCCGGCCTGCCGTGCAGCTGGTGGACAGATGCATCACTACCAAGACCCGGGCAAACCTCACCCCACGAATCCGGGCACTCCAGCTAAGTCACCAAACATAGCGAACCACTTGGGATGACCTATGGCAAAGGTGTTGATTATCCATACCCACCTCCCTAAGACGAATATATAATGCTGTACGAGCCGACCTACTATCATAGGTCATAGGTTGTCCTTCTTACAATTAATTGTTTGCTTGTATCTCACTTTCTCTAATGGTGCTAAAAATCTTCCGAAACAATTGAAATACATAATCATAAATAATAATTTGCGTGTGAAATGTTATTCATTGGCTTTTACTAGTGTTTGCCGTGTAATGGAAACATTTTCTCATCACACACGAGGGCATTTTGGTGCTTTTTTAATGCAATTTAATAACCGTGGACACAACCTTACGCAACAGTTGAGTACTAAAACTACGAAATCGAAGACAAATACAATTGCCTTGACTTTGGCTTACCATCTTTGAGATTTTTACCATGCGTCTATATATTATATATAACGTCATTGAGCTAAACTAGTTTTATGTAAAATGTAAAACTGTTTACAACATCATAAAAGTGTACAATAGAGAATGAACATGATAAATTCATGGGTTCAATAACAGCTCTCCACGCAGTGCAGGACCGATTGATCATTTTACACGACCCACTGGTGAAGTGGTTGGGTAGAGAGTACACACTCTTTCATCAGGTAGTTTTACACATGGAAAAAATGCCATCGAGAAGAGAAATCGATGAGCACTGCCCGAAGTCAGCCATCGCAAAAGACCCGAATACTTGACACCCGGGTTACTCAGGTACTTTCATTTGATGAAGGTAGGCAGTAGGTAAACAATAACCTATTTAGATTTCAGGAACCTATTATTCCTTATTTGTCGAGTAGAAAGATATTTGAAATGAACAATCTAAAAAATTCATACATTTATGGTCTCTCGCTACAACTGCACCTATCACAGAACACGGGTGCTGATGATCGAATTTTTTTTTTAAAGTAACCCAATTGCTCATTGGTGGTCCGTGAGGGGGTTGCAATGAGAGGGTGGTTCACAGTCGACTCAAAATTATCTTGTTCAATGGGCAAATTGGAATGTAGGTCACAATCCTCAGCAATGAGGAAACTACTAGAGAAGGAGAGTTGCTGTGAAATAGTAATTTTTAGTTTATCTTTTTACAACATTGTTATTAAGTTTTGTATACTATTGTTACCATGTCTCTATTACACCACTAAGCATTTACACACAGTTACTAATTATTTTATGCTCTACAACCATATTATGGCCGCCATGATAAAGTTTCCAATTTGCACGACACTTGAAGTTTAATCAAGTAAACTTTACCGTCTGGATATCAGTTTGCATGACTAGTATACTTGAAGACAGAATCGATTTTCGACCCCGGCGACTTGGTCAATCTTCAAGCGACATGCATATTTGAATGTGTACATGCGCAGTTCAGTCAAAGTCACTCAGACAAAGTACTGCGACCATCATAGAGTATGCGACCACTCAAAGACATGAACTGATGTCACTTCAAACATAATGAAATACATGTAGCCACTATGGACGAATTGCAAATTGGATCAAGCCTCAAATGTCATGCAAATTGGACGGTAAACTTGACCATGTAATTTGGCCATTAGGAACATTTTTTGTATTACTTGCACCATGCACTTATCAAGTGTTTACCTGTAAACTGTATGTATGAGTATAGAAATAAATAAATAAATTTTAAAAAGAGTATAATTTGAAATAGGTTGTACCTGTATTTTGGAGGTGGGATCGTTGAATTTCTTGACAATCTCGTGCCTGGTGGTGACCGGCACCTTTCCACTCAGCGTGGAGCAAACAACGCCCAAACTCTTCAGGTTGGCTTCCACAATGTCCAGCATACTGGTCCACTGGCTCACTACCACGCATTTATCATCTGAAACAACATTCATCATAGTGTCTTCTAATTGTGCTAAATTTTATTTTTACATGTAAATCTAATATATACAGAGTGTAACAACATGTATCCGAAGGATTTTAGATTTAGATTTGTTCCTGAGCATATTTGGAGTAAAATCGTAGATGTAATTTTTTTCAATTAACCTCTTGGAGCGCGGAGGAACAACACGGAAATTTCACGACCTTCAATCGATCGAATGTTTTGTGGATTAATTTTTACCTATCGTATATTTTATTGACCGAAACACATTCCTAGAACAATAAACTATCTACCAAAATAACATTACTTGCGTTAATTACGTAAATTGATAGGTTTTGCGATGCAAGTCGAGCAACTCATAAATGTGACGCAGCCAAAATGACATTTCGAGATGCCCACAGATAAAAATTATTTTAAAATAATCTGTGGTTACAAGGTGAATGAAATCTTTACCCATCCCATAGGGAATGTTGGCGCAAGCGATTCTGACACTTCCTTTACAAATTTTGTACATAGAAGGGTCAAAATAGTAGAAAAAATGTTTTTTTTTTCCCGCGCATGCGCAGAAACTGTTCACATCCCGCACTACGGCAAATTAAATATAAATTATTCCGAGTGACTAGACGCATTGCGAGTTTCGCTATGGTAAAGGACGATAATAGAGCAAGCGTTTCTGACTTTGTTCTTCATACACTTTCTTTATACATAAGGGTCAAAATTGCATTTCAAAGTGCCGCGGCCACCGGGTGACAAACGGCAAACAACCGGTTAAAAACAATAACAAAAATTATTTTTTTTTGTTTTTGTTTACTCAATCATTGCTTAAAATCCTTCAGCTACGGGGCCATCCATAAATTACATCACACCTTAAGGGGGGGAAGGGAGTAGAGAAGTGTGACAAGGAATGGGGTATGGGGAGGTCATCAGCTTTGTGACGTCACATACACAAAACGACTGCGACACACAAAAATATTTTCAAATTAATCAAATTACGCCCCCTCCGTTGTGGTAAATATGACTGTGTCGATATTAAATACTGAAGAAAAACTTTAAAATATTACCAACTATTATTTTTACACGTAAAACTGAAAAATATGTGACGTCACGCTAAGGGGGAGGGGGTCTCACAAATGTGACGATGTGTGACAGGGACGGGGAGGGGGTGTCAAAAATTAATGAAATTCGTGTGAAGTAATTTATGGATAGCCCCTACGTGCTATTATACTCAGTATATATAAATGTTATTGATCAAATGATTTATGGGGAAATTATTTTGCATATTATCCACAGAAATTGGTAGTGAGAAATATTGTACAGAATATCAATTAGGCAAAGTGTTATCAACATTGTATTTTATCAATTGGTCTCACATCATAATTTTTCTAATTGTATTTTATTCATTATAAAAAAAAAAAAAAAGATTATAAGATTTGGTTAACCTCTAATAGGCCGGAGACAGGCGGGCGCGCACGTATTGTGCGCATGCGCGAGAAAATAATTCGAAAAAATATCGAACAAAAAATGTTTGTCTGCGATTTTGGCCCTTCTATGTACAGAATTTGTATGAAGAACAGGGTCAGAATCGCTTGCGCCAACATCACACCATAAGATGCGTCAAAATTTCATTCACCTTGCAACCCCAGAATATTTTTTAACGATTTTATCTGTGACATAGAAATGTCATTTATGCAGCGAATTTTAGCTGTCAAAATTAATGCGTGTTCCTCGACTAAAACATCGTAAAATCTATTAATTTACGTAAATAATGCAAGTAATGTTGTTTTGGTACATAGTTTATTGTTCTAGGAACGTGTTTCAGTCAATAAAATATACGATAGCTCAAAATTAATCCACAAAACATTCAATTCAAAATTCAAAGTGGTGCTTTTTTAGTGAATTTTCGTGAAATGGCCTGGCCTCCCAGAGGTTAAAGTACGGAATTAACACTGCTTCTCACAGGTAACTTAACTTCTAGGCATTAATTAAACACTTTCTTAATGCTTTCTGTGTACAATGCCACCAACTAAGGGGCTGAATATTGAAAAATATCTACCAAAGGCTTACTTCATAGCACTTCAGTTCAGTTCACTCGTACAATATAGACTGTCCTAATATGTGAAAGAAGTAAAAGCTTATATTACATTTTGTTACCGACGCTGTATAATTTGTATACTGACTTTTATGAATGAATACATTATCCCGAAGGCAGTCCAGCGCAGCCTCTATTTTAGCACTCTTGTTCTTAAGGTTGAAGACAGGATTAGAGGCCCGCAGTACTCGGCTCATCGCAACGGCCACTGAAGTACCCTCCTCTGCAACAGTATTCTCCTGGAATTCAACACATTACTTTTATAAAAGTAACTTAAATTGTTAACTGTTCATTACGGTCACCATAGACTAAAGAACATATAAAAACAATTGAATCAGTACCTGACAGGCTAGATAGAATTAGAATGCTAAATGAACATAACAGCAGTCTAGAACTAAAAGAAATTCTTCACCCCATAAAACACGACTGGCTGGCTAATAAGCTGTGACGAGTAGGCTCCAAAGCATGTCCAAAAAAAGTTACGGCCAATATTCCCCTATTTATTTATTTGAAATATATGTAAGATAAAATAGGAATTGAAATGAAAATGAACACAAATATTCCATTTCAGATTATGTATTATCACAAACCAATATATGTATTTGTGTTCATAAGTGTTTTTTAAACTTATTTCAATAGGCTACTTGCATTCCATTTTTTTCCAGTTTAGCCAAAAATACTAAGACATTCTGTTTTTTTTTTAATCATATTTCTGAAATCATGGCGATTTTTTATAAATTTCAATCAGCAAAATACGACCAATTTTTTAAATCCACAAAATAGGAAAAACCGGACATAATTTATAGGTGCAAAAAAAATTAAATAGCCAAAAATCATTTTTAAAAAAAATGCCATTTCGGAACAGGGTGCCCAAAATAGGAAAAACCGGACATAATTTATAGGTGCAAAAAAAATTAAATAGCTAAAAATCATTAAAAAAAAAAATGCCATTTCGGAACAGGGTGCCAACAGATTGGGTGTTTTGTGGGGTGAACTTTCATGTGGAGAAAATACAGGATTCTACAGTATGAGAACTGACGTAGGTAATACTGATTAATTGCATGACAGGCTGGATCAGGAGAGAATGATTGCGGGAGTCCCTATGACTTCTCCAGCCGTACTCCCTCGGAACATCGCCTTGCACCGCAATGGGAGGGATGGATTCATACCCTTTTCCTTCCCAGAACTTCCTCTCCTTTCTTTCCTAAAAAGACCTTCCACACAAAATCCTCAAAGATGACATAAGCCCTGAGAGGAATTATTTTCCTCAGGACCTCCTGTGTAGAGCAAACGTAAAAAAAGAGCATTTCTTGACTATCCAACAATATTATTTAAACTCCTTTCCTCTTCTGGGCATATTTTTTACTTTGTAGTGATTGGCAGGGGATTGAGAAAGACTAGAATAAAAGATGATAATGAACTCACATCATCCTTGCCATCGGCCTCCTCCTGCTCAATGTTCAGACTGGCTAGTTCCCCGAGCAGGTCCACCTCAGGGTTGGGATTCCCGTCAGAGCGGTCCATCGCACTGCCTTCATACTGCTCGTCATCCAGCATGGAGTGGATGAGGCCGGCGTGGCAGCAGATCTGGCGCAGCCGCAGCAGCAGGACCAGGATCTCGTGGGACTTGACGGGCTTGGCACCTGGGGAATGGATACCATTGATAAAATAAAAAGACTAATAAGTCAAACATCAACGCACTGCCTGACACATGCCTCAAAAATAGAAAACATTGTTTCGTCCTACAGCCTGAACCTATTTCTTCACTTTCTTGAGTATCCCCCAAGGCACTGACCTAGGCCCATTGCTATTCTCAATTAATCTAATAAAATTATTATTATAACATAAATTGACAGGTTTTGTGGTGATTTTTTTCGTCTCCAACCTGACGATAATAATATCCATGATGGTGAAAACAAAAAAAAAACAATTTTAAATTTCATAATGATTGTAACCCTGTTTATGAATAAGGACTCAGGGTACAGATAAAATCAGTAAAATAATGGATGGGCAAGGCATTACATGGGCATTAACATAGAAGAAACCTAGCGTGTTATATTAGAAAGATGAGTGAATTTTCATTACCACATAGAGATAGCTTGTGGTAACAAGTTAAAAATGTTAGAAATTATTATGGCCTACCATTCTTGCTCTTGAGATTTTTTACAGTAGTGACTGGAAAGTTTAGATATTTATTTTAGAAATTATAGATAGTAAGAGCTGTATACAATATACATACCGTGCAGAGCAACCATTCTCTTATGCATCTTGTGGTACTCTCCGTTAGGGTCATTCGCCTTCTGAGCAAAGCCAACTGCCGCATCCTGCTTCTCAGCTCGTTGGTGCAGGAACTGTGCAAATAGTGTTTTGGAAAACACTAACACCTGGAGAAAATAAGTTTGTAGGTCACCAATCAAATAAAACAATTATATTATATGAAATAAGGGAATTAGATAGTGTAGTAGCAATAAAAATTATCCAGGACAAATGTTACATTTGAAAAATTTAAATAGATGAAGCTTTTTTTTAAATATCTGAAGTGTCCCATAGGCCATGATTCATTCCTTAACCCCTCAGGCCTCGACTGTATTTTGTCAGAGGGTCAAAATATTTCTGCTTTGCAATAAAATCCAAATAAATGCAATATTTCCGAACGCATCTGAAAACTAAAAACTATTTTTTAAAGGTGTTGAATTGCATTTTCAAATTTTCTAATTCGAAATAAACATATAATTTTTTTTAAATAAAAAAAAAAATGGCTCACGTTACATTTTTCTAACTAAAATTACTGATAACTAGGGCTAGGATAAATATGTATTAAAAAATTCAAAATATGTACATATAACACGAACAAAAAACTGTAAAACATGGAAAAAATATGGAGTATAAAATAAGAATATCTTTCATATTAAACATTGTTTATTATGAAAAATTACTATGCAGTAACAGTTACATTAAAAAATATGTAAAAAGATAGCGAAATGTTCAGGTAATTCAAATAAAATAATGAAGTTTTATTCATCTTCCTCTAAATCTGTCTTATTAAATTGATTGCAGTACACAATCACATGCTTTTTAAAATTATCGAAATTAAAACTTTGTCGATTAGGTCTAAATATAGCCTTATTTTGGCTGAAAGATCTTTCCATGTCACATGATGTAATGGGAGCGTACTCAATGACACCTAGTTCCGAAATTGTGTAAGGCACGTCTGCAGTACCCTCAAAGCTTCCGCTCAGAACTATATTAATTATTTTTAGGGTATCAAATCCTTTATTTTTGTCTAAAATATACTTTTTTGGCTTGGGAATTCTTCGATATATTTTTCCAATTTAAAACGCAAAGGTTGTTTATCCTTGGAAATTTCGAAATTAAACTGATGGGTACCTAGACAGCAGTAGTAGGTGACTTGAGTACATAAAAATAAAAAGACGCGCAAGCAACACGGCAGGAACGTCGCTCATCGTTGGTGATCGCCGGCTTACTGTCAGTGTCAGTGTGGCGACTGTGGCGCCGCCGGGTGGAGAGGAAGAGAATCAAAAATCAAATTACGACGAATAATACGCAAGAGAAATGAAACACGCGCGGCCGTGTGGTGGCGAGAATGCAAACATGTAAAATTATATCAATTTTCGTGAACTAACTCATGTTTTATGATATAAAAAGCGAAAATATGGATGGTTGTGATATTTTTTGTAAAATATGGACTTAACCATGAAATATGGAAAAATATGGAAAATAAAAATTAGTTTTTACAATCTATATATGATAATCTAGGTAGAGAACACATACGAGACTGAAAATCGTGTAAAATAAAAATATGTATTTACATATTAATCCGGGCCCTGATAATGAAAAAAAAAAACGCAAATATTTTTTTAGACAAATGTGTTGTAAACGTTATTGTCAATTCACTTTATTGTCATTTCATACAAAAATAATGAATAAAAATATTTCAAAAGTTTAATTTTTTTTTTCAAATTGCTATTGGAAACTTTGGTTTCATAAAGGTGTTCTTTTTAAAGTTTTTATGCTTAACTGTTAGATTTTATTACAAAGCGTGGTGTTTTCTCTTTATAACACCGTTTAGATTGTATATCTAACCATGATGGTAAGGGAGGCACAACGATTTCTGTGAGACCTATATGAGTTGTTCTGAAAAGCAATAAGATTTGCCTGAGGGGATATACGAGGGGAGATCCAAAAGTTCGTGGAATGAAAGGGTTTTAAATAAAATGAAACAATAAATCTATTTTTCATTTTCAATATAATCACCCTTAAGCTGAATACATTTATTAGGTCAATGAATTAATTTTTCTAAACCATCGTAAAAATATTTTTTATCTTTTGCCTCAAAATCAGCCAAAATTGCCTCCTTTACCTCATTGTCGTTGGAAAAAGTCTTTTTTTAAATTGGTAAACAAATAAAAATCATTTCGGGCCAGATCTGGACTGTAGAGTGGGTGGACTAGTGTTTCGAAGCCATGATTGTGCAGAGCAGCCATTGCAAATCTGCTCTTGTGAACTGGCGCGTTGTCTTGCAAGAGCAACACACCCTTGGTCAATTTTCCTCGACGTTTTTCTTTGATGGTCTCCTTTAACCCTTCCGAATTTTCGAGAATATTAGCATTTGGTGTCTTAACCGCTGGGAGGCCGGAGACGCGCCGGCGCGCGCGTCATATGCGCATGCGCGAGAAAATAATTCAAATATTTGAATAATACTTCCGACAAAAAACTTTTGGTCGACGATTTTGGCCCTTCTATGTACACAATTTGTATGGAGAACAGTGTCAGAATCGCTTGCGCTGTCATTACTCTCGGAGACGCTACAAGTTTCATTCACCTAGTCACCCTGGAATATTTTTAAAACGATATCTTCTATGACAATCGGCTGTCAGAATTTGCCGCGAATTTAACGGTCGCAATTAATGGGTGTATCGCGAATAAAACGATCATAAAACCTATTAATTTACGTAATAAATGCAAGTAATGTGGTTTTCGTAGATAGTTTATTGTGATGTGAACGTGTTTCAGTTAATAAAATATACAATAGCTCAAAATTTATCAACAAAACATTCAATTCAAAATTCAAAGTGGTGGTTTTTTAGTGTTTTTTTGCGAAGTTCCGCGAATTTTCGCTAAATGTCATGGCATCTGACTGGTTAAACGAAATGAAATTTTACGAAAACTTTTAGTTATTACCGCTTCACAATTAAATCTCTATAAATGAAACATTTCTGAACGTAGCCGAATAGTAAAAACTGTTTTAGAAAGGTTACAAAATAGGCTTTCAAATTATTATATTACAAATAAATATTAGCATTTGTAAATATTAAAATTTAGAACGCAAACATTAAAAATAGGTAAAAATGACTCACGTGATGTTTTTATGTAAAAACAGTACTAAAATCATAGATTATGTAAACAACAATACTTATTCTATTGTATATATGTGTAATAAACACTTTTGTCACCTCACTTTTTTATCATTTCATATAAAAATATTTAATAAAAATTTAAAATGTGGAGCGCGGTGGAGCTGCCGGTAGCAAATATTTTGTCAACTACACGATTGACAGCTGATGCCTGTTATGTATTTCCATAGACAACTTGATAGAAATGTGCAGCTTGATCTACTATCGACCTTTGACTTTTTGTTTTAGGGATGTAACTAAAACAATAACGGAGTTATAACGATTTCTATGGAAACACACGCGCTGACGTATAAACACGCTTATTGTACTTGACTGCTGTCCTATTTTTAACGCTTATATCTGCTTACGTTGCGGAGGGGTTAATTTCTCTAGTATCGTTGCGTAGTATTCTCCGGTTATGGTCCTTCTCTTTTCTTTGTAATCAATGAGTATTATCCCCTCACAATCTCAAAAAACAGTAGCCATCAACTTTCCAGCCGACTCTGACAATGGTGGTATCTGATGCTCCAACTAATGCAGATAACTGTTTTTTCTTCAAACGGGTGTCCTCCAGTACAATTTTTTTCACTTTTTCGACGATGTCTGATGTGGTGGCCTCAACTGGCCTTCCTGAGTGGGGGTCGTCTTCAATCAACTCCCGACCATGTTTAAAAAGACCATGCCACTTGTAAATCATTGATTTACTAGGGCACTGTTTCCCATAAACGGTTTGCATTTCATTCAAAATGGTCTGAGCGTTCTTTCCTTGCTTGGTAAGGAATTTTATCACAGCATGGTGTCCAATTTCCTCCATAGTTTCAGTTTTCTTCCGGATTGACTTGTTTAGCAGGCGAATATTTGTAAACGAATGACGCATTAGGGCTGAAACTTAATTTAATACCAATGATGAGTCACCAATTAGTATGACACTAAACGAGCGCCCCTATCCCCACTCCATCCCCTCCATTCCACGAACTTTTGGACCTCCCCTCGTATAAGTATATTCTCATATTTTTTAATGGCAAATAAATTCGAATCTCTATCGTTCAAGATAATTTTTTTTAAAGTAAGCTAACTCTCGAGTGGTTATCAAAGTAATTGGTTCGAGATCTCAATAAGACAAGAAGAAAATGACAAAAATGATTAGGAGGTTCTTACCTTCTGGTAGACATTCATCTCCTCTTTGGAGAGTTTGACATGGACCCTGTGCTCAGACTTGACAGGCAGACAGCCGAGGCTCTTCTGCTCCTGCAGTTGCTGCTTGGTCCTCCGCAGCAGGAGAGTCTTCATGATCATGGCCAGCCGCTCCTGCCCACCAGTGGACTTGTTGTCTATCCACTTCTTCCACAGCTGGACAAAGTTTAGATACATTACGGTTTTAGGTTGATCAAAACTCATCAAGTCTCCCTCAAAACAGAATTCAAATGTAGTTTTTAATTACACGTCACATTATAATTATTATTTTTTTTAATCTACATACATATAAATATTGAGTCATTATTGCAAATTTCATTACCCTGGTACATATATACTATTGTTAACAAGAAAAAAAAATTATGCGTTATTATTTTCCTGTCTGCGAATTTCATACAAAAAGAATGTCTTTTGTTATTTAATTTAAATAAAATTTAAAAATGTTATTATTCAGATCTGAACGTATTTTATTTTTGTGACAGCTGTTTCGGCTTACAAGGCCATTTTCAAACTGTTTGAAAATGACAAATGACAAAATTATTAAATTTAATTTAAATTAATTTTTTTAAAATTAAATGGAGTTTTACGAATTAAACAATTAGTAAAAATTATGGCACTTACTACCCGGCTTTGCCTAATTTCAACACTTTTTTTAGAGGTTGAACAAATACAAAATAACAACAAACAATATTTCAAAGCTTCACAGCTCATAATTGAAATGGCATTACAAGTCAAAATGGTTGTACAGGAAAATTTGATAAAATTTTTTGAGGCCATAATAGCTCACCAATAGTTTTTTTCAGTGTGATTAAAAAGCAAATTTTCTGCTTTACAATAACTAACTCCGGCCAGTCTCTTCCCACTACATGGTTTGTGCGAGTGGCGCCAGGGTGACCGTTCCGTACATAGTTATATTATTCAATGAATTCTTTAAAAATGTTGCCACTGTCTGTTTTGAATACTGTCTAATAATAATCTGTCCACTTAAACCTGTGTAATATATTTTGATAAATAATAACTCACCAAAATGTCGTTGAAAGGTTCGCAGCGCAGGAACTTGAGCAGTGCAAAAAGGTCCAGGTCCTTGTTGTGAACCGGAGTGCCGGTCAGGCACCATCGGGAGAAGGACCTCAGGTGAAAGACGGCGCACGCCGTCCGGGACTTGTGATTGCGCACCGTGTGTGCTTCGTCCAGAATCACGCGCTCCCAGCGGATGCGCATCAGGGTGCCCGTCTACAATCAATCAATAAATTAATCAATCAATCAAACCTTTTTTTTGAGAGTACCGCATAAGAATCCTAATTTCTCCCAAACGTCTGGAGCCAGCGAGACCATGGCATCCCAATAGAGAACTCCAGTCCAATTTTTTTATTTTTTTTAATGAATAAAGACCTTCAAACTTAAATAACTGCATTTTTATTTTTATTTTTATAGTTAGTTTTAATAGTTAAAATAATTGTCAAAGTTTTAATTTTTAAAGACTCCCAGAAACGCACCGTATCTATGGTGGTCTAATTTTTTTACTTTTTAAGTTGTCATTTTGAATCAGTGATGTTATGTCGAGGGAAATTTCCCTAGATCTAGAGGAGAAAAATATTTTTTTGGGATAAGGGAAATCAGGACAAAATCTAGGGAAATTTCGAACTCTGGCAAAAATTTTATTACATATGACAGTATTACTGGTATTATTTATATATATACGTATATATATTTTTTGGAATTCCTATGAATCTTAATTATTTTTCATGTACTTACATGCCATGTTATTTTTAACACTGACAACTCAAAATGATATTAGGGAACGTACCCATACTACGTGACACGTTCGGGGGGGGGGGGGGGGCCTTCAAAATACCACGCTTGGTACAAATGAGCGGCGGGTTGCTTATGATTTTTATTTTGCAAAGTGTTTTTTTTTAATTTGGAATTCAGTGGTGAGTGTATTCGTACTTTTAAATTATTACTTCACCTAGCAAAAAGTGTTTTATTTGGAAAATCACGGTATTATTAGTATATTTACCAAGTTCCGATATCTTTCCAATTAATTATCATATTAATTAACATATAACAGGATTAGTGTTACACAATCAGGTGGCTACGTAGGTAATTGCGTAAATGTGAAATTCTAGGGAAATTTCACTTCTAACTGTTGGCAACACTGTGAAGAACCCACAATAATCATGGCGGATAATGACTTTTAGGTGTGAGGTGTGTTTTTTATTCAAGATTAACTGCTTTTAATATAGAAAAACATTGGTAAAATGTCCACATTTCACCGCTATTGTTATTGTATTTAATCAAAGTGCAATATAAAAACAATAAATCATCTCTTTCATTGCAAATACATGTGACATCGTGTTTTGTGTCAGGTGTTACTTTGTCGGTACATTGTTTTATGTATAATACATACAGAAACACTGGTATTTATAATACACTGATCATGACGAGTGTTTAACAACTTGTATAAAAAGCCCTATACTAAAAACAATTTGAAAATACATAAGCAAATGTCAAAATAGGACACGACTTTAACCTCAAATAGACAAAATTTATTGCAGATTGTCCGCAAATATAGCCCTTTTCGTAAATTGTTGAGGGCCTAAATTATGTTTCAATAAACAAAATAACTATTATTTATCTAAATCTCTATAAACAGTATGAAAATAAACCAAAAACACGAAATGTTGAATTGCATAGGTACGTGTGCACTTCAAGTCATTTCAAATGTCAATACAATACAATACACAGGTGACAGGTTAACTGTGACGTCACGGTTAACCATTTCAGTAATGCCAACTTAACGCTGTGTTTTCCGAAAAGGTTTAAAAATGCACTTTTTAATAATTTATTAAAAACTCTGCATTTAATATTATGAAATAAAACTTATATATTCAGAATCAGCGTTTCTTGGTCTATATGAACATATTTTTTTAAAGCCATAATATTTTTCACTGGAGTTCCTTATTGGGGTATGTTGTGATGCTGAAGGCAATGGGGAGGGGAAGGAGATGAGAAAGAGGAAGATGGGAGAGTACCTGGCTATTCAGATCTGGTTACCAAACATGACTAAAGCCATTTCAAGGAATGTTTAAATTCTAAATTGTGGTCGTACACCAAGGCAATATCGAGCTTATATTATTTTAAACTAGGTGGGGTACTCGGCTTCGCTCAAGGAGTTGATATGAGATTGAACTGACGTTCTAACCCACGACGGATCTTGCTTTATATACCCCTACCGATGGGTAGCCTCACCCGTACAAAAAAGGCTTTGAATGGTCCACAATGTTCCAGAACATTCCACAACATTCGAGAATGTTCCGGGATGTTCTGGAATGTTGTGGAATGCTCTCGATTACTCTCGAATGTTCTGGACTGTTCTAGAAATTTCTAGAGGGCGAAACTTCCAGCCCCTATATCTTTAAAAACACGCTCTTCTGCTCAGGGAACGGAAACCTTCTTCATTGAAGGGGATAGAGAACTACCACACCATGTAACTCCCTTGATCATACTGGGATTCGTTTCTGAGTTTTAGTTTCACTTTTTTTATTCAAATTATGAAATAACACAAATTAATCAAATAAAATTTTGTACTTGCACATGATGGGATTTGAAATTGCGAACTCGAACATCGATACACAATTACAATAGATTCTAAACTCCATGAAACTTTAAGCTGCCGGTTCCATCATAAGAGCTGCTGTATTTATGGAAAATCAGGGAACAAGTTCTAGTGGTCATGGAGCCCCTTGCATTTGACTGATGCTAAAATAAAAATTGTAATTTATGGTAAAATGGATGGCAATCTAATGGGTACTTCTCCTTTTACTTCCAGCTCCAGTGAACCGGTGGCTTCCACATCGGGAAACTGGAAAGACCGATTACGACCCCGGACACACAGATGAGTCATGACTGGAGTAAACGGAATCGTATCATACCTGGATTTACCGGTATACTATGAGGGCTCTAAATTTAATATGTGTCTCCACTATGAAAGATCTTGGTATTTTGTTTGATAGTAGGTTAACTTTTCATGCTCATATCATAATGACGTGTAGTACTTCACTGAGAATGTTGGGTTTCGTCCTACGCACTGCGAGAAACTTCAGAGACACCCGGGTTCTCACAGTACTATACAATGGTTTGGTTAGGAGTAGGCTTGAGAGTGGGTCGGTGGTTTGGAGCCCACACCAAGTGAAGTATTCCCTCATGTTGGAGAGGGTTCAGAAGAAATTTCTGAGATTTCTTTAACTGAGGAAGTATGGCTACTATCCGTGGCTCTATCCTACCCGCTTTCTCTTGGGCATGCTTGGTGTGAACCTTCTACGGGTCAGAAGGGATGTGCTCATTGTAACACATTTTTTCAGACTGCTTCGTGGAAGGTTCGAAAACTCGGCTATCATGGAGAGCATTAGTTTCTATGTTCCCGATGGTTATCTCCGTCATCGACACACATAGACTGTTTTATCTCCCGACTTGCTGAACTAACTTGCCAATGGTTATGCCAATCGGGAGAGCAATCTTGCTATTGAACAGAATTAATTTGGATATCGACATATTTAGCGTCAGTGAAGCTGCTTTTAAAAGGCAAGCTCAATTGATGCTTATATAGTTTTTTTTTGCCTACCATTTATATTTATGTTTAATGTAATACTGTTACAAATATATTTTTAAAACGCATTAAAATTTTAAATTTTGTAATGTTTTTGAAAGAATAAATAAATTGAATTGAATTAAATAATAGAATGTATGTATTGTAAATATTATTTCATCATCATGTTGTGTAACTGTCTTCGGATTTAAGTGTGGAGGGATGTGGTGAACGTATGTCTTGCAGTATGAAAGAGACTTGCGTGTATGAGTGAGACAGCATGAGGTACATATAAAAGGGAGTGATTGCTGTCCATTGTGCTCTTCCCATCAGACTTCCTACGAAGCACTACTGTACATCATCTCGCAATAAACATCAATAGACTACCTACGTCTTCTTATTGGTATACCTGTACTGAGATCAACCTAATCAGAAGAATCTGGATCCATCATCCCAAGGAGTCCAGAATATCATGATGATAACCGGCCACGGTCATCACAACACCTATGTACATTTTTTTTACATTAGCTCTGTATAATATTATAATTGAATTGGTACAGTTACTGCCCTCTACCGGTTTTTATCTAGTTTATTTACCGACGGGTTATATGTCGGTTCCTATTGTGCGTCCAAAATGCGCTTGTATCAAAACTGTCAGGTTATCAAAGAAGTGTTTTTTGTTGTTGATATAAAAGGCCGGATTCCTGTAGTCTCTTCCTCTTTTTATCGCTAATATTCTAACACTAAACAAATGTTTGTTTGGCCTTTAGTTAAAGAACGGGGAACCGGCCCCAGATGTAGTTTGCAAAGCTAAATAAAATAAATGTGCATGTTAAAGTGTTTGATCATGTTTTTAACCTAGAACTTGTAAATAAAATAACCCAGTTCAAAATTCTCAGAGTTTTGAGTTCTTTTGAAATGAATAAAGGACGCCTACCAATTCCTAACAAGCTCCACACATAGGCCCTGAGGAAAAAAATTTCCCTCAGGGCCTATGTCATCTTAGAGGGTGCTGTGTGAAGGTTTTTGTAAGGGAAAGAAGAAGAGGAAGTTCTGGAAAGGAAATAGGTACGAGGGGTAGGTAGGAAATCTGAAGAGAATCCAATCCCTTCAACTGCGGTGCAAGGATTCTGGCTGGAAGGGTCAAAAGACCTCCTCAACCAGTCTCTCTCAATCCAGCCCGCCACGCAGCAGATGGGCAGACGTATCGGCCACCAATACCTTGATAAACCTCACCCCATGAACCCGGGCACCACTACTATGGCCCCAAACGTAGCGGACCACTTGGGGTGACCTATGGCAGAGGTATTGATCATCCAATAAATGATTCCAGGGTAGCGGTACCCATACCTGCCTTCCAAAATGCAAATCCTCCACCACCTCCCAAAATGCATATTATAATAATGTATTGCAGTTGATAATGAACCAACCTTTTCAAGATCCCTCTGCACCAGGTTGTAGGTGGTGATGACCACATCGTTCTGCGCCAACCTGTAGGCACTGGCCTCCCTCTTCAGGCCGTGGTGTATCTCCACCCTGAGGGTCCCCTTGCGGCAGTGGTTCACGATCTCCCCGTGCCACTGACTCAGCAGCGAGGCGGGGCACACCACCAGGGTGCCGCCTTTGGCCACTGCAAATATTACAACACGTCAATACCTAATACAGTAAAACCCTCTTAAGAAGTTTTCCAATGGACCGGAAAAAACCAAACTTTTTAACCTCTTAATTGACACATCAGCCCGTAGAAAAAATAATTGCAAGTCGTCTTAGACAATGACACAAATCTGACAGGCAATTACGAATGGAATCGATTCCGTATCCACAAAAGATAAAGAATCGCATGACTGATGGGTTAAACCATTCAGGCAGGAGTCCTCTTATAAGGAGTCAAAATAATTTATTTATTTTTAATAAACTGTCATTATTATAATCATGTTCCTTATGAATCATACACATATTCTGTAGAGTATTTTCAAGCTAAAGCTACACATCCGATTATACAAACTAATGACCTTCCCTGGAATTACTAATTATTTTTCAAAGAAAAGCCCGCTCAGACTTATCACGGCATTTTCAAAGTTTTACAAAAAAAATTGATTAGGACTAAAATGCCACAGAATAACTTGGCCGCAAGATATAATATAACAAACTCACATTTCCCCTTATATGCCTTGTCGTCTTCCGTTTCGTTCTCTTTATCTTCCAGGTATTCCTCGTCCCTGCCCAGTTCCTTGGTGTGGAGGATCAGGGAGATCATAGTGAGGGTCTTGCCGAGACCCATGTCGTCAGCTGGAACAAGAAGAGGTATCATATTAACATTTTTACGACGATGTCGTTAAAGAATTTGCAATACCTGTGGACGGGCAGATTTTTCGCGATTTATAAATCTGTTTAATTGAATATAGTGTCACTTAAAAAATGTTCAAAGACGTAGATGTAATCCAAACAGTTCAAAGATAATAAATCATATCCAACAATAAAACATTTCGCTATCTAAACAATTAAAATAACGTAATATGCGTAGTGTATAGATGACGCTCGTCTTTTAGGCATGTGATCGGTTGGCATGCATACATGACGCTCGTCTCAAATAGGTTAATAAAGGATAAATATAAGCAGGTAGTATTTGTGAGACATAAAACATACACAGTCGAACTTGGTTATAACGATCACGGGACTAGCGAGTTCACGGCTAAAATGAGCAATTACCAAATGATATTTTGGTTCAGGCATTTCTTCTTATAATTTTGGGCTCTATAATAACGAGGACAATTCACTGATATACCGTGCAAACAATTTTGTCAACATAATTTAGACTTTTTTTACTAGATAAATAGATCGATAGTAAAATCGATCGTAAATAGATCGTTTTGTCTGAGAAAAAAACCAATAATTGGGAATTATCTCTAAGTAAAAATTTCCTATCCCGCTAGGAATGGATATTTTTAAGATTGTCGGCTTCGAAAAAATATTGCTATCCATCAGGTACCATTTAAAATTGTCATAAAATCTGCAAAAGTCAATTAGAAATTTGAGCAATGCAAATTTGTCAAATCTCATCATCAATTTAGTTTTAAAAACCAATAAAAATGGGTACCTGCAGCTCTGCACAGGGTAAATTTATGATAGTGATGCATAACTTTTTCAGCATAGACTTTTTATCAAACAGAATGCGACCTACAAGTGGATTTCTTTTTTTTTTGTCGAGAGGGAGGGGGTTGAAAGCGAAATTTAAGATTTAACATTTCTGGTGATTTTTTTGAATTTTGTGTTCTGACATGCGATGTAAATTAACTCTACAAAAAAAATGTTATTCTCAGCAAGGGTTTTCAAAAACTACTGCAAAATTTAAATTTTTCTCTATAGCCAATTGGGCCGTATGAAACTGAAATGCGGGCCACACGAACTGGGCTGAAGGTTGTGGGTTTGCTGGTTTGAAACAAGTAAAATTTTACATCTAGAAACCAATAACAATTCCTCAAGCTAGTTATTTATGACAAGTGAGATTTTACAATCGGTAAGTATAATAATACGCGTAAGCTAGTGATAATAAGAGAGATAATTTAGTGATATTTTTCTTGGAAGCCTCTAACCAGATGATAATAATAGAGAACTCCAGTCCAATTTTTTTATTTTTTTTTCATGTATAATGGACCTTCTAACTTAAATAACTGCATTTTTATTTTTATTTTTAGAGTTAGTTTTAATAGTTAAAATAATTGTCAAAGTTTTAATTTTTCAAGATCCCCCCAAGACCATGTATGGTATGTACGGTGAATCGTGTGACGTCATCACTCCTGAAAAATTACTATAGGATTGGGCAATCAGCTGATCAAGTGCCGCCATTTTGAATAGCGTTATTCGAAGCATTCTCCCTAGAAGTAGCATTACTATTTTTTTGTGCAGTAGTTTTTCAATATTTTAAATAATAGAGATAAACTAATAGAGATACCTCTATTTTTGATACTGAATTATTTAGGCTTAAATATTGTTTCAATAAACACAACTACTAAATCTCTATAAACAGTATGAAATAACGAATAACATGAAATGTTGTTAATACTGATGGCTTATGTCATACCTACATAATCAAAGATTTCAAAACAATGACTGGTGACGCGTGACGTCAGCACTAACCATTCAGTAATACCAACTTTACAGTGTGTTTTGACGGGAGGTTTAAAAATGCACTTTTTAATAATTTTTTAAGAACTCTACATTTAATATTATGAAATAAAACTTACATATTCAGAATCAGCGTTTATTGGTCTATATGAACATATTTTTTTAAAGCCATAATATTTTTCACTGGAGTTCCTTATTATGATGCATTGATTTTTTTAAGGAGGAAATTGAGAAGCATGAGAGCAAAATCTTAAAAATAATCACGGATAAATTTTATTAATGGAAGTGTATTTTTATAGAAGAGAATAATAAGTGATTTACCTAATATTCCACCTCTAGGCTTCTGTGTCTCCCTCCACGCAAGCCAAGCCAGCGCATGCAGCTGATGAGGCATCAACTGCGTCTTCAGCTGGCGAGGATTATCAGCCAGCGTGTCCTCGTTGGGGCGTGTGCCCAGGGAGCTGTGCAGAGAGCGCAGGCTGTCCAGGGTCATATTGCGCTGCGCCATGTGGGTGTTGATGGCGGCGGTGCCGAACTTGGTGGGCCTCACGGCCGTGCTGCCAGCCTTGATATCCTCCCAGGATACGAAACCGTCGCTTTTGATGTGGGCCTCAGTGACCACTTCTGGAAATATGAAAGTTGCGTTTTGGAATACCAGCTTGATCAAAAAGCTTTAGGACCGGTCCGTGTGTAGTCACCCGATTGGATTCCTTTTTTTTGTTAGGTTACCACATCTATTATTGATACTTCCGTCCAAATTACCATGTTATAGTTTGTTGTTTGAAAAAGTCACTCTGTACTGAGTACCTCTACTTTTGTGTGTGTTTTCGATTATAAGCCTTATAATAAGCCTGAAAATAGCATCTATTTTGCACCACAATGACGCACTTTCGCATAATGCGATCCTAGTCCGTGAGTTATGGACCAAAAACCACACAAATACTATCCAGCAGCCTTCTAATTCACCTGATCTGGCTCACTGCGACTTTTTCCTGTTCAACCGACTTTAAAAACTAGAGATGAAACGGATAGTTGTTTGGCTGGATACCGGATATCCGGCGAGCTGCGAGGCCGGATGGCCGGATATCTGGCGGCCAGATATTCGGCCCATTGTCTCGTTGCATGTCGTGACGAGTTTAGCGCCACAGTTTACGAAAACATGCGAAATCGCTTGTTGCCTGCGAACGCTGAAAATTTAGTCTTTATTCACCATAATTTACCACTTGTTAATTTTGAGTATTGATTCAAAATATTCTCTTTGATAAGAAGAAGAACGAGAGGTATATTATGGTGCTTCAATGTCAGTATTTGATCATTTCAATTCTCTATGCTTTTTACGATATTTTAGTTCACGTATAATGGTGATTGTGATTAGTTAATCATGTTAATTTAAGTTTTCGCTACTCTGTGAGGTTTTTTTAAGTTTTTAGTTTAGATATTTACTATTTATGTATTTATCATTAGAGTGAATATCTCAGAAGAAAATTTTAGTTTTTTGGAAGGCCTTGTGGCTTTTTTGTAACTTTTTCGACTTTAAATAAAAGCCGTCATAATTATAAGCCATTTTATTGATGTTTACCTCACAAAGATTTGTATTGCATTTTATTATAGGAAATTGTCGTAGTTTTTGAATATCTGGTATCCGGCCGGATATTGAGTTACTATCCGGTATCCGGCCAGATAGTAAATTTAGGCCGGATACCGGATTGTTACCGGATATCCGTTTCATCTCTATAAAAAAAACGCTTCGAGGAGCGCGTTACAGCACCCAAAAGAATGTAATAAAAAAATCGAAAACGGCTCTGATGGACATACTGAAAATTAAGTACCAGCGAGGTTTCGGGGATTAGATCAAGCGCTAGGTAAGTGATGGGGAGTACTTTGAAGGGAACCATATCGATTTTGATGAATAAACTTGTATTTTCGATTTTATGAATAAAGTCCTAAAACTTTTTAATCAAGGTGTTATTTTAAGCGTGAGGAAAATGCCAGGAACACTTTAGCCGTGAATTCATTGAATTATTGGGAAAAAAAACACAGGATTCCCACTTTGTTCTTGAACTTATTGTAAAATTGTTGATTGACGCTAAAAACGACATAGAAGACAAATGAACTAAATTTAAATAACTTTAGTCCGCCTTGGCACAGGACCCCTAGTGAGGAGGACTAAGAAATACAACATTTTATACTTAATTTCACATTACATTTTGTATGTAAAATTTATTTTATATAGTCGCTATAATAAAAAATAAAAAAATTCATCTAGGTGTAATCCTAATATCTATGGGAATCTACCATACGGATTACCCCTTTTTTGAAGTAAGGGGTTTTTTCAGGAATGGCTCTAGACATTTAACTCAATAATAGGGTACTCATGATCTATACAGAGTAAATTGACATGTACCATAAGAGTATCTACAATGCTCCGTACAAGAGCCCAGTGCCTGAGCTGATGATAATATATAAGATAGTACATTATGAAGAAGGAATTAACATTGTAGTTTAAAAACATAACATTATGTGAGTCAGAAGCCTCGATAATTTTTATTTATTTTATTTATTAACAGAAACAGTACATTAGATACTTTGGTTAAAAAAAATTACAATTAATTAGTATATTACATGGTGGGTACCTATTATGTGTTTCATTGTAGTAGTGTCTTATTTATGATATACGTATTAAGTAATTACCGATAATAATAAGCACAACTAAAAAAAATATGTACGTACCTGGCTCCACCACCATATCTGAAACTTTTTCAGCCTGCCTTTTAATTTCTTCCTTCAAATTCTCAACACGTTGTTTGAGTTTTACACCTTTATCTGGCAAGGTGACTAAATTCAGGGAGTCAAAGAGATGCTGCAAAAAATAATGCAACATATGTAATAATAATATTACGATCAGCTTAACCACTGGAGCGATCACGCGAAATAAATAAATTTGCCTCGATTGCTTGAGATTTCCCAGAAGATCATTTTTTAAATTTTACGCCAACATTAAAAAAATCAACAAGATGACGTAAAAACTTATTATAGTTCTATATAGCCAATGACTTAACCTGTATTTTACCGTTTATCTCATATTTGTAGGATTTATAAAAAAAATATTAAAATATCGTAAAGTTTATAACCGCGCAAATTCTGCAAGTTTTTTAATTGAAACTGCCGTGAGGGGTACTTATTCGTGTCGACATATAATATTTTCGATTTCTGTATGTTGTCTGTAGTATACTAGATAATGGAAGGTGCATATATTATGGAAAAAGGAACTTAATTTTATCCGTAAACAGCTGATCACAAATTGGGCGGGAAAAATTTATTTTTAACATCGTTCTAAAATAGTCTATGAAGTTCGGATTTGCGAAATCTTTGGTCATAATAGATAAAGAATTTCAATAGCTTCGTTTCAAAACAAATGGCTGGCCAAGGAAATGTTTTAAATAATTACAATAAATGTTTTACGAATGGTAGGAAAAATAGGTCCATTTTTGGAACACTATCAATCGCAAAAAAAAAAGTGGTCCATTTTTCCACCAAAATCGCTCCAGCTTATTAACAATAATTTTAAAGCAATCAGAAAGCGCGTAACACTGCACTAAATTAATAAAAAAATCTAACTTACTGTCAACTTCTGGTAGTCCAATTTCATTGCATTTAGCTTATTGACTTCATTTTCTTTGACTTTTCTCTTGACATACTGAACTCCGCTGTTGGGATAGGTGTTGTCTTTCATAAATGTAGTAATTTTTGGCTGGGACGTGTTTGAGTCTTCCCAGGAATCATTTATCAGAATTGTCTTGGAAGTGTTTGTCTTCCAGGTATTGCTGCTTGATAGTTTGGGCTGGGAAGTGTTTGATTTCCAGGAATCATCATTCTGAATCATAGGCTCCGATGTATTCGATCCAAATGAATTATTTGTTTGACTTTTAGACAGGGATGTGTTTGATCTTAAGGATTCGTTGTTCTTAATCTCAGGCTGAGAAGTGTTTGACTGATACGAATCATTTATTACAACATCAGGTTGGGATGTTTTCCGAGTATTGCTATATGTAATTGGCTGGGACTTGTTTGATGTCCAAGAATCATTAGTCTCGCTCTTAGGCTTGGACGTGTTTGATTCACAGGTATCATCTTTCTGAAAAAGTATAGCAAAACTTAAACGAGTTAGAAATAGAATAGGAAGAGGGTAATTTGACACATAAACCATTATTTGTATCTTACTAATAATACACCATCTTAATCTGATATTGAGACTCAGTTATTTTTAAATTAGTAAAAGATTTAATCAATGATTAATAACGCAGCCAGTAAGCAAGACAGTGTTAAGTGGCAACTTAATTCTTTAGTTCATTTTAAGTCACTGAAAGATTTCTGCTAAATATCACAAGTATTACATAATCACAAAATATACATTCTAATGTTGTTTACAACACTAAAATTGGTTTTTATTTCACCTTACTCGGGAAACATAAAGTTATTAATATATTAATTGATTTTACGTTTAATGGTGAATAGTTCCATTTACAATAATTTTTGTTATGGTTACAGATTAGGAAGCAAATAGATATTAAAAGTACATATATATTAAAGAGACCCATGTTGTAGGAAGGAGAAAACACAGAGGCCGGCAAATCGTTCCACAGTCGAGCTGTTGAACTCAAAAACGAGTCGAAGCGACCCATTCTCATGTGACAAACGTCAACTGTGTACATATGTTGGGCGCATGTTTGGCGTGTTTCCCGACTATGCACCGGTGCCGAAGGGATCAATGACGCTAGTTCCTCGGAGCATCTTCCATTGAAATACCGGTAGAACAAGGATAGCATTCCCATCCGACGCCTGTGCTCTAAAGATTGCAATCCGTTTGTTCAGGTGGGAGAATCAATCAAACGGACCGCCCGTTTCTGCACAGAGTCGAGGGTTTTTTTCAAATATTTTGGAGCTCCAGACCAGAGGCGGCTTTCCAAATCCTACCGTGGGGCGTACTTGCGGTTTGTACAGGGTTAGCAATTGTGTACTATTAAGTATAGTATTATAAGCAAAAATAAATAAATAAACAATAAAGAAATAATAGTTTTGATTTAAGTACGTTGTAAGGTTAATTTGATTTTAAATGTTAAATGGATGCAGTTGAAAATATTCACGATGTAATATTATGAAAAAGCTATAATATTCAAAACATAAAAGACTATCCATTGCAATGAAACACATAGGTGATAAATATAAATGAAATTCTAACCTCTTCATTCTCAGATTCAATGAAGTCATCGTCAGAGTTGGCTCCAGGAGCCCGTACTCCGAAGATGCTCAAGCGCGTGGCAGCGGACATGGTCTGGTTGTCATCTCCATAGTCGGAGTACTCCTCGGTGTCCGAATCCTGGATCTGATTCTTTGCCCCTGCTTTCTTAGTTTTAAGGCACAGAGAACTATCTGTATCAGAATCAGAACCTAAAAAAAATGTAAATCAAAAACTAGGTGCATATGTAATGATTTTGCGGTATGGCAATCTTTTTTAATATTATGATTGGTACCCATGTGAAGGAATGCAACATGAAATGTCAGCCGTAAACGAGAAATTACATACAAAAAGTTTTTATAAAAATAAATTTAAATGCATGTTTTTCCATCTATCCTGACTGAAACCGATGTTTCCGATGTTTCTTGTGGTAACCAAGTTTAAAAGTAGTGTTCTTTTCCAAAATATGTGCCTATTAAAAGTGCGGCGGCTTCTGAAATAATTAATAACTTGACAATATAATCAGAACTTTAGCTTGTATTTTTATTTATTTATTTTCATATTACATTTGGTTATAATAATGACGTATTGCCCATCCTAACTAGGTGTGAAACGCCTGTGTTGAGATGGCAATTTACAGAGTTATCAGTTTATGTTTTTTATGTGAAAACGGTACTAAAATCACAGATTATGTAAACAACAATACTTATTCTATTGTATATAAATATGTGTAATAAATACTTTTGTCACCTCACTTTTTTATCATTTCATATAAAAATATTTAATAAAAATTAAAAATTTCGAGCGCGGACGAGACGCTAAACATACAGGGTTATCTATGATTTTGTTTAAGTAATATTATGAAAAATATTATGAAAGTGACAGGTTGATATAAAATCTTTTTTTTCATTAAAAATACAATTCAAGTATATTACATATATATATAGAAGATTGCAGTAGGTACATGGTTACATATATTATTTATGTGTATTTGATTGTGTATTCATTAATGTGTATTTGACTGTGTTTTTAATTTTTTAAGAAATAAAAAATTGAATTAGAATAACTAAAAAATTGATATACTAACTAAAATCTACTTTGGCAATATAATGGAGAACTAAACTGTTCCCACATTATTCTAAGTTTGGTTAGGTTGGATTAGGTTTTCACCCCTTGTTTCCCAGGAACGTCCTCATTATGCTAGGTCAACTCAACTGAGTTACGAGTAGTGACTGACCGAAGGTTCGGTTTCCGTTTCGGCAAGTTTCGCCAAAAAAATCTTGTTTCGGCATCACTTCCGGTTTCGGCAGAAAACCTGCCGAACCTTAGGCCACACCGAATCTCTGCATTCATGAACTATCGCACGTTGTCCGGCTGACTTCGGGTGCGTTCATGGCTCGTTTGTCACCCGCCATCATCAGCTGGCGGATGACATATTTTTATATGTTTTTTATAATTTTTGTTTGTTTTATAGGAGTAATATCAAAAAACAAATATATTGTTTTTTATTTTATCTAACATGTGTAATAAGAATGTTGCGATTGTAAACACAATTAAAATCAAAAGACTCAATTAACCCCTCCGCAACGTAAGCAGATATAAGCGTTAGAAATAGGACAGCAGTCAAGTACAATAAGCGTGTTTATACGTCAGCGCGTGTGTTTCCATAGAAATCGTTCTAACTCCGTTATTGTTTTAGTTACATCCCTAAACCAACAAGTAAAAGGTCGATAGTAGATCAAGCTGTACATCTCTATCAAGTTGTCTATAGAAATACATAACAGGAATCAGCTGTCAGTCGCGTAGTTGACAAAAATATTTTCCCGCCCAAATTTACTACCGGCGGCTCGTCCGCGCTCGACATTTTTAATTTTTATTAAATATTTTTATATGAAATGATAAAAAAGTGAGGTGACAAAAGTATTAATTACACATATTTATATACAATAGAATAAGTATTGTTGTTTACATAATCTGTGATTTTAGTACCGTTTTCACATAAAAAACATCACGTGAGTCATTTTCACCTATTTTTAATGTTTGCATGCTAAATTTTAATATTTATTTGTAATATAATAATTCGAAAGCTTATTTTGTAAGCTTTCTAAAACAGTTTTTACTATTCGGCTACGTATAGAAATGTTTCATTTATAGAGCTTTAATTGTGAAGCGGGTAATAACACAAAGTTTTCGTAAAATGTTATTTTGTTTGAGACATCTCAAGTGCATATTCGCGAAAATTCGGAGGGGTTAATGAGGTCTTTTCTTTATAATGTAAGTGTTGATTATATTGACAAAATTTTATTTCAAGGAGTAGTTAACATGTTTTGTTAATTTTTATAATTTTTTATTGTTTTATAGCAGTAAAAAAAAATATTATTATTTTTTCACATACTTTAATTAGTGTTTTTTTATTTCATTTAACACGTGTTAATTGTCTGTATAAGTGTAAAAAATAGGCCAAATTTCAGTAAAGAAAAGATAACATGTCTAAAAAGGTTTCCATTTCGGATTCGGTTTCGGCCGAAACTGAGACAGATACCGAAGATTCGGTTTCAGTAGAAAGTCCTGTTTCAGTCGGACACTAGTTACGAGGGAAAAAAGAGATCATTATATCAAAAAGATGGTTGGGCACATTACCTTCATCAGAATCCAGTACGATTACTTGATTTCCCTTTTTTTTCTGGGCTATAAAGGAATCATTGCTAACCTCCATGACATCGCTTGAGTCCGACTCACTCCCTACATCGATGTCAGTTCGGCGGTAAATTGAGAATGATTCGTCCATTTCTGAAATTAAGAATGAGGGGTTTTTTTTAAATTTGAAAATTAGATGTTTTCAGAGATTTCCATTTTAAAATTTCAATTTTATTCTGCCAAACTATGTTTTGGCAGTGAGCAAAGGCAATGGCTTGCCAGAAGTGGAATGGCATCATTCTAATACCGCCATCACTGTAATGGCACCACATATAATATAGAGCTGGTTCCATCCATCATTTTATACAACCCAGGTCGCTCACGACCCACTGGCTCTGTGAATAGGTCAAGAGAACCCGCACTTCGAGCAAGTACTTTTACACATGGCAAAAATGCCATAGAGAAGCCACCATTGTCATACCAGGTCGTATCTGAAACCCAAGTACTTTCATTTGCATAAGGAAATAACCATTATTTAATTTTTATTTTTTATGCAAAAAAATAATTTTTACAGTGGATACATTTTATTGTATTATTTCACCAGCCGTGCTAGGAATGTCCCTGTGTTAGGTTAGGGCAGGTGAAGTTTACAAACTGAAATTATTGATAGTATGCTTGAAAATAACAATTATTAAATTATACAATTCAGAATAGACTGGGAGACGAGACAGGTAAACCCTACGTCATCGAGGGGTTTAAAAAACTGCCAGGCTGCTGGTCGGCAGACCAAGGAAGTCATCAATGGGATGATCTAGACTACAGTTTTTGGTTAGTTTCGATCTTCTATTCGATGTAATCGATGCAACAGGGCAAGCGAAACCGACATGAAACGGGCGGGGTTCGGAAATTTCCGTCGTTTTACAGACGATTGCAGCTCTTACGGCGAAGGTGCGTTGGTTGTTCGAACTTCCAACTACTATGGACTATTAGGCCATCTTAAAAGAACTATTATTATTATAAATTTTTACAATAATATGGACATGCGACAGCGGTGAGGGGCACCACGGCAGGTTTTGTAAGTGGTTTGGCGCCGAAATTCTCGCCCGACGGATGGGTACACTCGGAACTCTCAAATTATTTTTTTTTATCATTAACGCTTATTTTTTTTAAATATGTTAGTTTTTAAAAATGTAATGAAATAAAAATAATAATTTAAAAAAAAAAAAAACTTTAAAAAATCGTACACAAAAAGCTGCCGGGCTGCTGGTCGGCAGACCAAGAAATTCTTAAATGGAATGATCTGGACTATAGTTTTTCGTTTGTTTTCATTCGTGTACTCGATGACGTAAAATTTACTATTTTTTACCCCACTTTGACACCAGCTGCCTGCGAACGTGCCAGGCTGCCGGTTGGCAGACCTGCTTTTTTCTTATTTTCTAATCGACCTTTATCATATGAAACCATTCCCGTTCGTGTACTCGATGACGTAATTTTTTCGAAAAAAATCACTATCTATTTCCATGACTGCGCGGCTCCTGCCAAGAGGCGCACCGGCAGACCGGCTTTTTTAAGGTTTTCTAAATGTCCATTATCACTACAAAGTAGTTTCATCCGTGTACTCGATGATGTAGGGTTTACCTATCTCGTCTCCCAGTCTAGAAGAGCGGTTCTGTATCTTTTGTGGGTACAGAATCGATTCCATACGTAATTGCAAGTCATAGACAATCACACAAATCTGACAGGCGATTACGTATGGAATCGATTCCGTATCCACAAAAGATACAGAATCACATAATTACATATCACCGAACTTACAACTTATTGTTTTTTACATTCACATTGTAATTTAAGAACTTATAACATAATATAGCATTAAAAAATGTACACTACTCTTCCAGACACAAGCTAATGCTTCTATGGAAGAGTGGTATTAACATATTTGAACATGAACATGTACGCAAATTATTACATAATCTAAATGTACATTTTATTTTATATGCTTAAATAAAAAAAAATAAAAAATATATGGCAGATATATCACCTAAATGTACATTATATTTTATATGCTAAAATAAAAAAAAATAAAAAAATATATATGGCAGATATGATTTTATCATTTATGTTTTTTCCCCAAGTAAATAAAAAGATTAATTAAAAGAGTAATTACACCAAATATTGACCAAGTTATTGACCAAATATATTAAATTTGGGTGGTGCAATAAATGCCCTAGGCCCCTAATGACTTATTTTAAATATCAAGATACCTGGAAAATAATAGTACACACACAAATAATAATAAATACAACACAATAAAACTACTAACAGGACACAACAATATCAAATAAGAGTAGAAAATATAGGAGGGCGCCACTGTTGATCAAATGGCAATACTAAACACATAGCTCATGTTGTTAAAGTAAAGCTGTGTAACCTACATTTTTATAAAAAATTAAAAAGGCATAATAGTGGAAAAAATATTTTTCATAGGAGTATAGATACCCACCGATCTCAAAATTAGAATTGCAGATAAATTTTTGGGATTAGTGTCCATGGCTATTGCAAATAATTTTTAGAAAAAAACTTTAGATTCGCCTTAATCACTATAAAAGGAAACTTTTTGCATCACGGCCGGCGGAAAATAATGCATTTTAATTTTCAATGTCGTTAAATAAAATTTCACTTCGCGAACCGATACTACGACAGCCCGCCCGCCATTTTGTCACTGTTATGTCGGTATCCCAACCTGATACAAACAAGAGCAGATACGATTGTAGCCGACTTCGTGGGATATATGATAAGGCGACGACCTCCGTAGTCCAGTGAGTAAGACTCTTGACTCACAATCCGCAGGTCGCGGGTTCGAACCCGGCATGCGCAAATAAATTTTATTTGATTAATTTGTGTTATTTCACAATTAATTCATTTAAAATAATATATAGTATATTTGTGGCATGTTCCAGAGTGGAAGATACTATCAGTATCGCCCTGGTGTAAGACCACCATTCAGAATTGAAACATTGCTTGAAAATGGCTTTAGCCGTGTTTAGTGACCAGATCTGAATAGCCAGGTACTTCCCAACCTTCCTCTTCCCCACCTCCTTCCCCTCCCCACTACCCTAAGCCTCACAACATACCCCAATTGGGGATGCCATAGTCTTACTGGCTCCAGACGGGAGCAGTTGAGATTCTTGTGCGGTATTCACTGTAAAAAAAAAAAAAAAGGCGCGTAATTATGAAATTTGTCTAGCGGGCTTGTGCATGTTATCTTTACTTTAAAAACAGCCTACGGTTTTAAATGGTTTGTCTGGCAAAGCAGGGTTTGTCTAGCAGGATTGTGTATGTTATCTTTACTTTAAAAAACAGCCTACGTTTTTGAATGGTTTGTCTGCAAAGCAGGGTTTCTGTAGCGGGCTTGTGTATATTATCTTTATTTTAAAAAACATCCCAGGATTTGAATGGTTTACAGCGACAAAATGGCGGGCGGGCTGTCGTAGTATCGGTTTGCGAAGTGAAATTTTATTTAACGAAATTGAAAATTAAAATGCATTATTTTCCGCCAGCCGTGATGCAAAAAGTTTCCTTTTATAGTAATTAAGGCGAATCTAAAGTTTTTTTCTAAAAATTATTTGTAATAGCCATGGACACTAATCCCAAAATATTACCGAATTGCATATAGGTATATTATTATTATACCTTTGCAATTTTGTGTTAACATAATGAAGAATAATTATAATGTAATAAAATATAAAGCACAGTTTAGAAATTGCTCACATTTATTTAATACTAGATTAAGTACCTAGCTTTGCCTGGGCTTTAGATCGTGTCTTTAATTTTAGATCTGAATATATGTAACTCATTCAGATCTAAAAGTAGTGTAACTACTCACCATTAGTGATACTATACTATGTGTGTTGTTTCCCTAGTAAATAAATGATTGGTATAACTCTATCTAGGTATATATCTACCAACTCTATTTATCTGTTGCGAAAACGAACTGCCCGGTTACAAACTACAAAATTTATACGGTAAATATCGGTTCGGACTGGCCACGCTTATTACGAATAATTTTTAGAAAAAAACTTTAGATTCGCCTTAATTACTATAAAAGGAAACTTTTTGGCTTTGGGGCGGCGGAAAATAATTTTTTTTTAATTTTTTTTTTATCCTTTATTTTTTCCCATTATACATTACAAAAGAAATTTTTACACATTTTCTGAAAATATATTACATAACACACGGTAAAATTAAAGTAAAAAGTAAAAAAACACATATATGAAAAAAGTAGATAAGTTTTAAGATTTTCATGGCCAAAAGCATTTTCGTTATTTGTTTTGGGGGTGTTATGCCGTGTTACGCTACCTCCTTCTTTAGCCAACGTTTCGGACATCGTTGCAGTGTCCATCATCAGGGCAGATCCGGCAAATCCGGTAGATTTTAGATTTCATTAAGAGATGGAGCCACTTCCGTCGGCATCTCGCAAACGGACTTGCCCATGGCTAGCATAAATACCACGTTTTAATGAACTTTTTATTCTGTTCTGCGGCGATGACGCCACTGCTTGTCACGATTATTTTGTACTGGTGAAAGTTAGTGGTGCTGGCGACACGGTATCGCTTCGAAGTAAATAAGCACACACTTCACGACTAAAAATTACACATCTACCGGATCTGCCGGATCTGCCCTGATGATGGACACTGCAACGATGTCCGAAACGTTGGCTAAAGAAGGAGGTAGCGCAACACGGCAAAACACCCCAAAAACAAATAACGAAAATGACAAAAGTAGATAATGGGAACCCACTAAGGCACTGCCTGTGCGTGGGTAATATTAACTATGTAAAGTGCTAAATTACACCAATAAGTTGGCGGTATAAGTAAAAAATGTAATTTTCCAAGTGAAAGTTTAAAAATATAGTGACACATACAGGTAAATTGATTTTTTTGTTACGCTTTCAAGAAGATAAGCTAAGTAAGTCTTGAAGTTACAGGAGAATTGTAAAAATGAATCATAAAGGTTTACATAGTTTATAAAAAAAGTGTTTCAACATTTGCATCATTTAGCCATAATTTTAATTCTTTTATGTAAAGTGATATTTTATCTGTCATTTGAATGTGTTTTTAGAAGATTAAATGTACGAGGACCAATAAAACTGCCATGTGTTTGCATTAATTTGGTTTTGATTTGGGGAACTTGAAACACATTATTAGTCCTTTCGCTAATTCTATTTTCGTTTTTTACGAAACAATTTTTGTTTTTAAATACATATTTCATTGTTTGCAATATAAATAATTTACGGATATTGAATATTTTTGTCTCTTTGAATAATATCTCAGTCGGGAATGTTTTAATTCTATTATACATAATTTTAATGATGCGCTTTTGAGCAATTTGTAAAGGCTTAATAAATGCATCAAGCGCACCACCCCATCCTACAATGCCGTAGATTATTGAAGATTGTACCAGGGAAAAATAGATCATTTTCAATTTGTCAAGATTGAGTACTTCCTTCAGTCTGTAAAAAATATATGTTAGATATCTTAATTTCGAGATGGTTTTATCTATTTGTGATTTCCAGTTAAGATGTGTATCAATAGACACATCTAAATATTTAATATTTTCTACTTCGATGAGTTCATTGCAAAGTGAACATGTTTCTTGATTGCAACTTGTGTTGTGGATTCTAATTTTTAGGTTATCGTGTGGTTTGTTTTTAATGTTTTTATAAAAAGTTAAATAAAATGTTTTGCTATAGTTTAAGATGAGTTTTTTACATTTTAACCATGTTGAAACAAGTGCAATACATTTGTTTGCCTTAGAAAATGTTTCAATCCAAGAATTTCCGTTTACTATTATTGCCGTGTCATCGGCGTAAGAAATAATTTGTCCAGGGGTTACAAAATTACATAAATCGTTTATATACATCAAAAATAGAATCGGGCCAAGTACAGTTCCTTGCGGAACTCCATTTTTTATCTGTGCTTCTGAACTATACATATTCCCAATTTTTGTTTTTTGTGTTCTGTCTTTAAGATAGTTGGTGAGTATTTTTAGTGTGTGATTTTTGAAACATAGTTGTGATATTTTTTTTATGAGTATGTTATGATTTACAGTGTCGAAAGCCTTTCTTAAATCTAAGAATATAGCTAGACATTTCGATAGATGTGTATATACTTTTTGTTAGATCATATATTGCATCTTCAGTGCTTAGATCTTTACGAAAACCATATTGGTTTTGCAACAGAGTATTATATTTTTCTAAATGTTCTACGATTCTATTTTTGATGCATTTTTCTAAAATTTTTGATAGGTTTGAAACAAGTGAGATTGGTCTATAATTGTCTAATTTATGCGTTTCACCAGATTTATGAATTGGAATTATGGTGGAGATTTTAAACTGTTTTGGAAAATGACCTTCTTTAAGGCACATGTTAAATATATGTTGCAAAGGAGTTAGAATATATTGTTTTATATTTTTCAATGTATTACATGATAGTCCATCAGTTCCCTTAGAATTAGATGGTTTTAGGCTATCAATATATTTTTCAATTTCGTATCTTGTAATGGGTGAAAAATTTTCTATTGGGTTGATTGATTCGTTATCTGTAATTAATTGTGAAGATGTCTCTATGTTAGTATTATTATCATTTATACTGGATGATTTCAGTGCATCATCTATTTTATTTGTGAAAAAGTAATTAAAGTTTTCAGCAACAGCAGATTTGTCAGTTATTAATTTGTTATTTATTTGAACCTCATTTACATCAGTTGAAGACATACTTTTTTTGTGCGTAATTTCATTTATAATATTCCAAGTTTTTTTACTATCATTTTTAGCGTTTTCAATTTGTTCACAATAGTATTTCTTTTTACAACTTCGAATCAGCCTATTGAGTAAGTTTCTGTACATTAAATATTTTGTTTTCATAAAATCCATTATTCTGACATTATTCTTTTGGCAAGCTATTTGGTATTTTAACATTTCCCTGTATAATTTGTCTCTTTGCTTAATTGATACAATTAAGCCGACAGTTATCCATGGTTTGATTTTTTAATATTTTCTGTTTTTTACAACAATTTTACTTTCACTTTTCAGAATATTGTCTAGAAGAGTTTTATAGAAATTTTCTAATGCTGATTGTGGGTTTACTATTGACAGAACATTTTCCCAACTTTCTAAATGAAGTAAAGAATTTAATGTATGATAGTTAATTTCAATTTTTTCAAAAGTTTCACATTTTTATTTTATTGATGAATTTTTGAAAGTGTGCCCATATAGTGTTGGATAATGATCCGTGATATTTGTTTCTAGAATTGAGGATATTATATTAACATCTTTATGTGTCTTTACAAATATATGATCTAAACATGCAGAGTTCATTAAGGTTACTCTTGTTGGTGAGTTAATATATGGCAGGTATCCAGAACTTGATAAACAATCTAGATATTCACTTTGACAATTAATATTTTTTGTGTTATCATTAATATTTATATTGATGTCCCCCGTCAGTATAGAGAATTATTAGTAAGTAGAAAATTATTTGTAATAAGCGTGGCCAGTCAGAACCAATAATTACCATTTATACTTATACATCTATGGTCACTCCGCACACCGCACAATGAAAAAGTAACCCACTCGCCCATTGGTTTTTATGATATTTTTTTTTTTCATGAGCGGGTTACACTGAACGTGTAGTACACGATCTACCCAGGACTAATACAATATGTATAACTCTTCAAGGGCTGTATTACAATCGTAATAAATTTTACTTGGAATTAATTTTTGGGGATCGCTGGCAACGGTTAATATGCACTTTTAAAAAAAAAACTTTTGATTCACCTTAATTACAATAAAAGGCAACTATTTGCATTGGGGGAAGTGGAAAATATTTCATTCTAAATTTCATTACGTAAAATTAAAATTAGCTTTCGTCTTGTGAGATTGTACGCCAGAATCACAAACCATGTTACACAAACCTAGCGTAGCCGCTAAACTACTTGAAAACTGGGATGTTTTTCTTGCCTTGACGCGAGTAGGCGTTATAAAGGGGCACTTTCTTTTGTATCACAAACCATGTTACACAAAAGTATTTTCCACTTCCCCCAATGCAAATAGTTGTCTTTTAATGTAATTAAGGTGAATCAAAAGATTTTTTCAAAAAAAGTGCGTATTAACCGTTGCCAGCGATCCCCAAAATTTACCCTGAATGTGATTACGGCCACTGATTAGAAAGAGTAACATGGATCCAAGCCGAGGGTTGGGCCTAGTGTTTTCAAATTCACTGGTATTGTTGTAAAATGCGCAAATTGGCACATTTTACTTGAATTCTACCAGGAAAAAAATGTTGGCAAAGAGTATTTGTGTTTCATTATGTCACCAAATAAGAAGAATCTATGTTTATCGACGTTTTCATCAAAAAAATAATATTCATGTTTCGTAACTGTCAAAATTATTTGAAATTATCTAAAGATAATCTATTACGTCAATTATCAAAAATTAAAACCCACTTAATACTATGATTTATAATAGATTAACAATATTATTATTAACTTTCCTGGTAAAGTTTGAATTAAATTACTATTTATAAATAAATAATAAAAAAAAACAATGTTTTGAATACAAAACGTCAGTTACGTTCGTGGAAATTGTAGAGGATCTGTCAAATGATAGTTTATTGTGATAATTTGAAATAATAAATCTTACTTTAAGATGACACGGTGATATTTTCTTCGAATCTAAAGTATTGAAAATACTGGCATAAAAACAATATAATATCAAATATCAACAAACAAAAGACGTTGGATTTTAAACCGGCAACGTGCGCGATTAAAATTTTACATTACATGCTGAACTGTTGGCCAGACTGACTTTTACGTATCCGCATAAACGTAATGTGCAATAAGTATTTTTTATCGGTAGGTACCACATGACAAATATGGGGTAGGAAATAAAATATTAAAACATTCAAATAGAGTCTGTCAAATAAGAGTAGAAAATATAAAAAATTGAACTACAAAATTTGTAGGCTGACAACACCAATTTAACTGTCAAATATTATTTTAAAGTGCAATTTCACTGAATGTATAGAACACTGTAAACCACATTTTAAAAAACATTTTTTGTTCATGACATAAATTTGATTAAAATGTGTTTTACAAAGCGATTTGCTTTCATTTAATTTAATATAAATTTGAATTTAACAGTAGATAGAAAAGAAGAATCACTAACGGTGAGTTTAGTTACACTACTTTTAGATCTGAATGAGTTAAATATAATATATTCAGATCTAAAATTAGAGGCACGATCTAAAGCCCGGGCAACGCTAGGTACTTAAGCTAGTATTAAATAAATGTGAGCAATCTCTAAACTGTGCTTTATATTTTCTTACATTATCGTTTTTCTTCATTATGTTAACACAAATTTGCGAAGGTATAATAATAATATACCTATACGCAATTCTAATTTTGAGATCAGTGGGTAGCTATATGTATTGTAATGAAGAAAAAAAATTCACTTTTACGCCTTTTTAATTTTTTATAAAAATGAAGGTTACACAGCTTTACATCAACCGGATCAACACCATGAGTTATATGTTTAGTATTGCCATTTGAACTACAGTGGCGCCCTCATATATTTTCTACTCTTATTTGACAGACTGTACATACTTTAATTTGTGCGCTTTAGAAACCAAATGAATAAATTAAAAATTAATTTAGTTAACTACATAATAGCACACTGTAAATCACCCCTATTGACAATGTTCCGATTTTATGTTGACTCCTTCACCGTTCTCCCCCTCCTCCAAACTCACCCCGCCCCGTACCCCCACGTAATAAAATCTAATTAATTCTGCATAATTTGTATAAATTTGTTTGTAAAGTTTGCTATGAATGGCATGTGTCAAAACTGGTAGCAGAAAAAAATTAATTTAAGTAACAAATATACATGGAAAGTAAAACTATTCGAAACAAAATGTCTAGAAATTGTTACACAGTTAATAAATCGGGTATGCTTCATACGTCATACATGTGTCTAGTAATGTTACATTGTTGTGTAAACCAGCTTATGGGTCCAAGTGGTTAATTTTTTTTTTTTTTTTACATTAACTCCACACAGGAGGCCCTGAGGAAAATAATTTCCCTCAGGGCCTATGTCATCTGGGATGCTGTGTGGAGGGTCTTTTTGAGGAGAGGAAGGAATGAACATTGGTCTTGAAGAGACCCATGTTGTAGGAAGGAGGAAACACAGAGGCCGGCAAATCATTCCACAGCCGAGCTGTTGAACACAAGAACGAGTCGAAGAAACGACCCGTTCTCATGTGACAAATGTCAACTGTGTACAAATGTTGGGCACGCGTTTGGCGTGTTTCCCGACTATGCACCGGTGCCGAAGGGATCAATGATGCTAGTTCCTCGGAGCATCTTCCATTGTAATACCGGTAGAACAAGGATAGCATTCCTACCCGACGCCTGTGCTCTAAAGATTGCAATCCGTCTGTTAAAATGGGAGAATCTATCGAACGGACCGCCCGTTTCTGCACAGAGTCGAGGGTATTTTTCAGGTATTTTGGAGCTCCAGACCAGAGGTGGCTGCCAAATTCAACCGTGGGGCGCACTTGCGATTTGTACAGGGTTAGCAGTTGTGTACTATTAAAGTATCTACGGGCCCTGTACAGTACGCCCAGTTTTTGGGAGGCTAACTTTACTCTGGCTTCGATGGAGCCCCCATACCTGAGCTGGTCACTTAGGGTTACACCAAGCATATCAATGGAGGGCCTGTTCGGAAGATTGCTTCCGTTGAAAGAGACTAGATTTTCATTGCGATCCCTTTTAGACGTAATCAGACAAGATTGGGTCTTTGAAACATTAAATTCAACGAGATTATTTTTACCCCAAGAGAAAACACTCTCGAGGTAACCGTCCATTCTTTGCTTCGAAGCCTTACGAGCTGTTGGAGTTTGTGAGCCCTTTGGGGGCTTGTCAAACAAAAAGCTATCATGAACTGTACTGTCATCCGCGTAACAGTGAATTGGTGCACATGACAAAAGGTCGTTGATGTGGTTAATGTCCAGAATATACAAAAATTAGTTTATTATTATCCACATACTGTGAAGCAACCGGCTCATGATTAAATAATAACAGAACTTTAATGGAACTTTCACAGAACTTGAACTTTCATAAATGGTTCAAATTTTGCGAAATAACCCTTTCTTATCACAACTTACTCATCTGCGAAATAACCCTTTCTTATTGCAACTTACTTATCGTTAGCTATTTGAAGTGAAAACTTCTTTATCAGCGTTGTGATTTGAAACTCGGTGAAACGGAAACGAGCGACACTAAAAAAACAAAGAAAAACATCTATAGGATACAGCCTGCGAGAGAATGAGATAGACTAATCGGTTTCTTCTTTGTGCATCGCTTTGTAGCCTATCGATCTCCTCTTCGAGCTGTGCTTAGTAAAATAAAAAGTAAAATAATTTTTAAACTTGGTTACAATCTCTTCTCTTCTCTATATATGAGGGCTGTCCGTAAAATAAGGTCTCCAAGGTGCTGCGGTCGCGAAGAACAATTTTAGGCGAGATCCGGTAACACTGGCGTGTAGCCTGATTTCCCTACGCCAAATCCCTAACACACTGCACTCTCAGCGACACTTAGTCTCTGCGTGGCAGCCGTCTGCGATGGAGCTTCCGCTCGCCGCTCCCACCAGGTATGAATTACGATCTATATAGTTTTTTTATGTAAAAAACAAAACCCCTGTAGAAATTCATTCTCAGCTACTTGAAATGTACGGAAAACAAGTGTATGAGTGCGAAAATGGCGCAGAGAATTTAAAAGCGTGCCAGATGGCCAACGGTTTCAGACGAAAAAATTGCTAAAGTGGAAAAACAATGATCTGAAGTGAGCTCAATAGTAAGCTCTGGCGTCATAAAATTATGTGTTGCTAAACCGTTCATCCGATTACGATGAAACTTTGGTAAAAAAAACTGAATGTATGGAATGCGGGAGGGAACTTGTGAGGGGGGGTTCGCGGGAATGAGGAAGCGGGAGATGGGAGTGGGAAGACGGAAGGCAGAGAAGGCAGAGAAGGCGGAGTGGGAACGCGTGAGGGGAAGGGGACGCGGTAGAGGAAGGGGAGGCAGAAGGGGGATGGGACGAATGGGAAAGAATAAGCAGGCCGAAATTTTTTTTTTGGCATTATATAGCAACACATGCAGGGAACTCGCTAGTATTATAATAAACTAGCTGGTTCCTGGCATGCGTTGCAATGCCATATACAAATAAATAAATTGTTTCTCCCTGCATGTCCTTTCCCGTGCGTCCCCGTTCCCCTTCCCGTTCCGCGTCCCTTTCCCCTCGCGCGTTCCCCTTCCACCTTCCCCGCCATCCCTCTCCTGCTCCCCCATCCTGCCAACCTGTGTTCCATATATTCAGTCCCAGTGCATTCAGTTATCAAACAGCTAGCATGCCATCTATTACAAATATTTATTCAAATTTTCATTTTTCATACATTACAAATATTCGGTTTTTGTCATAATAAGGAACTCCAGTGAAAAATATTATGGCTTTAAAAAAATATGTTCATATAGACCAAGAAACGCTGATTCTGAATATATAAGTTTTATTTCATAATATTAAATGCAGAGTTTTTAATAAATTATTAAAAAGTGCATTTTTAAACCTTTTCGGAAAACACAGCGTTAAGTTGGCATTACTGAAATGGTTAACCGTGACGTCACAGTTAACCTGTCACCTGTGTATTGTATTGTATTGACATTTGAAATGACTTGAAGTGCACACGTACCTATGCAATTCAACATTTCGTGTTTTTGGTTTATTTTCATACTGTTTATAGAGATTTAGATAAATAATAGTTATTGTGTTTATTGAAACATAATTTAGGCCCTCAACAATTTACGAAAGGGGCTATATTTGCGGACAATCTGCAATAAATGTTGTCTATTTGAGGTTAAAGTCGTGTCATATTTTGAAGTTTGTTTTTATGTATTTTCAAATTGTTTTTAGTATAGGGCTTTTTATACAAGTTGTTACACACTCGTCATGATCAGTGTATTATAAATACCAGTGTTTCTGTATGTATTATACATAAAACAATGTACCTACAAAGTAACACCTGACACAAAACACGACGTCACATGTATTTGCAATGAAAGAGATGATTTATTGTTTTTATATTGCACTTTGATTAAATACAATAACAGTAGCGGTGAAATGTGGACATTTTACCAATGTTTTTCTATATTAAAAGCAGTTAATCTTGAATAAAAACACACCTCACACCTAAAAGTCATTGCAAAGCATTCCGCCATAATTATTCTGCGTTCTTCACAGTGTTGCCAACAGTTAGAAGTGAAATTTCGCTAGAATTTCACATTTACGCAATTACCTACGTAGCCACCTCATTGTGTAACACTAATCCTGTTATATGTTAATTAATATGATAATTTATGTTATATTTGATGAACAGTTAACATTCAATCCGCATGTAAATGAAATCACAAATAAAGCCTTAAAAATGCTTGGTTTTATATGTAGAACCGCATGCGACTTCAAGTCATTAGAATGTTTGAAAACACTGTACACATCTTTAGTAAGAAGTCAAGTAGAGTATAATTCGCCTATTTGGTCCCCCTTTTATAAAATACATTCCAACAATATTGAAAGGGTACAACACAAATTTCTACGATTTATTAACTTTAAACTAAATATTCCAATCCAAAATATAAATTATATCCAGCTGATGCACCAACTAAATTTGATTACGCTGTCAGATAGGCGAATTATCTCCGACCTTGTTCTACTAAATAAAATTATTAATTATAGAATCGACAGCCCTGAAATTCTGGCCACAATAAAATTATTTGTACCTTCCAAAAATACGAGACAAAATTCCACGTTTTTCTGTGACAATTTCAAAACAAATTATCAAGCGCACATATCCCTAAATCGAATACAAAATTTTGGTAATAAATTTGGTAATGTCGTTGATATATTTAGAGATTCCGTAGCAGTGCTTAAACGAAATCTACATAAACACTTTGCTGAAATGTATGACTTCACCATTCCATAGTGAAAAACCCTTTTTAGCTTCTATTTATTTCACTCTTTTCTTTTAGACTTTTAAACTTTAATATATATATGTAACTTTACAAATTAATATTGTAATTTAATTTATATTTCGATTATGCTTAAGTCCCTACTAATGCTGATTAATTTAAATCCCGTTATTTTTGTTTGTAAGTACAAAAAAAAAACTGTTCTCCATAATGGTATTCTATATTATTTGTAAAACATTTATGTAGGTACTACACATATAATAATTATTTTATTCATATATGTACTTAAACTTTTATATGCCATATAGTTAATGTAATAATACTAATAACAATGTATGTAAAAGCCCAATGGGCGTTTAAATAAATAAATAAAATAAATAAAAATAAAATAAAATTAATTGGAAAGATATCGGAACTTGGTAAATATACTAATAATACCGTGATTTTCCAAATAAAACACTTTTTGCTACGTGAAGTAATAATTTAAAAGTACGAATACACTCACCACTGAATTAGAAACTGAATTCCAAATTAAAAAAAAACACTTTGCAAAATAAAAATCATAAGCAACCCGCCGCTCATTTGTACCAAGCGTGGTATTTTGAAGACCCCCCCCCCCCCCCGAACGTGTCACGTAGTATGGGTACGTTCCCTAATATCATTTTGAGTTGTCAGTGTTAAAAATAACATGGCATGTAAGTACATGAAAAATAATTAAGATTCATAGGAATTCCAAAAAATATATATACGTATATATATAAATAATACCAGTAATACTGTCATATGTAATAAAATTTTGGCCAGAGTTCGAAATTTCCCTAGATTTTGTCCTGATTTCCCTTATCCCTAAAAAATATTTTTCTCCCCTAGATCTAGGGAAATTTCCCTCGACATAACATCACTGATTCAAAATGACAACTTAAAAAGTAAAAAAATTAGACCACCATAGATACGGTGCGTTTCTGGGAGTCTTTAAAAATTAAAACTTTGACAATTATTTTAACTATTAAAACTAACTATAAAAATAAAAATAAAAATGCAGTTATTTAAGTTTGAAGGTCTTTATTCATTAAAAAAAATAAAAAAATTGGACTGGGGTTCTCTATTATAATAATAATCAATTAAATTTGGTACCTAACATAGGTACCTATTTAAAATAAGTATCTGTAATTCTTGATTCGATTCAAAGTATTAGGTGAGTACGTTAAATAAATTCATTAATTTAAACTAACTAACCATCTTGAAGCTGACACTTGGCTAGCTGTCTATAAAAAAGCTGGAACGGATTTAAACACTGTAAAAAAGTGGTTAGATACAAATACGCTCACTTTGAACACCGAAAAAACTAAATATGTCACATCAAGCATAAATATAACAGGTCAGCCTCATGATGATGCCTCTATTAGAATACACAAATGTTTTAATTCCGATGAATCTTGTCAGTGTCCCTACATTGAGCGCACTACACAGATGAAGTATCTCGACCTCACAATTGATCCATATCTCAAATGGAATATTCACACTCAAATAATTGCAAACAAAATAAGAAAAACCATGCACTTTTTCAGAACGCTATGAAACTTTCTCGACTTACAACACTTGAAAATGATTTATTTTGCAGTCTGCCAATCTATTATTGAGTATGGTATCATAGCATGGGGAGGCGGTACTGCATCAGCTCTAGACCCAATCATAAAGGCACAGAAAACTATTATAAAATTAATTCTTAGACTACCTCTAATTACAGACTCGAACTTAATCTTTAATATTATGAATGTGTTTGACATTCGGCAAATATATGCAAAAACAATCCTCACTCATCTGTACACAAATATACATAAATACTATGAAAAAAGATTAAATTCTCGCTGTACTCTAATAACAAAGATTTACTCAAATTCCCATAACTCATACTACTTTTGGTCAACGAAGCTTCAGATACCTTGCAACAAGACTTTACAAAATTCTTCCAATAGTATAAAAAAATGTGATTCACAAAAAAATTTGGATAAAAAATAATGATACCGGTGCACTCACCCAAATTCGAAATTAGTATTGAACCAATGCTGTTATTAATGTACCAATGTTATTGTTATTATTAATGCAACCATTATAATGTGTGATTTTATTCTAATATAAGTGTAGGTATGTATGTTCACAGTATAATAAATTGACGTAAAATTACTGCCTCAACACAGGCTAGCCTAGTGAGGCAGGATACGAGAAACCTAGATTTATAATTATAAATCTCTATTCTTTAAGTACCTACTGTACATTTGTATTTTGTTTTCTGTTATTAACTCTTGTACTTATGCAACTTTTAAACTGTACTTTTAGTTTTTGTAGTTATAAATCTTAAAATTTTTCTTAAGATATATTATTATTATTATCACGCCGTTTCTCCGCAGGGGTAGGCAGTGAGGACGGACCGCCGAACAACTTGGTCTTGGCACACACTCTTTGCCTCACTCACATTCATACAAACTCTTCTATTATTCTGTCTTTTGACATGGCCTGACTCAAGTATCTGATTCACTTGATCATGCCATGTCTTCCTCGGGCGTCCCCGACTTCTTCTTCGTTCGTTCGTTCGATTCGTTTTGATGCTAAACGAATCGAAAATTGAGTTTTGATTGAAAAAGAGGAAATTGGCCTGAGACAAGGGTGCCCTATGTCACCAATCCTCTTCACTATATTCATGGACTGAATTAGCCGAAACAGTCAAACACCGGATGCAGCACTGGTAGGCAATACTAGAATCAGCTCCCTACTATTTGCTGATGACATAGCGAGATTAACGACAACACAGGAGGGACTACAAGAGTGGATCAACCGATTCAACGAAGAGTGCATGGCAGCGGGAATGAAGATGGGTACCTCAAAAACAGAGGTGATGGTTATAGGAAAGGACCAAACTCAGTGCAACAAACTCGCAAATGGGACTAAGCTGAAACAGGTAGACAGATTCAAATACCTCGGGGTCGAATTTTAAAGAGATGGACGGCAAGATGGAGAAATTGATCGAAGAATAAGTGCGCGTTCTCTCTACAGCTCAGTGAAAATGAAAGCTGAGCTTAGTATCAAAACAAAGATGGCAGTGTTCAAAATGATTTACCGCCCGACCTTCCGTACGGACACCATATATGGATGCTAAACGAACGAACAAGCTCTAGAGTCCAAGCTGCCAAAATGAGGTTTCTTTTTTTAAAAAGATTCCCGGGTTATGAATAACCCGACAATATTTGAAAATCTCCTACTACCACCACAGTAAGGGGTCATCCATTAATCACGTGATGTTTTTTAGCAACTTTTTAACCCCCTCCCCACCCCTGGTGATATGTGGTGAGGTTTTAGACCCCCCCCCTCATACCCAAAATCACGTGTATTTTTTTAGTACAAAGTATATTGAAATTTTCAGAATATTATTGTGCGTTCAACGAAAAATAAATATATGTGATATCTCATTATATCCCCGCCCCCTCCTTGTGATATTTCGTGATGTTTTTTCCAACCCCCCCCCCCCCTCCCCCTTTCGAGCCTCATGTGATTAATGGACGACCCCTAAGCCGAAAATGTCCCTTGAGTCGTGATGGAGGACTTAGCCAACCAAGGAATCGAACACGGACGCCTGGGTGGGAGAACCCAAACGCGATGCCCATTCAACCACTGACCGATCTAAAAGGGAGAGGAACTTGAGAGATGTGGCAGGGGTTACGAAATGGGATCAAATAAGAAACTCGACGTTCCGAGATCTAAACACTGTTAAACACTGAACCACTGTTACTAGGGTACACTGGCTTGGGCACGTACTACGAACGTCTGATAACTGAATTCCTAGGAAAATACTGAGTGCGATTCCAGAGGGTAGACGTCCAGTGGGCCGACACAGTTGGGCGAGACAACTCTAGAAACTGTGTGATGAGAGGATGGGACTGACAATCAGCGCAAGACAGGGACGAATGGAAGGACAAGGGGAAGAAGATGATGATGAATTTTGATTTAACAATCATTGTTTTGCAAAATGTCATTCTCAAATTTTGACATTTTAGCAGAATTTTTGTAATGATTAAAAACTCTTCAGATGTATTGTCATGTGATTGTAATAATCCAGAAACCTTCGCAGGGGTTTAAAGAAGTTTTCAATCATTTCAAATGCTTAATATAGCATGTATATTAATACATAGACATCTCATATACCTACTCATATATTCATATAAATACATAAACCCAAGCAAGCATATTTAGATTTTTATATAAACTACTCTGCATTCTTCTCATTCTCTCAAAGTTTACTTTTCTGAAGGTTTCACTTCTACTGTGAACTGCAAACATGATTTTTTTTAATGTTTTGTTTTGATATTGTCGCAGGAAAGCAATACTTGCTGTAACCGCCACAAAATGTGAAAATACTTTTTATACACCATTTTGCAGTTTTTTTTTCTACGTCGATCTATCTGGATCCCGTGACTCTACAACGATAAATAAGAACTGTACAACGTTGGAAAAACTAGCCATTTTGCCAATAATACGTTTTTTAACTGATGTACACACCTCAAAATCCTGTGTTTTTTTTACATTAGGCGATTACAACAATATTCAATTTTAAAAGAAATGACAAAATCACTTACATGGAAAGATTACACTTTCGGTTGGTGCTAACAGCATTTTCAAAGATTTCAATTTAGTGTTTGCAGCGGTTACTACATTTTATTTGTTTGCTTTCTAATAACACTTGTCGTTTACTACAACTTTTCAGTACTTTTTAGAATAAGTTAGTGTGTTTACTACAAACATACCTACAGGTCGTGCGTTATCGTTAGTTAACCCATGCGTGTTAGAAGAATTACGATGTTCTGTTTTCTTCCTTTACTTACTTACTGTATTTGTGTTCTTAATGAAATATTAGAATTAGAATACAGTAGAACCCTCTTAAGAAGTTCTCTCTTAAGAAGTTTCGTGGCTTAAGAAGTTTGGTTTTTTCGGTCCCTCGGCACAAAATTGGCCCAATTTTTCCCACATATAAGGTTTTCCTGCTTAAGAAGTTTGTTTTTTCCGGTCCCTTGGAAAACTTCTTAAGAGGGTTTCACTGTATTCATGTTTTGTTTTTAACAACATTTTTGTCTTCTGTGGTATAATAATTTGTACTGTTAATGTATAAAAAGTTTCAAATAAAGATTGTCAATTACATTTACATCGCTTTCATAACACATTTTTTTTGTGTTGTAAACCAAACGAATTTAGCCCAAAAAAATAACGACACACTTATTCAAAATTTTAATATTGATATACTATGGCGCTTACAGCAATTTATGCAGCTGAAATTAAGTTGATTTTCAGTGTTCAACATTTACAGTTTGTCAAAAAAGAGTAGAAAATATATGAGGGCGCCACTGTTACCTACATTTTTATAAAAAATTAAAAAGGCATAATAGTGGAAAAAATATTTTTTAATTGCAGTATAGATACCCGCCGATCTCAAAATTAGAATTGCATATAGGTATATTATTATTATACCTTTACAATTTTGTGTTAACATAATGAAGAATAACTATAAGGGAACATACCCATACTACGTGACACGTTTAGGGGGGGGTCTTCAAAATGTCACGCTCCATACAAATGAGCGGCGGGTTGCTTAGGTTTTTGGTCACCGGGGGGGGGGGGGGGGGGGGGGGGTTAAAAATTGCAAAAAGCTGGTCACGTAGTATGGGTACGTTCCCTAATGTAATAAAATATAAAGCACAGTTTAGAAATTGCTCACATTTATTTAATACTAGATAAAGTACCTAGCGTTGCCTGGGATCATGTCTCTAATTTTAGATCTGAATATATTTAACTCATTCTGATCTAAAAGTAGTGTAACTAAACTCATCATTAGTGATTCTTCCTTTCTATCTATTGTTAAATTAAATTAAAGCATATCGCTTTATAAATCACCTTTTAATCAAATTTATGTCATGAAGAAAAAATGTTTTTAAAATGTGGTTTACTGTGTCATTGCACTTCAAAGAAATATTTGACAGTTAAATTGGTGTTGCCAGTCTACAAATTTAGTAGTTCCAGTTTTTATATTTTCTACTCTTATTTGACAGACTATAGCATGCATACATTTAGGTGTTTATAACATTTTTGGCGTACACAAAAAAAAATGTCAACTGCTGTAAGCGCCAAAAACATTGTCCTTCTTCACTTATAAAAGATTTAAATATTATCATTTCATAGTTCATATTTGTTTAGTTATTCATTTTAAAAATGGCATTTCCGTAACCACTTGTTTAAAAGTTACGAATTTTTTTCTAAAATCTGAGAAGTTTTTTTAGCTGTGGTGAACAATTTGGTTATTGGTAAATATTAAATTTTTATTCATCTCATTCTTTCTTATTTATGGAATGCTTTGCATTGAACTCGTACTGCATACATTTAGAAATAAATTATTATCATATGGATGGTTTATTCTGGAAGAAGTATTGCTGAAAAGCTTACAAAAATGGCGCTGGGACAAGTACTTCAAACCCAAGGTGTTCATTTTGGAGAGGATTGGGGTTATTATTTATCCATTCTCAAAAAATCCATTTTGATGAGGGGATACAAATGTTTATGTTGAAGGTGTTATAATAAAACTCAACATATTATTTGACTGCAATATGTAATAAATACATCTCATTCTCAATTTTTATTAACACAGTACACGCAACAATTGAAGCAATAATATAATTATTATACATAGTACGATGCTAAACACTTTGAAAAAATAAGTAGTTGTAACAATAATCATAAGAAAAAGTTAAAACATTACAATAAAGATTTATATATTACATACTTATCGTGAAGGCAATATTTTGGTCGATAGGCTTTGTAGCTGAAGGGTAAAATATCGGCAGACATTTGTCACTACATAAAATAACCACCCACCCTTATCCACTGGAGTGCTTTTTGCCACAATACGGCACTATTTAAAACACCTCGGATTGCTTTGCTGCCAATTTTGGCAAATTTTCCCTCATTTGTAAGTAATAAAGTAGAAGTTTACGATTTATTTATATATTTTTTTATACTTTTGAATGTAGCTATAACTTTGTGGTTATCCATTATAGATAAATGAAATAATGTTACTTTGTTTGAACCACTTGTATATTAGTTTAAAGCCAACCGGTTTCGGAACGACCGTTCCTTCCTCAGGGCAAACGTATACTGATTTGACAATTACAAAATGGTGGGTGGGAACAATGTATTATTACTAAGGATTGTGGTAGGGGTGGAGGCGTTGCTAGGTATTAATGAAGAGTGGGTGGGGGAACATATCCATGATTGGGCTGTAAGATAATTTTTTTTTTTTGTTCATATGAAGCGGATACTTTGTGATGTGACGTTATAAATTTAAAATGAAACAATAATAATTTGTAAAAACCACTTTTATATTTTATACTTTATGCCGACCGGGTTTCGCTACAACCGTAGCTTCATCAGGGCAGTATAATACTCTACTAACATTAGGTTACATGTGTGTTATAATATATAATTTACCAAAAATGGGCTGGACTCGTCAAGTGAAGGAGGAAGAAGGCATAGATGGAGAATGTGTTCTTTATCAATAGGGAACAATAAAGAACACGTCCGTTCCCTTCCCAATTCTCCATCTATGCCTTCTTCCTCCTTCACTTGACGAGTCCAGCCCATTTTTGGTAAATTATATATTATAACACACATGTAACCTAATGTTAGTAGAGTATTATACTGCCCTGATGAAGCTACAGTTGTAGCGAAACCCGGTCGGCATAAAGTATAAAAAATAAAAGAGGTTTTTACAAAGTTATTTTTTTATTTTAAATTAATAATATTTTTTGTTTGTTGATATAGATTCATTATTTTTAAGGGATTTTTTTATGTGCAAGGCTTAAGTTATCTAAACGTTTTCCTTTATGATTAATAATATGAAGAATATTTATCCCTGTATTTTTTTCAAAACTATGGTTATTTTCAATGATATGGTTAGCGAACTCAGAAAAATTATTATTATTAATCCTACCACAATCCTTAGTAATAATACATTGTTCCCACCCACTATTTTGTAATTGTCAAATCAGTATACGTTTGACCTGAGGAAGGAACGGTCATTCTGAAACCGGTCGGCTTTAAACAAATATACAAGTGGTTCAAAGAAAGTAACATTGTTTCTTTTTTTTTTTTTTTAATAATCTTTATTCAATGAAATAACAACAATATAACTAAAAAAAAAAAAAATTACATACTCAATGTAGTTTACAAATAGATTACATCAATCAGTACAGAAAAATTAACAAACAGAAAGTAATGTAAGAAAGGTTACACAGGAGTAGTATAGTTATACAGTATTTTTAGTTGTGCATTGCCTGCCTCACTAGGTGAACCTGTATTGAGGCAGAAATTTTGTTAATTGTTTCTCGCAATTTTATCTATGGTTTTTTTATAAATGTGTAAAGTAGGTTTCCATACAGCAAAAACTTTATTTTAGTTAACATTATTGTTTGCATATACCTACACAATTCATAAACTGCAAGGTTATTACTACAATAACAACTGTCAATGACTGGGCGTTTGGGTGAGGGCACCAGTATAGGCTCGATCATTAGAATGTATCCATATTTTAACATATTTTTTAAACTCTCTCTGTGTTTGACTCAGTTTGATGTTTTCTGGGAGAATGTTGAATATTTTTGTGGCAAAGTATCTAAAGCTACGTTGACCAAAGGTGGAAGAGAGTATATTTTTCATTTATATATTTTTTTTATATCCTACAAATATGTGGTAATCGACAAAAGACAGGTGAATTCATTGGCTATTTAGAACTATAATCAGTTTGCATATCTCCATATTAAAATTCGGAGGTTTGATTTTTTTAATATGGGCGGAAAAAATATTCAAAATGATCACCAAAAAATCTCGAGCAATCGGAGAAAAAAATTTTAAATTGCGCTGTCGCTCCAGTGGTTATGAAATAATGTCAAAGTTTTATAATGTTATAAACAATAATTAAATACATATAATGTTAAAAAAATTATACAAAAAAAAATACTTGTGTAAGCGAGGAATTCTAGCATTCAGGAGATTGACGATGGGAATTTTATAATAAATAAATTATTATGCAATTAACAATATAATATAATAATATTCTAAGAACAATTAACATGAGGCATTAATTGGCTAAGGCTCAGTACATAATATTACACAGTAATTTCATTAGATCACTGGAAACCTAATTTATTTAACATTGTATCAATACGTTTTAAACATCAAAATACATACAATCTTCTATTGTCTGTGGGTGGGTTTGTTTTTTATACAAATCTACAGTTTTTTGCTGAGATTGATGAAATTTTTTTTATAAGAGGAAGGTCACTGTTTATATGAAATTTCTAAAAACCATCCCCTTTTCCCACCCCATATCGAAGAATAAAGCCGGGAACTTCGGATAATAAATAAAAACATATGTAAAAGCCAATTACAATATAATGAAAATACTCTCTGAAAAAAATGCTAGCAAAATGCATTTTATGCGAATTTTGAGTAAGTGGTGGAGTATTTTTCCCGTTATGTAATTAGTAAAATTTAAGAATGGCGCCTTTCGGCTTTCGCTAAATTTGACAAATAATATTGTATAAAAACAACCCACAAAATTCTGTAAAAAAATTAATACTTTAAACATATTCTGAAAATATTGGTTAGGTCGGTACTTTGGCAAATTCTGTGTTTTTTTATTTATTTTTATTATTTGTAGTGCCATAATGGTGCAAAAATAAAGACTACTACATAATATCATTATCCTAAAGATTTAGTTTTATCACTATCAGTCGTGAAGTTGAATACCTATATATAAATTTTTGCAAACAAAATATAAACCGTATTCCCAGAGCAAACAGCAAACACACAGAACACACACATAAATCATTAGAATAAATAGAGGTAAAAAAACAAATTCTGCAACCCGATGGGGGGTGATACCCGACCGTGGAAATAAATTTACGAAGGATATTGTCACAAAAATATTGTACTAATAAGCTCCCCGAGGAGTGCCCCGAAACGGGAGAATTTTTTGTCTGACGGTCTTTTTATAGGCGAAAATAGCCTATATTTATGGACAAATTTTTATCTTTGAAATTCTCTACAATTTTTTACACATATGACTAGTCGAAACCACATAAGTCGAAATTTGCGTGTTGAATTTCTCAACATTGATGGGGGGAGTGACACCATGTTATTCGCCTCGGGTGCCACCCATGCTAGCTATGCCACTGGGGTATAAGCAAATCATTTTAAAGAGGACTCGTTTAAATGTATTATTATTATTGAATGACGTTTATCAAGTAGTATCCGACACAATCTATAGTAGGTTTAGATGTGAACTGTTGAAAAAATTTATTATGAGAAGGAATGCATAAAATTAGTATCATTGTTAGCAAATTTTACAAAAAAGAAATGCTTGAACACATTGTTAAAGAAACAACCACAGACTATCTAGATAAAAATATAATACCTAATACATAGATACCAAATCACACATAGTAAAAAACAAATGTATTTAAATACTCAAATACACACATACACTTTGGTTACAACCAAAAATAACATTGACACCAACTATACAATGGAAGTCATATATTTTTACATGGTATTTTATACAATATATCCAGATATTATGATAATATGCTTTAGAGATATATTTGTACCTAATATGCACACAAAAGAGACAGGCAAACTTACATACATACAATTCATGCGTACAGTAGTTATTGATTCTGTATGACATTCGTGTATTTGAAGAAAAAGCAATTAATTTACTTTGATCATGAAGTGGCTTTAGATGCATTAATTTTGGAAAACCTATCTTCTCAAATCAACAACTTCTAGTGTCGCAAATTCATTCAGTATTATGTGGGTGGCGTCCTGAAAATAAATAAAAATACGTTGATTAAAACATAAAACTTTAATATGATGATTTTAAACCGAAAGGTCATTAAAAAGTCACTAGCATAAAGCGTCGATGACACAGGGCGAGTTTACTAACAGATAGTGAATTTCCCAGATAGTAGCTTGTAAACTCGCCCAGTGTCATCGTGTTACTTGCTAACTAGCAGTGACTAGCAGATTGTTGACAATCTACGAAAAAAAGTTGAAAGGTCGTCAACTTTACTCGCCTACATGCTTGCTCCGCTTGCTCGTGATTGGTTTATTTATGTTTCCAACATGGCTTCCGATAAACAGCTGATTTCGACTGTCAAACATCTGAAGAATTAGTTCACGCAGGTGTCGTTATTCTTGTTACTGGCGCTAGCAGCAACCTCAGTTTCCTACGCTTCTGAGCGAGTGGACAGTTTTGTGTGTCATCATGACAATCTCACTCGCCGATTTACTCGCTTTTAAACTTAGTAAATAGTAGCTTGTAAACTCGCCCTGTGTCATCGACGCTTTAGACATGAAAAAAGATTTGAGTGAAGGTCTAAAATGGACCAAATAATTTTTGTCTTTTTCAATGAAAAATGGAAGAATCAAATTATTTGCCATAACCTCTAGAATAAGAACGATAACTTAAAAACTCTAACTATAAAGCAGAAATCTGTTTTAAGTTCTGTCATTATATAAAATTTAGATATTTTTTCTGTCTGAAATTAATAAGTCAATACAAAAGCTAGCAAAATCATTCCCATTACAAAGCATTGAAGTAGGTTTATAATTTGACTATTAAAAAATAATGAATAAATGAGACAAAGATATCAGGGTAACATAATAATCAAAAAGGTACAACGTAATAATATCTTACTGTAAATAGTGGAGGGTCATTTGGATGAGGGTGGAAGCCTCCCAGTCTGCAATTGGATATGAAGGACATTCCGTAGTTCGGGGTGAGACTAAAGTATCTAGTTCTGAAACAACATCACATAAAATCCATCAAAATAATAAAAAGGAAAATTTTGCATCAAATTGAACAGTCACTGAGTCGAATTCAGAAACTGGCTTTGGGTGAGGTCTACATATATGTACACATTACAGTGAAACCCTCTTAAAAAGTTTTGTGGCTTAAGAAGTTTGATTTTTTCGGTCCCTCGGCCCAAAATTGGCCCAATTTTTCCCACTTATAAGGTTTTCTGCTTAAGAAGTTTGTTTTTTCCGGTCCCTTGGAAAACTTCTTAAGAAGGTTTCACTGTAATATCATAGTAAGGCGTCATTTCACAACCTCTGAGTAAACTGTTAAATAACAATGATATATTTTGAGATTTTCATGGCCAAAAGTATTATGATTAATTTTTGGGTTATTATGCCGTGCTGCGCTTCCTCCTTCTTCAGCCATCGTCACAGTTATGGTTACATTGTTACATCCATTCAGACGGCGTTACAGTATCCATCTGCCCTGTCTCTCTCATCTGTCCATCTGCCCTGATGGTGGACACTGTAACACTGTTCGAAACGTTGGCCAAAGAAGGAGGAAGCGCCATATAACCCAAAAATTAATCGCAATGTTAAGTAACTACTCATGAAGTAACTTAACCATAGGATTACCAGATAATATGCGCTATTGGACAAGTAATGCTAACCAGCAGTTTACTTGGAGGTGGTGAAATACCCCCCTAAGGATACTGTAGAAAATAAAGCGAACATACTCATTATATTTAGGAGCACAAACTATTGCGATTGCTTCGGGCATCATCAGCTGGTACGAGCATTGCGTATGAAGGTCTACAGATGATAAGAATGCCGTCTGGGTAGGGTGAGTCTGAAATATGAATGAAACAAGCAATTGAATAAACAAAGTTACATACAACATAAAAATATGAACTTTTAAGAATTGTTATAGGTATGCATGATAGAAATGCAACAGATATAAGGTTACTATTCGGTATTCACTATTAATATTCTGTCAGATGTCAGATAGTAACCTAACATCCGGCCAAAGCCAGATATGTAGTTGTATCTTAATATATAAAAGTCGGGTTAGTTACACCATTTATAACGCAAGAACGGCTGGACTGATTTTTATGATCTTTGATTTGTTGGATTTGTCTTCGCCTCGAATAGCAGAATAACTATTAACACATCGGAAAAGTTATGAAGAAAATTCTTTTCCTTATACATTTTGTATGGAACAAATTCTCATCTTTTGAAGAGTTGCAGGAATATTGTGTAATAATGAATAGTGAGTGAATTCCGAAAATTCAAAAACGTCAAATGTCGATGCGCTGATTGTTTTGCTTTTGTTCTCAATGCTGCCCCTCTTTCTTACACACTAAAATGTCAATAGTCGAAATGGGACAAACGGTGAACGTATGTCTGCACCCCTCCAAAGGAAAAATACAATAATTATAATAAATCTCCCTCACACATATAAATAAAATGAAACTCAATTCCTATAAGTGGAAAAGTAAGAAAACCACAAATTTATGAATCCGTACACAACGCCATCTCTGAAACTGACAAAAACAAAACACGGACGTTGCGCATCAATAATTGCTTCATTGTGTAATTTTTAATTTTATAAAAAAACTGATTTATTTGCCATTTTGGATGCGAAGTTTTTAGTTGATAGTCGTTTGAGTGAGTCGATATGTGTGTTTTTGTGACAATGGAAAAAATTGAGTATGGAGCTGTTATAAAATTTTTGTTTTTGTTTTTCGCGCAGTTTTTAGATAAGGGAACAAAAAGAAGTCACTTGGGGCTAGATCTGGTGAGTAAGGCGGATGGTCAAGCAGTTCAAACCGTAATTCGTGGATTTTTGCCATGGCAACTGCTGAGGTATGAGACGGCGCGTTGTCTTGGTGAAACAGGATTTTTGGTCTAACGTCAGCTTTCTCATGTCTAAATCTTGATTTAATATGTGACAGACACGTTAACCGGTCACATGCCGTGACATTTAGCGGAAATTCGCGGAACTTCGCAAAAAAACACTAAAAAACCCCCACTTTAAATTTTGAATTGAATGTTTTGTTGATTAATTTTGAGCTATTGTATATTTTATTAACTGAAACACGTTCACAACACAATAAGCTATCTACTAAAACCACATTACTTGCATTTATTACGTAAATTAATAGGTTTTATGATCGTTTTATTCGCGATACACCCATTAATTGCGACCGTTAAATTCGCGACAAATTCTGACAGCCGATTGTCATAGAAGAAATCGTTTTTAAAATATTCCAGGGTGACTAGGTGAATGAAACTTGTAGCGTCTCCGAGAGTAATGACAGCGCAAGCGATTCTGACACTGTTCTCCATACAAATTGTGTACATAGAAGGGCCAAAATCGTGGACCAAAAGTTTTTTGTCGGATGTATTATTCAAATATTTGAATTATTTTCTCGCGCATGCGCATATGACGCGCGCGCCGGCGCGTCTCCGGCGTCCCAGCGGTTAATGGACATTTTCATAACCTCTGCTATCTCTCTCACTTTAATTCGGCGGTCATCTAACACTATTTGGTGAAATTTAGCAATGTTATCGTCAGCAGTTGCAGTTTTTGGACGTCCCGAACGTTCATCGTCTCCCAAGCTCTTACGGCCATGTTTAAATTCAGCTGCCCAAAATTTCACTGTGGTGCAGAGTCCCCACACAGAGAGTCCAACTCATCTTTGATTTGCGTAGGCTTATTGCCTTTCAAAAACAAAAATTTAATAACAGCTCGATAATCAATTTTTTTCCATTTTCACAAAAACACACACATCAACTCACTCAAACGACTGTCAACTAAAAATTGCGCGTTCAAAATGGCCGAAACTTTGGTGAGTAACTGTCAAAAGATGCACAACTACATTCACTAGCTTTTATTGACGAGTACTGCCATCTTCATGTTCAGGTCGGAAACTTTTCAGACCACCCTCGTATAATTATTGTGATAAACAATGTACATTTTTAAAACTTACATGAATCCAGCCAAGAGTAATAAGGTTATGTTGGTCTTGGTAATTGAAGATTTCTTCTTCACTCTTTGTTATACAAGAGTCAGCGGTCCCATTCTGCTTGGGAACTATCATGTGTGTTATCAGAAGTCTATCTCGTTCCTAGAACAAATAACATAAAGATAAGTAAACATGACAATAAAAATGCTGCTATGTATCCTAGTTCCTAAAATTGAAATGGTTCCTATCTGTGACAACCAACAAACGACTGACAATGTTATCGGCTTTGAACCTTGCAACAAGCGTAGAAGCGCATTTAAAGGCTCTAGTAAGCTGTTCTCTTTCGGTGTCTTTTCTTATTGAAGGTTGGCTCATCAGGGAAATATTCACCCTGCAGCCTGAAGCTTGGAAGAACTCAGCACAAGTGTACTTTACCAGTCACGTATGTTTCGAAGCCAAGAGAAGATAGTACTTTTATTATGTTTGAAACAGGGTAGGTTGCAAAATGAAAAGCAAAAATAATAATTGAATTAGCACGGAAGATCCCAATGAGGATATCATTATGTCTCATTTATGTCAATTTGTTACAAAAAAAGGAAGAAAATTAAACATTTATTATTATTATTAATTAGGCTAGAAGAACGGTTGTGATTTTTTAAAGAATTTTAACTCTCTATTATCTTATCAGGCACAGCTTTTCAGTATCTATGGACTGCATGCAACTGCTAAAGACGTACTATTATAAATCGGTTGTGACCTCCGCTATTTCTAAAAACTACTAAAAAGAGATCACTAAGAAATTTTCAGCAACAGGCTAACTTGTATTTGTGATTTTCGTTCATTCCAAAATCAACTAAGGGGGCATATATTAATTGCGTGAGCTCAATAGGGGGGAAGGAGGATCCAGCAAAATCTCACGTTACTTGAAAAGAATATACGAAGTGGCCCAAATTTATCTCACCAAGGGGGGGGGGGTCTAGATTGGAAGAAGAACTGCACACGTAATTAATTTATGCCCCCTAACTTTAAGACTACCGAGTGCTAAGTGTATTGGAGTCGAACTGGGTTATCTGAGCACCGTATGAAGCATCTTACATTCAGAAGATTGAAAGAATTCATAAAAAAATCTTGCTTTTTTTTACTTTTATTTTATTTTATTCTAGGTATGAAAACCTATCCCTTACTAGACAATCGTAGATGTTTTGAATTATTAAAATATTTTCCAAGTTAATCAAGAGCCGTGTGTCTAATATACAAGGTGTTAAGGGACGTACTTGACTTACGTGATTCCTGACATTATTTGGAGTAAAAAATGTAAATGAAATTTTGGTCTCCGGTGACATTTTTGATGTTTTTTTTTTTTTTTTTACAAAAACATAAAAAAATGGTAGTTGTTGAACAGTTGAAGGCGGGCTAAGGGGTTCGTCTGACGCCCGGCTGAGTGACCAGTGACGACATGCGGAAGAAATTTTTTTTTGTTTGATTTTGAAGAAAAAAATTTTGAAAAAAAAAAAAAGTCACCGGAGACCAAAATTACATTTACATTTTTTACTCCAAATAATGTCAGGAATCACTGGTTAAAGTAAGTCAAGTACGTCCCTTAACACCCTGTATAGTGAGATTCTGACAAATCCAAATATTTATGCCAGAGTTTCACACTCCAGGACGTCGCCACAATGAATTCGCTCGTGGGAAGAGTGACCTGCTACCTGAACACGGTGGACGTAAAATTCGATGTATTCTTGGAAACCTTCAATTGCAAAGTTTTTAGCAATATATACTCACTGTATCAACAGTACTCTTTCAACATATTAGATAAAATATCTGTAATGTTTTAATTATTAAGTACACAAATAAAAATGAGATATACAAAACCAAAAAAGAAGTTCATTGATGCATTACCAACGTCCCAGCAAGAATGCCGCAGGTCTCAATCTTCTTCTTGGTGTTGGGAGCGGCGAGGGCGAGGAATCGGTCCAGCAGGAAGGAGGGTACCATGATGGTGCGCAGGGAGTTGCCTCCGCTGAGGAGGGAGGTGGCCGTTGGCGGCGGGGTCGGGTATAGACTGCCAGAGGTTGAAGGGCTAGAATAGAAATGTCCAATAATAATGAATGGATTATTTCTATAGCTCTGTTTTTTGTGAGAAAATCACCGCAAGGATGCTTTAAAAGTTTGTATGCAAGTACAGTATAGTCACTTTAATCCAAACACTGAACCCGAGCCTGTTTAGACGTTTTTAACATAAATATTATATAGTCAAAAATTTTATTCTTTTTACCTTTAACATAAAGGTGAGAGGTAAACAACAACTACAGCGGGGCGCAGGGCGGGAAGATGACTTTGGAGATATGTGATTCGTCGGTAACTCAATATGACAGTATATAGGCAACTCGCATTATAATATCACCATTTAGTTCTTAAAAGTAAACTCTGCTTTTGAATGAATAGACCTTTTTACACGGGAGCGCGAATTGCTCGCCGCGTAATGAACAAATTTGCGAAGTCTAAATACGGCAAAGTAAAGTTCGCTTATTTTCAGACTCCAATATTTTGTTGCCGTATTTAATTAGAACACTTTTACAAATGTTTCATAATTTACTTACCCCAACAAACATCGACGAGCACACGCCATGTATCTCGAGTGATAGTATATATTTACACGTTTTCAAAACACAAACCATGTTTTTTGCGGTGTTATTTCATAAAATGCACCGTTGAGCGCTCGACGCTGGCTCGTACAAGAATGATGATGTCACATTTTTTTAGATTCACACGAAGCCATACTCAATCCCAGCCGGTTCCATGGAACCGGTATGGGGAGGGGGAAATAATACGTTTTTATCACTTAAGGCAGGTCTACTAATATTCATATGTCTATGGATACTGTGGATTTATCAATATTATATTACCCTTGTTAAATTCGTAAAACTCTCTCCACTTTTAAGTCCCTTTAAAACCACACTTTTTTCTTCAAAGGATAACATTTTGTGTTTTCCAACCAACCACACCTGTGGTTCGGATAACTGGAGGTTTGGTATATAGTGGACTCAGAATACAGAGACTATACCGTACACCTATTCATCTTTTGGAATTAGCAACCATCTACAATAACTTGTGTAAAGCGCGTTTAGGGTGATTTAATTACTAAACAGCGAGCTATTCAAAAAAGACCAATAATAATACATAATAAATTAAATTTATGTCTAGATCTGGTCATAAGGTGATAAGGTAAAGAAGTATTATTTCAATTAAAATGTAATAGGTTTCAGAGTTGTTGACTTACAGTGGTTTATTTTCCCTGATGATGGGCGGTGCATTATCATAATTCTCAATGGGAGCTCGGTTTGGCTCCGTGGCAAAATCGTCAGGATACAGAACTCCCTGGACACTGGGACCGGGAGCCACATTCCACAAAGCCTACAAATACAATCAAATCAATAAATCTCCCTATTTAATCTAACAATTGTGTTTAAATCCTAAAACTTCATAAAAAATTAAATATATATAATTTAATAATATTATTATTTTAATATGTAGGAACCTACATAAATTATTAAAAAAATATCACCATCAACCAACCATTTTGAGACTGTAATATTTTGGGTTTTTTTCACAGACATGAAAGGTGGTTAAAGTGTGTCTTGTTCGTGTTAACTACTGCCCCTCAAACCAGCGACCAAATTCTTGTATTATGAAATCTACGATTCCATCGAAGATCTAAGCTATAAATCACAGAAAAACCAAAATACAGCTCTGCTACCCTATCACAAATACATGTACATTTTTCAATCAATTTCTGTGCATTAATTTCTGGTTTTATATTTTCTAAATACTAACTGGAGCGTTTTTGGCCTCATTTTGGCCAATTTAAAAGAAAACTCCAATGGCCAATTTGAAGAGATATTTTAAAACATTTTTTTTAAAGTTACCTAATCCCAAGGCTAACTTAGTAGTTTCGCAGTTTAACAAGAGATGTCTCACATCATTTCCCGTAAAACATAACGAAAAGGGTTGCCAACTTGGGAGAACAATATAAAAATGACCTACAGTACAATCGAGGGATTCACCGTAAAACATAAACGAAAAGGGTTGCTAACTTGAGAGAATAAACTAAATATTATGTACAATACAATCGAGGGATTCCTCTTAAAACATAAACGAAAAGTGTTGCTAACTTGGGAGAACAAAATAAAAATGACGTACAGTACAATCGAGGGATTCCCCGTAAAACATAAACGAAAAGGGTTGCCAACTTGGAAGATTTTAATTCCCTAGTTTTATTTAAATTTAAAAAAACATGGTACGTAACGCATTGTTCGAACCCCCTCCCGCCCCGGTAATGCACAGTAACGTTTTACAAGACCCCCCTCCTCCCCAAATTGCGTTACGTAATACTTGAACGGCCCCAAAGTTAAACTCGTCAAGCTAATTTATCAAATTAATTTATCATAGGCGGAAAAATGAACCGTCTAGAATTCTTTCATTTCACTTTTATAAATGGAATAAATTTTAACCGGTGATGAAATTGGATAGCAATAATAATTTTGTGAAGTGAAGTGGATTTCATTAAAAAGAACGTGAAACAATCACCTTCTTGCATTTTATTTTCATAATTAACTTAATTCTTGACTGATTGAATTTTATTTGCTTCACCGGTACAAGATTATCATAATAACGGAGCATAAAATAAGATGGTCTCATTCATTATTAATCTTGTTATGAAAATATGTACATTAACACATAATAAAGGTAACATAATCAATTGAAAGGTTTACATTTTCTGGTGGAGCAGAAGGTTGAACAACGGTGCCTGCTACAACTGCGGAAGCTTTCAACTTGTTTTTTTCTTCTTCTTTTTTCTTTTTCAGCAACTTGGCGCTCTCTTCCGCTTCTTTCAATTTTCGTTTCTGAAATTAGTAGAAGTAATTTAGTAGTTGCTGCCACAGTAGAAATATGTAATGCTTTTGAAAAGATCAAAAACCTTATTTTACAGTAAAACCCTCTTAAGAAGTTTTCATACTTAAGAAGTTTAGTTTTTTCAGTCCCTTGAAGACTGAATGGCCCAATTTATCTCACTTACATATAAGGTTTTCCCGAATAAGAAGTTTTTTCCGGTCCCTTGGAAAAATTCTTAAGAGAGTTTCACCGTATTTCAGAGGGTCAAAATAATCCGCTTTACATTAAAGTCCAAATAAATGGAATATTTTTCAACGTATCAGAAAACTAAAAACTGTTTTAGAAAGGTGATAAAATACGCTTTTAAATTTTAAAACTCGAAATAAACATATAATTTTTGAAGTATAAAAATTTTGCACGCAAACACAAAAAAAAATTTAAAATGGTTTTTTTCTGACTAAAATTACTGATAAAAAAATAAAAACACATACATATTTAATTAGACAAATGCATTATAAACATTATTATCACCTCACTTTTTTGTCATTTCATGTAAAAATAATTTATAAACAATTCCCAAAATTTCATAAATTTATTTTAAAATGCGATTTGAAAATTTGGTGTACATTTTACTTCCTTTGTGATTAGTTTTTGTATTTGAGTATAAAGCGTGGTCTTTTCTCTTTCTAACACCGTTTATATCATATTTTTTACTATGATAGTAAGGGAGATACAACCATTTCTACGAGACCTACAAGAGTTGACCCCTCCAGGGTCAAATAGACTCTACGGGAAGGACAATTCAATTCTTCAATATTATCTTTTTTCTGACTACATTACGACTATATATTATAGTTTTCAAGTATGTTTGACAATTTAACATGGTCACTCCTAGACTAGAGAATTAAAATACCCCTTTATCCTGCTAGAGCTCTGTGCAGAGGGTGGTACATCTGTTTAACAAACTGTTTGCAATAGATAGAATGCCATCTCTAATGCACAGACGAAGCTTAGACACACCTAATCAGTTTTGCAGATATTGCAAGACCCTCTAAGAAGAACTAGCAACAATTGTGTACCCTGTGCACTGTATGACTGTAAAAGAGTGCTGATAAAATATTATATGTACGCCGTTATGTAATCATAAACAAAGAAAACAAATCTTACCTGATCTGCTAGACATTGATTATACTCTTTGGTAAACTGTTCCAACAGCTTGGCTTTCAGCTTCTCAGCCTTAGGGAACACCTCCTTCAGCTGGGCTTGGTTGACAGCTTTCATCTCTGCCGGTACGGAGCCATATTCAGGGTGCTTGACTATCTTCTCCACAAACAATGTCATAAACCTAATGTAGAGTATATACGCATACTGCAAATTCCCTTCTTCCAAGTAAACGTTGGCCATTCGAACAACTTCTAGACCCGATTGGTAATATCTGGAAAAAAGGAAAAACTTAAATTAACATTCATCCACACAGAAAGACGTATAAAACATTATTAAAACTCAATTAACCACTCCGAACCGTAAGCGTGTTTACACGACAATATAACAATGACAGTCCAAGTACAATAAGCGTGTTTTCACGCTAACGCGTGTGTTTCGACAGAAATCGTTATAACTCCGTTATTGTTCTAGTGACAACCCTAAATCAAAAAGTAGAAGATCCATATTGAATCAAGCTTCACATTTCTATTCAAAGTTGTGCATAGTAGTACATAAAAAAGACTTATTTGTAGAAACAGTTTTCACCTGCCAAATCACCTACGTGCCGTTAGACGTTGTTAATTTTTTATTAAATATTCTTGTATAAAATAGTAAAAAAAATGAGGTGACAAAATTGTTTACTATACATTCATACAAATGAATAAGTGGTTTTTTTTACGTAATCTGTGATTTTAGTGCCGTTTTCACATAAAAACATCATGTGAGTCATTTTTACAATTTTTTTATGTTTACATTCTAAATTTTTTACAAATGTTAATATTTATTTGTAATACAACAATTTGAAAGCTTATTTCATAAAATTTCAAAAACAGTTTTTAGTATTCGGCTACGTTCAGAAATGTTTCATTTATAGAGCGTTAATTGCGAAGCAGAAATAACACAAAGTTTTTATAAATCCGACAATTCGTTTAAGACAAAAAACTTGCATAATCGCGAAATACCTGAGTGGTTAACACACTAAACCATGAACTCGAAAATCTAATCTAGCATGAAACATCTGTAGGTCCTAAGTCCTAAAGACTGTAATGGACTGGACATGTTGAAAGAATGCCAGATGACAGAACACCAAGACCAAGTGGTTAATCCGCTGAAAGCGACCCAGAGGCAGACCAAGGAAGAAGTGGATAGTTTTCGTGGAAGAGGATTGGAGGAGGAAGGGGAGGACTGGGGACTGTTGGACTGGACTGGGGAGGATGGCGAAGGAAAGCAGCAAGTGGAGAGTATTTGTGGAAGAGGCCATAACCCACCCTGGGATGTAGCGTCGTGATGATCATGACTGCGAATAACACAACGCAGGCTGATTTTGGGGTTGATATGAAGTCTTATTCCCATGGCAGGGAATGAAGCAAACAAGTAATAAATAACAATAAAAATGCCTGGCAGCCATTTCTTTTCATTGGCTAAAATGTGAAGTATTTTTATTTATTGATATTTTTTTCCTTTGGTTTTTTTAAATTTTTTGATTATTATTACATTATTTTATTATATATATAACATGATTTTATTATTTGAACTTAAATTCCTTCATCACACACAAGGACCAGCTTCCTTATTGGTGAGGAACAACTTTTGACTGTATACTTAATGCACTGCGAATATACAATAATTATTGCACATTTACTATAAAGAAATATATATATATAATAAATAAAAAATAAACCTAAAAAAAAATTGAGACATGGAGTTGCTAAACCCGCTCTGAAATTTTTTGGAAATCTTGAGATAGTCGCGAAAAACCACAGAATACCACACTTAAATATAACATTGATATTTGGTGGAAAAAAATTACAAATTACTGTCCATGATTTCAGAAATACTTTTCGTGAATGAATTAAAACCAGCAGTAATTTCCAGCTCCAACTATTTTCAATAATATCGATACTTGCAGACATAGAATAATTCTATATCGGTGCAATGTTGATATTAGAAGCAAGGTCATTTAAGGATTCAATATTTTCTAGAGCTACTGCTCGAGAGGTAACTGTCAGGATGTAGTGGAGCTATGTAATCCTCAGCTGAAGGTAGTGGGAACGGGAAGGAGATGGGTAAAAATAAGATTGGGATAAACCTAGCTTTTAAGAAATGGTCATTTAACATCGCCAATTCAAACCATTTTTTGATTCTGAATGGTGGCCTCTTACCAAGACATGATAGTATAATCCACCAGGTACGTGGTGCAAGTCCAGTAGGTATAGTCAAAATATACGTTAATGGGGATCTACCAAAGAGGTGTGCTCAGGTTTGTTACTTATAAAAGAATAAAAGGAGGTTTAATCCATCTTCGAAATATCAATAAAAATTTCCATTAGAACATTTAACGGAATTATTATGAAATAAACTATCCATTGATAAAACGTAACATTAAAGATCGACTTTCATTTGGATGAAAGGTTAAACATTGAATGGTTTAAACGCATATTACCTTCTGGAAGGTATGTTTGGATCCACTGTGACAGATGCTCCATTTTCTGCTAATTGTTTTACGCGAGCTGACGGCTCTGTCAGTCCCACATCGGCTGCAGAAGAATATTTTAAATGCGACGAATCCATTTTCGGGAAAATATAGCAGTTTTCCAATATTGCTTGAAATAATAAGTTTCACTAAATATTAAGCCGATATGATGTATTTATCTGTAACATTTTTCACAAAAATTGGAATTAGGCGTTAAATCGCGATGAGTAACCGTAAAAACCGCAAATTAAATGCATTTTGACGTTTGACACATAATTTGACAGATGCAATCACAAAATTTGTCCAATACTGAATTTTTTTTTCAGCGTGTGTCGGTAAAGCAGAAAACGTTTTTAGTTTGACGCTTGACCGTAAATAGTTTTTAAAAAAATCTACAGGTGGTTGTGGGATTGAAATTGAAAACACACAGCTGGAAATTCAAATTATGAATCTGCTCAACAATAAAAAACGACGAAAAATGATCATTAGTAATTTTAGTAATTTACGCTATCACGAGAAAAGTTTAACGGATTTTTCGTAGAAAAGTATTTTTATGTAAGTAGATAGGCACATTACCCAATTTGAAAAAATACAAGGGTTGGACTAACTAACTAACTAACCATCACGCCGTTTCCCGCAGGGGTAGGCAGAGAGGACGGACCGCCAAACAACTCGGTCTTGGCACACACTCTTTGCCTCACTCACATTCATACAGGGTTGGATTTTGGAATAATATTATGATTTCAAAAAATAATTACTTACCTTCCACCTCGGAAAGGCTGATATTCTAGAAACTCTGGACTTATGATGTGGTTTTACAAAAAACATGTATTTGTCCATAAAAAAAAAAGACTACAATATTCATAACAAAGTAAACGTAAGGGTCACCATTTTGTTACTACCATCTGCTTGCTTGTAGTGTTTTGATTTTTTTGACAATTTTCCGAAAACTGCATAAGAATAATGTATATATACGACATTTATATAATCAAAGATATACTAAAAAATCAGAGTGTGCAATTCACACGTGGTAGAAGTGACCTACAGAAAAATAAAGTAGACAAGAGTTAGCAGATTACGAAGCACTTTTTTCTCTCGAAGTGTTTTCTTTGCCTGTTCATTTTGGAGTGGTTTGAAGATTGGATATTGATTTTACAAAAATATTTTTATTTTATTTAGATTTCGTAGGATTCGACCCTTGGTTCGCTGAATGTCTGGCCGCAAAGATTCATCAAGACCGTGGATTTATCGTATTACATTGGAACCTAGTATCCGTGAAATAAATAAATATTTTATTTTTATTTTATTTTATTAGGAACATTTACAGGATAATAACATTACATGCAAGAAAAAAATAAATGTTAACTTCTTCAAATTTTGCAAATCCACTTTGTGGCACCATTTTATTAATGAAATAATTAAAAATACTTTGTTTTTACCACGATAATCTTTATTTAAAAAATCTACATGTTTCGAGAACGATGTTCTCTTCATTAGGACATTATACGTACTAAAAACTAAATTATCAAGTATAGAAAGACAGGCGTGGGTAGAAATGGAAGTAGTTAGGGGGAGAGAGGTGGAAAGGGGAGGTGCTTAGAAGATCAACAGGGGGAGGGGGGAGAGATGGAAAAGGGGGGTGCTTAGAAGATCAAAGACAAAAAATTAGGTTATTCACAAAATTAATTTGATTATTAATAATATTTAAATTTCTATTGACATTTTTCCTAATCTATAATATAAAAATGAATCGCTGAATGTGTTGCTAAGCGCATAACTTTCGAACGCCTGCACCAAATTGGATAAACCTTTTTTTTGTGTGTTCGTTATTGTCAGGACAAGGTTTTTAAAAAACTTCAGGTGAGCTCTGGCATTATTAAATTTGTATAAAAAAATTGCTATTGGTGGCACGTGAGGAAGCAGCTATTGCTATGGAAAGCGGGAGGGAGGGAGAGATGGGGGAGGGGAACCAGGTAGGGGAGGAGAACCTGGGAGGGGGACCTGGGAGGAGGGAGGGGAACTCGGGAGGGGGTTCGCGGGACGGGGGAAGGGGGGGGGAGTGGAGTGGGGAGAGGGGAGGTGAAGGTGACGGAGTGGGAAACCCCTATTAATCCGCGGGAAAACTAGCTTTTTCCCGCGGGAATATATTTAAAAGATATAATTTTTTTATATTTCTAAAAGATCTAAGTGAAAATCACTAACGTTTTTGTGTAAAAATTTTAATTTGATATAAAAACCAATAAAAAGCTAAAAATGCATTGGAAGAACCGGGAATTTTGTTCGCAAACCTTGACGGGCAAGTTTACAGATATTTTTTTCTTATTATTCGAAGGGTTAAACCAGTTTTCAGAATGTAAAATTCCAATTGTTGATTCATCTGCTGACACAATTCGAAGGAAAACATTATCTTATTCGAAGTGCAGTTATAAAATTCTAGTTGCAGACTCTATATCATGTGCTGCCAGAATCAAAGAAAAACCATTTTCATGTTCTGAATGTACTTTAAATTAATGCATACAGACTTAATTTAAAGCAATTTTGTGTTGAGAATGCAAATTTTCAGTTGGATTCATCTGCTGACACATTTCGAAGGAAAACATTCTCAGTTATAAAATTCTAGTTGCAGACTATTTATTTAACGCCAGAATCAAACAAAAACCATTTTTATGTTCCGAGTGTAGTTTTAATTCACCACATACAAACTGGTTTTGTATTAGAACACAACTAAATAACGAGTTGCAGATTCATCGTGGACCAAGTGAAGCTTTACACTTAAGTTGCATACTAAATGCTTCAAAATTCTGGAAAATTGATTGTTCCGCGTGTAACTTTTATTTAGGGACTCTAACGCAGAATCAATCGTAAGTTAAAACCTGCCTTGCGTTCTAAACACGGTGTAAAAGTTCGAGGTGCGAAATCCTTTTACATGGTACCATTCTCGATTTCCGACAGCAGTTATATTAGCAGTTATAAGATTGAAGTCACAGCGCCTTTAGGATCGTCCGACCACTGCCTGGTGACGACATCAATCCCTGTAAACTTCAGACCACTAAACGAGAGGCTGAAGAGAAAAGTGTGGCACTATAGGTCAGCAGATTGGTTCGGTCTGCGGGCACATTTTAATGCTTTCCCGTGGTCAGCTGTCTGTTTTCGGACTTCGGATCCCTCAAGATATGCCCAGGAAATTGGTGAAGTCATCACATCCACGATGGATGGCTTCATCCAATCAACTGTTAAGGAATCTGGTGTAGGCTTAAAGCCGTGGTTCAGACGACAATGCGCTGAAGCAGTGCAACGAAAAAACGCGGCTTACCGAGCCTACAACACATCTAGAACATCCGAAGACAGAACAGCTTACAACAAAATGGCATAGAAAACCAAGAGAATCATAAATAGGACAAAATTCGAGCACGACCAGCAGATCAGCAGAAAGCTGACTGCATGCCCGCATGGCAGCAGGCAATTCTGGTCGCTTGCGGGCTCAAGAGGTCGCAATTTCTGCAAATCGAGTCTGCCACCTCTTACCAGACCTGACGGCTCACTAGCAAACACCGCCACCGAAAAGGCTAACTTACTAGCTAAAATGTTTGCGGATAACTCAACCCTCGATGACCAAGGTGCTGTCCCGCCGTCGGTTCCTCACTGCGGTTTTCGTATGAAAAAGCTGAGGATCCAGCATCGGAAAGTACTCCATGGTTTACGAGAGCTTGATGTAAATAAAGCTAGTGGGCCTGACGGAATTCCTGACCTGGTACTGCAGAGGTGCGCTGCAGAAATAGCTCCAATTTTGACGAAGCTTTTTAAAATGTCCCTGAAGACTAGCTCTGTGCCCTCTGGTTGGAAAAAAGCGGTTATCCATCCTATTCCAAAGAAGGGTGACCGCTCCAACCCGGCCAACTACCGCCCCATAGCGATCACATCAGTTCTGTCTAAGGTGATGGAACGTGTGATCAACGACAAACTGCTCACATACCTCGAGAAGAACAAAATTATTAACGACCGTCAATACGGATTCCGGCGGAACCGCTCGTGCGGTGATCTTCTCGCGTATGTGACGCATGTTTGGGGGCGATGCCTGGAACGTTTCGGTGAGACCCAAACGGTTGCACTGGACATCTCCAAGGCCTTTGACCGGGTTTGGCACCGAGGACTTGTCAACAAACTGCATTCTTATGGACTTCCCGCATCCTTGTGTACGTGGATTGCCGACTTCTTGAGGGAGAGGTCGATTCAGACGGTAGTCGATGGTTTCACCTCTTCCTCGCACTCGATAAATGCTGGCGTCCCGCAGGGATTGGTTCTGTCTCCGACTTTGTTTTTGTTGCACATCAACGACCTATTGTCATGTGCACCAATTCACTGTTATGCGGAAGACAGTACAGTTCAAGATAGCTTTTTGTTTGACAAGCCCCCAAAGGGCTCACAAACTCCAACAGCTCGTAGGGCTTTGAAGCAAAGAATGGACGGTTACCTCGAGAGTGTTTTCTCTTGAGGTAAAAATAATCTCGTTGAATTTAATGTTTCAAAGACCCAATCTTGTCTGATTACGTCTAAAGGGGATCGAAATGAAAATCCAGTCTCTTTCAACGGAAGCAATCTTCCGAACAGGCCCTCCATTGATATGCTTGGTGTAACCCTAAGTGACCAGCTCAGGTATGGGGGCTCCATCGAAGCCAGAGTATAGTTAGCCTCCCAAAAACTGGGCGTACTGTACAGGGCCCGCAGATACTTTAAGAGTACACAACTGCTAACCAAAGATATTCAAATACAGAAGAGATATGCTATGGTGTCCGCGCAACTGTCGACGGACTACGCGCTAATTAGCGCAGTTTTCATACAAAAAGAATTTGTTCATTTCGTTGATTTTTTGAAAACGTGCATTAATATTGGTTAACATTATATTTTCAATAAGGAAAGAATTCGTTCATCTAGTTTAACGTTCGTTTATTCGTTAATTATTTGTTATTTTAGTTTATTTGTTAATTGGTATACAATATCGGCGACACCCGGAAGCGCAGACCCACATAGTAAAAACAGCAGATAGCACATCTACTTATATTTCAATATCTTTGCTGCTAACCTTGTACAAATCACAAGTACAATCCACGGTTGAATTTGGCAGCCATCTCTGGTCTGGAGCTCCAAAATACCTGAAAAATACCCTCGACTCTGTGCAGAAACGGGCGGTCCGTTTGATAGATTCTCCCATCTTAACAGACGGATTGCAATATTTAGAGCACAGGCGTCGGGTGGGAATGCTATCCTTGTTCTACCGGTATCATTGATCCCTTCGGCACCGGTGCATAGTCGGGAAACACGCCAAACGCGTGCCCAACATTTGTACACGGTTGACATTTGTCACATGAGAATGGGTCGTTTCTTCGACTCGTTCTTGTGTTCAACAGCTCAGCTGTGGAATGATTTTCCGGCCTCATAAATTTTGTCAAATGCCCCCCAAGTTGAAGTACCCAAATAAGGGGGCGGCGAAATTTTCCTCCGCCCCGGGCGGCCGACGACCCACGCTACGCTACTGCATCAATTGATCAATTCTAAGCTTCGATCAATAAAGGCGCATTTTTATTGCATCCAACTCTCGTTGTGTTACCTATACCTACTTCCCAACCTTCCTTCTCCCCATTCCATTTTCCTCCCTCTGGGAAAGTGAGTGGGAAGGCTCCGCTCTTCCTCCCACCTCACAACATATCGCAATTATCGGGGATATCGTAGACTCACTAGTTCTGGGTAGTTAGAACTCTTCAGTTAGGATTGAAATAAAATGTTAAAGTTTTACTTACACACTTATACGTTCAAACAATGTAGTGATCGCCTCAGTGTCATGCATTTGATGATGTGAAATTGACTCGTATTTAACCCATCGACCTTCGACATCGATTTCAGAAATAACTTTTCAGTAGCTACTTACCTTGTTATATGTCTTGACAGTGCCGATGAAAGATTTTTATTAATATTGATTTGATATGATCGATTTGAAAATTTGATGAGTTCCGTCGAGGTGGAAAATTTTATTAGCTTCCCACACAAAACATTTTGTGGTAGTTACATTCTGGTGTATGGATAAATTTGGAGTAGTGGAGGTTTCTATCAATTGAGTGAGGTACCTGTTTTATAGATAAATTTTTATCTTTGAGTTTCGCTAATATGGTCTTCATCTTTAAGACTTTAAACTTTTTTGGAAATTTTGTTATTTTCCTCGCAACTAACGAGTAGTAATACTTTAAAATTTGGTGAAAGGTTAGATCGATCCTTCATTTAAAATCTTATTAAAAAATATAATCATCACCGTCATCAAAAATATATCGGGTGTTTTTAAAATCATAATACATTGTTTATCGTTGTAATAGGTATTTAATAACAAAATTACTTTAACGACTTATACTTTGATTAACATTTTAATTTGATTGTAATTAGATTCTCTGTTATATTATATTATCGAACTCATTTGTCCTCTCCGTGATAGTTTACTGAAGTATCTGACATTATTTGTTTAAACCTGAAATGTTCCATGGTATCAGTATAAAGTATTTCGTCTTCGGAAATTGAATTCTTTAAGCAGAAATTCTGACGATAAAGTAATCGGTCAAAATGGAATCGTTTTGAATATTAATTTTAGTGCGGTGCAAGTCGGTAGTATGTATTTTCGTTTAAAATCAACTTCGCTATGTATTCAACACATAAATTGCACATATATTAAAAACTCAACATCATTATTATTTGTTATATACGTATAACATATAAAACTGATTTTTTTCTCTTTATTGTATAATGCTATACTTTTTACTTATAAGCAGGGCCGGATTTTGCATGTCGGGGCCCGTAGGCAGTGCACGTCTCTGGGCCCCTACCTACACTTTTTTCAAACTATCAAAAATATTTTTCTACCACAACGTTTTTTTATTCATTATTTTTTTTTTTTTTTTTTTTTTTTAATTATTTTTTTTTTATATGAATACCGCACAAGAGTCTCAACTGCTCCCGTCTGGAGCCAGTGAGACAATGTCATCCCCAATTGGGGTATGTTTTGGCTGAAGGTAGTGGGGATGGGAAGGAGATAGGGAGGAGGAAGGTGAGGAAGTGCCTGGCTATTCAAAGCTGATCACCAAACACGGCTAAAGCCATTTTAAGCAACGTTTCAATTTTGAATGGTGGTCTTACACCAGGGCGATATTGAGAGTATCTTCCACTCTGGAACGTGCTGTATGTATATTATTTTAAATGAGTAAATTGTGAATAAAACAATTTAATCAAATAAAATGTATTTGCCACGCCGGGATTCGATCCCGCGACCTTCGAAATGCGAGTCAAGAGTCTTACCGCTGGACTAAGCCGGCCGGCTACGAAGTAATGCCATCATCCCATCCAATAAAAAAAATTTAATCGAATGCAATACAATACAATAATTCTTTATTAGACATAAAAAGGCACAGATACACACGGTGTCCGGAAACTCGTAGTACAAGCGGGAAATTGGTCAATCTACATCACAATTGGAGTCGATTCGTGATATATTTTTTTGATTTGAGCTTTCGTTTTCGAGTAAATCGGGTCCGAAGTTGGAATTTTTTTGGTCATATTTGGAAAAATCGAACACTTGCAGTAAATATCAGAAAAAAAGTTTTTTGTGTAATGTCTTTTAAAATGCATCGAATGTTAAACCAGGCTCAAAAGTTTTTTTAACCCTTTAGTTGCCGAAAAAATTGAAAAAATAATAAAAAATCGAAATGCTCAGATCGAAAAAAAATTTTTTTGGGTTCTCTGTGTGATGTAGATTCACTAGTTTCCCGCTTGTACTACAAGTTTCTGGACACGTTGTAGAAACAAAAATATATTTAAAAAAAAACGGTACTATGAGCGGTCTTATCACTCTTGTGATCTCTTCCAGACCACCTTGGTATGGAGATAAGCTTGTATAACATTAATATTTCTATTTTTGAGAGTGATATTTCATGGTGGAATTCCATTATAATATATTATAATAAAACGAATATAAAACTTTATTCCACTTAATTTATTCCAACTAATTAAGTGGAATAAAGTTTTATATTCGTTTTATTATAATATATTGTATAACATTTATATTTAAAACACATAATTAGAAATAAAAAGTTTAAAAAAAACTGAAACAAAATAAATACCAATAAAAGCCACACTCGGCACCTACCTGATACTTAGTAATGCTGCTTAACGAATAAAAGTATAAATACCAATAAAAGCCACACTCGGCACCTACCTGATACTAAGTAATGCTGCGTAACGAATAAAAGTAAAGTAAAGTAAAATACAACAATGTTTTTAGATTTTCATGGACAAAAGATTTTGTTATTAGTTTTTGGGATGTTATGCCGTGTTGCGCTACCTCCTTCTTTGGTTACACGGCGTAACACCCCAAAAACGAATAACAAAAATACAATGATGTTTAACTCTAACTCTTCTAACTTTTTTAGATACAAAATCGTTTAAAACATCTTGAAAGTTGACCTTTTCCAAAATATCATTTTCAATCGACATTATCGCCAATGAATTTAACTTACTACTTAAGTAGGTACTATTAGGCGGACGGAGAGAAAATGAAAACGGCACGAGATGAAACAGTAACAATTTTCATAATATCTTCACTAGAAAAACTTAACAAAAAAAACTTCACACTCGTCAAATTCTATAATATTAAATTAAATAAATACTTATGTTAAATAAAATCTGGTAATCAAACTTACGTGGTATCGTAATGTAACTTCAGTTTATTACACTCGTCGTCCCGCCGATTTTCTCGAAGCACTTGCAAACAATAAAAATTTAACACTTCTTAACAAAATTCGAAAGTTTTGAAACATCGAACAGAGTAAAACTGTTTAAATGAAATCACTGTCGCAAAACTCCCAAATCGTAATTTAAGACAAAACGATATGAAGTTTGTTTACGACACAATTCAAATTCTATAATATTAAATGAAATAAGTATGTTAAATAAAATTTGGTAATTAAACATACGTGGTATCGTAATGTAACTTCAGTTTATTACACTCGTCGATTTTTAGAAAATGAAATGAAGTTTGTTTATGACACATGACACAACACACAACATACGTATCGAACGAATCTGAGTCAATCGGGGACTCCCCCAAATCCGGGGTCCCCAATGCTCTTTGTCATGCCAAACTCCCTTCTCCTTTTTTCTCGGGGCGCGGGGCCCCCAGCCGATGCGGGGCCCGTAGGCAGTTGCCTACTCTGCCTTAGGGATAATCCGGTACTGCTTATAAGCTTTATTTCTATGTACCATGTGTAAAAACTATGTTTTCATTGTATTCTAAACACACCTGTATGCACTAAAACATAAAAATGTAAATGTATGTAAAAGCCCATAAGGGCGTTAATGATTAATAAATAAATAAATATATTTGGTTTAAAAAACATTTTAATTAATTCTCAATCAAAATTTTCGAAAATAACCAAATGTCAAAAACATTAAAGTCCTTGATCTCAAAATTGGAGATACGCATATTGACACATCACCTGTCACATTTCGTGGCGCAATGGCAAAACATGCTTTTCGTGGGGTTATCCTGGCAGAATATTGTATTTTAAGTTGCAATGTTCTGCCATTATATAAGTTTTCTTTTTGGCAGTTACAGCAGTGTGTCATCGTCAATTTCTTGGGAAGTAAACATAATAAACAAATAAAAGTAACTTCATATGATGTAACTCGACGAATGGAATTCATTGAGCGCTATAAAGCTAAAATGTTGTATCTATAAATACGGCATATTGCCATAACCCGACTAAACCGGGCGCCATCTAGGAGAGGATGCTAAAATCAATATCCGCGCATAAATTCTGAACAAGGCGCTTTCAAAGTATGAAAAGTAATCGAATCCAATATTTTTTTTCTACGAGAGTGAAATTAGTTAAGTACCCAACTACAAAATTTCTATCTAACCACTGTTGTCTTCGAAATGTAAACGTGTGTTATTAGGTTATTAGAAATGTAAACGTATACTTTATAATGTCTTTGCAACAGCTGTATTTCGCATCTTTGCACTGCTGCACTTTGCATCATTGTGGTCGTTTCTACGACTCGTTCTTGTGTTCAACAACTCTGCTTTGCGACCTCTGAGCTTCCTCCCTCCTACAACATGGGTCTCTTTTAAGATCGGATAAAACGGATTGCAATTTTTAGAACGCAGGCGTGAATGCTGTTTATGTTCTACCGGCTAATAAATGGCACTCCTGGGAACTAACGTCATTGATCCCTCTCCCTCAGGCACCGGTGGATGATCGAAAAACACGCCAAACGCGCGCATAACATTTGCACACAGTTGACATTTGTCATGTGAGAACGGGTCGTTACTACGACTCGACTTGAGTTCAACTGTGGAAAATTTTTGCCGGCTTCTCGATTTTCCTCCCTCCTACAATACGGGTCTCTTCAAGACCCGTATTGTAGGAGGAATTTTGTGGGAGGCTGTGTCTCTTACAGAGACACAGCCTCCCACAAAGACGACATATGCCCCGAGAGAAATTATTTTCCTCAGGGCTTTCTGTGTAGTTAATGTAAAAATAAACATCCTCAAAAATACCATCTTCACAACATCTATTCCATTTTTTGTAAATCTTAGTTAGGTACCTAGCTTGCACCCAATGTAGACCGCAAAAACTGCACAACCGGGAAAAACAATCACTAGCGATATTGCCGATATTTCGCCTACATACAAGTACTGGCAACTTTTCAAACCAGTTTTTAGGTGTAATCTATATTTAGACGTCGATGTACTTACCGTAGCGGGTTTTGTTACTATTTTTCTTATCACGACATAGCTACATGAAACTGAAGTGTGTGGTTTGGTTTAAGAGCACGTGGAATGTTGATGTTCAAAGCGTTGACAGCGAGCGTACAACGATCCGAAAGAAAATAATATAATGTTTACATAATAACTCAATCATTTGTTGTTGTTTTTCTAAGTGGACCTAGGGGTTAACATTATACAATAACAGATAAAATTATTATCATAGGCATATAATGATTTTCTACTGTGCGTGACCTCTAAAACCGATAGAAAAATCGAAGTTTTTACTGTAGTTTCCCTGATTAGCACTTACAAGGAAAATAAAAATTCTAAATCTAGTTTCCATATGAAGAGGTCTTCTTATAATGTTTGATATTTTGGTCACATCGTAAATATACTAATCCCAGGGAGAGATAGTACAAGACGTCTCGTTCTAGTATCTAGGTACTGTCTTTTTCGTTTTTAAACAATACGCGTGAGAAGGAAAAGGACGAACGTCGATGACGTCCATACGAGCTCTTGCTATAGCGACAAAGTATAAGATTTAGGGGGATAGATGGAAGGCGTGGTTTAGTGCCTATGTTCATACAGAACACCCCACGCTTGACTTCGAAATTCGTATGACTGGTTCAAGTCCGCTAAGGGTCGCCGGTCAAGTCCGCTAAGGGTCGCCGGTCAAGGGGGTGAAGATTGATCTGATTACAGCCAACTTTTGGTAGAGCAAGGATCCTATCCTTCTTTTACTTAGGCGAAGGAAAGAAGGAGGAGAACGGAGAGAAGAAGGAGATGTTGAAGGAGAAGATTGAGAAGAAGGAGAAGGAAAAAGAGAAGACGGAGAAGAAGGAGAGGTTTAGATGGCGGAGAAGAGGGAGAAGAAGAAGGAGGAGAAGAAGAAGTAGAATGAGGAGAACGAGAAGAAGGAGAAAAATAAAAGAGGAAGAAAAAGGAGAATTAGAATAAGAAGGAGGAGTAGGAGAAGAGGGAGAAGAAGGAGAAGGTGAAGAAGAAGTAGAGGAGGAGAAGAGGGATAAGAAGGAGGAGAATGAGAGGAAGAAGGAGGAGGAGGAGAAGAGAAAGAAGGAAGGGAGAACAAAGAGAATAATGAGTGGAAGGAGGAGGTAAAGAAGGAGAGGGGGGAGAAGGAGGAGAAGGATAGGAAGAAGAAGGATGAGAAAAAGGAGTAGGATAGAAAGGAGAAGGAGGGGAAGGGGTAGATGGAGGAGAAGGGTGGGAAGAAGGAAGGGAAGGGGTAGACGGCGGAGAAGGATAAGGAGTCGGAAAAGGAGAAAAATGAGAAGAAGAAGGAGATGGAGGAGTAGGAGAAGGAGGAGGAGAAGAAGAAGAAGTCATATTTTATTTGCAATATAAAGTCAAACAGAAAACCGACAAATCGTTTGAATGAAGATTTCTTGCTGTGAGTGTGAATGGTCTTGCGCTAATTCCATGGCCAATATTTCCAACCAAATCGGCACCGATCTTTGTTTTTCGTTCGTCTGAATAAGGCTCTGGGTTTTTTATTTTAAGATACATGTCGATTTCCCACAAATAATTGTTATAATAAATATGATCAGCTAGCCACAATTATTATTTAAGTAGGTACCTACCTACCTGTAACCGTTAGGTACAAAGGAAATCTTGACGAAGCCAATAATATATTAGTAGAGGTAGGTACAAGTTCATGTACTAGCGTCCTAGTCCATTAATACCTTTCGTTCGACGTTTTGATTAATTTGAAAACAGGTTTGATTTCTACTCTAGGTAGTCGGGTAGGTAATATTAAAAGTGGTTCGTTAATTTTATCAAAACAACGTGTCAAACATTGTACGACGTTATTGATTGATTATGTGCAACAAATTGGTTTGGCTTCAGTTTTTTTTTTTGTTTTTACATTTACTCCAGAAAGGAGGCCCTGAGGAAAATAATTTCCCTCAGGGCCTATGTCATCTGGGATGCTGTGTGGAGGGTCTTTTAGAGGAGAGGAAGGAATGAACATTGGTCTTGAAGAGACCCATGTTGTAGGAAGGAGGAAACACAGAGGCCGGCAAATCATTCCACAGCCGAGCTGTTGAACACAAGAACGAGTAGAAGAAACGACCCGTTCTCATGTGACAAATGTCAACCGTGTACAAATGTTGGGCACGCGTTTGGCGTGTTTCCCGACTATGCACCGGTGCCGAAGGGATCAATGATGCTAGTTCCTCGGAGCATCTTCCATTGTAGTACCGGTAGAAAAAGGATAGCATTTCCCACCCGACGCGAATTTACACGCGAATTTATTCATTGGGCGAAGGTACACATTAATTAAAGTATGCAGTACCCAAAAGAACAACATCTATCACACAGATTGTAAATCGGAATTATTTTTCAAATGCAATATCAAATATGTATGTAGGTATCTACCTATTTGAAAAGATGAAAACTACTAGAAAATTTCTGTTATGCCAGAACTCTACACCAAACAGATAGTTCTTACAATTGTGATCGATACCGGTTCAAAAGAAAACGGATGTTACCATTTTATGTAAGACCTTAGGTAAGGCTCCAGACAGGCCAATGAAATTGTTCAACAAAGAAATTTGATGTTAGAAAACTTACTAGCTTCCTTCAGGTTCACGAACACGCCTATAATACACTTCTATCGGTTTATCTCTTAAAGGTTTTTCAAATACCCTAATTAATTTTGTAATAATTTTATTAAGATTTGTATAAACTGTTATTTTTTAGAAAATCTAATTATTAATCTCTCATAAAGTTAGACTAAACATAAATAAATATAAATTATTAGTATGATTACTAACTAAATATCGGGAGTTCAGTTATGTTGTACTCGTGTAGATGGTACAACGGTGAAGAAGCAATCAATTTGTTGTTGTTTTGTTGTTTACTGACGTTGAATGGGATCGCTAACGATCTCCCGTCGTTTGAACGTCGAAACTAAATATAATTAAACTGCTATAAACGGATTAAAATATAGATTATGATGCCTAGGAATTTATACACAAGCAATATTTACGAAGGTTTTTTTTTTGAGAACGGGGTACTTTAGTGTAGGTACATAATGTACATGTTTGCTATCATCAGGGAGCCTTGGGATACCCCTAGGCCCTAGGGGAAAGGTAATATTCAGTGACATATTATAACATTTAACCTTTGTTAGATGAGATCTTAGTATAACAGAAGATTTTCACTTACATTTGAAAGCTTATTTAATAGTATCTACGTCCTACTTTGTTGAAAGCCTTAAAAAAAGTAAAACCCCAGCTGGGCGTAAAATAAAATAAAGAAATAAAACTTTAAAAATATAGGCATTCACACGGTGTCCGGAAACTCGTAGTACCTACCTACGAGCAAAGAACTGGTGATTTATACCACAGTTGAGTGGTATAAAGTGGATTTGAGCTTTCATTTTTACGATAGTATTGACCAAGTAGTTTTTGAATACGCTACACTACATTGGCGAAATTAAAAAAAGGAGGCGAGAACTTTTTGACTTCTGAGGGGACATACGTTAATTACATGAGCAGCTTTTCTTCCAATCTAGACCCCCCCCCTTGGTGAGATAAAATTGAACCACTTCGTATATTCTTTTCAAGCAACGTAAGATTTTGCTGGACCCCTCCTCCCCCTTTTGAGCTCACGTGATTAATGTACGCTCCCAAAGGTGGTGGCAGGTCTACCAACCGGCGAGAAAATACTAGTCCTTCCTTTAAATAGGATTTTAAAGAAAATAATGCATTTAATTTTATAAAAAATATCTTTAACTCTATTTCCACCGCGTATGTTGGATTTAGGTATTAGGTATTAGGTTTAGGATTTCGGGGCAGTAGGTATAAATATTTACTTGAATAATTATTTGGTAGATATGATTTGAGATTTTCAATACCCAAAGTGTTGATTTATTTTTGGGATTATTATGCCCTTTTCCCCTTACATCCTTCTTAGCCAGAAACTTCAAAGCAGTATTCATTTGCCTTCAGAAAAGACGCAAGGAGTTTTTTTAACTTCCAATTTCAATAACTGAACAGGGAATTGTAGTTAAGTGCAACGGTTAAGTGCTTAAAATTGAAAAGAAAACATTTATAGTGTTGAATGAATAAAATTATTAAAAAAAAAATCCTCGTGCCCAGGGGAATAATTCTCGCTGATATAATAAGCAGACTGCCAGAGGTAATACAGTAAATTCATTATTTTGACACTTCATGCATTGAATATTTAAATAATTTCACAAGATGTATTAAAAGACAATAAGCGTGTTTGTTTAATATTTTGAATAATCGTGAAATACAACATACATAGTAACATTTCAATAGCATAATAACATTTTAATAGCCTAGTTTATAGTTCACGCATAATAGGCATGATCACTGATATAGAATAGTCAAGACGACCTACCAAAAGAGCAGGTGAGAAGGTTTTTGAATTGTAAAATTTGATTTGAAAAATTTGCTCGCCTTTAAAACTTACATGATTGTGTAACGAGTAGATACGCCGCCCTTTTTACATTTACTCCACACAGAAAGCCCTGCGGAAAATAATTTCCCTCATCCACGAATTGTGCGAAAGCGTTCGGATGGCGATGTTCGGTGTCAAGCAAGAGCTAGCCCACAGGTTCTCAATGTGTGCGATAACGCCCCCCCCTGTGGACTTTTCAGACTGTCAGGGGACGATAGAAGAACAAGAGAAAATTAGGAGGCGTTGAGACTGTCAGGGGGGAGGTCGAAGACCCAGAGAAAATTAGGGGACGTTGAGATGGCACAGTGAGGGTGTGGGCAGGTAAAAAAAAATATGGACTAAAAATAACAAAAAAACACACTTATCACATACTAATAAAAAATTAACCAATTTTAAAGAAAACTTTAAAATTGGTTAATTTTTGTTATTCTATGTATTGTAATCATTTGTGCGAAATTTCACATATTTCGGTAGTTCGGGAAGTGGATGAAAAATAAACTGGAAGATTCCATTACATTCAGATCTACATTAAATAGGATGATATGAATTTTTCTATTTTATTATATAATACATTCATCTTATGTGTATTATTATTAGTAATAATTGACACTCGTCTCAAGGAGACAACCCGCGGTACTTGGGGGCTCTATAAAAAAAATCTCAAAGTGGGCGGTGGGCAAGATAAGGTTGAGAACTTATGTGCTAGCCGAACCGAGCGAAAAAAATCATGGCTCGGTTCGGCTAGCACTTGCAATCCACATCGAATATCGCCATCCCATTTGATCGAAATGAATCTTCTATCTTCTATTCTATTTATCTATCTATCTATATCTATATATATATATATATATATATATAAAAATGAATCGCGTAAATGTATGTACGCGCATAACTTCCGAACGACTTTACCTATTTCATTCAAACTTTGGGGATTTGATGGGTTCATGTCCGCGTGGGTTTCTATATACAATAATGGTGAGCTCTGGCATTATGAAATTGGTATAAAAAAGTTGCATTAGGTGGCACGCGAGCTGTTTGAAAACTGAATGTACCGGGACTGAATTAATGGAATGCAGGAGGGGGGAGTGAAACCCGGGAGGGGGGAGAGGGCCTTGGGAGCGGGGGGGAACCCGGGAGGGGAAGCGGGCGAGGGAAGTGGGGAGAGGGAAGGCAGAAGGCAGGAAGGAAACGCGAGAGGGGAAAGGGACGCGGGAGAGGAAGAGGAGGCGGAAGGGGAACGGGACGAATGGGAAAGGACACGCGGGGAGAAAAAAATTCTTATTAAGTGGCATAGCAACGCATGCCGGGAACGCTAGTATTTCATAAATATGACGAAAGCAGTTCTGCAGAGATCCATTTGAAATTTACGAATAGTCAGACTTTTGTATCAACAAACCGCATTTCTTGTGTTCTACATGATATTCCAAAACACGTAAGCAACAATCAAACTATTGATGATGAGGTGAATACCTACCTACTCAATGATTCGTAGTTTTTGTTTTAAAAGAAAGACAAACATTCTCAGGTTACGAATAACCTGACAATATTTGAAAATCTCCTACACTACCAAGTAAGCGGATAATGTTGCTTGTGTCGTGATGGAGGAATAGAATACGCGACGCCCGGGTGGGACCTAAAAGGGATGCCAACTCAGCCAGTCTAAATAACCTTGTGCTGAAATAGTGATTTTTTTTTGATGCACGATCAATCCAATCTCGTCCGTTCTATTTCAACGTTTGAACAGAACACTAGTTTAGTTTCTTCATTTTGTCAATTTAGTTGGAATGTCAAAGTCAACAACTTATATCTAGAATGCAATAAAACCAGTAGGCATTTTGAGTGCATTGGTTCTTATGCACTTGCACCAATGGGTGATATTGGCCGGCGCAGCGAAAAGTCCGCTTCCTAATAGACCAAACACAACAACTACCTACTCCGGACTAGGTACGAAGTAAATAATAATTTACAATTTACGTTCCTAGTTCCTAGAACGTCACATTCCGTTAAGTGGTTCTAGGGATGGAAATATGGAGTAAACGTAATTCATTAGCGTGCTTTAAAGTGGTGGGTGCACTGAGTGGGTGCTAATTTCCCAACAGCCGCTTTCACAAATCAAAATTGAGCGAAGATTAAATAATTATTATAAAAATTTTTAAAAAGTGTGCAATTCACACGCGGTAGATGTGAAATCAAATAGTAAAGTTGAATCTTCTGAAAACTAAAGTGGACAAGAATGGGGAGGCTACGAAACACCGCGCAAAGAGGAGACCGATAGGCTACGGATAGGGAATGCAAATCTCGCGAGATTGGGGCTCAAGCGAGATCCCGCGAGTTTAGAATAACAATACTGCGAGATCTCGCCAATTTCGAGATCTCGCGAGATTGGCAGTTTTGTGTGTTTTTTTTTGCAAATAATCACAATTTTTGAATAAATTAGGAAAAAAATAATAAAAATTATAAGTATTATAAGATAAACATTTCTTTTCACGAATTTTATGCATCAAACGTTGTTTGACGTATATGTCCATAATTTTTTAATAAACTTCTCAATAGTAAACTTTGACGTACGTATCTATCAAATAACAAATTAAAGAAACAACCAGTCTTCTCTTCTAATATCAAACATAAATCTTTTAGTTATAAAACAGTTCTTTTATAACAAACAAAACAAAGAGATGTCAAAAAAATTAAACTTATTATCTAAGTTGAGTTGACTGTTAAACTGAGATATTATTATCAATTAAATAAAACTATATCTACTCAGTAGATCCATTAGATATTACAGAATAATTAACAAAATATACCAATTAGTCAGACTATTAGAAATTACAGATTAATTAACAAAATATACCAATCAAATGAAAGATTTGTTCAGTTCAAATCACAAGCCATTATTACGAATTATGTTGAAGTACAAAAAGTCCAAAGAATCGTCTGCTAAACGGCTTCTTATTTTGTTGGCCAGATAACCAGCCGCTGAGAAGGCCCTTTCGGATTCAACGCTAGTTGGAACCACAGATCTCAGACAGTTATCCACGAACGAAACCGACAGATCGCAACTCAGAATAAGACGTTTTTATGCTCGAGTGCAATCTCGTTAAACTCGCGAGATCTCGTCCTTTTTTCGTCCGAGATCAATCTCGCTAAAAAAGGCCGAGATCTCGCGAGAACGAGATTGCATTCCCTAGCTACGAAGCACCACACGAAGAGGAGATCGATTATACTATCTCATTCTATCGCAGGCTAAATCCCATAGATGTGTGTGTTTGTCTGTTTTTGGTGTCGCCATTTTTCGTTTCATCGAGTTTCAAATCACAACGGTAGGTACTTAAGAAGTTTTCACTTCAAAAACTTAGCATAGAATTCCACAATTCCATACACCTGCCTAACCAACTTTATTAAGCCTTAGCTTATTGACCAAAAAATGTTAAAGTAAGACTAAACCACGCCCACATATTTAATCTAATTTTTAATTAAGTACAAAGATTCCTTAGTGTTTTGTTTAATGTTATATTTTCCAATCTAGGTTAAATGCTAATAACAACAAGAATACGTAGTTATATTATTTTGCTTATAAGTAATCTTATTTTAATAAATCTTTATTGGTAATTTATAAAATTTGGGATACGACAAATAATACCTTCAAGATAAGTTAGCAACCTTTCAAAAATATATCTACTTGCAATATTCTACATAATTTGAGCACAATCGGAATTCTTTTTATGGGGTCTTTCCTGTGATATGATCATAAAAGAGATGGTATCAACATAGAAATACCTAAGTTAGAGTAAAAAAAACATGTGTCCGGATTGTGAAAGAACTCGATTGGAATCTATTAGAAACAAATTATCATTTCCTGGTGAAGCTAATGATCGCGTTTTCCCGATTTTATCATTTTAAAAATGGTAGGCAGTAATTAAATATTGTTTCGTAAATAAAAAGCTGATTTAATTTGCGTGTTTTTCTGGTTTTCCGTAGCTCCTACTGTACTTAAAAAAAAACAAAAGGTCTGAATCTGGGTTTTCATTTTTTTTTAAATAATAATTCTTGTCTGTTGTGCGCCAACCAATTGATTGTGAAAGCCTTTATAAAGTCTGTTCGTATTTTCCTTAAACATTTGTTTCGTAATAGATGTAGTTCGCAAGTTGTTATTGCGTACTTCCCTGAATATCTGATTCGATGCAGACTTCATTAAAAATTGTAGCGAATTATGTGCACTTGGTAACGTTGAACGTGACGTGCGTAGTAAGAAGGCAGGCTATAATAGGTATATCATACCCGGAATACATTCATTCAGAATTTGTCCTTTGGCGTTCTACATAAAATAAATAATATAACCCAAGAAGTGCCTTCCGTGCAAATATGAATGGAAACATGGGAGGGGACCACGACCACACCACTTTCCCAACGGCGTTTTATGGAAACATATGGTTTACTCCTTCACCGCACACGTCAAGACTCTATTTTATTGAACGAAGCTACATTTATTTGAACGACTCTAGACCCTCCAACGTCCATGCATACGGGGTTAGAAAGCAGTATGCAAGTACATTCATTAACATAATACAAAAGAATAATAAATGTGGCAGCCCTTAGAATAATTCTTCTGAAATCTATAGAAATATATACGGATAAAAGTGTTAGTAAATAAAGAGAAAAATAAGAACTGCGCCAGGTTGAGGAAGCCTGGAATGAGAGAAATAACGAAAAAATAACAGTAATAATATAATGCAAGTATTTACAATAATAACAGAGAGAAAATAAAATGCATAAAAAGAAAATACTCAGAGAAAGTATTCAACAAACTACCCAGCAGTCCCAATTACAATGTGCAGTGAATGGCTATCAGCCCAACCGCAGGCGAAAAACCGTCCAACGACCAACCTGGAGTCCGCGCCCTTTAGCCGGCTCCCCGATTTTGCCTATAAGAAATATATGTGGGAAAGAAGAGAAAGTTTTAGAAGACGTCAAGACAGGCCTACGCCTGTCATTGGGGGAGGCGCGGGAGGATCATAGGACACACCGCTCCGGTGTGTGTTCGCCTGGCTGTATGCATGGACAGAGTCTATCCCACCCCCTTTTATGGGGTGACGACGATACATAATATACGTACAGTTCAGTTGCGCCACCAAAATATGGAAACCAAAGCTAATATAAAGTAAGAAACTAATAAGAGCAATCATGTATTAGAAAAATAATTATAGTAGGTATGAGTACAGAGGTCATAATATATTGGGCGATGGTGTCATCACGATCATCAGAAATGGCCTGTCGAGGTTAAAGCATAAATCGTTTTTAGCAGAAACATTAAACCCATCATGGATGCTTGTAAGCGGTATAAAACTAAAGCTGAAAGAAAATAAGTAAAACAAGAAAAGAAAAATGTGTCAGTACATAAGTCAAATGTAACCAGTAATTTACGGGCCACAGGAGTAATATTATAAACAGTTCAAAGCATATACACTAGTGAAGAGTAATGGAGGATGTACCGAGGGAGACAGGAGCAATACGTGTACTACCTGAAACAAACGAATGGAAACAAATATGCCACTATTTGTTCTAGATTATTTAGCACGCGGTCTGTCTCTCTTACTCTTGCCCGAAATTGTATATCGCCATCCCATTTGGAGTTCGTAAACATAGATTTGTACAGAAATATAGGCTGAAATTGAACCTACAATTGGATCACGAAACACACCCACAAGGCACTTTTTAAATGTTCAAATAGACTTCACCAAATAAAATTCCTATAAAACGTAAACATATACATATACATACGCAGAAGAAGAAAAAACAAGAAAGATAAAAAATACTTCAATCTGGCGTAAAAATGCAGACTTCTCGTTCTTATAGAAATTATTAAACAAGATAATTGAATTAGAAACAAATTCCGGTAGTCCCAATTTTTTTATATGTTTTATACTTGTGTTATCTTGTGATGTAAAATCTGAGTTTTCGACCTTGGGTCACTTGAGCTTTCACCGCCATTTTGAAAAAACCAGCCGAAATCGAGCCAAAATCTAGTTTTTCTCAAATATCTCGTTTCCAATAAAAATTTCGGCAAAAGTGTCTTTACAAGTTTAGTAGAACATAAAATTACCTACAATTTTTATTTAAAAAATTGGGACTACTGGAATAATCACGATCGCGGATCGCTAATTGCACTGACCTAAAAGCAATAAAGCATTTTTCAACCGTCCTCGAATGTCGTGTCGTTATAATGTAGAATGTTATAATATTCTCCAATTCATCCAAGGTTTGTAGAAAATATGTTACTTTCTAAGAACATTACAATTCAGCTACATTTAATGCAAACATTTAAATGCACTTGTTACTATTATTTTTCCTTTCTTCTCTATTTTATAATGTAATATATTTATTTACTTTTGTATCCAATACTCAATGCGTACCGAGAACGTTTTCGTTTTGCTTCTACCAATATGTTTTATTTGTTAACAGTTATCAATCTGTTAAATGTTTCTAATAAACAATAAATAAATTAAAAAAATCCTTGTAGATTTAGCAGGAAATAATAAATATGTTATTGCACCAGGTAAGTTATTGCTGTTAACTTCTGTGTAATAATAAAAATAAATATATACGAGCCTTTAGGAAGGTTGGTCACTTTATACCATGACACATCCTGATAAGAGGTAATAATGCACATGGAACAATTTATTGTACAGTGACCATTGATTTGTTCTTAGAACTTGGATGAGAATACTAAACATAAATTATTTATGTAAGTTGTTTAGGGACCTACCTATTACTTATCTCATTCTCGTAAGATTTGATGAGATAATAGTAGAGCTGTGATTCATGTTTATTGAAATCGTTTAAAAAGTATAATATATAGCATGTGATACTTAACTTATTGTGAAAATACGTGACTAATATTTAAAACGCATTGAGGTGATTTTTTTCAGTAAAACGCCGCGGTACCGATGCATCATCCTGACTAATAAGGGCCAGAAGTTGTTTCAATTTGAACAATAATTCATCAAATTTCGAAGTTAATTTCCGAGCTCTATGAAAGTTATTTCAGTTCTGTGAAGCAACCGGTGCATAATGAAATTTTCACAGTTGAATATTAGCTTTTAAATTTTATGAATTGCTCGCGTTGGTTAGGCAGAGATGTCGGACTGCCAAACGACGCGGTTTTGCACGCATTCTTAACTTTATTCACATTCAGGCATAGTCTCATACATAATATTATATACCCTTCTGTTATTCTGACTCTTAAGGTAGCCCGCCGAAAGTATTTGGGTGTCCCCTACTTTGCTTACGAATCACATTCGCGTAATTTAATCTCTCACTCCTTTCTTCGTACATTCGCTACACATGGCCCAACCATTTAAGAGTCCCTTTCTTAACCTTATCTACTCATTACGCTTACATCAGTCTTGGAATCTTTGCGAATTTTCACAATTTTCAAATGGTCATACATAGTTCACCTCAGGGCTTCATTTCTATTGCATTTCATACTTCCCCTCTGTATATGCATCAGGGTATCAGCATTCCATTGTGGACTACTAGCCTCACTTATCTGGACAATTTTTTGTTACCGCCAACCATGTAGTTTCTTCACCCATTCTTGTTTCTTTAAGCGTCGATGACACAGGGCTAGTTTACAAGCTACTATCTGGGAAATTCACTATCTATTAGTAAACTCGCCCAGTGTCATCGTGTCACTTGCTAACTAGCAGCAACTAGCAGATTGTTGACAACCTACGAAAAAAAGTTGAAAGGTCGTCAACTTTACTCGCCTACATGCTTGCTCCGCTTGCTCGTGATTGGTTTATTTACGTTTCCAACATTGCTTCCGATAAACAGCTGATTTCGACTTTCAACAGTTTCCTACGCTTCTGAGGTGGGTGGTTTGTATAATGCTTCTGAGCGAGTGGACAGTTTTGTGTGTCATCATGACAATCTCACTCGCCGATTTACCCGCTTTTAAAACTTAGTAGATAGTAGCTTGTAACTCGCCGTGTGTCATCGAGGCATTACCCATTATAATCATTAAATAAACATAATGTTTCCATGTTGAGGGAAGAGGTTAAAATATAAATTTATCAAAGTAGCAAACCTTTTATAATATAAATATAAAAGGTTTGTTACTTTGATTCAATTGATCGTGTCGGGTATTCCTTCCTGAACGTCCCTAACTTCTTATCCTATCCACTTGACATCACAGACCAAAGAAGACAAGTTTTCTTTGTGTCTTTGGGTGTGATCTATTTTCCTGACAATCCTTTATCCGACCATCCGATCTAAACATTCATACATACCATCCATCCATAAATGTATAAATTATAAGCGTCCTCAATTTTGTTCAATACGCTTACGTCGGCACGGCCTTGCGTTCTTTCCGGATCTCTTTTTTCATGTTAGTATAATTATTCGGTCTTACGTGGAGTTACTCGGGGATCTCGTTTCTACCGTGCATACAAGGTGTGTAGGTACATAATATTATTTATTTATTTACGATTCAAATATCTTAAAAAACAGAATAAACTTTTTTTATGAAAAAATATTAAAAGCCAATTATATAGTGTGAACACACTACTTAATATGATTTAGATAAACTAATACATATTTACAATCAGGCTATTGAAAACAAAATGTAAACTTATAACTGTTTAAAAAATATGTGAAATATTTTTTGTAAGGACTTTCAATGCGTAACAATTATTACAAGCAATAATTGTCAGCCTGAGACACTCATTTACATTGAAAAATCTTCCGAGAAAAGATACTTGCCGCCAACGGGAATTGAACCCGTGTCCTTCCGATTGCCGGTCGAATGCTCTGACCACTGAGCTATGGCGGCTTATCAAATACCCGCCAAATAATTCAATATATACTAGTGTTTCATTCAACAATTACTGCTTGTTATATTTTTTCCACCTGAAAGCATAAAAAATCTTGTCTAAACGTTAGTTTATAAATTAAAAAATAATAATTAATATTTAACAAGTTTAAGTATTTCCCCAATAAATGCAGACATAATTTGTCTCGACGCCACCTAGCGAGGGATTTAACACTAACAATGTCTTCCTCGCAAAAATAAAGTTGGTTGTTTCCAACAATATTTTTTTATCGTGATTTTTTTAGGGTAGGTATTTTGCCGTGTTTGACTATCTCCTTCTTCAGTAAACGTTGAATTTACACATCTGCCCTGATGATGGGGACACGTAATGCTGTACGATACAGGAGGTACCGCAACACATGATACCCTCAAAAAAACAGAATACTTGTGTGAAAATCTCAAAAAAAAAATTGTCTTTAATGTTGAGGTTCTCTCGTGGAAAATCTCTTGAACTTTTGTTTGCAAATTGGAGTAGGGGTCATGATCCTCTGCAAAGAGGAACCGACAATTTTCAATACGTAGTCTATTTTTTGACATGAACATGTTTGTTTATACTCGTATGTTTGTTTACAGGCAACAAATTAATATTACATGCGCATGTTATTGCATTATAATTGGATAGCTTGCACAAAAATAAAGATTACGTATTATAATATAATTATCTATGTAAATTTCAATTGGTATTGCTACACAGTACAGTCATTGAACTTCCAGAATATGCAGTTATGGTTGTCACTGTACGACAATATAGTTTTGTTTCCAAATATGAAATGCTGTGATTGCTAATTAGGATAATATCTCAAGATTTATAAGCAGGGGGTGAGTGGTTTGATTTAATTATGAATAGGGGACTCTTATAAAAGATTGGACTTTGTGACTTCTGCTATAATACGAGTATAAATACGTATGGAAGATTTCGTATATTCAGCTTAAATAATTAGGTAGGTAGCTTTTTTACGGTTCCATGCCAACTCAGAATGAAACCAACTCAGAAAAATCTTAGAAAGGTCATTAAAAGCTATGAAAAAATAATTGTAAAATAGCCGGTAACCCTAACCTAACTTAACCTATTAAATCATTTTTTTTATTATATTTTTATCATCACTCTTAATGACCTTTCTGAGGTGCTTCTGAGTTGGTTTCATTCTGAGTTGTCCGGTCACCCTTTTTTACAATAGGCATCTCCACACAGGAGGCCCTAATACGCGCCTATGTCATTTTTGAGGATGCTGTGCGGTGGGTCTTTTTAGGGAAAGAAAGAGAGGAAGTTTTGGGTTAGGAAAAGGTACGAGGGGTGGCAAGAATCTGAGGGTCAATGTGTCCAGGTGTGACGGACGTATGAATCCATCCCTCCCACTGCGGTGCAGAGAGTCTGGCTGGAGAGGTCTAGGTTAGGTCTCCCTCAGCCAGTCTCTCCCTCGCTCGCCATATGATCTGACTCGCCACGCCGTAGATGGGCAAACGCATTCGCCGCCAAGATCTAGACAAACCTCACCCCATAAACCAGGAATGTTGGTTATCCAATAAATGGTTCACGTGGCGGTGGTACCCGTACCCGCCTCCCAAACTGAGAAATAAAATAAATTAAGTTTGACATTGCTTTGTTCAATGTTTCGTCTTTTAACACGTGCTAATTTGACTGCGAATATTTTGAGTAACGAAATATGTCATCTTTGTTATTTGTTACGATTTATGAGTAGGTAAACGGCTAGAGAAGGCTTGTCTCAGCTGTTTGACTGAGTTCACCTCTCTACGATAAATAACTAGGTGCAAAGAGTGCGTCATGTGTACCCGACTCGTATGTGTAGATTGTACACCACACGCTGCGCGCCTTGTCTTGTCAGTTTCCAGTTCACCACCAACTCTCAGTCGGGTTAGTCTGCTTGTCTGCTGGTGCCCTCACCTCCTCAGTCCTCTCGACTCCTGGTAGCAATAAGATCGCGATACAACGACGTTGATTTGACTTGATTGTTGTCACTTAAGTTTTCCCAATTATCATTTTCCAACGATTTTAAATCAGTAACAGCAAATCATTCGGAAAATTATTCAAAGAAAATTTCGAGAGGACCAAAGGGTTTTAGAGATTTTTCGCAACTACCCGACTTATTATAGTTTTTTTATAAATAGTGTAGTGTAATAATTATAGTGGTGGTGGTTCACAATATCACTAATATTTTGCACAAAATGTCTTCCTCTACGTACTGCAAGATCATCGGGGCTGAGAAACTTGTCTTCATCATGGTGGTCGTCTTGATGTCTTCCGGTGAGTTTGGAGATTTTTTGTTTATTTTTATTGTTGCCTTTGGTATTTATTTACTCTCGTTTGATACTTTTGCATGATTACTAAAAACAAAATTAGTTTCAAACACAATTACCAACAACAATAAATACTTTGTTTCAAGTTAATTATTGTAAGAAACAACATTCGAAACAATTAAATATTTGTAAACTTAAATAAGTTGCCGGAATTGGAAAATAACGGCGACCTGATACATGGCCCCCCGAAATGATATATATAGTAAAATATTTTTTGTGTATTATTTACCAATTTCAAACCCGAAATCGACTTCAAAAATACCTTTAATAATAAGTAAGTATGGATATTCAATGATTTTATTTACAGTGTTTTTTTTTTACTTATTCGCGGGTATATACAGTGTAACTTTATTTACAGTGTTTACTTATTCGCGGTTATGTACAGTACTATAGGCAATTAGTTTTTTCCTTGATGCATTTGAATGAAAATATGTTTTATACTTCTTTTTATTTTAACTTAACGAGTAAAACCTCAAATTGTAACATTTTAATTAAATGAAGACAATATTAGCGAAACTCAATCGGCGCCGCCATGGTCAATGGTCAGTGGTCAAGTTGGCATCACGTTTGGGTCCCACCCAGCCGAAGTCCTCCTCGCGATACAATTAACATTTTCCTCTTATTTCGGTGGTAGTCAGGGCCGTCTTAAACTAGGCTGGGGCCCTTGGGCACACAAGAATTTAGGGCCCTTTTGGAAAGTAAAAAAAGCGAATTATAATAACATTTTTTTACTAAGTATGACCATTTATTATAGGTAATCAAATACAGTATGATATAATATGTCATTAATGATATGAGAATGCTGCTGGTTTTTTGGTCACGATTACGATAACGGTTTCTTTCGGGATTTCTGTTGAGCAAAATCTTCTATTACATCCTTAAAGTCAATTTTTTGAAGGATATCACTTTCTATGCACATAATTGACAAATTACTCAGTCGTTCTTGTAACATTGTTGTTCGCAATTCATTTTTAATTCTCTTAAGCTGCGAAAATGTCCGCTCTCCACTACAATTGGTAACCCCATTAGGCAAAGGAATATTCTTGTAGCAATTTCTACGTTTGGAAAAGTTTCTTCCAATTTATCTGATTTTATTAGGTTATGTAAGGTTGAGATATTTAAATCCGCTGATTGCTTTGCTATGTTTTTTAAATATTGGCTTATATGAAAACATTCTGTTTTGAGCTCATCTGCATTAATGTCTTCATGATAAAATTCTGTAAATTCTTTGCATTTTTTGGTCAACTCACCAGATTCGATTGTTGTTAACTGACAAAGAAAACTAAATGGACTATTATTATAAGCAATAATTATCAGCCTGAAACACTCATCAACATTGAAAAATCTTCCGAGAAAAGATACTTGCCGCTAACGGGACTTGAACCCGTGTCCTTCTGATTTCCGGTCAGCTGCTCTTGACCACTGAGCTATGGGGGCTTATCAAATACCCGCCAAATAATTCAATATATACTAGTGTTTCATTCAACAATTACTGCTTATTATATTTTTTCCACCTGAAAACAACCAACTTTATTTTTGCGAGAGAGACATTGTAAGTGTTAAATGCCTCGCTAGGTGGCGTCGAGACAAATTATGACTACATTTATTGGGGAAACGTTAGTTTATAAATAAAAAATAATAATTAAATGGACTATCAATTTCTTGGTATGCTGCCGAACGTTTTTTTAAATGTGTATTTAATGTGTCAATTATGGGAATGAAAGTATCTACCTACACGAACTTTTCCTTGCCTCTCAACTGTGCAGTCTCTGATGATCCTTCAAAAAAGTGATGCGTGTGCTGCGAAATCTTTTTCTTTCAAATGTATCTTTGTAGTCAGCACATGGATTTTTTTCTTTAGCAGCCGTTTCGTACTGATCAAAATTATTGCGAAAGAGAATTAGAATAAGAATTCAGAGATTCGTAAAGTTTCGTTACAACGTCCACGGTCATAGTGCTATTCTTTAAACTTAGACTTGTTTTATTCATAACTCCCAAAAGATCATTCCATATTTCCGTTAGAAGAGCAGTCTCAACATTTCCCATTTTTTTTGCTAGGCTTTGGGCTTCCTTTCTAGTGTCTCATGGTTGATTGATGTCACTTGCGATTGAAGACAATGCTTCATAAATATTTAAATTACCATTTTGCAAAGCATTAATAGCATTGACGCGTGCAGACCATCTGGTTTCCGAAAGAGACTTCAGGACTCTATTTGCACCTAAATGCTCTGTCAAAATTTTCCATCGTTTTGTCGAAGCCGAGAAAAATTGAACAATTTTTGTACAAATTGAAAGAATGTTACTGCTTCAGTAACACACTCAACAGCTTGAACACCCTCTAAATTTAACGAATGTGCGGCACATGGAACGTAAATCGCAAATTCGCAAACTTCTTTTATTCTTGACTGAACACCAGAGACCAAAGTACTTTCCAGACATATTTGATGCATTGTCGTAGCTCTGCCCGCGACAATCTTTTATAGGAATATCAAGGCTTTCAAAATGGTTTAAAATGGTATCTGCTATATGTTGCGCATTATGTTCATCCATAGGCAAAAATTGCAAAAATCTCTCAATAGGCTGTCCGTCTTTTACGTATCTAACTATGAAAGTCAGTTGGTCAACGTGTGACAGATCTGGCGTAGAATCTAAGCTAATAGAGTAGTACTTTGCTGATTTAAGTTCTTTGACAATGGTTTTCAAAACTTGCTGTCCCATCAAATTAATAAATTCATTACAAATATTTTCCGATAAATATGATGTACTTCCTTTTCCACGATTTCCGCAGGTTTATGTGTGATCAGCAAGAAAAGGATCAAATTCACTAATCAGTTCTAAGCATCCCAAATAATTCCCATTGTTTTGCGATCCTAATGTCTCATTATCACCACGAAAAGCAAGACCTCTTGAAGCCAAAAATTTCACTACTGCAACAATCCTCCTAAGCACATTCTTCCAATAGTTAATTTCTGTATTATATTGGGACAGCAACTCAGTATCAATTCGTCCAGTAGTTTTCATTCTTGCAACATAATTCATCATAAATTCCCTGTGCTGTAAACTGTTATCATGCTCTATCAATAAGTTACTTATATGCTTCCAATCTTTATATCCATTAGGAGAACTTAAATTATGTCCAGTACCAGTAGTGGTATTAAATAGACGGCACAATAACAGTATACAGATTTCTTTGCTGGTGAATAAAGGAGCCATTTTCTTTCTAAATACTCACCATTCGTCAATTTACGAGTAAAAATATTCTTAGTCAAGAATTTAGTTTTCGTTTTACCATTTGAATCTGGAAAACTTGTAGAAGTTTCGGAGAAGTCACTATTTTTATTTTGGAAAAACTCTGGCCCTTTTCGAATCCAAATATCATGGACTTCTTCCGGTAAAATGTCGTCACAGTAAGTAACAGGGTCAGGAGACACAGATACATTCTCTAAGCTTGCAGTTATTAATTCACAGTAGCTTGAAGTCGATGGTTCAGCATCTAATGTGTGTTTGTCATTTTCGTCACACGTAACCTCTTTTTCCTGGTGACATTCAGAGGTACTTTTGTCTTGCGGTGATGAGAATGAATAATCCCTCGGCTTATTTGTTTCTTCAGCCGTAAAAAACGAAGTGAGCTTTGGAAGTTTTTCCGTTATTTCTTTTTGAGCTATAACTTTTTTTCTTTTTTGTGAACCACTTAAATATGTTCTTTTCGACATAATGAAATAATATTAAACGAACAAATCAAAACTTCTGTTTATCTTACTCAATTTTAAATAACAAACGAAAAAAAATAACGCCACTCACTTCTATCAGACTGAAAGTTTAACCTGTCATGGGTCGGGCCTGAGGGGGCCCCCTTCCCTTCCCTTTCCCTAACAAAGCACCACTTTGAATTTTGAATTGAATGTTTTGTGGATTAATTTTGAGCTATCATATATTTTATTGACCGAAACACATTCCTAGAACAATAAACTATGTACAAAAACAACATTACTTGCGTTAATTTGATAAATTGAAAGATTTTACGATGTTTTCGTCAAGTATCACGCATCAGATTTGCATCGCGGCAAATTTGACATTCCAAAGATAAATTATTTAAAAATATTCTGGTGTTGCCAGGTGAATGAAACTAGTGGCTATTTCATAAATGATGTTGGCGCAAGCGTTTCTGACCTTGTTCTTACTACAAATTCTGTACACAGAAGGGTCAAAATAGCATTAAATTATTTTTTACACACCGCCCGCATTTTCGCGTTTCGCGAGAGAAATTGTCGGTCCTTCGGGGCCTCCTGGGAACGGGGCCCTGAGCACGGGCCCCGTGTGCCCTTATGTTGAAGACGGTATTGGTGGTAGTAGGAGATTTTCAAATATTGTCAGGCTATTCGTAACCCGGGAATGTTCGTAAAAAAAGGTTAATTTGCATAAATGAAATGTAGGTAATACCGTATGTCTAAAAATGTACTATTTTCTTCTTTCACCCTGCCTAGATTATGAATTAATTTCCTTCACACTTCGTAATCTGTCAGTAATATTGCACTGAAATAATTTTATTGCACGTCCTGTCACCTGCCTCAGAACAGGTTATGCATAGTGAGGTAGGTAATGTAACGCATAAAATTAAATTATGTGGAAAATTAATTACGGTACCTGCTTTTTGTTATTTGTATGAAATGTTGTTAAAAATAGTACTTCAATAAACGCCGATTTATCGACTGAAACTAAATTATGTATACTATCGTTACACGTTTCTTACTTCACACCCATAATTAAAAACTGAAAACGTAAAATTAACAAAATATTAATTTAAATAATAGGTACTTTATTTTAGCTTCCATGACAGTTGATCCCCGACAGTCGCGTCGCGGCAATTTATATATTATATATATACAGTCAGTTTAGGGAAAATAAAGTATACCTACTTACACAAAAAACTAAGCGTTCCGAAGGGGTGTGCAGAGAGGATGGACCGCCAAATAAACAAAATTAATATTGTCTTCATTTAATTTAATACATATTTTTTGCATATTTATTGGTCTCCCCCGACATAAATACTCACTTTTCGTAATAATAAAGCTAAAATCTAATTTGAATAAAAAATATTCCGTATTAACGAGTAAGCGGTTTAACGCATAAATAATTTTCAATTTGGGAGGCGGGAATGGGTACCGCCGCCCCGGGAACTTTTATTGGATAACCAACACTTCTGCCATAAGTCACCCCAAGTGGTTCGCTACGTTTGGTGATTTAGCAGGGGTGCCCGGGTTCACGGGGTGAGGTTTGTCTAGGTCTTCGAGGCCAGAACACACAACCCCAGATTCCTACCCACCCCTTAAAACCTTTTCCTTCCCAGAACTCTCCTCTCCTTCCTTTCCTTAATAAACCCTCCACACAGCATCCCTAAAGATGACATAGGCCCTGAGGGAAATTATTTTCCTCAGAGCCTCCTGTGTGGAGCTCATGTAAAAAAATGTATATAAAAGTTATTGTCATCTCACTTTTTTGTCGTTCCAAGGAAAAATAATTAATAAGAAATTCACAAGGTTTCAATTTTTTTTTTTGAAATTGTGAAATTTGGTTTCGTAAGGGCGCACTTTTTACTTATTTTGTTGTTATATTTTAGGTTTGAATATAAAGCGTGGTATTTTCTCTTTGTAACACCGTTTAGATCATTTTTCTCACCATGATAATGAGAGATAAAACGATTTCTATTTCTGTAGTTGTTCCGAAAAGCGAACAAATTAGCCTGACGGGTTAACATCAGGTAGATCAAACAATACAAATGTAAAACAATAATTACTATGATCACCTTCGTGTCTATGTTCTTGTGTGATGATTTCATCGTGAAGATGAGAGTCTCGATGAGGACAAAATTATTTTGATATAAGTCTAGTTAATTCCCAGTTAACGCAGTACGCATTCCGGACAATATATTATTAATTGTCAAGCTTCATCAATTTAAATGAAGACAAAAAATAACAAAAACATTGCAGTTTTATTTATTATAATTTTAATATTTACATAAACACCTTAATAATTTTACTTAGGTACATATCAATTCATTTTACAAGAGGTAAAGAACAAAAACCATCGTTTTAGGTACACATTTTATACATTCATATTTGTTTTGACTGTGAACCGCCAATATCTTTTATAAGTAAATTATTGAAAGAAGAAAGGACATACATATGATTCGTAAAATCAAAATAGCAAGTTTCCCACACTAAATCACCCTGTCGAAACTGAAGTTACATGCGTTTTCGCGTACTTTGTGATATACAGGGTGTTAAGGGACGTACTTGACTTACTTTAACCAGTGATTCCTGACATTATTTGAAGTAAGTGAATATGAGTTATCCGCAAACATTTTACCTAGTAAGTTAGCCTTTTCGGTGGCGGTGTTTGCTAGTGAGCCGTCAGGTCTGGTAAGAGGTGGCAGACTGGATTTGCAGAAATTGCGACCTATTGAGCCCGCAAGCGACCAGAATTGCCTGCTGCCATGCGGGCATGCAGTCAGCTTTCTGCTGATCTGCTGGTCGTGCTCGAATTTTGACCTATTTATGATTCTCTTGGTTTCCTTTGCCATTTTGTTGTAAGCTGTTCTGTCTTCGGATGTTCTAGATGTGTTGTAGGCTCGGTAAGCCGCGTTTTTTCGTCGCACTGCTTCAGCGCATTGTCGACTGAACCACGGCTTTGAGCCTACACCAGTTTCCTTAACAGTAGATTGGATGAAGCCATCCATCGCGGATGTGATGACCTCACCAATTTCCTGGGCACATCTTGAGGGATCCGAAGTCCGAAAACAGACAGCTGACCATGGGAAAGCATTAAAATGTGCCCGCAGACCGAACCAATCTGCTGACCTATAGTGCCACACTTTTCTCTTCAGCCTCTCGTTTGGTGGTCTGAAGTTTACAGGGATTGATGTCGTCACCAGGCAGTGGTCGGACGATCCTAAAGGCGCTGTGACTTCAATACTGTAACCGTGTGGCACAGTAGTTAAAAAAAGGTCTAACAGATTGGAACGGTGAGTCTGGACATCAGGAACCCTTGTAGGCTCCTGAACCATTTGCTCCAATCCGTAGCAAAGGGCAAAGGATTCCGCTTGGCGTCCAGCCGAGTCTGTTGATCCTGAAAACTTCAACCAAGGTTCGTTATGAACATTGAAGTCCCCCAGGACCACAAACTCTGCCATAGGGTAGCGGGGCAAGAGGTCATCAATAGTGTCGCTTAAATGTTTGAAGAGCTCGGACGTGTCTGATTCGCTAAGGTTAGGTGAGCGGTATAAACACGCGTAGAATCTTACCGTACTGGCAAGATTGACGCGTACCCACATTACGTCGAATCTGGAGTTTTCCAGATTCAACAGTCGCACACAGTTGACGTCAGCTCGACTATAGAGACAGACACCTCCTTTAGGTCTGAACTTGCTTGCGAGGGTGAAGCCCGGGCAGTCCAGATAGGAGGCGTCTACAGGCTCGGCTATCTGCGTTTCAGACAGGAATAGTAGGTTGGGGCGTTGAGAAAAAAGGTGGTGGTGGACGGAGTTTAAATTGGTATGCAGGCCGCGAATGTTGGTGTAATTCACCAACATTTTTGGCCTGCGCCGGGGTCGCCTACTACTCGCCGCTGTAATGATGTTAATTTTTGTTGTTTGTTTTGTCATGATTTTAAATATTTTTATGATGGGGTGTGGGGGGAGGGAGGTCTGGGAAGGAAAAGGTATAAGGGGTGGGTAGGAAGCTGGGGATCAGAGTGTCCAAGAGTGACGAACGAATGAATCCAATCCACCCACTGCAGTGCAAGGCGATGGATAGGGAGAGTCCGGCTGGAGAGGTCACCCAATGCGCCCCAAGCGCTACTGCTGGGTCCCCTCCGGTCACGAACCGGCACAACAGCAGCGGCGGGGTTTTTACACTCGTTGATGGGGCAGCCCACCCTCAGTCGTGAGCCTGAGGGTCGGGCCCCTGTACTACCGAGCGGCCCGGACAGCGGTAACTGGTTGTAAAGGGTCTCCCTCAACCAGCATCTCCCAATCCGGCCCGCCACGCAGAAGGTGGGCCGACGCACCCGTCATCAAGACTTGAACAAACATTACCCCAAGAACCCGGGCACCCCTGCTAAGTCACCAAACGTAGCGAACCACTTGGGGTGACCTGTGGCAGAGGTGTTGGTCATCCAATAAATGGTTCCCAGGGCGGCGGTACCCATACCCGCCTACAAACAAGGTGCTGTCCCGACGTCGGTTCCTCACTGCGGTTTTCGTATGAAAAAGCTGAGGATCCGGCATCGGGAAGTACTCCATGTTTTACGAGGGCTTGATGTTAATAAAGCTAGTGGGCCTGACGGAATACCTGCCCTGGTACTGCAAAGGTGCGCTGCAGAAATAGCTCCAATTTTGACGAAGCTTTTTAAACTGTCCCTGAAGACTGGCTCTGTGCCCTCTGGTTGGAAAAAAGCGGTTATCCATCCTATTCCAAAGAAGGGTGACCGCTCCAACCCGGCCAACTACCGCCCCATAGCGATCACATCAGTTCTGTCCCCATAGCGATCACATCTGTCCATCGAACGTGTGATCAACGACAAACTGCTCACATACCTCGAGAAGAACAAAATTATTAACGACCGTCAATACGGATTCCGGCGGAACCGCTCGTGCGGTGATCTTCTCGCGTATGTGACGCATGTTTGGGGGCGATGCCTGGAACGTTTCGGTGAGACCCAAACGGTTGCACTGGACATATCCAAGGCCTTTGACCGGGTTTGGCACCGAGGACTTGTCAACAAACTGCATTCTTACGGACTTCCCGCATCCTTGTGTACGTGGATTGCCGACTTCTTGAGGGAGAGGTCGATTCAGACGGTAGTCGATGGTTTCACCTCTTCCTCTCACTCGATAAATGCTGGCGTCCCGCAGGGATCGGTTCTGTCTCCAACTCTGTTTTTGTTGCACATCAACGACCTTTTGTCATGTGCACCAATTCACTGCTACGCGGATGACAGTACAGTTCATGATAGCTTTTTGTTTGACAAGCCCCCAAAGGGCTCACAAACTCCAACAGCTCGTAAGGCTTTGAAGCAAAGAATGGACGGTTACCTCGAGAGTGTTTTCTCTTGGGGTAAAAATAATCTCGTTGAATTTAATGTTTCAAAGACCCAATCTTGTCTGATTACGTCTAAAAGGGATCGCAATGAAAATCTAGTCTCTTTCAACGGAAGCAATCTTCCGAACAGGCCCTCCATTGATTTGCTTGGTGTAACCCTAAGTGACCAGCTCAGGTATGGGGGCTCCATCGAAGCCAGAGTAAAGTTAGCCTCCCAAAAACTGGGCGTACTGTACAGGGCCCGCAGATACTTTAAAAGTACACAACTGCTAACCCTGTACAAATCGCAAGTGCGCCCCACGGTTGAATTTGGCAGCCACCTCTGGTCTGGAGCTCCAAAATACCTGAAAAATACCCTCGACACGCCAAACGCGTGCCCAACATTTGTACACAGTTGACATTAGTCACATGAGAACGGGTCGTTTCTTCGACTCGTTCTTATGTTCAACAGCTCGGCTGTGGAATGATTTGCCGGCCTCTGTGTTTCCTCCTTCCTACAACATGGGTCTCTTCAAGACCAATGTTCATTCCTTCCTCTCCTCAAAAAGACCCTCCACACAGCATCCCACATGACATAGGCCCTGAGGGAAATTATTTTCCTCAGGGCCTCCTGTGTGGAGTTAATGTAAAAAAAAAAAAAAAAAAAAAGTAAAAAATGTAAATGAAATTTCGGTCTCCGGTGATTTCGGTGATCCGGTGACAAAATCAAACAAAAAAAAAAATTCTTCCGCATGTCGTCACTGGTCACTCAGCCGAGTGTCCGACGAACCCCTTACCCCGCCTCCAACTGTTCAACAACTACCATTTTTTTATGTATTTGTAGAAAAAAAAAAAAAAAAACATCAAAAATGTCACCGGAGACCAAAATTTTATTTACATTTTTTACTCCAAATAATGTCAGGAATCACTGGTTAAAGTAAGTCAAGTACGTCCCTTAACACACTGTATTCATAAACAAAATATTTAAAAATTCAGAACAATCGTAAACTTAGGACTGTTGGTTTCTCATAATTTAAACAATTCAATAAATTTCGACATTAACTTTCAAGTTTTGTGAAATTCCCAATCGAGTTCTGTTATCGTATCTTTATGGGCCAGTTGCTTCACAGAAATAAAATAATGGCAGAACTTGGATAGAATCAGATATTCTGCACGCTTGACCTACTAAAAAAGAGGAAGGTGACTATTTACATGCATGAGATTTTGAAAAACCATCCCCTTTGCCCAATCCTTAAAGCTAAATTTTTATATTTCTTTATGAAGTTTTGCAAACTTGACGTTGAAAATAATAGAAAAATTACTTATAAAAATAAAACAACACTTTGTATTTAACCACGAATTTATTATTTATGTATCTACCGGTTTCGCTTAGACCAAGCTTCCTCAGGATAAAATAATAACTAAATATTAAGACAGAGTTATCAGTTATATATAAGTTGAGCGACAGAGGGAGAAAGAATATGACAAAAGAACATAGTTAGATAGAGACAAAATATTTGAAGGCGGTACAATAGATAATCAATTAGAGGGAAGGAGAAGTGTTGTTTTATTTTTATAATATAATGTCTAACCACAAAGTAATTGCTTCTTATGAGAAAAATTACTGTTGGAGACTTCAGCTGGTTTACAATAAAACTAGCTGAATTCCCCGGTGATACCCGGGTTTTACATGGAGTTTTCGAAATCAAATGTAGACAGTGACCTTCCACTTGCTTTGAAGGTCACATGTGCAAAATTTCATCAACCTCGGCATAAAACTGTAGATTTGCATACAAATCAAATCCACACCGCCCGCTTTCCAGCCCGCTCGTCCCTATATATATTATATATTTCAACCAATTTAAACAAAACCTTGACAAATTATATACCTAAACCTTCCACATGAATCACTCTATATATTGGTGAAAACCGCATGAAAATCCGTTCAGTCGTTTTTGAATTTATCGCGAACAGACAGACAGACGTGGTGGAGGAATTTAATTTATAATAGGGACTAGCAGACCCGGCCACACGTTGCTGTGGCTTACCAAACCTTTATAACCAACGCCATCTGTTAATTTGTATTCATATCAAATCCACACCGCCCGCTTACCAGCTGCCTGAATTGAATCTTTGAATTTCTCGACTTTTCTATACTATAATATGAATGTATTATACAATTAAACCTTCCTCTTGAATCACTATCTATTGGTGAAAACCTCATGAAAATCCATTGCGTAGTTTAAAAGATCTAAGCGCACATACAGCGTGAGCGACTTCATTTTATACTATGTAATAAAGATAATATTCCCCTCCCCTCTGCAGAACTCGAATAAAATTACTGTCCGGAATAACCAAATTATTATTATTTGTTATAACCTAAACATGAACATCTAATAATACGGAAATTTAATCCACTTGGATAATTAGTAATACTTACAACTGTGGTGACAACACTTGCCCGAATTTCATCAATAGTTACACTCTACAGAAATAGTAGCCTTTGTAATTTTCAGAATAATATATGTGAAGTAGGTTTTCAGGTTAAAGTTATATAATAATATCAATTTGCCTTCCATGAGTGAAAAAATGTCTTTGTCGGACCAACTTTGGTTTATTTTGTCCATAATAATTGTTTGTCTGCGTCTAAATACTATAATTTCGTCACATTACATTAGGTATGCTAATTGCTAACATTCTCTTATGTCAGGTAGGTATAATAGACCAGTCGTAGACAAAGTTAGGTATCTACCTATCTACATAATGTTTTGAATCTGACATATTTTACAACCGCCTTTTGAAGAAACGTTTGAAATACTGTTAATTACAGTATTTTGAAAAATGTAATTTATTGGTCGGTTAAGTCAGAAAGTAACTTAACCGGTTTTAAATAATAAGAAACACTTGGTCCAATTCTTACTGTAACTGAACAAAATGAGGACGAGAAGTTAAAATAATATGCAAATGAAAAAAATATTGTTAATTAAAAAAAAGTTGAAAGCAGTACCTACGCATCACATACATACTCGTAAACTAACTAAATGAAACTTAAGCAGGAGGCATTAAAATCCAGGGGCGTACCGAGCACTTGAAGGAACCTGCATAAGGGAATCAAAACAAAACTTTAAACATGGTGTCCGGAAACTAGTGGTACAATCGGGAAACTGGTGAACCTATATTACTAGATAATTATTTACTGAATCACTACTCTTTTTAACAGGCTCAGATTATGGAAATTACAATTCCTATCAACTAAATTGATATAAGAAACAATTATTTTCATCGGGAAGACGGAAAAACAAGCAAAAAATAGGCTATTAGGTTTTTAGTTTGTGTTATTTAAATAATTTGTGCGTATTGAGATTGAAATGGAACCTTTCACCAAGCGTCGAACAAGAGAAAAAACCGAAACCTTTTTTTTCGTTATTTGTTTTTGGGGTGTTATGCCGTCTTGCGCTACCTCTTTCTTCTGTGTGTGTCCACATTTACCGGATCTGCCCTGATGATGGACACTGCAACGCTTTCCAAAACGTTGGCTAAAGAAGGAGGTAGCGCAACACGGCATAACACCCCAAAAACAAATAACGAAAATACTTTTGGCCGTGAAAATCTTAAAACGTATATGACCGAAACTGTCGAAACACGTGAAATATGTGCCTATTCAAATTGCAGCGGTTCAGTAAATATTTACTAACAATATCAATCAAACCTTTTTTGAATCGGAGCATTTCGATTAGGGGCATAGATATATATTATTCGGCAACTTTAGGGTGAAAACAAAACATTGAACAGCTGATTTTAAAAAAATTACTTAAAAAATTCCAACAATGGAGTTGAAAGAAAGTTATATCCTAAGAGTATGTGCAATCCTAGTTCCATGGTTATATCACAAAATCGACTTCAAATGTGATGCAGACTCCCTAGTTTCCGCTTATACTACTAGTTCCTGAACACCATGTATAAAAAGGTTTCATGTAAACTCAACAAAGTAACATTTCAATACCTCTTTGGAAAGACATTAAAAGTGATAAAAAAGCCCATAACCTAACAAGCCGTAACCTATTTAACCTAGTTGTTTCATCACTTTTAATGACTTCAAAGAATTAATGAAGTACCATCTTGTTGAGTTGTCCGTTCACCGTATAAATAATACGTAGTATAAATACCAAATTAGAAATCACCCCCGGCAGCCGTTGAATAACTTTTTTGAATACATCCATTTAGATTTAGTTTTGTTCTATATTTTTTTTATTCGTGCATATTAGGACAGGGGACTCCGTGGCATGCTTCCTTTTAAAAGTACCTACTCGAGTTCTAGGAGCAGGTCCCGGGTCGCGTATTTCCAAAACCTATACAGGTTCAATCGCTTTACATTTTCAATATTAAAAATTTAAATATTTTGAAATAAAATTATTAATTTTTAATATACACATTGCAAAGATTATTTTATTTAGATTTTAGAACAATTTTTGTTTTTGCAAATAGATAAAACATTATCAATATAGAGGTGTATTTACAATACATATATGGCAATAATATTAAAATTTAAATATTTAGAAATAAAATTATTAATTTCTAATATACAAATCAGAAAGATTATTTTATCTAGATTTTAGAACAATTTTTTTTTTGCAATGTGATAAAAAATAACCAGTATAGAGGTATATTTAAAATGTAAATTGTCGCTACCGCGACTGAATCGGTATAGGTTTTGGAAATACGCTCGCGGGTCCGAGTTCTTGTGTGCGAACTGGGAACTGGGTGTTGCTGCGGCTACCGGTACGCACGAGTTCTGCCGGAGCCGAACCTCGGAGCCGGAACCCGCGCAAGAACTTGAACCCGGACAAGAACCCTCACGACTCGCGAGTGGCTCGGACCACGAACACGGGGACGCCCATGGAACTATGATTCTAAGGGACCGGCATAAGCATTTCGAATCCTATTATACCGCCAAAACCAGTGTAGCTGTCTCCATTTTTCGGCGGCGGGGAGTGGGGATACAGACGGGGTTACCGCTCACCGAGCGGGGTGAGGGTGAGCGCTTTACAAGGAAGGGCCGAACTGGTAATGGGCTCATTAATTTATTTATTTTTTAATTAAAAAACGTTTCTCAGTTTTATTTTCTTATTTTAAGCACAAAATATAATAGCCCATTACGTATTATTTGCTGAACGAATTTTTTTTCATAATTAATAATTTTCCTAGTTTTAACCACGTTTATTGTTTATAAAAAACCGACATATTTCCTGAGCAATGCTCACTTCCTCAGCGTTTACTTAATTTAAAAAAAGATTGTGAAACAAGATTATGATTGATTTCGTGTAGATTAAAAAAATATATATTAGTTAGTATTGTTTTTTTAAACATATTTTAAATAATCAACAGACTTGCAGTGTAAAATTCAGTGCATTTTTATATTTTTTCTTGGTGTAAGCTGGTGTTTGAGTTTTAGGAAAGAAGTGCTCGTTATAATCTAATAAAAACTGTAATTACAGTGATAACAAAATAATAAAAAATAAAAAAATAAAAATTAGAATGCTCGAACAAAGGATGGATAAGTACAGAAGACATTAATAACAATTTAAAAGTTATAAAAGCATAATAAAATAAGTAACACGTGAAGAGAGATACTATCAGTGTTTCTCCTTTAACAGAACTGGTTCTTGATCCTGCTGAAACTTCTGCTGTAATCGACGAGCTAGCTCCTTTACCACAATTTGCAACAACCGATGTGCGGGAGGTTAGTGCAACTTTAGATGCTTACCGTATGATAAAGTTAGACAAGAATATATGTACACAGGAATCCAAACAAAATAATTATCGACAAAGACGGCAAGGTAGCGCGGTGGGAATTTCTGGAAAAAGTTACTAGGACCCAAGAAGAGCAAGGCCTAAATTTCACCCATGAAATAACATACCAACACTTTATTTCAGAAAACAGATAATGAAGGTCAATCTAGCAACCCAACTGCTAAGCCGAAGTGCTTATTATATTATTTAATTTTATGTATGTATATATACATATGTTCATACTGCACCCTTGAGGTGAATTTTCAATCACAAGAATCGAAACTGCTTCCATCTGGAGCCAGAGAGACTATGGCAATGTTGTGAGGCTGAAGATGTGGGGAGGGGGAGAAGATGGGGACGAGGAAGATGGGGAAGTACCCGTGTTTTCAGATTTAGTCAACAAACACAGCTAAAGCCATTTCAAGCAACATTTCAATTCTAATTGGTGGTCTTACACCAGGGCGATACTGAGAGTATGTTCCACCTGGAACGTGCCGGAAATATATCTTATATTATTTTTAATCATAAAAATTTATCTGCGCGCACCGGGATTTGAACCCGCGACCTCCGGATTGCTAGTCAAGAGCTTTACCCCTCGACAACGGGGGCATGCCAATGTGACTTTTACATAACAATACAGTGATTACATACTTTGAATTAACATTGTAAACATATGTAAAAGGAGTGTTAAATAAGTAGGAAAAAAAACTAAAAATAACAGTGCAAAAAAGACAAAGTAAAAATGTTTAAAAATGAATAAGCTAAATGATAAAAAACACATACCTATGATATGTGTAGGTAAATCTCAACTTTATATTTGTGCGTTTTGATTAATAAAAACATTTAAAAAATTAGGTAATTTTTAATTATTATAATTTAAGTTGACTGATTCGGCCCATTGGCAGTCGGAGTTCACGTGTTAACATCGGGCCCATGGCGATGGCGGTTGAAATGAACACGCCGAAAATTATAAAATGTAAATTTAAGCTATGTTTAAACACTTACATGTGAAAGGTAAGACCGTCTTTCTTCTTAAAGGTCTTCATAGAACTACTTTTACACAATTTTACGGCGCAGTGGATCATTTTTCTATGTTTTATGAACGTTTTTCTGGGAGCTCTATGCGCGACCGAGATGTAAAAGGCAATGTCAGCCGTCTAAAAACCATTCGGTAAAATTTTTGAAAAGGCATGCTATGGGCAGGTGGGCACACTTTACATGCCGTCTCTCTAGTATCCATACTCTTAGGGGACGCCGGTGGAGTCATTCGGTGGAGTCCAGCTCCGAGTTTCGGTTTTGGTACCGAGTCCTGGTCCGGGTTCTCTGGGAGTAGTCGATTTGAAAAAGGAGTAGGAGTAGAGTCTACTTCAGCTGAACCTACATATCGCTAAAACACATCATTTTGCATGTCAGCGAATGAGGTAGAATAATCAGTCCCTCTTTGTGCGGTGCTTCCTAAATAATCGATCTCCTCTGTGTGCGGTATTTCGCAGCCTCCCCACTCTTGTCTACTTTAGTTTTCTGAAGGTTTCACTTTTACCGCGTGTGAACTGCACACTTGTAATTTTTTTAACCTATAAATGATATTGTTATTAACCGGAAAATCTTTATAAAGTCGTGCCTTGTTAAGTAAATGATTTTCTCCCAAATAATCCTTCGCTTTTACTTTACAAATTTGAACAGTATCGCCTTATCTGAATATTGTCTTCGTGTTTTGCAGGAAGCAACTTGTGGGCATGTTGTTTTAAGCAAGTATTTTTTGTATTAGCTATTGTGGTTCACCTTGTAGAACAAGTCAGCGACCAGAGATGATCACGTTACTCTACCAACAGTGGTTTTATCTCTGTAACTATGATGCTTCAATTTATTATCATCGAAAATAATATAATGTGATAAATCGGGCTATAAAATGCAATTCAGATATCGGCTTATTGATACCACATGGAATGTTGATTATTGATGGAATTACACGAGTCTAATGATAAAACAATAACACCAGTAGAATTGTAAATAAGACATAATCCGTTAAAATTGTAAATATTTTCGGTAAATAGCAATCGTTATCAGTTCACACTCTAGATATTCATACAGAATATAGATAAAACTACATTTTTTTATTAGCGGCAACCGTTCAGGAGTGAAGTTTGTTTGGGTATTGGTGGCGGATGCATCTGCTCACCAATTGCGTGGCAGGCTGAATCGGGATTTTTAAAATAAAGTCAAAAGTCACCCGAAAGGAGTCGAAAAGGGGCTAAAATATTGTACAGCCTAAGTAGTTGGGACCGAAAATTCACCGTACTGGGAGGCCGGTTCCTACAGATTGTCATTTTACGTTGATATATTAAAAAATGAGCTAGATTTTCTGAAAAAAAACCAACGAGCTAAGAAGCTAAACCACTTTTGTGGACCTGACGGCCTTCATTTAGAGCTAAATCTATCTTTAAAGGAGCTGAATTGGCAAAATTGTTTGAGGGAGACCTTTTGACCCCTCCAGCAGGACCATTTTGGGATATCGCCTTGTACTGCAGTGGGAGGAATGGATTTGTATGTCCGTCACTCCTGGACACACTGATCCCCAGATTCCTACCCACCCCTCATACCTTTTTTCTTCTCAGAACTTGCTCACCTTCCTTTCCAAAAAAGACCCTCCACACGGCATCCCCAAAGATGACATAGGCCCTGAGGGAAATTATTTTCTTCAGGGCCTCCTTTGTGGAGCTAATGCAAATAAAAACTGTTCTTATTTTTTCATACTTCTTGAGTAAAAAATCTTATCCCTAAATTAATTTTGAACCAAAACTTTATATTACGCTGATGCTTTTTTTTTCTTCATATTTTGCCTAGGAATACCTGCTTTTGTTTTTGTTTATTGGGGTCTAAGATTATCATTGTTCATCTGTATAGATGTTTTATATATTTATTCTTATTTTTATTTCTATTATCCTTAAAATATTATTAATTGTTACTTTTATTTTAATTTGTTATTCTATTTTATTTTTATTTATACAAGATTCACCTAGATTCAACTCCTTTCCTGTATGTGATCATGTACCAAATACTAGTATGAATATTTTCCTTAATATGTATGCTATATGTTTGTACTTTCATCTACATATATGGATGATTATACTTAATATTATATGTATACTTAATATAATATCTTATGAATCTCGACTACCATAGTACGGGCATTTGCTTGGTAGTCGAAAAACCATGTAAAAACAAACCTGTAACAAACAAAATGAATAAAGAAAATTTAAAAAAATATATATATAAATAAATTGTAATTTTTTGGGTAACGTGGTTTTAACCCCTTTTCCAACAACGAAGCTATCATTGAATTAATTTGTTTATTATTAATTTATTATTTTTTACTATGTAACTAGAAATAATTAAACACATTAAACTAAACTAAATATAACAATACAGCGCTATTCTATGTCATTACTTTTTTATTCAAGAATAAACATTAATAATTTTTTTAAATGTACCCAGCTTATTTTCATTTTTTATGCCGTTTGGGATGCAGTTATATAATTTACCCCCTTCGTAACCAATGGATTGTTTATCATAGTTAGTGTGGATGGTGTTTAAGAGGAATATAAACGCTAGAAATATTTCCAATCTCATGCCTGCAAAATTTTAAAATCGAGCGTCTTTTTGCACGAGGCTAGTAAACGAAAAAGTGGTTTTTATTTATTTTGTGCATAATTTTATAAGATCGAAAAAAGTTAGAACATGGAAAACCTCAAAAATAATCTTAGCCATAAAGGGGTATTTTTAAAAAATTGTTTCTTGTATTACTTCATAGTTAAGTCATGAAAAAACATTTTTTTTGTTGGTTTACGCTTATATTTTTTGTTACGTAAATAATAATTTTATTGTAATTCCAATACATAGAAAAGCTAGAAAAAGCTTCGTTTTTCCGTAGCATATTTTTTGATGTTCATACTGTAAGCCGATTCGTCGTAAATTAATCAAAATAGTATCTAAACAGGATTTCACGTATATCTTAAATGTATGTTATCGTGTTGTCGTGTAAAGTGTTTGTGTACTTGGGACGTTTTAATGAATTTTGTGATTGTATGTATGTACGAGTTTATTGTTTATTTTGTAAATAAGGAGACACGTATTGTATTCATATAGTTTTCTTAAGGTAAATAGTTTTGTTTCCATATATAATGTTTTTGTGGATGTTCTGAGCTTGTAGTGAAATAGTTTTTTGATTACCTTGTTTTGTATTATCTGTAATTCATACATTGTATATTTGTAAGAACTGTTTATATCATAAACATAAATTGAAATATTGCGCAGTAGCTAAGAAAGTGCCAGTAAAGTGATCTTCGACATTGAATCAGAAGTTTGTAGGTTAGATTCCCGCCTAGCCACAAACGTTATTGTTTTGAATTGGATTGTGTAATTTTGTTATATTATACGTACGCTGTCATCTTGAATGTTTAAAGTTTGGTATAAAAATAATTTTGTGTCGGGAAAATGGATAAAAGTCAATAGCTTGATTCTTCGAAAAACTGGATTAGCAAGCTTACAAAATAGTATACCTGCCTACATATATCTGCTATATCATATCTAAAGGTCATAAAATATTTTGAAAACCTTTTGCAGGCTGAATTAGTAGTTACCTACCTGCGTTAAAAAGCATTTAATTAAAGTGTCCAGTTTTTGTTTTTATCCTGTTGTTATAAATAGGTACCTACTCACTATAGTGAATTATTTTATCAACTGAATTAATTTGTTCATCAAATGTATTTATTTTTATTAATTCCTAAAATGACTAGTACAGGCACAGGCTACATATACGTCGACAAATATAAGAAACCATTCAATCGTTTATGGAGATAAATTATCTCTTTCATTTTAATCTTAATATATAAAACGAATGACGAATATTTGAAAGGCACATAGGTTACACGCACGTTAGATAGAGATGGCCTGTAAATATTATCTTTAGAATTAAAAAAACGTAAGCGCCTGTTGTTAAAATATTTAATTAATCACGGTTTATTGAAAAAAGAGAAAAAATCTCGCGATAATTGTCTTTAGTTTTATTTAAAGAAACGCTGTGAATTTTTTCATACATATAACTTGTAAAATAACTGAAACAAACGTGTTAATAATAATTTTTGTAGCATACTTTGTGATTTTTTTCTATCGAGGGAATTTTCTACAATTTGCGTTTCGGCGCGATAATTGTCTAGATATTATCTTCAAAAATAACATATATTTTTTTAAAAGCTTAAAAACTTCAAATGTTTAAGGGAGATTTGTAAGAAATCGGTAGAAATTGGGAGAACCGAGGCTTAAGATCATATTTTTCATCATGACGGCAACGGAGATACGTCGATTTATATGAGACCTGTATGAACTTGGAAAAATTTGGTCTCCTGTGATTAAACGGGCTGGTTAAAAGTATGTAAAGTCTTTGGGTTAAAACCACTGAATCTGAGATAAGTTTCGTGCGTCCACATACGGATTTTCAAGGAATTTTTATTTATTTAGTTTGGTGAGAAGTTCGTACACCACTAGCTTTAACAGGGAGGGAAGAATATAAAAAACAACTTGAACCGCTAGAATTAGTCCCACACTTGTTTACTCCTCATTGTCGTATTAAATCAGAGTTGGTGTCAAAACCCCGTTGTCAACCGCTATATACATTTTATCTATGAACACTAATGAATGGCAGCAGTTCTTAGTGCCTGCTATTACATATATATAACTATATGTATCGCAATATATATAACTAGCTTTTTCCCGCGGCTTCGCTCGCATGGTGTTAGGGGGTTCCCACTCCACCTCCTCCACCTCCCTCCCCCCTCTCTCCTATCCCTCCCCCTCTCCCACCCCCTCCCAATCTCCATCCACCTCTCCCCCCCCCCCTCAACCCACCCACCCCCCTCCCACATTTTTTGAAATACTCCCCTGATAATTTGAATCGAATAAAGAATTTTAGATATCTTACTAATCGTGCCACCTATTGCAATTTTTTTATACAAATTTCATAATACCAGAGCTCTTAGCTACATAAATATGTTATGCCTATATGTTATTCTGATGTACGAGCTATATTATTTTAAAGTTTCATTAAAATAGTGGAAACGAATATCTTTAATTTATAAAACAAAGTCGGGTTAGTTACACTATTTATAACTCGAGATCGGCTGGACCGATTTTTATGATCTTTGATTTGTTGGATTTGTCTCCGACCCGGATAACAGAATAACTATTAAAACATCGCAAAAATTCATGAAAATTAGAGTTATGAAGAAAATTATTTTTTTCATACATTTTGTATGGAACGAATTCTCATATTTTGAAAGAACTGCAGCAATATTGTGATAGGTACAATATTTAACTGTGCGTGAATTCCAAAAATTCAAAAACGTCAAATGTCAATCGCTGATTGTTTTGCTTTTGTTCTTAATCATATAATGCTGCCACTCTTTCTTTCACACTAAATGTCAATAGTCGAAAATGAGATAAACGGTGAACGTATGTCTCTGCACCCCTCCAAAGGAAAAAGACAATAATAATAAATCTCTGAAAAGAAACGCATTTTTTTACGTAAGCTCCACTCAGGACCTATGTCGTCTTAGGGGATGCTGTGTGTAGGGGCTTTTTAAGGAAGGGTAGGATAGGAAGTTCTGGGAAGGAAAAAGGCATAAAGGGTGGGTAGGAATCTGGAGGTCAGTGTATCTGGGAGTGAATCCATCCCTCCAACTGCGGTGCATGGCTATTGACTTGACCGGAATCGACCTTTTACCTTAACTTTTCCAGCCGGACTCTTTCGACCCATTGGTCGAGAGAATCCGGCTAGAAAGGTCAAAAGGCCTCCCTCAACAAATCTCTCTCGATCCGGCCCGCCACGCAGCAGGTGGGAAGACGCATCCGCCGCCAAGACCCGCACAAAAGTCACCCCATGAACCCAGGCATCCCTGCTAAATCACCAAACGGGGCGAACCACTTGGGGTGACCTATGGCAGAGGCGTTGGTTATCCAGTAAATGGTTCCCGAGGCGGCGGCACTCGTACCCGCTTCCTTTCAAAATTTTTCCGTAAGTAAGTGGAAAAGTAAGAAAATCACAAAAAAATGTAAATCCGTACACAACGCCATCTTTGATACTGAAAAACAAAACACGGGCAGTTGGGCATCGATAATTGCTTCATTGTGTAATTTTTAACTTAATAAAAAAACTTAATTTAATTCAATAGTTTTTGATTCTGAGACGGTACGAAGTTCGTCGGGTCAGCTAGTTATTTATAAACCAAAATATCTTTCTGAATTCAGATTAAAATAATAATATCGTAATATTGATAATAATAATCATATTATCCTAAGAAGTTGCTGTGAAAATACTAATCTTTAGATTCTACAAAGAAGATGAGCTTGCTAAAATAAAATCATTATGACTTGACAACAATAAAACACCGATCAATCAGATTGATCGATCAAATATAGATCAAGAATGATCCAATAACCAATTTAACTATCAATCTTTTCTATATATCTCTCGTCATCAATTTCTCAAAATCAGACATTCAAATGTTTAACTAACTATTAAACTCAGACGGCCAATCTATAATTCTACCCATCCCGCCTAATATAAGATTCATTATGAAATTAAATTTATAAATAATAACAATTCCTACGCAAACTCGGGTACTTTTTAACCCCGCCAACCGTGTTTCGAATGTTGCTATATATAAAAAAAATATTGTTTAAAGTTTTAAGTGCAGGCACTAAACAAAGAATATTAATGGTGGAGAACATGGGTGGAACATATAATGGTAGAGATAACTCACAGGGAAGGCTTTTTAAACAATTCATATATGTTTAGAATTGTCTCAGAAAAAAAATCAAATCAATCAATAGGATGAAAATAAGTAAATTTTGAGAAAGTTTTCGTATTGGTTGTATTGTTGCTAGTTGCCCCCCCAAATCAATAATAAGACACTTGCATCATATTTTAAAAAAAAATCCGGTTCAGGCAAATATTCTAAGACATTCTGTTTTTTTTTTTTAATCGTATTTTTGAAACCCTGGGGATTTTTTGAAAATTTCAATCCGAAAAATCAAACGATTTTTTATAAACCGGAAAGACGGGGCATAATTTTATAGGTGTGAAAAAACGATAATTACATAGCCGAAAATCATTTAAAAAAAATAACGTTTTCCACACGAATGGCACATGAGAATAACGAGGCATACCAAAAATATTACATCTCATAAATATTTTTTTTCCTTGATCCATCTTATTGATCATAAATCATTATAATGTACAGCGTCTATATTACTAAATTCAATGTAATATACTTGTACTTGTAAATTATAATAATAATAAGAATATTATAAAATTTTATTTTGTTAAAATCAGCACCATAATCATTATACCTCTAAAACACGTACCGGCATCATATTCACGTTCTGAAGAGAACACCGTACATCATTAAATGTACGGGGTTCTCTTCAGAACATCTGTCAAAATGTCGAACCAAATGATAAGTTCGCAGAGAACAAACAATAAATCTAGTGAACGAATTCAAAAATTCGCCTGAAATCAAAGTGATGCCATATAAAAAAATAAATCAGTGTGGAATTTTGCAAAATTAATAGGAATATTTTCGGAGACGGGATATTTCCATGTAGTGACGTCACGAGCCCAAATAATGGATTTATTTATTTAAAAATAAAATTTAAAAAAACTGTACATATCTAACAATTTTTGCTAACATTTTCGTAATCTTAGTAAAAAGATCTATCCACGTGATTTTTTCCAAGTCGTTATGAAATCCATGCAAGTGATCTACTATCATAAATGATAATTTGTTGCTCTTTATTTACCAATTTCAAACCTAAAACCGACTTAAAAATATCTTCAATAAGTAGTTTTATCCTTGATGCATTAGAATGAAAAATTGTTTTATATTTTTGTCATTCGGCGATGCACTTACTTTTATTTTGTGTAATTATTTTCCCTAGACCGACTACATATCATATTATAAGTATGACCGGGGTATATATTCTCCGTATATCTGAGAAACACAATGTTTTTTTTTATTTATTTCTTACAGGTAGGTATATATTCAAATCCTGCGCTCGTAATAGTTACATTAATTATTGTCATCACGTAGCATCGGTGGCTCTTAGCAAACGTGCTTTTATAAATAGATAATATTGAATTTCCTACACATACCTAAATAATAATAATAATAACAATAGTTTATTCTAAAATTACCGTAGCATACATTCTGTAAACATCCAAGTAAGCACCATTTAATACAATTTACAATTAGTTGTACTAGGGTGGGCTGAAAAGTAATGCACCCATGTTTACGAACAAATAGCAAGATTGGGCAAAAAGTACGATTACGATTCATTATAGTACGATTCTTAAGCTTCAAAATCATATATTTATTTTTCAACATAGTCACCGTTAAGTCTAACGCATTTCTCCCAACATATAACAAGTTTTTCATTACGTAACTGAAAAATTCTTCCGACATTTCTCGAATCCAAGACGCGACAGCTGTCTTTACCTCATCGTCCGAGGTATAATGATAACCCTTGAGTTGAGGAAAAAAATTAAAATAGCAAGACGAATGATCGAGGGAGTGAGAAGGGTGTGGAATCGGTTCAAACTTCAGGTTCTGCAGAGGCTCTAATCGACGCCGTTTGTTCTCGTCTGTGAAACGGCGTGGTACCCTCGTCCACAGATTTTATTTTAATTTGCGTTTCGCCGCGGGCAAAGTCTAGATATTATCTTCAAGAATAACATATATTTTTTAAGAGCTTTAAAACTTACCGTGTTTAAGGGAACAAATCCGGGTTGCGGGCCCTTAACAACATGATAATTTCCCTCTTCTGCTGATCACAATCAGCTGAAACGGACTTAGGACGGGTTGTTTAAAAAAAATTGACGGATTCATCAAGTATTTGAAGTTAATTTTCTCGTTCTGTATAAGTTCTGTTGAAGAGTTCTGTGATTATTTCAATTTTATTGAGCAACTGGGCTATGAATAGAACTTACACAGAACGAGAAAATTAACTTCATATATTTGATGAATCTGACAAATTTTTAGCAACCCATCCTTAGAAACGGAAAAAAAAAACAAAATGGCGTTGAGTGGCCATTTGATGACTGTGACATGTTGATTACTGCGAAACATACGGGCTTCAATCTTTATCTTTTCTTTATTATTATTATTACTAAGTATAAAATGAAGTCGCTTACGCTGTATGTGCGCTTAGATCTTTTAAACTACGCAACGTATTTTCATGCGGTTTTCACCAATATATAGAATGATTCGTGAGGAACGTTTTTGGGTATATAATTTGTCAACTTTTTGTGTAAATTGGTTGAAATACATAATATATCAGGCCAAGCAGCAGCCGGCAGCGGGACGCGTGGTGTGTATTTGATTTAACAGATGGCATTGGTTATAAAGGTTTCGTTAGCCACAGCAACTTGTGGCCGTCTCTGCTAGTTATTTATAATGATATCTTAATTCTTGATGTAATCCTTCGGTAGATTTAAGGAGATGTTCGTATATTTTATCACTTGTTACACGTTAATAATCTATATATAAATTATATAAGTTATCAGTATCACTTATCAGTTACTATAATTAAATTTAGAAGAAGAAGATTTTATCATATATTTGGTATCAGCTGCAGATTTTTATTTTATGAGATCAAGAAACAATAGGCAGCCATTTTTTTTTCTACTTGTATATTACAAAGCCAAACGCCGCGAAGATGTGCTGGTGACGTGGTACTTTATTTAGGAGGTTGGTATGGTACCGCCGCCCCGGGAATCATTTAGTACTTTACCAACACTCTGCCATAGGACACTCCAAGTTTGGTGACTTAGCAGGGGTGCCCGGGTTCATGGGGGGCGGTTTGTCTAGGTCTTGGCGGCGAATACGTTTGCCCATCTACTGCGTGGCGGGCTGGTTCGGGAGATATAAGTTGAGGGAGACCTAAACATCTCCAACCGGACTCTATCGACCCATCGAATTGCACCGCAGTGGTAGGAATGGATTCACACGTCCGTCACTCTTGGACTCACTGTCTCCCATATTCCTACCAACTCCTCAAACTTTTTCCTTCCCAGATCTTCCTTTCCCTAAAAATACCCACTATACAGCATCTCCAAAGATGACATATGTCTTAGTCATAAGCCACTAGCTGTAAGTCTTAGATGTAAGTCACTAGTAATAATTGTAAATCTTAGTTGTAAGCCAGTAATTTTATTATTTTATGTATTTATTTGTACAGCGCCCTTGAGGTGATTTTTCGCGAAAACGGCGCTATATAAATTAGCCAAATATTATTATTATTATTATAGACCCCGAGGAAGATTGTTGTTTCTTTTTATTTTTCTGTTTGTCTTGTTCTCTTTCATATTTTCGCTTAGATTATTGGTGTTTCTTCTTCTTCAATTATGTATTACGTTGGTGAGAATAAACTTCAAAAGTTATAAAAAGAGAGTTGTTGCAATAATTTTTTTTTTTTTTTTTTGTATCTCGAAATATTTTGGGACGCGTAGGAAGGTATAAAATAACAATAATTAATAATTGCATAGGTACATACTCGTACATGATATTATTATCAATAATTATTTAATTGACGTGTTTACAAAACACTGAAGTACAACAGTCTCGGGAAAACTTGTAAATAATCCAACCGTCTGCTCCATTTTAATTAATTAGAGCAGTATCAATAATAATTACCTAATTAAAGATGATGTGCGTTTACCTCTAGGCCGGAATATTCTACAAACGCATTGTATTTCTACCAGTGGATACTAGTTACTAATCAAAATGCTGTTAATTAGTGCATTTCAGAAAGATTTTTACACCACACGCAGGACTCTATGTGGAAAATAAATACCCCCAAGGCCTTACTATTCGAGGTGGAGGTTTTTAAGTAATTAAAGGAGAGGAAGTCCTGATTAGGAAAAAGGCTACAAGGGATGAGTAGGAGTTTGGAGGGTCAGTGTGTTTAGGAGGGACGTATGTGTATGTATCCATTCCTCCCATTGCGGTGCAAGGCACAATCGAGAGTTCGGCTGGAAGTATCAAATGGTCTCCCTCAACCGGTCTCTCCCCATCCCGCCCGCCACGCAGCCGTTGAGCAGACACACCGCCACCAAGATCACTACGGTCCATAGTGCTACGACAAACCTCACCCCAGGAACCCGGGAACCCCTGTACCCTGTACCAAACGTAGCTGAGCACTTTGCGGTGAGCAATGGCAGAGGTGTTGGTTATCCAATGAATTGTTCCCATGAATAATTGTAATAGTTTGTGTGGTTCTATGACAGTTGCCCTGCCCCCCCCCCCCCCCCCCCGGCATAGAAATTATAATGACACCGAAGGATTATAATGACAAGGAAGGACCGTACAAAGAGGAGGTACCGTCGAATAACAAAAGTTTAAAAAGTATTTTCATTCAATTACATTAGGTATAAAACTACTTGTCCTGTATATAGTGTATACCAGCGCGTAAATGTAAAAAAAGGTACTGTCAATAAATTCGTTTGATATCCATACAAATTACTATTAACCCATCAGGCCTTCGTCCTATTTTGTCAGAAGGTCAAAACATTTCCGCTTCGCAATGTACTTTACGACCCTTTTCAGACTCAGCTGGATTCGTAATACGACTGCTGTTTTTGGAGTTATAATTTGAATTGTTTGAAGAAATTTTAAATTGGATGTGGAATATTTCTGAACGCATTTGACTTTCAAATTTTATAATTCGAAATAAACATATAATTTTTTAAATATATATTTTTTAATACAAACACAAAAAAATTTCAAATATGGCTTTACAAAAAATTTTTAAAAAATTCCAACTAAAATTACTGATAACGAAAAAAAACATTCACATATTTTATTAGGAAATTACATCATATACGTTTTCGTCAACTCCTTTTTTTGTCCCTTCATATAAAAATAAATAATAAAAAATTCCAAAAATTTCTTTTTTTTTTCAAATCGCGGTCGGAACTTTAAAACTTTGGCTTCATAAAGGTATTCATTTGAAGTATTTTGTGGTTAACTTTTACATTTGATTATAAAGCAAGTTTTCTATTACTAGCGCCGTTTAGACCACATTTCTGACCATGATACTTGTAGTATATACATATTTAATTTAAAAAAAAAAAAAAAAATTTTTTTACAGCATAAATTTGGCATTTTCGCAAGCATTTGGTTCCTTAGATTGGGCAATCTGCCTAGCAAGGAAATAATATCGATGTAACAAGACATAATAACACTCGTACACATTTTTTAATATTTGAAGTTATTACGCAATATTAAAAGTATGTTATTTTAGCTATATAAAAAATAAATAAATTATCGTAACGGGGGCATAACGATTTTTATGAGACCTGTATGAGTTGTTCCGAAAAGCGTGAAAAAACAAACAAGCGTGAGGGGGAAATACTAAATGGCGCTTTAGGGAGTTGATAAGGGGGCATACATTAATTACGTGAGCAGTTTTTCTTCAAATCTAGACCCCTCCCCCTCCCCTCCTTGGTGAAATAAATTTGGGCCACTTCGTATATTCATTTCATGTAACGTGAGATTTTGCTGGACCCCCCCCCTTTGAGCTAATGTAATTAATGTATGCCCCCTTATTATATTACAGTGTTTCTTAACCGTATTGAAAGAATCGCCCTTTATCCAGCCCCCCTCCCCCCTTTGTAGTAGGAAATCCATTTACATGGGTTATTTAAAATAATAAAATAACTTATTTTATTATATTCATCCATTGCCATGGATTAGTAGATACAAATAAAAAATGATGAGAAGTAATAACACACATTATTTTTTTAACATTGAGTATTATGACGAATGAGTACGAATCTCATACGGGCAATTGCGTCTTCGTATGAGGGAAGCGTTGCATGATTAGATTCCTAGGTTTGACTAGTCAATCCTCAGGTCTGACTTGAAGTCTTAGTTAACTTAGCTTTGGTATAACCTAGGATAAACCAGTCATTCCGCGAAGAGACTGCATACCGACCTTTGACTATGACATTTACACCTAACATGTTTCATATGAAAATGTAAAAAAATAATAAATATACAGTTACTAAATAAAAAATTTAAAAAAAGTCTATATTATTACTACGACTGAAAACTGAGCGACCAGCAAACTACATTCCCATACCTCACTGTCAATAACGCGTAAATGATGCAACACAATGTTATATGAATTAACCCCTACATTTTGCCCAAAGTCATCAGTAACTGATATCGTAAACAGTATAACTGTTATCGAAAATAGTGTCAAAGTGACACACACATAATATTGTAATAATAACGAATCGCATTACATTATATCATCTTTCTGTTTTAATTGTATTCAAATTAATATGTATTTTACCTTAAATATTCGTATATACATATGATATTCATTTATGTACCTCTACGCCTGTCTCAACACAGGTATACCCTAGTGAGACAGGCATCGAATAATGTAATGTAAACATACCTTATACATATAGATAAATAAATAAATATAAAGCTACTGCAATACAAAATAGTATATATCTTCAATTGATTCTTCCTAGGCAGGTATGTATAATAGTAGGTACATTTCATAGAATTAGGATATTATAATAAATTTGTTTTTTCTGGTCAGTTGTTGCCAAATAATGAAATCAATTTAATCAAATCATTATTTGGCAACAAATTGATTGGGAATGGGTACCTTTATTGGATAACCAATACCTCTGCCTTAGGTCACGCCAAGTGGTTCGCTACATTTGGTGATTTAGCAAGGGTGCCCGGGTTCATGGGGTGAGATTTGTCTAGGTCTTGGAGGCGGATGACCAGGACACACTGAACCCCAAATTTCTTCCCACCCCTCAAACCCTTTTCCTTCCCAGAACTCTCCTCTCTTTCTTTTCCTTAAAAAAAACCTCCACACAGCATCCCTAAAAATGACATAGTCCCTGAGAGAAATTATTTTCCTCAGGGCCTCCTGTGTGGAGTTGAGTTCATTTAAAATGTAGTTTATGTGACCAATGAGTACCTAACGAAAAACTTCTTGTAAGTATTAACTTGTCAAGAATGAAAACGAAATGCTCGGACCAAAAATGTACCTACCAGATTGCGTCAGATTTCGTCCGGTCAGAGGGTGAGTTGACGTCGCGACGGATTTTTCTTAGAATAAGTAAAAGCTCATAAAATTTGTCTACAATTTGTATTCTATACGTAATTTTCGAAATACACGTTCCACAAATGTAGACAATTTCGAAAAAAAATCATTTAACCTCACATTTTTCATCAAAAATTCCTTCATATCGTCCCCCCCCCCCCCCCTCCCCCTAGATCCTATATCACCACCTAGAGGTCAGGACTTTTAGTATGCTCACACCCATGGAACTAAGATTGAAGGGAAGCGGCAATACTTTCGGAATATTACGGGGATAAGCGAAAAACCTATGTAGCTCTCCAAACTGGAAGCCGTCTAGTGGGAGGGGATAGAAACGGGGAATGTGGCTAACTTGCGGGGGGAAGGCGGCGCTCTGGAGACAAGGGCCGAACTGTGAATGGGAATCATTATTATTTTTATATTTTTTACACTTTCGTTAATTTTTTATTACATTTTGGACATAAAATATAATAGCTTAATTGAAAAATAAGTAATGAAATGAGGAAAGGGTAGTAACAAGGAGACTGGAGACTTATGTGTTGTTTAATTTTTATTGTTCCCTATACAAGTTATTTTAAGTTATCTTCATCTACTAGGACGTACTTAACGAAATGTCGAAATACATCGGCCTCACTTTTCACTTGACAAGTGCAAGTGGGTAAAAAAACTAGTGTTATGAACTCACTGTAACTCAAGGCACCATTCCTTGGTGCTATCATTGCTTAACTCATCAGTTTGAAATAGATTTTAATTTATCATATAAATAGTAAGTATGGTTTTTTATACGTATTTTATAAAATCAACAGACTTGCAGTGAAAATTTTTGTGCGTTCTATTCTGATGTAAGCTGGTGCTTGAGTTTTAAGAAAGGAGTGCTCGATATTAATCTTATAAAAGAACTGTATTTACAGTTTTACAATGATAACAAAAAAAAAGTGATAGGAACAAACACTGCTTGACTTATTTGCGTGGGCAAATAAATTTTATTTGATTAATTTGTGTTATTTTATAATTAATTTATTTAAAAATAATGTACACATTATTTTATACTAGCAGATCCGGCCACACGTTGCTGTGGCTAACTTAAAAAAATGCCACGCCATTACCCAACCTTTATAACCAACGCCATCTGTTAAATTAAATCCACACCGCCCATTTGCCAGCCCATTGCCCGCTGCCCGCTGCCGCTTAACCAGATATGTTATATATTTCAATAAATTTACACAAAACCTTGACAAATTATATACCTAAACCTTTCTCATGAATCACTCTATCTATTGGTGAAAACCGCATGAAAATCCGTTTGGGTAGTTTTTGAGTTTATCGCGAATAGACAGACAGACAGACGCGGTGAATAACTTTGTTTTATAATATGTAGAGATATACCATATAATATATCACAAGAATCCCAACTGCTTCCGTCTGTAGCATGCACGTTGTGAGGCTGAAGGTAAATGGTGAGGGGAAATAAATGGTGGAGAGAAAGCTGGAGAAGTACTCGGCTATTCAGATCTAGTCGACAAACACGGCTAAATCAATTTTAAGCAACATTTCAATTCTGAATGGTGGTCTTACCTACGCCAGAGCGATACTGAGAATGTCTTCCACCAGGAACTATATCTTATAATGTTTTTAATTATAAAATGTTGAAAACACAGATCAATCGAATAAAATTTATTTCGGGATTTGAACCCGCGACCTCCGGATTGTTAGTCAAGAGCTTTACCCCTCGACCACGAGGGCATGTCAATGTGACTTTTACATAACAATACAGTGATTATAAACTTTGAATTAACGTTGTAAACATATGTAAAAGGAGTGGTAAATTAGTAGGAAGAAAATCTAAAAATTACAGTGCAAAAAAGACAAAGTAAAAATTTAAAAAAATGAATAAGCTAAATGATAAAAAAACATATACCTATGACATGTGTGAATCACAACTTTATATTTGTGCGTTATGATTAATAAAAACATAAAAGTTTTTTGGTAATTTTTAATTATTATAATTTAAGTTGACTGATTCGGCCCATTGGCAGTCGGAGTTCACGTGATAACATCGGGCTCATGGCGATGGCGGTTGAAATGAACACGCCGAAAATTATAAAATGTATATTTAAGCTATGTTTAAACACTTACATGTGAAAGGTAAGACCGTCTTTCTTCTTAAAGGTCTTCATAGAACTACTTTTACACAATTTTACGGCACAGTGGTCCATTTTTCTATGTTTTATGAACGTTTTTCTGTGAGCTCTATGCGCGACCGAGGTGTAAAAGCCAATGTCAGCCATCTAAAAACCGTTCGGTAAAATTTTTGAAAAGGCATGCTTTGGGCAGGGGGGCACACTTTACATGCCGTCTCTCTAGTATCCATACTCTTAGCTCACACCCTATGTATGCAATGGCGTAGCGAGGGGGGGGGGCGGAAGGGGCACGCTACGCTAACAAGTTTCTGAAGTAATCGGTTAGGTTCCTGCTCACGCACTCTACACCTCCTTTTGGACAATTCATTTAATGGACATTTTTAAGCTTATGGCTTACGCATCAATGTAATTTTTTTTAAGAAGACATCCGTAAACTATTATTTTATTTGATGTACCTTTTTCTGTTTCATATAGCGTTGAGATTATTTTTTTTTATATTATCTTCGAGAGAGAGTTATGGTTGTTAAATAATGATATGTTCCAAAATTCAAGACAAGTTTTGGCCAAAGAAACCACATGTATCTGGCAACCAAACTTTACAACATCCTTCCTCTAAATTTGAAAAAGATAGAAAAGATAAATAAGTTTAAGAAAAAAATCAAAACATGGGTGAAAGAAATTAATGCAGACATACTAGAGAATGTATTAAAAACATCATCATCTAAAGAAATCTACCAGTCCGCCTCAGCATAGGACCACCTAGTTATGAGAACTAAGAACAAACAGATGAAATATTAATACACATTACTATATCTTGTAATTCTCATCAAACCTGTAATTAAATAGTCACTAATAAAAAATTAAAAAATAAATAAAATAAAATAAAATAAAAATTATGACGGTGCATTTTTCATTATTATTTGAATAGATGTACGGTATTAGACAACATTTAATTTTGACGCGTGGTTTAATCACATATGGACAATTAGATTTCAACTGGTTAAATCTTGTTTAAATAATATCACATCGATAAAATGCACAATTATGTGAGTGTAATGATTATTTTTGTATGTATGCACATTGCACATGCACTCACTAATCGTGTAATCACTATCGATTAAAGCTATTGACTTCTGCCAGTAAACAGGCAAATACAAATTATCGTTTACATAATTTCCGTTAACATACGTTCCTTATAGTTATAATGCAGCTCTTTTTACACGTTAAATAATAGTAAGACAAAAATGAAACACAAAATACGTGTGACAGTTTCCTTCAAAATACTACTTTTCCTTCGGAGGAAACAGATATACTCGTATCTTTTTACTGCTCTATGGAATTGCGTTTCATTTTATTTATACGTGTGAGGGAGTTTGTCTCCCATTCGACTGTTGTTATTTAGTGTAAGAAAGAACTGCAGCGTTACAAGTTTCAAGACATTTGACATTTTTGAATTTTTGGAATTCACTCACACTTCAATATTATCATTGTAACAATATTCCATACTTTCAAAATTGTGTGATGGAGATGCAAGAAAATTATTAAATATTTTCCTTTGGAGGATCCTACGTTCATTGTGTATTTTGTCTTTTAAAAGAGCTGCAGCATTATTGTGATAAGGAACGTATGTTTATTGCCTTTTTTATGCCGTCACCGTACCGTAATCGTGAATCGTCACTGTAATTTTAAAAGCGCTCATTGCATACGATTTACCCAAGTCTACTTTGAAAGCTCGTAACTTCGTCATTTTTGGAGACATCGAAAAACTAGCTTTTTAATATCGTTATTAACTCTTTAAATATAATAAATGTTTATCAAAATAAATTTTAAAATATTTGGAGATGATCTCTTTCAGACTGTCCCGTGATTTTCATGGGTTCGCCCTAGTATCATAATACAAAGGATCAAGCAGAAACTGACCGGTGACCGGTGACCCTCGATCAATGTAAATGATTGAGATGACATTTTGACCCAATTTCCTCGATCCGCCTCTTATAACTTATAGCCAATGTTCAATTCAATTCAATTCAATTTATTCATTTTCAAAACATTACAAAATAAAATTTCAATGCGTTTTAAAAGAGATAAAGTATTAAGATTCAAACAAATTTAAGCAATTTATACTTCAATGAAGCACAATCATACTAACAACAACAAAGCTTGTTGTCTGAATTGTGCTTCATTTATATTAAACATATCAATATTCGAAGTGATTCTATTTAACAACAAGACAGCTCTCCCGATTGGCATAACCATTGTCAAGTTAGTTCTGCAAGCCGACAAGTGAGATAAAACAATCTATAGACGTCGGTGACGGAGATAACCATCGCGAACATAGAAACTAATGCTCTTCATGATAGCCGAGTTTTCGAACCTTCCATGAATCAGTCTGAAGAAATGTGTTACAATGAGCACATCCTTTCTGACCCGTAGAAGGTTCATACCAAGCATGTCCAAGAGAAAGTGGGTAGGGTAGAGCCACGGGTAGTAGCCATACTTCCTCAGGTAAAGAAATCTCAGAAATTTCTTCTGAACCCTCTCCAACATGAGGAAATACCTCACTTGGTGTGGGCTCCAAACCACCGACCCACTCTCAAGCCTACTCCTAACCAAAGTATTGTATAGTACTGTGAGAACCCGGGTGTCTCTGAAGTTTCTCGCAGTGCGTAGGACGAAACCCAACATTCTCAGTATGTTGTTTATTGTAAACTAAATACTTTGATAATCATTATTGTAAATGCCTCAATATACCTACATTATTGTAGAGTCAATCCAACCGACTTTCTAACCAAATTAATTGACTTAAATATCTTTGATCACTGTAAGTCAAGTAATTGAATTCGAATGACTTCAATTGATCATGATCATAAAGAATTATTCACTTTATTGCTTACCTACCTTCCTACGAATGTGTCAAGTGATAATTCTTCATTTATGTCGAACTCTTAAATCGATTTTGATTTAATCATTTTATTGATTGGTCGACGAGAGCAAAGAAATAATTCAAAGAACAGTTACAACTTCGTTGGACACATTAGTAAATTCGTAAAATATGATGACATTTTTGTTATTTATTTTTGGGGTGTTACACCGTGTTGCGCTACCTCCTCCTCCTTTAACCAAAGTTTCGGACAGCGTTACAGATGTGTATGTGCAGATGTGTGTGTAGATGTGTGCGTGATTGTGGACACTGTAACGCTGCCCGAAACGTTGGCTAAAGGAGGAGGTAGCGCAACACGGCATAACACCCCAAAAATACTTTTGGCCGTGAATATCTAAAATCAATGATGACATATTTTACCTTCTGACGGCAGATAGAAATACACCACGAGAAAATATTCCTAGAGCAAGTTTCATGCTTTGTTTTAGAAACTTATTTTACTTTTTTTTGGGTCAAGGGTTTTTTCTGAATTTTTGGGGATCCAGACCAGAGGTGGCTGCCAAATTCAACAGTGGGGCGCACTTCCAATTTGTACAGGGTGAAGAGTTGTGTACTAACTGCAGTATCTGCGGACCCTGTACCGTACGCCCAGCTTCTGACAGGTTAATTTGACTCTGGCTTCAATGGAGCACCAGTACCTGAGCTGGTTACTTACGAGTAGTTTCAAAGGCAACTTTGTAATTAGCTACCTAAGTAGTTATAATAATTAATCTTGCCAAGATTCTGGTGAAGTGATTAGAAATAATTAAGAGTTGAAGTAATATTAACAGGAAAAATGGTTGTGTATCGTATTTTTTCATTTGCTCCATTGTTTCAACATCCATTTCTGGTTATCTCATCAGGAATCACTCGGTTAAAGTAAGTGAAGTACGTCCCTTAACACCCCGTACAAGTTGAATCGCTTATCCTCTCCAAGGTGATGGTTCAAGTAATGTCCTTTGACTCAGGCACAAAAACCGACACGGACGGATCGCAGACGACACGAAGACTGGCAAGGCGAATACTCACGCGATGAATGTATAGCAGGCATAAATATTCCTCGCGGTTCCAGTGCATCAATATCGCAGTTGTTGTTGCATTCAAATATGATTGGATGCTTCTTTATGGTGGTGGACTGTTGGTGGAGGCTAAATGGAATCTGAGGTTACGCAGCCAGTCGACAACATTGCGAGTCTGGGAATCACTTGGTTCAGCACAGATGTGTCTCCGGGGAATTGATAAAGGGGGGCTTTTTTCTGCGATGCTTTTGTTCGAATATGTCCACATCCACACAGTTCACAAACCTTTAGGCCCCGTTTTTGCATCATATACGCACTGTGACCAATAACGACAACTGTGACCTGTGACTGCACCAGATTTGCCCTGTGACTGCACTGTTTAATGAGGTCTACGTCTTCAGAGGGAGGGAGGACACTGGCAGTTTAATAGCTGGATCCACAACAAGGTGCTTGTTGTTCACGCCCGAAGTCTGCCACTGAGTTTGCCACGACTCTTCAGGGGAGTGTCGTGATAGAAACAGAGTTTCGCCATCAGTCCAAAAGGATTTCCTGGAAATGAGGCGGCTGGCCGGAAGGTTTGCAAGGTCGTCATGAAGTGAATTTTTTTGTTCACATTAGCTCCACAGAGGAGACTCTGAAAAAATTAATTCCCCTGCGTGGAGGGTCTTTTTAGGGAATGGAGTGTGAAGAAGTTCTGGGAAGGAAAAAGGCATGAGGAGTGGTTAGGAATCTGGGGTCAGTGTGTCCAGAAGTAACGGACGTATGAATCCATTCCATCCACTGCGGTGCAAGGTCGAGAACGTCCGCCTAGAGAGGTCAAAAGGTCTCCCTCAACTAGTCTATCCCAAATGATGGACAATCGCATGTGCCGCCAAGACCTATGCAAACCCCATCCCCCAAACGTAGTAAACCACTTAGGGTGACCTGTGGAGGAGGTGTTGGTTATCCAATAAATGGTTTCCGGGTCAGCGGTACCCATAGGTACCAGCCTCCCAAAATGATACCATTCATGACCTTTTTATATTATATGAATAATTATATTTTAATTATGATAATAATTAAATTGTTTGTTTTTTGTTTCAGGCTGGGTTTGCAGTGTTTCCCCGGCAGTAGAGAAGCACGCAAGTCCGGAACAACCCCCCTTGGAGTTTCCGGAAGACTCAGCGAAGTACAAAATCATCCCCAATAGCTCTCCTCTTCTGCAATCTCTCCAGTACTCCAAGGACAACGCTTCAAAATCTGAGATATTTGACCTCCTCCACGATCCTGAAATCGAGCAAGCCCACGACCTGAAAGACCTCAAAATGAAACAAACTAGCAGCAATACAGATGAGTTACTGGTGAGAGGTATCATTCCCCTGGATAAGGAGCACAATGCTAACCTTGACACGGAAATGCTGCAGCGGCTGGGGGCCAAGATTGAGAAGGACGAGGTTAAGAAAGAGGAGGAGGTTGTTGATGAGAGCAGACCCGGAAAGCTAGCTGCCATGACTGGAGCTATCATCCTTACGTTGGCTGCCACCGGTTATATCGGCATGATTCTGTGGAGGAAAGCACTGGAGTAAGTACCTTTTTTATTATAATAAATATGCTAGAATAGATTGCATATTATGTGAAGCGCCCAAATATATTCAATGGGGTATTTTCACACACTACAATGTGCGGAAGATTTAGTTTATTTTTCCGATTCTGATCATTGTACTAAAAATGTGTGAATGAATTTTTTTATGATTGTTTTATTTGACGATGTTCGTAACAACCGGTTTTGGGTTCATCGAACTTTATAAATAAATTTCACAACAAACAAAAGAAAAATAGCGGTCTGCTGTCCACTTTTCGCGCGCTTAACCCCTGTCTATAATAATTTTACATCTAAATAGGAATTGATAGCGTTCATGGTGATAAAGTGGTTGGTACCTTGCACATACATAGCTCAGTGGAAGGTCATTTATAACTGTCACCTAGATTATGCCTAGATTGTACAACTACTATAGGTGTCTTGTACATTAAGTAGGTACCAAATACGTACATAACGTATAATAAAGATTGCAATTACGATTGCGTGATCGATAAATGTTTCAGATGAAAGCCATGATGAAGCCTTCACCGCAACTAAATAATTACTAGGGGACTGATGTTTATTTCAAAAACTTTCTACACCGGACCAGTTTTTTTTCTGATAAATGCCTTCTTACTGCATATGGACAGATTCATTCATACTGGGGAATCAATCAAGCCTTTTTCAGCACGTCAAGAAAATATTATTTTGATTAATTTGCACATAGGCACAGTGTATGATTAATTAACGCTCTGTACGTAAATAACTCTTACGTAATGCTGAATAATTATTGGCAGGACATAATGTAATAGTATCAACTAACGCTAATTAAAACACTTAATTACAAAATTGAGTGTTTTAGAATAGAATCGTACTGGACTGAAATTATTAAATATGTATTCTTAACCTATGTATTCCTCATCCAAACAATTATCAGGGCAACACTAATAATCTAAACGAAAATATGAAAGAGAAAAAGAAAAAGACATAGAAAAATAGAAAAGAAAATGGTCGCAACTGGGACTCGAACCCAGAACCTCTCGTCTAACCGGGACGTGCGTTTTTACCAATTCAGCCTTGCCACCTTCCATCAAACCGTCATAATTGTCAATCTCATATTTTCTAAATTTAGAATTAACAATTTTATCATCGACTAATTTTTCCATACCATAGACAACTATGGAAACTAACCTTTTTCATTGGAAACAATCGTTCTAATAACTGGTTTGTAACCTAGATAGCGTCTCGGATAAAAAATATATCCGATTTTATTTATATGGAACATAATATTGACTTTTTTTAAAAGTATAAATGAATATTCAATTTTTATAAGAACAACTGTCTTTTTATAACTTATGAAGGTTATTCCCATCAATGTAATAAATCATTAAAGAAGAAGATAACACTAATAATCTAAACGAATATACGAAGAGAACAAGACACAGAAAAATAGAAAAAGATAATGGTCGCTACTAATAATAAAAGACAGTTGTTCTTATGAAAAAAAATAATTATCAGGACATTCAAAATACTTTTAAATATATGTGTCATTTTGTCATATTATTTTCCTTATTATAATAACTGGTTGGTGCCTAATTAAAGTTATGAGGTATCTACCTACCTGACTTCCGTAAATTAAAAGTAACTGGGTTAAGTAACCAATTTTGGTCCAACTCACGATAAATATCATTATTTTCCCCCCTAAATTTTGTCTCAGAAACGGAGAATTGTCAAGATTTCTTTAATTGAATTGATTCTCAAGATGAAGATGTGAAGATAAAAAGTGACCGCCCTGTTCCGCCGAACCGGTCCAATGTCGACAAGTGATTGTTAGCCCGATTTTAAACCCGTTCCGGTGACTTTTTTCTACAAGAGATTTAATTAATGTCACAAATACGATGACTTGTTAGTTTTATTAATGGGTGGGTACCTTCGTAGAACCTGGCTCTTAGCTATTTTCATAAATACTAGTACAAGGTATGATTACTTACATTGTGTGATGATTGCTTCAGTTGCTTCAGTCAGATGAGAAACGTAAAACGTGGACCAAGATAAATCTTTGCGGAGGAGTAAAATTGTATCGAATTATATTGTAGGTACTTGACCAAACAAACGAGGGAAAGCTTTTCTAGTTTATCCTTACATTATGACCCAAATTAAAATGGTAAATAGGACAACAAGACAGAGATAATAAGGGAAAAAAGGTTATTTTGTATTTGATAGATACAGTAAATACCTGCAATGAAAGTATTAATGTTCGATTGTTCGGTGTTCCTCAATACCATGATTGAAGTAAGAAGTTCTTTGAACTGGTTTCTTCGTGCGCATGTAACTTCTTGCTGTAATAATTACTGGTCTGTCGGTACCCACTTTACAGTGGACAGACAGTAGACAACCGTTACCTACAAAAGTTACTTCTTTGTTCCACGACCGGTCTTTACAAAAATACACCTGTTTCGACGAAAGTACCGAAACAACAGAATCGTCTTCTCTTTGTGCAGATATTCAGAGAATTCACGATTAGTCCGGAGTTATTATTGAAGTGCCACGAATATCTTTTATTTCCGGGCATTGATCTGTCTGGAAATCGTAAATATTTTATTCTTTATTGTCTCCATTAGCCAGCATGTCGGAAGCAACCCACTATTTTTAGTAGAACGATGTCAAACGCATGTACGCAATCAAATACATTCAACTCTTGGTTCAACTAAAAGTACATTAGTTGCGAGGTTATCCAGTAATGATTTAATGTATGTTTTCGGAAGATATAATGAGTTAGGACACCAAATTGTCTTTCAAGGGAACAATAATGTCCATATCATCTTATTTAGGTCGGAAGTGGACGGATCTCGGATCATTACGCTGTTATTATAATGAATAAAGACTAATGACCTTTGTCTGGTCTTATATGTCCTGATCAACAGGACATTATCAAAGAAAAGACTTCCCGAAATTTTTGGCTTCCATACAATCACTTAATTCCAAATTGTTCTTGAGAGAGCTGAACAAACAAGTCAATTATTTTAATAGTCCAGTTTAATGAGTATAACCTATGCAGGTTGCATTTATATGACTGATGACTCTTCTAGTATTCTAGTTAGGTGGGTACTGGGTACCTACCTCCTTCGTGATGAATAGAAAAACAACAACACAAAAATTAAGGAACTCAATCATTTTAACGCAGTACTGTTATGTATTTGTTCTTGTTTGATGTGGGTCAAATGTCAAATGGTGTTATTAATTTGAAATAAAGTCAGTAATAGAAATAGTAAAGTTTACTAATACCTAGATAGTTTTTTTATGTAGGGTTTTATGTATTCTTCTCTCTATGGTTAGAAAGTTGGTGACCGGTGCTGAGATTTTCCAACTTTTCTATAGTATCTCTGGAGTGGAAGACTGGTGGGCGGACATTCTTCAAAAATGTGCTATACGATCTGCACTTGTCCATATTCGCACAACGTTTTTTTTCGTGCAACGTGCTGTTCGAACAGAGGTTATAACTGCAGCGGAATGCATTTTAATGTTGTCCAAGCAATCCGGAAGCGACTCCCTTCGCAGTGGCGGCTCGTGTATTTTGGGTGTGCTAGGGTGCTAATATTTAAAAAATGGCATCATGGATGTTGTCGTATGCGAAAAAAACTTTTTTTTTTTTCAAAAATCGGTGTTTTGTATGAAGATTTTTCAGGAAATCGGTGCGGCACACCGCCAAACTGAAACTTCCTGAAATTTTTCATACAAAAAACTGATATTAAAAAAAAAATAAAAATAAAATTTTCGGCTCAATCAATAATGCCATTTTTTAAATATCAGCACTCTAACACACACAAAAGTCACGAGCCGCCACTGCGTCCCTTGACGGTCATTTCGTGGGACTGGTGTTATATTGGTAGGTCATTATTGAGTTGAAATGGAGTCATACAGGGTGTCCGGGGGTAAAGTGCATTAACTTCGGAAGGTGATTCTACATGATGGTAGGAGTAAAAAAGATTAACAACTTTTTCCGAAATTCCAATACTTTTTTCCCATACAAAAAGACGTACCTAGTAAAAATCCTTAGTGTGAGGTACGATCTAACTTGCTGAGAGCCTGCCGGGCGCCCGACTCGATAGTGATTGGACCGTATCGTAACAGCGGAAAATAATAAATCTGACCGCACACGCCGGAGTAATTTTATCTTTTTACCTCAAAACTACCCCTAAAAGTTGGAATTTCGAAAAAAGTTATTTTATCTTTTTTACTTGTACTATCATGTAGAATCACCTCCCGAAGTTAATGCACTTTACCCCCGGACACCCTGTAGAAGTGGAGTTTAACGAAGAGTTCTTCTCACCATTGCCTATAGACATGTTTAACTCTTCTCGTTTGGCTCATCGATAATTATTATGTGGTCTTTCCTCGACAATATTCAGTAATGTGACTAAAGCAATAAGCAATCTTTGCTGTTCCTACGGGGCGTTTGTGTGGAATTAGGTGTCGAATCATACGAGCATTCATGGAGAGCTGCGTTTAATAAATAAAATATTTGTCAAAATGGAAAGTGCTTATAGAGAACAAAGTGCTCCCGGTTTTTCCAGTTTTTGGCCGATACATTCATGCAATTTCAGACAGAAATAATCCTAGCCGATGGGAAAACGGGTAAAGCCAGTCCTCTGATACATTGTCCTGTCAATTTTTTTTTTTTACATGAAAACCGTACAAGAGTCCCAACTGCTCCCGTCTGGAGCCAGTGGGACTATGGCATCCCCAATTGGGGTATGTTGTGAGGCTGAAGGTAGTGGGGAGGGAAGGAGATAGGGAAGAGGAAGGTGGGGAATTACCTGGCTATTCAGATCTGGTCACCAAACACGGCAGAAGCCATTTCAAGCAACGTTTCAATTCTGAATGGTGGTCTTACACCAGTATCTTCCTCTCTGGAACGTGCCGCAAATATACTATATATTATTTTAAATGAATAAATTGTGAAATACACAAATTAATCAAATAAAATTTATTTGCCACAAGCGCCTTACCGCTGCACTACGCCGGCCGTCAAATGCTAAAATACTAAGAGGCAACAGAAGACAATAATTTAAAGTCAATTTGTCGCACGAGAAACTGTTCAAAACCGCCTTGGTTCATAAAGGAAACTTATGTTAGGTATCTACTTGTTTTCAAAAACTTATTTTTACAACTCCACACAGGGTGCCCTGAGGAAAATAATTTCCCTCTTGGGTCTTGAAGAGACGTGTCGTAAGAGCGAGAAAACACCGAGTAGGTCGTAGAAACAACCCGTTCACATGTGACAAATTGTAACAATTGAACAAAATTTGGGCGATAGTACCTGTATCAACTTGTTTATCAATTGGAAACTGTATAGTGTATATTATATATGTCATTTACAAACTATTTTAAACCTAAGGTAACGTAACAAGATAAACTTTTTGATTTCTCGTTGCTTACATGTGTAAATAAAGCCGTTTTAGACCAAATATTTTAGTTCTTTAAATTTTGAAAATTCACTTTGTGGCACCATTTTATTAATGAAATAATTAAAAACACTTTGTTTTACCACGATAATCTTTATTTAAAAGTCAACATGTTTCAAGAACGATGTTCTCGTCATCAGGACATTTAAGGTACTAAAACTAAATGATCAAACTTAGAAAGACAGGCGTGGGTAGAAATGGAAGTAGTGGGGGAGGAGAGAGGTGAAAGGGGAGGTGCTTAGAATATCAACAGAGGGAGAGGTGGAAAGTGGGGTGCTTAGAAGAACATAGACAAAAAAATTACAATGGAAATATGTTTAAGATAGGGTTATTCACAAAATTAATTTTATTGTTAATAATATTAAAATTTCTTTTGACATGTTTCCTGATTTCTAATATTTTTAAAAGATCTAAGTGAAAACCACTAACGTTAGTGTGTAAAATTTTAAAACCAGTATTTATATCAAATGAATGGTTAAATTCAATTAGATGGTTAGCAAATTCCGAATAATTATTGCTATTTAGACATCTCAAATGTTCCTTAATCCTCGTTTCAAAATTTCTGCAAGTATTGCCTATGTAAAAATGGTTGCAGTCATTACAATTCAATTGGTAAACTCCGGATTTTTTCATTTTTTGGTCTTTGTCCTTGTAATTTAACATATAATTTTTCAATTTATTATTCGTATAAAAAGCAGGCTGTATTGTATTAGGAATTTTTTTCATGATTTAATTGGAGTTTTGATGATTTACAAACGTTGGAGTTGCGCTGGGAAGTGTTGAGCCAAAATTTCGGCTCAACAGTAGGATTGGGAACAGCGGCCTAGCGGCCGTTAGTACCAACAATACATCGTTGTTCCTGGTCCACCGGGGGAGGGTTTTCGGATGAGATAAACACTAAACTGCCCTTAAAATATTAAAAATAATATATTTTTTCAATAATCTCTCTAATTATGTAGCAATAATACTTTGAGATCGTCATTTCATCGTTTTAACGTCTCCTCAGAAGTTTTATAGTTGAGTCCGGTACCTACGTATAGTACCCAATAACAAGATCCATTGCGAGCTCGTACGAACCTAGATTTTCAACAGCTGGCGACGTAACGTGTTCGCTAATTTTAGACCAAGCCAAGACTTTTATAGCTATATTATTTTCCTTTATACAGAAGTGCAATGCGTGCTTACAGGAATAATAATGTATTAGATTACTCCTCAAGAATGCATGGCAAGAAGTTTATACGCCATGGCCAGCGCGATGCAGGCGGTTAGAAACTTTTATTATTAACTACTTACAACTATGCAGGTATTATCATTATTATTTTTCTTGCAGAAACAATTTCAACACGGGCAACATTCATTTTTCGAAGCCGACAATGAAAATACATATTCATTCTTCACGGTAATTGATACTAATTAAAATCTTAAATTATTCCCGTTTCTTTTGCGCTTGTGCAACAAGTAGAAAGTCCAGTTTAATTATTGCACTGGTAAAATTGCATCAAAATTGCGTGCATAGACACGGTCCTACGAATTTCATTGAAATTGTTTGCCTATATATGTGGTTACCTACTACAGATACGACCACCACACACGGGCATGTGCCTAGTATGGTGGTCGAAAGTCGAAAAATCCTCAAATCATGTAACTAACAATTCAATTAATAAAAATAATCAGAGTGTGCAATTCACACGCGGTAGAAGTGAAACCTTCAGAAAACTAAAGTAGACAAGAGTGGGGAGACTACGAAGCACTTTTTTTTATAAATGTGAAGGATGACTTTTCCCTATTTTTTCGTCGAGTTACAGTGCACCTTTCGTATTTGGTCATCTTATTAGTATTTGTGTTTTATTCTTCGGAGTCGCTAGATGTCACTTTATTTTGTTTTTTCTCTTGTCTGTTCATTTTGGATTGTTTTGAGAATGGATATTGATTTTACAAAAATAAACATATTTTTTTGGATTTCGTAGGATTCGATCCTTGGTCTGCTAAATGTCTGCAGAGGTTCGTCAGGCGCTTTATACCACTATACCAAGGGACTAAGGGAGACTTGCGCGGGGCTGTGGATTTATCGTATTGTATAGGAACCGAGTACCCGTGAATTAAATAAATATTTTATTGCTTTATCATTCTCTCGCAGGCTAAATCCTATAGATGTGTGTGTTGACTCTTTTTAGTGTCGCTCGTTTCGTTTCATTGAGTTTAAATCACAACGGTGCTAAAGAAGTTTTCACTTCAAAAAATATATATTTATTTAACTATATTGTAAATAAAAGCTCAAAACTACCAAAAACTGTCTTACAGTAATAAAAAATAACAACGTTTCGGTTCGGTTCCAATTTTACAAAAATATTGGTATAAATTAGCTAATTGGTTTGGCATTGACCTTCAGAATGACCTTCAGTTTTATGCACAGCCAATACTCCTTCAAAGCCTTTTCGGAACACGAACAAAGCGTGGGCAGGTGATAAGAATCGTCAAACCACTTGAGAGATTGTCCGCATTATTTTACTATTTGAATTTTGAATTCGCTCAATTTGCCCAGCCAAGGCATTTAGGCATAGATAGTCAAGGACAAGAATGAGAATAGTTGTGACTTTGTGGCGTGGGAGTAAAGTCGTAATTTTTCAATTCGACAAATAGATAATGTATTTGGCGAACTTGTACGACGTACGAATTGAAGGAACGTCAGGAAAACGATTGAATAATTTAGTATTATAAATCTTCTTCGATAATAGGAACTTAGGAACTCCAGTGAAAAATATTATGGCTTTAAAAAAATATGTTCATATAGATCAATAAACGCTGATTCTGAATATATACAATTTGGGAGGCGGGAATGGGTACCGCCGCCCCGGGAACCTTTATTGGATAACCAACACCTCTGACATAGATCAGCCCAAGTGGTTTGCTACGTTTGGTGATTTAGCAGGGGTGCCCGGGTTCATGGGGTGAGGTTTGTCTAGGTCTTGGAGGCGGATGACCAGGACACACTGAACCTCGGATTCCTATCCACCCCCAAACCCTTTATATATATGCATATATATAAGTTTTATTAAGTAATATTAAACGTAGAGTTTTTTTCAAATATTAAAAAGTCCATTTTTCATCGTGTCATTGAAACACGCCGTCAAGTTGGTATTATTAAAATGTTTAGTGGTGACGTCACTGATCACCGTAAAGTCATTGTATGGGAATGTAGGTATGACACAAGCTATCGTATTACCTAACAACATTTCATCTTATTCGTTTATTTACAAACTGTTTATAGAGATTTTGTTGTGGTGTTTATTGAAACATTATTTAGGCATAAATAATTCAGTTTCAAAAATAAAGGTATCTCTTATTAGTTTAGCTCTTTTATTGAAAATATTCAAAAACTACTGTACAAAAAAAATAGATCTTCAAATTTTGCAAATTCACTTTGTGGCACCATTTTATTAATGCAATAATTAAAAACATTTTGTTTTTACCACAATAAACTTTATTAAAAAGTCGACATGTTTCGAGAACGATGTTCTCTTCATCAGGACATATAATGTACTTCTAGGGAGAATACTTCGAACTCCGAATTTCAAAATGACGCCAGTCGAACAGCAGATTGCGCGATCTTATAGTAGGGGAGCCCAAGAGGTTAAATGGGTAGTTACTTGAGCGTTGTGGGGACCTATTGGATTGAGTAAATCCCAAAATCCCCGCTTGGGCCCCCCTTCTATTATCAGTTTGGTGCTTCGGTTTCCATTAATATTGATTTTGATTATTAAAAGCAAAAAAAAATGATTTCAAACATATAGAAAAATATAATAATACAATAAATACATATAATATAATAAATAAATAATTCCACCTAAATAATGTTTTAACTTATCGAATAATACCACACTTTCTTCCACATAACTGTCATAGGGGGTGGTTTGGTATATTTATTCTGTCATATAAAATGATAACACCTGTTGAAAATAAAAATAACTTTTCGTGAGTGATGACGTCACACGATTCACTTCACATACGGTGGTTTTCGGGGATCTTGAAAAATTAAAACTTTGACAATTATTTTAACTATTAAAACTACTCTAAAAATAAAAATAAATATGCAGTTATTTAAGTTAGAGGGTCATTATTAAATAAAAAATAAAAAAATTAGACTGGAGTTCCTTATTATAAAAGTACCTACTTTACACTTTTTGGAATTTTAATCACCGTTTTTAGTGATAAATATCAAAGTGTTTTAGAACCAATTCAACTTCACCAGTATCTACACTAAAAATTATAATGACATAGGTACAAGTTTAGTACAGATGTAAATAGTTTTACAGTTGTGTTTATTCTAGACGAATGTAATTTTATTGTTATGTTAGTAGGGGACCCCGGGATGGAAAGGGGTAGCTAAGCTTTGATTACAATTTAAGAGTTTGAAAGTAATAACACCATTATTTTTACTTTAATTTACTCTACAAAAAACTAATTTCTCTACAAAAAACTAAAGCTTATCTAAGTTAATAATTACTATTGAAAAAAATGTCTGTAAAAAAGAGAAATTTCCCATTCTGCCCCCTATATAGCTCATATATCAGAATAACATATAGGCTATAATTTATAAAGTTGGCTAGGAATGGGGACGCGGGAGGGGAGCGGGGGTTATGGACGACTGGACGACTGCTGCGCGGTCTCTGGATCTCAGAGACGAAATTGTAGCAAGGGGGAAGGAGGCCTAAGCCGCCTATCGGGGACGACAAACACCAGCTATTTCGAATGACATCCCACGTGACAGAATTATCGTACTAAAACATCAGTTGTAAGAGACAAGTTTTTAAGATTTTTAAAATATTTTTTTAAACGTCATAAAAAATAAAAACACATTAACGTATTTATGTACCGCTATACAATATAGATAGGTACCAATGACGACATGTTTCGAAAACCAGTTAGTAGTTGTATTGATAACATATTGAACGTAAACACGGCATTGAAATACCTATCCTTGAAAATAATATTCCTTGCATAATACTTCAGGCACAATTTATAAGAAGTATTCATGGTAAAAGATGTCCTAAAAATTATATGTGAAATAAAATAATATGCATAGTTAAATCAAATGAGAAGTTAAAAATGTATCTTTTACTTAAATTAATATATCTCTACATTTAGCAGAGACGTGCGGTTCACAAAGGCTAAAAGACCTACCCTTAGAAAAACGAACTACGAAAATAAATACAAAATATTTTTTAAATTGCCACAAATTTATAATCAAAGGGCATTTTTTGTTAATTTGGCAAGGAACTTGTAACTCTCATATATCTACATTTGGTTACAAAAATAATAATAATCTCTACACATTATTATAAATTAAAGTCCGATAATGATTGTATTGTGACATTTGGTTTTGCATCGTGCTGATAGTGCTTAAAAAGGAGGTTTTTTACGTTGCGAAAACGGCACAAGCCGAGCGTTCTAACCTAAAAACGTGCGCCGACGTGGCAGGAAATAAACAATTCATACCGTGAACAGTACATTCCCGGTTAATCCAATATTGTCCAAGTGTTTCTACCCTATCGTATGTACACACAAAACCTCCACTCAAACCAGATAGTTACAAGTGCTAAAAACGTAATTACAGCGAAAAAGTGGAAGACAGTAACCCGCGAGGGGGACCCCCGGCCACGTGTTTATAGAAGCTTCTGGAACATCCTAGAAGTTTCCATTGGAAATTTCCAGAAACTACAAACTCAATTCTGTGTAGATATTTCAATGTAATTTGTTACATCAGTATTGTACAATTAGTTTTTGTGTTTGCTAGCATTATTGAATTCAAAACAGTGTAATCACACAACTTTCATTCAAGTCTATTGCATTTTTCTAACTCAAGTTCATAAAGTGGGAGCGAACAAGCGTCCGAAGTGACTCTTTCCGAGTTTTTATTGGGCGATTGTTTTTGTGTTTGATCTGTAATTCGGACCAGTGCATAATTGTGTTTTTGTGTTTGATCTGTAATTCAGACCAGTGCATAATTGTGTTTTTGTGCTTGATCTGTAATTCAGACCAGTGCATAATTGAGAGGAATTTATCACATAACGACTAGTGCATTTTATAAAGTGAGACTAGTGCATTTTTCTAACTCAAGTGTCATAAAGTGTAAGTGAGAGTAACAAAGCAACGAAGTGACACTTCCCGAGTTTTCGAGAGCTTGGCCAGCTAACTACAGCGGAACCTGCCCCCTAGAACGGAGGAATCTTCTGGCGACAAAACCGAGATAAGATTTTTCCAGTTTTTTATTACACTATCCACATAACACATATTTTGAACTTTTTATTTCAGACATTACACAAACAGGGATCGACAGAACACTCGAGTCGATATTGTTGGGCAAATTAATACATTGTTTTCATCTGTTATTGTCTTGCCCGCATCTGCTAATTACATCCTATGAAGGCATATAAAATTACTCTAAACATTTATGTACCACATAGTCGGGAATCTCTTCTGTTTCACTAACCATCCATTCCAATGGAGATCGTTAAGATGACAAGGGACGGAAATTGTCTCTTCAGGGCAATATCACACCAAATTAATAACATCATCGGGAGTTCCAGCAACCACGAAATCGTGCGCCAAGATTTGGCATTCCATGTGGAATCACACAAGTCGGAAGAAAGATACATCTTAGCCATCGCAAACAACATCCCGGATCACCGAAAAATCCACCCAGCCTACTCCGAACGAGAGCAACAAGACCTATACATACGGGAACAATACCTGCTTGGCACATGGGCGGGAGAAGATATTATAATAGCGGCCACAGAGTACTACGGACTTCAAGTCAAAATACACCAACCAGATCAACCTCCAATAATCTACCAAACCGTAGGAGAGTCGAGGGGGACGATAAATCTCTTCTATAAAGGAAACCATTACGACAGTGTGTTAATAAATAATAAAGAAGGGCACACAGAAAACATGCAGTGCACAACAGAGCCAAAACAAAAAATCGAACTGACATGCAGCTATGATGTTCTCAACAACGTCGACATAGACATCGGGCATGTCATCCAAAGAGACTCTCAAGAAATTAACTTTTCGTGTGAAAATTATAAACAACCAGTGACAACAGTAGCTACCTGGAATGTCAGAGGCGCCGCGAATAAGGAAAAAAAGAATCGCATAGACGAAGAACTGAAGGAAAACAATATTAGCATTGCGGGGCTGCAAGAGACGCATTTGGCAACCGGATCCCTCAAATCCCACAACTACAAATGGCTACTAAACGGAGGAGGAAAGGCAAAAGCAAACAGAGGAGTGGCCATATTAATCAACAAAAATTTAAATGTTGAAGCTAAAAAAATTATCACAAAAACTGAGAATATTATCGCAGCACACATATATGAGATAGATTCCGCCAAATCATGGTTCATAATAACGACACATGTGCCACAAGCAAACACGGGAAACGGTAAAAACATAGAGACATTTGCAGAAATAGCCAAGATGATAAGAAACAAACCCAGGCAGGCAAGAGTGATTATTCTAGGAGACTTCAACGCTCGAATCGGTAAAAAAGACCTTAACAGACAGACATGTAACGGAAAAGTGGGACCAAACATCTATCACGACGCCTCGAACGAAAACGGATTATTCCTAATTAATTTTCTTATACAATACAACCTTAAAATCAATAGCACATGGGGAAGAAAATCGGTTAGAACAACATGGGCAGCGAGGAACAAAAAATCTCAAATCGATCACATAATCACTCCAATGTACACGGCGGAGTGTTTTGAGTATATCAAAGGTAAATGGTCAAAAAGAGTCGAATCCGATCACAAACTGATTTGGGGAAAACTTGTGCCTAGGAAAGTGCGCGTCAAAATGCCTAAGAAAAACACTCACGCCGTCAAGCGAAACGACGAAAGAACCCCGACATCACAGAAATTTAACCACAGAGACTGGAACTACGAACTTCTCAAGTCTAGAGAAGATTTAAAGAAGTTTCAAGAAACGGCGCGGAAAAAAACCATGGAAGTAATGGAGGGAAAAAACAAGATTCACAGTGAAACCAACTCGTGCACATGGTCGGAAGTAAAAAACATTCTGAAACACACCGCAAAAGAAACTTTGAAAAAAGAAAGAGTTCTCTCTAGAGAGAAGGATAGCTTTAGCACAGATACTAAAAGCGCAGTTTAGGAAAAACAAAGATCCACATGACCCTGAAACGAACAGAAAACTTAAAGAAGCAAGAAAAAACTATACCACAATTCGGGAAGAAGAAGAGCAAAAAGAATGCTTCGCATTCTTTAGTTCTCTGGGTAATCTGAAACCATCAGCAAGAATAAAGTATACATACAAATACTTTAGTAAATTTAAAAAGAAAACCCGACAAAACCAGAGGAAACCCTTCATCCCTATGTCAAAATGGACAGAAGAACTAGAAAAAAGCGAAGGCCCCCAAATAAATACAATCGAAGAAAGAGACTACAAACCTTTGAGAGCTCCCCCCACGATAGAGGAAATCTCCAGCATAATTCGTGGCATAAAAGGCGGAACAGTCCCGGGGACGGACCAGCTTGTGATCGAATTGTTCAAGGCAGCACCCCCGGAACTTATCGAAGAAATCACTAAAATTATCGCAGAAGCGTGGGTCAATAACATCATTCCGGAGGAATGGATACACACAGTCCAAGTTCCAATTCCAAAGACAAAATTCCCAAAAACAATCTCAGAGTACAGACGTATCACAATCTGCAATGTTGGATACAGAATCTACGCGAAAGCACTCCTAAACAAATTAGAAGAAGAATATGACGAGTTAGGAAACTATCAAACGGCATTTTTGCAAAACCGTTCCACAGACGACCACATATTCACCATAAGAAGAATCCTAGACGAAGAATGGAGGGCGGGACATATAACCTACGTTATGTCACTGGATATAGAGAAGGCCTTTGATACGGTAGACCTCCAACAATTGGTTACGATCCTGAGAAGCAGAATAAGTCATGCCCTCACCAATAGAATTAGCACAGCGTGCATGGTAGAGAAAACGTCAATTTCTTGGTTCGGACAACAATCAAGAGTAATATCAAAAAACCGAGGAGTAAAACAGGGATGCCCCCTTTCCCCAAGGCTGTTTACAATACTTATAGACGAAATCCTGAGAACCCTAGAAGAAGAAATTAATGAATTAAATCTAGATCAAGATCTCAGAATAATCCTTCCAATTATATTATCATACGCAGATGATATAATTATACTGGCAAATAACACTGACATACTTGGTAAAATAATCGAAAAACTGAAACCGCTGCTGAAATCAGTTGGCTTGACCCTGAATGAAACCAAAACCAAACTATTAGTCCGAAATCCAATGAGAACAGCTCCAGAACCACATTGGTATAACGTAGGAGGAACCCTGATGAAACCTGAAAAAGAACTAAAATATCCAAAGACCCAAACTAACATGCTCAAACTTCATTTTATGAATGACTATCTGAAATAATAATGTTGTGTATGTCCTATGATATGTCCACTTAATACATACAGCTATATGTTTCATGTAATGCGTATCATTCCCGCAATGAGTTTATTAACTCTTGGGAGTACAATGCTTTATATAATATACTATATTCTGTATTGTATTTTAATAAATAAATAAATAAATAAATCTAGGAACTTACATAACCTCAACAGTGAGCAGGAAAGACACAATCAAGAAGCGATGCAAACAGGCGGTCCAAAATACAAAAATCATAATGCCATTCTTAGTTAGGTTGAAACTAGACTGGCACACAACTAGACTAATTTACATCATGACCATTGCACCGGCAATGATATACGGATTAAAAGCCGCCGCTCTTACCAAATCTAATAGATCGAGATTACGTAAATACGAACGATACATCCTAAAACAAATGCTGGAAGAGTCTAGGAACGCACCCAAAGAGAAAATACACCGAATACTAGCAGGTAAAACAATAACCAAGAAGATAAAAACTTACAGATTAGGATACCTTGGGCACATCTTAAGACGAAAGACGCCGCACCTATTAACAGCAGCTTGGAACTACTCTGCAGGGAAACGCAAAATTGGAAGACCCATCTATACGTGGAATGACTCTTTACAGCACGACATGAGGTACTTTGACAAAACGCTGGAAGAATGGAAGGAAACAGCTAAAGACAAAGATAAACTTCGAGAGTCAACTCAGAAAATATACACCATGAACGAAACGGACTCGGACAACAGTGACCCTGCAGAATAAACAGGAAATGAGGAAGAGGAAAAAGGAACAAGGAAGAAACGTCAGAGATAGGGAGGAACTATGTGAGGGAAGGGGGGAAACAAACAATGCTCAACCCATCCCATTCCTGCCCATCCCACATTCCTAGATTGGCTCATAAGGTTGCCATGTATACCGGCTGATTAAATTCCAACCTCCCACCCATCCTTAGAGCACGTCTTCCAGTCCTTACAAATCAGTGCCCCCCGGTGTACCGGTCTTACCGGGACGGGAGTACTCCTGGCCGGGGGGTACAATCGTATCGTATCGTATCGTATCTGTCGCGACTTTTCACCAATAGTGATTCATGAGGAAGGTTTAGGTAGGTATATAATTTGTCAAGTTTTTGTGTAAATTGGTTGATATATATTACAGAAGGATGAGAATGTCTGTATATGGTGGAAGAGCGGGCTGACAAGCGGGCGGTGTGGGTTTGATTTGTATGCAAATTAGCAGATGGCGGTGTTAGTTAATTTATCACTTGGTTATAAAGGTTGGGTAACCATCCAGTAGATGTCGTTGTGTTTCGTTAGCCACACCAACGCGTGTTCGGGTCAGCTAGTAATGTATAATTAGATTTAATTTTTAAATAAATGAAGACAATATAAGCGAAACTCAATCGAAAATCTGGAAACAGAAAAATCAGAAAAACATATTGACACCTCTGGGAAAGCAAGAGGTCCTGGGTTCGTGTCCCAGAGGTGTCAATATGTTTTTCTGATTTTTCTGTTTCCAGATTTTCGATTGAGTTTCGTTATATTGTCTTCATTTATTTAAATATTACAATTTGAGGGTTTACTCATAAAGTTAAAATAAAAAATAAATTAAAAGATTTAATTTTATTGAAAATTAAATTGAAAATTTTTCTAAAAGCATATAGGTACTATAAGAGTCCATATCTATTATTTTTTTTTAAATCTTAAAATCAGTTATTGATAAATCTTGCGTTTTTCTTACTGATCTTTTTATTATTACTTGCAATATTTTATTATTTACTTTCTTAGGGGGCGTTCAAGTATTACGTAACGCAATTTTTTAATATTTTTGACCCCCTCCCCCCCCCCAATATAACGCGCCGCAACGTTTTTCCGTGCCCTCCCCCCCCCCCCCCCCTAAACGTTACGTAACGCCCAAGTGACAATTTTTACCTGAAAGTCACAATTAAGTTGCGCAAAGTACTGGAAAGTCGCTTAAATACCTTTTTTCTTGTTTTAATCGCGTTTGCGGTAGTAAATAAAACAAGAGATTTCGAGAACGAAAAGGGTTGCCAACTTGGAAAATTTTAATTCCTTAGTTTTTTTTATCTAAATAAATAAAAACATGTTACGTAACGCGTTGTTCGAACCCCCCCCCCCCCCCCCCTCGTAACGCACAGTAACGTTTTACAAGACCCCCCCCCCCCCCAAGTGCGTTACGTAATACTTGAACCGCCCCTTATATGCATTTAATTGAGCTAGAATTCCTTCGCCAAACACAAGAGCCTTGTGTCTTTATGGTGAGAAAATGCTACTTTTATTTTCTTTATACACTGTATAACATGTAAAAAAACATTAAATAAATTAAAAAATAACACAAATCACTTCGTTAAACACCACTTATTTAATTAAAATTATTAACATGTTTCAAAGCTAATGGTTTCTTCATCAGGATAAATTGGTAAATATCATTGGTTTTGAAACATGTTGACAATTTTAATGTTGTTTTACAAATTGTTTTCGTTTTAATTTAATTGAAATGACGCCTCAAAAGTGAATTTGCTTATATTGAAGATTCAAACTAATGGATAATGGTTAAATATTCAATGCTCTACAATTCAAGTTGAAAAATTACACACAGACTATCTATGGCCATATAGCATAATGAGTATGTAGTATAGCATAAAACACGCCACTGACATTTAGGCTACGTCCGCACAGGCATCTATTATCTGGATACACGCTAAGCGGCTATCTACTACCTATCTAGGCGCTAAGCAAGCCGCCTGCCTATGCGGACGTAGCCTTAGGTAGCTACTTTATTAAAAATAGATGTACAAGTTTTTACCAAAGTTTTGTCACCATTTTGTGAAACCTATAAAATTGATTATAAAATAATAATTATATATTTTTAATCTGACTATTTGTCACATATACCCAGGGCTGGGCAAAATACATGCTTTGCTGTAATTAAAATAGAAATTACAAAATACTTTTTCGTATGTATTTAAAATATGAAATACAAAATACTTTCAAATCATGTATTTGAAATGCAAAATACAAAATACAGTATTCTAACCATTTTTTTTATTTCAAATCAAATTACAAAATACAAAATACATTTGGTTTTGGTAGAACTTTTGGTTGCAATAAATTGTCGTAAGTGCCCTTATCTAAAGATGCGTTTCCATAGAAGCAAAGCTGAGCAGAGTGAAACAGAGATGTGCAAAAATTGAATAATCATATTGCTCAGAAGACACGTCTCATCTCCGCTCCCGGCTCCACTTGTAAAGTTTTATGGCATAGGACCCAGATGTTATGTAGGTTTTACATCATCTCTTTTTTAGCCCGATTCACGTATAGAGACCAAAGACAAAATTTTTCGCTTTACGCGCTCGCTATTTTCGTCTCTATTTTCATATCTACGATTTCAATTGGCATCACTGCAATTAGCACATGAACCATGCTTTTTGCTATGATGCCTACTGAAATCGTAGATATGAAAATAGAGATGAAAATAGCAATCGCGTAAAGCGAAAATTTTTGTCTTTGGTCTCTATACGGGAATCGGACTATAAAAGAGATGGAGTAAAGTGTTCATTAGATAATAATAACATGACATTTGCATAGCGCAGTTTTGTGTTATTTCACTTCTATGCGCTCTACTGTAATTAACTTAAAAATAATCTAGTATTCAGTCTAATTATTTATATAGCGCTTGATCTAAAACTACGATACAAAAATGTGCAATACAAAGTAATGACAAGTGTTGCAAGTTGCAAGTGTAATATAACAGTGTTGCTAACTCTAAATATTAACATATATTACTCTGGATTCTAGCGTTTTTTTATGTATTATCTATGTCAGTTTATTTTTCATTATCATTATTAAGATCGCTTAATGTATTTGAAAATGAATTTTGAAGCCATTTATTTGAAATACGAATTACAAAATACCTCAGCATCAGATAATTAAAATACCAATTACAAAATACATTTTTAGGGAGTAATTGAAATACAAATACAAAATACGTATTTGTATTTCAAATACGTATTTTGTAATTATTGTTACAAGTAATTCAAATACTGCCCAACCCTGCATATACCTATAACATTTTGTACGACACGCATTTTAAAGATTTATAATATCTTTGCCCTAACTCGGTCTCTTTCGGTAGAGATTGTATATTTTTCTAGTAGGTACGAGTATCATGCATTGTTTTGGCAAACCAGTTTGAATAATAAATTGTTATTCTGTAAGAGTTTTGTATGCACACCTGTGTAGTTACAATATTTGTACAATCAACATGTGGATAGGTATAGGTATAACTAGTGAACAAATTTACATAACTCTACGAAAATGAAATGTGTTTCATATTATTATGTAGGCAAAAAATATTTATTTATTTATTGATTTATTGTGAAAAACAGTACAATCCATTTACATTTCACAAATAACAGTTTATAAATTACAGTTTATAATAAGTAAGTATATACATTTATAGGTTCCCCTATGCAAAACTAGGCTTGCGCAGAGACATGCTTTTTTCATTGCACCAAAAATCTATAATGCACTGTATCAGACTATAGAAATTAAATCTAAAAACATATCCTCTTACAGCATATACAAAAAATTAATAAAGACTTGGGTAACTACAAATGACACAAATACATACCTGCTATAACATCATACCTGTTATAACTTTACAAATCCTAATTTTTATTTAACCTTTTTTGTTTTTCATATATATATTTTTTTTTTTTTCTTCTTTTCTTAACTTTAGTTTTGTAAATACGGAATTATTTGTTCTATAAATATGTTAAACCATAATTATGTTTTAATTTACTAATTTAAAGTTTAATTTGCCATGTTGTAACTTAACTGCATTAAAAAAAACTTAAATATACCCACGAACTGGCGATGCCTATGTGGGATTTTTTTTTTGTTATCTTACATATATGTATACTATTGTAATATCTTCTTTTTTTTGTTAAATTGTAATATTGTTTATCTTTAAGCTACATATTTAATTTTATAGTTCCTTTTTTTTTACTTCTTATCAAAAGAAATGTTTTTTGTAATATTTTTATGTATGTAACAAAAAAAAATTATTAATAAAAAAAAAAAAAAAAAAAAAAAAAAATTTGCATGGGTAAGTACATCAATACTATCTGATTAGCCAGATTTGGTAAATAGTATGCTTATTGCTATCTTAAATTCTGTTTGGTTCAAATTGAAAATGTCAATCACAGAAGAAATGTGATTTAACAAAGTAGTTATTCTCCCCAAAGGCATGATCATTGGTAGGTTGGTCCTGCCCCTTGGAAAAATAAATAATCTGTGTTGTCTAGCTCTGATGAAATTATCAGGGACATAAAAAGAAATTCGTTCCAGAATATCTGGATTGCTAGTGTGCCCATTTAGCAGCTTGTGCGCCACTAACACCATTGCAATATTTCTCCTGACGTCTAGACGTTCTATCCCCAGCATTCCAGCGAGAAAATCAGAGGGATACAATAAAGGGTAATATCCGAACTCTCGCATGTAGAGGTATTGCATAAACTTTTTTTGCACCTTTTCTACATCATTTGAGTAAAGGGTATCTTCGGGTCCCCATATTATCGATCCACTCTCAAGAATGCTGCGAACCAGAGTAAAATAAAGCATTTTTATGACTGCCGTATCCGTAAAAGATTTCGAATTACATATAACAAAACCCAGCATTCGCATTGCAGAGTTGCACACCGAATCGATATGAGTTCGAAAAGTCAGACGCGTGTCAAAAGTGATTCCTAAATCCTTCGTTATCGAGATATGTATTATAGAAGTACCAGACATTTTATAGTTAAAAATATAAAGTACGTTTTGCCCTTGTAATGCACATAATTGTACACTTACTAACGTTAAAAAGAAGTTTATTTTGATGACTCCACTCTACTATACCGTCGATATCGTTTTGTAGACGAATGGAGTCTTCATTTGTCGTTATACAGGTGTATAGTTTAATGTCATCCGCAAATAACAAAAATTTTACAAATCTTATAAACAACCCTATGTCATTAATAAACAATAAAAATGAAAGTGGTCCTAAATTAGACCCTTGAGGACCCAGAATTTGGACCCAGAATTTGTGGCGTAGAGTTTCGATGTGAACTGCCCGTAAACAACGTATTGTTTTCTGTTAGACAAATAATTATGAAAGAACAAAAGCAGCATGTATGAGAAGCCGAAGCTTTCAAGTTTATTCAGTAATATGAGGTGATCTACTTTGTCAAAAGCTTTCGCAAAATCATTATATGAGACATCTACTTGTTCGTTGTTGTCCAATATATTTGAGACGTAATCCGTAAATACCATTAAGTTGGTCGTCGTAGACCTGCCCTCTCTAAACCCATGCTGCTGGTTTATGAGAAATGGTTCTACTTTATAGTATATACGTTTTTGTATCACGAGTTCAAATAATTTGGCCGGTGCTGAAAGAATTGCCACAATATTATTATTATGACATCTACACTATACAGTAGTCACCCGATTCCCGGTTAATAAAGTAGTATAAAGGACGAGGATAAGTGAATAAATAAAATGATACAGGTGTGTGCATCACAGCTGAGGTTTTCCGAAATATCTCATTTCAGAAAACCTCAGCTGTGATGCACAACCATTTAAATATTGGACATAACGATATTCAATGTCAAGTGTGCAAAATTTCAATGTCAAGTGTGCAATATTCAATGTCAAGTGTGCAAAATTTCAACCATCTCAGAATAAAACTGTGGCTTTGAATAAAAAAACTGGCAAGAAACTCTTCTTTACGTACTTAATACATATATGTATGTATGTATGTTCTATGTTAATATATAGATTTTTTCCAAGTGTCTCTTTGAAAATCATTGGATATTTATAAGTCATGATTATTAATGCGGGTGATTAACACGGCGCTTAAAAGAATAAATAATGCTAACAATAGGTTTAAAAACTTATGCCCAGTTTACCGTAATTTTTATTTTTATTCATATTTCAATATAATACAAACCCACATAAGTGAAAAAAATTAGATGAGATCACAGTGATGCCAACTTACGATCCCGTGAGGCATTTGGGGGTGTTCGTGGAGTATCGGAAAACCTATAGTAGGTAGGTACCTACCTATCGGACAATAGATGGAGTAATAAGTTATTTCATAAATATTGCACCGTACAACTTTTGAACGTGCAGTTTTCGTTTGGATCTCGCCCAAGCCAATTAGGTTTTTTATATGCAGATTTCGATCTTTGCCAATTTGATGTTGCGAAGAAGTCAAATAAAAGGTAGGTTATGAATTTTAAAACATTTTTTTTATATACGTATAGGACAATATTTAACATTCCAGTGACAATCAAATGACCATCTTACGTTTTAAAAATTATGTCCATAGCCAGGCGGGCGGCGCATCCTGCTCAAAAAGAAGAAGGTAGACAGATCACGGGCGTAGCCTGGTTTTAGTATCGGGGGGGGGGAGGGTTCAAGAAAATAAAACTACTGAAAGTGCATGCAATAACCTTTATATTATATGAAAAATATGAAATACGTAAAAAAAACCGAAGGTTCATTTGATTACATATGCACTACAGAATTAATCTTCTGTTTTTCTTTTTAAATATATCCACTACTTCATTCGCATCAATTTCTATCCCCATAGTGAATATTCATGAGCCAAGCATTTCAGTCTGTTTTCACTCGTTGTGTTCCGCAAGTAGTTTTTAAGTCTCCGTAGGCTTGAAAAGGTCCTTTCTGGTGTAGCAGTGGAAACGAGTATGGTAGCCAATATTTGTAACAACGTGTAAATATTTGGATATAATTTTTGATCGCACTTATCTAAGCATTCCAAAGCAGATTTTGGAGTAGGGGAGGTGATAGTCATAGCTGCTTTCCACACTTCAAGTTCTGCTTTGAGGACAGATGTACTTCTTTCGGGTAGCACTGACTGCCGAATACATAAAAATTACGTCTTCAATTTCAGAACTGGCCGCAAAATTTTAAGGCAATACACCAGATAATGCCAATACTACTTTACGTTGTTTGGCAAACCTCTCTTTTTGTTGATATCTTAACTTTTCGGGGGGGGGGGGTCGAACCCCCAAAACCCTCCCAATGGCTACGCCCGTGGGAGAGGTATGTAATTACGAATGTTGAGAGAGGGCGAATGATAAAATTGAAGCGAAAATTGTGAAAATGTTTAATAAAACACGACTCGTGTAAAATAGAGCCAAAATCTCTAGGGGGCTGTCTAAAACAGCATTTAAAGAAACACTGTGAATTTTTTCGAACATATAACTTGTAAAATAACAGAAACAGACTTGAAAATAAAAAATTTCGGAGCGTACTTTTAGTACTTTATTCTATCGAGGTATTTCGAGCGTATTTTTTTCTATCGAGGGAATTTCATATAATTTGCGTTTCGGCGTAGGGAATGTATAGATACTATCTTTAAAATAACGTATATTTTTTTAAGAGCTTAAAAACTTCAAATTTTTAAGGGAGATTATGCAAGAAATCGGTAGAAATTCGGGTAACGGTGGCTTAACCCACTTGGTTAGTTATAGTATAAGACATGGCTGTTTTGGGTAGTATCGGACCCACATTAAAGTGTTTATTTAAAATGTTTGTACGTATTGTGTTATTATCGTATGAAAACATTACACTTACTGATATTATTATATTAATATTAGTAAACATTTCAATAATATTGATTGCGAGTTGCGAGTAGGTATTTAATAAGAGAATTAAAAAATATATATAAATCTTGGAATAAGTAGGTAGTTTTTTTCTACAGTACCGAGAGTCAAAAAGAAAACAGGGGCTCGGACGAATGGCAGAAATGCAGTATGAAATCAGCTGTGAATTACATTCTGAAAAAAAAAGATAATCTGTGAGGATTTTTTGTCGAAAAGAATTTCGATTTTCAATAAATCGTTGTACATGGCTCCTGCCTTGTTTTTCAAACAACTCATGTGTTTTTATTATAGCTACATTCTTAAAATTTGTTCAGCACACGCGCAAAAATCAGTGATATCTATTGAACTTCGCGAAACAATTTTAGCTATTTTGGGAAAGAAATTACACTAGATTTAAAGTAGGTAGATGTTTTCGAATATTTTCAATATTCTTTGTGTAAATTCATAAACAGACAGTGTGCGACAATATGAAGAGATGAAGCTAAGTGTTGGGTGTTAGAAGACAAAGGACTGCGTCATATCAACAAGATGAATGCCCCACTTGAACACCTAGTTCTCGGACCAACCGGTGTAAAACCATTGGACCGCGAGACCGCGATACCTGAGTTTCATGGTGCCTTTAAAGTACCTTGCAAAGCCACGAATATATCTTGGTTGACTTTGTTTTCTTGTAACAATCGCCGTATTGGAATATTATTCGTATTTTTTTTTTTTATTTCTTAAAGATTTCATGACAGTTTCAGTTTGCAAGACTACGTATGCACGTAAGACAAGAGAAGGTTTTGTAGCACTGAACTTGGATAGATTTCAACGCGTTATTATTAGAATTTCTAGTCTGATTTGGGGTCCATAAAAGTCCCACATTTTTTCCACTCATTTCAGATTGTCATTTGCTGGTAAACATGATGACACATACTCAGGATTTATTTACCAATGCATATATGTAACTAGACGAACTTAGCGACGTGAAGTTAACAATTTATTTATGTTCATTTGAGTTATTTAATTATTCATGTTTATTTTCCACAGTTTTTATTTTACTATTTGGGCGCGTTGTTTCGGAGAGTTTGATGGGTTCATCGGGTATTTGAGGTTGATTTTCGCGTTCTCTGAGAGTTCTATTCGAGCTCTGTGATTATTTCAGTCTTATGAAGCAACTGGCATATAATGATATAATAGCAGAGCTTGGATGGCGCTTGCGCGGAGTGTGAGAAGCGTCTTCGAATGTTTGATGGGTTCATCGGATTTTTTTGAGGCAGCTCGTCCTTAGTGTATTTCAGAAGTTAGTTCGTTATTCGTATACAGATGTATTTATGCGAATGATACGGGATTAATGGGAGTTGAACAGTGATAGGAAAGTGCGAAACAAGACGAGCCAAGAAGAGATTATTTTTGACTGGAAGATTCAAGAAGAGACAAGAGGAAACAAGTCGAGCCAAGAAGGGGCGATAAGAGTAAATACACAGAGGCAAGAAGGGGCGAGAAGAGGAAATACACAGAGGCAAGAAGGGGCGATAAGAGTAAATACACAGAGGCAAGAAGGGGCGAGAAGAGGAAATACATAAGAAATGTAAGAAGAGATAAGAGGTAGCAAGAAGAGACAAGAAACAAATAGCCTTGAAGAGATGAGAATATCCAAGACGAGCCAAGAAGATACAAGAAAAGCAAGAAGAGAGGAGAAGAGACAAGAATATTAAAGAAGAGATGGAAAGATTCAAGAAGAGACAAAAAGAAGCAAGAAGAGACAAGATGAGAGGCAAAAGGATCCAAGAATATACAGGAAAAGACAAGAAAAGACGATAATTTGTTTGTTTGTTTGATGGCTTTTACATATAAAATAAATTGTACAGGAGCATTATAACAAGTATGCAGTATCATAAGTATATAGTACATAAAATGATAAACAGAGCTAGAAAGATATAAGTAGGCCTAACATAAGTAGGTATCAGTGTTCGAGTAATTGTTTACAAAGGAGTTCAACCAGCAGATTCGTATTTGGGCTCACGCTACATTAGATTTAATAATTATTGTCACAATATCACACAAAATGTCATTCCAAATAAACTCAAAGCATAACGGTATTACAGTGGTGTAAAACATTTTTAATAATTAATATAAAAGTAGGTAATTTTCTTGTAATTAATTATTATTATTATTTTTTTTGCTATCATAAATGTACGTATGTTTGTTATTATTATGAAAAAGAAAAAAAAATAAAATGTACGCAGTAATTACATATATAAATAAGTAAGTAGGCACTATGAATGTAGTTACAGAGCAGTGGGTATTAAGTTTGTTACTGTTCACAATGTGGAACATTTAAGGATTTTTACGTTAGTTTGTTATTATCAGGAAAAAAATAAAATAAAAGGTACACAGCAATTACATATATGTATAAAGAAGTAAGTAGGTACTATAAAAGTAGTTACAGAGCAATGGGTATTAAATTTGTTACTGTTAACAATCTGGAACATTTAAGGATTGAAGGAGAAGGAGAACATTTAAGGATAATGTTCGAGAAGAGACAAGAAGAGCTGAGAAAGGATAAAAGGATCCAATGGGAGGCAAGAAGATGCAAGCAGAGCCAAGAAAAGATGAAAGGATCCAAGAAGATACAATAAGAGTCATGAAGTAGCAAGAAGAGCAAAACATTGGCCAGAAGAGACGAGAAGAATCAAGAAGAGGCAAGAGCAGCCAACAAGAGGCGAGTAGATCCAAGAGACAATAAGAACCCAGAAGAGAAGAATCAAGAACAGCCAAGAAGAGACAAATCAAAGATTAGGAGGGCCCAGAAAAGTCAAAAAGAAGTGAAAAAAAGCAACTTGAAGGCAGAAGAACCAAGAATGGGCTATTAGAAGCAAGAACATGAAAGCAGATGGTAAGGTAGACTGAAATTCACGAAAAAGAGCTAAGAAGGGGTAAAACGAAACAAGAATGGACAAGAAAAGATCAAAAGAAGCAAGAAAATGATAGAATTCAGAAAACAATTCCAATCAAAATCTTATCATATTAGGTTGACATGTGGATTAAACTCCGCAAGAAGTTCCCAAGAAGTTGCAAGAAATACAGAAAAGGCAAGAGGATTCAAAAAAAGGAAAGAAGAGCCAAGAAGAGACATGAAACGCCATGAAGCAGAGCCAAAATTAGCCGTTAAGAGATAAGAAGATCCAAGAAGGGGCGAGAAGAGGAGAAAAAAGCAGAGAAGAGACGGGAAAATCCAAGATGAGACGTAGAGACGAAAAGATCTATTACGAAACATATAAGAAACATGAAGAGCCAAGAAGAGACATTAAGGGACGAGAAATAGTAAGAAGATCCAAGGAGGGCAAAGAAGAGATGAGAAGAATCAAGAAGAGGCAAAAAGAGACTAGAAGAAGTAAAAAGGGCAGAAAAATCCCAGAAGGGACAAGAAGAAGCAAAGAGCAGGGACAAGAAAAGCGACGAAGGATCAAGGAGAGCCAAGAACAGTCGGAAGAGACAAGATCCAAGAAGAGACAAGAAGGGACAATAATTGGGATCAAGAAGAGAAAAGAAGAGTCAAGAAGAGACGAGAAGATTTAAGAACAGCCAAGAAAAGCCAGAAATAGACAAGAAGATCCAAGAACAGCCGAGAATAGGTAAGAAGAAAGAACCCATAAAGAAAGGATTTAAAAAAAATGTAATGCTTAATCCATTCCTTTATTCCTGCCCAGCCTAAAATCCAATATTGGCTTATTAGGTTGCCATGTATACCGGTCGATTGAACTCCAACCTCCTTCCCATCCTCAGAGCACGTGTCCTAGTCCTAACAAATCAGTGCCCCCTGGTGTACCGGTCTCACCGGGACAGGAGTACTCCTGGCTGGGGTGGTACAATCGTATCGTAAGTATTATTTATTAAAAGTCTAATAAATAATCTAACAGTATTAACGTTTTTTCCCTTAATTTTGCGTCCGATTTTGTAGGTAGGTACATTGATTCATGATTGGTGGACATTATTGCTTATTTTATTAGTGATTTTATAATAGTAAATGATCTCTGAGAAGCACCCAAGTCTCCGTACTTTGAGCTTGACAGATTTGTACACTTACTTAAAATACGGTTAGTGCATATTATGTTTGAACACGTAAATATCACTATTTCTTAAATATAATCAATCATACTATGATAATATAATCGATATAATTCAATAATTAATCCGGGCGGGCCGGGGAATTCGACAAAAAGAAAAAATTGGGAATTGAAAAACGAAATTTTTCAATACTTTTAAATAATATTGTGGTACATAAATACATTGCGCAAAATAGTTAACTTGGAGGTAGTTAGAATTACTGTTGGTAGAAATTAATTGAATGCAGCATAAAAGCATTCATAACATAGTCCAGAAAAAATAATAACATAAGTGCAAAATTCAAAATAGTGTCCCCAGGATCTATGTACCTACCTATCTATACAGGGTGTAACAGGACGTACCCGAGGGATTTTAACCAGCGATTCCTGAGCATATTTGGAGTAAAAAATGTCCATGAAATTTTTGTCTCCGGTGACTTTTTTTATGACATTTTTTTTCTCCAAATTCAAACAAAAAAAAATTCTTCCACTTGTTGTCGTGGGTCACTCAGGCGAGTAACCGAGCAACCCCTCACCCCGCCTCCAACTGTCCAACACCTACCGTTTTTTAATGTTTTTGTGGAAAAAATAAATAAAATAACATCAAAAATATTACCGGAGACGAAACTTTCATTTACATTTTTTTCTTCAAATAATGTCAGGAATGGATGGTTAAAATCCCTCGGGTACGTTCTGTTACACCCTGTATAAAACTCCGCGATTAAGATTTTGTGAAAGCTGTGTAGAACTTTTTTTTAAATCACATTCCTCTGCAAACAAATATTTTCTGGAATAAAAAATATTTAATTTTGGCAGGTATTGTGGAAAAGTAGTGACCGACCAAAGGTTCGGTTTCGGTTTCGGCAAGTTTCGGCAAAAAATCTAGTTTCGGCATCACCGAAACCGAAACCGAAACTTTTTTAGACATGTACGATTTTAGATTTTGACAGCCAAAAATATATTTGTTATTAGTTTTTGGGGTATTATGCCGTGTTGCGCTACCTCCTTCTTTAGCCAACGCTGTCCGAAACGTTGGCTAAAGAAGGAGGTAACGCAACACGGCATAATACCCCAAAATAACAAATAAATTTTTTAGACATGTTGAAAATCGAGTGTTAAAAAATGTCCATGAAATTTTTGTAATTTATTTTTACTATTATTTGGCTTATTTTTTACACTTATTCAGACAGTTAACGCCAGGGTTGCCAGGCCTTTTCCATATACATACCGAACAGTGAGCAAAAAAAAATTTCGAGGTGAATTTTCCCTAGAATTTCCCTAGATTTCGGTGGTACCTTGGCAAATCAAAACCCGCGTCGGGGGTGGGGGGTTTGGACTTTGAAACAATGTAAGCAGTCAAATTATTCAAATAATCACATTTACTTGGTGTAACCCTAAGTGACCAGCTCAGGTATGGGGGCTCCATCGAAGCCAGAGTAAAGTTAGCCTCCCAAAAACTGGGCGTACTGTACAGGGCCCGCAGATACTTTAATAGTACACAACTGCTAACCCTGTACAAATCGCAAGTGCGCCCCACGGTTGAATTTGGCAGCCACCTCTGGTCTGGAGCTCCAAAATACCTGAAAAATACCCTCGACTCTGTGCAGAAACGGGCGGTCCGTTTGATAGATTCTCCCATCTTAACAGACGGATTGCAATCTTTAGAGCACAGGCGTCGGGTGGGAATGCTATCCTTGTTCTACCGGTATTACAATGGAAGATGCTCCGAGGAACTAGCATCATTGATCCCTTCGGCACCGGTGCATAGTCGGGAAACACGCCAAACGCGTGCCCAACATTTGTACACAGTTGACATTTGTCACATGAGAACGGGTCGTTTCTTCGACTCGTTCTTGTGTTCAACAGCTCGGCTGTGGAATGATTTGCCGGCCTCTGTGTTTCCTCCTTCCTACAACATGGGTCTCTTCAAGACCAATGTTCATTCCTTCCTCTCCTCAAAAAGACCCTCCACACAGCATCCCAGATGACATAGGCCCTGAGGGAAATTATTTTCCTCAGGGCCTCCTGTGTGGAGTTAATGTAAAAAAAAAAAAAAAATGCAAGTACGTAGTCACCTCATGTGTAACACTAATCCGCGAAATGGCTCGAAAACAGTGAGCGCGTACACGAAGTGGCAACATTGAACAAACTAAGTAGGGATGCTACGCAACATCTATTGCCGATTGCGTCAAATCTGACAGTTGAATCATTTATTAGGGAGAAAAATTAATCAGAAAAAAATACCGATCCGCCCATACTTCGGTATTTTTGTCATACCGAACATGATGCTAAAATACCGAACGGTTTGGTATAATACCGAACACCTGGCAACACTGGTTAACACGTGTTAAATTCAATAAATTAAGAAACAATAATTGAAGTACCTATGTGAAAAAATATTAATATTTTTTTATATTACTTCTGTAAAACAAACAAAATTTAAGCATAAAAAATAACAAAACATATGAACTCCTTATAGGAACTTGGGCGCAATAAATGCACATTAATTTATTACTTTACATGCAAACACAAATCTGGCACAAGGCACAACGTGCTATTGTGGTCCATATGCAAACTTGCAGCCAACCACCTGTGTTCACAACATGCAGGTTAAAAACCGCCCAGAAACACAATTTGAATAAAAAATACACCAAATTTTAATTTATTGGAAATGCATTTATAATTTTGAAAGCCTGTCCAAATACATTTCAAAATAAATCTGATAATTGAAAAAAAGTCGAGTGCAGTTCACACGAGGTAAACCAATAGGAGCCTTGAAAAGTGAGCTGATAATTAAAGCGGCCAATGCAGTAGGATCTCGTTATCTCACAGGCTAAATCCTGTAGATGTAGGTGTTAAACAATTTCCGTTTCATAGAGTTTCAAATCACATTGACCCTCCCTCCCCCCATGTAACGCGCCGTAACGTTTTTCTGTACCCCCCCCCCCCCCCCCCCCACCTAAACGTTACATAACACCCAAGTGACTATTTTTACCTAAAAATACTTGAACGGCCCCTTACCGGTTGTTGCATACGAATTATAACTTCAGATGCACTTGTAATGATCTGTAAATACTAAAAATGAAACGAAACGGTGCTTTCTGGAATTGGATGAAAGTATATGTAAAAACAAGGTATGCAAGGAAAAAGAAATAACCAATCTCTTAGCACTGTAACTCTGCGAACGAGCACACAATATAGTTATAGTTCTACCATAATACCTCAAGGTATACACCACCACAAAAAAAAACAATGAGTATAAAACGCTATTACATACTTTTTAGATGGTCAAATTCCATTATTTATGCTTTAAACCGCTTCCTCGTTAATACGGAATATTTTTTATTTAAACAGTTGAATTAAGCTTTATTATTACAAAAAGTGAGTATTTATGTCGGGGGAGACCAAAAAACAGGCAAAAAATATGCATTTAACATTTTAATTTTGTTAAAATGAATTCACTCGCGCGGTAAACGCCATTTGTTTATCGTCGTTTTTATTTTAACATTTCATAGACAAGCAATCAATGCTGCCAATCATAGAAAAAATATTTTTGCATAAAACAAAGTGAATGCATTATTGACAAGTTTGTACTTGTATTTACAACATTTATTGTAATTATTCTAATACATGGAAATAAATGTATTAGAATAATTACACAAACCCGCTAGACAAATCCTGCTTTGCCAAACAAACCATTCAAAATCTGGGATGTTTTTTAAAATTATGATGAAGTGCGAGTTTATTTTAGAGAATTTATTTTATAAGATTGGTACTTCCGACAAATGTCATATTTGATTGTCTATTAGTTGAAAAAGGAGCATTCTGTATTATCCGTGCATCAAACTTCGACAACATGAACGTTCCGAATTATCCGTGAGGTGGACTAACTGCATATTTACCAACTCAAGATATAATATGGCAAGTAAACAACACTCTTTTGTTTCCAGCGATTTTCAGTAATTTCTTAATTCAAAAGTTATTTATGCATTTAAAAGATATGCTACTTCCACACCAAAGCCAACCTTCCAACTCCGAACTGGGAGATTGAAAATTGGCCGATCGTGTAGTGGCTGCGGCCAACCCTCCAACTCCGAACTCCAAAATGGCGGATGTTGAACAGCTGTGGCTGCGCTGTATCTTATCAGTTGCCGACAATTGTGCAGGCGATGCTTCAGTTTCCATAATATTGATTTCGATTCGTAAAGCTAAAACAATTATAATTTCAAACAATTTTTATACCACTCTCCTGTAATAATATTGCGCAGACTGATGTGTTGGGCCAACACGCACAAACCAGCCGTCGCCGATTGCCTCGGAGACGATCCCGGGCCAACTCGAGCTCCAACCTTCCAACGCACGAACTACCCCTCTACACAATCGTCTGAACATTTGAAGTTGGAAATTGGCCTCAGTGTGGCCGTACGATAAGACAATCAAAAAATGTGTGTGTATTTTCTCTAACGAGTCTAATGACGTACAAAATCATTGGGTGGGAAATATGAAAATTCATTGTATTGTTTATAGTAATCGATAATAATAAGTAATTTGCGTGTACTTAAAAATGAAATGTTATTTCTTCGCTTTTTCTGCTGTTTGCCGTATAATGGAAACGTTTTTGGCAGGGCATTTTGTCGTTTCCTAAATGCAATTTACCTACTGGTAAGATGTGACCTTACTCGACGAGTGGCAGGTGGCAGTTTAGTACTAAAGTATAGGGATGGACGATATACATCGATGTATTATAAACACTCGATGTATTGTAACGATGCATCGTATTGAAGCGATGTATTGTTAATACTTCAACATCGAATATATATCGATGTTTTTTATTCGATGCATCGAATACGAAAAGTTATTTTTTTTTTACTTTTCTTTATTCATTGAAATTTTTTATTAGATAACAATGAGATGAGTGTTCCAGTGTTGCCAGTACGCCATTTGAATAATTGAAATTGAATAATTGACTGCTTACATTGTTTCAAAGTTCGACAACCTTCCAACTCCGAACAAAGTTCAGAGTTGGAAGGTTGGCCGATCGTGTGGTCGCTGCGGCCAACCCTCCAACCCCGAATTCCGTACTTCAAAATGGCGGACATGAAACAGCTGTAGCTACGCTGTATCTTTTTCAGTTGCCTACAATTATTACGTACGTATAATCATATACTTATATACACGACATGTTTTCAAACAATTGTTATACCACTCTCCGTAATAATATAGTCATTTTAATAGTACGCGGCATGGTGTGGACAGCTGCGGCAGGCTGGTTCGTGTGAGTTGGCCGTCGGGATCGCCTCGAAGGCGATCCCGGGCCAACGCGAACTCCAACCTTCCAACTGGAACTTCCAACGCACGAACACCCCTCCACATGATCGTCCAAACGTTTGAAGTTGGAACGTTGGCCGCAGTGTGGGCTTGCCATTAAAGAGAACATATGTCAAAATCTTCAATCTTATAAAAAATATACCAAAATTTGGCTAAAAAACACTGAAACTTTTTTCTTATAAGTTTAAATAAAGCCGTTAAGTATATCTATCATTGGACAGTTTTTAGAGAAGATTTATAATATTGTTTGCTATTTTATTTTGTTTGTTTTTTATGTTTTTAAATTGCACTTGTAACACCTATTCTTACAAAACTTATAATAACAGTGCAGACTGTTATTATGCTGTAGTTTTTAAATGCGTTTATTCAGTTACTTTTTTTTAAATCCCTAATTTATGTATACTTAAAATATTCACTATAACCATAGAAATAAAAGTAAAATATCAATATTATACCCACGCACAGGCATTGCCTTTGTGGGATTTTTTTGTTCATACATTTATTATATTAAGCTTTTTTATATACTTTTCATTATTTCATGTATGTATTATATGTATTGTATCAAAAATTTTCAATAAAAAAAAAAAATAATAAATCGGTCTCTTCTTTGTGCGGTGCTTCGTAGCCTATCGGTCCCCTCTTAGTAAGGTGCTTCGTAACCTCCCCACTCATGTCTACTTTGTTTTCTGAAGGTTTCACTACCCCGTTTTACATAATATACATATACTGTTGTGTTTTTTTTTAAATTAATTGAATTAAAGGAATGAATAAAAGGAATCAATTCAAAAGGCCAGGAGAATCAGACTGAATCGATTCACTCCTGGGAATAAATCTGCCCATATCTACAGTATATAACGTCATTGATTATGTACACGAAAACCAACAACTTGCTTCCAAGGTAGTTCCAAATCTTCTTTGGTTTTCGAAACAAATGCTCTCGACTTATTCACTATTTTTCTTGCCATTGTTCCAAATTTCTAATAATTTTCCAGGTGATACGGTTAGGGAGAGGTAGAACTGGATAAATGACATCCCGGTAAGAACTAAGTATATTCTCATTTCAAAAGCAAGCACCTGTATGTCCAGCATTTCGTACACATTGCTAACAAGAAAATACAAATGTTTAAAAATTATAATTAAAAATAATGTGTTGAAAATTTGTAAAGCGAGTACTAGAAAATAAGAAGATACAAAAGTGACTGGTTTTTATGTATGTTTTGTTCTTAGGAACCACAATACTTTTATTTCTTCCCTCACATTGCTTTAAATTTAATTGAGCCTTTTGTTCTTATTTTCAGACGTAAATACGGTAGCAGGCAAATGCTTGTTAACGAGGAAGAAACGTCTAACACCTTCAAACATTCAACGGTATGTAAAACATCATTCAACTATTCCTTATAATCCATTCTCACAAAATATCCCGGTGATTTTTATTTCATGTCTGCCGTAATAAATTCAATTTGGGAGGCGGGTCTGGGTACCGTCGCCTCGGGAACCATTTAATGGATAATCATCATCTCTGCAGTAGGTCACCCCAAGTGGTTCTCTACTTTTGGTGACTTAGCAGGGGTGCCCGGGTACACGGGGTGAGGTTTGTCCGGGTCTTGGCGGCGAATGCATCCGCATGGCAGGCTGGATCAGGAGAGAATGGTTGAGGGAGTCCCTTCAATTTCTCCAGCCATACTCTCTCGGAACATCACCTTGTGAGGGATGGATTCATACGTTCGTCACTCCTGGACACATTGACCCCCAGATTTCTACCCGCCCCTAATTTTCCTTCCTTCCCAGAACTTCCTCTTCTTCCTTTCCTAAAAATACCCTCCACACAGCATCCCCAAATATGACATAGGCCCTGAGGGGAATTATTGTCCTCAGGGCCTCCTGTGTGGAGCTAATGTAAAACAAAAAAAATCCTTTTATAACAATTCAACCAGCAATCGTATATAGCAGGGGTGGCCAACTTGATTAGACCCAAGATCTACCGTTCACTGAAGGAATCCTGTGCGATCTACCCAGTGGCGTAGCGAGTGTTTCAGCCGCCCTGGGCGGAGGAATATTTCCCCGCCTCCTTATTTGGGTACTTCAACCTTGGGATTTTCAAGCACCGGGGGGGGGGGTACATTTAAATTCAATTTTTTTATTACCACCTCATTTTATGATTTTTGTAATCACATGTGACGAGTATTCTTCCGATAAAAATCATGTTTATTTTTTGCATTAACTTTTGAAATTCCCTCAGGGCCTATGTCATCTTTGAAGATGCTGTATGGAGGGTCGTTTTGAGTTCCTCAACCTAAAACTTTTAAAAACAGTATATTACTCACTGTGCCAATCTCACATTGAATACGGAATTTTAGCTTGGGGTAATGAATATTCCAGTGCCCTTGACCCCATCGTTAAAGTACAAAAACTAATCATAAAAATAATTCTCAAGCTGCCACTTACTACCAGTACTGATACGATCTAAAATACCTTCAATGTTATGGACATAAAACAGCTCTACTCTCAGATCCATCTTAGTTAATTTACACAAAAACAACAAAACGCTATACAAAGCTACACAAACAATACACAATACCCGAGCCATAAACAAATAACTTCTCCAACTCCTTTTTCTAAAACCTCCTTTGGTCAAAGACAATCTAAATACATAGCTTGCAAACTATACAATACACTACCAGCTACGATCAGACAAACTGACTCTTTGACAAAATTCAAACAAGATATAAAAAAATGGATTATAAGTATTGGACGCCACACTATTACAAACATCTGTAAAATAAATCACACATAGACAGAAATAACTATTCACATACGAACTTACCCATATAAAATAAATGAAAATAATAGAATCCTGTCAAATTTAACTCCATGTATAGATTAGACAGAATTTACTTCTTTATTTCATCTCCTCCAACAATTATAAGATAACTCTCTTTAAATGATGTACCCACCTTTCCAATCACCTTTCGATTCAAATTAATATGTATGTTACCTTAAATACTCTTGTAACTACGCTATTCATTTATATACTTGTACGCCTGTCTCGACACAGGTATATCCTAGTGAGACAGGCATTAAAAAAAACCAATGTACATATACTATTTTATAAATAAATAAATAAAAAATTAGGATTTCGCATCTCAAACACAAGGCAGTTTTAGCTGAAGATTGATTCTGCGTCCCCCAAATATTAGTTACACACGGAACAGTCAATTTCTCAGAATTTTGCAGCATTTGGTATGCAACTCAAAAGTTCACTCGGTACACGATAAATCTGCAACTTGTTATTGTAATTTATCGTTATATTTTGAACACAAAACTGGGTTAAGTTAAATCTATTAGTGGCAATTTAAAACTACACTCAGAACATAAAATGTGTTTTTTTTTTCGATTCTGGCAGCACATACATAGTCTGCGTATAGAATTTTATAACTGCACTTCGAATAAGATAATGTTTTCCTTCGAAATGTGTCGGCAGATAAATCCTGAACAGGTATTTAACTTTCTGAACCCAAAAACTGATTTAAATTAAATCTGTATTTGGAAATTAAAACCACACTCAGATGAAAATGGTTTTTCTTTATTCTGGCAGCACATACATGGTCTGCAACTAGAATTTTATAACCGCACCTCAAATAAGAAAATGCGCCGGCAGATGAATCCACAACAGGGATTCTACATTCTCAACACAAAACTGGTTTAAATTAAAACTGTATGCGGCGAATTAAAACTACGCTCATAACATGAAAATAGATTCTGGCAGTACACACATTGTCTTCAACTAGAATTTTATAACTGCATTTCGAATAAGAGAATGTTTTCCTTCGAAATGTGTCAGCAGATGAATCCACAACTGGAATTTTATATTCTGAATCCAAAACTGGTTTAAGTTAAATCTGTATGCGACGAATTAAAACAACACTAAGATGAAAATGGTTTTCTTTATTCTGGTAGCACATACATAGTCTGCCAGTAGAATTTTATAACCGCACTTCGAATAAGAGAATGTTTTCCTTCAAAATGTGTAGCAGATGAATCCACAACTGGAATTTTACTTTAATTTCACAAAACAGGTTTTATATTAAGAGTGAATCTGCTTGCGAGTGCCCAGCTTTAATTAGTATTACTCTCATACTATGCGTATTTTTTGGTTTTCCTACGAATAACGAATTGTGGGGACGGGGGGGGGGCACACTCCGGGCGGCACTTTTAAAGGGCGGCAAAATTCCACAATAAATAATAACATCTTGTAAAAAATTTATCCATTTCATTTCATGGATCGATGTGTTTCGATGGATCATCAAATCATCCATGTGTTCAAAGTAAAAAAATAGGATGAAAACCATTTTCGTGTTCTGTGTGTAGTATCAATTAAAGCTGAGAACTCGCGTGCAGATTAACTCTAAGGTTGAAGCCAGTTTCATATTCCGAATGATCTTCCAAATTTTCAGTAGCGGATTAATCTACTGATGCATTTCAAAGAAAATCGTTCTAATATTTCGAGTGGAGTTAAAATATTTGTTTCAAATCATTCTTCAAAATTCGTAATTCGTAGGAAAACCTTACACATATTATGAGAGAAATACTAAGTAAAGCTGAGGACTCGCTGGCAGATTCACGCTTAATTTAAAACCAGTTTTGTGTTTAGAATGCAAAATTCCAGTTTTGGATTCATTTGCTGGCACATTTCAAAGGAAAACATTATCTTATTCAAAACGCAGTTATAAAATTATAGTTGCAGACCATATATGTGCCGAAAGAATCAGAGAAAAACCATTGTCATGTTCTGAGTGTAGTTTTAATTCGCCACATACAGATTTTATATAAACCAGGTTTGTTATCAAAATATAACGATAAATTAAATAACAAGTTGCATATTTATCCTGTACCGAGTGTTAGCTTTACATTTGAGGTGCGTGCATGCTATATGCTGCAAAATTCTGAGAAATTGACTGTTCCGTCTATAACTATTATTTTTGGACTCTTAGACAGAATCAATCTTAAGTTAAAGCTGTCTTGTGATCTAGTAAAAATTCGAGATGCGAAATCCTATTTATATGGATACCATTCTCGATTTCCGAGAGCAGTTATAAATTTGTAGTAGAATTTATAACATGACTTTTATCAGAAGAACACTCGTCACTTGTGATATAAAAATCGGCATAAAATGAAAACATAATTAAAAGGAGGATTTCTACACCCCCCCTTAAAAAAAAGGATCTATACACCCCCCCTGCCCCTCGGCGCTTGAAAATCTGCTGTCGTAGGGGAAAATAAGGGGGTGGGAAATTTTCCTCCGCCCCTGGCGACTGACACCCACGCTACGCCACTTATATGATGTGGTCCATTTGAAATGTATCTGCAAATTTTTTTAGCCATTTCATGATAAATATCACTACGGCCAATGGAATTATTAAATGGATAACTGATGAATTCCACCAACTTCTTAATTTTCTCGAAATCACTAAAGCGATTTTCGAAGTCTGATACCACTACCTTAATTTCTGCTGTGTACTCGCCAGGAATAAAATTGTAGGTAATGTTTTTTTCCATATTTTTTTACAAATTTTTTAAATTTTTCTTTTCGATGTCGACTATCATAGATGCTGTTTGACTTTGGAATGCTGGAACAGTATTCATAATTTCTGTTAATGATTTATTCTTGCCTTGTAATTCCAGATTTAATGTGCTCAGTTTTCCGGTAAAATCTGCTAAAAATGCTAAATCACATTGCCAGTCTAAATCACACAGTTGCTGATAATCATCACCACTCTCTTCAAGAAAATTTGTTTTTAATTTGTCCAATAACATTATGGATCAGCATTTGAAAATCACACAAGATGATACGCGCAGATCTTGTATAATATCTAGACGAGCCCTCTCATACAAAACATCAGGATAAAAGTAACCCCAGTAACAGTAATTCCGCAATAAAACTCTCCTTCGAATTCCGCCATCTTGCATACGAATTCCCGGCAATATACAACTGACCACCGAGTTAACCTATTGTGTAATTTTTCGCACCAACACATCAATATTTGTTCACGGCTTGGCCTCATGCATTATTATCGACATGCTGGGTGTAATACAGTGGTTTTCAAAGTGGGGGACACGAGACATTTATAAATTTAATTGGAAATTTTTTTAAACTTTATTATGACAAGCGATTTAATTTCGAAAGCGGGTATGGGTACCGCCCACGACGCCTCGGGAACCATTTATTGGATAACCAACGCCTCTGCCATAGGTCACCCTAAGTGGTTTGCTACGTTTGGTGACTAAGCATGGGTGCCCGGGTTAATGGAGTGATGTTTGTCCCGGTCTTGGTGGCGGATGCGTCGAAAATATTCAAAGGCTGTTCTGTTTTGCAAAGGGTATTAGCCAAAAACGATAATCTTTCTTTAAAATTTTGAATCAGTTGCTCAAAACATTAAGTTTTATTGCGTATAATAAATAAAAAATGACAGAAATTCGTGGCTACTTAAGGCCCGGCAGTAAGCGCTCAAAAAGAAGAGGAAGGGGAGAAATGTTAATAAGAAAGTTAGAAGGAGCGCGCTTATATTAAAAACGATAATATTTAAGCAAAAATTGTGAAAATGTTTAATAAAACATGACTCGTTTAAAATACAACAAGAATCTTGCAGGAAATATGGGCCCGCTACCCGAATTATTACCGATTTCTTACATATCTCCCTTAAACACGTTAAGTTTTAAAGCTCTTAAAAAATGTATATTATTCTTGAAGATAATATCTAGACATTGCCCGCGCCGAAACGCAAATCATATAAAATTCCCTCGATAGAAAAAAATCACACAGTATTCTCCAAAAGTTATTATAAACAAGTTTGTTTCAGTTATTTTACAAGTTATATGTATGAAAAAAAATCACAGTTCTAAATGCTGTTTAAGACAATGCCCTCGAGATTTTTGCTCTATTTTAAACGAGTCGTGTTTTATTAAACATTTTCGCAATTTTCGCATCGATTTTGTCGCTGTAAATGTTAACGCTCTCCTCTAACATTCGTAATTTCGTATCTCTCCATCTTCTTCTTTTCGGGCCCGGTTGCGGAGCCTTGAATAGCATTTAAAGAAATTATGATTTTTTTCAATTATTTATAATAATTTTCGGAGCATATCTTACGATTTTTTCTGTCCGGGGAATTTCATATAATTACCCTTTCGGCTTAGCAAATGTATAGATATTATCGTCAAAAATAACATGTATTTTTTAGAAATTTAAAAACTTAGTGTTCAAGAGAAATCTCTACATTTTATAAATTAAAGTCCTCCGCGTCGTCTGTCTGTCTGTTCGCGATAAACTCAAAAACTACTGAACGGATTTTCATGCGGTTTTCACCAATAGATAGAGGAAGGTTTAGGTATATAATTTGTTAAGGTTATGTGTAAATTGGTTGAAAAATAACAATATTTGTTAGAATCGTCGGAAAAAGTCAATCCGCCTGATAGCTTTCATCGAAAGCACTGCCTAATCCCTTTGCGATATAACAAAACAATGTGTGGTGGGATATTCCTCTTTTATAGATCTACAAAAAAGTCCGCGATTGCATACATCTATCTTTTACGGATAGCTTAGTATCTTCCTTTCTCTACATCTCTACATATTATAAACTAAAGTCCTCCGCGTCGCCTGTCTGTCTGCCTGTTCACGATATCTATCTTTAACGGAGAGCTTACTTATTGGAAAGTTATTTAGCCTGATACAGTATTAATAAGGATCAACTTAAATACGGTAGTTACCTCAAGCATTTCATGCACATTATTATAATCTTTCGCACCATCTCTACGTATTATAAATTAAAGTCCTCCTCGGCGTCTGTCTGTCTGTCTCTTCGCGATGAACTCAAAGATGGTGGTGGTTATAAAGGTTGGATAACCATCCAGTAGATGGCGTTGTGTTTAATTAGCCAGAGCAACGCGTGGCCGTGTCAGCTAGTATGTTATAAAACGGTAGAAATTCGGAATGCCGTGGCTTAAGATAGTTTAAATTGCGACCTTAATTGAAGAATAGTGCAACGGTTTTTTGTTGAGTTCAGTGTTTAATGTATTTTAAAGGTTTCCATTTTACAAAATAACAAAAATTATCTTGACGAACTATTTTAATTCCGAACGAAAATAAATCAATGCCATTTATCCATTTATTGGTTTGACCTTGGACGCAGTAAAAAATTTGTCTGGTAATTTTTGCCCTCTTTTCGCGACTAACTTTTTTGAATCAACCGCCAAAATTCTTTAATATTTCTAAATGAAAAAATCGATGGCATTCATTGTTTTGGCATTGCGAATATAAATATTTACCTGCGGCGCTTTATTTTTACCCACTTTGATAGTTTTATTAAACAAATATTGTTTTACAATATGTTAAGTAGGTTTGCGACTCCACCGATAACAAAGATAACCAGGTTATGTTGTACATACCCTCCCACCAAGGTCCTCGTACAAAATAATAACGGATAGATATAATAATACTTCGACTAAAAAGGTTGATCATTCCTAAAAAACAGCGGAGGGTGAATTTATGTAATTATAATTATAATTTATGGAATATACTACTAAAAGCGGGTTGTGCTTTAATAAAGTTTGAAAACCACCATTATAGTCGAGCTGTCGTGATGCCACCAGCAGTATTGTGGATTTGATGACGTCAGAAACTTTGTTGGTAGGAAATGCAATTCTTTAACATTATTACGTTTATTAAAACGCTGTCTAAAAGACATTTGTAAGGTGTATTTTTTTGTTGTAGTTTGATAGGTGACTACATTTTCTAAAATAAAGTCCGCGGGGTGTACCTTGTATAACATTCGGAAGTTAGGTATTTGTGTGTTCGAAAAAATTAATTCCGGCCCGGAACGCTGGAAGACGAATTAGTTTCAGTGTAGACCTTGTTGACCGATAAAAGGTACAACACAAAGCACTATGCGATCTAAACGGTGCAAAGCAATGCAAGCACTTTTCCATAAATGGGCCTTGAGCCAGTTTTATTTTGGTTTCGGGCACATTATGAATTTCACAAGGCACGTCTAGGATATACTTGGTCGAAGGCCGCGATTGATCGGTCGATCGCGATCGACCGGTTGGCCATCCCTGGTATATAGTAATAAAAAAAACAATTAACGTAAGAGTAAAAATTCTATAAACTTAACATGTCTATTAATATCGAAAATAGAAGATGAAAGCCTACACACATCTCTCAAAAACTGTTTCAGCCTAATAAAATAAACACTTAACAATCGTTAAACGGTGTTTCTCAACTTTACCAATAACGTAATGTGATTTTTTAGGAAGGCTGTTAATGTTTATATAACAGTACATTCCACAACTTATTAGAAGGATTTTTTCGGCATTGCCCTGGTGAGAGTCTATTAGCGATAATAAATTAGGTTATTCTTTATGAAGTACGCCCTAAGCTATAAATAATTTCAGAAACTTTGATTCTGACAAAGTTATGAGTACCAAAACTCAATGTTCATAAAATGCCAGAAATGTGATGTCCTACCAACCCATTGAGTCTTGTGTCTCAACACAGTCAGCCGAGCGATTCTATATCTTTTATGGGATCGAGATCTCCTGACCGAATGAGATCTCCTGATAGATTTGTGATTTTCTATGACTGTTATTTGCTTTTTCTTTTGGGTATCAGGCCAGCTTCGCTGATTTAAAACGATCTAAACTAAAATATGTGACAGCTCACAGTTGAAATCTGACATCAGCCCATATAAAAAGCAAATAACAGCCATAGAAAATCACACAAAACTGACAGGAAATCTCGTCCGTCAGGAGATCTCAAAACAAAGTCAAAGATCTCAAGTCTCACAAAAGATATAGAATCGCTCGGCAGGTCAGGCTAGCGTCATAGCAGGTAAATGAGAAATATGAACATATCTGTGACATGGCAACAAATGCCTTAATACTTTCAATTGAAAGAGTAAAGTTCTTTAGACATTACTATTGGTAAAATTCAGTTCTCAGTGAGTTAATGTAAACCAGTCACATAAAGTAACAATTGTTGTAATAGTATTTCATAATAAATAAAAAATGTGAATGATGTTGTTTAGTAGAGCGCAACAATCTTGCATATTCAGCGATCCTTCCTGTAGATTAAATACCAAGCATTCAGCAGTATTATCAAATTCAAAGCATTTAAACCTTTTCCAAATGCATTCTCGTTGCCTGCGTGTTTCACCAAATAGCCCCAATTTATTAGTTAATCAAGGTTGATCATTTCTAAAATTAATCTAAGCAGAGAAACCAGAAATATTATTTCCGTGGAAATCTATTAAATTTACACTTGAATTTGAAGAAATCATCGAATTTCAAGGTTAAGGGTAAGTTTAAATGAATTCATAATTTACTCACACATAGATGGTGTTAATTTGATTATTTTAGGGAAAAACACTTTTTGCAAGATATACTTTAAAATATTAAGATGAATTGTTTGTTTGCGCCTGTATAAAAACTCAATTCTTCTAAGAAAGGCACGCAAATACAATACTGGATTGAATCACCGTTCGAATATTGTGTTACCCTTTCGCGAAAGAATTGGGTTTTTACACAAACTAAAGTATTTATGTATTCCTATTCATATTGCGTATTCACAGGCGCAAACAGAATAACATCTTAATATTTTATAATATAACTTTTTCCTATAATAATTAAATTATCACCATGAACGAGCAGATTATGAATTATTTTAAGTTAACCCTTAAAATTTAAGCGCCGTGAAAGTTCTGTTATTGTTTCATCATGGGCCAGTTGTTTCACAGGACTTGGGATAACAACAGAACTTGAATTGAGCTTTCAGACATTGAATATTAACTTTTGTTCAAATTCTGTGAAACCTTCCTTCCTAAACATGGCACGAATTATTATTCAACATTAAAGTAAATAGTTTTTTGTAATATTATCATTGTATTATAATAGAGAGGGACACAACCACTTAAAAAAACTTATTCAATTCAATAACCCGCCTAACGATTCCATATTTTTTGTGAGATCGTTATTGGATAATGGACTTTATCTCCTGTCAGATTTGTGTGATTTTTATGGCTTTTATTTGCTTTTTCTATGTACAACGTACATTAAATGAATAAATAATCATGCGTACTTGCAGAAATTCATGTTTAAATCGATCTAAACTAAAATATGTAACAGTAAATATGTAAAAATAACACAAATCTGACAGGAGATCCAATGACGATTCCACTAAAATTATTATTTCTAAACATTTTAATTTTAAAATCAATAAAAATTGAAATATAAATGCATTACTGGATTGACAACATTCAAATAAAAGATTAGTTTATGTAAAAGGACTACAATATATGTACATATCTATATAATATCATATAGTATTTTTCAATAAATTATTTTATAGCTCTTAGAAGATAAAGTTCTGACTTGGCTGCTATAGATTTGCCCGGTAGATTTTAAGAAAACATTTGGTAAAGGATCGAACAATAGACTTGGCTTAAGGAAAAGACGGTATGACGGCCGAGCCTTTCGACACAGTGGCTTCATTTAAGCTTCACAGCTTAAATGAAGCCACTGATGATGGCCCGAATGATGCCTGACAACTCAAGAGCGCCGCATTAGATATTATCTGTGCCTCGGTTCCTTGGCAAGTTGGGGTCTGGAGCGGATTGCTCCATTTGCGCCCGCATAGAGCCGATCCTGTGTACAGCCTTTACTTACCTTTATTGTGGATTTAAAATAACTTATGAATTCATTTTTTTTTTTTTATTTTCAGGTTTGAAGGAGCATTTGCCGCGTTCCGGTGCATAAAGTTTAAGTGCCGATAGGACTGAAAAAGACAAAATCAACATAAACATAAGAATATGAAGTGATGTGATTGTGTTTCCCAAAATAAGCCATCTAGTTGTAGTAAAACATTTTGGAAAAATGAACAATATTGGTGAATATGTTCTGTATTTGTGTAAAATTGAGATTATTAATATTTGAAATTAATTTGTATAAAATTTCTTATCGCTCAGGCTAGAAATATAAGAAAAAGTAAACAACAAAAATGTAGCATTTTCTTACATCCACTTTTCAAAATACTTAAATAATTATACTTAAAAGAATTCAAAATCTAATCTTTCACAAATAGTGCTACATAGTTTATTTATTTTAGATTAAAGTACTTTGTGCAAGTTATGCTTTAACATATTAAGAAGAATTAATTGTTTGCGGCCCATGCCATACGCAATATAAATAAATAGTTTTGTCCATAAACAAATCAAATCTTTCAAGAAAGACTAACGAATATAATCTTGTATCGATGACTCAATCCAATATTGTATTTGTTAGCCTTTCTTGGAAGATGTAAGTTTGTTTATGGACAAAATTATTTATTCGCTTTCATTTTGCATATGTATGAGTGTGAACTGTTTTTCTTAAAATAATTTAACTAGCGCCATTTGCAAAAGAGTAAATTTAGAATTATTTTAAGTATCATGTTAATAAAAAATTATGTAATTAATAAAATGTGTAGATGAAATTAGATTTTTTTAATCGCTTTCGTCAGATGTTTCCAAGATCATAAATTATGCATTCTATCAATTCTCCAAAATAATCATCCCTACATCAAATTGATATTAAATACCTCCAGAATTATGTGCACAATTTTAATGCCTACTAAAGTGATATTAAATATATGGATATCAATCAATATTTCATAGAAATTAAGAAATTGTGTATTTCACAATAACTTTATTTGTGATCATATAACAATTCAATGTTTTACAAATAAAACTACTATTTTTAAACCAGTTCTTTTATTTTATGTTGAAGTCTGTACGGCCAGCCATGTAGTGATGTGAGCTTTGAGAAAGAAAGAATGAGTAAGATCGATGGTATAGTACATGTCTAACATTAATACCGCCCTAAACTTGATTCGATCCATTCTCGCCATGGTATATGACTTTACAATGACTGTAAGCAAAAGAGAAAGATGCATAAAATATACGTGCGACAGAGAAAGGCGTCGGCGAGGAGGAGTGCCACCTTTCTGACCTTAAACTCACCTATTGCAACGATTTCTCTATCAACATCAGGTCGGTATTAAAGTTTGGGGTGTACTATACAACAAATCTATCACGTGATGTGAAACAATATGACAAATCAGACAGCAAGTCTCAGTGAGAGACAGAGTTATGAGCCATACTAAATTACCACTAAATTGCGTTTTTGCCATATTCAGTTATTTTTTAATGATAGAATATTTTATTCAATTTCAAAATAATTTTCAATATTTTCTGCCGAGTGCTTTGCAATAATTGATTTTCTCAAATATATAATAAAAAATAATTGTGAACATTTCCTTGTTCTCTCTGACTCTCTTAGTTCCCTCCAAAAACTTAAATCCTGTCCTCTTCTTCATCCTGATGATCACTTTGTATGGCGTATTCGAGTGCTGATAGCCTCCATTCAAAGCTCTGGAAAAACCGTAACTCTTGTTTGGATTCCTGGACATGCTGGCATAGTGAGTAACGATATTGCAGATTCCTTGGCAAAACAAGGAGCGTCCAACCCTATTGTTACCCTCGTTAACCATATTCCCTTATCTGATATTTTTTCCATTATCAAAGATAGATCCCGCAATGTTTGAAAAGAGTTTTGGAACATTGCTAGTGTGCCTGCTACGCCTTAATACAAAGGACTATACCATCAAAACCGCGGTTTCAAAAATTCCCCCATTTTTCCAAAAAAGAAATTTCCTCACTTATTCGAATGAGAATTGGACATTGTTCAGTTCCTTCTCACCTTTTTAAAATTTATATCCTTGACTCCCCAGACTGTACATTCTGTGGTCTAGATGTGGGAACTTTAGATGGCATTTTTTTTTGGTTGTCCCTCTCTAAATAAATATCCTCTCTTCTATCAAGCCTTATCTAAAATTGCCTCCCCTCCATTCAACATCTCATCTCTTCTAAGTCTGAACTCCACTTCAATCTTCTATATAATTTTGAAATTTGCTCATTTAAATAAAATTAATATATAAATTCACTTTTCCTTTCTCTGTAATTTTAAATGATGGCCTAGAACACCCTTTTTTTTTACACAGGAGGCCCTGAGGAAAATAATTTCCCTCAGGGCCTATGTCATCTGGGATGCTGTGTGGAGGGTCTTTTTGAGGAGAGGAAGGAATGAACATTGGTCTTGAAGAGACCCATGTTATAGGAAGGAGGAAACACAGAGGCCGGAAAATCATTCCACAGCCGAGCTGTTGAACACAAGAACAATTATTTAAAACATGCGTCACATACGCGAGAAGATCACCGCACGAGCGGTGATTTTCTCGGATTATTTCTGGCTTTCACCCTTGAAGGGTGAAAGCCAGAAATAATTGAAAAAAAACACATTTCAAAGATGAATTCCTTATAACAGGTTCATGCATTTCAATTTAAGTTGATCAACTTTTATTGAATGAAAAAAATTATTTGACACATGAGGCCCTGAGGAAAAAAAATCCCTCAGGGTGTATGTCATCTTTGGGGATCTTTAAGGGGGGTCTTTTTAGGTAAGAAAAGGAGAGAAGTTCTGGGAAACTCAATCCGTCTGACTGCTAGACGAGTGGCCTACAAACAAGGCTATTGAAAACCGTGTTTTGATGCATTAGTTATACATAAAAGAAAGTAAAATTAAATAATGTTAAATGCCTCTTAGCCACGGTTCTATAATATGCTCAGTACTTTGTAAAAAGTTTGCTCAGGCTCATGTAAAGCAATTTTTAGAATTAAAACCATCAATGAAACATAAATATAGTTTATTCTGAGCTTCAGAAAATTCGGAGCGACAGCGCATTATAAAACTTTTTTCTCCGTTTGCTCGACTTTTTCAGATCATTTTTTTAATTTTTCGCCAACATTAAAAAAAATCAAGCCTTTGAATTTTCAAAAAGACATAAAAACTTATTATAGTGTTATATAGCCAATGAATTATCCTGTATTTTACTATTTTACTCATATTTGTAGGATTTATAAAAAAAAATCCTAGTTTATATCCGCGCAAATCTTGCGTGGTTGTTACTAGTTCATGCAACGAAGACCAAAAAAGACCGAATAGCGGAAATAATTTGTGTAGAAGCCAATTTTGGCACGCAAGTTGTAGGGGAAGGTGTCCTTAACAACGTACTAAAAATATCGGGTGGGGGTGGTGTCTAAAGGTCCCTTTTTTTAGTTTTTCGTTAATAACTCAAAAACTAATGCCTCTAGCGAAAAAATGTCTGAGAACCAAATTATCTACATAAAATTTTCTACCAAAATGGATCTATAAACTTTTTTGTTAGGATCAATGCTTAAGGAGATTTGGAAGGGGGGAAATGTCAAATTTAAAAAAATACACTTTTTATTGTTAAAAATGAAAGTATTATTGTTAAAAATTAAATTTTTATTTGTAAAAATGAAATGGAAGAGAAGAGAGAGATCTTCACTATGCTGATCAGCACGGAGGAGCATACTCCAGACAAATTTAACCTTTTCCCCGCGTTGAACTACTCCATTTTTTCAATACCCATACGCGGTACATGTTTTCAAATACCTATCCATCCAATTTTATGTCAAATTACAGCATATTATGGAAGATGCTCTGAGGAACTAGCGTCATTGATCCCCTCGGCACCGGTGCATAGTCGGGAAACACGCGCCCAACATTTGTACACGGTTGACATTAGTCACATGAGAACGGGTCGTTTCTATGACTCGTTCTTGAGTTAACGGCTCGGCTGTGGAACGATTTGCCGGCCTCTGTGTTTCCTCCCTCCTACAACATGGGTCTCTTCAAGACCCGTGTTTACTCCTTCCTTTCCTCAAAAAGACCCTCCACACAGCAGCTTCAAAGATGACATAGGCCCTGAGGGAAGTTATTTTCCTCAGGGCCTCCTGTGTGGAGTTAATGTAAAAAAAAAAATATATATTATGGCATGATTTATCATACTATATAAACAGATGAGATTATTATCTACAATTTGAAACCAAATCGTCGTCTGTAAACACTCCTAGATGTTTATAAAAACAAAAACATTAAATTCCATACAAAAACTTACCCATGTTATCTTAAAGGCGGCGCCATTTATCCGCGTGCTTATACTCAGGACACTGCGTCGATAGACACAAGTGGTACCTCAATCACTTATTATTATTAATTCGTACAAACAAGTTCTAAAACTCAACACTTAAAAATAACACGAAACGAATAGATTTTGTCATATAATAAATATTGTTTTAATTATCAAAATCACAGTTTCACAACACAAACAAATGTTTAGAATACGCGCGATCTCGACAATAAATGTTTTCGACGCTTGTCCAATACTGCGAATTACTACTAGCGCCATCTGTCGAGTAAATTGTGAACTATGGCACTCAAAGGCACGAGGACACATTCACTTGATTATAGATGTTCTTAGATGAATTTTAGTTTCGAAATATGCCTGAAGATGTCAGCATCGTGATAGTTACACGAATGTCCTAGCGAGCGAGAAAAAAACCTGTGACATAGGAGCGCTGTGATATCGGCACCCGAAGTTAGTGTAACAAGGGCTGATACGGGCGCATGTGAGGCATGGCTTTTTGCCGTATCAACTGTTGTTACGATCGCGTGGAAAAAGTTAAAGAGTTTCCTTGGCGTCAGCTTTGACTAAATTTCAGAATCATCTGGAACCCTCAAGGATAATGGGCCTACCGCTGCTTTATGGGTTCTGTAGATACTTCAACATGGTTACCCTGATGAAGAAGTTCATTGATTCTGAGCGTCGTGGTGTTTGGGATGGCTTCTTGGTGTGTGTAAACTGGTACTTCACTATTAATCGCACAGGTACACCTTGGGCAAGTATTTGGTCAGATATGATCATAGAACAAACACTGCTGAGGGATCTGTGAATATTGCTGAAATGTCTTTGGTGAGGCTATGATTTTATGAGTATGTGGAGAGCTTAGCGATTCCCACTTTACTCTTTCCATGTATATGATACAACTGAAAGCTAGCCATCCGGAGGCGTACAAGGTGTACATAAAATTGGTACTTCCCTCAGCAGTGTTTGTTTTATGATCATATCCGACCAAATACCTGCCCAAGGTGTACCGAGGTGCGATTAATAGTGAAGTACCAGTTTTCTGCAAACTCCTACGCCACCGGATGGCTAGCTTTCAGTTGTATCATATCTTGCATGTAGAGATGGGCACATTTTGCATACTGGAATTGCCCACTTGCATGGAAGAATCTGCTGTACACGCGCCAAATAGCCGTCCCAAACACCATGACGCTCAGAATCAATTAACTTCTTCATCAGGATAACCGGAAGTATCTACTGAATCCACAAAGCAGCGGTAGGCCCATTACCCTTGAGGGATTCCAGATGATTCCGAAATTTAGTCAAAGCTAACACCAAGGAAACTCTTCAAATTTGTCTGGAGTAGATTTCCTCAATGCTGATCAGCATAGTCAAGATCTCTATCTTCTCTTACATTTCATTTTTAACATTAAAAATTTAATTTTTAACAATAATACTTTCATTTATAACAAAAAAAAACTGTTTGTTTTTTTTTTTTTTAATTTGACATTTTCCCCCCTCCATATCTCCAAGTATTGATCCTAACAAAAAAGTTTATAGAACCATTTCTATAGAAAATTTTATGTAAATTATTTAGTTCTCAGATATTTTTTCGCTAGAGGCAGTAGTTTTCGAGTTATTAACAAAAAACGGGACCTTTAGAAACCCCCCCCACCCCCCGATATTTTTAGTATAATGTTAAGGACACCTTCCCCTAGAACTGTGCCAAAATTGGCTTCTACACGAATTATTTCCTCTATTTTTCCTTCGTTGCCTGGACTGTAATTTGAAACTGCCGTGAGAGGTATTGTTCGACTCAACATAGAATATTTTCGATTTCTCTTGGTATACTTGATAATGAAAGGTGCATATCTATGGAAAAAGGACTTTATTTTAACCATAAACAGCTGATCAGAAATTCTGCGTGAAAAAAATATTAAAAAAATATATTTTTAACATCGTTATAAAATAGTCTACGAAGTTAGGATTTGCAACATCGATGGTCATAATAGATAGAGCATTATATAGCTTCGTTTTAAGTCCAAAATAACAAATGTGGGAGCTACAAATATTTTTAAAAAAATATTGTCAAAACAAGGATATAATTGCCATTTTTACCCGAAAAGCAATCGGAGACATTTAAAATGGCGCCAATATATGGCAAAAATCGCTCCAGTGGTTAAAAGCCAATCTTATTTTAGAAAAATAAAACAACTGACCTTCTGAAATGGCTTCAAATAAAAATAAATAAAACAAACAAAGTTCAAAGAAAACTTTACAAGTTTATTAAAAGCACCATTAACTTCAGTAAACAGTTTATTATACAAATTTTGAATCTCAACGATATATTCACATTTTAAGTGATATTAAACTTAAACAACACCCTTTTTGTCAGTTAGATTGACTAATTAAATTTACAAAGTGTTAATATTAAATTCACAGCTCACTGATATTGCGATGCGAAAACTAAAAAACAAAAAAATGTTTAAACCCGTTAATTTACATGTCTTTTATGATAACAACAAAATATTCCATCTAAATTATGCTATTCTATAAAAATATAACCTCACACTACAAAGAAAAGAAAAATTAGGTATATTATTATTTAAAAATTGATGTTTTTTCCTTAAAGTAAAATGTATATATTTGTTCGAGAGAAAATTATGAGAAGAATTCAAAACTACAATACGCTTTATTAAATACAATAAAAGGATCAATCAATCATGCTTTGCTTTTTTGTGAGAAGTGTACTTATGTATTTATGAAAATAATAAGAGAAAGTAGTATGAACTTCAGACTAAAGGCAGAAAGCATTAAATGCTTCACAGAGTAGTGTTTGATTAAGAGTCACATCTTTGCAGGTTTCTACTTTTTCTTGTGTGCTACAACGACTGGGCCTACATTATCTCCAGTGTCTCTGTTGTGAGGTCCATGGCTTCCATCACAGTAAGGCCACTGCAAAAATAAAACAATAATTAGATCATTAAATTAAATGCCAAAAACAAACTTTGTTGGCTGAAAATAGTGCAGCGCATATGACGGTCGAGTAGGTAATATGTAGGTGCCGCTGTAGTGCAATGCTCACGCTAGTCGCTATGCCTTGTGCACGAGGACCATCGATTCAGCTCGTCAGCGCATTGGCGCACACACGAGGGGGGTTTTGGGGTTTAAACCCCCCCCCGAATTTCGACGACAAGCATATATTATTTTACCAATCAAAAGCAACATAAGAAAAGTTTAGATAAATCTGTATGCAAAAATTCTTAGGGAAGAACTCCGGTGCTCGCACGGTGCATTGTGCGAAATGCAAAAGTTTACAATATGACCGGATGTCCCCGCCCGCTCTGCCCTCCCGCCCGCGGCACCTCTCTCCAAAACCGTGCACAGCTAGTGCTGCAAGATGCATTGTTTTTTGGTTAATTTATACTTCCATGGTATATAAAATTAAACATTTCTCATAAAACCTGTTTTTTTTTTTACCGATCACCGAGGCAGTTTTCGAGATACGTTTTTTTAGCATGGGTCGTGTAGGGGAAAATGATGAATTCAGGAATATAGTCCTTAAACTCTGAACTTCAGTACGGTTATGGGTTTATAAGGCCACTTATCTAATTATTATGCTTGTCAACAAATAGTATCTATTATATTAGAAAATAATAAAAGTTTACCTAGACCCTAGACTAACTACGATAAATGTATAACAGATAAATTATTTGAATAATGGAGGATTTTTTTTCTCACTCATATCATGGATTTGAAAAAACTTTATTATTATTATTTGTGTTTAATAATATTATTATTTATTTTAAGATGAAGTTATACGTGAAATCCTATTTAGATACTATTTTGATTAATCTTTACGACGAATCGGATTAAAGTATGAACATCAAAAAATATGCTACGGATAAATCGAAGCTTTTACTAGCTTTTCTATGTATTGGAATTACAATAAAATTATTATTTAAGTAACAAAAAAAAATAAGCGTAAACCACCCAAAAAAAAAGTTTTTTCATGACGTTTTCTATGAAGTAAAACAAGAAACAATTTTTAAAAAACACCCCTTTATGGCTAAGACTATTTTTGAGGTTTTCTATGTTCTAACTTTTTTTCGTTCTTATAAAATTATGCACAAAATAAATAAAAACCTCTTTTTCGCTTACTTGCCTCGTGTAAATAAGACGCTCGATTTTAAAATTTTGAAGGCGTGAGATTCGAAATATTTCTAGCGTTTATATTCCTCTTAACACTAAAGTTCTGTAAATTAAACTTGATAACAAAAAAAATCGTGTGTACCTACTTAAAAAAAAAACCTAATATTCAAAGAAATATTGTAAAACTATTTTATTTAACCCGTCTGCTTGGTTCAATATATTCGCACCTCACAATCCGGAAGCCTCAGTTTCGTGCGAAAAATCAGAAACCGTCACTTTAGACCGAGATTGTAAAATATCTATGCAAGATAGCTTTCATATTTCAAAGACAATAAGAAGAATTATTTTGTTCTCTTTCTGGTTAAAAGAAAAATACATATGTTTGCACGAGAGGAAGAGGGATATATAGCTTTTAAAATGTATGATCGCTCGGGACGTTTTTTTGGTCTTATGAAGGTATAACACGATTACGTGTTTTGGGATGTATTTATTCCTAAACAAGCAGACGGGTTAATAAACTATTAGGTCCTTACATATGAAATTGGCGTTTTGTATGGGAGGAACATAAAGTCGATTTTTTTTTAACCCCTCCGCAACGTAAGCAGATATATGCGTTAAAAATACGACAGCAGTCAAGTACAATAAGCGTGTTTACACGTCAGCGCGTGTGTCTCCATAGAAACCGTTATAATTCCGTTATTGTTTTAGTTACATCCGTAAAATAAAAAGTGAAAGGTCGATAGTGAAACATGCTGCACATCTCTATTCAAGTTATCCATAGAAATACATAAAAAGAACATTCTGTCAGACGCGCAGTCTGACACATAATTTATCCCGCCAAATTTCCTTCGGGCGCCGGACATTGTTAATTTCTATTAAATATTTTTATATGAAATGATAAAAAAGTGAGGTGACAAAAGTGTTTATTACACATTTATACAATAGAATAAGTATTGTTGTTTACATAATCTGTGATTTTAGTACCGGTTTCACATAAAAACATCATGTGAGTCATTTTCACATTTTTTTAATGTTTGCATTCTAAATTTTAATATTTACAAATGTTAATATTTATTTGTAATATTATAATTCGAAAGCTTATTTTGTAACCTGTCTAAAACAGTTTTTACTATTCGGCTACGTTCAGAAATGTTTCATTTATAGAGCTTTAATTGTGAAGCGGTAATAATAGAAAGTTTTCGTAAAATGTCATTTCGTTTAAGACACCAAAAGCTAATATTCTCGAAAATTCGGAGGGGTTAATATAATATATTTATTTAATCAAAGTTTGTACCATTGCTATCTATGCACTTTTGCCATCTCATAGGTAGTTCATCGATCCCTTTACTAAAAAACCATTCGGACGGGAATCAATAAAATCTTTGAAGGCGGTTTGGACTGCCCCATCGGAGTTGAATTTTTTCCCTTGCAAGAAGTTATCCAAATTTCGAAAAAAATGGTAATCTGTTGGGGCAAGGTCCGGAGAGTACGGTGGATGTCTTAGACATTCCAATTGAAGCTCCTCTAATTTGGTAGCCGTCTGTTGTGCAGTGTGTGATCTAGCGGTCATCGCGCGTTTGTTGATTTGCTTCACTCAATTTGTGAGGTACCCACCTTTCAAGCTTTTGCACCTTCCCAATTTGCTTCAAGTGGATTAAAACAGTTTTATCACTAACACTGCAGCCAGCAGCTAACTCGAACGTGGTTTGCGATGGATACACTTCCACAATAGCCTTGAATTCTTCATTATCAACTTTGGTCTCCGGCCGTCCACGGGGCTTGTTCTGCAGGTCGAAATTTCCAGAACGAAAACGTTGGAACCAAAAACGCACTGTGTTTTCTTTTGCGGCACCGTCACCATACACATCATTAATCCTTCGAGCCGTTTCTGCAGCACTGGTGTAACGGTGAAACTCGTACTCGTAAATAACGCGATATTTCAAGTTTTCCATTTTGTAAACTAAGTGACGCAAAGAAAAAAAACAATTAAGGAAAAAACAAATGAATTATAATTTTCAAAACACAAATACATGAGTAAATAGCTGTATAAATTTGAATTTGGAATTTCTTACCAAAGATATTTGAGATCAACGTTGCCAGTACGGCAAAACGCCAATTTCATATGTAAGGACCTAATATTATTTCCTTATTTAAAAGTTTAGGAAAACACGGTATTTCATTCTTGGGATATGGCAGCACTAAGACGCTCCGGTCCATCACACATCACAACAAACACGTTGATATTGTTGACAGTCGAGTTATTTACGCGCTTCGTAGCAGTAGTGCAGAGTGGAACGTGCGACATTCATAATATTATTGTAATCGTTTAAATTTTTCACTCGGGTCTCAAGTTATTGTTTATAAATTTAAAATGTCGAAACGTCAGCAGAAAATGCCAGACTTTTTCTCGAAAAAGACAAAATTAAATTCCGTACCGGAAGAAGAGTTGTTGATAAAAAATGAAGGTATTTAGACCAATTTAAATATAACTATTCGGGATATTACATGATTATGTTTTCAAAATTTATTGTGTCATTTGTATGTTCAATTTCTTGTCATTTAAAATTTAATTTAATGGAGTGTTTTATTTATTTACACCCGTGATTCCCAAGTGGGGCGATACCGCACCACTGACTGGGGAGTTGATGAGCTTCCCCTTGCAAGTGTTATATAACTTTCACATTCAAAAAAATTTCGCTTGTGGCGCTTTTTCTATGCGTATTGTCACGCATTTTTAATGAAGGGGGGAGGGGCGTTGAAGAGAATTCTATACTTGGATAGTGCGCAGTGAGCCAGATAAGGCTAGGAACCTCTGATATACACTGTACATTAGTATATAAACTAGGGCTTCCAATCCCGCAGCCTGAATTCAATCTCGGTATTTGCGGGACTACGAATTTTCAATCCCGCGGGATCTCGGTATTTGCGGGATCCCGCATATTGAAAATATTCACATTTATATAAGGCAAATAAAACAATGAATTAATCAACTCCACATTTATTTACGTACATAGTACTATTAATATGAGATCAATCAAATTACACCGTTTATTTGTAACAAAAAAATAATGAATTAATCAACTAACTACACATTTATTAAAGTATTAGTATGAGATCAATCAAATTACTCCGTTTATTTATCACAAAAACCCTATGAATTATCAACTAACTCCATATTTATTTAAGTATTACTAATAGTATGAGATCAATCAAATTACACCTTTTATTTATCACACAAAAAGAGTGATTTAATCAACTAACTCCACATTTATTTACGCATTACTATTAGTATGAGATCAATCAAATTACACCTTTTATTTATCACACAAAAAGAGTGATTTAATCAACTAACTCCACATTTATTTACGCATTACTATTAGTATGAGATCAATCAAATTACACCGTTTATTTATCACACAAAAAGAGTGATTTAATCAACTAACTCCACATTTATTTACGCATTACTATTAGTATGAGATCAATCAAATTACACCGTTTATTTATCACACAAAAAGAGTGATTTAATCAACTAACTCCACATTTATTTACGCACTACTATTAGTATGAGATCAATCAAATTACACAGTTTATTTATCACACAAAAAGAGTGATTTAATCAACTAACTCCACATTTATTTACGCATTACTATTAGTAAGAGATCAATCAAATTACACCGTTTTTTCTTCACAAAAAACAGTAACAAATACTGAATAAAAAACAAATCAAAACAAAACAAATCTTCTTCAAAAAATACACAAAGAAAATTAAAAAATAAACAAACAAAAAAAAAACATTTAAACTGAAAATTTATATAGGATACATATTATTTTAATTATACAGTTTGTGATCTTTTAACTGAAAATCCGAAGGAAACACAACATGTCCAAACTGTCGTCTGCCAAACTACTGCGTATTTTAGACACAATAGCCAGCAGCAGAAAATGCCCTTTCGGCCAGTAAGCCGCCCGCCAGTCAGCGAGCGATCGTGCTCGCGAGAGGTGCATGCACGCTGTTTTTCAGTCCCGCAAATCCCGCTCCCGTAATCCCGCATAACGCGGGATTGGAAAATGGCGCGGGATCCCACAATACTGAGATCTCGGTATTCCAGGATTGGAAGCCCTAATATAAACGTTTGAATAGATATGGATACAGCATGCATTTTATGTTTTGTAAAAACACCCTCCAAATTTTTTTTCTCGTCAGCGCTACGCCATCAGTAAGTTTTTATTATTTTTTTTAATTTTAATCTTAATTTTTTTATATTACATGGGTACTTGTGCTGTGCCTGTCTTACTAGGAGTTCCTGTGTTGAGAGCAGGCGCATTTTAACATAAATAGTTTAAAAATAGTTTATAAAGGATAACAACAACAATGTTATTTACATTTAAGGTAAAAGTACAAGGACAATCAGCAATCAATGGGTTAGCATGCATTAGGAGGTTCTAAAAATATTGCTGATATATGATCTGTCTTTGGTAGGGATCCAAAACTTGGTATCTGTTTTGTATTTTACATGATTAGTGTGCTGTCTAATGGTCAGTGGAAGTGTATTATAAAGTTTTGTTACAAAGTACCTGAAGTTTCTTTGACCAAACGTTGTTTTGGCGAAAGGGATAAGTAAGAGATTTTGCCCTTTGGTTCTCGTATCACGAACAGTTTGGATATTATCAAAAGCAGTTCTATGTTTGAATAGATACATTAGTACATTTTTGGCATAAAGTTGCCTAATGTCCAAAACACCGATTCTCCTAAAGATTTCATCCGAACTGCTTGTGATCGGTAGTAGTTGATCGTTTAATAGTTGCAAAACGAATTTAACCTAACAATTGAGTTGTGGAGTTGCAAAACTCACTCTGGAATTTTTCGGAAATCAGAAGATGTCACAAAAACTGTTTAGAACACTATGAATAAAAAAAAAGCTGTTGACGAAGAAGATAACACTAATAATCTAAACGAAAACATGAAAGAGACAAGACACCGAAAAATATTTTCGTTTAGATTAAATTATTAGTGTTAACTTCATCTTAAATGATATATATTACATTGATGGGATTATAACCTTCAAAAGTTATAAAAAGAGAGTTTTTCTTATAAAAAAATTTAATAAAAAAAATCCTTTTAGGCTGGGGTTAGACTCGTAATTAAAATTTACGGATTACATAAGATTTTGACAGGTCACTCACAGGAGCGTTAACATATGCATCCGACTTGTGGTAATTAATGATCACGGAAGTTGTTCGGAAGTTCGACCTGTGTAAATGCTCATGCGACCGTTTACATCTGTAAATTTATTTGCGGTAAGATGGCTTAGTCTCAACAACGACCTGCTACTGTCAAATTTACGCGATTTTGTCAATAAAGACGAAAAGGCCCCAATGAAGTGCTGAAATAGATTTTGGCTTTAATTAATTTCGTTTTATACGAATGACAGCTACCTGACATCTGCTGACAGCAACCGACTTCGAATTCAAAATTTCAAGTACGTAAATGTTAAAAACAAAAACATTAAGTTTGGAAAGGATTGGACCGATAATTGAATAGAAGGATGCTCATTTTCCAGAAAACTTAAATAAGTGGAAGTAAATACTAGTTTTGTAGGAAAAAAATCCTACGAAAACAATTGTCTTTTAATTTTTGACATTTCGCAACGGTGCGCGGCGCATTTCAGAACGATTTATTGCGGTGAGTCTCTTAGCTTATCAAACTGATTTTATAAGCTGTAAGAAGGCTGAAAATTCGCACGGGCACGATTAGACCTGTCAAAAAACTTCCGAAAGAATAAGTTCTGTAACTTGTTATAAATTTCATTAAGTGACTTTTGGTGTCGTTTACATTGGTAATTTGGCAATAAATCGCTTACAAGAGTGATTAACAGGAAAAAATTTACGAGTCTAATCCCAGCCTAAGGCTTGACAGTAGCAGGTCGTTGTTGAGACTAAGCCATCTTACCGCAAATAAATTTACAGATCGCACGGTCGCATTAAATTTAACGGTCGCATGAGCATTTACACAGGTCGAACTTCCGAACACTTCCGTGATCATTAATTACTACAAGTCGGATGCATATGTAAACGCTCCTGTGAGGGACCTGTCAAAATCTGATGAATACGTAAATTTTAACTACGAGTCTAACCCCGGCCTTATACTAAATATCAATATAATAATTCATTATTCTTTTGGCATTTAGCGAAAAATATTAAGAATTTATTTATTTTCAATTTACTTCCAAGTACTTTTGTGAATGTATCAAAACCAGCAGAAATTTATAGAGTGAGTTTTGCATCTCCACTAGTACTGGGCGTTGACGATAATTCCATTCAACGTCAACGTCAACGTCATTATCGTTGGCGATTTTCAACTGTTGAAAATAACGTCGACGTTGATGCAACTATAATAGGAGATTGACACGATACTAACAAAAAAACAAACAAAAAATAGATCAAAATCGTATTAGGGAATCCCTTTTAACGGGTGGTTCCCCGGATCATTGATGTATTATTATTATCTCTATGCCCCACGCCCCACACACATAATAATAATCCTATAATAACGTTGAAAGTTGAAACTGTTGGAAGACGTTGGTTTCGGTGTTGAAAATATTACCCTGTTGAAATATTAAAAGACATTGAAGATAAATATTTGCTTGTCACTGATAAATTCGCTTGTTGCTTGGAGCTAAAGATCGGCCGTATTGGATGGGAAAAAAAAAAAACCTAGGTAACGTAAACGCAGTGTGATCTCTTGACCCTTTTGATTTAACAGGCCAACACTGTTGAAAACAATAGGTACAAAACGTAGCTGTTAGGCGACCGGCATTGATAATTATCAATAGGTTATTTTTTGCTTGTCGTTGATAAATTTGATTGTCCCCTGGCGCTGCGTATCGGCCGTATTGGATGGGAAAAAAAAAAGTGCAGTAGGTACATACATTACCAAAAGACCATTTGAAATATCGACTAATGTTGTTGACGAAGTGCAAACTCTTAACCCTTTTTATTAGGCAGTTGAATTGTTGACTGCGTTGAATAATATTAACATGTAGGTATTATATTTCAACTGTTGGCGCTAATTATTATCAACAGCGTCGGACGTTGAAACAATATTTTATTTATTTATTTATTTCAAAACATACGGCACAACATGTGCCATTGACATAATTATATTTATATATATTATAATACAATAACATAAGAAAGTGACATATAAATGTAAAGTTAAATATAAAAACAAAAGGTAAAAGAAAGGAGTTAAGGTAATGAGTAGTAAATAGAATTATGATGTATAAAATGAAAGTATAAAGTAAAAGTGTAATCTATAAAATATAAAGTATAATGTAAAAGTAAAAAGTTAAGACAAAAAGTTGAAAGGCAGGAAATAATATAAACTATAAGTTTCCTTTGTAAATAATATAAATTACAAAATATAACTATTGTTTCTAACAGCTAGTTATATTTTGATACAGTACTAATCTCCACCTCCACAACTCAATTAATGAATGTAATCGGTACACAATTTTCAAGATTTCGGACCATAATTCGGAAATAAAATGTAGTTTGAAATGTTTCTAGCTATTCTTAGTAACTAAATCTAATTCCTCTGCTTCTCTCTCTGTTTGGGACACCACAGACCCACTCGCCGCGAACAATGAATATAATAAAATTTTATAATGTTTATAACATGCAAGAGTTCAACTGTCGAGAGCTAGTGGTTAATGGTGCTATCCCAAACAAAAAGATAAGTAGTAGAGCTAGAGCTAGTGCTATTACCAGGGCAATACTGAATGCATCTTCTTCTGTAGTGAGAATAATTGCAGTGTACTCTTATGAATTGCATGTAAAACCATTGATAAGAAGCTTATCTCATAAAGTAAACAATCTTCTTAAAATACAACACAAATATTTTGCAGGAATGGCGTCACTATATCAAATTTCACGATGGAACACTTACCAAATAGATAAGTAAATAAATCATGTAAATATTACAAAAACTGGTATATTAATATAATTTAAAACATTGTAGGATATCAATGATATCTGTTGACATCTAATATTGATCATGATGTTGTTATATTATAAATAGGTTAATTAATAAAACTTTTGGATATTTTCCATTTGTCCTTCAACAAATTTATGCACAAAATATCTTTTAACTTTTAATTACATGCTAAATAAATTTTTTGATCGCTTTTGCAATGTTTTGGTTTTTGTACCATTTTTTGCAAAAAAAGAACAAAACAATTCTGTTCATTATGAATTCTACTTCTTGTCTTATTATTAAACTGTGATATCTTATCTTAAACATGTCAACATCTGCAATTGCCACCAGAATAAGAACTTGGTAAAATAATGTTTATCGAATTTTTGTTATTTTTATTTATTTTATATTATAGAAACAAATAGTAGAATGGTTGCAGTGAAGAAACAATTTATAGTTAATAAATAATATTTCGTAGTGGGTACCTACGATAATATGTTTCTTTGTGTCTTATTTGGGCTGTGTATATTTATAAATTATCGGGTAATGTGCGTAGTACACAGGTGTGTGTGTATGTGTGTAGCGCCCACTTTTGCCGAATTCATTGCGCCGCCACTAAGACACGAGAAATACCTACTGCCTACACCGCGTGAGGTACTGCCGGTACAAATCTACCTACAGCGGTTAATTATTCCGCCACTTACACGAAAGGCCTCAAATCAAGGAAGTTTTCAGTTTGGCGGTGCGCTGCACCGATTTCCTGAAAAATCTTCATACCAAACACCGATTTTTGAAAAAAAAAAAAATATATTTTTCGCATACGACAACATCCATGATGCCATTTTTTTAATATCAGCACCCTAGCACACCCAAAAGTCACGAGCCGCCACTGCTCCGCAGTCCGCTCCCTCATGTGTATACAAGGTGTCCGAAAACTCGTAGTACAAGCGGGAAACTGGGGAATCCTCATCACATTTGGAGTCGATTTTGTGGTATAATTTTTTTTGATTTGAGCTTTCGTTTTCGAGTAAATCGAGTCAGAAGTTGATTTTTTTTTTGGTCAAATTCTTATAAATTATTACTGACGTTCATAGTACCTAACTAATAAAAACTAATTAAAAGAAAACAAACAAAGAAATCCGGATTTAAAGCATTATTTTGAAATTATCCATAATTTTATTCCGTGTAGTACGGTCGTTTCACGGTTAAAAACAGCTGTTCATTATTTTCGCGCTTTCAAGTCAAAGTGCAATGCGAAATTTGCTGTCCCTTTCTGCGCTCGGTTCTATCAACACAATAGAAGGGGTAAGCTACTAATCCTAATGGCTTGGCCTTGAACTGTGAACTTGCGAACCAAATTCTGTACCCGAAACATACGGAAGCAAGTCCAAAAAGGTAAATGTTCAGGAGATGTTGTATGATAGATAAGAAAAAAACTAATTATTAAATCATTTAGTTTTGTTTTAAAAAGGAGCAAATTAAACTAGCCTTTAAAAATAATTGTTTAAAAAAAAACGCTGACTTGAGTCAACTTTTCAATTTGGGAGGCGGGAATGGGTACCGCCGCCCCGGGAACCTTTATTGGATAACCAACACCTCTGCCATAGGTCACCCCAAGTGGTTCGCTACGTTTGGTGATTTAGCAGGGGTGCCGGGTTCATGGGGTGAGGTTTGTCTAGGTCTTGCAGGCGGATGACCAGGACATGCTGAACCCTAGATTCCTACCCACCCCTTAAACCCTTTTCCTTCCCAGAACTCTCCTCTCCTTCCCTTCCTTTAAAAAGCCCCTCCACACAGCATCCCCAAAGATGAAATAGGCCCCGAGGGAAATTATTTTCCTCAGGGCCTCCTGTGTGGAGCTCATGTAAAAAAAAACAAAAACATGGACTTGAGTCCTACTGCCTCTAAATGAAGTGGACTATTTTGTTATGACATGTGGTGTATTATAAAAGGAATAAAGTCCATGGTACACCCTTCTGCTTCTATGATAGTTGTTGCATCATGGTACTTGCATCCACATGCAATTTTGAAAATCGTATTTTTTCTTCATAATGGGATTTGCATCTTTCTGCCACTGATAAACATGATAATTTACTTCAAGTTTACATCAAAAACTCATTTCTTCAAATTTCGGACTTGGACCGTTTTATCCTCGGGAACGGAAATTAAAATGGTTGCTTCACCATAACGCAACAAACATGGCCGCCATTTGACTACAGTCGTGTTCGAACCAATTTGAACAAGGTTTTTTTATTATTTTTTTATAATGTAATAAAATTTATCAATTTAGAAGGCGGGTATGGGTACCGCCACCGCGGGAACCATTTATTGGATAACCAACACCTCTGCCGTAGGTGACTCCAGGTACTAATATCTACAGCCTGTATGTCGGACGAATATCTACAGCTCATATGTTGGACTAATATTTACGAACTTCAGAGTGTTGACTAATATCTACAGAGCTAAGATCGGACGAATATCTATGACGGTCCTAGTGTTGACTAATATCTACAGAGCGTAGGTTGGACTAATATCTACAGAGGGCAGCTGAGCAAGAGGTTGTACGGAGAAGCTTAAATTACTTCAATTACGTAATTACTAATTACGTAAAGGCTTAATTGTTTAAAGTACATGAAGTTTTTGCATAATATTACGTATTTTGCTGTTTACGAGGACAATAATTTATTGAACATAATTTATTGGTCATAATACAAAGATATTTATTTATTTCGAAATACACGGCACCTCAACCTAAACTAAACTAACCTAACTCACATAGAAATAGTTATGGTAACAGACTACATAATTTAGAAGCACTCGAAATAAAGAAAGCTGTTAAAACAAAAACCCAAATCCTTAATAATCAGCTAAATGTGTCCAATAGGTCGATATTAGGGGTTTTTACATACATACATAAATAAAGTTTTTTTTAAACTGCATTATTACGTTTTCCAATATGGTATACATAATTGCATATCCAACCTATGCCAGTGCCGTAGATATTCGTCAACTTTGGTTCTCATAGATATTAGTCAGCAATTGAGCTGTAGATATTCGTACGCACTTTGGTTCTCATAGATATTAGTCAGCAGTTTGAGCTGTAGATATTCGTACGCACTTTGGTTCTCATAGATATTAGTTTGATTTTTTCAGTTTTTGGAATTCCTGTAGATATTAGTAGACGCCTCCGTCGTAGATCACCCCAAGTAGTTCGCTACGTTTGGTGACTTAGCAGCTGTCCCCGAGTTCATGAGGTGAGGTTTGTCCGAGTCTTGGCGGCGTTTATTTGTCTGCCTACCAGATGCATGGCTGGAGATCGTGAGAGAGTGGTTGAGGGAGTCCCAGTCGTACTCTCCAGCCGTACTCTCTCGGAACATTGCCTTTATTTGTTAGCGTCTGTATAAATTCATTATTTACGTCATTGACCAATAAAATAATGACAAATTATACGATGTATAATATCAATAATATCTTTCAGGAAGTGATTTTATTGGAATTGGAACTACTAAAGGTAGGAGAGAAAATGTTGTGAACTAAAAATAAAAAAAGAGAAATTCAGAAATCAATGAAGTATTAAGTAATTGGTTAAACATGTGGCATTCAATGGAGTGTTATTAAGTAATTGGTTAAACATGTGGCATTCAATGGAGTGTTATTAAGTAATTGGTTAAACATGTGGCATTCAATGGAGTGTTATTTTTTATGCATGCTGTGAATTTATCAGTTTGTGTTAAACACATCGATATTTGGGCATAATCCGTTAAATGTGCTACAGCTTCTTCTTATAAATACATTAATCATATTCCACCGCGATGGGAAGAATGAATTCATACGTCCGTCACTCCTGGATACACCAGATTCCTTCCCACCCTCATACCCTTTTCCTTCTCAGAACTTCCTCTTCTTCCTTTTCTTAAAATACCCCCCCACACAGCGGCCCCAAAGATGACAAAGGCCCTGAGGGGAATTATTTTCCTCAGGGCCTCCGGTGTGGAGTTCATATAAAAATAAAATAAAATAAAATGATTTTGAACACATTTAATACTACATTAAGCCGCCGCTACCCGTATTTCTGCTGATTTCTTACATATCTCCCTTAAACATTTGAAGTTTTTTTGAAGATAATATCTAGACGCGTTCCATGCTGAAACGCTTATTATAAAATTCCCTCGATAGAAAAAAATCGCAAGGTATGCTCCGAAAATTATTATAAATACGTTTTTGTCAGTTATTTTACAAGTCATAGTTGTGAAAAAATTCACAATGTTTCTTTAAATAAGACGCCTTCCATGAGATTTTTGCTCTATTTTAAACGAGTCGTGTTTTATTAAATATTTTCACGCTACAACGCTGTCTGAAACGTTGGTTAAAGAAGAAGAAAGCGCAACAACTTCAAAAGTCAACCATGAAAATACGTTTGGTCCTGAGAATTTAAAATTACATATTATGATATCGTAATGATATGATACGATCGAAAATTGGTAGGTACTCGTATATCTCTTTTTGTTTGATGTCCGCAATAATGAACTAATTTAACTCATTAATATTATTTAATTAGAAATTAAATTTCAGCGCCCTTGAGGTGATTTTCCACGAAAACGGCGACGAAAATTAGCCAATTTTTATTAAATAATATTCGTGTTCAGCGATAATTTTATTTTACTGACCGGATGTTTTAATATTTCGCGTCGAGATTCATTCAACAACGCAAGGAATGTGCCGCCGAGTTCAGGCATGCATCTCATTCTAACGGCGTTTTAAAAAACGAAACAGAGCTAGTTCACTCTAGTTCGCATACAGTTAGGTGCCCGTAGGTGGCCCAGTTAGAAACTAATTCAGTTTGTTTTCGTGTTTCGGCGTGAGTTGTTCGTGTAATTGATTTTATTCGAATAGCGTAAACGCCGTCGCGCTTACGCAATCTGCCTAACTTATAATAATACTAATTAAATTAAACTGATTTGTTTCAAAATCAAATGTGTGTTTCTTGTGTTTTATTAATTTTTATTTCAAACGTAAACAATAGTGCGTTATTAATTATAGCGTTTAACAAACTTTAAAACAAGGTGTTTTGTGACTGTTTTTGTGATCGTATTTTCTTGTGTGATTAATTGTGAATGAAATTAAGTGAATAATTATTGTGCGATTAATTAGTGGATTACGATGGAATATACCAATGCAGAATATTATGACATGCTAATGTGTCTAGGACGTTCAAATGGCAATGCAACAATGGCAGCAAACGAATATATGGAGAGATTTCCACATCGGAGACAACCAGATCGAAGAGTCATTAATGGAGTAGCAAGACGTCTTCATCAAACTGGAAATGTGCGTTCAAATATGGGCGATACTGGTCGACCAGGTTTTCGCAATCCTCGTCTGGAAGAAAACATATTAGCATGTTTTTATCAAGAGCCAGAACGAAGCCTTCGATCTGTTGGGAGAGAATTAAATATTCGACACCAGGTGGTCTGGGATACCTTTAAGAATGATGGACAACACCCGTAACATTACCGGTGTGTCCAAGCGCTGTTGCCCATGGATAATATCCATAGGAGAGAATTTTGTGAATGGATTATTCAGATGGAGCGACAAAATTGTGCATTTATCGAACATATTCTGTGGACAGATGAGTCAACCTTCAGTCGAGACGGCATGTTCAACTCTCGAAATGAACACCAGTGGGCACATGTCAATCCTCATGCAAAGCGGCCAAGACATTTTCAACACCGGTGGTCATTAAATGTGTGGGGGGGTTTAATTGGTGATAGAGTGCTGGGGCCATGTTTTCTTCCAGCAAGGTTGAGTTCAGAACTTTATTTGCATTTCTTACAGAACGAGCTGCAGGAGCTTCTCGAAGATATTCCTCTGATAACCATAAGGAATTTGTGGTACCAGCAAGATGGAGCTCCACCTCATTTTGGGCTTCAAGTTCGAAGATATCTCGATGAAGAGTTCGAAGGTCGGTGGATAGGACGTGCTGGACCTATCGCATGGCCAGCAAGGTCACCGGATCTGACACCAATGGACTTTTTTTTGTGGAGTTATGTTAAAGGGAAAGTCTACAGGACAGAATGTCCTGATATCGATACGTTGAGAATACGTATCATCGACGCATTTGATCAGCTAAAAATTAACCCAGGTATGATTTGAAGAGTTCAACAATCGATCATTCGACGGGCCCAACTGTGCTTGGAATTTAATGGTGATAATTTTGAACAGTTTTTGTGATGTGTTTCTGTAAGTAGGTACGTGTACCTGTACCTGTGTAAATAATATGACTGTGCTTGGTGTGAATTGTGCGGACTATCTGTGCGTGTGAAATATCTGTGCTAATAATCAGGGACACTAGAGGTCTAGATTCGTTCAACGTACCTGTGTAAATAATATGACTGTGCAAGTGTGTGAACTACCTGTGCTAATATTAAATGTGTGAAATATCTGTGCTAATAATCAGGGACACTGGAGGTCTAGATTCGTTCAAACTTAAATGTAGATTCGTTCTTTCAAAAAAATTAGAGTCCTTGCGAGAGCCTTGAAGGAGTAACCATCTGTTATTTATACCAGGGCGGGAAAGTGGTGGACAACCTCCAATGCCGTTGATGATAATTTTGATAAATTTGAACAATTGGTGACAAATGTTTGTGATGTGTTTTTGGATTTGAAAACATTGCAACAAGATACGGAGCTGCCACACAACAAAATAAATAGGTACGTTAATTAACCATATTGTAATGCCTAAAATAACTAACTAACCATCACGCCGTTTCCCCGCAGGGGTAGGCAGAGAGGACGGACCACCAAACAACTCGGTCTTGGCACACACTCTTTGCCTCACTCACATTCATACATGCCTATAGAATAAATTATTAAGATGAAAATAAATAAACTATGGACACGAAAAGAGATTCAGCAACTTATAAATAATTTTAGAATAACATCTTCCATCTGTCATCATGACATTTCCGCGTTTCGAAAATTTCAACCCTAAAATAGCCGAAATTTTTTTAAATATTTTTTTTTTTCTTAATTTTAAATTTAAAAATGCTTAAATTGAAAATCTTTATGTTTATTTGGGTTCTCTATGTGATGTAGGTTCACCAGTTTTCCGCTTGTACTACGAGTTTCCGGACACCGTGTATATGTGAGTACGTTTGTAGGTGTGAGAAGTGGTGAACTGTGAAGGGAAATGTATGTGCATTGAATAGTTTATATCATTGGCATGAAGTTAAAGTTAAGTATTGTATATAAATTCTTTTTTTTTTAATGCTTTGTCTTATTACAGGTAAAGTCACGTGGTGAAAAACCGTTTGGTTTTATTTTTGGTACACATACACATAGAAAACTGATAAAATGTAAACTGTCAATTTTCTGAAATTTAATAAATAATAGAATAAAGAAGAACATAGAAGTTAAATCGAAGAAGTCGCTGAAAACTTATCCAAAACATTGTCCTCCTCAGCACAGGATCTCCTAGTGGGGAGGACTACAAATATAATTTCTATTTTATATATAACATGTTACATATAAAAACGTAAAAAATAAATAAATTATATAATTATTGATCTTATCTTTTAGTGATACTCCTGCCGACCATCTAAGCATTCGCATTTCTGCTGTTTCAAGTTGCCTAGTGTAGGAGTTGTACATAGTCCAGCATCCGGAGCCATACATTATTGCGGGTCTTACAATAGTCTGGTATATCTTTCCTTTTAGTTTATATACTGTTATAATAAATAGTAATTCGTGTTTTTATCACGGACATCAATGCCACAAGTCATCGAAGGCCACAGAAAATCACAGAAATTTAACAGCCGATAACGCATGACGCACACCTTCTTTTTGTCTTAATTATTATTTTTTTTGTTTTAAAAAGAAAGACAAACATTCCTGGGTTAAGAATAACCCAACAATGTCTGAAAATCTCCTACTACCACCATAGAAAGCCGAAAATGTTGCTTGTGTTGTGATGGAGGACTTAGCCAGCCGAGGAATCGAACACGCGACGCCCGGGTGAGACCCAAGCGCTATGCCAACCACTGACAGGTCGTAACGCTGACTTAATGCAAAAGATAACACGAAAAATAAAGAATCACCCTTCAGGAATCGCTGGAAACATTGATGAAAAGTTAAGAAAGAAAGAAAAAAATCTAACCTTAACCTACTATTTTATGGTGTTTTGTTTTGTCTCTGTTATATTTTATCCAGTTACTTAAATAATGTCTTACGTTTTTGCTCCGCCAACATCTGCACAGCACAGCCTTCTCCGAGATGTCCTCAATATCGATGGAGTCCACTACCTTCTTTTCTTCCTTCTTGATGGCGGGGTTGATCCAGACGGGTTCACGCGCCTTGGGGCAGAAGGCCTTGTATGTGATGTAGTACAGGCCGGCGGTGGCAGCTGCGGGTGGGACCAGGCTCAGCCAGTCCCTGACTGCAAAACAAGTCAAAAAAATTGTTAGTGTGCCTTATATCGCAACAAATATAAGTAATTGGCATAAAAAATCACATAGCAAATGGAGAATCACTCGTTTAGTTAATCGAGGGAAACTGTCATAAATAATCTTTAATCATAAAATCGTATTTTTTAAAGATTGTTTCCTCTATACTATATGTTCGCACATTTCTAATGAAAAAATACATTTTTTAGTAGTTTACGCTTATATTTTTTATAAAGCAACTGACAATTTTATTTTAATTCTACCCAAGCGAAACGATAGGAAATGATTCAATTTATCCAAAGCATATTTTTTGGTACATATTCATAATGTAAATCCCATTGTAATAAGATTAATCAAATAGTGTTTTGACGCTAAGCTTCGCCTTAAGTGAATATACGCATTCAGAAAGAATTTAAAATTAAATTGATAATTTGACAAGCAAAAGACAACCAGTTTCATTAAAATGCCAGTCACAACTTCCAGATACAAACTATAAAATAAATACACATAACTTAGAAACATGTGATTTTTTTAGTAATTTTCTACCTGTGTCATCTTAAATTGTTATGAATTTATGTATCTTGTCATTGCACCGTAAAACTTTAGGTATGTATAATTAAATATTCATATTTATCTCTTTTCTGTGTGAATAATAATATTAACATGTTAATGTTTCTGTTAATAGCTTTTTTTTCAACATGTTAAAGTTGTCGAAGTTTTCTAAGATAATTAATGTACAAATAACGAACAAGCTGATCATCAGACCATGTCAGCGTGTGTAACATGGTCACACAGAGACAATCAAGCCCAAGGCTCGGCTCAACACAACTACAGGTCTACCTACATAAAACATTATAATGATTATACAGGACTAGGTTAACATTGTAAAACTGCATTGTAGCTGTAGAGTGAAAACAATGGTGTAGGTAGGAAGGCTTGAGCTGCTGAACTGCAGAAGCTGACTAAGAGAAAGCTGCCCCCGCAGAGAACTCAGTCGACACCAAAGTAATTACAGTGAAAAATGAACAATGAGGATGTGAACAATGGAGAAGCAACCCCAAACAACCAGTTTAGATTTACATATAAGTAGATCTAAGTATAATTAGGATGTGTTGACTTGGCCAAACCTCAATAAAATCCATATGTTAGAGATCTCTATAATTAAATTCATCCCCCTTGGTCCAACCCAGGTGAGAAGGCCAGTTGGAGAGAGTTCAGAGGCAATGTATAAAATTACATTTATTTAAATATTCATTAAAATATTCTGAGCTAGTTTCCGGAGATAATACGGATCGTTACGCTCACCCTGTCTGGCACAGTACATAAAATAAGTTGTTATGTAAATAAATAATAATAATTTTTATTAGTTTCTTACACCATTACAAATTTTAATTTATTACATGTAAGAAATAACGCCATATAAATATGCAAAAACACTACAGATACCAGAAAACTATACAATTCTCTTCCTACACAATATAAAACAACTAATATTATTGAATACAAAAACATAAGAAACTGGCTACAATCTTTTTAACTTTTAATTTATAATTTTTGTCGAATTGAAGTCGATTTTATATTTCGATTCTTATTGTTTCTCTTTTTTATATTAACTATGAACACTCTTTTGTTTTACTATTCACAATGTATAATTTATAATTTACAACTAAAAAATGTCCTCTACAACACAGGTGAACTCTTTCAGCCTTACTAAAAAAAAAACTTTTCACGGCCGATAACCTGTGTTATTGCAATAACATAAATAAACCCCGTGTACACTAAAACACGTTTTATTACCAATAACCTTTCTTACGTTATCACGCTGTTAAAATGCATTGAAGATCTGACAAAGTTGTATATGGTTTTAATTTACTAGGAAACAATGTTGTTTTAATTTTTCTCCGCAAGGGGCATTATTGGTGCGCCTGTGCATTCCGCGACAGCCCGCGTTGACAAAACAGCTTGGTGTGTTTATGGCGGGATATCGAAAATTTTGTTAGTACCTAAATGTTGTGATTTTACCTAATAATTTCTATTGTAGTGACGAATTTACTCTTCTGTTCACATAATTGATATATTTACCATGTTATTTGTGTGGTTTACATCAGTTTAATCAAGTTATTGTACAAACGCCGTACTTTCAAAGTTGAACTGTCAGAATATTGTTTTATAGGTTACAAAAGATAAAATTTACATTTTAACAGCGACTGCGGAAGCGTGGGGCAGAGGGGGCCAAATGCCCCCCTAAAATCAAATGTGGGGGGGCCGTGCCCCCTCCAATTTTACTACCTGGGTAAAGGATTATCTGTGCTGGTAAAGATTATCTCTATCCTTCACAGTGCTTTTTTTCATAAATGAAAAAGTGTTTGTTGTATACAAGAAAAATAGTCAAGAGATAGCATTAGAGCTCTGATTATTTGAATAATCAAGAAAAAGAAAAGACTTCGAGCAGGCTGAAGGTAAATCAAATATTTTAATTGTTAGGTATTACTTTGCGTTCACTTTGTGTTATCAAAACAGTTAAACAAATAAGAATCTGGCGATCCAGTGCATTAATTCGCTTTTTGTTTCCGACAAGGTGGTGACTCGGCAGTGGATACTCTGCCGCCAAAACGGGCTAAGAGTCCCAGAAAGGAAGGTAGCTTGGACAACGCCCCAGACATAGAACAGACGGTACAAACGCGAACGCCTGATGATACCTGTAAGTGTAAGTCTATTTTCACTGTTTAATAACGAAAACTATGGTCAGGCCTCTGCACTCGACCATATATTTGATTTGATTTTGTTTGTAGAGCTCGCAGACGTCGCAGACGGTGGGTCCGCGGAACCTGAGCCAGTGGAACAGTTCGTTCCGTCGCAAAACTTTAAGTTCCCTAAGAACGACAGCGGCCGCTCTTGCGTTTTGGACTGGTTCTCTAAGTTCAAGTGGCTGCACTACGATCAAACCAAGGACAGCGTTCGGTGCTTCACTTGCATCCAAGCCCGTCACCTCGGAAGACCCGGCACCTCGCGAGGTAATGAGGAAGCATTTACCAGCGAGGGAGTTCGAAACTGGCGGAAGACTTTGGAGAAACAACAAAAACATGATTCTAGTAATTTTCATCGTGAATCCGCCCATTATGTTTGTCAAGTATTGAAAAGAGAGTGGCAGTTCGCCTTAGTACGCAACTGAAATAAGAACAGCAGTCTGCACGTGTCGCTATGCACACTATCATCAGCTCTATTCGCTATCTTACACGTTCTGGTCAGGCACTGCAAGGGTCGACTGCTGATAAGGGAAACTTAATGGATCTTTTGCATGAAAGAGCTCTTGATTGCCCTGACTTATCGAACTGGATCAAACGTCGGGACAAGTGGGTAAGTCATGATATTCAAGATGAAATAATTCAATTAATGACTCATCAAGTGCAACGTAAACTTATTCGTGATATAAACAGCAGTCCTTTTTGTGGTCTTATGGCTGATGGCACCACTGATAGAACTGGTGATGAGCAGTTCTCTACCTGTTTTCGATACGTAGAATTAGACACTTTGCAACCAAAGGAAATTTTCATGGGCTTGTATAATGCCGATGATGGAACTTCTAAAACACTTCACAAAACAGTTTGTGATGTCATGCTACGTTCTTCACTGCCGATTGAAAATCTTAGGGGGCACTGTTTTGACGGCGCAGCAGCTATGTCTGGCCGCCTTAACGGATTACAAAAGCTTTTGACAGATGATCAACCGAAGTGGATATTTGTGCACTGCTCCAACCACTCCCTCGACTTAGTCATTCAGGAAGTTGCTAGAAAATGTGAACTTATATCTAATTCCATTGCTCTTGTTTCAAATGCAATCCTGGAGTCATCCAAACGGAAGAACATATTCTCTAACATTGTCCTGGAGCCATGCACTGAAGATGATAATTCTCCCCTAAAACCGAATCGGCTAATCGCATTATGCCCTACAAGATGGTGCGTCCGAGCAAAATCAATGAGGCGCTTTGTACAAAACTATGTTCGAGTTCAGGAGACCCTTGTGGTAATGCTAGACAACGACAAGTCATGTAATATTACTGATGAGCGCAGGGCGACACTTCGCGGCTATCAAGGGAAAATGGGCAAATTTACCACCCTGCTAGCACTAAATATTGCCCTTGCCATTTGTGAGCCGGCGGAGCAGCTGGCTAAGACCCTGCAGAGTGTTGATTATACTGCTACCGGGGCGCAACAATCTGCGCGGTCATTGTGGAATGTGTACAACTCGATGGGAGAACACGATTTCAATCGCATATGGACAGATACGGAAAAGGCTAATACCGATCAAAATATGGAACTCACTATGCCTACTATGCCCCGTGCTCGAGCCCCTCCAAAACGCTTCAGTGGCAGAGCTCCAGCTGTGCAGTTGTCGCCTAGGGAAAGTTTCCGCCAAAAATTTATATCAGTGTTAGACTGGTCTAAAAACGAGTTGGAAAGAAGGTTTTAACAGCCTGGAATGAATCGCCTCGCCCAGCTCGAATCTGTTCTACTTAACCGTTCAAGCAAGCGACATTGAATTAGGCGTTCACTCAACTGATTTTGATATTGACTCACTAGCACTGCAAATGAAGATAGCTAAGAAAGCAATACCTCACGTGAAGACTGTCCGAGAGTACGCAAGAGAACTGGCTAATCTACCTAAAGTTTCAAGAGCAATGATTAATGAAGTAGAAAAGTTAGTAGTCTTGCTCCTCACCGTGCCAGCTACGTCTACGTCGTGTGAAAGGTCTCTGAGTGCCCTCCGACGCATCGGAACATTCCTCCGACTACCAATGAAGCAGAGAAGACTTACTTATCTAGCAATACTGCACGTGCATAAGGCGGAAACATTTAGTTTAGATTTAAATGAAATTCTTAGGGAATTTGCTTCAAAGACGGCTGAGAGACGCAACGTTTTTGGTATCGTTCAATGAATGCAATAAAGCAATATTTAAAAAAAAAGTTTTTTATTCATTGAACCTGTTATTTGTTTGACCTAGTCATCTCCGTTTTGTCTTATTTATAACTAGTTGATTGACTGGAGAGGAGACTGAAGGAAGAGGGTGACTAAACAAGATTGCCCCCCCCGTCATAGAGTACTTCCGCGGTCCCTGCATTTTAAGATCTTTATTTTAAGAGAATTTCTTAAAAGTGATAATTTTTTATATTAATATCTAATACATGTGTTAGTAAACGTATCAAAGAAATTAACGTCTTTAGAGATGCAAGAAATCTGTTTTAAATTTTGGTATTATTTCTAAGTTATTTTTTTGGCAATAAAAAAAATTTTGAAATTTTTTATTATTTTTTTATTGTATGCACGACGAAAAAGTGAGGTGATAGTTTCCTTCCAAATTTATTACATAAAAGGACTGTGTTTTTTAAATTTTGATTTTTTTTTAATTTCTCTACATTTTGGTCAAAAATGTTGTAGGAGGAAATTTTTTTCCGAGTTTGAATTTTAAAATATGGCAGTTTTTGAAAACTAAAGTGTATTTCAAATACACAAATCTAAAAGGTAATTTTATCTAGTTTTCACAAATGGTATTTGTTTTTACAACACCTTAAAAAATAAGAAATATATAGAACATTCAAAATACTTTGGAAAAATTCCAAATTTCATTCAGATATCAAATAAAACAGAGATAAACTACCCTCTCAGGCCGTGTAAACCAAGTGTATTTTTTTCCATGAATAATTTTTTTATTAGTAATGTTTTCACATCCGCGGCCATTTGTCAATTGAATAAAATTTTCACTGGGTTTTTTAGTAAGGCTGCTAGTGTGGAGGACAATATATTATACCATTGTAATGTAAATGTACTAAGAATAAATAAATAAATAAATAATCCCAAGATCTTTTATATTAGAAACTCATATGCGATTATGACCGAGCATAGTGTATCTATGATAGGTGAGACATGCTCTGGTAAAAATCAGAACTAAACATTTCAAGACATTGAAATGAAGCTGGTTTCGTTGACTCCATTCTGAAATGTTATCAACATCAGCTTGAAGGCGCAGACAGTCCTCAATATTTCTTATTAGAAGAAATAATTTTAGATCGTCGGCGAACAGCAAAAAGCGAGAATAATGGATGACTCCAGCAATTTTCTTAATGAAAATGAAAAAAAGAAGAAGTCCTAGGATCGATCCTTGGGGAATTCCTGAAAAAACAAGAAATTCAGCAGATTGGAAGATTCCGTGTGTGACAAATTGCTTTCTGTTCTTGAGGTAACTTTAAAAAAAACTGTAACATCCGAAGAGAAAACCTATTTGGGCAAATTTTCTGAGTAAGATATTGTGATTCACAGTATCAAAAGCTTTGGAGAAGTCGTTGTACGAACAGTCTACTTGGTATCCACTGTCTTGGGACCCAGCAACAGTCAGTGAAAACCATCCGATTGGTTTCAGTGGATCTTAATAAATAAACCGTAATCCTCGGGAAAAGCAATCCACTGAGGACATCAGTTATTAAACAGTAAATAAACTTTATTGGCACTTTCAACAAGATATTGTTTGAAAATTAACATGTTTTGTATGTGCTGCCCCATAAGTTTTTGCACTTTGGAAAACTCAATAAAGAGAAAACTACAAGCTGCATGAAAATGAATGTTTATTTAAAATAAAGTAGACAAACAGGAAAATCATTCCAAATCAGGTGGTCTATAGTCAACCGAATCTGGCACCATGATTTTATATTGATAACTCTTTCAGCCCAAAGTGCGCAAGATGTTGAATGAAATCAAGCCTGGATCTTTTCTTACAGATGCGATAACAAGCGCGAAGTTCTCTTTGCTCCTTCTGATCCCTGGTCGTCATGTCTTCTTCTTAACTAGAATTTTTTCCTCTCTCTCTAGGTCTCGTCTAACCTCTTGATCAACAATCAATGAAGTTTACACTAGGACGCTGATTAGAAATTAGCACGAAACAGGTGTCGAATAATCCCATAGGAATCAATATCTTTGTAAAACTATTTTACACAGAAAGCGCATTGTTACTCTGTGGAGTGAAAAAATTCCCAAGAGCAGAGCTATCGTGTGCAGCTGACCGCGTGCACCCCTTTCCGCCTGTTTCCCCCCTAGGAGCAATATCAAAAGTGGAATAACTGATGGCGCACCCTATTCATTCATTATGTAAGGCTATGATTAAAAAACCACATATTCCGTTAAGTGGTTCTAGGAATGCAAATATGGAGTAAACTTAATTCATTAGCATGCTTTAAATTAAACTGAGTGGGTGCTAATTTCCCAACAGCCACCGCTTTCACAAATCAAAACTGAGCGAAGATTAAATTATCATTATAAAAATAATTAAAAATATGTGCAGTTCTCAAGCGATAGAAGTGAAAACTTCAGAAAACTAAAGTAGACAAGAGTGGGGAGGCTTCGAAGCACCATACAAAGAGGAGACCTATTATTTACGAAGCACTGCAGAAAGAGGAGACCGATTATTCTATCTCATTCTCTCACACGATAAATCATATATTTGTATGTGTTTGTCTCTTTTTAGTGTAGCTTTTTTATTTCACCGAGTTTTAAATCACAACGGTGTTGTTCACTTCAAAAAACAAATCTAATATGAAACCATGCCATCTGATAGGGAAAAGGTTAAAGGCTTCTGAATGAATTTGAATTGTACTTCTTTTCAGCAACAGATCAAGTAATTAAACGATCTGCCAAGAGATCCTTCATAAACACGCTGGCACCTGCGAGAATGCACTTTTACACAATTTATCAAGGATACCAACATAACAGTGACAGGTACGGTCGCGGATTTTCGCTGTGTCGGTTCGCGAAGTGAATTTTGGTTTTATGCAATTGAAAATTAAAATGCATTATTTTCCGCCGCCCCAAAGCCAAAAAGTTTCCTTTTATAGTAATTAAGGCAAATCTAAAGTTTTTTCTAAAAATTATTCGTAATAATCGTGGCCAGTCCGAACCGATATTTACCCATTCCTATTCCACTCACTGATGTATTTATATTATTCCATTTCGGATTTCCAATAGGAGTTTTCATCACATAACATGGCAGCTATCGGAAAATGAAACATTTCTAATTTTACAGATTCCACAAATTAAGTAAACAAGAAAACATGATAGGTAAATGTTTCCTTGCGGCCTTGAGCAAATAATTGCTCAGTTTTCGGAATAGCGCTGACCTTTGGAAGACAGTTTCGAATGAAACGAAACGCCTTGAAAATCACAAAATAATTACAAATAGTAGTTCTACATTAGATTGGTATCAACTTTTAGAATGTCTGCCAAATGTGACGTAATTGGGTCAGTAATGAACAACGAGCGTAATATTGTCAGAGCTTTGATATAACTTAGTTAAAAATTAAATTTGAACTTACACCCCAACCTGAACCATCCTCCAATTGAATCAGGAATTGGCAAACTCTCTAAATATCCAGGTAACGAGACCTTTACTAAATGAGCGATTGGCTGCATGATTCTTTCGATTTCGACAATCACAAAACGTTGACAACCACTTTACCGCGCTTCAAAACGTAAAACGTAGTATCACTATGAACGACGTACAAGTCAAACACCGCAAATTATACCTACATGAAAAGTCGAAAGTACACAGGAAGTGAAAGGTTGAGTGTTGATGCTTGCGACTAGGAGGGAACCACTATAAACTTCTGTGTTACACAAAAATAGCTCATGCGACAATGTAATTAAAAGCTATTTTTGGTATCCACATAAATGATATAAAATATCGTACTTGTTTTGAAAAGATTTTATTTATTTTTAAAGCCGGCAATAAAAATTGGAAAAACGTCGGGACGAATATTTTGTATTTTGTTGCAGAACATTGCAGAGGTTGTTAATGTTTTATTCAACCGGCTACGGGTTGAAAGTTTTCTTACGTCGGCTGGACTAGAAAAATTAAATATTATTTTGTTGTTTTGGTTTGTAAAAAATACTGAGAATAAAAAAAATAATTTTCGTTATTTGTTTTTGGGGTGTTATGCCGTGTTGCGCTACCTCCTTCTTTAGCCAACGTTTCGGACATCGTTGCAGTGTCCATCATCAGGGCAGATCCGGCAGATCCGGTAAAGAAGGAGGTAGCGCAACACGGCATAACACCCCAAAAACAAATAACGAAAATGCTTTTGGCCGTGAAAATCTTAAAACTTATCAAAAAAAATAATGTTTAACAAAATTTACGATGGAAATTATCTGATAATACATAGGTAATAGGAAATAAAATTTATTGTTTGTAAAAAAAATACACAAAAACTTTGTGTTCCGGTACTCAAACCATTTCTAGATTAAACGACCATAGATGTCGGTAAAGTGTACGTTTGGCCGGCAGTTTGTTGGCGTTGGAAGCGTCAGTGGCGCTACCTGTATACACGTTGCGTTACTAACTAGCCAGTGTTGTGCAGGGAGCGCCACAGGGCGCTGCGTGAGAATAATAATCGCAAGGGCGATTTCGTTTTGTTGGTACCGTGAAATCGATGTTGTTAAAAACCGAATATGGCTGAAGAGTGGTTGGTGGTGTTAAATCGTAGTGACAGTTTAGGATTTGGTTTCTCTTTATTGGGGAAAGCTGGACTACCACATATTATATACAAAATCGAAGAAAATTCACCGGCGGCTAGAAGCGGCGAGGTAAGAATTTCCGTCCATTTTGGATTTATAAACACCATTTAGCGCTCGGCGTCCCGTCAATTTGACGTTTTGCAAAATGTGGTATAACGATATTTGGACCGATATTTGAAAAAAAATACCGTTTATTCACGGTCAACTATCAAACTTATGACTCAGACATGTTTATTGATTCCTGTGTAATTATTTGGTGTTCAATTTACCAGATGCTCCTGTAAAATGTAATCAATTTATTGTAATTATTTTTTACTGCGTTCTACAATATCACCTTTGACGGTTTGTTAGGTGTTAATTCAACAATGAAAAGATTACAATTTTTGCTATTAATTGTAGCTGTTATCTCTGAAGTACGTAAAATATCAATAACAGAGCAAATGGCATTCGTTGCAAATAATATTATTCTGTTCTTTTATTGTGTATTATCAAACACCGAGTACCGAACAACGGTAAATTTGTTATCGTAAAACCCTTCCATTTTCAGGTTCGTTCCCTATTTTTTTCCTAGTCAGCAATTTATTCGCTTTCAAATTAACAACATAATAACGACATTGATCACCGCCCACATTTGTGTTTGGCCGGAACAAAAAATGTGTTTTCCTTTTCAGTATAATTGAATAATAAATTGTTTGCATTATATATTCAATTACATCTACAGAGGAAACCGACATAATCAGAACCAATGAAATAAAATCTAGATTGAGCTACATAATGTAATTTTTAGGGCGTATCATCTGACAAGATTGTAATTTTTTAGGAAAAGTACCTAGACATTTTCAGATTTTCTTGCCTCGTTTTATTTGAGCTTGATCATGAACTATTTAGGTACCAAGAGCAATATTTTATTGCACGCCAATAATTGAATTTAATGAATAATAGTTAAACCCATCTACGTTCATGAATCGTTCGATTCGTTTGGACATTTTTAATGCAAAATTATCTATTTATGTATCTAGGTAGGTACCTATTTACTCCAATTATTTCACACTAACCCTTTTTTATTGCGGATTACGTCGTAGAAATTATTGACATATTTCCCCGTTAGTTATATATAAATTACTGGATAATCTGAGGTATGCAGTGAAGCCTTATTATTTTCAGATTATCACATTTCTACCTACCATATAACGACGGAAATAAAACGTAATATACACAAGAACATGTAGTGGAAACACTACAAAATAATAATCGTACATTTTTCTGGTCGTTTAATATTTCTAATACCTAGGTAGGTAGGTAGATCTACCTACGTACTTAAATTCATGAGTCTTGTTAATTTAGTGGGTTCTTGATTTTTTGTAATAAAATTTTATTTTACGGGTTGGTTAAAAAAAACTGAAAAAAATTTAAAAAACTGAAAATGTAACTAATTTAGAAAAACTGAAAATATAACTAATTTTTAAAATATGTAACTAACTTAAGAAATGTCCCAGATCAATCACCCCGGGTGGAAGCCAAATAAATAATTTTTAAAAAAAGTTTGCGAGTGAGAGGGTAGGTACCTGGGTACCTACCTACCCACCTACCCACTAACCCAGGTATTACGTTACTTAAATAATAAATACATAATAATGTATTCTAAACTGAATAACTAATACTGAATGTATAACTTTATAATTAAATATGTTTTTTTACGTTGTCGGAAACTGTCAAGATTTTGTAACCCAATCGGACAGGTCATTCGTTCACGAAGATTACAAGCGACTCGAGTTTTATGCGAGTAGCATACTCACTGCTCGTGAGTATCCGCCATACTATTTTGATAGTGTTCGTACATGACACGATGCGTTGACTACGAGTTTGACGTCAGTTGCACCCTACTTGACAGTGCTGGTACAGGTAAAGCAGCGAGAGTTTGCTGCAACAAAAAACCTTAGCATTGAATTTATTAGTGCATCGGTATACACTTTTACCGGTGAGGAACAGCCCTTTACCTCATTTACACCTACTTTTTTTACATTAGCTCCACACACGAGGCCCTGAGGAAAATAATTTCCCTCGGGGCCTACGTCATCTTTGCTGATTCTGTGTGGAAGGTCTTTTTAAGGAAAGGAAGGACGGGAAGTTCTGGAAAGGAAAAGAATATAAGGGGTGTATGGGAATCCGGGTGACTATTAGACAAACCTTATCCCATGAACCCGGGGGTTCCTTGCCAACTGAGAATAAAGTTACATCAACATCTTCTTCCCGTTATCCCATTTGGGTCGGGGACTCACTGTATCAAAAAGGCTCCTCCATACGTCCCTGTCTCGTGCTGATTGTTCGGCACCTATACACCTCTTTGAAAAGTCATAAGCTATGAAAAAAATAATTTTAAAATAGCCCATAACTCTAAACTAACGTAACCTATTTAAACCATTTTTTTCATCACTTCTAATGACTTTTCTGAGTTGGTTTCATTCCGACTTGTCCGGTCACCGAACCCGGGCACCGCTGCTAAGTCAGCAAACGTAGCTTACCACTTGGGGCGACATGTCAGGGATGTTGTTTACCCAGTAAATGGTTCCCTTAAACACGGTAAGTTTTAAAGCTCTTAAAAAAATATATGTTATTCTTGAAGATAATATCTAGACTTTGCCCGCGCCGAAACGCAAATTATATAAAATTCCCTCGATAGAAAAAAATCGCAAAGTATACTCCAAAAATTATTATTAACACGTTTGTTTCAGTTATTTTACAAGTTATATGTATGAAAAAAGCAGTGTTTCTTTAAATGCTGTTTAAGATAATACCCGCGAGATTTTTGCTCTATTTTAAACGAGTCGTGTTTTATTAAACATTTTCGCAATGTTCGCATCGATTTTGTCGCTGTAAATGTTAGCGCTCTCCTCTAACATTCGTAATTTCGTATCTGTCCATCTTCTTCTTTTCGAGCCCGGTTGCAGAGCCAGAAAAATATGAGCACATTCCTGACCCACACACCTACACTACAAGGACGACATCCTCAAAACTAAATACATCTTTTGGCCAGAGAAACCATAATTTCCATGCTACAAAACTATACGAGTATAATCAAAACCTCCTGGATCAGATCTGAACAGAACACCATGGAGACACAAACGTTTAAAAACACATCTACCGGATCTGCCCTGACGATGGACACTGCAACGATGTCCGAAACGTTGGCTAAAGAAGGAGGTAGCGCAACACGGCATAACACCCCAAAAACAAATAACGAAAATGCTTTTGGCCGTGAAAATCTTAAAACTTATCCGTTTAAAAAAGACTTCAAATTATACACTCCGCCTCGGAACAGGAATACCTAGTGAGGAAGACTGAACAAACTGCTTTACTTTGTATTTTTATATTGTCATTAAATAAACAAAAAAAGGGGAAAAAATGCATTTCAAAATAAACTAATGCTCAGTTTTGTGTTTCTAGTTTCTAATAGCTAGCAAATTACTTTTTATCGCTTTCGTTGAACACTTGAACGCCCGAAATTTGTGAGCAATTGAATCCACAGAGTAATAGACCGGGAGGCGAGATAGGTAAACCCTACGTCATCGACTACACGGATGAAACTACTTTTAAGTGATAGAAAATGGGCATTTAGAAAACCTTTAAGGGCCTTCCTTACTAGCGATCTAAATCGTTGTATGGAGTATCATGAATTCTCAGATTCAAACGACAATCTAAGTTATTAATCGTCAAAATATCGATAATGTAGCCACGCTAAGCTATCATAAATACATTTTTCTGTCGAGATATATGTTTTTATTAACTATTTATTTTCGTTAAATACTATATAATGAACATCTAATAATTCTCCTACTCATTCGGCTCTAAGAGGTGGCCGTGAACGCACGCTTCATACGGTCCGTCGTGTCAATCTTTTTTCAAAGTTCGAAATTCCGCGTAATTATAATACTTCCATGCGACGTTTCAACAATATTACACTCTATGCGTTGCGCGTAGAGACTATAATAGCGTGCCGCCTTTCTCATCTGTGAGTTTCCGTTGAAGTTGCGTAGTGTGAACTAGTATTATTAAGAATTAATTTATTGTTAACATTTTTTCGGGTTTCTAGGTAATAAACAATTTGATATTTTTAAAATATAAAAGTGTGGATCGTCCACACTATTCTTTGCGTAAATTTGCAACCGGTAATAGTCCCGGAAAACTCATAAAGCAATTAGAATTAAAAAGATTGGAGAAAAATAGTTTAAGTTTTTTTTTTACATGAGCTCTACACAGGAGGCCCTGAGGAAAATAATTTCCCTCAGGGCCTATGTCATCTTTTGGGATGCTGTGTGTAGGTTTTTTTTAAGGAAAGGAAGGAGAGGAGAGTTCTGGGAAGGAAAAAGGTTTAAGGGGTGGGTAGGAATCTGAGGTTCAGTGTGTCCTGGTCATCCTGTCCAGGACCTAGACAAACCTAACCCCATGAACCCGGGCACCCCTGCTAAATCACCAAACGTAGCGAACCACTTGGGGTGACATATGGCAGAGGTGTTGGTTATCCAATAAAGATTCCCGGGGCGGCGGTACCCATTCCCGCCTTCAAAATTAAGTAAAAAGAAAAGAAAAACCCTGCAGCTCGTTCCAGCAAAAGATCAGCATTATGGTCCCAATGCAGAAAAACTTGATAGGAACCAAGCATCGTATGAGGCAGATAAAGATGATTTTTTAGAAAGCCTTTTTACCATAGCCAATGATAGGCAAGCAATTGAAAGGGCGACAGTACTTCAAGCATCTAGTGGAAAGTGGATCGAGATGTGCCGCAATATGATTACGGTATCGTGGTTTGGAAAAGTGTGCAAACGGGGGCGAAATATCAGTTGCGCTCTATTAGTCAAAAATATACTGTACCAGCAATCGTTACCAAATATTCCTTCAATTCGAAACGGACAACAACATGAATACGATGTCCTGAAGGAGCTTGCAGAACTAAAACGCATTACCATAGAAAAGTGTGGTCTTTTCATAGATGAAGAGTATCCGTATATGGGTTCGACCCTAGATGGAATTTCTTCTGAAGACACCGTGATTGAAATTATATGTCCTTTTGCAGCACGCAGCATGCTCATACACGAAGCAGTAAAATCCAAAAAAATTACCCTTTGGAAACTAAACAAAAATGGAGAAATGCTGGTAAATACATCTCACGATTAGTTTTACTAGGTTCAGGGCCAATTACATTTAACAAAAAAAGATATTTGTATGTTTGTTGTATAGACTGAACTCAGAATAAAAATCGAAAAAATTTTACGGGCTGACGAATTTTGGCAGACTAATATTTACAATTTTTGCATGCTACCCGAATTAATTGATCCTCGACATAATCGCTGCATGCCTATTAGAAATACTGAGTATTTAGAAAAGTGCATAATAGCGAAAAGAAGTAAAGTAAAATTGGTTTTAGCTAAAACCAAAACATGTAAGAAGGAATTGTTTCGAAGAAATCAATAACATTTTATTTCATTGACGTGTCTTCGGAAGAAATTTAATTTATATTCCTAATGTATGTAGTCCACATTTTTAGAGATAGGGAAGAGGAGGGTTGGAAAGTTTCTGGTTATTCAGATCTAGTCACTAAACATAATTACGCCGTTCTCAAGCAACTTTCAATTCTGAATTATAGTCTCTCACCAGGGCGATACTGAATGTATCTTCGACTTTGGAACGAAGTACAGATTCATTATATGTACCTATATATATTTTATTTTAATTCTACAATATGATATACTCATGTAAATTAAATTTATTTTGTCCTCGCCGGCTTTTGAACCCGTGACCTCAAATCAAACTAGACAATTTAGTATTAACGGTGCCCCGCCGCACTGCGAAACCAGGCTGGAACAAAGGCCAAGCCTTTTGTCACTTTTTATTTACGTATTACTATATGTACCTTTTACTATGTGTACCTTTTCCATCTATGTAAGTATCAAAAAAATTCCAAATAAAAAGTTATATTAAATGTTTTGAGAACCTCCTCCATGAATCAAGCTATCGCTATATTACATCACATTGTAAAATATATTTTAACATAATTTTCGAAATCGTAATATCTTGAATTAATAATAATTTGTTTTGTTCTGCGAGTGTCTTGGTTTTGAATGGAACGCACCAGCCAGCTGCATGAGCTACGAGTTCGACATTCGAATTCGAGCTGGAAACATTTTAATACCGAGGGCCGTTAAAAAGCTGGTCTGCCGGTGCGCCTCTTGGCAGGAGCCGCGCAGTCATGGAAATAGTCAGCGATTTTTTTGGTCAAAATTACGTCATCGACTACACGAACGGGAATGGTCTCATATGATAAAGGTCGATTAGAAAATGAGAAAAAAGCAGGGTCTCTATTCCCGAGCAAACGATCAAACGTTACTCGTTATGCGCCTCGCAGCGACCAAAAATTACTCGTCGTCGCGACCAACTTTGTCGAATCCTTCAATTTTACGTATTCTTGAACGTCGAACGATCGAAGAGATGATTATATTGGCAGCCCTGTGAATATTGTCTATGTTCTTGATGTTTTTGAGATTTCTATGGTGTGAATGTCAAACGTCAAACAGTTGATATTAGTCGGGTTTAGCATATTTATGAATTAATATGCTGATAATATTTTAAATGGCTGCAGGATACAAATGATTGGTTTATTTATGCATTACAAACAGCCAAAAGCAATTTCTAATAATCGAATTAGTAAGTTCGGAAAGTTTTTGTCGTCACTCACCTTCGGCGAATCTCGACGGAATTCAAACACTGGAGAAAGGTTAGTATTTATTCATGTCCATTAATTTGTGTGTAAAGTACATTTAAAATGTCTACTTGTTATCCTAAAGCTTCGTTCGGAAGAAGCTCCGCCTTTGACGAATTTCTATTCAACAAAACGAACAAGATGCTCACTCAGAATGAAGTCAACTACATCTCTTTGAAGTCATTAAAAGCTATGAAACAAATCATTTTGAAATAGCCCTTAACCTATATTTTTGTATCATCACTTATGACTTCATCGCTCACATGGTGTTCATTCTAAGTCTTAATTTGTATGTTACAGGTTTGCAGGATACAAATGATTGGTTTATTTATGAATTACAAACTGTCAAAAGCAACTGCTAATAATCGAATTAGTAAGTTCGGATATGGATTTAATGAGAGGAAAGTTTTTGTCTTCACTCACCTTCGGCGAATCTCGACGGAATTCAAACACTGGAGAAAGGTCAGTATTTATTCATGTCCATTAATTTGTGTAAAGTACATTTAAAATGTCTACTTGTTATCCTAACGCTTCGTTCAGATGAAGCTCCGCCTATGACAAATTTCTATTCAACAAAACGAACAAGATGCTCACTCAGAATGAAGTCAACTACATCTCTTTAAGAAGTCATTAAAAGCTATGAAACAAATTATTTTGAAATAGCCCATAACCTATTTTTTATATTTTTGTATCATCACTTATGACTTCATCGCTCACATGATGTTCGTTTTAAGTCTTAATTTGTATGTTAAATATCACAATATTGAAAACAATTATAATGGGGCTACGTTACTTCAAAGCCAATCGTTTCAAAATTCAAGTAAAATTGTGTGATCTTGACGTTGTCCTTCTTTTTGAATACTCTACGATATAAGAAAGTCTCTTTTCACTAATATTTAATGTAAATATGATTCAAAAATATTTTCAGGCATGGCAAGATTTACGCTCAAAGGCCGAAATAAAGAATGCCTCCTTGAGGCGGCTTGTGGCCGAGACTAGAGGCGGACCACCGCCACCGGCACGCGGTGCCAGCAGCAGATGTGATGGGCTGATACTACAAGCAGTCAACCCAGTGTGATTACAGTGTGGGCTGTACGGAGATCAACTTGGACTTTTCCTTTCTCGGAAGACCCCAGCCTGTTGCTGGCTGCAGCAGCTGACAGTCTGCCAAGGAGCCCTGGAGGTGCTCTTGAAGGCCACACCTCCCCTTGTGGAACCCCCTACCATTGATCCTCCACCCGTACAGACTCCGAGGTGTACTGAATCTCTTCAATACCCTCATTTTAAATTTAATTAAAACCAAAATCATACTCTATTGTCAGTACATGTATTCTTCTTCAGCTTATAATACAAAATATGTTGAAATAATTTCAATTGTAATTACAGTTGTTAGTTTTAGTTTTATCGTGGATAAATATAATATTTTTCTTTAAATTTAACATTGAAGATAATATTTAATAGGCAATATCAGACTTGTTTCTTATTCTTTAGCTTATAATACAAAATATGTTGAAATAATTTCAATTGTAATTACAGTTGTTAGTTTTATCGTGGATAAATATAATATTTTTCTTTAAATTTAACATTGAAGATAATATTTAATAGGCAATATCAGACTTGTTTCTTATTCTTTAGCTTATAATACAAAATATGTTGAAATAATTTCAATTGTAATTACAGTTGTTAGTTTTAGTTTTATCGTGGATAAATATAATATTTTTCTTTAAATTTAACATTGAAGATAATATTTAATAGGCAATATCAGACTTGTTTCTTATTCTTTAGCTTATAATACAAAATATGTTGAAATAATTACAATTGTAATTAAACAACTGAAACTGTAATGTTTTCTGTGTTATACGATAAAAATTGGGATACTATCTAGAAGCAGATACGTTTTTAGATTTTCACGGGCAAAAGTATTTTCATTATTAGTTTTTGGGGTGTTACGCTTTGCGCTACCTCCTTTAGCCAACGTTTCGGACAGCGTTGCAGTGTCCATCATCAGGGCAGAGCCGGCAGATTAGACATATCTGCCCTGATAATGCAACGCTGTCCGAAACGTTGGCTAAAGAAGGAGGTAGCGCAACACGGCATAACACCCCAAAACTAATAACTAAAATATTTAGAAGATTTTTAGTTTTATCGTGGATAAATATAATGTTTTAATTTAAATTTAACAATGAAGATATTTAATAGACAATATCAGACTTGTTTATCATTCTTTAGCTTATAACACAAAATATGTTGAAATAATAATTGTAATTGAACAACTGAAACTGTAATGTTTTCTGCGCCATGTGATAAAAATTGTGATGCTATTTATTAGTAGCATTTTAATTTTATCGTGGATAAATATAATGTTTTCATTATCATCGTATCAGCGTAATGAATGAGAGTGTTTTATTTCTATCATGGATAAATATAATGTTTTACTACTTAACACCAGAGTTGTTTTTTAATTTACTAGAAAATATCATACTTGATTATTTCATCAGTGTACTAATTCTTTATTTTTAGCTTGTTTTACAAAATATATTGACATTGTACATTGAAAACTGTCTTGTTTCTATATTACTTGATAATAATTATAATATACTTAATATTAAATACATTTTTTAAGATCACACCATTGTTTTCTTACATTTTACATCACTATATTATCACAAAATATATAAAACCTTGTTGAAATTCACTTTTCAAATTACACAAATATACTGCACATGGGGCGAGACCCACCCACAAGAGTCTGGCGTCTACCGTTGGTGATGGGGCTTATTATTTTGTACAGCAACAACTTAGATGGTATTTTGTTGGCCTTAAATAAATCAGTTGGCTTGCAACCAAAATAAGGTGATGCTTTCAAAATTACTTATAATAATAAAAAAAACTGGGCGTACTGTACAGAGCCCGCAGATACTTTAATAGTACACAACTGCTAACCCTGCACAAATCACAAGTGCGCCCCACGGTTGAATTTGGCAGCCACCTCTGGTCTGGAGCTCCAAAATACCCTCGACTCAGTGCAAAAACGGGCGGTCCGCTTAATAGGTTCTCCCATCTTAACAGATGGATTGCAACCTTTAGAGTACAGGCGTCGGGTGGGAATGCTATCCTTGTTCTACCGGTATTACAATGGAAGATGCTCCGAGGATGATGATCCCTTCGGCACCGGTGCATAGTCGGGAAACATGCCAAACGCGTGCCCAACAAAATGTACACGGTTGACACTTGTCACATGAGAATGGGTCGCTTCTTCGACTCGTTCTTGTGTTTAACAGCTCGGCTGTGGAACGATTTGCCCGCCTCTGTTTTTCATCCTTCATACAACATGGGTCTCTTCAAGACCAATGTTCATTCCTTCCTCTCCTCAAAAAACCCTCCACACAGCATCCCAGATGACATAGGCCCTGAGGGAAATTATTTTCCTCAGGGCCTCCTGTGTGGAGTTAATGTAAAAAAAAAATCATGGGTATTGAAGTATTTGTTGTAACGATTTGTATTTGAAGTGTTTGTTATAACGCAGCTTCATGTAGCCTCACCCCTCACCTCACCACTCATTATTTGTGTGTGGCTAATATCATTTAATAATATGATCTAGACACTTTACAAATGATGTACAGTGAACAGAACAACAAAAGGATAAAAAGACTAGGTACTTAGTATAAACACAGAAATAATTTTGAACTATCCTATTTCGAACAGCTCTACCAGCCACTAAATCTTCTACCAGCCACTAAATCTGGGTTTCTAAACAGCCTCGGGCTCAAGTGGAGCCATTCCTCCAGCAATCAGCCCTAAATCTAGATTATGATCGGTCAGGTATTCTGGAAGATCAAATTTATCTTTTACACACATTTTGTGAAGCACCAAACATGCATTGATAAATAATCGAATTGATCTGACGAAACATTCTTGTCAGTCTCGAAACAGTTGTTTCTTGATAGTCGACATGTTTAATCAAGCCAACATCGCCGGTAAATCAGCCATTCTAAAATTGCAAAATGACTTTAGAAAAATAGACGATGTCTCTGCGGGTGCGAAAGTTCGCGCGGGAAAACAATAATGCCAGATTTTGACAGCTAATTGCGTAGATACGCTAACAACCTACCACTCGCTGCCCGTTTCGACTGGTATACCCCACTCGTTGTTCTGTGGAATGACTTTTGACGTTTTGCGTCTAAGAATGTTCCTTCGACCAAGCTCAAGAATAACCAAGTCGACCAACGGACGTACTTTCGACGGCGATTACGAGCGACGACGCTTGGAGAATAGAGACCCAGGTCTGCCAACCGGCAGCCTGGCAAGTTCGGAGGCAGCCGGCGTCAAAGTGGGGAAAAAATGGTCGATTTTACGTCATCGACTACATGAATGAAACCAATGAATAACTGTAGTCCAGATCATTCCATATAAGAATTTCGCGGTCTGCCGACCAGCAGCCTGGCATTAATATTTTTGTACAAATTTATAATAATAATAGTTCTTTTAAGATTGCCTAATAGTCCATAGTAGTTGGAAGTTCGAACAACCAACCCACCGTCGCCGTAAGAGCTGCGTTCGTCCGAAAAACGACGGAAATTTCCGAACCCCGTCCGTTTCATATCGGTTTTGCTTGCCCTGCTGCATCGATTACATCGAATACAAGATCGAAACTAACGAAAACCTGTAGTCTATATCATCCCATTTATGACGTCCTTGGTCTGCCGACCAGCAACCTGGTTTTTTTGTGTAGGATCTTTTAAAATTTAAAAAAATATTTTCAATATCTTTATTATCATTTTTATTTGAATATGGTTTTAAAAACTTAGAATGCAAGATTTTAAATAAAATAAGTTGTAATCATAAAAAAAATAATTTTGAGTGTTCCGAGTGTACCCATCGGACGGGAGAGCCTTTCGACGCGAAACAACTTACTGGAAACTGGCCACGGAGTCCTTCGCTGCCAACGCGTGCCCATATTATTAAACAAATTTATCATAATAATAGTCTTTTTAAGATAACCTAATAGTCTATGGTGGTTGGAAGTTCGAACAATCACCGCACCGTCGCGTCGCCATAAAAGCTGCGTTCGTCCGAAAAACGACGGAAATTTCCGAACCCCGTCCGTTTCATATCGGTTTCGCTTGCCCTGCTGCATCAATTACATCGAATACAAGATCGAAACTAACAAAAACCTGTAGTCCAGGTTATTCCATTTATGACTTTCTTGGTCTGCTGACCAGCAAACTGGCAGTTTTTTGTGTACGATCTTAAGTTTTAATTTTTTTAAATAAAAAATTAATATCTTTATTATTATTTTTATTTGAATATGGTTTTTAAAACTTAGAATGCAAGATTTTAAATAAAATAAGTTGTAATCATAAAAAAATTAATTTTGAGTGTTCTGATTGTACCCATCGGACGGGAGAGCCTTTCGACGCGAAACAACTTACTGGAAATTGGCCGCGGAGCCCTTCGCTGCCATTGCGTGCCCATATTATAGCCTGGTTGGTACACTCGAAACACTTAAATTAATTTTTTTTATCATTGCCACTTATTTTTTTTTTTAATCTGGCATTCCAATTTTTTAAAACCATATTGAAATAAAACTAATAATAAATACAATGAAAATAATTTTAATAAAATTAAAAAAACTTTACAAATCGTACGTAAAAAACTGCCAGGCTGCTGGTCGGCAAACCAAGGAAGTCATGAATGCAATTATCTAGACTACAATTTTTCGTTAGTTCCGATCTTAAATTCGAAGTAATCGGTGCAACAGGGCAAGCGAAACCGATATGAAACGGACGGGGTTCGGAAATTTCCGTCGTTTTTCGGACGAACGCAGCTCTTATGGCGACGGTGCGGTAGTTGTTTTAACTTCCAACCACTATGGACTATTAGGTTATCTTAAAAAGACTTAGATTATTATAAATTTGTTTAATAACATGGGCACGCGTTGACGGCGAGGGGCTCCGCGGCCAGTTTCCAGTAAGTTGTTTCACGTCGAAAGGCTCTCCCGTCCGATGGGTACACTCGGAACACTCAAAATTTATTTTTTTATGATTACAACTTATTTTATTTAAAATCTTGCATTCTAAGTTTTTAAAACCATATTCAAATAAAGATGTTGAAAATATTTTTTTTCAATTAAAAATAAATTTAAAACTTTAAAAGATCGTAACCAAAAAACTGCCAGGCTGCTGGCCGGCAGACGAAGTAAGTCATAAATGGGATGATTTAGACTACAGGTTTTCGTTAGTTTCGATCTTGTATTCGATGTAATCGATGCAGCAGGGCAAGCGAAACCGATATGAAACGGACGGGGTTCGGAAATTTCCGTCGTTTTTCGGACGAACGCAGCCTTACGGCGACGGTGGGTTGGTTGTTCGATCTTCCAACTACTATGGACTATTAGGCAATCTTAAAAGGACTATTCTTATTATAAATTTGTACAAAAATATTAACACGCGACAGCGGTGAGGGGCACCGCAGTGGTTTGGCGTCTAAAGGCTCGCCTGACGGATGGGTACATTGGGAACTCTTAAATAATTTTTTTAAATATTTTTCGCTTATTTTTTTAAAATATGGCATTCAAAGCTTTTAAAAATATATTGAAATAATAATAAAGATAAACAAAAAGTAAAAAAATAAAAATAAAAACTTAAAAAAATCGTACACAAAAATTTGCCAGGCTGCTGGTCGGCAGACCGCGAAATTCTTATATGGAATGATCTGGACTATAGTTATTCATTGGTTTCATTCGTGTAGTCGATGACGTAAAATCGACCAATTTTTTCCCCACTTTGACGCCGGCTGCCTCCGAACTTGCCAGGCTGCCGGTTGGCAGACCTGCTTTTTTCTCATTTTCTAATCGACCTTAGAGATCATCCTTATCATATGAGACCATTTCCGTTCGTGTAGTCGATGATGTAATTTTGACCAAAAAAATCGCTGACTATTTCCATGACTGCGCGGCTCCTGCCAAGAGGCGCACCGGCAGACCAGCTTTTTAAAGGTTTTCTAAAAGCCCATTTATCACTTAAAAGTAGTTTCACCCGTGTAGTCGATAACGTAGGGTTTACCTATCTCGCCTCCCGGTCTATGAAGGATATTTTGTATTCCCAGAGAAGTGAAGAAGTGTGAAATAGGATATTTTTTTTTACATTTATAATATGTTTGTAATTTGTTAATAATAAATATTTTTTTATGTTTGCCAACCATTGTTGAAAATAATGCAAGTGAGAATTTAGTAAAACCTTTCCAATTTTCTAATACGACAATGGAATATAAATAATAATTAATTTGATTATTACGAAATGTGTGGAATAAATAAATAATTATTACTTACTAGCAGACCCGGCCACACGTTGCTGTGGCTAACGAAACACAACGCCATTACCCAACCTTTATAAAATCCACACCACCCGCTTACCGGTTGCCCGCTGCTCGCTGCCTGAATTGAATATTTGAATTTCTCGGCTTTTCTCTACTATAATAAGCATGTATTATAGATATAAACCTTCCTCTTGAATCAACTATATTATTATTGTTATTTTTTATTTATATAATAATATACCTAGTTAGCGATCGCCACTAATTATACAATGCTTGCAATGCAACACTGGATATTAGAAAAGGGAAAATCAAATACCTACTTACTCTAGGACATCTATTTTCAAATTTCTTCCGTAGAACGAATTTCAAAAGTGACTATAGTACGGCCCGCCAGCCGTTTTAAATCACACAAAAATATGTTTTCTTTAAATTTCTCGGCTTTTCTCTAATATAATTTACATATATTATACATATAAACATTCCGCTTTAATCACTCTATCTATTGGTGAAAACCGTATGAAAATCAGTTGCGTTGTTTAAAAGATTAACGCGCACATACATTTTGAGCGACTTCATTTTATACTATGTATTGATTACGTATTGATTACGTACATTTATACGGGCTTCCAATCCCGGAATACCGAGATCTCGGTATTGCGAGATCCCGCGCCATTTTCCAATCCGCGTGATGCGGGATTACGGGCGCGGGATCCGCGGGATTTGCGGGACTGTGTGGAAGTGTGGAAGCCGAAAGGGCATTTTCTGCTGCTGACTATTGCGTCTAAAATACGCAGTAGTTTGGCAGACGACAGTTTGGACATGTTGTGTTTCCTTCGGAAACATTTTCAGTTAAAAGCTGACAAACTTTATAATTAAAGTAACATGTATCCTGTATAAATTTTCAGTTTAAAATGTGTTTTTTTGTTTGATTTTTTAATTTTCTTTGTGTATTTTTTGAAGAAGATTAGTTTTGTTTGAATTTGTTTTTTATTCAGTATTTGTTACTGTTTTTTGTGAAGAAAGAACGGTGTAATTTGATTGATCTCATACTAATAGTATGCGTAAATAAATGTGGAGTTAGTTGATTAAATCACTCTTTTTGTGTGATAAATAAACGGTTTAATTTGATTGATCTCATACTAGTAGTAATCTTATATATAAAAATGAATCGCTAAATGTGTTGCTAAGCGCAAATCTCGAGAGCAGCTGAACCGATTTCGCTAATTCTTTTTTTAGAATATTCCTTGAAGTACGAGGATGGTTCTTACGGAGAGAAAAATTGAAAGAAAATTGCGCAGAAAATTGTATAATTTCAGAAAACCTAACGACTATCGCACGTTTGACAGTTCGCGTGTTTGAGAATGCCATTTTGCAAAACGATTCTAGTTTTGAAAATCTTTAAGTTAATAAATTTATTTAAAGTAGCTACTCCCCTAATAGTTTGAATCGAATCAAGAATTTTAGATATTTTAAATAGGTACCTATGTTAGGTACCAAATTTAATATAATTAAAAATGTAAATTTGAATAAAAATTGTAAAAGGTGGCACGCGGGCTGTTTAAAAACTGAATGTACTGGGATTGAATATATGGAACGCGGGAGGAGGGTTGGCGGGACGAGGGAGCGGGAAAGGGAAGAAGGAATTCGAGGAAGGTGGAAGGGGATGTGTGAGGGGAGAGGGGAACTCGGGAGGAAGGTTCGGGGGAAGGGGGGGGGCCAGTGGAGTGGGGAGAGGGAAGGTGGAGGTGACGTAGTGAGAACGCGAGAGGGGAAGAGGACGCAGGAGAAGAAGGGGAGGCGGAAGGGGAACGGGACGAATGGGAAAGGACACTCAGGGAGAAACAATTTCTTCATTAAATGGCATAGCAACGCATGCCGGGACCAGCTAGTACTTAAATAAATATTGATTTAGTTGATAATTCATAGGGTTTTTGTGATAAATAAACCGAGTAATTGGATTGATCTCATACTAATAGTAATACTTTAATAAATGTGTAGTTAGTTGATTAATTCATTATTTTTTGTTACAAATAAACGGTGTAATTTGATTGAGCTCATATTAATAGTAATATGTACGTAAATAAATGTGGAATTGATTAATTCATTGTTTTATTTGCCTTAAATAAATGTGAATATTTTCAGTATGCGGGATCCCGCAAATACCGAGATCCCGCGGGATTGAAAATTCGTAGTCCCGCAAATACCGACATTGAATTCAGGCTGCGGGATTGGAAGCCCTAGTATGTATGTGGTATAAATATGTACGTATGTATCTGGTATGAGTACATACATATACATTATTAAAAAATAAAACAAATACTCCCGGGTCGGGTAGGCATGTTTCCTTTATCATCTGAACTCTTATCAGTAGAAAAGTTTCTTAAATAATGCTTGTTGCATAAACAAGCTTTACATAGGTACATTAACTTACACAGATATATTTAATTTATATGCCGCCCTGAATTGTGATATTGATGTGAATCTCAATGCGTGAATCATTTTACACGCGCCCTAATGATTTTCGTAATTTGTGTAAACTAAGGGAACGTACTCATACTACGTGACCAACTTTTTGCAATTTTTAACCCCCCCCCCCCCCCCCTTGGTGACCAAAAACCTAAGCACCCCGCCGCTCATTTGTACCGAGCGTGGTTTTTGAAGACCCCCCCCCCCCTAAACGTGTCACGTAGTATGGGTACGTTCCCTTACAGCGAACATGATATAGGTAATTATATTATACAAGGTATCTGATTTCAGATGTTATACTACACGTATGATCGAAGTATCTCTTTGAACGAAACTTATGTTTCGTCCAATGCGATACATCAAAAGCGAGTACAGTACACCACATTTCCTGTAACACCCATTTCGACTACTGTAACATTACACCACTTCGGCAAGGTTTAACGTCCATCTATTCCATAGGTTCTCAACCTTATTTTGCCCACCGTCCACTTTGAGAATATTTTTTTTTTACTTACCATCTGTCGCGATTCTGGAACGGCTATTGCCATTGCCATTTGATTATATTTACCACAACTTATTATATTATAATGTATTGAATTATTTGTTATAATTTTTGTTTAACAAATTTAAAAGCAATTATTTTGTATTTTAAAGTACCGGGTTGCTACCTCCTTCCTTCTTATATTCATGATATAGTGTCAATTAGTAATAATAATAATACACATAAAATTATTAGTACGCGATTAGCGTGTTTTTTGTTGTCTTTTTAGACCATATTTTTTTACTTGTCCCCGCCCTCACTTTGCCATCTCAATCCCCCTAATTTTCTCTGTGTCTTCTACTGCCCCCCTGAAAGTCTCAAATGCCCACAAGAGGGCGTTATCGCCCACGTTGAGAACCTGTGATCTATTCTGTGAGAAGTGCCTACATTTAATTAACGGCGCCGACTTATCAGCATTGTGCCGTAATCCTCAAAACCCGAAACATTTATTGAACAAAATAATAATAAATGGGGAAATATGCGCAGTATATCTATTGTTGCCATTGTTGAAGAATTCACAGGGTGGTACTCCCAGTACCGACAATAACACAATTCGAGACTGGTTAAATGGTGGACCAGATTTCAGTGTAATTTTTTAGACGAGCTCTGCTGACTCATGCCGTTTAAAGCGTTGGCTGTGTTTCCATTGTTTCAATTGATAAGAAACTTTTCTTGAATTGATTTTTGGTGGGTTTATTTACGCCAAGTATAACCAGATACTCGTACTTCCCAACCTTCTTTTTCTCCCTCTCCTTCCTCTGCTGTACACAGTCCGAATTTCGCTCTTCCACCTAAAATTCTCTAGCTCCTCAGGAAATTTTTTTCGCTTTTCGGAACAACTCATATAGGTCACAGAAATCGCTGTGTCTCTCTTACTATCATAGTGAGAAATGGGATATAAACAAATCTAAAAATTAACAACAAAAGCAGTAAAATGTACTCCTTTATGAAACCAAAGTTTCGGATCGCAATTGAAAAAAAAATACTTTCGGAATTTTTTATTTATTATTTTTGCATGGAACGATAAAAAAGTCAGGTGACAATAACGTTTATAATTCATTTGTTAATAAAATATGTTTGTATTTTTTTTCATTATCAGTATTTTTTATTACGAAAAACGTAAGGTAGGCCATTTAAAAAATATATATATGTATTTCATAAAATATGATCCGAGGCCTGAGGTGCTAGTCGGCTATAGTCAAACAGAAACTAAGTGAACGTTCAAAGTCCAGAGTCGGTAATAAAATTTACAGGTAAAGCAACACGAGAAGGTTCACGACTTAAAATTAATTTTACTAAACAAAATGTTTTTATTATGTTCGGGACTGAATTTAAGTCTGAATAAGGATTGAATGAAAATGCGTAGGTGTTTAAAAATACCTACAAGGTAACTCATATTACATATATATTTCAGAATCAAGAAATTTCTTAGACAGTTTTTATCAGATAATTTGAGACATTTAAATTTTAATAATATTTGATTTTTACCCCCGGCTGGGATTTTACAAATTTATTTTTTTTAAAGACAAAAATACCTAAATGTGCACATCAACATAAAACAACATACTTTTTACATCGATAAATTTTTATTTGTGATTAAAAAATATTTATTTTACATTCCAATCACATAGGGTTCTTCGAGGAATGTCACAAACTTATTTTCAAACCAATTTTTGAAGACTTTGGAATTCATTTCAGAATGGTAATCTGTATTCGACCTAACCTTTTTCGTACGGAATATAAATTTACTCCCCGTGATAAAACCCGTTTTTGCTGAACCACAATGCAAAATGATCAGCCGGCTTCCTTTTATTTATTTATTTATTCTTAGTACATTTACATTACAAAGGTATAATATATTGTCCTCCACACTAGAAGTTCACCTGTGTTGTGGAGGACATTTTTCAGATGTAAATTATAAATTGTGAATAGTAAGACAAACGAGTGTTAATAGCTAATATAAAAAAGAAAAACAATAAAAATCAAAATATAAAATCGACTTCAATTCGACAAAAATTATAAATTAAAAGTTAGAAAGATTGTAGCCAGTTTCTTATGTTTTTTTTTGTATTCAATAATATTAGTTGTTTTATATTGTGTAGGAAGAGAATTGTATAGTTTTAATGCCTGGTATCTGTAGTGTTTTTGTCCAAAGGATGTGTTTGTTTTTGGTATTTGTAGTTGGAGAGCATGTCTTGTTCTAGTATTGCGAGAGTTTTGTGAAATGTTAAATGTGGATAAGTTCTTGTAAAGGAAAGTTAGTATTTGTTTTGAATGTAATTTTTGAATTTTCAGCACTCGGAATTTTTCGAATATGATTGATGTGGGTGTTAGTATTGGTAACTTAAGTATTACTTTTATTAGGGTTTTCTGAGCTTTAAACAGTGTATTAATGTATTTTTTACTGGCACAGCCCCAGGCAATAATTCCGTATTCCATTATCGATTGTGCAAGTGCGAGGTATATATTTTTTATATCACATATGTTTAAAATATTTTTTAAAAAGTTTTTAAAAAAGTAAATCAACTTGTTTAGTTTTCCTATTACCGAATCTATATGTTTATCCCATTTTATATAACGGTCGAAGTATATACCAAGATATTTAATATTTTCCGTTTGTGTAATTGGGGGACAGTCGCATGGGGTTTGTGTTGATATATCAATGGTTGATTGACAATGTATTTTAAGGTGGATGTTATTGGAGGGTTGGCCTCTCGAATTTATGCTGAAAGTTATGAATTTTGTTTTATCTATATATAAAGTTAATAAGTTAGAGTCGAGCCATTTTTAAGTAATATTTAAGCCAAGTTCTGCTTTTGGGGTTAATGTTTTCCAGTCTTTGGCCTTAAAGAATAACACAGTGTCATCAGCAAAACTTATAATTTCCCCGTCTATTTGGAGGTGACACAGGTCATTAATATATATATAAGGAATAAGATTGGACCAAGTACGCTGCCTTGGGGTACTCCGTAGGATACTTCTTGTTCCTTGTCATTACATGTGTTTTCTATAGAGGTATACTGTGTGCGATTTCCCATATAGCTTTCAATTAATTTGAGTTCTATTCCTGTGATTCCGATGTTTTTTTAGTTTATCAAATAGGTTTTGATGATGAATTGTGTCAAACGCTTTTGCCAGATCTAGGAATATTCCAAGGCATTTTTTGCCCTGGTCTATATTTCTTTTGAGGAAGTCTGTTACAGTGGCTATCGCATGTGAGGTACTCTTATTTTCCCTGAATCAATATTGTTTGATTGTTTTTGATATGTTTCTCAAGAATTATTTGAAAGTGTGTTTAAAATTGTAATTGGTCTGTAGTTATTTATTTCTTCCTTGTTTCCGTTTTTGTGGATTGGAATCACTTTGCCCGTTTTTTAAATTGTTGGGACAATGCCTTCTTTAATGGACCGATTTATGAGTATAGTTAGGAGGATATGAAGTGCGGAGTTTAATATTTTTTGTGTTATCGGTGAAATTCTGTCACTGCCTTGTGAGTTTGTATTTTTTAGGTCATTTATAAGTTTAAGTGTTTCTTTTCGGGTAATGTATGGTATTTTAAATGGAGCAAACCTGTGTGTGTGTGGTGGTTTGCGGATTTAGAGGTATCGTAGTTTGTTGTGATTTTACTCGCTAAGACCTTGCCTACATTAGCGAAATAATTGTTTACATAATTACAAACTTTTTGTGGTTGATCTGATATTTTAATAATTTCTTTATCTATTTTAATCTCAGTTATGGCTTCGTTTTTCATTGTAGTTGTGTGGGATATTTCTTTTATTTTTTTGGGGTCCTTTTTTTTTTTTTACAGTGAATACCGCACAAGAATCTCAACTGCTCCCGTCTGGAGCCAGTGAGACTATGGCATCCCCAATTGGGGTATGTTGTGAGGCTGAAGGTAGTGGGGAGGGGAAGGAGGTGGGGAAGAGGAAGGTTGGGAAGTACCTGGCTATTCAGATCTGGTCACCAAACACGGCTAAAGCCATTTTCAAGCAACGTTTCAACTCTGAATGGTGGTCTTACACCAGGGCGATACTGATAGTATCTTCCACTCTGGAACGTGCCGCAAATATACTTATTTATTCTTTTTAATTAATTAATTGTGAAATAACACAAATTAATCAAATAAAATTTATTTGCGCATGCCGGGTTCGAACCCGCGACCTCCGGATTGAGAGTCAAGAGTCTTATCCACTGGACTACGGAGGTCGTCCTTGTTGCATTTAACTAATTTATTTTTATAATATATTTCTTTCGATATACGTGCAAGCCGTGTGCATAAGTTTCTATATCGTTTATAGAAATTTATAAGATAGATATCATATGGGTTTGATTTACATTGTTTATGAAGTGTGTCTCTTTTACTGAAACTTGTTAAAAGTCCCTTTGATATCCACGGTTTTAGAAATTTAAGTTTAGTTGGAGAACTTTTTTTTCGGTGACGACAGTATTATTATTAAATTCGTCTTGAATACATTGTATAAAACGTGACCATGCTCTATTAATTGTATTATTTTCTACAAGTTCTTCCCACTTTTTATTATGTAAACTCTCATTTAGTTTTAAAAAATCGTTTTTTTTAATATGTTTTCGAGGTATTGGAATGTGTAACTTGAGGATTATTTGTGGTATTTATTTTTAGGATAAGTGAGTAGTGGTCAGTGATTGTTGAGTGATGGATTATGGATTGGTACGATCTTTTTGTTTTTAACATAATGTGGTCAATACATGTTTGGGTGGGTAAAAGGTTGATTTGGTTGAAGTTGACTCTTGTGGGTTCATTTATGGTGCTAATGAGTCCATGAAACAACAAAAGGTTTAAGTAGTCGTTACTTTGAGGATGCTTTTTATATTCTAAAATGTTAATATTCATATCTCCTATTAAGCAGATATTTTTTAGTTTTTTCATTTTGTTGAGTTGACTGTCAAGGGACCTCAGAAAGGGAAATATGTTTTTTATAGATGGAGATCGGTACATGGCTATAATACATATGCCATTATTTATGGTAATTTCTATGGCATTTGAGTCTGTGATATTTAGTTCCGTCATTGTTGAGTGTAGATGTTTTTTGCAGTAAATTACAATACCGTCATTTTAATTTTTAATGTTTTTTGAGTGGTAGACTTTGTAGTTAGGTATTTGTATAGGTGTGAAGGATCTATCTAGCCAACATTCGGTGAAGATTATCACGTCAAATTCAGTGTCCAATTGTTGAAGTACGACAGTAAAGTTGTCAAAAAAAATTTGCGAAGCTGCGTATGTTTTGGTGGATTATTTTCAACTGTGGAGCCATGGTAAGTGTCATTTATTTGGTTGGTTGTGTACGGCTATAAGATAGTAATTTAGATCATTTTCCAACTGGCACTTTTTGTACCTCCATTGCCCTCACTATTTTGCCACATGTGTGTAATCGAGTGATTTTGATTCACCCAAGTCTCATCCAAATAGACTATTTTTTTTTTTACATGAGCTCCACACAGGAGGCCCTGAGGAAAATAATTTCCCTCAGGGCCTATGTCATCTTTGGGTATGCTGTGTGGAGGGTTTTTTAATGAAAGGAAGGAGAGGAGAGTTCTGGGAAGGAAAAGGGTTTAAGGGGTGGGTAGGAATCTGGGGTTCAGTGTGTCCTAGTCATCCGCCTTCAAGACCTAGACAAACCTCACCCCATGAACCCGGGCACCCCTGCTAAATCACCAAACGTAGCGAACCACTTGGGGTGACCTGTGGCAGAGGTGTTGGTTATCCAATTAAGGTTCCCGGGGCGGCGGTACCCATTACCGCCTCCCAAATTTGCCGTCCGTCGCTAGTTCATTTTCATTTTGATTCATTTTTCTCAAAAAGTCTACACGCGCTGTAGCAATGTCTGATCTTCCCATTAAATACTTTCTTCCATCTTTGCGTATTTTGAATTTTAAACCAATATCATGCAAAATACATCGCAATGACTCATGAGATAAAAAATATATATATTTTATCCACCAGAACTTTGTTAAGATGTGTAAGAGTGGGATATTGTCCATTGTCATAAAAATCCATCACACTGCGACGCCCAACATCCTTTTTAAAATCTTCCAATCCCGTGGAGGCCGCAAGCTGCTGCCAATAAATGTACTTGCTTGAAGTTCAATGTTTTGATGTATTCTGGATTGTCACGGATTTTTTGGAAAAACTTGATAACATTATAAACTATCGTTTTTTCACCTGCCTGCAATTCGTATCGTTGATATTAGATCACACAATATGTAATTACAATCACACCGATTAAATAAACGGAGTTAAAATGACATTAATAAAGTATAGGTATTAAATCGAAAATAAAGTAATGGACTAGTTTTTGATCTTATGAAGTCAATACAGTACTTATTACTGAATGTGGAATCATTAATTGTGTGCTTTTATAGTAAGTAGCATGATATAAATAACAATGGAATTTCCAAAGGATTTAGTCGCCTAATTCACGTGAATAACCGCCAATGGAATTTCTAAATTTTGTTTCGCAGCGTGTAATTATTAGATATCGTCCGAAATATTGTTTTTAGAATCCAGTTTAATGTATTTTAGAAAATTTGAATATAAGAGGGACGTATAAATAATAAGAAATGAAAAATATAAAAATATTAATAATATAATGGTGGAGTGCCTTTCGAGTTTGGGTTTTTCGGAGTTTTGACTGTACGTTAATCCCCGTGTGAAATTTTGGGAGTGCATTTGGTATCTGTTCGACTATAGTCGAACTTTTGTATAGTAACAGTTACACTAGATTTGTGTTGAGTTGTAAAGTAAGCTTTCTCCTAAATGTATTATTTTAATGGTTATTTTATTATGGTTTATTGAATTTACATTTTAAACACCAATGGTCAATTGTAGAGCCTCAATGCCTAAACTAACGGAATTATGATACCACATTCGCGAATTTTATAAGGCGGCAGGAAATTTGAGGGGGTTAGTTAAAAAAATATTTATAAGCATACAACCAATTTAATTAGATTCGTTAACACTATTTTAAGCAACATTTCAATGATTTGTAGCATTATTGAAACCAATATCGATAACTCACCCTCAGCTCGTAAAAATCAGTTATTTAAAAAGAAGAACTTTATACTGGTGGAGGTCTCATCTACTGCTTTTTACGTCAATCATCGTGGCATTCATCGGAAGGAAACTTTATCGGAATAAATGTCAGGAGTTTTTTTCCACATTTCCTTAGAAATTGTGGTCCTTTGTGGCGTCCCATTGTTGGGCATGTGTACGAGCAACAACACTAACTCTCACGGAAAACACGCTCTTGTATTAATAACATATTGGGAAGCCCTGCGTTGCGAAGTGGTGGATGCTTTTAACCATTTGAAAGCACCTGCTTTATTTTTATTTACCGCAGATTTTAGTGTTATCCACCGTAGCAATTATCTAGGGGGATTCTTAACTTAGCCCTTGGGCTTTGTAGTCATTATCGACGGTTTAAGAAATAATATACAATTTCTATTAATAATAATATTTGGATAATTTGTGTATCGCGTTTTTGTGAAAAATCACCTCAAGAGCGCTCTACAAATTTATGATATATTTCTATAATCAAACTTCTAACTACAGACTAGACCGTGGTAGTCAAACTGCGGCCCGCGGCGTATATTTGAGCGGCCCGCACAAATATCTGCATTTTCTTTTTAAATATATATTTTTAACCTGCCTTTTGTTCAAATGTTTTGTGTACGTATACCCGTATGATTTTTAAACGTTGATTTTAATTGATTGACTTTGATTTTAAAACGGCCAGCTGGTTTTTGAACACGAAAGTCGATTTTGAACGCGCGCATAGTGTATAATAATAATAATAATATTTGGATGATTTATATAGCGCCGTTTTTGTGAAAAATCACCTCAAGGGCGCTGTATAGGTTCCCAACGTGGGCGTTAACGCCCCGTTGTGGGTATTTGGGACTTTCAGGGGAGGGGGGGGGGGTTGAGATGGCATAGTGAGGGCGTGACCAGGTAAAAAAATATGGTCTAAAAAAGACCAAAAAAACACGCTAATTTCGTACTAATAAAGCAAAGTGAACTTTAAAATTGGTAAATTTTTTTCGTTGTATGTATTGTAAATCATTTTTATCACGTACGCGAAAATTCACATATTTCGGTGGTTCGGGAAGTGGATTCCATTACAGATCTACCAATTTGGTGGATATGGGTACCGCCGCCCCGGGAACCATTTATTGGATAAACAAATCCTCTGCCATAGGTCACCCCAAGTAGTTCGTTACGTTTCGTGACTTAGCAGGGGTGCCCGGGTTCACGGGGGTAGGTTTTTCCGGGTCTTAGCGGTGGGTGCGTTTGCCAATCAGCTGCGTGGCAGGCCGGATCGGGAGAGAGTGGTTGAGGGAGTCTCTTTGACTTCTCCTCCACTCTCTTGGAACATTCTCATACTCTATTGGAACATCGCCTTGCACCGCAGTGGGAAGGATGGATTTATACGTCCGTCACTCCTGGACACACTGACCCCCAGATTCCTACTCACCCCTAATACCATTTTACTTCCAAGAACTTCCTCTCATTCCTTTCCTAAAAAACCTCCACGCAGCATCCCCAAAGATAACATAGGTCCTGAGGAGAATTACTCAGGGCCTCCTGTGTGGAGCTAACATATTATTTATCTGTATTTTTATTATTAAGAATTGACACTTTATCACGAATACTAGAAGGAAGGAGGTAGCAACCAAATACAAAAGAATTGCTTTTTAATTAGTTGTCTGCCCTTTCCTCGGCAGATAGTAATTATTAAATACGGTTCTTTGAATATAAAAGTGTTTATTTACTGGAATAACCTAGCTGGATAGCTACGACTGTTTACTATTCGGGGGTAGGTAAATCTCTCCGGCCTTGCCCGTGGAGCTCGTCAAGTCTGACCCTCAGACTCCTTCTTGTACGCCAATGCCATCTGGCGAGCTATGGTGCAAGCTACATGCTTACCGCCATCTATCGTATTCTTTCCATATGAAATACTTAATTACTCTACATCACACCCTCCCCCACCTAACCTCAAGCCCTGGCTACAATAAATACAAGACATGTTCTTTCCAAAGAAGTTATACAATTGACAAAAAAAAAAAAATAGGATTTTAAATATTTCATTTATACACGATTTTATACACTAAATTCAACCAAACATAGTCATGATTTTAAATATTTCAACTTAAATATTTCTGTTTCTCTGGGAGGGACCTTTATGAACGCTTTGAACGGAGCCTTCCTTCCCAAGGTCTTAGTTGAGTAGTTTGCTCTCGATCATCCGCTGGTAATCTGAAATCAAGAGAACTCCACGTTAGCCCCTTCAACAAAGCTGAGGTTCCCAACTCGTCTGAAGCGCATTTCGTGACCTCAGACGCGGTAGGTGGGTTATTATCTTCACTCTCCTCTTCCCATTTCACAGATAAACTCTTCAACTGATCAATATGCCTCTTCCAAGTCAACGGAGTACCACAGATCCTAACGATATAAACTTTTTTACCCACTTTCCTTTCTACAATACCTCTAACCCAACCAACTTTATTCACCTGACGGAAGTCCTTGACCAGACATTTTTGTCCAACATGTAAATTCCTAATTTTTACGCCCCCATAATTCCTTATTTGATTATCTTGACTCCTTTTTATATTATCGTTAGCTATTTTTCTCTGTTCTGACACATCTTCCTGAGTGGTTTTAGGAATTAACTACTGAAAGTTGATTTCAGTCTCCTACCAAACATCAAGACTGCCGGTTCTAATCCCGTTGTGCAATGTGGCGAATTTCGATAATCCGATAGAAAATCACATAATCTACTTCCATAATTTACTGGAAAATTATCCCTAACCATAATTTTTTTAAAAAAAATTTTTACCGTTCTAACTGAATTTTCAGCTTGTCCATTACACTGAGGGAATTTGACCGGTGAATTTAAAAATTCTATGTTATTCTCTTTAAGAAATTCTTTAAACTCTACACTAGAAAATGCTGTTCCATTATCCGAAACTATGCAATCAGGGTTACCAAAATTAGAGAAAATTCTTCTCAATTCCTTAATCGTGTTAAACGAATCCGCCCTTGGAACCTCTAAGCAATCGATCCACTTGGAAAAAGCGTCACAAATTACAAGAAATATTTTTCCTGCTACCGGCCCGCAGTAGTCTACGTGCACCCTACTCCAAGTTGCCCCAGGGTTCGGCCACACTGACAAATGACTCTTAGAAGGTGCCGGCCTCATAGCCGCGCAATCATCACATTTTAGAACCATTTTTTCAATGTCATTGTTCAGTGATGGCCACCAAAAATAAGCTTTTGCTAGGCCCTTCATTTTAACTATTCCTAAATGAGATCTGTGTAATATCTCTAGCACATGTTCTTGTAAGGAACTCGGAATGACAATTCTATGTTGCCAGAAAAGGCAATCCTTGACTATGGACATTTCGTTTCTCTTAACCCAGAATCTCCACAGTACATCATCTCGACCAACTCGTTTTGGCCAGCCCTTACGCAAAGACGTTAAAACTTCCTGAATAACCGTGTCTGTCTCTATAGCTGTGGAAATGAGCTTGATATCTATGTGCTCGCATTTATCTACATAACACACAAAATCTGATCCATAATCATCTTCAAATTCTTCTAGAGAATTTTCTACCGGAAGCCGAGATAGAAAATCCGCATGATTATGACATGACTTAACAAATTCTACCTTATACGCAAATCCGGCTAATATAATGCCATAACGCTGCAATCTGTTAGCCGCCAAAACTGGAATATTTTTGTGTTCCCCTAAAATCCTCATCAAAGGCATATTATCTACGCATAAAGTAAACTCCCGACCGAATAGGTATTGAAAGAATTTGTTCAAACCAAACACAATAGCTAACGCTTCTAAATCTAGAATACTGTACTTCTTCTCTGCACTAGACAAACTTCTTGAAGCAAATTCGATCGGTCTCATTGAACCGTCCGCAAATGTGTGCAATAACACGGCCCCGAGGCCTGCGCTGCTCGCGTCTGTATATAACTTAAGAGGAAGGTTGGGAAAATAATGAGTGAGAATTCTATCAGAACCCATTAGATACTTTACTTTATCTACTGCGTCAATGCATGACTTCCCAAATTCAAACTTTGCATTCTTCTTTAAAAGATTATGCAAAGGTTCTAAAATTGATGACATGTTCGGTATGAAGTTCCGATAAAAATTAAAAAATCCCAAAAGACTCCTCAATTGATGCACGTCGGATGGGTACGGCGCATTCTTAATTGCTTCCAATTTATCTTTTTGCGGTTCAATGCCCCTTCCCGAAATAACGTATCCCAAAAATTCTATAGATTTAACAAAAAACTGACACTTCCCAGTATTGACACATAGACCACATTCTTTCAACCGCTCGCAGACCGCGCAAATATTATTATACAGATCAAGTTCATCGACCCCTGAAATAATAATATCGTCTAGGTAAAAGGCTACGCCTTTTAAACCTTGTAAACAACTTGATATTGTTCTTGCGAAGATGGCCGGAGCCGATTTAAACCCAAAAACCAACCTGTTATATTGGAACAGACCTAAGTGTGTGTTAATAGTTGTAAACTTTTTACAATGATCCGCTAATTCTAACTGTGAATATGCTTCTTTAAGGTCTAATTTTGCAAAAACTTTGCCCGAACTAACCTGATGTATGACCTCCTCAATCTTTGGCATCGGATATTTCTCTAAATTGGAAATCAAATTAAGACTCCTTTTATAATCTACACAAATTCTTATATCTCCATTTTTCTTGACCACCGGAACAATCGGTGAAGCGAATTCGCTACTTGTAACCGGGGAGATTATACCTTTTTCTACCATCGATCTTAATTCGGATTCGATCTTCCCTTTAATAGAAAAAGGAACCGGCCTTGCATTGAAAAAAATTGGATCCGATTCCTGGTTTACTTTAAAATGGACTTTATATTTGTTAAATCTTCCCAACTTTTGCGAAAACACTTCCGGGTAATCTTGAATAAACTTTTCTCCATTCCTCATTTGCGGCGTCACTAAATTAATTGTCTCCTGAGAAGTTATCCCAAGATCGAAACATTCCATAAAATCTCTTCCCACAATTAACTCTGTTCCTTTTATTACTACAATAAAACTAATATTTTTGTTCCTACCCTTAAATTTCACATCAAAAATCGCCTTTCCTACGACTTTTAAACGATTATTTCCATAACCTGAAATAATCCGCTTGTCTTGTGACAAAATGATTGAACTAAAATGTCGTTTAAAAATACCCTCCGGCATCACACATAAAGATGAACCGGAATCAATCATTGCCGTAAACTTCTTGTTATTAATTTCAATTTCAGCAGTAATCGGACTAATTGACGCAACTAAAACTTTACTATCCCTGTGATTTTCAAAAATGGGATTTATCGGATTATTCTTGCAAAATTTCTGTAAATGCCCAACGCCCTTACATTTAAAACATTTCGCATTACGAAATTTACAATCAAACGAAAGATGATCATTCCTTTTGCAAATAAAACACTGTTTTTTAACACTACCCACGGGTGATCTAAAATTCGTACCTGTATTTGATCCTAACCTATAAGCTGGTTTCGTGTTAAAACTACCCTTGGGGCTCGTCGATCGTTCCCTACGCTGATCTCGCTTGAACCCATCGCTAGTAACTCGTTTTTTTACTAGGTTTACTTCTGATTTAACTGTATTAGTACTATCCAAAGTTGACATACTAACTGCAAGTCCTTCTATTTCATTAAACGACAACGTTTGCCCTTCTACGAAAATTTTCTCCTTCGCGCGCCCCGGTAACAACCCGATTGCAAACATGTCTATAAGGTTTTTTTCAAGCCTCGTTTCGAATTGACAATACGTTGCTAAAGAACGAAGTCTAACCGCGAAATCTCTTATCGTCTCGCCTTGTTGTTGTCTTGCTAAAAAAAAAATTCTCCCGTTCTTAAAAAACTGAACGATTTTTGTTACAATGTTTGTCGAGAAGCGCTAAAAGTTTATCAAAAGATAAGTCCGTTACTTTACTTGGAAAACACAGATTAATTAGTAAGGTCAACGTTTCTGATTCTAGGAGATTCAATAAAAAAGCCCGTTTTTTCTCCACAGACGCTTTGTCATCATGGATCACGAAAAATTGCTCTATCCGAAGTCGAAACAATCCCCAGTCTCCGGAGAGATGGCAAAACGGTGGTATTCTACCCGATTCCATAACTCCCAACAAATAAATCGGCAAAAACAATTAACAAGAAAACAATAACAAATAATCCCTCTCAAAGAAGCAAAAATACTTATCTCAGGAACTCTTCTGGTCTCCCTCTGGGTTTTATCCTTGTCTTCTGATTAATCCAATGATTCGTCCTTGAAACTATTAACCCAATGATCCGTTTTGACCTTGAAACTTCTGATTAATCCACTAATCCACAACCAGATCGCCTCCTTGCGGTATTTCACTTCTGTTCCTAAAACAAAAATCTTCTTATCCAGCCCGTAGCCACGGAACCAAATGCTCCTTAATCTCGAGCAGAATCTCTTCCGATTCCTTGCCAAAACTGCAAGTCACTCCAGCAGTGACTTAGTCCTCCGTGTCGAGCACCAAATATTTTTCGCACGCGTAACTTCCACACAATTATACTTAACCGGCTGCGCCAATTGTTATGTCTGCCCTTTCCTCGGCAGATAGTAATTATTAAATACGGTTCTTTGAATATAAAAGTGTTTATTTACTGGAATAACCTAGCTGGATAGCTACGACTGTTTACTATTCGGGGGTAGGTAAATCTCTCCGGCCTTGCCCGTGGAGCTCGTCAAGTCTGACCCTCAGACTCCTTCTTGTACGCCAATGCCATCTGGCGAGCTATGGTGCAAGCTACATGCTTACCGCCATCTATCGTATTCTTTCCATATGAAATACTTAATTACTCTACATCACACTAAACAAAAAGGTACAACATCTACCCCCGCCCCGAATTCATAAGCGTGCGGCCCGCGGTGATACCTCACGTTGTCCCACGTGGCCCTTGACCAGAAAAGTGTGGCGACCGCTGGACTAGACAAACAACTTATGTGTGGCTAAAAGATTGCATCCACCGCGCACCGGTTCGTCGATCACTAATACAAAACGTACGTGATGCTGCGTTAAAATGTACATATATTGTTTTATTTGTATTCTGTAATGCAGAAAATTTAATTAAAAAATAAATGCAAATAAAAAGGTCTTACTCTTTGAAGGACATGGTAGAAAACATTCGGTTTTATAATAAGAATCTTTTACCTTAAACATTTACTAGTGAATTACCTGAATATTTGAGGATGAACCTGACAAATTCTCCAAACTACTATTGTAGTGGGTCGGCTTGCAGGAGTCTCCTTCAACTACAGATGTAGCTGGTCGGATCCTCCGGATTATGTGTTTGGTAAAGCAAATGCAAAATTATATAATGGGCGGTACAATAGTACAAGGATTTGATTACAATATTTATCTTCCTAAATGTTATTCGTCACTCAGCAAGAGACGGATTGAGGTAGATATTATATTATAATTTATTTAGCCTTATCAGCTCAAGTATAAGTCAGTTCTTATCAATGAACAGATGCTTGTTTGAGCCCGTGTAATTACACACATTTTATTTGTTTATATTTGTATATCTAAATAAATGTGGTCTTGTTATACATATATACAGATAAACATATTGATTCATAAATTCAATTTAAGATTCTCAAATCATTTATGTCCGCTTGACAATGAAAATGTATTTGTGCTTAGGGGTTTTTTTTTACATTAACTCCACACAGGAGGCCCTGAGGAAAATAATTTCCCTCAGGGCCTATGTCATCTGGGATGCTGTGTGGAGGAGGTTTTGCCCGTACCATGACTTCAAAACCAAGTTTAAAAAATTATTTATTTTCTCAATTAAAAAATTAAATCGACACGACTTTAATTAATGTTAATTAAAAACATTTCAAAATTTGCCAACAAAAGTTACAGAGTTTAGACACAAAATTAGAACTATGCAACTATCTAACTTAAATACCAACCATAATGCTGTTTCTCCGCAGGGGTAGGCAGAGATTGGCATGCACTCCTTGCTTCATTCACATCGTCTCGTCTTACCGGGACGAACGCCTTATCCAATTAGACCTCTGCCACCTCTTATTAAACAGTCATATTTGTCAATCTCGTGTTTCAAGTTTCAGAATTAAAACAATATTATCTTCGACTACCTAATTTTATTTCCATATTATTGGCGATTACTTTTCAAACACGAGATTGACAAATATGACGGTTTAATAAGAAGTGGCAGTGGCCTTAACGGATAAGGCGTCCGTCCCGGTAAGACGAAGGGTTCTGGGTTCGATCCCCAGTTACGACCGTTATCTTTTTATTTTTCTGTGTCTAGTTCTGTTTCATATTTTCGTTTAGATTATTAGTCTTATCTTCTTCTTCAATAATATTTTCTTTAATGAACAGTTAATCAATTCGTCTAACTTACATTAACATTTTTTATTAATTTGAATTATCTAACTAACTAACAATCACGCCTTTTCGCGTGGGGGTAGGCAGAGAGGACGGACCGCCAAAAAACTCGGTCTTGGCACACACTCCTTGCCTCGTTTACATTCGTACATCGTCTCATACATGCTCTTCTATTATTCTGACTCTTGACATGGCCCGATCTGGTTCACTTGGTCGTGCCATGTCTTTCTCGGGCGTCCCCGACTTCTTCCACTGAGCAGATTTGCGTCGTATATTCTCTGAATTATGCCGCCAAAATCCTTATATTAACTTAAAATAATCTTTGAAGTATGATTTCCACCCCGCACTTTGCACACTTATATTCTTGCGTATGAATCCCCCTCCTCTGAACTCCTCCCCGTCCTTAAGTAGCCCCTTAATCTTCCAATTTATCTGCGAGTGCATCGGGTAGGTAGTAGGTACTAAGTGTAGGTAGGCAGTTATGTACTACGTTTTAACGATCGCATAAAAGTTCAGTATACTTTGCACAAGCACTACGCCGCGCCGGTCGGTGTGAACGGCCCCGTGAATGGAGTCGCGTTGAATGAATAAATATACCTCAATCACTATCGGACATTTACCCAATGGAAGGTCTTCTTACGGTTCGGAGATAATTCGCGACTTCCCTTATTGATAAATGACGTTGCCGTTAACCCCTCAGGCTAATTTGTTCATTTTTCTGAACAACTCATACAGGTCTCGTGGAAATCGTTTTTTCCAGAGAAATTTTCCAAAAAAACGACCTCCGTAGTCCAGTGGGTAAGACTCTTGACTCACAATCCGGAGGTCGCGGGTTCAAACCCGGCATGCGCAAATAAATTTTATTTGATTAATTTGTGTTCTTTCACAATTAATTAATTTAAAATAATATATAGTATATTTGCGGCGTGTTCCAGAGTGGAAGATACTATCAGTATCGCCCTGGTGTAAGACCACCATTCAGAATTGAAACGTTGCTTGAAAATGGTTTTAGCCGTGTTTGGTGACCAGATCTGAATAGCCAGGTACTTCCCAACCTTCCTCTTCCCCACCTCCTTCCCCTCCCCACTACCTTCAGCCTCACAACATACCCCAATTGGGGATGCCATAGTCTCACTGGCTCCAGACGGGAGCAGTTGAGATTCTTGTGCGGTATTCACTGTAAAAAAAAAAAAAATACCACGCTTTATATTTATATAATTAAAATGCACCTTTGTGAAACCAAAGTTTCCGACCGCAATTTGAAGAAAATTTATGATACTTTGGGAATTTTTTATTAATTATTTTTACATAAAACGACAAAACGTGAATTGACGATAATGTTTATAATGCATTTGCGTAATAAAATATGTGTGTTTTTATATTTTTTTCGTTATCAGTAATTTTAGTTAAAAAAAAACGTAAGAGCCATCTTTAAAGTTTTTATGTTTGAATTTAAAAAAAATATTTGTTTATTTCGAATTATAAAATTTTAAAGCCTTTTATTTTATCACCTTTCAAAAACAGTTTTTAGTTTTTGGATGCGTTCAGAAATATTTAATTTATTTGGTTTTTATTACAAAGCGGAAATATTTTGACCTTCCGACAATATATGAGGGGTTAAATCTGATTTTTCAAAAGAAAAAAAAACAAATAATATTATTAATTTTATGTTATTTATGTGGTAAAGCACAATGATTTTGTAGATTGGTGTAACTCTACGTTAACTGTTAACCCCATTTTGGAATATATTGTGTGGCTAAATTTGGAGAAAGAGTGGTTATTATAATGGTGCCTTATTAATCATACCCAAAGCCATTTCAAGCTACTAGGTAGGATTGCTAGGAATGCCACAGAAAAGTTCCACTGTCTCCTGAAGTCATCGGAACTGTGCTTCGATATTATATTATCAACACCAGATAGGGCGTCTTACAAATTTGGTTGAATAATTCGGCATACGAGTGTATAGTATAATTAAATTTATAACCAAACACCCGATCCGATTCCATCGTCTCACTTCGAAAACATAAGCTAGCTATCAAAGCGCAAGCTTTTTTGGCTTGACCTATTTAAGCGCATAACTCACCATACAATCCCAATTCCCGCCTCCATTTATTGGATAACCAACATCTTTGCCATAAGTCACCCTAAGTGGTTCGCTACGTTTTGTGACTTACCATTGGTGCCTGGGTTCATGGGGGTAAGGTTTAGGTCTTGGCGGCGAATGCGTCTGCCCACTTACGGCGTGGCTGCAGAAGTGGATCGGGAGGGACTGGTTGAAGGAGAACATTTGGCCTCTCCTGCAGGATTCTCGTAACCCGTCGCCTTGCACCGCAGTGGGTTGGATGGATTCATACGACCGTCACTCCTGGACCACTGACCCCCAGATTCCTACTCACACCTCATACCTTTTCCTTCCCTTTCTTTTCTTTAAATTACCCTCCAAACAGCAACCCCAAAGATATTATCGGACCTGAGGAAAAAAAAATCTGTTTGCAGTTCACATGCGGTAGAAGTGAAACCTTCAGAAAACTAAAGTAGGCGACGAAGCACCGCGCGAAGCTGAAACCGATTATTCTATCTCATTCTCTCGCAAGGTAAATCCTATAGATGTATGTGTCTCTTTTTAGTGTCGCTTTTTCGTTTCATCGAGTTTCAAATCACAACGGTGATAAAAAAGTTTTCACTTCAAAAAAGAAAATGCTCGACACAATGATAGGATACATTATTCTAAAGTCTATCCTAAGCCAGCAACATCCTAAGCAAACATTGAAAATTAGTGGATTTAATTAATAACCACCTTAACCCTTCAAAAATTTGGCATTTTTTTCAGATGGTCAAAATATTTTCGCTTTACAATAAAATGCAAATATTTGGAATATTTCTGGGCATATTCAAAAATCAAAAACTGTTTTAGGAAGGTGATTAAATACGCTTTCAAACTGTAGAATTCGAAAAAAACCTATATTTTTTTATTATAAAATTTTTGCATACAAACATAAAAAAGTTTTCAAAATGGCTCACCTGACTTTTTTTCTAACTAAAGTTACTGATAATAAAAAAAATAAACATATGCATATTTATTTAGACAAATGTACAACAAACACATATTGTAACATTACTTTTTGTCGCTCTATGTAAAAATAATTTATAAAAAATTCCCGAAGTTTCAATTTGCGATTCAACATTTTGTGTACATAAAAGTGAACATTTAACTTTTTTGGTAGCTATTTTTTTAGATTGGAATATAAAGCGTGGTATTTTTCCATTCTAACACCGATTAGAACATATTTCTAACTATGATAGTAAGGGAGTTACAGCGTTTTATATGAGACCTATGTGCGTTGGGACAAATATGATCTCCTGTGATTAAACGGGTTAAAAGTAATTACTTAGTTTCCTTAATGTTCATTGCACAAATTACCGCTTTTCTTATAAAAGTACCCCTTTGAAGTGAAAATTTCTTTAGCACCGTTATAATTTGAAACTCGATGAAACGGAAACGAGCGACACTAGAAAGAGACAAACACATACATCTATTGGATTTAGCCTGTGAGAGAATGAGATATAGTAATAAAATATTTATTAAATTTACTGGTACTCTGTTCTAATCCACGGTTTCACGAAAGTCTTTTTTGCTGTAGCGCCTGGCGAACATCAGCGGCCAGACATTTAGGGAACCAAGGATCGAATCCCACGAAATCCAAAAAAATAGATATTTTTATTTTTGTAAAATCAATATCCAATCTTCAAACCACTTCAAAATGATCTGGCAAAAGTATGCGAAATCTAGCGACTCCGAAGATGAAAACACAAATACTAATGAGATGGCCAAATGTAAAGGAAAAGGTGCACTGGAATTCGACACCAAAAATACGGAATAAATCATTGATAAAAAAGTGCTTAGTAGTCTCCCCACTCCTGTGTACTTTAGTTTTCTGAAGGTTTCACTTCTACCGCATGTGAATTGCACACTCTGTTTTTTTTTAATATATTTTTTTGTTTACTATACTTAACAAGTTAGTCTGACACCAGGCGACTTGAGCCAGGTTACGTATCCCCCGGCGAATTTTTCACCAGACCAATTTCGCGAAAGGATTGTCGTATTACTTATTTATAAATCTAAAAATATCCCCTGCGACAGTGAAGGTGAAACCACTATTGTAAACTTTCGTGTTTAACGTCCCAGTACCAGGACTAAAAGGCAAACCTGTCTAGTGTCTTAAGATACAAAGATTTTCTATTCTTGGTACATAGTAAAAATGTATTATGTATATATACATATAGACTTTTTATTTTATGTATGTAGACAGCCAAGATGTTGTGATCTTGCTAGTTAAATTTGAAAGTAATCACACAAATGGACGAAATTCGTAGCTGCCAAAAACGTGAGCTCGAAACCAAAAATATTACCTGCGGTGCAATTTTTATTTATTACTGTAAAATTAGATTTTTTTAAAATTAGCTCCTCACAGTTTGTTTTGTTGTTTCGATATGCTGTGTGCGGGGTCTTTTTAAGAAAACGAAGGAGTAAGTTTTGGGAAGGAAGAAAGTATGAAGGAAGGGTAGGTATCTAGGGGTCAATGAAGGATTGATGGTTCCGAAATGTACCAATAAATACGGTGAAAGGACCCTAAACTATATTGTACCCAAAATATTTAATAAACTACCAATGACAATCAAAAATAATAACGTTTTTAATGGTAAAGTCAAATATAATCTAAGTATATAATCTAATGGCTATTAGATAGGGATGATTTATATTGATGCCCTACCGAAGTCCTTGTATTCTTTATTGAAACTCACATTCGAAGGAATTGGTAAATACTTCATGTATATAACTTTTAATTTACTTGTGATTATATTTTATTTGTTCATACTAAATCCATTTGTACTTTTTTATTATATAAGGCTTATAGTGCTACTTACTTGTACATACTATTTCCGTAATTTAAATAATCTATTTAATTGATATTTAGCTAAGAGTATGGATACTAGAGAGACGGCATGTAAAGTGTGCCCCTCTGCCCAAAGCATGCCTTCTCAAAAATTTTACCGAACGGTTTTTAGATGGCTGACATTGGCTTTTACACCTCGGTCGCGCATAGAGCTCACAGAAAAACGTTCATAAAACATAGAAAAATGGTCCACTGTGCCGTAAAATTGTGTAAAAGTAGTTCTATGAAGACCTTTAAGAAGAAAGACAGTCTTACCTTTCACATGTAAGTGTTTAAACATAGCTTAAATATGCATTTTATAATTTTCGGCGTGTTCATTTCAACCGCCATCGCCATGAGCCCGATGTTATCACGTGAACTCCGACTGCCAATGGGCCGAATCAGTCAACTTAAATTATAATAATTAAAAATTACCAAAATACTTTTATGTTTTTATTAATCATAACGCACAAATATAAAGTTGTGATTCACACATGTCATAGGTATATGTTTTTTATCATTTAGCTTATTCATTTTTTTAAATTTTTACTTTGTCTTTTTTGCACTGTTATTTTTAGATTTTCTTCCTACTAATTTACCACTCCTTTTACATATGTTTACAACGTCAATTCAAAGTTTATAATCACTGTATTGTTATGTAAAAGTCACATTGACATGCCCTCGTGGTCGAGGGGTAAAGCTCTTGACTAACAATCTGGAGGTCGCGGGTTCAAATCCCGAAATAAATTTTATTCGATTGATCTGTGTTTTCAACATTTTATAATTAAAAACATTATAAGATATATTTCCGGCACGTTCCAGGTGGAAGACATTCTCAGTATCGCTCTGGCGTAGGTAAGACCACCATTCAGAATTGAAATGTTGCTTGAAATTAATTTAGCCGTGTTTGTCGACTAGATCTGAATAGCCGAGTACTTCTCCAGCTTTCTCTCCACCATTTATTTCCCCTCACCATTTACCTTCAGCCTCACAACGTACATGCTACAGACGGAAGCAGTTGGGATTCTTGTGATATATTATATGGTATATCTCTACATATTATAAAACAAAGTTATTCGCCGCGTCTGTCTGTCTGTCTATTCGCGATAAACTCAAAAACTACCCAAACGGATTTTCATGCGGTTTTCACCAATAGATAGAGTGATTCATGAGAAAGGTTTAGGTATATAATTTGTCAAGGTTTTGTGTAAATTTATTGAAATATATAACATATCTGGTTAAGCGGCAGCGGGCAGCGGGCAATGGGCTGGCAAATATGGGCGGTGTGTATTTAATTTAACAGATGGCGTTGGTTATAAAGGTTGGGTAATGGCGTGGCATTTTTTTACGTTAGCCACAGCAACGTGTGGCCGGATCTGCTAGTACAAAATAATATGTACATTATTTTTAAATAAATTAATTATGAAATAACACAAATTAATCAAATAAAATTTATTTGCCCACGCAAATAAGTCAAGCAGTGTTTGTTCCTATCACTTATTTTTTTGTTATCATTGTAAAACTGTAAATACAGTTCTTTTATAAGATTAATATCGAGCACTCCTTTCTTAAAACACAAGCACCAGCTTACATCAGAATAGAACACACAAAAATTTTCACTGCAAGTCTGTTGATTTTATAAAATACGTATAAAAAACCATACTTACTATTTATATGATAAATTAAAATCTATTTCAAACTGATGAGTTAAGCAATGATAGCACCAAGGAATGGTGCCTTGAGTTACAGTGAGTTCATAACACTAGTTTTTTTACCCACTTGCACTTGTCAAGTGAAAAGTGAGGCCGATGTATTTCGACAAGCGCTTCACAAATCTTGATTTCGCAAAAAATGAGTTAAGTACGTCCTAGTAGATGAAGGTAACTTAAAATAACTTGTATAGGGAACAATAAAAATTAAACAACACATAAGTCTCCAGTCTCCTTGTTACTACCCTCTCCTCATTTCATTACTTATTTTTCAATTAAGCTATTATATTTTATGTCCAAAATGTAATAAAAAATTAACGAAAGTTTAAAAAATATAAAAATAATAATGATTCCCTTTCACAGTTCGGCCCTTATCTCCAGAGCGCCGCCTTCCCCCCGCAAGCTAGCCACATTCCCCGTTTCTATCCCCTCCCACTAGACGGCTACAAATTTGGAGAGCTACATAGGTTTTTCGCTTATCCCCGTAATATTCCGAAAGTATTGCCGCTTCCCTTCAATCTTAGTTCCATGATATTTAGCATCAAAATTATATGTATACAATGTTTGAAAATGTATCAATGTTGTCATTATGTACCTGCTGACAAACTACATAAGTAGTTTAGCGGGTTTAAATGTAAATAAAAAAATTGAATCCATCCCTTCTACTGCGGTGCATGGCGGTAATTTCAGAGTGTCCGGCTAGAGCGGTCAAAAGGTCTCCCTCAACCAGTCTCTTCCGATTCGGCTCGCATGAAATAAGACTAGTCAAGACTTAGACCAATCTCACTCCCCATGAACTCAAGCATCCTGCTAAGTCATTAAACGTAAAAAACCATTTGGGGTGACTTATAGCAGCGGTGTTGGTTATCCAATAAATGATTCCCAGGGAAGGGGAACCCATACCAGCCTCCAACAATAAAATTGAACGTTTTTTCCCAAATGATTTATTTTTAGGCCAGCAATATTTGGGAGGTGGATATGGGTAGGTACCGCCACCCTGCGCACCATTTATTGGATAACTAACCTCCTTGCCGTCGGTCACCCCAAGTGCTCTTCTGCCCCTTACCCTTTTCCTTCCCAGAACTTCCTCTCCGTCCTTATCCCAAAAAGACCCTTCACACAGTATCCCGAATGATGACATAGGCCCTGAGGGAAATTATTTTCCTCAGGGCTTCCTGTGTGGAGTTAATGTAAAAAAATATATATGTATAGGATATAGAGATGATTTTAGATTTTCACGGTCAAGAGTATTTTTGTTATTTGGTTTTGGGGTGTTATGCCGTGTTGCGCTACCTTCTCCTTTAGCCAACCTTTCGGACAGCGTTACAGTGTCCCATCATCCTGATGCATCTGCCCTGGTGATGGACACTGTAACGCTGTCCGAAACGTTGGCTTAAGAAGGAGTAGCGCAACACGGCATATCACCCCAAAAACAAATAACAAAAAATGTATAGGATATATACAGATAATAATTGTGTGCTTACTTTTCAAGTGTGCCAACTTCTCTGAGCCATTGACTGTGGCTTATCCAATTAGTGGTAAGTTGTGGGCCAGAAGGGAAGTGCGGTGGGAAAAGAGATCGGGAAGAGTATGGTTTTGAAGTAGGTACCTGACTATTCAGATCCAGTTGTAAAACGCGGCTAAAGATATTCTGAATGGTTTTCTTCCAACAGAGCGGTGCTGAGAGTATCCACTACCTAGCACTACTTAGGAGTAGTTTTACTAGGCTTTTACAGGAATTTTAGTTTGAAATTATAATATATCTCTTGGATGATAATTGGTCGAATAGACAATAATGTTTCTTCCGTCTCCCTTAGGCAAAAGGCTCGGGTCGCTGGAAAAGCCGAGGCAAGCCGCTTGAGGGCATAATTTGCATCGTCCGCTACTTAATTCCATTGATTTTCCATGTTCCTGGAAGTTAGCGGCCTCTTGGGCTCTTGAGGCCATTATTATTACTACGTTACTGCAAATCCGTTATCCGATACGCGGAATTAAACGCTTCGTCGGGGTGGCCATACATAAAGACCTGGAGAACCTAGGATAGTGGTTCTTAACCTGGGTTCGATCGAACCCCAGGGGTTCGGTGAGTCAGTCTTGCGGGTTCGGCGGAGGTCAAGACAACCCCCGACACATATGATTTGCTTCGATTTCCAATTAAGAAGGGTTCGGTGAATGCGCATGTGAAACTGATGGGGTTCGGTACCTCCAACAAGGTTAAGAACTACTGATCCATCCTAGGATTTATCCGGGTCATTTTCACTAATGATAATTTTAATATGATTGATTAAAAAACATTTTAAAAACTCTTGTCTGTAATCCGTTTTGAATACCTAAGAATGATGGTTTCGCGACTTTTCATCCCGCGACAAAAAAACCTACGGACAGAACATCCCCCGACAAAATATTCTAACCTAACCAAACAAAACCTTTCGGTGCCAAATTAAAAATTTAAATCGAAACTGTAAGAAATTTTTAAGCTGGTGGATAAAGCTTTAAAGTGTTAATAATTCAATATCTATTTGGTGTAGGTATATTAGACGGAAACAGCGGTTCTGAAGGCAACCGCTGTAGCTCAGGGGTTAAAGCAGTTGCCCGGTTAGTGGAAAATCCTCGAATTCGAATCTCGGTTGCAATAACTTTTTTCCATGTGATTTTCTGTTAGGGAACGTACCCATACTACGTGACCCGTTTAGGGGGGATCTTCAAAATACCACGCTTGGTCACAATGGGGGGCATTGTTGAAATTTAAAAATGGAAAAGTTATCATACACGCAAAAAGGCCTTTCAACCATACGTTCGTGTCATCAGAGACTTGCGTTCACTATAGTCCATGGTCTCCGATCTTCATTTATTACATTCATTTTTTTTCGGAAAGCAGTGATAGAATTTGAATACTCGAGGAAATACCATAAAATATCAAAAAATTATCAAATCGTTAGGTGTGTGGTCACCCTGATTGCGTACGTGTTTATATGTTTGCGAAAGCGTTCACGCATAGCATGTTAGGCTAATCGGTCAGACTGAGTGTAAACATTTAAGCGTGACGTATCAGCTAACTGACCCACGATAACACACCAGCTGACGGGAATATTGATCGGTCAGAATTACATCCACCACTACTACTAACTGACTTGACTAAACTACTATTTGCCTTGATCCTAATTTGTATACCGCAGCGCGAGGACCGGCGCGGCGACAGAGGGAATAGTCGTGAATCGGAATAATTTAATGCGTGGGTTTCCTATGGACCTCGGTCAGTGTGGAAATACATATAGATGTAGTGTATTCAAATTTCTATTCGAAAAACATTTGCAATTTGGCTGCTCGTGAGACAGGGACACCGCATTATATTTTAGGTTAAAATCAATAATTAGTTTATATTCTAAACTTTAGAAGTATTTTACTTCAAATCTCTAAAAGCGTAATCCAAGCAGTTTCTACTCCACTGATTGCTACGTTACTAAGGCGGTACACAACCCTAATAATTTTTATATGCTCAAAACTCACATTTTAATAATTTCCGGCGAATTCGTAACTATAATAACTTTTTTATTACAACAGATCACTGGGGATGTAAATTATTTGTATTTCAGATTAATAAAAATAATACCTTACCATTAATATATTTTACGTACAACGATTTTAAAACTTAAAACCCGTTAGTTAAAGTTAGCGGTCAGCACCAAATTTTATTTTTCTAGATGATTAATAACTTCGGGAGTGCAACATAGAGACACATTTTAAATATTTGTAACACTATCTTCAGAATTAATTAAAATGAACGCGGCAGAAAGGTCGAATCTCCAGGCCTGCTAGGGTGAATTCGGCAATACGACGTGCCGCGGGCGCGTATTATTTACACGCTTCTTCACTTACGTCGTTAAGATTCCCACATTATTTGTCTTCTTTTCTTTGATAGGGCAAATTCGAGAGTAGGTCCGTCCAATACACGGGTCGCGAGTCGCTATTTGTATACACGGCTTCTTTACTTACGTCGTTAAGATTCTGAATATATTTTAGCGTATATTGTCGTCTTAAATCTGCCTGTTCACTGAACACCAATTATTAGGGGAAATTTTCGGATGAACCGTTTTGATTTACAATGTTTACACGCCTTTTTTGCCTTATGAATTTTATAACTACCATTAGAGTTATTATTATTACATTAATATTCCTCAGCTGCACTTGCCATTCGTACGCCTTATGAGTGATCACATGCAGATTTATGCTTTTATTCATCTTGAAATATCTACATTGAGGTCTAAGCAAAGCACCAGATGCCATCATGCACATTATTACCACCATCGTTCCTCTGTATTATTTAACACTTCGCCGTTGTCGCTATACGAAAACGGTGTAACATACTTGTCGTTTAGACAGCATTTATGTTCATAAAGGCCATCACAGTCTGGGTCACAATACCATCACACGATTAGTTGGCTCGGTTAGTGCCATCATACTTGGGATATAATGACCCATTTTTAACGCTAATTAAACACTAACACAACCAACCCCTAAAGTTGCTCGCGGGCCTCAGCTCTGCGGGTAGTTGTAGTTAGTTCCCAGCGAGCAGAAGCCTGCATTACACCATTACAGAGAGCTTTCAGCTTAATCCGCGATACCTTCTCTGGGGAATTCTCCCTTGTTTCCGCTTTCACGTTCAAACTAACTTCTTGTTTTATGTACTCCTGGTAATGACATGAATAAATTCTTTCTTCGCTGTGTTTGCTGTGAACAATTTGCGTTATGCACTGAGGCCGCGCAATTTCATTGTTATATTATTATCACTGTCCGTGACAGCATAATAATAATCTAACGGTTGTCATTTGATGATCGAAATAACGGATGGATGGATACAAATGTTTGCGGGTTTGTTCCTCCAGTTTTCAATTTAATTGCCATTTTATTTGTTTTGTACGTGTAACGGGGAACGACTGTGATCAACGGGAGTGTAATAAATCCAGCTGTGCGCCTTGGTTAAACCTTGTTTCCAGTTACGCTTAGCTGTTCCTTTGTGCGTGGTTGTGCAAAAGTTAGTCTCTCCGTGGAAAGAAGTTAACAGAAACACTGTCTTGGACTTTCCGAATACCCTTAGTTAAAAAAATTACTAATTATTTAGTTATTAGCATATTCTCAGTTATCGTGCTAATTATCCGGAGAGATGAATTAATATGAAGCAATGAATGTAAGAATCTAGAACTGCTGAAGATCAATTGGTGAAAGAGAGAACTATACCTATTTGTAGAACTTATACCTAGGAAGGGCACGTCCCTTTGCGGCTTGCCGACGAAAGTGGCGTCATCTTGTGACGAATTCTTGAATTAAAAACCGAATTACAATGGTAGCTTTGTCTTAAAATCCACGTACACAGATGTTTATATGGTGCAACGGGTAAGACGCGGCGGCAAATATGCGTTGGAAACCGGATTCTAAATTCAACCACGCAGACGCAAGGCTATTAATAACGTTCGATTGCTCAAAATTTTCCTCGTGTATAAAGCAATTAAATTATGGATTTTCGAACTTTTTCTCATTTTCCAATCCATTAAAATAATGGACTATCCACTCTATCTAGGCTTTAGCGAAGCTGTTTTTTTAGTGACCGGATATCCCAGAATCGTGTAACTTTAACACTTCCTTTGAAAAATGTGGGCTATTTTTAAAATTTTATTTTCATAAATTTTAATGACTTCAAAGGGGTATTGAAGTCGCATGATTCTGATTTGTGATGAACCGTTTTTTTATTGATTCACAATAGAAGGCAATACTTTCGCAGATATAATGTACAATGATCATGTTCATATACAATAATCTTGTAGGCGGATGACCAGGACACACTGATCCTCAGATTCCTACCCAACCCTTAAACCATTTTCCTTCCCAGAACTCTCCTCTCCTTCCTTTCATCAAAAAACTCCTACACAGCATCCCTTAAGATGACATAGGCCCTGAAATTATTTTCCTCGGGGCCTCCTGTGTGAAGCTCATGTAAAAAAATATAAGTAAATACTGTATTTGTTTTACCTTATTCTTTAACTTTGTTCAATACCATCGATTTCTTCGCAGACAAGAATCAGATAGGTTGTGTAAAGTTTCTTCCCTCTGGAGTCTAAACCTTCCTAATTTCATTATCTATAAGGAGGGATTTTATGTAGAAGACCCAGCTATTTTATTTTCTCTTACCCACGAAACAGTCATTGTGCCTACTTTATTTTATTTCCCCTCGTTGCGGTCCTAACTAGGAACTAGGAAGTTGACTCAACTGCTTCGTTACGTTGATTGTTGATTATTCCCGTACACGAGTTCCCCTCGCAGTCGTCAATCGGAACACTGATGCCGGTGATTTATTGACGACCATCGCGGACGATAATCGAATCCGTAATAGACGTCATTGTAAGCCAATATGGCGTTGATGATTGTCGAGTAAATAGTAAATATGTTCTCCATTATTGCAAATTCCGACAAGTCAACATTAACCACGAGATTGAAGGAATTCTGTCAGATTGCAGGGAAATTGAATTTACCCTTTCAATAGGATTTAACATTTTTATTCCCACCATTAACGATTTAATCCCGCCAGATTCATTTTTCCAGCAAACTAGATTCTGTCCGACATTTGGACGTAAAATGCACTCCATCGAACGTGCCACCTGAAAATCGTATTTAAATTCAGCTGCTGTACTCTGGGAGAATCTTCATCTATAAGCTTCATCCACAAAAAGAAACTTGAAGCGCGATGCAATTTCTTGAATTTATAGTAAATTTTCAAAGCCAGCGTGAGCTTTGGCAACTCCTTTGATGGGAAACAAAATCGATTTTCATCATCTTGGTACTCCGGTAACCCGACAGTTGATCCGCCGACAATTGTCCCCCCCCCCCCCCCGAAATGACAGTTGGCCCCCCGAAATTTTCTACAAAATTATAATTTTTTGTGCATTATTTACAAATTTCGAACCCAAAATCGATTATAAAAATATCCTTAATAATATGTTTGTATAAATATCAAAGGAATTATTTTTTTTACATGAGCTTCACACAGGATGCCCTGAGGAAAAACGTCATCTCTTTGGGGATGCTGTGTGGAGGTTTTTTTTAAGGGATGGAGAAGAGAGTTCTGGGAAGGGGTTTAAGGAGTGGGTAGGAATCTGGGGTTCAGTGTGTCTTGGTCATCCGCCTCCAAGACCTAGACAAACCTCACCCCATGAATCCGGCCATCACTGCTAAATCACCAAACGTAGCGAACCACTTGGGGTGACCTATGGCAGAGGTGTTGGTTATCCAATAAATGTTCCCGGGGCGGCGGTACCCGTCCCCGCCTCCCAAATTGAGAAATTGAGAATTTATACACAATGTCGATTTGTTGTGCTTATGCTTGTTGTGCTCTGGTATACACAGCATATACTGAAACAGATTTTTCTTTGATACATTTGAATGAAAATTTGTTTTATGCTTTTGTTAATTGGCGGTACATTATCTCTGCACACCCTTCGGGATCACTTAGTTATATTTTTTATACCGTATTTTCCCTAAATCGACTGCACATTTCTCTTCCGTGTAATATTTTAACCCCTGAAGGAAGGTAGGTATGTATGTTCAAAGCGATTAGAAGTAGAGCCGCGGAAAGTAAGTATATTGCGAATAAATATTTCTTTGCGTTCTAAAAATCTTAATATTTTAATGATACATATGTCCGTGGGTATAATACTGTGGTAATTTGTATACCTGCAGTTGGAAAGTGCGTGCATAAAACATGTTCACTTTAATTACGCTGCGCTTCATTGAGGATACTGATACAAATTGCTACTTGAAGTACTCGTATCACGGAAGAAATGCAACGAGACGCGGCTGTCAGGATGGACGTCGTCTCGGTGTTGCCAACATAACGATGTAGATGTAGGGATGTTTATTTATTAACAATTAGGTATTGCGAAGGTGTCTGGCTGTAGTGCACTAACTTCGCTAGGTGATTCTAGAAGATGTTAGCAGTTAAAAAGATAAATAACAAAATAACTCTTCAAAACTCCATTTCATGCAATTCAACTATTTTACGTTCGAATTTAGGTGTGTTTTTTTTGTAATTACACTATTAGGTGTGTAGAATCGCCTTCCGAAGTTAGTGCACTCTACCCCCACCCAGACAGACACCTCGTACAAATGTGGTATTTATGTAATTACACTATTAGGTGTGTAGAATCGCCTTCCGAAGTTAGTGCACTCTACCCCCACCCAGACAGACACCTCGTACAAATGTGGTATTTATGTAATTACACTATTAGGTGTGTAGAATCGCCTTCCGAAGTTAGTGCACTCTACCCCCACCCAGACAGACACCTCGTACAAATGTGGTATTTATGAACAAAAAAGGTTTTAATGATGATGTAGGAACTACGATTAGGAACTGAAGTTGAATAAGATTTTTAAGTATAGATTCCCTCCAGTATAGAAGATGGCGTGTGCACGAATGACTATTTAAGTGTTTGGATTTATACAAATGAAAGATTGTTTATTAAAAAGATGACTAAGTTTATTGTAATATATTAATACACACGCGTTTCTTTGTCAGAAGAACGAAACACGAATTTAGATGTAGGAATTTACGAACTTTTCGAAGCCTGTGTTTGACACGGAATGATTCCTCAACTTGCCGCTTGACAGCCGTGCTCGTTTTTATCCAGTGCGCACTGTCAGGCGCGGGTGTTGCCATGGGGTAAATGCTTACAGCATTGAAAAACCTTATTTAACTACAGTTCCTAATCGTAGTGCCTACAATGAAATGCTGGAATGTATGAAAATGTCTAATGATATAGGTCAGGGATGGCGAACCTTTACCAAGGGCGGATCCAGGGGTGGGGTCATCGGGGTCCAGGACCTAGGTGGACCTACTTTTTACTTGTATCTATTATTATAAAAATTAAATTATAACTTCTTGTGACTTGACCACGACTATGTGACCCCCCCCCCCCTGGCGCTATGTGACCCCCCCCCCCCCCTGGCGCCAAAGCTGGATCCGCCCTTCACCTTTACGTATCAACGTGCCATTTTTCTAAAGAAATGTTTAATGAGGCCATAGGCGTGCCATCAAATAATTTTGACTTTGTGATTATTGGGAAAATGATAATAATAAATACTTACTATCAATTTAAAACCCTTTATTTACTACTACTAAATAGGAACATTTAGCATTATACGCGTAATTTAAATTAGTACTGTATTAAAATATAACTAGCCGTTGGAAACAATAGTTATATTGTTTCAATGTCCAACACTGTTGAAAATAATTAGCGCCAACAGTTGAAATATAATACCTACATGCGAATATTATTCAACGCAGTCAACGATCCAACTGCCTAATAAATAAAAAGGGTTAAGAGTTTGTACTTCGTGAACAACATTACTCAATATTTTAAATGGTCTTTTGGTAATGGACGTAACTACTGCACTTTTATTTTTATTTTCCCGTCCAATACGGCCGATACGCAGCGCCAGGGAACAATCAAATTTATCAACGACAAGCAAAAAATAACCTATTGATAATTATCAACGCCGGTCGCCTAACAGCTACGTTTTGTACCTATTGTTTTCAACGGTGTTGGAACGATAAATCAAAATGGTCAAGAGATCACACTTCGTGAACGATATTATACCCAATTAGACATGGTCTTTTGGTAATGTACGTACCTACTGCAAGTTTTTATTTATTTTCCTGTCCAATACGGTCGATCTGTAGCGCCAAGCAACAAGCAAATTTATCAGTGACAAGCAAAATATATCTCCAACGTCTTTTAATATTTCAACAGGGTAATATTTTCAACACCGAAACCAACTTCTTCCAACAGTTTCAACTTTCAACGTTATTATAGGATTATTATTACGTGTGTGGGGCGTGGGGCATAGAGATAATAATAATTAATAAAACATCAATGATTCGGGGAACCACCCGTTAAAAGGGATTCCTTAATACGATTTTGATATATTTTTTGTTTGTTTTTTTTTTTTTGTTAGTATCATGGGTAGTGTAAAACGATCGATCGACCCAGGACTAGTATCGTGTCGATCTCCTATTATAGTTGCGTCAACGTCGACGTTATTTACAACAGCTATTTTCAACAGTTGAAAATTGCCAATGATAACGACGTTGGCGTTGGATAGAATTATCGTCAACGCCCAGTACTAATTTAAATTAAAGTGAAATGAGTGTTACTTCTGTTGTTGCAGGTTAGATGACAAATAACATATGTTAGGGTTGTAAGACGTTACTTTTAGCACAATGCAAGCTGAACTGGAGTCATCGGTTTCTAACCGAGTCTTTACTGTTATTCATCTCTGAAAATAATGACTGGCAGGCATAGGTTAATGAAAATATTGTTAAAATAGCATGAGCCAGCTTCTCCATACAATTAAATGTGTCTGGTAACGCATTCCATGTTTCCAAAATTTTGTTATTGGCATTTTCACTTATATTATATTACCTGTCAATTTTTCTGTTTCAATTAATTCTAACTCTCCTTGTTTCAACAAATTTTTGAATCCATATTGAACTAAACTGGAAATCAATCAGCTGCATTTCAACTTCATCAATTTCCAACCAATCGAATGGGGACAAATTCAGTTTATCAAATGACGTCACATCAAAATAATAATTCTTCGAACTGAGAAAATCTCCCAGAAAATTCCTTAATTGAAGAATCAATCACAGAAATAAATTCTTCAGTAGTTTGGTCTTCGTCTGGTTTCTCATGTATTTCTAAATCGTTGATATATTTTTTTAAATTTCGAAAATACTTGTAGCGTAGGGATCACTCGGGTTCTCTCGTTTACCTACTATACACTTAACACTTTTTTTCGTAGTGCACAATAAATTTTGTGATCACTGATCAGTGACGTGCCCAAAATATTGTGCCGCGTGCCATTGGTTCGCCATCCCATGATATAGGTATATATTATAGGCGTAAACCCTATAGGTTTTCTAGCGATCAGCTATACAAAAATGTTTATGTACTTGATGTTCGTCAAAACTATATAAAAAAGGTTATTATCCACGTACACAAAAATCTAGAAAAACTTGATAAAATTGATCATAAATACATCACAAGAAGTCACACCAGAAAGGATCTTGTGGTCCCAGGGAGCAATACGTCGAAGTTCCAAAAGACATATACATATCTGGGACCGAAATTATATAATAAAATCCCTCCAGAATTAAATATTAAAACATGTAAAATGACATGCATCGGTTCAATAATAAATAAATGGTTGATTGGCTTAGGTAGGGCTGAGTCTGAAAAATTGTTAAATAACGTCACTTAAAACTTAAAATTTTAAATGCTTAACTATTAAATGCCACAATCAATTTGGGAGGCGGGAATGGGTACCGCCGCCCCGGGAACCTTTATTGGATAACCAACACCTCTGTCATAGGTCACCCCAAGTGATTCGCTACGTTTGGTGATTTAGCAGGGGTGCCCGGGTTCATGGGGTGAGGTTTGTCTAGGTCTTGGAGGCGGATGACCAGGACATACTGAACCCCAGATTCCTACCCACCCCTTAAACCCTTTTCCTTCCCAGAACTCTCCTCTCCTACCTTTCCTTAAAAAAACCCTCCACACAGCATCTTCAAAGATGACATAGGCCCTGAGGGAAATTATTTTCCTCAGGGCCTCCTGTGTGGAGTTCATGTAAAAAAAAAAAAAAAAATCAGTAAGAACTTAGTATATATTTAATCTACAAAAAAAAACACTTTGTTTTTTTTTTGTTCAGAATAAATTTTTTGCATTTTTCACCAGCATTTGGTTCCTTAGAACGGGCAATCTGCCTAGCTAGTAACTAATATAGACAAACAAGACATAATAACACTTGTACCCATTTTAATATTTACAGTTATTTTGAAATATTATTATTATGTTATTTTACTGTATAAATGTATCTTATGTAATAAATAAATAAATAAATCCTCCATCCACAAGCAAATGCTTTTAATGGAGGAAAAGTAACACTGTAACATGTTCCATTTTTTAAGATAAATAAAATTATTAAAAAAAAAAAAAAAAAAAAAAAAAAAAAATTATACGATATACGTATATAATTTACGAACCTCAGCCTTCGCCCCCCGAATACTTTTTTGGTTTTGGTGACCACGATTGGACTACAATGGTGATAGCTGACGAAAGAAACTTGAGGTAATCCAACCGCTTTCCCGCCCTGGTATAAGTAACAGATGGTTACTGCTTCAGGGCTCTCACAAGGACTCTATTTTTTTAATGAACGAAGCTACACTTATAATGCACGAAGCTAAATCCTCAAATGTCCCTGTAAAACAGGAGTTAGTCTGAAAATGGGATGATGGGTTAGTATAATGAATGATAAACATAATATATGTGGTAAATACAGAGAATATGATTAATATTATATTACAAAAGTTTGTCGAAAAACATAAGAAAAAAACAAAGCCATCACAAAAACAATGGAAAAATAATAACTGTAAAAATACTAAGTAAGATTACAAGTAAAATTGACGAAAGGGACTGAGAGATTCACATAAAATCAAGAAAGCTGATAGACGCTAGTTTTCTTACGAAATCTCTTATAAAGTGCATTGAAATTAATAATCGTGAGCCGGCTTTCTAATAATTATATTTCGTGCATACAGAATTTATTTTTAACACAGTCGAGACACTTTTTTACTGGATAAGCTGTTTACCCGTGAATGACGGAATTACGAATGAGTTCTAAAATAATGCAAGGCTATAAGCGCATTGAACACATACATAATATTATACATGTAATTGTACGAAGAAAGGAGTTCGGGATAATATAATCATGATGGCTTTTACAAATGTTCTTACTGACGTGAACAAAAACCTATACAAAAAATCGTAAATCACACGATAAAAAACGTTAACCAAGCACTTACCCGAATCGCAAAATTGCTTAGATACATAAATTATTAAAACCTTAATTTTGCAATTAATTAATAATACCTCATTATACAATGTTGCAGTTTGTTTAAAAAAACAATTCTCGCAATCAGTTAATAAACAAAACTTCATTTCATTTTCTATGTTAAGTTAGCAGTAAATACTGGTACGGTAAAATGAGCTTATAATTCTACACGTGTTATCTTTTGTACGTGAACAGTAAATAAGTATTTTAATCTAACTTTTATTTACCTTTCATTCCATTACCTTCCACTGCTATAATAACTTGAAACATTGAGACCGTCGGTAAACCTGCTTTTATATCGGCATTGATCATGAACCGTGGATAAATATTATTGTAAAATATCACGGTTCACCTTTTTATTAACCAATCAATTAGTTGAAAGTTGCAATACTATTTTTATTTTATTTGAACTTTTGTCTTATTTGAAAAATCTACAAAATTCTCAAATATTTGCACTTTTCGCTTTACTAACTGTTGAGAAGAATAACTGCACGGAATTTTTTATACAAAACTTGATTTTGGATTTGAGGCGAAAATACTCAGTCAAACTGAATAATTATTTAATTACTTAAATGAAGACAATATTAGCAAAACTCAATCCGAAATATGGAAACAGAAAACTCAGAAAAAGATATTTGCACATCTGGGACTCGAACTCAGGACCTTTCGCTTTCCGGGCAAATGCGCTAACCACTGTTTCAAATTATAAGGTAGGCCATTGAAAAAATCGAATTGTTATGATTTTCGAGGCAACTTTATTATATTAAAATATAATTTCTGCCATCCCAAATGTTATTAGGCTAAAGGGGTGGAGATGGGAGGTAAAGGAAGAAGAAGAGGAAGGTTGGGAACTGGACTTCTGGTTCAGTTAAATATTCATTGTAAACCTGAGTAAAGGAACTTGTAATCTCGACGAACCTCGATCACTATTGGAGTTTCCCTAACACAATTCAAGTAATCTCAATTACTTTTTTTACATTAGCTCCACACAGGAGGCCCTGAGGAAAATAATTCCCCTCAGGGCCTATGTCATCTTTGGGGATGCTGTGTGGAGGGTCTTTTTAGGAAAGGAAGGAGAGGAAGTTCTGGGAAGGAAAAGGGTATTAGGGGTGGATAGGGTCAGTGTGTCCAGGAGTGACGGACATATGAATCCATCCCTCCCACTGCGGTTCAAGGTGATGTTCCGAGAGAGTACGGCGGAGAAGTCAAAGGGACTCCTTCAACCATTGTCTCCCGATCGGGCCTGCCATGCAGCTGGTGGGCAGACACGGGCAAACCTCACCCCTTCTGCTAATTCACCAAACGAACAATGGCAGAGATGTTGGTTATCCAATAAATGGTTCCCTGGGCGGCGGTACCCATACCCGACTCCCAAATTTAAAAACTTCCAAAACTTGAACTGAAAAACGTTGCAAATGCTAAATAACCCTTTTATTTTTTAGCAGCAGGGGTAGGCAGAGAGAGCGTATGAATCGAATACTTTCACAACACTCGTACATTTTTTGTTCTAGTATTGACATAACCCGACCCAAGTCTTGGATTCCTTTTGATTACGCCATGTCTTCTCGACACGTCCCCGATCACTTCTTCCACATCATTTATTCTACTCCTCGCGTATTCCTTGCTCACCGGCTCTATAATGCAAACTAATAATAAAAAATCACATCTGAGCAGAATATCAATCCCTTTCAACAAAAAAGGTTTGTTTTCTTGGAATGCACCTTTTATTCTGATTCTTGTTTTTTTCACTTTGTATTGAATCTAGTAAAATCATGGTGTTAATGGTCGCTAGTAGTAAATGCAAATATGATCGGGTTATGATAACATTGATAACATTTACTGTTGAAATGATCGATATTTAGCACAATATTTATAGGTGTTTGCGAACAAGCGAAGTGGCGACATCCTATCTATTAGCACGCTGACAATTGTTTATTATGGGTCGTTAAAAACAAATAATTTATTTGGACAACATACGCCTTTTGCATAATTTACTCGACACATATTTTGTTTAGCATTCAAACTTATGGCACAACATGGTCTATGTCATCCTCGCCCCCCAAACTGAATAATATTATTTTATTGTAGAAGAAGATAACAATAATAATCTAAATGAAAATATGAAAGAGAATAAGACACAGGAAAAAGACAATGGTCGTAACTGGGAATTAAATTAAACCAATTCTTATAATAATTGTTTCCAATAAAAAGGGTAGTTGCCCGTAATATGGAATAATAATTAATTGATGATAATATTGTTAATTCTAAAATTTGAAATATGAGATTAACAATTATGACGGTTTGACAGAAGGTGGCAATAGCCAAATTGGTTAACGCGCACGTGCCAGTTAGACGAGAGGTCTGGGTTCGAGTCCCAGTTGCGACCATTGTCTTTTTTCTGCGTCTTGTTCTCTTTCATATTTTCGTTTAGATTTTATTGTTATCTTCTTCTTCAATGATATATTAGGTACATTGATGGGAATAACCTTCAAAAGTTATAAAAGAGAGTTTTTCTTAAATTGAATATTGTTTTAATTTTTATACTGAAACTTATAACATTTTTTGACGTGAAAACTTTTTAGGACCGTTGTGATTTAAAACTCAATGAAACGAAAAAGCGGCACTAAAAAGAGACAGACATCTATTGGATTTAGTCTGCGTAATCGGTCTCCTCTTTGTGTGGTGTTTCGTAGCCTCCCCATTATTGTGTACTTTAGTTTTCTGAACGTTTCTCTTCTACCGCGTGTGAACTGCACACATGTTGTTTTTTTTTACGAAGATGACTACATCAATGATAATAATCTTTTAAAATGTTGTTGCGTGTAAGGTTAGCGTGTGGCGAAATGATTGAAAATGTGTTTTGATTAAGAGGATAATTGTGAGCTTTAGGTGAATATGATGTGTTTTCGGTGAATATGATGTGTTTTCGGTGATTATGATGTGTTTTCCCCATTTTTTCCGTTTGTTTGTCAAAGTCATCCGCCTCGGAATGTCTATCGGGCGGAAGTGTGACAGCGGACAGCGATCGTCCCGCGTCTCCCGCTTGGAATCTGAAATCTGGAATCCAGGAGCGAGGGACAGAGAAGTATAACACCGGCCAGCCGCAGGCCGCAGTCCGCAAGCCGGGCTATTCGCGGCAGGGACGTGATCTCTTTACTGAATCGATACTGAAAAGTCAACCAACGCTGGCTTATTCTGAACCACGGGCTTACGGGGGTAAAGCTAGCTCTAGAGTGTGACTTAAACTACCTTTACACGACACTTATTTCTATACCGATTCTCATGTTAGGGAAACCGTGTTCACTCCTTACTCTTCCCAAAAAGACCCCTCACACAGCATCTCCAAACATGATACAGTCCCTGATGGAAATTATTGTCTTGAGGGCCTCATGTATGAGGGGTTAATGTTAAGAAAAAAACCGTATCGAATATCTTTGCTTTACATGATAAGTTTTTTCATATCAATGATTGCATACATTCACGGATATGCAGATTTGTACGTATGTAACAGTAACGATCCGTGAGTCTTCAGTGAGCTAGAGTGCTAAGCTTGAAAAATACGACATTACTGATGTTGCTGTAGCCGAAAATGTTTTTTTTTTTTTTTTAGAAATTTCACCTTTTTGCGTGAAGACCTTTGAGTATGTGGATGCGGCGCATCCCTTGACTTACAAAAAGTTGAAATTTTGAAAAAAAAAAAAAGTATTCTTTTTCGGCTACAATAACGTCATATGTTTCAATCTTAGCGCTCTAGCTCCCTGAAAACTCACGAACCGCCACTGGTATGTAATATATTTTTATATTTAACTCCACAAAGGAGGCCCTGAGAAAAATAGTTTCCTTCACAGCCTTGCCATCTTTGAAAAAGATCCAAGAAGAAGCAAGAAGTGGCAAGAGACAATGAGAGTCAAGAAGAGCCTAGAAGAGGCAAGAAGAACGAAGATACAAGGGGGGGGGGGGGAAATAACGCTCAATCCATTCATTTTATTCCTGCCTCCTGCCCACCCTAAATTCCAATATTGGCTTATGAAGTTGCCATGTATATCGGTCGATTAAACTCCAACCTCCTTCCCGTCCTCAGAGCACGTTTTCCAGTCCTAGCAAATCAGCGCCCCTTGGTACACCGGGCCAGGAGTGTTGTTGGCTGGGGGTGTTCCAATTGTATCATATCATCTTTGAAGATGTTTTGTGGAGGGTATTTTTTAAAGACAGAAAGGAAAGAACATGGATCTTGAAGAGATGGGCCGGCAAATTTTGTTGGTTTTGAAGCCCCTCCCTTTCGCTAAAGCGCCCGTTTGGTATAGGAATGCCCGGACATTGGACAGTGGACATTCCTATATAAGCCCGCTCTATATAGGAATGTCCACTGTGTCTTGCGTCCACATTAGTTGTTATTTCACACGCGGTCACGGCCGCGCCCGCCGGCTGTATCGGCTGGCTGTAACCGTGTAACCGCTGACCGCACTGGCCCGAGATTGGATTGGACTGCCAAACGGTTTGTTTGGCATTGCATTACTGCTCGTCTCCGGGCCGATTGTCTAGTCTGGTCATTGAGAGCCGTGAACATACCGCACGTACTGAGCAGTGAGTAAGTAGTAAGTACCCTTGTTGCAGTATAGTAGCACCAACAAGGGGTGCGGTCAGATTAGTTACGATTCTATTCTACTTTACATTTTACATCTTTTACATCTAAAATTTTACATCTTAAAATGAACTAAATTAGTTTGATGTCGTTATTCCAGCGGTTGTTGGCATATGGCAAGTTTGCAAAACAATTTGAGCGATCACTTGCCATAATGTGCTTATAATAATATTTTTATGTGTCTTCATATTAAAATTCGAAGGTATGATTTTCTTAATGTAGGTGGGAAATTTTCAAATTGAACGCTCAGAAAGCACGGTCGCTCGACTGTTCTAACGTTACCTAATGTAAAGTTTGGCAATTAAGTGTAGAAAATAAATGATGGCGCTGCGATCGTTTTCTCACAACACCAAGATGGCTCATAAAACAATGAATGTATGTTTTAAAAAACCCTTCTGCCAAAATGCATATTTCATAGCGTATTTGTATTTTCAAACATTTTGCACAAAAAACTGTAATTTAATAGAAGTAAAATAAAGCAACACAAGTTTTAGGTGGGGGTTTATTTCGATATAAAAATGTAGGTATTTAAAAATTTCAGTCTAGTAATTCAACACCCGACATGTAATTATTGTCTTCGTCCTCGTGTTATTCTTCTTCTTCCGTATCTTCATCTTCATCTAAACGCAGTTCATCGATATCATCATATGTAGTACTGCCTCGTGCATAATATTCTGCCTCAATTTTCATCATTTTCATAACCTCAAATCAGACTGTAATGGTTATTATCGCTGGAAAATTTGAATAAATCTTGTAATACTAATGAAATTTATTAAACAAACTATACTACGTACCAGTCATTTCAGCAGTTCGTTTGTAAACATCTTCTAAATTAGAGAGAAGCTTCTTCGCGTGGTACTCGGCTAGGCAGCATTGAAAAACGCAGAATATAACCCCTCACATCACTGTGTAATGGTTTATGCATTTTAATTAAATTTAGGCAAACAATGAATAAAAATATTATCCAATCAGCGTTCTTCTACTCAGATTTATGACAATAAATCAACTGTAACATGCGATAACATGACAGCCATAGGAAACGTCATAGCAAAGCGCGGAATTCGGTGCTGCCACAGTAATGAAAACGTTTAGTTCCAATTTATTTAATTTCTACACTTAATTGCCAAACTATAACGCCGTATACACAATACACATTATACACTAAACTAATCTAGCGAGATCGTTAACTTGTAAAATATTTAACAAGTTAAATATGCAACTTTTTTTTAATACCTATGAGTACAACACACAGTAAAGGAGTGAAATATTTTACTGCTTTGGTTTTTCAATCATTTCGTCACACAATCTTAAGTCCAAATAAATGATTTAAACGTTGCAAAGTTTAGGAAAAGGGTGAAATTTATTCCTCGGTGTACCTACATAATACATAAGAAAATTAAATTCAAGTTTGCAAATTTTCTTTCAGTTTTTTTTCCTTTTAACCGGCTCTGTGGTGAAAGTTTACATTTCCATAAAGAAAATTTTGTAGTACCTATGTCGGCGCGGCGGCAGTATTGAAAATTGTGAAATATTTTTTTATGGAAATAGAATGGATCTCAGCGGGACGAATTCAATAATGGTAATAACTTGAATGGTTGTTTTTTTCAGACTTGTTTCTGTCTTGAACCGGTATATTAATTTCGACCCCGTGCACGACATTCAAGGGAATATAATACATTAAATGAATTATAGTTTCATTTTGAAAATATTTTCGACATATTTATTATCCTGCGAGATTTTACGAGTATCAACATGCTGTAATAACTCGTAGTCATAAATGCAATCAATTCATTGAGCAATTATTTCTCCTTCAACCTTCGTAAGGAGTGATATCGATGTTTTTCTTTCCGATTACGACGCTTTATCGTGATTCATTAGTTTGTTTTGCATTAAGTAATAACACTTATTATTTAAGGCGTGTCGACTGCAAGTGCGATATAATTTAATGTGTTTGTAATCGCGACTTCAATGTCAATATATGCGTATAGTTAATTTTATGCGTGCAGCATTTGAAATAAATGTTTCTATAATAATTTAAAGATACTGTAATAATTAGAGGAAAGTGACCAAATATGGAATAGTATCCCTAATATGAAATACCGGCGTAAACATATACTCCTAGACGCAATAGTCATCGTCTATCTCTTTCAATCACTATACGCGCGTACAGTTTTCAACTTGCGAGTCGAGACAGTGCTGTGTCCGCGGTGATAGGGTTTTGTTTTCTGAAGATATTAGATGAGAAACCTGGATCAAATGTCTCATGTGCGGTTATAATGCGGCCATAATGATTGCGCTGCTGCAGAGTTCGACACCTGGATTTGTTATTATTGCAGGTATAAGGATTGTCCAAGAATTAAAGACTGTTCCTCATTTTCGGCGACGTGAACATTATTTCTCAAACAATGGCGGCACCAGCGTGTAGCTCAGACTTGTCCCTAAAAAACGAGCGGTGATCCGGCTTGGTAGCTGCTTCAGTGCCATCTTTGCATCCGTTTGCGATCGACGCTCCGCTGTAGAATCCCGCCGACTGCGAGTACGCTCAATTATTCGCTTTCTCAACTAAGAGGGAGTCGCCCAGTGTGAGTCTACCACACAAATTATTATTACTTTTAACGATAGTCGCCGTGTGAAGTAAAGCTTTGAATACTAACAGAATACAAATAATATTTTACATTTGTGCAAAAATACTCTTCCATCATTTCTATCAACGCAGTGCTAATGTGAAAGGAACGTTATTTGGATTTTTCTTTGTGAAAATGTATACTGTGATCGGCTTGAGTAAAGTTTAGCTTTTATATAAACAGGCTATCACTACGGGTGAACTCTATAAGCTGTATACTACATATAGAAATTAATTTGGGTTCCCGTACTATTGTATATTTTCCGGGGGATCATCCCAGATCGATAGTTACAATACAACTGGTATGATCGGATAAATGACGTAGTAATGGCGGCGTTTACACAGAAGTTACGAGTGTAGAACATGAAATTCGATCCAATATTTTGTTTCTTAGTCTTGCTTTGTAGCTATGTATTCAAGAATAAGTCTGAAAACTTTTCAGGAGAACTGAAATAGTCAAACAATTGACTTCAAGTTTCCAGCTCAAGAGAATAAAAGTCCATTTATGTTTTATCGGAAATCTATAAATAATTGATCATATTAGGCTTTTAAAAAGAACGAGTTTTATGGCGTAGGAGTCAAAACTTTCCCATTCACCAACACCGGGCGCGTTTACCTACAAATTCGCTGTCAGTTTGACGCTCGCGTTTTCAGTACGAAAACAGTAACGTTGAAAAGTTTGGTATAAGTAAGGAAAAACAGAGCAGAGTACTGGCACACCGACACGCCCACATCTTTATCTCTTCAGTGCCTTTTTTACGTTAGCTTGACACTCAGGAGGCCCTCAGGGCCTTTGTCATCTTTGGGGATGCTGTATTAAGGGTCTTTTCAGGGAAATAAGGAGAGAAAGTTCTGATAACGAAAAAGGTATCTGGGGTTCAATGTGTCCAGGAGTGATTGACCTGTGAATCCATCCCTCCGACTGAGGTGCAGGTCGATGGGTAGAGAGAGGTCTAGGCTAGGTCTTCCTCAAACAGTATCTCCCGGTCCGGCCCGCCACGCAATAGATGGGCAAACACATTCGCCGGCAAGACCCAAACAAACCTCTTGCCATAAACCCGGGCACCTGGGTCACCAAACGCAAACGTAGCGAATCACTTGAGGTGACCTATAGTAGTGGTGTTAGTTATCCAATAAATGGTTTCCGGGGTGGCGCTTCCCAAATTAAAAATTACCTACATAGGTAACGTACCCATACTACGTGACCTGTTTAGGGAGGGGGGGGGTCTTCAATATACCACGCTTGGCACAAATGAGCGGCGGGTTGCTTAGGATCTTGGTCACCGGGGGGTGGGGGGGGGGGGTTAAAAATCGCAAAATGTTGGTCACGTAGTATGGGTACGTTACCTATGGGTAATTTACTGATAACGCTGAAACCTAACCCGAAACATCACGAATTCGTACGAAGTACCTACTTTGAATTTCCTCGGAAGAACATTTTCTTTTGTTTTTTTTAAAGGTTTGTTTTCGCCTTCCCAAATCTGTGTCGAATACACTGCACCGCCTAGAAAATCACCCCTAACAGACCCTCAATACCTTACAATACGGAATGCCCTAATGGAAAACGTATGAGGCTGTCTTATCGCAGTCCGTAGACTATAATCGTATCTCAGCCAGACCGTAAATGCTTAAATGGAGATACGGTTATGTTGAATATTATGAAGGTATCTCTTTTCTTGTGGCTTTTTCCCTTTCTTTCTCGATAAAAGTAATAACGGTTGGTTTCGGTGAGTACCTTGCGTATGTTTTTCTTTCAATCCGGATGTTCTTTTAAAAGCTTTCCCGCATAGTGCGTTTCAGGGGCGTACCTGGACTTAAACTAAGGGTTTTATCGTTTTACTTTATTTATTAAATGAATTATTTATTTATTAAATGACGACCGGCGTGGTCTAGCGGTAAGGATTTTGACTCGCAATCCGAAGGTCGCGGGATCGAATCCCGGCGTGGGCAAATAAATTTTATTTGAATAATTTATGTTATTTCACAATTAAATCATTTAAAATATTGTGTAGTACGTATATTTGCGGCACGTTCCTGAGTGGAAGATACTATCAGTATCGTCCTGGTGAAAGACCGCTATCCAGAATAGAAACGTTGCTTGGAATATCCTTAGGTGTCAATTAATATCGTAATTATAATAAACACAATTAAATAACTTTGTTTCAAATCCACTTTATTATTTTTTAATCCAACCGGTTTCGGTTCGTACTGAACCTTCCTCAGGGGTGAATAAAAATATATTGAACATAATACAGAAAAACATGGTATTTATAAGTAAAATTAGAAGAGGGAGACAGAATATCAACTTAGGTGGGGGCGATGAGGGAGGTGTCTAAGAGGGAGGGGTGAACGTGGGTGGGGGTAATGGAAATATTTTAAAAATCGGGGTGTTAGACAAATCTAATTGTTTATTAAGTAAATTGGTTTTATTTATTTTTAATGACTTTTTTATTTCAAGGGCTTCAAGATTATTAAGGCGTAGACCTATCCCATTTCTATGCAATACATCTATCCCGGAAGCTTTATTAAATGAGTGATTTTTATCTATTAGGTGGGAGGCGAATTCTGAAAAACCTACACTGTTTAGACATCTCAAGTGTTCGACCACTCTTGTTGGAATGTTTCTAGCCGTTTTACCGATGTAAAAGGCCGAACAGTCATTACATTTAAGTTTATATATGCCAGAATGGCTTAAGTTATTTTCTTTATCTTTAGAGTTTATTAAAAGTTTACCTAAGTTGTTATTAGTTGTTATAAATTACATATAACATTGGCATTGCGTGTCTCGATTATTTTGTCACGGTTGCACTGTCAAAGTTACTGTGTCATACATGTTACATTGTCACTGTTACTTTGTCTCGGTGAGTCACCGACGGTGACTAACTGTCACTTGATCACAGTGGACCCGAGGAACTGGCTATTTTAAGAATAAGTTCCTATCGGATTTATTAAACGGTCACAAACATTCAATCCGGGCGAAGCTGAACTAAAAGGCGCCCGAAGGGCCTAGCAGAGGAGCGGGTTTATAAGTGCTAGTTATATTTGTGACTAGGTGGAATTTTTGATTGGTAATTAGATTTTAAAGGGCTACGTATTTTACATTGCAGTGGGAATGACATTATAATGGAAATACATATTTTGTTGATACAGAGACTTTTTGATTAATACTGCATTTTTTAGCCTTTCTTCGTCATTTATGCATATTTCAGCCGTTTTATTATTTTTTTAATGTTTTATTATTTTTTATCATTTTTTTAAGTTCCTGCCAATTACGTGCTAGAATTTGAATTAAAAATGGCGACTAATTAATTAATTAAAATATGATAATTTAAATTAAAAATGTGATCGAGCTAAGTAAGCGAAGTGACATCTTCCTAAGATTCTTTCTGTTGACAGGTTTTTTTTTTAAATTTTACGTACGGAAAATCAAAAGAAAAGGCACGCCACTGGTTGGCCACGCCAACCTAACCTGACCCATGTATGACGAGAGTCCAGTAAAAATGTACGAAGAATTTGCAAATATTGTCTTAAATATTTAATATTCGTAGGTACTTTGTGTGCAAAGAGATTACCCATTTATGGTCACCGAGTAGCGTCTCTTGTCTTGTTTTCACGATATCGTTATTCTTACAAAGTGATTCACTGCAAACCAGGCGCATTTTTTAATAATTTCATGTAATTAATATGATATAAAAAACACGAATGACTGACTCTCTTCCAAGAAAACGCGGAAAACCTTACTGGATTGATTCTGTCATTTTCATTTGATGTCAAGCCACAATGGCTATTATCAAGGAATTTTTATATGATTTCGGAAAACATATTAAATCTTTTATGTCGGCTGTCAATATATCGTGATTTTATACTAATAGGGATGCAATTATAGCAGTAGCAGGGTGGTTAAGATTTTAAATTAATTCATTATGTTTATTGAAAATGTGTTTCCAATTTCTATGGATGTATTTAACTTGAAATGCATTGACCTATATTACAAACTTGTTTGTAGTACATGTATAAATAAATAATTAATAATCCTGAGCATTTTCGGAGTCACCTTTATAACGTGTTTTATTATTTACTAGCTGGTTCCCGTCATGCGTTGCAATGCCATATTCAAAGAAATAAATTGTTTCTCCCTGCATGTCCTTTCCCGTGCGTCCCCATTCCCCTCCCATATCCCCTTCAACTCCCGCGTTTCCCTTCCACCTTCCCCGCCTACCCTCTCCCCTCTCGCGCTCCACCGTCCCGCCAACCCCCCCTCCTGCGTTTCATATATTCAGTCCCAGTACATCCAGTTTTCAAACAGCTCGCGTGCCACATATTACAATTTTTTTATTCAAATTGTCATTTTTCTTATATTACGAATATTCATTTTTGTATATTATAAGAACAATCAATCTAATTTGGTACCTAACATAGGTAGCTATTTAAAATATCTATAATTTTAAAAATCCATTCACAATTCTTTTGTTACAAAAAAAAAAACAGCTGCCTGCTAAACTCACATTCATCAAACGCGCGAACTGTCAAACGTGCGAAGTTAAAATAGTCGTTAAGTTTTCTGAAATTATCCAATTTTCCGTAAGAACTTTCTACAAAGTATTAGAAAACTTGAAAAAGAAGGATGAATGAAATAGGTTATGTAATAAGTCGTTGTGAAGTTATAGCGTGACCAAGGGAAATAGGGAATCATTTTTATGTATAAAGATTTATATGTAGGTAAGTGATACACATTCTAATTAGATTTTTTCTTTTGTTACAGGTAAGCAGAGATTATTTTATTCTTCAACCGCAGTAATCAAAAACGTACATCGCTCATATTGATTATTCAACATTCTTTGTATTTAAACCCTTCAGTAAGTGAACATGTTACCTTTCTACATATTTATTTTTCTTGTTCCGTACCTAATTCTATTTTTCTTTAACATTTTTGTAATTAGCCAATGCAACTAATCTAACAATGTTGATTTAATTATCTGTTTACTACCATTTTATAGCCAGTGATTAGGAAAGGCGTAAAATGAACTCATGGCGACATGCTTTACTTGTGCGAATTTTATTTCAGCTATTACAATTGATTTTTTAAAAATATTCACCATTTTGGCTTACTAGATACACGCCAAGTATAAATTACTACTAATCTACATTTTTTACAATAAAGCAACAATCAACAAACACAAACTTATCACTTGTAAGACAAGCGTACAAAAAACATTAAAACCCGACGGTATAAACAAGCTTTATTAGAAGACACCACAAAAACATAGGAATAAAAGCATTGAAATATATAAAGATATTGAAATATAATAGATTGCTATCTGCAGTTATCACTAGGTGGGACTGCGCTTCCGGGTGTCGATATTGTTTACCAATTAACAAATAAACTAAATGAACGAATAATTAACGAACAAACCAAACGAACGTTAAACTAAATTAATTTTTCGAAGAAAACTTCTTCTAAAAGGTTGTTACTTTGTGATGTCATTATTTATTTATTAAAAGAAAATAACTTAGTTTACATCACTTTATTTGTTTATATTTTATAATATCAACATGTTTCGTGAACCATGTTCACTTCTTCAGGAATAAAAGTATACTTTTATTCCTGAAGAAGTGAACATGGTTCACGAAACATGTTGATATTATAAAATATAAACAAATAAAGTGATGTAAACTAAGTTATTTTCTTTTAATAAATTAAACTAAATGAACAAATTCTTTCCGTTTTCAAATTATATTATTAACCGATACTAATGCACACCTTAAAAAAATCAACGAAATGAAGAAATTCTTTTCGCATGCAAACTACTCTGATTAGGTCGTAGTCCGCCGACAGTTGCGCGGACATCATAGCAAATCTCTTTTGTATTTGAATGTCTTTGCATTCAACATTATTCCACTGGATACAAATAAGTAAAATTTTCAATGTTTTAAGCAACCCCCGACACAAAAAAGAGCTGATGACCTTGAAACGCCTTAACAGATTTTCATGAATTGTAGCTAAGAACAATATCGATCACGTCAGCTTTCAAACAAAAAAAACTGCAACATAATCGGTTCATTCTTTTAGGAGCTACGATGCAACAGACAGACAGATACACTGAAAGTCAAACTTATATAACACCGCTCCTTGCGTCGGTGGCTAAAAATGAGAAAAACAAAAATATTAAGATACAAAACTAAAATATGGATTAAGTAATAAATAACAAAAAGGGCAGTATTACAAAAAAAAATTAACGCGAAATAATAAAACATATTTACGTAATACACAATATACAATCGTACCTCATCATATTTGCCGATTCTTTAATTTTTATTTCATCATTGCCTTTATTATTGTATTCTATTTTATCTCCGTTTTATTTCATTTTAATTCGTATTATCTTTTTATTAAATTGTGAAATGGGGAGCTCAGTACGGGCAAAGTACCCAGTGAGGCCCACATTATCATGTTTGAAAATACTTAATATTATTGTATCAATAAAATCTGCCACATCCTGTACATTATCTCAATAGCCAATGCGTATTGCTCAACACCGTCTAATTCATTCGTTTATAATAATGTATGAACGAATCCCTAACTAACCGTCACAATTATTGTACTCCTCGTTATCTGCCGCTATATCGTGTGATGCTCCATTATCCTATTATCGATTATCCGATATCTGTTTGATCGGGTAATTAATGCATAGATTGCATTAAAGAGATGCACTGTGTACCTATGTAATGAAACGTTCCTATAGTTGATGTACCGGAGCCGCCCGGGAGCGGGAAACTGCAGTGATGAATGGACCGACAATAGAGGAGGAAGAATAATAATAATTCTTCGCCGTTGCACCGCTTTGAAACTAACGCGGCTTGGCTGCAGCAACCGTTTTATGCATTGATTTAAAATATAGAAGGTTGGTGGGTACAGTTTCAAAAATGACTCAGTGGAGATATTTTAGTATCGAATGTTCAGATTTGGAGTTAACCGACGTTATTTGTCTAGCCAATCGCTACCAAAAACGCTTACTGTAAAATAATACTGTTTTTTGTCACGCAAAGTCTTACTGCGGTTTTTCAGTATATTCGGGAATATTATGAGTCGGATTTGGCTGTCAGGATTATTTACTTGACGAACTTCAATATTACTATCAAGCTTAAAGAACAACTGAAATACCGCCCCCAACTCGTATGGCTTAGTTAGGATTATATTCACTCTATGGCGATTCATCTCAACGCGGATAGATTCTGTTTGCAATGTTTTCGGTTCAATAACACTGTTCGCTTACGAAAAAACTTATATTTTCAATTTTTTCCATTTCAATATAAAGTATCTGCGGCTTATGTTTTAACCTTGACTCATTCATGTTAATAGATTTTGTCTGCTGTGCATTCTTGAGTCCATAAACTGTCAACCAAATGACTTTTGTTAGAGATTGTAAAAATTGTAGCTAAAATTAATGTCTTATCAACGTAAATCAGGTAAACTTAAACTTCTATTCAAGGGGGGTATTGTGTTCATCAAACTAAATCGATAACATTCATCGCAGGTTCTTTTCTAGTGAGGTGTTCACGAAATATAATTTTTTATTCACAGTATCCTCGTTTAGATTTGTTAGTATTATCTTATTCTTTACGAAAATATTGTAAATTATGAATTAATAATCAAATAACGCCATACAACATTATATTTGCGAAATCGTTTAGTGATCATTTTCCAATGCGACCACGGCCTTTGCACATTTAGCCAAGAAACAATAGAATCCAAACATACGAAGCGTACAACCAGGTATGCAACATCTCGGCGAATATAACTACAAAAGAAAGTCTATTTCGACTAATAATAAACCATTCACTCCATTGCAACTTAGACTTAGGGAACGTACCCATACTACGTGACCAACTTTTTGCAATTTTTAACCCCCCCCCCCCCCCCCGGTGACCAAAAACCTAAGCAACCCGCCGCTCATTTATTTATTTATTTATTAATTTACGGACAACAGTCCATTAAAAACATAATAATAACACGAATAAAAAAAAAAAAAAAACAGAGATGACAGTGAAGGGAGAGCACATAAAAATTAATAGCAATGACAATATAAAATATAAAAAGTACATATAGAGACACTACAAGTCAAAGCATGAAGAAGCATTTAAATATTGCGTAACGACTGCCGAAAGTCATTTAGTTTTACACCAAAAAAAATCAATGCTTTGACTTGCGTTGACAAGTCTCGACATTCTGGATAAGGGAGAATGGTATCCGTAATTAGTAGAATGTTGATTGAGGAACAGCAATTCATTATTTCGAAGCCTACGGGAAGGGATGTTAAACTGGATGAGTTGTAACAATGCAGGTGTATCTGTAATACTGTTGATAATTTTAAATATGCAAATTAGATCAGAGTCCTTTCTACGTTTTTCTAAAGAAGGCATGTTTAAAATGTGTTCAATTTCATTGAAATTTTGAATGGAGCGTGACATTTTGAAGACCCCCCCCCCTAAACGTGTCACGTAGTATGGGTACGTTCCCTTATATCGATGGCTGCTACAGCGGTTTGTCGCTATTTCTAACTATTCGACCGTAGTAAGTTCACGGACATTCTTAGCAGAGCCGAAATTAAGCGTGTATTTGAAAACTTCCAATACTCAGAAACCTGTAGAGATACCTTAATAATATTTTAAACTTTTTAAATTAGATTTTTTTTTTCATTCTAAAAATGTTGTCCAATATTCAGTCCAACCTTCTTCCCATCCTCAGGGCTCCGGGTGTCCTAACAAATCAGCGCCCCCTGACGTACCTGTCGCACTATGTCAAGAGTTCTCTTGGCTGGGGTAGTAGTTCTGTATCGTATCGTGTTTAAAATGCAGCTGATGGAATTGAACTTGAGCAGTGACTTTTATTATGTTCGTACATGGATTAATTGAACAGTATTAATACCGTAGCGTCTACGTGGTTGAATTTCAGAATCCAGCTACGAGTGCATGTCGGACACCACACCGTACGCGCCGCGCCACAAATAACATCTGGGTACGTGGAATTTCACACAAGCTACTGTTATAATTCGACACAAGATGTCGCTACTTCCGTCAGCAGATCGGACGGGGACTCTCCCCCGTAGGTATAACTGCTACGAATTTGTGAATACGAGGTATCTCTTGGTGACTAGCTACAGTGGATCCGAGGAACGGGCTGTTTTTGGAATCAGTTCGTATTGGATCTATAAAATGGTCACCAACTCTAACTGGGCGAAGCCGAACCAAAAGCCGCCCACGTAGTATGGGTACGTTCCCTTATTAGAAAATTATTGATCTTGGGCCCAGTTATTGACATTGTACTTGTGCCTCGTCGTGTAGTGTTGTTTCTACTCTGATTCCAAGTAATGTGATATTTGATGAAAATCTTTGTACTTGTTATTACAATACTACTGTTCTTGGGCCCAGTTATTGTTCTCGTTCTTACGCCCTGTCGAGTCGTTTCTACTCTGATTCCAAGTAGTATGATTATTTGATGATAATCTTTGTACTAGTTATGAGAATTCTTTTGTTCTTGGGCCCAGTTATTTGTTATTGTTCTTACGCCCTGTCGCGTTGTTTCTACTCTGATTCCAAGTAGTGTGATTATTTGATGAAAATATTTGCACTTGTTATTAGAATATTATTATTCTTGGACCCAGTTATCGATATTGTTCTTACGCCCCGTCTCGTCGTTTCTACTCTGGTTCCAAGTACATAGTTTGATTATTTGATGAAAATATTTGCCTACAATGATACTGGTACTTAGGTTCTTTTTGCAGACGAGAAAAGTACCCAGCAGCCGCATCTCGTCTCGGTATTCGACTGTAAAACATCTTGCAAAAATGCTCGTAAATCTTCAACTGCTTTCTCGTCTATCGAACATCTCAATTTAAAGAGATTATTATACGCCTTTACGGGCTTTTACAAACATGTGATAAACGTAATAATTTGGTAAAACCTTAATCATGAAGTAAATTAGGCTATTTAAATTGTATGAAACCTATGCAGAAAAATAGATTATCCTTAGATTGATTGTTATTATAGCCTTCTTGTAACTATTTTCCGTGCAGTTGAACACATCTACTATTTCTAAGTATCTACCTATGGCCAACGGCGTGCAAACTGATATTGTTGTTGCAAATAAAATTTAAAAAAATTTAAATGGTGCCACAAAGTGAATTTGCAAAATTTGAAGAAAAAATAATTTTAGATTGAGTTGCCCTCTATGAAGAATAAAATTTTCAGCCACCACCGAACGCTAGTTATTTTTGAGAGACCATTACAAAATGTCGCCCAAAAATGGCCGCCAATTATTTTTAACTTCAGCTCCAGTTATTAGATTCGAATATGATCAAATTATTTAATTGCTTTAATCCCGGAAATTAATTTACAATTAATGCAAATACTGAAAGCAGTCACTGGAAATTCGTAATTCTGATTAGTCCATCCATAGTATTATGGAAGCCTACCCACTGTTGATTATAAACTAAGTATTCTACCGCACCGTTTTGCGAATCAGCCACTGTAGTTTCTCTAACGCGATTTACGAGATTGACCCGGTTTCGATATTAATATTATAAATAACTAGCTGACGTACCCGGCGATGCCCGGGCTTTACACAGAGTTTTAGAAATCAAATATGTGCAAAATTTCATCAACCTCGGCATAAAACTGTAGTTTTGCATACAAATCAAATCCACACCGCCTGCTTGCCGGCCCGCTCGTCCACCACCTACAGACATTCTCATTTATATATTATATATTTCAACCAATTTACACAAAACCTTTACAAATTTTATACCTAAACTTTCCTTATGAATCACTCTATCTATTGGTGAAAACCGCATGAAAATCCGTTCAGTAGTTTTTGAGTTTATCGCGAACAGACAGACGCGGCGGACTCGACTAGCGATCCGGAGGTCGCGGGTTGATGATCACGGCGTGCGCAATTTGACTAATTTGTGTTGTTTTCACTATTTTAAAAAATAATTCATATATAGGCTGTTAAGGGACGTACTTGACTTACTTTATTTAACCAGTGATTCCTGACATTATTTGGAGTAAAAATGTGAATGAAATTTTGGTCTCTGATGACATTTTTGATGTTTTTTGTGACGAACATGTCCACCATTCAGAATTGAAACTTTGCTTAAAATAGCTTTAGCCACGTTTGGTGAGCAGATCTGAATAGCCAGGTACTACCCCGCCTTCCTCTGCCCATCTCCTTCCCATTTCCACTACATTAGTCTTACTGGCTCCAGACGGGAGTAGCTTTGACTCTTGTGAGGTATTCACATTAAAAAATCTATGTATCTACTAATTTAATTCAATTGCACATTAAAAAGTATGGGAAAACGCTTGTATTCAGAGAAATCAGAGAATAATCCCTGCTAGATTGTAAATGTAAGATTGACCTATCTAAATGGGACTATTTTATATGCAAAGTAGGCAGAGATAGGCCTATGTGATCCTAAACCCTCCGTTGAACCCGGCGATCTGACCTGAATAAAGGCGCTTTGAAATCAAAAAGTATATAATAAGCCATTTCATTGTTTGGTTTTGCATAGATACTTTGATTTTATTGTTTCAGCGATTGAACCGAAGTCTTTATAGCCGAACGGATTAAAGTATTTAGGCCCGGTATATCAGTCAGTCCGTATCCTTGCTAAAAATCTACCCCTCAAGCTTTGGTAAGCCGCAGAATAGTTCCTATTTTAGACGCCGCACAATGCGGTAGCTCTATGCACCGTGTTGGCAGAAATTCAGAAAGTCAAGTGTTCTTTACAATGAAACAAGTACGCTAGTTTTGAAGCTCATTAAATGTTTCATAATTCCCCCGAAGCGTGTCGCCCTTATCGCAATACTGACGGAAAGAGATCACTTTGAACTTGAACTTTGTGCGGGTGACCGTGTCAGTTTTTGAGGTCGCGTAAATTTCAATGTGTTTCATGTTTAAAAAAACCGAAATCTACAAAGTGTTGAGATCCAATTCAACATAGATACGATGTCTGGTGGTATGTACTTTTATTATATTATAGTAGTTTTTGAAAACCTTACACGACATGTCAAATTTTTAATTAAAACAAACACCTATTTGAATGAAATATTTTTTTGTGACTATATTAAATTTCGAGGCAAATAGTTAAAAGTTCCACCAGATTCCGTCATATTTTAATTTGTTTTGTATACTTTAGTATCTTAGCTACTAGACTAAATTGTAAGAAGTTGCTTTTATGCACCATTTTATTAATTATTGTACCTGAAAGCGTGGACTATCAGTTTTCATGAAAAACAGTTCTAGTCTTATAATCAATGTGTTTTGTTTTAGATGCAATTTCTGAAGTGGTTCGTACGAGATTCAAGTTCCATATGATTATGAAGAAGTCTGGCGTTAAGAAATTTGATGATAAAGTAAAATTTTTGAAAAAATGTCTCGTATGAAATATTTTTTATGCATATATTAAATATTGAAGACAAATAGTAAAAATTCCACCAGATTCCGTCATATTATAATTTGTTTTGTATACTTTAGTATCTTAGCTACTAGAATAAATTGTAAGATATTGCTTTTGTACTCCATTTTATTAATTATTGTACCTGAAAGCGTGGACTATCAGTTTTCATGAAAAACGGTTCTAGTCTTATAATCAGTGTGTTTTGTTTTAGATGCAATATCTGAAGTGGTTCGTACGAGATTTGAGTTATATATGATTATGAAGAACTCTAGCGTTAAGAAATTTGATGATAAAGTAAAATTCCCGAAAAAATATCTCTTGGATACACATTGTCACCTGAATCTCTAGCGTTAAGAAATTTATTGATATAGTAAAATTCCTGAAAAAATATCTCTTAGATACACATTGTCACATGAATCAAAAATAACTTTTTTAATGAAATAGTTGTTTTCTGTTGTAAATTGAAAATCAGATGGTTGAAGTGTCGCAGAAACAATGACACCTTAATATTAAATAATAAATAATGGCTTGAAAGGACTATTATATCTAAGAATTGCAAATCTTTACCAGAAATAGTTTAACAAAAAGAGGTCGACCCACGCTGTTGTTTGATATGTCATCTGAGCGTACGAAACGTCAAAAAAACTATTATATTGCCATCTAAAACATCGAAAAATAAACAAAAGTATAGTGAAAACAATTCCAAAAGAAGTACTGCAAATGCTTAAGATACTAGACCCTAATGCGACTACATACAGGGAATGATTCGGTAGTTGAACAAAGTAGTGATGACGATATTATATTGTCACAAGACGATTAAGACGATCTATTCTGTGAGTAACTGTTAATAAATAGCTTGCGAAATGAAGTGAGCATTATGACTGATTTAATTTATCTTATATTTGTTAAATTTATATTTTTGTACTAAATATGTGTGACTTTTCGAAAAAATTTTTTCACAAATTTTTATTAACATGCCTATACGGAACTAAAAATAAAAAAAGGTTTGATGCAACCACTGATTTGATGCCAACTTTCGGGGTCATCCACCCCATTGTGCGCCGAGGCGTTAGCAGAGTCACACGCCAAATCTGACATCTACGTAAATAATATTTGAATACTTCCCACCGTAATTTACGTAAATTGCCTAATTTTATATAAGTATGGACTATTATACTCATCGAACGATGAGGAATGATGATGTCATTAATTTATATTAAATCTAAAATGATCCGATAAGGAATTTTGAGAGTTTCAACGATGGGACAGTTTGTTTGCAGCGGTTAATTTCATTTAGTGCACGACTAAAAAAAACTGTTGAAAATCAGTGTACTCGCATATAGCACCATGCTGATTGAAGTGGGGAAATTTATCAAAAATTAACTCGTAAATTTAACCGGCCTAAAAATAAACTGCGGTCAATAACATGTAATGTAAATAAATGTAATGTACAGACTTAATAGTAGGGGAGGCATTGATGCTAAATGTGTAGTTACTCGAGCGTCGTGGGGACCTATGGGATTGCAAAGATTAGATGCTAAAAAGAAAAAAGTTTTTATGATGTATGCCATTCCAGTGGTGGGGAGAGCGAGTATAAATTTTCAAACATGTAAAAAAAAATCGTCACCATGACATACTCGAGCTCGTCAGATTTTAATAGCGTATACGCCCTACGTGTTTCTGGTAACAGGGAGATATTAATCTGACGACTTGAGTGGTGGGGGTGGCCGTATGAAGAGGTAGAAAATTGAAAAAAAAACAGATTTATTCGAGCGTGTCAGATTAACGTAATGTGAGTTAATTACATGCAGAAAAGTTTACATTCCAATAATCTGACGATTTGGACGTAACCTAAACTCATGGCTGATTTTTAAAGATGTAAAAAAAAATCGTGACCTTGACTTACTCGAGCTCGTCAGATTTTTATACAGAAGGTTAAGCGTGGTGTCCTTGTTGTGCTGACCAATAATCTGACGATTATGTGGAGGGATTTTCTTAATCTGACGGTTTAAAAAAAAAAAAATTTTTTTTGTTGTTTTTATTACTGAACAGAACAATGAACAAAAAATAAATACAACGAACAAAAAATAATATTTTGTATTTCACGTATTAAACTTCTTTACAAAATTAATTAACCAAATCGTTGTAAATCTACGAATGCGAACGAGCGACCCAACGGTTAAATAGGCTCTGGCTGCGACCATTGACGCAATGGCTGCGACAGAATATATCTACCTAGAGAACAAGCGCCCTAAAGAAGGGAACCAAAGCGCGGAGGGGGAAATACAAAGTTTAGCCACTTCGGCATTTGGAAATCGTCAGATTATATTATTTCCATGATCCTTACATTATTTCCTTCAAAATAAAAATAAAATTAATCGCGCTCGAGTAAATCCACGTGACGTTTTTTTTTTGCAACTTTGTGACTCGCTAACTTTCTTACGTTACGTTCAAATCGTCAGATTATTGAAATGTAAACTTTTCTGCATGTAATTAACTCACATTACCTTAATCTGACACGCTCGAGTAACTACAGGTATCGATTTTTTTTTACTAATCTGATCGGTTGTCCTAGCCGCACCCACCAATATTATGGGTTCATATATGGTGGTAGTCCATAACAAGGTCGTGAGGTATCTCCTCTTAGTTAATCTGACGCGCTTGAGTAAATCCCAAAATCCCTGCTTCGCCTCCCCTACTATAATAACATGCAATGTACAGACTTTGCCAATGTGATGTGTCGTGTAAGTGCCTTTATTGTGGCGTGTCGGGTAGTACACAGTAAATGAAGAGAGTATACGTAATATGTACGGGTATTTATTTGGGAGCTGCTCATACCAAAAGAGACATCAATCATGCATGCATTCCCTTTGATAAAATCTCGCAAGCATACTGTTTCGCTTGCTCTCGTACACATGCACACATACACCACATTATTTTTGAAATATCGCAATTTCCCAGTACATAGAGAGAGTGGCGTAGCGAGGGGGGGGGGCACTCTAGTCACCCCCCCCCCCCCCCAGGATGGACCGAATTTATGAAGTCGAAATTAGCGTTTTAGCCCCCTATATTAAAGTCAACTTTAATATAGGGGGGGGGGGGGGGTGACATCCGCCCCGGGTACCACCAATGCTAGCTAGATAAAATAAACATTCCTCTGTTAAATTCACGTAATATTGGTGACATCTAGGCTTTCGACCTGTATACGGATTATATTCCAACATTACGGATTATAAGCTCGACATTCCAACCAACCCGAGCTTATATACCTATCATACCTGACCTTATTATTTTTTGATTCGGCTTAGTATAAGTTATTCCATCTTCCATCCTTCAAAGCTTTGGCGTCTGAATGTTTGTATGCGCTAAAATGTTGACCCAAAAACGAATTATAATCTTGAGCTTTGAATTTATTTATATTCGGCGTCCATTTTCTTGATATAAAATGCTAAAAATATAAGTTGGAGATATCGATGCGCGGCTGGGAACTGGGAACCGCCAAGCACCTCCGCTTTATTCATCGTCCTTCTGGTATCGCGGTAAATTCATAGACTTCGCTGTAGCCCGAGTAACGGCTGCAAGAATTTACTGCTGCCACGGTGAAATGCCGGGAGAATTTGTTAAACGGTTTAAAATTAGTTTTTCACGCTAACAAAATAATATATCGACTCTAAAAAGGCCGTAGGGAATATTCCTTAAGGCTCTGCAATCGGGCTCGAAAAGAAGAAGACGGAGAGATACGAAATTAAGAATGTTAGAGAAGAGCGCTAACATGTACAGCGACAAAATCGATGCGAAAATTGCGAAAATGTTTAATAAAACACGACTCGTTTAAAATAGAGCAAAAATCTCATGGGCATTATCTTAAAAAGCATTTAAAGAAACACTGTGAATTTATTCATACATATAACTTGTAAAATAACTGAAACAAACGTGTTTATAATAATTTTTAGAGCATATTTTGCGATTTTTTTCTATCGAGGGAATTTTATATAATTTGCGTTTCGGCGCGGCCAAAGTCTAGATATTATCTCCAAGAATAACATATATTTTTTTAAGAGCTTTAAAACTTACCGTGTTTAAGGGAAATATGTAATAAATCATTAGAAATCCGGGTTGCGGGCCCTTAATTTATGTTGCTACGTACTGGCAAAATATCGTATGTAATATGCCTCATATTCCATAACGGATGTATTATCATTATTTTTGTAATGATTACCATTTTTCTTTATTATAAAACACAGCAAAGCGGGTTACTTTCTTGGAAACGGATTATTCATTGTGGAATTCCATAATCTTATCTTAATATTTATTTATTTATAAGTACATGTTACATACATAATAAATTTACTTCAGGAGATACATTAGGTCACCATACTAGGCAGCTGCCTGTATCATGGTGACCAACGGAGGATAGTTGTTTGAATTGGAGTCTAGTACTCGTAAGTGTAAGCATATCTAAGTATATCTAAGTAAAATAATAAAAATTAAAAAAATTAAAAATGAATATCATACATTTCTTATGAAGAAAAAAATATATAAATCAAAGTCGGGTTAGTTAGTTAGATTTTTATGATCTTTGATTTGTTGGATTTGTCTCCGCCCCGGATAACAGAATAACTATTAAAACATCGAAAAAAATTACGAAAAAGAAAGTTATGAAGAAAATCAATTTTTTCATACATTTTGTATGGAACGAATTCTCATATTTTGAAAGGACTGCAGCAATATTGTGATAGGTATAATATTTAAATGTGCTTGAATTCCAAAAATTCAAAAACGTCAAGTGTCAATGCGCTGATTGTTTTGCTTTTGTTCTTAATCATACAATGCTGCCACTCTTTCTTACACACTAAATGTCAATAGTCGAAAATGAGACAAACGGTGAACGTATGTCCTGCACCCCTCCAAAGGAAATATACAATAATAATAAATCTCTCAAAAAAAAAAAAAATATTTTAGACAGACACAACGTCTCAGACAAAGATCTTGCAAACAATATACCCCTCACTAATCTTAGCTATAACCCTTTCCACTTCACTCCCACTACTGACGCAGAAATTTTAGAACTAATCTCATCCCTTAAAAACAGTAACTCTGTAGGTATAGATCACATTTCAACAAAAATCATCAAACATATCCAAAAATATATAGCCTCACCTCTGAAACATATAATCAATCTAAGCTTTAAAACTAGTGTATTTCCTAACTCCTTAAAACAGGCCACAATAATCCCAATATTCAAATCAGGAGACAAACTATCTGTAAATAACTATCGACCGATATCTGTACTTAGCACAATATCTAAAATCATAGAAAAAGCGGTGAAGAATAGACTCTACAAGTTCCTTGAAGATAACAAAATATTATCGGACAACCAATATGGTTTCCGCAAAGGTAGGAGTACCTCAGATGCAATAGCCGCCCTCACAAAAATAGTTTCCTTTAATCTCGACCTTGGTCGAAAACCGCTTGCTGTTTTCCTCGATCTCTCAAAAGCATTTGATACGGTCTCTCATCCCTTACTGCTTAAAAAACTTCAACAGATCGGAATAACTGGGATACCCTACACATGGTTCGAAAACTACCTAACAAACCGAACTCAACAAACTCTTATCCACTCTGACAAAATAAATAAAAGCAAAAAATTATCCATGTCTTACGGTGTACCGCAAGGCAGTGTACTAGGACCAATCCTATTTCTTTTATACATCAACACACTATATACCATGGATATTGGAGGTAAGATATTATCATTTGCTGACGATACAGTCTTAATATTCGAAGATGAAACATGGCAAGCAGTTATAGTAGGGGAGGCGAAGCAGGGATTTTGGGATTTACTCAAGCGCGTCAGATTAACTAAGGGGAGATACCTCACGACCTTGTTATGGACTACCACCATATATGAACCCATAATATTGGTGGGTGCGGCTAGGACAACCGATCAGATTAGTAAAAAAAAATCGATCCCTGTAGTTACTCGAGCGTGTCAGATTAAGGTAATGTGAGTTAATTACATGCAGAAAAGTTTACATTTCAATAATCTGACGGTTTGAACGTAACGTAAGAAAGTTAGCGAGTCACAAAGTTGCAAAAAAAAAAACGTCACGTGGATTTACTCGAGCGCGGTTAATTTTTTTTTATTTTGAAGGAAATAATGTAAGGATCATGGAAATAATATAATCTGACGACTTCCACATGCCGAAGTGGCTAAACTTTGTATTTCCCCCTCCGCGCTTTGGTTCCCTTCTTAAGGGCGCTTGTTCTCTAGGTAGATATATTCTGTCGCAGCCATTACGTCAATGGTCGCAGCCAGAGCCTAATCAACCGTTGGGTCGCGCGTTCGCATTCGTAGATTTACAACGATTTGGTTAATTAATTTTGTAAAGAAGTTTAATAAGTGAAATACAAAATATTATTTTTTGTTCATTGTATTTATTTTTTGTTCATTGTTCTATTCATTAATAAAAACAACAAAAAAAATCTTTTTTTTTTTAAACCGTCAGATTAAGAAAATCCCTCCATATAATCGTCAGATTATTGGTTAGCACAACAAGGACACCACGCTGAACCTTCTGTATAAAAATCTGACGAGCTCGAATAAGTCAAGGTCACGATTTTTTTTTACATCTTTAAAAATCAGCCATGAGTTTAGGTTACGTCCAAATCGTCAGATTATTGGAATGTAAACTTTTCTGCATGTAATTAACTCACATTACCTTAATCTGACACGCTCGAATAAATCTATTTTTTTTAAATTTTCTACCTCTTCATACGGCCACCCCCACCACTCAAGTCGTCAGATTAATATCTCCCTGTTACCAGAAACACGTAGGGCGTATACGCTATTAAAATCTGACGAGCTCGAGTATGTCATGGTGACGATTTTTTTTTACATGTTTGAAAATTTATACTCGCTCTCCCCACCACTGGAATGGCGTACATCATATAAACTTTTTTTCTTTTTAGCATCTAATCTTTGCAATCCAATAGGTCCCCACGACGCTCGAGTAACTACCCATTTAGCGTCAATGCCTCCCCTACTATTATAAACAACACTAATAATGGCCTAATAAAAGTGAGGCATTGGCTTGACACAATTCTCCTTACACTCAATATTGACAAAACACAATATATGACGTTTTCCTTACGCAAACATAATTTTCCCATCAACTGCCCTAAACCAATAATTCACCCGTGTTCACTAAACATGCACCCACATCCACCCGGAACCCCACCTATTACAAATTGCACGTGTCCTACCCTTAAATCATCTAAGGAAGTTAAATATCTGGGCATATTCATAGATGACCAATTACGTTGGGAAGCACACATAAGTGGCACAGTTAAAAGACTCCGTAAGCTCTGCCATATATTCTGCTCTCTTAGATCCATCTTAGACCTAAAAACACTCAGAAGCGTATATTTTTCCCTTTTTCAATCCATTGCAACATACGGTATTTTGGGATGGGGTGGTTGCACAGAATCCGCCATTAATCCAATAATTACAGTTCAAAAACTAATACTGAGAATCATATTTAAATGCCAACCTACCCACCCCTCTAATGTGCTATTTACTAAATTTAAGGTCTTAGATATTCGCCAACTATTCACTAAGACAAGCCTATTCTACATACGGAAAAATAACCTACTGGTGGCTCCACAACATCAAGCCAAAACCCGCTTTTCATCAAATCTGGGATGCGTGGTCCCAAAAACTAGAACCACATTTGCTCACCGACAATTTTGGTTCATTGCCCCCAAAATATACAATGCATTGAGCACCGATATAAAATCAAATATTACCATACCTCTTTTTACTATTCGTGTTCAAAATTGGATATTCGAAAGGGGACGAGATTTTTTTTAAAGAATATATGACTTCCTAACCATTTTAAAAGAAAAGAAAATAATTAAATCAACTAAATAAAATATCATACTTGACAAACCTCCAGTAAAAATTTTAGCTTTCATAAAAAAAAAAAATTATAGATTAACATATTTAAATCCTACTTCTTAGTATTTTATATATTTATATTTTAGTATTTTATTTTTTATAATCCTTTATATATTTATATATATATGTATATGTATATATATTTATATTTATATATGTGTGTTTGTATGTATTTATATGTATTTGTGTATGTATGTGCATATGTATTTGTATGTGCATACGTATACATATATCTTGTTATATTTTACCTTAAATATTTTTATCTTTTTTCTTTATCTTGTTTCTAATATCTTATAATTTCTATTTCAAACCTATATTTTGTTCTAGTTCATACACTGTATAACTTATATCATGTATGATTACCTTAACACGGGCATTAGCCTAGTATGGTAATCAAGAAAAAAAAACATAAAATTGTATGAAATAAAAAAAAAAAAAAAAAAAATCGCTATTTTTTTACGTAAGCTTCACTCAGGACCTATGTCATCGTAGGGGATGCTGTGTGGAGGGTCTTTTTAAGGAAGGGTAGGATAGGAAGTTCTGGGAATGAAAAAGACATGAAGGGTGGGTAGGAATCTGGAGGTCAGTATATCCGGGAGTGAATCCATCCCTCCAACTGCGGTGCAAGGCCATTGCCTTGATCGAAATTGACCTTTTACCTTGACCTTACCAGCTGGACTCTTTCGACCCTTGGTCAAGAGAATCCGGCCGGAAAGGTCAAAAGGCCTCCCTCAACCAGTCTCTCTCGATCCGGCCCGCCACGCAGCAGGTGGGCAGAGCATCCGTCGCCAAAACCCGCACAAAAGTCACCCCGTGAACCCGGGCACCCCTGCTAAATCACCAAACCTGCAAACCACTTGGGGTGACCTATGGCAGAGGTGTTGGTTATCCAATAGATGGTTCCCCGCACACGCTTCCTTTCAAAAATTCCCGTAAGTTAGTGGAAAAGTAAGAAAACCACAAAAAATATAAATCCGTACACAACGCCATCTCTGATACTGACAAAAATAAAACACGGACTGTCGGGCATCGATAATTGCTTCATTGTGTAATAAAAAAACTTAATTTAATTCAACAGTTAATGATTCTGAGGCGGTACAAAGTTCGTCGGGTCAGCTAGTAATATATAAAACAAAGTCGGGTTAGTTACACCATTTATAACTCAAGAACGGCTGGACCGATTTTTATGATCTTTTGTTTTTTGGATTTGTCTCCGCCTCGAATAGCGTAATAGCTATTAAAACAACGGAAAAATTCACGAAAAAAAATTGTGAAGAAAATTCTTTTCCTCATACATTTTGAATGGCTACAATATGTATAGCTACAGAAATATTGCGATAAATATACTATTGAATAGTGAGTGAATTCCAAAAATTCATAAACGACAAATGTCGTCAATGCGCTGATTGTTTTGCTTTTGTTCTTAAACATATTATATTGCTGCCCCTCTTTCTTACATACCAAATGTCAAAAGTCGAAAATGAGACAAACGGAGAACGTTTGTCTGCACCCCTCCAAAGGAAAAATACAATAATTATAATAATTCTCCTTCACACGTATAAAGAAAATGAAAGGCAATTCCCGTAAGTCAGTGGAAAAATAAGAAAAACACAAACGATATAAATCCGTAAACAAAGCAATCTCTGATACTGACCAAAACAAAACACGGACAGTTACGCATCGATAATTGCTTCATTGTGTAATTTTTAACTTAATAAAAAAACTGATTTTAATTCAGCTAATAAGTTAACACAGCAGTTATTGATTCTGAGGCGGTACAGCCTGTAAAATTATAAAAGAAACTCTAAAAAATAAATATATGCTAGAACTATTTTTAATACCTAAAACAAGAACCCGTAGTCAAGAACTTTTAATCTAGTCGTTCACACTTAATAACTTCCTTTTGTAATTATAAAATAACAACCATTAAACTACGTAATGTTGTTTTATATATCTCTGCGTTTCGTTTGTAATTGATTCGTTCTGAAATATTGGAGGTTTATGAAAACTAAATAATAATAATAAACGTTTTAGGGACTTATTTTTTGTGACAAATGGAGATAATGATATCCTCATTGGGATTTGGGATATTCTGTGCTCAGGACTTCATTATATTAACATTAAATAGAGGAATAATATGTAATAATTATAAATATACCTAGTGTTTTTTTCCCAAATAATTTTAAATATAATTCACAGTGTTTTTTGGTGCAGTTGAATGGTTTCGGTTTCAGTCTGTATTTGGTGTCAGTGTATTTCTGATGTCGATACGTTTTGTCCAGCTTTTTGAGATATAAATGTTATAATCTTGTGATTTTTCAATGAGAGTGGGGTTTTATTTTAGAGTTTAATACGATAATATAAGAATCTTTTTTGCCCAAATTTTGTATTTGTAGTTACTTTTTGTATATGTTTTTCACCCTGAGACCTAGTGTTTCTATAATACTTGTTCTTACAGGGACTTTTGGTATAATTTTCACTGTGGCTTTTGGGTTTTTGTTAGTGGATTTAGTATATGGTCATTTGCACTGCCACATCCGATATAACCGTATTCTAAAAGTAATTGTCAAAGAGAGCTATGTAGAATTTTTTTAATGAGTACATTCCTGGTGGTTTTTTTAAAATTTATTTTTGTTTGTTTATTTAGTTTAGTTAGTTTTTTTTAGTTTTGAAAAATAACTTAATTTTTTTAGATTTTTTGTTGGTATAATTAATGTGTTCTGTCCATTTTAAATTTTGGTCCATTTTATTTTTATCATCAATTACACTGATAAAAGTAAAAACAAATATTCTGTACTAGATAACTCTTCCCACGGTTTATTTATGTACGTCTACTACAAAGTACAAATAATATAATAAATACTTGGGGTTTATTTACAAAATTATTTAAATTTAAACTAGCACGTATCTCTTTGAAAGGGAGGGACGTGTTACCTCATGCATACTTGATTATTGGGGAGTGCCAATTTGTAAAAACATCACCGGGAAATGTTTGCCTTTACCCGCTTTTTCCAATATTGATTGGAGTGTATTTTACATAGCCGAACAGGCGGCTGTTATTTGATAACCGTTCGTTACCATTTTCCATACGTTCTAATTAATAACGTCGACTGACTGCGAAAAATCACCGACTAACCTGTTCGTAGAAACATTTTGTCCCGTTTTGAGTTGACTTTTTATTCCTTTAAATTTAGCAAGCTTTAAATTTTATGTCGACGAAATTATATTTCCAAAAATCATGGCTCAAAAGATTGTATATCAGTTTATTTCTTACAATTCCGTTCATTTTCTTTGAACTTGGAGGTATTATAATTAAAAAATACGTCCCTATTCCGGCAAAAAACGGAACTCTAATAAGTTTTCTATTAGAGCGAGCCGCTATGTTTAAAAAAAAGCTGTATTCCTAATATCACTCAAGTAGCATCCGTCTATCGTTCAAACAAACCGTAACAAACAAGATCTCGATCACGTAGGCCAATTACTTGTATTTTTTCTAGATGTTTCTTACGACAATGTGACATAACCGTATTACAACGTTGTGTTATTGCTATAAACTTGACATAATATATTTGCATTAATTATCCTCGAATTTGAGAGTATGTTACTATCAAAATGACTTTTACTTACCACACAATGATTACCCTCTACGTATATATAAAAAAGTATGACATTTGATTAAATTGTTGATGCCTGTTGGAATAACGCTCTATAGCAAAAATTATTGTGAAATGGCCTTGAATGATCCATCGCCAAATGTTTCGCTAATTTTTCTGGTAATTTATTTTGCTTATCTTGGAATTAGTATTTTTTTGGTGATAGTGGCCGTCAAGTTTCCGTTCAGTATATTATTCTACACAAACGTAAACACGATATCCTTTTCCCAGCGTTTCAAATTGTCTCGATAGCTCTTTCCAATAAATAGTGCATCATTCATGAACCTACGTTTACTTCTAAGCCCTAAATGATTCGAGCTTTCTCGCAGCTTTATCCGGTTTATTCAGGAATTGAGTTATTTTTCATACGGGGCGTCTGGTTCCCTTGTCCTGTTTTATTTGCTCTTCTCCTACATCTGCTTCTGCTGCTGTTAATAGACATAAGAATAAAAAGCAATGTGAGCACTTCTAGCTGTAGTTTGCTTATTTCTTCCGTCCGCTTTGTTTCTCATATCCTGAGAGAGAGCCCTAACCACATAAGACAGTACACGGGCGTTTGAGAAGGATCGCTGAAAAACGTACAATATGTAAGAGATTATCTTCTTATCTTTAAATAATGTTTAATTCGTGTGGACAATGTGTTCACAATCCTCTACAATCTATGAATAAAAAATGCATTTAATAATACTCTATCTTATTGACGGGGTGAACAGAAAACCCACAAAGACCCTTATAATCAGCGATTTTAATAAGGGTATAGGGATACCGATTTTGTATAAATATTGCCCGGTTTTTCATCAACCGCTTTTTCCTAATTTCGCCCAGAGTGTTAACAGGGCTACTCGTACTCAAGTACCACATTAGTTTTAATCTGTCGCTAAAAACACAACATTAAAGCCCGTTAGTTAGAACGACGACGATTATTAATTTCTGCTATTTGTAGGTATTCGATTTTTGTTCTAAATTCACCAAAAATTTTGGTGCTACGCTTTTACGTACTTTCAAAAGCGTATATTTTCCTGGGATTCAGGAATACTTGGGATAATCAACGAAAAACGTAAACGTACACCGCTACACTAGCCCGTCGCCGTTGTTCTGTTTTCGGAACAACTCATATAGGTCTCATAGAAATCGTTGTGTCTTCCTTACTACCATAGTGAGAGATATGATATAAACTGGGTTACAAAGAGAATACACCACGCTTTATATTCAAATATATGAGTTGACCACAAAAGAAGTAAAATTTTGACCTTTCTGAAACCAAAATTTCGAATCGCAATTTAAAAAAAAAAGAAACCTTTGGAAATTTCTTATTAATTATTTTTACGAGGAACGACACAAAATGAGGTAACAATAATGTTTGTAATACATTTGTCTAATATAATGTTTGTGTTTTTATAGAAAAAACGTAAGGTGGGCCTTTTTAAGTTTGCACGCCAAATTTAAATCTCTACATATTATAAAGTAAAGTCCCCCGCGCCGTCTGTCTGTCTGTTCGCGATAAACTCGAAAACTACTGAACGGATTTTCATGCGGTTTTTACCAATAGATAGAGTGTTTCGTGAGGAAGGTTTAGGTATGTAATTTGTCAAGGATTTGTGTAAATTGGTTGAAACATAAAGATAATTGTTAGAAGTGTCGGAAAAACTCAAGCCGCCTGGTAGCTTTCATCGAAAACGCTGCCTAATCCTTTTGGGATATAACAAAACAATGCATGGTGGGATATTCCTCTTTTATAGATATACAAAAAAGTCCAGGAAGGCATATATCTATGTTTTACGGATAGCTTACTATATCCATTCTATCTTCTAAAAAAATGGTCACATACAATGCGGTAAATGAAAAGTTATTTAGACGGATACAGTATTAATTCTTATTTACTTAAATACGTTAGTTACCTAAAGAATTTAATGGATATTATTATTTATTTTTTTTACCATCTCTACGTATTATAAATTAAAGTCCTCCGCGGCATCTGTCTGTCTCTTCGCGATAAACTCAAAGACGGCGGTGGTTATAAAGTTTGGATAACCATCCAGTAGATGACGTTGTGTTTTATTAGCCACAGCAACGCGTTGCCGGGTCAGCTAGTATTTTATAAACTACATGTTTATTTCGATTTTATTCGCATTTTATTTTAAAAACAGTTTTTAATTTTCGGATACATTCAGAAATATTCCATTTATTTTGATTTTATTGTAAAGCGGAATTATTTTGACCCTCTGATAAGGGAACGTACCCATACTACGTGATCCACTTTTTGCAATTTTTAACCCCCCCCCCTCCCCCTACAGTTTTCACGTAGTAATTCATAAATATGGTTTTGAATCATTTCTTGCTACAAAAAGTTTAAAAAAAAATTATTGGCTTATATTTGTCTTTATTAATACGGCGCTTGCTGCGTGACGGCAAGAGTGCATGCATGCCTATAATTACAAGTGGAAAAAATATTATCAAGTTAAAACTTTTGTCAAAATAAATTGTAACCAGAACATAATTTTCTACATTGACTACGTGATAAAAACCTAAGCCCCCCCCGCCCCTCATGGTGACCAAGCGTGGTATTTTCTGAACGGGTCACGTAGTTATGGGTACGTTCCCTAAAATAGGGTCGATGCCTGAGGGGCTAGAGTGGCCGTCGGTAGGTAAACTAAGCAACAATATATGTAACCATTATTATAAGCCATAATTATCAGCTTGAAACACTCATCTACATTAATAATTATTGCTTATAATAATTGTTACCCTTTGTGCTATGCATAAAAATCTTGTCTTAAACGTTAGTTTATCAAATAAAAATAATAACAATATATGTTGTTAATATTTAGAGATTTATAGCCTGAAAGTGTCTGGAGATGTTTTCTGTGACCACCCTAATTACTAATCTTCCTGACGTCGATTAAATGTCACGGTTGATATCATAATATGATACATCAAGCGCCCAGCTGTTATGTCGTAACAACCCCTTTACGGTTACTGTTTGAAATTACTAACCCTTTGTCGTTAATTACTGCGGTGGTTACTACACTCTGCAGAATCTGCTACGGGAATCTGCGCATCTCCGGAGTCATCGAGAGATATCTTGTCTCTGGGGCTCCATTCTCCAAAAGCGATCAAGAGTTATTCGGTATGCGCCATTGTTCTTGCCTAAAAGTAATCATAGTTCCATGGTTCTTGCCAACGAAAAATTACAAGTCGTCTCGACTGAATTTCTCGAATGTTTCATTTAATAATAATAATAATAACGTAGTATTTATATATCGCAGTTTTGTGATATTTCACTTCAAATGCTACTGTTCGTATTCGTTCGTATTTATACGTATTCTTGACTATCGAAGGGTGAAAAGATGATTATATTGGCAGCCCTGTAGATATTATCTTATGTTTTAATGTTTCTATGTTATTGTGTGAATTTTAAATTACGACCAAAACCAGAGTTATGTTTAATGCTTCTAACACCTGAAAAGCGACATTGCAACTGATCAATTATTAGGAAGTTAATTTTCATGTTAAAACTATCTAGGTACCCTCCGGCGGAACATTCTTGTCGTTCTGAAAGCATCTGCTTCAGGTTACTTACTCTACATTATGTATTGCAGCCAACATTGCCTGTAAATCAGCTGTTATATGGAACCTTGAAAAGACTTTATATAATTACCTACATATACAAGAGCGCGAAACGATCTTAGGTTAGGATACAATGTATTAGATTTTGCCAGTTTTGTCGATGCCGACTGGTTCCACCCACTCGTTGTTCTAGTGCAGAAGTTCCCAACCGGTGGTCAATGGACAACAGGGGGCCTACTCTCTATCTTTCGGTTTCACAAACCAGCCCGTTTGTGGTTTAACCTTCACTAGCGGGTGCTATCAACTAAGCGGATACGGTCTATAATTACTGAAATATCTCTGTAAATATACTAAAAATAGAGTTCATATTTTAGGTATTCTTCTGCAGCACATTTTATTATACAACACATAAATATTTACTGAGTGTACGGCACCGGAGCGCGAGGAAGTTTTTAGCACGATAGGAGGAGGGTTAATACGCTTTTGTGACGTAGCTAAACCTGCCGTACGGACGTTGTGGAAGATAGAGAGTAGGCCCCCAGGTGGTTCGCGAGATCCAAAATATGGTACACAAAACATTTATTCATTTATCGTACTATAGAACCGAATCGAAAGGTATCCAAAGCTGATTCGTAACCGTTTTGGTATTAATGATGGAAAGGTAGTTGAAGAAGTCCAAGAAGAGCACATTGAATTGCAAAATGAGAGTAATTGCAAGGACGCGTTTAATTACGCAATTAACAGTTTATCATTATTGTTCCTTGTGGTCCCTGTGAGAACAAATAAATGTAATGGTGGTCCATCGTCAAAAAAAGGTTGTGTTGTTGGTTAAGATGTATATATACGTGAAATCCTATTTAGATACTATTTTGATTAATCTTTACGACGAATAGAATAGGCTTACAGTATGAATATCAAAAAATTTGCTACTGATAAATCGAAGCTTTTACTAGATTTTCTATGTATTGGAATTACAATAAAATTATTATTTACGCAACAAAAAATATAAGCGTAAACCACCAAAAAAAATGTTTTTTCATGACTTAACTATGAAGTAATACAAGAAACAATTTTAAAAAAATACCCCTTTATGGCTAAGACTATTTTTGAGGTTTTCCATGTTCTAACTTTTTTTCGTTCTTATAAAATTACGCACAAAATAACTATAAACCACTTTTTCGCTTATTGGCCTCGTGCAAAAAGATGCTCGATTTTAAAATTTTGCAGGCATGAGATTCGAAATATTTCTAGCTTTTATATTCCTCTTAACAGTGGTTGTTCTAGTGGAATGACTGGAGACTTGAGAATAACAAAGTCGACCAATGTACGTATTTTCAACGGTGATTGCGAACGATCTCGACCGGAGAATCGAACCCCTGGTCTATTCCATGGTAATCAGAGCGTAGATTCGCCCCGTACCGTGCATCTATCTCCCTCGGCTCAATCTCCATACTAATAATAATAATATATTGTACGGAATCTCTAGTGCCCGGTGCCCGGTGCACGGTGCGCTCAATCATCGGTATTGCGTGAGAGCTGAGAGCAGCGTGATCATTACTCATTTCTCCGTCTTTTCTTTAATACAAAGTTGCTTCCGATCATTAAAAGTACCTTCAATTTATGAAAACGTTTTTACATTGGAACCTGTTTGTTTATCATAAATACAAATAGTCCAGTCAGTACAGTCATATGCCTTGTAAAAGGTGGGGTAAAATATATTTTGATTTTATATTGTAAAGGTTGGGTTACTGATCAATAATTAACCATAGTTTTCTACCTTGGCGTTAGTGCCTATCTTGGTCGTAAGTCGTAACATAGATCCATATACACTTGGATATTGTACGAAGCTAATATTTTAAAATATCATTATTTTAGAGCATCTTTTAGAATTTGGGAGGCGGGAATGGGTACCGCCGCCCCGGGAACCTTTACTGGATAACCAACACCTCTGCCACAGGTCACCCCAAGTGGTTCGCTACGTTTGGTGATTTAGCAGGGGTGCCCGGGTCCATGGGGTGAGGTTTGTCTAGGTCTTGGAGGTGGATGACCTGAACACACTGAACCCCATATTCCTACCCACCCCTTAAACCCTTTTCCTTCCCAGAACTCTCCTCTCCTTCCTTTCCTTTAAAAAAACCTCCACACAGCATCCCCAAAGATGACATAGGCCCTGAGGGAAATTATTTTCCTCTGGGCCTCCTGTGTGGAGCTCATGTAAAAAAAAAAAAATCTTTGAATTCACCATTCAAGAAAATATTTAAAAAAAAAAACTTGGTATTATATAGATTTTTTTATAAAATGCGGACGGACGGTGATTTCTGAGTAAAACGCATTATACATTCATCCAGAACAATAAAATCTAATCAAACAAACTGCCTAGCTTTGCTTCGACTTATTTAATTTATTCAATGTACTATTCTCAATCTACTATTTTTCCGTCTTACATGGCGCAGTATTTTGTTTTTGGATGTTATGCTCATTTAGATGTGTTGTATTAAAAAATAAATAACATGTATGAGCCCATCTGGGCGTGAAATTCAAAAATAAATAAATTTGTCACTTCTTCAAATACAACAAACTTATTTTATGGCACCATTTTAATTCGAAATTAATAGAATACTAATTAATAGAGTATTAAGTGAGAAGAGAGCGTTACGCATTGGTAAAAACTAAGTATTCTATTAATTAAGAAATAAATTTGTGTTTCTATTGCTACGCATTTTTTTCCAATTTTCAAGTACGTCACAAAAATGTCATCATGTTTGAAACACATAATATCCATTATTTATCCCTCATATGAAATTATTTAACATCTTTTCCTAGCGGGGTTTAAAAACCGTGACCTCTGGGCCCGGAGCCAAAGCGGTCACCACTCTGCGACAGAGAAATACATCCTGTTCTTAAAAAAAACTCTTTCCAGAGTCAGCGCTCAGCTGAGACTGTAGGAGACATTTTCTTTATTTTTTCTCTTGGATTAAAATTCATCGTCCACATTCCTGTAATGATTATTCTGTATGTTTATAAGTTCAATCACTTTTTTTTGCTTTTCTTTGTTTATTTTGGCTGCGAGGCGAATTTTCCAATTTTGTTATTTTCTTGGCCCACTTTTTACGGTCGACTTCTGGGAATAGTTGGTAACCGCGACGAAGCATTAAAATATGTATTTTATAAGTGACGCACAACTTGTCGAAATGATTCATGTTATTTGTATGGCTGCGAGCGTTATTGATCAAGGCCTACAGATCAAATGGGATGACCTCATAAAATTGCAGGTCCATATCTGTACGTTATATCAAAATCTCTCATGTTTTGGAAAAAACAACCATATAACATATCGTTAATTCGAGGTTTCCTGTATGAGGCTACAATTAAACCCATTTTAAAACAGGTATTCTCAAACTTTTGTTTATTACTGTCCCCAGAAACAGTGCCATGAGATATGATTTTAGAACTTCACGGCCAGTGTGATTTATTTTTGGGGTATATGTTATATTGCGCTGCCTCCTTCTTTAGCCAATGTTTCGGACAGCTTTACAGTGCCCATCTTCAGGGTAGATGTGTGATGATGATGAATGGAATAGCGCAACAAGGCATAATAACCCAAAAATATATTACTCTAGTGCTTTCATATATTTTCACATATATTTTGATATAAATAAAAAATTGATTTAAGAAGGTATGTAAGATAGACGCAAAACAAACACAAACAATCATTGATAGGCCTGTTAGACGAGCGTACAATAAAAACACATAAAAACTCTGACGGTTAATACAAGCTTTGGACAAAGACACCACAAACACAAGGCAATAAAAGCATTCAACAATCTTTCACTACATGAAAAAAAATGAGAGAAACAAAAAACATTTCAGATACAAAATTAAATGAGATCCTGTGCTGAGCAAGAACCAGATTTTGATCGGCAATTATTTATACCCATCAATTAAGTTAAGTTTTCGTATTCGTTGTTAATTCAAACACTGTTATTTATTTTTTCTACTGAGAAAGTCAATAAATATTATTTTTACTTACTCGAATTCTGAAATATCTGCTGCTTAGTAGATTCTAGCAGCCAGCCCCTTGTTTTAAAAACACTGATTTAATTACAACAACACTACATGGAAGCATAAATTTTATTCAAACATCGTGATGTGTGATTTCTCGGCATTGTTTTTTAATTCCTTGGATTGGCCTTTGCGGCAATAAAGTGAGCAAATATCAATCATGGATAGTGTTATTGTAAATTACAGGTAAAATTAACATAATTAACGTTATTTTGCGAGTAAAATGCCATTTTCTGATTTTTTTCAGAATCCTCTAAAAAATCGACATCAGCATGCTTTGTCACATTACATCGTGATGTATTTTGCGTTTTTTTTTTTACATTAGCTCCACACAGGAGGCCCTGAGGAAAATAATTCCCCTCAGGGCCTATTTCATCTTTGGCGATGCTGTGTGGAGGATCTTTTTAGAAAAGGAAGGTGTGGTAGTTCTGGGAACGAAAAGGCTGGGTAGGAATCTGGGTGTCCAGGAGTGACGGAAGTATGAATCCATCCCACCCACTGCCGTGCATGGCGATATTCCCAGAGACTACAGCTGGAGAAGTCAAAGGGTCTCCCTCAATTATTCTCTCCCGATCCGGCCTATTTTTTATTATTAATTATCGGCGGTTATTTTTTTCCAAGTTTGGTCGTCTACTCAGTTGACGACCTCCATGGTCGAGAGGTAAGGCTCTCTCGAATAGGAATCCGAAGGTCGCGGGTTAAAATCCCGACCCGTTCAAACAAAATTAATTTGATTAATTGGTGTTATTTCATAATTAGTTAATTAAAAATAATATATAGTATATTTGCGGCACGCTCTAAAGTGAAAGATACTTTCAGTATCGCCCTGATGTAACGTCACCGTTCAGAATTGAAGAGTTGGCTTGAAATGTGTTTGGTGAACACTTAATGAAGATAGAATCTGAATAGTCAGGTACTTCCCCACCTTCCTCCTACGCATCTCCTTCCTCTCCCCACTACTTTCAGCCTCACAACATACCCCCAATTGGGGATGCCATAGTCTCACTGGCTCCAGACGGGAACAGTTGGGACTCTTGTGCGGTTCACATTAAAAAAAGTTGCCACCTTTAATCTTATTAAGTCCTAATTCAATATGATTCGATAGTATTCAATTTCAATTGTTTTGAAATTTTTACGAATTCAACTGTGTCAACATTTTCCTATCTAATATAAATTCCTCAAAGTCGGGAATTGTTATTTTTTATTGTATAGGTTATTCTGAGTGAGGTTGTCTTCCTTTGATGAAAATGTATTTTATTTAAAAAGTTAAGTTTGTGTCTCCCTCACTGTCACGGCGAGAAATATATTCTAAAGGGTTTTAGAAAGAGAAAACACCACGCTTTATATTAAAATCTAAAAGTTTACAACAACATAATTAAAAATTACGCCTTTTATAAAAACCAAAGATTCCGGCCGTAATTTGAAAAAAAATAATGAAATACTGTTTTTTTTATTCATTATTTTACATGGACAATAAAAGTGAGGTGACGATAACATCATCATTACATAGAATAAAATGAAGTCGCTCAAAATGTATGTGCGCATATATCTTTAAAACTACGCAACGGATTTTCATGCGGTTTTCACCAATAGATAGAGTGATTCAAGAGAAAGGTTTATATGTATAATACATGCTTATTATAGTAGAGAAAAGCCTAGAAATTCAGATATTCAATTTAGGCAGCGGGCAGCTGGCAAGCGGGTGCTGTGGATTTTATAAAGGTTGGGTAATGGCGTGGTGTTTCGTTAGCCGCAGCAACGTGTGGCCGGGCCTGCTAGTTTATAATAAACATTTTTCTGACAAAATATGTATGACACATAAAATAATTTTCCGGAAATTTTACCCATTGCAATTGGCGAGTGTGTCATCCGATGTTTATCGTTTATCTATATTTTCTAGCTATTCTGGATAATTGTTTTCATTTCGTTATTGAGAATTTAACGCTGTTCCAACGAAAAGTTTGTTCGTTGTTCAATTCCATCAAGTGCCGTGCATTTTCCCCGATTTTTTCATGTCTCCCCATTCATTTTCCAACCCTTGCTGAATTTGGTTGTTCTTTTACAGCAAAATATAACCCAAATTCACATGACATGTCACCAACAATTTTTCACGATTCAAGCATGTCCTTCCGAAACGATACGTTGAGCATTCATTTTTTGATTCGTATATTGAAGCCGTGTTGAATTTTAGGTACCACATGGTGACACCATTTTGGTTTAAATATAGTACATTAGATACTTTAGTTTTTTTTTAACACCAACAATAATATTTTAATGACTTTCTTATCGGTCAGATGTCATATATTTCTTTACTAGCTGACCCGGTTTGTACCGCCTCAGAATCAATAACTATTGTGTTAACTTATTAGCTGAATTAAAATTTAAAAAATGTATTAAGTTAAAAATTACATAATGAAGCAATTATCGATGCCGAGCGATGTATCAGAGATGGCGTTGTGTACGGATTTATTTTTTTGTGATTTTCTTACTTTTACATTAGTTACGGGAATGGCGTTTCATTTTCTTTATACTTGTGAGAGAGATTTATTATAATTATTATTGTATTTTTCCTTTGGAGGGGTGCAGACATACGTTCACCGTTTGTCTCATTTTCGACTGTTGACATTTAGTGTGTGAGAAATAGGGACTGCATTATATGTTTAAGAACAAAAGCAAAACAATCAGCGCATTGACATTTGACGTTTTTGAATTTTTTGGAATTCACTTACTATTTAATGTTATACTTACCACAATATTCCTGCAGCTCTTTCAAAATATAAGAATTCGTCCTGCACAAAATGTATAAGGAAAAGAATTTTCTTCATAATTTTTTTTCCGTGAATTTTTCGATGTTTTAATAGCTATTCTGCTATTCAGGCGGAGAAAAATCCAGCAAATCAAAGATCACAAAAATCGGTCCAGCCGTTCTTGAGTTATAAACGGTGTAACTAACCCGACTTTGTTTTATATATTAAGATTTATGCGCCATTTTATACGCCCATGGGGCTTTTACATTGGGTATAGAATATTAACTCTTTTCTCACAGGAGTTAGTAATAAACAATAAGTTGCAAAAAATAATTTCTATAGTGGTTTACAATTGGATAAAATTTACAAAAAAAAATCAGAGTGTGCAATTCACACGCGGTTGATGTGAAACCGGAAAGCCTACGAAACACCGCACAAAGAGGAGAACGATGAGATACGAAGCACCGCAGAAAGAGGAGACCGATTATACTATCTCATTCTCTCGCAGGCTAAAGCCTATAAATGTATGTTTTTTTCTTTTTAGTGACGCTATTTTTCGTTTCACCGAGTTTCAAATCACAACGGTGCTGAAGAAGTTTTCACTACAAAACAATTATCACAATAATCTAATATTATCAGAAATAACATCTATAATATGAAAATGAATCGCTGAATATGTTGCTAAGCGCATAACTGTCGAACGACTGCACCAAATTGGATAATTCTTTTCTTTGTGGCATTATAAAATTTGTATAAAAAATTGGTGGCACGCGAGGTTTGAAAATGAGGGGTGGTGGAGGAGGCGGAGTGGGAACCCCCCTTACACCATGCGAGCGAAGCCACGGGAAAAAGCTAGTATTAACATAAAACAAATTTGTTTAGGTATGTTTAAAAATCGAAATTTTTGTAAAAAAAATGTCGATTTGATTTGTATATTTGTTTTCTAAACTATGTAAGCTAGGAATTGGCGAGTTTGCTACATAATTTGTTAGTGAAGGTATATTTCAACTATAATATATTTTTACATTTTATATTTAAACCAACGTTATCTTAGTGGAAATCACTTGAGTTCGTTAAAAATTTTATTCTCCCAGCAAGAAGTAAAAAATGACCGGTCAGTGGCTAAGTTCCCATCCCATCTGGGTCCCACAAAGACGTCGTGAGTTCAATTCTTCGACTGGCTAAGTCCTCCATCACAGCACAAAGCAACATTTTCTGCCAAATGGGGGGATATTGGGAGATTTTAAAAATTTGTCTGGTTTTTCGTAACCCGGGAATGTTAGTTAACAAATACTAAAAAAAGAACTGTTACTGTATAAATTCTCAATTCCTAATATTATTTTATTTCTTATACTAACATGTACTTAGATACAAACATGTAACGCATTTCCCGAAAAGTGTTAGCAAGGGATTTAGTTTTTTGTTCTTATGAAAAGTTGTAATTTGTTGATAAAATAAAACAGAAAAACTGCCTACACGAAATTCGTTCCTCTTTTCTGGATTTTTTAAATTTAACTGTAACTATTAGTTACTAACGGCCATTGTTCCCATTTTTTCCATCGATCAATTTGGGTCTTCGATCAGCTAATTGATTTGATATCGCTTTCATAGTAAATTTATTATAAAACATTGTTATTAAGTGAAACAAATAAACGTAATGATTTTAATAGATATCTATACATATTAACATAACCTATATTGCTAGGCACTGAAAATTCACAAATCCGCTTTGTGTCGCATGGTAGGTACTGTAAAAGGTTTACTTTTATGCAACCGACCTTGCATTGTAACTGGTGTTGACGGTTAGTGCAGCAGCGTTAGTGTGGCAGCGTTAGTGCGCTTCGGTATGTTGCGTCACTCTACAGGAAAAATTACCTCTTTGGTTACCGAATGATCTTCAGTAAGGATTCATTGTTATTGTCACCAAAATTTGGCCGATTCCAGGATTGTGAATTTTGAAAATAATAATTATTTTCATATTTTAAGTTTACAACTATGAATGATAAAACTGAGGAATAATTGGTTTTGATCGATTAGTGATTTGTAAAATGAAAAGGTAGTTTTGAAGGACTAAAGTAAAACACACCACTAATTCGTAAGAAGTCGATTCCCGTGAAAATTAACGTAAAAAGTAGCTCTCCAATTCAAAAGGTTGAGAACCCTAATAGAGAACAGCGACATTGTCGCATTGAATCGTGAGTCACGTACACGGAATTGATAACATAAATAATTAACAAAATTAACGTAATTCATTCAAAGGTGTCCTCTTTAAAATGATTTGTCTCTACCTTTTTAACGCCAGTTGGCATTTTATATTTTCTATTGAAATTTCTCCAGCATTAGTTTGTTTTGATTTTATCATGACCGCTTTGTTCTTATTATGACATTCTTAAGAAATTAATGTAATTTCATTGTTCACTTCTTGTTTGTCTTATTTTAATTGATTGGATTTAATTGCATTCGTTCAAGAGGTTGCTAATGATACCAGAGATGGAGATTTTTTTTGCACATTACGTTTACTAAGTTAGGCACGTGAATCTCAATATAACATTTTATAGCCGCGCTCGTAACATATTTCTAACTTTATTCCAAATAACACAGGTCAGTTGACTCAAGGTATTTGCATTGTACGTACATTGCGTATAAAAATAACAGCTCAAATTTAATATGTTACGTTAATCATTTACCCACGAGAAAGTGTTTGTATTAGGTAGTACAATTTGATGAAATATCAAACAGTGTGTATAAATACGCGCCAAACTTAAATATCCACCTGAACTTGATACGATCCATTCTTCTCGTAGACCTTATAATAATAATAATATATATATAGTATATAGTGGTGAGTGCAATACTCTATCAGCCATATAAAAGTATACATTACATAAAATGGTTTTACATACCATATAAAAAAAGAAAAAATAAAGTAATATAAAAAAGATTTAAAAAGAAATATATATACACATATTTAGTACTCGTATATCTACTACGGGGGCTTCAGATGAATTCTCCATGTTTGGTGAAGAGGAGCGCCCTGCCACTGGGCCACGGCCTGGACGAGAGTGTTCTCCGATCTTTGGTAGCGCTGTCTCACCCCGGCTATTCTGTGGCGCATCAAAGCGGCGAACCCATGTACCCTTCCTTCTGTGAACATCTGCGAGGCACTGCATCGCCAAGGTAGCGAATAGCGCCTCTATATGCGTTATTGTATTGTACTCGAAGTGTGTTCATGACGCCTTGTGAGTATCTTGTCCATAGGTCGCCGGTGTAAAAGCTCATGCAGTAGCTCTGGAATATTTGCTTCCTCACCGGAGAACTGCACCTGTTGAATCTCCTGGCGAGCATGTTGGCTCTCACGCTTCGTACTCTTCTTTGGCGTTCTATGTCATTTTTATCATTTAGGTCATCAGTGACGACATGCCCCAAATATTTTATAATGACCGTAAGCGACAGAGAAAAAACATACGTACGACAGAGAAAGGCGTGGACGGGGAGGCATGCCGCTTTTCGCACCTTAAACTCGCCTATTGCGACGATTTCATTATCAACTTCAGGTCGGCATTAAAGTTTTGTGCTTGCAATATTATATTGGGGTATTTAAACATCGACAAAATCTTATATTTATTATCATATATATTTTGTCATTTGTTAGTTGTTTTGGTTTGTTTATGTTATGGCTGCGATATGTTTCCTTTCCGCCAGGAATCCTCCGTTTCACCTTATATAAACCGTTACACTACGGAGGTATTTTGTGAAGATTTTCATTCTTATATTATTGAGGACCAGTTGTTAGGTACACAGAATTTGAGCAATTCATCAAATTTCAAAGTAAATTTATAAGTTTTGTTTTTATTTTATGTGAAACAACTAGCCCATAATCAAATAATAACAGAACTTGAATGAATAGAACTTTCACAGAACTTAATAATTAGCTTTCAATTTTGATGAATTGTGAAACATCTGGTCCTACGTGCTTTTGTCAATCCGATTGATTGATAATTTGACAAAGAAAATAATTTATTAAACGCGTTGTGGCAAGACCTACACCTAAACCTAATTATAATTTCTCAACTGGTTCAGTCGGATTCACATGACTGTATCGGTTTGATCTTACTAATCGCCCCTTTCTCCGCCTCGTGTGACTTGCACCTTTTCATTTTCTCTTTTCTTCGAGACATTAAACCCGACAGTTGGATGACTGGGTGATTCAAATGTCACCAACCTGAATGCCTTAATGGTAACGTCAAAATACCTGAAATTAATTATTCATTTTTTTAATAGCGCCTTTCCCTGTCTAAATAATCTATGCACATAATTTGGATATTTCATAAAAAAAGATTACAAAAAATATTCTCTCTGTTTCACTTGACAAAATTTCTTAATAATTCAATTTTTATTAGAACCATTTTCTTTTTATAATTTTGAAGGTTATTCTCACCATTTTTTTTATCGTTATCAAGTTTATTTTGTAGATCTCAGTTTTAATTTTGTATTTATTTTATACTAGCAGACCCAGCCACACGTTGCTGTGGCTTACCCAACCTTTATAACCAACGACTTCTGTTAATTTGCATTCATATCAAATCCAAACCGCCCGCTTGCCAGCTGCCCGCTGCCCGCTGCCTGAATTGAATCTCTAAATTTCTCGACTTTTCTCTACTGTAATATGAATGTATTATACATATAAACCTTCCTCTTGAATCACTCTATCTATTGGTGAAAACCGCATGAAAATCCATTGCGTAGTTGAAAAGATCTAAGCGCATACAGCGGGAGCGACTTCATTTTATACCATTTATTTTATACATTCTTTAATATATTTATTTTATAGCAAAGTTAACTACATAACGACCAGACTAACGACTTTCAGGCAAATTTAAACAATTCAGTAATTGTGAAAACTTTAAAAGGATATAAATCAATAATATTTTCAGTCATTTTACTCGGAAATTAATAAAGGGGTAGGTAGGTAATAAAAATAAAAGCCAACAATTTTTTTCAATTTAAGTACCTATCTAAAAATTATATAAATACATCGTCTGTAAGTGGTACGACCACAGTTTGATAGTGCCTTCAGATGGCGAAACATCTGTCACGCGTTATATAATAATTACATAGCAGAACTTGTTTATATAATAAACTGTTTTTAAAAATTAAATAATTATAGATACCTACTATTATTTAAAAAAAAATATTTTCATCAATGTAATATATGACTGAAGAAGAAGATAACATTAATAATCTAAACAATAATATGAAAGAGAACAAGACACAGAAAAAACTTATAAATACTTATAAATACTTTATAATTTAGGCGTTTAGAGATCATTTACTAACGGAATCGCCATACGAAGAACATATTTATTACCTGTATGTAAGAGAATATACATACTATCCATTTCTGTATCCATCGTTGTTCTTAACGGGAATGCTCGGTTTCAACATCTTAGGGTAAATAAATATGGAACCCTACTTTATCCACCTGTGTTGAAAGAGGTTAAGTTAAGGGCCCACAACCCGGATTTCTACCGATTTATTACATATTTCCCTTAAACAAAGTTTTAAAGCTCTTAAAAAAATATATGTTATTCTTGAAGATAATATCTAGACTTTGCCCGCGCCAAAACGCAAATTATATAAAATTCCCTCGATAGAAAAAAATCGCAAAGTATGCTCCAAAAATTATTATAATCACGTTTGTTTCAGTTATTTTATTCAATTATTATATGTATGAAAAAAATCAGAGTGTTTCTTTAAATGCTGTTTGAGATAATGCCCGCGAGATTTTTGCTCTATTTTAAACGAGTAGTGTTTTATTAAACATTTTCGCAATTTTCACATCGATTTTGTCGCTGTAAATATTACGCTCTCCTCTAACATTCGTAATTTCGTATCTCTCCATCTTCTTCTTTTCGAGCCCGGTTTGCAGAGCCTTAAAAAGTATACGCGTGGGAGATCCCATGCACTTTTTTCACCTATCAGAACGCGCCAATCAACAGAACGATTCTGCATTTTGACGCATGTCAAATAGTAAAACTGCCCCCACGACTTTTTATACTTACGTGTGCCTAAAATTTGTAATCTCCGAATATATAACATTTTGGAACGTCGATATCGTCCAATTTTTTTATGTAGGCCTGTATTATTATATTATGTGGACACCGTGGTCGAAGGGTAAGGGCCTCGATTAGCAAACCGGAGGTTGCGGGTTGAAATCCCTTCATGCGCGTATTATTTTTATTTGATTAATTTGTATTATTTCACAATTTTATCATTTAAATAATGTAATAAATATTTGTGGCACGTTCAAGAGTGGAAGATTCTTTCAGTATCTCCCTGATGTACGACCACCATTTAGAATCGAAACATTGCTTGAAATGGCTTCAGCCGTGTTTGGTGACAAGATCTGAATAGCCAGGTAGATACCCACCTTCCTCTTCAGCGTCCTCTTCCCATTCCTCTCCCCCAACTCCTTCCCCTCCCTTCTACCTTCAGCCTCACGACATACCCCAATCGGGGATATCATAGTCTCGCTGGCTCCAGACGGTCGGGAGCAGTCGGGACTCTTGTGCGGTGTTCATCTAAAAAAAGACAGCGGGTATAATTACGTCGAAATCCCCCGTTGTCCAGTTATCTCAAATCCCTTTCAGTCACATACCAATATATTATTTAATAACTACCCATTTTGTAAATACATAGTTTTATGGGTTAAGGCTTATTCCCAGAAAGAGTTTTTTTTAACGTGTTCAATTTTCGCCTTCCCGACAAGAAAAACAATACAACTAAGCACATTTGAAAAGTGGCCATTACTCGAGCCGAGGTCTGTGCAAATAATATCGGCCGCTCGCTGCAAGCATTACAATTGGGTGTTTGCCTCGCACCCCCAACGAAGAGAAATCATTTTCATTCCCTCTCCAGACGAGGGGACGTTTCTGGCACCGTGACAGGGGTGTGAAGCTTTCGATTTTGGGTGTGGCTGCCACGTGGACGTCTGGCTCCGGAGCAGCTCTAAAACCCCACTCACTGTTTACTGTTTTATCCTACCAACATTATTTAATTGCGATCAATATAGTCGAGCGGTGAAGAGTACCGACTTTACATCTGAAAGATTCTTTTTTAATTCCATTCGAAGCATGACATTTTTTTTAATTACTGCTTTGAAATGAAACGAAAGCCTTGAATCTGGGCCCATATGTCGGGTTGCTAAAATCACCTAAATTTTTCGATTGATAATAAAAACGACAGATTTGTTTTAAGCGTCTAAAATTAATCAGTGAAACCCTCTTAAGAAGTTTTAATGCTTAAGAAGTTAGATGTTTTCGGTCCCTTGAAGATTGAATGGCCCAATTATCCCACATATAGATGTCGGCGGCCGATCGTAAAATCAGGCAGATCACGATGCGCCTTAGCTACTTCGTGAAGTGCCTGGCGGCATAACGTGAAGTGCCTCAGGCGCATCATTATCGGCCTGATTTTACGTTTTGCCTGTGATATATACATAAGGTTTCTCGCTTGAGAAGTTTATTTTGGTTCCTTGGAAAACTTAAGATAATTTCATTGTTTATCAAATGTTACAAAATATTTAATAAAATGAAGACACTGTGAGCGAAACTCAATTTTTCAAACAAAATTTGGAAACAGAAAAATCAGAAAAAGATATTGGCACCTCTGGGACTTGAACCCAGGACCTCTCGCTTTCCGGGCGAACGCGCTGTCCACCGCGCCAAGGTGTCGTTATCAAATTCGGTCATTTTTAACTGTATCATACTTCGACTAAGAGCCACCCACATTATCTTCATTTTCTTATTTTATTGGCTGCTATCTTTATGTATGATTGCAAGATTCAAACCCGAACTAAATGCAATCTAGATAGTGTCTGGATAAATTTTTATCCATTTTATTTAAAGTGCGACATCTATTTACTTTTCTGAAAGTTTAGGATGAATATTGTTATTTTTTTAAATATTTGTCTTTTTCTGATTTTTCTTTTTCCAGATATTCGATTGAGTTTCGCTCTCAGTGTTTTCATTTAATTAAATATTAATATTTGAGGTTTTACTCATAAAGTTTAAAAAAATGTTTCCAAATAATCCATTGAAATATAAGATACTAAAAGTCAGGTACGCCTCATACGTCATTCATGTCTGGTAACATTATATTATCGTGAAAACAAGCGTATGGGTCCAACTGGTTAATGCACAGCACGGTAATATCCTGCAACCTCCCGATTTGTAGTAAATTTAAATTGTATAGAACACGTAAAAACGTTGTTCAACTAGATTTTTACTTTGAAATAAAAACAATAACTTTTTCAACACCACTTTTGGTGGTGTTGAAAAAGTGGTGTTTACAAAGTTATTAATTAATTTTTAATTATAATATCACCTCACAAAATATCTGTTTCATAAGAAAAATATTTTTTTTCTTTATTTACTGACTAGATTTAAATTTCCAGGTACTTTCCTTCCCAGTCTTTTCCCTCTCTCCTTCCTTCCTCAATCCTACTTGCATAACCTCGGTTCCGGGCGAGATCCTTGTGTGGTATTCACAAATAAAGTATTAGTGAAATTGCCTGTGAGGTTTTCGGATAACGGTTTATCTAAAGCCTCGCTGAAACTTTGAATTTATATTGTAACATCGTATTGCCAACTACCGGACTAGAAAAGCCACCACTAAAGCCAGAGCAAAACCGCTTTGAGGCAACACAACACTTCATGTAGGTACGGTCCCAATTTCAAACAATGGACCGAGCTACGTTGTATTATGTTATTGAATAAATACTAAAGCGTGCCGCTTATGTAATGTATATTTTTTGACGTGAAACCGTTGTGATTTGAAACTTGATGAAACGAAAAATGGCAACACTAAAACGAGACAAACGCGTACTCAGGGTATTCAGGGCTGGGTAGTATTTGAAGTACTTGTAATTGAAACACGTATTTGAAATACAAATACATCATCGAAAATGGGCATGTAGAGCGAATGAACGAGGAAAGGAGTGTAAGGAGAATATATGACGCAAATGTGAATGGTAGAAGAATTCGGGGCCGTGTCAAGAGTCAGAGTAATAGAAGAGCATGTATGAGACGATGTACGAATGTGAACGAGGCAAAGAGTGTGTGCCAAGACCGTTTTGGCGGTCCGTCCTCTCTGGGGAAACGGCGTGATGGTTGATTAGTTAGTTAGTTAATCTAAAAATAATATATAGTATATTTGCGGCACTTTCCAGAGTGGAAGATACTCCCAGTATCGCCCAAGTGTAAGATCATAATTCAGAATTGAAAGGTCGCTTGAAATAACTTCAGTGCTATGTTTGGTGACCAGATCTGAATAGCCAGGTATGTCCCCACCTTCCTCTACCGTATCTCTTCACCTCCCCACTACCTTCAGCCTTACAACATACCCCAATTGGGGATGCCATTTTCTAACTGGCTACGGACAAACTCCTATACCTTTAAAAAAAAAACTCCTATGTTAAAAATCAGATATTTTAGGGCTTACAAATTTAAAAAAAATCAATATAAAAAACGATCTTCCTATATCATTAACACTTTTGATGTGCACTGTAGCAAAGTGCATCTATGGTGGGTAAGTTCGGATTCTGCGGCAGATTATTTCGGGATGTGAGGCAAGCATTATATCGAGAACTGCAAGCTGAAGGAATGCGATTAAATGCATATTCCTAGCGCACTTTCCCTTTTTTACTCACAACTGCATTTGTGCACATGCATTTCCCTTCAACATACTCGTACATTGACATATTTATACGACATCAAACAAAGGCATTTTAGTTAAAAAGCTCCTTACAATTAAATTAGTCTATAAAATAGTCAATAATGGAAGGTTACATGGTTAAAAGGATAATGGACTAGAAAGGATAATAATCTTGCTGACTCATTTTGTATTCGAAGTTTTATGAGCAAAGCTTGTATTGATTTAAGGTAAATATTATAATGTTTGCTTCTGAATAATGATCTATTTTTGGTTTTAAGACTAGGTTTGTGTCTAAGGCTTTCCTTATTTATTAAAACTTTTATTAAAGCCATTTTATTAAATTTGCAGTACTGTAAAGGTGAGCTATGGGTGTTGAACAAGGATCTAACTTGACTTTACCTTGTGATATGAGGTGTCAAAGTTTGCAAAAACATTTTCTCACTATCTATTTACCAATTTCTGATTTTGAGATGTGTAAAGTATTTTAATTTAACATATTTTAAAGGAAAATATTTAAATAGGACGTATACTTACCTAAATGTGCAGATAGAACCACATGCAACCAGCTGGGGCATGATATTTCACTACATGGTGTTCTAACTATAATCTAATTTTAATTCAATAATGCCATTCCAACACAGGGCCACGTTATAATACAAATATTTCTAATATGTTACCTTTCACAAGATTGAAACTCAGAATTAAAAAAAAAAACGGTAAATAGATAATGAGGAACGTAATTTAATAGAAAAGATAATTGCAAACTTTGACCTCAAAACATGGCAAGGCGGAGTTAGTACCCTTTCTAAGTAAAGTGACGAACTACACTGCGCCTTGTAAAAACGATCAACTTCCGATACAAACAAAATGGCAATTGCTAAAGGGTCAGCATGAAGTTAGAACCTTGTAAAAGAAATGTCTAAAATCTTTAAAAACTTGATGTTAGAATTTCGTCATACAAGTATCTACAATACAACACAGATTACTCTGAAAAATATTTTGGTGTAGTAAAATATAGAAATGAACTAAAGAAATGGTTTGGCATGCATAAGTCATTTTTGAAAGAAAAAAATGTCACCTAGAACCGTGTGTAGGTCTAATCAGATTGTAGGAAATCACAAATCAAATAGGAAATCATGAAAATAACGATCGTGTGAAACAAAGATTTCCATATGGGGATCGGTATAGAAATGAAACGTGATATAAGCTAGCTTTAGGCTGGTCTACCTCTAGAAATATATTTTACAATTTCAACGTGTTAACCAGGCAATGAATTTCCTTCCCCAATATTTACGTACAGGATTTTGAAGTGGAAAAGCGGGATAATAAATAATTGCTTTTATTTATGAAAAATTGCTTTATTAAAAAATAAGTGGTCGTTGAGATTTTCTGTTATTTCCCTTTATAAATGGCGACCATTTAAACTCGAGCACATTTATCGCTGTCCCCGTTAGAATTCAAATATCCCCCTTAATAACGAACGGGTTTTATAATTAGTCGTGCCATTCTTCCCTCGGCCGTTGCGTTGGTATGATTCTGGCTCTCGGTGATTATAATCTCTTGCCATTTTCCCTCGATTAACCCTTAGAATGCCGGATTCGCATGGGTTAAAAACGATGAAAATGCTTTCTGCATGCCTCGCGCCTACTTACCGTAATTTCACAATGACATTTTTAAATACATCTTTTTGAATTTCGATGAAGTTTTTTATGTGAATAAATGAAAGCTGAAATAAACTCATTTCTCGCCGTTCGATCTGCAGGTAGACTCGTTGTCGATGACAATGCATTCTGTCAACTTTTGACACACACACAAGGATTTCTCTGAAATTGGCCACTACTCGGCATAAGCGATGGCCCGAAAATTGATAATAGATGAATTGTAATCAAAAAAAGATTTTTATTACGGGTTAATTTTTTTAAATAAATTTTACCAGATAATGTGTTTAGGTATTTATCCAAATTGTATGTTTATTGTATGGCTATGTGGTTTTCCCGAAATGGCTACATATATTCAGAGTAGTGATACTAAAATTAAATGAAAATTTAACCATTTTTTTCACTTTTATTGTATTTTATAAGGCTGGATGGATAATCTCAATTTATCTGCCATTCTCAATTTAAAATAAATTGTTGTGTTGCCAAGCAAATACGCTTAATTTAAAAATGTTACTAAGTAATTGTTTTTCATTTGGAATCCATCTTTTGTTTATAGTATCTTGATCTAGTGATCCTTTATTTTTTTTTTTTTTATTGAAGTCTTACAAAACTAAAATCAGTTCGTGTTGTATAAAAGTATTGCTGGATGCCATAGGCTTGAGGACAAACGAAGGGTACAAGGACATCTTGCGAAACGGAAAGTCTACACCGGCACACCAGAAGTTATGCGGACTCGTTTCCCCGTACTTCTTGCACATTAGCCCACGGGTTGCGGGTTGTGATTTGTACATTATGTACATATTGTAGTTGGAGAAATTATAACGTTAACGTGATACAGTCAGGTCCCTAGAGCGACCGAAAGCTTCGCCTCTGAAAAGCTTTCACAATGTTTGAAGCGCTTAACAAAATTAATACACTTATATTGACTAGATATCATTTACTATTCTCACGAAATTAAAAAAAAAAAATTAAATAGAAATTAATTTTGTTTTTCGGCCATTGAGCCAAGGGTAAGGCAGGAAAACCCGAGAAAATATTAATGATTTTTTTAATCTATGATTTACGCATAGGTCGGATCGTTTCACAGAATTTGAACTATTCATCAAATTACAAAGTTAATATGCAAGTTCTATGAAAGTCCTATTTAAGTTGTGTTATTATCCAAGTACTGTGATCAACCGGCCCGTGATGAAATATTAGCAGTACTTAGATAAAACTTCCGCGGAACTTGAAATTTGATAAATTGTTCAATTTCCGTGAAACAACCCGTCCTTGGACTTATTATTTTAATGCTCTCAAAATATATTGCCATTTAAAAATAAGGTCATGGATAGTTATACTTTATATATACATTGTGTTAAGGGACGTACTTAACTTATTTCAAACATTGATTCCTGACATTATGTGGATTAAAAAATGGAAATGAAATTTTGGACTCCGGTGACTTTTTTATTTTAATTTTTTTTAAATTTTTGTCTTCAACAAAAATTCTTCCGCATGTCGTCGTCACTGGTCACTTAGACGATTATCCGACCAACTCCTCACCCCGTCCCTAACTGTCCAATACCTACTGATTTGTTTTATTTTAGTTGAAAAAAATATGTCACCGGAGACCAAAATTTAATTAACAATTTTTACTCCAAATAATGTCAGGAATCACTGGTTAAAGTAAGCCAAGTACGTCATTTAACAGCCTGTAATTATTTTTAAATTCATCATATTTAGTATTTTTTATAAAAAATTTCGTAGCATTTTAAAGTGGCCAGCCTAATGGAAAATGAACACCCCAAAATCAATTAAAATATCAGGTAACGTTGAAAAATTACACCTATTTTCAGTGAGTTTTCAAATTTGTTCCCTGTTGCCATCCTATACCTGAATTAAGGTTCACGTAGAATATTGAACCAATCCTGAAAGCGCCTGAAATATTAAATGACAGCTCCATTTCAAACCATTTTTAATCAAGTTTAATTGTTGCCTGATACGCGTGATGAAATATAATATCCGTATTGCGCTTTTCACTAAAGGATGCTTCACAATCGGGCAGTAAAACTCCACGCCCCCTGACCACTGGCAGTAATAATAATATCTGAAGGCTTCAGTTGATTGTTGAATAGTTCTTACTTTGGGACGAGTTTGCCGCCGCTTTTTGTACCCGCGAGCTATTAATTTACAAGTGGCAATTCCCCTACAGAGAGCGAGCTCCGTACTCGTCGCCAGCCCGTTCCTGTAATTGGATTATGGCATGTTGATTTATGTAGGCCCCTTCCCGCTTTGCATGCTCAAAATGCGGAATTTTCAAACTTACCGTTAACGTTTTTTTGAGCACGGTTGGGGTTGTAATTTTTTCACTAACTAAACGTTTTTTAAGCTTTAATTATTGTACTTTTTCGGGTGCCTACAAAAACTATATTTCACATCCGTTAGGAGTAACCGAGAAGAAACGTGAATTTTTAAATGGGGTCTTCAACTTTAAAGGAAAGTACATCTTTAGCTGATAGCTGTATTTAAAACAATTTCATATCGATCACGGAAATTTTAAATATGTACCTTTATGGAAAAGTGTTAATTGTTCAGGAGAGCGAAAAGAAAGTTTTCTTATTCAAAAAAATCATATCTGTAGTTTTTGTTGACCTGTAATGGTGACATTTTGTTATCAAATAACACTGCATTGTTTTGTAAATTTCTTTAATAACCGTATTTAATTCATTTTTTTTTCTAAAGAAATCATCTTAAAATGCACATCGGCAGATCTTAAAAAGGCGCATTTATTTTCCTAGAAATATTTTGACGACGCAGAAAGAGAAAACAAATGGAGAAAATTACATTATTAACTAATTTTGGATTTATTCTACTTTACAGCATTTCCAATTTCCGCTATCGATATTTATGTTTATAATTTTTTTGAAAACTTTTTTAACACCGTTGTGATTTGAAACTCGATGAGACTAAAAATAGCGACACTAAAAAGAGACAAAACATACATCTATAGGATCTAGCCTGCGAGAGAATGAGATAGAATAATTGGTCTCCACTTTGTACGGTGCTCGGTAGCCTCCCAAATCTTGACTACTTTCACTTTATGAAGTTTTCACTTATACCTCGTGTGAACTGCACGTGGTGAGCTTGTAATTTTTATCACTTGCTTTTGGGATTCTATTACTTTTTCTACCAGTTTCAACTAATATAGCTTTAGTTTAGGAAATTTGTGCCATTTGTGCTATTTGTAATTTCTTGACGCCAGAGCTCAACGTTCGAAAGTTTTGGCTTCGTTTTCTGCTGTGTAGTTATGAGTATTTGACTTTAAACCAATGGATGGTGGTAGGGAATTATTTGTATTAAGTACAAATTTGAAAATAAAACTTTTTCATATTTAGTTGTCAATATGAAATATATTTGTAGTAAGATATGGCCAATATCTTTTTCTGATTTTTTGTTTCTAGATTTTTGATTGAGTTTCGAATATTGTCTTCATTCAATTAAATATAAAAATTTAAGGTTTTACTCATTTAGTTAAAAATAAAAATATTCATCATAGACTTGCAGAAAAGTCAATAGATGTCGCGTATTAAAAATAAAAATGTCTTGTCAATTATCCAAGAACACAATAAGAATTTATCCAACACACTATCTGATAGCATTTAGTTAGGGTTTGAATCTTGCAATAATCATACATAAAGATAGAGCAGCCACTAAAATATGCGTTAAGAAAATGAAGATAATGTTGGTAGTTCTTAGTCGAAGTATGAAACAGTTGTGAGTTGTGACCGAATCGGATAGGTACACATTGGCGCAGTTGGTAGAGTTGCGGCCCGGAAAGCCGAAGGTCCTGGGTTCGAGTCCCAGATGTGCCCATATCTTTTTCTCATTTATCTGTTTCTAGATTTTGGATTGAGTTTCGCTAATATTGTTTTCTTTTAATGAAATATATTTTTTTATTATTTTCCAACCGATTGGAGTACACATATAAGAGAACAATTACATGGTATCCTTATTTATTTATTTCTACGCTCTTCTTCACCCTACGCTCCTCTGGTGAATGCAAATTATGATGTCCGGTAGAATATCCTAAGTTACCTTCAACAGATTACCTGATTATATTGTATCATCGCCAACTTCATTTATCATGTACTCGATATGCAAGAAGGTACTAGACAAGTTGCTGGTCTGCTGTATTTTTAACTGAAACCAGTCCAGAACTCGTCCTTTGCCTTGGACGGATTTCGATGAATTACAACCTTATTTTCGCAATCGATCTTACGCTCAAGGATTAAATTGCATAATTTATCGAAGATATTATCTGCATGATATAAGGATCAACGTTACGCTGTGCTAGTAAATGTAAATGGTACAAGAAACATAATAATAAAAAATCACCACAATTCAGGTTACTAAGTTACCATATTTTCATATACATAGAAAAATACACTCACAGCCTTACTAATAAAAAACACTTAACGACCGTTAAACGGTGTTTTTGTTGCACACCATATAAAGATTGTTCATTTTATTCTTTGGAAGGTTACTAATAAAAAAATGGAATTTTTCTGTTGGCCGCACTGGGACTTCGGTGGATCTGCGCATGTGGAGTCCGCCATATTTAAAATAAAACTAACAGTTTTGACATATATGATGTTTTACGCGCCATTCACTATTATATTAGTAATTCAAAAAAATTACCATTTTTAGTTTTTTTTTTCAGTTTTAGTCAAATAATGTTTTGTTGTTAATATAGTTTTGCTAACGGTTAAATATAATAAAATTATGTAGTAAAAATTTGCGTAAAACGTAATGGTGCGTTTCCATGCTTGCAAGTCTCGGCAAGCGTCCACAAGCGCAAACGTGTAAACAGGTCGTTTGGCTTGGCTTGCGTAGGCTTGCAAGAGCTTGCGAGAGTTTGCCGCCGATCCAGTCGGGGTCGGATCCAGCGGCAAGCTTCGGCAAACGCTCAGTGGAACTTTCGAACTGGCGGCCAATGCACGCCGTTTTTGCTCCATGCGGTCTATGATAATATTTATAACATTACGAGACATATGTATGACGTATGAGGCGTGCCAGACTTATTAAAATGTTTAAGTACATCATTTTAATGCACTTATGTTATGTAATTTATTGCGACTGGATTTACCTAAAAAGTCAAAATAAATAAATAATATTTTATTGATGATTTACTATTTATTATAGTAAAAAAAATTATGATTTTTGTTAGAATAACTTTTTTTATAATACAAAACAATTTTATATAAGACAAGTGATCCTCAAGTTCGGGTCCCAATTGCGATCATTATTTTTGAAGCGAAAACTTCTTTAGCATCGTTGTGATTTGAAACTCGATGAAACGAAAAAGTGGTACTAAAAAGAGAAAAATCTATAGGATTTAGCCTGTGAGATAATGTCTCCTCTTTGTGCGAAGTGACCTGGGACGATTTGTATCATCCATCATCTTCGTGGTCGTCGAGCTTTCCTTGTTTTTGTTACACTTTGCTTGTATTTCAAATAAAAGTTTGATAAACCAAACGCAATAGCCGACACAAGTTCGGCGTCCGCCATGCTCGGGTGTAGGTAGCGCACTGAAGCATTCACAAGCATGTAAACGACATCCAAATGCCAAGCGAGATTTGTGGACGCTTGGAACTTGTGGCTTGCCAAGCCTTGGCAAGCGTGGAAACGTACCATTACCGTTATTTTTGACTGACTTTGTTTGTGAGTACGCTTTAAGGGTTAAAGGTGGTGCATTTTTTTTTTCTTTTTATTATTGTATAAAAGTTACATACAATGGGAATTTATACTCGCTAAGCTACCACAAGTAGCTTGTCAGCAGGAGATTAGTTCCACAGATTATTAAAAAAATACATGAAATAATCCTAAACGCATCAGCATGGCACCAACATACGCATTTAACAACATATTTAATATGTTGGGTCATTTCCAATCAATGCTGAGCCACGCGGTTGGCTTTCACAATGCCAACTTGGGGACAACCGCTTTATTTTTCTCCGCTGAGCGGATGTTCTTAGCTTGATTAAATTATTACCTGTTATTTGTAATTTTTACATTTAATTTTATTATTTAGTTTTATTATTTAGTTTTCCAGTTGATCTTGTAATATTGTTTTCATTTAATTAAATATTACAATTTAAGGTTTTACTCATAAAGTTAAAAATAAAAATTAATCTTGTATTTTACACAAGCGTTGGGTAATTTACACAGGTATTTTAGTTACCACTTAGTTTATTTCAAACCTGTTTGAAAATAATTAACCTCATTATTTTTCTTCTTTAAAAAAATCGTAAAAAATTTGACTCTTATAATACTATAATGTATACCTTACGAGTAGGTATATTTTGATTTTTTTTTGTTTAACGGGGTTATAATTAATACACTTGATCAATTATAATGCAAATACATTAAACTTCCTTTTATGTGTCATATTTGCTTTTAAAAGTCATTCTTTGTTTATTTATCTACTGTTTCATGTAATTATTGTTTAAAATCGATATCCATCATAGTATTAGTATTTTGCTAATTTTACCTAATTTGTTGTTATGCTATGTATCATTTATCGTCTTCCATGTAAAAGTCGAAATAAGGGAACGTACCCATACTACGTGACCAATATTTTGCAATTTTTAACCCCCCCCCCCCCCGGTGACCAAAAACCTAAGCAACCCGCCGCTCATTTGTATGGAGCGTGACATTTTGAAGACCCCCCCCCCCTAAACGTGTCACGTAGTATGGGTACGTTCCCTAATGAATCTCATAAAATTGTGAAATGGGTACCTCAGCGCGGTTAAACACCCAGTTTTAAATAATGGTTTATCGAAATAATTCGAAAAATACAATAATACTGCTTGCAAGTATTAGAAGTCAGTAAATCCCAAAATTAGAATTGCATTGTAGTCAATTATTAATTAAATATACGGTTAACATTAAACGAATGGGTTCCAAGCTCAAAAACTACTTAATTTATACTTAATTTACTTAATTTATCTTTCTAGTCAATAATTCTTACGAAGCCAGATAGCAAGATAGTTGAATGAATTTAAAGTTTTTTTGCAATTTAATCTTTTTGGCAAACTACAATGCTTCTTACAATCATGTTATATTGTTTAGTTGAGAAATGACCGGTTAAGATGGAATGGAATTGCTTTTACGACCATGCTATATTAATTTGTTGAGAAAGAAATGACCGGCTCAGATAAAATATTACCTACTGCATTTTACGACCAAGTTGTGATGATTTGTTGAAAACAGACCGACCGAGATGAAATTTAACTGTTTTTTACCACCACGTTTTATTGATTTGTGGGAGACGACCGGCTGAGATGAAATATAACTGATTTTCACCACCACATTATTATAATGATTTGTACCTATAATATTTACCGGCAGATACAAAAGATGTTGGATGACTTTTTTTTTAAATTTAATTTTTAAATCAAATTTAATAATTTTATTATTAAACAGACCGACCGAGATGAAATTTAACTGTTTTTTACCACCACGTTTTATTGATTTGTGGGAGACGACCGGCTGAGATGAAATATAACTGATTTTCACCACCACATTATTATAATGATTTGTACCTATAATATTTACCGGCAGATACAAAAGATGTTGGATGACTTTTTTTTTAAATTTAATTTTTAAATCAAATTTAATAATTTTATTATTATGTTCTGCAAGTATCGTAGTTTTTATTTTTTTTATTGTGGCAGCTGTTTCAATGCCATTTTCAAACTGTAAGAAAACATTAGCATTTAATGTGGGGAAAACAGATTTCAAAGTATCCCACAGAATAGAGAATTTATTGTCATAATTATTTTCTCGGTAAATCGGTTTAACCGGTAATTAATCATTTTATCCATACAAATTGGAATTGGGCGGGGGCAAATAAAATCTTATAAACATCTCAAAGTGGCCTAATCACAGTTTGATCTTTGAATTTAGAGGGTATAACCAGAGAAAACCAGAAATATGTCATTTTTAAATCAGATTTTAGACTATTGACTCTTTTCCACAAAAAAATATAATTTGGTTTCAAAAGATTGTTCTTTTATCTAGTAAACGCTTGTTTTAAATTTTGAGAAAAAAGGTTTATTTTTAGTATTTATGGTTATACCATAGGTCGTTGGCAGATTTGTTAAATTTTCAAAAAACATTTTGTATTATACATCATCCATTTCAAATCATATAATCATGCAGTTAAATAAATCAATAAATTATCTGGTAAACGTGTGTTTCAGAATTTTTGTTTAAATAAAATCATTAAAAAATATATAATTTCATGTGTTTCTTGACGAAAATTGGTCCGTTAGTGTATTTATTTGCGCACTTACAAACTAATATATTTCAGATTTTTTTACATTCTTATTTTGCTTAGATATTATTGAAAAATGATAAATACTTATGATCAAAAAATAATTACAAAACTACATTATTTTAATAGTTTTATCATCACGCCTTTCAGCATTTTCGGAGGTAGGTATAAATTAAGGCAAATTTGGAATGAAATAAAATCGATATTGAGTTATAATTTTTAAAAGCTGATACGCAGAGTAATTAATCTTTCTCGTTGGAACCGCCCTGTACGATCGTAAGAACATCTTTCGACGAAATGTGGATTTTCGGCCGCTGGCTGGTTTAACGCCCTTACACAAAAAAAAGTTTAATATGTTGGAAGACATTTAATGCAATAATGTTCGCAATCGCATGTTTGTTTTTTGCTTTTAATTTTCCGATAATTATTCCCATTTACTGGCCTTATAGGACAACATGATTATGTCGTCTTGATTGCGAAATAAATTATTGCTGATTACACCGTTTTGAAGCCCTCTATTTTTTCATTACGAATTAAAAGCGCTGTCAAGGCAGGTCCTCGTAAGAGCTTGAATATTTAGTCGCGCGGGTGATAAAATGCCCGCCGCAATCTGCGTCTCGGTGCTCCATTGTCATTTACTTTTTAATTTTCCTTCCGGGGAAGCGTGTCCGTACTATAGTTGTAGTGTGAGTTATAATTTCTCTCTGAGCACGGAAGACGTCTGAAACTTGGTGACCATTAAATTTTGTATTTAAATATTCACGTCTTCAAAGTTCTTCACATTTTTTTCATGCCCAACGGTTAGTGCATTGGTATTGCGATAGTCTCAGACGGCGCGCGGCTGCGGTATCGATGTGCGGGTTATTCAACTCGGCGCGGCGTAAGGAGCTCGGAAGCCTTGCTGCAATTTTTATGTGTTTGGGGCTCGCGTGATATCGGTGTTCAGAAACAAACCATTTTTTAATAGACAGAAAGATATCTGCGTGGTGGTTCCATGCCAACTCAGAATTAAGTCAACTCAACAACTCTTTGAAAAGTCATTAAAAGCTATGAAAAAAATATTTTTTAAATAGCCGTTAACCCCAACCTAACGTAACCTATTTAATCATTTTTTATGAATTTTTATCATCATTCTTTATGACCTTTCTGAGGTGGTTCTGAGTTGGTTTCATTCTGAGTTGGCCGGTCACCCTGGGTGATAATGCTATGCGGGTAATTTGATGTAGACACCAGAAAGTACTAAAAAACGTCTCTTATTTGAAAGCTGTGAATGAATATACCTTATGGATGGAGGCAGTGGCGGATACACATGGGAAGCGCGAGGGGCGCGCACCCCCCCCCTTGTTCGCCCTAAATATAAGAAAATCTTTCTTCAATCATTCGCTCTACATGTCTAAACCATCTAAGCGTCCCTTCTTAATCTTAATTATTACGCTTGCATCAGCCTTCTTTTCATATTTTTCTCACAATATCATACATGGCTTTACCACACATACGCCCCAGGGATCTCAATTCTACAGCATTTAGTCCTTCCTCTGCCAGTTTAATACTTCACTGCCATACATTGGTACCAGCACTCCATTGTGGACTGTTAGCTTCGCTTCTTTCGACAATTTTTTGTTAACGCCAACGGCGTTCAGTCCTCCATAAATGCGGAATTACCGCCTTTACCCTTCCTTCAATATCTTTATCAGCCTTCCCATCTCTCGTAAACATACTTCCCGAATACACAAACTCATCCAATGTTATTTTTGGGTAACTTTTACAAATTGTCTTTGGAGATGCTATGTGAATGGTCATTTTAGGGAAAGGAAATAGTGGAAGGAAAAGGGTATGATAGGTGGTTAGGACACTCTGGGTTAGTGTCTCCAGGAGAGATGGACGGATGAACTTTTCCCGCCCTCTGCGATGCGAGGCAATGAGTCGAGAGATTCCTGCTGGAGAGGTTAAATGGTCTCCCTCAAACAGTCCTTTCCAGCTCGCCACGCAGTACGTGGGCAAATGCATCCGCCGCTACCTTGAAAAAACCACATCCCATGAACTCAGGCATACCTGCTTAAGTCCCCAAACTTAGCTATCCACTTGGGATGACTTATAGCAGAGGTATTGTTTATCCAATAAATGATTCCCGTGGCGGCGGTACCCACACTCGCCACCTAAAGTGAAAATTTTGCTTCATTCACATTCATACGTCGTTTCATGTAAAGGTACCCTTAACATAGCCCGACTCAAGTATTTGATTCCCTTGAACGTGTAATGCAGCCCTACTGCTCTCTGTGGCCAGCCAAGTTTTAAATGTGCGGTCCGCCAATCTTTTATTTATTTATTGAAGTGAAAACTTCCTTATCACCGTTGTGATTTGACAAACACATAAATCTATATATTTTAGCCTGCGGGAGAATGAGATAGTATAGTCAGTCTCCTCTTTGTGCGGTGCTTCGTATTCTCCCCACTGTTGTCTATGTTTTAGTTTTTTTTTATCTTTAGCGCCCCCCCCCCCTCCCCCTTGAGTTTTTTCTGTACCCGCCACTGGATAGGTCCATCACTGACGATAAAACCGTATATTAATACGATATTGACTAAATCATCTATGGTCACTTATCAATATTTGCGAGCACTGTCAACAATTGATAAGAGATATTCCGACCGACGCATTGACAAATTTTAGCGCGGCCTCCATAGTATCTGATAATAAGTTTCGGTTAACTGTCAATACGCGCTATATAATAATTAGCGCGGCCTCCATAGTATCTGATAAGTTTCGGTTAACTGTCAATACGCGCTATATAATAATTAGCGCGGCCTCCATAGTATCAGATAAGTTTCGGTTAACTGTCAATAAGCGCTATATAATAATTTAGATAAACAATTTTTAATCTTATGCGCCTTTAAGCAATTGAAACAAAGTTTCAAAGTCTTGATAATTTCCGATCGTTTATCCACTTAGCTATTTATGAACTCCGGACACTGCGTGTTTTGTGTTCATCACTTTCAAGTGACAGAATTTTAAATGAAAATATTTTTTGTAGCGGTAAGGACACATCGTTCGTTACGCAACATGACTGGCTTATTAATGAACGCAGTTCAACTAATCGTGTACGCTATCCATAGACTTCAATAATTGATATAAAACGCGACCAATTTATTCCGTTCGATCTTTAAAAAACGAAAGTGGTTGAAATATGACTAAAGAGCTCATTAACTAATTAATTCCCCTTTAATCTCAAAAAGTAAATGGTCTCAAAAATAGCGGACAGCCAATGCTTATTTAGGTTAGTATTTCAATTCAACATTGCTAATTTATTAATATTTTTACGTAATTGTGTGGGGTTTGACATTTGGGAGTGTCAATTCATGGAAAATAATTCCAGTGTTGCCAGCGTATATCGATTTCTTATTTATTTCCTGTCAATATAGGTTTGGTGTCAACGGTGAGATCGTGCTCGGAAGTTGTAAAAAAAAGTTGTAGAAAATTTTTGTCTTTGATGCGGGAATCGGGCTGAAAAAAGAGATAGTGTAAAACGGCTTTTAGTGTTTAATTTTGCAGATTTTTAATGGATTTATGTCCACAAATGATCATCTAGTCAATGCACTCTATGCAAGTGTACTATATAAGTATAATAAATACAAAACAATACAAGAACAACATGTCAACCTACCAGAGACCAAATGGTAAAATAATTCACCGACTCCAGATATTTTCGTATCAGAGGGTTGGGCTCGGTAGAACTCCTAGCGACCTAGCTGGACCGATAAATCCTACTGATCCCTCAATATAAATGATTAAATCTTTCGCAATCTTATATGTATTCAAAATGATTGATTTTTACGTTTTTATATATAAATTCTTTGACAAATCTAATAAGCCTAAATTTTGAATGAGAGAACTAGATATAATACCAGTAGCCGAAATAACAAATGGGAATATTTTTATAGTCTGAGAATGCCAAATTCTTTTAATCTCATTTCCTAAATCTGTATATTTTATTATTTTTTTCGAAACAGATTTTTGAATATTACAGGAATTTGGAATAGCGACATCATACGATATAAGTTTTTTTTTTAAATTTGTCATGTAAAACTATATCGGGTCTATTATGACTAATTTTTCTGTCTTAGATCTTTAATCTGGTCTGAATTTTTATTTTAATGGGCTACTTACTGCTTGTCTGAATCTCACCATAAGCCAAACAATTGTCACTGTAAAGTTAAATTTGCGAGTGCCTCTCCAAAAATAGCAATGGATTTTAAATGGTACCTAATTGAAGAAGACATCATTATTAAATACACGATATTACTATCTTTAAATTATTACTACGTATTGCGTATTAGTAATAATGTCCCTTTTCCACCTCAGGAATAATACAATTACGGCTTGGTTATTGGCGAGTCCTACTCCATTTGGAATGAAATTCAGAGCAAGTAGTTACGAAGTCATCCCTGGAATGCTGGGTTTCAGATTGTCGCTGAATTTGCTTCCAAAATGCTTGGGTCTCTAGAATCTGGGGGTTTGACTCGTCCTATCCGAGTTTCCAACCAATAACAATAATCTCTAGGCCGTTTCTACCGTTGGAAATAACAATTTTAATTTTATTTTTTTCCACAGAAAGTCGACTTTCTTTCCAAGCACGGCGTAACGTCGACCATTGTTCTTGGAGAGCATTGTCAGAGATTCCTCCTTACAAAATGTTACCGGCATATCTGGTTTTACTGAAAAACTGGAACTTTAATAAATACGTTTATAAAATATAAGTTTCTTTCTTTATTAAAAAATGTATTCATAAATACTACAGATGAAATGCTAGAGGGGTGGTTTCTGCTCGAGTTTTATTAGTATCGACACAGTTTTAAATATCCGTGTCATGAATACCGAACCTCCGTGTAATACGTGGTGTGTATGGTATGTATACTGTATGAACTAATTGTACATTATTACCTTTGTGATAACGTTCACGTGGTTGGGAAGCCTAATAGTGGCAGAAAGACTTTAATGATAAGTAGGTAACATAGGGATCTACGTTTTAATTTATTTACCCCGTTTGCGAAATACGTAATTATAGTAAATGTGTACGAATCATCGTAAACGTTAACGCAAAAGATGATATTCTAATAAAATATCTTTCCATCGTAAAAACATTTTTATTAATGTTACGTTAAAACTAATCATCTGCCGTACTCACGGTACGTAAAATTACCCAAATGGCAGTTGTTAGTATAAAAATTTATTTAGAATTATGTACGTCTTTATCAAGAGATCTTCTAATATGCGGTGATGGATCGGCCATTTACGCCGCGGAGGAATTTCTATATTCCTACTAATTCGAATGAAGAGAAAAAGACATGCAAACTATTTTCCACGCGATATTTCATTTAAATTTTCTCGTTTGCACCTTAATTGTGATGTTATCCGTTCCAACTTTCAGTTACAATACATTATTCAACACTCTTTTCCTAGTTAGGCGTTAATTCTCGGCTTTGGCCCGAAAGTATCATGAATACTTACGTGATGGATTCGATGTCTTTAACGTAGGGTTGCCAACCGTCCTGTTTTCCCAGGACATGTCCTGTTTTTGGGGTGTCCTGGGCTGTCCTGGATAGTTTTTAAGCATCGTCCTGAGTTTTTAAAGAGACTTCTTATCCTGTTAAGGACCTATGTTTTAAAATTTGCCCGCCACTACTCTTTCCAATCGTTTTGTCACTGGGCTCGCGCTGCGCGCGTGAAGGTCGAGGTTTTTCACTTATAAACGGTCAAAAGAGAGAAATCGGTTACTTCCAGCAACAGTTGCTGCAATAATCAAAATTATCTACAACATGAATATGAACTGTGAAACATCGTATAATTGTTAACTCAACCACAAATGTTGAGGGACAATTGTGGAGTTGAAAAATACAATTAAAATAAATAAGAAAAAATAAAATAAGACCTAAGAATTTGTCCTATTACATTACTTACTTAGACTTGATTATTTTATGATTAAAAACATCATTCCTCCATTTGATTCGCTAATTTAGTAACTAAATGTTAGTTGAACACTTTAATAAATAATGTTTTTTCTATTAGTTGTTTTATTGACCATGTGTTCAGTGCAATATAACAATAACAATTGGATACTGCTCTTATTACATATATAGTCCTGGCTTTAAACCGAAATGTCCTGGTATTTCTGCCTTCAAATCCTGGATTTCAAAGTTTGGAGATGGCAACCCTACTTTAACGATGATGAATATGGATGAGCTGTAATTTACAGCATTTAAAGTGTGCCTCCAAAGTGTCAGCGCCCTTGTGCGACGACGTAGAGAAAAGAGAATTTCCTTCATCAACAACGTCGTACATTCAAATTAATTACGAAGTGAATTACATTATGCAGTTAAAATGTTTTGAGTGGAAATTTTGTATCAGACAAAGGCTTTACTGTTTTTACAATTGTTTTAGAAAATATCATTAGTGCTACTATTTACAATTAGAAGCTCTGTTTTTTTAATTAGCTCCACACGGGAGGCCCTGATGAAAATAATTTCCCCCAGGGCCTGTGTCATCTTAGGGGATGCCGTGTGGAGGGTTTTTGAAGTAAAACCTCTTTACGCACGCTCGACTTGGGGGGTAAGCTGGTGAATGCGTTGCGAAAAGTGGTGATTGTTACGAAAAATGTAATGCGAACGGTAATCGATGCTAACGGTAATCTATGCGAACGATGATCGATTGCTAGGCGAACGGTCGGGCCTTGACGCACGCTTGACTTGGGGAGTGATAAGGGGAAGGATAAGGATAAGCATAAGGATAAGCATACGAATAAGGATAAGGATAAGGATGAGGATAGGGATAGGGATAGGGATAGGGTTAGGAGAGAATAGGGATAGGGATAGGGATGCGGATGGGGATGAGGATAGTAAGGATAAGAGGGAGATATAAGTTAGTGAAATTTTACTTCAGTCGTGTGGTCTAAAGCACACTCTTTTTTTTAAGGAAAGGAAGGAAAGGAACTTCAGAAAAGGAAATAGGTATGAGGAGTGGGTAGGAATCTGGAGGTCAGTGTGTTCAGGAGTGATAGACGTATGGATTCATCCCTCCCAACTGCGGTTCTAGGCTATGGGTCGTGAGATTCTGACTGGAGATGATAAAATACCTCCCTCGCTCAGTATCTCTCGATCCTGCTTACCCTGCAGCAGGTGGGCAAACGCATCGTCCTCACAAGACCAGGACAAACCTCACCCCATTTTTTTTTTTAATATGAATACCGCACAAGAGTCCCAACTGCTGCCGTCTGAAGCCAGTGAGACAATGGCATCCCCAATTGTATATGTTGTCAGGCTGAAGGTAGTGGGGAGGGAAAGAAGATAGGGAAGAGGAAGGTGGGGAAGTACCTGGCTATTCTGATCTGGTCACCGAACACGACTAATGCCATTTCAAGCAACGTTTCAATTCTGAATGGTGGTCTTACACCAGGGCGATACTGAGAGTACCTTCCACTCTGGAACGTGCTGCAAATTATCGATATATTATTTTAAATCAATAAATTGTGAAATAACACAAATTAATCAAATAAAATTTATTTGCCACGCCGGATACGATCCCGCGACCTTCAATGTGCGAGTCAAGAGTCTTACCGCTGGATTACGCCGGCCGTCCATGAACCCGGGCACCCCTGCTAAGTCGGGGGGGGGGGGGTCAACTTAAAAAAAATATATACTATTATAGAGATAATTAAAAAAAAATATATTGTTTGATTTCTTTTGCCTGCTGAAAAAATCAAAATGAAGTCCTTTAACAACTGTAGTGAAAATCTTACGTTAGGGGGGGGGGGGGGTCCCCACCAAATCTCACTTAATCTCACAAAGGGGGGGGGGAGTCTAAATTGAAAAGAAAAAACAGCTCACGGCCCGTGGCCCGTGTATTATTGATTAGTTGGTAACGGGGGGAACCCACACACACGAGGCGATGCGTGATGGCCGATGACCAATATAAGCATTAATTATTTAATCGTTTATTATATTTTTATGCCGATGTAAAAGTGCGGTTAAATGGCGCCTACGGACGGTTGTACGATTTATCGCGCACGCAAAACTTGTGTCCGAATTATTATATATTTACCGCCACACGTGATATAACTGTTAACAGTGATGCACAACCTTTCAAGTATTTTTCAATTTATTGGTCACAATCCGCAAAGCTAAATCGCAAAACTAAAGACTCATGTCTTACGAAAATCATATTCATAAATAGATAAATATGAAAACCTGGTTTTCATGCCAGCCGAGCGATTCCGTATTTTTTGGGAGATCGTTATTGGATAACGGACGTAATCTCCTGTCAGATTTGTCTGATGTTTATGGCTGTTATTTGCGTTTTCTTTGTACAACGTACATTAAATGAGTAAATAATCATGCGTACTTGCAGGAATTCATGTTAAAATCGATCTAAACTACAACATGTGACATAAAAATCACACAAATCTGACAGAAGATAACGTCCGTTATCCAATAACGATCTTACTGGTCGTGGATATCTAAAATAACTAATATTATATCTATTTCCGTGATTACTATGTTTTTGCACTAGTCAGCTAATTTGGCTCTGCTGTGTATTGCCCACAATACCTGTAAATGTGTTAATCTTAACCTGTAAATTGGTTTCTCATTGCTGGGGATCGTGACCCTTACTCCAATTTCCATGGTGGACAATGCTCCTCCACTCTCGTGGAGCCGAAGAGCTGCGACCTACCAGACGCCAGTGGGACTTGGTCACTCCAGCGCATTGATGACCTTCCTCGGCTTCTTTTGCAATCCACTTTGCCAGTGACTATGAGCTTCTCCAAGTTGGAGTCCTCAGTTTGGCGAGCAACGTGTCCAAATTATTTTAAGATATGTAATAGGCAGGTAGTAGAAAGCCTATTGTGGATGCCTAGCTCTTCCAGATAGACACATTTGTGCGTCTGAATACTCAACATTTTTCTCCAGCACCACATTTCGAGGTTGAAATTAAATGTCGAGGTTGAAAATTGGCAGATATTAACAATATTTGAATACCTACCAATTTTAGTCCATGTAGAATAGTTAAGTGATTTTAATGTAATTTTAACCATAGTGTTGATTTTCTAGCTTTTTCAAGGGCACACAGCGGTGATATTTCACAAAAAATTGGCAAAGTGTTGTTATTATTTTCAGCTATTTAATATTTCTTCTAATATATGAGCCTCCCAGGATAAATAACAAACGTCATGTGTAAAATTGACTGGACCCGAGCTGCAAAAAGTTAAGTACAAAATTATTCAATAGCAAATCGCTCCGCCTGTATTTTTTTTTCTAAAGAGTGCTCTTTACGGCGTACGCCTCGGACAGTTTTCTATTGTTTTTATCATTTTCATTTTGTGAAATTTTAGAATTGACTTTAAGGCCCCGCAACCGCGCACAAAAACAAGAAGATGGAGAGATTTGAAATTACGAATGTTAGAGGACAGCGCTAGTATTTATTGTGACAAAATCGATGCGAAAATTGTGAAAATGTTTAATAAAACAAGACTCGTTTAAAATAGAGCAAGTTGTCTTAAACAGCATTTAACGAAACACTGTTATTTTTTTCATACATATAACTTGTAAAATAACTGAAACAAACGTGTTTATAATAATTTTTGGAACATACTTTGCGATTTTTTTCTATCGAGGGAATTTTATATAATTTGCGTTTCGGCGCGTCGAATATCTAGATATTATCTCCAAAAATAACATATATATTTTTGAAGAGCTTAAAAACTTCAAATGTTTAAGGGAGGTTTGCAAGAAATCGGTGGAAATTCAGGTAACGGCGTCTTATTAGACCGCAGCTTTTTTTATTTATTATGTTAAATAAATTCTGCGGTTTGTGCACCGCTGATTTGCAACAATGGGGAAACACACGACATTCGCAGGAAGTGGGTCATTGTTTGCAATAATTTATTTTTTATTGTAACGTGTCAACAATTGACACATAACATGACGCTGAATCTGGATAGCCTTATTTTCCCGGTCCCATTCTCCCCAATAATACTACTTCTAGTATTGACGTATTTATCTCCGGCTTTTTAACAGATACATCTGTCCTGTTCTCTCGGGAACTGGGCACCGAAAGCTGTTCGTACTGTAGGTACAAAGCTAATAGATACTTAAATGATATAACATTGTATAAATCGCAAATGAACCCCATAGTTGAGTTTGGCAGCCACCTCTGGTCTAGGGCCTCTAGATGCCCTTATAAAACTCGACGGGAAATCTGTTTTATAGATTCCTTTTTCGTAACGAACGAGTAGCAATCTTTAGAACGAAGACATCAGTTAAGAATGCAGTTCTTGTTCTACCGGTATTTTAATGGAAAGTGCTTCAAAGACTTAGCGTCATTGATCTCTTGAAGCCGGGAAACGACATTTTTCCACGATTGCCCTTTTCCGCAGAACCGGTCGTTTTTATGACTTTATCTTGAGATCAACAAACAGCCTTGTGATCAACATTTAACATCTTGAGATCAGCATTTAACCAACACCTCTGCCTAAGATCTATCCAAGTAGTTCGTTTCGTTTTATGAGCAGGGATACCCGGGTTCATGGGATAAGATTTGTTAAGGTCTTGGCGGCGGATGCGTCTGCCCACCAACTGCGTGGCGGGATGGATTGGGAGAGACCGGTTGAGGGAGACCTTTTGACCTCTCCAGTCGGACTTTCTTGATCCATTTCCTTGCACCAGTGGTGGGGATGGGTGTATACGCCTGTTACTCCTGAACACACCGTCCCCTAGATTCCTACTCAGCCCTCGGAACTTTTTCCTTTCCAGAACCTAATCTCTAAAGATCATCTCTAAGATGAAAGATCGAAATTATTTTCCTAAGATAATTTTTTTCCCAATTTTCCTATTTTTCCTATATTAATTTTTCGGCCTTTGTGTTTTCTTCCTCCTAAAACCGTCGGTTTCTCCTAGTTTCAGTTTCGCTCCTACTATCCCTTAAAAATACCCTTCAAAGATTGCAATACCCCAAAGATTGCAATTTACATAAACTACGTCCCAGACGTACTCCGTTACGTTACTCACTCGCAATTTACAAAACTCAATTTGCATAATATACGGTCGCAGTCCGCAGGCAAAATAATATAAAACCGACTGCCGATTCTGGGGAGTCTCGATCAAGTCGTTATCCTTTAAGTTTATAAACAGTGGTGGAACGTGAATTTCCAGTGGCAACTCGTCTAAATAATACATTCAGTATGCGAGTTTAGTGTGCGGGGTCCGGGGTCCGGGGACTCGGCAACCAGGGGCGGCTGGGCGGTTGGGGGGCTGGGTATAACACCCCTCACCGGCACTGCGAGTAGCCAGGAGAGGGGGTGTGTCACGCCGTGGAGCATCGAAACGCAACGTTAAATAAATATAATCTTTTCATTCAATTTACATCTTTGGAGAGTTTACAAACTCTCCCGTGTAGACCCGTATTGCCTTAATGTTGCAAAGATATCAGTTTATCTTGGGCTTTTCTGCTCATATTTCCTTTTCTGTTTGTCGTATCTGATGCGTATTTTTGCATGCACCTTTTTAGCTATAATCTTATCTTGCTTATGGTCAAGTTTTGCGATTGTTTTCGCCGCCATCCTTTTATTCGTACTATTATTTCTCTTTTATCCGTATTATTATTTCGGATTTCTAATGTAAGGCTGAAATTCAGTGTATCTCCTAATTGGTATTATTTCGTACTAATTCAGAGGCACTGGATCTAACTATGTACGTCATTATTTTTTAGCAAAAAGTGACTATTTAGATTAGGTATTAGTTAGACAATTGCACGAAACAATAAAATCTATATAATTTGCTTGTTTCACAAAATGTAGTTTTTTTTTTACTTTCTGAAAAAAAGAGGAGGGGAGATGGTTGACTTTGGAATTGCCCCACAATGATTCAATGATTGTGTTAATTAATAAATTTATATTGGTTTTTATAATTTCACTTTTTCTATTAGACTTTTCTGCTTGTGTGTCCAACTGGATTGCTAGGTCGACTCTTTAACGTTTATTTTCTCATAATTTTCTTTTTCATTATTTTGCCTTTTAACCCCTCAAGCCTAGATAGTAAATGAAATGAAAATATTCCCCGCTTCTCATTCAATTTCAAAGAGATTTAGCTTTTTTGAACGTATCCCAAAATTATTAAACTTTTTGAAAGCATTTTTTTTTTTTTTTTTAAATTTAATTTTATGAATAAAACCTCAAATTGTAATATTTAATTAAAATAGCATATTTTTTTACTGACGGACAATGCAATTAAAAATTTTAACGCAAACGAAAATAATTTTTTTTTACAATCGCTTACCGATGGTTTTTTTTTCTTGGAAACTGTATTTACCACTACATGAAACTGAAAAACGCATATAATTAAACAAATCTGTTATAAAGCTATTGTCATTACACTTGTTTTCGTTTTAGGTAGAATTATATAACAAATTACATTAATGCAATTAAAAATATATACATTTTTTAATGCAAACATAGCTAACGTTTTTTAAATCGCTTTCCGGTGGGTTTTTCTTGTAAACTGTATTTACCACTATACGAAATCAAACAGGGCATATAATTAGGCAAATGTATTATAAAGTTATTGACACTCCCTGTTTTTCGCTTTAGAAGAGGTAATATTAAAAAATATATTTTTAAAATTGGCAAAACTTGATCGGGTGTTGGGTCGTTTTCTGTTTTAAAGTATTATTTCAAATAATACTGAAACGTATTTTATAAACTTTTAAATTCAAAGAATCTGGTTATGTTTCTCGTATTTGTATAACTAAAATAAAAAAGTAGTTTAATGAGATCGTGTCATATGGTGGCAGAAATAGCATTATGTGTGGTTTTTAATTGCTAGTTCAATTTTCGAATGTTTATTTTTTTATCATCTTTTCTGTTTGTCATTTTACTCTATTCTGTTATCTAAACTTTCTACTGGCGTATTTTTCTTCCAAGCACAGCTTGCTCAATTTTCGAAAATTGCAACCCGCTCTCTTGTCAAAGTGGAAGCCTGGCTTTAGTCTCGTCAGGGCAGGGAGGGTGACCTCAATCCGGGCTCTATCCCTCTGGGGTCGAAGTACATTATCATTCTGAAACGCGGCTTTATAATACTTTTGAATTAAAACTTTAAGGCATTTCGCAAAGTGGTAGTACAATTCTTCGATTAGTAAAATCGAATATTTTGTGTGAATGCAGGTCATTGATTTACAAAATATCTTTGCCGAATATTATTGTCTTGAATGTTTTATAAGAAAAACTCTCTTTTTATAACTTTGACGAATCAAGACAGTAATATCTAAATATGTTAAATATGAAGAATCACATTTAATTTCCTCTCATGTTCGAGTGGGTGAGGAGGAATAGCTGTTCACTCTATTACCATCAAATTTCTAGGTTTAAGGTCCTGCCAAGCGAATACTATATCTGTATTCTTATAAATAAGGTTTGAATACAAAGAAAAATTGTCGGCGTTAAATGTGATTCCTTCATAATTACCCTATGTATATGTTTTGAACTAGGCCTGACGGGAAGTCCTGATTTTCCAAGATACTTGGAAGGGAAGGTTTTTGGAAGACGACGATGAAAGTGGAAGGATAGTGGTGAATTAATAATTAACTGATGCGTTGACATCATAACGTTGACATCATCCCGGAATTTATAGAGAGTTTTGAAATCAGATATAGTCAATAATTTATTAACCTCATATTTTGAACGTCAAGTGCGCAAACAGTATCAAAATTCTTCTTGGGTGGGAAATGGGGATGACGGTGGTTTCTTGAAATCTCATCTAGATAGCGACCTTCTTATTTTGAAGGTCGAGTATCCAAAGTTTCTTTCATGTATGCATAATGAAGAGTTTTCCTTTTTGAGTTTGATTTTTAAACAAATCTACATATTTATTCTGAGATTGGTGAAATTTTGCACACTTTACCTTCAAAACAGGAGGAAGGTCGCTCTTTAGATGAAATTTTAAAAACCACACACCCCTTTTCCCTCCGCTGAAAAAGAATTTCGATTAAGATGAAATTTTGCATAAGTGTTTGGACTTTCAAAATTTGAGGAAAATTTCTGTCTACATGACTTAGAAAAACTTTATGTAAAACCTGGACAACTGCGGTCTTCAATTAGTATTGTTAGTAATATAATATAACGTAGTTGAAATTATTGTTACCTTCGAAATAATCTGACCACGTATTGTATCAATGCGGATTTTCTTCGTTTGAATCTAATTTGATTTCTTTCTTGAATTCTTGTAGTCTAGGGCTTAGCTTACCTTTTGCCTGTCTTGCTCAATAAACGTGCCTTGGCTACAAGGTGCCTACTTTATTAGGCCCCCAGGAGGCGGTATTTGAACTTCGACATTTCCAAAGGCAAACTTTTATCGGCGATGTTTTTAAACTTCCATAATGAGGGGCGCCTCTTATCGGGAGGAATTGCTTCCTTGGCTTCCTCCCATTTTGCAGTTTATCGGCGATACCAAGTACCCAGCATCAGTTTATTTATTTTTAAATTTAACCCTTTAATGTCAAGAAACCTTAACCCCTCAGGCCTCGGGCCTGTTTTGTCGGTAGGTAAAAATATTTCCATCTCGCAATAAAATCCAAATAAATAATCGAAGAATATTTCTGAACGTGTCCGAAAACTAAAAACTACCCTCGATAGGTGATAAAGTTCACTTTCAAATTTAATGTTTTTTTTTTAAATACAATTTTTTTAAATGAAAACATAATAAAGTTTTTAAAATGGCTACTGTTAATGAAAAAAAAATATTAAAACACGCATATTTTATTAGACAAATCCTACTAATATTATAAAGGCGAAAGTTTGTATGGATGTATGTTTGTTACTCTTTCACGCAAAAACTACTGAATGGATTTTAAAAATTCTTTCACTAATAGAAAGCTACATTATTTGCGAGTACTATAGGCTATATATATATATATATATATATATATATATATATATATATAGCTATATATATATATATATATATATATATATATATATATGTAGAACAATTTTCTCGGTTTACCCGCGTAACGTAGTCCTTAAAAGGACTTTTTAACTCCTGACGTTTCGGACAGATCACACTGTCCATCTTCAGAGGCCTTATGTCTTGAGTTTTTGTCTCAAACTGATAGCTTTCGCATGTCTGTTCGGTCCAAAAGCTAAAACTTAAGTGAGTGCAAGTCACTTCTTATGTCTAGAACGAAGTACCCGGGTTGCAGGTGATTGATGGTGGAGGGGGTGGGGGGCGGGGCTGACAGTAGATACCTGATTGGTAAAGCTAATTGGAGACACTACTGGTAATTTTGGAAATGCCGTTTTTGGGGTATTTTCATCGATTAAGACTTTCCAGGTGTTGGGAATTCTGATTGCGTCATTTCTAGTATTCATATTATTTTTATGTTTATAAATTTCTATTGCTTCGCGGTAAATTCTTTTTGGTTCATATATGAACCAAAAAGAATTTACCGCGAAGCAATAGAAATTTATAAACATAAAAATAATATGAATACTAGAAATGACGCAATCAGAATTCCCAACACCTGGAAAGTCTTAATCGATGAAAATACCCCAAAAACGGCATTTCCAAAATTACCAGTAGTGTCTCCAATTAGCTTTACCAATCAGGTATCTACTGTCAGCCCCGCCCCCCACCCCCTCCACCATCAATCACCTGCAACCCGGGTACTTCGTTCTAGACATAAGAAGTGACTTGCACTCACTTAAGTTTTAGCTTTTGGACCGAACAGACATGCGAAAGCTATCAGTTTGAGACAAAAACTCAAGACATAAGGCCTCTGAAGATGGACAGTGTGATCTGTCCGAAACGTCAGGAGTTAAAAAGTCCTTTTAAGGACTACGTTACGCGGGTAAACCGAGAAAATTGTTCTACATCTTACACCCGTGAAAACCTTAATCATAACATATATATATATATATATATATATATATATATATATATATATATATATATATATATATATATATATATATATATATATATTGGTAAGCTCTGGCGTTATGAAATTATTTAACATACTTTTTCTGTCCCTAACAACATCGATTTATTGCAAACGTCAGAAAAAGTTTTTTTTTTTAATTAGGCAATTCACCCTAAAATGAGTTGGCGTCGTACTTAATAACTATCTCTAAAAATGAATTACCGAAATGTATGTATGCACATAAACCCGAAGGACTGCACCAAATTGTATATATATATTTTTTCGTTATTTTGTATAAAACTACCGTTGAGTTCTGGCATTATGAAATTTGTGTAAAAAATTATAATAGGTGGCACGCGAGCAGTTTGAACACTGAATGTATCGGGAATGAATGCGTGAGGTGAGAGGGGGGAGGGGGTGTTGGGAGGATGTTGGTGGAGGGGGAAAGGGGAGGGGGTTAGGGGAGGGAGATGGGGGAAGGAAGGAAGGGGAAGGATGGAGGAGGGGTGGGGGGAAGGGAGTTGATGGGGGGAGTGGTGTGGGGAGAGGGAATGTGGAGGGGTATGGGGTGAGGGGGTTTATGGGGGGAGTGGAGTGGAGAGAGGGAAGGTGGAGGAGGCGGAGTGGGGTGGGAGAGGGGGAGGGAAGGGAGGGGAGTGGAGTGGGGGTGTGGGTGGAGTGGGTGGGGGGAGGGGGGTTGATGGGGGGAGTGGAGTGGGGCGAGGGAAGGTGGAGGAGGCGGAGTGGGAATTCCCTAATACCATGCAAGCGAAGCCGCGGGAAAAAGCTAGTGTATTATAAACGTTATCGTCACTTCGCTTTTTTGTCGTTTCATGTAAAAATAATTAATAAAAAAATCTCCAAGTATCCAAACTTAGGTTTCATAACGGTTTATGTTTTAACTATTTTGTGATTATCCTTTAGATTTGAATATAAGCTTGGTGTTTTTTCTTTCTAACACCGTTTAGATCATGTTTCTCACTATGATAGTAAGGGTAAGTACACTACGATATCTATGTGACCTATTCATTCCCAAAAGCGAACAAATTAGTCTGAAAAGAAAACAACAATAGTTTACATTCGAAAACTCAACTGTGGAAATCAAATTTAAAATATTTCGATTTAAAAACAAATACGCACTCACTTGTTTTCACGATCTTAGTCATCAAGTGTACGTAGGTAGGTACGTCTTTAGTCACCCGTGGTAGGATGAGGTGAGATGAAAACGATTAAAATTCGGCAATGATTTTTACGCCTTAAGTAATTATTGGTGGAGCACGTATTTTTTTTCTAATAAAATGTGGCATCATTTTCCCCCATTAAAGCCTCCAATTCTTTATCAAATAATAATGATAGTTTATTCCAGACAGGCAGTGGTGATTTTATTCTGCGACTGGCGTAATCTGCGCCATAAGCTTCCCATGCGGTGGTCGAGAAGTGCTCTGAAAGGGTGCTCTCTTTCCTCCAGGAACATTTCCGAAGCGCTGCAGTATCTCGGTAGGCGGAATAGTTGATAAGCACTGATAATCATTGTAGGCGACTTTTAGCTTACGCCATTGGGATGGATACAGTATATTTACCCTCAGTTCTGAAGCGTACGTCGATGTGCAGAATGCGTTAAATAGTGTTCTTTTTACGTTTGGCCCGCAGAAGTGAAAACGCCTTGACAGCATACCTGCTCTAACGGATATCGCATTTATTTGTCTTTATATCCTCGATGTCTTTCAGGTCGAAATGATCCGAGGGATTAAAATCTCTCTGGTACTTCAGTCGGTCAAGTAATATGGTTTTAATCCGGTGAATACTTGCGGCACTCGTATGGCACCCCTATAAATAAAGTATAACAGCCCTTAAGTGGTGCCGTTAACCGGTCAATGCGTTTTTGTTATCAATAAAATAGCGGGCCCTTAATGTTATATCAATTCGGAACCACATGTTATGAATGCCCTTATCGATTCAATTTATTGAATAATATTTTTTATTACATTACCTAACTGTTTTCGGTGGATGATATTATTAACCCCTTATCCGTTTTATTCACCCCTATAACATGTGTTTTTTAAATAACTTCTAATTGGTATTATTTTTAATATGTACCAACTTGGTTCCACTTATCGGAATTTGTTGGCATGTTTTTTAAATACTCGTACATCTATTTGAAATTCGATTTTGTTTTCGTCAATGAATTAATGCAAATCTTGGAGGTGGAAATTAATTCACTTTCCTATATTCGATTGATCTGAACTCTTGAGCTAGACTCGTTGTCGATGACAATGCATTCTTCAACTTTTGGTGGCACTCACGTACACATGCGCCGTACGCATTTTTTCTGAAATTTAATGAAATTATATTTAAAAATTTACAGCAGTTAATATACAAAATAAATGTCGGTAATATCCAATTAGGATTTGGCTTAGGTGGTCACTAGTTTTAGTCAGACCCTGGAAAGGAAACTTCAATCCTCGGTCAAATCAAAAAAAAAAAATTTAATTTGGCTGCTAACAGGCCTAAGAGATGCCGCAATAGGTCGAAAATTGAAAATAAATGTATTATAGGTACGGGTTGATTCTTTTTCAACACGGCTAAATAGATTCTCCTTATGATGATAGTACTCCCCTAACGAAAGTTGACTATCATCAGGGCAGTATTTTAAGTGATGAAAAATGTCATATTCCTTTACTAAGTTCTTCATCTACCTTCTCTTGGATTATAATTTGGACACCGTTGTGTTTGTTTCTCCTTATGACGATTTTCAGTAAACTTTCGAAATCACTGGACCCGCTTAATACGATAAAGCTTTTTGATTCACCTTAATTTCAGTAAAAGACAACTTTTTTTTTCGGAAAAATATTGCATTCGAAATTTATGAAAGCAAAAAAAAAGTTTTTTTGAAAAAAATATGCGCATTATGCGTGTCCAGTGAGTTCACCGAATTTTCTACTTGTTAAATTTACCTAGTACAATTTCACAATTTTTGATCATTCGATTAGAAAAACTTGTAAGTTGCATTATCTGCTGGTTTATTTTGAGGATGTACTTTATACGAATATATCCTCTTTTCAAAGGCTTCTATTTTAGTGTCAATGTTGTGCTTCAGTGTTATTTCTGTGTCCAGCTTTCCATTGGGTTATTCTTACATTTCTAAGAACTCATACATGTATTCTCTCCACATACTGTTTGTGTTTTACGCCAGTCCGTACCGTGACCACATCATTCTTCTCTCGCTGGACGACTCATTCTTTCCTTAATTCACCAATTGCCTACACCGCAGATGTACGTCATGCGTACATTTAGATTTACAAATTATAAATGTGAGGGTGTGTTTTTGTTCGTATCGCCGTGCCGCGCCACCTCTGACATTATCACCATCATTATTATTTTATGCACTGACAAACATCTTGCTAATATTATTATTATAGTCAATGTTATGAATCATCCTCGATATGACCTACGAGACGAGATACTCTACTGGGCCAAATACTTATCATTTCGTTTTGAATAGTTTACTTCACATGTAGATACATTTGTTACTTAATTTTCATTTATCTGCTGCTGGTTTTGAAACATCAGTGTCATTTACCAGCAATTTTAAAACTAAATTAAAAATTACAAGTACAGAAATGATTAGATTTTATTAGGTGGGGGTAGTGGGAGGGGGGAACGGTGGGAGAAGTCAACATAACAGGGGAAGATAGTCAATAATGGTGATTTACAGGGTGCTATTATTTTGTTACCGGTCGCAGATAAATAAAAATAACAAATTTACATATGAAATAAAAGTCTTCAAAAGAAAATGTCTAAAAATTGTCACATAATTAACGCCCAGAAATATAAATACTTATCACTTACTAAATAAGTTGAGTTGGGTTAAATTGAGTTTAATTCTCTTTTTTATATGAAGAAGAGCGTCTATGGCGTGCCCGGAATTCGGTAGACAACGTTAGTTGGGTTTTTATTAAAATCTTCCGTTTTTCCTAGATTGATGAAATTTTGCACAAATAGCCTTTAGAACATGAGGAAGGTTAAGGTACTTGTCATGTAAAATTTTGAAAAACCACCCATCCTCTTTTCCTTACCATTAAAACAGAATAAAGCCCGGGCGACGCCGGGTGCTTCAGCTCGTTCTTCATAAAAAGACAACCTTTTTTTTCTAAAAAGCTCGAGCTTTTCGACATCATCGAGTTTTTTTGACAACTTTTGGAGTTTATTTTAATGACGGATTATTTTAACTGCTTGTCCTAAGAATCACAATGCTTCAAATGAACTTTGATCAATTATTTATTGTATCCAGATAGTATTTAATTCGGGTAGAATATTGCAATCATACATAGAGATAGCAACCAATAAAAATATAGAAAATGAAGATAATGTTGGTAATTCTTAGAAGTATGATACAGTTTAGATTCTCGACAATACAGTTATTTAAAGACTTTGCTGTATTGAACATACACCAACTGTACATCAAAATTATATCTATACATTACCAAAAAGACAAACTAAACCATCATACTGCACAACCACGGACATATGAAATTTGGATGTCTATGTGCACAACACAATTACGACACAAGACATAGACATCAACACATGACTCCGAAGACAAATACTACATTTGGACATAGACATTATCACAATTTGGCTCCAAAATGTTTTAATTTAATTGAAAAAGATATAAAAGATATTCTAGTGACAAAAAATCTAAAACGCAAAATTCATACGTGGGTAGTAAACAAGGGTATTGCATACTGCGTGCAGATAACTTGATCAAACAACACACTCAACGCCTGTGTTTTTTCTCTTTTCTCCTTAACTATTTTCATCTATTTATCTCATATCTTTTTTTTCATTTCTTTATATTTTTTTCTTTTATTCCATTTATCTATTTAAATTAAAATTATATTTTTTATCTTCCAAGATTAAGATATCAAAATTAAATTAAATTCCTGCCACCTCAGAACAGGCTCAGCCTAGTGAGGTGGTATATACCAAAAAAAATAAAATATATATATATATATGTATATGTAGGTATATTGTATATATTGTAATGTTATTCTTGGTTAATAAATAATTAAAAATTAAAAAAGTTTAAGGGTCGAATTAGTTGAGTGGTAGAGCATTGCCCTGCAGGCCTCTAAGGTCCTGGGTTCAATTCCTAGATGCTACCGTATCTTCTTCTAATTTTTCTGTTTAAAATTTTCGATTGAGAGTCGCTAATAAATCAATCATTCGGAATGCGTGCATCATCTACAAATATAATGTTCACCAGTTTCAACAGTAAACTTCAGTTAGCGAACTAAGTAATATTAACATGAAATCAGATTTGGCGAAGTTAGTCGTGAGCCGAGGCGCCTTGCGGATGTGCCAAATCCATTCATCGGAATTAGAGTGGATTATCGAACACGGTTGTTTATTATACCAAACTACTATTGATTACCTTAGCTTAAACAGGTCAAATGGGTAGTTAAATAATAAAATTTCTGTACAAAACTCTATATTCCTTTGTGTTTATGTAGGTACCTACTTCACCTGTGATTAATGATAAATATTATGAAAAGTTTTTAATAAAATATACATTGCGAGTCAAGAGCCTTACCCCTAGGCCCCAGGCGACCTGCGTGGTCTAGAGGTAAGGCTCTTGACTCGTGGTCCAAAGGTCGCGGGATCAAATCCCGGCGTGGGTAAATAAATTTTATTTGATTAATTTGTGTTATTTCACAATTAATTTATTTAAAATAATATATTTGGAGTGGAAGATACTTTCAGAATTGAAAATTTGCTTGAAATGGCTTTAGCCGTCTTTGGTGACCAGATTTGAATAGCCAGGTACTTCCCCGCCTTCTTCTTCCTTATCTCTTTCCCCTCCCCAATACCTTCAGCCTCACAACATAATTCAATTACGGATGCCATAGTCTCACTGACTCCAGACGGGAGCAGCTGAAACTCTTATGAGGTGTTCGCATTAAAAAAAGTGTTATAAAGGAATTCCATTATGAGCCGTCCTAAAAGTGCTGTATTTTCTGAGCTTTTTGGCCTTTTATAGGTACAATCGAATAATTTTTTTCACAAATTTGAGAAATACCTTTTCTAAACGGGTGATTGCTCTAAATCTTGAACTGATCTGTCGAGGCAACCTACAGACCGAACGTGAATCTTTACATAGTATAAAATGAAGTCGCTCCCGCTGTCTGTGAGCTTAGATCTTTTAAACTACGCAAAGGATTTTCATGCGGTTTTCACCAATAAATAGAGTGATTCATGAGGAAGGTTTTTAGGTATATAATTTGTCAAGGTTTTGTCTAAATTGGTTGAAATATATAATATATCTGGCCAGCGGCAGCGGGCAGCGGGCTGGCAAACGGGCGGTGTGGATTTGATTTAACAGATGGCGTTGGTTATAAAGGTTGATAATGGCGTGGCGTTGTGTTTTGTAAGCCACAGCAACGTGTGGCCTGGTCTGCTAGTTACATATAATTGATGGAATTGAATATAAATGATATAGTATAATAATAGTAAAGGGTGTAACAGCACAACAGCACGTACCCGAAGGATTTTAAGCAGCCATTCTGACCAATAAGTGACATTACGATAACGTTTATAATACATTTACCTAATAAAATATGTGTTCGTTTTTATTTTATTTCCGTTATCAGTCATTTTATTCAGAAAAAACGTAAGGTGAGCCATTTATAAAACTTTTCTATGTTTGCATTTAAAAAATTTATATTTCAAAAATTATATTTACATTGTATATATATTTATTTTATTTTATAATGAATAATTTTATTATTAAATTAATAAAAAAGTTTATTTTTAAACAAGTTCTGCTATGTAAGTATTATTACGCGTGACAGCTGTTTAGCCTTCTGAAGGCATTATCAAACTGTACTACAGTTTGATAGTTTGATAATGAATAAAAAAAAATATATAATAAAAAAATTTAAATTAAAATGGAGTTCTACAAATTAAACTTGATAACAATAAACAAAAATTATATGTTTATTTCGAAATATAAAATTTAAAAGCATCACCTTTCAAATATATTTTTAGTTTTCAGATGCGTTCAGAAATATTCCATCTATGTATTTGGATTTTATTGCGAAGCGGAAATATTTTGATCTTCCGATAAAATAGGCATGAGGAGTTAAAGTTTACCTACACAAAATAATTTTTCACAAATATGTTTTTTGTTTTTTATTATTCTTACGCAAGGCGATAATATCTATATACCTTATAGATTTAGTAGTGCGAAGTAGGATATATCCGTTGGTAGAGTATGATTATTTCGCTGACCTGCTCTATTCTGCTCGATTCGCACAAAACCAATTTCGCTGCGAGCATTATGATCTCGTAGACCACCACACGAAAAGCACCCGAAACTCACTCACCAAATATTTATTTATAGATCAAATAAGTCTGGGCCTTTTTACGTGGTGGTAGGTTTAATTTTGAAGATGTCTGGGTTTGCTTGTGAATCAACGTACGGTTCACGTCATTTTTGCTCATACTTTTACGTTATTTATGTGTTCCCTCACGTCCGGACTGTCGTAGATTTCTCATTTTCTCCCCTGTGTTTATGTTTCCCCCGTGACGCAATGATATCAAGTATGCATGTGTCGGTTTCATTTCGTTGAAATAAGGATATGTTTCCAGAATATGTTATTTATCTTATAAATATGTATGATTTTTTACGCTTCTTGTGCATCATGCAGAATTCTGTATGGATATTAGAAATTTTCCTGAAATGTTCTCGCCATAACATATGTATATAGCGTTCTCCGCACTATGTATTAATCTGTGGTTTCAATCTGCATGAGATTTAGTTTTCTTGTGTAGGTCTAATTTTCAATTCCAATCTATTCATTAATAAAAGAAAAATAAAATCATAGCTTTTTAATTGAAAGTCGTACTCGTCAAAAACATATATTTGCAGCACAAAAATGTAACACCTCATTTGCACAACATCACACATACCTAAGGAAAAAATACTTCAATAGCCTACCCGAAAAGATAAGAACAATCGAAGACGATAAATGCCTACGAAAAGCAATTAAAGTGAAATTCAATGTAGAAATAACAAAATTATGAAATTATCTTTATAATTTTAAATTTGACTATTTTTTTAAAAGTTCCTACCATAATTAATTATAAGATACAAAATATATTTTTTATCCCGATACTCGTCCCTCTTCTAATCACAAGCGTCTGCTTCTATAGAAGAGAAACATCATAAAATGAAAAGCATCAGTGAAACCTTATTATGTTTTTAAATTTGTAGTCAAAATTATTATACTTTGTAAAAAAAAATTCAGTCTTAGTATTGCTCTGCTTAGAGGATGGGTCGAGAGAGTCCGGCTGGAGAGGTCAAAAGGCCTCCCTCCCAGTCTATCTCGCCACGCAGAAGTTGCGCAGACGTATCCGCCGCCAAGAGCCATACAAACCTTACCCCATGAACTAGGCTGGAGGACTTACCAGCCAATGTTCATTCCGGTGGGGAGAGCAATCTTGCCAGAATCAAATCGGATATAGACATATTTAACATCAATGAAGATGCCTTCAAAAGGCAAGCTCTATTATTAATAGTGTTGATATACCTATCGTTTATTTTTGTGTAGTTTTCTTTTACAAATGTGGACTACAATGAATAATTTTATAGTGTTTTAAACAATAAATTGGCTTTGAATACGCTTCGTAAATGATTTTGCAAAAAACAAAAGCTACTCTATTACCGTAACTGTAATGTTATAGGCTTTGTAATTGCGCGCTCGGACAATAAATGGCAATTGCTACAAAAATAATCATAATGTAGTTAAAATAATTTTGTTAAGCAATTATGTTTGGATGATGACTATTTTCGGGTGCTCGTGATGTAATGGTACCAACAGTAATTCCTTTGGGTAATTAATTAAATATGCGCAAATAAATAATTGACTTTGTGACCCATCCACAAAATTCGTGGGAAACCTTTTAGGAGTATTCGTTTTTACTCCAATTAATCCCCTCCATTGTTTCGGCGTAGCGATTTTCCACTATCTCTTAATTGAATGTGGGTGAAATAATATCATCCGCATTCACCTGTTTGTCATTTGCCAGCGGGCTTTATGGTGCCCATTAAACTTTTGTTCCCGCGGCCACGTTAGCCAATTAGGACTCCGATACATTAGCTAATGAAGAGGTCCAATGGTCGAAGGGTCCAACAGTAGTTATTGTATAACAGCCCTCTGCTAGCGAAATTATCCACTTTACGAGAATAACGCGTTATTTGCAAGTTTCGGGCTAACGACGCGAATTTTAATACTTTTATAATAAACCATTATGGTTTCGACAAGATTGAATAGGCATAAAATGGTGCTCAGCTAACTTCACGTCTAAAACGCTGAGTGCTGTCTTTCGATTTGTGATATAAAAAAAAAAACTAAACACTTTTGCTGAATAAATAATACGGTATTTCCAAAAAACTCCACAAAAAATAAATCAAATTTACCTATGTGGCAAAATAACGCAATTTTAGCCAAAAATAACGCAAAGTCGTCTGGTTACCTATTTTATTTATCAATTATCAATTTTGGAGCCGGAAATGGGTACCTCCGCCCCGGGAACCTTCATTGGATAATTAACACCTCTGCCGTAGGTCACCCCAAGTGGTTCGCCACGTTTGGTGATTTAGCAGAGGTGCCCGGGTTCATGGGATGAGGTTTGTCTAGGAGGCGGATGACCAGGACACACTGAACCCCAGATTCCCCCTTAAACCCTTTTCCTTCCCAGAACTCTCCTCTCCTTCCTTTCCTTAAAAACTTTCCTCACTGCATCCCCAAAGATGACATAGATGGAAATTATTTTCCTCAGGGCCTCCTGTGTGGAGCTCATGTAAAAAAAAAATTGTTACTTGGGGATCAAGGCAAAATTTTTCTCCTTGATTAAGAAGAACAAAATTATTTTAACATAATATTATTACGCTTGTATAAGGTTATCGCAGCCACTCCCCTTTTTAGTCCATTCCTATATATGTATATATTACGTTCTTATGTTGGCATGTGCAACAGGAAAAATAATGTTTGGTAATCGTGTTTCGTTATAATATTTTCAGAACTAAATTTTACTGGTCGGCTCAAAGAATTTGAACTCATTAAAAAAATGTGGGATGATATTTTTAACATTTTTTTTACGATTTAGTCCACCAAATTTAAATCATTCTTTTGATTTTTTTATATTCACGGATCAAATAATTTGAGCAAAATATCAGTAACTTATTCTTCAGTGAATCATACCGGAAAAGCTCACAGTATTACCGAAAAGTAATCTCGGATCCCTTGAAAATAATATTAATTCTAAACAACTATACCAAACATTGTAAGGAAGTAATTTATAACAATGATAATATTATGTAGATTTCCCACTGTGGATGTATAAAAAAAAATTAATTGTAAGCCGCTGAGAAGTAAGAAACAGTGTGACTCATATAATTTAATATTATTTGGATTTGTGGGCCCAGGAACCACGCATGGGTTATGGAATATATATTATTTATCTTTCGTTGAGTAAGGGTCTTCGCTCATGGAGAAGCCGAAAACTGGTTGGCAACTCAATTCACGGCACGACTCAATTATCAACCTCCTGAACAAAATCGATATTTTCATGATCTGACATACCACAGATTGAAATACTCGAAAACTTGACAGGCGCTACCACGGCAACCTGTCGACATGGCAACTGAAACGCGCCGTCCGCCGCGACCAGCACTCTGCTAGTCACCGCATCGCCCTTGACAAGGTCTTTAAAAAGTTACCTGTGTGCGGACCGCCAATGAAATTCACAAGTTCCTTTCCTGTGGATAGCGATAGAGTTGCTAACTTTTTTTTCAGTTTCTCCATTAGCGGATGGCCTAATAGTTTTTTTTAACGTTTTGGCAGCCAGCCTGGTGATTTTCAGTGCTATATGAATCTGCACGGTGTTTGACGAATCCAGAGCGCTCTTGTCACCTACCACTAGTAACGTTTTCCATACGTTGACCGTGCTATAAATAGGCCTCCCAGTATCCGCGATGAACCGGCGGAAGTAAAAAAGGTTAATCCACTTAACCGTCCCCGATAATGCAAAGTTGTAGATAATATTGTGGTTATCTAACTGAAAGTGGCTCGCTGAAAAGTGGGTATCGCAACCCCAACCTGTTCAAATAAATACTCGCAATGCTTTCTATTTAATTGTCATGTTATTTCCTCGCACATGTAGGCAGAGAGTACCGAACGCCACACATTCATTGCTTTATTCATACACGCTCTTGAACTCGAGTATCTGAATCGTTTTCATCGATAACGCGTTGCTTTTTTTAAGTAAAACTTCTTTACGCACGCTTGACTAGGGGAGTAAACTGGCGAAAGCGTGATGAGAGCGTTACGAAAAGCGAGGCGAACGGTAGCAGGTGCAGGCCTATTGTCTGTATCACACTGTAGGAACAAGAGAGAGCAATGCGCGCGCACATTTTCTTTCTCTCTTCCTATCATATAGATGGAGCAGAAGTTTTACTTCAGTTGTGTGGTCTAAAGAACACTCGTTTTTTAAGTAAAACTTCTTTACGCACGCTTGACTTGGGGAGTAAACTGGTGAATGCGTGACGAGAGCGTTACGAAAACCGAAGCGAACGGTAGTTGAGAGGGAGTTAGTGAAGATAGAAAGAGAGAGAGTTACGTTTCGTATATTACTGTAACAGAGAGGGAGGTGCGAGCACACATTTTCTTTTCTCATAGCCAGTTACGTTTCGTATATCTAAGACACAGTGCAGGCCTATTGTCTGTATCACACGGTAGGAGCAAGAGAGAACAGTGCACGCGCACATTTTCTTTCTCTCTTTCTATCATATAGATGAAGCTAACAGAAGTTTTACTTCAGTCGTGTGGTCTAAGTCTAAAGCACACTCGTTTTTTTATGCACGGAAACCATATCGGGACCCATTTTAATATTCTTAAATTTAAACTATTATTATTTTCATTCTTACGATTTCTTAAAGATTGTTGCCATTAGAGAATAAATAATAATCTCTCCAGCCGGACACTTTCGAGCTATCGCCTTGCACCGCAGTGGGAGGAATAGATTCAAACGTCCATCACTCCTGGACACACTGACCCTGTTTTTCCTTCCCAGATCTTTCTCTTCTAAAATAGAGCCTCCACACAGCATCCCCAAAGATGACATAGGCCCCGAGAGAAATTGTTTTCTTCAGGGCCTCCCGTGTGGAAGTAAAAAAATATATTTTTTAAATTTTTATAAGGTCCCTGTTTATTATTCGGTACCCTGTACTGTACCTTGTGCCCTGTCCGTTCAACGGACATTGGCTATCATGTTGGCTATGAGGAATTTGTTTACTGCGGCCCGGAACAGCTCTACCGTAGACTGGCCAAACCACTGTCTCAGGTTTTTCAGCCACGAGGTTCTCCTTTTTCCAGGGCCCCGTCCTCCGGCAATCTTTCCCTCATTGTGAGATGCAAGATCTCGTACTTCTCTGGATGTCGCATTACATGTCCAAGATATTGAAGTTTTCGGATTTTTATAGTTTTAATAACTTCTTCTTCTTTATGCATTCGAACCATAACATCTTCATTCGTAACCCTGTCCATCCAGCTTATTTTAAGTATTCTTCTGTAGATCCACATCTCGAACGCCTCAGGTCACCTAATTATGTAGTTCTTCAGTAAGCGTCCACGCTTATTTATGGTGAATTTATAAAGGATAAGCCGAGTTATTTACCTATTGCGAGTATTTATTTATTAATATACATTATCCGATGGAAAAGCTATCAAGAGGATGGTGAAATACCCTATTAGTCTACTTTCATCCATCCTTTGCTAGTTGCGTGCCTCACAACCATCTGGGTTGGTTTTAGAACTCCGTGGGGTGCTGCTAGCTTCGCTTCATTTGAATAACGTTTTATTAGCGACTAGTGCATCCAGTCCTCCAAATTGATTAATTGAATTTCCTGCATTCACCCTTCGGTCAATGCACACTCTAGTATTGGCCTTGCATTCATTCCGGATCTCCCCATTGTAATGATATGTATTTTCATTGTTATTCCCAATTTCGATTGTTAAAATGTTTCTATTATCAACATGTTTAGATTATTCGTATCTCACCAATTCAAACTGAGCCCTATGGCAATACTTCGCTTATCAATAGAATGGTACTAAGGATTATGGATTATTCAGTGCAATGTTGTCTTTCCAGGCTTTATTAGAATATTTTTTTGACAACGCACCATGTCAACAAAACTGGGCAAGTAATTAAGTTTGTTTTCCGAACATTGAACAATTTAATGGGTTTTCAACTGTTTAATTATCATGTTCTTGGTCTATTTTAATTGATGGACTGTGCGTGGGATGAAAATGAAGTTGTGTTTCATATTGTTAAGTTACAACTCTATTTTGTAACCTCTCTAGTCACGTAGTGCTATATCTGTCACCGAATAAAACGTCCTCATAAAAGTATGTTCAGACATATAGATAAAAATTAATAATATTTATGAAGAGAGAACACCAAGCTTTCTCATTGCATTTAAAAGTTTACAATAGACAATTCGTGAAATTTTAAATAAATCTATAACGGAAAACCGCCGAACCTTTTACCTGGTCAAGGTTTGTATTTTTTTAATATAAAAACGAAAAAGATGAATTGAGAATATCCATAAAACACTTGTCGTGATTTTTTTTTGGTTTCATTTAAAGTGGTAAATAAAGTTTATAATTTAAAAACCACCATTAAGCGATTTTTATAACTTTACTTATCAATTAAAATTTTCATAATCTGTCCGTTTGTAATATTAAAATATGAAACAGTTTTTCATTTGCTTTCAAAAACAGTATTTCATTTTGGGATACGTTCTAATAAAGCGAATCTATTTGAAATTGAATGTCAAGCTGAAATATATAAATGATATGATATTTTTTATCTTTATCCGAGGGGTTAATAATTCTTAACTATAATGTGGATGCTCTACTCGTGTTGAATCCTCCGTTTTCACTTATTTCTATAATACATTTATTTATATGTTGTTTAAATTGTGCCATTTTAAAAAAATAATATGAATTCTGCGCCCACGTAATTTTTCTTTTTATTTGTACAATGTTTTGTCCCGTTCTTAAGTTGCTGAAACTGAAATAAATATCCTGACTTTGACCTAAATTTCGGATACTGCTAATAAAATAAGTTTTTCTATTGTTTTTGTGTGTATACGGTAATTTGTGAAATACTAGCACATTAATGCCTTCTGCCGCCAACTCTATCGCCGTATCATACACGGTCTCCGGAAACTAGTGGTACAAGTGGGAAAATGCAATGTACAACAGTCAGAGGACCCAAAAAAAATATTCTTCGATTTGGCCATTGTAGCAAAAATAATTATTTTGAGCGTATTTGAGAAGTGTTCCACGCTCGAATACTTTCTCTGTCTAGCATTTGCTTATCCCTCACTCCTCCCGGCGCTAGGGCAGCGGGCCATATTATAAAGACAAGCGAAACCTTAGTTTTTTTTTAGTTTGACCCGCCGGGGGTGGCCCGCGTTAAACTTCAGGACGTCGTAAAGTTCAAAGTCTGCCTTCCGAGTCCGCTCACGCAGCTTCCAGGTACTCGTGAATCTTTTGTATAAAGTGACTGGTAATTAAGGGATAATTAGTGTCCTTTGAAGTTATTATTGTCAAAATAACCATAAAGCTACTGTTATAGTGTGTACTGTTAAGTTACTACTTTTTTTACGATTATTGCACTGTCTACTTGTATAAATTGATTGTACCCATCCAAAAAAGATTTTTTTAGTAACAAGTTTTAGAAAAAACTTTTGGACCCGTTCGATGCATTTGATGTAGAGACCGATATTTTATAAACTTGACCTAAAAAAATTCAACTTCGTTTCTTTGTTTATTATTTATTTTTTTTATTCCAGTTAAAAGAAAATTACATATTCACTCATTTAACTAGAAATCATTATACACATTAAGATAAATAAATATTTCAATACAGCGCTATTCTATTTCATTATTTTGTTTATCAAGAATAAATATATATCGAAAGCACTAATCAAAAAAAGTTTTTCCACCGAATCGACTCCAAATGTGTTGTAGATCAACTAATTTTCCGTTTCCGGTAACCATGTCTAATTATCAGAATAACTCTATCAGGCGCGGATATACGAGGACAATCTAGTCCCAAAACTTATCTGTTGTTTTGCTCGTTAAATAAGCTATTGGCGGGGGGGGGTAAATATTTACCTAAGCGAAGAGAAGTGCTCGTATAAAAGGGAACCGCTCACCTTGTTTAAACAAATGGCGGATTTTTAATGAAAAAATATTGGTCAGTCCTTGGACCAAATTTACTTAACCAATTCAATACAAAACTTTTTTCTTCGCGTTATTTATTTTACTTCTTTGGACTAATTCTTTGGCCAGAATTCTTGTCAATCCCTCTTTAGGAAACAGCGTCCTAAAGCCCTCGTTCAGCAGTGATTAGACAAATACCCGATAATGATGAATTACTGTCATAAGTTCATAGAAAAATATGCCTTACTTTTTTAACCATCCGAAAATTCTTTAGAAGAAATATTTTGCTACAAACGCGGGGTTGAAATTGTGCGGTCGCTTGTTTCGTCTCTGGTGGCCTAGTCGTAGTCGGCTCCTTGTATACTTATTTTGTTTCCAAAATAAGAGGGTTGATCGCACTGTAATTTTGTAGGTTATGCTTGGAATAAAACACTGTTGTGTTGAATTACTAGTAAATTGGTTGATTGCGTATAACTAGTTCATATAAACATGCAATAACGTAAAATGATTTTATGATGCTGACAAGGCTTTTAGAAATGGAATGATGAATGAGTTTTTGAAAGGATTTCATGACAATAGTTTGGAAATGATTCGACACTTTCGCTTCCAATAAAAGCATAGTCAAAATGATACAAATACATATTTGTTGAAAAAATTTACGATAAAATGCGACACAGGCGTTAAATTTTAAGTAAAAGAGTCCAAGATGAACTTAATATAAAATTACAGGTAGAAAATGAAGTTAAATATTTTAAATAGGACGACACCACACTCTAACAGAAATAATTATCATCCCATTTAGTTAAGTTGTGGAGCATGGTAGTTGTTTTTCAGTTATCCAATCTCTATTCTGTCTTCCTGGTGGTTTATCTTTAACATGTTTACGGGTGTGCCTTCGGGATGTACGCCGCGTCTGCACGCAATAGGTTTATTTCAATCACTAATGTACATTATTAAATTCAATTGCTCCAATTACTTGTGCTTTTCACTAGGGGACCTATGTAGGTGTAGGTACGAGCACAATGCGACGCGATGTCCCCCTCGGCTTTACGAGTTGACAGCCGCATATAAGTGACTCGTCAACTTCGTGCCAAGGCGCATATTGGCGCTCACGTCAACTAATAACAAGTACATACTTACTCACCAATATTATCACCTTGTTTTTTCGTTGATGCTATAACAGTGACGGTTGGTGGCCTGCCTTATTGATAATTCAGAGATTAAAAAAGGAAGAAAAACTCCCTCATCTATAATTGGTATTTTCCATAATATTATGAAATAGGTCAATTTAGTGGCTAAGAAGGCTCTTAGGAAAATAATTTCCCTCAGGGCCTTTGTCATCTTTGGTGTTTCTCTGTGGAGAGTGTTTTGAAAAGTCAGTGTGTTAGAGTGACATTTATCCATCTCTCTCTCACTGCGGTGCAAGGCTTTGTGGGTTGGGTTGGCTGCATTGGGTCTAGGGAATCCTCCTGGTAGTTGAAAATTGGTACCTACTCAAATGTTTTTTCGGTTGCAATTGGGCGTCTCAAATAAACATACATTTTGGCAACCTCTTGATTCCCATAAACACTGTTTCATTTACCAATAAAAGAACTAATAAAAATAAAGAAACTAATAAAAGGTCAAACATGGGAAGTAGTTAACAAATTTGCAAATGAAGATATCAAAATCTTAAAATCATGGTTTGATAATAACCTACTCAGACTTAATACAAAAAAAAACAACATTATGTTTTATTTTCCTTACAGAAAATACCTGATCATAAAGTTAATATTATGATGTGACAATGTAAACTATATACTTATTATTTTTAATTGTTAAACTAACGTTTAAGACAAGATTTTTATGCATAGCACAAAGGGTAACAATTATTATAAGCAATAATTATCAGCCTGAAACACTCATCCACATTGAAAAATCTTCCGAGAAAAGATACATGACGCCAACGGGACTTGAACCCGTGCCCCTCTGATTGCCGGTCAGCTGCTCCCCCAATTGAGCTATGGCGGCTTATCTTATACCCGCCAAATGATTCAATATATACTAGTGTTTCATTCAACAATTACTGCTTATTATATTTTTTCCACCTGAAAACAACCAACTTTATTTTTGCGAGAGAGACACTGTTAGTGTTAAATCCCTCGCTAGATGTCGCCGAGACAAATTATGTCTTCATTTATTGGGGAAATACTTAAACTTGTCTAATATTAATTATTATTTTTAATTGTTACCCTAATTATTAAACTAACTTAATTAGTAAGTAATTGTTAAACTAACGTTTAATAATTGTTATAATAATTGTTACCCTTTGTGCTATGCATAAAAATCTTGTCTTAAAAAATTGTCACTTGGGCGTTACGTAACGTTTAGGGGGGGGGGGGGGGGGGTACGGAAAACGTTACGGCGCGTTACATGGGGGGAAGGTGGGTCAAAAATCTTCAAAAATTGCGTTACGTAATACTTGAACGCCCTTTTCGAAAATACCCTCAAGAATACATTATGTATTAATATTAAAATATTTTTCATTTTTTTATAACATGTGTTCACAATTATGTTCTCTGAGGACGAACTACGAACTCTATCTAAATTTCTTTAAATAGACAATAAACAGTGTTAATTTCAATTGACCTCCCAGGTAAGTATGGTAATGTATTCATTCATTTTTAGGCAGCATCGCGTTCATTGGTCTAAATATTGTAAATATATTTTCGTATCGGTGATCAATGAACCGGTGGATGCAATTTTTAACCGTGAGTTGTTTTGAATTATTTGTCTAGCTTGTAGCTTTCTAGATCTTAGAAATATATTACTAGTTTTTACAGCACCCTTGAGGTGATTTTTCACAAAAACGGCGCCCTATAAATCATTCAAATATTATTATTATTATTAAATGTTGATGACACATTTAAGCAAGCTTCCATTGTAAAAACGAATAAAAACACAAGAATTTTACAAACTAATGAGAAATGGAAATCAATTTATCACACCTATTTTTAAAACAACTCAAATGCATATCCATTATATTTACCACGCCATAAAAAAACCATAATAATATCCCTTCTGAACTGCGCTGCGCTGTATCTAGGTCTAGGGAATGCAATCCCGATCTCGCGGGATCTCAATCTCGTGACATTTTTCGGAATCAATCCCGATGCATAATATGACGAGATCCCGTTCGAGATCGACGGGATTGGGCGGCAGTATTTTTATTTGAAAAATCAGAATAATTATCAAAAGGACATGGAGCTATGGGAAGGCAATGAAACTTTCCAATTGCCTAGCAAATATCTCGTACGGAAAGAAACTATAAATATCATCAAACGATTACATCGTAAACAACCAGACTCGTCTTCTGGTACCGTGATTTAATACCACAGTAGCAAACACAGAAAACGAAGATGATTTGCCTCTTTCTGTGACTAATACGTCACAAACTAATACGTCACTTCAAGAGGAATTAGAAGAGACTCTGAGAGTATCTAAAAGTCCTTTTTCGCGTATATCCACGAATTTAGATAAATTAGAGTAAGTCATAAAAAAAGAAATGGATCTATTTGAATGTGGAGGAACAAGGGGGAGATTTTTGCAGTTTGCATATAATTGCTTAGTCACGCTGCTGCCAACCAGTGATGAATCGGAGAGGGCATTTTCAGCAGCTGGGTACATTACAACGGACATTAGATGCCGTTTAGCATATAGCACCCTTAATAGACTTTGTTTTTTAAGAAGTTACTTTCAAAATCACCCGTAATTGCTTTCTAATCTCCTTAAGCTGTTTTTTTTTCTTTTGATTATTTTATTTTTTAAAAAAGCTGTTAATTATTTAATAACTAACTAATATTAAAGAATAAAAGTTTTTATTTTCTTTAAAATAATATTTTCTTTTTTTTAACGAGATCCCGAAAATTCCGAAATCTCGCGAAATTGTAATTTCTAATCTCGCGAGATCTGGAATTTGCGATCTAGAGTCGAGATTGCATTCCCTAGCTGTATCATCATCCGATCAGAACAAATAAATAAAATTAAACAATTTTTCAAAAAAAACTTGTATTTAAAAGTAAATATTTTATACAAATACATATTATAACATACACAACCTAGGTAAGAATCATGGCTCCCTTTATCAGGCTCAAGAGCTTCTCTTCTCCGATAAGGTATACACGACCAATGATGAGCTTAAATATAATATTTTCTAAAATAATATGTATAAATGTAACTTATATTCTTTATATTACAAAGAAAAAATTCAAAAGAAAACACCATTATTTTTGTGCGAGCAATTTTATCTTTGTTTTCTAAATGGTTCGTGTATGTACTCAATTTAGATATTCGGTATTTCTGCGTTCCAACCTTCGATGACGTATTTCCCTGCCTCGGTGTCGTTCATTCGGATTAATTTGTGAATTATAATTTTTGTGGATGTGAACACGGTTATTCCGTGCTTTGGGATCATTTCTGTGAGCCTGTTGCTTTTGTGTACACAACGCTAACCCATAAATAAATGCCTTCACGCACTAAATTTAACTTACTTAACATTTTTTACATGACTTTTCACCTAATCCTTAGGTGCTTTGAAACACGCTTCAACACGCTTTTCCTAATTTATCACTCAAGGGAGCTCTTGTATTTATAAAAATTAGTTTTGTAACTAATTTGGTTTTCACTTTTCCTCTCATATATACCTACTCTCATGGAATGGATGCTTTAAAAAGGTTCCTGTATGAATATTATTGATGATTTTACTTCAGTCAATCTACCAATATTAGAACCCTCTCGCCCATGGAAAAATGTTGTGAAGCGAATTATTGTTATTTCTTTATTTCATTTTATTTTAGGGAAATCAACTGTTTACAACACAGCATGGTTAATTTATATGTGTATAATTCACTTAAGGGCGATTTACCAGCGACCGAGAATTCAAATTTCGTCGAAAGACAGTCTTGCGATTGTACCCTTGCAACTGTAAAGGGCGGTCCCGACGAGAAATATTAATTATTCTCCATACCAGCATTTTTAAATAATAACTCAATAAGGGGGCATACGTTAATTACGTGAGCAGTTTTTTCTTCGAATCTAGACCCCCCCCCCCCCCTTGGTGCGGTAAATCTTGGCCACTCCGTATATTCTTTTCATTAGATGTGAGATTTTGCTGACACTCCCCCCGCCCTATTGAGCTCACGTAATTAATGTATACCCTCTACGAATTAGCTTTGATTTACACCTATGTAATATTAAAAAATGCTCAAACATGTGATGACTTTTAAAATGATGCACTTACTTTTTGTGATTATTTTTTTATCATAAGTATTTATAATTTTTTAATAGCGTCTAAGGAAAATAAAAATGTTAAAAAAAACACATATATAGGTTAGTTTGTAACACCGTAAATAAATAGGCAACCTGAAGTATTTTCGTCACAAAACACGTGCTCATATCTTTTTTTTAAAGATTTTATTTGAACTAAAATTAAAATTCTGAAAAGTAGTTTTCCCAGATAATTTATTGTTTTTTTTTTACTGCATGATTATATGATTTGAAATGTGTGTTGTATAATACAAAATTTGGTTTGAAAATTTAACAAATCTGCCGACGACCTACGGTATAACCTTGTTATACTAAAAATAAAAAAAATCTCAATATTTAAAACATACATTTAGTAGATAAAAGAACAATCTTTCGAAATCGATTTATACTTTTTTATGGAAAAAAGTTAACTTATAAACAAAGAATGTAAAAACTCATTAGGGCGTGTAATAAATAATTAAAAAATATACAAACCATTATACCTACATCATCAAAAATACCAATTCAGTTGTGTGTATGTCGTGCTGATCCCTAGTTCAATAAATTTTAGAGCTCGGATTCGCTTTGAATTTAAGTGTTATCTTTAAAATTGGGTTTTTGTTTTAAGAATTCAAACAAACGTTAAGTTACCTTCCTATAATATAATACTTTTAACAGAAAATTATTTTGTATGCCATTTTCAAAATTGGAACTGATTTGTCGATAATTCAGACAATCCCTTGATATTTCATGAGTCTTTGGTAGTAATATAATGTAATTAAATAATACAAATTGTTTTACATATTTGATTGATAATTTTATTTTAAAACGCGTGTGCGGCCGGCCGTGTTTAAAACATTTTCGCGTTTTCATGTGTAGACACACTCAAATCCGAAATCGAATTAACGGACGCTATAATGCGTTCAGAATTGATAAGCTCGATGAGCTTCAGGTCGCCAACGCCTCTTCCGGGAGGCAGGGCGTCAAGGAGAACATGAAACATGACAATACTCGCAATGGAGTAATGGAGCCGGACCCGACCCGACCGCCTTGCGCCCAGTCGCTAGCGCCTCTTTAGTGACTGGCGAGCGGGCATTCGCTTCACACTTCACCGCCAAGCAAGTCTGGCCTCCTGGCTCTTGCACTCTGCTCGCTCTTTTCCACCGCAACAAACCGGTGTTTCGTTTATTCCTGGATAAAAATGAAAGTGAAAAAACCGGACTTTCGATTTTCAACACCGGCGTACGTACGTGTTGTCTCATTTATTTTTACATGCCTCTCTTGAGCGTCGCGCGTTCCAAGGGGGCTCCTTGCATACAGTGATAAGTGATACAGTGGCAATCTCGGTACAATACAACTATCCACCACTTGCCATTAGCGGGCACTGCGATTACTCCCGCCGATAAAGATTACTTTGGCGTACTAAAATACAAATATTTTAATGTTTAAAATAGATTTTTAAAAAGTTCAGTGTCGGTCGTGCGTCGTGCTTCACGCATTGTACGCGGTCAGTGGTCAGTGGGTGTAGTACGCTCGTCGTTGTTGATCGTTTAGTACGCGCGGACATCGTGAATCATACGTCAACGAACAAATAAGTCTGTTTTAATTCAGCGTTTTGGAATATTTGGGGCAGTAGTGTTAGTACTACGAGTGGAATGTGGATCTATTGAATGTGTGATACAATGTTGGTCGGTTGTCTTGTTGATATGTGGCCCGATGCGATACGGGCGCAGTGTACTTTGTTAAGTGCTATCAATTGAGGATTCCGTTAACCTAATCCGGAAACCTGGTGTGTTGTTTGTTGAGTGAAGCGATTCTGTAATGCGTAGTCTTGTTTGCTGCCAGCATTGAGAATTCTGTAGGAGACACAATCAGGTATGAAGAGAAAGGAATGTAATTTCTTGGCGTGCCTGTGAAAACATTTATCACAACAAATGCACATGACTTGTTGACCCGACTCTATCTCTTTCCTGGGAACAATAAGTATACTGTGCCAATGTTGCCAGTGTTATTTTTTATAATTTAATTAACGTTGTTCTCTAGCAAGTTTGATATAAGTTTCTGTGACGCCAGGATTTCGTCGATGCACATTCAGCCATATTAAAGTTTAACCTAAATTTCACGAGAACTGCGTTTACCTTTGTGAAGTGGGTTTTGAATGTGGTACCTAGCCCGACAGTTGATCTCCCGAAAGTTAGCCCCTATTAATTACAATAATTATAAAATTATAATTTTGTGTTCATTATTTACCAATTTCAAACCTAAAATCGACTTCAAAAATAACTTTAATAATAATTAATTTTTCGAAGAAAACTTCTTCTAAAAGGTTGTTACTTTGTGATGTCATTATTTATTTATTAAAAGAAAATAACTTAGTTTACATCACTTTATTTTAAAAAAAATATAGTGATGTAAACTAAGTTATTTTCTTTTAATAAATATTTAATAATAAGTTGGTATGGATATCAAACGAATTTATTTATGGTGTTGATTTTTTGTACTTATTAGCTGGTGTATACAGTACATGGACAAGTAGTTTTATCCTTGAAGCATTTTAATGGATATGTTTTATACGATTGTTAAACGGCGGTACATTGTGTACGGGGATACTTAGTTATATTTTCTCTAAATAGGTACACTGTATCTTCCCTAAGCCGACTGCATATTATATACAAGTATCCCCGGGCCAACTGTCGTGGAATCTTTGAAACTATGAAGCTAAAAAATGAACTTATAAAATGAAATATACTGTTCAAAAATATATATATTTTAAAATGCTAAAACTTTTATCACAAATTTTGTACATCAAAGTGTACATTGACGATTTGTTTTAAATTCTTAAGGCTCTGCAACCGGGCCCGAAAAGAAGAAGATGGAGAGACACGAAATTACGAATGTTAGAGGAGAGCGCTAACATTTGCAGCGACAAAATCGATGCGAAAATTGCGAAAATATTTAATAAAACACGACTCGTTTAAAATAGAGCAAAAATCTCGCGGGCATTATCTTAAACAGCATTTAAAGAAACACTGTGAATTTTTTCACACATGTAAGTTGTAAAATAACTGAAACAAACGTGTTAATAATAATTTTTGGAGCATACTTTGCGATTTTTTTCTATCGAGGGAATTTTATATAATTTGCGTTTCGGCGCGGGCAAAGTCTAGATATTATCTTCAAGAATAACATATCTTTTTTAAGAGCTTTAAAACTTACCGTGTTTAAGGGAAATATGTAATAAATCGGTACAAATCCGGGTTGCGGGCCCTTAACCACACTTGTTAATAACTGACATCCGTTGTACTCTGAGCATAACCTGTCAGTTTTCCTTATTATCTATGTTATTATTATCTATGCATAAATTACGTTTAATCGTTTAAAATTGCGCTGGTTTATTGAGCACTGGATGCTTACGATTTGCAGTGTTATTTATCAATCTTATTTTTTACGAAATTTATGCACGTAAGTAAGTTTTATTGTTATTTCGTGACGAACTAATTTATAGCAAACACTATGCACGTGTTTATACATTTATTTTTATTTTTTTATAAACAATAAAAAATAGTCATTTTAAATTTAAATTGTCAAATGAATGTTGTTTTCGAATAGTTGTTAACATCACATTATACAATGGTATCGCATCTTCATACATAAACACACTTTACAACAATCTTCAATTACACATCTGCCACGATGATTGACGCTGTAATGCTGTCCAAAACGTTGGCTAAATATGAGTTAGAGCAACACGGCATAATAACCCAAACATAAATCACAATACAAAGGCACAACAGTATATCCTTATTATTCCAACGTCTTTAGCGAAATAATTATACCTAGGTCCCTTTTTATTGTGAAATAAAACATTTTTTGTCTTACGCTTATTTTACTCAAATAAGTCACTCAAACCAATGCTATCTTCACCCTAATTTGACTTTATTGTGATTTTTTTACGTCTTGGTATTAATTATTTGGCTTAAACTTTATGCAATGATGATAATACTAACTTCGCTAATTTGAATATCGCCATTTTATTATGAAATCAAGGCCGTTTGACATAAATATGGATAGGTGTACGTAGATTGATACGCACACACGTTAATTTCACTATAACAATTAATTTAACTATAATTGATTTAACTGTAACATATATTTGACTATATTCTCTGAAATTTGTGTAACTAAGCCAGTTATCAGTGGCAGCTGTTGACTTTTCGTGCAGAGGAAGAAATTGTACCCTCCAAAATGAAAAAAAAGTCACCAGTCGTCATGCTACAGACTGCTACGTGTATCTACTCAAATTTCCACATGGATTTTTACATTCGAGACATGTTTTGATTACCAAGTACAAGCTATTTTATGTTTATTTATATCTCGCTTCTGGAATTTCTTAGAACGATGAGCACAGAAGTGAAATGACGTATTATTTTAGGGTAGGTACATACCTACTACTGAATTGATGGCTCACCCCTCCTGAATAACTAAACAAGGATGGTGACAGAAGAATAATGTCGTAAAATTTATGATTGTTATTGTTTTACCTCTGTATCTAAGTACAAATGCCAAAAACTGTTTCAATTTTCACATGGATGGAGTGGAAAAATATAAGTTTATTCAGAAAAGCGATGAAAAGGAAAATTTTCGGTACGAAAATTTTATAGTTTACGTCTTTAATTGAAAACAATTAATTTATTTTAAAATGGAATTGTTTCAAATGAATTCGTTTCCTATCTTGGTCATCGACCAACTAAGTCTAGATTGGTTCCAAAAATTGTGTTACGAAAACATTTATCAAAAAGAAAATACATTATTTCGCTATAAAATATCGCAATAAGCGGTACTTATTGCGATATTTTATAGCGAAATCCGGTTTGTTGGTCCGCAAGGACCAAATTTGTCTCCCAAGATATTATGGTTTCGAAGCGAGGCGACGGAATCTGATGGGGAGTTTGGTTATAAAATTATTCATAGGTGGGCCGAATTTGTAAGACACCATATCTAGAGTTTATAGATCGATGATCTTGGTCATTAAAAATAAAATAATAAAGAAGAATTTCCCAAATATCTGGCATTCCGTTCTACGAATTGCATTCACGGAGTTATGCAAATTTTGCTTGTAAAACTTATTCTTCACGATATTGTGTGGCGAACTGTGTGAATGTTAATTTAACCATTGTTATACTTCGCATTGCACATTGTTTCAGTGGAATACGTTTCAAAAGAAAATTTTAGAATTTTACTATCGTGAATTCGAAATAATTTGTGGCATGGTAATATTATGTTCTTAACGTAGTTAATAATTAGGACGGGTGCCATACATATTTTGGCAAGATTTAACGACTTTATTTACATACGTTTCCAAGTGCTGTAGCCACTGTTTGCATAGACGGATGAGTGTAATACTGTATCCAACAGTTTTCGCTTCACCGTAGGCGTAGGTGCGGTTTTGAATTGATAACAGCAAGTAAATGGCACACGTTGATAATGTTAATCTAACTATAAAACTGATCTAATGACGCACACAAACAACAAAGCTTCTAAGGCCTAGCTGTTTCGGGTATCGGTTCATATTTTCTGTTTAATTAGAGACCAAATGTTTGTAATTTACTTTGTTTTAGTATTTCATCACGTTTATAGTTTTCATAATCTTTTCTCTGTCGGGTTGGTATGACCCTTTGCTTTTCCGATTGTATTATGCACTATATCGGTTTTTAGCTCCATTGCAGGCCCAATCACAGCCTCTGCTTCTATTTTCCACAGCTTTGTGTTTTTGAGATTAATTAATGAAGTGCTACGTTCTTTGTCCAGCTTCGTGGTAATGCTTACATCCAAACAGTTTAATGATCCAGATGCAATGATAGCCATGCTCGTTGGCATTATAAGAAGTAATCTGGAGTATGCTAGTGGTGTATGGACTCCGCACTAAACACAGTACATGCTGGAACAATTCCAGAAAAAATCCTCTGGTATTTTTTTTACGTGAGCTCCACACAGGAGGCCCTGAGGAAAATAATTTCCCTCAGGGCCTATGTCATCTTTGGGGATGCTGTGTAGGGGTTTTTTTAAGGAAAGAAAGGAGAGGAGAGTTCTGGGAAGGAGAAGGGTTTAAGGGGTGAGTAGGAATCTGGGGTTCAGTGTGTCCTGACCATCTTCCTCCAAGACCTAGACAAACCACACCCCCATGAACCCGGGCACCCCTGCTAAATCACCAAACGTAGCGAACCACTTGGGGTGACCTATGGCAGAGGTGTTGGTTATCCAATAAAGGTTCCCGGGGCGGCGGTACCCATTCCCGCCTCCCAAATGGTATATCTAAAGGCAGACGCACGGACCTTATCCGAGGTTCTTGGACTATGTTTACTCACTAGAGGCGATTAATAGCTAATAGATTTAGCGTAGAAACTAGACGTTATGCAAATCTTGCAATTGACTTGTTCAAGATAGCACACGGCAAAACAGATGTTTTGGAACAGCGTAGTTCGACAAGTGGAATGGCGCTATGGAATAAATTTCTAAAACAGAGATACAATTACTCTTTATAACCTTAAAAAATTGTGTACCTGTTTTCTTATTGTAATGTTAAAATAAGAAATCTTGTACTATGCATTATTATTAATCTACCGTACAGTAAATTAAATTTATGCATAAATAAATAGTCAAAGCAAAACTATGAAAAAACCTTCAGCAAATGTATTTTCGGAGGCAGCAATCATTTTGTGGTTTTGCCTTAAAAATGACTCACTTTGAATAAAACCACAATTAGTTATTGAAATATTTTACTTCTATTAGCTTATTATCTGTTTATTTTATTATATTTAGGAATCAAACCGTTATTTATAAGATAATTACATTAAAATTGAATGTGTGATAAACCAATTAAGTTCCATTAGAATTTAAACGTAGGTACTCATCGATATTTGGTCAATGTAGGTACTAATAAAAGCAAAAAAAAAACAAATACGCAATTGAACAAATAAATATTAAGATTAGTGAAAATATTAAAAATTAGTATCTTTAATTTTTGCATCAGCCGTTTAGGTTTTGTAAACAAACTGAGAAGCAGATCACATTTAAATAAGTCAATAGCAGTCATATCATTATTAAACAATTAAGAACACATTAACATTTAATTGGGGGCAATAGATTTTAAAGTACCCCACAAAATAGATAATCTATTGACATACTTATTTTCTCAGTAAATCGCTTTAACCGATAATATATCAATTTAGGCACCTTCAAAATGAAATTTAAAATCATATAAATAAGACTTCTCAAAGTATTCTAACCACCGTTTAAAAATGATAAAAAAACTAAAATATATTAACATCCTACTATCCTACTTCCTACTAATATTATAAAGGTGAAAGTTTGTATGGATGTATGTTTGTTACTCTTTCACACAAAAACTACTGAATAGATTTTAAAAATTCTTTCACTAATAGAAAGCTACATTATTTTCGAGATCTATAGGCTATATATATTGGTAAGCTCTGGCGTTATGAATAATCTCTGACGTTATGAAATTATTTATCATACGTTTTCTGTCGCTAACAAAATCGATTTATTTCAAACGCCAATTTTGGCCTTGGAAACGATGTTTTTTTTTTTAATTGGGTTACTATGGACATCCCTTTGATGTTAAAATTCAAATATGAATGAAATACTAATTCCTACTTTACTGAATGGATTTTAATGAAACTTTACAATAATGTATACATATAGGCTATAGCTCAGAGCTCTGGCATTACGAATTTTGTATAAAAAAATTACAATAGGGTGGCACGATTAGTAAGATATCTATAATTCTTTAATCGATTCAAATTATTAGGGAAGTAGGTACTTCAAATAAATTCGCTTATTTTAATATTTTCTAAAATAGAATTTTTTATTTAAGAATCTTTGTTTTGCAAAATGTCATTCTCAAATTTTGACATTTTCTATCTCACAACAATTATTGTTTTAATCGGATAGACAGTTATCGAATTTTTAAAGTATAAAACTGCCTTAGTGGATATTTTGGTAGAATATAAAAAGAAGAATAATAATTCGTACTTAATAACTATCTCTAAAAATGAATCACCGAAATGTATGTATGCGCATAAACCCGAACGACTGAACCAAATTAGATAATTCTTTTTTTTGGTTCGTTTTTTTGTATAAAATTACCGGTGAGTTCTGACATTATGAAATTTGTATAAGAAATTATAATAGGTGGCATGCGAGCAGTTTGAAAACTAAATGTATCGGGAATGAATGTGTGGAATGCGAGAGGTGAGTGGGGGGAGTGGGGAGGGAGGGAGGGGGTGTTGGGAGGGGGGGAGGGTTGGTTACCCAACCTTTTAAATCACACCGCCATCTGTTGATTTGCATTATGGGACAAACTGAGGGTGTGCTACAATAATGCATACAGGCAACTTATGCAACTACCGAGGTTCTGCAGTGCCTCCACGATGTTCACCGAGGGGAGGGTGCACTCATTCCCAGCCTTACTTCGCCACCAACTACCCAGCTTCTGGAGCAGGATACGGACTTCAACCAATATCATTGTCGTGGCTGCATCCGAGTGGCTCAGTTCCCCATTAAATGAGCGATGGATGCAGATGATGAGGCGACCTCCATGATGGACGATCCCAAAATATCTTTTTATTTTTAATTCTGTCTACTTATTATTTATTTTAATTTTATGCTTATTTTTTTTATTTGTGTGATGAATTTTGTTTTCATTTTATGCTTTAATTAGGTACCTACCTAATATTTAAACTCTTTTTTTCTTTTCTTTTATAGTTGTTTATGTAATATGGCAGACTGGGATTGCACAACCCTCCCAGTCTTGCTGGAATAAAAACTTAAATAAATAAAAAAAATTAAAAATTAAAACAAATCCACACCGCCCTCTTGCCATCCCGCTCGTCCACCAAATTCAGACATTCTCCTTTAATTATATATTTCAACCAATTTACACAAAACCTTGACAAATTATATACCTATACCTTCCTCATGAATCACTCTATTTGGTGTAAACCGCATGAAAATCCGTTCAGTAGATTTTGAGGTTTGAGTTTGGCGAATAGACAGACAGACGCGGCGGAGGACTTTATAATATGTAGAGATTATGTTACAGTAATATTTTATAATATATGTTCTATAATATACTGTAATCGTTTGAGTCACACGAGTCAGAAGGTCCACTATAAGAGATTTATTTATTTATTTGGTACATCTTACAATTTATCTTATGCTCTCAGTATCTAACCTTTGCTAGTCTTTATGAAAACATCTCAGATGAGCTATGTGTGTTATAGCGTCTTATTTATTTATTTTTCCTTTGACAACACAAAATCTCTTCTCTCATCATGACTTTGAGAGCTTTTTCTACTCATATACCGAGATACATCTTTCGTTTGGGTTGTTAAGAATATACAACGTTTGCTTGTGTATTTAGAACTTTTATCTAGAAGAGCTTTATCGAATCTCCGAGAAAGCACTTAGAAATGTGGTCGGTTGATACGAACACTCTAATATGTATCAGTTGGACGCCAATAACCGATGGTACGATGTACTTTAAGTATATCTATTCCATACCAAAATTATTTAAGCTTCAGTTGCTTCGCTTATTGTTTTATTTAGATAATCAATTATGTGAATGGGTCACGTTATGACATGATATAAAAAGTAATATCAGTTTAATTGTGACATTTGGCAGACTGATTAAACCGTCACGCCATTTTCTGCTAGGATGAGCACAGAGGGTGGAACGTCAAACTTACAACTCTATACTGGCCTCAACTCTTTCAACTTACGTAAAACAGGGTAGCCACAGATCTGGCGAAACAAGATTCTGAGAATGTTATAAATATTTAGAATATTTTGCTACACGGGGTGTAACAGCACGTTCCCGAAGAATTTTGACTAGCCATTTCTAAGCATATTTGGTGTACGCAAAGCAAATGTCATTTTGCTTTCCGATGATACTTTTTTCTATTAAAAACAAAAAAAAATCATTCAATAAAGGAACGACCTCATTAATTGAGTATTTTAATTGCCTTTACAATCACAACGTTATTATTACACGTGTTAAATGAAATAAAAATTAAAAAAAAAAAAAACAATAATTGAAGTACGTGAAAAAATATTTTTCATTTTCTTTAATATTACTGCTATAAAACAAACATTATAACAATTAGCAAACACGTTAACTACTTCTTAGAAAAAAAATTTGAATAAAACAAACTCACAACACAATCACGCCGGACCGGCCGGCCAACTCAGCTGATGATGGCGGGTGACACACGAGCCACGAAGTCAACCGAACGACGCCCAATAATTAGTGTCCGACCGAAACACGACTTTCTATCGAAACCGAATCTTCGGTATCGGTCTCAGTTTCGACCGAAACCGAAACCGAAACTTTTTTAGACATGTTAAAAATCTATTATTTAATGAAATTTGGCTTATTTTCTACGCTTATACAGACAATTAACACATGATAAATGCAATAATAAAAAAACTATAATGAAGTAGGTACGTGAAGAAAGAATACATATATTTTTTATTTTTCTGTTATAAAACAAACAAAAATTATAAAAATTAATCAAACTTGTTAACTACTTCTTGGAACAAAAAATTGACAATAATCAACACAACAATCAACCTCGTTGAGTATTTTAATTGATTTAAAATAACAACATTCTTAGGACATGTTAAATGAAATAAAAAAAAATAGTTGAAGTATGTGAAAAATAATTATTACTTATTTTTTTGATAATATTACTGCTTCTATAAAATTAACAAAAATTATAAAAATTAACTAACATCTTAAATACTTCTTGGAACAAAAATTTATCAAGAAATAACACGTAAACTCAGCTCAGGGTGACACAAGAGCCACGAACTCACCCGTAGTCCGCCGAACGATAAAATTCACGAACGCAGAGTTTCGGTGCGGCCGAAGGTCCGAAACCGAAACTGAAGCCGAAACTAGATTTTTTTGCCGAAACTGAAACCGAACCTTCGGTCGGTCTCCACTTTTTTCTAAATTTCCCGTACTTCGTAAGTATTTCATTCTTAATTTTTTTTTCACATAGGACATCGCCAAACATCGAAAAGGGCCGCAGCACAATTGGTAAAATTTATATCAAATGAAAAATAAGTAAAACTGAAATATTAAATATGTAAAATACAATAACAAAACACACAACGAAAATGCAAAACCTGAAGTTATCAGGGTGTACCGATAATACTATACATTTGTTGGGAACCCTGTATTAGAAAAAACGATCACCTTAAAGGCTTGGGAGATATAATAATAATAATGAAACCAATGACCCTGCACTGAAAGCAGCAATTTGTAGGCCTTCTCTAATCATAAAATTTAATTTAGTTTGACATAATTATTGTTAAATATTTTAATGAATCCCTAGCGTCTGTATCCGGGCGCGTCATACTGAAAGGTCAAAGGGGGATCTTCAAGGTCTTGAAAAATAATATTTTCGACTGTCGGGGAATATGTTTTCTTCCAAGAAAGCTACTTTATTGCTTTTATCATTGATTTCACATTATCTTTCGGAAATGGGCTTTCTTTACATTTGTCGCTGAGACCAAATCCATGTCAAACTGTTATAAGTGTTTTATATTATGTAGATTTTTTTCTATACATATTTTATATTATTATACTATATTTAGTTATCTCGATTTTACTTTGGTATGTCTTGATCGCCTTTTTTAATTGATCTCTTAGAGATAAAGTACAATTTTCAATATTTTTATCCTAGTCAAGTTCTTGAAAAAAACTTGTGGTTTTTCTCATCTAAAATAATATAAAGATTATAGTAGACAATATTCGCATCTAGTTACACTATCTCCGGGACGATTATCTTAATATTTAAACATGAATGTTTCTTTGTTTGTCTCTTATGCGTTCCTAAACCATTTATCCGAATACGATGAAACCTTGATGATTTGTTGTTCGCTTGCTCGCTTGAAGGTTTCTATATATGATGATGAGCTCTGAAGTTATGAAATTATTTCCTACAGCATCCATCCTATTGCGATGAAAGTTTGGTGATGTTTTGTGCGCACGCCGTCGAAGGTTTATATATATATATAATGTTGAGCTCTGGCGCTGAAAATTATATAAAAAGTTAAAAAGGTGGCGCGGGAGTTTTTTGAAAAATGTGGGCATTTCATATAGTTTAGCGTCATTGCAACGCATGCCGGGTACACACTTGTTCTGTATAAAAAAACGTTTCTCATCCATTAATAACTAATACGTATAATTTTAACATTTTGACATTTTCCCATATTTCCTTACAGATTAAATTGAGGGATATATATTTTCATTTCTTGGGATGAAAACGCAATTTTTACTTGTAGAGATGTTGTAACATAACTACCTCATTATTTTCAACAAAAAAATGTTCACCCCGGAAAATGCAGAAAGTCTTCCCTTATTATGAATAGTGTCTCAGTTTTGGTCTTATTTCTAATTCCACCGCCATCAGGAAGTTTCCGTTTATTTTTTCCACGTCTTCTTCCCCGATCTTCACTCCCAATTACCGTTTCCTAACTCCGGGCGAGCAGCAGCAGCTTTAAAGTAAAACGCTGTTGACACTCCAGCCGTAGTGGCCGGGCGCTGGAACTTTCTCAGAGGGATAAAACACTCTTCTCCTACTCTTACTAGAGATGTGAATAACGATTCTTTTCAAATACCTATTATAACGAACAATACCTCAAACCAGTAATATATTATCACACCAACATGCCTTCACTTATCCGCTCTACATGCTCACGCCATCTAAGTATCCCTTTCTCATTACGCTTACATCAGCCGTGCAATCTTTGCTAATCTCCACATTTTTCACATGGTCACACATGGTTTACTACACAAAAGTTTCAGGGATCTCATTAACATTAACCATTTATGTCATCTTAATAATGTTACTATAAATAATAATATTTAATAACTTTGTTTGATTTCCTTGCCATGTTTGCAAAATATACAACCGCCTAATAATGGTTAATAAAAAACAAACAACAACAACAAACTGTCGTAATTTAGTGTCGTATTAATATCCACCAATCGTATTATCTAATTATTCAAAACTAATGTTAAATATTTTAATATTTAATTAAATGAAGACAATATTAGCGAAACTCAATCGAAAATCTGGAGACAGAAAAATCAGAAAAGGTATTGGCTCCGCTGGGACTCGAGCCCAGGACCCTTTGGTTCCGTAGCTCAATCGGTAGAGCTCTTGCCATGTAAGCAAAGGGTCCTGGGTTCGAGTCCCAGCGGAGCCAATATCTTTTCTGATTTTTCTGTCTCCAGATTTTCGATTGAGTTTCGCTAATATTGTCTTCATTTAATTAAATATTATAATTTGAGATTTTACTCATAAAGTTTAAATAATTAAAAATAAATATTAAATATTTTAAGAACGGAGTGAATAGCAATCTGCGAACAGGATACTCAGATGTGACGAATACATCGTAATATTAAATAACAGAATGGCTGGAAATAACAAAATAAATGGGAATAACAGAGTACCAAGTTGAAAACCTCTCTCCAAAACTTAGTTCACACAGGATCCCCCAGTGAGGCGGACTAAGAAAATATTATACACACTAGTTCTGTTTAAAAAAAACGTTTCGCAACCATTAATAACTAATACGTATAATTTTGACATTTTCCCATATTTCCTTACAGATTAAGTTCAGTGATATATATTTTAATTTCTGGGGAAGAATACGCAATTTTTACTTGTAGAGAGATGTTGTAACATAACTACCTCAGTATATATATGTATTGTAACATAACTACCTCAGTATATATCCTTACATCTAGGTATATCTTACATATCAAACTTCTTAAAATGTCAAAACTATGAATATATGGGCTTCCTTATTAAAAGTATTTTAAATTTTTGCACAACTGATAACCATCCAATAATATACGGTTAATGGTTGTTTTTCAGTTGTATAAAATTTAAGCACGTTTATGTAAGGGGGATAGTAGTTCATAAAATATTAAAAAAAAAAAAAAAACGTTTTCGGATATCTACGCCAAAGTTCGGCAATCCGATTGTAAAATACGCCCACAATTTGATAATAATATGTTATCAGCTTTGTAATATGTGTAACTAATATTTGAAGATTTAATATTGTCAATACCTATTACTGTTATATCAGTCACACCTCTAACTCTTACTCCCCGTGCCTTCTGCTACCCGGGGAACATAATTCAGGAAGACGGTCATTATTCAAAGTGTGTTATGATTTTAATGCAGATTCTCGCATTATTATTAGTCAGAAGTGATTTAGATCTCCTTTCTGTTTTCTTAACATTTCTTAACCACGCACTTATCTTCTGTAATAACACATTAACATTAGTGTATAAATTTGTGAGCCGTGTTTTAAGGTTGAACTTTTTTTAGATTTACTGACCCAATAAATGCAAGGTTTGTCGGCACTAGAGATTTTGGTTCGGTTATGATAGAGCTTTTGTAAGTGATCAGCTGATACAGAATTACTATTTTCAGGTCAAAGCGTAGTATTTTTTTTTTGCTGACAGTTTCAAATTTCACCGGTGTTTGTCTAAATACCTACATGTTATCTATCCTGTATTGTACATTTTATTATTAAATTAATACAGTAGCATTGTTCAAACATTAAAACCTATTTAATTTATTTTTTTTAGTTTCAACAGGTTTCGCTCGTAGCTTGTATCCAAGTTTCATCAGGATTGTACAATTTTAAATATTGTATTATATTAAAACAAGCAGAATCTAATCGATGTTAAAAATATAAATAAATAATTGCGTTGTAAAGCAAAGTAAGACGGCCTCTGTGTTCTGGCAAGACTCTCGACCAGCAATCCAAAGGACGCAGGTTCAAATTCCGGCGTGCGCAAATAAATTTTGTTCTATAAATTTGTGTTATTTCACAATTTTATTCATTTAAAATAATATATAGTATATTTGCGGCACGTTCCAGAGTGAAAGTTACTCTCAGTATCGCCCTGGTGTAAGACCACCAGTCTCACTGCCTCCCGACGGAAGCAGTTGGGACTCTTGTAATGTTTCACATATATTTTTTTTTAATGTGTCATATACCCCTCCGTATTTTATTATGATACTATGTTTTGCATCCCCTTTGATATTTTTTGTATGAATTGAATTGTAATGTGGCAGCTTGAAAGTCTTCATTGCATTTACCGGTTATTTAATTAAATGTAAATGTTTGTTTGTTTCAGCTAGAGGCGGGTGATGTGTTACTGAACGTCAACGGAACTGACGTCAATAGGTTTACCACTAAAGAAGGTAAGACTATTGTTTAATCATTTTGCGCTTTGCATATTGCAAATGCAGTTATATATAATATACCCATGAATAATCAATGACGCGTATTATTGCGTACCGCACAATTTAACGTCATGTACCGTAAAAAAAACTTAAAATGTTTCGCGTACCGATCTTAATTATTTTTAAGAAGAAAAAATATCGCTGGCGTCGAATGTAAATTTCGACAGTTTTTTTTTCTGTTTGCAACTTACTATGCAACGCAACTATTTTCATGTCGCAATGTTCTTACAATCATGATCCATTTAGGTTTTAAATATCCATTCAAGACATAATGTGTTCCTTATTTTTCAATAGAACAAAAATAATTAAAATCAGCTTCTAGAGAAAACTGGGCAGTGTTTTCTCCAATTTACTCTCCAGATTTTACACTACTTCAAATATTTTTTACAATACGGATGTCGACCACTGATTGACATGTCGGAACGTTTTGATTTATTTAATAAGGGAACGTACCCATACTACGTGACCAACTTTTTGCAATCTTTAACGCATTTTTTAGAAAAACAAAACATTCCGCTATAGAATATTTTCTTCTAATTAATTAAAATCTTAAAAATCGGTCCAGTTTTGGCGGAGAAAAATGGGGAATACAAAATCTCAATTTTGATGGTTTTATTTAGGTATTTATCAGCCTTAGGTGCAGTTGTCTCTTTCGCTCAGTATTCGGGAAAACAATAGTGATAATGACAGCAACGGTTTGGTAAAATACGTATCGTACAATTTCTATTCTACAATTTCTCGGCGATCGGGTTTCCACTTACGACCCAACCGGGTAGTAACTTCAAAGAAAGTATAAATAATATCGTAATTTGTATTTTATTATTATTAGCGCGTGATAGTTATGTCACCTTCCCAATGCTTTCTTAAACCGATTAAAATACAGTTGCTACATATAAAATTTAATTTAGCAATACGAAGAGGTTGTTGTTCGTTTCAAATCTAGTTGGGACTTCATTCAAGGATTCAATTCATTCGATAGAATAAAAGCTATTCCCACCGCCCACGGATCTGGCTTTGAAGCGCGCAGCACTTTGATGTTACTATTTGTGTGGAATTGTAAATACTTTTTACGTTTTCTTTTTCTTCGTCTAAACTTAATCCGTATTTTTATACTGCAACGGACTATCGATGAGAAGCTTTGCGGTGTTGGTTGGGATTAACTTTTCTAACAAATAGCCTTGCTTCAATTAACTTTGTTTCAAAACATCTATTAGTACTTTGTATTTCAACATAAACATAATACACGTTAACAATGTTTTTATATTTAAGTGCATTTAATGTAATAAAATTACCGAGAAATGAAGAAAAGAGTATGAAAGACCTGTGCACCGGAAAAGTTTCAAAATTAAAATAAATAAAAAATATTTCATGCTCGATAAAATGTGTATTTTTATTTATTTAATGGTAGTTTTCTTAGGTAAAGTCGCAAATCTTAAATGTTTAACCCCTCAGACCTCGGGCCTATTTTGTCGGAAGGTCAAAATATTTCCGCTTTGCATTAAAATCCAAATAAATTGATTATTATTAAACGCATCTGAAAATTAAAAGCTGTTTTTTATAAGGTTATGAAATGAATTCACTCACAAATTTAATTTTTAGAAATGAACATTTGAAGACCTCCGTAGTCCAGTGGGTAAGACTCTTGACTCACAATCCGGAGGTCGCGGGTTCGAACCCGGCATGCGCAAATAAATTTTATTTGATTAATTTGTGTTATTTCACAATTAATTCATTTAAAATAATATATAGTATATTTGCGGCATGTTCCAGAGTGGAAGATACTATCAGTATCGCCCTGGTGTAAGACCACCATTCAGAATTGAAACGTTGCTTGAAAATGGCTTTAGCCGTGTTTGGTGACCAGATCTGAATAGCCAGATACTTCCCAACCTTCCTCTTCCTCACCTCCTTCCCCTCCCCACTACCCTCAGCCTCACAACATACCCCAATTGGGGATGCCATAATCTCACTGGCTCCAGACGGGAGCAGTTGAGATTCTTGTGCGTAAACTGTAAAAAAAAAAATATATTTTTTAAATATAAAGTTTTTAAACGTTATCGTCAACTCACTTTTTTCGTTTAATGTAAAAATAATTAATAAAAAATCCACAGCTGCATAAACGATCCAATTTTTTTTTTTTTTTTGTTATTAGTTTTTAGGGTATTATGCCGTGTTACGCTACCTCCTTCTTTAGCCAACGTTTCGGACAGCGTTGCGGTGTCCATCATCAGCTGGCGACACGGTATCGCTCCTAACTAGATAAGTACAAACATCGCCCCTAACTATTACACATCTGCCCTGATGATGGACACTGCAACGCTGTCCGAAACGTTGGCTAAAGAAGGAAGTAGCGTAACATGGTATAATACCCCAAAAACTAATAGCAAAAATATTTTTGGTCGTGAAAATCTAAAATCGTACCATTTTTTTATTGTTATCTTTTAGATTTGAACGCTCAAAATGTATGTGCGCATAGATCTTTTAAACTAGGCAACGGATTTTCATGCGGATTTCACCAATATACAGAGTGATTCAAGAGGAAGGTTTATATGTATACTTGCTTATTATGGTAGAAAAAAGCCGAGAAATTGAATTATATAACACAATTGTTGGTAAAATGTTATTTATTTAAAGTAAGTTCACAGATCACATATAGTAAAATAGTCACAATGTATCAATTCACAATAATAATAATTAACTGAGCGAGGGATCGGAGGGAACCTTGCTGTTTAGTCTTTGGGAATAACAAAACTGACTGTGGTTCTGCTTAGAGGGTCGTACCATAGGACGAAGCGCAACTAAGGCAGCAGTCGGGGTCTGGTTGGTGCTTTACTTATGGTAGTAGAATACTCCTTAGAGGGTCGTGCCAAAGGACGAAGCGCAACTAAGAGAGCGTACTAGTCAAGAGCGAGCTACAGACGAACTGGTTTAATTTAGGGCTCGCAGCTCTTTATATACCATTCCTTGTTGCGGGGCGTGGTTTATGTAGCGACTCGAGAGTAGGAAATGCGCAGAAGGCGTCTGCGCAGCCTGGTTCGCCTAGTTTTGGGTGAGCAGGATGGCGCTGTACGGGGGAAAGAGATGGTGTAGTGGCAAGCGTAAAAACGGCGCGCTACAAATATTCAATTCATGTAGCGGGCAGCAGCTGGCAAGCGGGTGGTGTGGATTTTATAAAGATTGGGTTTTGGCTATGGCTTTGTTTTTCGTTAGCCACAGCAACGTGTGGCCGGGTCTGCTAGTTTTAAATAAACTTTTTTATTTAAAGATCACATTTGTAACCATTGTAGTAAGGGAGACAAAATGATTTCTACGAGACTTTCATGAATTGTTCTGAAAAACGAACAAATTAACTGGGGTTAACTGTCCAAAACGTAATATACAAGAGCATTTAAAAATTTACGTGATCAACAAATTTTTAAATGCTATAAACTAGGTTCATAATTTAAATTGCTATTTACATCCATAATACAAAATTTAGAAGGCCTTATTCCTTATTTAGGTGAATGAAATGAAAGTTTTCCGAGATTTAAGGTTATTAACTGATTGATTGCTTTGTAGTTATTTTTTGGCATAAATCTTTGCGTGCCGTCAAAATCAAGGTCACCTAAAAAGTTTGTATAAATTACCCGTACTACAATATACCATTATTTGAGCCAATTTGCCGACATCAATACTTTGATTAACGTATCTGTCAACCCTCCGAGACCCGGTGTGTTTTAAATCTTCCTAGAATGTATAAGTTTTTGAAAATTAATCAACCGTATGGTTGTTATGTTTTTTCTGGGTTATATTTTTATATCAAACTTTCTTGCGCACTTTCTGATTTGGCTGTTTTTTGAAAACCTTAAAATCACCTGTTTCGCATGCCATTTTGTTGTAAAAGAACGCTATTGACCATAATTTTATAAAACAACCAACACTCCTGCCATAGGTCACCCCAAGTGATCCGCCACGTTTGGTGACTTAGCAGGGATTCTCGGGTTCATGGGATGAGGTTTGTCTAGGTCTACGCGACGGATGCGTTAGCCCACCTACCGCGTGGCGGGCCGGTTCGGGAGAGACTGATTGAGTGAGAAATTTTGAACTCTCCAGTCAGTCTCGCGACATATCGCCTTTGCACCGCATTGGAAGGGATGAATTCATACATCCTTCACTCCTGGAACACGGACCCACAGATTCCTCCACACCCCTCGTATCTTTTTCCTTACCAAAACTTCCTCTAAAATGACCTTACACATAGCATCTCCAAAAATGATATAGGCATTTATGATATAGGCATTTATGATATAGGGAATTATTTTCTTCGAGGCCTCCTGTGTGGTGGAGCTAATGTAAAAAAAAACAGAGCGTGTGATTCACACGCGGTAGAAGTGAAATCTTCAGAAAACTAAAGTAGACGAGAGTGGGAAGACTACGAAGCACCGCGTAAAGATGAGAACGATGGGCTACGAGGCACTGCACAACGAGGAGTCCGATTATACTATCTCGTTCTCTCGCAGGCTAAATCCTGTACATTTATTTTTTATTGTAATATTATAAATATGAGTTACATATGCACAAATATAATTAACAAAATATTAAATTAAAGATCGTTTTTGGTCATGTATCAGAAAGAAGGAGCTCTTGTGCCTGATAAGGGAGCTACGATTCTTACTTAAGTTGTAAGTTATAATCTGTTTTGTATTAAAATATTTACTTTTTACTGTGAATTTTTATGTGCATGTCTCTTTTTAGTGTCGCTATTTTTCGTTTCATCGAATTTCAAATCAAAACGGTGCTAATGACGTTTTCACTTCTCAAATCTTTCGTAATTTATGCTTGTGTCAATGTTGTGACGATATATTATGTATGTATGTGAAGTAGGAATCTATTGCAAGTCTCAGAGTTTTGAAAACTTGAAGATAAACCTTATTCTGAACTCCACGCTTCGTATATCTCTTTTCCTGCAATCTTTATTGGAGTTCCCGCTTATTGTTTTAATAAGTTTGTCCGGACTTGGTGATATCTCCGTCATTTAATCTGTATAACATGATGCTGCTCTTCTAATCTCTGGGAACAATTCATTCGGGCTCCGCTCCTCCACAGGCATAATGCAATCTCAGCTAAATGAAGACTTCTCCCACAAATCACATTAAATTATTCTGTATAGCATTATGAAAGTTGTATTATACCTAAATAAAGTCGTTGTATTATATTATATTACTGCACTTTAACCCCTCGGGCAGATTTTTTTTACATTAGCTGCACACAGGAGGCCCTAAGGAAAATAATTTCCCTCTGGGTTTTTGTCATCTTAGGGGATGCTGTATGGAGGGAATTTTAAAGGAAGGGAAGGATAGGAAGTTCTAGGAAGGAAAAGGGTAGGTGGGTAAGAATTTGGGAGTCAGTGTGTCCAGGAGTGACAGATGTATGAATAAATCCATCCCTCGGGGGTGCAAGGCGATGGGTTGAGATAGTCCGACTGGAGAGGTCAAAAGGTCTACTCAACCAGTTTCTACCGATCCGGCCTGCTACACAGTCGGCGGGCAAATGCATCCGCCGCCAAGACCTAGACAAACTTCACCCCGTGAACCCGGGCACCCCTGCTAAGTCACCAAACGTAGCGAACCACTTGGGGTGACCTATGGCAGAGGTGTTGGTAATCCAATAAAAAATGGTTCCCGGGGTGGCGGTACCCATACCCGTCAAATTGAAAAATTGAAATTTGTTCGGTTTTCGGAAAAACTCGTACAGTTCTCATAGAAATCGTTGTCTCCCTCACTATCACAGTGATAAATATGATTTTTTTTTTTTACATGAGCTCCACACCGGAGGCCTTGAGGAAAATAATTTTCCTGAGGGCCTATGTTATCTATGGGGATGCTGTGTGGTGGTTTTTTTTTAGGGAAATGAAGGAGAGGAAGTTCTGGGAAGGACAAGGGTTTAAGGGGTGGGTAGGAATCTGGGGTTCAGTGTGTCCTGGTGATCCACCTCCAAGACCTAGACAAACCTCATCCCATGAACCATATAAACGGTATCTATTGGAAAGAGAAAACACCAAATTGTACATTGAAATCTAAAAGTTAACCACAATATAATGAAAATGTGCACCTTTATGAAAACAACATTTCCGACCGCAATTTGAAAAAATAAATTAATTAAAAACGACAAAATATGAGGTGATTATAACGTTTATAATACATTGTCGAATGTATGTTTTTATTTTTTTTGTTGCCAGTAATTTTAGTTGAAAAAAAGTGAGGTGAGCCATTTTTAAAAGATCGCATTCAAAAATTTTATATTTAAAAAATACATAATTATTTCTAAAATTTTAAAGCGTGTTTTATCACCTTTTTAAAACAGTTTTTAGATTTTGGATACGTTTATAAATATTCCCTGTATTTGGATTGTATTGCACACTACAGCGGCAATATCCTGACCTACTGAAAGATTATGGTCGAGGCCTGGGGGGTTAACTCGAGTCTTACAAAGTTTCCCATACGGCTCATCTTATTGATTGATGGATTATTTAAAGTTAGCAAAGGAAGAGAGAGAAGCAACTGGAGTGGAGTTTTAATACCAAACATGAATGGCAGTTATAAGACTAAACTAGATTGAATGCTGTTGAAATGAGATTCCCGACATATAAATGCGGTATAATAATGTATGACTGAATCTCGATTTAGGAGACGCAAGCCCCATTTAAATATAACGTTCAAGATTAAGAAGAAGCATTTCAACACGTACATCTGATGAACGAAGGAAGGTGTGTCTGAAAAATTAATGACGCGGAAATAGACCGAAGTCTACTGGAATGCGAGGAATTCACGATCAAGTAAATTAGATACTTCACACAAGACTCTGAATATACCTAGCTGTACGTATGCGAAGATATAGGCATGATCAAAAAAGTTTATCTCAGGATGTCTGTCTACCCGTTTGATTATTTGAAGTGGATTTCCATCGACGTTTATCTAAAATCTCTTATCTGTTCACTATTAAATTAAAGTTATCTGTCCATACAAATCTGTTTTGCCATAGAGTGATAGTACACGGTAATGCTTCGGTTTTCATGGCGTGACCCATTAACTGTCCCTTTATCTGATGCGAATGGTTTATTTGCTTACTAAACTAGTTTACCCAGGCTACCTGCAATTACTGATACGGCTGATAACAAAAACCACGTTGTCTACCGAAGCGTGATTTTTGCATAAAGCGATCTGAACGTAGTGCATATCTATTTACTTCCACCGCTCTACAAACAGGTCTCTTCCAAACCCGAGTCCATTCCTCTCTTTCCCGTCATGATGGACATGATCGTTATCGTTGTGGATATCCTGATATATGGTGACCCCGATAACCAACTAACTAACCATCACGCCGTTTTCCCGCAGGGGTAGGCAGAGAGGACGGACCGCCAAACAACTCGGTCTTGGCACACACTCTTTGCCTCACTCACATTCATACATCGTCTTATACATACTCTTCTATTATTCTGACTTTTGACATGGCCCGTCTCAAGTATCTGATTCAATTGATCGTGCCATGTCTTCCTCGGGCGTCCCCGACTTCTACCATTCACATTTACGTCATATATTCTTTTTACGCTACTTTCTTCGTTCATTCGCTCTACGTGCCCAAACCATCTGAGGGTCCCTTTCTGAATCTTACTCATTATGCTTCTCATTATATTTTTTTCGGATATCCACATTTCTAACACGATCATAATGGTTTTACCACACATACGCCTCAGGGATCTCATTTCAACAGCATTCAGTTTATTTTCATCCATCCTCTGCCAGTTCCATGCCTCACTGCCATACATCAGGGTAGGTACCAGTCCTCCATTAATGGAGGACTGGTACCTACCCAGTTTACCCTTCTTTCAATATCTCTATCAGCCATCCCATCTCTCGTAAACATACTACCCATTCTTTGTTTTGGGCCTAAGGTTGCTGTTTCAAAATCCTGAGAGATGAAAATAGAGAGTTTTTTTTCATCTCTTTTTACTCTCTCTCTCTTCTTTATAATTATCTCCCACTTACTTTTTAAAATGTTAAGTAAGGGGGACAATAGTCCCAAATTTCCACACATACTAAATGAAACAGGAGTTACATGTATTTATGTATTTATTCAGTTGTATTATTATTTATAAAATTACAAATGAGTCTAGGTCTTTTTAATTGTACCGTTTAAAACAATTATTTGCAATGCTTTATCATATTGAGGGGGTGGTCCGGATCGGTAGAGACGGGACGAGAAATAAAAGGCGTCAGTCGGTGTAATGAGTCAGTCTTTATTGGGCTACGTAGCGGAGGTCGAAGCGGAGCGGAGTGACAGTGGAGGTAATCCACCTCTTACCCGCCTTGGTATAAGTAACTGATGGTTACTCCTTCAAGGCTCTCGCAAGATTCTAATTTTTTTTGTTAAACGAAGCTACATTTATTTATTTTGAACGAATCTAGACCTCCAGTGTCCATGCATACGTTGTTAGTAAGCAGTATGCAAGTGCTTAACAGGAAAAACAAAATGCAAAAAATAGGTTAGTAAGACAAAGATAAATTATACAGGGCAAAATAAAAACTCATTCATGAGGCTCCATGAGGCGACATTGCATCTGTAAAAACCCGCAAGCACCTGCATAAAATAGAGAACATAAGTAATACAATAAATCTCAAATCAATTGGCAAGTACCAACAAAAAATGTGAATGGCTTTCGGTCTGATCATAAACTACACTTAGCTTCCGTGTCCCTTAGCCAACCACTCAGTGAAGCCTCAAAGAATGTTAACTGAATATTTGGGGTAAAATACCCGAAGACTAAAAGAAAATTCAGCGTTGGGTAGTCAGAGGCAGGACAAGGGATAGTCAAGGTCGTCTGATCAAGCCTCAAGCCTGCACATGTCATTGGGGGAGGCGCAGATAGATTTGAGAAGGATCTGCAAAATTAGTAATGTAACTAAAGATGAAGCAGGGACGAGGTCCAGCACACCCCCGTATGGGGATAGGGGGAAAAAAAAAATTAAAAAAAAAAAAATTGGAGTTCAGTTCATCCAGTAAAACATTGAAACAGTTAAAGACAAACAAAACAAAACAAGGAACATGGCATAAATTAACAGGTAGTATAGTAATTATTAACAAAACAAATCGCAAGGCAATTATATACATTTTTTTAAAACATAGTGAACAAAATAATATAATAACGCAAATGTAAAATATAACATATAAATCCTAATATATAATAAAATAAATGTTAATAAAATAAAAGAAGTAACATATTACAGAAACGCAAAACACATAAATCATAATAATTAAATCCAAACAGTAAATGTAAAGGAATCATGAAGAGTGTCCGTGAATTCAGAAGCAAAATACACCTGGTACCTAAGTTGTTTTACAGCTACTCAGCGACTCTAAGAACAGGCCATCTCTCAACCCAAACTTTCGTGAATTTCCTCAGGCACTCAAAGTTCACCTTATTCGAGACGAGATCTGTATTCCAAGCAGGTCTCGTAATAACTTGTAAACCATCAATCATTTCGTCTCGAGCATCCGTCAAAATCTCACAGTGCCACAAAATGTGCTCGGCTGTTTGGTCGGTATCACCACAAGCGCAATTGGGATGGGATGATAGAGCCAGTCTGTGAAGTCTACCTCTAAACTCCCCATGCCCAGAAAGCAATTGGGTGATATGGTGGTCCATTAAAAGATATGCCCCTTCCATTCTGATTTTAACTGATGGAAAGAAGGAGAAGGTCCATCTTCCCATATTCGATCTATCCCATCTTATCTGCCATTCACTCAGCGTTTTTATTCTCATCATCTTTAGAAGTTCAGGGAGAGGCACTGCTCCACCAGGTATTAATTCAATACCAAGGTGGTTTACAGGTCTTCCTCTTTTCAGACACTTCTTTGTCAAAACTTCCCTAATTTCTAAATCAATTGGCAAAATGCCAGCCAAAATTGGCAAAGCATCCGATGAAACTGTTCTGTAGGCTCCTGAAAGCGCCAGTAAGGGGATTCGCTGGCCCCTCTTAAGCGCTGAATGAATAAGTGAATTACCGAGTCGATGTTCCCATACACAGGCACCATATGAGACTTGTGTCACATATACGCATCTGTATAATAGACGGAGCGCAGGGAAACGTAAACCCCATTCAGCAGTTGAGATTCTTCTCAGTTTTAAGAAGAGAGCCTGGGCCTTACTAGAAACGCTTTTAACGTGAGTCAAGAACGAGGACGATCTGTCTAATGTAACGCCTAAATATTTAGTACTCTCTACAAAACGGATTGCAGTATCTCCCATTTTTATGAAAGGGTTTCTACCTCTACTGAGGGAGCCTTTCATAAGGAGACCCACGGTCTTATGGGGAGCAAAAGTCAGTCTGTTTTCCTTTCCCCAGTTAAGAATCATTTTCAAACCTTCTTCAGCTTTATTTTCAACTTCTTTTCTACTGTCCCCAGAGACCAAATACAATTTGTCATCTGCGTAATCAATCGCAATAGTGCCTTCAGGTAAGGGTAACCTGGAGGAGTCATCAAATAAAATATTCCAGAAATCCGGTGCAAGGGGAGAACCTTGGGGACAACCCATGTCCACATCTCTTTCAATGATACAATCACCAAAAGAAATTATAATTTTTCTATCTTTAAAATAATCACAAGATATTTGAAAAAGTTTTCTCGGACAATTACGATTCTTTAATTTAGTTAAAATCATCTCCCACCATGCATTATCGAAGGCACCAGTTATATCTAAGAAGATACCGATTACGTACCTCTTTGTGCAGACCTTCACCCAGTCAAGCGCAGTCATAATGGCGTGCTCCGTGGACTTACCTGGGACGAATCCATATTGATGTACATATGATGGTGTTAATGTTTCTCGTAGACGATTTTGAATAATTTTTTCCAATATTTTCCCCAATACAGGAAGAAGTGTTATTGGTCGATAAGCTTTAATATCCGTTCTTTTTTTGTCGTTCCCTTTAGGTATGATCCTGAGCACGCCTTTCTTCCATACAGAAGGGAAAACTCCCCTTCTCATACACGTTTCCATAACCTGAAAGAGTTCTTCCTTGGCATGGATCCATACATACCTCACAATTATACTATTCAATTTATCATGCCCTGGTGCCTTCCTAGGACTCAAACCCTTAATTATAATTTCTATTTCAGCTCTAGTTATTTTAGAAATTTTTTCCTCCTGGGAGAGGATTGGGGGAATCCGTGATTGATTTCTAATCTGTTGGTGGTGGTCGCTTTCCCCAATGACTGAATCTAAGGGAACTAACTTTCCCAGAAGTGTATTGAGAGTAGTTACCACGTTAGTACTCTCAACGTTCCCGTTATCATTGTCGATAACACTAGATAAAAACCGATCAGAACCTTTACCCGTTTTTTCAATGGCGCTATAAATATCCCATGGGTTAGAGTTACCAACATCTTTAACCCAATTATGCCAAGCAGCTCGTTTAGCCAAAAGTACAGCCGATTTGAAAGCTTTACGAGAGCTATTTAGTTGTCTCCTGAGGGTGGATGTCTCCTCCTCCGTACATCCAACCCGTCTAGAGACACCTAAAGCTCTGTAAGCTCTCTTAAAAGTGCCCTTTAGCAAAGTGAGCTCATTCGACCACCACGGAGACCTAATAATCGTCTTTGGGTTTGTTCTTCCCAGAGACGATTCAGCAGCTGATACCACGGCCGCGTTGAAAAAATTCCCCAAATTGTCCGGATCTCTAGCTGCTACGTCATGAAAATCCCTTAAGGTATCACGTAGAGCATCCCCAAAGTTATCCCAATTCGCCCGAGTAGTTTTGAAGTTCCAGGAGGATCTTGGAGCTTCGGTCTTCTTGACACCCACCATATAAGTTATTAATCTGTGATCAGAATTAATAGCACATTCGTGGACCTTCCATTTAGAAATCTTGGCCGCAATCGATCCAGAGCAAAGAGTTAAATCAATATTGCTCTCACCATGTGTATTACTGAAAGTAAAAATACTACCAGATTCATTTATTAAAGAAAGACCTTGCGTCGCAATAAGGTCTTCGACGGCGTCTGAACGTTCCGTCCGTTGTTCAAAATTGTCAAACCACATCGGTGAGCGAGCATTAAAGTCTCCTCCAATAACTATGTTACGTCCTTTAAGCGCGTTTAGTGCGCGCGTCAGACTCAAGATATGAGGTCCAACTGGATTACAATGTTTAAAATAGACTGAAATTAAAATAATTTCAGTGTCTCCAAAATTAAGTGAAACACAAGTTTGGTACTCGTTTGACAGTCCCACCAGAAGGAGGGGACTGATTAACGAAATGTTAACCAGGACTCCCGCCCCCGGTGCTGGGCCAATTTCGAGTACCGCACCCGGATATTGAACAGGCGTTCTACCTAACCAGGTGTATTGCTCCTGAATGAGCAAGATGTCAATTTTTTTGTCAGTCATAATCTTCAGTGCCTCAAGCGTGGCCACTCTAGACCTCTGAAGATTTATCTGACCAAGGGAAAGAAGGTTAGAATCCATAGTCAGTTAATCTGACTTGGGCTTCTATAGCTGCAATTTGGGCTGGGCAAAGCCGATCTCCAGTATTATGTGTTGCTGGCTTTTTGAAACGTGTGCAAGTAGCACAGACAGCAGCTTGCGCCTTCTTAGTGCAATTCTCCACATCGTGACCAGTTGCCGCACAGTGGCGACAAGTGGAATGCTCCTGCGTACAAGCCTTACTGATGTGACCATATTGTTGGCACTTGAAGCAACGAGTAGCACCAATGTAGTCGCGGGCACGGCATGCATTCCACCCGAGGAAGCACAAACCACTGTCTATGAGTACTTTTCTTACCTCAGGGTGACATGTAAGAATCATATTCATGCTAGAACTATCTCTCTTGCCGAATAAAGAGACTCTTCTCATAGTTCTAACATGATCCTCTTTGGTAATATTACACTTACCCTCGATGTTGTTGATAAAAATTTCATCAAAAAGAGAAGAATCTGAAGAAACATCACCTTTGGGAACGTCATATAACACAATTTTGGGGAGTCGGCCTTGAGGACTAACAATTTTGATGCCAGTTGCAGACAATTTTTCAGCAGCTTTTTTTATATTGTTTACTCCTCCTGGAGTGGTGGTTTGTAGGGCAATGCCACCACCCTTAATTTTTCTCGTTCGTACTACCTGGAAACCGTCAGTTTTAGGATTTAAAACCGACGTAATTTTCTTATGCATCTCCTCAGAAGATTTGCCCTCAGGAATACATGGATAAAAGAGAATAGTTGGTTGTAGAGAGGGAGCAGGTCTCTCAGAACCATTTAAAACCAGTTTCTTTGATTGATTCTCTCCAGCAGCTATTCCAGCATAAGATTTTTTTTTGGGCAGTTCAGGATTATTTTCAATTATACTTGTTTTATTCAAAATGATGTCTAATTTTTCTGAAATCCCATTTTGAGTTTCAAAGACTTTTGATAAAGTTTCAGCCTTAGAAACGGAGTGACAGTGGTGCCGTTAGTGTTGCTGCTGCGTGATGATGCGTGAAGAAGGTCAGGAGACTACGGCGGTGAAGATCACTGGTCTTCAGGGAGCCGGCGTGAGGATGATCTCTGGCAGCGGAACGCGGTGGATTCGAATGCCAGAGAACGGGTTGCATCCCAAGCAGAAAGCTGCGGACGAAAACATCTCATGTCGAGGCGCAAATGGGCCGGACAGCGGATGGTGGTTGGGGAAGGAATCCTCAAAGGGAAATGTTCCTGGAGTCACACTGGACAAACGTTATTCACTTGTTGCGAGACGGGCAGCCCGCGTGGGCCGATATGGTGTAGCGGCACTGATCGGACTGTGTTGCTTACTCAACCGATGAATGAAGACTAGGTACTGAGACTGAGCGTGCGAGCGGATCTGCTGCTTATATAGCCGCGGCGAGTAATTCCTCTCACGGTAGGTAATGCTGGGTGAATTCACGCAAAGCTGAGATATCGCTCGAACCGTCTGCGGGCATTTGTATTGCACAGCCACACGTTCTAGGCCTTTCGCGTAAGTGGCGGAATTATTCACCGCTGTAGGTAGGTGTATCGGCCGGCGCGCGGTACCTGGCTGTAGGTATTTCGTAGTGTGTTTCTAGCGCGTTCGGTGGAGTCCAGTGGCGGCGCAATGAATTCGGCAAAAGTTGCCGCCACAATATCATACCGTTTGAACAAAGTATTTGCAATGCTTTATCATAACGTATCGATCTTTTGATTCACTGCATTTAGGAAGTATGTGGCTCTCCCCACAGACACATGTGAGTTCATAAATAAATTGATGCGGCTCGCTCTACAGCGCAGGGGGTTATTATGGTGATGTCCTTAGAGATGCAAAAATAAAAATCTTAAAAATTTCTTGTGGGCTTTTTCATTGTAGTTTTTGTGCCTACATATGTAGTCTTAGACCAAAATGTGATAAGTGCTTAAATGATGTTACTAAGGAGAACAAATTAAAACTTTAATTTTTCCTGTAGATCGAAAAAGAATAAAATAGTAATAATAATCCTTTATTCCAGGATGTGGGGAGGATAGTGCAATCCCACACGTCCGGCGTGCCGTGTCCCATGTAGTTATACATATTTACACAGCAAATTTTAAGGAAAGAAACAAGTACAGCGAATAGAAAACTAATAGAAAAATTAGTAATCCATTCGTATTTAGGGCGTTGTCTTGAGTGAGCTCGGGAACAGCGCTCACTCAGGAGTGGCGCTTGGTGCTAGAAAGCTGCGGTTACCACCTCGTTGTCAAAGGCCATTAGCGGCATCCTGACTCCAGTGACCAGATGTGCCATCAGGCTGGCGAATACACGCAGTCCTAGTTCTGTAAACATTGTTTATGCATAAATACTAGTATTGCACTAATTTCTTTCGGTAGACCCTCTGTACGTAAAATTGAATTTTTATAGCTGTGCATCGAAATAGGGCACAAAACTTAACCAAATGGCAAACTTATAAAAAAATATTACTTATCGTAAAATATTAAGACTGCAATATATTATTCTAAACCACATTTGTTGCCAAAGCTCGGTGTCTCTTGCGAAAACATCTGAGCCTGGAGTTTAGGCGTGCGCACCATCTTATAAATATACCGTATGCATGTGCAACGTGCATGCAGCCTTAATGTGCACCGGCCGATAAGAAAGCGAGTGTTGGTGTTGGTAGGGAGATTAATAATAATCCGCGCGGGATTTGGAGGCTGCGCGGGGCGGGTGGAGCAGGCGGTAGAGCAGGCGGTAGAGCAGGCGGTGGCGGTGGGCGGCCGCAGATGCCGACTCGGGACCTTACATCTTACATCGGTCTTGGCACACTTAGCCAGTCGCATGTATGGAAATGTAACGAAATCATTGCACTTACACCATACAACATACACCATGCTCAATGTTGCTCAACTGAAAACTTATTCATTGTCGATGCGTACTGTGTTGTTTTCCTCCGTGACTTGACCACTGTAATCCAATTTTTAATAAATTGATACGTTATTGAATTGAAACTGTTCTCTCTTGTATTTCATCTTCTAGGAGTAGCTGGTTTACTTATGACAACAGTTTTTAATAACTGAAAAGCATTACCCTTACAGAAATATGCAAACATAAATTTATAAAAACGCGTTATTTTTCGGTAAATTTCGCTTTTTTGTGAGATCTTGAAGAAAAGCGGTGTTATTTTTTAACAAAATCGGTGGAGTTTGCAACAAAAGTGATGTTATTTTGCCACAAAGAAGCTGCGGGATGCATTTTATTTTCGAAATCACAAAATGAGTAACAGCATTAAAATCGCGGTACTTGCCGAAAAAATGCAAATTTCAAGGCTTATTCCCGTTTTTGCTGAATTTCGCAGTTTTGTTTTGGGAAAAGCAGTATTATTTTTCATCGAAAGCGGTGATATTTTCCATCAAAAGTGATGTTATGTTGACTTTTTGTATTCTGCAGAAAAAAATGGCGGAAAACAGTTTTTTTTAATTTTTGAATTTTATTTTCAGAAACAAAATTAGGTAACTAAAGCATTAAAATCGCGTTATTTTTTTAAATTTTTTTTTAAATTTTTTTTTTTTTTTTTTTTTTTAATTGAAATAATAGATAATACATAATATAATCAACAAACAAGTCCTGCTAAGCCAATTGAATCGGCTTGTCAACAGGTGCTTATATTTTAGTTACATATTTATACATTTTTAAAATTTAAAAATTACATCTTATATCTACAGATACAACATTTTTTCATACATATCAAAATCAATATAAATCTTTTTTTTTCGATAGCCAATTTTTCACCATATATTTAACCTTATTCATAGAATTACATTGCTTTATAGTGTCAGGTAATAAATTAAATATCTTCGGTATGATATATTCAAACGTTCTCTGTCCGTACTTATTGTTAAATTTCGGAACTATTAACCCGTCGTTACGCGTGAATCTAGTGCTGTATTTATGTTCTAATTTCTCTTTATGCTGCGGGGTAAATATATGTTGAATTATAATTTTGTGCCAAAGTATTGCCTTAACAGGTAAAATTTTGGCACTCTGAAACAGCAACGGTTTATTTTGTCTCTGTTTGAAAATATTAGGGACGACCAATAATTTTACAATTGCGTTTTGTACAACTTGCACTTGTTTCAGATTGGTTATAGAAGTATTTCCCCATATTGTTAATCCATATCTTATAATAGATTCTGCTAGTGACATATAAATTATTTTAAGTGTTTCAATTGATAGGAAAAAATTTAATGTGTACATTCTGCCAGCAATCGATCTGAGTCTTTTACAGGTTTTTTTTTATATGTTTGTCCCATTTAAAAAAACAATCTACAGTAACACCAAGATACACGTATTCCGAAACTAATTCTAAGCTTTCACATTTACAATTAGTTTGGAATATTTTTATGAATGCAATTAAAATTATGAGATATAATATTAGGATTAAATTGAAATTTGGCATTAGGTGATCTTATATGCATTACTTTGGTTTTTTTAGCATTTATTAATAGTCCTGCATCATGTGACCATTTACAGAGTTGATTAAAGTCAATTTGCATGAGTTCAATTGCAATTTTTAGATCTTTATGTGATATGACCAATGCCGTATCATCTGCGAATACAAAATGTTTCACAAAAGAGAAAAGTTTTTTCATTATGGTTACATAAATTATATATAGTGTAGGTCCTAATATGGAACCTTGTGGAACTCCTGCAGATACATTTTTTGTTTTACTAAAAGTATTATTTATTTTGATACATATTTTTCTATCTGTAAGATAATCTTTAAATAAATTTAACACATTTCCTCTTATTCCAATTTTTTCTAGAGTTTTAAGCAGTTTTTTTGAGTTAATTGTGTCAAAAGCTTTAGAGTTATCAATAAATAAAACAATAACATGTAATTTATTATTCAATTGGTTATTTACGTAATTGGAAAAATCTTGCAGTAGTTTTTCAGTATTTTTTTTTCTTTGGAAACCATATTGACTTGGATCAATGATAGAGAATTTTTCAATATAATTATTTAATTTATTTGATAAAAAATTTTCAAGAATTTTTTCTAATGCTGGTAGAATACTAATAGGCCTATAATTTCCCAGTTCAATGTGTTTTCCACCTTTAAATATTGGTCTAGTAATGCTACATTTAAATTCTTGTGGAATTTTTGATTGATTTATTATCATATTTATTAAATGAGTAATTATTGGCCCAAGAGTTTTTATATTTCTTTTTAAATCAAACATTCTTATATTGTCAATACCTGTGCTTTTAGAGTTTTTCATTTTGACGAAACATTGCGAATTTCACATTATTCCCGTAAAAATTAAATAGGTATATCGCGTTAAAACGCCGTAAAACGTGAAATTTTCAGGTCTCTAATTATTACTTTTCTCTTTTCAATGGGGGAATTTGTACATGAGAAAATTGATAGTGATGTCGCTTTCACATGTAATAATAATAATAATAATAACGTAGTATTTATATAGCGCAGTTTTGTGATGTTTCACTTCAAGTGCGCTTAATTATAATAAACTTAAAATTAACCTACAGTGTTCCTTACGAGTCCTTAAAATATTAATTAAATAATGTGAAATAACGAATATACAAAAATATACAAAGCAATTCCTAAAGAACAATATTAACAACAATAGTGAGTGCTGTTTTGGCACAGGACAATATATAATGATAAACCATCACTGTGCCACTCAACAAGAATCATTTAAACTAAATTATATAGAACAGGAGGCAGTTAACATTTAGAAATAATACAAATTCAGAGTGCACATAAAACTATAGTAAAGAGGTAATCGAAACCAAACAATTTCCAGAAACTTGAGGAACATGGCTTATTATAGTAGATTGAAAAGGAGTTAAAATTCATGAAAGGTATGATTTTTTAAATAAGTTTGTTTTTAAAGCTCTTTTGAATTCAGCCAAGTTCTGGATATTAGTAAGAGCTGAGGGAAGTTTGTTCCAAATGAGCGGGCTAGTTACACGAAAAGATCGATCATAGTAAACGGCTCGATTTGACCTAGAAAGCTCGATTAAACGATTAGTAACATCTTGATCTGCTGACCTTAGAGTAAGCTGCCTATCGCTTAAGTTTTGTCGGACACATAGTTCCGATATATAGGCTGGCGCCATTCCTTGCAATGCTTTGAAGGTCATTAAGCAGATCTTGAACTCTATTCTTTCAGGGCATCGAAGCCAATGAAGATCCTTTAGAAGCGGGGTTATACGGCAATACTTAGATTCACCAAAAATCATTCTCGCCGCAGCATTAAAAACGGACTGGATTCTATTGAATTGTTTTTTAGGCAAGCCAGCATACGCACTATTACAATAGTCCATACGTGAGACAACGAACGAATTTATGAGTGACTTTGCTCCATCAGAGGGAAGGCAACGCCTGATTGATTTTATCTGCCTTAGATGGAAAAAGCCTGAACTTACAGATTTTGAAATTTGTGATTCAAGAGAAAGACTATTGTCTATAGTGAAACCTAGAAACTTTATTTCTGTAGAAGGGATTATATCTGTGCCCTGAATATGGATTGGATTAGAGTCGATGAGGGCTTGCCTTCCAGGAGAAGCTATCCAAATAAATTCCGTCTTGGTCGGATTAAGTTTGAGTTTATTGACAGACATCCAACTTGAGACTGTGTTAATAAAACTAACCACCTCGTTTTTAAGGACGTCTTTTTCATCCGGGGAACAAAACTTGAAAATGAAACGATCGTCTGCATAGCCTTGTGATTCAAAGCCAGCTGATTGAATGAGTTTCTCGAGGCGATTCGTATAGAGAATGAAAAGAATGGGACCCAAGACAGAACCCTGGGGAACTCCACATTCTATGGGAGTTTCAGGTGAAGTAGAATTATTGAAAATTACTGAGGCTACTCGTCCAGACAGGTATGATTTCATCCATTGGAGAACATCACCTCGAACGCCAAATTCGGTTTCAAGCACATTTAATAAAATACTATGATCTACCGTGTCAAATGCCGCACTCATGTCAAGAACAGATACCAAACCCAACTTACCTGCTTCCATCCCGATGATCAAGTCTGAAATTAACCGCAGAAGAACAGTTTCCGTTGAATGAAACTGTCGATAAGCGGATTGATTTTTGGCAAATAGACCGGCGGAGTTCAAGTACCCCACCAATTGTTTGGCAACGATTTTCTCAAGCAGTTTAGAAAGGAATGGTAGATTGGATATTGGCCTGTAATTATCCGTATTGTCAGTATCAAGATTTTGTTTTTTTAGAATCGGAGTTATTATTGATTTCTTGAGTGTTCCCGGTACAAGTGAATTTACTAATGACTTCTGGATAATTGCGGTAATTACAGGCGCTATATCCGGAAGACATTGTTTTAAGAGCCAGGTAGGTATGGGGTCTTGAGTACATTGCTTGTTAGGGCAAGACTTTATAGCACGCGTGACATCTTCTTCCGTTACTGCTGCAAAAGTAGAGAAGTCACCGGAGAGCGGACTTGATGCTGCGATAGAAGACGATCCTACCACACTGAGGGCCTGAATTTGTTCAACCTTACTTCTGAAGTATGTTGCGAGGCTGTTTGCTTCAAGAGAGGAATCAACCTTATTGTTGCTCTCTCCAGACAGAGTCCTTATGTTTTGCCAAAGTTTTCGAGGGTCCTTTTCTGTCTCAATTTGCTCACACCAAAAGTTAGATTTCTTCTGTGTGACTTCTTCCTTGTAAACTTTTTGCTTGGTAATCCAAAGCTGCCGATTGCTGAAAGTCGGGTTTCGTCTGTAAATCCTCTCAAATTTCCGCATTTCCCTCTTCTTTTTAAGACATTCATCATCGAACCATTTGCTGCAATTCCTAATGCGGCAGACCTTCTCTGTGAAAGGAGCATTTTTATCGAGTAATGACCGTAGCGTAGAATTATATAGAGTTACTAACTCTTCTGCTTGGATCTCGTTATACTCTTCCTTATCACAGAGAGGCGACGCTTTCAAATCACTGCAAAATGCCTCGAAGTCGAATTCTCTCCAATTTCTGGAGACAACGGATTTGAACTCTAATTTTGGAGGATCGAAGGCAAACTCGGATGTGACGAGACGATGATCCGATAGTCCAATGTCAGTAACATTTACGCTATTTGGGGGAAACCCTACCCGGGAAATGATTACATCAAGTGTACCCCCCGCGTCATGAGTAGGTGAGTTCACCCACTGGTCGCAGCCGAAGTCACGTAGAATTTTGTTGAATTTTAGGGCCAAGGGATTGATTTTCTTTTCCAAGTGAATATTTACGTCTCCCAGAATAATAACGTCGCAATTATAGTTAGAGGTGCACTCTAGGAGAGATCTAAATTCATTGAAAAAAATTGCAGTGGCTGCACATGACCCGGGACGGTAGATGGAAATTATCACGAGGGATGCGCCATTAGCGGAAGCCTTGCAGCCCACAAACTCAAAAGTGGTATATACCTGACGTATCCCTATACTGTCTAAGCGAATACCATTTTGCGCTACAATTGCAACTCCCCCGTGATTCGTAAAATTAATATTACTTGTGTCGGATTTTATCGGCCTTGCAGCTTCATACACCGAGAACCCACTTGACCGAAGGGTTTTGATGGAGTAGGAGTCAGCATTTTCATGCCAAGTCTCCGATAGCGCCAAAATGTGAATACCTTTGCTAGTTATCAGATCCACAATGTCTTCGTGTTTATTGGCAATTGATCTCGCATTCCAAGCGGCAACATTTAGAGACTTGGGCAGGCGCAAATTCCTAGTTTGTGCTAACCGCAGGTTTTTTACTAATCTAACCTTTCTCCCAGCTCTACAACCTCTTTTTCTTCCTTTCCGTTGGGGAAGAAGTACACTATTTTTATTATCATTATCACTACCATTGTCACTTAAGGGTCGTAAAGCGTACAGTTCGTCCAAAGTATACCTAATCATGATTTACAACCTTACGACCCATTTCGAATAGTTCACACAAAAAATAAGAGGTAACCTTCGGTCATCGGTCCACCCCGGCAGAAAAAACATGTGGCATACATCTGTCAACCCACACTGCACTGTTACAAACACTAGGTCTGTTAAAAGTTTTTGAATGAAACTATTACTTTCAAAATTTAAAACTATCATATCTATTAGAATTTACACTATACAACTATTTTAACATAAAGAACAAAACAATTTTAATATTTCACTTATAAGTGCGCACTTTCAGAACTCAAGTATAAAAACTACCCCGTCAAAAGAATTAAAAACCGGGAGCTTATGCAGTTACGTGTCTGCAGCTTCTGAGCGCGGACTCGACTTCGAGTACATTGTCCACACTTTTCTACGTACACCTGATGTTTTGGTTCCTTTTCAATCTTCGCTTTCAGTTTTATTACCCCATTACCTTAACCCTTTCTCATCCAATTAATCCCTGTTGATTTGCCATTTCGTTTAGCGAGAAAACAAACACTGAGGACACACTAATTATTATGGTTAACCATCACGACCCACGGCTATGAATAGACTTGTTCAACGAATATTGCCATTTTTTTAATGTTCTGCACACATTGTAGCTAAAGATCACAGGTAGTACGTATATAGTACTTACCTGCATTCATTACATACTGATCACTAGCGGTTCTGTTATGATATTCGCTCGCAGTCTGCCATCGTATGTACATGACATGACGCATGGAAGGTAAATCGATTGTAGCGCAGAGTCAGGTCTCTTTAATTTAGTTAAAAATATGCGTCGTTCACTGTAAAAGTGATCTATCTCCTTTTAATTTGATGTTTAAATAACGAACTTTTTGCGTACTAAAGTGTGGGAAAAAATACAAGCGTTCATTCAATGTTTTCTATGTTTATTGTTTAATACAAATCAAAGATAAAATAATTTCTAGTAACTTGATATGAATAAATGTGATACCATTAAGCAAAAAAAGGGATTTTAAAAATGCAGTTACACTACTTTTACAATGAGCGACACATACTTTTTTCTTTTTTAAAAGAAAGACAAACATTCCCGGGATACGAATAACCCAACAATGTTTGAAAATCTCCTACTACCACCACAGAAAGCCGAAAATGTTGCTTGTGTTGTGATGGAGGACTTAGCCAGCCGAGGAATCAAACACGCGTCGTCTGGGTGGCACCCAAACGCGATGCCTACTCAACCACTGACCGGTCAAATAATAAATAATATATAAATAAATATCCGTTAAAATATTAATTTTTAACCGTGGTGCCCTTTTCTACAACTATTTATTTGTTGACGCATTTCTAGAAGAAATGTAACTTAGTTGTTAGCCCCACACAGCCCCAAAATAGTTTTTCTCAGGGCCTATGTCATCTTTGGGGATGCTGTGTGTAGCTAGCATTTAGTTCGGGTTTGAACCTTGCAATCATACTTAAATATAACAGCCAATAAAATATGCGTTAAGAAAATGACGATGATGTTGGTGGTTCTTAGTCGAAGTATGATACAGTTAGAAAGGACACCTTAGTTGGTAGAGCCGCGGCCCGGAAAGCAGAAGGTCCCGGGTTCAAAGTCCCAGAGGTTTCAATATCTTTTTCTGATTTTTTGTTTCCATATTTTCGATTGAGTTTCGCTAATATTGTCTTCATTTAATGAAATATTACTATTTGAGGTTCTACTCATAAAGTTAAAAATAAAAATAAACAATATGTACTTTTTCATTACCTTCCATCGGTTACATCGGATTTTGACTTCACGTCACTTTTAAGTACTCTAACCTCAGTCATCCGAGCTTTTCGCGAACCGCTTCCAGCTTTCCCCTCCTGCCCTAACTTAAAGGGTACCTAACAAACTTTATATGACTAACTAAAACTTACGATTGTTAATTCTATATATTATGCATACGCAACTCTCGATCCGCCTAAGATCTACATTCAAGGTGGCGGAATCAAGGTTCTTACCATTTTAATTTTTAATTTGGTTAGTCGGCGAAATCGTTCGCCTCTTCATCGAGTGGCTGGTTAGTGGCTAGTGGCTAGTGGCTTCCCGGCATTGAGGGAGTGGTACGTGCGTAATGTGTATCTACTTAGATCAGAGGTTGTATAGAATTTTCCGCTTCTCATCTTTTTTCCGTTAAAACATCTTTATCCTTTTTTTAGAATTCGTTTTTATCCTAACCCCTCAAGCCAATTGGTTCCCTACTGGAAACAACTCATATTAATCGTGTTTCCCTTACCATCATATTGAGAAATATGATAAAACGGTTTTAGAAAGAAAAAATACCACCACGTAAATTAATATCTAAAAGTTAACCACAAAATAATTAAAATGCGCACCTTTATGAAACCAAAGATTCCCACTGCAATTTAAAAACAAAAATATATATTTATGAAACTTTGAGGATTTTTATTAATTACTAGCTTTCACCCGCAGCTTCGCTCGCATGGTATTAGGGGGAAATTACTATATAAAGAATTTTCCCACGGGAATGAAATGTTTTTTTCCGGGATAAAAATAAGTCTATTTCATTTCCCAGTCCTCCAATTATCTTTGTTTAAAAAATCACGTTGATCAGTCGCTCCATTTATATTATTATGGCGAGTTCGCGGTATGCGTTACTATGCAATTTATAAAGAAATTGTTCTCCCTGCGTGTCCTTTCCCATTCGTCCCGTTCCCCTTCCGCCCCCCTTCCTCTCCCGCATCCCCTTTCCCTTCTCGCGTTCCCACTCCGACTCCCCCACCTTCCCTCTCCCCACTCCACTCGCTCGCTTCCCCCCTCCCGCGAACCCTCTACCTGAGTTCCCCTTCCCACTCAATCCTCCCGCATTCCATACATTCAGTCCCGGTACATTCAGTTTTAAAACAGCTCGCATGCCACCTGTAAAGGATTTTTTTATACAAATTTCACAATGCCAGATCTCACCAGTAGTTTTATACAAACCAATAACGAACACAAAAAAAAAAGAATTATCCAATTTGGTGCAGTCGTTCGGAAGTTATGCGCTTACAAACGTTTTGGCGATTCATTTTTATTTATATAGATTTTTACATGAAGCGACAAAAAAACTAGGTGACGATAGCGCTTTTAATACTCGTACATTTGTCTAATAAGATGGGTGTTTTATTTTTTTTCGATATCATAAAATCGTAATTTTAGCTGGAAAAAAAGTAAAGTGAGCTATTTTTAAAACATTTGTTATTAGTTTATTTCAAATTATAAAATTTGAATGCGTATTTCATCACCTTTCCAAAATAGTTTTTAGTTTTCAGATGCATTCAGAAATATTCCATTTATTTGTATTTTATTTCAAAGCGGAAATATTTTCGCATTCGGAATAAATATGTCCGAGGTGTGAGGGATTATAGTTATTCTATTTATATTTATGTGTATGCGTTAAACATCTGTTTCGCTTTCGTCCCCGGCGTTGCCCGGGCTTTACTCGAGAGTTTTTCGATGAAATCAAACGTCGATGGTATCCTTCCTCTTGTTTTTAATTTCAAGTGTGCTATATTTCAGCAGTCTTCGGAATAAAACTGTAGATGTGTGCACACATCAAATCCACGCCGGTATTCGCTACTGACAATATTCTTTATATAAATAAATTTACTTTGTATGGGTACCTAAATATTTTGAATAATTATCACAGGTAAGTAAATTTAAAAAGGTAATTACTTGGATAATCTATATTTTCACTACTAACGAATAAAGCTAGTAGATTCATAAAACCTTTTTGATTTGAATAATTACAATATTCTATTGTTTTAGTAAATAATACCAGACGAACACAAACTCTTGTATAGTAATTTTCGTTCTTGGTGTTAAATAAATCACAAACCCAATTTCATTAGCTTGCGATTTTTTTTATAACAAAATTTCATCTCATTTATAAGGTGTTTATTTTTACGTGTGATTGAGTCTAACGTCTCTTCATTACCGCCAGCTTCTTTTTAATAACAGACGCGAGTTATTTTCTTGTCATAAAAATAGTCCAAAACTCTCAGCTTTTGGCATCGCTTTGCAGTTCTGGCTGCAGAGTACATGGTAAATATAATTTCGAAAAATATGGAGAAACGGTCTGTTCTACTTCCTAGTATTTTGATCTACGCATTCAAATAATTCCGGTTGTTCGGTTACTATCCCGGTCTTTTTCGTACACTTGATGAAATATTGTGTTATTTATTTATTAGAATTAAAACTGGCGAAAATTTTAATTTCCTCAATAGCATGAAAATCCTGTTTGGGGACACGATAGATCTCTCTCGACCCATCGTCTTGCACCGCAGGGAAGGGCTGGATTCACACGTCCGTCACTTCTTGACACACTGACCAAACCCCTCAAACCTTTTCTTTCCCAGAACTTCCTCTCTTTATTTCTTTAAAAAGACCCTCCACACAGCATCCTTAAAGATGATACAGGCCCTGAAGAAATTATTATCCTCGGTGTCTCCTTTGTGTAATTAACGTTTTAAAAAATCTACGAAATTGGTTTTTAGAGTGTGTGTACTTAACTAAATATAAAATAAATCTCTTTTATAACTGTTGATGGTTATTTCCATCAATGTACTCGTAATATATCACCTAAGAAGGAGACAACCCTATAAATCTGAATGAAAATGAAAAAGAGAACAAGACAAAAAAAAATAAAAAGATAACGGTCTCAACTGGGACTCGATCCAAGAACCTCACGTCTTACTGGGACAAATGCCTTATCAATTCGGCCAATGAGACCTCTCATGTAAAAAAAGTTATAAAAGGAGAGTTGTTCTAACAAAAATTGAATGTTCTTTTAGACTCTTACAAAAAGGTCAATAGGTATTCCATAAAATAAATACATATGAAATTGAATTGAAAATAGTAACTAGAACCCTCGTGTTTCCTTGGCATATTCTTCTCAGTGTTTTCTTGTTAATGTGCTACGAAGATTTAATGTGTTCCACTAATTGGCCAAATTATTTCCGTGCAATTATAATCTTGGCAAGGCAGAATACGTAATAATTATGACTGCATTGAACATATTTTCCTTGTTTTCTTTTTAATGAATAAATTTAATGTCAGTAATTTTTTACTGTCAACCATTCCGTTCAAGGTTTTGAAAAAATAATTTCTATTAGAATACACCCTTCTTTCAAAACAATTTTAATGTTTTAATTGATTTGTAAATTGTTTGTCTCTACACTACATCCAGTCGAGTATCTGTCGTTCGTCATTGTTTATCCTGAAAAATTATTCCCGATGCTTCTTTTGTGTTCAATTGTCTTCCATCTTGTCTTTCACTCCTTGCTAAATGCTCTTTTATCTATCTTTCTTTTATCTATCTTCTTATACGGTTGTACGGTTGTACGGTGGTATCCATTTCTTATACTAGGTATATTGGTGGCAATCCTGTTCTTGTACGGTTAATAATTGTTATCCTCCTTCACAAAAAATTCAAATTTATTTTCGCTTTATTCTTCACCAGGGCCCAGCAATGTAGTGTAGCTCAACTTTCTACTCTGATAAATCCTATACATAGATAATACTGTCCTGAAGAAGGTTAGGATACAACCGAAATTAGTTGATACGACGTATAAATAGTACAAAGTGGTTAAAAACAAATAAACTTTTCATTCGTGTATGTTATTGCTACGCTAAAGCGTTTATCATTATTTAATTTGTGGTTGTAACTTATCTGTGGAACTAATCTCCTGCTTACAAGCTACTTTCAGTAGCTTAGCGGGTAATAAATTTCAATTGTATGCAATTTTTATACAGTAATAAAAAAAATTACTTACACATCTCTAAGTAACCTGCTTGGGTACGGGGCGAATCGAAGCCAGAGTTAAGTAACCCTCTCAGAAGCGGGGTGTACTCTACAGGGCCCGCAGAAACCTACTGATAACTAATAGTACACAAGTTCAAACCTTACAAATCGCAAGTGCGCTTCAGAGTCGAATTTGGCACCCAACTCTGGTCTGGATCCCGGAACAACCTGAAAAAAAATCTCGACTCGTCCAGAAACGAGCTATCCGTTTCATATCTTAACAAACGGATTGCAATCTTTAGAGCATAGGCATAGGATATATTTAAAGTTTTTTCATTTTAAAGACATTTACGTTTATAGTTTAATCAGTATTCATGATCTCATTGAGTACTCTTATAATAAAGAAAATGTTTAACATTGATTAAAATTACTCCAATTATTGCAAAGATATTTAGAGTGTTTCAATTTTATATACATATATTTTTTTTTTCAAAAATACATACATACACAGATTAATAGATAAAACATATGGTTCTTAAAACTAATTACAATATATAAATTTCTTTTTAACGAAACTACCCAATTCAAAAGAGAAAACATTTCTCGTGCTTGAATTTTGGAGAGTGCTATTGTAAAATGCGAATAGGTACAGAGAGTATGTTATTACAAGTACTTAAATTAAAAAAATATATGTGTATATATATATATGTATATATATATATGTATATATATATGTATACATGAAGACAAGTCGACATAATGAACTTGAAGTAAATAAGAGTTAAATTGGAATAGGATACAATCCTACTAATATTATAAAGGTGAAAGTTTGTATGGATGTATGTTTGTTACTCTTTCACGCAAAAATTAATGAATAGATTTTAAAAATTCTTTCACTAATAGAAAGCTACATTATTTGCGAGATCTATAGGTTATATATATTGGTAATCTCTGGCGTTATGAATAATCTCTGGCGTTATGAAATTATTTATCATACGTTTTCTGTCGCTAACAAAATCGATTTATTGCAAACGCCAATTGTCGTCTTGGAAACGATGTTTTTTTTAAATTAGGTAACTATGGACATCCCTTTGATGTTAAAATTCAAATATGTATAAAATACTAATTCCTACTTTACAGAATGGATTTTAATGAAACTTTACAATAATATGAACATATAGGCTATAGCTCAGAGCTCTGGCATTACGAAATTTGTGTGAAAAAATTGCAATAGGTGGCACGATTAGTAAGATATCTATAATTCTTTAATCGATTCAAATTATTAGGGAAGTAGGAACTTCAAATAAATTCGCTTAAATATTTTCTAAAATGGAATTTTTATTTAAGAATCTTTGTTTTGCAAAATGTCATTCTCAAATTTTGACATAATGTCACACAACAATTATTGTTTTAATTGGATAGACACTTATCGCATTTTTGAAGTATAAAACTGCCGTACTGGATTTTTTGGTAGAATATAAAAAGAAGAATAATAATTCGTATTTAATAACTATCTATAAAAATGAATCACCAAAATGTATGTATGCGCATAAACCCGAACGACTGAACCAAATTGGATAATTCTTTTTTTTGTTCGTTTTTTTTTGTATAAAACTACCGTTGAGTTCTGGCATGAATTTTGTATAAGAAATTATAACAGGTGGCATGCGAGCAGTTTGAAAACTGAATGTATCGGGAATGAATGTGTGGAATGCGAGAGGTGAGTGGGGAGGGGGGAAGGGGAGGGGGAGTAGGGTGGGGGGAAGTGGGTTAGGGGTGGGAGAGGGGGGAGGGAAGGAAGGGGAAAGGGAAAGGATTGAGGAGGTTTTGGGGAGGGGTAGGGGGTGGGGGGAAGGAGGTTGATGGGGGGGAGTGGAGTGGGAGGAGGGGTGGGTGGAGGGGGAGGGGGATTGATGGGGGGGAGTGGAGTGGGGAGAGGGAAGGTGGAGGAGGCTGAGTGAAAATCCCCTAATGCCATGCGATCGAAGCCGCGGGAAAAAGCTAGTATAAGGATAATACAGGCATAGATAAATCAGAAATATAAATAATGTTATTGTCTTTACTCAATAGGTAGATTGTAAGTAGGTAATAGGTACATAGCATTGGTTTAGAAACATATTTGAAATGGATGGGCTGACAGTTTTGTAAAAGTAGGTACATAGGATAAAGTTGTAACAATTTTGTGCCTACAAATAACGCGTATGTACTTTGCTTTCAATTTGATATGCTGATGAAATATTTTTAGAGGATATGTTCTAGTTTTTTTTTTGTTTTTTTTTTTTTTTTTTTGTTATTATTGTGATGATGAATTTAAAACTTATAATTAATGTGGGGTTGGTCTATTAGTTGTTTTATTTGGGATTTAAAAACTTAAATTTTTTTCAGACTTGATTTTATATGGGAGAGCTTATATTGAAAAATTTTATACCTTGATAAGCATAGTGGTGTTGGGAAGCACTTGTTTTAAATTTTGGAATTTCTAAATTGCCCCGTGATCGTGGTCGGTTGTTTATGTTTGTGAATGTTGTTGTTGATGGATTGAAATGATCTTTATGAGTTTGTAATAATGTGTTCTTATTATCCTCACATACTGTTTCAATTGTCCACACTATGGGGATAATTAAAACAGATTTCCCCATCGTCTTTAAGTGGTTATTGTAGCTCACCTGTACGAGTTGTGGCCATCCAATGAATTTAATTTGATAACTAGATAGATCATAGAACATCTAGTATAAACATCTTATCCATAAATACGAAAGAAATATTATCTACTACACAAAGTTAAAGTAAAAGTGTTTCAACCATCCCCACTCTACCCTACACAGATGACATTTGTTACATGAGAACGGGTCGCTTCTACGAATCTTTTTTGAGTTCAGTATCTCGGCTGTGGAACGATTGGCTGGCCTCCTACAACGTGGGTTGTCTTTAGGACCCAGGTTCACTCCTTCCTTTCCACAAAAGTCCCCCTCACACAGCATCCCCTAGGATGACATGGGCCTTCCTGTGTGTAGTTAACGTTTAAAAAAACATGGAATGTAGATTTGGTTCTTCGCGAGCGGCGAGTCGATATGAAATGGCTTTGCACTTTTTGTAGACCAGACCGTAGTAGAGTTGGCCTTGGTAATTATTCTGTTAACATCCCGCCTTAAATATTTTTGGTTTTTTTACTGGCGTTTGTACCTTCATTAGCCATACTTATAAACCTATTAAAAATGAAAAAAATTCTTTTTATGCTTAACTAGCTGGTTCCCGGCATGCGTTGCTATGCTATTTAATAAAGAATTTTTTTCTCCCTGTGTGTCCTTTCTCATTTGTCCCGTTCCCCTTCCGCCTCTCCTTCCTCTCCTGCGTCCCTTTCCCATCTCGCGTTCCCACTCGGCCTCCTCCACCTTCCCTCTCCCCACTCCACACCCCCCTTTCCCCGTCCCGCGAACCCCCCTCCCGAGTTACCTCCCCCTCCCGCTAATCCCTACCCGAGTTCCCCTCCCCCCTCCCGCATTCCATACATTCAGTCCCGGTGGATTCAGTTTTCAAACAGCTCGCGTGTCACCTATTGCAATTTTTTAATACAAATTTCTTAATGCCAGAGCTCACCAGTAGTTCTATACAAACCTTGTCCTGATAATAACGAATACAACAAAAAAAGAATTACCCAATTTGGTGCAATCGTTTGGAAGTTAAGAGCGTACATACATTTCGTAGATTCATTTTTATTTATATAGATTTGTCGTTTTTGGATTCGTTAATGCGAAATTATATATTGTCTTTTATCCAAAGTTAATAAACGTGATTTTGACAGGTACTTCCTTTATTTGCGTGTGTCACGCGTCAGGAGCTGACAGTGCAACGTCAACGATGCAGTTACTTGCAAATTGAACGAATTCATTATTTATAACACGTCCTCATAATTTATTACTGAATTATGACACTTTCCATACTAAACTTGGAAGTGCGTTATTTATTATATGCGCTGTATAATACACCTATTGAGTAACGCCAACACTCTGTTATGAAAATTTTCTTGAAATGGCTTCAGCCGTATTTAGCAACATAGTTCACATATAATAGAATTTGAATTATATTAGCGAAGACTCGTGAAAAATCACGAGATGGTCAGAATTCTTGACAATTCAATTACAATTTTCAAAATGAAAAGAAAAATATTTTCTGTTATAATATTATATTACTAACACAGACATGGGATATTTTACCTAATTCCTATTGTGAAAATGACTTAAATTCAAAGCATGTAGAGTTCATTGAACCAGAGTTTACGCAGGACACACAAGACGACCGAAATTAGTACGTTTGGTTTTAACCGGACAACTCAACTTTGTGGCACTTCATTACTTCTTCGAAAAGTCATTAACTCCTCAGGATTCGGGCCTATTTTTTCGAAAGGTCAAAATCTTTCCCCATAAAATCCAAATAAATAGAATATTTCTGTATGCATTGAAATGGGATGAAATACGCTATCAACTGTTATAAAATATTTTTTTAAATATAATATTTTTTAACGCAAACATCCAAAAGTTTTGAAAATGGCTCATCTTACATTTTTTCTTGTCAAAATTACTGATAACGAAGGAAAACAAAAAAAAACATTCATTTTATTAGGCAAATGTATCATAAACGTTACCGTCAACTCACTTTTTTGTCGTTTCATGTAAAATTAATTAAAATAATATTCCCAAAATTTCATAAATTGTTTTCAAAATTGCAGTCGAAATTTTTGGATTCATTAAAGGTGTACATTTTAATTATTTTATGGTTAACTTTTAGATTTTTTTTTAATTTTTTTTTTTTATTTGATTTACCTGATTTATACATGTGTGTTACATATTTGACTAATGTGGGCCTCACTGGGATAAAATTGAATACAAATCGTAGTGATTTCTCTCTCTAACTCTGTTTAAATGATTTTCCCTACGATAGTACCCTGGCTCCTTGAGCCACAACGATTTCTATGAGGTTTATGAGTTGTGCCGAAAAGCGAACAAATTAACCTGACGGGTTAAATAAAAGTGATGAAAGAAGTTAGGTTATGGGCTGTTTTTTTATATTTTTCATCACTTTTAATAACCTTTCAAAGGGGTTTTGAAATGCTCTTTTGTTGATTTGTCATGTAACCGTTTGATTGGCTCTTCATTTGAGACTGGAGATTTCTGTCATTATTTTGTGAGAATCCACCATTCTGAAGAAACGTTGCATGAAATGATTATGCTTACTTAGCAGACATTTCACCCCAATCTTTCAGTAATCTGTTCACTGGCTCCGGTCTTTGGGACTGGCAGTAGTGGTGTTAACCTTTGACCGGTGACATGGTTTTTGTGCAACGTAACTTGTGACGAACGGCCTGAGAGACCGCTGCCTTATCCGGTCTACAGTATAGAAATTAGGTAATGTGTAGCTTACAGCAGTCTTTAAAAACAGTTTAATAGCATATAAAACGATGAAATAAAACTAATCAATAAACTCTAAATGTAATTGTTAATGAAGAAATTGTCATTACAAAATATGTAGTAACTAAAATCAAAAAACTAGAGACAAGATCAGTAATCACAAACAAAAAAAAATAATGCTCTAATCATGTATCATTTTACAAAACTGGCTATGGTCAAACTTTGGTTATTTTTATTGGCAGTCGGGGCATAATTGTTTGGCACATTGCAAGCACACATGTTTTTTACACAAATTACATTGGTAATTCGATTTGCAATTTAACTTCGGAGGACAACTAGCACAGGTTTTTCATATTTTTGACCCGTCATCGGAGTTTTGTGGATCAGGTGGCAAATCAGAACCCAAAATACGCACGCATAAAAAGTTACGTAACTGGTGACGTAAGGTCTGAGATACCGCTGCCGAACTTTACCTCGATATAACTTACCGATTTGGGACTGCGCGATGCGACCATCCTTCTCTACGGGGTGAAATGACGTTTTACTGACGCTGCGCGGCCTGTGAGACCGCTTGTCACCAGTTAAAGGTTAACCGCAGGCCAGGGAAATTATTGCCTTCAACTAAAGCCCTCTCCTTTCCATCCCATTAATAAGATGCTGTACAATATAATGTTATAGCGAGTTGAGATGCCGATTACGATTGAGTGTTACAAATAAAAAAGTAAAGGAACGTAAATATTCATTTACATCGTGTCATGTACACACAGGTGATCCTAGAGCAGATACATGAAAAATCACGGGATAATATAATAATTGAAAGATTTGTGAAACTGAAAGTATGTATTTATAAAAATGTTTTCGCCTCAGGATCATTGCCCTTCAAAAATAAAAAATGTCAATTTTAGATCAGAAACTTCATGTAAAAATCGAATAAATACCAACTTGAAAAATTACGACATCTATGAGAAATTTAAACAATAAATTCACAATAAAACTACCTACCCTAATAAAACATTGTTCTAAACTGTCAAATTAGTATAAGCATTCCCTGACGAAGGAACGTTTGTTCCGAAACCGGTCGGATTTGCACATTTTATAAGTGGTTTATACAAAGTTGCATTGTTTCATTTTATTATAATGGATAACCACAAAGTAATAGCTACATTCAAAAATATAAAATAATAAATTCACACTTCAAATACATAATTATTAATTTATTAATTAAAATAAAATCATGTTGGTTCCTACTTTATCGCTTGTCTGACTTGTTCCCACAATCAGTTTTGAAAATGACACTTACACTTCAAGCAAATCGAAGTTATAGAGTTCAATGAACCAGAGTTACAGACGGAATCACAACCGAAACTTGCATTTTTGAAGTGAAAACTTCTTCAGCACCGTTGTATTTGAAACTCGATGAAACGAAAAATAGCGACACTAAACAGAGACTAACTCCCCTCTTTGTGCGGTGCTTCGTAGCCTCCCCACTCTTCTCTACTTTGGTTTTCTGAAGGTTTCACTTTTACCGCGTTTGAATTGCACACTCTTTTTTTTGTTACGAAAAATCAATTTTTGCGAAATGCGAAATTTACATAAATCTCAGTAAAGTTTTTTTTTTAAATTGAGCTTTTTGATTACCATCTTATCGATTACAAAAATTATCGCTTGTTGTCACTACCCCCACCCCTTTCCCTTTGTCACACTCTCGCCCTAATTTTCACTTACTTTTGCTCCTTCTATCTATTCTACTAGTGTCATATATAACGACATAACACTGCAAAATAATAACACTTTCTTAAAGAAAGGGGGAAACTTTGCCACTTAAATGTCATCAAACGGGCGTATCTGATTAAATCTCTTTGATCCCACCGCCCACGCCCACCCTAGGAAATATTATGATAAAATCATGAAGATTAATGGCGAGAATATAAACGCGTTTCGTTTCTCCCCCTTTCTTTCCTATTTCATCCATTTTCTCTTTATTTTCTTCCAAGATATCTGAAACCGAGGACATAGCTGCCTCAAAAACACTCGTCAATTCTGATTGCAAAAGGATTTCTTTCAGAATATTTCTCTATTTTTTATCAATATTTAATATTCTAGTTGTGATTCAGTAGTCCACAGTGTCCACACTGAGAAGGATTTTAGAATATCGAAATATATTATTGTAATATCCTTCCTAGCTGTTCTTTTTCGAATTTATTAAAGCTTTCAATACAATAATATAATAATATTAAATACTTTATTATCTTATTTTTTGTTGTTGTAAAAACTAGAGATAATGAAATAATGATATCCCCACTGGGATCTTCCGTGCTGAGGATTTCCTTTCCATAATAAAATTTAATAATACGAAGTAATTTTTGACGGCCTCCGTTGAAGTGGTAGGGCCTCAGGTAAGCATCTCGGCTAGCAATCCGAAGGTCGCGGGTTCAAATCCCTGCGTGCGCAAATAAATTTTATTTGATGAAGTTGTGTTTTTTCACAATTTACTCACTTAAAATAATATATTTGCGGCATTTTCGGAGTTGAAGATACTATATAGTATCACCCTTGTGTAAAACCACCATTCAGAATTGAAACGTTGCATGAAATGGCTTAGTCGTGTTTGGTGACCATATCTGAATAGCCAGTTACTTCCCCATCTTCTTCCCCTCCCAACTACCTTCAGCTTCACATCATACTCCTATTGCGGATGCTACAGTCTCACTGGCTGCAGATGGTTGGGAGTAGTTGGGATTCTTGTGCGGTATTCACATAAATAAATAAAAATATTATGTAGTGTTTTTTACTGCAGTTAGTGGTTTCGGCTTCAGTCTGTATTTGGCGTCAGTGTATTTTCTATTTCTGATCTCCCCATTTTTTTGTATCTAGCTTTTTGTTTGAGATTCAAATTTTATAATGCTGTTGTATTTTTTTTAACGAAAGTGGGCTTTTATTGGATAGTTTAGTATCGCAGTATAATAAGCTTTTTTGCTCATATATTGTATTAATTTAAGGCGCTCAGCGAAGAGTGGCCCAACCCACATCAGCGAAAACTTCATAATATTGTTATAAATTTTTGCCATATCTATGAAGCCACAGTGGCCCAATTTTAGTTTTCACTGATTTCGAAAGATCTTTGAAATAGTGAAAACTAAAATTGAGCAACTGTGGCTCTATTGATACGACAAAAATATGTAACAAATGATGTTTTCGCTTATTACGATTTTTGTGGGTTGGGCACTCTTCCGCTGAGCGCCTCATTTATAGTTAGTTGTTGGATATGTTTTTGAAACTGAAATCTAGTGTTTCTAATACGCGAGTACCTACGTGTTACTCGTACTTGTGATTTCTTGTGTTTTGTATTTATGAATAAAGGAGTACAGTTTTAGATAGAGTTGTTTAATCGACATGATAGCGTTCTACAGCGAAGTGCATAATATGAAAGCTTTCATTTGAAAGCATACCTACATACCCCAATTTTGTAATAATTGCCAGACTAACCCTGGTCGGCATTAAGTTAATAATAATTAATAAGGGTTGGTATTTAGTATCAGAACACTAAAACCTCGCAATCTTTTAACAATTTTTCCTAACGATTACTGCAACGAGATTTACATTTATTGAATTTCCTGCATTTCACACTTGTGTCAATTTCCTTTTAAGCCTTTCCGTCTTCCGCGAGTAAATGAAAATCTCCGCAGGAAATTCAACATTTCCAGCACTCTGATAGATTCTCCATCTCCCACAGTGGGAGTTAACCTTCTCATAGCTAATAGGCTTCATTATGCACTTGCTAACCTGTTGTAAGTGTTAATCGGCAATTATTAGGTATTATTAGTACTGTTTGTTTACCCGACGCACAGGTGTCTCTGGCTCTAGTTGTATGGATATTTGGGCCGGTGTTGACTGTTGGCTCACCTCGAAGTGTCGGCACGCCGGCGCACGTTTTCTGATTACGAATGTGGACAAATAAGCTGTGTTTATTTGTCTTCTCAAGCCATGTGTCGCTCCTTTCACAATAGACGGAAACCTTGGAATTTATCGCTCTGTGGAATTCAATCTGCTGTGTTCGTTTTGTGATAGCGAAGATTCCATCATACCTGCAAAATTGAATTGAAGTGTGGACAAATAAATCCTTATGTGTTTTACGCATACTGGCGATACAGCGGACTGTCAGAATTTTACAACACTGTAGCCAAATTAGACTGATTCTGTTATTCATTACATGTTTTGAAAAATGAAAATCAGTTGTATTGTATAAAAAGATTGGAACGAAGATAAATGAGAAATTACCAGGTTGGTAAGATAGTGAATAATTGATTTGTGTATAATGTGCACTATTTTTTTACATTAGCTCCACACAGAAAGCCCTGATGAAAATAATTACCCTCAGGGCCTATGTCATCTTAGGAGATGCTGAGTGGAGGATTCTTTAAGGAAAGGAAGGAGAAGAAGTTGTGGGAAGGAAATAGGTATGAAGAGTGTATAGGAATCTAAGGGTCAGTGTGTCCAGGAGTGACTCCCAAATTGTATTGTAATTGTGTTGTATGAAAGAATTGGAACAAATGGGAAATTACCATTTAAATGTAAATTAGTGATTATGTGTACAGTGCACTATAAAAATTGTGAATAATTTCTTCTTCAATAATCGCAAAATCACGTTAAAATTAAATAATAAAATATCGAGTGCGGTTCACACGCGATAGAAGCGAAACTTTACCAAAAACAATCTCAATCAATAGGAGCCTTTAAAAAAGTGGTCATAATCAAGCGGCCAATGAGCGCAGACCTAGCGTCATTTCCGTTTTATATCTCAACCAATATAATCAAAGCGGTCAATGGGCGCAGTTTGATGCTTCGCAGGTGTTGTGATACGTCATTTCCGTTTCATCCGAATTCAAATCACAACGAGGCTAAAGAAGTTTCAATGTTCAATTTTTTTTTTCTCCATACTTTTAATGTCTAAGCTATTTACGATATTTCTAAATATGTATACATATATAATTGCGATTCGCACCACACTTGCAGACGCACCATCTCTCGGGTACATAAATCCCGACGCATCGGAATGCACCATTTAGTGACAGGTTTAGCGGCAGATTAATGTGCGACGGCCTAAAAATATGCAGACACAGTTACGGCTGCCGTGTGAACACTGAACACCTCCCACTTGGGCCATTGTCCTTTCACGAATGCAACAAAACAAACTGAATTCCTCCTTCTCTAGTGCAAATAACACATTACCCCACTTCGTTTATTTACTTAAATAATCAGTAAGGACAATCATTTTATTAACGTGCAGGCGAGCTTTTTGAATGCTTTCAATTTCATACAATAGAGATGACAAGGGAAAACGGGAATGGTCCTAATTACAAAGCCTAAACTGCTGCGAGTGTTGGATGCATATCCCTTTTAATTTAATACTGCATACTCTGCCAGCCTCATTAAATTTAAACACTGCACTATGCTTTCTGCCAAAAAAACGTAACTATAATAATATTATCTTCGTTCCTCAACGTGATTAATTTATGAGGATCTAATTAATTTCAGGTGTACAATGAACGATCTGTCCGATTATTTCCTTGTATACTATCATTAATTTTATTACGTACTAACTTGTTTTATTAATTTTATGTTTTGGCTTATTGCCATCTGAATCAGAATCTATTTGAATATTTAATTGATTCGTTTTAATTTATGCCACAAATATACCTTTTTAATTTTATTATGTTTTTTCATGTGAATTTTTTTTCTATAACAGACTGTGTCCATTCACAATATCTACACATGTAACGTAAATTGCATATTTTTGGATTCAATCTTTTAAAAAAGAAAATAGAAACATAACATAAATGAACAGGGAACAGGTAATGTGTAGCTTTTACATGCCTCTTGGAAGCGTTATTTATCAGCGCGACACCTCGTGTCATGTTATGCCGAGCCATTAGCCAATGCGTCAGTTCTGCCATGCGAAATACATGGCAGATCGTGGTGCCGTCCCTGGCTGTAGCGGACAACTTATAGCATTCTAGGAGGCACGGGCTATGTATTAAATTGTTAATGATTTTGAAGTGAAAACTTCTTTAGCACCGTTGTGATTTGAAACGTGACACTAAAAAGGGACAAACACAAACATCTATAGGATTTAGCCTGCGAGAGAATGAGATAGACTAATCGGTGTCCTCCTTGTGCGGTACTTCGTAGCTTCCCCAGTCTTGTCTACTTTAGTTTTCTGAAGGTTTCACTTCTACCGCGTTTGAACTACACATTTGTATTTTTATATGTCGTTGGTGCTAGGTAGGGCCCCACTCCTCCTCGACCGAAGACAATTTTTGTGGATATTTGTTAGTAAGGTTTGGTGTCTTTAACTCCACTGTCCAGTTTTGAGCTATGCCGTTTCCCCATTTTCAGACTAACTCCTGTTTTACAGGGATATTTGAGGGTTTAGCTTCTTGCATCATAAGTGTAGCTTCGTTTATTAAAAAAAATAGAGTCCTTGTGACGAGTTCATCGAAAACGAATTCATCGAAAATCAATTCATAGGAAATCAATTCATCGAAAGCAAATTCATCGAAAACGAGTTCATCGAAAGCCAATTCATCGAATCGCCAATTCATCGAAAAAATATATTTTGTTGATATTTGAGAGAAATGCCGAGCGGACCGAGAAATTAAAAAAAGCATTGGTCAACCTAAACTAACCTAACCTAACCAAACCTAACCTAACCTAACCTAACTTAGCCTAACCTAACCTAACTTAACCTATTTAACCAATTTTTAAATATTTTTTATCATCACTCTTAATGACCTTTCTGAGTTGTTTATGAGTTGGTTTCATTATGAGTTGTCTGGTCACCGTTCCTTAGATATCCCTTTTTTTCAGTATCAGACAATCGGAAATCGAAGAGATAACCTATAAATTTTACATTGTCACTATGAAACTGACAGTTTCTAAACACATTTAACTCAGTTAAACAGACCTTTTTGGGTATTTAATTTTGACAGCTCTAATATCTACAAAAAAAATGTTTTTAGATGAATTGGCGATTCGATGAATTGATCATTCGATGAATTGATTTTCGATGAACTAGTTTTCGATGAATTTGCTTTCGATGAATTGATTTTCGATGAATTTGCTTTCGATGAATTGATTTTCGATGAACTCGTTTTCGATGAATTTGCTTTCGATGAATTGATTTTCGATGAACTTGTCGGTTACCATCTGTTACTTATACCAGGGCGGAAAAGCGGTTGGATTACCTCAAGGATCCCGTTTCCAGGAAATACTTCTTTTGTCTTATTAATTTATTTATTGTGAAAAACAGTGAATTCGATGACATTTCACAAATGAATATCTAGCTTCCACCAATGACCGATGGCCAGGTTCCCTCACGAAGGTAATTTGCAGGCCAGAGGGCAATGCGCCCGTCCAATCTCCAGATTCGCGTCGTAGTTCACCGATGTTTGAATGTGGGTTATCGGGTCGCCCTAATAGAAAAATACGCCGCTGCGAATGTGACATTTCCTTTAAATCGCCCACAGTTTCACAAATGGCCCCCTTTAGTTTCGGATTACTCGTAACGGCGGGCGGTGGGTTATCAACTAAGATTGATTCACTTTTACCCGTAAGCAATCATTCAATCCTGTCATCTGGGTTACCCTATCGAACATTTAAAACTATGCCACCCTTTACGAAAAATAATATCTCGTGTTTGGTTTTGCTATTATTTGTTCTTTTTTTTACATAAGCTCCACACAGGAGGCCCTGAGGAAAATAATTTCCCTCATGGCCTATGTCATCTTAGGGGATGCTGTGTGGAGGGTTTTTAGGAAAGGAAGGAGAGGAAGAGGGAAGGAAATAGGTACTAGGGGTGTTTTTGTTTCAGTTACTTAATTTAATTTTTTTTATTTAAAAAAAAAATTAAGTAACAAATGTCCATAAAAAATAAAACTTAAAAAAAACATAATAAACGTTTGTTGTACATGTTATAACATTGTAAGCAGGCAAATTATTCAAATAATCACATTTACATAAGGGGTCGTCCATTAATCACGTGATGTTTTTTTAGCAACATTTTAACCCCCCCCCCCCCTTGTTGATATGTGGTAAGGTTTTAGACTAACCCCCCCCCCCCCCCCAAAAATCACGTGTTTTTTTTTTTAGTACAAAGTATTTTAAAATTTTCAGAATATTATCAAATTATCACAAAAATAAATACACGTGATATCTTATTATACCCCCCCCTCGTGATATTTCGTGATTTTTTCCGAACCCCTCCCCCCCTTTCGAGCCTCACGTGATTAATGGACGATCCCTAAGTACTGTGTTACACTTATCCTGTTATATGTTTATTAATTGGAAAGATATCGGAACTTAGCAGGTGTACTTATAATAGTGTGCTTTTCCAAATAAAACACTTTTTGCTAAGTGAAATAATAATTTCAATGTATGTATACACTTTATTACCACTGAATTAGAAACGGAATTCCAAAGAAAAATCACTTTGCAAAATAAAAATCAACCGCGATCATCGAAAAAAAGGAACTTGAAACGTAAATTAAATATTTGTTCAGAGGTCTCCATTTATCTTTTTAGATACATAATATCATTTTGAGTTGTCAGTGTTAAAAATAACATTGCTTGATAACATTGCTTGTAAGTACATCAACACTATTTAAGATTCATGGGAATTCCAAAAAAAATCTATTATACCAGTAATATTGTCATATGTAATAAAAAATTTGCCAGAGTTCGAAATTTCCCTAGATTTTTTACTGATTTTTCCTTTTCCCTAAAAAATATTTTTCTCCCCTAGATCTAGGGAAATTTCCCTAGACATACCATTACTGCTTGCGAGGAAACGGCGTGATGGCTAGTTAGTTACTACTAATGTCTGCAGGTTATAATGTTTATTTATTTTTTGACAACTAGTTTCCTGTCGCAGAATGAGACGTAACCTTGTACAGTCACAACATTTATGTAATGGAATCAATTATTAGCTTCCTGTAGGTCGCGTCACGTTACCGGATCTGCATAATCAGGGATATCCAACCCGGAGGTGAATATCCATAAAAATGTATAAAATAAATTGACTGGAATTCCTTATTGGATATACATAGTCTCACTTTCTCAGGGCGATCGGGAGTAGTTGTATGGTACTCTAAATTTATACAGAGCCCTTGAGGTGATTTTTCACAAAAACGACGCTATACAAATCTACCAAATATTATTATTATTATTACTCGCATAAGGGTGATTAAAAATTATCAGAACGTGATTCTGTATCTTTTGCGACTGTGTAACGCGTGTTAAATCAGCCGTATACGACACATTTTGACAGTTTTCTTAAATGCGGTATTCCATAACGTTTTGACGAGATAAATACTTCGTTTGTGTTAAGACACCAACTCTTAAAAGTGGTTGCCCTAACGCCAGAGATCACGGCGCGTTTGTCGTGTAATCCTCGTTAAGAGATGTCAGTCGCGGGAAACTTGGTCAATTGAAAAGCGTCATATCGCATCAAAATAATACGACAAACCGATAGTCATTTATGGAGCGATTATTAGATAGTTTATACTTACGTAGTTTTAATAACTAATAAATAAATTGAAGATTGTTGAGCCTTACGATTGTATTGTCGGGCTGTGCAGCCGATCCGATTGATAATAAATAAAATATTTAGATATTTAATTAAATGAAGACAACATAAGCGAAACTCAATCGAAAAACTGGAAACAGAAAAATCAGAAAAAGATATTAGAAATCAAGCACTGTTGTAGTTAAATTTATTGTGCATTTGCTTAATAAGTCAGTACACCTTATTTGTCAAACGTATGTCTGGTAATGTTATATTATCGTAAAAACAAGCTTAATGTTCCGATTGGTTAATACCATGGTAGCGGTTGCGCAGATTGATGGCGAAATACCTACAAGCTATTAGTGTTTTATACATTAATTCCAGGAGTTAATAATGCTGTGACCAACTTTTAGAGGTTTGGGGTTTTACTCATAAAGTTAAAATAAAAATAAAATATTTAGATTTTAAAAGTAAAATAAAGCCAGAGTAAACGGGACTTTAACGGGTTAATTCAAGTATTACTGTTTTGTGTGTGCATACACCCACACACTAGCCCACCTCTAATAATGTTGTTATGTGTAATTTATTATTGCTGTTTTGCAGTGTGTTTTTTATGTACGAAGACGATGCCAAATCCTTAACATTGACCTATTTTTATTTTTAAAACGTGGGATTTTCATTCATGAAGCGAGATGTAATTTATAAATATCTTAAATGCGGCGCTAACAGCAGTAATGTTATGTTATTGTTATCATTTATTTTATTGTCAATGTATTTGACAGTTTTTTAAATTTATTTCTACGTAACTAACGAATATATAAAAACGTATTTAGGTATTATCAATATTATTTGATTACCTATCGTGAATGAATAAATTGATTACTTGTTATTATATTAATATTATGTAGTTGTTATTGTGGGTAAACAGTAAACATGTTGTAATGGAGCATGTCGTTTGTTAGTAAACTTTCGAATTGCTGTCAACAATATTTTTTTTAGTACACTCGACAATATTATTATTGAACCATTGACCCGATTCTATTCAAGTCTGTTCTATAGTAGTGGTGGGAAAGTGGGAATAATCGAGAGACATTAATGACTGTGTGCCCTAAAGTTTATCACTGTGAAACAGTATTTGAAACATGAAATATTATTATGTTTTAAGGCACTGTAATGCTAAAAAATCGATATTTTTAGGGGATGAGACATTACAGGGGATGAGACGTTTAATCAGAAGAGCGATTCTGTATCTTTTGTGAATACGGAATTGACTCCTTACGTAATCGCCTGTCACATTTGTGTGATTGTCTATGGCTTGCAATTGCTTTTTCTACTGGCTGATGTGTAAACTGCAGGGTTGCCAATGTTTATGTTCTAAAATACCCGCAATAAATGTTCAAATTCCACAAATTCGGTAGAGGGTATTGATTTGTCCTGGAACGAATTAAAATGTAGATAATGATACTGTAATCTTCTACTATCACCAGACATGTACTCGGTGGTGGGAGTATGCTAATTCATTCTAACGAATTTTGTGAAAATATTCTACTACTAAATTCTATTAGACACTTCAATTATTAATTCATTTTAGTTCAAACCCACCCTTTGTCTCTCTGTACCTTGTAATAATTAATTAATTAATAATTAGGTCGGCAAGCCTCTCGACGATAGCATTGTCAACAATGCTTTTCCACGTCAACGACTCTTGCTGCATCGCTTTCCACTTCCGCTCTCCAAGATAACGGTTACCATTATTCTAATGCCGTGTTCGATTAATTAGTCCAAGTACAATCGGACTACGCTATAAAGGGTTCCATGACAGTTGATCCCCCGATAGTTGCCCCCTTCCCCCCGCATACTTATATGTATACAATATGCAGGTCGGTTTAGGGAAAACGAAATACCTGCTTACACAAAATATAAGTGTCCCAAAAGGGTATGCAAGAGGTTATACCGCTTAATAACAAAATAATAAAATATATTTTCATTAAAATGCATCAAGGATAAAAACTACTTGTATGATTTTGTACTAAATAAATAAATGTATTGTATGTGTATTAGACTGCTTCAAAAAGTAAAAATTCCTCTTTTTTTTAACGGGAACCCGTGTAAATGATTTCAATAGACAAAAAAATGTACACATTTAATTTATTTTTCATTAATAAATTGTAGGGGTTGCTACTATTGATCAAAGTTTTGAAAATACGCGACGTTTCAAGCAATGATTACAGAGCTTTAGACCAAACAAGTCACTGCATGCAGAATCAAATAAGTCACAGAGTGGTTAAACACACCCCTCTCCCGACCCCGCAGAATTGTAAATAATGGTAAGCGTGTTTAAACGTGTGAGTATAGCAATTAAAGTCTTTGAGTAATAACGGTCATGCCATAGGTCACCCCAAGTAGTTCGCTACGTTTGGTGACTTAGCAGGGGTGCTCGGGTTCATGGGGTGAGGTTTGGTCTTGGCGGCGGATGCGTCTGCCTACGAGCTGCGTGGCAGGCCGGATCGGGAGAGGTAGTCCCCATGACCTCTCCAGCCGTACTCTCTCGGAACATTGCCTTGCAACGCAGTGGGAGGGATGGATTCATACGATTCATACTGATACACACTGACCCCCTGATTCCTACCCATCCCTTATGTCCTTTTCCTTCTCAGAACTTCTTCTCCTTCCTTACCTAAAAATATCCTCCACACCGCATCCCCAAAAATGACAAAGTCCTAAGGGGAATTATTTTCCTAAGGACCTCCTGTGTGGAGCTAATGTAAAAAAAAGTACTTTTTGTTCTAAATGGCGCCTACAGTATGTGTAACCTATTTCATTGATTTTTGTCTTGTGTTTTTATATACATTTTGTAAAAAATTTCTTAAAATAAATACTCAGTTTAAACACCAACTTCTTATACTTTTTGATCAAACCGCTACATTTTCACATCTGGTAGCGAGTCTAGCGATCCCTAAAACCTCATTAAAAATCTTAAAAAAACTGTGTAACTTTCATTTGAAAACACAAAATGGTGCCCCATAGAAATTTTGAAAAAAAAATCAAGGGTGCAGTTCACACGCGGTAGAAGTGAAACCTTCAGAAAACTAAAGTAAGCAAGAGTGGGGAGGCTACGAAGCACCGCAGAAAGAGAAGACTGATTATTCTATCTCATTTTCTCGCAAGCTAAATCCCGTAGATGTATATGTTTGTCTCTTTTTATTGTTGCTTTTTCGTTTCATCTCGTTTCAAATCACAACGGTGCTAAAGAAGTTTTCACTACAAAAAATTTCGTGCCTTTTTTTATAATTTCGGGAGACAACTTTCGGGGAATCAAATGTCGGTTATCGCTTTAAAGTACCGGCATTTTTGGGCTTGGCCTATTTCAGCATAATTTACATTCCCAATGGGAATGTATGGCGAGCGATGTGCTGAAATAGTTTCTCGCTATACATTCCCATTGGGAATGTATGTACATGCAGAAAAATGCCAAGCCATAAAGATAGCGCGCATGTAGCGTGGTCTGACACAGGCATTAATCAATTATTATCACCAATCGCTAATGTTAATTATCAATGGCTTAATTACTAAGCGGAGTTGACTCGGATGCGTTAATTAACGTTAATTAGAGTTGATCTGTGACAGTTAATCGAATTGTTCCGTTCTCTGACCTTTTCTCTCGATTATCTTCGCGTGGACGAGATCGGCTCTCGCTTTTAGTCGAGTCAGGGCCGTGTGTGTTGTCAATGTCATCATGTTTCCGCCCATTGAGAGATAAACTGATAGAAGTGCCTCGCGGGCGTGTCGGTGTGTCCGAAGTAAACTCAATTCTTCCTTATTTCTGGTTAATTTTAAATGTTTTTTTTTTCTCTAACAGATAACCAATTTCATTTGCCTGTCTGGAGCCTAGTATTCGAAAGGTCTTATGTGCAATTTGGCCACATCTCTTTTTTTTGACCCTCAGGCATCGAGCCTATTCTGTCAGAAGGTCGGAGTATTTTGAGTTTTGCAATAAAATCCAAATAAACGGGATATTTCTGAATGTTTCTGAAAACTAAAAACTGTTTTTGTAAGGAGATGAAATACGCCTTCAAATGTTATTGTTAGAAATAAACATGTCATTTTTGAAATATTAAAATTTTGAATATACATATATTTTTTTAATGTCTCACCTCTTGTTTTTTCTAACTAAAATTACTGATAAAATAAAATTAAACACATTTTTTTATTGGACATATCGATCGCCCAGTTGATTAGTCAGACATCTCCGAACAATCTAAATTGGAGGTGAGGATGCAGTTATTTGTAAAAGTGTGCCATCTATCTGGTACAATACTTAGATTAGTCATAAATCCCACCAAATCAATTGTAATACAGAAAAACTTGTGGTGCATTAAACAAAGTGTTGATGTTGTCTGGTTCACTAGTAGGATACTTCAAAATGTGATCGTTATGCCTCCCAGAGTTATTTTATAGCATATTTAATTTGTAAAACACAGACACGTAAATAATATTTGATTTAATTATAGTGAGCACTCAAAACTTAGTATTTGGAGATGTCTGACTAATCAACTGGATGATCGATATATATCATGAACGTTACTGTCATCTCACTTTTTTGCCGTTTTATGTAAAAATAATTTATAAAAAAATCACAAAGTTTCATATTTTTTTCTCAAATTGCGGTCGGAAACTTTGGTTTCATTTTTGTGTACATTTTGATTTTTGTGTGGTTAACTTTTTAATTTTAATATAAAGTGTGATATTTTCTCTTTCTAGCGCCATTTATATCATATTTCTCACCATGACAGTAAGGTAGACGACGATTTATATGAGATCTATATAAACTGTTCCCAAAAGCGATCAGGTTTACCCGAGGGGTTAAAACATTTATTGATAAATCACACTTCTATGGAATATGTATTCAGTGTTTCCGCCTATTGCCGGCTTGTTGTCCTCCTTGTTGCCCTGCCAAACTAACAATTATTATTATGTGTCACTATTATGGCCATTGCTAATATTGTTGTCATTGCTATTGGCCTCTGGATTCTGGGTTGGCATCCTTCATTGAGGTTATGTTGTCATCATGTCTGATGAGGCCGATGGAGGAACCGAATTTTGGTTTTTGTAATCGAAAAAATTACGTCATTCATTGTTGTCATTAACCCTGTGAATAAAGTAGTTTTTTTTAATTGATGCTTTATTATCAACTAGCTTTTCCCGCGGCTTCGCTCGCATGGTATTAGGGGGGTTCCCACTCCAACTCTCCCCCTCCCCCCTCCTCCTCCTCCACCTTTCCCTCCCCCTCCCCTCACCACTCCAACCTCTCTCCCTCCACCCTACCCCCTCCCGCATTTATTTGAAGTACTCCCCTAATAATTTGAATCGAATAAAGAATTATAGATATCTTACTAATCGTACCACCTATTGCAATTTTTTTTTATACAAATTTCATAATGCCAGAGCTCTGAGCTATACCTATATATAATTCTGATGTATGAGCTATATTATTGTAAAATTTCATTAAAATCCATTTCGTAGTTTTGCGTGAAAGAGTAACAAACATACATACATCCATTCAAATTTTCGCCTTTATAATATTAGTAGGATTAGTAGGATATAAATGTTGAGTTATCATAAAATTTTCAGCGCGGTTTTTCTGGAATCATTTAATTTTTGAAGAGAAACTTCCTTAGCCCCGTTAGAGTGATTTGAAATTTGGATGAAACGGAAATGACCCACTACGGCACCTGTGAAGCATCAAACTGCGCTCAAGGCTCCTATTGGTTGAGATATAAAACGGAAACGACGATAGGTCTGTGTACATTGACCGCTATGTTTTTTTACGGGTCGTCGGAATATAATGCATTTGCACCTCGCCGAGCGCGTCCCATAGCGCAGCGGTATAGTGCGTCGCAAATCTCAGCGGCAGCAGAGAAATCTAGCGGACGGAGGTTCGAATCCTTTTAGTTAGAAATCGAAAAAAATAAACATTTTTGTTTTTGTAAATCAATATCCAATCTTCAAACCACTTTAAAATAAACGGCAAAAAAGCGACATCTAGTGACTTTCTAGTTTCACATCTGTCTCTAATTTTTTTTTAATGTGAATACCTACAGTTCTACTGTTTGGAGCCAGTGAGGCTATGTTTTAACCACAGTTAAGGAAAGTTCAGAGGAGGTAAGACATTTGTAGGGATAGGGCGAGAAGGTCAGGAAGTCACTGTCTAATCATTATCCTTTGCAGTAACACTATCTTTTATTTTTATGTAAAATCAGGGGAACTAAATCTTTACCTGGTTCAGCAACATTGTGAGGCATAGACTAACCATTTCAAGCAGAGGTATTTAGATTCTGAAGGTTTGACGAATGAATTAATAACAATTGACGTTATATTCAATGCTGTAACACCAAGTATAGTACACGCCAAACTTTAATGCCGGCCTGACGTTCATATAGAAATCATCGCAATAGGTGATTTTAAGGTAAAAAAAATGGCATGCCTTCCCGCCCACGCCTTTCTCTGTCACACATGTTTTTACTCTTCTTTCTCTTTCGCTTACATTAATTGTAAAGTCAGTTACTGCACAATGCTCAGGCCGGTATTAAAGTTTGGCTAGTATTTTAAATTTACATACAAAAATTTCTAATAAATTTTATAAATAAAAAAAAATAAAAAGTTGGAATTCAACAAATTAAACGCAAAAATAATCATACATATAAAAATCCTTTGTCTATGATCCAATGTGCGTTTTTAAATCAGTAAACTTAATGTATGTTTTTCTTCTTTCCAGTATTAAAATGTCTGCGGCTGTCAACTGATCCTGTCACATTGAAGCTCAAAAGAGGTAAGATTTAAAAATATACATTTTTAAATTGCAAGCCCGAGGTCCGACCATCAACTTTGTCTTTTGAAGGCATTTTTAACTTTATTTTTTGAGATTTCTGGAACAAAATTTTTATTACATTCGCAACAACGCACCTTATCTTCCTTTTCACATAAAATCTAATGTACGATTTTAAAATTTAATTTTTTTTAAATGTTGGCAGTTTTGTACAAACTTTTCAATATTTTTTAGTCAAAAAGATTGTTCAATTTTTTATTAGAACAAATCTTTTAACCCCCGACGCAAAGGCAGTGTTATAAGTTTGACCGCCGTCTGTGTGTCTGTATGTCTGCCTGTGGCATCGTAGCTCCTAAACGAATGGACCGCTTATGATGAGGTTTTTATGTTTGAAAGCTGACGTGATCGAGATGTTTCTTAGCTACAAATCATGAAAATCTGTTCAGGCGTTTCAAGGTCATCAGCTATTTTTTGTGCCGGGGGTTGCTTAAATTTTTTTATCACTTCTGAAGGTTATTCCCATCAATGTAATATATCATCGAAGAAAAAGATAACACTAATAATCTAAACTTAAATCTGAAAGAGAACAAGACCCAGAAAAATAAAAAAGATAACTGTCGCAACCTGGGTACCTAGCATGGTCGATCGACATAGGTTTTATCGAAAATATCGGTAACTTGTCATCGCTCCCGAGCACGACTGCAGACCGCTAACGAACCAATAAAAGTTCACAACGACTAAGGGTTTATAATTTATTTGACCTAAACTGTTATTTGTTCGTTAGCGGTCTGTAGTCGTGCTCGGGAGTGATGACAAGTAACCGACATTTTCGATAAAACCTGTATCGATCGACCATGCTAGATACCCTGGACACGAACCCAGAACCTCTCACCTTTCTGGGACAAACGCCCATACCAATTCGGCTAATGTGACCTCTTTTTGAATGTCATTTCATTTGAAATTTCAGAATTAACAATTTTATCTTCGACTAATTTTTTCTGAGTTATTGACATCTACCTTTTTCATTAAAAACAAGTGTTCGAAGAACTGGTTTGTTACCTAGGTAGTGTCTCGGATAAATATATCCGATTTTATTTATATAGAAAACTTATTCATCTTTTTGTAAAAGTCTTAATGAATATTCAATTTTTATTAGAACAACTCTCTTTTTATAACTTTTGAAGGTTATTCCCATCAATGTAATATATCATTGAAGAAAAAGATAACACTAAGGCCTTGTGCGCACTAGCGGCTAGCCGCGTAGGCGGTCAACCGCGTGGCATGCCGCATTTTTATTTTAGTATGCAACCGCTCATATCCGTACGCACCCAACCGCTGAAAAATTTCATACTAAAATAAAAATGCGGCTAGCCGCGCGGTTGACCGCCTACGCGGCTGGCCGCTAGTGCGCACAAGGCCTAAGGACGGGTTGTTTCAAAAAATTTGACGGTTTCATCAAATATTTGATATTAATTTTCACATTCTGTGTAAGTTCTATTCAAGTTCTGTTTTTATATCATTATAGGCCAGTTGCTCCACAAAACTGAAATAATCAATGAACTTGAATAGAACTTACACAGAACGTGAAAATTATCTAAAATATTTTATTAATCTGTAAAGTTTTTTTTTGAACAACGCTTGGTCAATGGACAATGCTTGGTGCCGGTTGCGATTGTTATCTTTGTATTTTTCTGTGTCTTGTTCTCTTTCAAATTTTCGTTTAGTTTGTTAGTGTTATCTTCTTCTTCAATGGTATATAAAAAAAAAAGATTTTTTGTTTTTTCGAATTCTATCTTTTTGTAAGGAAAACAAAAGCATGAAGTTTTTAGCCTCATTCCCGAAAGAATAATCCCCAGACAGTTTTTTTTTATTTAAAAAAATGTACACAAAAAAATTTTGCTACCAAAGACTGAAAAACTGGAAAAAAATACAAAAATCGCAAGAATAGAATTTTTCTTACCTTTCAATGAATTAATTTAAGTTTTCCGTATGAATTTGTGTGTTAGTTACCCTGTAGTAATGTGAAGTATTTAGCAAATTGCATTTTGCCCACATGATAGTGTACCCCTGGGACTTGCAATAAGATATCAAGTTGCAATTCCCATGGAGCCAATACAACTTCACTTCATTCTCAAGTTATGACATTTTGTCGGGCAGAGAATTATGCTTGCTCGGTTTTACTTTAAATACGACACGTTACAGCCAGCGCTCGTTCATAACTCTACTGAAATAATATCATATTCCACCAAACTCAACCATAGTTAAATAACAGATACCTATTTAAAGCAACTTCTAAGTGTCTCCATATTAAATAACTTTATGAATAAGCTGGTGGAATTATGCAGCTCTAAAATACAATTCTACTACCATTTCAAAGTTTTCTCATTGGTGAATTTCATAGACATCCAAATTTCATTCCAACATTTCTGCATACACGGGAGTTTAGTATTTTAACTCATACTAGAAGCTGTAATGTTATATTTTATTGTGTGTATGCGTATGTGTGTGTATTATATCAGTGCCATCATAGTGCACAATCATTTAATGCATTTCTCAGGATATTATTGTATAAATTTCTTATGTGAAATTGACTTATATTAGTAAATTCATTTAAAATTTATAAACATCAATATTTATAAACATCAATATTTATATGAATTTTGTTGATTCAATCTATTTAATAATGCATTATCTTTACATAGTATAAAGCAAAGTCGCTCCCGCTGTCTGTATGCTTAGATCTTTTAAACCACGCAACGGATTTTCAAGCGGTTTTAGTGATTCACGAGGAAGGTTTAGGTATATAATTTGTCAAGGTTTGAAGGTTGAAATATATAATATAAAAAGCGGGCTGGAAAGTGGGCGGTGTGGATTTGATATGTATGCAAATTAACTAAATTAAGGCTGGGTTGTGTTTCGTTATGGCCGGGTCTGCTAGTGAATAATAAAATACTTTAATGATATTTTTACATAGCATATTATAATTATTTAGGAGCTATTGCATATCGTCGCTCACATTATAACACTGCTAATCTCATTTTACACAGGTTTTCAGGGGGAACAAAAAACCGTTTTGTTTTAAATAAAAATAGCACATCAGGCACAAAATAACACACAAAACAGGCTAAGGAATAATGAGATATGCTAAAAATGAGATATCTTAAAAGAAATTTGAAGAAATTTTTTTTTGTATTTTTTGAGGGATGTGATGTTAGTCAGCAACGATATTATTTTTTTTATATGCTTCCTATTTATCTGCAATGTAAAATCTCTCTTCTTTTTCTGTACCGTGCAAGATGACCTTAATAAATTAATTATTTCTACAGGAGCAATTTTATTTCATTTTTATTTTTAACTTGTCTTTTAACTTTACTTTTAACTTGATGAGAAAACTTCAAATTGTAATATTATTTAATTAATGATTTTCGATTGAGTATCGCTAATATTGTCTTCATTAATTAAATTTTATTTTAGTTTGTCAAGGTTATTTCTCAATAACACGAGTAGGTGACTTTTAAGCAACAAGCTGCAGGGATTTATCCTAATTCTTTTAAGAATTTTCGTAAGAGATTCCTATAACCAAGTTGACTTTTACTAATTTTTCTCTTACTAATGATGATGATGTTGGTTCCAGATCCGGGCATAGCTGCCCACGTGGGCAGGTACCTGTCCCCCTCGCTGCAGCAGGGCGATGACAGTCCGGAGCAGTACATCCTGCCCTCGGAGCGCAAGGGCAACCTGCAGCAATCTAGTCACTACCTCCGAAATGCTAAATCTAATCACTAGTAAGTATATCACTATATAGCTGCCCACGTGGGCAGGTACCTGTCCCCCTCGCTGCAGCAGGGGGATGACAGTCCGGAGCAGTACATCCTGCCCTCGGAGCAGTACATCCTGCTCTCAGAGCGCAAGGGAAACCTCCAGCTATCTAGTTACTAGAAAAAATTCTACACGCTTTCATTTTTTTTACTTGAATCCATAAAAATAATTTTCACTTTATCCTTCAATTATGAGTTGTGTAAAATTTCTAATTTTAATTTCGTTATTTAACTTTTCAGTTCCTCATCGTCCCCTTCACCCGAGCAGCTGGCCACACTGGTGAGGCCGTCCCCCTCCCCTCCGCGCACCCCCCCGCAACACCAACACTCCCCCTCCCCCCACCCACAGTCGCCCCACCAGTCCCCTCACTCCCCACCCCATTCCAACCGCTCCAACGGCTGCAGCGAGCGCAGCAACAACAGCAAGGGCAGCAGTAACGGCTGTACGGATTGGAGTTAGTATTATTTATTTAATTTTTAAATGTATAACTAACATATAAATTACGATTTTGGCGCCCCCTGAAACTGCCTGAAATGTGTACACATTTATTATTTGAATAAAATTTATGAAAATTTGATGATTTTATATTACTTATTTTTACATGAAATGACAAAAAAGTGAGTTGTCGATAATGCTTTAATACATTTGTCTAATAAAATCTGTGTGTTTTTATTTTTATTCATTTATCGGTAATTTTAGTTTAGCTGGTAATAGCCATTTTTCCTTTTCAGTATCATACACACAGTAGTAAAGAGTTCTTCGTCTTAGAAGATTGCTACTGAAACTTTTAAAAATGTTTTCTAACCTGATATTTAATTTATTTTGCAGGCGACCGAAGCAGCAACGGTTGCACGGAAAAGAACAGCAGCAACGGTTGGGCGGGAGGGGGCAGTGGAGGGGGGAGGGGCTATCGCTCCCAGGGGGAACCTCACAATCCACCGCCAGTCAAGCATTCCAAGTACTAATCACTCACTACTCACTTACTAACATTCTACACTCCACTTTTTAAATAGAAAACCAACAAAAAAACTGGAACAATTAGAGCTCACAAAAAGAACTCACTTCGAAAGCATAATACCTTCAGAGACAAATTTGGTCCTTGCAGATCAACAAATGATAAAAAGCAATGCTTCTTGCGATCTTTTGGTTGTGAAATAATGCACTTTCTTTTTGATAAATGTTTTAACATCCACACGCTTGTCTAGATTAAGTTGGTCGATGCACGGAACCCATAAAAACACCTTAGAAAAATGTCACTAAACCGTGTTGCCCTCAGTAGGTTCGAGGCCTACATGATGACGGGAGAGCTGATGCTGAAGCTGTCCCGCACGGAGAGGTCGGGTGAGGGCATCCTGGGCGGGGGCGGCTGGGGCGGCTCTCCGGCGGGAGCTGGCGGCCCGCCTGCACACCCCCACAGACACCACCACGCACCGAGGCACCGGACACCGGATTATGACATCAATACGTAAGGCAATCATTTAAATTTTTCTGCATACGGAAGAAAAATGATATTCATATATGGAGTAAGCACGAATCTTATTCGTGCATTGTATATGAGGGAAGTGGTACATACATTGGCACCATCGTGTCTCCTGAGATGGCAGTTTCCCATTAGTATTCTATAAATTCCCTAATTGAGTAGTTGCCAAAGTGGTTTGTCACAGAAGTTGTAAATGAAAAATAATTGAAAGCGTGAAATGGTTTGGAGCGGAAATCAATAATCTGATACAAGTCTTGTATTTTAATGATTCAGTGCTTATTTCTAACACTGTAGAAGATCTGCAAAATCTCATTTACAGTACAGTACAATCTCACTAATCCGGCACTATTAAAAACCAGAGGGTGCCAGATTATTGGAATGTTCGGATTACTGGATTATAGAGAAAAAAATCATATTAAATAAGCATTTCATAAAGAGAATATACACACTATTCACACTTCGAAACAACAGGTAAATACGTACGCACATGCACATGAGATAAGTTTTGAGGTTAGACTGCTTGCTAGACGACGACGGGGCGATGGAGCGCATAGGCGTAGAGGGGCGAGGGAGGCGCGGGCGGAGGGTGCCGGATTATTGAACATATTGGTGTATTGAAGTGCCGGATTAGTGAGCTGTATTTAGTTTTTGGAGTGTATACCCCAAGTGCAATGTATTTGCCTTTTCTATGAAGGCCCTTTTCAATTAAGATCTGTGATGGTGAAATAATAGTCATTAGCTGGTAATTAACACAGTACATTATCTCAGATGACCAGGTGAGGCGATAACGATGCACACACAGTTATGAATGTGAGTCAAAAGTCATGGTATCTTAAGGTCTCCTCAAGTTTGACTGTATTTTGTTTGTCTGTCTCAGATACAATTCCACCCCGGTGTCCCCCATAGAGTCGCGTGCCTCCTCGGCCCCCCAGGTGCAGCGCTACAACTCCACCCCTGCCTCCAGTGGTCTGGACCACCAGCCCAGTCGCTGCCAGGAGCCCCCTATGCCGGAGCCAAACGCGTTCATGTACGTTATCTGATCAATATTCATTGTTCGCATATTAACTAACTAACCGTCACATTGTTTCACTCCTTCGTTCATGCGCTCTCCGTACACAAAACCATCTAAGCATCCCTTTCTTAACCCCCTACACAATTCATGGAGAATTTCCCTCAAGCCACCAAAATGTAAGTGCTGTGTTAACATTTCTATTTTTGAGAGTGATATTTCATGGTGGAATTTCATTATAATATATTATAATAAAATGAATATAAAACTTTATTCCACTTAATTTTATTGGACCGTAACCGGTTTCAGCGTTACAGGTACAAATATTTCCTAGTCTACGGTTTATATACACAACATATTGCGGAGGACGCTTTTGTATCCAGTCTAATTTTCATAATAATTTTCGATATTAAAATATGTAATTAGTTTAGACCATTTCAACTCCAATGTAAACACGTATCCCTTCAAAAAACAATAAAAAAATACCAAACTTCATAAATATAATAACGATTTGACAATAAAATTAGGTCATTAGTAACTCATATTACTTGTAAGGTTTTTCCCTAATCATCATTGAAGTGAGCTGCAAACCCAATGTAATTAGTTTACTGGAACAACCAAAATATTTAGAAATTCGATAGTCTAAAATGACTTAGCAACAAATATAATTATTGTAATTGATTAAAATCCTTGTAGACCACCCCTCTCCCCCTCCCCAATATGTTGTGTATATAAACCGTAGACTAGGAAATATTTGTACCAGTCTGAAGATGGCTTTGACGAGCTGAAACCGGTTACGGTCCAATAAAATTAAGTGGAATAAAGTTTTATATTCGTTTTATTATAATATATGCTGTGTTAACCTTTTGTCATTAATATCTTGTAGATTAAAAATGCAAATTAGTTTACAGGCATGGAGCCTGAATATAGTTCAACATGCCATTTTTTTATTGTATTGCTTTATTTTGTTGCAGGTTTAATTCCACCCCTACATCCCCCAGTGACATGCGCTGCGCCCGGACCCTGAGCAGCCCCATGGAGGGGCAGATGAGCCCCGCCCCTAACAACAACCACCTGGTCATGGGCTGCGTCAGAACCAGCCGTTCCGAGGACCATCTCCAGGTGATTGCCAAGCATGTCTTCCTTACTGTCTCTTCAACTAAATATCAATATGTGTAGTGTTAGACAGCGCAGGTGACTTTAGTCACGGTAATGTTTTCCTCACTTTCAAATTCTATAATCAAATGAATGCACCTCCATACATATCCGCACACCGTACCCTCTATCTATCTGTATACATGCGTAATGAAAAACAAATATCATTTCTTCTAACACAGCAAACTTATTTTGTGGCACCATTTTGATTTAAATTAATAAAATACTTCGTTTTTACTACCTTTTGTAAACAATAAACGTGGTAAAAACGAAGTATTTTATTAATTAAAATAAAAAAAATAAAATAAAATAAAAAAAATCATTTGTGGTTCTCTCATTACTACACGAATTTCACAAACAAGTCACACAAATACTTTTAATTCTAAAACCTACATTCGTGCCACGATATTGCGTACTCTCAATTTACGCGTACCACAGGTTGAAAACCTAGCCTAGCCTAGCGGATACACGTGTTAAGTGCAATTTGAAAATTTTATTTATAAGAATACTTCAGGTTATTTATCTATACCTCCAGATTATAAGATGTAAAGCAACAAAATCAATGTTTTTATCAACTTTTTTATCCATTCTAGATGAAATAAGTAATGTGAATTTCCCACGAAACCTCTATTTACAAAGTAAGTAATCTTGAAAAACACGTTCATAATTGTTTTTACTTAAAACTGCACTTAACACGTGTGTGCGCTAAGCCATTGATATTTTTTAAATCTTTTAGATATGTGCTAATTACACCCTGTTTTCTGCAATGGATTTTGAAATGGTGACAAAAACTTTTGCCTAAACTGACAAAAGTCATCCTTGTGTGCTTTACCTTTGTTTTACTTTTTAAACGACTTCGAAAAGGAGGAGGTTCTCAATTCGACTGTATTTTTTTTTTATTTTTTTTATGTTTGTTACCTCAGAACTTTCGACTGGGTGAACCGATATTGATAATTCTTTTTTTATTTGAAAGCTGGTGTTTCCCGTGTGGTCCCATTGTTAATTTGGTCCAGTTCTGACAATGGCATCCATGAGAAAATCATATAAGTCTTAAATTTGCATCAAGTATGTGCGCGACAAATGGACGAATAACTCAATATCACGCCAACCGATTTCGATGATTCTTTTTTTATTGGAAATGATGTACTTCACGGGTAGTTTGATGAGAGTTTGATTTGATGAGTTCTGATTATGGGATCCAGGACAAAGTAACGGAACTCTCCAATTCTTAACCTGTCAAAGGCCCGCAAATTCCAGGAAAAATACGGAAATTTCGTACAAAACACGATTTTGAATTTTGTATTAAATGTTTTGTTGATTAATTTTGAGCTATCGTATATTTCATTGACTGAAATACGTTCCTAGAACAATAAACTATGCACCAAAACAACATTACTTGCGTTAATTACGTAAATTAATAGGTTTTATGATGTTTTAGTCGAGGAACACGCGTCAAAACTGACAGCTTCAATTTGCGCCAAAAATGACATTTCGATTCCACAGATAAAAATCATTTAAAAATAATCTGGTGTTGTCAGATGAATGAAACTAGTGGCTATATCATCAATGATGTTGGCGCAAGCGATTCTGACCTTGTTTTCATACAAATTCTGTACATAGAAGGGTCAAAATCGCAGACAAACTTTTATATTTCGAAATATTTTTTTCGCGCATGCGCAAAAGCTGCGCGCAAATGAGCGTCTCCGGCCGTTTACAGGTTAAGAGCAAATTAACAATACTCGGCCGAATCTTAATCGAATTATTTAGTGTACTTCAGATTCACTAAAAATCAAAAAATAAACAAAAATTTTAACAAAACAAAAAAACGACTTCAAAAAATGCACTAAAAAGTAAAAAAATAATTTCGTATTCTTCTACAACTTAATAATCAACTTACTTTTTCTACTCATCAATATGTAGGTACGATTGTTATTTTTGGAGTCGGTGTCAGCCAAGGTACCCGGCCCGGCGTGTTCACTTGACAGCTCCCCTCCCGCCGCGGCCCGCTCTCGCCTCTCCCCTCGTCCAAGCACATCTCACCTATAACTATGTATGTAGTTACAAACCTACCTTGGCTGACACCGACTCCAAAAATAACAATCGTACCTACATATTGATGAGTAGAAAAAGTAGGGGCCTTCTGTTTCAACAGAAAGTTAAATCGTGTCCTAAAGTTAAATTGTAACTGTCAGTTAGAGTAACGAGGACGTTAAATAGGACCGCGCGCTGTTTCAAGTGTATTTTCGCCAAAGTAATAATTGTCAGTGTGGCCAGTTTAAAAAGCAGAATATTCCTCGGAATTATGTCAAAAAACGCATCGAAATATTTTTTGATGCGGCAACACCGTAAACTAAATCAGAAAAACTGTCAAAATATGAAAATATCCGGTTGTATTTTGTTTCGCGTCGTTGGATCTGACGGCTTTGTTCCGATAAAAGTATTTGTATGAATATTTACAAATAAATGACGACCTATTATAAAATATATAGTATACAATATGAATGTAATTTACCTTCCAGTAGTTGTGATATCTCCTTGAATTTGAAGAGTCACACATTTTACGAGATCTTAACTTCAATTTATTTATGGTATCGAAAACATTAGAAAAACATACATTTTGTAGCTTTTTGAAAATCCGTTTGTAAGAGTATTACATAATACGTAAGTAGTAGGTGTACGTGTACAAACTACACTAGCATTAATAGTCTTTTAAAGGTAGCTTCACTCGCTAATGTCGATATACGAAACGATTCTAACCTATTACTCATGTTATATTTTTGTAATGTTTATGATACAATAGGTATATTGATTTGAAGATCTTGTAAAATTTGCGATACATCCATTAATAGAGATTGTCTCTAAAAGGTAACGCTAAATATGTCGATATGAGAATTGATTCTGTTCAACAGCAAGATTTTTTTCGACATGCGGTGCCGTGCCAAAAATAATTTGAAATCATCCCAGATAACCATATTATTGACGCGGGGACGAAATGTTTTGGTTTTCGTTGAAAGACATATTGGATGAGGAAGTCATCGTCATTATCATACTCTTCTACAATATTTATCATGATTACTGTAGTACTGCAGTAATCAATGTTGAAGCACCCATTTCCGTACTTTACATCGACCAGAACTGTCAAATATGCCAATATGGCGGAGTAACTCTAGAGTAACTATCGGTTTTCGGAAAGTAAATACAAAAGTTAAAAGTAACATAAAACAAGCAGTCAAATTGATTGAAAATCGCATTTTGGTGAAATTTAACTATAGTAACGGTCTTTTGTTATACTTTTACTTTAGCGAGCGTTGAAACAGACGGCCCTAAGTTGATTATTAAGTTGTAGAAGAATACGAAATAAATTTTTTACTTTTTAGTGCATTTTTTGAAGTCGTTTTTTTGTTTTGTTAAAATTTTTGTTTATTTTGTATAATAACTCTTTGGCTTGGTCCTTTGCAGTGTAGTGATCAAATTCTTGGGTCCTTTACCCATGGACAAATGCAGAAGATGAGTAATTTGTGCCTTCATTCATTTACTCTTTTTAAATTATTTCCCCGTGACACATCGTAGATACATATATCCGGTGAAAAAGGAAAAGATAGCATGTAATTATTATAAAATTTCCTCATTGTGTAAGCATAACTGTTCCTGCTTGATTGCTACGGCTGTTAGAATGTTTACGACGCTTCAGTTTCAGAAGGAATCCTCCATGAGTGCGGTGGCCATTGACATTGACGACGATGATGTGACCTCCTCCCTCAACACCCTCCTGGACACGCGGCCCGACTCCCGGGGCAATTCCTCCGGCCGACAACCCGCCACGCATCCCACCGACAGGTTACTAGCTCTCACTTCTCACTTATACCTTAGTAGCTTCATCCATACTCCGATGTAACAAGCATCAACCAACAGTCGAACATTAATGGAAATGTCTGAATTATTGTCACAAATTAATGATTTCATGCACTTTATTTATTTTCTGGTTGGGAATGTGTGAACTTCACATATCACAATTTTCTTCCTCTTTTAGGTTGCGGTGTTTCAAACTCCTTCTCATTTGAGGATCACCCAACCGACAATCATTGCTGCCATTTAATTTTTTTGACATTTGAACCGTCGCTGTTATTTTTATTATTATTATTTTTTTTTACATTAACTCCACACGGGAAGCCCTGAGGAAAATTATTTCCCTCAGGGCCTATGTCATCTTTGTAGATTCTGTGTGAAGGGTCTTTTTGAGGAGTGGAAGGAATTAAAAATACCCATTGAAGATACCCATGTTGTAGGAGGGAGGAATCACAGAGGCTGGCAAATCGTTTCACAGCCGAGCTGTTAAACTCTGGAACGAGTCTTAAAAGCGATCCATTCTCATGTGATAAATGTCAATCGTGTACCGACTATGCGCCGGTGCCGAAGGGATCAATGACGCTAGTTCCTCGGAGCATCTTCCATTGTAATACTGGTAGACCACGTCAGCATACCTACCCGACGCCTGCCAAATTCAGCAATGGGGCGCACTTGCAACTTCAAGAGTTGTGAGTATTGTGAGGGACTACTAGAGTATTGTGAGGGCCCTGAACAGTATGCCCAGCTCAGTAGCTTCTGTGAGGCTAACTTGACTCTGGCTTTGATGCAGCCCCCGTGCCTGAGCTGGTAATTTATGGTTATGCAGCTATTCTCGATCCGTTTCATCTTTTGATCAAATTGTTATCAACCGTCAAGCATGACAATCATGTTTTAATGTTTGTCAGATGTTCACAATTTGATAAAAAACAAAAATTGTTGTTAAAATGTCGAAATATCAAAATGGCAATGACTGCTGACTGAGTGAGTTTGTAACACCCTAACCATAATCTTTCTATTCCTCTCTACCTGATATTTTATTATTTTATTTACTGTGGGATGTTTTTTTCTTGAGGTTTACTGTAAAAGTACAATCGGCGCATATTATTTAATAATTTAAAATATAAAGAGTTGGCAATATTAACAAAAATGATGAATCATTATTTTGTTGGTTTCGAGAAGTTCAGGAAAACCAAAGCAAATAATGTAGATACGATTGACACTAATTGCAAACATTGCTTTTTATAGAATTAGTACTTTTATTTTAGAATTGATTTTAATATTGTTTTTAACGGCGTTTCAGAATTGTTTGGACCTATAATGCGCCGGTTTCTAGTTCCTCAGAGAAGAACACTTCTCAATACAATGGCTCAAGCTCCACTACTGCCACATCCAATTCTACTTCTGTTTCAGAAGGAATTTCCCCTCAAAGGTATTTTACAAACTCAACCCTTTACCCTCGCACACTTTTGTTCATAATAAAAAGCAATGATTAACGTACTTAACTTGTTGATTACTTCTCCTTCTGTATGAATGTATTACAGTAAATATATTACTATCTGTAATCTTAGATAAAAACGTGACTAAGTGCATTATTAAATTACATTTCTCAAAAGAATAGCAAACATGCGTTAAATTTTATCACGATTTATTTTTGCAGTATTACGTCCCTGGCCAAATTATTAGACGCACTGTACTTTTTTTTGTAATTTTATGTTTCTTAAGAGTTTTTATGCAATAATGGTATATTTAAACTACAATATTATTGATTTTTATTTAAAAGAATTGTTGGAGAATTCTGTGAAGCTTTTTTGGCAGAAAAAAGTATCCCTCTGTTGGATTGGCCGGGTAATAGCCCTGATATGAACCCGATTGAAAATGTGTGGGAGCTGATGAAAAGAGAAGTGGCTAAAGATGTGATTACCAACAAAACCCAGCTCCTAGAAAAGATTATTTATGTGTGGAATCATCATCCTCAAATGCAGGAGACAGTACAGTCTTGCATTGATAGCATGCCGCGCAGAATTAAAGCTTTGATAGCGGCTAAAGGTGGCTCAACTAAATATTGACATACATATACTAACATTAATTTCACTTTTTTTTAAAACTTAATAAACTTATGCTTTTCTAAATTAATGCTGTTTTATTTATGTCAAATAAATCGGTAATTGATTGGATAATATAAAAATAAAAAAACAAATCAATCTAAAATAATAAAGCGGTACAATATCACCCGGTAATTAATATTTTACATGAAATCTTGCAGTGCGTCTAATAATTTGGCCAGGGACTGTATACCATGGAGTGCTTCTTCTTTCTTTAACCAACGTATCGGACAGCGTTACAGTGTCCATCATCAGGGCAGATGTGTAGATTGTGGTGAAGTGTGGGGGTTATGTAAATAGAAGCAATATTATGCAACCAAATTCCGAATGCCACCTTAAACCCATAAAGTCTATTTGTACAGTTTTCAGAACAACTCACATAGGTCTCATAGAAATCATTGTGTCTCCATTACTATCATGGTTAGAAATATGAACTAAATGGTGTTAGAAAGAAAAAACACTGAACTTTATGTTCAAATCTAAAAGTCAACCATAAAATAATTAAAATGTACACCTTTACGAAACCAAAGTTTCCGAACACAGTTTGAAGAAAATTATGAATCTTTGGGAATTTTTTATTTATTATTTTTACATGAAATGACAAAAAATTGAGATGACAGTAACGTTTATAATACTTTTGTTTAATAAAATATCTATGTGCTTTTTTTTTTGTTATCAGTAATTTTAGTTAGACAAAATGTAAGGCGAGCCATTTTTAAAACTTTTTTATGATTGTATTTTTAATACAATCATAAAAAGTGCAAAATTCTTATACTTCAAAAATTATATGCTTATTTTGATTTATAAAAATTGAAGGCGTATTTTATCATCTTATCTCATCGGCCCTAACTAAGAGTATCCCTTCTGCATTCATAAACACACTTCACCACAATCCACAAAGCGCAACACGCCATAATAACCCGGAAATAAATCAGGATAATGCTTTTGGCAGTAATAATCTCAAATCATAATAAATTGTTCGTGTAAATCGAAAAATTATCAGTTCCACCGGTTTATATATTGTGTTAATAAGTCAGAGTCGTCAAATGAAAAAGGACAAAGGTAACAAAACATAAAATGAAAAAATATGTTTACTTTTATCACGGTATTACTAATTTCACACTTATCATAATATGCTTAACTAAGACCACCGATATGTAATATCAAATCAGGCATGTTTCCGCATGTATCCATTTTATTAAGTCACAACATGAATGAAAGTTTGGTCACTCTGTTTTCTCCGTCTCGATGTTGAAACACATGTTATTTAATCACGCAGATCTCTTTCCCCCGCTTCTCCCACAAGCGTGTCAAGCTCGGTGATGTCGAGCGCCTCCATCTCGAGTCGGACACCGCCGGACCCCTCCAAGCACCCCCCCCTCGCCCCCAACCAACAGCACAGCGTCTCGGAGGCCGTCTCCAACATCTCCAGCCCCGACTACCAGGAACAAGGAGTGGACTTGTTCAACGGACGAGAATGCATGGAAGTCTCGGACCCGAGCGATTCCGATTCTACCATCCTCGTGTCCGAACCATGCAATAAACGCGTCAAATGCGGTCAAGGCGGGAATCCACCCTACATGACGAGCTCCAACCCCACCCTGGAAAGCAACAGCAGACAGAATAGCGATAACTCCGACAGCCAGGATCACAGGATAGTGATTCAGGTAAAGGGGCCCGACAAACAGGACAGGATGACCAACGGAGACAGTCCTTCAGCCGGAAGGAATAATCCCAACATTAAAGGGAACACTCAGAATGGGGATGCCGGCCAACACACACCTGAATCTCATGGCTATCACGTAAGTCATTCATTTCGTAATATAAATAATTCTTTTTATGGCGATTATGGATGAACTTTGTTATTCAAACGAAAATCTCAAAGGAGGATGAACTACAAAATTTCATTTGCATCCTTTAGTCCAGTGATTCGTAACGGGGGCACCAGCGCCCCCTTGGAGGCGTTTTGGTGTTCTAGGGGTCATTTTTAAATTTTTAGCATTTAGGGGGCGCTACGGAAGTTTGTGTCAATATAGAAAATAAGCTCATTCACCAGCTATGCACACTGATATATTGACACAATTTCTTTGGGTGCAACGATTTGACAAGTTCTGTTAATTAAACTATACTTTCACAAACAAAATTTTTAACTGAGGCATAATACTCTATGTCACTGTGATTCATATAAAATAAAGGCCCATTAAAAAAGGTTCAAAATATCACCTGAAAATAATAATGGGTTTTATTTATACTTCTCATCATTCTTTGTTTGTAGTAGGAAATCCATTGCGTTAATGGATTTCCTACTACAATGTGTAAATTTATAGATAAGTAAATGTAGTTATATTTAGATGTAAATTTTATTAGCAATAACTTATTGAAGCTTACGACCCTCATTCTTCTTCCTTGCGCTGTCCCAACTCATTGCCTAGGTAGGCTGTTGGGGTCGGCTCTTCTCGTTCTCAGGTTGTAATTTCTCCTGCTCTGGGTATCGCCTTCATCCAGGCTGTTTTTCTGTAGAATTTTGGCGCATTGAGTCATCCAGGAGTTCTCAACCCTCATTGTAATATTTAATTATTAACAAAGATAATATCAACAACTCTCAATGAAAATATGAAATAGACACAGAAAATTATAACAGTCGCAACTGGAACTATTAGATTCTCCACTTACAGGATCCGGGTTCGAGTCCCAGTTGCGATCGTAACTTTTTTAACAGAAAATAAAAACTGTCTCAACTGCCCCCCCCCCCCCCCATGTTATCTTCCTCAGAAAGATAAATATTTACAATGTAATATCATTTATGTGTGTTTTAATTTATGTTCTGTATTTGTTAATTTGGAGAGATTCTTGGCTTGAGTTCCTTTGATTATCGGAGCGATCACGCGAAACAAATAAATTTGCCTCGATTGCTCGAGATTTCCCAGAAGGTCATTTTTAAAAATTTTCACCAACATTAAAAAAATCATGCCTTCGGATTTTAACATGGAGACATAAAAACTTATTATAGCCATATGAAATAACCTGTATTTTACCGTTTATCTCATATTTGTAGGATTTATAAAAAAAATATTAAAAAATCGTCAAGTTTATAACCGTGCGAATCCTGCGTTTTTTTTTACTTGAAACTGCCGTGAGGGATAGTTATTCGAGTCAACATAGAATATTTTCGATTTCTGTATGTTGTCTGTGGTGTACTTGATAATGAAAGGTCCATATTTATGGAAAAAAAGGTCTTAATTTTATCCGAAAACAGCTGATCAAAAATATTTAAAAATTTATTTTTAACATCGTTATAAAATAGTCTACGAAGTTCGGATTTGCGACATGTATGGTCATAATAGATAAAGCATTTCAATTACTTTGTTTTAAAATAAATGGCTGGCCAAGGAAATGTTTTAAATAATTACAATAAATGTTTTACGAATGGTAGGAAAATGTGGTCCATTTATGGACCGCTATCAATTGCAGGAAAATAAAAGTGGTCCATTTTGCGACCGAAATCGCTCCAGTGGTTAACTTGTCAAAGGCCATCAAAATCCAGGAAAAATACCGAAATTTCCTAAAAAAACACCATTTTGAATTGAATGTTTTGTGACTGAAACACATTCCTAGAACAATAAACTATGTACCAAAACAACATTACTTGCGTTAATTACGTAAATTAATAGGTTTTACGATATTTTAGTCGAGGAACACGCATCGACTTTGACAGATAAAATTCGCGGCAAATTTGACATTTTCATGCCACAGATAAAATCGTTTAAAAATATTCTGGTGTTGTAAGGTGAATGAAATTTTTACCCGTCTTATGGGGAAATGTTGGCGCAAGCGATTCTGACCTTGTCCTTCATACAAATTCTGTACATAGAAGGTTAAAAATTGCAGACAAACAAATTTATTCAATTTTTTTTTAAATTTTTAACCGCTTGCGCCCAATACGCGCGCGCCCGCACGTCTCCGGCCGATTACAGGTTAATGTTATGTCTATTTTGCGTCTTTGAGTTGTTGTTTCATAAAATGAACTACTAAACAGCTATTTCATATGTTTTGTTTGTTATCAAAGTTCCTTAGGATGGCTATTTTGTGAGGTCTGTCATGGCTCATGAGATTGGTTCAACAGTTGACCATTAGTTGTAATATTGAGTTGTAATTCCAGGAATTGCGAGAAGAAGAGATGTGCGTGGGAGGGTCGTCTTCCTCCTCTCCCGAGGAGGCGTGCTCGGAGGCAGACGCGGATTCGCTGCACTCCTTCCACTACAGCCCCAAGGCAGTGGATATCCCCTCCGCCATCCGCCTCGCCAAACGCCTCTACGGCCTGGATGGCTTCAAGAAGTCTGATGTCTCCAGGCATCTTAGCAAAAAGTAATACATTTTTTTTTACATGAGCTCCACACGGGAGGCTCTAAGGAAAATAATTTCCTTCAGGGCCTATGTTATCTTTGGGGATGCTGTATGGAGGGTTTTTTCAAGGAAAGGAAGGAGAGGAGAGTTCTGGGAATGAAAAGGGTAGGAATTTGGGGTTCAGTGTGTCCTGGTCGTCCGCCTCCAAGACCTAAACAAACCTCACCCCATGAACCCGGGCACCCCTGCTAAATCACCAAATGTAGTGAACCACTTGGGGTGACCTACGGCAGAGGTGTTGGTTATCCAATAAATGATTCCCGGGGCGGCGGTGTCCATTCCCGCCTCCCAAATTGAGATTACTTATATTATTACCTCTCTATTTCTAATTAATCATGCATGAAATGGTTCCATGGCTAAATAGAACACATTAGAAAAGTGAAGAAACAGTGAAGAAAAAAAAAAACAATCTAATGTAACCTGTTATTTTATCATTTTGTCACTGTTTTGCAATGCAAAAGTTGATAAATTTTTTCTAAAGTTTAAAATAATTCAATTTCCTGAAGTCAATATTTTGTAAATTTCCCTAAATCAATCATCCCTAAAGTATGTTAACTAATATGGTGTGTCCCGTTTGTTATGGAAAACCTAATATATCCATTTTAATTTAAATTTATTTTTATATATTCACATTATTTATTTTATCAATAAATAAACTAATATACCCATATTTTTCTCGAGTGTTTAAGAATACCGACAATAGATTGTTTTATAATTTAATCGCCGCATTTATTAAGAAACAATCATTTTTAGTTTGGATTGTGTGTATGTAAAATAATGTGAAATAAAATATATGGTGGTTTCTCTTTTTATTTCCGTTAGTACATATCGACGCTGGAAAGGAAAAATAGACATTAAATACGAACCTACGTTCGTCAAATCAATATTTCTAGAGTTTCCCCCATTTTCGGGGAAACTCTAGAAAACTTGAAAACAGCAAACTTGAATACAATGACAATAAAGATGAACCTACAAAATAAGCTAAATTGATAAAATGTAGGTTCATCTTCAATGTCACAGTTGCATTGCCATTTTTTTCTTTCTAGTTTCGATATTTTGATTGCCCATGAGGCAATTCATAATAACCACTTTTCTGTAATTATATTTTAACACGAGGTAGGCCCTACTTTATGCCAACTGTTTCAACACCATTCTCCAAATGGGACTAACATGTTGATTCTTTATTTGGTCTATGAATGTTATCATCCTTTAATATACATTAACTTAAAACAAACCGAGATTAAAGTGTACATTTTTGTATTTTCAGTAATGATTTCTCCCGCGCTGTGGCAGAAGAATATCTGCGTTACTTTAACTTTGACAAGGACACATTGGACGGGGCCCTGCGCAAGTTCCTCAGACAGTTCTGTCTGACGGGAGAAACCCAGGAGCGGGAGCGGGTGCTGGTGCACTTCTCCCGGAGATACTTAGACTGCAACCCCGGCACCTTTAATTCACAGGGTATGTACATAACAAATGCGTGTAAAGGTCTTTATAACTCCTTTGAATTGTGTTTTTTCATGTTGGGTATGTTTTCAGATTTGTGTAGAAATAATAAAACATTTTATATTTGTGTGATTATATTTTTTGACAATTATTTCCAAAATGGGAGATTTTTTAATCTTTTTTTTTTAGTTAGTTAGCTATTGTTAACCTCTTACGGTATTATCACTTAATATACATGAATAAGAAGATATTTTGTGTTCCGTATCGATGCCTGGAATCCATTACGAGAGAGAGCTAGCTCTTTCGCCCTTATAGTTTCAGTTTCGCGCGTGTTTATTCCCTATATTTGCCCTTTTTTTATTCGACTTGCCACATTTTCTCTCTGCTGGCAACACTAGTGACGCGCATCTCAGATCACGTGATGTTATTGTTTGTCATATGACGCCGTTTTTTCGCGCCGAAAGCAGTTTTCGTGTTTCGCTGTACTTAAAAAACCAATTTTGAGTCGAAAATCGAAGTTTATTCCCTGATTTTTCAGTTTAAACATTAAATATACCGTGATAGATAGTTTTCTGAGAAATTAACTAATTGTTTAGTGTGTTTTTCGGTTGTTTACGTGTTTAAACTGTGCAACAAAATGAGTGATATCGACAACTAAGACGCTTCGCCAGTCGGAAACAATGATCAAGCACGAGTTTCTCGGAAACGCCGAATGCCGCGCGAAAGCTCTGGATCCGACACTTCGGAAGAAATGCATTACTATCGGGATCCTCGGGTAGACATCCTGATGCAACAGATGTCGGCCATGACGGACGTTTTATCTGGGAATCGGGTAGAGTTCGCGGAGAAAACGGTCTCGGACAAAGAAGACTCCGCGGGAGAGATGCGGCAAGAGGTAGAATCGGGGTTTTTAGAGATGCCCGCCAGCCTAGCCGCTCAGAAAAACGTTTTGGAGTTCTGCAATCCAAGCACATTGGTGAAGGAATCGCCGATTCCGAAGGCGGACGCAAGAAGAGTCGCAGTTATCTCGGCTCTTCAGCGTTTTGGCTCGGAGGAATGGTCGCTTGTTCGCTATGCCGAAACACAGAAAGTATACACCGCCACGCCCGCCTTCGTAGAGCTGGAGGTAAATGAAGAACTAGGAGGTTTGATAAGAACAACTCCTTCGCGCCAGCCCTGGACCGTTCCCTGGGAGCCCTCTCCAATGCAGTGCTATCCCAAACAGAGTCGGTCAGAGGAAACATGCAGGCACTGGTGAACTGGGCATCCGAACCAGGCACCTGCTTGACCCCTGCGACTCTGTTTGACAAGATTCAGGGGATGTTTGCCAAGTACAGTAAGACCACGGACGACGTCCTACAGATTTTATGCGGAAGGCGAACGGAATGCCTACAAAGTAGGCGAAAGGCCCTGCTAGAGGGAGTAAGGGACCCGTACATCAAGGAAGGCCTTGCCAGGATTCCTCCGAGCGCCAGTCACCTCTTTAATAAAGAGGAACTAGCAAGTTATATCGTGGCAAACGGGGGACGAAACAAGATATTCGGTAGTGCATCCTCGTCGTATATCCCCCGTCAACCTCAACCCTCTACCTCACAAGCAGCAAGACCGGTGATAGAGGCTCCACACTCCAGACCTAGGAAGCCCTTTCGACCTGCCCCTAGGCCAGAGAAAGACAGGACGTACAGGCAGCCCGCCAAAAAAGCCAGAGCCCTCTCGCAAGGCGGCCAGCGATCGGGGTAGAAGGCGATGGAGGTGACTGGAGGCCGGAGCCATTCTGGGGAGGACGCCTAAAGGCATATCAGGAGGTGTGGAGGGAGCTGGGAGCATCACCGCTAATCCTGAACATTCTAAAAGGAGCAAGGATACACTTCATATCAAAACCTCCTCGGGCGCTCCCATCGGCCGAGCTGAAGCAGAATTTCAGGACAAGGTTGTCTCCAGGCATGACCGCACACATCGAAACGATGAAAGCGTCAAAAATCCTGGAGGCAGCAGACGACTCCCCAAGTTTCCTGTCAGGTATGTTCCTTACCTCCAAATCAGACAACACCCTCAGGCTCATCTTCAACCTGAAGGCCTTGAACGTCTTCATAGACTCAAAGCCCTTCAGACTCTTCAGTCATTTTCGGGTCCCGGAATTCCTCCAACCCGACGACTGGCTGATAAAAGTCGACCTCTCCCAGGCTTACTTCCACGTGCCAATCGCAAGATCACACCGGAAGTTCCTGCGTCTCGTGTACAACGGAGAGCTCCTTCAGATGACGTGTCTGCCCTTCGGCCTGTCATCAGCGCCAAGGATCTTCTCGCTGCTCTCAAACTGGGTAGCAGAACTACTAAGGAAAAAGGGACTCAGGATTGTAGTCTACCTAGACGACTTCTTAGTAGCAAACCAGTCCAGAAAACTTCTCACCTCCCAAGCCGTTGCTATAGTGCACACACTTCAACAGCTAGGCTGGTGCATAAACCCGGACAAGTGTGTCCTGACACCCACGCAGAAGTTGGAGTTTCTGGGTATAACATGGGACACGAGAGCAGATCAAAAGTCTCTCTCCGACCGCAAGTGCGCTGGTCTACACCAAGCCTTGCAGGTTCCCTTGGAAGTCGGCAGTTGCTCTCCCAGGCAGGCTCTCGGTCTACTGGGAAGACTCAACTTTGCAAATTTCGTGATCCCTCGTGGTCGCTTGCATTGCCGCAGAATGCACCCGGACAAGTGTGTCCTGACATCCACGCAGAAGTTGGAGTTCCTGGGTATAACATGGGACACGAGAGCAGATCAAAAGTCTCTCTCCGACCGCAAGTGCGCTGGTCTACGCCAAGCCTTGCAGGTTCCCTTGGAAGTCGGCAGTTGCTCTCCCAGGCAGGCTCTCGGTCTACTGGGAAGACTCAACTTTGCAAATTTCGTGATCCCTCGTGGTCGCTTGCATTGCCGCAGACTGCAGAGGTTCAGCCGCCGCATACAGCACCTGAAACCATCGCGGCCCGTTGCTCTGCCCAACGCAGCACGGCAGGACATACAGTGGTGGCTAGCAGCCATTGGAAGGACAAGCCCAATGTCTTATCTTAACAAGACGAATGTCTTATTGCAGCCAGACAACAAGACAGTAGTGGCTTATGTCAACAAGGAAGGGGGTACAAAATCGTTAGCCCTTCTGGAAACAACGCGGGAGCTACTGGATTTCGTAGACCAGATGGAGATATCTCTGACAGCTCAATACATTCCAGGAAGATACAACGGAATTGCGGACCGTCTCTCTCGGAGCGCACCGCTTCCAGAGTGGCATCTACTAAGTCCGGCAACGAAGGAGATATTCAAAAAATGGGGTCGCCCTCAAATAGACCTGTTCGCTTCAGCCACTGCTCACGTGGTACCAACATACGTCTCCAGAGACTCAAGCGACTGCTTAGCCTGCTTTCCCAACGCGTTCAGTCAACCTTGGGACTACAATCTAGCTTGGGTATTCCCTCCGCCAAACCTCGTTCCGAGAGTGCTCACCCACCTAAATCAGGCAAAGGGCATGTTCCTTCTAGTCGTCCCAAAATGGGAGAAGACCTTCTGGAGAAGCGACCTAAAACAGCGAACAGACGAACCTCCCATACGCCTGCGCAACCTAGAGGGAGTCCTCATAGACACATCGACAGGACTACCCCCTCCCAGGATTCAGGATCTGGAACTAGAGGTCTGGAGAATTGCGGGTGGGAACAAGCCCTGACAACATGGAGTCAGGAAGAACGCCAACTCCTCAACTCATCCTGGAGAGAGTCTACACCGAAGACCTACAAACCTGCGTGGGATAGGTGGCGTAAATGGGGCACTCAAAACGGTGTGGACGTCAACAATCCCCCACCAACTACGGTTGCCAGGTATCTAGCCCACCTATTTGTTCAAGGAGGCCTAGCCCCAGGGACCATTCAGGTCCACAAGTCAGCCATCGTTACCTTCTGCGGCCCAGCTCAGAATGCGAGAAAAATCAGCTCTGATTTCTTGGTAAGACACGTTCTCAAGGCAATCTCAATGGCAAGGAGGACCAAGGAGAAAGCCCCTATCTGGTATCCCAGACAAGTAATAGACTGGCTGGTCAAGAATTCCCCCGCAGAAGACTCGCTGTTTGAAGCGTCACGGAGGGCAGCAATACTCCTCGTCCTGGCGTCAGGCAGGAGAGTTCATGATTTGACACTGCTCAGAATCACCCCAGAACATTTCATCGACAAGAGGAACTCTATTACCCTGTGGCCAATTTTTGGGGCAAAAACCGACACAGCCAACCATAAACAATCAGGTTGGAAACTGACAGGCTCACAAAAAGATAACATCAACGTCCTTAAATGGTTGAGAAAAGTCGTTGCCCTCTCTACAGCCAGAAGAGGTCCACTACTAAAGAACCTATTTGTGGCCACATCAGCAGAAACAAAACCGGCAACGCAAACGATAATAGGGGGATGGATCAAATCAGTCCTCAGAGAAGCTGGAGTCCACGCAACCCCGGGAAGTGTACGCTCGGCTGTAGCCTCCTTAAACTGGTTGGAAGACTACCCCATAGAGGAGATTCTTGCTAGAGGGAATTGGAAGTCCGAGCACACCTTCCGGAAGTTCTACCAGAAGGAGATAGCGCACTCCAGAAGCGAGCACCTCCAGCACTCAATGGCTCCATTCTTTACTCCAGTGTAAATAGCATCACATATAACGCTAAGTTTTCAGATCACCAGGTGAGAGCAAACACATCTCATAATGGATTCCAGGCATCGATACGGAACACAAAATAGAATAATTTTACCTACCAATAAAATTTATATTTTGTTTCCATCGATGCCTGGAATCCAGGTAATCCCTACCTGGTGCATTACGAGTCATATGACAAACAATAACATCACGTGATCTGAGATGCGCGTCACTAGTGTTGCCAGCAGAGAGAAAATGTGGCAAGTCGAATAAAAAAAGGGCAAATATAGGGAATAAACACGCGCGAAACTGAAACTATAAGGGCGAAAGAGCTAGCTCTCTCTCGTAATGGATTCCAGGCATCGATGGAAACAAAATATAAATTTTATTGGTAGGTAAAATTATTCTATATTATCTGGTAAACAGAAAACAATCGCAAAAAAAGCAACTCCTTTGTTTTTGTATGGATATTTGACCAGAAAGCAACAAGGTAAAATCCGCACAGTTTTATGAAATATGCCCGACATTCAACAGAAGACTGTTTTTGAAAGGTAAATTTTGTAATTCAAAATAAATATATAATTTTAGAAATATTAAAAATTTGAATGAAAACATATTTTAAAAATGGCTCACCATAAGTCTTTTCTATCTAAAATAACCAATAATGAGAAAAAAACACATACATATTTTTTTAGATAAATGTATCATAAACATTATCATCACTTTACTTTTTTATTATATCATGTAAAAATAATTAATAAAAAATTCACAAAGTTTCATTTTTTTTTTCAAATTGCTGTCGAAACTTTGGTATCATAAAGGTGTACATTTTAATTATTTTGTTTTTAATATATAAAGCATGAAAATTTTAAAAATTTTGATTTGAATATAAAGCGTGATGATTTCTCTTTCTAATACCGTTTAGATCATATTTCTCATCATGATAGTAAGGGAGACACGGTAGTCGATGGTTTCACCTCTTCCTCACACTCGATAAATGCTGGCGTCCCGCAGGGATCGGTTCTGTCTCCGACTTTGTTTTTGTTGCACATCAACGACCTTTTGTCATGTGCACCAATTCACTGTTATGCGGATGACAGTACAGTTCATGATAGCTTTTTGTTTGACAAGCCCCCAAAGGGCTCACAAACTCCAACAGCTCGTAGGGCTTTGAAGCAAAGAATGGACGGTTACCTCGAGAGTGTTTTCTCTTGGGGTAAAAATAATCTCGTTGAATTTAATGTTTCAAAGACCCAATGTTGTCTGATTACGTCTAAAAGGGATCGAAATGAAAATCTAGTCTCTTTCAACGGAAGCAATCTTCCGAACAGGCCCTCCATTGATATGCTTGGTGTAACCCTAAGTGACCAGCTCAGGTATGGGGGCTCCATCGAAGCCAGAGTAAAGTTAGCCTCCCAAAAGCTGGGCGTACTGTACAGGGCCCGCAGATACTTTAATAGTACACAACTGCTAACCTTGTACAAATCACAAGTACGCCCCACGGTTGAATTTGGCAGCCATCTCTGGTCTGGAGCTCCAAAATACCTGAAAAATACCCTCGACTCTGTGCAAAAACGGGCGGTCCGTTTGATAGATTCTCCCATCTTGACAGACGGATTGCAATCTTTAGAGCACAGGCGTCGGGTGGGAATGCTATCCTTGTTCTACCGGTATTACAATGGAAGATGCTCCGAGGAACTAGCATCATTGATCCCTTCGGCACCGGTGCATAGTCGGGAAACACGCCAAACGCGTGCCCAACATTTGTACACGGTTGACATTTGTCACATGAGAACGGGTCGTTTCTTCGACTCGTTCTTGTGTTCAACAGCTCGGCTGTGGAATGATTTGCCGGCCTCTGTGTTTCCTCCTTCCTACAACATGGGTCTCTTCAAGACCAATGTTCATTCCTTCCTCTCCTCAAAAAGACCCTCCACACAGCATCCCAGATGACATAGGCCCTGAGGGAAATTATTTTCCTCAGGGCCTCCTGTGTGGAGTTAATGTAAAAAAAAAAAAAAAAAGACACAATGATTTCTATGAGACCTACATGACTTCCCGAGGGGTTAAGGCATTAATGATCCTTGAGGCAATGAAGTTGAGGAGGAGTCATTCCTCCCAATTAAATTTACATAACCTTTTTATTTGCTTTGCTGAAATGAATTATTTTGTCCACAGATGCTGTTCACACACTGACTTGTGCAATAATGCTGCTGAACACAGACTTACACGGCCAAAGTGCGGGCAGGAAAATGTCCTGCGCAGAATTCATAGAAAATCTAGCAGATCTAAATGATGGGGCCAACTTCCCTAGAGAAATCCTCAAGGCCCTGTACCATGCCATCAAGAGCCATCCTCTGGAATGGGCACTGTAAGATATAAATATTTTTCTCTTCTGATCTGAAGAAAAAAACTCCTTGACTCTGTGCAGAAACGGGTGGTCTGTTTGATGGAATCCCATATCTTAACAAACGGATTCCAGTCTTTAGAAGAACACAGGCGTCTTGGTGGGATTTCTAGTCTTGTTCTACCAGTATTTTAGGAACTAGCATCATTGAACCCTTCGGCCCAGTTGCATGGTCGGGAAACATGCCAAACGCTCGCCCAAAATTTATTCACGGTTGACATTTGTGTGTGTTTGTGAATATATGATGCGAATGCGAATGGTAGAAAAAAATGCCCGAGGAAGTTATGACGTAGAAGGGTACATATGAATGTGATTGATGCAAGGAGTGTGTGTGTGCCAAGTTGTTTGGCAGTCCATCCTCTCTGCCTATGCCTGTGGAGAAACGGTGTTACGGCTAGTTAGTCTATTAGTTTGCTGCTGTAAAAGAGTTTATTTGATACCATTTTTGTTTGCATTTCCAGTGATTCGGAAGCTGTGGAGGTGGGCGAAGTCCTAGAGGGTCAGGGCCCCCGCGGAGGGGGCAGCGAGGCGCACCCGACTGTCCGGGGGCCCTCGGTGGGCTCCAACCCCTTCCTGGACGTGCCGGACCGCACGCACGCTGTCGAGTACAAGAAGGGATACGTCATGCGCAAGTGCTGCCTCGAGGAAAACGGAAAGAAAAGTAAACCTGCCATTTTTAAATTATTGCTATTATTTGCAACCATATTGTGAGGGTTTTACAACAAAACAGAACAGTAACAAAAGAGAACACTTCTGAAGATACAAAAAAAGTAATCACACCTAACCTATTATTTTGTTCTGTTTTGTCCGTTTACCATTGTAAGCTATCGCGTTTCTAAGGTTGCTATGACAGGGTTCTAACTGTCTTTTAAACTGAATTCTTTGTTTGTTCCATGAAGTGGTCTGATACACAAGTTATTGGATAGGGGCCATTCATTTATTACGTAAGACGAATTTTGCTAGTTTTCCACCCCCTCCCCCCCTATTATAAGAAAAAATAAGAATAGGCCGACCCCCTCACCCCCTGTTTAATATTTATGAATATTAAACAGGAAAACAAACTGAAAAAATGAATACAATGTTTATTTTTCAAAGTAACAATTGTTAGAAATGTTTATTTGTACTTACAAAGGTACTAATAATTTTATCTTTGCGCAATTTTGTGATCTTATGTAAGAACTATCAGACTCCCTCCCACCCTTGTAAGAAAAAATAAGACATGGTCGACCCCCCTCCCCCCCTAAATTGTCTTACATAATAAATTAATGGTCCCATACTATGTATAATGGAATTTCAAAAACTGATAAAAGTGTCTGGAAGCATCTTTACTGCCCCGTCATAGTGACCTTGCGTACAACTGGCTTTTGTTTGACTTTTTATCGACACATTAATTTTAAAAACTGACAGAAATACCCTCGCATCAGGTTATGAGTGCAGTGTATTGTGTATTTCAAAATCACAAATTGTACCACACATATATTTATATAAAATATATTTTACTTCACATGTTTTGGCCAGACAAACTAAGGTCTCATTTTGTTGATTGTGTATGTTTATGTGATTTTCTCGTTCGGTTTGATGTGTGCAATTCTTTTATCTTTGTTTTGAAATGATAACAGAGGATTCTTTCTTAAAAATTTTATAAAATTATTATTACATACAATTGTTTAGACAAATAGTGTGACAATAACTTCAGTGATTTCATGTTGGCCATTTTTCCCTTGCTAGGAAGAACAAAATCGCTGTTGCCAACTGAAATTAAATTAATAATGATTACAAAAATGTTTACTTCAAAGTTCAAATATACCAAAAAATATTGAGTACCACGGATTAAAAATAAGCTCTTTAGTAATTAAAAATGAATTGTTTATTCCTGGTTTGTGGACATATAACAACACTGGCATAAACTTAAAAGAAATGAAAGTTATGCTGTGTAAAATATTTGTATAATTTTTTAAATGCTGTTTATTTTTGCCTTTGAAAAGCAGATCCGCAAAGACAAACTTTATCTTACTCTGTTTATATTATCCCCTAGTCTGCGGCCAGTCGCTATGTGTCGCTGATGCATATCTTACAGTACAATGTACTTCATTATTCTCCAGAAAAATGCCATAGAATTAATTTCATTGAAGCTGGTCCTTTAATTTATTTAAATATTACCCGATTGTATGTTGATGATGTCTGATGAGAAAGACTAAAGCTGAACATTTTATTTACAGCGCCGTTTGGCAAGCGAGGCTGGAAAATGTTCTACTGCACTCTTAGGGACTTGATTCTGTATTTACACAAAGACGAGCATGGATTTAGAAAAAATCAAATGTCGGACAATCTGCACAATGCAATAAGGTAGAAACTACACGCTTTTTAAACCATTACTCTCCAATATTCACGCTTCTGTATCAACCGACAACATTTTGATTAAATACATAAATGTCTTTTCACAAATTTACACTTTAGAATGCTTTCTGAAAGTCAATTGTAAAGTTTTTCTATCACAAGTTTTATATCTATTTGCATCTTAACGTGTGTACTTCACAGTGGAAACCTCCCTGGACAATTTAAACACGATTAAATTAAATGAGATGTATGTATTATTATTAGTTCCCAAATGCCAGGAGCGTATTTGAATGTTTTATTTGTAACTTACAGAATACACCATGGACTGGCAACTAAAGCGACTGACTATACCAAAAAGCAACATGTATTCAGGTTGCAAACAGCTGATCAGGCTGAATATCTTTTTCAAACGAGGTAAATATTTATATTTTAAGAAAAGACAAACAACTTTGTTTTTATCACTTTTATTTGTACACAATCTACATGTTTCGTGAACGATGTACACATCATCAGGATCAAATGTATCCTGATGATGTGAACATCGTTCACGAAATCAGGATCAAATGTATCACATCATCAGGATCAAATGTGTCCTGATGATGTGAACATCGTTCACGAAACATGTAGATTGTGTACAAATAAAAGTGATGTAAACAAAGTTGTTTGTCTTTTCTTAAAATAAATAATGTCATCACAAAGTGAAAACCTTTCCGAAGAAGTTTTCTTCGAAAAAAAAAAAATATATATATTTATACACAACCAAAAATGATAGAGCATTCTTTTTGCATGTTCTGAATCATCAGGTTGGGATTTGACCTTCACAAATGTTCTTCACTGGCTGCGGTCTCTCATCATTCCCCTCCAGTCCTCTGACCTTCATGTCCTGCTCCAATTCTCTTCTTTGGTCTGCCTCTGGTTTATTTCTCCTGGGGTATCCACACAGTCATAATTTTTGGCATCCTACTGTGCAATATTTTATAAGATTTTCAAATTTAATATTAGTCTGAATATGTATTAAAAAAAATTATTGCCTTCAAGCGTTTAAGGCCCTTTCAGACTAGTCTATTAGTTTAGTCTAATAGCCAATAATTTAGTAACTAAATGTGTCCGAACACCATAAATTTAGTAGAGTCAATGCATTTTCTTCTATTTTTTCGAGTGAATAGCACCCCCCACCGTGTGTCACTGCTCACTAGCTCCAGGGCCGGATCTACGAAATCTGGCGCCCTGTGCAGTAGGTACCGATGGCGCCCCCCCCCCCTACATTTTTATTTTGATTAAAAATTCGTTCACCCCAATTTTTTTATTTTTTTTTATTTAATTTTTTTTTTTTTACACTAATTTATCAAATAAAATCAAGACATATAAAGGGTGTAACTTTTCCAAGTGACCTGGTGGTAGCTCTCACACTCGTTTTTTTTAAAGAGAGAATCCCCAGGAGCCCTAATCTATTGGGTAAACATAAAATTATGGTGATTCTATTCATTGTAATCCACAGTACTTTTATAACCTCTAACAACCAATAGAAATTTAGTTATAAATTTAAAAATCTAATAAGAATATAACCTCAAATTTGTACCTTGCATTTCCCCTGTGTTGAGCGAACAAACACCAAATTGAGCGAACAAAAACCATACAAACACTAAACAATGACGTATGGTATCAACGGCTTACGAAAGACGCTTACACTGACACCGTAAATAACAAATCTAATAGAAATTAATTATACATTTAACGAACTTCAAATAATAATATGTCAAATCAATGATGAAACTGTCAACACGTTGCAACCTGCTAATCCTGCAAACCGTGCGATGTTTTTGTTAATGGGATTTACTGAAGATTTCATAAGAAAATGGTCTTTAACTACCTTCTCCTAGAGACTTAAATCGTACAAAATAAAACAATAGCGAGCGTACGCTAACTAAAATTGTCAGCGTCGGTTTGTTTGATTGACTAGAACAAAAATACGGCGCTGTGATTGGTTATTGAATTTGGATCGCACCCATTCGTCGTAAAAGACGGTAAAGATTTATGGAAAAATAGAGCTTACATTTAAACTAAATATATGGAATTTGTAAAAAAATTCTGTAACTGACTATAAATTCGTAAGCCGTTGATACCAACCTGATGCGTGGGCATTCTGTTTCTTTGGAAAGTGTTGCTAGAGCGTAATAATTATTTCGTACTATGGGTAATTTTTAAACGATTCAGGGAATATTATAACAAAATTTGAATACAATATTTATTTTCTCACGGCGCCCCTTCGGAGTTGGCGCCAGGTTTTTGCACGTTTTTGAACGTATGGCAGATCCGGCACTGACGGGCTCAGCCACTAAACATGTCCGAACCCGTTGTTTTGGTAGAGTTCATTAGTACCGCAGAAATGTTGTCTCGTTGGAGTGAAGATGCTACTCTAAAATTGTTTTATTTTTTATTTTATTCACAGTTTTCTTCATAGTTTCTTTACTTTAATCTCATTAATTTCTTCTTCCACCTCTTCGAAAATGTCCACTACTTTCAGCTTAATTAGCCTATTCACTTTGTTGCGTTGCAGCCCATTCATCTTTCAATGCGCCACTCACTAATGTACTCCACTCGACCATAATGTGAACGCTTTTTGGTCGAGTCAAAAGACGATTTACTAAATTACTAGTCTAGTTCTAACAAGCTTTTAGTGTTGAGAGAGGAGTAAAATTATTGTGTATTATTTATGATTTTATTATTTCAGTGATTCGAAAGAACTCCAATCTTGGATCGACACGATAAACTTTGTGTGTGCCTCCTTTTCTGCACAACCTCTGGCCGGCGGAGTCGGTTCGCAGAGGAAGTTTCAAAGGCCTCTTCTACCTTGCTCCCACACCAAGCTCACTCTGGTCAGTATCAATATATAAACATACGTATATACATAATACACTGTTTAACTTATTAGATTCTTATGCCACGGTTCAGCGTTGGTATAGATAAGGAGACCGGTTTAACTTCATCTACGCCGCGGTAATAAGTCAATAAGTTTTCACTAATCCAAACTTAAGCACTGCGTAATATTTCACTGGGTTTGTAAGGGGTTAGTATTTTGCTCTCAATATATGAATCAAAACTTATTTAAGTTAGCAAAATGACATCACCAATATAATGTACCTAAGGGAATGTACCCATACTAAGTGACCCGTTCAGGGGGGGGGGGGAGGAAGGATCTTCAAAATACCACGCTTGGTCACAATGAGCGGCGGGGGTTTAGGTTTTTAGTCATCGGGGGGGTGGGGGGGGGGGATTCAAAATTGCAAAAAGTGGGTCACGTAGTATGGGTACGTTCCCTAACCTGATCGATGGATGAAAATCATTTTGGCCTTTTAAATAGTAATAATCATAATGACTAGCTGTTAAAAACCCGCTCCGCAAGTTTTTATTGCTAGGCCCTGCGGGCGGCTTTTGGTTTGACTTCGCCCAGTTAGTGTTGGTGACCATTTTTAGACCCAATACGAACTGATTCCAAAAACAGCCCGTTCCTCGGATTCACTGTAGCTAGTCACCGGTACAAAGTAACCGAGTCAGAGCAATGACGTCATATGTAATATATAGCCACTTGATACAATTTGTATTACTGTAAATCTTTTGATATCCGGAGAGATACCACATATATTATTATATATTGGTTTTTGGCAAGTTACAGGGAGAAATTAACCCCTTTGTCTTGCAAACTGTAGTAATGTCACCTGATGGATTTTTTTTTTGCCCGATGTTCGGGTTACCTTGGGCAAGATGAAGGAAGTTAATATTTTTTTTTATGGTTTGTTTATCTGTAAGTGGTATACATTTTGTATAGATAAACACACACATACATACATTTTTTCATACATCCGTGCAATTATGTATTCATATACAACAATTATGTATACCATAATAAATATATATAAATATTTATTTATTTTTTATATAAGAGAATAAAGGTAAGTTTTATTATAGCCCGCGCATCAAGGTGGATGAAGGATGGATATGGGCAGGCGGTGAAGGAGATTTTCATCGGGATTTGATTGCCCGAGACATGAGATGCTTGGATTTGAATTTGAAGCAAGTTTGGAGAAAAATGTTTTGGCTAGATCTATTATGTGTTTTTTAAGTGGAGGGATTTTCGTGCCTGAATTAATAATGCTATTTCGGACGAACCAAGGGCTTTTGGTGAATCTTCTAAGCAAGACATTTTGGAAGGACAGATACCACATATTCACAAATTCGTAGCAGTTATACCTAGGAGGGAGACTTCCCCGTCCGACCTGCTGATGGAAGTAGCGACATCTTGTGTCGAATTCTTGAATTCAAAACTGAATTATACCAGTAGCTTTATGTAAAATTCCACGTACATGTTTTTTGTGGTACAGCGCGTATGGCATGGCGTCCGACATGCACAAGTAGCTGGGTTAACCACGCAGACGCTACGGTATTAATAATGTTTGATTGTCAATTTTATTTCTGTATGGTAGGTCCATCACATTACGTTATATTATTACTAGTGTAATGGGTTATTTATTCAAATCTCATTAGTAGTCCAATAACAGTTATTGCACCTACTGAATTGATATTGCATTTCTTCACCTTTCATTCAGCTATCTGAAACATAAATGATCAATGAATAACTAATTAGAACTTAAAGTAGTCACTCCCCCTTGCTAGCCCAATATGTTGTGACAGCTTTAGAAATGTTGAAGATGTCTACCAAAATGAACAAAATAAATAGGTTTATGCATTCACATGTTATGTGTGTTCTTCCGGTGATTATTTATTGTGTTTCCCATTGTCTGGTTCTCAGCGTGAGCAATTACGAGACCATGAAGAGAGATGTGAAAGAATTGAAGTGGAATTGAAACAACCCCGGCAGCCTGGTTCCTCTCACCACAATAGAGAGAAGGAGGCCTATCTTCAAAGCGAGGTAAGCCTCATTCAAGTTTGCTTTCTTATTTTATATCATAGATTATGTATAAAATGAGAATCATTTCTTTGTTTACTATATTATTGTTGTGTGTTTGCAACACATACATTCTTTTTATGATTATAATGCCCATTTTCTTTTTCTTTCCTGTTTATGTTTCTCAAATTGCTATATTAAATCATTTTGACAATAAATTACTTTAATCTCAATTCATTTTCTAACCCTATCAGTATTTCCTCTAAATCTTTATTTTCCTTTTCGACCAAATTTAATTTATTTCGAACAATATTATTATAAATAATCTACCTCTACAGCGGCACACTGACGGGCGAGCATGTTTGCAATGAGCAGTCTGAGCATGACGTTCCACGAGCATGTCTGCACTGATTTATCCAGCAGACATTCATACAAAAATGCTCATTGCTCATCTTTGACGAAAGCTCGCCGCGGACATCTAATTGTTTCTAAACAGTACCTACCCCAAATGTAATGAATAAGAACTTATTTGTATGACTATTAATTCCAGCTGGAATGATGATCGTACTTATCCCAAATTTAACATGTAATAAAAAAAGTTATTGATTTTGTATGAATGTTAATTCCAGCTGAAACGATACCGAACATACGCCTATCTGATTCGCTCGCGCGTGTCGCAATGGGGCATGGAGGGTGCGGTGGCAATGGCGGCGGGCAACAACGCAGGGCTCATGGGCGAGATGGAGGAGGGGGCCGAGGGGGCGCTGGGGGCCGGGCCGGAGCCCCCTGCGCCATTGCGCGCCCCGCCGCTGCCGGACCGCAACCCGCCCCCCAACACCACCAGGTATAGTTACCGCCAGGCCATTTACACGGGCGCGCCGCAAGACTCGGACGTGCCATGACGAGTAATGGCTGTGTTCGCCGCTTGCGTGCTGTGATATATCTGACTCTCTAGGCGGCACAACTCAGTTAAAGTGATATAACAAGATTAAGCACGGATTACCTTTTTAAATATTTTTTTTTTATTAGTGACGGTTGCAGCCGGTGGCTTTTGCCCCATGGGGCTAAGATGAAAATTTTAACTGTTTTTTAATTACTCAAAAGTTTTCATATCGAAAAGTGACAAATACCACAACGATAGTTAATTAATCAAGACAAATTCACTAAGAAACTCATCACTCACCACTGGTTAGTTTTGTTTGGGTTTTTCATTTTCATTTTGAAATTCTTTGGCGCGCGCGCACAAAGCATTTTCTTCCCAATACATGAAGGAATTTATAGACTGGCAGTTTGAAGGTTAATAATTTTCTCTAATTATTGTGTTTTGGCCATTTTTTTTCTTTTATGGCTGTAATTTTCTACAATTGATTGAATAATCGTAAAGAGTCAAAGTTAGAATCAAAGCATCAATAATGTTAATGGTGAATATTCGAGAATGCATCAATACCTTTACAGAATCTTTCCACCATGTATTGTCATAAAAGGTCACCGTCCTATCTTTATCGCTTTAACCGAGACGTACTGTTTGAACTCCGCACAGGAGTGACTTGTGCGGAGGTTGTTGGTTGTCTGTTGCCTTGTCACTTACATCTCAAGAACTACTTCTGTCTCTTCTCGTCCTCGTGCGCCAAATGTGAAACTATCATCTATTTCCATTCTCTTCTGTAATTACTTATCATTAAATAATCACACGGATCAGAAAGCCGAAATTCAGTAATGTTTCAAGTTCAGTTGTAGACTGTTAATCTAAGATTATTATTGGGATCCATTATTGAAAGCATTCTGTTCCGTTTGGTTCTAGCTTTGCCAATATATTGTCATTTTTGATTTTCCAACTCAACTTCAATGACTAACAGTTGCGAAACTGGTTGTACTTATGTTTGTTTGTTGGACGAGGTAATTATTTGGTGGAGGTGTCTTTGGCTGCTTGTTACTAAATTGGATTTATTACATTTTATTTATCTGTTTGGCCTATCTCCTTTTAGTTTCCAGATTTGTGTATATTTTGATCTCGCTGGATTTGCCCTAACACGACTTCTGGCAGTTGAGCGATTGGTCGAATTGGTTCTGTGTTTTTAGTTTTGTTGCGTGATCATTAGCTAGCCTTGTGTAATGCCAAATAAATATACTAAATTCCATTATTCATCCACCATTTTTCTCATATTCTTTCGGGTCATGCAATATTTGTATTGTAACTCTATCTCTTTCTATTTAATTATATGAATCTTACAATTTTTTAATATATTTCTAGTTTAAGGTGAGAAAAGAAAGCAAATAAATAAACAACCAATTTTAAAATAAAGTATACAACAAAAATTCTCATAATATATAACGTGAGTGGTACAGTATTAGTGATCCTATCAGAAACTTTGATAAAGTAGCGTAATATAATAAAGTTTGTTGTTAAAATTTTACAAATCGTCATTGGGTCAGTAATACCTGTTCTGATTTTCAAAACAATGCTTACGGCTGAATAACCTGTAAATTTGTACACTCGTTATTTGGCATAAGCTTAAGTATTTTAATAAAAAAAAATTATAATTTGTCGCAAGCAACATCTGTGAAATAAAAGTTGAACTGAATACCTGAACAATTTAAAAAGTGCCACTTAACCAATATTACCGATTCAACAACAAATCGAAGCTCTGTACGAAATATTTATGTTGGTAAACCTTCAGAAAAGATTTGTCTTTTGTCTGAGTTCATTTTAAAAAAAGCCGTGCTCAAGATTATTCCATATAAGTTCACAATAATATTATTTTAATGGAATAAAATAATTAGGACTTTATTTTTAAATCAATTATTCCAATACTGTAACTATGAATCGTAGATAAGTTATGTACAAAGTATTCTATCGTATTTATACTAAAAGACATACAAGCTCTTCTTGTTATTTGTGTTATTTAAGACACGTTTATATTTTTTCACAATTTTTTTTTTCTATTTACTACATTCATAGATATTAGTGACTTAATTTCTCAAGCGCCAAGAAGTATGCAATGGATGTGAAATATAGTCGGCGTATCCGATTGGTAATCTGAAACAATACTTTCTGTTTGTGGGATTTTTACCCTCAGTTCATTATAGAGGTATTAGGTCGCGGGAGCTCGGCATTTCAAAAGTTAAAGTTTTTTAAAGCAATAAGTTTGTAGTAGTGGTTTTGTTGGTTATTTTTTGGGTTCTGTTTTAACATCACAAAAGAAAACCAACGAAAGTCGTGGAATTTCGACAACGTTACCAGCATATACTGTTCAGGAGCTAAACCAAATTTTAGTTACTTTGTAGTTTTGTCATAAATTTTCCTGAAAATTTTGTATATCAAATTTAAGAATATGCAATATTAGTTATAAATTTGAAGTTTTCAGGATATTTTATGATTAGCAATTAAGAAAAGATGTGCTCCTCTAAAGTAACAGATTTGCTCCTCTAAAGTTTATTTTACGTAGCGCCTGATGATAGAAAGTTTCTAAATCTTTCTTTATGCCCTTTTCCTTACTCTTGAAAAAGCCTACATCATTTTAGTCACATAAATATAAAATGAAACACCAGCGCTTGTAAATTAAAATAATTGGAAAAAATAGAATTTGACTTCAAAACATATGATTCAATTGACAATTTTCTATGTTAGCTCTTTTAATTAGCATTATTATAAAATAATTCCCACATCATGTAAAGTGTCCTAGGATCTATTTATGGTTATCACCATTTTAAAATCTACTTATCTGAGTTGAATATTAATTTGGATAGTTTAAATGATTGGTGCTACCCATTTCAATTGATTTTTATATTTGGACATTACAGTGAACATAGTAAAAATAATGTTGCTAATACTTAGCAATACAATTATATTAAGTTAATTATTAGTATAAAATACATACATAGATATAGATTTTAATTATGAGTAATTAATTATTTTAATGAATAATATATTTCCTAGCGGTATACTTCTATGCTCATGTTTTAGCATTTATGTTTGACATTTTATTATTAATATACGCTTTTTTCTATTTACAAGTATTTATTGTACCAAATTATATTATTAATTATTCAAAGTATGTTATTTATTAAGGATAACAAGATAATGGAATTTACCCTATACAATAATAATTTTTAAATTCTAGAATTACTGTACTGTTATGATTGAATACTAATTCATTTCGGAATATGAACAAAGGTATAATATTAATATTCAAGTATTAAAAGAATATTTATTATCCAATTACATATTCCTATAAGAAAAACACACAAGAAAAAAGTTATTATCTTGACTGAGATTTGAACCCGGGACCTTCCGCCATCCAGGCGGCTGCTCTAAGCTACTGAGCTAGTGAGAAAACATCTAAGACCATTTAAGGGCTTAATGTCAAAAAGTGTTATCTTCACAAAACATACAAACAATTCTAGAGCTTTAAAGTCGAACAACTTTTACACGTTTTTAAAGATTACAAGCTGCTTTATTTACATTATTGTAAAGTTTACAATGAATATTTAATTGGACCGGACGATCTTACTCTAGTAGGCTGTAAGTTTTAAAATTTTATATTTCAAAACAAACATAATTTTTGAAATACAAAAATTAGGCATGCAAACATAAAAGAGTTTTAAAAATATCTCACCTTACGTTTTTTCTACCTAAAATTACTGATAAAGAAAAAAAAATAAAAACACAAACATATTTTATTAGACAGATGCATAATAAACGTTATTGTCAATTCACTTTTTTGTCGTTCCATGTAAAAATAATTAATAAAAAATTCCCAAAGTTTAATAAATTTATTTCAAATTGCGATTCGAAACTTTGGTTTCATAAAGGTGTACGTTTTATTTCTTTTATGGTTAGTTTTTGTATTTGAATATAAAGCGTGGTGTGTTTTATTTCTAACACCGTTCATATCATGTTTCTCACTATGATAGTAAGGGGGATACAACAATTTTTATGAGACCTATACGAGTTGTTCCGAAAACTGAACAATTAGACTTTAAGGGTTAAGTCCTCGAATTATTGGTATGTTTTTTGTAGATAATCTTGTTTGACATGAAGTCCTCGCATTGTGAATACCCAATGAAATATTTTAACTGTTTGGTGTTTGCACAGCTAGATGGCTTCATCTATTGCAAAGAAACATTTTACACACTATATCGCTGCTAAATCGACAGTGTCGGGAATTGACTTCATGTTTAGTTGGTAATATGTAATTTTAAAAAGTAAACTTTAAAATGTTTATAAGATGAGATTAAGGCCATCTGTTCATGGAGAAAATAAAAACAAACCTTTTTTAAAATAAAACAATAACTTTGAAAATACCACTTTTATTTTTTATACTTTATGCCGATCGGGTTTCGCTACAACCGTAGCTTCTTCAGGGCAGTATAATACTCTATTAACCGGTCAAAGGCCATGACATTTAGCGGAAATTCGCGGAACTTCGCAAAAAAACACTAAAAAACCACCACTTTGAATTTTGAATTGAATGTTTTGTTGATAAATTTTGAGCTATTGTATATTTTGTGTTCCGTATCGATGCCTGGAATCCATTATGAGAGAGAGCTAGCTCTTTCGCCCTTATAGTTTCAGTTTCGCGCGTGTTTATTCCCTATATTTGCCCTTTTTTTATTCGACTTACCACATTTTCTCTCTGCTGGCAACACTAGTGACGCGCATCTCAGATCACGTGATGTTATTGTTTGTCATATGACGCCGTTTTTTCGCGCCGAAAGCAGTTTTCGTGTTTCGCTGTACTTAAAAAACCAATTTTGAGTCGAAAATCGAAGTTTATTCCCTGCTCTTTCAGTTTAAACATTAAATATACCGTGATAGATAGTTTTCTGAGAAATTGACTAATTATTTAGTGTGTTTTTTCGGTTGTTTACGTGTTTAAACTGTGCAACAAAATGAGTGATATCGACAACAGACGCTTCGCCGGTCGGAAACAATGATCAAGCACGAGTTTCTCGGAAACGCCAAATGCCGCGCGAAAGCTCTGGATCCGACACTTCGGAAGAAAGGATTACTATCGGGATCCTCGGGTAGACATCCTGATGCAACAGATGTCGGCCATGACGGACGTTTTATCTGGGAATCGGGTAGAGTTCGCGGAGAAAACGGTCTCGGACAAAGAAGACTCCGCGGGAGAGATGCGGCAAGAGGTAGAATCGGGGTTTTTAGAGATGCCCGCCAGCCTAGCCGCTCAGAAAAACGTTTTGGAGTTCTGCAATCCAAGCACATTGGTGAAGGAATCGCCGATTCCGAAGGCAGGCGCAAGAAGAGTCGCAGTTATCTCGGCTCTTCAGCGTTTTGGCTCGGAGGAATGATCGCGTGTTCGCTATGCCGAAACACAGAAAGTATACACCGCCACGCCCGCCTTCGTAGAGCTGGAGGTAAATGAAGAACTAGGAGGTTTGATAAGAACTCCTTCGCGCCAGCCCTGGACCGTTCCCTGGGAGCCCTCTCCAATGCAGTGCTATCCCAAACAGAGTCGGTCAGAGGAAACATGCAGGCACTGGTAAACTGGGCATCCGAACCAGGCACCTGCTTGACCCCTGCGACTCTGTTTGACAAGATTCAGGGGATGTTTGCCAAGTACAGTAAGACCACGGACGACGTCCTACAGATTTTATGCGGAAGGCGAACGGAATGCCTACAAAGTAGGCGAAAGGCCCTGCTAGAGGGAGTAAGGGACCCGTACATCAAGGAAGGCCTTGCCAGGATTCCTCCGAGCGCCAGTCACCTCTTCAATAAAGAGGAACTAGCAAGTTATATCGTGGCAAACGGGGGACGAGACAAGATATTCGGTAGTGCATCCTCGTCGTATATCCCCCGTCAACCTCAACCCTCTACCTCACAAGCAGCAAGACCGGTGATAGAGGCTCCACACTCCCGACCTAGGAAGCCCTTTCGACCTGCCCCTAGGCCAGAGAAAGACAGGACGTACAGGCAGCCCGCCAAAAAGCCAGAGCCCTCTCGCAAGGCGGCCAGCGATCGGGGTAGAAGGCGATGGAGGTGACTGGAGGCCGGAGCCATTCTGGGGAGGACGCCTAAAGGCATATCAGGAGGTGTGGAGGGAGCTGGGAGCATCACCGCTAATCCTGAACATTCTAAAAGGAGCAAGGATACACTTCATATCAAAACCTCCTCGGGCGCTCCCATCGGCCGAGGTGAAGCAGAATTTCAGGACAAGGTTGTCTCCAGGCATGACCGCACACATCGAAACGATGAAAGCGTCAAAAATCCTGGAGGCAGCAGACGACTCCCCAAGCTTCCTGTCAGGTATGTTCCTTACCTCCAAATCAGACCACACCCTCAGGCCCATCTTCAACCTGAAGGCCTTGAACGTCTTCATAGACTAAAGCCCTTCAGACTCTTCAGTCATTTTCGGGTCCCGGAATTCCTCCAACCCGACGACTGGCTGATAAAAGTCGACCTCTCTCAGGCTTACTTCCACGTGCCAATCGCAAGATCACACCGGAAGTTCCTGCGCCTCGTGTACAACGGAGAGCTCCTTCAGATGACGTGTCTGCCCTTCGGCCTGTCATCAGCGCCAAGGATCTTCTCGCTGCTCTCAAACTGGGTAGCAGAACTACTAAGGAAAAAGGGACTCAGGATTGTAGTCTACCTAGACGACTTCTTAGTAGCAAACCAGTCCAGAAAACTTCTCACCTCCCAAGCCGTTGCTATAGCGCACACACTTCAACAGCTAGGCTGGTGCATAAACCCGGACAAGTGTGTCCTGACACCCACGCAGAAGTTGGAGTTTCTGGGTATAACATGGGACACGAGAGCAGATCAAAAGTCTCTCTCCGACCGCAAGTGCGCTGGTCTACGCCAAGCCTTGCAGGTTCCCTTGGAAGTCGGCAGTTGCTCTCCCAGGCAGGCTCTCGGTCTACTGGGAAGACTCAACTTTGCAAATTTCGTGATCCCTCGTGGTCGCTTGCATTGCCGCAGACTGCACCCGGACAAGTGTGTCCTGACACCCACGCAGAAGTTGGAGTTCCTGGGTATAACATGGGACACGAGAGCAGATCAAAAGTCTCTCTCCGACCGCAAGTGCGCTGGTCTACGCCAAGCCTTGCAGGTTCCCTTGGAAGTCGGCAGTTGCTCTCCCAGGCAGGCTCTCGGTCTACTGGGAAGACTCAACTTTGCAATTTTCGTGATCCCTCGTGGTTGCTTGCATTGCCGCAGACTGCAGAGGTTCAGCACCTGAAACCATCGCGGCCCGTTGCTCTGCCCAACGCAGCACGGCAGGATATACAGTGGTGGCTAGCAGCCATTGGAAGGACAAGCCCAATGTCTTATCTTAACAAGACGAATGTCTTATTGCAGACAGACAAGACAGTAGTGGCTTATGTCAACAAGGAAGGGGGTACAAAATCGTTAGCCCTTCTGGAAACAACGCGGGAGCTACTGGATTTCGTAGACCAGATGGAGATATCTCTGACAGCACAATACATTCCAGGAAGATACAACGGAATTGCGGACCGTCTCTCTCGGGGCGCACCGCTTCCAGAGTGGCATCTACTAAGTCCGGCAACGAAGGAGATATTAAAAAAATGGGGTCGCCCTCAAATAGACCTGTTCGCTTCAGCCACTGCTCACGTGGTACCAACATACGTCTCCAGAGACTCAAGCGACTGCTTAGCCTGCTTTCCCAACGCGTTCAGTCAACCTTGGGACTACAATCTAGCTTGGGTATTCCCTCTGCCAAACCTCGTTCCGAGAGTGCTCACCCACCTAAATCAGGCAAAGGGCATGTTCCTTCTAGTCGTCCCAAAATGGGAGAAGACTTTCTGGAGAAGCGACCTAAAACAGCGAACAGACGAACCTCCCATACGCCTGCGCAACCTAGAGGGAGTCCTCATAGACACATCGACAGGACTACCCCCTCCCAGGATTCAGGATCTGGAACTAGAGGTCTGGAGAATTGCGGGTGGGAACAAGCCCTGACAACATGGAGTCAGGAAGAATGCCAACTCCTCAAGTCATCCCACCAACTACGGTTGCCAGGTATCTAGCCTACCTATTTGTTCAAGGAGGCCTAGCCCCAGGGACCATTCAGGTCCACAAGTCAGCCATTGTTACCTTCTGCGGCCCAGCTCAGAATGCGAGAAAAATCAGCTTTGATTTCTTGGTAAGACACGTTCTCAAGGCAATCTCAATGGCAAGGAGGACCAAGGAGAAAGCCCCTATCTGGTATCCCAGATAAGTAATAGACTGGCTGGTCAAGAATTCCCCCACAGAAGACTCGCTGTTTGAAGCGTCACAGAGGGCAGCAATACTCCTCGTCCTGGCGTCAGGCAGGAGAGTTCATGATTTGACACTGCTCAGAATCACCCCAGAACATTTCATCGACAAGAGGAACTCTATTACCCTGTGGCCAATTTTTGGGGCAAAAACCGACACAGCCAACCATAAACAATCAGGTTGGAAACTGACAGGCTCACAAAAAGATAACATCAACCTCCTTAAATGGTTGAGAAAAGTCGTTGCCCTCTCTACAGCCAGAAGAGGTCCACTACTAAAGAACCTATTTGTGACCACATCAGCAGAAACAAAACCGGCAACGCAAACGATAATAGGGGGATGGATCAAATCAGTCCTCAGAAAAGCTGGAGTCCACGTAACCCCGGGAAGTGTACGCTCGGCTGTAGCCTCCTTAAACTGGTTGGAAGACTACCCCATAGAGGAGATTCTTGCTAGAGGGAATTGGAAGTCCGAGCACACCTTCCGGAAGTTCTACCAGAAGGAGATAGCGCACTCCAGAAGTGAGCACCTCCAGCACTCAATGGCTCCATTCTTTACTCCAGTGTAAATAGCATCACATATAACGCTAAGTTTTCAGATCACCAGGTGAGAGCAAACACATCTCATAATGGATTCCAGGCATCGATACGGAACACAAAATAGAATAATTTTACCTACCAATAAAATTTATATTTTGTTTCCATCGATGCCTGGAATCCAGGTAATCCCTACCTGGTGCATTACGAGTCATATGACAAACAATAACATCACGTGATCTGAGATGCGCGTCACTAGTGTTGCCAGCAGAGAGAAAATGTGGTAAGTCGAATAAAAAAAGGGCAAATATAGGGAATAAACACGCGCGAAACTGAAACTATAAGGGCGAAAGAGCTAGCTCTCTCTCATAATGGATTCCAGGCATCGATGGAAACAAAATATAAATTTTATTGGTAGGTAAAATTATTCTATTTTATTAACTGAAACATGTTCACATCACAATAAACTATCTACGAAAACCACATTACTTGCATTTATTACGTAAATTAATAGGTTTTATGATCGTTTTATTCGCGATACACCCATTAATTGCGACCGTTAAATTCGCGGCAAATTCTGACAGCCGATTGTCATAGAAGAAATCGTTTTAAAAATATTCCAGGGTGACAAGGTGAATGAAACATGTAGCGTCTCCGAGAGTAATGACGGCGCAAGCGATTCTGACACTGTTCTTCATACAAATTGTGTACATAGAAGGGCCAAAATCGTAGACCAAAAGTTTTTTGTCGGAAGTATTATTCAAATATTTTAATTATTTTCTCGCGCATGCGCATATGACGCGCGCGCCGGCGCGTCTCCGGCCTCCCAGCGGTTAAGGATAATACTCTACTAAGTTCTGAATAAACTACGGTTGTAGCGAAACCCGGTCGGCATAAAGTATAAAAAATAACAGTGGTATTTACAAAGTTATTGTTTTATTTTAAATTAATAATGTCACATCACAAAGTATCCGCTTCATATGAAAACAAACCAGTTAGTTGATCAACCAGGAGGTTGATTGCGATTGCGTCGACACTGGTTTCTTTTCAGTTTCTCCATGAGTGAAGGCCCTTAGAGCGGAGAGAGCACCATGGCATAGTGTGAATAATGTGTTACTTTGCATGTACGCACCTATTGGTTATTATGGTATATTGTGGTGGGAATGCATCTTATGTTTTTTTTTTACATTAACTCCACACAGGAGGCCCGAGGAAAATAATTTTCCCTTAGGGCCTATGTCATCTGAGATACTATGTGGAGGGTCTTTTTGAGGATAGGAAGGAATGAACATTGGTCTTGAAGACACCCATGTGGTAGGAAGGAGGAAACACAGAGGCCGCCAAAAAAAGAACGAGTCGAAGAAGCGACCCGTTCTCATATGAAAAATGTCAACCGTGTACATATGTTGGGCATGCGTTTGGTGTTTCCCGGCTATGCACTGGTGCCGAAAGGATCAATGAGGCTGGTTCATCGGAGCATCTTCCATTGAAATACCGGTAGAACAACGATAGCATTGCCACCCGACGCCTGTGCCCTAAAGATTGCAATCCGTCTGTTAGGATGGGAGAATCTATCAAACGGACCGCCCGTTTTTATACAGAGTCAAGGGTATTTTTCAGGTATTTGGAGCTCCAGACCACAGATGGCTGTCAAATTCAACCGTGGGGCGCACTTGTGATTTTTACAGGGTTAGCAGTTGTGTACTATTAAAGTATCTGCGGGGCCTGTACAGTACGCCCAGTTTTTGAGAGGCTAATTTAAGTCTGGCTTCGATGGGGCCCCCATAACTGAGCTGGTCACTCAGAGTTACACCAAGCATATCAATGGAGGGCCTGTTCGGAAGATTGCTTCAACGGAAAAAGACTAGATTTTCATTTCGATCCCTTTTAGACATAACTAAGGCTCAGGTTTAGAGCAGCTGCTGGAATAGTGTTCAAATTCTGGTCTAGAAATAACTATTTTTTGTTGTATATTTTCTGAAAGGTGTAAATAATTTGACAGAAAACATTTCTTTCAATCTTTGATTATTATCATGGTGCTCTCTGCATTGTAAATCTTGTCTTACAAACATTTTAAATTCAAATTGTAGCAATAATATTATGTTTCGCAGTTTTTTTAATAAATCTAATCTCTTAGCTTTAAATTAATTTATTACTAATGATAATATTTTTCCCTAATAAACATAAGACTGTTTCGTAAGATTACTGCAAATATTTTATTTAGATTTATCGATAAATACCAATTTATAATAATTCCATAAACGTCGGCCCCTAGTAAAAGTAAAAGTAGCAATGTTTATCTGCAAATCTGTATGCTACTTTACAGGTATGAAGAAGTTATAATTTTGTAGGTTTATCTCTAAATGTTCTGTAATATTTACATTATAACGATATTCACAGAGAAGGAATAAAAAAGTAAAAACAATAATTCTTTTATTGTGTACCATGAAAGCGAGAGCAGTATTTTATTTTTTGTATTTTTATCTTTCGAAGTACAGTTATGATTTTATCATTATTATTTACTATTAACAGAATAATGGATCTTACCGGTTAGGTGACAATATACCGGTACATCTTTGCAATTTGCAAAGTACAGGCAAATCACTTTAAAGAGGGCTTTTTCATGTATTTGTGCACACCGATAATATTGAAAGTTTCGCAAAAGTTTTTACAGTCAGTTTTTTTTTTCACCCGCAAATGTTCCCCTCTTACCCGGCAATAGCGATGTATATCAATTATTATGTTTTTAATAAATTGAAGATTTAAAATCATCTCAGATAACATCGACAACTCTCCATGAAAATATGAAACAGATTATACACAGAAAATACCAACCCATAGGCTTGTTTACACGACAATATAACATTACTAGACATATGTATGACGTATAAGCGTACCTGAGTTATTAAATTTAAATGAAACAATATTTCTTTGTTGGAACCACAATATTTTTTATATATGCTGACCGGTTTCGAAACAACCGTTCCTTCCTCAGGGAAAAATATACATACTAACTTGACATTACAAAACAATGGATGAACAAAATATATTGCTAGGTAGGTGTGGAGGCGTGAATAGGGATTAGTTAAAAGTAAGAATTTAAATTTAAACTGTTAATGTTTCATTCTATGAGCTACCTAATAAAAATAAGTAAGAAATAGGATGTACCTAAAAGCTATAACCTTCGTACAGTAAAGATTTTTTGAATTTGAATTTGCATCCAAATGTCAAGCTTTACAGAGGTAAATAAACATAATTGTACTTGTTTTATTTTATTGAGTTTTAATGATTTCTTCTGGATGAACAGAGTGTATAGCATTGCATATTGTTAAGTATGAATTTGCAGATAAACTGATGAGCGCTTCTGAGGTAATTTTGTCTGTAGATAATCATTCAACTTGGCCTTTTACATTACTTACATAGATACTATCAATTCTAATTGAAGGTCCAAGGATTATACTTATTGTATATAATAAACTTCAAACCATTTGTATGGTGTATTTTTTAACCCTCTATATTTCCCTTTTCTTTTGTGTATTTATTTTAATAACGCAGTAAGAAATAATAATGGTTCATTGCACTTATTTTAAAAACAAGTTTATTTTAAAATCATTTCTAATTTCATAAATAAACATACTGCAAGCAATGTCAACTTTGAAAGGTGAATTCTACAAGAAAAATGGAGAACTCCGATGATTCAACTGAATTTCCATAATTTTTAGATGCGATTATGGTTTGAAAAATTCCATACATTTATTCCGGGGCAGAATTTAGAAATGTAGGATTGTAGGATTCTTAATAAGAGGTATTATATTAAAATAAAGCAATATACGTGGGGGGACCCAAAAGAAATGAGAATTTCTTTAAAACTTTTTTATTTTTCAATATTTTTACACCAAAATTTGGTTGCCTTTAAAGTGTTCACCGTTAGAGTGTATGCACTTGTTTAACCTTTTTTTCCACTGTTCAAAACAATTTTGAAACCCACTGATTGTAATGTCCTCCAGCGATTTTTGTTTCACTTCTTCAACAGTGTGAAAACATTTCCCTTTCAAGTCCCTTTTCATCCTAGGGAACAGAAAGAAGTCACAGGGAGGCAGGTCGGGTGAATAGGGCGGGTGAACAATTTGGGTCATTTCATGCTTTCTTAAATACGGCTTCACAGACAACGAGGTGTGAGCAGCTCTGTTGTCCTGGTTGAAGAACCAGTCCCCTGTGCGCCAGGGATTCAACCTTTTTCAACGATTTTTCCTGATGCTCTATATAGACTATGGAGAATCTTACCACTCATAGGTGAACAGACACTTCTGCACCGCCGTCCAGTAGCAGAAAACGCTCTCTGCTTTCACATCCGTAGTCTGTTGATGGGACTGTCATCAAGAAGCTAAGAGCCGAAGGTGTCTCCCCCTGATGTCTCCTTTCTCAAAAAGAGACATCTCTTCAAAATAGATTCTAGGTCTTGAAGTTTCTGAGCTTGAGATGCACCTGTACGCTCTTTTCTGAGCATCACGCCGAGTTCCTCTTTCATTGTCAAATAATATTGACCATAGCTTATATCTTTGTTGTTTGTTTTGTGATCATCTGCCCTGATGATGGACACTGTAACGCTGCCCGAAAAGTTGGCTAAAGGAGGAGGTAGCGTAACACGGCATAACACCCCATAAACAAACAACAAAAATACTTTTGGCCGTGAAAATCTAAAATCATATAGCTTATATCGTTCGCGCTCTGCGTACTTTCACTTAAAAAGTCTTTATCTTGGTAGTTATGTATGAATATTGATTTAACAGTTTTTAACTTCGTTCCTGATAGTAACTCGAGTTAGCAATAAAATTGTTAGAGGCAGTCATCATCATTTTGTGCTAACTTTTAGGGTTATGTAAATAAAATAAAAAACCACTCGTGTTAGTTCGACGCTAAAATGTGGTGTATTCTGCAAGCCAAGTTTTTCTAGTGTAAACCGGTGTGTGGCCTCAGCTGTTATGAGGGTTGCAATACAATAGCAGAAAACCTCAAAAGCATTATTATTTAAAAAAATATATATTCAACGGTCTTTAGATATATTAAGTTTTAATCTGTCGAACCTTTCCAACATGTCAGCCAGGTTTCTCCTTTGTGTTTTGCAATCTATAATAAGATTCAATTGTCTGCCATTTTTTAAATATATTTCTGAAGAATGTCATCATTCTTTTGAAGACTTTTTAAATATTTTGAAAATCTTAAAATGTTTTTGAAATCTCACGGGATTGCAAACCCTAGTTGTGATAAAACATCTGTTTTACAAATTATCTTTAAAAAAATGCCTGTATTTTATAGCAGTATCTTTACGACACATTTTAAATCAACCGTTTTTGCTTATAGCCAAGTTTCATCAGGGCAGTGTACCTTTTTCAAGTGTTTCAAACAAACAATGTTTAAGTGATTGCTTTCTAAGAAAATGTTAAAATAAGAACTGATCAAATTGTGCTGTCAACAAATTGGAAAAAACTTTAAATATATCAAGTTAAATCTACATAACATTTGGTGTATCACGGATTGAATGGTGAATTTACGGTACGCCTTCTTCTATTACACCCCTAACTTTAGAATTTTGTAGTGGAAGAAATAAAATATCTTATTTCTTTAGCACAAGCATGTTCTTCCTATTTTTATTAGACATAACATCTTTTTAAATTCACCCCTTCCGCATAACCAATAATCTACACAAATAATACATTATTTTTAGTAAAAGATGTTCACATTGTTTTTTTTACTCTTAGTTATTATCTAAACATTTCTGTATGGTTTATAACATAATTTGTTTATTTGTTACCAATTTTTATATCTTTGCATGGTGCATTACATTCTGTTGCTTGAATTTTTATTTTGGCAACATTAACACGGGTCTGGTATTTTTCTGCATGTTCACAACAAACTGCTTTATCAATAATACAAACTAACCAAAAAAAATAAATTGTCAGCCTGGGTTTCAAAGCGCATTAATTTTATGTTTGCTTAAATTTAGTTGATCACATATTTGGACAAACAACCAATCTTATTGATTTCCCTTCTTTTCTCAATATATTGTTGGCTTGCTGTGAACTTGATAAGATGATTTTATTCTTTTTGACCCAAATAATTCAATTTAATTCAAAGCCAATTTATTGAATCTTGCATTTAAAGTGTATAATTTTAGTAAAAAAAAATCACAAATTTGTTTTCAGGACGAATGTAATATTGATCTCTGAAAATGGTGATGAATTCTTTTGTCTTTGCGTTATTATATTTCTTGTTCTCAAACGTCAAAAATACTTAAATAAAAAAAACATGATAATAATAAAAACAAACTAAAAACGAAACATTATGTTATTAAAAAAATTATTTGGTTTCAAAGCAAGCCGACAATATGTTGTATTCACTGTTAGGTACTAATATAATGCCAATTATGATAACTTTAATATTTAACCCCCCAGGCTAATTTGTTCATTTTTGGGAATAGCTCACACAAAAATGATTTTATTTCGCTTAATGCCGTGGTGAGAAATATGATCTAAACGGTATAGAAAGTATAGAGGTGTTAGAAAGAGAAAACACCATACTGTATATTCGAGTCTAGAAGTTAACCATAGTCAAATTTAAATGTGTACCTCTATGAAACCAAATTTTCCAACTGCAATTTTAGGAAAATATATGAAACTTTGTGAATTTTTTTTATGAAATGACAAAAAAGTGAAGTGAGAATAATGTTTATAACACATTTGTAGTAAATTTTAATATTTTTAAAAATTATATGTTTATTTACAATAATAACATTTGAAAGCATAATTCATCACCTTTCAAAAAAAGTTTTTAGTTTTACGATCAATTCAGAAAAATTTCATTTATTTGGATTTTATCGCGAAGCGAAAATTTTCTGACCCTCTGACAGAATACGCCCGAAGCCTGAGGGGTTAAATTAAATCACCTAGAATTTGAAGTGTGCAATTTATTTTCAGTAGTGGAAAGACAAAGTGTAAATAAAGTGTCCGGATTGCGAGTTTCTGATGTGGTATATTTTGGGTTGCAGTTTGGCGGGCGGTGGCGGGTGAGAATCGGCCCGGGAGCGGCGCAGCCGGTGTGACGGTTCGTGCTGCTTCATCTGACGAGGACGAGGTCTTCTGCCATTGAATGTCTGTAGCAGTGATGTGATACCCAACTTTTTTTCTTCCAAAGTGCAAAATTTTCCCCGAAATTCCCCACATTCAACAACACTTAAAAAAAAAACATGAACAATGATCGTTTTTAGTTGTCGGTGCGAGGATACAATTTATTATTTTAATATTAGTACTGCCAATATAAAAAGTGTAGCTGAAAACATGTTTTAAATGTAGTTTTCGTCAGAAATCACATCACTGGTCTAGTGCAAAATCTGCCATTGAGTACTCTCACGTTTTGGTTCATTGTAAATAATTCCATACAACGCAACATTTCCATTGAATTGAATGAATCCAAGAGGAGTCTTTTGAAAAATTCTAGTTTGTAAATGAAGTCATAGGTAAGGGCTATTTTATATTTATATAATATTATTGTACAGTCGCTCCCAAATTATGTTATGAAATATAATGATAACTTTAGGTTTTTAATAAAATTGTTGTACAAGCCAAATGAAATTTGATTGAAATGTTGGACTAATTTATTTATTAGCGTTGCCACTCAGTTTTGAAACTTGCTCTATTTACTAAATGTGTATTTTTCTAATCATAATATTTATATTACGAATGTAGGAACATTTTGACCCTTGTAACTGCGGTCCTATATAATATTTATAAATAATGTATACTCTGTTAATAAGATGATAATGTACATTTGGAATTTTCGATATTCTCACTTATGATATACCAATATGACAAATTAAACCTTTATATTACATTATATTACCTATTCCTGTAGGAATGAGTTATTGAATTTCAAGGCTGACACTGCATTCAAAATCCAACTATTATTTATTACAAATTAAAATGCTAATTTTTAAACTGTCTTTTATTTATGTACTACCACGGGATATTGGGAATATTTATTTCAAATATTGTACGTATTATAAACTAAAATTGTTTTACGTGATAGATTTTAATGCGAATTGCAATCTAGTTAGTAGTGTCTTAGATAATATCCATTTTTTTATACAGTGAAACCCTCAAAAGTTTTCCAAGGGACTGGAAAAAACAAACTTCTTAAGCAGGAAAACCTTATATGTGGGAAAAATTGGGCCAATTTTGGGCCAAGGGACCGAAAAATCAAACTTCTTAAGCCACAAAACTTCTTTTAAGGTTAAACGTCATGTATGTAATAATCTACGCATTCGCAGATGGCGCCAATTAAATTACGTTAGGTTTTTGATACTTTTTGCAAATTTGCTTTAAAATATTGAGGTGAATTAGTTGTTTGCTTGCGCCCGTTATTTATTATGAATATAAATAAATACCTAGTTGTCCATAAAAAAACCCAAATCCTTCAAGAAAGGCTAAAAATACAATATTGGATTGAGTCACCGATACAAAATTGAATTTTTCAGCCTCTTGAAAGATTTTGGTTTATTTATGGACAAAAGTATTTATTTATATTCATAATAAATAAGTACGGGCGCAAACAATTAATTCACCTCAATATTTTAAAGCAAAACATGCAAAAAGTATTAAAAACCTAAAATAATTTAGTTGGCGCCATCTGTGAATGCGTACATTATAACGTATGTGACGTTTAACCTTAAGAGGGTTTCACTGTATTACTATTTTGAGGTTTTACTCAAAATTATTCCACTATGAAAATATTAAATATTCATCCGTGACTTGTAAAACAAATCAATAGATGTCACATTAAAAAAAAACGTACAGTTTGTCAAGAGTAGAAAATATATGAGGGCGCCACTGTTGATCAAATGGCAATACTAAACGCATAACTCATGGTGTTAAAGTAATAAAAAATTAAAAAGGCATAATAGTGGAAAAAATATTTTTTCGATACCCGCCGATCTCAAAATTAGAATTGCATATAGGTATATTATTATTATACTTTTGCAATTTTGTGTTAACATAATGAAGAATCACTATAATGTAATAAAATATAAAGCACAGTTTAGAAATTGCTCACATTATTTAATACTAGATAAAGTACTTAGCGTTGCCTGGGCTTTAGATCATGTCTTTAATTTTAGATCTGAATATATTTAACTCATTCAGATCTAAAAGTAGTGTAACTAAACTCACCATTAGTGATTCTTCCTTTCTATCTATCTATTTGACAGACTATATGTATTTATCCACGACCCTACCTAGATTGCAATTTAATTCAAGTAGAATCTTGCAATCATACATTAAGATATCTAAAATATGCTTTAAGAAAATGATGATAATGTTGGTGACCCTCAGTCGAATTGTGATGCAGTTAAACATGACGCAAGTTGATGTGATCAAATTAGCACAGTGGTCAGAGCACTTCCCCGGCAAGGATGAGGTCCTGGATTCAATTCCCAGATACAACCGAATCTTTTTCTGTTTCTCATTTTTAAGGGTCGGGTTTGGAAAACGTCGCTCCGCATTAGCAGTAGCACCCACGTCTCGTAGCAGCAATACTAGAAAATTATATACGGGTAGTTAGAAAAATGTGTAAAGTTACTAGTGATTAAATTTTTTTTACTGTTATCTTACAAATTCTATAAGTTATACATACTGCAACTTTAGTTAAAACGCTGAAAAAGGCCTTCGCGATTATCTCTCCTGAACCTGTTGTAAACATTTTTACCAAAAATCCTTCCGTAATCTCAGAGTAAACACTATGTTAAAACACGCTATTAAATTAAAAACACTTCAGTGTATCTAGATTTTTATTGTAATTCGCCTAAACTTTCTGAATTTTTCAACTATTCTCCGCCATACAAAAATGTATGGCAAAATAATACGCCGCGCGATGTCTTATATAACGGTTGAATTTCACAGAATTCATTCAGTCGTGAGATAGCGGTCAAGGCGAGACCACGCATATTTTTTTCGCAGCAATTTTGTTCGCTGTTTATTCGATTTTCGAAGGAATCATTGAGGAGATAGGTGTTACAGTAACCGGGTAAGTAGAAATAAAATATATTTATTATTATCTAATAAATTATTTTTAACTTGATTTACAGTTTACAGATTTTTTTTTTTTAAACTTCAGGTACCTTCAAAATGGGTAAAAATAAAGGAATTCTTGCTTACCGTGCCATAAAAAATAGACCCTCCCACTGGAAGAAAAGGAGAATAAGGTAATAATGTAAAAATTTAATTTTTTTACTGATTTCTATCACAGGTAGTTCGAAGGTGGACTGAAGTCATTTTGCTTTTTGACATCTAAAAATTTCGGAATCCATCTTGAATTTCTCTGTAGTTATCTACCGATTTGGTTCAATATCAGAATTCGGGCGTTTAGGAGTGCACTGAACTCGAATCTAATGTCAAAATGCAAAATTTCGGCATCCATCTTGAATTTCTCGTGTTCTCTACCGATCTGGTTCAAAATCAGTATTAGGGAGTATTGGCGAGCACTGAACTCGGATCTAATGTCCAAATGCAACATTTCGGCATCCATCTTGAATTTCTCTAGTTATCTACCTATTTGGTTCAAAATCAGGATTAGGGCGTTTGGACGTGCACTGAACTCGGATCTAATGTCAAAATGCAACATTTCGGCATCCATCTTGAATTTCTCGTGTTCTCTACTGATCTGGTTCAAAATCAGTATTAGGGAGTATTGGCGAGCACTGAACTCGGATCTAATGTCCAAATGCAACATTTCGGCATCCATCTTGAATTTCTCTAGTTATCTACCTATTTGGTTCAAAATCAGGATTAGGGCGTTTGGACGTGCACTGAACTCGGATCTAATGTCAAAATGCAACATTTCGGCATCCATCTTGAATTTCTCGTGTTCTCTACTGATCTGGTTCAAAATCAGTATTAGGGAGTATTGGTGAGCATTGAACTCGGATCTAATGTCCAAATGCAAAATTTCGGCATCCATCTTGAATTTCTTTAGTTATCTACCGATTTGGTTCAAAATCAGGATTAGGGCGTTTGGACGTGCACTGAACTCGGATCTAATGTCAAAATGCAAAATTTCGGCATCCATCTTGAATATCTTAAGTACTTTGACGATTTGGTTCAAAATCAGGTTTAAGGAGTTTGGGGTTCACCGAACTCGAATTTAATGTCAAAATGCATAATTTCGACGACCATTTTGAGTTCTCTACCGATTCCGTTCAAATTGTAACTAAGTTTTATTGAAAACAACGACTGTCAGATCCATTGATAAATCGAATGAATTTCGATGTTGGGTAAATTCTGGGTTGTATTATTACAAATAAATTTATTTTATATGTTTTTTTAGGAAAGCAGCAGAAGCAATATAAATGACGTCGTTATAACAGAAACTATCAGTGAACATGTAAGTTTTTTTAAATAAACATAAGCGGCCTGAGTAATGCCTTCCATATAAACTTTTTGCTATAATGAATGATCTACCACACTTTTTGTGAATGTTTAGAATTATCGATAATAGACATGGAGAAAGGATGATGTCATTACAAAATGACAGTCTTATGAATAAATGAGGAGCTAACACTTATCACTCTGTATTGTTATGTATTTCTTTTATTAATAAGTTTTCAATTGTAAAATTATATAATAGTAAACAAGTATATAATAGTAACTTTGTTATTTTTGGATAATGCTGTGAAATAACTATAATAATTGTGGGTAATAATTAATTTATTTTGAACTTACATATAACATTTGCAATTTTACCTGTAACACGCACAACACGAGTTAAGCGTGTTTTATACAAAGAAAAAAAAACTTTTCAACAGCCTTCTATAAAAAAACAGAGTGGAAGATACTTTATGTATCGCCCTGGTGTAAGACCACTATTCAGAATTGAAACGTTGCTTGAAATGGCTTTAGCCGTGTGTGGTGACCAAATCTGAATAGCCAGGTACTTCCCCTATATTATTCCACTCCCACCTTATTCAGCCTCACAACATACCCCAATCAATGGCCCCAGGCGATTAATAACAGTTGGGACTTTGTAAGGTACATAAAAATAAAACATTTAGTTGTTTCTTAAAAATTTGTCTGAACTTCTTTATATTTTTGACTGTCTTTTTCTAAATGTGCTTCGTTCTACTTTATATATATCAAAGATAAATTGTAAAATATATTCTTTCTTACTAGGTATTAAAAAAAAATTGTATGAATATAAATAAATTTTCAAAAACAAAACTACCGGTTTTTTTAATTTCTAAGGCGCAGAGTAAAAACTGGTTGTCGTAACTTATTCACACCCATTATTTTTTGGTAAAATTATAAAAAAATTAATAACATTATACAAACAATATATGAATCAAAAATTTTTTCCACATCAAAACACCATTAGATTCTATGTCACATTGAGTCAAAAACTAAGACGTCTGTAAAGGTCCAGGGGCTAAAAAAAGTCCACGTATCCTTACCCTTGCATAATATGATTTATAGTCTGTCGAGCTGTATCAATTATGTTGGCAATAAATTAAAATTTTACAAAGCAAGTGTATTTTTATTCCGTATTTTGTCAAAATGCTCACCAGCCGTGCCTGAATCTAACCGAAATACACAGTAGATCGCGGCGGCCGAGCTTGTTTGCAACTACCAAAAATACCTAACTGCAGTGAATGGGCAGTTGACCCAGGCGCAAATGTCTCTATGAGCTATCCACGCTATTCCACAATATGATTCTTAGTATGTTAAGCTGTATCCATTATTATAGTAGGAACTAAATTTTAATTTTATAAGGCAAGTGTATTTTTATTTCCTAAGTCCGTAGTGTCTAGTATACCCACATCTCCTCTAGTCACCCGCAGGCGGTCAGCTGCGGCCGTGTTTGTCTACAAGTACAAGAAATACCTAACTGCAGCGTCAGCGCGGTTTGATACCCGACCCTTAATTAGATTCTATTGTCTTCAGTGAGTAAAAATTTGAATTTGAGGTTTTACAATTTTTTTTTTTTACATTAACTCCACACGGGAGGCCCTGAAAAAAATAATTTCCCTCAGGGCCTATTTCATCTGGGATGCTGTGTGGAGGGTCTTTTTGAGGAGAGGAAGGAATGAACATTGGTCTTGAAGAGACCCATGTTGTAGGAAGGAGGAAACACAGAGGCCGGAAAATCATTCCACCGCCGAGCTGAACACAAGAACGAGTCGAAGTAACAACATGTGACAAATGTCAACCGTGTACAAATGTTGGGCACACGTTTGGCGTGTTTCCTGACTATGCACCGGTGCCGAAGGAATCAATGACGCTAGTTCCTCGGAGCATCTTCCGAGTACCGGTAGAACAAGGATAGCATTCCCACCCGACGCCTGTGCTCTAAAGATTGCAATCCGTCTGTTAAGATGGGAGAATCTATTAAACGGACCGCCCGTTTCTGCACAGAGTCTAGGGTATTATTTCCACTGTAAATATATTATATTATATGAAATAAATCACCAATTGTGACATAATTTATTTTTTGCAAGCTCACTTTGTCATTTTTATAGAAAACAAATAAACACTGATTTATTGGCACTGAATTTTTTTTACATGTGTATGTCTAATTTGACATTTTCATAAAGGAACTTAGGGGCCGTCCATTAATCACGTGATGTTTTTTTAGCAACTTTTTAACCCTCCCCCCCGTGGTGATATGTGGTGAGGTTTTAGACTAACCCCCCCCCCCCAAAATCAGGGTATTTTTTAGTACAAAGTATTTTGAAATTTTCAGAATATTTTCATGAAAAATAAATACACGTGATATCTCATTATAGCCCCCCCCCCCGGTGATATTTTGTGATTTTTTCCGAACCCCCCCCCCCCCCACTTTCGAGCCTCACGTGATTAATGGATGACCCCTTACAGGATTCAGTAAAAATACGTAAATATTCTACATAAATTTTAATCTTCATTATTTTTTCGTAACAAAAGTAATATAATATTTAAGCTGTAACAAACAAAAATATGTATCATTTTCAAAATAATGTCACTTAACCCATAAGCTGCTCAAATAATTCCACAATGGATTCCCTTGGCGTGGTTATTTTCATTAAAAAGTGATTTGGAAGTCATTCCGTTATCCAATCAATTTTATGCTGTAGATGTTTACCAATACACAATTTAGTTTTTTACACATTAAACTAACTAAAGTAACAATGCATCGCTTACGGGTTAAATAAATACATGTATAACATTTTCATCATGGTTAGCCAAAAAAGCAACAGGGAGCACCTCCATAATAAAAAGACACAGAAATCACTTTACTTCTTTGCGGGAACTGTATCGCTGATCCATTTCAAGTATGCCGGGTTCCCATTATCTATGGGGACAGTTATCACTTCACAGACTTCGTATGGGTGGTTCTCTTTCACAAATGTGATAAGTTCATCCACCCGAGATGTCCTGGTTTTGATCATCAAGAGAGCCTGGAATATTAATTCATAGTGTAATTTTCTTTGTCTTTTTCACAAACACCTTCCTATATGAATAAAAAAATGCCTAGACATTATAACTTGTTTAAAATCATTCAATTCGATTCTGTTTCGTTTTTTTTACCCATACTTCTTTTCTGAATTTTCATATTTGGCTGCCACATGTCACCAGCGAAAATTTTAATAGACGTAGCAGACTTCTTAGTGATGAAAGGGAGAATAAAGTGATTTATACATGCCTCATTATCCTCGTTAATTTCTCCTTTCCATTCATAAATGGAGATAATTTTAGGAATGATGTTGACGCAAGCGGCCAGCTTGTGTTCCACTAATTTACGTCCTAGAGTCCTGCCTACTTCGTCACTGGGAACAGTGACATAGGCAATAGAATGTACCCCTGAAATAAGGTTTACTATTAGACATCTTCAGACTATGTTGCGTGCAAATGAGAAGTTACAATTTGTTGTGCCGCTAAGATACAATTAAAGGATGGTTGGTAATTTGGGTTGTTTAGGCACAAAGTAAGAGCACATCCTGATACCTGAACACCGGTGCCGCCAGGAGACAAACTCACCTATCTTGATGTGTAGTGCAAACTTCTGAAATGGTGCTATAAATGATTTCCCAACCCGCTTTGTTCTTAAAACGATTACAGAGAAAGAAGTTTCTATAGTAATAAACTCGCTCAAAAACTCTTCATCAACCGGCATTGATGAAATATCTAACAATGTTCTTAAAAAAATTGCCCCTGGTATACTTACACCATTAACGCATCTACTTAATATTAGCATCCGCCAAGGGCTATTTCCCACCATTCTAAAACAAGGTCTCATTATCCCTATTTTTAAAACTGGCTCCAAACTTGATATTAGTAATTATCGTCCTATTACGTTGCTAAATTCCCTCTCAAAAGTATTCGAAAAGATCGTCAATAATAGTCTCATGGAATATCTGGAAACCAATAACTTAATATCGCCGCGGCAATTTGGATTCAGAAAACATAAAAGCACCAATGATGCTATAGCCACGATCACTGACCATATTTCTGACCACCTGGATAAGGGCTTGAAATGTCTATCGGTATTTCTCGACCTATGTAAAGCATTTGATACAATCTCACACAGCAAACTAAAACGCAAAATGTTTAATATAGGTATTAGGAACAAAGAATTAGGCCTCCTCTCCAGCTTCTTATCTGACAGATCCCAATGCGTTAAATTCAATACCACAAAGAGCCAGAATTTGCCCATTAGTTACGGGGTCCCTCAAGGCAGTGTTATAGGTCCCACGCTCTTCCTAATATATATTAACGAGTTATGCAACCTAGATATCGATGCCACTATTGTCAGTTTCGCCGATGACACTGTCCTACTCTTCCAAGCAAAAGATTGGCTTACCGCATATTCCAAAGCGGAGGAAGGAATTCAACAGGTAAAATATTGGCTTGACTCGAACATATTAACTCTAAATGTACAGAAAACCAAATACTTACTGTCTAGTCTCACCAATATCCCAAAGTCAAACCCAGCCCCGCCATTAAAAATACAGAAATGTAAAAATTCATCAAATATTAAAGTAAACATTATCAAATATTTAGGAGTAACCTTCGATACACACCTGAATTGGAAGCAACATATACATAATACTACAAACAAAATCCGAAAATCTATATACTTTTTCAAACAAACACGCAATTTCCTTAACCTAAAACTTTTAAAAACAGTATATTACTCATTGTGCCAATCTCACATCGAATACGGAATTCTAACCTGGGGTAATGCATATTCCAATGCCCTTGATCCCATCATGAAAGCACAAAAACTAATCATAAAAATAATTCTTAAAATGCCGCTTACTACCAGCACTGATACTATCTTCAATTCCTTCAACGTTATGGACATAAAACAGCTCTACTCAAGATCCATATTACTTAATTTACACAAAAACAACAAAACACCATACAAAGCTACACAATACCCGAGCCAAAAACAACGAACTTCTCCAAACTCCTTTTTTCAAAACCACCTTCGGGCAAAGACACTCTAAATACATAGCTTGCAAACTATACAATACACTACCAACTACGATCAGACAAAGTGACTCCTTTACAAAATTCAAACAAGATATTAAAAAATGGATTATAAGTATTGGACGCCACACTATCACAAATATCTGTAAAATAAATCACACATAGACAGAAATAACTTTTCACATACAACCTAACCCATATAAAACAAATGAAAATAATGGAATCCTGTCAAATTTAACCTATAAATAGACTAGGCAGAATTTATTTCATTACTCCATCTCCAACATTTATAAAATAACTCTCTTTAAAAGATTTACCACCCTTCCAATCACCCTTCTGTTCTAATTCTATTCATAATACGTATTTTACCTGAAATATCCTTGTAACTACTATATTCATTTATATACCTGTATGCCTGTCTCGACACAGGTATACCCTAGTGAGACAGGCATACAAATAAAACCATTGTAAATATATTTTATTATAGATAAATAAATAAAAAAAAATTATAATGTTTGGATAGGACAACAAAAAAACTTAGGGTAAATATGCAGTTAGTCCACCTCACGGATAACACGGAACGTTCGTGTTGTCGAAGTTTGATGCACGGATAATACGGAATGTTCCTTTTTTAACTAATAGACAATCAAATATGACATTTGTCGAAAGTACCAATCTTATAAAATAAATTCTCTAAAATAAACTCGCTTTTCATCATGCTTTTAAAAAACATCCCAGGTTTTGAATGGTTTGTTTGGCTACGCAGGGTTTGTCTAGCGGGTTTGTGTAATTATTTTAATACATTTCTTTCCATGTTCTACTGTTATAAATACTGGTACAAACTTGTCAATGATGCATTCACTTTGTTTTACGCAAAAATATTTTTTCTATGATTGGCAGCATTGATGAAATGTTAAAATAAAAACGATGAATAAACATGGCGTTACCGTGCGAGTGAATTAATTTTAACAAAATTAAAATGGTAAATTTTTTTGCATGTTTTTTGGTCTCCCCCGACATAAATACTCACTTTTCGTAATAATAAAGCTAAATCTAACTGTTTGGATAAAAAGTTTTCCGTATTAACGAGTAAGCGGTTTAATGCATAAATAATAAACTTACCAATATCACATAATTCTGGTGACGACGGAGGAGACGCCGGGGATTCTGGTCTATCTAATAAAGATCTCGCTAAATATCAAATTAAAGTAACCAAAATATTAAACAAATAATAAAATCGAGGAAATCATATTTAAAGCTGTAAAAATCCGGGGATTTTTCTTGAATTGACACAAGAATATCTTATTTAATTTCTCACCTTTAATATTACATTCGCCTTCTGTTCTGGACATGTTATTGTTGCAGGCAGCAGATACCGGGCGGCGAAAAGAAGTAAGAACTAAACCGAGGAAGATTTTGGAGTTCAACGAAAATCTCATTTCACTAATTAGTTTAGTCTCTATTTCCTTCGATTCTGCCTCAAATGGTTTATTTGTTTTGACAGGTTAAAATGAAAATATTGCACGTTTGCCGAAACAAACTAATGTCAAAATCAAAACAAAATATTATTATCTCATATCTGACAGAGGACAACCATAGATCGAGATATGGCCTAAAGATAAAATTAATTTTAAATTATTTTTGTCAACATTGGTTCTGGTACATGACGTCACTACGTTTTTTTTTAAATTTGAATAATAGCTGCGCATACATTTGTGAACCGAGTCACGAATTGCGAAAAACAAAGGTAAGTGGCATTTCGCGTCGTCTGCCCTTATTTCGTTCCTTTCCCATAATTAGTGTTTGGCTCGCGGGTTCCATGTTTGTACTCAGCCTTATTATGAAAAAATAACTTTTGGGACAAGTTAGTTGAGCCCGCACAAATACTGCAAATTCAGTAGTGCGGGACAGTTGGCCCGGGATTGGTTTATTTATGGGCACTGTCACACATAACACCCTGATCCCTGAAAAATATGTCTCTAACCATAATAAATGTATGAAACCGGTGAGCTTCTGGCAGTGGCGGCATAGGGTAGATTGGCACCCGGGGCGGTTTTGTATTGAGCACCCCTACTTAAAATAAAACACCAAATACTAAACATGCTAATGAGACTTTATTTTACTAAAATATTCGATCACATTATCAAAATTGATTTCCCTGTCTCTTTCAATTGATAATTGGCTCATTGTTGACCCTAAGTCAGATTTTATTAATTTTAACTGAAGCCACATGAAGCCACCAAGACCCAAATTATTCAAAAAATCTAAGACATAGCGCCAAACTTGGAATAGACTCAAAATTGCCCCTTTTTACAATGAATCTGAGAAGCTCCAATGTAGTCCATTGAACTGCTTCTTGGGCAGAAATGTCGGCGGCTTCCGAATGGCGCCTCAATCGTAGAATCTCCAACACGATATCCTCTGCTGAAAATTCATCGTAAATTTTTAACAGATTTGGAACCATTCCACGAAGATCTTCTTCTGGTGATGTTACGTTTTAGGCTGAATAACACTAAATGTAACCAGAATAAAATCCATTGCCCTGTAATGATGATCTACTCGTAGTTCTTCGTAAAATCTATCGTGACATTCTAACATTGCTCTCTGCAGCTCCTCAGGTAATAGGTCCAGCAGCTCGGGTCATTTCTCCAGGCATACGTTTTCAAAATCTCCCCCTTCCTCCTTTTCCTTCAATCGGAATGTCTAAGTCCTCACATTTTATTGTTACGTACCAAATAGCCTTTTCCACCATGATTTTGAAGAAATTTTTTAAGAGCTTTCATTTTTATTACACACTTTTCCAATGATAGCCCATATTTTTTGTCTGATTAACTTATTCTAGGAAAGATAGCATAGAAAACTGAAGCCACATAAAATTGGTATGAGTGTTGATGCTGCTTCTTTTTTTCCAACGCTTTCTTTGCTGGTACTGGGATCACACATCTCTTCGAGTGTTGATACAAGCTTCTCAAAATTATTCTTCAGTGGTTTAACAGCTTCGTGATGAGCACTCCATCTCGTCTCTGATAGTAGTTTAACGGACAAGCCTACATTTTTCATTAATATTTCCCACCGCGCTCGATGCTACGCACGGTATAAGACAAGATCAAGCGCAACATGAATTCATTATTTTAGGGAATTAAAAATTATATTCGAAAAAAATTAAAATATAGTTGCGATGCGTTTCAAAATATGATATGTAAGTAACAAGATACTAGAGTAGGTAGTTATTTATTGATATGTCTTTACAGAGGGAGATCTTGTGCGCATTCTTTGGTTGTAAGAGTGAGTTGTCGTTGTCAACCCCTTGGTGCTTGGCACCCGGGGCGGACCGCACCCTCCCCCCCCCTTACGGCGCCACTGGCTTCTGGCGCGATACGACCTGAGGATACGACACGCAAGTATGTTTCTGCTTTCATTCAGGTAGAGTCCACCTTGTAAAGGCAGAAGGAGCTTTGTAAGAGCCGTAGGAATAATATTCCTACGGCTATATTATAGTCAACTAAACGGTTCCATGACAACTCAGAATCATGTAATTTTAACACCCATTTTAAGTCATTAAAAGTTATCAAAGAAAAATTGCCCATAACCTAATATAACACAACTTATCCAACAAATTTTAGAATTTTAAAAATATATTTTTTCATCTCTTAATGATTTTTAAAATGAGTTGCATCTGAGTTGTCCGGTCACCAATAAAAAAAAAAATAACTTTTCCCGAGTATTATCAGGAATTGCTTCCAAAGCTTTTTAGGTGCCTTTAGTTTATAGTGATGTTCGAGCGAAAGTTCAAGTTCATGGCCATAAATATACTAAACCACCCACTTCATGGCGTAGGTCGCAGGGCACGTCGCAGGAGTCACGCCTTGCAACACCTTGCAATAAATAACATTTCTATGGAACATGTTTTTGACAGATGTCATCAGTCATATTTTTATACTGCTGGCGTTCTTTTATATAGCAAAAGCAAACAAGACAAATTATAATACTTCTGAAGTAATTTTTGCCTGTTCGTACGTTTCATTTATTTAAATCAAGAAAATATGGCCACGAAAGAGCACAAAGATTGTGCACAACTTTTAAAAGATGTTCACTCGTCTCTGAGGAAGCTTTCCAATAAATACGGACACGATGTGGCTTGGACTAAACACTGCTCTGGAGAAGAAACCCTGAAGCAATACGCCAACGCCATGAAATTGTTAGGTTCACAACATTGGGAGAAGAACGCTGCCGATCCAAGCAAATCGGCAACATCCAGAATATCATGGGTAATGGACTATTGCGGTAAATACTATTTCAACGGAGGTTTATCAAATAGCCGCGAAAAGGAACTTAAAATAGCGGAAAAGCTGAATACTCCTTGCTCTTTAGAGAACTTTCCTACAGTTAAAGAAAGGTTAAAAGTGTTGGACGTTGGAAGCTGTTACAACCCATTTAGATTCTGCCCCTTCATGGAAGTTTTTCCCATAGACCTGTATCCAGCTAGTGACAGTGATGTGTTTGAATGTGATTTTTTGACAGTTCAAATCGGGGAAGAAATAATATTAGACAACCAGACAGTACATCAACTCTCTAAAGACACCTATGATATTGTTGTATTCAGTCTTTTATTGGAATACCTTCCTGTATCAGAGCAGCGGAAATTATGTTGTGAAAAGGCATACAATCTGTTAAAATCGGAAGGGATTCTAGTTATAATCACACCTGATTCTAAACATGTTGGAGCTAATGCTAAAATAATGAAAAACTGGAGATATACTCTCGCACTGATGGGATTTTCTAGAATTGCCTATGAAAAGCTGCCTTATCTACATTGTATGGCTTTTAGAAAGTGCTTAGATCCAGTCATTTCCAGGAGATGGGCTGATATCTACAGGGAACCTTATATGGAAGATGAAATTGCTATCCCTCAGGATAGACAAGACTCAGCTGCTGGTGACCTGGAAGATGTCGAATCTCCCAATCTAATGGAAAGTTTTCTACATTCTAGTGCAGAAGATACTCTTGAAATGTTTTGCAACTTACCAAATGATTTGAGTTGATACTACTTTGGACTTGTTATGTATTTATTTATTAGAGCAAATATTCATCATAACTATTAGCTTAATTTTGGAAGAATAAAATATTCTTAGGTACTTTCATTGTTTAGTTCCAAAAGCTAAACGATGAAAGCAATTTAAAATAATTGTAACTTATAAAAATTAACTCTTTGGGATTGAAGACTGATAATAATTTTTCAAGAAATACAGATGTCACTACAATTTAGACGTTTTTAATTATTATGTGATACATGTTGGACACTGGACAGAGAGCTTATCCGAGAACAATTTGAAGCCACAGGAGGGGGAAAATGTTACTATTTTATTTTTTTACGACATCCCATTTCCTGGCTCATCAAATACCCAAAAAAATTCACACATATATGTGTTTTTAATATAATGGTAACTTTTAACATAATGGTAGTAGGAAATTTGCATGATATGACAGCTATGTGATAGCTGTCATATCATAATATGGCATTTGGAGTGTCAAGGGGTTAAGAGGAAGAATTGAGAAAAACAAAATTCAAAAGTAGTTGGGGAAAAAGGAAGATAGACTTTGTTTTTAACAAAGTTTATATTTTTAGGTTCATCTTGACACTTTTCGGACAGCGTAACGCTGGCTAAAGGAGGAGGTAAGTCGACTTTCAAAGAGAATATAATTTTATTACTAACCTGATGCAATAAATGGCAAATATAATATAATATCACCAGGCATATAATGGCTCCTCAGCTGAGTGTGAGTAATCAGGGGATGGAAAAACTACACATTAGATTAAAATACAAATATTTTTTATTTCTTCTAAAATACAAAGGTTTAAAATTATTAAAAAAATAATGGTAAGTACATCATAGTATATTTACGATATTTGAAGATTGAACAGGTTTTTTTTAATAATAGGTATATGAAGTTACTTATACATTATTTGGGAATAACACTTAATAAAAAAAATTAAATCTAACCTAAATGAAAATTCATTATACTTATTACTTATTATTCATCCATCGTAAAAACAAACACATTACATTTATTATTACTATTTTCTATAATAATAAATGCCATGTGTTATTTTGACTAATCATTGCAGAAGATATTTATATATACATATTTTCAACTTGGGAGGCGGGTATGGGTACTGGGAACTATTTATTGAATAACCTACATCCCTGCCATAGGTCGCCGTAAGCGGTTCACTACTTTTGGTGCTTAGAAGGAGTGCCCGGGTTCGTGGGGTGGTAGTTCATCTAGGTCTTGGTGGCAAAGGCTTTTGCTCACCTACTGTGTGGCAGGTCGGATTGGGAGAGACTTTTGACATCTCCAACCGGACTCCCTTGACCCATCGCCTTGCACAGCAGTGGGAGGGATGGGTTCATACGTCCGTCACTCCTGGACACATTGACCCTCAGATTCCAACCCACCCCTCGTACCTTTTTCTTCATATCCTCTCCTTCCTTTCCATAAAAAGACCCTCCGCACACCATCCCCATAGATGACTTACGCCCTGAGGGATTTTTTTCTCTCAGGGCCTAAGTCAGGGTCTCCAGTGTGGAGCTAATGTAAAAAATATTATATATTACATTGATGGGTTCAAGTTATTATAAAAATAAGTATTAATCAATTAATCTATTCACTGAATTTACGCGAGCAACAACACAAATGCAGCAGGAATTTTAAAGATAAAATAATCCTTTCGATTTTATCTTATCTTTAAAAAACGTTTTTCTGTTGAATTCCAATTTTCGTGATAATGTTTATTCACATTTACGTAACTAATTCTGAACAGCGACGTTATATTATAAATGCTTGATTTGATGATGTGCGCTGCCAGTGGCACAGGTAGCAGGGAACGCCTTCTCCAAAGAATGCAAGAGTTTGAAGTAGGTGGCAGCACATCCGGAGCTGAGCATCTTGAACTGAGTTCCAGCGGCAGGTGCGGGACTTGGCCCCCACGTAGATGCACCCGTGCACACGCTTGTTGAGGTGGTGGAAGGGCTGGGGCATGATGCCAACATGCTGAATTAAGAAGAGCCGCTCCCTGGAGCGCTTCCAATGTCCAGGATTATCCTCTGGAGCATGATGAAGCAGTTGAAGTCTTCTCTTTCCTCTTTGATATTGTAATTTTGAAGTCAGTTTATCTACTTTTTCCACTTTGTTTTCTACATTCATTCTATTTTATGTATATTCTTGTAAGTAGTGGGTATTCATTTATTACTATTTAAAACAGAAAATACTTGAAAACATAAAGAGCTCTGTAAAGAACCAATGAAATAAAATAAAAAGATAATTATTGTACTCCTAAAGTTAGGAGACTAGTAAAGTCTAATCTAGAAGACTTTTCTGTAGATAGAAAGCCTTAACAAATCGGAGGAAATATTTTACACTTTCACATCGAGTATCTTGGCGATGATATGCGGATTGTTTGGGTATTCATTATTGATCATTTTAATGATATTGTTTAGCTTAATCAGGCAGTCATTGAGTTGATCATGCGTAGGTTTTTCCAGCAGGTTCAACCCTTTGACCCAAATGGAAAGAATACTTTCCTTTTCAATACAACTTCGTATTTGGCCAAGCATGTGCATAAACAGGAAACTGAGTGGATTATTCCAGATATTTTTATTTCTATTTTTCTCCGCCTCCAATATAAACACCATGCTTATAAAATAACTTTTCAGGAAAGGAATTCTATGAACGTCTCTCAGCTGTTTCATGAACCTCATGGTACTTTTCATGTTGTTGTTACTCTCCAATATTTCCGATTCTTGTTGGGGAAAAACGAGACGCCAATATCTATGACGATTTTTATCCTCGTTGTAAATCGGTTTGGCAATCACAAACCATTCTTTCGCTTCAAACCTTGTGGCATATTTCTGTTTTACATTGCTAGTCCAGAGGGGTAACTCAAATATAAAATTAGGGACTAGGTCCATGTCAAACTTAATGCTTTTATTGGTAAGGCCTTGTACGTGCAAAGTAAAGGCCGGACCGGATTTTGTAAATTTCAGTTCATATTGGTTTCTTCCACAAGTGAGAACATTCTGCAGTTGATTCAATACTTTTTGAACCACACCTTCCATCCATTCACGGAATTTATCCTGCATTATCAAGTTCTTATTGTTCATCCACTTTTCTATGCACGCATATTTATCCCAGTTGGGTTTTTCTTTAAGAGCTTTGACTCCATCGGTTTTGAGCAGAACATAAGCACGATACTGTGTGCCGAGGACTCGAACGTTCAACTCACTCGGTAACTTGATACATAACATCATGTCGAATTCATCAGGTTCCTTTATTTTGATGTTATTGGCATAACTTCCAGAGTATTTAATTTCCTTGTATAAAGACAGGAATGGGTCGGCTTCCATCAGCTTCTCTCTGAATCCATCCAATACTTGCCGAAAAGCTACAAGCTGATCTGAAACGGAGCTTTTATCAATAGTCAGCTCTCTACTTATGTTTTGCAGGATTGGATCAAATAGTTTGTAAGTATTCTTATCAAAGGACTTCATTTTTGCACAAAAACTAAACACAGTACAAAGAAATGTTGAACAAGTTCCCCTTTCACAGTGATTCCCCCAGTGACCAGTGACTCGGACTTCTAACTAGTGCTAAGTATAGGTAGTGGCAAGACTGGCAAGTGACTGAACACTGAACACTGAACTGAGAACTGACCCACTGACTGGTCCCTTCCCTTCACAACTATCTAGTCACTAGTGTCTGCAACTGTCCATAATAAATAATAACTCAGTAAACACAATCTGCATTTGCATTTAGTGTGTGAGTCACTTCCCACTCTGATTCACTCAGTGATGCTATGTCTCAAAAAAAGGTCCACATAAAAAAAACATGTTTTTCATGAGTTTTTTTATTGAGGATTTAAATAAGAAAACAACGGTACCTATGTTAATCATCTACAATACTTTATTAAAAACGATTATTTTATAAGTTTCCTTTGAATAAAAAATATAAATTTAGAAAAAAAAATAAAAATTATAATTTCATCTCATCCTGATGAAGATAATGTTGTTATTGAAACCATGTTGACATTGATAATTATATAGTGGTTTAAACAAAGTGATTTGATTTTCATTATATAAATTTACAATTTATTTACTAGCATTTAATTTGCAGAATTGCATTTTTAATTAAATAATAATAAAAATAAATTGAAAACAAGTTTATTCAGATCCATGAGATGACGGAGAAGAAATTCTCCAACAATTCCAATAATTTATTTTTAACATTTTACAGTAGTTAATGCAGGTTTTTTAAATTTTTTTTTTTTAGAAAAGTATGTGTCCTTACTGGGGTACCCTGTTCTAAGGGTACCCTGTTCTAATAAGTAAGTACCTATGTTAAAATATTACGAGAGTAAAATTATAAATAGAAGAAAACACAATACATACAAGCTTTAATATTTGTTATGTTGCAAAATTGAATCTGTACCTAAATAAAGTTACTTAATCTAATATTAATTTCATTTATTGATGTAGGTATACATATTATTTATTGACAAGACAATAATTAGATAAAGAGCCATTGTGAACTACATTCCTGAATTTGGGCTGCTAAAAAATCGTATTTCAGTCAAAAGTGCATGATTTTGGTGACCAAAAACCATGGACGTATAAATGACCCAAAAAAACACGAAAACATGGTAAAAACCATGCATCTGGCAACACTGCTACCACACAATCTTAAATTTAACCTCCTGACTGCTTTAATCTACCACAAATATTTTATATTATGTATGATAATGAATTTTGTCAAAGGATTGGATTATCTTGAAATATTTCAAAATTATCACTCTTGTTTATCTGATAATGAATGCATTTTTAAACTCCATTAAAATTCATTATTTAACTTTGATGATACCAAAACACAGCAACTCCCCAAGTTACATAAAATTAATGTTACATGCGACTTAAATAAAAAAAAAATTATTAAAAAAAAGTGATTACAAAAACATAAATTTTAAATTCTAACACTTGGGGTATGAAATGGCATTGCATGAATAATATTAACTCATTGACTGCTTCAAACCTTGTTCCGGGTTATTTCACTACTCGGATTGAAGCGCCCCGATTTCCGTTTGGGGTATCGAAATGTTAGTTACGTCTATTATGTAGAGAGACTTTAATATTTACATTTCACAGAGTTCGTTTAATAATTACATTTATTACAGCTACCTAGTACTATCACTAATCCATCAACACAAAACAGGGCAAGTGTCCAATTAGTGAAAGCGGTTCATTATAATGCATACATAGAGTCCGATTCGAGCCGCGGTCAACAGTGGTTGTGTGTACCTTACCTATTGCTTAGTGCCGTTCGCCCGTTCCTGTGCCTCATACAGATAAGAGATTATTGTTACATTTTATTTAATTTTGTTTATCGTATACCTATTTGTTTGCATTCCTGCTTACGGCTAATCCGTTTTTGTTTGTACAGTCAATGAAATAGACTGCGTATTATTTTTTCAGTTTAATTTTTAAAGGTTAAGTTTTTTTATATAATGGAGGAAGACGAAGATAGGCCTCCCGACCCAGGGTCGATATTAGATTTTTCTGATTCGGATTCTAATACTAGCCATGTTTCTATTGCACTCCCATCTCGTAAGCGACGACCATCGCATAGCCTTCACATTCCATCAAAAATTAAACCTATACCGCCGATTCAACAAACCTCGACCTCTAACGACCTTAACACCAATAGTAACACCCAGACAAGTACTTTAACTAGCGATAATACAAAAAATACTGACTTACTTTATCCTTCTTCCGCTTCCGGTCCTTTTATCGTTATGGTTCAGAGAACTGAACAAGGAAAACTTATTCATCCTTTAGATTTTGGAAAATTCTTATTTGACTCAAAAAATAATAACCTTGGTATTGTTAACGGTTCAATTAAACCGGAAGGACGATATAAATTATCTATCGAATTTAATACTGCCGCTTCCGCAAATGGATTTGTAAAAAAAATTGACTCGCTCTCAAACCATAAATATAAATCGTTCATCCCGACATTTAACCTTACGAGAATGGGTCTTGTGCGAGGAATTCCAGCGGAGATCCCAGAGGCTGAAATTGTTGATGCTTTGAATAATTCCCACGGAACCCCGAAAGTATTAAAAGCACGCCGACTGAACTACAAGGATTCTACTGATGGAATCACGATCTGGAAACCTTCCCAATCTGTTGTTATTACATTTGAAGAACAATCCCTACCGTCTCGTGTGTTTATTTATTATACCTCGCTTCTCGTCGAAGTTTATAAATTCCCAACTATTCAATGCTTCAATTGCTGCCGGTTTGGACATTCAAAACCCGTATGCCGCTCCCCTCCACGTTGTTACTTTTGCGGAGAAGGTCACCCATTTGATCAATGTCCGAAATCTTCCAATGACCCCATTTGCATTAACTGTTCGGGTGCACATACCGCGGTCAGTCTAGCCTGTCCGGAATTATCAAGACAGAAGAACATAAAATGGCTACCGACAACATTTCGTACTTCCAGGCCTCAAAGTTATTCTCTCCTGCGAAAAAATCATTCGCAGAGATGACATCGTCCTCAGCTCCTTTCCAAACAACCACCTTTTTAAATTCAATGTCACCTTCTCACAGAGAAACCATTCTCAAGCCAGTCAAACCCAACCCAAAATATACTCCTTACCTTGATAAAAAAACAATTGAATAATATTTTGGCCAGCCCGAATGGGAATGCCAAATCCCAGACCCCCAATGGGTGTGCCATTAATGGTAATACTTCCCCTCCTGCTCTCCCCGAAATAATGAATAATAATTCTTTTATACAAACCTTAATTACCCTTTTAATTTCTATCCTTACAAACAACAATACTGTACCGTCCAACGCTGCCGATTACATTAAATCTTTATTATCTTGCCTCCCCAATGACTTCGAAACTGCACAAAATTCTTCAGTGGAACAGTAGAAGCCTCTTCGCTAACAAATCTGACCTAATTCAATTACTCGACGAACACGACGTTTCAGTAGCCGCCATTTCTGAAACGTGGTTAAAACCCTCCTTTCACTTAAAAATTCCAGGTTATTATTGTCTCAGACACGACAGACCGGATGGTAAAGGCGGCACGGCTCTGATAATCCATAATTCTATCCCGTTTAAAAAAATTAATATTCATACTCCCTCCGACGATATCCAGATAATAGCAGCTGTCTTATCTGATATCACAATATTATCAATATATATTCCTCCCTCTACGACTTTTATTGAAAATGAATGGGCACCAATCTTAACCCAGATTTGTTCCCCTTATATGATCCTTGGAGATTTTAATGCACATTCCCCTTCATGGGGTAGCAAAATAACAAATCGTTCTGGCCGCAATCTTTTAGATTTTATTGATAACCATAACCTATGTTTTTTAAATGACGGATCTCCGACCAGATTCACCCCCCCTCATCAACGGAAAAGTGCTGTTGATTTATCTCTTTGTTCGTATTCGTTAGCTCTATTCTTAATGCTCTTGGGACATCCTAAACGATCCCCTCTCTAGTGATCATTTCCCAATTATAATCCGATTCCACCATCAATCTAACACTTATCCCCCCCAGTTAAAAATAATCTCAAATTTAGAACAAAAGATGCGAATTGGAGCACTTTCTCTTCTGATAACCTTATTAATTTAACAAAATCGCCCCCGGGAGACATCAGAATGGAATGTGAGATGTTTCCCTCTATGGTTATAAATGCAGCAGAAAAATCCATCCCGAAACTCAATGCGAACATTAAAATAAAACACTCTACTCCGTGGTGGGACGAGGAATGCACTCGCTCCGTCAACTCTCGTAAAAAAGCAATTTCCTCTTTTCGTAAGTGTACGTCACTAGAAATTTTTTTATCAGATAAAAAAGCCCAGGCAGAAATCAAACGAATTTTGAAAAATAAAAAACGCGCTGGATGGCGGAAGTTCTGTGAGAACCTGTCTCCGGAAACTTCCCAGTCTTCAGTTTGGTCTAGCTTAAAAAAATTCGGATCATCGTATTCTCCGCCGAGAATCAAACATATATCAGAAGAAATTCTTATAGGATTTGCGGATAAAATAGCCCCCCCATCAGTGGCCGGATGTGAAGAAATGCCTTCTATTAAGCCATATCCATCTCATTCTAACTGGCTAGATGCTCCTTTCTCCATTGATGAGATGAAACGAGTAATAAGAGCCCTTTCTGACTCTGCTCTAGGTCCCGATGGAATATTTAATAGTTTCATTAAATCATTTTCTGATATGGCGGTGGAATATTTCTTATCTCTTATTAATAATATGTTTGAAACAGGACTAATTCCGGATGATTGGAAAACTCAAAAAATCATTCCCATTTTAAAACCCGGAAAAAATCCATCTGAAATTTCGTCTTATCGGCCTATTGCTCTTTCATCATGTTTGATGAAAGTAGCGGAGCGTTTGATCAAAAACAGATTAGAGTGGTTTGTTGAAAGTCAAGATATTATCTCACCAAATCAGTATGGTTTTAGGAAAAAGAAATCTACAATGGATAATTTAAGTTTGTTCACAACTGATATCCGAGTTTCTCAATCCCTAAATTCTTATACATTGGCCACATTCCTTGACCTTTCATCAGCTTACGATGATGTTTTACTGAATGTTTTGAAAGAAAAGCTAATTAAAAAACAAATCCCCCCGAAATTGGTCCAATTTATTATTAATTTGCTCTCAGATAGGTCCATTATTATTGAGTCTTCCTCTAAATGCTTAAGGCGCAAACTATGGAAAGGTTTGCCCCAGGGTTCTGTTATTAGTCCTCTGTTGTTTAATATTTATATAAGCGACCTAGACTCAGTAATTCCTTTTTCTATCAAGCGACTTTACTTTGCGGATGATATCCTTATATATTTGTTACATAAAAATATTATTCTTGCAGCTAAGGAAATGAATTTGGCTTTACAATATATTAAAAGCTGGTTGTCAATAAATGGGATGAATCTGGCGGCATCTAAAACAAGGGTCGTGGCTTTCACGCGCAATAGAAAAATTCCCCAATTCTCAATCTCTTTTGATAATGTGCCTCTACAAACCGCTACTCAAATCAAATTCCTTGGTCTTATTTTGAACCATAAACTTTCCTGGCTTCCACACATTCAGATAATTTCTACAAAGTGTGAAAAGGGACTTAATATGATGCGAGCAGTTTCCAGAGTATGGTGGGGATCTCATCCTACCACTCTTAAATTAATGTATAATTCCCTAGTTCGGAGCCACTTGGATTATGGCTCATTCCTTTTTGACCCACTCCCTAAATATTTAGATAAGAAAATGGAAAGAATTCAATCAAAAGCCCTCAGAATGATTATTGGAGCTATGAAGTCTTCTCCAATTAATGCGCTTCAGGTGGAATGTGGGGAGCCTTCATTATATTTCAGAAGGCAATTCCTTGCCAATAAATATATTTTCAAGGCTTTATCGTTATCACATCATCCTATTAAACAAAGTCTTAATCGGTTAAGTGTTAATTTGAATTCTAACAAAAGATTGAGAGAAAAACAATGTTTTCCTCTCCTAATTAAAAGTTTTCATCTCTATAATTCTCTATCATCTTCCCTCCAATATCTTCAAGAAGTTCCCAACCTCCCTATATACAATATTCCATTTAAGGCAATCACTTTTATGCCGAACACAATAACATCAGTCTTTCAGAAGAATATTTTATCCTCCCCAAATAGATTTCAAAATGTGGATGATTGTTTTAAAAGCATTGTGGCTTCAAAATTCCCTGGATTTTCCATCCTTTACACTGATGGTTCCAAATTTGAAAATAAAAGATGTGGAGCATCGATATATAGTCCAGAATTCAACATCAATCTCACTTATAAATTACCGAAAGAAGCTTCTATATTTACAGCTGAATGCTTTGCAATTGAACAAGCGCTAAATCAAATCCTGGTTCTCAACATTCAACGAGCCTTACTATGTACTGATTCGCTAAGTGCTCTAACTAAAATTAGGTCAAATATTCTATGTTATCCGGAAGACAATATTATATGTTAAATAAAATATCTTCTCAATTCTCTAAGTGAATCTGGGTTTGAGACGATATTGGCCTGGATCCCTGCCCATTTGGGTATCGAGGGTAATGAGATGGCCGATTTTCTCGCCAAATCTGGTTCACCCTGCTAAGCCATGGTTTCACGGTAAAAAACTTTCAAAACGATTCATTTCATGTATTTCGAGAATGAGAATTGGTCACTGTTCAATTGCATCTCACTTGTCTAGAATTAGAGTTTTAGATGATCCGGTCTGCCAGTGCGGTGTGGAAGAGGAAACCCTCGACCACGTTTTCTTTAACTGTAAAAACCATTCATCTTTCAAGAACATATACCGCCGGCTTATTAAAATCACACACCAGTCCCCCCTTAACATTTCATACCTTTTATCTCTTAACAATTCTCGTGTTCATACAGCTTTATGTAAGTTTATTAACATGAATGAATTCAATATTTAATTTGTTTTAGTGATCTAAATGAGTCAAATATTTAATTTGTTTTATTATTTTCCCAATAGATTAACTGAATTTTTTTATCCACTTTAACTATTACCGGCACAAAGCACTCTTTTCAGGGTGAATTGCCTAAAACCAAAAAAAAAAATAATGCATACATACAAAACCTGGGAAGGAAAAAGGTATGAGGGTTAGGTAGGAATCTGGGGACGGATGTGTGAATCCATTCCTCCTACTGCGGGGCAAGGTGATGGGTCGAGAGGTTACGGTTGGAGAAATCGAAAGGTCTCACCCGATCCGGCCCTCCACACAGTAGGTGGGCTAACGCATCCGCCACCAAGACCTAGGCAAAATGAACTTGGGAATCTGCGGACAAGACTTAAGACAAAATAAAAACAAACTCAGGCACCCTACTAAGTCACCAAACATAGCAAACCACTTGGGGGGACCTGTGGCAGAGGTGTAGTATTATAGCATGCAGTACGGCAGAGGTGTTGTATGTAAGCTTGATGACGGTATAGGACTGAGTGTGTAAGAGTAAGATAACCCAACCCGTCAGTGTCAGTTTGGATTCATTCAAATACATGAATCGAATATATACAAATATTGACTACCATAGTACGGGCATGTGTGGTAGTTGAAAAAGTGTGGTAGTTGTAAAAAAACTCCGCACAAAAATTTATTTTATGAAAAATTATTCCTAATGTGAATATTCAACTAATCAAAAGTTAATTTGCTTAAACAGTTCCATGTCTTATACAAAAAGGTTGACAACATTGAAATATAGGTGATTTTTTTATTTGACAAAACAATATTTTTCTTCATATTTTAATTTCATGTATTATAAGATTTTTTTTTTAAATATAGTATCTACTCATTTTCAATAGCGTGTTTAGTGATAAAAATAAAATGTGAACTGTTGAGTATTTAAAGGGTAAACTTCTCAAGCACCAAAAGTACCCATCGGATATGAAAATTTTGTATTCCATTGAGTGCCGACGTTTCCAATCGGTAATCTGAAAACAATAATTTCTGTATGTGGGATTTTTACCCTCAGCACACTACAGAGGTATTAATTAGGTTGGAGGAACTCGGCACTTCAAAGGTTTTTTTTTTTTGGTTTTAGGCAATTCACCCTGAAAAGAGTGCTTTGTGCCGGTAATAGTTAAATATTAAAATTTATTAGGATGTGAATAAACACATTCCTTCAAGGAACATTATTTAAGATAGCAATGAAAAAGTAATTATGACAGATGACATCGGGATCAAGTGACAAGCTCCAATGATCACTCTTGAAAATTCCTAATGATAAACACTTTTATCAGCATATTAGGTAGAGAGTGATACTGTATCAAATGCTTATTTATAAAATTAATTATCATATTATATGAAAGATAATTAAAATTTTCATAAGTAGCAAACATTTTGTGGGTACATAATTGCAGTAACTAGCAGGTAAAAACCTGCTGCCTCAGGTTTTTACCTGCTAGGCTCTGCAGATGGCTTTCTGTTCAATTTAGTAGAATGTATAAACAGTAGAATTTGACCAATGTGTTAAAACTTTAACAATTCTTTTTGGAAATAACAGAGGGCAACCCTTCTGTTTACAGCAATCCTAAACTGTATAGACTATCAGATGCCTAAATCGCATAAGCTATGCGGACGAGCTATGCTATACGACATGATTCTCCTAGCTCCGTCGATCTAGGGGTTGAGAATATTATTAAAAATCTGCGAATAATAAGCAAATGACCATAACATGGTGTACAACCCCAAGAAGACGGAACTAATCGCATTCTACCATGGAAAAAATCCCGAGATAATGCTCCCCAATGAGGAAAACATAAACGTGTCCAAGAATTCTGGGGCACCATTACTGAAGACCTCTCGGATGATGGTGATATTAAATGAAGAGAAGAAATATCACTATACTGTCTAATATGATTGCTCGAAGATTCCTCCAATGCAGTAACAATGTAAAAAAAAAACATTTATTTATTTATACTGGGTTTTACAGATGTTTGCACTTACGTGAGAACTATCCAGTTATTTCACAATTATAAAAATCTACAATTACATTAAATTAAATACAGATACATACAATTACAAAAACAAAAACATCACAAATAAAAATACAGAATTATATACAAGGTCACTCGAGTAACACATTACAATGAGTGGCAAGAGACATATGAAATACGCGAAGCATGCATAGAGAGTCAATTCACACAATATAATTAGTTAGCTTTTTTTTTTAACAGCGCCAGAACTTTTTTTTTTGAATTCGTACAAATTATCAACAAAAATATCCACTTCAGCACACTCTATCTTGTTATATAGTCGACACATCGGGATCAGAGGGCTAAAGTATGCGATATTATTTTTAAATGTATTCATGTGAAAAATGTTATGGCGTCTTAAGAGGGTATTACCAGAGAAAACCAGAAATATCTCATTTTTAAATCAGATTTTAGACGTATTGACTCTTTTCCACAAAAAATTAAAAAAGGATTTCGAAAGATTGTTCTTTTATCTAGCATTCGCATGTTTTAAATTTTGAGAAAAAATGTTTATTTTTAGTAAAATAAGGTTATATCATAGGTCGTGGCAGATTTGTTAAATTTTCAAAAAAGATTTTGTATTAAACCACACACATTTCAAATCATATAATTATGCAGTAAAATAAATCAATGCATTATCTAGGTATCGCATGTTTTAGAATTTTAATTTTAGTTTAAATAAAATCATTAAAAATTATGTACGTACATGTGTTTCTTGACGAAAATTGGTCAGTTTGTGTATTTATTTGCGCACTTACAAACTAATATATTCCAGATTTTTTTAACATTCTTATTTAACTTAGACATTATTGAAAAATGACAAATTCTTATAACCAAAAAATAATTACAAAAAGTACATTATTTTAATAGTTTTATCATCACGTCTTTCAGCATTTTTGGATGAAGATATAAATTAAAGCAAATTTGGAATGAAATAAAATCGATATTGAGTTATAATTTTAAAAAGCTGGTACGGAGAATAATTAATCTTTCTCGTTGTAACCGCCCTGCAGGATCGTAAGAACAACTTTCGACGAAATGTGGATTTTCGGCCGCTGGCTGGTAAACGCTCTTAAACAATGGGAATTGGGGACATTTATTTCAATACTGCTAATGTAGTATCAAGGTGGCCGTGAATAATTTTATGTAAACATATTAGATCAATCAATTGCCTTCTAGTTTTAAGTGTATCAATGTTGAAGTAATCACGACGTACGTCGTATGATCTGAGATGGTCATGTAGTCCACATTTGAAGGATAACATTCTTAGTATTTTTTTTTGAACTGATTCTACAATGTTTTCATATTTGCAGTAATGTGGATTCCAGATAGTGCTTCCATATTCAAGTTTACTTCTAATTAAGGCATTGTAAAGAGTTAGAATTGATTGAGGATCTTTGAAAGGTTTACATATTCTGTGAATAAATCCCATCATTTTTAAGGCTCTACTACTCGAATTTCTACCGATTTCTTACATATCCCCCATCCCCCTTAAACATTTGAAGTTTTTATGCTCTTAAAAAAATATATGTTGTTCTTTAAGATAGTATCCAGGTAATCCCCGGGCCGAAACGTAAAATATATGAAATTCCCTCGATAGAAATTAATCGCAAAGTATACTCCAAAAAATATGATTTACACGATTATTTCGATTATTTTAAGTTATATGAATGAAAAAATTCACAATGTTTCTTTAAATGATACTAAAGAAAATGCCCGCGAGATTTTTCATTTTTTTTTAAAAAGCCGTGATTTATTAAATATTTCTAGAACAGTCGCTTACGTCGTTTAATTCTAATTCATTATTATTACAGCTGTCTCTCTCTACCGCGCGTGAAAGCTATTTGCCTTTCAAATATTCGCCATTCGCTGTCAAGACAGCTTGCCACACAGAACACGGACGTGTAGCTCTCCGTTGCATGATTTCTCGTAAATAATATTTATATACAATTATATTATATACGTTTTAAAAAGGTTAAAAATTATTTTGTCAAGCATGGGAGTAATAAAAAAATATTATTACCAACGGATATCGTACCTATAATACGTAAATGGATGTCAGTAAATTAACAAAAGAAATTAATTATTTTATGAATTTTTATCAAGTTTATAATAAGTATTTGTAAGTAATATTTATTATTAAAAGTATTCAAGTACCGACCCATACATTGTTAAACACAAGATAACGGATGGTAATATAATGAATAATTATTATTTTATGCATTATATACAAACCTACTTTTAAAAAGGAATGCAATTTTTTTCAAGTTTGTAATATTATGTTCCTAGTAATATTTATATTAACAGAAACAGACAGACAGAAACATTCTAGTATCATACCGATATACGAGTATCTACCGTAAATGTAAGTATAAAAGTTCCCCTTGTTTACTAAAACCGACTATATTGTTAAAGTATTTAGTTTGACCTTTTTATAAATGTTTTATAATTTGCTTACCGTATGAATTTCACGCTAAATCCGTAACTCAGACTAACTTTTAGCAGATGTTTGTTCAGGGCTGCCATCAAACGAACATTTTAATGATATTTGTATGGTGCCGTTTAATAAAAAATGCCTTGAGGGCGTTGAATATATTATCATAAAAAATCTATTTATCATCCCGCGATCTCTCTCATGTTTGTACAGGGTGTCCGGGGGTAAAGGGCACAAATTTCGGGAGGTGATTCCACATGATAGTATAAGTAAAAAAGGTAATAGAATAACTTTTTTCGAAAATCCAATGTTTTTTTTTGCCAATACAAAAATATTTTTTCATAGAAGAAATTTTTTTTACCCGATAACTACCTTGAAACGTTTGAAAAAAGTTATTTATCTTTTTTTACCTTTTACTTTTTTACTGTCATGTATAATCACCACCCGAAGTTTGTGCACTTAACCCCTTTGTATAGTGCCATTTTTGTGAGTTAAGACTGTCATACCAGCAAATCATAATTTCGGTTCCGACTATAGCGCTCACAACATCAGCGGTCGTGAGCGGACGTTTTTGGAACTAGATTTCGTTCCGCAGCAAGCTTGGTTTCGCGTATCTACTAGGACTATCTCACGCGGAGCTAGGGCTGGCTACAGTATGGGTCAGGTGAAGATGTTGAATTCTCGTTTCCAGAATTTTAATTAGTAGTAGGCAGTTATTTGTAATTTGTACATCGAAGAACATAAACACAAATATATACAAATGAAATGCGTAAACACAGTAGGGATAAAGTAGATGATATAATATAGACATGAATAAAAAATTGTTATAATTTTTAAATATTTTGTTTTTTAATTGTACTTTAACCAAATTAACCGAGTAATATTCAGTTGGATTGTAAAAAATGTCTCATTTTGAAATATTTATTCGTGTGCACAATGGCATTATTAATAGATTAAAACGGAAAATAATATGAAATATATTGATAATAGACTAATATAATAGTGACTTAGTCATTAGAACAGAAATTATTAACAAAAACACAATTTGAATTACACAATCACAAATTAAAACTGTCATTTTGACGGGAATTTCAAGTGCATGGTGTCTGGCCTCTCTTACGCAGTCCGATAATGACATTTTTTATTAGTAATAGTTCAAAACAGAAATTTTACAGTATTTATTGAATGTGTAACTATTTTTTGATAATTTTTTACAACGTGCTTACACCATATACCTACTATAATTGTTTAATAGGCCAATTGCATCACATTTAAAAAAAAAGTTCCGGTTTAGGCAAATATTCTAAGACATTCTGTATTTTTTTTAATCGTATTTTTGAAACCCTGGGGATTTTTTGAAAATTTCAATCCGAAAAATCAGACCATTTTTTATAAACCGGAAAGACGGGACATAATTTTATGGGTGCGAAAAAATGATAATTACATGGTCGAAAAACATTTTAAAAAAAATAACATTTTCCACAAGAAAGGGCATAGGAAAATAACGAGGCATACCAAAAATATTACATCTCATAAATATTTTTTTCCTTGATCCATCTTATTGATCATAAATCAATTATAATGTTCAACGTCTATATTACTAAATACAATGTAATATACTTGTACTTGTAAATTATAATAATAATAAGAAAATTATAAAATTGGATTTTATTAAAATCAGCACCACTACCATTATACCTCTAAAACACGTACAGACAGCGTAAAATGTACAGGGTTCTCTTCATAACATCTGTCAAATCAAATGATAAGTTCGCAGAGAACAAACAATAAATATAGAGAACGTTAAATGTCGAATTCAAAAAATTCGCCTGAAATCAAAGTGTTGCCATATAAAAAAAAAATCTGTATGAAATTTTACAAAATTATTATGAACATTTTCGGAAACGGGACATTTTCATGTAGTGATGTCACGGGCCCAAATAATGGATTTATTTATTTTAAAATAAAATAAAAAAACTGTACATTTCTAAACAATTTTACTAACATTTCCTTAATCTTAGTAAAAACATCTATCCACATAATTTTTTCCAAGTCCTATTATCACTTGATTCATAATCACATAATTATTAACCATTAACAACTTAATATTATAAATGGAACATAACTTGTTTAAATTATATTCACTATTTTATGTACAATTACTTTATACACAACTGTATGCTTCCTAAATAAACATAAATAAAATAAAATAAAAAAACACTGTTTAACAGGAAGTAACTTCTAACCAGTGTAAAAAAAAATGTTTTAATTTTTTTAAAGGTAGATTTGGATTCACCAGTCGTTCTCAATATAAAACACGATCATTAGCTTTCAAAGACATACAGGGTGGGCAGAGAGGAGTTACTGATTTAAAAAAATCACTGAAGGCTACCCAGATGGAGCAGAGGGGCGGGGCGGGTGCCGTTAGGTTGAGGAAATGATGCCGTTTATGTTGGTGACCATGCCGTGGTCAGATAAGTACCGGGACTTTGTTGTGGAGACGTTCCTTAAAAACTGAAAAAAAGCGTTGTTGGTACGCATGGAGCTTTCCGGGTCCGGTTCGAGTTAAATCGTAATGACAGTTTTTCTCATCCTAAAACCATTCGGAAATGGATCAGTAATGTAAGGTTAACAGGAACTGCAGATTCTAAAATACCAGTTGGGCGACCTAAAAGTGTGCAAACACCTGAAAACATCGCGGTAGTAAGAGCGTCAATTGAAGAGTCTCCAACCCGAGCAGCTGGGAAACATCCCGCTGCGCTTGGAATATCGTCCAGAATTATATGGCAAATCTTACACTCAGACCTTCACCTATACCCCTACAAGATGATGCATACACGGGAATTGAGCCCACAAGACTTTGTGAAACGTAGAGATGCTTGTATTGCAATCGTATCTGCTGTATCCCTCGGTGCTGTTTTGTGCACTGTCGACGAAGGATTAACCATTACATTTATTGATTTTTTCATCTCACTATTGTGAGATGTTGGAGAACGTTAGGCGTCCCAAAATGAAAGAGTATGGCAAGGAACACGACACAGAAGCCTTCTGGTTTCAACAAGATGAAGCCATGGCCCATGCTGTCCATCGTTTAAGCGAAATGTTGCAAAAGCTCTTTCCAGGTCACCTGATCTCTTTGTGGGGGGATATTCCATGGCCCCCTCGCTCTCCCGATTTGACCCCGAGTGACTTTTTTCTGTAAGGATGCGTCAAAGCTGAGGTAAACAAACTTCGATCATGAACCATTGAAGCTCTGAACGAGGCGATTGAGGGCGTCATCGCTGGAATTCCGCAAGCTATGCTGGGAAGAGTGGCCGAAAACTTCTTTGAAAGGCTCAATATTTGTATTGCTCGCCAAGGCCGCCACGTCAAACGATATCATTTAAAAAATATCATGAAAAAAAACGGCATTATTTCCCCGACGTAACGGCACCCGCCCCGCTACTCTGCTCGGTCTGGGGAGCCTTCAGTGATTTTTTGAAATCAGTAACTCCTCTCTGCCCCAACCTGTATTATCATTTTTTTTTTAAATATATATTTTTTTTGACAAATTAGAGAGGAGTCAGTAATTTACATTTCGAATAAACGCCGTTAGTAAGCTCGAAAATCATCTGTCAATCTGACCTATGGCAGACGTGTTGGTTATCTAATAAATGGTTCCCGGGGCGGTGGTACCCATACTCGATTCTCGTGTTTGTTATTTTTGTAATACGAAAAATGGATATTGGAGGGGACCCACCACTTTCCCAACGGCGTTATAAGGAAACATATGGTTTCCTCCTTCACCGCACACGTCAAGACTCTACTTTTTTTTTGAACGAAGCTACATTTATTTGAACGACTCTAGACCCTCCAATGTCCATGCATACGGGGTTAGTAAGCAGTATGCAAGTACTTACATTAACATTATACAAAAGATAAATAGAAGTAGCAGCCCGTGGAATAATTCTTCTGAAATAGGTAACATCAAAAAGAGATAATAGTGTTAGTAAAAGAAAAAGAAAAATAAAAATAACGGCTATGACCAGTCGAAGAAACCTTCTGTGAATAAAATAAGGAATGAGGAAAAAACAGTTATATGATTATGTTATAATGTAAGTAATTACTATAGTAGCGGAAATAAAATAAAATATATTTAAAAAAAAAGCCAGAGAAAGTATTCCATAGACCACCGGGCAGTCCCAATGAGAATGCGTATAGCTATCGGCCCAACCGCAGACGATGCTCGAAGTCCGCGTCCTTTAGCCGGTTCCCCGATTTTGCCTCGAAGAAATGTACTTGGGAGAGAAGGGGAAGTTTTTGAAGACCTTGAGGAAAGATGAGCGTCGGGTTACCGGAGGGGGGACGGAAGGACATCGAGACCGCACGGTTACGCCTCAGGCCAACGCATGTCGATGGGGGAGGCGCGGGCGGATCGCGGGAAGACCGCTCTGTTGTATGTTCGCCTGGCAATGTGCATGGACAGGGTCTATCCCACCCCCTTTCTATGGGGGAATGACGATACATAACATGCACAGTTCAGTTGCGCCACCAAAGAATGGAAACCAAAACTAATCAAGAAAAATAGAAAATAATAAGAGCATTTATACATGTAAAACATAATTTCAGAATCAGTACAGAGTGATAATGTATCAAGCGATACTGTCATTACTACCATCGCTCACCAAGATGACCTATCGAGGTAAAAACATAAATCATTGTTAGCAGAGACCAGAGAAGAAAAAAAAAAAAATAGTCAGACATAATCAGTAATTTATAGGTCACATAAGTTATATTATAGATAGTTCAAAGCATATTCACTAAATAAAGAGTAATAGAGGAGGACCGAAGAAGACGGGAGCAATACGTGTAGCACCTGAAACAAGGATGAATTTAGTCTAGGTCGGCGACTCTAAGTACAGGCCATCTCTCTACCCAGGACTTGACAAACTTTTTCAAGCATTCGAAATTCTCTTTGTTCGACACAAGGTCAGCATTCCACGCTGGTCTTGTTATTCCGCGCAAACCATCCAACATTTCCTCTCGTGCTTCCTTCATCAACTCGCAGTGCCACAGAATGTGCTTGGCGTCTTGGTTAGTATCACCACATGCGCAGTTTGGGTGAGGAGAGAGGGTCAAGCTATGAAGCCGACCCCTGAACTCCCCATGCCCAGAAAGCATCTGCGTCATGTAGTGATCTAGTTTAATGTATGCCCCTTCCATTCTGAATTTAACTGAAGGAAAGAAGGAGAAAGTCCATCTGCCCTTCGTCGACCTATCCCATCGCTCTTGCCATACACTCAGCGTCCTCTCACGCATCGCTTTGAGCAAGCCAGGGAGGGCCACTACTCCTCCCGGTGTCAGCTCGACTCCCAGGTGGACAGCAGCCCTGCCTCTAATAAGTTCCTTTTTGGTCAATATTTCCCTAATTTCAAGGTCAATCGGCAGGACGCCGGCCAGAACCGGTAATGCATCTGAGGCCACAGTCCTATAAGCGCCCAAGAGCGCCAACAGAGGAGTCCGCTGACCCCGTTTAAGAGCCGAGTTTATCAAGACGTTATCCAAGCGATGCTCCCACACAGAGGCAGCATATGAGACTTGCGACACATATACCCCTCTGTACAGCAGGCGAATCGCCGGAGAACGCAATCCCCACTCGGCAGTTGAGAGTCTTCTCAGTTTCTGAAACAGGGCCTGGGCCCTGTCGGAGGCGTTCTTGACGTGGGCTAGGAACGAGGAAGATCTGTCCAAAATTACGCCTAAATACCTGGTGTTTTCTGCAAATCGGATGGGTGTGCCTCCCATTCTGATGAAGGGGTTCCTGCCTCGGCTGAGCATGCCCTTCATAAGGGAAAAATGGATATAAAAAAGGTCTACCCGCCCACCCCCTCTCAACCCCCCCCCCTCATACCCTCCCTCCAATCCCCGCCCAGTTTACCCCCCCCTCAGCCACCCCCTACACCTCATCCCAACTCTTCTTCAACCTCCCTCCCTTGGGAGCTGTTGGACTCTTGTGCGATATAAACATAAAAATTATTTACAATAAAAAAATCCCATCCCCATCCCCAGCCTTGCAACGCATGCCGGGTACCCGCTGTATATTATTTATTTACGGACAAATAGTCCATTAACAATATAAAATTACACGAATAACAAGCGAGCCTAAAGGCCCGACCCGCCTAGCAATTGATCACTGCTCGCATCGATTACCGTTCGCATGTCATTTTTTGAAACCAGCACCACTTTTCGTAACAATCACCACTTTTCGTAACGATTCACCAGTTAACCTCATGTGTCGAGCATGCGTAAAGAAGTTTTAGTTAAAAAAAATGGGGCATTTGGGACTCTTGAGCAGTCGGGGCTCTTGTTTCTTGTATCGTATAATGAGGGACAAATAAAAACATTTATTTTTAAATATAAAACTTTTTGCATACAAATATTCAATGAAAATGAAATTTGGTCAACCCTGTAGATTTTACGAACGTGAAACAAGGAATTCGTATGTATTTACAGTTTCGTTCCCAAAATATTATTTCAAACTGTTGTGATTCAGAGCGACGTGGACACGTCCTCGTCTGGCCACTTTTCGGGCCGTAATGAACTGTGAAATTTGTGTTACGACGCTATGATAAAAATCGTAAAATGCGAAGCTGTAAATTAATTAATATTAAATACTTCCTAAAATTATTTTTCGCTCAAACTTATTTATGATTTGTCAATAATGTCTTAGCACAATAAGTATGTAAAAAAATCTGAAATATATTAGTTTATAAGTTCGCAAATAAATACACAAACTGACTAAGTTTCGTCAAGAAACACATGTACATATATATTTTTTAATGATTTTATTGAAACTAAAATTAAAATTCTAAAACATGCGTTTGCTAGATAATGGATTGATTTATTTTAATGTATGATTATATTATTTGAAATGGGTGTGGTATAATACAAAAACTTTTTTGAAAATTTAACAAATCTGCCAACGACCTATGGTATAACCTTATTATACTAAAAATTTAAAAAATTTCTCAAAATTTATTACATACGAATGCTAGATAAAAGAACAATCTTTCGAAATCCATTTATAATTTTTTGTGGAAAAGAGTCAATACGTCTAAAATCTGATTTGAAAATGACATATTTCTGGTTTTCTCTGGTAATGCCCTCTTAAGACTCTTTGGGCCCCACCCGGGCGTCGCGTGTTCGATTCTTCGGCTGGCTAAGTCCTCCATCAAGACACAAGCAACATTTTCCGCTTACTGTGGTGGTAGTTGAAGATTTTCAAACATTGTTGGGTTATTCATAACCCAAGAATGATTGTCTTTCTTTAAAAAAAATCACATCAATGGTGCTTAAAAAACCTGGACAATATTAAGATTCCAGTCAAGGAGGGAGGTGTAGAGTGCGTGAGAAAGAACCTAAGCGTATCCTTCAGAAACTTGTTCAGGGTGCTTAGGGTGTGAACATACTAAAAGTCCTGACGTCTAGTTGGCAAGCTAGGGGTGGAGGGGGGGGGGGGAAGCTCCCAATTTTCAGGTTTCTGCTTATATCTGAAAAATGGAGCGTCGCAGAGTATTTTTAAAAAAAATATATTTTTTTTAGTAAAAGCTTATAAAATTATCTACAACTTTTATTCTAAACTAGCTGGTCCCGGCATGCGTTGCTATGCCATTTAATAAAGAAATTGTTTCTCCCTGAGTGTCCTTTCCCATTCATTCCGTTCCCCTTCCGCCTCCCCTTCTTCTCCTGCGTCCTCTTTCCATCTCGCGTTCCCACTCAGTCACCTCCACCTCCACCTTCCCTCTCCCCACTCCACTCCCCTCCCCCCTTCCCCCGTCCCGCTAACCACTCTTTCGAGTTCCCCTCCCCCCTCACACGTCCCCTTCCCCTCCCGCGTTCCCCTTCTTCCCTTTCCCGCTCTCTCGTCCCGTCAACCCTCCTCCCGCGTTCCATATATTCAATCCCAGTACATTCAGTTATTATACAGCCCGTGTGCCACCTTTTACAATGTTTATTCAAATTTCCATTTTTCATGTATATTAAATTTGGTACCTAACAAAGGTACCTATTTAAAATATCTAAAATTCTTGATTCGATTCAAACTTTTAGGGGAGTACCTACTTTAAATAAATTTATTAAAGATTTTCAAAAATAGAATCCTGATTGAACCATCAATGTTTTGCAAAATGTCATTCTCAAACACGCGAACTGTCAAACATGCTCATGTTTTCTGAAATCATCCAATTTTCTGCGCAATTTTCTTAATTTTTCTCTCCGTAAGAACCATCCTCGTACTTCAAGGAATATTCTAAAAAAAGAGTTAGCGAAATCGGTTCAGCCGTTCTCGAGATTTGCGCTTACCAACACATTTAGCGATTCATTTTTATATTATAGATGTAATTTTCGAAATCCCAGCCGTTTTTGAGATACACGCTCCACAAATGTAGTTTTTTTCGAAAAAAATAATTTTACCTAACATTTTTCATTAACCATTACCGTTATTCACTGAGTTATTCATCTCACTATTGTGAGATGTCGGAGAACCTTAGGTGTCCAAAATGAAAGAGTATGGTGAGGAACACGACACAGAAGCCTTCTGGTTTCAACATGATGAAGCCATGGCCCATGCTGTCCATCATTCATGCGAAATTTTGCAAAAGCTTTCCAGGTCACCTGATTTCTTTGCGGGGGATATTCCATGGCCCCCTCGCTCTCCCGATTTGACCCCGAGTGACTTTTTTCTGTGAGAATACGTCAAAGCTGAGGTAAACAAACTTCGACCTCGAGCCCCTGAAGCTCTGAACGAGGCGATTGAGGACGTCATCGCTGGAATTCCGCAAGATATGCTGGGAAGAGTGGCCGAAAACTTTTTTGAAAGGCTCAATATGCGTGTTGCTCGCCAAGGCCGCCATGCCAGACGATTTAATTTTCAAAACATCATGAAAAAAACGGCGTCATTTCCCCAACCTAACGGCACCCGCCTCGCCCCTCTGCTCGGTCTGGGGGGACTTCAGTGATTTTTTGAAACTAGTAACTCCACTATGCCCCACACTGTATAAACATAAGTAAATTTATCTCCAACCGGTCAACATTTATAGCAATTTTAAGTTTTTTCGTAAAATGTTGTCATTTTCAGAAAAAGCTGTTTTTATCTTATACAGACAAACAACTTTTGTTCGTTTGCATAATAATAAAATAAGTCACTAAACGTAGCGAACCACTTGGGTGACCGACCTATGGCAGGGGTGTCGGTTATCAAACAATAGAGAACTCCAGTCCAATTTTTTTATTTTTTTTAATGAATAAAGACCTTCAAACTTAAATAACTGCATTTTTATTTTTATTTTTATAGTTAGTTTTAATAGTTAAAATAATTGTCAAAGTTTTAATTTTTAAAGACTCCCAGAAACGCACCGTATCTATGGTGGTCTTCACCCACCGTTAGTTTTTTACTTTTTAAGTTGTCATTTTGAATCAGTGATGTCATGTCGAGGGAAATTTCCCTAGATCTAGGGGAGAAAAATATTTTTTAGGGATAAGGGAAATCAGGACAAAATCTAGGGAAATTTCGAACTCTGGCAAAAATTTTATTACATATGACAATATTACTGGTAATATTTATATATATATATACGTATATATATTTTTTGGAATTCCTATGAATCTTAATTATTGTTCATGTACTTACATGCAATGTTATTTTTAACACTGACAACTCAAAATGATATTATGGAACATACCCATACTACGTGACACGTTCGGGGGGGGGTCTTCAAAATACCACGCTTGGTACAAATGAGCGGCGGGTTGCTTATGATTTTTATTTTGCAAAGTGTTTTTTTTTATTTGGAATTCAGTTTCTAATTCAGTGGTGAGTGTATTCGTACTTTTAAATTATTACTTCACGTAGCAAAAAGTGTTTTATTTGGAAAATCACGGTATTATTAGTATATTTACCAAGTTCCGATATCTTTCCAATTAATTATCATATTAATTAACATATAACAGGATTAGTGTTACACAATCAGGTGGCTACGTAGGTAATTGCGTAAATGTGAAATTCTAGGGAAATTTCACTTCGAAATCTAGGGAAATAATTTTTTTGGGCAGAACATCCCTGTTTGAATGAAGAATCATGGCCAGCGTTGCCAGAAGGTTACTTTTGTAACCTTTTAGGTGATTTTTTACTCTGAAAGGTTTCTTTCAGGTTACACTACTCAAAAGGTTACTTTTAGGTGATTTTTCAGAACCAACGTCAAACGGAATGCTCTTTTGTTTTTTTTTCGTGTTGGCTAATGGCTTGCTAAATCATGGACTATACACTTATTGCAAAACTTTACTTCTTTCTCTTTCACACTATTGTGAAAGAGGAACACGTTTCGCTCAATATTAGAATTCGGATCAGTCATATGGAATCCCCAATACAAAGTAAATATTGAAAGGTTAGAAAGAATTCAAAAAAAGACATTGAAACACCTAGACTTTAAATCTTTTCGAACATCAGAAAACCTAAAAGACTCATTAACATTCCATAATTTATCAACTTTAGAAGATAGAAGAAATATATCCGACCAAAAATTTTTACTCAAAATCATTAACAACGTTGTTGACAACAACTGTCTTCTAGAAAACATTAATTTCCACTGTCCAATAAGAAACACAAGATCAAACCAACTATTCCACATCCCACACTCAAAAACAAATTACACACAACATTCATTTCTCTGAAGGACGTGCACAAAATTCAATGATATCTTTTACGACTCTGATATTTTTCATTTGTCCTCAGGCCAATTTATTAAATCAGTAATAGAAAAAATTTAAACAAATTGTTAATTACGAACTCTTCACCCCTGCTGCATGTTATTATTTTTTTTTTCATTCTCATTATGTTTGTTTTCCTTCTTTTTATTATAATAATAATATTTGGATTATTTATATATCCTATAATATGCTTTATAATTTGTATGTTTTTTTTTTCATTTCTGTTGTATATATATATATATATTTTTTTTTTTCTATCACTTTATGTTTTCTTTAATGTTTTAATCTATGTTTTTATATATATATTATAAATTTTACTGGAAACTTCGCTGGTTAATGCAACCATGTAATATGTTACTTTATTATTAAAATATGTATTACTGTTTGTTACCTCAATAAACTAAAAAAAAAAAATGTGTAAATTACAAATTAACCATAGCTTCTCGCTCACTCGACAAATCTGATTGATCGCTCAATCTGACTTTTTGCATTTTGAGTACCCACTATTTACGCCGGCAAGGTTATGCAGGTAGAAAAAATATCAGATTTTTCATACCGGTATATACAAAACAAAAAACTCGCTCTACTCAAAAATAATCCAAATGGCTTATGTCCCACTTTAATACTGAGCTCCTCATGATGATTGGTTTATTTATATCCTCATGTATTCTATCAACTTTTTACCATTCCACTGGAAAAAATACGAAAGGTTATTTTTCACACAAAAAGGTTACTTTTTTAATATATTTTAGGTGACTTTTTACAAGACACGGCTGGCAACACTGATCATGGCGGTCATGGCAGAATGCTTTGTAATGACTTTTAGGTGTGAGGTGTGTTTTTTATTCAAGATTAACTGCTTTTAATATAGAAAAACATTGGTAAAATGTCCACATTTCACCGCTACTGTTATTGTATTTAATCAAAGTGCAATATAAAAACAATAAATCATCTCCTTCATTGCAAATACATGTGACATCGTGTTTTGTGTCAGGCGTTACTTTGTAGATACATTGTTTTATGTATAATACATACAGAAACACTGGTATTTATAATACACTGATCATGACGAGTGTGTAACAACTTGTATAAAAAGACCTATACTAAAAACAATTTGAAAATACATAACCAAATGTCAAAATAGGACGACTTTAACCTCAAATAGACAAAATTTATTGCAGATTGTCCGCAAATATAGCCCTTTTCGTAAATTGTCGAGGGCCTAAATTATGTTTCAATAAACACAATAACTATTATTTATCTAAATCTCTATAAACAGTATGAAAATAAACCAAACACACGAAATGTTGAATTGCATAGGTACGTGTGCACTTCAAGTCATTTCAAATGTCAACACACTATCACCAGGTGACAGGTAAAGTGTGACGTCACCGTTAACCATTTCAGTAATGCCAACTTAACGCTGTGTTTTGAGAAGAGGTTTAAAAATGCACTTTTTAATATTTTTTTAAAAACTCTGCGTTTAATATTAAGAAATAAAACTTATATATTCAGAATCAGCATTTCTTGGTCTATATGAACATATTTTTTTAAAGCCATAATATTTTTCACTGGAGTTCCTTATTGTTTCCCGGGCGCCGGTAACCTTAACCACCTTCCATATAGGTAAAGAGAAATTAAGTATTGTAATAATAATAATAGTAGTCCCGTTATAATAATATAGCGCCGTTTGTGATGGCTCACCTCTAGGGCATATTACACTACAAAAGTGAAGTAACATAAAACATGGAGAAAATAACAAATATTTTCGTATAAATATTATAACTAACTAACTAACTAACCATCACGCCGTTTCTCCGCAGGGGTAGGCAGAGAGGACGGACCGCCAAACAACTCGGTCTTGGCACACACTCACATTCATACATCGTCTCATACATTCTCTTCTATTATTCTGACTTTTGACATGACCCGACTCAAGTATCTGATTCACTTGATCGTGCCATGTCTTCCTCGGGCGTCCCCGACTTCTTCTACCATTCACATTCGCGTCGTATATTCTTCTTACACTACTTCCTTTGTAAAATTGTAAATGTTGGAGAGTTGGGGGCGGGGTAAGAGGTTGGGTTGTTACTCGGTTGAGTGACCAATGATGACATGCGGAAGATTTTTTTCTTTGATTTTTAAGATAAAAAAAATTGAAAAAAAAGTCAAATCACCGGAGACCAAAATTTAATTTACATTTTTACTCCAAATAATGTCAAGAATCATTGGAATCAGCAAGTCAAGTGACTTTAACATCCCGTAGAAGCTCAGCAATATAAACGCTAATTTGAATGTACCCTCCCTTCTACAAGGAAATTATTGTGAATAATTTCCTTGTAACGTGTAAAGTTAATATATAATATTAACTTTATACGTTAATATATAATACATTAACAATAAAAAAAAATATATATATATATGCTACTGAATATGTTGATAAGAAGCGTAAGATCTACATACACAAAGGAAGGACAACTACTGACCGACCAACGCCTTTCGACTCCTAGTCAGAAACGGACTAATGATATTGATCATCTGTGTAAGAAAGAATTTCGATTTTTAGAGAGCGTTTGACCAATTTCATCAGAAATTAAGAAAAATTATAAGCTTACTTTGAGCACACGGACACGCCCACAACACACTTCTTGTTATGCAGTTATGGTTTCATCGCGATTTCAGAAAGAAAGTTCGGACTTGTAAGACAAAACTGTTAAAATTACATGCACAAAAAAAACAAGGAAGGACATCGTAGACCAAAGATTTCACATTTGTTCAACCATACCAGTCTCCCAAATTGATAAGAGAAATTAAAGAGAAACTATGATAATAGTAGTTCCGTTATAATAATATAGCGCTGTCTGAACGTTCACCACAAGTGCACATTACACTATATAGGTAATTAAACCTGAGGGAGCGGTCCGTATCGGTAGAGACGGGGCGTGAGAAATGAAAGGTGTCAGTCGATGTAATGTGAGTCGTCTTTATTGTGCTACGTAGCGATAGTCAATGAGCCAGTGGCGTAGACGGAAGAGCAGACAGTGATGGTGCGCTGTAAGATGTGATGATGGTCAGGAAGCTGCAGTGGTGAAGATAACGTCTCTTCTTTTCACTAGAGTGGTAGATGCTGACCAGTTCCAGGCGGTCGCTCGACGCCATGAGGACGGAGATGACGGCTGTGACTTCGGTGAGCTGGAGTCACACGCAGGGCAGGAAGAAGACCTTGTGAGGCGATTAGGAGAATCTCTGCGACAGCGAAACATGACAGGCTTCGGATTGCCGGAGATCGAGTTACTTCCCGAACAGAAAGCACGGCGGGCTTTGCGGGAGAAGACATCTCAAGTCGTGGTGCGGCGGACCGGACTGCGAAACAGCGGTGGTGGATGAGAGCCTCGAAGGTGTTACGGAGAGTCCGAGATGCTGCGCTGGAGAATGCTTGTAAATCACATAGCGTCTGTATAACATCTAGACAGTTCCTCGCTGGCGGGCAAGCGTTGACTGACGGATCGGGACTGACTGGGCGAGCGAGCGAATCTGTTGCTTAAATACCCGCGGTAGAGTAACTACTCTCACGGTAGGTAATACGTACCACTTCGGCAGTTGACGAGAATGTTCGACGCCGTACATATATTGCACGGTGCTATCTCTAGACCTTTCTAGGCGGTGGCGATATTATTATCGTCTAGCCGGGACGGCAGGCGAGCAAAGTACATCACGGCCGGCATAGGTAGATACCTAGGCATGTAGGTTGGCCGGTGCCGCGCGAATATTGAAAGATGTTTCTCGTGCGTTCTTTCAGATGGCAAAAGTGGCCGCCACAAACCTAACGCAATACATTGAGAAAATAACAGATATTTCGTATAGATATTCTAAAATTGGCAGCCCTACCTTATCGACTTGTCTTACGAACGAAGACGCACGCTGCTTGGATTTCTCATTGTTAGCCAAGTTTCAAACCCAGCAAGAACACCACCTATCGGGAATTATTAATACTAAATGCCCGCACGGGTCAAAATTGAAATATTACATGCGGAGAGTGGAGTCTTAAAGATTTGCACTTAATGTCGTTAATATGTACATCAAATATGAATTTAGAATCAAGAGTGATTCCTAGATACCTTATTGAAGACACTTTTTTGAGAATTATATTATTGATAACATAAGAAAACTCCTTTATAATTCTATTTCTAGTGAAATTTAAAATGTAACATTTATCAACATTTAAGTGCATATCATTGACAGTATACCAGTTATTGAGTGTGTCGAGGTCATTTTGAAACAGTTGATGATCGGAAACAGACTTAATTTTATGAAAAATTTAAAGATCATCGGCGAAAAAAGCATAATCAGTTTAATTTCGAGCCGAGGTCGTTTATGAAAATAAGAAAAAGCAGGGGGCCTAGATTTGAACCCTGTGGTACACCAGAAGTTTTTTTAGCAAGATGGAGTGGTTAACTTTATCAAAAGCTTTTTGGAAATCAGTATAAATTGTATCTACCTGTTATCTTTCATTAAAAGAATTACACATTGTTAATGCATTCTACACTACCCTACATACTAAAAATGGTGTCACTACCGAACCAGCTCGATGGAACGTCTCCAGATCCAATATAATAATGCTTTCAGAATTGCATTTGGATACGGAAGATACAGCAGTGCATCGACAATGTTTACAGAGCTAGGACTGCATGGATTCGCCGGCCTGATGAGATGAGACACCGGGTCACTGGAGCCAGGATGCAGCTAATGGCCTCCGACAACATGGTGATGACTGCAGCCTTCCAGCACCAAGCGCCACTCTTGAGTGAACGCTGGGCCCAAGCTCACCCCATACCATGCCCTACATAATAATTGATTATTTATATTACCAATTTTCCGGCGTGCGTTGCAATGCCATATTCAAAGAAATAAATTGTTTGTTCATATGAAGCGGATACTTTGTGATGTGACATTATTAATTTAAAATAAAACAATAACTTTGTAAAACCACTTCTATTTTTATACTTTATGCCGACCGGGTTTCGCTACAACCGTAGCTTCATCAGGGCAGTATAATACTCTACTAACATTAGGTTACATTTGTGTTATAATATATATTTTACCAAAAATGGGCTGGGCTGGACTCGTCAAGTGGAGGAGGAAGAGGGAGGCATAGATGGAGAATTGGGAAGGGAACGGACGTGTTCTTTATCAATAGGGAACAATCTTAGTATGGGACTTTTATTTAAATTAAGTTGGTTATTTACTACCTTACTATTAGTGTTTATGGCTTTCCTAAGTTCAAGTGCCACTAAATTATCCAACCTTATACCGATGTCGTTTTTATGAATAAGTTTGGCGCCAGCGTTTTTGTCAAATTTATGATCGTTTTCAATCAAGTGGTTTGCACATTCTGAAAATCCAGAGCTGTGTAAACATCGAAGATGTTCTTTGACACGGGTGTTTATGTTGCGCGCTGTTTTACCAATATAAAAAAATAAATTGTTTCTCTCTGCATGTCCTTTCTGGCGCCTTCCCGTTCCCTCCCGTGTCCCCTTCTTCTCCCGCGTTTCCCTTCCACCTTCCCTGCCTTCCCTCTCCCCTCTCCTGCTCCCCCGTCCCGCCAACCCCCTCCCGCATTCCATATATTCAGTCCCAGTATGTTTAGTTTTTAAACAGCTCGCGTGCCACCTATTACAATTTTTTTATTCAAATTTTTAATTTTTCATATATGTACCTATTACAAATATTCATTTTTGTATATTATAAGAACAATCAATCAAATTTGGTACCTAACATAGGTAAGTACTTAAATATATCTATAATTCTTGATTCGATTCAAAGTATGAGACGAGTACTTATAAATTCATTAATTTAAAGAGTTTCGAAAATTTAATGTTGATTGAACATCATTGTTTTGCAAAATGTCATTCTCAAATTGTGTAATTTTTGACAATTTTGCAAGAGTTTTTGTAATGATTATATAACATTGTATTGTTTTTAATCAGAGGTATGCATGCAAAAGGTTGAAAAAAACATGTACAATTTTCTGTGAAATTAGTATTTATTTTTGTAAAGTAAAATAATACAATATATTCACAAGGAAAATAAAAAAGCAAGAATGATGTGACAGCTTTATGACACAAAAATATCACTTATTCAAAAGAGACTGACTTAAAAACTGTAAACTACATTCCTAAATTAATCCGAAATAATTTATGTATACCTTATTTTCACAAAACATCAACACCACAGCGAAGCAGCTATACAGAATAAGCTGACAATAATTGATTACTTTTCACAAATTTAGCATAGTACATAATATCATGAACATAATTTACTAGTCAATGACCCTATTAATACATACATACAGAATACATTGTTCAACTTCTACAAAACGTGTCTTGTCAATTTGAGTCCGTTTCCTGAAACAGAATAAGGCAATTAAATGTATTGTACAAAAATATAATTTTTTTACAATAAATTTGAAAAGCCAATAATTCAAATAAAATTGTTTTAGTTGTGCTAAGTTAAATCTGTGAGTGCCAGCCTAAAATATGTATTATTAGTTTATAATGAAATGCAGTTAGTTATTAACCTGTGACAGGCAGGGAACGCGGAATTGAGGGCATCATTTGCGCATGCGCGAGAAAATAATTCAAATATTTGAATAATATTTTCGACGAAAAACTTTTTGTCTGCGATTTTGACCCTTATATGTACAGAATTTGTATGAAGAACAGTGTCAAAATCGCTTGCACCATCATTGCTCTAGGTGGTGTTAAAAGTTTCATTCACCTTGTCACCCTGGAATATTTTTAAAACGATTTTATCCGTGACAATGCGCTGTCATAATTTGCCGCAGATTTAACGGTCGCAATAAATGCGTGTATCGCGAATAAAACGTCGTAAAACCTATTAATTTACGTAATAAATGCAAGTAATGTGGTTTTAGTAGATAGTTTATTGTGTTGTGTACGTGTTTCAGTTAATAAAATATACAATAGCTCAAAATTTATCAACAAAACATTCAATTCAAAATTCAAAGTGGTGGTTTTTTAGTGTTTTTTTGTGAAGTTCCACGAATTTCCGCGAAATGGCCCGGCATTTGACCGGTTAAGTTATCTTGCATCCTTTGAAAAATGATTTAACAAAGGTTGATTTGGTAGATAGTACAAGGATTCTTGGTGTACGTGAATTATGAACTTACAGTAGGATCACAGTCGGCGCAGTGCCACGAGTAGCCGCGTTTCTTGGGGTTCTTGTTGAGCGGAGGCTCCAGGCAGGTGAAGTGGTAACGCTTGGCGCATTCGTCGCACCTGGACAAATTTAACAAAATTACAATCTTTCCGATAAAGGCATGCATCAATTTTTCACAATCATTCCGAACGCAAAATGCATTTCGTAAGCAACAGATTCACTATTGTTCCTCACAAAAATCAATTAAGACATAATTGACAACCCACGACTTGAATTATTTACCCACCAGATTTAAATGAATATTTTAATTTGTAAATTTCTTTTCTTCGTTCCTAAATATTTACAAATCGTGTAAGGGTAATGAGTGAGGCGAACACATTGCTAAGGGAGTGGAAACACAACTAACAACAGTCATCCCAAGCTCAGGTGTGAGCTACCCCATAGCTGTATGACATTTCCGGGCCACAGCTCTACAAACTGAGCTAAGGTGTCTCTATCCGATTCAGTCACTTATTCGTAGAGCTGTGGCCCGGAAAGCCGATGGTCCTGGGTTCGAGTCCCAAAGGTGCCAATATCGATTTTCGATTGAGTTTCGCTAATATTGTCTTCATTTAATTAAATATTACAATTTGAGGTTTTACTCATAAAGATAAAAATAAATATGACATTTAAATACAAATATATCTTTATTTTATTTCACAGGTTTTGCCAAGCTTGTTTTGATTTATTCCCAAAAAATTTGGCGGTTGGATCTGGGGGCTTAAATTTTTGATCGCCGATGCATTATTTTTGTAATAACTTGCTTGTATTTTTTTGCAAAATGAACCATCTTGTATTTATCTATTTTCACAAACTAATGGGCCGGAGACGCGCGGGCGTGCGCGTATTATGCGCATACGCGAGAAAATAATTCGAAAATTTTATTCAAATTTTCGACCAAAAACTGTTTGTCTGCGATTTTGGCCCTTCTATGTACAGAATTTGTATGAAGAACAGGGTCAAAATCGCTTGCGCCAACATTACTCTGTGAGATGCGTATAAATTTCATTCACCTTGCAACCCCAGAATATTTTAAAACGATTTTATCTATGATATAGAAATATCATTTTTGCCGTGATTTTTAACCATCAAAATTTATGCGTGTTCCTCGACTAAAACATCGTAAAACCTATTAATTTACGTAATTAACGCAAGTAATGTTGTTTTGGTACATAGTTTATTGTTCTAGGACCGTGTTTCAGTCAATAAAATATAATCGACAAAACATTCAATTCAAAATTCAAAGTGGTGCTTTTTTAGTGAAATTTCGTGAAATGGCATGGCCAACCAAAAACCCATATAATTCGGCTTTTACGAATTTACTATTATAATATTATAATTGTAAAGGCTGGCTGCGGCAGAAATCGCTGCAAGATTTCGATTTACGCGGTAATACCATATATTGAATTTTTACAAATTTACTTCAAACCATAGACATCAGAATTCAATAGACCAGAAGATACAGACGAGGGGGTAAAACCAAACTATGAAGGGGGAAGAGGGGAAAGATGACTGTGATTCGTTATACAATCAATCTGACAGTAAATAGGCATCTCGCATTACAATATCACCATTTAGTTCTTAAAAGCAAAATCTGCTTTGAATGAATAGACCTTTTTACATGGGAGCGCGAATTGCTTGCCACGATAATAACATATTTGCTAAGGCCAAATGCTCGCCGCAAAAAGACTCGCCCCAATACACATAGCAATATTTTGTTGCCGTGTTTAGTTAAAACACTATTACAAATGTTTCATAATTTACTTACCCCTGTAACCAGCGACGCGAACACTGGAGAACCGCCCACATTCGCTATGTCTAAATAATATGTACCTATAATGTATAGCGCAAGCTGCCGTTTTTGGCGAGATATTTCGTAAAACGTATAGACGTTACTTTCGCGCTGGTCACAACAAGAATGATGACGTCACATATTTTAGATTCTCTCCCCTCCCCATGGAGCGAGCTGGCTTATAGCCGGTTCCATGGGGAGGGGGAAATATTACGTTTTTATCACTTAGGGCAGGTCCAGATATATTCATATGTCCGTGCTTCAAACATTGTTTCAGGCTGATAATTATTGCTTATAATAATTGTTACCATTTGTGCTATGCATAAAAATCTTGTCTAAACGTTAGTTTATAAAATAATAATTAATATTTGACAAGTTTAAGTATTTCCCCAATAAATGTAGTCATAATTTGTCTCGACGCCACCGAGCGAGGGATTTAACACTTACAATGTCTCTCTCGCAAAAATAAAGTTGGTTGTTTTCAGGTGGAAAAAATATAATAAGCAGTAATTGTTGAATGAAACACTAGTATATATTGAATTATTTGGCGGGTTTTTGATAAGCCCCCATAGCTCAGTGGTCAAGAGCAGCTGACCGGCAATCAGAAAGACACGGGTTCAAGTGCCGTTGGCGGCAAGTATCTTTTCTCGGAAGATTTTTCAATGTTGATGAGTGTTTCAGGCTGATAATTATTGCTTATAATAATTCAAATATCTGAATTTAAAAGGCTGGCTGTGATGGTAATCGGCTAAAATTATGTGGTAATTTTACAAATTTAGTTTGAATATCGGAATTGGAAGGGCCGGCTGCGATGGAAATCGGCTGCGAAATATTGATTTATGCGAAAATAACGTATTTTTAAAAATTTACTTTGAAAATCTGAACTTGAAGGACCGACCGCGGAGGTAATCTAATCGAAAATTAGATTTACACGGGAATAAGTCGTATTATCACGAATTTAGTGTGAAGAACCTATCCGAATTAACGGGGTTCTACCGTATTGTGTTAATATATTTACAAAAATAGTACATATTCTACCACAAGTAGTTTCTTCTGAATAGCTATGTATTTATATTCAGAGAAATGATTTCCTTAAGGATATGCTGGCGAACAAAAGGTAGAAGTGGCTACGTCGCCTCATCAAGAAAGCATGAATTTACCTGACGAGGTTGACGGGTGTTCCTGGCTGCGTGCAGACGTCACACTGCGTGAGGGTCTCGTTGCCCGGTGCTGGGACCCCGGGAGGGCCCGCCCCGGCGCTGCGCCGACTCCCCTCACTGCCGCGCCCCACCCGGGGAGACTAAACACATCACACAAAATACATTAGCACTCTGCTTGTTTTCGTAAGCGCACTAATGAACTCCATGCTAACACTACATGCACAACAATAATAATACCACTTGATGACGGAACAAACTTATTTATTATGATGTGCATGTCACCTTTACCATGCTCAAAGGACTAATGCATTTTATTTACTGGGACTGAAGACTTTTCTCTCCGGAACCGAAGCGTGCCATTTAGCTTACCTTATGATAGCTAAGTTGTGACCTCTCCCTCTTTCTAATAAATAACTCATAAAAAAGAAAGAGAAATTACAACAGAGCTCTCAGCATCAAGATCATAGATATGTATTTATAATACAGTGAAACCCTCTTAAGAAGTTCTCATTGGGACCGGAAAAACAAACTTCTTAAGCAGCAAAACCTTATATGAGAGAAAAATTGGGCCAATTGGGCCGAGGGACCGAAAAAACCAAACTTCTTCAGAGGGAACTTCTTAACCTCTAATGGGCCGGATGTATTATGAATGTATTATTAGGAATGTATTATGCGCATGCGCGAGAAAATAATTCGAAAATTTGAATAAAATTTTCGACCAAAAACTGTTTGTCTGCAATTTTGGCCCTTCTATGTACAGAATTTGTATGAAGAACAGGGTCAGAATCGCTTGCGCCAACATTACTCTGTGAGATGCGTATAAATTTCATTCACCTTGCAACCCCAGAATATTTTTAAACGATTTTATCTATGACATAGAAATGTCATTTTTGCCGCGATTTTTAGCCGTCAAAATTTATGCGTGTTCCTCGACTAAAACATCGTAAAACCTATTAATTTACGTAATTAATGCAAGTAATGTTGTTTTGGTACATAGTATTGTTCTAGGAACGTGTTTCAGTCAATAAAATATACAATAACTCAAAATTAATCAACAAAACATTCAATTCAAAATTCAAGTGGTGCTTTTTTAGTGAATTTTCGTGAAATGGCCTGGCCACTCAGAGGTTAAGAGGGTTTCACTGCATTTATGTTTCTTGCACTAAACTTTCTAAATAATCAATTCATGTGTAGAATATAATAAAAAGTAACAAAAATTTTGTGCGCAAATAATTTTTGCAGTGCATTATATTATCCTGTCAGCAAATACGCGTCGAAAGGCAAAAGAAATTACCCAAAAATTATTGGCTGACTGAATGGAATGTTGGTTAATTTCTTTCTCCTTTCGACACATATATTTACCGGCAGGATAATAAAAAATAAAATAATGTAATTTATTAAGTTATTTTACATACTTAATCTAATTCCTAAATACTTGTCTATGAAAATTTATAGCTAATAGAAAGCATAAAACAATATGTAATTTTTCACACTTCATAAAGGAATATACCTTTGTCTTTGGCGGCGGAGTTACTTTAATTTCTTCAGCGACAACTACTAAAGCTGGCTGGAAATAAAACATGGAAGTGATTATTTTGAGAAATTGTTAAAAATTATTTAAAATATTAAATAAACTGTGCTTACGGTTGGATCGGGAATTGGCGGAGGAGATTCGAATGAAGGTTCAGGCTCTTCAACGTGATGCTGAAAAAAGGATAATCAGTTAAAAAATTTGTTTCACTAAAATTATATTTTGTGTGTTATATAGGCCAGTGCAATTAGCGATCCGCGATTGGAGTTATTACAGTAGTCCTAATTTTTTAAAATGTTTTATACATTCGTCTCCTGACGGAAAATCTCAGTTTACGACCTTGGGTCACTTGAGCTTTCGCCGCCATTTAGAAAAACCAGCCGAAATCGCGCAAAAATCTAGTTTTTCTCAAATATCTCGTTTCCAATAAAAATTTTGGCAAAAGTAGCTTTACAAGTTTAGTAGAACATAAAATTGCCTACAATTTTTATATAAAGAATTTTCTTCCATCTCTAATAAATATCGAGATATGCTGTCGTAAAAGTGTTTCCCCAGTCGTGCAATTTACATGTTTTTATAAACTTATAAACATTTTTACGACTGTGTATCTCAACACTTATTAGAGATAGAAGAAAATAATTGAAATAAAAATTGTAGGTAATTTCACATTAGTCTAAACTTGTTAACCCGTTTAATCACAGGAGACCCAAGTTGTCCCAAAACATCATATGCCGTTATAATAACAGGAGACCCAGATTGTCCCAGAGCGACTGTGCATTATTAAAAGTTAGATATCTCTCTTTCTGTAATGCGAATATTTGTGATTTCTTTTATGTTAGAAACGAAAAGAAATAATACTTCTCATTGTCTTAGAATTATTTGAGCTAGGTTGTTCAGATATTTTACAAACCTGATCAAAAGCTCGGGTAAATTTTGCGCCTATTTGTGACGTAACCCACATTTAATTTTAAAATAAAATTGTATGAAAGTGAAAAAAAGTGAGGTGACAGTTTTATTACAAATTTTGTTTAGAAAAGGAATCTGAATTTAAAATTTGAAGTTTATTCTATTTTAATTACTTTAATTCAAATATTCGTAGGTATGCATTTTTTAGCCAATTTACATTTCCAATATTAAAATTTAAATATTTAGAAACAAAAATATTGATTTCTAATAAACATATCGGAAAGATTATTTTATCTTAATTTTCGAACAATTTTTATTTTTGCAAAAGCGTTAAAAAAACCAATAAATAGGAACATTTAAAATGCACGGGAAGAAACAGGAATTTTGCGCGCAAACCTTGACAGGCAAAAGTTGACAGAAAATTATTTTCTTATTATTCGAAGGGTTAAGCTACTTTAGCTGAAATTTTCATTAGGAATGAGATATTTGAGAAAAACTAGATTTTGGCGCGACTTCGGCTGGTTTTTTAAGAATGGTGGGAAAAGCTCAAGTGTGCCAAGGTTGAAAACTCGGATTTTACATCAGGAGATGAGTGTATAAAACATATAAAAAAATTGGGACTACCGGAATAATTCCGATCGCGACCCCCTTTTTAGAGCTAATTGCACTGGCCAAATAGTTAAGGAATTTTAATTGCTCCTATAAGATCACCTCGAAACTAGAGATACATATGTTCCATAATCTTTCCAAGGCTAAATTACTCTCATGACCATGAGACTTATGCAATTTGCATATTTAAATTATGTCTTCACAGCCACACAACAAGATAAGAATAATTACCCCCATTAACCTCTTGGAGCGCAGAGGAACAACATGGAAATTTCACGACCTTCAATTTGAATCGAATGTTTTGTGGATTAATTTTTACCTATCGTATATTTTATTGACCGAAACACATTCCTAGAACAATAAACTATCTACCAAAATAACATTACTTGCTTAAAGGAAAACAATCACTTTGTTTGTAACCACGATTTATTGATTTAATTTTTATTTACCGACCGGTTTCGCTTAATACAAGCATCATCAGGGTATAAATTAAAACTGATGAAAAAATACATTGTGTGAGCTTATATATACATACAGACAGAGACAAAACATAATATAAAGTAAGAGTGAGAGATTGTAATTAACATCCTACATAGTGATAGAGAGAAAGAGACGGGTATATCTAATGAATAATTACATTATATCTACCGGGACAAAACGTCATTTAAACAGGTGATTAAGGAATAAAGTGGCTACGGGTTTTTTTAGTTTATGGGAAATATTCCTAATATCGGACTGTTGGACACATTTAACTGATTATTAAGGATTTGGGTTTTTGTTTTAACGGCTTTCTTTATTTCGAGTGCTTCTAAATTATTAAGCCTGTTACCATGACTATTTCTGTGTAAAATCTTAACACCGGTGTTTTGATTGAAGGTATGATCTTTATCAATAAGGTGATTAGCGAATTCCGAAAATCCATTATTATTTAAGCATCTAAGATGCTCTTTGATTCTAATATTGACATTACGCGTCGTTTTACCTACATAAAATGATGAACAATCATTACAATCTAATTTACTTAAATCTAATTTAACATTACTTGCGTTAATTATGTAAATTGATAGGTTTTGCGATGTTTTAGTCGAGGAACTCATAAATGTGACGAAGCCAAAATGACATTTCGAGATGCCCACAGATAAAAATTATTTTAAAATTTGTGGTTACAAGGTGAATGAAATCTTTACCCATCCCATAGGGAATGTTGGCGCAAGCGATTCTGACACTTCCTTTACAAATTTTGTACATAGAAGGGTCAAAAAAGTAGAAAAAAACGTATTTTTTTCGCGCGCATGCGCAGAAACTGTTCACATCCCGCACTACGGAAAAATTAAATATAAATTATTCCGAGTGACTAGACGCATTGCGGGTTTCGCTATGGTAAAGGACGATAATAGAGCAAGCGTTTCTGACTTTGTTCTTTATACACTTTCTTTATACATAAGGGTCAAAATTGCATTTCAAAGTGCCACAGCCACCTCGCGGCCACCGGGTGACAAACGGCAAACAACCGGTTAACCCGTCAAAGGCCAGGCTATTTCGCGGAAATTCGCGGAACTTCGCAAAAAAACACTAAAAAACCACCACTTTGAATTTTGAATTGAATGTTTTGTTGATAAATTTTGAGCTATTGTATATTTTATTGACTGAAACACGTTCACAACACAATAAACTATCTACCAAAACCACATTACTTGCATATATTACGTAAATTAATAGGTTGTACGATGTTTTATTCGCGATACATGTATTAATTGTGACGGTTAAATTCGCGGCAAATTCTGACAGCGGATTGTCATGGATAAAATCGTTTTTAAAATATTCCAGGGTGACAAGGTGAATGAAACTTTTAGCACCACCTAGAGTAATGATGGCGCAAGCGATTCTGACACTGTTCTTCATACAAATTCTGTACATAGAAGGGTCAAAATCGTAGACCAAAAGTTTTTCGTCGACAATATTATTCAAATATTTGAATTATTTTCTCGCGCATGCGCATGTGCCGCGCGCCGGCGCGTCTCCGGCCTGTCACCGGTTAATGCAGAAGAAATACAAAAAACAAAATTACATTTAGTTTTCTATGTGTACTCCTACCTCAAGAACACTTGTTAAGTATACTACAAATGGCAAGCGTATCCAGAGGCTTTTGCAAAGTGAATGAAAGTTACCTTTGAATGTTTTTTCAAAAAAGCTGGCGGAGGTCCGTCATTGCTGTCCGTAGGTACATAGAATAGCTGTGGGTCCACTGATCCGGCTGGTTTGGGTATCGGCTTAATCTAAAATAATAATATTATAACATGTTATACACAAAGGGAAATAATTTTAAATAAAAATGGCATACTGTAAACAAATCTAATTATTTCAAGCGTATACTGATAAGTATTCAATCTTGAATACTCTCTCAATCCCGCTTCGCTTCGTCCCTTACTAATTGCAATTGGTTAGAATTTGCACCCCGCCGCTCAGGCTTAGAGATGGTCTGATCGACGTAAGGTCATGTGGTACCTCGAGAAAATAGTATCTCGCCTTCCGGGTTTACCCGCGCATCTTCAGGAAAAACCTCTCATAACCAACTAACTAACTAACTAACCATCACGCCGTTTCCCCGCAGGGGTAGGCAGAGAGGACGGACCGCCAAACAACTCGGTCTTGGCACACACTCTTTGCCTCACTCACATTCATACATCGTATCATACATACTCTTCTATTATTCTGACTTTTGACATGGCCCGTCTCAAGTATCTGATTTACTTGATCGTGCCATGTCTTCCTCGGGCGTCCCCGACTTCTTCTACCATTCACATTTGCATCATATATTCTTTTAACACTACTTTCTTCGTTCATTCGCTCTACGTGCCCAAACCATCTGAGGGTCCCTTTCTTAATTTTGCTCATTATACTTACATAAAAATACTCATAACCCTTAATTACTCGCACAAAGAACATTACATAACTACTCGCATGGGGTCACAGATGATCCCAAATAATATGAGTAGTTTTTAATATACAGTGAAACCCTCTTAAGACGTTTCATGGCTTAAGAAGTTTGGTTTTTTCGGTCTCTCGTCCCAAAATTGGCCCAATTATTCCCACGTATAAGGTTTTCCTGCTTAAGTTTTTTTCCGGTCCCTTGAAAAACTTCTTAACCTGTCAAAGGCCCCCAAATTCCAGGAAAAATACGGAAATTTCGTAACAAAACACGATTTTGAATTTTGAATTGAATGTTTTGTTGATTAATTTTGAGCTATCGTATATTTCATTGACTGAAACACGTTCCTAGAACAATAAACTATGCACCAAAACAATATTACTTGCGTTAATTACGTAAATTAATAGGTTTTATGATGTTTTAGTCGAGGAACACGCGTCAATATTGACAGCTTCAATTTGCGCCAAAAATGACATTTCGATTCCACAGATAAAAATCATTTAAAAATAATCTGGTGTTGTCAGGTGACTGAAACTAGTGGCCATATCATCAATGATGTTGGCGCAAGCGATTCTGACCTTGTTTTCATATAAATTCTGTACATAGAAGGGTCAAAATCGCAGACAAACTTTTATATTTCGAAATATTTTTTTCGCGCATGCGCAAAAGCTGCGCGCAAATGAGCGTTTCCGGCCTATTACAGGTTAAGAGGGTTTCACTGTATATTGAAATATATAAGTAAATGAAACTATTTTATTATTAAAGTACTTCGTTTATTCTGTAATATCTATAAGTAATAACATGAATTACTAATTAATTATGCAAAAACAAGTTAAACTAAAATAATTATCAATAATTAACAATTTGTACTTAAGTATACTGAGATCATAGTTAATACTCGTATTTTTTAGGAACTCTCCAAATCACTCTTGTTACACTGTTGACTGTATATTTCAGAGTGATCATTGCACACAAATCTTATACATTTTTTGCATTTTGTTGGTACTTTGTAAAGTAACGTAATTACTCGCACAGGGTCACCGCTTAAGAGCGCAGCAACACGTCCTTCCACTCCCGTGACTTGGTCACTACTAAAATACAAACTTATATGCGCGTTATGAAGCTAGCGAGGGAGCGGGGGGAATCGGGCCACGCCAAGCGCTTCATTTTTTAATCCGAAAATGCTTTGACCCCATGCGAGTAATTAAGGGTTAAAAGGTTTAACGAGCGGTTGAGGGAACAATTAGTTTCCTTTGGATTAAATACCCATAAACTTATTGTATAGTTTTGTACTGTTTTACTGTTATTGAACTCTGTCATACTTGCAAATTGATTGTACCTACTCCAAATATAGAAAAATTGTGTTTACCATGTAAAAAGTGTGCATTTTATTTCATTACCAACGCTACAAAACAGTTAAAATAGTATTCGTAAATTTGGATTGAAGATTGAACTAACCTTAATTGTGATTCTAGGATGCGGAACGTCTGGACATTCAATATCCAATGACTTCTTTTTCCTTTTATGTTTGTGCGCTTTTGTAGGGGAGCGCAACAAGTCCGGGGAGTAGCGAGAGCGATGCTTCTCCTTGCGGCGCTTCCTCGCTGACTTGTAGCTGATCTGATCATGCTCATGTTCATTACTGATGACAGCTGTTAGCTGCTGCTCTCCCTCATTAGTGCTCTGAGTGGTAGAAGCGCATGAGAGAAGCGTGGAGAACGTAGAATTGGGAGACAGGAATGAAGTGTCGGACGTGATCTGCGACGATGTCAGCGGAGGTACATTGGTAATGGAAGGATTAGAGCACTCCTGGTGCGAGGGAGATTCGTGAGGACTCTCTGCAACTATGGGTGTTATGGACATCAGCGGAGTATTAGTCAACGCCGGTGATGTAAAGCTTCTCTTCCTCGACTTCTTCGAGGGAGAGTTGGTGACGGAATCTGCGGAACTCGATGTGTAATCATGGCCTTGTCTCTGCTTCATTTTTTTAATCTTCTTTTCACGCTTGTACGGAGGTTTATTTATATCATACTGCGGAGAAGACAGATCTGCGGATTGATCTATGTTTTGATCTTGAATGGTAAACACATCCGAAGAATCCGCTTCTTTTTTTTGGTCGGGCGGACGCTCCACAGGTTTTATTTTAACTTTAAGAGAAGACATGGTGTCTAGTTTTGGCGTAAGGGGTAAGATTTTCAATGTTTTAGCATCATTTTTGATTTCAGGTTGTGATGTGTTGGCTAGAGAAACGTCAGCCGAGGAGTTGAGATTGTTTCCATCCTTGCTGTACCTCGCGCGGGATCTTCTCGCCACCTTTTGTTCCAAAACTTCGGCTTCTGATTCTGAGCTTTTATCACATTCAGAGCATTGCCTAGAAAATTAAAACACAATTTGTAACCATTTAAAAATATATAATACTCTTGATTAGCCAAACTAAGTGGTGACGGATGCGCCTGCCAACCAACTGCGTGGTGGGCCGGATCGGGAGGGCTGATTGTGAGACCCTTTGACCTCTACAGACGGACTCTCTCGACACATTGCCATCCACCGCAATGGGATGATTCATACGTCCGTTACTCCTTGGCACACTGACCCCCAGATTACTACCCACCTTCACACCCTTTTCCTTCCCAGAACTTCCTCTCCTTCCATTCCTTAAAAATACACTCCACACAGCTGATGATGAAAATAAGATGACATAGAAAAAACATCCAGGACCTCCAGTGCGGAGTTAATGTTAAAAAAAGGAATGCTGTTAGATTTCTAGGGATTGAGATCAGGTTTGGTCATAGGTGGACTTGGCACAACCAAATTGGTAATGTTAATAGGTTGGAATGTATGGAGGTGAATGATGTGAGGAGTGCGCTTGTTCGCTATGTATAAGTGACATCAGAATATATTTGAAGGAACAACTCACCATCCGTAGAGCTTGGACTTCTTGGGCAGGCGGGTGAGAGGTGGCTTCAGACAACCCAGGTGGTAGTAGAGGTGACAAGTGTCGCACTTGGCCAACAGGTGCTGGTCAGTCTTCTGCCTGCAGATGCCGCACTCATTGTTCAGGGAAATGATATTGTCCGGGGTTCCTGCTGCAATGGACATTCAAACTGCTTAAAGCCCAACAAAGAAAAAAAAAACAGAGTGTGCAATTCACACGCGGTAGAAGTGAAACCTTCAGAAAACTAAAGTAGACAAGAGTGGGGAGGTTACGAAGCACCGCACAAAGAGGAGACCGATTATACTATCTCATTCTCTCGCAGGCTAAATCCTATAGAAGTACATGTCGCTATTTTTCGTTTCATAGAGTTTCAAATCACAACGGTGCAAAAGAAGTTTTCACTTCAACATTTATTTATATTAATATGTATACGCCTATACTGGCATTTACATGCCATATACACAATAATCGTGGGGTAAAATTTGCCAATTAAATTATATAGAAGCCATGCAGAAGAATACTAGGTATTATGCTAACATTGATTTATTGAAGAATGTTATTATAGCCCGTTTGTAATTACATTTCACATGTACCACTTCTGAGAAAGCATTTCCAACTGCATAAAATCTAGGTAAGAGCGAGTATGTAAATGATTCAGTCCTCAGTCATCTTGTTATTGCAATGAAAAAGAATTTTAGATCGAATAGTTCTTGTTGGTATATGGAAGGTAATTGAGCTTAATAAATCAGGGCTGTCTAAAATACCATTGACAATTTTAAAAATAAAAGTCAAGTTGGAAAAAAATATTCTATCTGAGAGTTTTAATACATAATTTTAATTATTTCATCAAGTGGTTATAATTTATTGTTCCTATACATAGATCGACTTTATACTTAATATATCTTAGGAATTTATGCTGAGTTTTTTCAATGGAATCGATAGGAGAGTTAAATTCGTCGACTTGATTTCGAACTACAGAAGAATATTGGATTTGTAATGTTGAAATATTTCAATAGTCTCTGCCATGACATAGAATGGAGCCAAGCATTTTTAATCCTTTATTAGCAACTGTATTATATAGAGACTTGATAAATTCAACATATTCAAGAGTTAAAATGCAACTTGGCTATCCTGATATTGAAGGGTTCTGTGGTAGAGTGGTGAGAGTGTTGTTACCGGACTAAGAGGTTGCAATTTGAAAAACCACCAAAATTATAAATAAAAGACGGAGAGAATTCATTAAAGCCGTAAGGATTGACAAATGTATTAAATGATTAGTAACCTTGCCGGGATGTAGAAAGGACTTTCCCTTGATGCTCTTCAGGATTCGAGTTCAAGGGGAATCCAACTCCCATTTTTAGGGCAGCTGCTGTAGGTACAACCATGGCTCTGGAAACAAAAAAAATATAATTGTTAAAATTCTGTAAGATAATTTTTTTTAGATAAGACCCACATTCCTGACAAACTATGGTTTGGAACTCTTGCAGTCTTCCAGCCAGCATCGGAAGAAGTTGTAAAAATGCTGCTGTTATGATAGGGAACTTACAGTGAATCTACATTTATAGATGCAAGTCTGGTCACCATTTCATTCCTTCATAAACATTACAAAGTCTGATACGGCTGAGGTCACACGGTTCAATCGGATGAAGGTTTACTCGATGAAATGTTCCATTCTCATTTCACCGCGTGTTCAGACGGTTCCTTCGAAAGAAGAGTTCACTCGACATTCTCGCTACAAAGTCGTCGAGCGTAGTCGCGGCGCGCATTGGAATTCGTTTGGAAGTCGTCGAAATAAATGGAATATTTATTAACGTATCCAAAAACTAAAAACTGTTTTGGAAAGGCGATGAAGTAAGCTTCCAAAATTTATTATTAACAATAACCACATAATTTTTAAAATAGAATAATTTTTAAAGTAAACTTTTAAAAGTTTAAAAAATGGCTCTCCTTGCGTTTATTCCAACTAAAATTGTAACAAAAAAAAATAAAAACACACACTTATTTTGTTAGACAAATAAATTATAAATGTTTCCGTCACCTCACTTTTTTGTCATTTCATATAAAAATAATTCATAAAAAATTCACAATGTTTCATAAATTTTTTTTCAAATTCGATCAGAAACTTTGGTTCCATAAAAGTATACATTCATATTATTTTGTGGTTAATTGTTGTATTGAATATATAGAGCATTATTTTCTCATTCCAATACCGTTTAGATCATATTTTTCACTATGATAGTAAGGGAGAAACAACGATTTCTATGAGACGTGTAGGAGTTATTTCGAAAAGCAAACTAAACGGAGCATTTTGACGTCCAAGCCGCTCCGGCTACTCATCCTCACGCCAGAACATTCTCGGCTGACTAATTCGCGAGTGAAAGACTGTTCACTGAGTGTTCACATACATCATTCGCGTCACGTGATGTTAAATTCCGGTTGCGAGTGAACAGTGACGAAGGAAGCATTCTAACATTGTTGGAATGCTTCATTTGGCACTGTCTCTCTTCACTTTCGTGTTCACACGGTTCATTTCGAGGGAAAGAGGCGGAATGAAATCACGAAATGAAAGATAAATGAACCGTGTGACTTAGCTTTAAGCAGTGGCATGCAAAGAGTTTTTATCAGGATAATATAAGTACCAACATATGGCACTTATTGCTACATTTGTGATTTGTATCAAAAGGCATGGCCTTTTCGTAAAAAAAAGAGGCATCCCTTGAATGAGCATCACACACACATAATTTTTTTTTGTGCCGAATGAAGACAACATGTTTTTGAATATGACGTGTGGCCGCTTGCATATTTGATAGTTCCTACCTTGTAGCGGACGGTGCTGCGCGTGGTACTGCGATTCTTAGTTTACTTTGTGCATATTTTTTTACTGGTTTCTTGTAATAATTTTATAAATGTTAACATTATTTATATGAGTAAGAAAGGGCTTGTAGGTAGTGCTTAAAGGTCTATGCCCACTACACCGTTCCATACCATGACCGTACTATGAACGTATCAGACACGAAATAAACACGCTACGCCCTACTGTGCCCACTAGAACGTGCTAACACCGTATTATACCCGTACATAACGGGTATAGTGACCGTATGATAACCGTACACACCACGGTTAGTGTCCGTACCATCCCCGTTCAAATGTGTGTCTACCGCTGACGCACGTCTCACAGAACAGAACACAAATTACGAACTGACGGAGTGGCAACGCGGTTAGAACGGGGATCATACGCGGATGATCCGCTCTATGCCATGCATAGAGTGGACCGGCACCTGCAAAATATTGTCATTGAGAATTCGCCGTCAGTCCGGTCATGGTACGTGATTGGTGTTGGTCGGTGACGCGACAGTTTAGTGGGCAGCGTTTCATACTGATCGATACAAAGAATATTTTTTTGCATGCGCCGCTACGGTTACGGTCATGGTATGGAACGGTGTAGTGGGCATAGACCTTAACCCCTTCGAATTTTCGCGAATATTCACTTATAATGTCTCAAAACGAAATGGCATTTTACGAAAACTTTGTGTTATTACCGCTTCACAATTAACCTCTAAACGGCCGGAAACGCGGACTTGCGCGCAGCTTTTGCGCATGCGCGAAAAAAATATTTCGAAATAAAAAAGTTTGACCGCGATTTTGACCCTTCTATGTACAGAATTTGTATGAAAACAAGGTTAGAATCGCTTGCGCCAACATCATTGATGATATAGCCACTAGTTTCATCCATCTGACAACACCAGATTATTTTTAAATGATTTTTATCTGTGGAATCGAAATGTCATTTTTGGCGCAAATTGAAGCTGTCAGTTTTGACGCGTGTTCCTCGACTAAAACATCATAAAACCTATTAATTTACGTAATTAACGCAAGTAATGTTGTTTTGGTGCATAGTTTATTGTTCTAGGAACGTATTTCAGTCAATGAAATATACGATAGCTCAAAATTAATCAACAAAACATTTAATTCAAAATTCAAAATCGTGTTTTGTTACGAAATTTCCGTATTTTTCCTGGAATTTGCGGGCCTTTGACAGGTTAAAGCTCTATAAATGAAACATTTCTGAACGTAGCAGAATAGTCAAAACTGTTTTAGAAACGTTACAAAATAAGCTTTCGAATTATTATATTACAAATAATAAATATTAACATTAGTAAATATTAAAATTTAGAATGCAAACTTTAAAAAAATGTAAAAATTACTTACTTGATGTTTTTATGTGAAAACGGTACTAAAATCACAGATTATGTAAACAACAATACTTATTCTATTGTATAAATGTACCTCACTTTTTTATGATTTCATATAAAAATATTTAATAAAAATTAACAATGTCGAGCGCGGTCGAGCCGCCCGTAGGAAATTTGGCGGGTAAAATTATGTGTCAGACCGCGCGAATGACAGAATATTCTCGTTATGTATTTCTATGGACAATTTGATAGGGATGTACAGCTTGATCCACTATCGACCTTTTACTTTTTGTTTTAGGGATGTCACTAAAAGAATAACGGAGTTAGAACGATTTCTATGGAGACACACGCGTTGACGTATAAACACGTTTATTGTACTTGACTGCTATCGTATTTCTAACGCATATATCTGCTTACGTTGCTGACCGGTTAAGTGCTTATATGGACTGCACCCCCCTGTTGATTAGAGAATAGAAAGTACCTTCTGGGACCAGAGTTAGTTTGTGGAGGAGGAGGCGGAGAGGCGGCCACCAGCCCCTCCAGGTTAGGCAGAGTCTTGTTGGGACACACTCCAGATATGCAAGAATACAATTTGCTTATGTTCTGCTTAAGCATTGACATTTCCTTGTTTACTTCATTGTTTTCTTTTGTAACCTAGAAGAAAATGTACATACACATTACCAGAAAATAAAATTGAAAATTCTAAAACAAATAATGCTTAAAAAGTAGGTGCTACTTTGAATATTCTAGTTGAATATAAGTTAAAGATAAAAGATCATGGTATGCACACTAACGCTCTCCATACAATCCCATCACACCTAAGCAGTTTATGCAATTATACGCTGTAATCTGCCGTAACCGCTGCCGAGGCGATATGCGATCTACTCTCTGCCTAAACAGGAGAGGGGGTTATTTCTACTACGGAACTGCCTAAACGGGCAGATGATAGCTGTCCAGTTGACATATTCAGTACAAAGAAATGGCATTTCGTGGCAGCTCTCTAATTCATCTGACCCCCTCTCCAACAGAAAGAAATATTTGCTAGCGTTGTGTGACGGCACAACACATGGTTCGTGGTTCATATCTGCTTGCGCTTTTATCTTTGCACGTGGCACGTACGTTAGGTTATGTTAATTTATTGGTCAATCATATGAATATGGAGGTTCTTTTTACCCTGTCGTACTCCTCCCGCAGTTCTTTCTGCTCCTTCAGCAGGTCCGTGTTGGTGTCAATCAGCTCGTGGAGGGACCGCTTCATGGTCTCCATGCGACTGTTCCTCTCCAGGTAGTAGCCAATGAACTCCACGCTGAAGGCGGGGGGAATGTGCCACTTCTTGCGTACGTCCGTCAGGGCTGCCAACTGCAAAACACAGAACATTAAAAGCAATGTATTTTGTTACATATGGAATAATGATAATAATTGTTTTGTCTTGAAATGAAAATATGCTTGGTTCCTACAGGAATATTATTTATCCAGTTTCTACCTCTGCGTAACCATCACTTTGCTGGAAAACTATTTGAAATTTGGAACAGTGGCAAAAAAATGGTGCAAATTCAAGAGCATTTGTTTTGAAAACAGAAGAAGGATTAGAGTTACCTTGGAAGCAAGTTGTTGGTGTTGATTGTGTATATAATCTTATTAAATAAGAAGGAATTTGACTTGAGATGATTTTCTCACTAAATTGGCACCATAGAAATGATCTAAACATTATTATTATTCATGAAATTTGGTTGTTGCTGACGTTTGTGTACATAATATTGTTTATCGTATTCGTTCATTTGGATTACCTCGAGGTATCACAGTGGAACTATATTGTGATTGTGTACTCCTTCGCAGAGATAGAGTGGTAAGTGATTGGTAATCCCTTTTCCTTCCATACCTAGTTCTTTCCTACACCTATTATCACCCATTTCTCGTCTGAAGTATTTACAGTCCTTTACAACATAAGCAGTATCGGATGCAACAAAATGTTATGATAAAATATTAATATAACTCGCAGTTTATTTTATCATAGATTTAGGCAAGCAGGTACCTAATTTCAAGAGGTGATTAAATAAGATTTATAAAAAAAAAAATAAACATCAATGTAAATTTATTTTTGAATATTGGAAGCTAAATTTTTCAATTATTTTTCGAATAAGGTATCGAGTACTGGAAAATTTGCTTGGAGCTTGACTCATTAGCGTAGAGCCCGTGGTGGTGGACTCTATACTGAAGTCAAACGTGATTTTAATTTTACGAGTTATTTCGTGTATTAATTTAAAAGAAAAATGATTGCTTGATTAACCGAATTGGTTCATTATCAGTATCATTCGTAGCGCCGTTAAAGTGTTTATTACACATTTTAATGGAGACCGAAATAACCGCAATCTATTTACAAAGGATTTAATTAACCTTTATTTGCCGAGTAACAAGGCAATACAATAAAATATGGAAGATTATTTTCTTACAAGGAGACTAGCCTGACTAAAAGATGATGGAAAGATAGACTCGCCTGGATTTGCAATTATTCCATGGTTGGAGCGAATTATTAAACCAAAACTGTTTTCAGCCGTTATTTGTTTTTGGGGTGTTATGCCATGTTTCGCTACCTCCTTCTTTAGCCAACGTTTCTGACATCGTTGCAGTGTCCATCATCAGGGCAGATCCGGCAGATCCGGTAGATGTGTAATTTTTTAGTCGTGATAAATCGGCAATCGCTGAGCACTTAATCGAAACATTACTTTGGATTTGTTCCCGAGGTCTTGGGAAGACCCAAAACTTATAGGGCACGCCTAATTACGGAGGCAATTGAAATCTACAAAAATCCTTTTAATATTAATAGAGACGACGGAGCTAAGCTCAATAGCTCTTGGTATCCGGTGATTGACGGCTACACCAAAGCTAAACGCAAAAAAACATGTCTAAGTATACAGTAATGCCAGCTCGTGGTAAACCATTTTGTGTTATAACTTTATTTTGACTAAATTCGCTTTAACCAGTGTAATTCTAATTCTAGTAAAATTCATTTAATATTAATTAATATAAATTAGTTAGTGGTGCTGGCGACACGGTATCGCTTCAAAGTAAATAAGCACACACTTCACGACTAAAAAATTACACATCTACCGGATCTGCCCTGATGATGGACACTGCAACGATGTCCGAAATGTTGGCTAAAGAAGGAGGTAGCGCAACACGGCATAACACCCCAAAAACAAATAACGAAAATGCTTTTGGCCGTGAAAATCTTAAAACTTATCTGTTTTCAGCTGTCTTCTATTTAAGGAAATTTGACAGATTCTACATCATGAGAAAACCAGAGGCCCGAGATTTATTTTAGATAGATAGATAATTGAATTTTGGTCGATCCAGGGGGGTGAGTTTATAAACTTTAATTATGTTTTAATGTTCCAATAATGTTAAAAATATGTACAAATAAATCTATTATTATTATTCCTTATCAATATTGTCTATCATTTTAAATTCTTCTATTTTAACCTTAAAGCTTGAATTCCCAAGGCCCTGTGAGAGGATTATTGCTTTCCCAACTGCTAGCCTGGTTAATCAACCAGTGGCGCCCCTTTAAAAATTAAGCTAGCAGATTTTATTTCCCTTTAACAACATACCTTTATTACATTTTATGACACCTGTGATACGTTATTTATGTGACTTCCATATGTATTAAGATCACGTATTATTTAGTAACAAATAATAAACACTTTATAAGCTATCATTCTTTTTTGTCACAAGTAGATGATAATGATATCTTTACTGGGATCTCCCATGCTGAGAATTTCAATTACTTAGTAACTCGTCAGTTTGCTTTTCGGAACAACTCATATAGGTCTTATGGAAATCGTTGTCTTCCTTACTATCATAGTGAGAAATATTATATAAACAGTGTTAGAAAGGAAAAACACAATGCTTTATATTCAAATAAAAAAGTTAAGTTAAAATAAGTAAACCTAAGAAACCAAAGTTTTGGATCGCAATTTGAAAAAATACAAGTGTGCAGTTCACACGCGGTAGAAGTAAAACCTTCAGAAAACCAAAGTAGACAAGAGTGGAGAGGCTACGAAGAACTGCACAAAGAGGAGACCGATTATTCTATCTCATTCTCTCGCAGGCTAAATCCTGTAGAAGTGTGCGTTGTCTCTTTTTGGTGTTTCTTTTTAGTTTCACCGAGTTTCAAATCACAACGGTGCTAATGCACTTAAAAAAATGTATGAAATTTTGGGAATTTCTTATCAATTATTTTCACATGGGATGAGAAAAAAGTGAGGTGACAAAAATGTTTATAATACATTTGTCTAATAAAATATGTATGCATTTTGACTTTTTTTCGTTATCTGTAATATTAGTTAGTAAAAAATGTAAGGTGAGCCATTTTAAAAACTTTTTATGTTTGCGTGCAAAATTAGTATACATATTTCAAAAATTATATGTTTACCTCTATAAAATTTGAAAGCGTATTTTATCACCTTTCAAAAACAGATTTTAATTTTCGGATATGTTCATAAATATTCCATTTATTTGAATTTTATAGAAAAGCGGAAATATATTATGACCCTCTGACAATATGGTCGAGGCCTGGAGGAGTTAAAAGCAAACGTAGATTACCTGGGCATCCTGCATTTCTAATGCAATGGTGTCAATTCCCATGAGACTAGCTTTGTGAAGAAGTTTCCTGCAAGCCGTTGCACTTGTTGGCAGGAGTCTAGGCATTTTCTGTGTTGGCACTAAAACAAAAAGATAAAGTTAAGAAAAGATAAAGAAATTTCATTAGAGAAGAATGAAGGATACCTAAAGTAGTAGTTCAATGAATTACTTACCCCAGGGAGCATTTTTGGTTTCTTTCATGGCCAAGAACTTTTTTCTGTATTTGACTAATTTTCTTTGAGTTCTCAACTGTGTGGCACTATCAGTTTTAGTTTCCAAGTCAACTTTCCTACAAAAGACAAGATAAAAATGACATTATTTAATGTTTTCAGGTATTTTATTAGAATTGCTTCAAAGTAAGGCCCGAGCCTTACGTTGGTTTATTTTAGAAAACCACATGGAATCTGACAGAAGAACAAACATCTGAATAGTTATTTGACGTCGTTATTTTCGGTAAACAGAAATATTTTTGGTAGGTACCTAACCACAACAGATTAACTGAGGCAAATCTAAGAAACAGCAGTACATAAACACAAAATATAATAGAAAATGCATTTGTATCCTATAAAACAGGTTTTATTATTTACGAAAACACTTTAATAAAAAACATCCAATGATAATAATATAACCCCACACCACATGTTAACAATTCAAATTTTTGTAAAGAATTGCCTAACATGCCTGAACTTTTCTTAAGACTATGTATTATTACTACTAGCCATTTCCTTATCTTACTTAACGGAACATAATCATAATTTACTATCAATATACGTTTCCCAATGGCATTAAATAAGAATAAAGAAAATTTCTAATCGCATAGCAACCACTACAAAAATTCATAATATAAAGTGCTTAGGAAAAGAAAAGTTTTTAAGCACCGTTTGAGTAGTTCCATTAATTTTAAATACTCATTTAAAACTAGCAGTTAAAAACCTGTAATGGTTCCAAAAACAGCCAATTCCTCGGATCCAGTGACAGCTAGTCACTGGGACAAACTAAGTGGTATTATTACAGTAGAGCTTCGATTATTCAAACTAATTGGGGGACGTGGGTGTTCGGATAACCGGTATTTTCGGATAATCGAGCCATACATATATTACTTACATCCAATGAATACCATACCATATTTAAATTTATATCTTTAATGACAAATAGGAATTAAACGAAAAAAAGTGCAAAATTAACGCTTAAAAAAATCATCAATGTTTTTCTGCCGAAGGAAAGATATTTGATACTGTTCGCTGCTCCGATCATGTAGGACGCGTCTTCCAAATCAATCTTTTTATGATTTCTTATCAGGCTTTCTTCTCCCTCCTTTCCTTTTTCCAAAAATAATACCGTTTGAAAGCCTCAATAACGCCTTGATCCATGGGCTGTAATAATGAAGTCACATTAGGTGGAAGAAACATGACTTTTACAAACTCATCTTTTTCATTTAAGATGTCACATGAAGGATGAGTTGGGGCGTTATCAAGAAGCAAAGATGTTTTCGCTCTTTTACCATTTTTTAATTGATGGGCTTTTACAGAGGGTATAAAAGTTTCTGTAAACTATTCCACGAAAATTGTACTATCGATCCAATAACTCTTTTGCGAAGTGTAAACGATAAGCATTGCAGACATATTAAAATGTTCAAAACAACGTGGTTTCTTGCTTTTACCAATTACAAGCACAGGGAATCGGTGGCTACCAGTAGCATTAGCACTTGCGTACGATCCTTGCTTATTTTAGGACCAATGCTAATGGCTAAGTTATAACCAAAGCTAAATGCTGCTAATTCATGACGCGAAGCAAGAGTTTTTCATGGCAAAGCTTTCAAATTGAGCCCGGTTTCATTGTAGACGTTTGCATTGTAGACGTTTTCGAGAGTAGGCACGCGCGGGTCGGGCGGGCGTAGTAGTTCGGATAAGCGGTTGTTCGGATGATCGATGTTCTGCCAGTTACAATAATAATCATACCATCCACCTCTCCAAAAAGATCGACTAAAGTATGAATCCAATAGTACATACGCCTGCCTGCCGATGCTCCTCATGCTAGCTGTTATCGTAAGTGGGGCAATCTTTGGCATTGCTTCAATTCAGTTAAAACTCAACATTTTGCATTAGGCGTGGAATCAGAGTTGTATTCGTAGTCAGATTCTTAAATTTCAACCGTACAGACGTTGGCGTAATAATAACGTCAGATGCCGTAAAGATTCATCATTACACGTTTGCAGTATGTAACATATCTATTTCGTGAGCAGGTACTGAGCAAAGTAGGTACTTTTTATTGTCTATGCATTATTTTTTTTCTTCTTTTTTAACTTTGTGGGTTGGCCAAACTGGAAGGAGAACGGAAACGTCATTCGAGGAAAGATGGCGGCAGACATCACGTAGTTTTTTGGGGCGAGGAGATTTTTGAGGAGAGGAGATTGTTATGTGAGATACTAGTGCTATGTAGCCTAGAAAGAGTATTTTTTTACGTTATGTGAGTGTGTGACGACTCAAATGGCATTGAAGCCTTTTTATTTTGTTTAATCCCTCGTCGGATGCCGTGTGATAGTTTTATCCGCGTGCGGAAGTGAATTTAGAACGTAATCAACGGGTGATGTATTGCGCGCAAGGATTCCTTTGCTGTACCTTTGGCCGGTGAGATTTCCTCACGCCGCCAGATGGGTGTGGATCTGCTGTGCCTGATTTATTGGGTGGATTCCCTTTAAATGAAGCGGCTTTTAGACTCTGCTTGGATTCGCCGATATTACTTTGCTGTTCCTTTGGCCGGTGAGATTTCCTCACGCCGCCTGATGGGTGCGGATCTGCTGTGCCTGTTTTGTTGGGAGGTCTCCCTTTAACCAAGCGGCCCTATGACGTGCTGGATGGTGTCTTGGGGATTGCTGTTGACGTTTGGAAGAGAATCACGGCGACGGGACGTTCGCGGTATTAATAACTAACCGTAATTTTGTTAACTCTCTCTCTCTCCAAATCTATTGATACATGCTAAAGGTATTTATGTTTTTTGTTAAGTTTTCTTTGGTACTGTTTCCCCTTGCAAAGTGCAATAAAGTTTCTTTTAATTTTCACTAGTAAAATAAGCGTCTCATTTATACGCATGGCCTCAAATCCTTATCTCCACTATCCTGAGATGGATATTCTACTTGCTCTGAGAAGACAGCTGTCGGATGAAAGGTATGCTACCTACACAAAATCATATTACAAGTAAATAGGCTTTTTTAATTGAAATCACAAAATTGAATTAATATATACCTTTGCTGTGTCCTCAGCTGTAGGGCGAGCCAATTGCGCTTGCGTTTTCTGATGAGGGTCTTGTCGGAGTGCAGCCGGCAGTGAGCGTAGAAGGGATCAGCTTGCTCCACTTCTTCGGAATGGGCCTCGGCCAGCAGTCCCTCGCGCTGTCCACTACAAAGTAAAAAACATAAATTTATCAATATTTACATAATGCATATTATGCTGAACATTAGGTTGAATTGGAAAATGTTAAAACAATGGCACAAATTATTTTTGAAGAATAGAAAGGTTGGATATCAGTAACGTAATTTTCATCTTGCATAATGTAGTTTGGAAACAAATCGAGGGAATATACATTAATTTGTACCAATCACATTATGTACTCCTGAGTGTATTCAATTTAAGAGCACCTATTGGACTCAATAGGCATAAGGACCTATTTCAATATCACCAGTTCCTCGTTTACATACGTACACTTACTCCATAAACTCGCTTACATAGTTTAGCAAACCACAATATACATACAAATGATGTATGTATATTGTGGTTTTTAAATGTTACAATTCTATGTTTAAAACATACTTAACAAATTTTTATGTCAGCGTATTATTTTTGATAATTTCAGTTTATTGTTATTATTTTTCTTTTAAATTTTATTCAATTATAAACAGAATTATTTCTCACATTATGAGAAATGTGAGAAATTATTTTTTGCAACCTGTTGTTTATTACCAACGCCTGTGTAAAAAAATGTAAATATTATATATATACTCGATGCAAAATCCCCAAGAGTGCATAAAAGAGTAAATTTAATAAGAATGGTATTAAAATGTCATTTTGGAAAATTGGCAACTTGCAGTGTTACATGCAGAACGATGATAAGATATCTTCTTACATTAATTTTCTGCCTTATCAACAGTTAGGCAAACTTGCATTTGTCACCAGTTATGATTTGACTTGAAATAGAGGAAATAAAATAAGCAATATGTATTTTACTAGGCTATTTAATGCCATTTGTCTTTCGGGCATTGCTGCAATGAATTGGCATTGAAATCTGGATCGTTTAAAAATGTAGGTGAACAGTAAGAACTTACCAGGTGACATGAAAGTAGGTTCTGCACATTCCTGCGTCACAACCAATACAGATGCCAGTCCGGGAGAACATTTCATCTTCACACAGGCAGCAAGCCCTCGCCCCCCACCGGCTGTAGGCCATCTCAAACAGGGTCACTCCGCTCAGCTTTTCCACCTGAAAGTTCATTGATATCCGTGAACATAAAGCTATCATCAATCAGTTTAGAGGCAGACTGTTGAAGACGTGGAATGACGAATTAATGTATAGAAGTAGATTTTTTTTTTTTTTTTACAGTTAATACCTCACAAGAATCTCAACTGCTCCCGTCTGGAGCCAGTGAGACTATGGCATCCCCAATTGGGGTATGTTGTGAGGCTGAAGGTAGTGGGGAGGGGAAGCAGGTGGGGAAGAGGAAGGTTGGGAAGTACCTGGCTATTCAGATCTGGTCGCCAAACATGGCTAAAGCCATTTTCAAGCAACGTTTCAATTCTGAATGGTGGTCTTACACCAGGGCAATACTGATAGTATCTTCCACTCTGGAACATGCCGCAAATATACTACATATTATTTTAAATGAATTAATTGTGAAATAACACAAATTAATCAAATAAAATTTATTTGCGCATGCCGGTTTCAAACCCGCGACCTCCGGATTGTGAGTCAAGTGTCTTACCCACTGGACTACGGAGGTCGTCAAGCAGTCGTTGGAGCAGGATAATCTTTGCAACAATGTATCGGTAGCGAGGGTTAACCGGTTGTTTGCCGTTTGTCACCCGGTGGCCGCGAGGTGGCGGCGGCACTTTGAAATGCAATTTTGACCCTTATGTATAAAGAAAGTGTATGAAGAACAAAGTCAGAAACGCTTGCTCTATTATCGTCCTTTACCATAGCGAAACCCGCAATGCGTCTAGTCACTCGGAATAATTTATATTAAATTTTTCCGTAGTGCAGGATGTGAACAGTTTCTGCGCATGCGCGGGGAAAAAAATACGTTTTTTCTACTTTTTTGACCATTCTATGTACAAAATTTGTAAAGGAAGTGTCAGAATCGCTTGCACCAACATTCCCTATGGGATGGGTAAAGATTTTATTCACCTTGTAACCACAGATTATTTTAAAATAATTTTTATCTGTGGGCATCTCGAAATGTCATTTTGGCTGCGTCACATTTATGAGTTCCTCGACTAAAACATTGCAAAACCTATCAATTTACGTAATTAACGCAAGTAATGTTATTTTGGTAGATAGTTTATTGTTCTAGGAATGTGTTTCGGTCAATAAAATATACGATAGGTAAAAATGAATCCACAAAACATTCGATTCAAATTGAAGGTCGTGAAATTTCCGTGTTGTTCCTCCGCGCTCCAAGAGGTTAACCCTAAAGCCTCGATTACATTGAGCGAGTTTACAAGCGGTAAGTTTAAAACCGGGTGAATCGGCGAGTGAGATTGTCATGATGACAGACAAAACTGTCTACTCGCTCAGTAGCGACAGTAGCAGCTGAAATAAAGACTCCCGCGCGAACTAATCTGACAGTTACGAAATCAGCTGTTGGTGGGCCGCCATCTTCAGGCAAACGCTAGTAGGTAGCGAGCAAAGTTGACCACCTTTCAACTTGTTTCAAAGATTGTCCACAATCTGCTAGTTAGCTAGTAATACGATTACACTGAGCGAGTTTACTAACAGATAGTGAATTTCCCAGCTAGTAGCTTGTAAACTCGCTCAATGTCATCGAGGCTTTAGCGGAACTTTTGACATTTTTTTTAAATTCAAACTGAATGGACAAAAATGTCGGTAAATCCAATGCTTTTCAAATTTTTAAGAAAGTTTTTGGCAGCAGCAAATAGTTGGCAGTATTATTTACTTCAATATGTATACAGGGTGTCCGGGGGTAAAGTGCATTAACCTGTCATTTGCCAGAGACGCGGAATTGCGGGCGGATCAAATTTCAAAAAAGAACATTGATTCAAATAATTTGGATGCGATTTTAAATTTTTTGTATAAAGAAACTGTACCAAGGAAAAGGTCAGAATAGCTTCCTCCATTCTTGTTCTTATGGTAATTTCCACGCTATTTTTCCAAATACGCTGACCCTTGAGGGGTTAAGTTCGGGAGGTGATTCTACATGATAGTACAGGTAAAAAAGATAAATAACTTTTTTCGAAATTCCAACTTTTATGGGTAGTTTTGAGGTAAAACGATAAAATTAGTCCGGCGTGTGCGGCCAGATTTATTATTTTCCGTTTTTACGATACGGGCCAATCACAATCGAGTCGGGCTCCCGGCAGGCTCTCAGCAAGTAAGATCGTACCTCACACTAAGGATTTTTAGTAGGTACGTCTTTTTGTATGGGAAAAAAATGTTGGAATTTTGGAAAAAGTTATTAAGACCATTGTTTGCCGGCGACCGAACTAGATCTTCAATAATCTCATGTCTTTCGTTTGTCCCTTTCTAACGAAATATTGTATTTGCGGTGTGTAGCGGGGAGGCGGGAAGGGAAGATTTCTATGTAGTGGTATTTAGTTGCAGCGCTAGCGAGCAAAATATGGTGTTATAGAGTTTTAAAGAAAAGGGCGCGTAATTATTATGTAACATCATTTTATCGGAGAATATGAGGAATGATCTTTTTGTGTAGTGCCTTGAAATTAACGGAGATATTATATTGTAATAGGAGATACGGGAATCGGATGCATGACGTAAAATTGTAAATAAGTAAAATAGAGCGTTAAACAAAATAAGGCATTTATTTCCATGCCCGAATACTTGCACGAAGACGGTGCAATGCCCCTTTTGTTGATAATATCTTTAGCGACACGTCCTATAATATGGGAGACTCCCGACATATTTCGTAATTCCGGTGTCCGGCGTTTCGACGTGAACACAGTAAAAACGCGAGAAACCACCGAAACAAAATTTTAATTTTATATGTCAATATATTTTCGTCAAGACGAGAAATCACCCATTTGCTTAGTTCATTCAATATTAGCTGAGACATGTATTGTTAGAAGAGCTCCGAAAATAATAATGATAATATTATACTAAAGTCATGGTGTTTGAAAGAGAGAGTACGAAAACAGTGTGCGATATAGTAGTGAATGATGAATACTTGGAGCAGGTGGATGAGTTTGTTTATCTGGGTAGTATGTTTACGAGAGATGGGAAGGCTGATAGAGATATTGAAAGGAGGGTAAATGCCGGTAACTCCATTAATGGAGGACTGAATGCCGTTGGAGCTAATAAAAAAACTTTCAATAAAAGCGAAACTAGCAGTCCACAATGGAGTCCTGGTACCTACCCTGATGTATGGCAGTGAGGCATGGAACTGGCAGAGGAAGGATGAAAGTAAACTGAATGTTGTTGAAATGAGATCCCTGAGATGTATGTGTGGTAAAACCATGTATGATCGTGTTAGAAATGTGGATATCCGCAAAGAATGTAAGGCTGATGTAAGTATAATGAGCAAAGTTAAGAAAGGGACCCTCAGATGGTTTGGGCACGTAGAGCGAATGAACGAAGAAAGTAGTGTTAAAAGAATATATGATGCAAATGTGAATGGTAGAAGAAGTCGGGGACGCCAAGGAACTCTAGGAAACATCTATGTATAAAAATCAATGTATGTTTGCTTGCATGTATGTTTGTTCCATACGCGTTGCTAAACCAATCATCCTATTGCGATGAAATTCTGGGGATTTGATGTGCGCATGCCCGCGATGGTTATTATATATAGTGGTGAGATTTTTTTTATATGAACACCGCACAAGAGTCCCAACTGCTCCCATCTGAAGCCAGTGAGATGCCTCACGGCATCCCCAATTGGGGTATGCTGTGAGGCTGAAGGTAGTGGGGAGGGGAAAGAGATCGGGAAGAGGAAGGTGGGGAAGTACCTGGCTATTTAGATCTGGTCACCAAACACGGCTAATGCCATTTCAAGCAACGTTTCAATTCTGAATGGTGGTCTTACATCAGGGCGATACTGAGAGTATCTTCCACTCTGGAACGTGCCGCAAATATACTAGGTATATATGCTTTAAGTGGCACGCGAGCTGTTTGAAAACTGAATGTATCGGGACTGAATTTATGGAATGCGGGAGGAGGGAGGGGAGTTAGCAGGACGGGAGAAGCGGAAGATGGGAGTGGAGAGAGGGAAGGCAGAGTGGGAAAACGTGAGGAGAAGGGTACGAAAGAGAGGAACGGGAACGGGACGAATGGGAAAGGACACGCAGGGAGAAACAATGTCTTTATTAAGTGACATTGCAACACATGCCGGGAACTCGCCAGTAAGAAATAAAATATTGTACCTTTAGAAAACTTAAATTCAAAATAATAACAATTTCAATTCTCAGCGAGTTAATTCCAAGGAAAAGTTTATCAATATAATGTCGTAGAAGACGTAGAATATTTTTGGAATAAAAAAAAAACAGCAATAAAAACGCCTATAAAAATTTGAGTGTTAACCTCTGACAGGCCGGAGACGCGCCGGCGCGCGCGTCATATGCGCATGCGCGAGAAAATAATTCAAATATTTGAATAATACTTCCGACAAAAAACTTTTGGTCGACGATTTTGGCCCTTCTATGTACACAATTTGTATGGAGAACAGTGTCAGAATCGCTTGCGCTGTCATTACTCTCGGAGACGCTACAAGTTTCATTCACCTAGTCACCCTGGAATATTTTAAAAACGATTTCTTCTATGACAATCGGCTGTCAGAATTTGCCGCGAATTTAACGGTCGCAATTAATGGGTGTATCGCGAATAAAACGATCATAAAACCTATTAATTTACGTAATAAATGCAAGTAATGTGGTTTTCGTAGATAGTTTATTGTGATGTGAACGTGTTTCAGTTAATAAAATATACAATAGCTCAAAATTTATCAACAAAACATTCAATTCAAAATTCAAAGTGGTGGTTTTTTAGTGTTTTTTTGCGAAGTTCCGCGAATTTCCGCTAAATGTCACGGCATGTGACCGGTTATCCTCTGACAGGCCGGAGACGCGTCGGCGCGCGCGTCATATGCGCATGCGCGAGAAAATAATTCAAATATTTGAATAATACTTCCGACAAAAAACTTTTGGTCTACGATTTTGGCCCTTCTATGTACACAATTTGTATGAAGAACAGTGTCAGAATCGCTTGCGCTGTCATTACTCTCGGAGACGCTACAAGTTTCATTCACCTTGTCACCCTGGAATATTTTTAAAACGATTTCTTCTATGACAATCGGCTGTCAGAATTTGCCGCGAATTTAACGGTCGCAATTAATGGGTGTATCGCGAATAAAACGATCATAAAACCTATTAATTTACGTAATAAATGCAAGTAATGTGGTTTTCGTAGATAGTTTATTGTGATGTGAACGTGTTTCAGTTAATAAAATATACAATAGCTCAAAATTTATCAACAAAACATTCAATTCAAAATTCAAAGTGGTGGTTTTTTAGTGTTTTTTTGCGAAGTTCCGCTAAATGTCATGGCCTTTGACCGGTTAATACTCATTTTGGGAGACAGGTATGGGTGCCGCAGCCCAGGGAACCATTTATTGGATAACAAACACCTCTGCTACAGCTCACACCAAGTGGTTCGCTACGTTTAGTGACTTAGCAGGGGTGCCCGAGCTCATGGGGTGAGGTTTGTTCGGGTCTTGGCGGCGGATGCGTCTGCCCACCAATTTTGGCCAGATTGGGAGAGACTGGTTGAGGGATACCTTTTGATTTCTCCAGTAGGGCTCTCTCGGAACATCGCCTTTCACCGCAAAAGGAGGGATAGAATCGTTCATCCGTCACTCCTGGACACACTGACCCCAGATTCCAACCCACCCCTTCTACCTTTTTATTTCCCAGAACATACTCTCCTTCCTTTCCTAAAAATACCCTTCACTCAGCATCCCCGAAGATGACATAGGCCCTGAGGAGAATTATTTTCTTCCTGGGCATGTGTGGAGCTATTGTATAAAAACATAATTTTGTCCTTTGTTAATATGTCAGATTTGAAAGTCCAATAATATGTGTAACTTCACATTCAATTATTCTGTAAAGTTCCAAAATCGGCGTCTCGGAATTTACTATGTATATATATATTTGTTTTCTATACATACGCCTCAGGGATCTCTTTTTACAGCTTTTTTTAACATTAGCTCCACACAGGAGGCCCTGAGGAAAATAAGGGGTCTTTTTAGGAAAGGAAGAAGAGGAAGTTCTGAAAAATAAAAGGGTAAGTATTGCGGATGATTAGGAATCTGTGAGTCAGTGCATCTAGGAGTGACGGATGCAAGAATCCATCCCTCCCACTGCGATGTTCAGAGAGAGTACTTACGGCTGGAGACGTTAAAGAGTTTCCCTCAACCATTCTCTCCCGATCCGGCCTGCCATGCAGCTGGTGGGCAGACGCATCCGCCACCAAGACTCGGACAAACCTCACCCCATGAACCCGGGCAACCCTGCTAAGTCACCAAACGTAACGAACCATTTGGGATGACCTATGGCAGAAGTGTTGGTTATCCAATAAATGGTTTCCGGGGCAGTGGTACGCATACCCGCCTCGCATTCAGTCTACCTAGACTGAATGCGAGGCGGGTAAGTAGGTACCTACCTACTTTCATTCTCCTCTGCCAGTTCCCATGCCTCACTGCCATAAATACCTAGGTAGGTAGGTACCCCGATATGGTAGAAAATATTTAAAAAATAAAAGCTGAACTGCAAAAAATGATAATCTTACTACCTACCAAGTAAACACAAATAACCAATTAAGAGTTCTAAAACGATTCTAAAAAAACGAACACCTGCATATTGTCAACAAACAAAGACATAGATACACCCATTGTTAATGTATGGCGATTGAGTTATGTATGTATTAGTTTGTCTGGCGCGATTTTACTCCTTCCCCCGGCCCGCGCAAGCTCCCCCGTACAAGCTTCCCCGTCCGGCTGGCAAATGAGTGGATGAGACAACAACAAAAAACCTAAGTAATTTTACTACAAATCTGCGCGTATCTAAATTCGGTTTTTTACACGAATAAAACTGTTTTCAGTGCAGAATAAAATTTTATTGTATACTTCATCATATTCCTGACTCAGGATGTGAGGAGTTTTTTTAAAAAATTGCGTCCATGTGCCCAGAAAAAAATTCCAAAGTTGCCTCCTAAATTTATGGATAAATCGTCATCTTTTGGGGCCTATATTTTATAATTTAAAGCAAAAATCGAAAATCGGATTCACATCCTAACTGTATACATGCCTAACTTATCATTTTAAAAAAAGAAAAAAACAATTAATTTGATATTTTAGCCGTAAATCCAAAACAAAATTTTGTATGAAACAGGCCACACATGCGTTCCTCTTAATCTTTTTTACTCCTACCATCATGTAGAATCACCTCCCGAAGTTAATGCACTTTACCCCCGGACCCCGGACCTTTAAGAAGCTCACTGCTACTCTAGGAAACAATTATTTTGTTTGCATGCCCACCAGGATACCATAATTCCGCTAAGTTAAGGTTAAGTGAAGTTCAAAATCAATTCACAATCTTTAGGAATGGTATGCAAACTACTATGAAAACTAAGCCACAGAAAGAATATATCAAAATTAATAAGATATCAAAATTACAATACACATGTTTCTTCCACCATAAATCCCAGATTTCCAGGATGTGCAGTAACACTTCTTTCTTTGGTGACAAGAAATCATTGCATAATAAAAATAAAAGAATAAACATGCTTTTACAATACAAACTCTTTTACTTCCACATACAAAGTTTTAGCCAGATGCAACATATAAGTTAGGGGTCGTCCATTAATCACGTGATGTTTTTTAGCAACTTTTTAACCCCCCCCCCCTGGTGATATGTGGTGAGGTTTTAGACTAACCCCCCCCGTGATATTTCGTGATTTTTTTCCGAATCCCCCCCCCCTTTCGAGCTTCACGTGATTAATGGACGACCCCTTAACAGGTTCGCTCCCGGCTGTGTATACGAGAACTGACCCTAGATGCCAAATTTTAAATTTACTTCAAGAATAGTAGATAATTCCAAAAGTTTTTTTTTTTCATAAGAAACAAAAAAATAATAAATAAGAAAATTACGACTCCGGCCGGAGATGGCTGCACCACAGTTGAAAAGTCCAATTTACTCTCCACTGTTTATTTAGATGAGAAAAGCAGACAATTTTTTTTTTTTTTGATTCCAAATAATTAGTAAAATTCTTGAATATTAAATAATATTTTTGAAGAAACTTATTCATAGAATTTGGTGGTACTCATAGTACTCAAAACACAGACCAGGTTTATCTGTGCAATCAATTGAGTGATGTCTTATTTTATTTTATCTTGTTTGTATTTTCCTCCTTCGATTTGTAATAACCTTGAAAATTATTGAAAGCCAAGACACAAAATGTCAGCACAATGTTTAACAACAATGCTCACTACAAAATTAACTAATGGATGAAAACGATGCCTGCGGAGATACAGTGAAACCCTCCTAAGAAGTTTTCCAAGGGACCCGTAAAAACAAACTTCTTAAGCAGGAAAACCTTACGTGGGAAAAATTGGGACAATTTTGGGCCGAGGGACCGAAAGAACCAAACTTCTTAAGCCATGAACTTCTTGAGAGAACTTCTAGGGGGTTTCACTGTATAATACTCGTGGCTTCGACCGGAGCTGGCGACACCCGACGTATGATGCCGAGTGGCTCCAACCGTAGTCACTGGCAGTGAATATATCTGATCTTAAATTAAGCATGCAATTAATATACAGGATGTCCGGGGGTTAAGTGCATCCCAAATTCCAACATTTTTTTTCCCATAGACGTACCTACTAAAAATCCTTAGTGTGAGGTACGATCTCACTTGCCGAGAGCCTGCCAGGTGCCTGACTCGATTGTGATTGGCCCGTATCGTAACAGCAGAAAATAATAAATCTGGCAGCACACGCCAGACTAATTTTATCTTTTTACCTCAAAACTACCCCCTAAAAGTTGGAATTTCGAAAAAAGTTCTTTATCTTTTTAACTTGTACTATCATGTAGAATCACCTCCCGAAGTTAATGCACTTTACCCCTGGGCACCCTGTATAGTACATACAACTAACTACATTATTATTAATTTACACTGCCAAAAAGCACAAGCGGTAATGAATGTTATGTATGCAATCATTAATAAAATAGTCTTGTGGTATTTGGCAGTGCAAGACTAAAAAAATAAACCTGAATATCCATACATGATTTACCTCTGAGAAAGCAACTCCAGGAACGTAGAGAGCACATACGAGGTGGACCCAGGCACCTACTTCTGTTTCTTTGAATATTCCACCTAAAATTATATGCACACCGTTAACAAAAATGTTACTGATTGTTTAAACATTAAGTTTTGGAAACAATTAATTTATTTCATTTCCTGTTCGTCCCCATTCGCAAGATTAGTCTTTATAGGGCTACGTTTTGTCAATACAAACGTTTTCCCCAATTTCCTCGCTGAATTTAGACAATAGTACAAAATATTTTTTTAACATAATGTTGATATCGACCACTGGTACGTCCCTACATTTTTATTTTTGTAAGTTACTTCTTATTCACTGGAGCGATTATGGTCGAAAAATGGACCATTTTATTTTTCTGCGATTGATAGCGGTCCAAAATTGGACAACATTTTCCTGCCATTCGTAAAACATTTGTTGCAATTATTTAAAACATTTCCTTGGCCAGCCATTTATTTTAAAAACGAAGCTATTGAAATGCTTTATCTATTATGACCACAGATGTTACAAATCCGAATTTAGTAGACTACTTTAGAACGGTGCTAAAAATAAATTTTTAAAATATTTTTTTCCCGCCAAATTTTTGATCAGCTGTTTACGGTTAAAATTAAGTCCTTTTTCCATAGTATGCACCTTTGTATACCATAGTAGACAAGATAAAGAAATCTAAGATATTCTATGTTGACTCGAATAAGTACCCCTCACGGCAGTTTGAAAATAAAAAACACGCAGGATTCGCGCGGTTATAAATTTTTAAATATAGGTAGGTATATTTTTTTAAAAACCTACAAATATGAGATAAACGGTAAAATACAGGTTAATTCATTGGCTATGTAGCACTATAATAAGTTTTTATGTCTCCATGTTAAAATTCGAAGGTATGATTTTTTTAATATTGGCGAAAAATTTTAAAAATGATCTTCTGGGAAATTTCGAGCAATCGAGGCAAATTTATTTATTTTGCATGGTCACTCCAGTGGTTATAGAAGTAAGGACCGCCCAAAACTTATTAAAATTGTCTGGTTTGACCACCATCAATATCAAATTTTACAATGTATTTTTAAAAACGCAAAACATACAGATGTAGAATATTTTCTTCTAATACAGTTGGTGAAAAAAATGTTAAGAATCGGTTCAATTTTGTAAGACAAAACAGAGGAATACAAAACCTTGATTTTGACGATCTTATTTAGGTACAACAACATAAGGTCCAATTGTGCCTTTCGCTCAGTAATCGACGGGGTAACAGCGACAGTGACAGTTTTGTAATTATCTATTCTAATAAACTATTATTAAAATTTCTCGGCACCCGCATTCCCAATTTGGGAGGCGGGAATGGGTACCGCCGCCCCGGGAACCTTTATTGGATAACCAACACCTCTGCCATAGGTCACCCCAAGTGGTTCGCTACGTTTGGTGATTTAGCAGAGGTGCCCGGGTTCATGGGATGAGGTGTGTTTAGGTCTGATGACCAGGACACACTGAACCCCAGATTCCTACCCACCCCTTAAACCCTTTTCCTTCCCAGAACCCTCCTCTCCTTCCTTTCCCTAAAAGACCCTCCACACAGCATCCCTAAAGATGACATAGGCCCTCAGGGAAATTATTTGCCTCAGGGCCTCCTGTGTGGAGCTTATGTAAAAAAAAAAAAAAAAATTCCCAACCCATCAGTATACCCCCCGCCCATATCGGGCGGCTGCATTATTTCACACCGGTATATTATTAATTTCGAGCATTGAACCCCTCCCTAATTTGGGCAGATTACAAAAAAATTATAATTTTTATGACATCTATATAAAAGCAAGTTTTTATTTGGGGTTCAATAGTGAACAGTAAGAATCCTTCTCGAGTATGCACAGATGTCACAAATAATGGATTAATTTTTGATATTTGTATGTAACGCCTTATAGCCTTTGCACACTTTGATTTTGTATGAAATCTGAAAAAGTAAAATTTAACCATTCTTAAAAATAAATACATAATGAAGGAATTATGTTTGAGACAGTCTTAAATTGTTCACCGGATAGTTTTTCCATTTGTGATGTGCTGCAGGTATATTAAGAGGAAACCCTGTCGCCGAGAAATTTGAACACTAGGTATTTTACCAAACTGTTGCTGTCACTGTCGCTCTACTCACCTGAAAACTGAGCCAAAGGGACAACTGCACCTCAGACTGATAATACCTAAGGGCCGTCTGTTTCAACGCTCGCTAAAGTAAAAGTAAAGCAAAAAGCAGTTACTAAAGTTAAATTTCACCAAAATCACGGACATATGAATATACATGGACCTGCCCTAAGTGATAAAAACGTATTATTTCCCCCTCCACATGGCGCCGGCTGAAGCTCCTCCTTGGAACCGGCTCGCTCCATGGGGAGGGGATAGAGCCTCGCTTGAATCTAAAATGTGTGACGTCATCATTCTTGCCGTGAACAGCTAGAAGGTAACATCCATACATTTAACGAAATACAACGCCAAAACGGTAGCGTATTCTATACAATATATCTACATATCAATGTGCACATAGCGAATGTGGGCGGTTCTCCAGTGTGCTCGTCGCTGGTTACAGGGGTAAGTAAATTATGAAACATTTGTAATAGTGTTTTAACTAAACACGACAACAAAATATTGCTATGTGTATTGGGGCGAGTCTTTTTGGGGCGAGCATTTGGCCTTAGCAAATATGTTATTATCGTGGCAAGCAATTCGCGCTCCCATGTAAAAAGGTCTATTCATTCAAAGCAGATCTTGCTTTTAAGAACTAAATGGTGATATTGTAATGCGAGATGCCTATTTACTGTCAGATTGATTGTATAACGAATCACAGTCATCTTTCCCCTCTTCGCCCTCCATGGTTTGGTTTGACCCCTCACCTGTAACTGCTTGTCTAGTCATTTGGATGTCTATGACCAAAATGCATTTTTTCAATCAATTTGACTGCTTATGTTACGTTACTTTTAACTTTTGTATTTACTTTCCGAAAACCGATAACTATCGGTTAACTATTCTAGAGTTACTCTGCCATATTGGCATATTTGACAGTTCTCAGTTTATTTATGACAGTTCTGCTCAAGGTAATCTACGAAATTCCGCGCTTTAACATAGTAATCATAATAAATATTGTAGAAGACGATGAATTCCTCTTTCAATATGCAGTGAAAAATAATTTGGTTATCTGGGATGATCTCGAATTTTTGGCTTGCTGTTGAACAGAATCAATTCTGATATCGATATATTTAGCGTCACCAGCTCTATTAATGGATGTATCGCAAGTTTTACAAGATCTTCAAATCAATGTATTGTATTATAAACATTACAAAAATATAACGTGAGTAGTAGGTAGGGCCTGAACAGAATCGTTTTAGATATCCACATATTTGGCGAGTGAAGCTGCCTAAAAGACAAGCTCTATTAATGCTAGTATAGTTTGTACACCTACTACTTGCGTTTAATGTAATACTCTTACAAACGGATTTAAAAAAGCTAAATGTATGTTTTTCTGTTTTTGATACCATAAATAAATTGAATTGAAGATCTCGTAAAATATGTGACACTTCAAATTCAATCAGATATCACAACTACTGGAAAGTAAATTACATTCATATTGTATATCATATGTATTATAATAGGTCGTCATTTATTTGTAAACATTCAAACAAATACTTTTTTATCGGACCAATGCCGTCTGATCCTACGATGCGAAACAAAATCCAACCGGATATTTTGACAGTTGTTCTGATTTTAAAATTTAGTTTACGCAAAAAATATTTCGATGCTTTTTTTAACATAATTTCGAGGAATATTCTGCTTTTTAGACTGGCCACACTGACAACTATTACTTTGGCGAAAATACACTTGAAACAGCACGCGGTCCTATTTAAAATCCTTGTTACGTTAACTGACATTTAAAATTTAACGTTAGGACACGATTTAAGTTTCTGTTGAAACAGACGGCCCTAAATAAAATCATCAAAATCGAAGTTTTCCACTACCCATTTTTCTCCTCCAAAACTGGACAGATTTTTAAGATTTTTTTTACTAACTGTATGAAAAGAAAATATTCTATGTCTGTATGTTTTACTTTAAAAAAAAAAATGCATCGTCTAGTTTGTATACTGAACGTCTGTTGATGGTGTTCAGACCAGGCAATTTGATGATGATTTTTGGAGGGTCCAAACTCTTATAAGAAGTAACTAGTAGTCCATATCTATATTATACGTAATAAAAAATATTTGGAGTAGTCTCAAAATCCAGAGACGAAATTGGGGAATATGTTTGTATGGATAAAACGTAGCACATTTTTGAAGTGAAAACTTCTTTAGCACAGTTGTGATTTGAAACTCAATGAAACGAAAAAGCTACACTAAAAAGAGACAAACACATACATCTATTTAGCCTACGAGAATGAGATAGAATAATCAGCCTCCTCTTTGTGCGGTGCTTCGTAGCCTCCCCACTCTTGTCTACTTTAGTTTTCTGAAGAATTCACTTCTGCCACGTGTGAACTACACACTTGTATTTATTTAAATTAATAACTTTTTAGTGAAGCATTTTTAAAGATACATTCACTACACCTTCATCAGGAAAAAAAGTCATTGTAATAGTGTTCTGATGAAAAAGGGACGGTTGTGTTCAAAACTAGTTTGCTTAAAATAAAACATATTTCAACCTTTACAATGCAATCTAATCCATAACACACACTACGAGACAGACGTAAAATAAACGACAACATTTTTATTAAAAATACTTAACTCTAAATTTGACTGATGCGAACTCTAGCAACTCATAAACTTACGAATACTGACAGTAACTACACGACAAAATACACTATTCTACTGTAGCATTCATAAGCGGAACTACATTGCCCACTCTCCGATACAACGATTTCATACTATGGGAAATCAGTACTTGACATATTTAACATAAATAAATTGTCTAAACTAGGAATAAGTGGTAAATTGTTATGCTGGATTAGGAATTATTTATCAAAACGTGTACTAACTGTCTCTATTAAAGAACACTTGTCTTACGAATTTGAAGCAACTAGTGGTGTGCCTCAGGGTTCGCACCTTGGTCCAATATTGTTTATACTATTTATAAACGATGTCACTTCCATATTCTCTGATGTTAACATATTATTATTTGCTGATGACATGAAAATTTATAAAATCATTAAAAATATATACGACTGCTTGTCCCTTCAATCCAATTTTGTAAAATTCGCAGAATGGTGTACCATTAACAAACTTACACTTAACATTAAGAAATGTCAAATCATGAGTTTCTTTAGAATAAAAAACCCCATCAAATACAGTTATTCACTTAACAATCACAGTTTAATGTCAGTACCTGTAATAAGGGACCTCGGAATAACCTTCGACACTAAACTACTATTTATCAACCACATTGATATCATTACTAATAAAGCTATGAAAATGCTGGGTTTCATTCTAAGACTATGTAAAGATTTCAAAAACATTCATACATTTAAATTACTATATACAACTCTGGTTAGGAGTCATTTGGAACATAATTCCCCCATATGGAACCCTCTCTACAAAAGCCACGCAAACTCCATTGAAAAAATCCAACGCAAATTTCTCCGATCAATTAATTTCAAATTAGGAATTCCCGCGGATGACATAAACTATGATTCTCTATTACAAAAAATGCGACTCTTATCGTTAAAAGATAGAAGAATACTCAATGATCTTATTTTTTTATTTAAAATAAACAATAACTGGTTTGACTCCCCTGAATTGGTATCGTTAATAAATTATCATGTACCTAGTAGAACAACTCGACTCAAAACACCTTATTATTGCAACAACACTCTCAGTAATGCAGAACAAAATTCAATAATACATCGTTTACACACTTTAGGTAATGAATTTGCTCATATCGATCATGCCGAAAGTCTGTCATCATACAAAAAATGCATTAGACAAAATTTATCTGCTAGTACTACATAATAAATAATAAGTATAATCATGTAACCATAATATTATGTCCTACCAGTATGCACTCTAATACCTATGGCTTAGAAACATATCATAGGTACCTATTTTTCATATCGCTTTGTATACTCCGTAATACCTTCCTTTTATTTATTATATATATATATTTTTAAATTTTGGTTATCTTCAATATTTGGCTCCTAAGTGCATTTCTTACTGTTTACTTGTCATACTTTTTTTATATTTATAACTTTTGTACTTTATATTATTTACAAAGGTAACTTATAGTTTATGTTATTTCCTGCCTTTCAACTTTTTACTTTTACATTATACTTTATATTTTATAGTTTACACTTTTACTTTATACTTTCATTTTATACATCATAATTCTATTTACTACTCATTACCTTAACTCCTTTCTTTTACCTTTTGTTTTTATATTTAACTTTACATTTATATGTCACTTTCTTATGTTATTGTATTATAATATATATAAATATAATTATGTCAATGGCACATGTTGTGCCGTATGTTTTTGAAATAAATAAATAAATAAATAAATAAACTTGACGAATTTTGTTGATCCTGTAAAAAAAACTTATTCCAAAACTATTCCTAAACATATCTGTATTTTTGTAAACCATGAAATCGCTGTATTTTTGTATTTTTATGACTTGTGTGCTTTTTATCTAATTTTATTTTTATTATTTCTTTATCTGTTTAAAAATCATCTGTCATGAATTAATTGTACTACCAAACATATAAAAGCCCTTTGGGCGTTACATAAATAAATAAATAATGCAGCACGTTTTCACACAATGTATGTGTTTTAGTGAAACTTCGAGGATCAAACTTGCAAAATTTGCATACGGGGATAGCCGCGTAGATCATATTAAATATGCACACTGTAATGACCTGTATTGGGGCACAGTTCGCATGTTGGATTGATGACCCCCGCCTTGCAGGCCTCACAGAACCAGGGCTCCGTGGAGGCAGAGCTGACCGTGCTGGACTCGCTGGTGACGTCGGAGACACCGTAGCAGCCCTCGTGCACTGTTACACCGCAGCCATCGCACTCCACGATCTCGTTGGAGTCGTCGCTGCGGGATCCCAGGCAGCCGGCGCAGATCAGCATCTTGGCCAGGTCGGCGGTTACACCCTGGAAGAATTGATTCAGAGGTTGTTATTAAAGGTTAAAGATTTCTAAAAAAAGGCAAAATATGATAATTTTTGAAAATATATATTTTTTTAAATGTGAATTCCGTACGAGGGTCCCAACTGCTCCCAGCTGTCTGGAGCCTGTGGGACTATATAGAATAGAAGGAGGGAGCGAGATGAGAAAGAGGAAGGTTGGGAAGTACCTGGCTAAAGCTATTTCAAGCATTGAATTCTTTTGAATTCAAAATTCTGAATGTGATCTTTCACAATGGTGATACTCAGAGTATCTACTACCCTGGACACAAATATTAACTTTAGGGCACTGTGCAAAGCTAGAAATTAATGTTAAGGCTATAGTTAATTGATTGGAAGACATTTCCCAGCAATGTTAGAATTTCTGTATAAATTTTCTGCAAAATCTTTTAAACTATGTACAGAATTAACCCCTTCAGTAATCATTTAAAAATGGAAAAAAATGACTAGATTAGTAGTAATAGAGAACTCCAGTCCAATTTTTTTTTATTTTTTTTTAATGAATAAAGACCTTCAAACTTAAATAACTGCATTTTTATTTTTATAGTTAGTTTTAATAGTTAAAATAATTGTCAAAGTTTTAATTTTTAAAGACTCCCAGAAACGCACCGTATCTATGGTGGTCTTCACCCACCGATAGTTTTTTTACTTTTTAAGTTGTCATTTTGAATTAGTGATGTTATGTCGAGGGAAATTTCCCTAGATCTAGGGGAGAAAAATATTTTTTAGGGATAAGGGAAATCAGGACAAAATGTAGGGAAATTTCGAACTCTGGGAATTTTTTTTATTACATATGACAATATTACTGGTATTATTTATATATATATATATACGTATATATATTTTTTGGAATTCCTATGAATCTTAAGAATTGTTCATGTATTTACATGCAATGTTATTTTTAACACTGACAACTCAAAATGATATTAGGGAACGTACCCATACTACATGACACGTTCGGGGGGGGTCTTCAAAATACCACGCTTGGTACAAATGAGCGGCGGGTTGCTTATGATTTTTATTTTGCAAAGTGTTTTTTTTTAAATTTGGAATTCAGTTTCTAATTCAGTGGTGAGTGTATTCGTACTTTTAAATTATTACTTCACGTAGTAAAAAGTGTTTTATTTGGAAAATCACGGTATTATTAGTATATTTACCAAGTTCCGATATCTTTCCAGTTAATTATCATATTAATTAACATATAACAGGATTAGTGTTACACAATCAGGTGGCTACGTAGGTAATTGCGTAAATGTGAAATTCTAGGGAAATTTCACTTCGAAATCTAGGGAAATAATTTTTTTGGGCAGAACATCCCTGTTTGAATGAAGAATCCAGAACAATCGAACCCAATACAGGCGAACCCTAGTGGGGTTAATAATTACATGCTAAAAATATATGTACATAAATTGTGAAGAAGAAGAAGAAGAAGAAGCAATCATGGCGGAATGCTTTGTAATGACTTTTAGGTGTGAGGTGTGTTTTTTATTCAAGATTAACTGCTTTTAATATAGAAAAACATTGGTAAAATGTCCACATTTCACCGCTATTGTTATTGTATTTAATCAAAGTGCAATATAAAAACAATAAATCATCTCTTTCATTGCAAATACATGTGACATCGTGTTTTGTGTCAGGCGTTACTTTGTAGGTACATTGTTTTATGTATAACACATACAGAAACACTGGTATTTATAATACACTGATCATGACGAGTGTGTAACAACTTGTATAAAAAGCCCTATACTAAAAACAATTTGAAAATACATAAACCAAATGTCAAAATATGACACGACTTTAACCCCAAATAGACAAAATTTATTGCAGATTGTCCGCAAATATAGCCCTTTTCGTAAATTGTTGAGGGCCTAAATTATGTTTCAATAAACACAATAACTATTATTTATCTAAATCTCTATAGACAGTATGAAAATAAACCAAAAACACGAAATGTTGAATTGCATAGGTACGTGTGCACTTCAAGTCATTTCAAATGTCAATACAATACAATACACACTATCACCAGGTGACAGGTTAACAGTGACGTCACCGTTAACCATTTCAGTATGCCAACTTAACGCTGTGTTTTGAGAAGAGGTTTAAAAATGCGCTTTTTAATAATTTTTTAAAAACTCTGCATTTAACCGGTCAGCAACGTAAGCAGATATATGCGTTAAAAATACGACAGCAGTCAAGTACAATAAGCGTGTTTACACGTCAGCGCGTGTGTCTCCATAGAAACCGTAATAACTCCGTTATTGTTTTAGTTACATCCGTAAAATAAAAAGTGAAAGGTCGATAGTGAATCATGCTGCACATCTCTATTCAAGTTGTCCATAGAAATACATAAAAAGAACTTTCTGTCAGACGCGCAGTCTGACACATAATTTATACCGCCGAATTTCCTACGGGCGCCCGACATTGTTAATTTCTATTAAATATTTTTATATGAAACTAGCTGGTCCCGGCATGCGTCGCTATGCCACTTAATAAAGAAATTGTTTCTCCCTGAGTGTCCTTTCCCATCGTCCCGTTCCCCTTCCGCCTCCCCTTCTTCTCCTGCGTCCTCTTCCCCTCTCGCGTTCCCACTCCGTTACCTCCACCTTCCCTCTCCCTACTCTACTCCCCCCCCCCTTCACCGTCCCGCGAACCCCCCTCCCGAGTTCCCCTCCCCCTCCCAGGTCCCCCTTCCCGCGTTCCCCTTCCACCTTCCCCGCCTTCCCTCTTCCCTTTACCGCTCCCTCGTCCCGCCAACCCTCCTCCCGCGTTCCATATATTCAATCCCAGTACATTCAGTTCTTAAACAGCCCGCGTGCCACCTTTTACAATTTTTATTCAAATTTCCATTTTTCATGTATATTAAATTTGGTACCTAACATAGGTACCTATTTAAAATATCTAAAATTCTTGCTTCGATTCAAAATATTAGGGGAGTACCTACTTTAAATAAATTTTTCAACTTTTCAAAAATAGAATCCTGATTGCACAATCATTCATTGTTTTGCAAAATGTCATTTTCTAACACGCGAACTGTCAAACGTGCGATGTTTTCTATTATTATATAATTTTCTGCGCAATTTTCTTAATTTTACTCTCCGTAAGAACCATCCTCGCACTTCAAGGAATATTCTAAAAAAAGAATTAGCGAAATCGGTTCAGCTGATCTCGAGATTTTCGCTTACCAACACATTTAGCGATTCATTTTTATATTATAGATGATAAAAAAGTGAGGTGACAAAAGTGTTTATTACACATTTATACAATAGAATATGTATTGTTGTTTACATAATCTGTGATTTTAGTACCGTTTTCACATAAAAACATCACGTGAGTCATTTTCACATTTTTTTAATGTTTGCATTCTAAATTTTAATATTTACAAATGTTAATATTTATTTGTAATATAATAATTCGAAAGCTTATTTTGTAACCTGTCTAAAACAGTTTTTACTATTCGGCTACGTTCAGAAATGTTTAATTTATAGTGCTTTAATTGTGAAACGGTTATAACTAAAAGTTTTCGTAAAATGTCATTTCGTTTAAGACACCAAAAGCTAATATTCTCGAAAATTCGGAGGGGTTAATATTATGAAATAAAACTTACATATTCAGAATCAGCGTTTCTTGGTCTATATGAACATATTTTTTTAAAGCCATAATATTTTTCACTGGAGTTCCTTATTACTACAACGTTGCGTGATGTCACCCGATTTGAAGAGATTGGGATATAGGGGAAAGTGGTAAGCCGTTTGAATCATCGCAGCTGTCTTGTCTTTTTCTTCCACATACCATAAATTGTATTTATTTTCACCAGAGTATATTCGGGAATGGTCTTTTCTGCAGGTAAAGTTTGCACGAGTTTTCTCGGGTGTGGGAATTTTCGCATTTAATAGACGCACTTAAGATCGTCCAAACTTACCTTCAAGTCATTGTTAAGTTTTGCTCTCTGCAGCAGGTCATTGACAGTCATGTTATTTGAATTCTCTCCAAGTCCTGATTTTTTGTTTCCAGAGAATTTATTACAACCGTACGAGGAATCCTCCGAGTCCTCAGAGTCCTTATCATCATTATTTTTGCCATCTGCAATTAAATAAATGGTAAATATGCAGTTAGTCCACCTCACGGATAATACGGAATGTACGTGTTGTCGAAGTTTGATGCACGGATGATACGGAATGTTCCTTTTTTAACTAATAGACAATCAAATATGACATTTGTCGGAAGTACCAATCTTATAAAATAAATTCTCTAAAATAAACTCGCATTTTCATCATACTTTTAAAAAAACATCCCAGGTTTTGAATGGTTTGTTGGCAAAGCAGGGTTTGTCTGGTGGGTTTGTGTAATTATTTTAATAAATTTCTTTCCATGTTCTACTGTTATAAATACAGGTACAAATTTGTCAATGATGCTTTCACTTTGTTTTACGCAAAAATATTTTTTCTATGATTGGCAGCATTGTCTATGAAATGTTAAAATAAAAATGATGGATAAACAATGGCGTTACGCGTTACTGCGAGATTGAATTAATTTTAACAAAATTAAAATGAATGCATATTTTTTGCATGTTTTTGGTCTCCCCCGAAATAAATACTCACTTTTCGTAATAATAAAGCTAAATCTAACTGTTCGAATAAAAAGTATTCCGTATTGACGAGTAAGCGGTTTTGCATAAATAATAAATAAATTAATCATTAAACATGAGGATATTCATGTGGGTTGTTTTGTTATGATGTTTATCTGGTACAGCAAAAAACTGATTAATTGGAAAAGGGATAGATTCTTTTAGGTTATAATTTTGAATAGTTAGCTGAAGCTGAATGAAATACTTTAAAACCTTTAGTGGCAAACTTGAGTTTGCACAGTAGCGCAAATATATCTTGGTTTAAACTAGTGAGAATAATTATGTGGTATGGGGGACCTAGCGTAAATCAAACCAATGATTTTTTAAAATATGACTAAATGTGTATCAATTGAGTAATAAGTATAATTTTATTTGTTTCTTGAAAGGGATGTACATATTCATATTTAGAGTAAACGAAATGTTTACCTTTGTCTGCTTCGTCCGAGTCAATGGAACAATCGTCACTTTCCTCAGCATGATCTTCGATCCGAAAATCGGAATCGTCAGAGCTTTCTTCCAAATCAAAATCGAGTAAAGATTGAGCTGTCTCAACGGGCTTTACCTTTCTTTTAGCCGGATCTCTCTCATCTATAAGTAGATAAAAACACCCTCAATGCTAAGAAAACATGGTAAATTCAGAATATCATTCAATATCGTAAACCATTTGCGAATTAAAATATATTTCTAGAAAATAACACCGGCTTTTTTTATGACATTCGAGGGGGTAAATATTATAAACATTCGCATTATAATGATGTAAGGTCAGCAAGTTAAACAAAAACTAACAGGTACTCATTGTTGATTTGCGAGGAGTTGACGATTGTCAAATTTCATTAAAAAAATAGATTTTTTTCACTAAAAAAGAGAGTATTTCCATCCAACAGACATTACGCCCCTCACACCGTCGCCATTTTTCTTACCAAACCATAAACATTTTTTGTCATTGGCTCACCAGAGAGATTTTATTATCAACTGGGGCTAGATGTTTCATAGTTATACAATAAATATTTGGCTTCATGAAAATAAATAACAAAAAATAAAAATAATAAAAATTTGTTGAATAATAATCCTTACTTCCTATTTAATATTACGGTGGATTATTGAAAAAAAAACGTTTAGTTTTAACGCAACAATTATCAGACCGTATCGGATAAATAAAAAAGTGTATTTATAAAACATATTTCCACACAAAGCGCTCGACATTTTAGAAGTATTTGAATAATGGTAGGTATGTTTTTTAATCGTCGAAATATTAAAAAGTGCGAAAGAGGTTGAAACAAAAACATACAGAATTTAATTTAAAAGGAGAGCTTCATCAGTTATTTTGGAGGGAAAGGGACTTAATAATTATCGCTGACGGCAAAAATATTCCATTACACGTAATATTGAAAATAAGACCGGGAAAGGATACATTTTCCCCATGGAGGTGCCATATTTAAATATCCTATTGTTTTAAATCGATAGATTCCTATTCATTTACAGAAAATGCGAGGTAGAAAACAGAGGTAGAAAACTATATTTTTCGCTTGTGAAAAAAGTACGTATCTACGTAAAAAAAAATTAACTAAAAAAACACCACCCACCTTTTGTTTTTGACAATTTAGATAGCTAAATTCGCCACCATAATGGTAAATTTAGCTATTTTTATTTATCATCGATTTTTTTTTGTAAATTTGTTTCATTGGATCAACGTTCATTGGAAGTATATGTTTTCGATTAAGCCTTGACGTTGGAATGGCCGGTTTAGCGAATCAGTTTTTGTCGACTGGATAAGCGTTTGGCAAAGTTGTATTGTTGTATTGCTCCGCTGCACGCTTTACGCAAAAAATATAAAATGACGCTTAGTTTCAGCATAAACACTACCATACACCATTATTATATTACGTCAGGGGAAATGAAAATAAAATGCATAAAACAGGTAATTAGATTTTCAGTTTCGCCTTGATTACATTGAGCGAATTTAGGTACAAGCTACTAGCCGGTAAGTTTAAAAGCGGGCAAATCGGCGAGTATGATTATCATGATGTCACGTAAAACGTGCCTCTCGCTCAGTAGCAAATAATAATCATAATTGGATAATTTTTGTGAAAAATCACCTCAAGGGCGCTGTACAATTTATTGAGAATTCTGGTTGTACCTAATTTTACTATTTACAAATTGTTACAGAAACATACTTACCTGACAGGTCACTTCCTAGCTAGTGAAAAGCTAAGCTAAAATAATGACTCCCGCGCGAACTAATTCTGTCGATATTTTGTAGAAAACTGAGATATTCGCAGTTAACTCACCTCTAGTAGCTACTTGCCGATTACTTACGTACTTAATAGATTGTACAACGAATAATCCAGATCAAGCAGTAGTTTGACAGTTACGAAATCAGCTGTTCGAGGGCCGCCACTTGCCATCCGCCGTACACGCTAGCGAGTAGCGAGCGAAGTTGACCCCTCTCAACTTTTTTCGTAGGCTGTTCACAATCTGCTCCAGTTAGCTAGTAATATGATTACACTGAGCGAGTTTGCTAGCAGATAGTGAATTCACGGGCTAGTAGCTTGTAAACTCGCTCAATGTCATCGAGGCTTTTGGAACGTTCCAGCTTGTGCCAAGGCGGGATCTTGCCAGGATTAGATGCCGGCATTGAAGCCTGGAAATCCTGGCTTGAAATACTAGCTTCGTGCTGTTCGGGCATGATTATATAAAAATAACAGGTGGTTTTAACCTATTTACCACAAGAGACAGCTATTTTTGCCCGGGCTCCGGGGAGGTGGTAAAAGCCTTAAATTTCATGTCATTGGCAGTTTCGACCAATTTATAAGTTAAGTTTGAAGGTTACCTTTACACTTGCATTTTAATTTGCATATGCATTTTGAAATTTTAAAATTTGTATTGAAAATGACATAAAAAAACGTTACAAGTTTTTTATTTATTTTATTTATTTATTTATTTATTTCAAGATTTTTGTTTATACATTACAATGATAATATATGCAAGATTACAAAATAATTCATGTTTTATTCTACTACTCCATAAGTTGAGCTCTAGGAGTTCGTGTTTATGGGAGGAGTATTTTACATGCAAAAAAAAATTAAAAATTATAATAATGTTCATTATGTAAACAATTTTCAAAGAACTAATGAAGTAAATATCTTAGGTAGGTACACAATTTAGACAATATCAATACAATTTTTTTTTTTAATATTAAATATTGCTGTTTAAGTAAGGGTAAATTAATTAATTACATAAAGGGTAAACATTAAGGGTACAATATGTCATTATCCAATTTAAGGGACTTAATTTGTTTTTTGAATAATTCATACTTCAGTGTATCTGTTATATTAATTTTGTTATTGGATAATAATATATTGTACCATCTTACACCAAAATACAAAAAGTGGTGCTGAGCCGTGGTCGTTCTAAGCATAGGGATGGCTATTAAGTCATTAGTTTTAAATCTATTGCTTATGCTATCTGAGGGGTGAACTTTTTGAATAAAATATTCTTTATAACACTTGTTGTGCGCGTCGTTGCGGCGCACAGGTTCTTTACTACCCGCAATTTTTCAAATCGTGTATTTATAAATACAATTGATAAAAACGAAATAATAATAAAACGGCGAGGCACTTAAGTGATCATGGCGAACTCATGTGCGTGTGGTTTTGTCATAAACGAAGCTTTAGCTTTCATACAACAAAAAGTTGAAGTGATGGATGACATTAGTTTAACCCAAGTTTGTGATATGTTCTCTGAACAAGATATCGACAATGCGAGAAATCTACTCACGAGTATCCTGGGTCAACCTTCAGGCCCCTCGACGAGGAGAATTGGCGAAGGTAAAAAGAAAAGATCCATCGCTGATTTAATTAAATATATGCGAGAAACCGACGGTAAACTCCTACCGAAATTTGTTGTGCTAGACATCAATAAACTTCCGCCGGTTACATTCGACCACGTAGATGTAACCACTCTTTTGAAAGAAATAACCATACTAAAAAACGATATGCGTAATATGAAACTAAACGCACTTAACGATAACTTCGCAACATGTGAAGATGTTACAAAAATTCGGAATGAACTACAAGAATTTAAAACATTATATTCATTGAATATTAATTCTAATATGTCCGATGTAAACAAAGGAGATTCAACGACATCTAGTAACAATGCGCCGAAGTTTACTGCTGCCTGCGGTAAATCAAATCAGCAGACGATGATCACCAAACAAACGATGCCATCTATCGACGAAATCGCAAACAATTTTAATTCAACCGAGTCCACCGATAATAACAATGTGTGGTTTAAATCCCATAGAGGTGCAAATAGACCGGATAAAACCGACCCGACTACAGCTAAGGCGCTCTCAATAGAAAAAAATAATGATCTGAAGTCAAATCCTATTAACCAAACAAAACCTACTGGTGATTGGAAAGAAATTACATATAAAAAAAGAAAAAACTCTCGTATTTTAATAAAAGGTAAAAACGAGACATCTGGTTTAAAAGTTCTTCCAAAACAGAGGTACATAATTGCCTCACGATTCGATCCAGAAACAACTCCTGATGAGATAAATGGGTTATTAATCTCCCACAATCTATACTGCAAAATAGATAAATTTATGGCAAAATCTGGTGAGTTTGCCACTTTTAAAATCGGAATAAATAGTGAAAAATTTTCAGAAATAATTAAAGAGGAAATATGGCCTCCAGGCATCATCGTCAGAAATTTCATTTTCAAAAAACCTTTCTCCACGCTAAATAGAGAAGATAACACCTCTAACAATGGATCCTCACAAAAATAAAAATCATCTACGGATTTTATCTCAGAACTGCAGATCGATTCGACGAACCAAGCATTTCATAAAAGATTTATGTGAAACTAATGACATTATCCTGCTCCAGGAAACATGGGTTCTACCAACTGAAACAAATATATTTTCAAAAATTCACCCCCAATTTTCAGGATATGGAACTTCAGCGGTCAATCTAAATGATGGCCCTCTAATTGGACGACCTTATGGTGGAGTTGCTATCCTATGGCGGGATTCACTTTCTGTCGACATAGTGGAATGCTCTGAACCAAGACTTGCGGCAATACAATTGACTGTCAACAGTGGCAAAATATTAATTTTCTCACTTTATATGCCGACAAATAAACCTGAGAATCTTGAGGAATTCACGAACTGCATGAGTAAGGTAAACGCAATAATCAATGAAAGGAACTCGTCGAATGCGATTATTCTAGGTGATTTCAATGCAGATCCTAAAAGCCTTTTTGGCCGAGAACTAGAAAATTTTTGCAATGAGTTTAGCTATGTTTGCGCAGATACTAAGTTAATGAATTGCGAGACATTTACATACGTAAGTGTTGCCCATAGTACCACAAGTTGGTTGGATCATTGTGTCGTCACAAAAGCACTGGAAAATGCTATTACCAGCGTAGATGTTCAATATGACGCAGTATGGTCTGATCACTTGCCAATGATTGTAAATCTCAACCTTCAATTTTTGCCAGCCTTTGTGGAATCATGTAATGACAACATATTTGATTCTTCTAGATGGAATCCGAAATCTAATGTTGAAATAATGAAATACGCTGAAAATATCAACAACAAACTTCTAAAGATAATTCAAGATTTCTCCCAATTAGAACCTGACAAAAAATCTGCAAACTCAAACGAAAGCCAAATAAATTCCCTGTATAAAAATATTGTGGAAGCACTGCGAAGTGCTGCCTCCACCACATTTAATAACAAGAATAGAAAACATAGAAACATTCCGGGATGGAATGACATGGTTGCAGCCAAATACGCAGAATCAAGAAGCGCCTTTCTCTCATGGCTTCAAGCCGGAAAACCACTCTCAGGGCCGGTTGCCGAAGACAGGAAGAAATACCGAACGATCTTCAAAGTAGCTCTGAAAAAATGTCAACAGTCAGAAATTCAGCAACGAATGGATGGTATCGCAGCATCACTAATAAATAAAGATTTCCATAAATTTTGGCAAAAAACCTCCTCAGAGTTGAAAACTAATATGAAAACTCCTCTCTGTGTCAATGGAGTAAGAGGCAAGGAAAATATCGCCAATGAGTTTCGTAACTTCCTCTCTAAGGCGGGTGAAGAAGCAGCAGAAAAATCTCAGAATATAAATTTTAATTTGAAAACCGTAGGTAATAATACTACCGCTCTCAGCATTACTTCGCATATGGTAGAAAGAGCTGTCAGAGAAATGGCAACAGGAAAAGCCACAGGACATGACTCAATAGCCCTCGAGCACATTAAGTATGCTGGACCAGCGATTTATATTATCCTAGCAAAACTATTTTCAAATATTGTACGTTACAGGCACATCCCGAATGAAATGACGAAAACGGTAATTATTCCCATAATTAAATCAACAAATCTTGATCCATCCGTGATCAATAACTACCGACCAATTTCACTCTCAACCACAGTGGCAAGATTATTTGAAAAAATTTTATCTGCTGTCGTAATAGATCAGCTAAAAACAGAGGATAACCAGTTCGGATTCAAACCTGCACTGTCAACATCTATGGCAATATATTCTCTAAAAGAAACCATCAGTTATTATAAACTAAGAAAAACGCCAATCTATACCTGCTTTCTAGATTTAAGCAAAGCATTTGACCGTGTATGTCATAATAAACTGTGGGAAAAACTAAGGAAAAGAGCAGTTTCAGAAGATGTAATAGGTATTCTTTCAATTTGGCACACGCAACAAGAAAATATTGTGAAATGGTCTGGGGAATTTTCCAATCCATTCTTTTTGAAAAGTGGCGTAAGGCAAGGAGGAAGCATGTCTCCGGTTCTGTTCAATCTATACACCGACGAGCTTATTCAAAGACTTAATGCTACGAAAATAGGCTGCCATTTAAATGGAGTATGTGTAAATAACATTAATTACGCAGATGACATGGTTCTTCTTGCACCGTCACTAAGCGCATTAGAGAAATTACTAAAAATTTGTGAAGACTTCGCAAAAAACCATAACCTTTTGTATAATACCACCAAGTCAATAGTTATGGTTTTTAAACCGAAAAACGAAATCGTTCAAACACCCTCAGTATGGCTAGATGAAAGGAAAATGAATGTTAATCACAGCGTTAAATACCTAGGACATGTCATCACAGACGACCTTAAGGATATCGAGGACATGGAAAGGCAGAGAAGAGCAATATCAGTTAGAGCGGGTATGCTGTCAAGACGTTTTTACTCCTGCAGCCCCAAAGTAAAAAGAATACTGTTCAACGCTTTCTGTACCTCGCTGTACACATCAGAACTGTGGGTTGACTACACTGTAACCCAATGGCATAAGTTAAAGGTTGCTTACAATAACGCCTATCGCCAACTTTTCCGCCTACCGAGATACTGCAGTGCTACGGAAATGTTCCTGGAGGGACGAGTACATACTTTCCGTGCACTTCTCCGCCACCGCATGGGAAGTTTATGGCGCAGACTGCGCCATTCGAAGAATGCGATCATCACCGCCATGACTGCCTGGATGGAATCTCCCCTGATGACCCTCTGGAGACGGGAGACGATGAAATACCCTCCGTAAACGGCTATTTAAAAATCATTTTAGTGTTTGATATTTATATCATTTTTTCTTTTCAGTTTCATTTTTAATGCTTATTCGTTTATTTAATTTAATTTATGTGTTGTTATTTACTTTTTACCTTAACTTATCATTTATCTCTTTTTGTTATTTTAAAATATGGAATGTATTGCATTGCACTCCCCTGCATACATTCTGGAATAAACTTATATTATTATATTATTATTATTATTTTATAAATTTGGCATAAGGCGTTTCTCTTATACAATTTTGTAATAGATGGTACATTAAATTCCCGAAATATCTGTGTAGTAGGGTAGTCGTATGGTTTCCTAAGAATGGTTTTTATAATTATTCTTTGAATTATAATTATGGGCTGTAAGGAAGCCTTAAAGGCCCCTCCCCACCCAATAATGCCGTACTGTAATAAAGACTGAATTAATGCATAATAGACAATTTTGATAGTTTTCTTGTTTAAAATATTTCGTATGTTATAGAAAACATAGATAAGTTTTCTTATTCTTTCCACAGTGAGATTGATATGATCTTTCCATTTAACATTTTTATCTATTAAGATTCCAAGATATTTTACATTAGATTTATGATTCAGCTTAGCGCAGTCCGTATTACATGTACCGTCATTTGCACAATTTTTGGAATGAATTGTTATGTTAATTAAATTATTTGGCACATCTTCTTGTAGAGAGAATGGAATGTAATAAGTTTTTTCTGTGTTGAGTGATAGTAAATTGTTATCGAACCAATTTTTTAAAACCTTCATGTCTTGATTGGCTGCATTGGTAATATCGTTCCACGTCTTTTTTTCGATAATTATTGCAGTGTCGTCAGCAAAGGATATAAGTTTACCATTAAGTGATAATTTAAACATTTGGTTTACGTATATTATAAATAAAATTGGTCCAATAACAGTCCCCTGGGGAATTCCAAATTCTAAAGTTTCATCTACACTTAGTGAGTTATTTAATTTTACTTTTTGATTTCTTTGAGTTAGATAACTTTTCAGCCAATACCTAACCTTACCAATAATACCTATATCATTTAATTTATTAATTAGTTTTGTGTGGGAGATACTGTCAAAAGCCTTGCGTAAATCAATGAAAATGCCAAGGCATTTGTTTTTTTTATCTTATGCGTTGTATATAGTTGAGGAGAGTTCAGCAATAGCGTCGTGAGTACTTAGTTTCTCTCTAAATCCAAATTGGCTAGGACTAAGAATTTTTTTATTATCAATGTAGTACATGAGTTGCTTTTTTACGATCTTTTCAAAAATTTTTGCAATGTTTGAGACAAGAGATTTAGGACGATAATTTGATATTTCTTCAGGGCTGCCTGATTTGAAAACGGGTGTTACGATAGATTTTTTATAAATGGAAGGAAATATTCCACTATTTAAACTAATATTTATAATGTGTGCAATTGGAATGCTTAAATATAAATTGTTGTATTTTTTCAATATTTCTACTGTAACTCCATCAAATCCTGGTGCAGATCCACCTTTTAATTCATTAATAATATTTTTTATGTCATTTGTTGTTACTGGCTGGAAAGCTGACAGGTTATTTTGTTTAAGACAATCCTTCTCGAAATTATCTACTTTATAATTTTCATCGATCCGTGTAGCTAAATTTTGTCCGACTTTAGCAAAATATTTATTAAAGGCATTAGCACATTTTGTTGGTTCCCTTATGGCGTCAACAGAGTGTTTTCCAATATAAATTTTTTTAATTAGAGTTTTTTTGTTTTTTCTACTATTTATTTCATTTATTGTTTTCCAAACGTGTTTTACATTTTGTTTAGCCAGGTCAATTTCATTTTTGTAATAGTTTTCTTTAGTTATTTTTATTAAAGAGGTTAATTTGTTCCTATATTTTTTGTAGAATGTAAATATTTTTTTATCTGAGGGAAATTTCTTTATCAGGCGATATAATTCTTCTTTTTTTCTAATAGACACGACTAAGCCATGTGAAATCCATGGTTTTATTTTTTTAAATTTTGCTTTAATGTGTATAGTTTTAAAATCAGTCGATGCTGTAATATAATTGTAAAGAATATTATTAAAAATATTTGCGCATGTTTCAGCACATGTAGATTCTAATACGGGTTTCTACGTTTCCGCACTTATTTTTATATTTAATTTATTATGGTTGAGTGACTTTTTTGTAAAATTATTGCTTTCTAAAATTTTGTGTTTATTAATATTAAGTTGTTGTATAGAGATGCAAGTGTGATGATCAGTAATATTATTTTTTAATATTATCGTAAGGAATTTGTCAGTATTTTTAGTGTTGCACCAAATGTGATCAATACATGATGGAAGTTGACCCGTAATTTCTCTAGTATAATTTTTTATACATAATTTAAAATTCATTTCTGTCATAAGATTGATAAATTCAGTTTTTATTTTGTTATTATTTTCGTTAGAAACATCCAAGTAAAAATCGCCAATCAGTGTTATGTTCTGTTTATTTTTTTTTGTTAAAATAATGCTTCTTAATTCATTCATATATTCATTTGATCCGTGCGTTCGGTAAATTGCGATAATGTTAAAACATACTTTATTTACATTTACAATAATATCTAAGCAATTAACTCGCTGCATAGGTACTTCTTCCACTGTGATGTTTGAATAACAGGATTTAACAAATACAACAATACCACTATTTCGATTAATAGGAAAGTGTGTCATAAAATAGCTATAATTAGGTATACAAAATTTATTGTAATACTTGGTGAACGCTTCAGTTAACACTATAACGTCCGGTTTATGATTTAGTAAATTAATTGAAAGTAAGAATTCATTAAAATTTCGTTTCATTGATCTGATATTTAGATGTAATATTGAGAATGAATTTGGTAATTTATCTACAATGTTATTACAATCATTTAAAGTGTGACAAATATGTTCCGCAATATTGAGAGATTCATCTAATTCTTCAGTGAAAAAATTATTCATATTTATGGGAATAAAAAAATAAGTATACAAAATGCAAACTTACTAGTAATCAATTCGCATTTGCGCATTTTTTGACATTTTCTTGCGGAATTCACATAAGTAACTGTTACCTGGATGATCATTTTGGTAACCCTTTCTGTTAGTGCAGTTGTGGCATTTGGCGGGCTCTTGTTTTTTGGGGCAGTCTTGTATTTTGTTAGAGTAGTCTTGTATTTAGTTATAAAAGAACTACATTTATTTTGCAACAAAACGCCACAACATCCTTCTCCCAAGTACAAAACCAATAAAAAAACTTAATCAGTACAAATCAAGAATTAAAATCTGGTTAAAAAAGCCAATGAAAAAAAAGAATGACATGGCAGACAAATAAAATAGAAATAACTTTAGTCCGCCTTAGCACAGGACTAAGAAATCCCATTACTATACTTAAATTCACCATAATATGATGCATGTTCAATGTTCAATATGGTTGCTAAAATAAAATAAATTACATTAAATAATGTAGGCCTCGCTAGTCTATCACCCTATACCAAATTCATTTTCGGAATAAATTCATAACGCAAAAATAAAAATAAATATATTTTTTTTAAAAGAAAAAGCAAACATTGCGGGTTACGAAATATCTGATAATAATTTGAAAATATCCTATTATCATCACAGTAAGCGGAAAATGTTGCTTGTGCCGTGATGGAGGACTTGTGAGTCGAGGAACTAAATTCACGACGCCTGAGTGGAACTCAGTCAACTCAGCCAATGACAGTAATATTAATTCGCCAATCTCTTGAGAAAAACATCTATAATAGGTCGCTAACAACCATACGGATCGCTCCCGTAAAGAGAAATTGGGTGTTTGTCCGGAGTTTTACCTACACATTTACACAAGTTCCGATTTGCCTTAAGTTGGAGGGAAGTTGGATGTGATCCTGTTCCGACGGCCCGGCATGGGCAGCGGAATAATAGTAGATAATATGTAATTCGGTCGGCGGTTTGGCCTACATAAATGTAAAACAAAAGTTTAAGGCTCTGCAACCGGGCTCGAAAAGAAGAAGATGGAGAGATACGAAATTACGAATGTTAGAGGAGAGCGCTAACATTTACAGCGACAAAATCGATGCGAAAATTGCGAAAATGTTTAATAAAACACGACTCGTTTAAAGTAGAGCAAAAATCTCGCGGGCATTATCTTAACAATTTTTTCATATATATAACTTGTAAAATAACTGAAACAATTGACAGTGTTTCTTTAAATGCTGTTTAAGATAATGCCCGCGAGATTTTTGCTCTATTTTAAACGAGTCGTGTTTTATTAAACATTTTCGCAATTTTCGCATCGATTTGTCGCTGTAAATGTTAGCGCTCTCCTCTAACATTCGTAATTTCGTATCTCTCCATCTTTTTCTTTTCGGGCTCGGTTGCAGAGCCTTAAAGCCAAGGGAGCAAACTATTTCCAATAATCGGGTTCTGCAAATCTTTTCATGTGGAGGGCCTTTTATCACACGCCAACCACCGCAGATTCGCATTTATACTTACCGACAGTAAATTCATACATGACACCGGAATTCATATTATACCCCATTGCAAGGAGGTTAAACACACTTGCGACTTTATTTACTATAGCAGACTGTACAATAATAACAAGTAATGGTGTCACAAACTTTTATTCTTCCATTGCCAAAATAACTTCTTACTCGTATCAAATAGACATACCTACGCTAAAATATTAACAATATACTGAAACTATTATGCGTAAAACTCAAACTTCAATTTAAATACATTCAAGTAAAGACTTGAATCTTAAAAATCTTTGCCTAAGTCATACCAATGAGAAACGCAGGATAAAATAATAATAATAAAAACATTTATTTGACAACAGATTTCTACATATGCATCCATCTTATTTTTGAAGTGAAACTTCCATAGCCCCGCTGTAGTTGGATTTCGGATGAAACGGAAATGACGATTATTGCACCTGCGACGCATCAACTGCTCTCATTGGCCGCTTTGATTATGATGTCACTTTTAAAGGCTCCTATTGGTTGAGATATGAAACGGAAATTACGCTGGTCTGCGCCTATTGGTCGCTTTGATTATGACCTCACTTTTCAAGTATTTATTGGTTGAGATTGTTTTGGTTCGCTTCTACTGTGTGTAAACTGCACTCGAACATAAATATACCAAACCACACACCACTCGAATTTTTAAAGTGAAACTTCTATAGCCCCGTTGTGATTAGGAATTTACAGCACCTGCGAAGCATTAAACTTCTATCAAGACTCCTATTGGTTGAGATATAAAATCGGAAACGGCGCCAGGTCTGCGTTCATTGGCTGCTATGATTATGACCTCACTTTTCAAGGATCCTAGGTTCTTCATCGGTTGTTTTGGTAAAGTTTCGTTTCTACCGCGTTAGCTGTTAACTGCACTTGAATAATTTTTTTTTTTTTTACATTGATTCTTTGACAAAGGAGTTAATGCTCGCTATACATTCAGATTTCTCACGGAATGCAGTGGGTTTTCAGCAGTGCCTATAATATGGCCTCTAATAAAATTAAAAATAAATAAGATAATCACAAACACAGGTAGGTAGGTATCTCTTTCATCATAAATTAATATCTATGACGATGTTGTGCGGTTGACTGTGCAGTCAGCAACCATTCTCTGGAGAGCATCTTGAAGCACTGCAACGATTTTGATATTCGAATAGACAGTGGCATTTCATCCCAAAGTTGAATGGTGAATGATAGTGAAACTACCATTAAATTAATACAGTACAAAGTTTTATGTCTGGAGAGCGAGTAAATGGTCTTTGGCGTGTACTGTGTGCGTGTCTCGGGACCATAAATAAACTAATCCCCACGGGACCACTGCAGTCGGTCAAATAGAGAGGCAAAAAACTTCGAATTAATCAAATCATACATTTGTTGAACTTTCTTGTATTTGACATATTTAGTATCTGATGACTCCTCCCCCCCTTGGTGAGATTTGGTTAAACCCCCCCTCCCCCTCACGTGAGATTTAAACTACAGTCGTTAAATGACTACATTTATTTCCACGAAAAATAAAAATAATACAGCTTTCAGGTATACTATAGCACTATTCACTACAACATTCAACTTTTATCAGTGGGTAGAATTATTTTATATTCCATAGACAAAATAAAAAAGACAAAAATTAAAAAAAAATCCATTTAAAAGTGCTTAGAAGAATACAAATCAACCATAAATAAAAATCCATAGATAAAGTACTTAGATAAATAATGATGTAGGTACCTTCTCAAGCATACCATCCACGGTCGTGACGGTTCCACCAACATAACTTCTACAAGCCAATCCAGAGATGTGGCTGCCAATGAGGCAAAAAAAATAATCCGATGATGTGACTGCTACCAAGGCCAAAAACCATTCCAATGGTGGAATGCTAATATTAACAAAAATGCAGGAATAAACATTTTTATTTTTATTAAGTATTTTTTTTAAAATATAAACGAAAGCCACCTCTAATGTGCCTATATTTGACGTCAACCGATTCAAAGTTGGGACTGCACCAATAACCTCAAACCACCCCGATGTTCGGGATGCTACTCCTTCGGTTCAAAACCAACCGATTGTTGCTAATGAGATAATGTTGCAACCTTTGCAACCTATTTTATTTACATTGCAAAGGTGGGAGAATTTGTATCTAGTTAAATAAGAGATTGCTGGTCAGGGTCGAGGGTCCCCTGAGCTTGGAGGCCCCGGTGCACAGCACCGTCTAGCACTTTGGTAGCTACGCCACTGCACGTTGTACATGTTTTATTTTTTTATTCAATTCCATATATTTTTCAACAAGATTATCTGTAATAATCTTACGTATTTCCACTGATAAATCTTTTATATTACACAATAGACGAAACCTCGAAAGCTCCACTGTGAGCTCTCTTTAGAATGTGTATCTAAATGCACCGCATCTACATTCTGAAAGATCTTCATACAAAAAGTTTTTTTTTTCGTTTTCAGCTACAACATCAATAACTTCGTATTTTTCAATCTTAGCACTCTAGCTCACTGGAGTCTCACGGACCGCCACTGATCAATGGGAGGCGGGTATGGTTACCGCCGCTCCGGGAATCATTTATTGGATAACCATTACTTCAGTCATAGGTTACCCCAAGCGGTTTGCTACGATTCATGTACAGACCGTAATTCTCATTTTCAGTAAGAATCCAAAATTGCAGACCTTTCGGTGCCATAGGGCTAAGTTATGACCTAACCTAAGTTTGACAAAGGTCCCAAGAAAATATGAAAATTTTGAATGAAGAATTATAAAATTATTATTTTGGAATTTTTTTGATTGATTAGTGTATAAACCGTAATTCTTAGTAAGAATCAAAATTTCAGTCCGTTCGGTGACACATGGCCTAAGTTATGACCGAACCCAAGTTTCTCAAAGCGCCCATTAAACGATGAAAATTTTGTACGAAGAATTTAAAAATAAATTCATCTTTCGAATCGTGTACAGACTGAAATTCAAATTAATTAATAAGTGCTAAATCGACCGACCCCAAGTGTTAAAACGACCGACCCCAAGTGCGCTTTGTACACGAATCAATAAAAAAAATCTTCAAAAAGAAGAATATAAATTTCTTAAAAAAAAAATTATCGTTTCATGGGCACTTTCTCACTTTTGGATTCGGTCATAACTAAGGCCCTATGGCACCGAACCGACAAAAATTTTGGATTCTTACTAAGATTTGCGGTTTGTACACGATTCTTATTGCGGTTTGTACAGTTCATACAAAATTTTCATCGTTTCATGGAAATTTTTTCACTCTTGGGTTAAGTTATGACCTAAGCTAACTTAGGCTCTATGGCACCGATCCGGCTGAAATTTGGTGAAACCGACTGAAATTTTGGATGCTTTCAAAGAATCATAATCTCAACACGAATCAATTAAAAATCTCCCAAAAAAAGAATTTAAAAACAAATCATCCTTTTACGGGCGCTTTGTAACAACACTTGTGGTCGGACATAACTAAGACCCCATGGCACCGATCCGGCTGAAATTTTGGATTCTTACTAAGAATCATGGTCTGTACACGAATCAAAATTCTGCCAAAAGAAGAATTAAAAAAAAATCATTGTTTTAACACAGGTGGTCGGTCGTTTTACCACTTGGGTTCAGTCATAACTTAGGCCCTATGGCAACCGAGCCGAATAAAATTTTACATTCTTACTAAGAATCATGGACTGTATAGGAATCAATCAAAAATCTGTCAACATAAGGATTTTTAATAAAATCACCGTTTTAAAACTTGGGGTCGGTGGTTTTAGCCCTTGGGGTCGGTCGTTTTACCACTTGGGTTCAGTCATAACTTAGGCCCTATGGCAACCGAGCCGACTAAAATTTTACATTCTTACTAAGAATCATGGACTGTATAGGAATCAATCAAAAATCTGTCAACATAAGGATTTTTAATAAAATCACCGTTTTAAAACTTGAGGTCGGTGGTTTTAGCCCTTGGGGTCGGTCGTTTAACACTTGGGGTCGGTCATTACTTCGACCCCATGGAACTGATCTGGCTGAAATTTTGGATTCTGACCAAGGTTCGCGGTTTATACATGAATCAATTAAAAAATCATCCAAAAGAAGAATTTTAATTTCTTTATACAAAAATGTCATCGTTTCGTGTGCACTTTATCACTCTTGGGTTCGGTCATAACTTTGGCCCTATGGCACTGAACTAACTGAAATTTAGGATTCTTACATGGTCTTAAATCATGGTCTGTATATGAACACGTATCAAAATTCTGTCAAAATAAGGATTTAAAAAAAATCATCGTTTTAATTCTTGTGGTCGGTCGTTTTACCACTTGGGTTCGGTCATAACTTAGGCCCTATGGCACCGAACCGACTGAAATATTGAATTCTTATTAAGATTTGCGGTTTGTGCCCGAATCAAAAACTCTGTGAAAGGAAGGATTTTTTAGAAAATCGTCGTTTTAATATTTGGGATCGGTCTTTTTACAACTTGGGTTCCGTCGTATCGTAGCACTTGGGGTCGTTCAAAACTTTGGCCATATTCAACCGAACCGAACCGAATGAAATTTTCGATTCTTACATCATGGTCTGTACAGGAATCAATCCAAAAATCTGCCGTAGTTAAGCGCACTTGAAGTGAAATAACAGAAAACTGCGCTACAAAAATGTTATTGTAATGCATCGTAATTAGTCTGTGATTAGTGGTTGAGTGGGCATAGCGCTTGGCTATGCTCGGCTGGCTAAGTCCTCCATCACAACACAAGCAACATTTTTCGGCTTTCTGTGGTGGTAGTAGGAGATTTTCAAACATTGTTGGGTTATTCGTAACCCGGGAATGTTTGTCTTTCTTTAAAAAAAAAAGTTCTCACATTGCTTTAGTTGTCAATGGGTTAGTCGGGTCACATGGTCTCGTTTACGAGATGTGCCGAAGGCAGGTGTGCACAGTGCGTAGTCATAATGGCAGAGTTCGGCAAACAAAAACTAGTTAGTATGGACGTTAGTCCTCCTGCTTTATATATATAAATTAAGATACGTCAATAAACAGTCACTGTGATCTCAAGAAACCAAGTCTTTTAATAAGGGTATAATAATATCTAGTACTGGAGAATTCTGGTCCAAGTACTCATAACTAAAGAATGTCTCTGGAGAGGACATTCAGAGACATTTCAGTTATGTTATTATTATATAAGCAAAATTACCTTATTCCGGCTCTGATAAACGTAGGAACCTAAATATACACATTTCCCAGATAGCTCCCGGAGGAGAACATCTCAAAGCAGAACGTTGGGAAGACGGCGTAGAAAGTAAATCTACGGCACAGAGTAGTGGAGTAGCATACCAATAAAGCGACTGTGGCGGGTAGCAGATGAAAATAACATGTTTATATTGCTGGTCTTCCCATCAGCATTCAGCCGGCACCAGTTGATGATGATGATCATGGCCAAACGTCACTATGAATATTTCAAAGCCTTTATGAAGTAACGCTTTGAGGCTGGACTGTGGTTAGAACTGAATATTCAATAAATATTCAAATAAGATGGTCCGACACGTAGACCTTGCACCTACGATAAATTATTATTATTTGGGATTCAAAATTTGGAGAGAAGAAATAATAATTTTGAATAATCTGAAGATGTACTTAACTAATGACCCATTTTGCAAGCGGTGGAATAATTTTTTTATGGTCCTTAAATTTCTGAAATATTGTAAAGTAATGCAGACCCGTGAACTATTACAGGATAAAAATATTCAATGTATATATATACAATATCAGTAGGTATACCTACCTACATAAAAATTAATGGCTGAGAATCCAACCCCGATCAACCACTAGGAAGCAAACTAGGTCAGAACGTTGGCATAAATTCGTTACGATCAGAATTTTTTATTCAAAATCATCAACAACATTATTCACAGCAACTATCTTCTGGAAAACATTAATTACCACTGTCCAATACGAAATACAAGATCCAACCAACCATTTCACATCACATACTCAAAAACAAACTACACACAACATTTATTTCTCAGAAGGACGTGCACAAAATACAAGAATATCTTTTCAGACACTGATATTTTCCATTTGTCCTCAGGCCAATTTACTAAAACAAACTACACACAACATTTATTTCTCAGAAGGACGCGCACAAATACAAGAATATATTTTCAGACGCTGATATTTTCCATTTGTCCTCAGACCAATTTACTAAAAGTATAATAGAAAAAAATAAAACGAATTGTTAATCACGAACCCTCTACCCCTGTTGTGTGTTATTTTTATTGGGATCGGGTTATATTTCAATAAAATTGAGTAAGATTTCTTTCTAAATGAAACTTTATTGAATTTAAAACAATACACTTCATAATGTTGTGTCAGATAACAGAGATACAGTAGCGCCACATACGGCCAAGAAACAGAACTATAAATAGAAAAATGAAAAAATACGTTTTACCGAGTTGTTTGGCGGTCCGTCCTCTCTGCCTACCCCTGCGGGGAAACGGCGTGATGGTTAGTTAGTTAGTTAGTTATAAACCACTTATATGATGTGCAAATCCGACCGGTTTCGGAACAAACGTTCCTTCGTCAGGGAAAGCTTATACTAATTTGACAGTTTAGAATAATGTTTTATTGTGGTAGGGGTGGAGCCGTTGTTAGTTAATAATAATTAACTAACAACGGCTCCACCCCTACCACAATAAAACATTGTTCTAAACTGTCAAATTAGTATAAGCTTTCCCTGACGAAGGAACGTTTGTTCCGAAACCGGTCGGATTTGCACATCATATAAGTGGTTTATACAAAGTTGTATTGTTTCATTTTTCTATAATGGATAACCACAAAGTAATAGCTACATTCAAAAATATAGAACTATAAATGACAGTACAGAGACTCCTTGAAATTTATCTTTTCTCACCAATTTTCACATTCTCATTGTGTTGTTTTTCTTTTTTTTATCAGGTTTATTTTATAGTTAACATTATCTTATGTGGAAATATATTATTTTTATACAGGTACATGGTTTCATTTCTCATTATGTATCTTATATATTTTAATTTGTGTTTTTTTTATTTCTTTTTATTTTTCTAGTGCTTTAGTTTATTTTAATCATCTTTGTTTTTCTGTGTGTACTACAAATTTAATGCGGAAATTTGCTGGTTCATGCAATCATGTAACATGTAATTACTTTAATTAACCACGGATTTCACATGGCTTAGTCGTGTCTATTAGAAAAAAAGAAGAATTATATCGCCTGATAAAGAAATTTCCCTCAGATAAAAAAATATTTACATTCTACAAAAAATATAGGAACAAATTAACCTCTTTAATAAAAATAACTAAAGAAAACTATTACAAAAATGAAATTGACCTGGCTAAACAAAATGTAAAACACGTTTGGAAAACAATAAGTAAATGAAATAAATAGTAGAAAAAACAAAAAAACTCCAATTAAAAAAATTTATATTGGAAAACACTCTGTTGACGCCATAAGGGAACCAACAAAATGTGCTAATGCCTTTAATAAATATTTTGCTAAAGTCGGACAAAATTTAGCTACACGAATCGATGAAAATTATAAAGTAGATAATTTCGAGAAGGATTGTCTTAAACATAATAACCTGTCAGCTTTCCAGCCAGTAACAACAAATGACATAAAAAATATTATTAATGAATTAAAAGGTGGATCTGCACCAGGATTTGATGGAGTTACAGTAGAAATATTGAAAAAATACAACAATTTTTTAAGCATTCCAATTGCACACATTATAAATATTAGTTTAAATAGTGGAATATTTCCTTCCATTTATAAAAAATCTATCGTAACACCAGTTTTCAAATCAGGCAGCCCTGAAGAAATATCAAATTATCGACCTATATCTCTTGTCTCAAATATTGCAAAATTTTTTGAAAAGATCGTAAAAAAGCAACTCATGTACTACATTGATAATAAAAAAATTCTTAGTCCTAGCCAATTTGGATTTAGTGAGAAACTAAGTACTCATGACGCTATTGCTGAACTCTCCTCAACTATATACAACGCATTAGATAAAAAACAAATGCCTTGTGTTAGGTTCACTTCAATCTCATCAAGGGTGGTGGACTTTTTATTTGTAAAACACTTTTTTATTGAAGAGTCGTTTTATTTACAAACACTTTTTGAGCAATAATGAAATCAACACTTTTAGAACTAAATTCAGCCCGGACCCTGCCTCAAGCGGTACGGCGTCTATACTCTAGGTAAGGGTTAATGGAAGAGAACAAATTTCTTGAGTAAAGCCCTTTTTATACTACTAAAAACTATAAAAATACAGTCTTTCAGACTGTTTTAAAATACAATAATAACAATACCAGTAGCAAATATCCACTGAGGTCACGTGCCCTAAATTTGTTGGCTGATAACACTAGCTTCTATAAAATTCCCACAGAGGTCTCTAATATGCACACTTTTCTAATAAACTAAGAATAATTAACCAAATGGAATTAATTACAATATTTATCTCATAGATGTCACTAACTATTCTTAACAGACCCCCGGGGAAGGGGTTAATTTTAAATAAAATTAAACCATTTCTAAATCTAACCCTAATGGTAAATTTAAACATAATATTCAGACAGATTAATAAACAAAATATATGAACTGAAAAAATATAGAACTAATCTAAAAGCTAAATAATTCATTATGTATAATGTAGAGCACTACTCAAGTATTCCACATAGACCTTAACATTTACATTGACATTTAACATTTTCTACGTTTTTTTTTAATCTACTAAATAAATGCTAATACTGACACTATAATTAAATAATACTCCACATTATCAAGAAAAAAAAACAACAAAAATAAATTCATAGATAAAAATATCGTAGAATTGATAACCTGCACCTAAAATAAACTTATTAATAAAATTGAACCCTTATAAATTATTCAACAAAAATAACATACAAATAATAATTTCATAATAACGACTCTTAACAACACAAACACTCAAGTCTTGAGGTCCTAGATTAGTCATCTGCTTGATCCATTCATGAGATGCTGCACCGTGGGCTTCCCATTTTCCCTTTCATCATTGGGGAGAGGGGAGAATCATCTAGCTGGTCAAAGGTAGAGACCAAGGAGAGCATCACAAATCCCAAGGTTGCCGTGTCGAGTCATTATGTTTCTTCCTTTTTGTAGTGATTCTTTTTCATCTTCTTCTGGGAATTTCTTTCTTCTTTGGAATTTTTTTTTTACTTTTATTTCGGAGATCTTCCTTCATCTTCTGGGGGCGGGGTCCGGGCTCGTTCTAGGTTGTCCTCCAGGGGCATTAAACAGATTTTGGTTATGGGACGTACGAACGTGCCTTGTGATGTCCGGAGGGTGACCACCCTGACCACGCCATCAGAACCGGGATGAGAGGATAGAACGCGTGCCATCCGCCACATTGCAGGCGGCAGATTGTCTTCTTTTAAGATTACTAAGTCATCCTTCTGTAAAGATCGCTGATTGCTGGTTTGCCATTTGTATCTTCTCTGAAGCTCACCGAGATAGTCTTTTTTCCACCTGGACCAAAAACACTGAATTAGTTCTATCATTTTTTGATATTGATCCAGTCGGTTGTACGGTATTTTCTGAACATCCAGTTCAGGAATAATAGAAGCGCTAGTGCCCATAAGGAAATGATTAGGAGTTAAAGGATTTAGGTCGTTTGGATCATTAGATAGCGGAGTCAAAGGTCTGGAATTCAAACAAGTCTCAATTTGACATATTATAGTGTACAATGATTCAAATGTTAAAACTGAACGATCGGTGATCCTATATAAATGATATTTGGCAGATTTAACAGCAGCCTCCCACAACCCGCCCTGGTTAGGGGCTTGTGGAGGTATGAAACTCCAATCAATACCTATATTTGCTAAATATTTTTGAATCTGGTCACCATTTTCCTTCAAACTGTCATATAATACCTTCAATCTATTACAAGTTCCCCTGAAATTAGTTGCATTATCAGAGTATATTTTCCTTGGTTGACCCCTGCGAGCTATAAAACGTTTTAAACAATTTAAAAATCCATCACTGGACAAATCTGATACCAGTTCTAGATGGACCGCCTTCGTGGCTAGACAAACAAAGATGCATAAATACGCCTTAGTGATCGGAGCCCTTTTTTGGACTCCAACCTTGATTGACAGTGGTCCGGAATAGTCTACCCCGACTATGCTGAATGGTCGATTTGGATGGATCCGATCAGCTGGTAAATTGCCCATCAGCTGTTGGCCAATGACTGGGCGTAATCTAAAACATATAATACATTTATGTAATACTTGTTTAATTGTATTTTTTCCATAGATGGGCCAGAATTTCAATCTTATTTCAGCGAGCAAGGCCTGGGTTCCTGCATTTAAATTTATATAATGATAATGTCGTATTATTAATTCGGTCAATCTATGCCTTGCAGGTAATATTATTGGGTGTTTTTGCTGAAATGTTAAATCCCCTGAGTGAGATAACCTACCTCCCACACATAACAAACCCTCATGCAAAAACGGGTTAAGTGATTTTAAAGGGCTGTTTTTGTTTTTTTTTTTTTTTTTTTTTTTTTTAATGGCTCTTCACCCCAAAAGAGTGTTCTGGCCAGTGTCAAGTGAATGCTTTTGTGAGTGTAATTTTGTGAGTGTAATTTTTGGTTAATATTAACTAATTTAGTTTTAATAACAAGAACCTATCTACATTATATAATAATACTATACAAATAATAATAATAATAATACGCAAAATTATTACAATAAGAGATGATTTTAATTAAACATAACAAGGAAATTAAAAGATATGCTGACACAATTTATTGTGCGTAAAAAATAAAATAAATAAATAAATACATGAAACTTAACTTACAGTTACAAATTGATGCTGTTAATATTCAGGAAATTAGCCAAGACTTTATACACGCGTTTGTTCACAGAAGATAACAGGCATGCAATGTTGTAGGGAGGCAATATACCCGAACTGATTAGGTGAGGGAAGAAATTTTTGTATGAATTATTTAAAGGACAACTGAAAAAAATATGATTGAGATCCTCTTCACCAAGACGACATTCACACATCGCAGAATTCTTAATATGAATTTTTGTCAGGTGAACATTGTGGCAGCAATGCCCTATCCGCATGCGGCAAATGGATGATGTCGAGAGTTTGTTAAAAGAAAGTCTTGAAAACCACGGTTTTGAAGGAATCGTTGGCTGAATTGTGAAAAAGCTATATCCTTTTGATTGACTAGATTCTTCCCAATGATTCTGCCATGTGGAAATCATTTTTTCCTTTAATTTTATGAAAATGTCATCGGTGTTTAAAAATGTATATAAAATATCCCCCGAAATAATGGCATCTTTCGCCAATGAATCGGCCTTTTCATTTCCAGGGATACCGCAGTGACTAGGTATCCAAGCCAAGACGATTTCTTTGCCAGAGTCGGTTAATTTATGAATTAAAGTGCGAATTCCAACACAGAAATTGTCTTCTGGGTAATGGAAAGGGGAAGAGTTTAATTTTTGAAGTGCACTCAGGGAATCGGAGAGAATTAAGAATTTTCCAATGTTAACATCGTCAATATATTTGAGGGATTCAAAAATGGCTATACATTCAGCAGTGAAAACGGAAGCCTCTTTTGGAAGTTTAATTTTTCTATCGACTTGATCTGATGGACAGTGGAATGCCGCTCCCACATGGTTTGATAAGGGAGACTTGGAACCATCTGTGTAAATAATTTTCCAGTTGGAATATTTCGAATTTAAAATTTCGATAAGTTTTGTTGGAGCTTCGTGATTGTTAATCATGCCGAGAGAAAAAAGAATATTTGGTTTACACAAATGAATACGAAAGGAGTTGGCATATAAAGGAAGTCTGTCTGATGGATTTAAGAGGGGTTTATACGAACAGTACGTATGGAGGCTTTTAACAAGAAGAGGGATTGATTTGTTCCTCCAATATGGAAGTGATTTCACTTGAGCAGTGAGTGCAGTAATTTTGTCTTTCAGTGGGTGATTAGAGAGTCTTAAGCATTTAAATAAAAACTTGTCAGCCAAGAACTGTCTTCTGAAATGAAGAGGAGCCTCCACAGCCTCCACTTGTAAAGCGTTAATTGGGGAAGAACGCATTGCTCCGATAATCAATCTTAAACATTGAAATTGAATACGGTCCAACCTTGCGAGGTTCTTTTTAGAAGTGGGTTCAATGAGGAATGACGCGTAATCCAAATGACTCCTAACATATGCGTTATAAAAAAGTTTTTGGGTGAATGGATGACTTCCCCACCAGACCCGTGAAACGGCACGTAAAGTGTTGAGGCCAGCTTGACATTTGTTAATGATTAAATTAACATACGGGTTCCATGTTAACTTAGAGTCTAAAATTACCCCAAGGAATCTTATTTGTACCTGCATAGGGAGAATTGAATTATTTATTTGGACTGTTACACGCGGAGTAACACGTTTTCTGGAAAAGACGATAACATTGCTTTTGGACGGAGAAATTTCTAAGCCGTGATTTTTTAACCAGGTGTCAAGGTTTTTCATGCAAATGTTAATCACATCCTCCAGAATAGAAATAATTCGTCCTGAAATATATATAAAAAGATCATCCGCATACTGGAGTATTTTACAAGATGGATGCATACTCCGATGCAGGTCAAAGGTATAAATATTAAAAAGGATAGGACTAAGGACGGAGCCCTGAGGCAAACCCTTGTTTACTGTTCTTTCCAGTGGAGGAGAATCCAGCACCTGGATTTGAATTTTCCTGGTAAGAAGGAGGTTAATTATAAAACTGGAAAGCTTACGAGGGATGCCAATTTTTAATAATTTATTAAATAAAACATCCAATAAAACATTGTCAAAAGCTCCGCACACATCAAGGCAAACACCGACAAGGAATTCATTATCGGCCAGGGCTAACTGGATATCAGAAGTCAGGATGGACACACTTTCGATCGTACTTTTTCTTTTTCGAAAGCCAAACTGAGAGCTGGGAAGAATTTTCTCATTTTCTGCATACCAGTCTAGACGTCTTTTGATCATATGTTCAGCTATTTTAACTAAGGAAGATGACAGAGCTATAGGTCTGTAAGAAAGTCCAGAGTTAGGGTCTTTCTGGGGTTTCAGAATGGGAACAATTATTTGAGTTTTCCAGGATGATGGAATTTTGCCGGAGTCAAAGATCAGATTTATAATTGAAAGAAAATAGTTTAGTGTGGTAACGTCGCAGTTTTTAATAAAGCTATAAGGAATTCCATCTACACCAGCGGATGAGTCTGTGAGATCGTTTAAGACCTCCCTAAGTTCCGTTAAATTGAAGTGGGTGTCCATCCAACCCCGTGTTTTAAATGAGTATGTGAATTCTGTTTCATTAAAATTACTTGCAGTTTGAGGAGCTAGTTTATCGGCAAATTCCTTCACCCACTCTGAAGTGAGTGGTCGAGTCACCGTTGGGACGTGAGAACCCTTAAACCTGCGAATTGAATTCCAAACAACTGAAAGAGGAACTTCGGGAGATAATGATGTGCAAAATTTTTTCCAGCCTTGACGTTTTTTGTTTTTTAGAAGACGTTTGGTCTTAGCTTCAATTTGTTTATACTGAAGGAAGTTCTCCATATTCATATTTGTTGAATAAATTTTCGCATATTTTTTCCTCATATCTACTGCGTCTGAGCATTCAATATCCCACCAAGGAGCTGGGGGAGGTTTCCCTTTGTTACGTGTCGTTTTAATGGGGATAAATTTTTCTGCGGCCGTAATGACTGCAGACACAAATAAATCGTAACATTCCGCAACATTTTCTGTAGTTGGAGAGGGCAGATTTTGCACAGAGAACTTTGTATGATTTGAATAGTCATTCCAGTTGGCTCTGGCAGTTAAGAACCTTGGTTTTCGACTACTGCACTTGACATTTTTGTTGGAATGATAAATATTTGAGGATTCAATGAGGATGGGGTAATGATCACTCCCATGAGGGTCATCCAAAACCTTCCATAACAGGGATGCGGCTATGTTGGAATTGCAAATAGTAAGATCAACCATGCTGGGTCGCTGACCAGGCACCTGAAGACGAGTAGGAGAACCATCATTGATAATACAAAAGTCTAGTTCATCTAGTAGATCAACAATATCTCTGCCCATTCTGTCACAATTGTGAGCTCCCCATAATCCGTGATGGGCATTGAAATCTCCCAGAACAAGAGAAGGGGTAGTGACCTTGGAAAACATAGCTTTTAGGATTGATTTAGAAGGTTTATTAGATGGTGATATATACAAAGAAATTATTGTAGTGTCAAAAACCTTTGCGGCCGTCACTTGAAAAGGACAACCAATTGGTTTTACATCTACAGGGGAGAAGGGTAATGATTTTTTAATGAAAAGAGCGGAGCCGCCCTTTCCATCTTGACGGTCGTCTCGAAGACAGTGGTATCCCCTGACTCTGAAATCAGAATCCGGTTCCAGCCACGTCTCCGAGATGGCAGCCACTGCAATTGAGTTTGAGTGTAATGTGTTTAAAAATTCTTCAGTCTTATTTCTAAGACTATGACAATTCCACTGAAGAATCCTCATCAGAGGAGCCATTTCTAGTTGAGTTGATAATATTAGTAATTTGTTTAGCAACGTGGGACGGTATTTGAATGTTGTTTTTATTTAAAGTTTGTAAAATATGTAAAAATGAGGTGATTAGTGTAGAGTTAAGGTCTATATTATAATTTTGTTCTTTAGTAGATGACTTTAGGTAAGAATTGAAATTTGAACTGGAAGGAATTTGTCCGTTAGGGAACCACAGAAGGGATTCGTGATTAGCATTATTTTTTTTTGTTAGAACTCTAGGTTTCACGACCCTTTCAACAGTTTTTCTAAATGAAGAAGAAGAAGGTTGAGAAGGGGTGGATTTTTTAGAATTTTTGGAAGTTACTTCAGAATAAGATGGAATGGATTTGTTAAACATTCTTGATGCTTCCGCATAAGAGATGCTCTTCTCGGCCATTGTGTGTTTAATATTGCGCTGCCTTGACAGTTCAGGGCAAGTTTTGCTGATGGACATGTGGGTACCGGAGCAGTTTAAACATTTATAATTTTCCTCTGTTTTATCACAGGAATCGCCACTATGGGACGAACTGCACTTGAAGCAACGGGGTTCTGATCTGCAGAGGTTCTTCGTGTGTCCAAATCTGCAGCACTTGTAGCATTGCACAGTTGGGAACACATAGAGCTCTACTGGTAGAGAGACGTTAAACATAGTAACATTTTGTGGAAGGTCTTTGCTGTCAAATGTTAGGACAACGGATTGGGAGGGTCTCCATTCTACAGAGTTTCCCGTATTAAACCTGTAATTTAGACGACGCGCTTTTAAAACTTTTCCGAAACCTTGAGGAACAGTAATGTTTTCCAGGATGTCCTCTATCGACCAGTGAGGTGGGATCCCTTTTGTGACACCTAACTTTGTAACCTGATATGTAGGTATGAAAACGTTGTACGAGTTTTTTTTGGCAACATCAGATTTTACAAAGCTATTGGCCTCAGCCGCTGTCTTGAATTCAACAGAAAGACGGTTACGCCCAACCGATTTTACTCCATTCCAGACAGGGTGGATTTTATTTTTAAACATAAAATGTCCAAAGTCCACATCGTATAAATTTGATTGTTTTTCATCCTTTGAAATTTTAGTCACGTGTGTAATGTAAGGTGGTCTATCAAGATTATTATACAGACGTGACATTTGTGAAGGAGTATTGTTTACCAGTGGGGCGGGTGTGGTTGAAGGGCTTGCTGGAGTTAGACTTGAAATCGAGGAAGAAGTGGACGGAATTACATCCTGTAAAACAGAATTATTTGGAAGGGAGTCGTTTTGCGTGGAGGGTGTTTTTCGATGTATTTGTTCAAAATCTGTTGCATTTCTATTATCTGCTGGTTTAGCAATTTTTCTTTTTTTTGAGGTAATCGTTACGAAGTCCGAAGCCTCCGGAATATTAACCGCGATTATTTTTTTTGTAACACCCGAGGATTCAGATAGCAAACCATCATCTGGGGGATCAGGTGGTTTTTCTTTATCCATGTTCGAATAAATCTACAGCACACAAATCAAAAAAAAAATCTTACCTTAACTGCTCCGAAGAACCAATTATATAACACAAATACTTACAGTGAAAACAAATATACAAGTAAAAACTATATTACACTAATTTACAATACTATTTTAAAACTATTATCTATATAAAATGATTAATTTTGTAAAGAGGAATGAAATGACACTGGCACAGTTAGACGGTAGCCTTTTCTTTTCTTTATTTGGCTGTTTTTGTTTACATTTTTATTTTTTAATAAAGCTTCCCTTTCTAGAAAAAAGCAGTTATTTTGAGCCGATTCAATCAATCGTTTTAACGCTAATTCTAATTCTTCAGCCTTCAAATTACCAGTACGCTTGAGTTGTGGCTTACTACAGTTATGTTTAAATCTAAGTGGGTAAGCAATTACACGCTTTAATTTAGTTAGAGATGAGGATTTTTCAAATATGTCACAATCACTTGCGCTAGTTACCAACATAACGTTTTTTGCCTTTGCCTCAGGTGGGTTTAAGCACTCCATTTTGGGTATTGGCCAGTTGCTAGGCTCTTCAATCAGCCACCCTGGTCCATGCCACCAAGTGGTGGTGCTCAATAACTTCTCTGCCGGGGAACCCCTAGATAATATATCGGCGGCGTTGTCACTTGAGTTCACGTGACGCCAATCTTGATGGTTACTAAGTTCTTGTATCTCTGCTACTCGGTTAGCAACGAAGGTGTTCCAACGGGCAGGCTGGCCTTTCAACCAGCACAAGGCGATAGTTGAATCACTCCAGTAGTAGGTGTCCGCTTCCATTATATCTAATGCTTGTTTGACAGTCCTCATTAACTTGGCTAGTAATACTGCGCTACAAAGTTCTAGTTTTGGCAATGATATGCATTTCAGGGGCGCTACCCTAGATTTGGAAGTGATTAATTGAGAATGTCTCTCACCATTTGGGTCCATTGTTACGGCGTAGATACAAGCTCCATATGCTCTCTCTGAAACGTCGCAAAATCCATGTATTTTGAGGTCATTATAGTCTCTGCACATTACGTTTCGATCGATTTTTAATTCGTTTAAATTGGATAAATCCTCTAAGTAATTCCTCCATGGTACTAGTATTTCATTAGGCAATGCTTCATCCCATGATGCTTTTGATTGCCATAAGTTTTGCATTATCAACTTTGCTACTACAATAATTGGGCCAAGTAGCCCTAATGGATCGAACGTAGATGCTATGCATGACAATATATTACGTTTACTTGCAGTTTGGTTCGTTGGTTTTGTTATTTTATATGAGAAGCAATCCGAGGAGCTGTTCCAAATTAGTCCCAAAATTTTCTCATTGTTGGATTTGTCAGAGGTCGTTTTCTCAAAATTGCCTATTTCGGCAATTCTAGCTTGGCCCGCCTCGGATGACAAATCCTGCACATTCGACCTCCACTTTCGCAAGGTCATACCGGCAGATTGCAGCAAGCTTATCAGCTGAAGCTTTAAGTTTTTACAAGCTTGGATGTCATCGTCTCCCGTCAACAGGTTGTCCATGTAGAAATCCTCCTGTATGACTTGACTAGCCTTAGGAAATATATTTTGATTATCCATACCAATCTGACGCAGACACCTTGTAGCCAGGAAAGATGAAGGTCCCAAACCATAGGTGACAGTCTTCAGCTGGTAGTGACGCAGTTCATCTTCCGGCTCCTCCCGCCATACTATTTTTTGCAGCTTGCGGTCGTTTGCACTCAAATTTATCTGTCGATACATCTTTTCAATATCCGCCGTGATAACGTAGCGATGTTTCCTGAAACGTAATAGTTGTGTGTATAAATCTCTTTGAATGACTGGTCCTACCATCAAGGCATTATTCAAAGATATTCCACTTGAAGTTTTCGCCGACCCATCGAAAACAACCCTTGGTTTGGTCGTCGTGATAGACTCCTTCCGGACGGCATGATGAGGTAAAAAATAAAAGTTAAGGTCTCCTTCCAGCTTATCGCATTCCTCCATGTGACCTAGTTCCTTATACTCTTTCATAAATTGAACATATTGTGATTTCAACTCTTTATCGGAAGACAATTTTCTCTCCAAGTTTTTAAATCTTTTCTCCGCCATGGCCAACGAATTTCCTAATTGATTGATACATGGGCGGGTAGGTAGAGTCACCAAGAATCTACCCCTTTCATCTCTAGTATGGGTTGCCAGGAAGCTAGCTTCACAGGCCTTTTCCTCATGATTTTGAAATTTGGATGTACCTATTTCCTCTATTTTCCAAAATTTTTCCATTTGATTGCTTATTTTATTCAAGGACAAATTACAAGTTTCTAATACTGGCCTTTTCCTGTGGTTCGTAGCGGTGGGTCCAGCTATAATCCACCCTAGCTGAGTGTGTTGTAACGTGGGTCCGGTATCCAACTTTATCCTATCATTTGTCAGGATGCTCCAGAATTCCTCCGCCCCGAGTAGTATGTCAATAGGAGCGGCGATGTTAAACTTAGAATCGGCTAGTTCCAACCCTGCAGGTAGCCTGAACTCGCTCCTAGGTATATTGGTTTGCGGTATATTTGAGGTTATGTCCTGTAAGATTAAGCAAGAAATATTTTTTTTATAATCAGATATCAAAGAATTCAATTTTACACACACTCTATTTTTTATATGGGTAACATTCTTGTGAATTCCTGATACTGGCTTGTTTATTTTCTCAAATTCCAACTTCAATCCTTCGGCGAAATCTTTCCGGATAAAGTTGGACTGGGATCCCGAATCTAGCAGGACTCGGGCTTTATGTATTCTGTTATCCACCCCAGCAATGCCAACCATTGCCGTGGACAACAATACTATTTTTTCGGTTCTGCCTATTGCAGAGTGATTGTTGACGGACACCTCTCCAGCATCCGTCCCCATGTTTGAGGATTCCGCCTCAATCTCCTTTTTATGTAACAGCGTATTATGCCTTTCACTGTTACACAATCTGCATTTAAAGGTTACCTTGCAATCATCAGCTAGATGGCCCGGTTTTAAACGTCTAAAGCATGCTTGGCGCTCTTTTATTGCATTAACTCGACCCTGTACCTTTAAATTTAAGAATTTTTTACAATAATATACTAAGTGATCTTTATCGCAAAAAATACATTTTCCGTTTTTTACTGTTAAAAATGCTACAGATTCCCTTTCTGGGTTATTAAATCCTATCTGAGGTTTGATCCCAACAGAAGACTTTTTCTCCGTTGTTTGCATTAATTCCAAAGTTTGTGCTCGTAACGATAAACATTTTAGAAATTCCTTTAGAGTAGGTAGTTTTCCCTCAATGGGCGATTGCTCCCAAAATTTTCTCGTATTGGAATCTAATTTATTAGAAATCACGTAAATTATTATCGCGTCCCATTGTTCTACCGGAACTGCAAGATTTTGTAATGCCTTCAGATTGACGTTGGTAGCGTCGATTAATTTTCGTAATCCGACCTGATCTTCCATCTTCATTTCTTTTAACTGAAACAATGTTTGGATATGTTTGTGTACCGTCGTTCTGAGAATTGTTGGAATTGTTGCATGAACGCTTTACTAATAAAGCGTTCATGCAACAATTCCCAAGACGTTTGATAGCTTAACTCTGATATTTCCAAATTAGCTATTATCCTGGCCGCGTCACCCTTTAAGCACGATTGCAAATAATAGTATTTCTGAATGTTATTCAGCGACTGGTTATTGTGAACTAATGCCTTGAAAGTTTCTACAAAGTTATTCCAACCCCTAGGGTCCCCGTGGAACTCCTGAAGCTTCAAATTGGGCAATTTAATGTCACATTTAGTTTGCTCCACAGAATCCATCGCCCCCCTGGCCGTTGCCAGGATTGTGAAGAACTGGTTCTCGAAAGTTTCACGTTGAATTTCATTCTCCGCTTCATTTGAGTCATCAATGCTTTCTATCTGAGACTGGATTATTTCAAATTCGTCTAATAAATCTTTAATTCTGTCGAATCTCAAATTAATCTCGTTTGCTGACAACGTATTTAGAGCCTGACTAAACCTTGTTAATTTCCCCTTTAAAACCGACCGTTTATTAATTAAGCCTTTTAATTTCTCCATCTTAAGTTCTTATCTGCCGCGACAATAATTCCAAAAACGAGAGATTAAAAAACAAACTATACCGTAGTTTATAAGTAATGGCGACAATACTATAAAAAACAAACAACAATGCAAAAAAAATACGATGGTTACCTTGTTGTTCAGAGGAAATGACAGAATAAATGTCTAGTAATGCTATGCGCTGGCGATAATTATTATAGAAACATCAAGAACGTATATACTCCGATTTTGCTTTACTGCTATTGTTTTTTTACTTGCAACGGGATTAAAAAATGACATATGCGATATGACGACAGTTTTGCCGGTCGATGTTTAAAAGATTCAAATAATAATTCAACCTGATCAATGGTTTTTCATTACTTGCAAGTTGAGAATACAACTGTGATTTATTTTAATTATACTATGACTTGCATTTTTGATTGTATTGAATATGAATAATAACAATAAACATATTCTGATAATAAACTGATTTTAGAAACTAATTATTGAGATTGTTCTTTAGGATTTAAAATCAGGAAATGGTAAGTCATAAGGATTATGGGCACTTAGCTCTGTTTCTTGTTGACTGGATCGCTCTGGAGTTGTTCTTCGGTTTTTTGGCCGCTGGTTTTTTTATATTTGGTGTTATTTTTTAGTCCAATTTTGTATCCGGTTGGAAGGACCATGTTAGGTTCACTTCAATCTCATCAAGGGTGGTGGACTTTTTATTTGTAAAACACTTTTTTATTGAAGAGTCGTTTTATTTACAAACACTTTTTGAGCAATAATGAAATCAACACTTTTAGAACTAAATTCAGCCCGGACCCTGCCTCAAGCGGTACGGCGTCTATACTCTAGGTAAGGGTTAATGGAAGAGAACAAATTTCTTGAGTATAGCCCTTTTTATACTACTAAAAACTATAAAAATACCGTCTTTCAGACTGTTTTAAAATACAATAATAACAATACCAGTAGCAAATATTCACTGAGGTCACGTGCCCTAAATTTGTTGGCTGATAACACTAGCTTCTATAAAATTCCCACAGAGGTCTCTAATATGCACACTTTTCTAATAAACTAAGAATAATTAACCAAATGGAATTAATTACAATATTTATCTCATAGATGTCACTAACTATTCTTAACATTTTTCTTAGCATTTTCATTGATTTACGCAAGGCTTTTGACAGTATCTCCCACACAAAACTAATTAATAAATTAAATGATATCGGTATTATTGGTAAGGTTAGGTATTGGCTGAAAAGTTATCTAACTCAAAGAAATCAAAAAGTAAAATTAAATAACTCACTAAGTGTAGATGAAACTTTAGAATTTGGAATTCCCCAGGGGACTGTTATTGGACTAATTTTATTTATAATATACGTAAACCAAATGTTTAAATTATTACTTAATGGTAAACTTATATCCTTTGCTGACGACACTGCAATAATTATCGAAAAAAAGACGTGGAACGATATTACCAATGCAGCCAATCAAGACATGAAGGTTTTAAAAAATTGGTTCGATAACAATTTACTATCACTCAACACAGAAAAAACTTATTACATTCCATTCTCTCTAACAATTCATTCCAAAAATTGTGCAAATGACGGTACATGTAATACGGACTGCGCTAAGCGAATCATAAATCTAATGTAAAATATCTTGGAATCTTTATAGATAAAAATGTTAAATGGAAAGATCATATCAATCTCACTGTGGAAAGAATAAGAAAATTTATCTATGTTTTCTATAACATACGAAATATTTTAAACAAGAAAACTATCAAAATTGTCTATTATGCATTAATTAACGGCATTATTGGATGGGGAGGGGCCTTTAAGGCTTCCTTACAGCCCATAATTATATTTCAAAGAATAATTATAAAAACCATTCTTAGGAAACCATATGACTACCCTACTATACAGATATTTCGGGAATTTAATGTACCATCTAATACAGAATTGTATAAGAGAAACGCCTTATGCCAAATTTATAAAGAATATTTTATTCAAAAAGTTCACCCCTCAGATAGCATAAGCAATAGATTTAAAACTAATGGCTTAATAGCCATCCCTATGCTTAGAACGACCACGGCTCAGCACCACTATTTGTATTTAGGTGTAAGATGGTACAATATATTATTATCCAATAAGAAAATTAATATAACGGATACACTGAAATATGAATTATTCAAAAAACAAATTAAGTCCCTTAAATTGGATAATGACATATTGTACCCTTAATGTTTACCCTTTATGTAATTAATTAACTTACCCTTACTTAAACAGAAATATTTAATATTAAAAAAAAATTGTATTGATATTGTCTAAATTGTCTAAATTGTGTACCTACCCAAGATTTTTATTTCATTAGTTCTTTTAAAATTGTTTACATAATGAACATTATTATAATTTTTTTTTTTGCATGTAAAATACTCCTCCCATAAACACGAACTCCTAGAGCTCAACTTATGGAGTAGTAGAATAAAACATGAATTATTTTGTAATCTTGCATATATTATCATTGCAATGTATAAACAAAAATCTTGAAATAAATAAAAAAAAAAAAAAAAAATGAAGTATGTATAACTGTTTGTTTCCCCAATAGACTAAAATTAAAAAAAATAACGCGATAGAAGTGAAACCAGAAAGCCGCTAGATATCGCTTTCTTTTGCATGTTTATTTTAAAGTGGTTTGTAGATTGAATATTGATTTACAAAAACCAAATGTTTATTTTTTTGGATTTCGTAGGATTCGAACCCCCGTCGTAAATTTCGGTGGGGTATTCAATATTATTTACGTAGATGCCAGATTTGACAACTGACTGCTAGCGCCTTGTTGCGCCTCGGCGTCTAAAAAAGGAACTATTCAAAAAATTCCAAAATTAAAAAAAAAGACATTTGACAAAGACATTCAACTATAACCCAAAATTTACATATGGATAGTCAACAAAGACATTGTATAACTGTGGACAGATAATACAATACTACAATATTATAACTCACGGTTCCATGACAGTTGATCCGGTGACATTTGATTCGGCCGACATTTGGTCCGGCCGACACTTGATCCGGCGGACAGTTGATCCGGCGGACATTTGATCCGGCGACAATTGATCCGGCCTGATCCTTTAGAAGATTTTTTCTTCAAGTAAGTATGTAAAGAGGATATACGGCCGTACAACCTAAGTCGATGCACTTATATCTGAAGGCATCTTGAGTGAAAATCCGCTGTAAAAATATTTTTACTAACAATAATTTCGACTCTCCGGAGAAGCATGCGGCAATACAAAATACGACATACTTATACGTGCAGTCAGTTTAACAAAAAAAACGTAAAGGATTACTACTTGCGTATAACTTTTTTATCTGAAAATTACACTAGAGTCCCAACTGCTCTCAACCGTCTCGAGCCAGTGAGTGCCAATGGCATCCCCAAGTTTGGTATGGTGTGATACTGAGGGTAGTGGGGAGGGGAAGGAGATGTGGAAAACGTACCTGGCTATTCAGATCTAGTCACGTCATTTCAAGTAATCCGACTAAACCTACATACACTGTACACCAGCAAACAAATTACAAAAATCACATGATTTTATTTTTTTTAATATTTTTGTTTTTATTTTTTAGAACTTTTATTAAAACACAAGAGTCCCAACTGCTCCCAACCGTCTGGAGCCAGTGAGACTATGGAATTCCTAATTTTGATATGTTGTGAAGCTGAAGATAGTTGGGAGGAGAAGGATATGTGAAAAATTTTCCTGGCTATTCAGATCTAGTCACCAAACACGCCTAGAGCCATTTCAAGTAACGTTTGAATTCTGAATGAATACTGACGAATAGCAAAATACGACATTCTTATATGTGCAACATCTACTCAAGATTTAGAAGGCGGATATGTTTACCGCCACCCCAGGAACCATTTATTGGATAAACAACATTCCTGCCATAGGTGTGGCTTTGTCTGATTTTAATTATTAGAGGAGTTAACAAAAATTGTCTAGCAACTGTGCATTTTCCAAGAAGACACATTGCTTAATTGAATATCTGCTGTAACTATGCTGTAGTGTAGAATATAAGGGAAGAAAAAAACATTCGTAAATTTTAAAAAATTATTTATTTATTCAGACCTTAAATGCTTTTACAATATCACTTTATTATAGATTAGCACCTATTAGTGTCAGCAATTCTTTGTAGTTGATCATTTCTGCGTTGTAAAACGATATCGTGAGGATGAAATTCTTTTCCAACCATGACAATTCCCACCTCATTAATTGTTGGCGCATTATATCGTCTGACATGCTCACTTGCTGGTGTTTGATCAGCACTAATGATAATTTTATGGCTGTCTGATGGCATGAGATCAATTGCATTTTTGAACATTCGAATCAAATTATTTTTATCTACTAATATTTTTTTCAACTACTCAACAATATTTCTTTTGAATTTATTAGAGATTTGACAGCGTGCATTCAACTGATCATTTTGATCTCCCATGAAATATATTTGTAGAAATTTATGTTGATTGCTGTGAAAAGGAAGCAAAGAGTCAGCTTTATGGTAAATTTGTCCCTGAATTTTAAACCCGGGGCGACGGTAAACATATCCGCCTCCTAAATCTTAAGTAGTTGTTGCACATATAAGAATGTCGTATTTTGCTATTCGTCTGTATTAATTCAGAATTGAAACGTTACTTGAAATGGCTTTAGGCGTGTTTGGTGACTAGATCTGAATAGCCAGGAAAATTTTTCACATATCCTTCTCCTCCCCACTATCTCCAGCCTCACAACATATCAAAATTAGGAATTCCATAGTCTCACTGGCTCCAGACGGTTGGGAGCAGTTGGGACTCTTGTGTTTTAATAAAAGTTCTAAAAAATAAAAACAAAAATATAAAAAAAAATTAAATCATGTGATTTTTGTAATTTGTTTGCTGGTGTACAATGTATGTAGGTTTAGTCGGATTACTTGAAATGACGTGACTAGATCTGAATAGCCAGGTACATTTTCCACATCTCCTTCCCCTCCCCACTACCCTCAGTATCACACCATACCAAAATTGGGGATGCCATTGGCACTCACTGGCTCGAGACGGTTGAGAGCAGTTGGGACTCTAGTGTAATTTTCAGATAAAAAAGTTATACGCAAGAAAGAATTTTTTACGTTTTTTTTTTGTTAAACTGACTGCACGTATAAGTATGTCGTATTTTGTATTTATTTATTTATGCCTATTTAGGCTTTTACATACATATATAAAATTATACTAGTAAATAGTGCAGGAAACTTTTGTTTAAAACACTTGCACAAAAATAAATACAAAGTAAAAATATTAGGTATGAATTTAGACCACACAGTATGTAGGTACAAAATATAAAAAATCCGAAATAGTTTTTTTCTTTCAGCCGACAAAATACTGTCACTGTATTGCCGCATGCTTCTTCGGAGAGTCGAAATTATTGTTAGTAAAAATATTTTTACAGCGGACTTTCACTCAAGATGCCTTCAGATATAAGTACATCGACTGGTTGTACGGCCGTATATCCTCTTTACATACTTACTTGAAGAAAAAATCTTCTAAAGGATCAGGCCGGATCAATTGTCGCCTGATCAAATGTCCGCCGGATCAATTGTCGGCCGGATCAAATGTCGGCCGGATCAAATGTCGCCGGACCAACTGTTGCCGGACCAAATGTCGCCGGATCAAATGTCGGGTCACCACAACTCACACTTGTATTTTTTCTCTTTTCTTCTAATTTTTTTTTCTTTGATTAATTTCTTTTCCGTTTATCTCATTCCTTCTTTATTTATTTCTTACATTTCTACTTATTTTTTGTTTCGTCGAATTGTTTGAGTGATATTTTATTTATATTAACAAATTGTAGGTTCGCTCGCACCAATGAAATTAAACACGAACACGTAGATGAATAAAACTCGGATAATAATAATGGATTTGATGGCACGACTCCAGTACCTAATAAAAATAATCGCCACCACTCGTATACAGTAAAATGGTATTTATTATAACATATTCGCTGATTACCAACTATCATGTCTGCATGTATCCAACTCCCCGCGAACATAAACCACCTTTCATTAAGGAGCTTGATGTTCGCCCATCTTCGTTAGGAACGTAAGGAAAACCATAATAAAATTTCGGTTTCATTCTTTACCTGAGGCGATCACTGATGGGGCGGGATGTGGAGGCGGGATGTGGGGGCCAGGGGTGGGGTGCAGTAGGGGATGGATGCTGCCGGTGGGCGAGGGCGGGAAGGGCGGGAAGGGGCTAGGGCGGGCCAGAGCAGCGGGCGGTGAGTTGCGCGCGATCGCCCAAGCCGATCAGTCGTCCGTCGGTAGACTCGACCACCTCCAGGAATGTATCGGTAAACAGCCGCAACGATCCGATCATCGCGACTATCATGAATGAAAACATCTTCCCCGACACGACGATGACAGCAGCCAAAAACCACGCGATTTTTTAACCGCAGCAAAATTGTTGCAGTTCCGTCGCGGAGCACGTTGTTAGTTTTCCTCGCTGGTTGGTGCCGAATGAATTGCCGTGAAATATTCGAGTGATATAAAAATAATAGTTCTGTTATGTTATTTGTGTCGATTGGGAATGCCGGGAGATCACAGGATACTATAAGTCTCAGGAGATCGACGGGGGTTTGTCTCGAGTCACACCACGCCAGTACCACGCCAAGGGGGCGAGCACCTCAAGGTAAACATTTCATTTGCGACAAGATACGACTACTCTCTGCTTTCAGTAATTTATTTGCACTTCTATTTAACATTTACTATTTTTTTTCTCTACTAAATGTTGGAAAATAAGCCACCAAAAGTTTCATAATTTTCTATATTTTATACCCCCTTGGGCTTAACATTATGAGAGAGTTGGTACGTCTTTTGAAATAAATGTTCAAAGTAATAGAACTAAGATAAAAGTAAAAACTTTGATAAGCAATACATGAAAGATCGCACGATTTAACGTACCACGTTTGTTTCCGAGAGACCCTTATTTAAATAATTATTTTAATTTTACGAATTTTAAAAGATACTTTTTCTTTACGTTATAATGACTAATTATTTCATTGAGTTTTTAGAGTTTATGGATAGAGTAATGATATTTTTCGGCATATATGTCAAAAGATAATATTTTATTTCAGTAAATCACGTACAATTCCTCTTACAGAGATAAATTTAATATCATAATTTTATCACGTATTATTCCTAAAACTTTTGATCTGTACTATTTTTTTAAATTACTTAAATGTAGAAGAATACATAATAAATTATGATTCTTTGTTCGAGAAGATTAATAATTAAATGGTGGGGTGAAAACAGAAGCGAAGTTCATTGTCCGTGATTACGGATATGATTTAGTTTAGTAGGAAAGTTGTCCAACCTTCTCACATAGGAGCATATTATATTCCACCGAAAGAAGGTTTAACCTTCGCACGAGCACTGGCCATTGACGCAACTCATACATTTCTTTAGAGCTAAACAAAACACGATTCAAATACAATGTACGTTATTTATTTGTTTTGTAAAAAGCCCACGTCTGATATTTATTTAATTTCACCGTTATTGTTCAAAGATATGAGAATTCTCATTAATAAAAGCTGGTAATCCTTTTACGTTTTCAACTGAAACACGTTTCACAGGTTTAATGACAACTCGACAAAGTGGTATATCAAACTCCTTTAAAAAGTCATTAAAAGCGTTTAAAATAGCCCATAACCTAATCTGACGTAACCTATATAAAATATTTTTTTCGTAAGATTTGATGCCTTTCAAAGAAGTGATGTAGTGCCACTTTGTTGAGTTGTGCGTTCACCCTTGTTACAAGTCAATGTAAGTACAATCGACCAAATGTATTAAAATATTCAATAATACAATCTTTCGATGAAAAAAAGGTAACTTTAAGCAAGATATATCAGAATAATGTTAAAATCTAAAAATTGAACACCAAGATTAATATTTAAAATACGTCCATCTCCTCTGTTATTTAGGAATAAGTTATTTAAACTATCTTCCTTTAGATACGTTTTTAGATTTGCACGGCCAAAAGTATTTTCGTTATTTCTTTTTGGGGTGTTATGCCGAATCTGCCGGATCTGCCCTGATGATGGACACTGCAACGCTATCCGAAACTTTGGCTAAAGAAGGAGGTAGTGGAACACGGCAAAATACCCCAAAAACAAATAACGAAAATATCTTCCTTTAAATCTAAAAAATATCGAAAATATTCATGAATTTCAGCTTAAATTTAAAAAATATATTAAACTACTATAAAAGTACACATTGTTACAATTGATTTTTTTTTTTGTTTTTGTTTTTGATGAATCTTGCATTTGTCGTATTTATTTTCTTGTTGTTATTTAGATACTTTATTTTATGACTTGTATCATTTCATTATTAGTTGAGCTTGAATTCTCCCACCAAACTGAAGAGCCTTGCCTCTTTATGGCGAGTAAAAGATATAATTATTTTATTTTACAAGTTCACCGTAAAACATGTAAAAAATATATATATATTATAAGTACATAAATATATACAATATGTTTCTTTATAATTATTATAACAAATTAAATATATATTTTATTATGATTTTATGGGTTTTGAGGAACGTACTTGACTTACTCTAACCAGTGATACTTGAAATTTTTCCTAGAAAAAATTGATAATGAAATTTTGGTCTACGGTGACTTTTTGCCTACACTTTTCAAATATTTTTTCTTAAAAAATATATATTATTCCACATATCGTCACTGGACACTCTGCTGAGTAGCTGCCCAACGCGCAACGCCTCACCCCGCCCCTAACTGTAAAATACCTGGTGACTATGTTTTTGCTTGAAAACAGAAAATACAAAAAATATCAAAAATGTCACCGGAGACCCAAATTTCATTTACATTTTTTACTCCAAATAATGTCAGGAATCACTGGTTTAAAGTAAGTCAAGTACCTACGTCCCATAACATCCTGGATATCTCATATATATACAAATCTTTTATACTGGTTATAGAAAACTAAAATATATATAGACATTTGAAAAATCAGAAAATAATCTTCAGACAACGTTTTCCTAATGTTTTCCTTTCCGTAATTCGTGGAATGCAGATATGTTTCTTTTGCATCAAATGCGCATTATAATGTTATACATATGTATTATGTAGGAGTGGAAATCAATAGCCGTAAAACGGGTTTCCGAAAAAACCTTCCATTTCGTACTGGAATTAAAAAATGTTTCTAATATCATATTATATATTTTTGAACTAACGAGTATCCGCCTAATTCTTGACTTAAATTATGTTAATACACATCATCACAAATCATAACTCATAAATTAATTTTAGGAAAACATATTTTCAAAATGAATATTTATAATACGTACACGTGCCATAACGTTTATAAATCCATTCTGAAACCATTACTCAAAATATTGACCAAGCTAAATACAGAAAACTAATAAAGGGTTTACTGGGATGTTAGAGTTAACTACCTACGATAGACCTTTTGATACCAGATAAGAGGGACTCTTGGGTTTCGCCATGAAAAAAATACGAACATTTAAAACCTTTTAAATGCATTTTCAAGAGCAGGTAATTTCTTAGAACATTTACATCAATCAAGCTTTGACAAAATTTTCATGTTTTATGACATTGAGCGAGTGCTCGGTTAAAGAACGTTCGTGATGTGGAACTATGTACAATCCTGACTACCTAAATTTTCTAAATCTATCTAGTTGACTCTTTCTTAACCTGTAAGCTGCGGAACCCATGTATTGGGTTATTCTTGTTTCTTTTTAACAAAGTGTTTATTATTTTTTGTATGTTGATGGTGGTCTCAAATGAAAACCTCAGGGGAAAAACAAGGAAAGTATTCAAGACAAACTTGCAAACATCAAAATTGTATGTTCAAAAGTCTGTATTTTTTTAATTGAAACTTCTTTAGCCCCGTTAGTGATTTGAAATTCGGATGAAACGGAAATGCGTCAAAACTCAATTCTACACAAATACTCGGTTCTAATATAATGCTTTAAATTCGCGCTTTGGCGAGGGCCATCGATAGCGTAGTGGGCAAGCCACCTGACAAGTCTCAGCTGCCAGAGAGACTTACATCAAGCGAACAAAAAAAAACATTTTTATTTTTGTGAAATCAATGTTCAAACTTCAAACCGTTTTAAAATAAACAGGCAAAAGAAAAGAAAGCGACGTCCAGCGACTTTCTAGTTTTACTTCTACCGCGTGTGAATTACACACACTCTGATTTTTTTAAATTTCATTTCACTGCATAAAATAGGCGTATGTCCAAAAACATATATACATGAATGTTTAAATACACATTAATAACAAAAATACTAACAAAAATAATTAGCTAAATATCGATCGACCAGTCGATTAGCCAGATTATTACCGAGAGAAGGAAGACTCTTGAGGGGGCCAAGACCCACCAGGGGTTGTAGAGCCAAGACTGATGATGATGATGAAACCATTAATTATTGGCACCTGTGCTGATGAGACCCCAATTTGGTAAGTACAATATTGCCTGTCTTTAAATAAAGAGCTCATCACAATATCAGCTTGATATGATTAATGGGAAAACATTTTTGTAAAGTGTTTAAATGGGTTATAAAAATGTCTTTTTCATTATTATAGCAGTGTCTTTAATTGAAGTTATGTTTAATAACGCGACACTGTTAATGTGATATGTGTTTGAAATTTTTTATTTCTATTTTTTTTATAGCATATTACATTTGGTGATAATTTTTTTTCCATTTTATATCTAGTGTATATCTTTTCTGAAACTTCTAAAATAATATATAATAGAAGTTTATACGTATATACGTACTAAAATTTGAACTTCACAACATTGAGATATAACCCACGAAAATCTGCAAGCCTTTTAGCTTCCTTAACATTTAAGTGCAGGGAGTTCATTGCACATTTTAAAACCTTTATAATAAATATTGTTGTGATAAAGGACGCCTAAATCGTTGTAGTTTCTCGTATTATTGCAATGAACTGTACCATTAATATGTAATCTATTATTTGTGAAGGGAATTACAGCGCATTTATTTTCATTAAAATATAAAACATTTAGTGAGCGCCATTCACGAAGTGTTTTTGTAAATCGGTGCAATCTTCGAACGATATAATGTTTTGGACAACTTAAGGTCATCGGCAATCAGGAGATATTTTGAAAATGTTGTTTTTAAAACTATGTCGTCGATAAAGATTAAAAACAGCAAGGGTTCAAGATGAGAGCCCTGCGGAATTCCCGACCCTTAGAGCAAAAAGATTCGCGGAGAAAAGGATCTCTTCTAATACTACTTCTAGTTTTCTTTCAGTGATATCACTCTGGAAACATTTCAGAGTGTTTCCATTTATGCCAAACTTTTCCAGCTTCTAGATAAGTAGTGATAGATTTAACTGGTAAAATGCTTTGCAAAAACCCGTGTAGATATCATCCACTTGTACACGGTTTTCAATGCTATCGATGCTATACTTTTTTATATCTATCTATGCTATTTTGTCACCGACATTCGGTTTTAATGCTCAATTAGAGGAATTAAAAGTCCATTTTTGTCTACTTGCAGGCGGACGTTCATGACAAATAATCAAAGAAATAGTTTTTGAGAGTGATGGTTGTTGCAAAAATAATTTTGTGTTGTGAAAGATGCATAGTAATGCCACTAGATGGCTTCAATTTGGGATTTTAATTGACATTCCCTGTGGTTTTATTGTCTTCAAATGTTGACTGCTAGTTAATATTATTCCCGATCACTAAGAAATAACTTCTTCACGCGAACGAAAAATACAATAAAATGATAATTAGTTTTGTAAACCCACGAAGCTGTTGAGATAATATTTTTATTGGCTCATTGCGCACACCCTTCATACAACATATCATAAGAAAATAATCACTTAATCACCACCATTCACTTTGTTGAAATCGAGTAGTTGTTCCGAATTCTGATCGGTGCTTCATGAAGAATGATTTATTGCTGAAAAAATCAGGAATTACATAAAACCATAAAAAATATAAGTTTTTTTGACGTAGGTACACAATACTACACTCGATAAATTGTATTTGGGTCATCCAATTTTAAGGCTGCTTTTAGTAGTTTAGAAATAAATCATCCATCAACGTGGTAAGAAATCTATCTATCTATCTATTTAGAATAATGTCTGAGGGTAGCACGATTTTTAATTTTTATACGAATCAACAGTTTAAATCCGGGATTGATGAAATTTTGCACACTTGACCTTCAAAATAGCAGGAAGGTCACTATTCAAATTTGAAAATCTACGTGCAAAGCCCGGGCAACCCCGGAGACTTCTATTTGTGCTAGTATTGTGGAAAGACACATTCACGTTCTAAATATATCATTCAAGATGCTATAAAAATCTAAATACGAATTAATATGTATTACATATTTGTAAAAAGCACTAACTTTGTGGCTCGCCATAATTTACAATAAACAAAACACATAAATTTGTTTAAGACCACTTTTATTGTAAAACACTCTACCGGTTTCAGAAGCACCCTTCCTTCTAAAACCGGTAGAGTGTTTTAAAATAAAAGTGGTCTTAAACAAATTTGTATTTTTTTATTGTAATATGTATTATTTTTCTTTTGGTTTATTTATAATTAATATGTCTTATTTTTCTTATGTATTATTTTTCTTATTAAGGGTGCTTCTAAAACCGGTAGAGTGTTTTAAAATAAAAGTGGTCTTAAACAAATTTGTATTTTTTTATTGTAATATGTATTATTTTTCTTTTGGTTTATTTATAATTAATATGTCTTATTTTTCTTATGTATTATTTTTCTTTTGGTTTATTTACAAGTAATCTTATAATTTTACATTTCTTTCTTCTTTCTATATTAAAAAAAAAACATGTACGTAAAGGACACTTTAGCATAATTAAAAATAATTAAATTAGTAAGTAATTAAATTGTGCAAACATTATAAATAATTAAATATTTTTGCCTGAGCTTCAAGTAAGTAAGATAAAGTTTTTTGGCGATGATCTTTTGATGTGTATCCCAAATCGATCATTTGTAAATTAAATTTACGCCTATCAAAATGTTTCTGTTATTTGACTGTCCAAGAACGGGAGACCTTCCTAGTTGGACAGTCAAAGCTTCTTTGTACTGATGTATTCTTTATAACAAAAACAAACAAACAAATAAATAAATAAAAATAAATAAAATAAAAAATTCAAATTATCGCCAAAATCACACAAGTGATTATATTACATAGGTACAAGTTTTTACGTAAATTTTCTCAGGTTCTGCTACTAGATATAGATTTTCACATGGTTTGATGGGCGCTTTCCAATCTCAGGTAAATTGTCGAATATTGGATAAAAGCGGATTTTCCTTTAGAAAATTTTTACATCAAGCAAAGAATTTCCAACAAGAAGTGGTTGGCTCAGCTATGTTATTAAGTTGATATTTTCTCCAACATGATTGCACTTGCTGAAAGTTCACGTAAAAACAAAATAGGTTTTCTGTGGAGAAAATAATAACAGCGTTCTTAGAAAAAAAACCGGTGCCCATGACTTTAGGTGGTAAGAAGACCGTAAAGCGATATGTATTAAGATTTTTGTTATTAAGCTGTAGAAAAATAGGAATAAAAAATAAGAAGAGGAAAGGAAGCGCCAGAATTAAAATTTAATATTAAAATTAGTTGAATTTAGGTTCAGGCTTTCTATGTAAAACATTGTATTTTTATAATAATATATTAAAACAATTTTAATCTTTTTTCCACTTAATATATTTGTGACCGTAACCAGTTTCAGCCTGTTAATGCCATCTTCTGACTGAAATCCTTAACAGGCTGAAACCAGTCGAGGTCACAAATAAATTAAGTGGAAAAAGTTTAAAATTGTTTTAATATAATTATCATATCACACCACGAATTGTCAGTATCAAAAATAGAAATATTAAAAAGGCGTATATTCAATCAATCAATCTTTTGTCACAAAATTTGTACAACTTATTATGTTATGAATTTCTGGATCGTTGCAAATATCTTCAACTCCCATCGTAATTTTCATCATTAGCTGTAGAGCATTAAGACAGTCAAGGTAAATGATTTTTTATTATTATTTTTTTTTATTTCATAATTTTTTTATTAGTTACAGATATTTGTTTTTTTTTGGCTACCACACTGGGCTCATGCCCATGTTATGGTAGTCGTATATTTAATATTTATTTGAATTAAAACAAATACTATTTTATTAAAACAGATGATTAAATATACTAAATAAAAATTATGAAATATTTAAAAGTAAGTGAAAAATAAAGAGAAAAAAGATCAAATTTTAAAGAAAAGTAGAAATAAAAATGAAAATTCAAATTTTGAAATACAAAAATTAATAATAAAGATTAAATGATAAGAACTCAAGTATTGAGTTCTTATCATTGTTACATATGTTTGTTTGAATGAAATAAGAAGAATGAGTGTTGAATTTAGTACGATTGGCAGGTAGGTAGCTATTTGCATCTACTTGATTTGTAAAAACCTAAAAATTATCATTATAATGCGCCTGCACAACTCTCGACCAGTTTGTTAGGCTCAAAAATTTGAAATTCGGAAAGATAAACCGCTTCAGAGATCGTTATTATGAATTTTTATAAAATGGAATGATGCGTGGCGTATAGCCGCACGCAGATAGTAGGAAATAATAACGTAACATTACATTTTGGTAACATAAATTTAGATATTTTAAAAGCCAGCAAAACCCTATTTAGCTCAATGAGGTATCACCTCATTAACTTGAATAGAATAGGGTTTGTTTTAATTTCAAAGATAATGCTAAATTTGGAAAACTCAATTAAAGGTAGCTGCGCGCTTGTGTACCCTAAGCTTAGTACTATCGGAAGAGCAGCCATTGGAAAACTGTAATGCGGTCTTAATGATAATGGAAATGGCGTCATCTCTATCTCTACATATTATAAATTAAAGTCCTCTGACGCATCTGTCTGTCTGTCTGTTCGCGATAAACTCAAAAACCAATGAACGAATTTTCATGCGATTTTCACCAATAGATAGCGATTCATGAGGAAGGTTTAGGTATGTAATTTGTCAAGGTTTTGTGTAAATTGGTTGAAATATATAATATAAAAAGGGAGTGGGCTGGCAAGCCGGCGGCGCGTGGCAGTGTGGATTTGAATGCAAATTAACAGATGGTTGCGTTGGTTATAAAGGTTGGGTAATCAACTAGTAGATGGCGTTGCGTTTCGTTAGCCACAGCAACGCGTGGCCGAGTCAGCTAGTACTCTAATAAATTCTTGGAAAACGAGAATATTTTATAATGTATTTTTTAAAAGTATAGATTCCATTAATATTTATTCCCAATTCGTTTGAATGCATTTTTTTAAATTTTTATTTTTATTTTTTTAAATTTTTTTTTTTACAATAATAATGTTACATTATCAGTTTTATGGTACATTATCAGTTTTTATGGTTACCAATCAGTAGAGAAATATTCTCGGGTCTAATTGGGGAGCTAGTCTATGTACTTATATTATTTAGAACTGTATAATATAGAATATAGGTACACGTAAAGTCGATTTTATATTGCTTTTTTGTCGATACATCTGTATATTATATGTATATTCTTGTAGGTACACATCGACAGCGGAAATTTGAAATGTTGTACAGGACAAGCTATCCAAAAATGAGTAAAATTTTTCATTTTTCATTTTTCCGTTTTTTTTCTTTCTTCCGATTTGCGTCGTCGAAATATTTCTTGAAAAATAAGTGTGTCCTTTACTATGCATATTTTAATAGATTTTTTTTCAGTAAGAATATAAATTGATAATTTTTTTTTTATTAATTTTATATGTATTCTGACAAAACTTTTCAAAGTTATTTTATGACAATAATTGATAATTACAGTTCTACAAAACAATGAGATATAATTTTATTTTAAAAACCAGAAATTTTCTTTTCGCTCTCCTTAACAATTATCACTTTGTCGTTTACAGCATGTCAAATTTCCGTTGTTGATATTATGTGGTGGTCTAGTGTAATTTAAACTGTCAAACGAACATAGTAACATTAAGTGCTGTTAAGTATGAAGGCATCTGATTAAGTCTAATAACAAAATACTTTTGGTTCTGAAATACGTGTGCCGGTCCCTTGGGACTTTTGGCAGATAAAGAATAAGATTCTTTGAAGTAATTTAAGATGAAGCCATACTAAATAATGCAAAATCATACAAAATCACATGTTTTTGTTTTGAAAAGTTGATAGCTTAGAAGTATTATAGATGCTTCAATTAAATACTGTGTGTAGAATATACCTTGGCCCTTAAAAATATCGGTCATTTTAGTAAGCCTATAAAAAATAAAGTATAAGGTTTATAAAAACACTTTCAAGTTCAAACTTTCCTATTTATAAACCCCTTTTCGGTTTTGGTTTTATTGTATAATGTGGCAAATTTAGTTTCTTTTATTATAATCGCAAAAAAATTGATATTTGCGCCCGAACTTCACAAAATAAAATAAAATGTGTATTTTCTCGTTGTTATTTTTGACATCAATCAATACGGCCCGCACTCTACGAATTTGGATTCTTGAAGTGACCCTTATGGCATGGGCACAAGAACCATGCATTGGGCACAACTATTTCGTATCAGTCACGCCCCGTTTGGAGCGGGAGACAGTCGTGTGGCTTCGCGTCGCTTAGTTTCGTGAAATCAATTTTAAATTTCTATTTTCTTACAATAAAAGTTGCGTAAAAAAGGAATGAATATTTTTACAGGCCTTTACGAAATCAACCTGTAAAAAAAACTCAAATACCTTTTCCAACCTTTCCAAAAGATTTTTCTCACGTATTTTTAAACTCCTCCCATAAAGGGCGTGAATTCCGATTTCGATTTTTTCCTGAACTATTGGATCGCCTTAACAGTAAACACATTAGGGACATCGTCTCCCAGCACAAAACTCTGTAGTGGTGCTTTATGCTTTATTCACATTCTTACGTATCGGGCCTATTTCTCAAAACACTCATCCATTTTTCCGGCTTTAAACAAAATCCTACTCATTTTTTTTTCAAAACCAATGCTTTTTTCACCCGTGTACTTATTTGTTCATACACGTTTGTTAGTAAATATTAATTAGATTATTTACACATACGATTATTGTCACTCTTTTGACTTCAATAGTGGAAATACATTGTAATTTCAATGCATTCAGTTGGATAAATTGGAAGTATTAGAAATTAGAAAGAGCGTAAATTCAAATATAAATATTATAAATAATAAAAAATATTTTTAAACAACCCTTTATTGAACCTGTTCCCATTGTAAATTGTGCCTTCAATTACCCCCCTTTCCTCCTTCCCACTCTTACCTTTCCATTGACACCGTTAAGTTTAAGTTTTTGGGGTGTTATGCCGTGTTGCGCTACCTCCTTTTTTAGCCAACGTTTCGGACAGCGTTGCAGCGTCCATCATCAGGGCAGATCCGAAAGTAACGAAAAATATAACGAAAAAACCGTTAAGTTTATTTATAATTAGTTTTTACTAAACCCTGAGAAAGAGAGCATCGCTCTCAAAACACGTTGGTTTTATAGACATTAAAAGTGGTAAAAATCAAGAAACCTTTTAATTTTGAATTAAAATTTATTTGATTGAATTGTGTCATTCATTCACAATTTAATCGTTTTAAACAATGTAAGGTACATTTGTGGCACGTTCCAGAGTGGAAAATACTCTCAGTATCCCTCCTGGTGTAAAACCACCATTCAGAATTGAAAAATTGCTTAAAATAGTTTTAGCCTTGTTTGGTGACCAGATCTGAATAGCCTGCTACTTCCCCACCTTCCTTTTTCACATCTCCTTACCCTCCCCAATACCTTCAGCATACAACATACCCCAATTGGAGATGCCATAGTCTCACTGGCAGGCAGTCAGAGCTCTAAGTTGGGACTCTTGCGCGGTATTAAAAGTTTTGATCATTTATTCTGGTTGAATAAATAACAATGTAGTTAGGTGATATATTACCTGAAGATGGAAAAAATATTTAAGATCTTTCCGAAAAAATCTAATAGGAAACCTAATCGTGTGGTACGATAGAATACCCGAAGTTTTTGAAACTTCGAAATATTCGTTTTGTACCACAATATTACATTACATCCGAGACAAACGCTTCTGGACGTTTCCACAGCTTGAGGAAAAATGTTCTTTTATGAAAATTTGAAGAAACTTTAAACGTATGTTGCGGATAATTGCTTTGACATTCAGGAAACCCAGAGGCGGACTGCCGGGAAAATCTATGTGGGACAATGGCATCTGGGTCGATTTCTTTGGCGGTATAAAGTATCTCTCATTTTTATTGTTTAACCTTAAAACTTATCGGAATTGTAAGGTTAATCTCCATCTCCAAGTACTAAGTTTTGAGATAATGAGGAATATTCGAATGCTCACCGTAAATCAAATAATATATAGAAGTGTCTGTGTTTCAGGCACATATTATCACTACACTCAGACTGGCAACAAACAGAATAGGCCACTTGCATCACACTTTGAATTTTTTTTTCGGTTTAGGCAAATATTCTAAGACATTTCGTATTTTTTTAAATCCTATTTTTGAAACCCTGGCGATTTGTTGAAATTTTCAATCCGAAAAATTGGAACATTTTTAACCTCCGACGAAAGAAGCGGTCTTATAAGTTTGACTTTTTGTCTGTCTGTCTGTCTGTCTGTCTGTGTGTCTGTCTGTGGCATCGTAGCTCCTAAATGAATGGACCGACAATGATGAGTTTAAAAAAAAACCGCATCATAATCGGTCCATTCGTTTAGGAGCTAAAATGCTACAGACAGACACACAGGCAGACAGACACACAGAAAGTCAAACGTAAAACACCGCTCCTTGCGTCGGGGTTAAAAATTTGATTTTGTTAAAATCAGCACCATCACATTAGGCTTCTAAGACAGCCGCTATCTGTAGGTGTTCACTTCATAGATCTGCCAAAACGTCAAAACAAACAAAAATTTCGCGTGCTGCAGACAATAAAGCTAGTGAATTTTAAGTGTCAAATTAAAAAAAATCGCCGGAAATCAAAGTGTTGCCATATAAAAAAAAATCAGTGTGGAATTTTACGCAATTAATTGAATATTAAAAAAATCTATACATTTCTAAAAAACTAGTAACATTTTCGTAATCTTAGCAGAAAAATCTATTCAAACGATTTTTCCAAGTCATTATGAAATCCATGCAAGTGGCCTATTGATGTGAATCAAATGCGTAGACCTCTACGGCAAGGATTCAGTATTTTATTATTTCTGAAATTATTAATAAAAATAATAGTAATTTCTTAATTAACCTTTATGCATGTAAATTTGAACTTATTGCTTTTTGAAGATTTCTTAAAACTAAACCAGATTCACAGTTAGAATAAAATATACCGATGAACATTCAAATTTATGTCTATGAATGTATCGTGTTTTACAGCATAGTGCGAAGTGGTAAAGTCACGGATAAAAACTGGATTGCAACGGAACGAAACATGTGTGAAAATAGTGGATATGAATATATTAGTTTGCACTTTGAAGGTCGCGCTTTTGAAGTTACTATTTGTATCTATGACTGGAAAATGAAAAATTCCATGACAACGATTCAACGACTGTCTCCGCAGAGCTGTTGCATAATGTTAAAAGTTTTAACACTTGACCTGAATGCGACGGGACCTAGTTCGATTCCCCCGCATTGAAAAATAATAACCGCACAATAAAACTCTCGAATAATGGCTACAACTGCTACCACTGCTGAATTGTACAAATCAAGGTAAATTTAAATGTCTGCGCTAGACAGTCTTGATTTATTTAGGTAGTCCGATGAGTGAATTTTAACATTGTCAGTGCTATTTTAATAACTCTATAAAGGTGTATCGGCACTTATACTGAAAGATTGTAACTAGCGATTTCGGAGCACATTTGCAGTAAAAAATGTACATCATGTAATGACATGTGACAAAAATTACAGCCAAATCTGGCTGTAATTTTTTTCAATTAAAAATCAATGTTTATTTTAATTTTTAACTTAATGAGTAAAATTTAAAATTGTAATATTAATTAAATTAATACAATATATGCGAAACTCAATCGAAAATCTGAGGACGGACACTGTCACACGTCGCAAGGGATCATGATACTGTCAGACCATGCTAAAAGCTCAAAACGTATTTTGTGCGTGGCCTTTATCACATTATTGCTCATCATACGATGTCACAACAGACAGGATGATATGTTACAAGTGTGGGCGTGGCGATGCTGATACGCCTTGATCTGCTAGCCAGTCGATATTTGAAAAATCATTAATTTGATTGGCATGGTGAAAAGGTTTTATAAAAGTTGAAAACTTCAGTTTTAATTCAAATTTACGAATATTTTTTACCAAATGTTCGTATTTCATTGGCATCAAGGAATGAAATAGGTACCTACTCTAGGTATTCACAATATTCACATTAATATTGTGCAAATTAATGCTGGCCTTGAGGTTACGAATCGTACGATCATTACCCTTTTTTGTGATTTTATTGTATAGGCGACTTTGGCGCTGAGCCACTCATTTAATATAATCAATCATTCTTAATCCAATGCTGGGTGAAGACCTGCCTATCCAAATTCTACCTTCTTTACTGTAGATGTACATAACATTATGATGTTGGTGTAAAATATTTATTTCAAGGATACCAGGGGTGAGGTTTGTCTGGTTGATGGAAACTTTTCGATCTCTCCAGCAGGACTCTCTCGGAATATCACCCTGTACCGCAGTGGGAGGGATGGATTCGTACGTCCGTCACTCCTGGAGAAACTGATTCCTACCCACCCCATTACACATTGTTCCTTCCCAGAACTTCCTCTCCATCCTTTCCTTAAATTATTCTCCACACAATATCCCCAAAGATGACATAGGCCCTGAGGAATTATTTTCCTCGGGGCCTCCTGTGTGGAGCTAATATAAATTTTTCATTTTACTTTTTATTTATTTATTATTTCTTTACATGGTAGGTTATTTACATTACAATTTTTAACCTTACTAGGACAAGCCTAGGTTGAGGTTTATAAGTTTATAAAGCAATAAAAATAACACAAAATGATAGGTATTGAAAGAACAATATTGTAACAATAATTTATCTTACAGATAGTAGGTCCCTAGTAAGTTGTAGGAACCTAATAAAATATAAAGTAAACATGTATGGTGACCATCTGTTAAAATTTGCTTTGAAATATTATGCTATTAATTTTAAAATGGCTAAATGGAAAGAAAAAATACATGCATTATATTATATGCTATTAATATATATATTTTTAAATATGATAATATAATCACAATACTTACTTATGCACATAGACAGAGCAAAACCTTGTTCATTTTTTTATACTTTCTTGGGATGCGAGAGTCTTACCTAGGCCATTAACCTCCGGATCGCCGAGCTTCTGACCTAAAACCTTCATTGTGAACCGACCCAAAATTTTCGTGCGTACATATACTTTTATTAAAAAAGTATATAATCTACCATAAGTAGTTTTCCCAGAATAGTTACTTACAACCAGAGAAATCTTCTTCTCTCGCATGCTAAAAAAATTTTTTGCCATGAAATACGAAAATATTTTTGAAGTTCTGTTATATTTTTTCTAAAGCTTAGCAAATGTTTTTCCCAATAAAACTACACGAAAGACTCAGTAGTGTCTTTGTTATTATTTTTAAATGACTGCTCTTTACGAAACGTAAAGCAAGAACTCGTATCTCATTTTGTCGCCAATCGAATAAGATTTATTTAAGTACACTACTAACATTTCTCAGAATGCAAAATCCCATGAAAGGGAAATATGTTTTGAGCGATTCAAAACATTTTCATAACCATTAAGGTAAAATAAAAATATATTAACTGGTTGGGCGCTTACAAAATACATAGCTACACTTACCTACATACATATAGCATAGACTCTGTGCTTGTAGCTTGGTTGTCACATATTCCTTTCCCATCCATCCCTATCATGTTCCTTTTCCTGCCCATCCCTATGTACCTGTTATTTCGTTACCATAACAAACAGTCATCAATTGAAACTCGCCGCATCCGCAAACAGAGGTAAAGTGCCGCGACTGATAGTCTTACGAGTGCATCATCAAATCCAACCGAGATAGAAGATAGCAGAGAGTACCACAAGGTTCTGCAGTAAGTTCCTTCCTTTTTTTCCTTATGTGAATTAATTTATACTTGTGCAGTGGTCTTTCATACATTTCAAAACATATAAAAAACTTTCAAGGTCCTTCGACATCCACACATAAATCACACATCATTAACTAATCAAAACAAATCATATATTTTGAAAGATTGATGGAAATTAATAAAAATATACAAACAAAACAAATTTTTATACAGAATACATTATTCAAGCTTTTCTGTAATTCCGGCTTTCAGGAAACATGCTTTCCGCCACCACTAGATGTAGAGCACTTGCAAGGTTGGGGGGAGGGCTTTAAAGAAACCGTTAATCAGGCGGACTGGAGGTGCTGCAAATAAGCGATGCACTACACTATACAATTAATTAAAGCCTTACATGCACCTGCTGGATGCTTACACCAGATTAGGGGCTGAACTAGGGCCGGCCTGATAGGACCACTTTAAATATTTAATATCTCACTTGATTACGGAGACAGTTGAATTAGGGTTAAATATGTAATAATTGCCAGCTTAAGAAAATTTTGATTTTGAGTGATTGTAGATTTGGTCCTACGCATCATATTACAAAACAATAAATAGTTGCATAATATTTAATTAATTATGTACCAAACTCATCTATTCATCGATTAAATTACACGATAAATAAACAACTTTGTTATTGAAAAAAAAAATTGCTAAATGTACAGTGATTGCCCACTTGTTCGTAGTTATTCCCATAATAATGACAGCGATTGCCCGCTTTAGTGATTCGATACAAATCGTCAATAGAACAACCTGAAGATGGTGTACATTTATTAATTGTGTTTTGTTATCAGTTATCAGCAATAAAATGCAAAAATAAGGGTGATTGGACAACTCAGAATCACGCAACTTCAACACCTCCTTTGAAAATTTATTAAAAGTGATAAAAAATATTGGTTAAATAGGTTAGGTTATGGGGTATTTTTCATAACTTTTAATGACTTTTCAAAGGGGTATGGGGGCATGCACGCGTATTATGTTTATATCAAATACGCATTGTTCTGTACTTACAGGTTTATTAAACAATAATTCAAAAGTATAATTTACATTTTATCCAAGATTATTTATCGAGAAGTAGGGAGCGAACATGAAGCCATTCGCGAGCTGTTAGATCGGTGGCAATCGGAAGCAGAATGAATCTTCTTTTCGTTTGACACCCGTAATTGTGTTAAAAAGGTCCGTGTCCACTATTGGAGTTCCAATAGCCAATATGAGGTAATCGCGTCGTGAATGTATTGCGTTGTTCGCTAGCCACATCAGTGTTGAAATGCCACTTAATTAAGTTGTCGTGGAACCAAAAATAAGATATTAATAAGAAATACCTGCAAAATTGAAAAACTTCGATGCGATTCACAAAATCTGATTTCGCTTTTCGGCAAAGCGGTCGCTTCTGCCAATATGTCAGTTAGTTAGTTGATTTAAAATGAACAAAGCATCTGTTAAAATTTCGGTGAAATATTTACATACAACGAGAGAAGACGACAATCAAAGTGGGAGTGGGCAATCACTAGTTCTGAGAATTCATAGTCACCTTATGACATTACTAATTGGGATTTCGTGATGCTGATGCAAGTAGGTTAAGTTGTTGCTCAGATCAATCACTAAGCATTGTTAAAGCCATTTTAAGCTATGTTAGGTTTATAATGTGTTTTTTCACAAAGGCAGTTGTTCAGTTGGATTACGAATGCGAATGGTCAGATGCTACGTGTTTTCGATATTATTTTATGGAATGGAAGCATGGACGCTTACTGAAGAACTAATTAGGCGACTTGAGGCATTCGAGATGTGTATCTACAGAAGAATACTTAAAATAAGCTGGATGGATAAAAAAAGGAAGTAATTAAAACTATAAAAATACGAAAATTTCAATATCTTGGACATGTGATGAGACATCCAGAGAAGTATGAAATCCTGCATCTCATAATGCAGGGAAAGATTGCCGGAAGACGGGGCCCTGGAAGATGGAGAACCTCATGGCTGAAAAACCTGAGACAGTGGTTTGGCCAGTCTACCGTGGAGCTGTTCCGGGCCGCAGTAAACAAAGTCCGCATAGCCAACATGATAGCCAACGTCCGTTGAACGGACAGGGCACAAGAAGAAGAAGTTGTTCGGTCTTGAAATGAGAATATGGTTGGTTCCTACCGGGATGTCATTTAGCCAGTCTATCCTACCTCTCCGTAGCCATCACCATGCTGGAAAACTATTTGAAATTTGGAACGGTTGCAAGAAAATAGTGAAATTCGGGTGTTATTGTTTCGAAAGCAGAAGAATGATCCGGATTACTTTGAAAGCAAGTATGGTGTCGCTTACGTATATTACAATCTAGTTTTTAGTAAGAAGCAGGAATTTGACTATCACGGAAGCAGGTTGATGGGGTTTATTGGGGTTCGTTTGAATTACTTTGAGGAATCGCGTTGGAACTAAACAATAAGTGATTACGTTAGTGCTTCTTCGCAGAGATGGTACAATGGTAAGTGATTGGTCATCCTTTTCCTTCCCATGACTTGTTCATCCAATTCCAGCAAACACCATTTTCTTCTCATATAAAATATTTACAGTATTTCAAGTGCATCTGAAGCAGTAATTCGTACGCAATTTCGAATGCAAAAGCGCCGACGGTACTTAGAACATCTTTCATACTGGAGAACGAGGTGCAAATCTGCACTGTTTTTAATATTTGAAATTTTTAGGTTAGTTCAATTATTTTTATGTATCATTAGTTTTTCAATAATGAGCGAGGGAACTTTTAACTAACTTTATATTTAACTGTCAGAGGATCGTGCCATATTATGTTTAAATTTTTTGTCCAGTAAGCAAAATGATGTTGAATACTTGAAAACCAAGGTGTTAAGGATGGTGTCAAAAAGTTACGACTTGAGAAAAGAAGAAGTGGTTGTGTTGTTTTTTTTAAATAAAGCACCCTTTGAGAAATTAATTCCATCGTTTTTATTGTTATGTTTTTAAAATTACAAGTTACCGACACATAACTAATCCCCCACTCAACAGACAAAGGTTTATTAAATACTTTATGTTTTCTATGCAAGCTTTGTAAGAGAAGTGTGTTTTTCGCTAGCGTAGACTTTTTATAGTTAAAATTCCTTTGTATATTGGTAAGGTATAAAGTTCAAAAATGATCATATATCAGCGACATCTGAAATTACTGGCGCCTTCTTTGGCCTAAATGAATTAACTTCTTGATAATAATGATCACTATTTATAATCCATAATTGGTTTGAAACTTAACTAGAAAACTAAACATATAGTACGTTCGAGTTCTTATAATATATCAGAATTATGTATGCCGGCTATCTAGTGTAAGATTTTCCTAGAAGAAAAAGGAAAGCCAGGAAATCAATATTTTTTTAGTGTAACAGTCCTAACTGAAATTATAATGTTTGGGATTGTTTTTCAGGCGCAATTTTAACAATAACTAAATAAGTGATGATGCATATTGTGGAGTTTTTCGGTAATCTTCATAGTATACAAGCTATTTTTGCACCACAACTAGGGTTCATGATTTCTCAAGCTTTTCAATTTCTCGGGTCTCGAGAATTCTCGGGTTGCTGAGAAATTTATATTTACGTACGTTCGTACATTTATTATTTGGTTCCAATAACGTCAACAAATTCAGTGGTTTTCCTCTCAAATAAAAGTATCAATTTAATTATAAAACTTTTATTGATTATATTCAAAAACATTAATCTTATGAATAAGCTAATTATTTATTTTAAATACAGAAACAATATTATTCAGACTCATAATTATAATGACAGCACTATTTTTGGCTGGTTATTTATAACTTATAAACAAAAGTAGCTTCTATTAAACTAAATAAAAAATCAACATGAAAGAAAACGTTAATATCTTAACTTATAACTAAATTACAATCACAGCACCATTTTTGGCTGGTTATTTAGAAAAAAAAATCAACTTAAAACTTATAAACAAAAATAGCTTCTATAAAACAAAAAAAAAATAACATGAAAGAAAACGTTAATATCTTAAATTCAGGTAGAAAATAAATGTAAATTATAATTAAATCACAATCACAGCACCATTTATGGCATGTTAATAAGAATAAAAACAAATTAAAACTTTGCAAGATCAATGCAAGATCAATCTCACGCCGAGGAGCTGAACATACAGACAGATAGATACATAACAATTAGGTCAGCTTACTCTGTCTGATGAAATATGCCTTTAGAAAAACTAAAGCATTTATAGCTTTATCAGACAGCCGGTTTCTTATTTTATTAAAACACTCTTTCATTTTCAGTTGAAGTAGGCTTAACTGAAAGCAATGCTTTGTACATCGATTCTAAATTTGGTGACCTCTTCCCAGTCTGTTAAAAAAGTAAGAACTCTTTCTTTACTATAGATTTTGGCAGTGCCACTGCGCTTGCCTCCTCATTTGTTGAAATGCCTTTAATTTCTTTTTCTAATTGAATTTCGAAGCTTTCGGGTTCATGTTCTGATGGGCTTACTTCTTCTACCACTCCCGACTCATTTTCGGTCAAAGTTGTGATGGCAGGGTATAAACGATTATATTATATTAGTACATGATTTCTCGTGTTCTCGACTTTTCTCGAGCTTGATTTCCCGGGAACAAAGCCTAACGATTTCCCAGGGATTCTCGAGCCGAGAATTCCCGGGAATGAACCCTAGCCACAACCCTTAGGCGACGAAATATTTTGAATATTTGGCAACGATATAGGCGTTTCATCGCTAACTTTGATTGGAACTGAGTTTGGGAGCCGTTTTAAAAAAGTTTTCACGATAAAAAAACGTTTATCACAGTTTTACATTAGATAGACGATGTATGAAAAAACTCGTCCATTCTTAATAAAACTTTATTTGTCATCGCAACTCTGGCAATGACAACAGGCTATCCCCAGAAATTATTATAGGGAGAGGCCGGCCGGCCCTATCAGACCTCCCACGCCAGATCCTCAATCGCTTTTCAGCAATAGATAAGGGTAAGGCCACCAACAACCAACCGGCAACTACCACCCACCATCTACTGCCAATCGTTAAAAGGAACTCCAGTTAACATCGGCACGAACGGCGGCGCTACCCGTAAACCGCGCAGGCTTTATGGCCTGCATTCCGGATAATAAATAGGTCCTACCGACCACTTTGTGGGGATTTTTAGATGGAATTTATGTCCAATAAACGGCAGACTGAACTTTAATGGGTTAACTTCTTACGATGCCTTCAATTAAAGACGAATATAAAAGTCCCAAAAACAAACAAACCAAAATCATCACCTTAGAAAATATTTTTCCCAAGTTGATATCATATCTGAAAACCTTGTTTCAGAACTACCATTGAACTTTTTAATTGTTAGCTTTATTATTTTCATTCACTAATGTGCGGATATCCAACGTTTTTTTTGGTATTTCTAGGCCGTTTTTCTCTTTCACAACCCGCGAAACTTGTGAATAAGAAATTGCTTGACGAGTATTAGGCCAAGTGTTTCGCAGAAATTAACTTGTGATAAAGTCATCAAATGGCCATTCAGCGTCATATAGTTTTTTTTTACAGTTGAAAGGTTTCCGTTAAATGCCGATTCTAAGACCGTTTCACGACTCGAGCGATCGGGTATTCACAAAATAACTGTCTTGGGCGTTGGAGATTTCCGGGCCATTTCAGGTTTTGGATTCGACGGCGCTCATTCAAAAAAATCATTCTTCCAGATATTAACATCGAAACATACAAACTCTTTTCTGTGGTTTAAAGGGAATTTCTTCGTTTATTCCACATTTGTAGGTTTTATAATGGAGCTGTTTGCAGAAAATTTCGAAATAAATTAATATAAATTCAAAATTACAAATTCAGGCAGCCATTGTTCAAGGCCTATAGCGATGAGACCTAAATATAAGTTGCCTTCGTTCGACTGGTTCAGCTTTTGAACAAATTCCGATTAGCAGTAGTTGACAACTATCATATTGCTAAGTTTGTCAGTTTATTACAATTTGATAGAAATCTGAAAAGCACCTAGAATCGGCGTTTAAAGGGGACCTCTCAAATGTAAAAAAAACGTCGCTCAATGGCCATTTTATGACAATGTTACATTTGAATTTCTGCGAGAAATCTGTGCCTTAGAATTTTCTCTCTACTTAAGTCAGTTACTCATTGCTAAAGATCGTGACTCCTACTCCTACTACCATGGTGGACGAGGCTCCTCCACTTCTCGCGGTTCTGCGCAGCATGGAGAGCTGCTTACACCGACATACCGGACGCCAGGATACTCCATCACTCGCAAAAGTCATGCAAATTCTTTTTACAGTCTCCTTCATCATTTGCGCTGGAGTGACCATCAATGGCGTCCAGTACATCGCGCGTCGGTATCCGCAGTTTTATACTCGTAGCAGCTCCACGCAATGCAGGACCGCGAGGAGCGGGGAAGCTTTGTCCACAATGGAAATTGGAGTAGGGGTCATGATCTTTAGCAATAAGGAACCGACTTGAGAAGAAGAAGAATACGACGAATATGTTAGCAAGGTCACGAAACATCTCTATGTGTAGTGATTTTTCGCGAGTAATTTGTGAGTTATTTGCTGCATTCGTGTTGTTGGCTTCTAAATGAAAAAGCGGAAGTATGCCTGGTACGCCTCATAGGAACATCTAAACCAATGACGAATGGCAATTCGGGACTATATTTCCAATTCGAAAACTAATGGAATACTTAGTTTTAACCACATTATTTATTGTTCATAAAAAAACAGTTTTTTAAAACAACAAAGTGGTTAAAACTAAGTATTCTATTCATTTTGAATTGAAATGGTGCCACAAAAAAAGTTTGCTGTGTTTGAAGAAATCCATTTTATTATTTAGCAGATTATGTAGAAAAAAGAGATCTGACATTGTGCGTTATTTTGTAAAGTTAACATATTATAACTTGTAGTTTTTTTTTGTATTTCTTGAGTAAATATTGTGAAAATTGCACACACTTTCCACTAAATCTATGTATACCTTGTTTTGAGGATTCCATTTTGTGGAAGCATACTCCAGTGGATATCTGACCAATAAACAAAACAACATTTTAGAATCTTAGCACTTTTGAAAACTATACATATTCTTAATAGGAAACTAAGCATCTTGTAGGATTGTTACTAATAAATAAAATTCATAAGCACAAGTATCCAGACTATATGCACTGATCTCGATAAAAATTGAAAATTAACGTAATAATTTTTCATACCTACTCACGTGATAAAGTATATTTTTCCGGAAGATTAATTTTATTCGATATTCAAAATTTGCCTGTGGTTACATTCTCAAGATTAAAGAAATAAAAAAAAACCCGATAAAATTGGAGAATAATAAAAAAGATATCAAGCTTTTCAAAGAAACTACTCGGTGATCATTTACAGTCTATCGCAAAAATTACGAGTAGGTTGGTGTGGGTACATAATGTTTTAGTCATGAACACACATGGTGTTCGAACCGTATACATTAGGTGGGAGTGAAATAACCTACGCTTGTACAACAGTAATGGAGTTTTTTTTTATCAAAAGTTGCTGTGTTGCTCCAATAACAAGTGTATAACACTGCAAAACCGTGATTTTCGTTTTAGGGCTGCTTATTGATGGCTTACTTTTTTTTGTGAATTGTTTATTATAAGATTTTTTTGATATTATATTAAATAATCCCGAAGAAGAAGTCGGGGACGCCCGAGGAAGACATGGCACGACCAAGTGAATCAGATACTTGAGTCGGGCCATGTGAAGAGTCGGAATAATAGAAGAGCATGTATGAATGCGAACGAGGCAATGAGTGTGTGCCAAGATCGAGTTGTTCGGCGGTTCGTCCTCTCTGCCTACCCCTGCGAGGAAAAGGTGTGATGGATAGTTAGTTATATTAAATAATGCTTTGTGGGCGTGTTTCGTGATGCAATTATAAGTAAAAAAAAACTATTTTTTTACCATGATTACGAAATTCAAATGGGATGGCGATATACGAGGCAAGACAAGTGTAAGAGAGTTAGACGGAGTGGTAAATGGTCCAGAACCAGTTAGTGACACATTGTATTGTATTAAAATTTGTGCGGAAGGCACTTTTAGTGTTGTATTATTTATTCTATGGGTATACCATATTGTTGAAGTATAAGTCGGGACGCTTTTTAGTTTTCGTAGTGTTTGTTTTTAGTTACTAGATTTGAATAGCCAGGTATTTCCCATTCATTTTCTTTCCATTTCTTTTCTCTCTTATTTTTCTTTTCCATCACTCCCTCTCCCCATTTACTACAATCTCGAAATGCGTCCCAAGTTGGAGACGCCATAGTACCACGCCGAGCAGTTAGGACTTAGCAGGGTGGGTCTAATAATCACATTAAAGTAATATACATGTGAATACCACACAAGAGTCCCAACTGCTCCCAACCACCTGGAGCCAGTGATACTATAGCACCCTCTCTTGGTGTATCTTGGGACGCTGAAAAGTGGGGAGGGGAAGGAGATGGAGAAAGGAAGGTGGAGAGTACTAGGATATCCAGATTTAGTCACCAAACACGGCTAAAACCATTTCAAGCAACTTTACAATTCTGAATGTCGGTCTTACACCAGAGCGATACTGAGAATATCTTGAAATCTGAAATGCGATGCAATTTTTTTTATTATTTTCAAATGATTAAATTTAAAATACCCAACACAAATCAATGAAAGAAAAATTATTTGCACATGCCGGGATTTGAACCCGCGACCCTTGGATCGCTAGTCGAGAGCCTTACCCTCGACCAAAGAAGCCCATGAATGAAACATGAAAAAAGGTTAGGTTAGGTTACTTCAAGCATTAGGATGTCCATCCAGCATCATGTGCACCAATTTAACGCCTGGATGTATTGTATAGGATCATAATATATTACACATTGAAATACATAAAATGATATTGAGATGAAATATTCCAGTTTTCCAATCACCATATCAATGTTTAATGTCTATTTGAAAGCAAAAATCAAATGCACTTCCCTTTGTATGCTTTCAATAACATGAAAATGAACTTCAGTGTTAGCCTGAAATTTCAACAGCCGTATTATCAGAGTCAGAAACGATATCAATCAATGGAACACAAATGCCGCATTTCAACTACTAGTAATTGGATTGACATTTCAAACAATCAAAACGTTTTTGCTGAAAAAAAAATAACACATCCGTTACCAATTTGAATTCCGTTATTGTGATTGGCAGTCTCAAATAACTTTCCTTTCCCGTACATTTGAATTTCATTCAAATTTCGTCGAAAGATGGTCTTCCGATTGTACACTTGCAACAGTACTGGGCGGTTCTGAAGAGAAAGATGAATTATTCTCCGTACCAGAATTTTTAACCAATAACTCAATATCGATTTTATTTATTTCAAAATTTGTTTTAATATATACTAAAACGTACGTTCATTCATATTAGCAGAAAATTCAAAAATTTTTTGATCATGAACTATTTATAATTTTTCAATAATGTCTAAGCAAAATATTTGTGTAAAAAAATCTCCAATGTATTAGTTCCTAAGACTGTAAATAAATAGATAAACTGAAACATTTTCGTCACAAATCACGTACTTGGATTTTTTAAATGATTTTATTTAAACTAAAATTAAAATTATAAAATGTAGCTTTCCTAGATAATTCATTGATTTATTTTACTGTATTTTTTTACGTTAGCTCCATACAGGAGGCCTTGAGAAAAATAATTTCGTTCAGGGTCTATGCCGTCTTAGGGGATGCTGTACGTAGGGTCTTTTTAAGGAAGGGAAGGATAGGAAGTTGTGGGAAGGAAAAAGCTATGAAGGGTGGGTAGGAATCTAGAGGTCAGTGTGTCCAGGAGTGACGGACGTATGAATCCATCCCTCCAATTGCAGGGCGATGGGCCGACAGAGTCCGGCTGGAAAGGTCAAAAGCCCTCCCTTAACCGGTCTTTTTCGATACGGCCCGCCACGCAGCAGGTGGACAGACGCATCCGCCGCTAAAACCTGGACAAACCTCACCCCATTAACCCAGATATACCTCTTTTCCAATCACCATATCACTTGCCTACTTGTATGATTATATGATTTGAAATTTGTATACAACATTTAGTTTGAAAATTTAACAAATCTGCCAACGACCAACAGTATAATCTTGTTATTATAAAAGTAAACACATTTTATCAAAATTTAAAACATAGCTCCACTAGATAAAATAACAATCTTTCGAAACCAATTCACATTTTTTTTATAGAAAAGAGTCGATACGTCTAAAATTTGATTTCAAAATGCCAAATTTCCGGTTGTTTCTGGTACCCTCTTAAACGGATGAAGTCCCTTCCTTTCATGTAAAGTTGTTAAATGGCAAAAGTCCTTAAATTAATTCGTCATGGCCAACTTCTGAAGTATTTTTCTGACAAAAGTCTTGTTAAATTACTGCCATTCCGCTAACAACTTCTTTCTGTGTGAGAAATCATTTCATCTTGAGCTCGCGACTTTTTGTTAGACCAACTTTTTCCCCAACAAAATAATTACATACCTATATCAGAGATTCAAAACTTTTCCTGTCTTGACATATTTTTTTCTAAAAACTGAGGTCTCGGTCGTTTGTGGATGAGATTACATTTTCGCTTGCTCTCCCTCATTCGCCTTATTCGCATTTTTTGTAAAAAAGATAACTTATCATTTCTTATTCGGTAAATGCGTAAATTCGCACAATTATATTTGTGAAGTTTGAAAACAAGATGCGATAAAATTTTATAATGTGATTAATGTATTAATATTTGAGAAGAGATAAACACCATAATTTAATCATTATTTTTAATTTATAAACTAACGTTTAGACAAGATTTTTATGCATAGCACAAAGGGTAACAATTATTATAAGCAATAATTATCAGCCTGAAACACTTATCAACATTGAAAAATCTTCCGAGAAAAGATACTTGCCGCCAACGGGACATGAACCCGTGTCCTTCTTATTGCCGGTCAGCTGCTCTTGACCACTGAGCTATGGGGGCTTATCAAATACCCGCCAAATAATTCAATACATAGTCCCGTTGGCGGCAAGTATCTTTTCTCGGAAGATTTTTCAATGTTGATGAGTGTTTCAGGCTGATAATTATTGCTTATAATAATTGTTATCATAATTTAATCATTGGAGAAGAGTATAATATCATAAATCGAAAATAAACATGAAACAGAACAAGACGCAGAAAATTAAAAAGTAACGGTAGCAACCACGAATCTAACCCAGGATCTCTGTCTTACCGGGACAACGCCTGTTGTTATGTATTTTGTATTTTTATTTATTTTTCTTTATTCATCACATAACTTTTTATTCAGTTTTTACAGGTGATTTGACTACCACGCTAGGCACATGCTCGATTGAGTTTCGCTTATATTGTCTTCATTTATTTAAAAAGATGTTATGTATAAAACATAGGTTAATTGTCGTTTTAAGTAAGAACTGGAATCTATGAGGCGGCACGATAGCATTGTCTATTGTTTTTCATCCTGGCAACACCAGAGAGGAGCGGAAATGTGATGGTGGCACTTCCCCCGGCGGGCGTAAGGCCCGCCGGAGGCCGTGAGAGTTTTTGGGAGAGAATCGGGCAAGATGGAGTGCATCGGTGCCTAATCAGAGAGATTCGAAGTTCCCGTAAAGTTCGGGCGGTTATTATAGTGCCGTTACAAGTTTATTTGAGTTCCCGTTATGGTTTCGACCCCGCGAGTCGCGCTCCGGAAATAAATGTTGTGTTCACACAATGGCCGAATTGTATTTTGTCGAGGAATAGGAAATTTCGTTCTGGACAGTAAACGCCCCTGCCTTTAGTCCCAGAAACACCGTGGGCTAGTGTGATTTCCGGCCAATATAATGTTCTACCCGATCTCCGCCAGGAAATCTCCTGGTGTATCAATTCACGATACACGTGCGTGACTCTATCGTTTGCCATCCGCGCCAGCTTACTCCACCGTGGGACGTGGAGTAGCCTTATTTGCTCGCGCCAGAGTATTTGCTCATGCTGCAGAGGACATCGTTTGCCATCCGCGCCAGCTTACTCCACCGTGGGACGTGGAGTAGCCTTATTTGCTCGCGCCAGAGTATTTGCTCATGCTGCAGAGGACATCGTTTGCCATCCGCGCCAGCTTACTCCACCGTGGGACGTGGAGTAGCCTTATTTGCTCGCGCCAGAGTATTTGCTCATGCTGCAGAGGACATCGTTTGCCATCCGCGCCAGCTTACTCCACCGTGGGACGTGGAGTAGCCTTATTTGCTCGCGCCGGAGTATTTGCTCATGCTGCAGAGGCCAGAGGATTCCTGCCGCCAATATAGTCAGCTCGCATCACCGTGGGACGTGGGCAGTTGCACCAACCTTAGTCACCGGGAGGATCCCTCATCGTCTAAACGACCGCGTTAATAGTCAGATTACTTTAGCTTTAGTTATCGGTTATGGTCTGTGGGGGTAAGTTCTTTCCTATCTGTATTATTATTTGCAATATTTGAAATAAACCTATACGGTTAGTCCAATTATAATTAACCTTATTTTATTTGCAAAACCTGGTAATTCCTGCCTATGCCTGACAACTTAGAACATAATTCCCCGCTCTGGGAGGGGGGGAACTCTGCTCTACCGCTGTGCTGGTCGATTTGGCGGGTCTGATGCTGAGGATTCCTCGGGATCAGATCCTGGCGCGTCCGGTACTAACCGGCAAAGCCATTTCGTCCACTCACCTTAATTAAATCCCTTTAATAAATAAGCCAACTTGTGGCAATTCCCTTGACCCTAACATGGCGCCTACAACTGTGTTCTGGGCTCGTATAATTCTTATTTGTCTAGGTTTTGGGTTGGAGTTACTATAGTTTTGTTTTGTAATCGATCAATAATTGTTTTTGTTATTTCGAAGCATCTCACATAAAACATAACCTTTAAATGTCATTCCGGTATACACGTAAATATTGCGAAGTTATCAATCTGTCAACAATACAGCCAACTTGATGATAATTCTGTACACATTATTATTATATATTTGTTTGTGGGTTAAGTTATTCGGACTTACGGGCAACACGAATACTAAGTGTCAATTTGACAGACGGCTATGTCAATCGTAAACAAACATTGCATTTTGACAACAACTGTCATAATGTAATTACACCTTTAAGTTTTTAAGATTGTCGTGTACAATGAATACTATTAAGCGCTTATAAATACGATTAATTATATAATTGCTCTGCGGGTAAGCAATATATTCGTAGCTATCGTTACTAGCTAATTTATTGACATTGTACATTTAATTATTGGAATTTTACAATTATACTTTTCAAAATGTCGACTACAATAGACAACATCAATAGTAGATCGAAAGATGAACTTTCTGCGGAACTTTTATCCAGGAATATAACACCAGACGGTACTTTAGAAGAAATGCGGATTCAAGCCAGAAGGCATAACAAAAATATTAAAATATCTGAAGCTATCGAGCATCATGAGATAAGTGTTAACCCAGATAATGACAGCGAATTTGGCTCAAACTACATTAAATATACAAAAGTTATTTATAATGAATCAAACTCTTCTTCATCTTCATCCACAAGTACTATTAATAATTGGAATATTAAATTTGATGGTAATAGTTGCGTAAGAGACTTTATACTGGAAATAGAAGAGAAATGTAGAATTAGGAACGTTCGTCATGACGATTTAGTGAGATGTTTTCCTGATATTTTAGATGGATTGGCATTATTATGGTTCAGATCAATTTATACACCTGATTTGACTTGGAATGAATTATCTATATTACTTATAAAACAATTCGAAACAAATAATAGACAGATTGAATTAAAATCACAACTTTTCTCTATGAAACAACCAGCTGGTATGTCAGCCTTTGAATTTACGTTAAGAATGCAGAAGCACAATAATATGCTTGATTCTAAATTACCACTCTCTGAACTTTTACAATTATGCATGAGGGCATTACTACCCATTTATATCAACCTTCTGGCATCTAGAGATTTCAACTCATTTTCAGAACTTACCGAAGCTACAAATAAACTGGAGTCTTATTCAACGTCTAATTTGTTAGAAAATAATTCTTCTTCTTTTTCTAATGATAATCCACTTAAGGATAATAAAAAAAATTATTATTTCACTAATTCACGGGGCAGTAATAATAATAATTTCAATTCTAATCGTAACTCGTATCGTGGTACCTACAATAATCGTTCTACGGATTATAATTATAAACAAAATAATAATAATAATTATAATAATAATAATTATAATAATAATAATTATAATAATAATAATAAACAATATAGTGGCAATTCTGCTAATATCAATAATACTCGTTTTTTCTATAATAATCAATCTAAAAAGAATACTTCTAATGATTGTAGAGAAAAGGAGATGTGTCATCCTGAACCAAATTCTACCAAGAACAATATTTATTGTTCTTTTTGTAAATTAAAAGGTCATTTACTATCGGATTGTAGGAAGAGAAGACAAAACAATTCCAATCCGAAAGTTGCTTCTGTTAAACATGGGGATTCAAAAAAACTAGATGTGAGTCGCTCTGCTCACGCGCCTTCCTTTGCGCAGAGGAAGTGCGAGTGGCAGAGTTGGCTCCGTCAAGTTAATCAGTTTCTTTCGGACTCGAGTTCTGAGGTGGAGGTACCGCCGCCGAAGGATCCCGAGCTTGAAAGAGATAATCGACCTTTCGCGGATATCCTTATTCTTAATAATTCTTATAAAGCACTGCTCGACAGTGGTTCTTCAATTTCCTGTTTAGGAGGAGATATTCATTTAGTATTCTTACAATCGGGTTATGAATTAGTTAATATTGATTTCAATATTTCAACCGCTGATGGAACAAATCAGCAGGTATTAGGTACAATGACGTTGCCTGTTACGTATAAGTCCACTACACATAAAGTACTTTTCTACGTCGTCCCTTCTCTATCTCCTAATTTTATTTTAGGGGTCAATTTTTGGAAGATGTTCCAGGTCGCGCCGGAGCTTTTCCAAAAGGATCCAATTCCTCAGCGAATGGGTCAAGTCAATGAGTTAAGAGCTATTCAGCCAGCTACTTCCCTAACCAAAAAGGAAAATAAAACTCTTACCAAAATTATAAAGAAATTCGAATCCATTTCTTATGAAAAGAAAGGCTTAGGGTTAACACATTTAATAAAACATAAAATTATTACTACGGGTCCTCCGGTTAAACAACGATATTACCCTCTTTCTCCTGCTAGACAGAAACAATTAGATAAGGAAGTAGATGAAATGCTCAAATTAGGAGTCATTCGTCCTTCACGTTCACCTTGGTCTAGTCCAGTATTAATAGTCACAAAAAAAGATGGAACGGGACGTTTTTGCCTCGATTCCAGAAAAATTAACAATCTGACGATCCGTGACAGCTACCCTTTGCCGTATATTTCTCGAATACTCGATAAACTCGGTGGAGCCAGATATATAAGCTCAATAGATTTGTCTAAGGCTTTTTGGCAGATCGCCCTGGACGAAGACTCTTGTGAAAAGACAGCTTTTGTCGTACCCGGTCGCGGTTTGTTCGAATTCACTAGGATGCCCTTCGGGTTAAAAAACGCTCCGAGTGAACTTCAAAGACTAGCAGACGCTCTGTTTGGACCAGAGTTCGATGAAAACGCATTTTGTTATTTGGATGATCTAATCTTAGTGTCGGAAGATTTAGAATCGCATTTTATACTGCTAACTAAAGTTTTTGAACGATTAAGAGACGCAGGCCTAACGATTAATTTAAAAAAATGTGAATTCTGTAAATCAGAACTTAAATATTTGGGGTATATGGTCGATTCCAAAGGTCTCCGCACCGACCCAATTAAAATTGAAAGTATAAAAAATTTTCCAATTCCTAAAAATGCTAAAGGAATACGAGCTTTTCTCGGTTTATGTGGTTATTTTAGACGATTCATAAAAGGATTTTCTAGCATAGCTGCTCCCTTATCGAAACTTACAGGATCAAGAAAAGGAGTAAGTTTATTTAAATGGTCGGAAGAAGCTGAATCAGCGTTTAATAAATTAAAGGAAGCACTTACGACTGCTCCTGTCCTTAGTTGTCCGGACTTTACTAAGCCATTTGCTATCCATTGTGACGCAAGCAATATCGGTATAGGGGGTGTTCTTATGCAATCAATAGAGGGAATGGACCACCCTATTGCTTATTATTCTAGGTGCTTAAATACACATGAACGGAATTACGGAATTACGGAGCGAGAACTGTTAGCAGTGTTAGACTCGGTCACTCATTTTAGACCATATATAGAAGGGGCACATTTTTCTGTTATCACTGACCACTCTAGTTTAAAATGGTTAGGATCTATATCGAACCCTAGTGGACGTCTTGCACGTTGGAGTTCTCGCCTTTCACAATTCTCCTTCGATGTTATACACCGTAAAGGCACACAACACATCGTCCCGGATGTGCTTTCAAGAATGGACCTCGCTACAATATCGGTCATTGATGCGAACTTGTCCACCGATAAGTGGTACACAGTTATCTGGAAAGGCTGCATAGATTCTCCTCAGCGTTTTCAAAACTTCCAGATACGCGAAAATGAATTGTTTCGCCATACAAAAACACGTTTACCTCTTTGTGAAGACACGTCTTGGAAAAAAGTAGTCCCACTAGAAAATAGAAGGGAAATTTTGTCAGAATCACATGAATCCTCTCGTGCTTGTCATCCTGGAGTCTTTAAGACTTATAAAAAATTACAACTCCGTTACTTTTGGCCAAAAATGTACCAAGAGGTGAAAAGATTTGTGAATCAATGTGCTGTCTGTAAAGCACACAAAATCAGTACAGCCCCGCCGAATGGAATTTCATCAAATTATAAAAAAGTTACGAGACCTATGCAGATGTTATCAGTGGATCTGGTAGGCCCTCTGCCTAGAAGTTATTCAGGTTTTACCGTTATATTGTCATGCGTGGATGTTTTTTCTAAATATACCTGGCTATTTCCGTTACGTCAAGGTACCGCGAGAAGTATTATTAAAAATTTAGAAGAAAATATTTTCCTTGTACACGGAGTACCGCGTACCATTGTATGTGACAATGGGCGTCAGTTCATTTCGAAAGAATTTAAGGAACTATTACAAAGCTACAATATAAGCCCTCCTTTTTACAATTCACTGTACACCCCTCAAAACAATGTTGTTGAAAGATACAATCAAACTTTAGGCACGGCACTATCAATATTAACGGAATCTGATCATCGTAATTGGTCCAAATTTCTCCCACAAATTCAATCGGCAATGAATAATACTGTAAATTGTACTACCGGATTTACTCCTTTCTTTGTTATGCACGGTAGAGAACAAATATTAGATGGGGATCTCCACCGTAATCCATTGGCAGATGATGAATCCAGTCCACAAGATTCCTCTCATCTCAAAGTTTACTCCGACAGATTAAATGGACTGTCATCAATTTATGAACAAGTTTCAAACGCCCTTTTTACGGCATTTAAAAAGGGCGCTAATCACTATAATTTACGTAGAAGAAACGTTACCTTCCAGGTAGGAGACGTAGTCTGGAGAAGGAATTTTGTATTATCTAATGCTTTGAACTATTTTTCACAAAAATTGGCACCTCGTTTTGTTCAAAACATTGTAGTACAGAAAAAGTCAGATTTAATTTATACCCTGTCTGACTTAAATGGAAAAGTAACAGGCGATTTTCATGTTAAGGATATACTTAAATCAGATAGCATACCAGCTTAGTCGGCTATCATAAAGCATCTTCACAGGCGCTATCTTTAATTTAAACCTCTTCAATACAGCTCATTTCAGTTCAGCCTGATCATCCGGATTGCTTTGACCAGTATTGGACATAAAATACATAAGTAAATAATTAATTTTTAAGTGGTCTTTTGTAGAAAATTAAAATCTTACTCCAGTTGATTACTCGAGTATAATTTCACATTAAAATAATAATTAAGATTTGTTTGGTTATTTATGTACAATTATGAGATGCCTCGAAGTACTAATACATATATGTATATATATATATATAATAAGTTCACTATGGTTTATATTTATCTTTAAGTTTATTTCCTTGTCAACTCAGAATGCATGACGATATGAACCCGCTTATCCTTTTGTATTCTGAGTCCATACAGTTTAAAATACTCTGTATTTGTCCTACTAAGTTTTTGTCAACTTGGAATATACGATAATATGAACCCGCATATCCTCGTGTATTCCAAGTTCAATCTCATATGAACTGTGTTCATATACTTTTATATTGCATAAACGTAATTAAGAACATTAAGAGGTATTCGCCCAAAATTTCAATATGTTCTCAATTTAATAATGTTTTAACTACATTTGCTAAACAATAAAAATAACTTACTATAATTATTCAGAAATTTCATTAATTTGAAGAATTTAATCAATTCCCAAGCTATGAGTGTGATTGATTAGTTCCTGCGAGAACTTCAGTAATTAGTTACGATGCACTAATACCTACTGTACCTTCTGGTACAAAAGTCACATACTTAATTAATTGGCACCATTTTTTTTTTAACGATGGTTGTTGACTATTGATAGCACCATTTATTTACGATGGTCGCTAACTATTCTATTGTCACCATTTTTAACAATGGTTGAATAATAAATAAATTGGCATCATTCATGCGATGATTGTATGACTATCCTTAACACCATTCAGTCACAATGGTTGGTTATATCCTGTATTTCATATACAAATGTTCTAATAAACTTATATTTTGTTTTCTATTATATAACTGTCAGAAAAACTTATCCCACGAGACCAGTTAGAGAGTTAGATAGGTAGGCTCTTCTAAAGAGGAACTCTTTTATCCAGAATGGATTTAAAATCAGTGTTGAAGTGCAGATGGTACACCATCTAAGTGTATAGCCTACTTTGGCTTACTTAAAAGTGTTCTGAACAGTGATGCTTTACGCATATTTAATGTGTGGATGTTTATTGATGTCATATCTTGGTGATAATATCTATTCTAATATTAAGTTCTATTCTGTTATAGATGCTACGTCTACGGTAGTCCCAGACGAGAGTCAGAATACATCACCCAGCGTCTTATATGCTGTGGGTGATTACGGGCCCCGTTCACGTATCTTCTTATTGTCTACAAATTGTCTACAATTAAGGTCTTTAACTCTAAGTACTGATTTAATTATATCTAATTGTCTAACTTCGAATGGATGCGTCGCAGACTCTACCATCATGTCTTCAGCATGATGGGCGCGACTGATTTTGTCACGCACCCATTTGCAAGCATACTGTTGCTGGTAGTTTTGTTTTTTTTTTCTGATGTACAACTCATTTTTATGATATTATGTTTATGTATGTTTTTAGGAACCCATCAGACCAAGTTAGGGTATCTCTTAGCTCAGGCTTTTCTTTTGTTCTCCTTGTGTTTGAGGGCAAACACCTTGGGGGCGAGCGGGGTAATGTTATGTATAAAACATAGGTTAATTGTCGTTTTAAGTAAGAACTGGAATCTATGAGGCGGCACGATAGCATTGTCTATTGTTTTTCATCCTGGCAACACCAGAGAGGAGCGGAAATGTGATGGTGGCACTTCCCCCGGCGGGCGTAAGGCCCGCCGGAGGCCGTGAGAGTTTTTGGGAGAGAATCGGGCAAGATGGAGTGCATCGGTGCCTAATCAGAGAGATTCGAAGTTCCCGTAAAGTTCGGGCGGTTATTATAGTGCCGTTACAAGTTTATTTGAGTTCCCGTTATGGTTTCGACCCCGCGAGTCGCGCTCCGGAAATAAATGTTGTGTTCACACAATGGCCGAATTGTATTTTGTCGAGGAATAGGAAATTTCGTTCTGGACAGTAAACGCCCCTGCCTTTAGTCCCAGAAACACCGTGGGCTAGTGTGATTTCCGGCCAATATAATGTTCTACCCGATCTCCGCCAGGAAATCTCCTGGTGTATCAATTCACGATACACGTGCGTGACTCTATCGTTTGCCATCCGCGCCAACTTACTCCACCGTGGGACGTGGAGTAGCCTTATTTGCTCGCGCCAGAGTATTTGCTCATGCTGCAGAGGACATCGTTTGCCATCCGCGCCAGCTTACTCCACCGTGGGACGTGGAGTAGCCTTATTTGCTCGCGCCAGAGTATTTGCTCATGCTGCAGAGGACATCGTTTGCCATCCGCGCCAGCTTACTCCACCGTGGGACGTGGAGTAGCCTTATTTGCTCGCGCCAGAGTATTTGCTCATGCTGCAGAGGACATCGTTTGCCATCCGCGCCAGCTTACTCCACCGTGGGACGTGGAGTAGCCTTATTTGCTCGCGCCGGAGTATTTGCTCATGCTGCAGAGGCCAGAGGATTCCTGCCGCCAATATAGTCAGCTCGCATCACCGTGGGACGTGGGCAGTTGCACCAACCTTAGTCACCGGGAGGATCCCTCATCGTCTAAACGACCGCGTTAATAGTCAGATTACTTTAGCTTTAGTTATCGGTTATGGTCTGTGGGGGTAAGTTCTTTCCTATCTGTATTATTATTTGCAATATTTGAAATAAACCTATACGGTTAGTCCAATTATAATTAACCTTATTTTATTTGCAAAACCTGGTAATTCCTGCCTATGCCTGACAACTTAGAACATAATTCCCCGCTCTGGGAGGGGGGGAACTCTGCTCTACCGCTGTGCTGGTCGATTTGGCGGGTCTGATGCTGAGGATTCCTCGGGATCAGATCCTGGCGCGTCCGGTACTAACCGGCAAAGCCATTTCGTCCACTCACCTTAATTAAATCCCTTTAATAAATAAGCCAACTTGTGGCAATTCCCTTGACCCTAACAAAGAAAACCAATTGCTTAAAGGCCCGCAACCCGGATTTGTACCGATTTATTACATATTTCCCTTAAACACGGTAAGTTTTAAAGTTCTTAAAAAAATATATGTTATTCTTGAAGATAATATCTAGACTTTGACCGTGCCGAAAGGCAAATTATATAAAATTCCCTCGATAGAAAAAAATCGCAAAGTATGTTCCAAAAATTATTATTAACACGTTTGTTTCAGTTATTTTACAAGTTATATGCATGAAAAAATTCACAGTGTTTCTTTAAATGCTGTTTAAGATAATGCCCGCGATATTTTTGCTCTATTTTAAACGAGTCATGTTTTATTAAACATTTTCGCAATTTTCGCATATATTTTGTCGCTGTAAATGTTAGCGCTCTCCTCTAACCTTTGATTATATAAATGTCTAGATAGAGTGTTGCGCTGTAATTCCGGTTAAAGAACAGGCCAGATTTGAAACGCTTGTGTGCGTGACACGCACACAAGTATGCGTAACTTACATTGTTGACGTTGAGCGCTAACGTCACTGTAGGCGTGTCGAGTGATACCAGCTCCCGAGTATTTCCCATAAAAGTGGGTAAAAAATATGTTCCGATTTTGGGGGAACCTATAATTCGTTTAATTTTGAATTCATTTAAGTAAGATAGTTTTCTACATATAATGATATAAATAAGAAAATCATTGTTAAAAGAGATTAATTTTCATTTGATTATTTTTAACAAATAAATAAGAAATACGGAAAATAAGAAAGATACTTTGCTAGACGCTGCCAACTGGCCGGCAGGTATCGCTGTGTCTAAATTTAAATTTTTATCATCATTAAATAAAGAAGGTGACCCACATCCAGGTAAATCTATACCTACCTAAAAATGGCAAAACTATCTTTAAAATATCAAAATGTTCGTGGTTTAAATACGAAAATAGGTGAATTTTTGAACAATGTTATTTCACAAAATACTGAAGTTATTGCTCTAACTGAAACATGGTTGCAAACCTCTGTATTCGATGCAGAACTGTTGTCAACCAATCAGTACATAGTACATCGCCGGATCACACTAACATGTCACACTAAACATGTCACACTAAACATGTCACACTAAAAAAGACAATGCAACTTTTTAAAACTAAAGCTATCGACCTTCGTTATTTCTTTTTGGGGTGTTATGCCGTGTTGCGCTACCTCCTTCTTTAGCCAACGTTTCGGACATCGTTGCAGTATCCATCATCCAATACTGCAACGATGTCCAAAACGTTGGCTAAAGAAAGAGGTAGCGCAACACGGCATAACACTCCAAAAACAAATAAGGAAAATGCCTTTGGCCGTGAAAATCTTAAAACTTATCTAAAGCTATCGATAGTTATTATTTATTCTTAATGACCTTCCCTTTGAATTTGTTTTTTAAACAGATTTCGTTTAGATTTTACATTCCGGTTAATATTATCCAATTTTGTCTTATAGTGATATTTTAAGGTCAAATATTTTTCCACGACCAATCTTATCAAATTAACTTGATGCAGAAGACCGCAAATATGATCGGTTTTTACTTCGAAATAATTATCACCTCCAACAAATTGTTTCATAACAGCGGATACTATTTTTGCATAAGTTATGGGCGTCATTATAAAATCTTGTTTCATTAACTTCCGAATGACATTTTCAGCAGTCTTACAGACAGAATATACATCTCGAGAGGCGTAAATAAGTCCACCTTCATCTCGCATATTAACCAATTTATGGTATTGGAGCTTTTCAGTTGATATGAGACATTCAACACAAGTGACACATTTTACCTGTTTTCGTAAACTTCTAACAACAAAACCTGCTATGTATCCTACAATTTGTTGTGAATATTCAGAATATTGTGAAACATTTAATAGTCGACATATTGTACTGTCTTCATTTTCATTAAAACTTTCGACGATATTTTCACTTTCATCCTCTTCGTTATCATTTCTCAACGATGGGACAGTTGCATTGATGCAATTAAGGGATGAAGAGCACGTTAAAATACTTATGTTTTCCAATGGCACACAGTTTCCTGTCGAAGCAGATTTAAGTTCCATATGGCAAAGCAATTTTCTGTAAATACCCTTTAATTGTCTAGCATTAGGGTTATCATTGTAGCCTCCATGCATCCGTATCGCACCAAAAAATAATTCTACGTGATCTTGGCTGGTGCGATATGTGGTTAAATATTTCAATTTGTTCGATTCTATTAAAGATTCATACAAAAATTTCAAACTATTTATGCAAATTAGTATGCCAAGAAATCCTCTAAATGGTTGTGATTTAAGAACTGGTACATAGCTTTTTAATACCAGTGTTTTTGATGTTTGATGTTCTTGATATGTTCTTTTTCTAGATACTTTTAGGCTTAGATTTAAAATTAAATCTTTTGCTTCTTCTAACATTAAAAACACCTCATTTTTGTTTCTGGGGAATAATGGATGCTTGTAACCATGTGCATGTAAGTTTCTAGAATTGAATGTGTCAAAAACATTATTCATAATCATTATGAATTTTTCTGTTGCTTCTTTTTCCAAAAAGTCTGGCAGCTTTAGTTCTTGTCGACAAAATTCAATAGCAACAGAAACACTCCTGCTAAGAAGCTGGGTTGCTAGCTTAACATTCATTACGGAGTTTCTAAATTGAATATGTTTTCTTGTAAGGCGGTTAGCAAGATGTAAACCAGTTTCTTCTTGTACTTGGGCTAACTTTTTTTTATATATTCCCATTTTATTTCTTTATTTTTATATAGAAACACTTCCTTCGACTCAAAATGATTTCGTATTAGTTTTAGCATATGGCAGAAGTCTAAAAATACTGCCACCTCATAATCAGCACATGGATGTTTAAATGTAGTCTTCAGCTCTTTTGGATTTTTGTATTTGCAACCCAACACTTCCATGGCTGATAAATTTGAGCTGTGGCCATCAAACGTCAGCGACACGATGTCAACGCCTACTTCACTGCATTTATATAATATTGTTTTAATGATATTGGCTTTTTATTCTCCCGTCATGCCATGGACTAAAAAATAAGCAACAGGTAATTTCCAAGACTCATTCAACGAGACAAGCAAAAATACATACGCCTCCGATGCATTGATATTCATACTGTCAGAAGGTCCACTCCCCACATCAACAAGACCCTCATCTCGCAAAGTCTTTTGATTAAAACATACTTGCTGTCTTATAGCCATTTCATCGGCGATTAATGCGCAAATCATATTTTTGTCTAAGTCATTTCTTTTAATTTTCAACATCTTGAAAGCTTCTTCCGTCAGACCCGGGGAGCCATCAATATTTGAGTACCATTGGATAGAGTTTTTTAGTGTGGAAGACAAGTCTCGAATTTACTTCTGACGTAACTATAAGCCTTAGGAGATAAAAAGTGAAACGTCAATCAAAATTTTCTAAATTCTGGAGCATACTTTTTAACTGGCCTCTTGGATCCTTTTAGTTTTTTCATCATATTGGAATACAGATCCGCAGCAAACACGTTGTCACTTAAAATGTTATGAGTGTCACTGTCCACGTATCTCTCTTTTTTTAACGTTTCTATAATTTGTTTAAAAGAAGCTATTTTCTTTTTAAGTCGTAGATTTTTGCGTCTTAAAGATTGGATCTTTAAAGAATGTTTTTTTTGTAATTGTATTCTTCTACGTAAATCTCGACGCATTTTAAATTTTTTTGGTGAATCGAAAATGGAATCAAGATCAGAAAAATCTTCAATAATCTCGCCTTTGTTTTCTGTTCTTCGTTCATCTTCGGTGTAACTACTAGTAGCTCGACCACGTATATAATTACTAGTACTGCCAGATGCTTTTTGATTGGATTCCGAACTTATCTAAAAAGATTAAAAAATATGTAATCTCCCTTATCAGGCACAAGAACTCCTCTTTGCTGAAAAGGTATACATGACGAAAAACGAAATTTATTATAATACTTTGTAAAATATATATGTTTATATAATGTAACTGATATTTTATATAACAATAAAAAAAAAAAATATATATATATATATAATTTGAGTTCTATTATCAAAGAACATTCAGATTTCTCTTAGAAATAAAAAACAGGCGACAGATTCAAAATCGGTTAGGTTTACTATAAGAAAATAGGAATCAAAACACACAAGAAACAAAATCTTTTAAAAAAAGGTATTTTTTATTTTATCAAAACTATTTATTAACCTAAAAAAAACTTACTGCTTCATCTAAAACATCTTTTACAAATTCGCTTATTTTTCCTCTATCTTCAACTGAATCGTTAATCTTATCATCATCATCATCTGTTTCTAATGATGTTAAGAACAATGCCTGTAAATTATAAAAAAAAAACATGAACACGATATTTTAACAAAAATGTTTTTCGTAGCCTCTAGGATACTTTCAACATAATTGGCCCCATCAGAACTGGTGTCATAAAAATATTTCTAAGAAATTATTTACATATTACTTTTATTATTATTTTATTCGAACAACAAATTAAAACTACAAAGAACAATAAAATTTAGTTACTAAGGTCAGAAATACGAAAAGGTAGACGGGTTGCAGAAGTTTAGTAATAGACTTACGTTATTTGGCACCTTTTGGTATGGGCCGCTAAAAAAAAAATTACATATTTAAAAAAATTACCTTACACGGGATCGCTTCCTTTTTTAACCTTCGACGCTTTTGTTTGTTGACAAAATACAGGTCTTTGGCATGGAAATGATCAGAGCAAATAACAGTTCTTTTAGCTGGTTGCCAGACATCCTCTCGGCGGCTTTTTCTTATTTTTTCTATCCACTTACTTCTTAATATAGGATCATTAGGTATTCTGTAAAATATGTATGAATAAAATTAAAAGTTTACTTGATACTTCACCAAACAAACCTGTCACATTTTTTGTAATTTTAATAGATAAACAAATTTCCTATTCATAACTTTTTTAAATATAGTGTCAACGCGAAAAATTTACAAACACATAAGCACAAAGACAAACATTTATAATATTATTATATATAGTGTAATTTGGATAATTGTTAGGAACCTATTTTAAAATTACAAACGCACATAAATATGATCGGTTTTTACTTCGAAATAATTATCGGGAAAGTTCAATTTGAATAACAGGCAACCCTGTAAACATAGCGTCAAAACATGGCGTCAATTGGCGTTGTTCTAAGACCAAATTACACTATTAAAACGGAATTGTTTCTTTAACTAAATGGTTATTTAAAGGTAACTTACCGATGATAGGTAACATGTTTAGTTGTTTTCAATCGTCCTAAGTAATTCCTGCCACTGATATAGCGCAAATCGTCATTTTCAAATGTCACACAACACGTGTTTACCCATAAATAAACCAATCCCTAGATCGATATCTTCGGGCCTTCTCCATACTAGAAATTTCGTCATCACTGTCACCAACTTAACCAAAAATAAAATGGTCCACCAAAGACTATTGTCTTAATAACATAGAGGAAGTTCAAGGCCATTTGCCACCATAGACAATATAATCGCATTGGACCTACTTTATTAATTCATTAGCCAAATAAATTATTTAAAAATAAAAATGCTTGAAAGCAGAAAAATGTTTTAGTTTCCCCAAGAAAACAACCTTCCATCTGACAAAGCCTGAGGGAATGAGCTTTACATAATTTTTAAAGCTCATTTCCTCAGCAAGGAGCTTTGTCAGATGGAAACCTGTTATCCTGAGGAAATCAAAAATTCAAGCGTTAGTAAAAAACCTAAAATACTTGAAATATGAATCCTTATAAAAGGAAAACATTTTCAAATAATGATTGGTTTTCTACGACGAATTTACATTTTTCTGCTTGAAAAATGATAACTCGGGGGTACATGTTTAAATTCTTTTTATTTTCAGAAAGACAATCGATAATAGCACATAAAAACACTGGTTCGGTGAATTCGATGAATTGAAAAATGGTTTGAAAAAGAATATCGACAAAGGAATGGAAAGGAAACATGGCTAAAGCGTCATACAGCTGTGACATTAAAGATCAACATAAACAATAGCTGTATTGTTTGTTTATATACGTTCATCTTCAATGTCACATCTATATAGCGTTTTATCCATTTTTCCTTTCCAGCAGTCACCGTACAGTTCTTGTAGAATGAAATAAAAAATCTACATATTCTAAATTTCCTTTCAACCGAAATTAAACAGAGTACCTATACCTTCATCGGGGACCCATTTCAGCCATCTCACGGTAAAAACCGCATCATGTGTTCTGAAAAAAATATATCACATTAAACAAAGTTTGTGAACAGAATATACAGTATTTTTCCCTTGTGATGACATACTTTGTTTACCACAAGGGAAAAGTATTCTCACTTCTGTTCATATGAACATATAAATTAGTAGCATTATTAATTTTACCTGCCATTAACGGTGTTATGGTCTGCCAAACAATGTTATAAGGTGTTCCTAACGTAAAGCTCCAAAGTCATTCAAAGTCTGGAACATTTTCTGAAACAATATTTGTGAAACATTAACCACTCGGACCCATAAGCTTGTGTTAACGATAATATAACATTAACAGACATATGTATGACGTACGAGACGTACGTATTACAATTATACTTATTAAAGTAAAATTGAAAGAATATTTTATCAATATGTCATTTAACCTCAAATAGATTTACAGATAAATTAAGCTGAATGTTAATGTCTCATGTAATTACCTGATTTCTGGATCAATTGCGGACACATTTGAAACATTTTTCCACCTCTGGAATTCCTGTAAACGATTTTTAAATGAAATATGCCCATGGCGATGTCAACAACACAAATTCAAATTCGTTTGATAATCGCATGACGCAATTTGACATTTGACGTTTAAAGTTAGACCTATCTATAATAAAATTCAGCTTTATCTATAAGAATTTGGTTCACTCCTGTCAGTTTCAAGGTTAAAGCCAAGTTTTACGCCCCTGTGTTTACCGTTCAACGATAGTGTCGCCACTGAGCGGACAGGCCGAGCTCATCTACCAACATTTGGTGGATATTTTTTTTGGCGCTTCGTCACTCGAGTGCTATATCTAGACATTTATATAATCAAAGCCTCTAACATTCGTAATTTCGTATCTCTCCATCTTCTTCTTTTCGGGCCCGGTTGCAGAGCCTTAATTGATAATTTAGTAGAAAGATAGGAGACAATTGTTAATTCTGAGATTCAAATGTGAGATCGACAAAAAAGACGTAGAAAAAATAAGGTCATAACAGTCGAGTTATAGGAGTTTTTTTTATGAGAACACCGCAGAAGAGTCCCAACTTCTTCCAATCGCCTGGAGCCAGTGAAACTATTGTATCTCCAAATGGGGTATTATGTGGGGCTGAGGGAAAGGAAGGAAAGAGAAAGGTAGGGAAGTACCTGGCTATTCATACCTGTTAAAAAACACGGGTAAAACCATTTTAAGCAAAGTTTCGTTTTTGAATGGTGGTCTTACACCAGGGCGATACTAAGAGTATCCTCCACTCCGGAACGTAGCGCAAATATACTTGAAATTGTTTTAAATGATTAAATTGTGAAATTACACAAATCTATCGAATAAAATTTGCTTACGCACGCCGGGATTTGAACCTGCGACCTCCGGTTCGCTAGACGAGAGCCTTACTAAGCCGTCAAAGGCCGTCGTTGTCCCGATCAGACAGAGATCCTGGGTTCGTTCCCCAGTTGCATCAGCTACATTTTTTTTTCTTGTTTTGTTTCACGTTTCGTTTAGATACATTATAATTTACTTCTTCTACAATGATTAAATAAAACTACATGGATGGTTGGGTACAAACTTAAAAAGTTGACCTACATAAATGATTTGGCGATAGACAGGAAGGATGGTTACCGACGGAAATATTTCATTATTCGGTTGCGTCCAAGAGCAACCGAGAGGGCTTGACGCTCTCCAGAGCAGCCAATAGCCGGCATGCTATTCATAAAACGCTGGCTTTGTCTGCCCGAGTGCCTAGTTCAAGATCACTTGAAACAATAATAAAATTGTAGAGTGCTAAAAATATTCACAAAAAATTCTGAAATACACTACTTTGTAAATTGTCGGTGTGATTTTTTCTCGACATACGATTTAATGAAAAAAATATTCTTAATTAAACGAAGACAATATAAGCAAAACTCAATCAAAAATCTGGAAACAGAAAAAAAAAAAAAAAAATTGACACCTCTGGGACTCGAACCCAGGACCTCTTGCTTTCCGGGCAAACGCGCTAAACACAGCGCCACGGTGTCGATATCAAGAGTTTCGCTTATATTGCCTTCGTTTAATTAAATATTACAATTTGAGGTTTTACTCATAAAGTAAAATAAAAAAATAAAAAAAAATTCTTATCTTGTGAAGTTTTGTTTATATTGTGTTCCATCCAAAACTGCTTATAAATTATAGCTTCAGATGCACTTGAAAATGGACCGTAAATACTTTAAACGAAACGTGACGAAATGGTGTTTGCGGGTATTGGGTGATAATATGTGTAGGAAAAACAAGGTATGCAAGGAAAAGGGATGACCAATCACTTACCACTGTATCTCTGCGGTGGAGTACAATCAAAATATAGTTATACTGCTATATCCAGAGGAAAATTTTATATTTTTATTTTAATTTTTTTTAAAGAAAGACAATTATTCCCGGTGACGAATAACGTGACAATATTTAGAAATCTCCTACTTCCACACAGTGAGCGGAAATGTTGCTTGTGTCGTGATGGACGACTTAGCCAGCCGAGGTAGGACACAAACGCGATGCCAACTCAGCCATTGACCGGACTCGCCACAAATTTATCGCCACAATAAAACGAATGAGTACAAAACGGTATTATGTACTACCAAGATGGTAAAATTCCTTATTTTTAGTTAAAGTTTCGCGATTATACTTAACACCAATAACTTTCTTCCAAGGTAGTCCCAAATCTTCTTCTGTTTTCAAAACAAATGCACTCGAATTTTCACTGTTTTTTTGCCATTGTTGCCATTATTCAAAATTTATAATACTTTTCCAGCAAGGTGATGGTTAGGTAGAGCTAGGAACTGGATAAATAACGTCGAGGTAGGAACTAAGCGTATTCTCAAATCGAAACCAAACACATGGGAATATTCTTTATTTGGTATTTATATCTAATGAGTGTCAAAAGTTATTTTGAACGTCCTCCGTATCCATTTTCTTAATATAAACACTGACAGCCTTACTTATAAAAAAACACTTCTCGACCGTTAAGCGGTATTTTTGTTATAAATTGTATAAAGACTGTACATAATATTTTTCGATTATTACTAACAAAAAAGTCATTATTACGTTGGCAACATTGAACTTCTGTAGAAAGGCGCATGCGTGAATTCGCCATGTTTTTATTCACGCGTGGCAAAATTACAGTTTGCTCAGATTTTTAATAATTTCAGTGTCCCTGGTATCTCTAACTTAGCAAATACACGAAACACATAAAAGTAAATAACAATACGAACATACAGCACGGAGGGAATAAGCCTCCGATGAAATGTTATCTTGGGAAGGAGGAAACCGTCATAACCACTGATTCTAATGCAAACCTACGCCCTGGAGTTTCATTATTTTTCATTGAAGAAGAAGATAATACAAATAAATCTGAAATAAAATATGAAAAAGAACAAGATACGGAAAAACAAAAAGGTAACGGTCGCAACTGAGACCCGAACCCAGAATATTTTGTCTTACCGGGACAAACGCCTTAACCAATTCGTCTATTGGGACCTCATTTTTTTTAAAGTCATTTATATCGATCTCACATTTGAGAATTAACGATATTCCTCATTGCTAAGGATAGTGATCCCTACTTCAATTATTTCCATAGTGGACAAGGCTCCTCCACTCCTTGCGGTCCTGCACTTCGTGGAGAGCTGCGGACACCGACTTACCAGACTTGGTAACTCCAGCGCATCTGGTGACCTTCCTGTAGGTGCTATATTATGAATCGTAGTTTGATTTATATTTTTTAGAATACAAGCATTGTGTAGCTGACTTTGTCATAATGTTCTTAGTGAGAGTCATAATTTACGCTCTAAAATCACAATTGTGATTGTAAAATTGATTTTGAGAACATGTGTACTTAACTAAAAGCGACTCATTCTAATTGTATTTACTGGTTTTCATTTCATACAGGCATCATCTAAAATATTTAATCTCGGGTCGGCAATATTATCAGCTTAAGATGAAGCCATGGGAAATAATGCAAAATCATGTGTTTTTGGTATGAAAATTTGATCTCTTTGAAACGTTATAGATGCTTCAATTAAATATTGCGAGTAACACATCTTGTTGAAAATAATCGTTTTTTTTTGTAATAAGTTCTTTCGTAAGTCTGGAAAAAAAGAAAGTATCAGGCCTATAAAAATACTTTCAAGTGCCAAAATCTCCTACTAATGAATACATTTTCGGATAAAGTTTCATTATATAATGTTGCAAATAATTTTTTTTTGCAATTAATCGGATTTTTTTTTAAATATTTGTGCCTCAATTTCACAAAATAAAACAAAACAATGCAATTTCACACTGTTTCTTTCGGCATAAATCAAAATGGGCGGCGTTTAACGAATTTGGAATTGATAATTAAACCTAATGCCGTCCGCATAAAGACAATGTGCATTTTGTATCAGTTATACCTCTGCCATAGGTCACCCCAAGTGGTTCGCTACGTTTGGTGATTTAGCAGGGGTTCCCGGGTTCATGGGGTGAGGTTTGTCTATATCTTGGAGGCGGATGACCAGGAAACACTGAACCCCAGATTCCTACCCACCCCTTAAACCCTTTTCCTTCCCAGAATTCTCCTCTTCTTCCTTTCCTAAAAAAACCCTCCACACAGCATCCTCAAAGATGACATAGGCCCTGAGGAAAATTGTTTTCCTCAGGGCCTCCTGTGTGGAGCTCAAATAAAAAAAAATTATGACCCGCCTGCGGTGGGAATGGACGTCCCTAGACTCTGCGTTGCATGGTCCCGTGAAATCTATTTTAAATTTACTTGTTATAATAATCTTAATATATAAAACAAAGTCGGGTTAGTAACACTATTTATAACTCGAGAACGGCTGAACCGATTTTGATGATCTTTGATTTGTTTCTCCGCCTCGGATAACATAATAACTATTACAACATCGCAAAAATTCACGAAAAAGAAAGTTATGACGAAAATTAGTTATGACGAATTTTCATCTTTTGAAAGAGCTGCAGGAATATTGTGGTAGGTAGGTATAATATTTGGTGTTTGCTTGAATTCCAAAAATTCAAAAACGTCAAATGTCTATGTGCTGATTGTTTTTCTTTTGTTCTTAAACATATAATGCTGCCTCTCTTTCTTACACACTAAATGTCAACAGTCGGAAATGGGACAAATAGTGAACGTATGTCTGTACAACTCCAGGAAAACAGCCACTTCTTTTCAAAACATTCAAGACGCATTGTGACGTGGGGTACCTATTGCAATTTGGTGAAGTCAATCAAATACATCTGCAAATTTGTCACAAAAGTCAGCGATATGGCGGTTTTTGGCGCTAAAACTACAAATAAAAAACGATAATAATAATAATATAACTGTTGACAAGCCGATTCAATTGGCTTAGCAGGACTTGTTTGTTGATTACATTATGTATTATCTATTATTTCAATAAAAAATAAAATGAAATCACACGCTATCAAGTTTGTGAGCTACAATGAGGCGATTTGGCGTATACTCTCATTCCCCATTCATGAACGACATTCCATTGTTGTATATTTGGCGATGCATCTAGAGAATGATCAACGAGTTTATTTCATTACATCGATTGTTACCAATCGTGCTGAAACACCTCCAGCAACAACATTGACCAGTTTTTTTTCGATTTGCCAATGCGATATGATTGCCCGGACGTTGCTCTACTCTGAGATGCCACATTATTACACTTTTTCGAAGAGATTTCCACGTCGGAAGCACGGCGATGTGGTTACTGATCATCCGGTTGTGCGTTCTACTGATGCTCTTGGTCGCATTTACACAGTTCATGTAAAAAGTAACGAATGCTTCTACTTTAGGTTGTTGCTGGTGAATGTTCGTGGGCAGACATCGTTTGAATCACAAGTCAATGGTGTAGTGTGGTAACAATTCGTTTTGCATGTCAGCAGATCAATTTGCTTGAAAACAATACTCATTGGGATAATCACTGAAGCAATTATTTCTGCATCTCCAGTCTGATACGCACATTATTTGCTATCATTATTTCGACATGTTTCCCATCGAATCCACGTGAACTATGGAATAAGTACAAAGATGACATGTCAGAAGACATTTTACATCGAATTCGTGTCAGTTCAGGGAATCCTGATCTCGAGGTGAATGAGGATATACATAAACAGGCTTTGTTTTTGATCGAAGACATGTGTTACCTCATGTGCGGCAGTTTGTTAGTCAGGTTAGGAATAACAACGCCAGATCGACGCTTCATGAATGCAATGAATGCAATGAAACTTGCAATGAGTGGTGCTTTCAATCAAGAATTGGTACGTGAACGTGAATATGATCAAGATGCATTGAACCAATCAGTTTGAACGAATGTACCACTGTTGTACCCCCAACAGAAGGAAGTACACGATACGTTAATGAAGGCTGTTGATGATGAAAATGGTGGCTTATTTTTCCTCAATGCACCCGGTGGAACCGGGAAGATATCTAACGACAACAAAACGAAAAATGTTGGATATCACAAGGTGCTTCAATCAAGGGAATCGACTCAAGTGCAACCCACCCAGTAAATAGTTTTAACAGAAAGTAGTACAATAATGCCACGTGAACCATTTCGATTCGCTTTAATAAAGCAAATGTCTTGCTGCCACGTGAATTACATTTCTTAATTCATTTTGAGTATTAATTTTAACTTAAAAAAAAATAAATTAATTCAGCTAATAAGTTAACACAACAGTTATTGATTCTTAGGCGGTACGAAGTTCACCGGGTCAGCTAGTAAACAATAAATAAGAAAGAAGTCAATGTTTTTACAGGTCTTTACGAAATCAACCTGTGAAAAACAATTCTCAAATACCTTCTCCAACCTTACCAAAAAGTTCTTCTCAAGTATTTTAAATCCCTCCCTAAAAGAGATGGGGATTGCGATATCAAATTTTTCAACGACTGTGGATCACCTCAACTGAAACATAATATATGCCGCACTCAATTGGTGGCGATGAAGTTGACGTCTCAAAGAGTCCTTAAGTCAAGTTGACCGCATAGAAAAATAACGTAACCGATACATGAGGTTCTTCATATGTACATGCCTAATAAAACCATCGGGCTCCAGCAACTATTTTCCATTCGTTTTACGAGTTGGTACAGGGGAACTTGTTTGATGGATGTTCTAGAACCACGTGCAGAGTTTCTGCATCAATATGCATTTACTTCTAGCCGTCGTAAAGTTAATGTAATAAATTGAAAAAGTTTCATGATTCTAACTTATGGAAACTGTTATTATTAGCAATAATTATCAGCTTGAAACACTCATCTACATTGAAAAAATCTTCCGAGAAAAGATACTTACCGCCAACGGGACTTGAACCCATGTCCTTCTGATTGCTGGTCAGCTGCTCTTGACCACTGAGCTATGGTGGTTTATCTAATACCCGCCAAATAATTCAATATATACTAGTATTTCATTGAAAAATTACTGTTTATTACATTTTTTCCACCTGAAAACAGGTTGTTTTCCACCTGAAAACAGGTGGGTATTAGATAAGCCGCCATAGCTCAGTGGTCAAGAGCAGCTGACCGGCAATCAGAAGGACACGGGTTCTAGTCCCGTTGGCGGCAAGTATCTTTTCTCGGAAGATTTTTTCAATGTAGATGAGTGTTTCAAGCTGATAATTATTGCTTATAATAATTGTTACCCTTTGTGCTATGCATAAAAATCTTGTCTTAAACGTTAGTTTATCAAATAAAAATAATAATCATGGAAACTGACACAAATATTTAATGGTGCCTAGCCACATTGTGAAGTGCCTGGTGGCAGATCGAAAAGTGCCTGAGTAGCAGCATGATCTGAATGATTTCACGATTGGCCTACGACATATACATTGCTTATCCAGCCAAATAGGGTTGTTAATCTGTTGAATTTAAAACAAAACTGTCTCTTAACTTATATCTCTTTCATAAAATTAAAAATTATTATAATCATTACCCGGGATTAACAACAACAAAAAAATCTGACATTTTGGTTTCATTGTTGCCCAATACAAACGTTGACTTCTTGAAATTGTAATTATTTCCACGTAAAAGGCATTTATGTTATTAAAAAACATAATTTTCTTCGTAGTGTAGAGGAAAAAGCAAATAACCATCCGAACCCATAAGCTTGTTTTCAAGATAATTTAATATGGCCAGACATACGTATGACGTAGGAACGCCTAAACTGACTTACTAAAATATAATAATTCAGAAATAACCCAGCTTTTTCTACTACAACTATATCCCCAACAGGACATTATTAATGGATTAAAACTGACAAAAAATAAAACAAATTATAGTTAAAATATCGAATTACACTAATATAATGGTGAATAGGCCACTTGCATGGATTTCATAACGACTTGGAATAAATCGTGCGGATAGATTTTTTTATAAGATTACGAAAATGTTAGTAAATTTTTTTAGAAATGTATAGTTTTTTTTAAATAAATAAATCCATTATTTGGGCTCGTGACGTCACTACATAAAAATGTCCCGTCTCCGATAATGTTCTATTAATTTGGAAAAATTCCACACTGATTTTTTTTTTTATATGGCAACACTTTGATTTCAGGCAAATTTTTGAATTTGACATTTAAATTGTTTATTCTCTGTGAACTTATCATTTGGTTGAATGTTTTGACAGATGTTACGAAGAGAACCCCGTACATTTTATGCCTCCTGTACCTGTTTTAGAGGTTTAATGGTAATGGTGCTGATTTTAACAAAATCAATTTTTATATTATTCTTATCATGATTATAATTTACATGTACAACTATATTACAATGATTTAGACGTTGAACATTATAATGATTAATGATCAATAAGATGGATTAAGGAAAGAAATATTTATGAGATGTAATATTTTTGCTACGCCTCGTTATTCTCCTGTGCCATTCGTGTGGAAAACGTTCTTTTTAAAAAATGATTTCCGGCTATGTAATTATCTTTTTTTTGCACCCATAAAATTATGTCCCGTATTTCCAGTTTATAAAAAATGGTCTGATTTTTCAGATTGAAATTTTCAAAAAATCGTCATGGTTTCAAAAATACGATTAAAAAAAACGGAATGTTTTAGAATATTTGCCTAAACCGGATTTTTTTAAAATGTGAGTGGCCTATTGGTCATTAGAATAGAAATTATGAACAAAAACATGATATGAATCGCACATCAAATATCACAAACCAAAATTCTGATTTTGACGGAAAACTGACGGGCAAGCGCTAATTTACGAAAATGCAATGTTGCCAGTTCTATTGCAGCAAATTTTTCATCAGTATATAATAATTCGAATAGTACACTTATTCAATGTGTAACTAAAACACAGTTTAACATTACATATTATTTTTGAATTAAGAAACCAATAAGAACTAACATAATATTATATAGGCAAGAAGTTAAAAAATGTTTGTTAAGTAAAAATATGGCCAGTAAAAAATCAATAGGTTAATATAGAAATTCACAAATTTCGTAAGACGGATGGAATTACGAAGGTAACGCCGTAGTTATCCCGAGGCTGTCGGGTTGGTTCACAATTAAATTCCTACATATTGGAACTATTGACATTTTTTCAGAAACCAAGTCGAGTGATACGAACAAAAGGAATTATAAACTTTATTATTCCGATTTATCTAATTAAATGATTAGGTTATGACGCCAAATTAATTAATAACATCAGTTTAGTGATGATATTAATTAATTTGGCATTAAGGGTCGGGTATCAAACCGCGCTGACGCTGCAGTTAGGTATTTCTTGTACTTGTAGACAAACACGGCCGCAGCTGACCGCCTGCGTCTGACTAGAGGAGATGTGGGTATACTAGACACTACGGACTATAAACGGGAAATAAAAATACACTTGCCTTATAAAATTAAAATTTAGTTCCTACTATAATAATGGATACAGCTTAACATACTAAGAATCATATTGTGGAATAGCGTGGATAGCTCATAGAGACATTTGCGCCTGGGTCAAACTGCCCATTCACTGCAGTTAGGTATTTTTGGTAGTTGCAAACAAGCTCGGCCGCCGCGATCTACTGTGTATTTCGGTTAGATTCAGGCACGGCTGCTCAGCATTTTGATAAAATACGGAATAAAAATACACTTGCTTTGTAAAATTTTAATTTATTTCCAACATAATTGATACAGCTCGACAGACTATAAATCATATTATGCAAGGGCAAGGATACATAGACTTTTTTTAGCCCCTGGACCTTTACAGACGTCTTAGTTTTTGATTCAATGTGACATAGAATTTAATGGTGTTTTGATGTGGAAAAAATTTCTGGTTCATATATGGTTTGTATAATGTTATTAATTTTTTTTATAATTTTACCAGAAAATAATGGGTGTGAATAAGTTACGACAATCAGTTTTTACTCTGTGCCTTAGAAATTAAAAAAAACAGGTAGTTTTGTTCTTGAAAGTTTATTTATATGCATACAGATTTTTATTAATACCTAGTAAGAAAGAATATATTTTACAATTTATCTTTGATATACATAAAGTAGAACGAAGCACATTTAGAAAAAGACAGTCAAAAATATAAAGAAGTTCAGACAAATTTTTATAAAACAACTAAATGTTTTATTTTTATTTTTATGTACCTTACAAAGTCCCAACTGTTATCAATCGCCTGGGGCCAGTGATTGGGGTGTGTTGTGAGGCTGAATAAGGTGGGAGGGGAATAATATAGGGGAAGTACCTGGCTATTCAGATTTGGTCACCACACACAGCAAAAGCTATTTCAAGCAACGTTTCAATTCTGAATAGTGGTCTTACACCAGGGCGATACATAAAGTATCTTCCACTCTGTTTTTTTATAGAAGGCTATTGAAAAGTTTTTTTTTCTTTGTATAAAACACGCTGTAACTCGTGTTGTGCGTGTTACAGGTAAAATTGCAAATTTTATATGTAAGTTCAAAATAAATTAATTGTTACCCACAATGATTATAGTTATTTCACAGCATTATCCAAAAATAACAAAGTTACTATTATATACTTGTTTACTATTATATAATTTTACAATTGAAAAATGTTCTCCACAACACAGGTGAATTCCTAGCGTGGAGGACATTATACTATACATTTGTAATGTAAACTTATTAATAAGAAAAATACAAAACAATACAGAGTGATAAGTGTTAGCTCCTCATTTATTCATAAGACTGTCATTTTGTAATGACATCATCCTTTCTCCAGGTCTATTATCGATAATTCTAAACATTCACAAAAAGTGTGGTAGATCATTCATTATAGCAAAAAGTTTATATGGAAGACCATTACTCAGGCCGCTTATGTTTATTTAAAAAACTTACATGTTCACTGATAGTTTCTGTTATAACGACGTCATTTATATTGCTTCTGCTGCTTTTCTAAAAAAACATATAAAATAAATTTATTTGTAATAATACAACCCAGAATTTACCCAGCATCGAAATTCATTCGATTTATCAATGTATGTTGTCGTTGTTTTCAATAAAACTTAGTGACAATTTGAACGGAATCGGTAGAAAACTCAAAATGGTCGTCGAAATTATGCATTTTGACATTAAATTCGAGTTCGGTGAACCCCAAACTCCTTAAACCTGATTTTGAACCAAATCGTCAAAGTACTTAAGATATTCAAGATGGATGCCAAAATTTTGCATTTTGACATTAGATCCGAGTTCAGTGCACGTCCAAACGCCCTAATCCTGATTTTGAACCAAATCGGTAGATAACTAAAGAAATTCAAGATGGATGCCGAAATTTTGCATTTGGACATTAGATCCGAGTTCAGTGCTCACCAATACTCCCATATACTGATTTTGAACCAGATCAGTAGAGAACACGAGAAATTCAAGATGGATGCCGAAATGTTGCATTTTGACATTAGATCCGATTTCAGTGCACTTCCAAACGCCCGAATCCTGATATTGAACCAAATCGGTAGATAACTAGAGAAATTCAAGATGGATGCCGAAATGTTGCATTTTGACATTAGAGCCGAGTTCAGTGCACGTCCAAACGCCCTAATCCTGATTTTGAACCAAATAGGTAGATAACTAGTGAAATTCAAGATGGATGCCGAAATGTTGCATTTGGACATTAGATCCGAGTTCAGTGCTCGCCAATACTCCCCAATACTGATTTTGAACCAGATCGGTAGAGAACACGAGAAATTCAAGATGGATGCCGAAATTTTGCATTTTGACATTAGATCCGAGTTCAGTGCACTTCTAAACGCCCGAATTCTGATATTGAACCAAATCGGTAGATAACTACAGAGAAATTCAAGATGGATGCCGAAATTTTTAGAAGTCAAAAACCAAAATGACTTCAGTCCACCTTCAAACTACCTTTGATAGAAATCAGTAAAAAAAAAAAATTGACATTATTACCTTATTCTCCTTTTCTTCCAGTGGGAGGGTCTATTTTTTATGGCACGGTAAGCAAGAATTCCTTTATTTTTACCCATTTTGAAGAGGTACCTGAAGCTTAAAAAAAAAAAAAAAAAATAAAATCTGTAAAACTATAAATCAAGTTAAAAATAATTTATTAGATATACTTTATTTCTACTTACCCGGTTACTGTAACACCTATCTCCTCAATGATTCCTTCAAAAATCGAATAAACAGCGAACAAAATTGCTGCGAAAAAAATATGCGTGCTCTCACCTTGACCGCTCTTTCACAACTGAATGAATTCTGTGAAATTCAACCGTTATATAAGACATCGCGCGGCGTATTATTTTGCCATACATTTTTGTATGGCGGAGAATAGTTGAAAAATTCAGAAAGTTTAGGCGAATTACAATAAAAATCTAGATACACTGAAGTGCTTTTAATTTAATAGCAAGTTTTAACATAATGTTTACTCTGAGATTACGGAAGGATTTTTGGTAAAAATGTTTACAACAGGTTCAGGAGAGATAATCGCGAAGGCCTTTTTCAACGTTTTAACTAAAGTTGCAGTATGTATAACTTATAGAAATTGTAAGATTACAGTAAAAAAAATTTAATCACTAGTAACTTTACACATTTTTCTAACTACCCGTATATAATTTTCTAGTATTGGTGCTACGAGACGCGGATGCTACTGCTAATGCGGAGCGATGTTTTCCAAACCCGACCCTTAAGATGAACTTATTTCTACCATCTTGACAATACACGTTGCACTTGAAAATATTATATTTATGTTATTTTGTTGTTATTATTCTTATTAGTAAAAAGGACGGGAAATAATATTACATCGTCTCGCTTCTCGTTTTTCAAAAACGTTATTTTTTAGTCTTTGAAGCATTTCAAAAAATTTAGATTTGTAATATTCGATTAGTTTTGTCATTCTTTTTTATCAAAGTCCGGTCACTGTAACTAGTGTAAATAAACCAACTACGTTCTCAAACTAAATCTTTTGGTGTCTCGTACGACTAAAATGTATACGACATTGCTCCAAAAGCTAATTTGCATAAATTGTTTTTTCCAAACAACGTCGTCTACCGAACTCCCTGTACCAAACTTGCATCAATTAACTGAGCAAAAGTTTAAAGCCTTGTCGGGCAACATTAACATGACATCGCTTCTGAAGAGCTCTCCAGACAAGATGGGGATTTTATTCTGTCCTTTGTTTAGATCTGACCAAAGTAACAAATGCCACAAACAGAGAAACAGTGCAGCAGTGGGATAAGTCAAATATACATCGTTAATCTTAACTGTAAATTTTGTGAAGAATTTAAAGGTTATATTTAATGTAGCCTGACTAATTTGTAATAGAGGAAAAATCGCAAGACAATGTCTTAAATAGCCTTTAAAGAAATACTGTATCATAACTTCAACACATTAAATAAGGGAGTTAGATGTGTTTTATAGAATTTTCGTCGCATAATTTGTGATTTTTTTTCCATCGAAGGAATTCTATACTTACCTTTTCGGCTCGGCAAGTGTACGGAGATTATCTTAAAAAATAACATATATTTTTTAAGAGCTTCAAAACATAATGTGTTCAAAGGAAATATGTTTTAAATCGGTAGAAATTAGGAATGCAGGGGTAATTTTAAAATTCTTCACCAATGCAACGTTGGTGATGAATTTAATACTTACATAACACGTTACACGACCATCCTAAGCTTTCGGATTCCACTACGTATACTTTCGATTCCACTACGTATACTAAGTCGGGACTTATTTCAGTGCATAAATTCTTGGATTGACTACCATATTGCCCAGAATACTAATGGAGGTAAATATCTAATCTAATACTTGCGAGAATATCAAGTCAATTTATTACCAAATAAATACAAAATGTTGTTTCAATGCAATTGAGTTAATATAATAAATACTGTAATTTTTTTATTAATCTTATCGAAGGAAGCAAATACTTTGTGGTGTGACATTATATATTAAATTAAAAAACACACTTTGTAAAGCACCACTTTTTATTAGAATTGATATTTAACAGCCACACATCAGGGCTTATTATAACAACAGTTGTTATAATAAGCCCTGATGAAGCTCGAGATGAGCGAAACCTGGTTGGCTGTTAAATATCAATTCTAATAAAAAGTGGTGCTTTACAAAGTGTGTTTTTTAATTTAATTTTTTTTTTTTTTGAATTTTTTTTTTTAGTACAGTACATACAATAGATACATAAATATAATGAAAGTATATAAAAAAAAACTTAATACAATTTTTAAATACAAATATACATATTTTTTTTATTGGTGCCCTTTTTTACTCATTTAAAGTACGCTCTAGCGTGTTTAAATCGCACTTTATGGAACGCGCGTTTTTTAAAGTTACCATGGCAACATCAACAAATCAACAAAATGTGAAGTCTAAATGTCAACTTTTAACTATAAATCTGACAGGAATATTTTAAACGTCAAATAAAACATTACAAATTTTTCAAAATTTTTATTCAAAGTTTACATTCTTTTTTACATCGTTTACATTCTAATTATTTAAATGGATGTGAAAAGAGCAGTTCGTATTGCTGTTCAAATTAATAGTATTCTTGGAAGTCAATGAGGCTGCACTTCCATTAATGGCAGTTCCAATAATTTTTGAAACATTCTTCTTATTGCTAATGCTCTCTTCCACGTAACCAGTCGCCACAGCTGCCGATTTCCATCCTACTTGTCGTTGGATTTGATCAATTGTCATGCCACTATTTGCCATAATGGTAGCGGATGAACGTCGAAACGCATGTCCTGTATATTTCTCAGGATCGTTTAATTTAAGATAGCGTGCGATTTGTAAGGGGCATGATCCAAATGTGTTAATACCAACCACTTGATTGGTGCACTTACCCTTATCATACCGTAAGAAAACCCTGTCTGTACTTACATTTTGGGGTCGCAATGATAAATATTGCTTCATCAAACGCACATAATTAATTGCACCACTGTCGGCAACAGTAAAAAGTCGAGCCTTCACTGTTTTAGATGGTCGGATGGTAATAAGCAATACACTTCCTTCTTCTTTGATATCATATAAGCGTAAATCGCACAATTCACATCTTCTGCAAGAGCCAAAGATTCCGCAAATGGCTACCACCTTCAAAAATAAGTACGTAATGTCCGGTGCTTCCGTGAAAAACTTCCGCAAATCATCTTCTTTGAATACATACGCCTTCTTAGCAACGTCATCCTTGCTAATTGCCTTCATGAATGCATGCACTTTCACAAATGATTTTAAATCAACCCCTTTATTTATCCTCAACAGACATTGCAATTTCGAATGTATGGCCCACATAGTCGATGCTTTGTACTGTTCCGACATTTTCTGAAGGTAAGCAAGCACAACTCGTTCATCTACATCTACTACGTTTTGCTCCTCCATCCATGTTATGAACCTTTCATATTCTTTTTTATAAACGTCTTTGGATTTTTCAGGTATTAACCGAGATTCTGCTTTGGTATTTAAATTATCAATGTTAGAACTCATTTTACAACACACAATAACTAGTAAAAACTGTGATGTCAACTATTAATCTTATGTGACAGATTGCAAATTAATGTTTGTGTTTTTCATTTCCATGACAACAAGATATTGTGATGTCACATCACGAATTCATTAATAGTTCTTATTTCCAAATTTTTAATAATAATATCAATATTTATGTTTTCAAAGTGTACCAATAAAAAAAAAATAGCGTAAAGTATTCGTGGATAACTGGTCTTTAAAACACTTGCTTTATTTCGAGCACTCGGCTACGCCATCGTGCTCGAAAAATCGCGCGTGTTTTAAAGACCTGTTTATCCACTTATATTTTAATATACTATTTTAAAAATGTTCTCCCATAATAAGCAAATGCTTGTGTGTACGGGAGGAAGTATTCTTTGTTAGGTAATTTTGATTTTTTTTTTTAAATTTAGTTTATATTAAGAATAAGAGAAACATATGTGTGTATACGTATATATTTTTTTAATTAATTATTACAAGCAATAATTGTCAGCCTGAAACACTCATTTTACATTGAAAAATCTTCCGAGAAAAGATACTTACCGCCAACGGGACTTGAACCCGTGTCCTTCCGATTGCCGGTCGAATGCTCTGACCACTGAGCTATGGGGGCTTATCAAATACCCGACAAATAATTCAATATATACTAGTGTTTCATTCAACAATTACTGCTTGTTATATTTTTTCCCACCTGAAAACAACCAACTTTATTTTTGCGAGAAAGACATTGTTAGTGTTAAATCCCTCGCTAGGTGGCGTCGAGACAAATTATGTCTGCATTTATTGGAAGGACACGGGTTCAAGTCCCGTTGGCGGCAAGTATCTTTTCTCGGAAGATTTTTCAATGTAAAATGAGTGTTTCAGGCTGACAATTATTGCTTGTAATAATTGTTACCCTTTGTGCTATGCATAAAAATCTTGTCTAAACGTTAGTTTATAAATTAAAAAATAATAATTAATATTTAACAAGTTTAAGTATTTCCCCAATAAATGCAGACATAATTTGTCTCGATGCCACCTAGCGAGGGATTTAACACTAACAATGTCTTTCTCGCAAAAATAAAGTTGGTTGTTTTCAGGTGGGAAAAAATATAACAAGCAGTAATTGTTGAATGAAACACTAGTATATATTGAATTATTTGGCGGGTATTTGATAAGTCCCCATAGCTCAGTGGTCAGAGCATTCGACCGGCAATCGGAAGGACACGGGTTCAAGTCCCGTTGGCGGCAAGTATCTTTTCTCGGAAGATTTTTCAATGTAAAATGAGTGTTTCAGGCTGACAATTATTGCTTGTAATAATTGTTACCCTTTGCGCTATGCATAAAAATCATGTCTAAACGTTAGTTTATAAATTAAAAAATAATAATTAATATTTAACAAGTTTAAGTATTTCCCCAATAAATGCAGACATAATTTGTCTCGACGCCACCTAGCGAGGGATTTAACACTAACAATGTCTTTCTCGCAAAAATAAAGTTGGTTGTTTTCAGGTGGGAAAAAATATAACAAGCAGTAATTGTTGAATGAAACACTAGTATATATTGAATTATTTGGCGGGTATTTGATAAGCCCCCATAGCTCAGTGGTCAGAGCATTCGACCGGCAATCGGAAGGACACGGGTTCAAGTCCCGTTGGCGGCAAATATCTTTTCTCGGAAGATTTTTCAATGTAAAATGAGTGTTTCAGGCTGACAATTATTGCTTGTAATAATTGTTACCCTTTGTGCTATGCATAAAAATCTTGTCTAAACGTTAGTTTATAAATTAAAAAATAATATTTAATTTTTTAAATTATTATTTATTTTTTATTTTTTTTTTAGTTAAGGTTTTCAGTATATTTTTTAACTGTGTTTTGAAATTTTTGAAACTGTCCTTAAGGGATCTTATATTTTCTGGTAATTTATTAAAGAAATTTGTTCCTAAGTATTTATAGTTTTGTTGACCCAAAGTTTTTTTACAAATGGGAATAGGTAACATGTATTTTTGCCTGAGATTTACTGTGTTTTTGAAAGGTATGGATTTGTTAAGGATATCCTCTTTGTAAACTTGTAAGGTTGAATGATACAGGAAGAGAGTATTTAATTTTCTGACTTTAAATTCTTTGAATATTAGTTCAGATGGATAAAGAAATGATTTTTTTAATATTATTTTAATTATTAGTTTTTGCGCAATGTAAAGAGATTGTGTGTGAGTTTTATAGGCGCCACCCCATCCTATTATACCATATTGGATTATGGATTGACAGAATGCGAAGTACGTCATTCTCAGTAGTTCTTTACTTAGAATGTGTCTCAAACAGCTAAAAATATATGTCAATTTTCTTACTCTGTTTTTAAGAATGGTTATATGCGGTATCCATTTTAGACATTGGTCAATAGTGATTCCTAGATATTTGGTTGAAGTTTTCATTTCAATATTAGTACACAATAAGTTACAGTGGTGTTGTTGAGTGTGTGGTGCAGAATGGATCCTTATGTTTATTTCATACGGCGTGTTTGGTTTTTTTATGAAAAATGGTATGTAATGTGTTTTTTTAATGGTATGTAATGTAATATTTTTATTAATCGTACATAAAAGCTCCTAAAAAGGCGTTAATAAATAAACGTATATTTTGTGAGATGAAACCAAAATCAAATTTTCAATTGCAACTTTGCGGTTGGACAGCTTTTGCGCTAGTGGCCACAAAGAATCCTCTAAAATTATGTTAAAATACTGTCGGCCTGCGTTATGTCCGGATATGCGTTAATTTTTTCCGAATAAATAGTAACTTAACTAAACCTAACTTCAACTAGCATTATATTATTCATAACCGATTTAAACTTTATCCTCACCTCTTTTAAGTTTATGTGACATTGTGCTAGATTCGGGCACTGAAATGAATAAATAAGTAAAGCGGAGTGCTTCTGAAAATAAACTTAATGGACACCTGTTTTTGAAAATGGTTTATTCAAATAATTCGACGTTGACTATAGAAAATAACGCGTGTAAAATAATCTTTACCTGTTACATAATTTAGAACACACGAATTGACTTGGCTTATTTTGTCTGTTAAAATATTCAATCCAAGAGGAAAAAAATATTCATAAAAATATCATATTCTTCATCGTCATCCGGAGGGTTGAAAATAGATCTCCCTTTTTCTGCCTACTAATCATTGGAATCATTACTGGCAGATCTCTTTATATCATCAGACCGTCTCATTCGGAAGCGGCTTCTGTTTCTTTTCTCCGTCCAAAGAAGCCATTAAATGGTACTCCGTAACTTAAAGTTGCCTAAATAACCCTAATGAAAATGCGATTGGCTTTATTTATGACCGCACTATGAAACTGAGGTGTTTCTGAATTTCTCTTCCGCGTACGCAGTTTATAGAAATGCTTAAATCTGTCCAATAAGCTTCACAAATTGCACTTTTTTTTATTTTTAATTTGAATATATTTTACTCTTTTTTTTAATTGGTCGGTATTTCTTTGGAACTCTTCATCGCTCTGTACAGTTCTGTGATTTTGAGTTCTTTGAAAAGGGAGGACTTGTGCGTATTTTTTTAATATTGATTTTTAATATTATTTCATGATTGTAATATTGTTTTATTTGAAATGCCCACTTTATTATAGTATGGATTTAAAAAAAATATTGTTTATATTTTTGTTTGTATATTTACTATTCTTATTATTACATTGTAATATATAACTACCAAGATACGGGTATGAGCTTAGTATGGTGGTCGTGATAATGCAAATGAAAACTGTAATGTGAAATTTATATGAGATAATCAATAAATATTATAAAAGAAAGTCCAAAAAACGTACGATTCGCAGAAACTAAGAAACGAGTCCCGGAACGATCAAGGGAGTTATATGGTGTAGTGGATCTCTATCCCCCCTCCAGGATGACGGATCCCATTTTTACATAAAGGGCGTGCTTTTGAAAATATAATGGCTGGAAATTTAGCTCTTTTGAAATTTCTAGAACAGTCTTCCGGAAAGTTCTAAAAGGTTCCATAGAGCTCTAGAAAGTTCTGGAAGGAGTGGCGGAGTATATCGTGGAATGTTCGGGAATAGGGAACCGGGAACATCATTGTAGAATATTCCAAAACACTCTCGAATGTTGTCCTGAGCGAAGCCGGGTTGGTAAATAATAAAAAAAAAACAGTCTAAACTGAAATGAAAAAAAAATCACAAATTCTAATGATTTTTATTGGTTCACATTTAAATAATACACGTTTATATTGTTTAGGGGCAATCTTTAAATTTTTGAATTGCCCCCAAGGCGGGAGTTGAGAAAACAGTCCGAACCAGGAGTAAAAGGTAAAGTTACCACGCTCCTTAGCACCGGGACTCGGGACTCGGGCCGTATTAATTATTCATAGTTAACTGGCCCGCGCGTGTCTTTCGGTAAAAGCACTCGTAATATAGCCAATTCACCGTCCCCGGAGAGCCTTTTTTCTCCTGTAAAGCCTGAAAGGTTTGGATTTTCAGTCAACTTATACAGACAGTAATAGGACGTTTCTTTTATCATATGAAGAACTATTTTATTTCATATGAGTAAAAAAAAAATGCATGTATCATGTGTATAGCTTGTGCAAATTTACAGCTCTTTCCGTACGGGTTCCACTCTCAGTGATGACTTAAAAATGGCAAGTGTGTAGATATGTTCTGTGAAACACCCAATAAAGGTTTTCTGTATTACAAACATGCTTTACTAGAGTTCATGTTTATTTTTATAATAATAACACACACATTGCGCTATAACTAGTTACATAGTAAACTAGGCCCAGCGAGAGTTCATCGACATTCATCCTTTTACATCTCACGCGACTTGTTTGAAAACGAAAAGACAGAAGATACGTCACGTACGACGGACTAGTATATCTACTTACTTTTTTGTTCTTTACACACATTGAATTCATTTAGTCAACTTTTTACGATAATGTAACTACATCGATGTGGCAGATCTATTTAACTGCACGGAAGGTAGGTACAAGAGGGCTATTCAATAGTTTTTTTTTAATCAATATTAATTTTATTTATACTATAGATTGTAATTGTATCGTAAATGCTTGTATTGTACCTACTGATATTTTTTTACTATTTTAATTATGTTATGTACGGTGACCGGACAACTCAGAATGAATTCAACTTAACACCTTATTTTAAAAGACCTTAGAAGTAAAGAAAAATTATACATAAAAATTGGTTAAATAGGTTGCGTTAGGTTAGATTATGGGCTATGATACGAATCGCAGGCCTTACGATGGCCTAGACCCTAGACTTAACCACGGGTCGCGACACACGTCGCCGGCTTCTCAATGGATCTCGCGTACTTCCAGAAGCCTCCGCCCGCAAGACAATGAACTCATCATGGAATATTATTGAAAATCAGATCTTCACTTCCAGAGGTCAACCGACGGACAAGCCAGTTATTTCGACACTCGACTTCTACTTTCCTTAAAGAGCAGCACTCAGTGTTAATTCTACTTTTGTTTCGCAGCAAGCATTCGTAATCTGTGTAACTTATACAAATAAATAAACGGTGATCAAGACGAACATCTTTAATTCATCTCTACTCAAATATTCCAAAAGTTCGATAAAACTCTCGAAAGTTCTGGAAGGAGTGGGGGAGTATGTCGGTGAGTCTAAAAGTTTCGAGAACGTTCTGGATGGTTCGTTAATGCTCTAGAAAGTTATAGAAAGAGAAAGTTCTAGAAGTTTTCAGAAATGAGTAACGGAGTGTTTCGGTGAGTCTATAAGCTTCCGGAAAGTTCTAGAAGGTTCGATAAAGTTCTAGAAAGTTCTTGAAGGAGTGGCGGAGTATGTCGGTGAGGCTAGAACGTTCCAGATCGTTCTGTGTGGTTCGCTAATGCTCTAGAAAGTTATGAAAGGAGAAAGTTCTGTAGGCTTTCAGAAATGAGTGGCGGAGTGTGTCGGTGAGTCTAGAAGGTTCTGGAAAGTTCTAGAAGATAAAGCTGTAGAAAATTCTGGAAGGAGTGATGTAGCGTGTCGGTGAGTCTAGAAGGATCCAGAACATTCTGGGTGGTTCGCTAATGCTCTAGAAAGTTATGGAAGGAAAAATTTCTACAAGCTTTCAGAAATAAGTGGCGTATTGTGTGTCAGTGAGTCTAGAACGTTCTGTAAATTTCTAGAAGGTTCGATAATCTTAATAAATATATATTATTAAAAGAAGTATATAATGTTCGTGGCGCTCAAACTCAGAGACGAGTCCCGGTACGATCATGGGAGTTATATTATGGGTTGTCCTCTATCCCCCATCCATGAAGACGGTTCCCGTTTTTACCTGAAGGGCGTGCTTTTGAAGATATAAGGGCTGGAAGTTTCGCCCCCATGAAATTTTTACAATAGTCCAGAACATTTGAGAGTATTCTCGAGCATTCCACAACATTCAAGAATATCCGGAACATTCTGGAAGGTTCGAACGTTCTAAGGTTCTGAGGCTGGAACGTTCGGGAACATCCCGGAACATTCCAGCTATTTGTGGAATATTTAAGAACACTCCCGAATATTTTGGATTGTTCTGGAACATTGTTCTGGAACATTTGAAGTCTTTTTTGTATGTGTAGGGCTACCCATTGGTAGGGGTAAATGTATAAAGCAAGATCCGTCGTGGTTCGAATGCCAGTTCAATCTCACATTAACTCTCTGGCGAAACGAGGCACCCCAGCCAGAGTATTTGAAAGCATTCCACAACATTCCAGAACATCCCGGAACATTCTGGAAAATTGTGGAATGTCCGGGAATCGGGAATCGGAAACATCATTGTGGAACATTCCAGAACATTCTCGAATGTTGTCATGAGCGAAGCCGGGTAACCCAGCTAGTGCTAAATAATTTGTAGTAAAAAAAATATGTATGTATACACATCACCATGGTAACGGCGTTTTATATTTTTCAATGTTAGAAATGTTCATGTTGCTTTGGAATATTTTCCTTTTTCTAGTGGTTTGTTTGTAGGATAGAATAAAATATATGTTGTTCGCTAAAACAAAGAATAAATAAAAAAGGAAGCTTTTTGGCGTGGGCTTTAAATTTACACATTTCGTGAACACATAGATCCTCCACTCTAAAAAACAACGACTTGTGATTTCAAGTGATACGGTTAATTTGAAACTTTTGTTTAATTTGTCCCGACAACGTATATAAATTGTTGAAAAGGGACTAAAATTTCCACAAGTGCTTGAAAAATTATTTCCCGATTTGGTGCCAAGTACAAAGGCACAAAAACGACAAAGATTTACTAAGAAGGCTCCACTACAGAAATACAATGTGATATTATTTCAGACGCCTTTGAGGAGAATTTATTGTCAAGGAGAATAATAATTGTTATTTCAGAGGCATCCTTATTGTAAAACAACGCATAATATTTACAAGCGTTTCAAAACATTGTTAAAAATCACAAAAATTTTAACCGTATTTTAATTGAAATTTTGAATGAACACATTTTAATGCGAACTAGCTTCTTTCTAAAATATTGGGCCGTGAAAAACTTCCGCTTTGTGAAAAAATAACGACCCTTCTCGTATCTTCGTGGATTAGTACATTATTTTAGCTGGAGAATTCGTTATTGAAAGGATCCCTCCCCCTTCCCTGGTTCCCCTCCCTCGTCCCGTGAACCCCCTATCTGAGTTTCCCTCCCCCCTCCCGCACTCCATACATTCAGTTCCGGTACATTCAATTTTCAAACAGCTCGCGTGCCACCTATTGCATTTTTATACAAATTTCATAATGCCAGAGCTCACCAGTACAAACCTTGTCGTGACAACAACAAACACAAAAAAAGAATTACCTACCAAACAAAGTGTCGTGCCACTGTCATCTCCTAGATTATTAAAGATAATAACAGGAAAAGTTAAAGTGATCGAACCGTAAATTGCTAAAGTTACTAAATTTCAATATCGCGCATCGACTGTGCCTATTTCCAATTCAAATCAGTGTATTTTTTCAGATTTATCAGCCGTTAAAAATCTCATCCACAGTGACTAAACGAAGAATATAAACATTCATAAAAATCTCTGAAACTCAAGGGAATATTGAACTAATATCAGTGAAGCAGTGTATATACCACTTTGGTGGGATATTCAACACAAAAAACAGTGTCTAAATTGTCCAATTAATAAAAATATAAACATTATAAATTTCGATACGGATCACTGCTATTCATTTGACAACAAATAAACAAGTCAAGAAAGTTAGCCCTATTGCGGACTTTACAGCAGACAGGCGCAAAACACTGAAAATAATTCTTTTAAAAATTAATAAATTTGATAAGTCACCAAAAGTCGTACCTCTAAATTCAACATGAGTGAGTGCCGTGCCTGCCCAGAAAACATTCTCTCCGACGATTCTATGTTCGTTTGCTCAAAGTGTAAAGGGACATATCACCTCCATTGTGGTGGCGTGACAGAAAACACATATCGCCGCCTCACCAAAGAACGACGCGCTCAGCAAAAATGCAAGCAGTGCATCAATTCGATGACGTGCAGTGATGGCAAACCATTGGAAGTAGTATCCAATAAACAAAACAAGGATACCATCAAAAACTCGACCGATTTGAGTGTATATAATTCAAACGAGCTCCTTCAATCTCAAAACGCTATTATTAAACAAAATAATAAAATTCTAGAAACGATATCGAATATGAGTAAGTAATATGAAGATATACTCATAAGAGTTCATAATTTAGAAGAACAAAATGAAGAACTAAAAAATAAAAACACTAAACTTGAAACCCGAATTGAATTTTTGGAAGGGCAAATGGATACTATGGACCGTGCAAATAGGTCTAAAAACATTGAAGTTCGGGGAATCCCTGAACTAAAGGGTGAGAACTTAAAAAATGTGTTCTATAACATTCATCAAACTACAAAGTCTAATGTAAATATAAATGAAGTTGAAGCAGCTTACCGAATTTCTCAAAAAACTAATAAGGAACATAAACCCATCATCTTCAAATTCAAAACTAACATGGACCGCGACCAATTTCTTTCTGATGTCAAAACCTACAACCAGCAAGCATCCAGTCCAGATGAAAAATTAAATACACAACAACTGGGAATTGCTGGCACTAGCTCGAAAATCTACGTTTCCGAACACCTGACTTTTCGAGCCAAACATCTATAGTACCTGGCCCGTAAGGCAACAAGAGATAACAAATTTAAATACACGTGAATTAAACAAGGACAAATATACGTGCGTAAGGACTTCGGAACGCCTGCAATACTCGTCAGTGAAACAAACAAAGATCGATTATTGTTGTCATTACCTGAAATGCCATCAACAAACTAAATATAATGAACATCTGTTTGTAAATATTAATATCTTTAACTATTATTTATTTCTACATAATATTTACCCTCGTAACATGATCATTTCTAAAATCAATAATACTCCAATGAGAACCTCTTTGGAGCGTAATTCTTTTGATTTAATTCTTCATATTTTTGGCAAGCTTATGGATGTGTGTCTCTCATATATTACATTGAAGTTTTTGTTCTTATATTATATTTCATACGACCCCAAACCTACACATGTGTTATATAATACCTTTTCAATTCTAAATGACAAATATAATTTCTGCATAAACCCTACCTATAGTCTAAACACAACAAAATACATATTTTTATATTATCGTCCTTGCTCTAAAGTGTCAGAAAAAAAATGTTCAACTTTTATGCCTCATATTTCAAAATCAAATGATAATACTCGTAATATATCTTTTTTCCTAAATGATACTCCCATCATATACTTTATTTATCTGAGTTATTCTGCAACCAACACTACATATATATACTTTTTTACTTACTATGTTATTAATTTGCTGTTACCAATACCGAACTACATTTTTGGCACATTATTAGTTCATACTTTAGTAATTTAAAAAAATGGAAGACATAACCATTGTATTAGACAACATCTCACAGATTCCATGTACCGAAACAAATAATGCTACAGAAGTCCGACAAATCTTAAATCAATCTAACCTTAAAATATTCTCCATGAATATCAGATCAATTAATAAAAATTTCAATGAACTCCTTATACTACTCACAGACCTTGATTCAGATTTTGACTTACGTATTCTGACCGAATGCTGGATCAAAGATAACTTTATTCCAAAAACTATAAAAGACTATAACCAATACAACACACAGAATAATAAATCTCAAAATGATGGCGTAATCATATACATCAAAAATCACATACAACACTCTGTTAAAGAAATCTCAATCACTAATTCAAATTGTCTTAAACTCGAAATAGAAAATAGCGTAACGATATTATCTATATACCGATCACCGAGTGAGTCTAATATAACACCATTCTTAAACTCACTTAATCAATCCTTATCGTGTATGAGGGATTGTGAAAATGTACTTGTTGTTGGTGACCTTAATATTAATATCATAAATACGATGCATCCCCAAGCAAATGAGTACATGAACTTACTAACTCTACAAGGTTTTATTCCAGCTATTACGGCCCCCACTCGGGTATCAGAATTATGCGCCAGTTGCATTGACCATGTCTTTGCTAAATGTAAATTGAATACCAAATCTCTCGTATACCAATGCACGGTTACAGACCATTATGCTACAATCACCTCCCTTTCACATGTTATTAAAAAATTACCTACATCTAAAATACCCACGAAGAAAATCTGCTATGACACGCTATTCAAACTGGTTTCCAAGGAAAACTGGTCAAATTTCTATAAATTCACCGATCCAAACATAGCGTGCGAATTTCTTATCGACACCATACATAACCATTTAAAAAGTTCCACATCTAACACTAACAACAACCAAAGTAGTCGCAAAATTAAACTTAAGCCTTGGATAACAAATGGCATTCTACACTGTATTCACAAGCGTAATAAACTTCACAAATTTTGTAAAAACAATCCCAATAATCACGAATCTCTCCTATTTTACAAACGATACAGAAATGCTTGTAAAAAAATAATCTGTAGAGTTAGAGACGAATACTATAGAAAACAGATCAAGGAAGCTGCCAATGACAATAAACAAATCTGGAATATTGTCAAAGAGATTTGCTATACCAACAAAACTACCGCACCTATAAATAAAATAACCATTGCAGACCAAACACTAGATACAACAAATCATCCAGAAAAAATCGCAAATCATTTCAATAAATTCTTCTCCACAGTCGGATCAGACTTAGCAAATAATATTTTAAATAAAAACGGAATGTCAGAATTTAACCTTGCAAATAATATATCGATCGATAATCTTAGCTATGATCCATTTAATCTCACTCCTACCACAGAACAAGAAATCACTGAAATTATTTCATCACTCAAAAACACACATTCAACTGGAATCGACAATATATCCACTAAATTGATCAAACACCTCAAACCAATCATCACTAAGCCCCTTAAACATATCATAAATCTAAGCTTTTAAACTGGCCTCTTCCCAAACTCTTTAAAACACTCAACAATTATTCCTATCTATAATAATAATAATAATAACGTAGTATTTATATAGCGCAGTTTTGTGATGTTTCACTTCAAGTGCGCTTACTTATAATAAACTTAAAATTAACCTACAGTGTTCCTTACGAGTCCTTAAAAAAATAATTAAATAATGTGAAATAACGAATATACAAAAATATACAAAGCAATTCCTAAAGAACAATATTAACAACAATAGTGAGTGCTGTTTTGGCACAGGACAATATATAATGATAAACCATCACGGTGCCATTCAACAAGAATCATTTAAACTAAATTATATAGAACAGGAGGCAGTTAACATTTAGAAATAATACAAATTCAGAGTGCACTCAGGGGACAGATCATCAGTGAATAACTATAGACCAATATCCTTGCTGAGTCCGATATCAAAAATAATTTAAAAAACGGTAAAGCGAAGGCTATACAAATTTCTTGAAGACAATGACATTTTGTCAGGAAATCAATATGGCTTCCGCAAAGATCGTAGTGCCGCAGATGCAATTGCAACTTTTACAAAAGCAATCTCTGATAACCTTGACAAAGGCCGCAAGCCCCTCGCTGTTTTCTTGGATCTAGCCAAAGCCTTTGATACTGTCTCTCACCGCATACTTTTGAAGAAACTCCTTCAGGTAGGAATAAAAGGTACTCCCCTCAAATGGTTTGAGAACTATCTAACAAATAGGTCACAATCGTCTCTTGTAAATTCTGCTAAAGAATACAGAAGTACAAGTTTACCAATCACGTACGGTGTGCCTCAAGGCAGTGTATTAGGCCCACTTCTCTTTCTAATATACATATATTAACACTTTATGTAACTTGGAAATTGATGGAACTATAATATCTTTTGCCAATGATACGGTAATCATCTTTGAAGCTGAAAATTGGAACTCAACTATGGAAAAAGCAAATAAGGGCCTGAATAAAGTAAAACATTGGCTAGATGACAACCTTCTGACTCTTAATGTTGACAAAACAAAATATTTACTTTTCTCCATACGTAAAGTCACTCCTCAAAACTGTCCTAATCTTATCATTCACTCATGCTCACAGAACCATATTACCCCTACGCCTCCCCACAATAATTGCTCATGTACCAACCTAAAAAAATCCGACCAAATTAAATATCTGGGGATTGTTATAGATGACCAACTGCGTTGGGAGGACCATGTCAATTTCACAAAAAAAGACTCCGCAAATTGTGCTATATATTTCTCTCTCTCAGATCAATCCTGAAACTTCAAACAATTAGATGCATATATTTTGCACTATTTCAATCAATAGCCACATACGGTATCGTGAGATGGGGAGGCTGTGCAGCTTCAATTATTTATCCCATGATCTTAATTCAAAAGCTGCTACTAAGGATTATATTAAAATGTCACCCATCTCACCCATCAGAGCCACTTTTTAAAAAATTTGCAATCCTAGACATTAGACAATTATACGTTAAGACAATTCTCATACACTTAAGGAAAAATGATTTAACACTCAAAACTCAACAAAATATTTACACCCGCTATTCATCACACCAAAAATGCAAAATTCCTCCAACATAAACAGCTTTCGCCCAACGACAGTTCTCTTACGTCGCGCCTAAAATGTTCAATTACTAAGTATTGATATTAAGACATCGAAAACTGATGATCTTTATGCCACTAATATACAGAACTGGTTATTTACTCAGGGAAGGAAATATTATAAAGAATGCCTTACATCTTAAAAACTGTCCTTATTTTTTCATATTTCTCGAGTAAAAATCTTATCTCTAAATTAATTTTCAACCAAAACTTTATATTACGCTGATGCTTTTTTTTCATATTTTTTGACATTGTTCGTCCATTTCATATGCTGTTTAGGAATACTTGCTTTTGTTTTTTGGGGTCTAAGACTAACATTGTTCATCTGTATAGATGATTTACATATTTATTCTTATTTTTTATTTCTATTATCCTTAAAATATTATTATTTTGTAACTTTTATTTTTATTAGTTATTCTATTTTATTTTTATTTATACAAGATTCACCTAGTTTAACTCCTTTCCTGTATGTGATCATGTACCTAATACCAGTATAATATATATGCTATATGTTTGTACTTTCATCTACATATATATGGATGATTATTAATATTATATACTTAATATCTTATGAATCTCGACTACCATAATACGGGGATTTGCCTAGCTTGGTAGTCGAAATACCATGTAAAACAATCCTGTAATAAACAAAATGAATAAAGAAAATTAAAAAAAAAAAATAAATTTATCCAATTTGGTGCAGTCATTCGAAAGGTATGCGCGTACATACATTTCGGCGAATCATTTTTATTTACATAGATAGAAGATAGAAGACGACAGAAGAAGATAGATAGATAGATTTCGTTTCTTTACTGGTACCAGGAGTCGTACGATCATCTGCTTAGCACGGTCGATAGATATAGGTTTTATCGTTAATGTCTGTAATTTGTCTTCGCTTCTGAGGACGACTGCAGGCCGCTAACGAACAAACTACAGTTCACAACGTCAAAGTATTTCTAATTTATTTGACGTATACTGTTGTTTGTTCGTTGGTGATCTGCGGACGTGCTCGGGAACGATGACAAGTTACCGTCGCTATCGATAAATCCATTATCGATCGACCGTGCTACGCACTCTGGAAGTGGTAGGAGTAACGTCGCAGTAAGCTGTATCGGACAAATGATCATTGCTCATACGCTCTGAGCTCACGGCTGTCGTTCAGTTGAGTTGACTCTTTAGGACGTACACAAATACTGAGCTAATGAGTAACGTTTTCCCAGGCATGAATGGTTAAATTGAGTCAGAAAAATATTTATTTGAGATATGAATTTTGAATTTAAAAGATGGCTATTTAAAAAAAAATGTTTGGTTATTTATAATATTTAATATACTATTAATGCTTTTTCTAATTCCTAAAATTTCTAAATTATCCAATTGTATTATCTTTTAAATTTATTTTCTTATTAATACTTACAATTAATTATAATTATTGATTTTTTGATTTAGACTAATTAATTTAATTATTTGTTCTTAAAAGTTTTTTATTATCTAAATGCAATGTTATTTTTCCTTAAATAATTTTTATATTTAATTTTTTATAACTATTTTTATGATTTGTAAGTAATTAATCACCTCTACTTTTTAATATTTTGTCTATGTTATAGTTTATTCTAATTTGTCTATACTTGTTTGTCATCTGTTATTCATTATATAATTAATGATGCCACAAAGTAATTTTGCGAAGTTTGAAGAAGAAACAATGTTACTTTGTTTGAACCACTTATACATTTGAGTAAAGCCGACCGGTTTCGGAACGACCGTTCCTTCTTCAGGGCAAACGTATACTGATTTGACAGTTACAAAATAGTGGATGGGAACAATGTATTATTATGGTAGGGGTGGAGCCGTTGCTAGGTAGTAATGAAGAGTGGGTGGGTAGGGGAACATATCCATGATTGGGCTGTAACACAATATTTTTTGTTTGTTGATAATAGATTCATTATTTTAAGAGATTTTTTGTATTTCCAAGGCTTCTAAGTTATCTAAGCGTTTTCCTAAACCGAAACCGGTCGGTTTTTCTCAAATATATAAGTGTTTCAAACAAAGTAACATAGTTTCATTTATTTATAATGGATAACCACAAAGTTATTGCTGCATTCAAAAGTATAAAAACTGTATCATTAAAAATATTATTAGAGTTGCAACTGGAGTCGAAACTACGATCTCCTGACTTCATACGATACGATTGTAATATGGTTTGCTCTCCAAATTCTTGATTTTCAGTATTGATTCGCAATACAAGTCTATTATATGTCGACTAAAGGTTCGGCGTCATTATCCCTCGTGTATGGAATTCGATAGTTGGTCCAGCATACAAAACGTCTATTATTTGATGTACAGGATATTGGTACACAGTGTTAGTATTACCTCAATTATTCGAGCTTGCAATTTGATCCAGCGAATCAAATCAGTTTTGATTATTATTATTGTTGAGTTGTATTCGGTTCAATGTGCAAACCAAACATTGACAATATAATGTTACGCACTGGGTTTACTCCGTGTGTTGGTTATTAGAATAATAAATTGTTGACAGTTCATTGATTTTGTCGCTTCTGTTAGAAAAAAGTAAAGAAAAAGAATTTTACCCAACACGAAAAAATCGCTAGCTGACATAGGATAGTGGTCAGTATGGTTTCCAAAATTTCTCTACATAAGGGAATATGGCTACTACACGTGGCTCTATCCTACCGATTTTTTTGGGTACGCTAGGAATAAACCATTTACAGGTCAGAAGGGATGCACACATTGCTACACATTTCTTCGGAATGATTCGCGGATGGTTTGAAAACTCGGCATCATGGAGAGCATTTATTTCTATGTTCCCGATGGTTATCTCCGCCACCGACGGCATAGACCATTATACCTCCCAACCTGCAGGACTAACTTGGGGTAAAGTTCGGTTTATGGGCGAAATTCCTAAAAAATAAAACTAGTTATTTTTATACTAATTTGGGGTCGGGGAATCCGAATCTGAAAGAATTAGGCGGCGGCAAGCAATATTAACTGAATTAAACGACGTTAAAATTTTCTATACACACACACATGAAAATAATCATTTCGGAAGTATTTTGACACACTTAGTACAAAGATCATAGAAAAACAAGATAACATAGATGTTTTTACCACACAAAATTAAGTGTTGCCATTAAGCAGTAATATTAATAAGGTAAAATAACATGTTTATATTTTAAGTACTTATTTTTTATAAATTATAAATTTTACTCACTTTTGTATCACAAACCATGTTACATAAACCCGGCGTAGCTGCTAAACTACTTGAAAACAGGGATGTTTTTTTGCCGTGACGCGAGCAGGCGGTATAAAGGGGCACAAACCATGTTACACAAACCTAGCGTAGCCGTTAAACTACTCGAAAACAGGGATGTTTTTTTGCCGTGACGCGAGCAGGCGGTATAAAGGGGCACAAACCATGTTACACAAACCTAGCGTAGCCGTTAAACTACTCGAAAACAGGGATGTTTTTTTGCCGTGACGCGAGCAGGCGGTATAAAGGGGCACAAACCATGTTACACAAACCTAGCGTAGCCGCTAAACTACTCGAAAACAGGGATGTTTTTTTGCCGTGACGCGAGCAGGTGGTACAAAGGGGCACAAACCATGTTACACAAACCTAGCGTAGCCGCTAAACTACTTGAAAACAGGGATGTTTTTTTGCCGTGACGCGAGCAGGCGGTATAAAGGGGCACAAACCATGTTACACAAACCTAGCGTTAGGTTAGGTTAGGTTACGGATTTTTAAGACTACGAATTTTCATACTCTTGGTTTAAGAATACGGCCGTTGAGATTTACTAATTAATTTACAACATAATATACAACAACATTTCAATCACTCTCCTAATAAAGCAGCTGCTTGTGTTTAGGAGAGGACAACTAAAAAAAAAAAAAATTTCATTTGTTTAAATGAAAACAAAAAATATTAGTTATTCAACAAATAACATTAGTGATTTTATGAGAAGATACCTTAGAATCATAGTTCCATGGGAGATACAGATAAAAGTAATAAATTAAAGGTTAGTTAATAAATGATTTGAAGTATTGATAAGGCAAAAAATATTTCTACATATTCAATACATATTTCTAAATACAATATACAATAAGTTAAGTTATGAGGTGGTACTAGAATATTTTAATTTAATTTTTTTATAGTAGATAGTCGTAATTCATCAGGTTAATGTGTTATGTGAGGAATTATCGTGTCGAAAATTATTGATATAGGGATAAATATTTTTGAGAGCTGGTAACACTGCCGGCACATGTTTTTGTATATTCCTTGTTTTTCTATGATCTTTGTACTACGTGTGTCAAAATACTTCCGAAATGATTATTTTCATGTGTGTGTGTATAGAAAATTTTAACGTCGTTTAATTCAGTTAATATTGCTTGCCGCCGCCTAATTCTTTCAGATTCGGATTCCCCGGTCCATAGTTAGTATAAAAATAACTAGTTTGATTTTCTAGGAATCAAAATGCTTCCAAAATGGCTATTTTCCTGTATGTGTATAAAATTTTTTAAAGTCCTGTAATTCAGTTAATATTGCTTGCCGCCGCCTAATTCTTTCAGATTCGGATTCCCCGACCCCAAATTAGTATAAAAATAACTAGTTTTATTTTTTAGGAATTTCGCCCATAAACCGAACTTTTTCCCTAACTTGCCAATGGTCATGCCTTTCGGGAGAGCAATCTTGCAGTTGATCAGAATCAATTCGGATATTGACATATTTTGCGTCAGTGAAGCTGCCTACGCTCTGTTAGCATAGTTGATATAACAACTACTGTCACGACCGATGCCGCGACACGAGAGAGAAATGGACTGTAAATCTAAATTATGCTAATACAAGACAAGATAGCGTTATGAAAACTCAATCACAGGAATTGGGAGATGGAAGGAGTAAGTCCCTTACCTTTGATGTTCTTCCACTGTTTCAGGATCGATCCTGGTGCTGGCAGCTTCCCACAATGACGGCACAACGTAAGGTCACACTTACCGACACTTTGGGATTATATTGATAAGTAATTTTGCGAATATTAGCGAGAGTTCAATGCCAAGATGTGACCGATGTCACTGTGATTTTTCAATACAACAAAAGAGTAACTAATTTTAAATTTTTGTTCCAATTTGGAAATAAGTTCCACGTAGATATGAAAACATCTTCTTATTTTCCTCTTGAAGTAACTAAGTAGGGACTTAAAGGAGAGGAGAAAAATAAAGGAATAAACGGCTGATGAAGGACTTAGGGAATATGGATTTAGTTTTTAAAAAACTGTTTCAGAACCAAATAACTACTAACGTTATATATATAAAAATCTTTTGCAAATGTATTTTAAAAACGCACTAAAGTGTACAATTTTGCAATGTTTTAAAAATAATAATAACATTAAAATGAAAAAAAAACAATATGAAGTAGGCTTTCATTTTATTTTATTTTGAGGGGAGTATCTTTGGGTCTACACAGTTTCGGTGGATTACTAATGAAGATCCGGAGCTTTACAGTTGAATCCGAGAACTAGTTATTATAGAACGTTAATTAATCCAATGATTGTATTCAGTAATAAGCCCAGGTGTATTTAGTTACTAGTTAAACCTGCAAGATTGTAACTGTAACCATTATCCCTTAATTTGTAACAAACATCGATGTGGTTTAAACAGATGATGTAAATTCGATTGAAATCGACTGGTATATAATAAATACAGCTGATATCATCTGTTCCCGTGGCACGGAAGATAATCTGTTACTAAATCACTCTTATCAAAATCGTGTAGATGTTAATTAATAAAGTTTTCTCTGGGAGTAATTAAAAGCCGTCAGAGGAAAACGTTTTGAATGCTGCGCCTGAGAGGGGTTGAAAACTATTTAAGGCTAACTACGTTATAGCAGATTCCAATTATAAAGGAGGTGCATTGACCTGGTAGTTCTTGTAGACTTGAAGAAGATATCTTAGTTATTTAGTAAGTGTCACAAACTGTAAACTTTTGAGGTTAGAATCCGAATTTTTTTAAAAAATTGGTTGATACTTTCAATACATCATGTTAAACGACCATCAATCAGTATAAAAAAGTTGCTTTAAATGCCTTCAGCCCTGTTTGATAACTTAACCTGAATATCCAGTAACTTTTCCACCTTCAACTCTCAAATCCCTCCCACTTCTTTCAACCTCATAACATATCCCAAATTGGGAATTCCGTAGTCTCCCGCTGGCTCAGGACGGATGGGATTCTTGTGCAGCATTCACCTAAAATGAAAGATATAGTATATCATATTATGCAAGTTCTTTGAATATTTGATGATACTATCGTTGGTATTTCTATTAAAGTATCTCAGATGGTTACACATATTTAGAGAAACGTTTCACAACTAAAAGTTGTTAAAAATCTAAGGACAATCTTCAACTGCATTTTTATTGCGATTTTAATTTCTGATATTCGATTCTCTAATAAATATTTGAAACACTGAAAAATTTCGTGAAATTTTTGTAATTTTTCTAATCTTGTGAATAGATAAGGTATATCTGCAAATTTAAAGTATATGTAAGGTATGTAAAATCAAATGCAGCAATCTCCGAAATGCGTTATTTTGAGAAAACCAAAAAGAAAACTTTCGTTTCAGTAATTCTTAAGCATTCATAAAATCATAATGATTATATCCACAAAGTGATAAAAGCATAAAAAGCTGGTTTTAATGTCAAATAATTACTTTTCTAGGTTTTTGATTTAATTATTAACAAAGTTGCATTATAGTCCACTTTTGAAAAAAGTGGAGATTGATGCATTTGATTTTACAAACCTCATGTTATAATTTGGTATTCTGAGAAATATTGTTAAAAAGTTTCAATAACTTCAATATTTATGGCCATATCACATGAAGCATAAAAATTGAGTTCTGATTACAGCACAGAATTCAATAATTAGTTATAAATAAAATTTAAAAGTCAGTTACAAATATCTATTCTATCTTAGTTTTAAATATAAATACAATTAAAAATACAATTTCAAATACAAATACTATCACAAATACATTTACATTTACAAATACAATTACAAACAAAATCAATATTTATAACTTAAGCACACCTGTAAAAATCAAGGGATATTATAATTGTAGCATTGCTAATAAATCTCTCTTTTTTTGTCAAGATTAACAAGAATAAAATTAAACAAAGAAGTGCGCACTCCAAATAACGTAAAATTAGAATAATTTTCCGGTAAAAATATAACATTATAAGTAGAAACTTGGGTTGTCCAAATTCTTGACACATCAGTTAGAATTTTGAAAGTGTTAGCTCCACACAGAACGCCATGAGGAAAATAATCCCCACAGGGCCAATTTTATCTTTGGTAATGCTGTGTTGAGGATCTCTTTTGGGAAAGGAGTGACGGATGTATGAATCCATACCTCCCAATTTGATGGATCGAGAGTATGGTTGGAGTGGTAAAGAGTTCATCCTCAACCAATGGTTATCCAATAAATGGTTCCCGGGCGCCGGTACCCATACCCGTATCTGAAATTAAAAAATCATTGAACCGTAGTAATAATCACAGACAAACCCAATAAATGGTTACGGGGCGGCGGTACCCATACCCGTATCTCAAATTAAAAAAATCATTGAACCGTACTAATAATCACAGACAAACCCACAATCACAGAAATTAGTGTTTTTGATGATGATGATCGCCATTGCTCTCACAAAGCTAACCATCAGCTTAATCAAGATTACCAGAGTAAATTTACCCCAGTATAAAAATAAATAATGATGCCTTAGATATTTTTTCTACGTCAATAATATAGCCAAAAGGATGGGAGCCTCGCTTTAAATGGGACTATTCCCATTCACATTTTCTAGCTACGTGATCCGCATACAATCGGCAAGAAAAGTGGCCAGATAAAAGGATTCTTGTATTGAAAGGATTTTTTGTACCAAATGGTGCAATAGTCAGCTTGACTGAAGTCTAGTACATAAATAAAACCAGGCACCGGGATGATCACAGTAGATATTATTCAGCAAGGTGGTGTCTCATACTAAAACGTAAATATTGGAATACGAGTAGATCGACGGACCCGAAGAACAATGTTGGATCTGCGAAAAATTGAAAATCGTTTGTTTGGTTTATTTTATTTTCCTTTTAATGATTTAAAAACCTGTATATTTAGACTTTTGAAGGAAATTGAATGAATTGCAAAATATCAAAACATCGTTATATTTGGGAGGCGGGAATGGGTACCGCCGCCCGGGAACCATTAATTGGATATCCAACACCTCTGCCGCAGGTAATCCCAAGTGGTTCGCTACGTTTGGTGACTAAGCAAGGGTACCACGGTTCATGGGGTAAGGTTTGTCCAGGTCTTGGCAGCGGAGACGTCTGCCCATCGGCCGTATGGTAGGCCGGATAGAGAGACTGGTTGAGGGAGGCCTTTTGACCTTTCCACCCTATTCTCTCTCTACCCATTGCTTACACCGCAGTTGGAGGGATGGATTCATACGTCGGTCACTCCTGAACACACTGACCACCAGATTCCTATCCACCCCTCATACCCTTTTCCGTCCCAGAACTTCCTATCCTTCCCTTCCTTAAAAATACCCTCCGCACATCATCCCCTTAGATGAAATAGGTCTGAGGGAAATTATTTTTCTCAGAGTCTCCTCTGTGGAGCTAATGTAAAAAATATGATTGAAATGTTTGATCTCAAAAACAAACAGCTCTACTGCAAGACGCAAGACTACAAAAGCACATATCCTAAAAGGGACCGTTGAGATGGACAAAAGGAATTTAAAAATTTCGCTTTCTCACCCGCGTCAGATGTCAAGAAATATTGAAAGATAAACGTGCAGAAGTGGATTCTGGACGTATGTGCCCGAATAAGGTCGATTCTCCCTTATTTTGGGGTCAAACTTATCCTTCTTCTATTAAAAAGTCTATGGTGTAGTTATTTTTACACGCGATAGCTGCTTCGCCTTCGGAAGGCATTATCAAACTAAGCAGATCGTCTGTGATAAGTAATAAATAATAATAATTATACAGTAAAACTTGTCATAGAAAACTTGAACTTAAGCATAGTTCTAAAATTTTTACTTAATAATAATAAATAAAGAAATTATTCCTGATCAAAAAATCCTTTTCATTACATTTAATTAGAGGTTGCCTAAGGATTATTTTAAAGGTAGTTTTTAGTGCTTTTATAATTTGGTCTAGTGCAGATGAAGTGCCACCTCCCCATGCTATAATACCATTCTCAATTATAGATAGACAGACTGCAAAATAAATCATTTTCAAGGTTGTCAGTTTCATTGTGTAGCTAGAATTGGACGTAAAAAAGTAAGCGCATCTCATCTACGATTTTACAAAATCAAATAGATAACCGTATCTAATTACACAAACCTACAGTAGTTTCAAATTTCAATTGCGGGGCTATTATCATAAACAGCCTTTATGGCCATTGCCAACAGCAATCGATAGAATTTATGAAATCAGATTTCACGTATTGATAAATCGACGTAGGAAAATTTGAAGTAATTATTTTTTATTGCCTTTATGGTTCAATTGCAAAGGCATACGAGTTTCGTGAAATGCAACTTCCATTGAAATTGCCAAGGTAAATTCATACAATATTTTTCAGTGGCTCTTTTGTTAAACATAAATTATTTCGTAGGGCGCGCAATAAAGGCAGTTAAGGTGATTTACTTACGAAACGAGAATATTCATTACTTAATATTTCTATGCACATAATTACCACCGAGCTCGTAATAAATTTTGACACCGGGTTGTTGAAGTAAATTTAAAAAATAAGTACATAATATACGAAAATTTTGAATTTAGTACAAGTATTGAACTAAATAAGTATCTACGATTTTGGTTTACGTATTTAACCCGTGTGCTTGGTGCAAAATATTCGCACCTCACAATCCGGAAACCTCGGATTCTGAAAATTCTCAAACCGTCACTTTGGATCGAGATTGTAAAATATCTATGCAACATAGCTTTCATATTTCAAAGACAATAAGAAGCATTATTGCACTGGTTAAAAGAAAATACATATGTTTGCATGAGAGGAAGAGAGATATATAGCTTTTAAAATGTAAGGTCGCTCGGGACGTTTTTGGTCTTTTGAAAGTATAGCGCGATTACATGTTTTGGGATGTATTTATTCCTAAACAAGCAGACGGGTAAGTCAGGTACGTTATTACATAAGTCTAACAATGTTGTAGGTAGCTTGAAAACAAACTTATGGGTCCGAGTGGTTAAATAATATACCACTGGTGGTATTGTCAGAAGATTCTTGTAATAAGTAAAACCGTCTTACCCATGTTTCCAGTTTATTTTTATTTTTACATTATCTTCTACATGATCTCAAGGAAATTTTTTTCCTCGGGGCCTATGTCAACTTTGGAGATGCTGTATGGAAGGTTTTTTAGGGAAAGGGAGGAGAGGAAGTTCTGGTAAGAAAAAAATGAGAGGTGGGTAGGAATTTGAGGGGTCGATGAATTCATGCCCTACGCTAATAGGCGATGGGTCGAGAGAGTCCGGCTGAAGAGTTTGAAAGTTCAAAAGTCTTTTCCGATCCGGCCCGCCCTGCAGTAGGTGGGCAAACGCGTCCGCCGCGAAGACCTAGACAAACCTTACACTGTGAACCCGGGCACCCCTGCTAATGATTCCCGGAGCGGCGGTACCCATAAACACCTACCAATTAAAAATTAAATTAATTTTAAAATAACTGTTTTTTTTTTATTTCTCACAAAGTGTAATTAAATGTGATGAATGAATTTGTTTTGAACCCACGTCTTCTTGAGTCCAAGAGCCAATAATATTTCCGTCACGGTGTTCTGTGTCATATCAACGCGTCCTACATAAATGACTATCTGCAAATCTGTTACTTGAGCCAACTTTGAAGTTTTTGCTTCCGTAGTTTTGTCATAAATTATCCAGAAATATTAAAATTTATAATTTAAGAAGCTTAAAACTTCTTATGGATATCAATTTTTCAGGATAATTTATGATAAAACTTTGATAGAAGAGAATATAGTACATCGTGCAAGCGTAGGCATGAAGAAGTAAGGTACGTACCATGAAATGGCATGATAAGGTAAGTTAAGAAGAAGTCACAAGTCAAAAATGTCTATATGTATATTCTCATTATGCCTTACATCGCCTCGAATATAAGCATTAGGCACAAAAGTCGCTCACGTCGTCACCGCATCATCAAAACGCTAGATTTTAAACGCAAAAGTGTCACTTATTTATTTTGTAAATAATTTTATAAGAAAGTTAAAAGTTAAACAAGGGAAACTTTCACAGATAGTCTTAGACATAATGCTGTATTTTTTAAAGTTGTTTCTTGCATTCCTTCACACATTTCTAACGATTTTTTTTTAGTAGTTTTCGTTTATATTTTTTATAAAGTAATATAAGATTTTATTTTAATTCTACGCAAGCGAATCGATAACAAAAGTTTCAACTAATTCAAAGCACATTTTTTAATATTCACAATATTAGGATATCAATGCAAAAAATATGTTTTAGATAGACTATACCGTTTTCTATTGTTTCCCTTAAGTAGAATAAAAATTAACTAGCTGTTAAAAAACCCGCTCCGCAGGTTTTTACTGCTAGTCCCTGCGGGTGGCTTTTGCATCGGCTTCGCCCAGTTAGTGTTGGTGACTATTTCGTAGATCCAATACGAACTGATTCCAAAAACAGCCCGTTCCTCGGATCCACTTAGATAGTCACCAGGACAAAGCAACCGAGACAGAGCAATTACGTCGTATGTAATATATAGCCACTTGACACAACATGCATTACCGTCAATTCATATTCACAAATTCGTGGAAGTTATACCTAGGGGTCAGATGTTCACGTACTATCTGCTGACGGAAGTAGCAACATCTTGTGTCGAATTCTTGAATTCAAAACTGAATTATAAAAGTAGCTTTGTGTGAAATTCCACGAATACAGATGATATTTGTGGCGCGGCACATATGGTTTGGCGTCCGACATGCACTTGTAGCTGGGTTGTGAAATTCAACCACGCAGACGCTACGGTACTAATACGGTTCGATTTTTTAATTACTTTATATAAAATAATATAAGCGTAAACTTCTAAAAAATATTTGTTTTCATCGGAAACGTATGAACGCACGTAAGAAACAACTTACTTTAAAAATATATAATTTTAAGGTTAAAATTATTTTTAATATTTGAATAACTTGAAATAACTTCAAAATATGAAATAAACTAACTCTTATGAAATTATTAAAAAATAAATAAAAACCACGTTTGGCCTTGAAATTGAGCGTTTCTAGCGTTTCTAGACTCCGTTTCTTAGCCTATATTCATGTTGATGTAAGGCACAGGAATGTAAAAAAAAATTAACTTGTGGCTTCCTCATTTGTTTGTGTATTCCGTTTCGGAATCAAGACGGTGGCCCTGTTGGATTGGATACTACCTTTTCATAACAACAGGGTTAATTTAAAGCTAAGCCCTTAGACATTTCATAAACCACATTTTCCGATTTTCGTGATGGCAGTAGGTAACCCGGAAATGTTGTTTTATTTAAAAAAATCAAATAATCTAATTAAACAAGTTGAGTTTTTAATTCGTCCAAACGTTGGTTGTTTTTTATTTGTGTTGAAGATTATTAGTATTATGAATATTTAAATTCTGTTAAACAACCTGTCGTTTGTATTTAGATGAAATATTATTCAAAATATGATTAATTTTCTTCATAAGTTTGAAAAATGTTTACCAACTTTTCCATTTTCCAAGAAAAATCTCCATGTTGGAACTCCAGCAGAAAAATGCATCGTGATTTGATTAAGCGCGGCTGACATTTCAGTGGCTTCTTCTCATTTCCGACACCAAGATTTATACAGCTTCCTTCCCATGAAACCGGCGCCAGACCTATCGGAATAATTTCCAATCATTAGCCGAGTCGACGTGACATTTATACTGAGGGTGCTATTTGTAATTACCTTCATGAATTCTGTTCGAATTACGTGCATTCATAAGGAATTAATCCGATAAAGTTCTAAAAAGCCTGTATTAATCTTCTACGAAAAGGCGCAATAGGATTTAGAGCGGAAATCAAAACGAAACTACACTTTTGCTTCCTGCAACATCGATTTCTCCAAAATATCAACTTATTTTTAGGAAAATACACACTTTACTAGTTTCGGACATCGGTCTTGAAGAACTATCGAACCGATAGTTGTTCAAGATCGAAGATCCGTGTTGTAGAAGGTAGGAAACACAAAGGCCGGCAAATCGTTCAATAACGAGTCGTTTAACCCATTGTTTAGGCCGGTAAATTATATTGAGTTTTGATTGGGAATTGGGATTTTTCCCAAGGTTTCCAAGATTTTTCCCAATTTTTTTTTCTTGGTCTCTTCCCCTCTCTACCACTTCTTCCTCCAGACTTCAGTTCGCAATCAACCGGAGTGGAATTAGATACTCAGTGCATTAAAATAACCGTATACGAAACGCATCGCAACATACATTTGGGAATTAACTATTATTCATAATGAAATAATTTAATAGCAGAGTGAACCACATCGCAGTAACTTCCTTTGAAATAAAGTTTACTGCCAATGTTATAACCTCGATATTAACAAAAAAAATTATTTATTAATTAAGACACCTTCAATATAAATCAATTTAGACACCTCCAAAAATTGACATTTAGATTCGTATAAATACGTCGTCTCAAAGTGGCTCAACCACAGTTTGAAAATGGTATTGAAAAACCGAAATAGCTGTAACAAAAATACTTACTAATATACTTGCAGAACTTGAAAATGTCATTATCAATTTTAATTAAATTTAAAAAAATAAATCAAGTTCTATGAATTAAACACAAAAGCAATTGATTAAATGAACAAAGAAAAATAATTCCTCCTCATTCCAAAAGAGCTTTAAAGCTTATTGAGAATTAACTTTTAAAAATCGTATGGTAATTTTGTGAACTGGTATTTTATCCAAGAACTCCTCTATTTGCGTAAAAGAAAAATTTCTTTATTAAAATCTCACATGATATTTCTCTTTGTGGGGTCTCAATATTTCTCCCCTTAAAGTATTTCATATCTTATGATTTCGGTGTTTCCAAAAGTGCGTAAACAAACCGAGCTGTGCTTCTTTAAAAACTTGTAAAAATAATATTCCTTACGACGCAGCTTATATTATGTAAAAATATTAATCTCTACGCTCATCCCTTGTTTAAAAAAAACACAATGACCGTAAATTTACGTATTCGCGTTTTCATATTCAATTTTTCTGGAACCACCTTGCTTCAGACTTTCCCAAGGTAATATTGGCAAATTTCACCATAATAGGAATAACAGAGTATGCTGGGAATTGTGTTTTTAAATTTAACAATATGAAGGGATTTTTACGTACCATCGGGAAAGCGGTTGAAACGAATAACGTGTGTATTTTCCTAAAAATATTGTAGATATTACATATTATTAGATTAAAAAAAATCATCCCCATCATGTAAAGGTGAACTCTGGAACGTCGAGATTTTTTAGGTCAACAAACTTATTTCTATTTTTCAACATCATTTTAACAAACTAATAAACACATTACACCAATAAAGAGAATAACATCTTGATAAGAGTCTCGAAACTTGGGAATGAGCACCCACTACCTACCAATTGAGTTGTTATAATTTTGGAATTTTATTGATTCGATCAACTAATATAAGAATAATAATACCTACACATTAATTTACTTTATTAATTACATTGCATTGCTGTTGTACTGTGTACCATAAATTACAACACAATGTCACATTTAAATAAAAGAAATCAGCATTGTACCAATGGAAATACAATTGCTGTTATACTGTGTACCATAAATTACAACACAATGTCACATTTAAATAAAAGAAATCAGCATTGTACCAATGGAAATACATAGTTATAAATAATATAGATCCATGAAGGATCTCGGTGTCGTCTTTGATCCCGAACTAACATTCTCTTGCCATATATCGCAGCTCACTCAGTCTTGCTACAAACTTCTTGGGTTCATCATCAGCACTTGTAAGCAGTTTGATAACCAAGAAGCTATGCTAGCGTTATTCGATGGCATACTGAGAAGCAAGCTGGAGTACGCGAGCTATGTTTGGGCACCGTACCTCCAGAAGTACATTGATATGTTAGAGCAAATCCAGAGGAAATTCCTCAGGTATATTTTTATGCGGAAGCATGGAACCTATCCAAGGTTCATGCACCATATTGATTTACTCGAGGAAACTGATTTTGTGAGTCTAGAAACTAGACGGAAAGCAAGTCTTGCTTTTCTGTCTTTCAAAATTTGGAACAATTTTATCGATACCCCGTTTCTCTTGGGATGCTATGATTTATATATACCAGACTACTACAGCCGAAGTCGACATCATGACTTATTTAAAGTACCGAATGGCAGAACAGACGTCTTGGCAAAGCATAGCATGACGAGGGGAGTGGTGCTGTTAAATGAAATTGCAAACCATTTGGATGTAAGTGACTGTTCTTTATATGCCTTAAAAATATTATTGAACAGTCGCTTGCCTAAATGCTGATAGGGTAACTAAATTGTACTGTAATTGGAATTATTCTGTTGTACAATAATAATAAAAAATAAAAAAATAAAAAAATAAATAAAAAAGAAATTTAATAAAATTATAGATGTTTGATCTGTCTTGGCTGATGATCTAAAACTTGGTTTCTATTATACCTATATTAAAAACAATTTATGTTCTGTCTAATGGCCACTGTCTAAAGTGTATTGAATAGCTTTGTTGCAAAGTATCAAAAATTTCTTAGGCCAAACGTTGTTTATGAGAAAGTGATTGGTAAAAGAATGTGCTCCTTGATTCTAGTATTACGAGGAGTTTGGAAATTGTAAAAAACAGATCTGTGTTTAGTGTGAGGTATTCTAATTTGGTTTATGGCATAAAGTTGCCTAATGTCCAAAACACAGCTTCTTAATAATCTTTATAATCATGAGTTTTAAAGATCGAGTCAATGGAGGCAGCGCCAGCGTTTGTTCCTCCCCAGGCTAAAGTACCGTATTCGATAATAATATTTAATTAGTTACATTTTTCAAAATAATCTACTAAATTAGACATTAAAATATAACACGTGTTTGGAACACATTTAGTGATTTTATTTCATGTTTCGCACTAATTTTTAATTTTGTGAATACCGAACATGAGTTTCAACTGCTCCCATCTGGAGCCGGTGAAACTATGGAATCCACGATAGGTGTATGTTGTTTTTTTTTTGTTTATTCCAGTTCTCGGGGAGGGTGGTGCAGTTCCACGAGTTCCGTATTATACATAGAATATATTAAAGCAAAAATAAAAATATTATAGGATAATATATGGCAAAAGAAAACAAAATAAGACAATAATAAAATGTAATACAGAAACAAAAACGAAAATTTGGATAAAGTAAATTTATTTTTGAAATCTATGACATTAGGAATTGGTTCCACCGCTTGTAAATGGGACCCTGCAAGAAGTGTAGTGCTGCCATCACAAGAGCGTTGTTGTGCGGCTGAAGGTAGAGGGGAGGGGAAGGAGATTGGGAAGAGGAAGGTGGGGAAGTACCTGGCTATTCAGATCTAGTCACCAAACACGACTATATCCATTTCAAGCAACGTTTCAATTCTGAATGGTGGTCTGACACCAGGGCTACTGATACTTAGAGTATATTTTACTCTGGTGCGTGCCACAAATACATTATATATAGTTTTTAATTAATTAATTGTGAAATAACACAAATTAATAGTGTCCGACCGAAACAAGAATTTCTACTGAAACCGAAACCGAATCTTCGGTAACTGTCTCAGTTTCGGCCGAAACCGAAACCGAATCTTATTTTAGTAATGTTAAAAATCTATTGTTCTAATCTATTTGGGTTATTTTTTATACTTAATACAGACAGTTAACAGGTGTTAAATGAAATTAAAATAACAATAATTGAAGTATGTTAAAAAATAGATATTTATATTTTTAAATTACTGGTATGAAACAAACAAAAATTATAAAAATTAACAAAACTTGTTAACTACTTCTTGGAAAATGTCAATAAAAAAACACTTACATTATAAAGGAAGGACCTTATTAAATATTTTAATTTTGATTGCGTTTAAAATCACAATAATCCTATTACACGTGTTAAATGAAATAAAAAGCAATAATTGGAGAGTGAAAAAATAATTATTTATTTTATAAATATCTGTAAAATAAACAAAAATGAACAAATATGTTAACTACCCCTTGGAACAAAAATTTGTCAATAATCAACAATTACATTATAAAGGAAGCACCTCAATAATTGAGTATTTTAACCGGCTGATGCAGTATTGTGTCACACGAGCCACGAACTCACCCGAAGTCAGAGCCGAACGACGCGCGATAATTCACGAACGCAGAGTTTCGGTGCGGCCGAAGGTTCGGCAGATTATCTGCCGAAACCGAAACTGATGCCGAAACTCGATTTTTTGCCGAAACTTGCCGAAACCGAACCTTCGGTCGGTCACTATTCAAATTAGTAATTTTCAATTATTAACAAAATCACATAAATTAATCATTCAAATAATCATATGCCCATCTCCGCACAGGAATGCCCTAGTGAGATGAGCGGCCAATGATTTTTATAGTACGATAATTATTGTTTTATAAATAAACAAATAAATAACCAAACAAATAACTAAAATCAAATAAACTTCATTTGCGCACGCCGTGATATGAACTCGCGACATTTGGATTGCTAAGTCAAGAGCCTTATCCCTCAACGACGGAGCCCTGTTATACTCTGAAGAAGGACCATTTGTTTCGGAAACCACTAAGCTGGTAACGCAAATACAGTTGCGTGTACAATACATAAATCTGTTAACAAAGCTAATAATAGCTTCCTTTGTAGTGGTGAGTTCATTGCAAACACTTAGGAACATAAGTACAGTTGTACATTCTTATTAAAAATTCAAGCTCTTTTTGCCCCGCAATCCGTTTGATCGTCGGTTCTAATGTATTGTGAAACATTCATGGGTTTTGTGATTTTTTGCTGGGGTTTAACCAAAAACTCCGGAACGAGGAAGCGGATCTGTGGCCGACAGTTAAACCCGCCCCCTATGTGAACAAGGGTTGCTTTATGTGTACAGGGGAGGCTTTTATAATATGTACGAATAAAGTTATTTTAGTGCATAACATATGGGTAGTTATAATAATATTATAACGTTTCGTGTTTATGACCACTGAAGGAAAAAACTAAATCTTTTGGTAACAATAATAATAATTTTGTAAAATCTTACTGGCAATTTTCATATTAACGTGTGAGTGGTATTTTAACCCGTCTGCTTGGTTCAATATATTCGCACCTCACAATCCGAAAGCCTCAGTTTTGCTAGTAAATTCTGAAACCGTCACTTTGGATCGAGTTTGTAAAATATCTAGGCAAGATAGCTTTCATATTTCAAAGACAATAAGAAGCATTATTTCGTTCTCTTACTGGTTAAAAGAAAAAATTCATATGTTTGCATGAGAGGAAGAGAGATGTATAGCTTTTAAAATGTAAGATTTTGGTCTTATGTGTTTTGGAATGTATTTATTCCTAAACAAGCAGACGGGTTGTAAAAAATACATATTTATTGTTATCTAGTTTAATTTTGTAGAACTCCATTATAATTTTAAATTAATTAATGTTTCTAAAAAAATACAATTTATGTTACAAAAAGAAAATAATTTCTGCTTTGGTGAACACAACATACGTGTTTGTAAAGAAAGAATAAGGTGTACAGATTACGTAAACTTTTTATCGCAAATTTTTAAAAACACGAATAAAAATTTTGACATGCCACAAATACGAGTAATAATATGGTTTTCAATGAATTTCAATCCAGGGTTTATCTTTCTTGTCGGCGACACCGATGACGTTCGAGTAAAATTTTAACTATGAAAGCGGTCGCGAAAAACCGTGGATTAAAGGAAAAAAAATAATGCTAAAGACCACTACTATACAGATTATGATTCTTTAAGCTATGTTAGATAATGCATGGAAAAACAAGATATGCAAGGAAAAGTCATGACCAATCACTTACCACTGTATTTCTGCTAAGGAGTACAATCTAGTTATGTAGTTTCACCGTGATACACTGAGGTAATTTTTATTTTTTTTTTAAATAAAAACCAACATTCCCGGAGTACGAATAATCTGAAAATATTTGAAATCTGCTACTACCTCCACAGTAAGCAGAGAATGTTGCTCGTGTTGTGATGGAGGACTTAGCCAGCCAAGGAATCGAAGAAGCAAATGCGAGGCCAACTCAACCACTGATCTGTCAAAACAGTAAGGTTATAATTTATTTACAAGTTTATATATGCCAAATGAAATTGTGGTTAGATTGACGATGAAATTTTTGCTCAGAACACATAAATGAGAGTAAAAATATAAAAAAAATCGAGCGCAGTTCAGTGCAAGTGAAACTTTCACCCACTCAATATCGACCAATAGGAGCCTTGAAAAGTGAGCTCATAATCAAAGCGGCCAATGCGCGCAGCTTGACAGAGCGCGACGCTTCGTATGTTATATATGTAGGTAAGGTTTCATTCTCTCATTCTCTCGCAGGCCAAATCAAATAGATGTATGTGTTTACCTCTGTTTAGTTTAGTTTCCGTTTCATCGACTTTTAAATCGCTACGGTGCTAAAGAATTTTTCATTTCAATAATAATCTGAACAACCTCGTAGACTGCAGATCAATTGTAAAGTGTTATAAATATTCTTGTCCTTGTTAAAACTATTTGACTCCACCATCGTTTCCACAGTGACAAGGATAGCACATTCTATGTAATCGTAAAGTTCGATATTTTCAAATGTTAGCGACTTTTCATCCCGCGACAAAATATCCCCCACAAAATATCCCCCGCAAAATAACCCCCACAAAATATCCCCCACAAAATATCCCCCACAAAATATCCCCCACAAAACATCCCCCACAAAATATCCCCCACAAAATATCCCTCACAAAATATCCCCCACAAAATATCCCCCATAAAATATCCCCCACAAAATATACTACGGACAAAACATTCCCCGAAAAAAATATCTACTAAAACCTAACCTCACTTAACCCAACCTTACCAAACCTATCCTAACCGAATAAACAAAATGGGACAAAAATAATACATCCTATAAAGACAAAAAAATATTGTTAAAAAATAGTAAAATAGGACAAAAATAATACAGACATCCTGTAAAGTTGGGTTAGGTTAAGTTAGGCTAGATTTTAGTAGATATTTTTTTGGAGGATGTTTTGTCCGTAGGATATTTTGTCGGGGATATTATGACGCGCGATGAAAACGAGCATTACCACTTTCAAAACCTCTCCCTCCTGCATCAAAGCAAAAATAATTAGTTGTGAATATAACTGATATGTTTTATGGTGTGTTTCTAAAAAGATAAGTAATTATTGTTTTGACATGTATTTTAACGAATGTACTGATAAGTTTTTCTGCATAATGTTTGTAAATGTAATAAATAAATAATATGATGCAAAACCACAAACTGTAAAATGCATCTGAAAGTTCATGTACATTTTTAATTTAATCGTTAGATGTTTCCTATTTCTAGCCACAACAATTCTTCAACCACTGAAGTAGATAGGTACTAGTGTGGTAACGTTAATGCCTTTTCCCCTTTTTCCGTCTGCTAGCATTTCCCGGAAAAACACTCCTAAATATCTGTGAACTGGAGCAGGCTAGTAGCGTGGAAAGTACGACACGCTCCGTTACTTGTTTATTACAGCTAAACAGGTTCGAGAACACAACTTTCACCATAATGTCTTAATAATACCAACTTTTTTGGGATTGCTTTCAATAAAACATATTAGTTTCGAAGAGTATAGTGATCGACCTCATTAATAAAAGCATTTTTGAAGTAAAACTTCTTTACACACGCTCGACTTGGGGAGTAAGCTGGTGAATGTGTTACGAAAAGTGGTGATGTGTTACGAAAAGTGTGATGCGAACGGTAATCGATGCTAACGGTTATCGATGGCGAGGTAAACGGTCGGGCCTTTACGCACGCTTGACTTGGGGAGTGATAAGTTTAAGGATAAGGATAGTCACCCCAAGGTCGTAGGTCACCCCCAAGGTCGTAGGTCACCCCAAGGTCGTAGGTCACCCCAAGGTCTTTGGTCACCCCAAGGTCTTTGGTTATCCCAAGGTCGTAAATCACCCCAAGGTCTTTGGTCACCCCAAGGTCGTAGGTCACCTCAAGGTCGTAGGTAGCCCCAAGATTGTAGGTCACCCCATGATCATATTTCACTTCGATGTCATATGTCACCCCTAGGTCATAGGTCACCCCGTTCGCTACGTTTGGCAACTTAGCAGTGATACCTGGGTTCATGGGGCGAGGTTTGTTTTGTAGTTTTACTTCAGTCGTGTGGTCTGAAGCACACTCGTTTTTTTTTTTTTTTTTAATAATTATTTTAAGGAAAATAGTATGATAATACACAATCTGGGGTCAATGAATATGAATCCATCCGTCTCACTACGGTGCAAGGCGTTGGGTTCTGAGAGTCCAGTTGGAGAAGTCCAGGTAAGGTCTCCCTCAACTAATCTCAGCAGGTGGGCATCTCCTCCACACAGTAGGTGAGCAAACGCATTCGCCGCCAAGACTTAGACAAACCTCACCCCATGAAACCGGGTACACTTCCTAAGTCACCATAAGTTGCGAACCACATGAGGTGACCTATGCATTGGTTATTCAAAAATGAAAATTTTCTAAATTGAGAATTTGTCTTCCAAACTGACAATACTCTGACAATCTGACTAACGAACGGTGAGAACTCTGGCGAGACAAAAAGGAAATACCCAATACGGCCACCATCTTGAACCGGAAACGGAAAATACGAACAAATTAACAGACACATAAAATGCCAAACTGTCGTGCTAAAACAGAACTTCACTACATTCCGACAAAAACCATCCGATCAGAATTCGAAATCCTTTCCAGAAACAAAACAGGAGACCCTTCCTAACGAATAACGTGTGTGAGAAGGCCTCGGAAACTTTTGAATTCCCCCAGTAGATTTGAATCTGGAACATTCCAATAAATTAATCGTTTTCAGGATAATATGTATTTAATTGAGACGAATGACGACATATTTTTTGTCAGCAGAAGTAGAGAGAGATGGATTGGTTTTTGATGAAAACAAATGCCGATTTCCGTAAATTCGATCCATTCTTCCCATTTTTGCTTTTCACCTAGTCCTAGATGACTATAAAAACTATATTTTACTAAGGTTAAAAGAGAAATTCTAGTTTAAAGAAGAAAACTTCTTTATTTTATCTTTGCCATGAAGCACAATGGAGTGCATAACATTACATGTAATGTTTCTAATTTTCCAAAACAATGACCAACAATTCTTTAAAAAAAATAAGTTAAATCATCAACATAAATCTTTGTACCTTGGTTTCACTTATTTATTTATTATTGGTATATTAAATGCGTTTTGAAATTGTCCGACGCCGCGGTGAAACCGGTCGCGTTTTAAATAATAATTTAAGATTTTTATTCTTGGGCCCGCAACCCGAATTTCTACCGATTTCATACATATTTACCTTGAATACGGTAAGTTATAAAGCTCTTAAAAAATACATGTTATTCTTGAAGATAATATCTAGACATTAAAACGCTAGTTATATAAAATTCCCTCGATAGAAAAAAATCGCCAAGTATACTCCAAAAATTATTATAAACACGTTTCTTTCAGTTATTTTACAAGTTATATGTATGAGAAAATTCACAGTGTTTCTTTACATGCTGTTTAAGACAATGCCCGTGAGATTTTTGCTCTATTTTAAACGAGTCGTGTTTTATTAAACATTTTCGCATCGATTTTGTCGCTGTAAATGTTAGCGCTCTCCTCTAACATTCGTAATTCGTATCTCTCCATCTTCTTCTTTTCAACCCCGGTTGCAGAGCCTTAAATAGACGAATTAAGGGTTTTTCACAAAAATTTAATAATTCATAAAATATCAAAGTTAAAATTCAAGTTCTGTGAAAGTTCTAAACAAATTCTGTTATTATCCAAGTACTGTGAAACAAGCGGCTTGTTGTAACTCCGGGTTTACCCCACAAACTCTTAAAAAAAAGAAACTTTGTGGTCAACAAAACAATTTGGACTTTATTTGTAAAATATAACAATGAGCTCCGATTGTTGTTATAGTAGGCGGTAGAAGTTATTCTGGGCCTCGACCTTTAGGCTGCAATAGTATTATTCAAGTTCAAGTTATGTAACGTAGCTGTTGTTGACGTTCCATCTATGAGTAACCTCATGAACTATAATATCTAGGACAATTATGCGCCATCTGTTTGGCCATCGCCAGGCAAATTTGTTCGGTTTTCGGAATAACTCATATAGGTCTTATAGAAATCGTTGTGTCTCCCTTACTCTCATGGTTAGAAATATGATCTAAACGGCATTAAAAAGAGAAAAAAACACGCTTTAATATTTAAAAAAAACTATTTAATATTTAAAATAACACCTTTAGGGCCGGTTTTATAAACGAAGTACCAAATTTCAGTTACGTAACGAATCGTTTTTCATAAACGGACCGCTAACCGTTCGTTATCTTATTTTCCGTATTATAAACAAATGTGCATTACTAGCGGTCATCGGTTACATTTAGTCCCAAAGTTTTATTACTTGGGTCACTCTACGAATAACAATGCACTACTTGCATTGTTATACGGATGCGTCGACTTAGAGATTCCTGTAAAATCGCCAGCTGCTTGCAGCATTGATCCCAGAGCTTAGAAACGTAGTGTTAATAATAACTCATTTGTTGTTAAGTTTAATTTGTGGAACCCCATTTTAATTTTATTTTTTTTTATATATTCTAATATTATTATTCATTTAAAAAAAACGTTATTCTATTTAAAAATACAGTTTATAAACAAGTTCTTCTGTGTAAATATTAACTATTATTACTCGTGACAGCTGTTTCGCCTTCTGAAGATATTATCAAACTTGGCGAAACATCGGTCACGCGCCCAATAATTATATATCAGAAATAGTTTTTAAATAAACTGATTTTATCAATTGAATAATAATATTATTGAATATCTAGAAGAAATAAAGCTGGACTGGCGTCACTGATTTCGATAATAAATAAATAACCGAGCGCCGAGAACAACTTCCTACTTAAAACTGTCAAAAAACGTCAACAAACAGATCGTTATCCATTTAACTGACCAAAATCGGTCCGTAAAGCATTAACCGCTATATAACCGACCGGTAGCCTTGTGAATGTTTATAAAACGGCAAAATCAAGCGGTCAATCAAATATTAGTTAAACGGATGGTTATAAAACCGGCCCTTATGCATCCAAAACTTCCGACCGCAATTTGAAAACAATATGAAATTTTGGAAATTTTATATTAATTATTTTTACATGAAACGACGAAAAGTCAGTTGGCGAAAACGGTTATAATACATTTGCCGAATAAAACATGTGTGGGTTTTTATTTTTTTCATTATCAGTAGTTTTGGTTAGAAAAAACGCAAAGTGTGCCATTTTTATAACCATTTTATGTTAGCATTAAAAATTATTGTATTTAAAAAATATATATACGAGTATTTTTATTTAGATTGACAAAATTTGAAAGCGTACTTTGTCACCTCTCAAAAACAGTTTTTAGTTTTCGGAAGCGTTCGGAAATATTCCATTTATTTGGATTTTATGGCACAGTCGAAATATTTTGACCTTCTGTCAAAATAGGCCCGAGGCCTGCGAGGTTAAACTGATTAAGTCTAGGATATCACACGCCGTATGATTAAATAACAACAAAACTTGAATAGAACCTTCATAGAACTTAAATTTTAACTCCAAAATTTGATAACTTGTTCAAATTCTGTAAAACAACTCGTCCTGAAAGTAAATGAAAATTTTTCGTTTTCAAACGGCAGCACTTTTGGCTGTTGATGATTGAAAACGTTTAGTTTTTAGTTTTTTAATACACAAGTTGAAACAAAAAAAAAATTGGTTCTGGTTCTGCATAAAGTAGAAAAGTAAATATCACCGTCATTGAAAAATGCAAAGTTGAAAATAATGTGACTGTAATCGTCGTTCTTAATTAAGTCACTTTACATTGTCGTACTAAGAAGTTCAGTGTGGTGACTAATGTAGTAAAAATAAAGAGGTTTGCCTTATAAAACTTTTAATTTCTAAAAAAGAACAAATCCTTTGTCTACGACTTGAATTGTAAAGAATAGAGAGGAATTAATCCACAAAAATAAGGTGTCCAGAATTTGGGGTGGTCGATATTTTCTCTTCAGTACGAGAATAACTTGTCTGCAGTTTTTATTGCGCAAATGAATCCACCGGCTGCAGTTTGTATATTTAATAAACAGGCCAGACGGGAACTAAAGCCATGGCATTTATTTACCCGCTGCATTTTGATTTGGCTCATTAGCGACGGAGTTGTTGGATTAATCATTGTGTCGCTCCGGCAGTCGTCGACTTGATGAACTTCTCCAATCATTTCTGAAAGATGCAATTTCTGTTTATAAACGTACTAGCTTTTACCCGCTTCTTGGTTCAAGTAGTATTAGGGAGAAATTACTGTACAAAGAATTTTCCGAATTTTAAGAATTTAAAAGTAGCTTATTTTATTTTCTAGTCCTCCAACAGTTTTGCAAAAAAATCACGTTGTTCAGTTGCTCTGTTGTGACTTGTGACGTGAAAGAAGAACAAATAAACAAACATAAACAACAAAACATAAAAAACAAATAAACAAATTGGTGATGTTGACATATTTAACATAAAACTGGCGAATTTTGTGGATCTTGTAAAAAATTTATTCCAAAACTATTCCTAAAGATCTCTATTTTTGTAAACCTATCAAATTGCTTTAACTTTGTATTTTTATGACTTGTGTGCATTTTTTATCTAATTTTATTTCTTTATTTTTTAATTGTTTTAGTTTTTTTGTATATCACAGGTATTTGGGTTATCTCATAATAAAAATATTACATATATTTAATTTTTTTTTTTTAAAGAATGACGAGCATTCCCGGGTTACGAATAACTCAACAATGTTTTAAAATCTCCCATTACCACCACACTAAGCGGAAAATATTGCTTGTGTCGTGATGGAGGGCTTGGCCAGCCGAGGAATCGAACACGCCACGCCCGTGTGGGACCCAAACGCGATGCCCACTCAGCCGCTGACCGGTTGTTTGTAATTACATAATTTGAATATTTTTCGACCACCATGCTAGGCACATGCTCGCGTTGTGGTGGTCGATGGTGTATTTTTGTTTTTGACGTTCAATATTAATTTAAAAAAAAATATGTATTTCGGAATGCCACAAAAATGATTTTAGATCAATATGTTAATGTACTAAAAACATTTAATTTAGTACTGTTATATTGGGGTAAGTGTAAGAACTTCGTATGAGGTTAACACTTTAGTATATAAAAAAAAAAACAGTACACACCAAAAATTACATTCCATTGATGCATCATCACATTATATCGTCATAAAATAGTGAAGCAGTCTTTAGACTTCAGACTTCTTAAGAACGTTGAAAATACTGTAGTGAAGTAACTCAATTACAACGCATTTCAGATGTTATTTGGGTTATTAAAGCAATAAATTAAACAAAAAATACCGCATTATTAATTCGTATATTTCAAATATAATTTTTGTATCTTTTAAGAACAATCATAAGTTTCCTGAAATTATTCAATTTTCTTCGCAATTTTCTTAATTTTTCGTTTCGTAAGAACCTTCTACAAAGTATTAGAAAACTTTAAAAAAAATGAATGAAATAGGTAAAGTGGTTCTCAAGTTATGGCGCGACCAAGGGAAACAGGGATTCATTTTTATATATATAGATAAATTCTACCCATTTTGGGTATTCTTAGTTGTTGTTTACCCATTAGTTATTAGTTTGAGGTTAATAATGGACATTGTCCGATCAGTGGAAGATAATGCTCTACAATATGCTTTGTTTTTAACCCAACTTGTGAATTGTTCTATTACTCTTGTTCGAATAAACATTCTTAATAATAATAATAATAATAACGTAGTATTTATAAAGCGCAGTTTTGTGATATTTCACTTCAAGTGCGCTTAATTATAATAAACTTAAAATTAATCCTATAGTGTTCCTTACGAGTCCTTACAAAATACAAAATTGATTTAATTACGTGAAACAAAGAATATACAGTATATACAAAGCAATTCCTAAAGAACAATATTAAAAAAAAGAATTCATTAAAACTTAATTGTAATACTAAAACTATTAGCCAAGGACACAATAATTACAAATAACACTATATATATATCATACGTGTAATTTAATAGGTTGCTTCGATTATTTGGAATTCTACAATATTTTAAATAATATTCTGTTATGTGGAAAGAAAATCCACATATGTTGTCCATATTAAGACTTTTTTTAGCACTTTAGTTAACTGCCTTGCGAATACGGAAAACATTGTTAAACTGAGTATAAAATTCGGCATAATTTGAAAGAATGTTTTTTTGTTTTGTCATCAACTGATGCATACTAATTTCGGATCGTTCCAAAGCGTAAGAGATCAGATTTATGACTGGCATCCTGAAATTAATGTAGAAAGTCGTTTTTTAACCGCTCACGGTTAGTTTAGAAAACGATGCCCCTACTCTTGCGGGAACAACTGTCAAACAAGCGTTCAGTGGTTAGACGAGAACCTTACATCCTTTCTGTATTGTCCACGGGGAGAGGTACCTAATTAATTATGTATGAGATGGTGACCCGGCAGTTGATTCCCCGACAATACTCCGGCTATAGCCCCCGAAATTATAATTATTATAAATTAACAAGTTCTTGTGCCCATTTTTACCGATTTCAAACCTAAAATTGACTTCAAAAACAACTTCATTAATAAGTTGGTATGAATATTAAACGAATATATTTACAGTGTCGATTTTTTAGACTTATTTATATACAGTTTATTGACAAGTAGTTTTATCCTTGTTGCATTTAAATCAAAATATGTTTTATGCTTGTGTTATTCCGTGGATGTGGCCTTTACACACTTCGCTTCTGGGAATCTTTAGGTATATTTTGTGTTATTTTTTAAAATATAAATATCACATAAAGAGTCACAGCTACTCCCATCTGGAGCCAGTGAGACTATGGCATCTCCAATTGGGGTATGATGTGAGGCTGAAGATGGTGGGGAGGGAAGGAGATGAGGAAGAGGAAGGTGGGGAAGTACCTGGCTATTCAGATCTGGTCACCAAACATGGCTAAAGCCATTTCAAGCGTCGTTTCATTTCTGAATGGTGGTCTTACACCAGAGCGATACTGAGAGTATCTTCCACTCTGGCGTAAGTATGTATACCGTATTTTTCCTAAACCGAATGTATATTGTATACAAAGTATGCCGGTAGGCCAACTGTCGGGTAATCAACTGTCATGGAGCTACACGAGATAAAGATACAATAATTAAAACTTTCAGCAGTTAATACGCGAAATAAAGGTCGGTACTTTCAAATCAGGATTTGGCTAAGGGGCTAGAGTTTTGACTGCAGCCCCGGGGAAGAAGATTAATTTATTAGTCAAATAAAAAATAAAAAAAATACATTCGAAAATAGATGTATGTTGTAAAAAATATTGTAATATTGTAAAAAACATGCTATTTGAATTGGTTGATTTTTTCTAATTCAATTATTAGACTACATAGATAAACGTTTATTCAGCGATGCATCACGTAACGTAAGCCAACATATTTCACGTTGGCAAAGAATTACGCCAAAGGACCAAAAAGGTAAACCATTTTCTTGGAAGGTGCTGGATGAACGAACGTAAACTGGTACGTACTAAACTGTTAAAATTATTACGCCTTACCTCTGCCAAAAAAAACTCCGGAAATCTCCGGTACGTAAACATATAACTCGGTTTCTAGGCTGGGACCTACTGAGCAACTCCTGTGAAAGAGTAGGTCAGTAAACGGAATGCTTTCGTACGTAAGCTCATCGCACTCTCATTAATGAAACAGATAAACCATTTACATATTTTACGACCATCATTAAGAAAATACTGGAGTATTTTTCGCAACTTTTGTCACATTGTCGTAGATCAAGGTGATTTCATAATTTTCACGGTGAGTAAGAAAAACGAATTTATTTTAATAACTGAAAACATTTTATTAGTAGCTCTCAATGGTAAATTTGAAACAGAAAAATAATAAAAAATAGGGTAACATCTTTTGACCCTATCAGCTTCGGTCTTATTTAACTGTATTATACTTTGACTATGAACTACCAACATTGTCTTTCTTTTCTTAATAGCTGAAGAGACACGTATAAGCCATAGCATTCCACGAGGAACGGGCTATCAATAGAATTATGAATTATATTAAAATTAAGTATTGCAAGATTTGCATAACGTCAAGTTTCTATGCTAAATCTATTAGTTGCCTCAAGTAAGGCTGTACGGTACACGAATCTCGGATAAGTTTTTTTTTTGGATTCTAAGGATTTTTTTCTGGATTTTTTCCAGCATATTTACTTACATATTTAGTTTTCTGCGGAGTCCACACCCTACCAGCACTTTTCAGATAATCTGAATCAAGGCTATAAACTGGCTACAGTACTCTAAGGAATGCCCAGATTTTTGGAAGCCAGATGGACGTCAGACTCGGGCTGAAATAGAGCCCCTAAAATAAAATAAATATTTGAGCTTGTTTTAAATATACTCTCCAACATCACAATGGCGCCATTATTTGAGAGGATGCTTCCCTCATATTGTACTAGTCATGTTTCTTGGAAACATTCATAAACACTTCATTCTATCTCATTGTCTCGCAGGCTAAATCCTATAGATGTATGTGTTTGCCTATTTTTAGTGTCGCTCATTTCCGTTTCATTGAGTTTCAAATCTCAAAGGTGTTAAAGAAGTTTTCACTTCAAAAGTGCAAGACCATATTAACATATTGTAAAATAAACTCAGAATACTTATTTAAACGGAGTATGTTTCACTGATGTGACCTGAAAATGAAAAAAGTCGTGTTATGTTCATCTTGTTTTGTATTAATATAATATTTTGTTTAAATCAAGGTCAAATGTATACCTAGTGTTATATTCAGTGTGCTAGAAAGGTTTCTCAAGGTTTGCTCTGCGAATATTCCCTGGCAGCCTATCTATACATGATGGTTTTTAGGTTTAAGCTGCCTTTGATTACAATACGTTGTGACGTGATGTGACGTGGCGCCACATAGCACGACTTCCCGCGTGGCAACGTGGAAGGCGTTTGACACAACCGGGGACGTCACGGGAGGAAATGTCACGGGGAAGGAATGACAACGAGAGGGAGTGTCATGGGAAGGGTAAATGAAGAAATAACCGTCGCGCTCATGCTTGAAGAAAATTTAATGTAAAATGTGTCCGAACTATTTATAAGCATTACTAGCTTATGTTGGACAGATCGATTTTGAATAGCACAGCGGATACCAACATTTTTTCATTTTAAAACCAATTATACTGGGATACTGTCCACGGATTTTAGCGTTTAAAACGTCAGTATAAAAAATCTTAAGCTATCGGATTCGTTCGTCATTGTAATAAAAAATGAACACTAAACTACGGAACTCTATTATAAATAGTATCCGAAAACTTGTTTATATTTGGAGTTTTTTTTTGTAATGCTACTCTTTTTTTAACCCTGTAGTAGCCGAAAAAACAACAGTTAAAAATTCGATTTTTTTGGGTTCTTTTTGTTATGTAGATTCACCAGTTTTCCGCTTTTATGACGATTTTCCGAACACCGTGTATTGTGATAAAACACACTAAAAAATGCTTATTTTAATTTCGACGGTAGTTGAGTTAACAAATGCTCCAGGTTTTCATCCAGACGTCGTAAGTCCTCCGTCATTGCTCAAGCATCATCTTCTGCTTATAATTATAGTAGTGGGAGATTTTGAAGCATTGCATGCACATGATATATGAATATTGAATATGAATGTTGGTATTTATTTAGGAAAAAAGATTCTTTAAAAATCACCTTGCGGAGAGACAGGAAATCAAACAGGAGGTCAAGCAAAGGACGGTCTATAAAACCTTATATCCATTTGATATTGACCAAATCCGTCATTTATCAATATTTGCGAGCACGGTCAACGATTGTTAACGGATATTCCGACCGACGCAGGATTCATGCATCCGTCATTCCTGGACATGTTGAACCCCAGATTCCTACCCACCCCTCATACCTTATTCCTTTCCAGAACAAAATTGAAATACGACTAAAGACCTTATTAACTATTAACTCTCGTTTAGTGTCAATAAGTAAATGCGGACTGCCAATGTATATTTACGTTAATATTTCAAATCAACATTTTCAAATTATATAATTATTTTTTACATTCACATTGTAATTTAAGAACTTAAGATATAATATAGCATTTAAAAAATGTACACTACTCTTCCAGACACAAGCTAATGCTTCCATGGAAGAGTGGTATTAATTAAGATATTTGAACATGAATGTACACAAATTATTACATTATCTAAATGTACATTATATTTTATATGCTAAAAAAAAATAAAAAAATAACATTTTTGCGTAATCGAATGGCGTTTGGCGTTTCGGAATGTAATTTCGTAGACAAATCTGCCACTGTTGCCAGCTGTATCGATTTCTTATTTATTCCCTGTCTATATCGGTTCGGCTGTCAACAGTGACGCCGTGCTCGGTATATCGATAAAAACGTCGGAAGTTACGCCCATCAATTCGATGTTAAGTTATCTGTAGTTGATCCCCAGAACCGACTGGAATCTACTTCAATACTTGCCATACATAACGTACGCGTAATAACTTGATTTGAATAACCATTTAATATAGCCTCTCTGCTTTCAACCCCAAAATGGTCCTTCCACTGCCAACAGACCGTAGGTAAATAATATTTATTTCAAGAAATGCCGTAATATGTATTGTTTAATCATCTCCCCGTACGAGATGGAAATAAAACATACAAATGAATGTATTTTATTTCTCCTGAAAGGACCCACGTCAGAAACGATACCAGTATTTTTTATAAATTTCAAAGAATAAGAAGAAATCTAAGTAATCTGTTGGTATATTTATTTTTCGATTACTTTAAAGGTCAAACTGAATGGAGTTACGCACTGTTCTCGTATATTAAATCTAAGAAAAATGAAATCATAAAAAAATATTACATTATTCATACAAAACATAATAAGCGAGAAATGAATATAAAGGTTTCATACACGTTCTGTTATAATAATATTATGTTAGGTAACGAAATTTATACAATATTTTGTTATACGCGACGTGATTTTATTACGCTATTGAGAATTTTTATGTTATACTCCCTCTCATTAGAAGCAAGGGATTTAAATTTACTGTACAACCAACCTATTTATTAGATAACCAACGTCTCTGCCATAGGTCACCCCAAGTGGTTTGTTGTCGTAGTTAGGTCTTTTTTTTATTTTTTCACATCAGCTCCACACGTTTTTACATTAGCTTCAATTTGAAAGGCGGGTATGGGTACCGCCGCCCCGGGAACCACTTATTGGATAACCAACACCTCTGCCATAGGTCATTCCAAATGGTTCGCTACGTTTGGTGACTTAACAGAGGTGCCCGGGTTCATGGAGTAAGGTTTATCCCGGTTTTGGATGTGTCTGCCCACCTGCTGAGATGAAATAATTCCCCTCAGGGCCTGTGTCATCTTTTGGGATGCTGTGTGGAGGGTATTTTTAGGGAAAGGAAGGAGAGAAAGTAGTAAAGAGGAAAAAGGTACGAAGGGTGGGTAGGAATCTGCGGGTCAGTGTGTCCAGGAGTGCCGGATGTATGGAACATCGCCTTAGCCGCAGGTAAGAGTCCAGCTCGAGAGGTCTACAGCAGTAGCGGTCCGTGAGTTTTCAGTGAGCTAGAGCGCTAAGATTGAAAAATATGACCCTATTGACATTGTTGTAACTGAAAATAAAGGTCTTCATACAAAACGTTGAAATTTTGAAAAAAAAAAAAAAAATTTTTCAGGTGCAACAATAACGTTGTTCAAAATTGATAGGGGTCCTTTTAAATAAAATAATTATCCTTGCAAAAAACTTCACTATTTATTTCACTTGGACATGTTATAAATGTATTATAATACGGTGTCAATACACCGGGCCAAACACTGGCAGTTGTTTACTGTTAAAACTTGCGTTGGGAAGAAGCAATAATAATGGGATGCTAGCACTTTTATAACATAAAAACCTGCACACATTTAAAGAATCTACGATTATACATTTTGACATTCGAAAGCATCTACAAAAAAAATGGCTTCCTCCATAGTATGTACTTGGTAGTTAAAACAGGCTGCGAACACTCAGCGTCCAGCCAAGCCTCGCACCATTCGAAATATCAACGTCTGGGAGCTTGCTCAAGCAACCCATAGGTGCTGGTAGTATCTCAATTTTTAACATAGCTTCCGCCTCGGGGTTACTAAATCGCCCATACCGATTTAGGAACCCTTCAAGAAAACATAACAAAAACAGGGGAAGACAATCAAAGCAAAAGCAAAAAAAAACACAAATCCTAACTCTAAATACCGTACAAATACTAACAAATAATTTTACCTATTATAAATTAGCAGCCAAAACTAAATGATCCTGCACTGCTTATTATACTATTATTTAAAAATGTACATTCACAAGTTGAATTTTAAGGTGATTAACCTAAAACTAATTATATAAACTTAAATTAACCAAAAAAATTTTTTTACATATTTAAATAATAACTTAACACAAAATACTATTATAATAGAACACAACCCAACACAAAATAATATTATAATAAAACCCAACCCAACACAACACAATTGTCTTTTTTTTTAAGTCCATTGGTTAGGATCTTCTCCAGGTGCAGTCCACGATATAAGCACCACAGCGCGGGGTGCAATTGGTTGTCATGTTGTTCCTGGGATTGGTATCTTTAAAGGGTCTTTTTTTAAATATTTTCACCCTAAAAAGTTTCATCATGGTCGTCCGGGGTGTCCGGACTGACTGAAGGGTCCGGGGCGTCCGTCACAGGTTCAGCTTCCGGATCCAGAGGCATTAGACATATCTTTGTGATAGGCCTGACAAAGATTCCTTGAGGGGTTTTCAGGGTAACCACTCGCACTACACCATCCGCGCCGGGATGTGTAGATATAACTCGCGCCATTTTCCATAATGGTGGAGGTAGATTATCTTCCTTCAGAATAACCAGATCATCCTTTTGCAGTGCCCGTTGATTACTGGTTTGCCATTTCGTCCTTTTTTGTAGCTCCATCAAGTACTCTCGCTTCCATCTATACCAAAAGGATAACATTAGCGCATGGATTCTCTGATATTGGGTCAGCCTGTTGTCTGGTATGGCTCGGACATCTCTCTCCGGAATGATAGAGGATTTAGTGCCTATGAGGAAATGGTTTGGGGTGAGGGGTTGGTAATCGTGGATGTCATCAGACAAGGAAGTCAATGGACGGGAATTTAGACAGGCCTCAATCTGACAAATTAAGGTATACAAAAGTTCAAAGGTTAAAGCAGAATTACTAGTGACTCTATACAAATGAAACTTTGCTGACTTGACCGCAGCTTCCCACAGCCCTCCCTGACTAGGGGCTCGAGGGGTTATGAACCTCCACTCAATACCTCTGTTAGCTAAATAATTTTGAATCTTGTCGTTGTTCTCTCTCAAACTGGTATACAGCTCCTTGAGCCTATTACTGGCCCCCCGAAAGTTGCTAGCGTTATCGGAAAAGATCTTATCAGGTTCTCCCCTACGGGATATAAATCTCTTTAAACTGTTCAAAAAAGCATTGCTAGATAAATCCGAAACTAATTCCAAATGAACCGCCTTTGTGGAAAAACAAACAAAAATACATAAATACGATTTCACGAGTGGAGCTCTCCTCAGTGGCCCACTTTTGGTTGGAATCGGTCCAGCAAAATCGACTCCCGTGATAGCAAAAGGTCGGCTCGGTGTGATTCTTTCGCTCGGTAAGCTTCCCATGATCTGGTTACCAATACGAGGATTACACCTAAAACACACAATACACTTATGTAATATCTTTTTAACAGTATTTTTCCCAAAAATAGGCCAAAACCTTAATCTTATTTCAGCTAATAGCGCTTGAGGTCCTGCGTGTAAGTTTACATAATGATAGTGACGTATAATCAATTCGGTTAGCTTATGTTTAGCTGGCAATATAATTGGATGTCTTTGTTGGTACGATAGGTGTGTAGCTAAATTTAATCTACCGCCCACATATATAAGACCATCACATAAAAAGGGATGAAGAGATTTTAAGTTACTATTTTTGTTGACATTTCCCTGGTTTTTTAATGTCTTCAACTCTTTTTGAAAGGCATGTGCCTGAGCTGATTTCAGTAGACAATTCAAACTTGCTTCTAGTTCAGCTACACTTAAATTACCTGAAATTTTACTTTTAATATTTCTGCAGTTATTCACAAACCGCAGTACATATGCTGTAACCCTTTTCAATTTGATAAATGAGGAAAATTTTCCAAATATTTCCCATTCTTGAATATCAGTAGATAAAAGAATATTTTTACTCTTGAGCTCCGGAGGGTTTAAACAGGAAATGTTCGATATAGGCCAATCGTTGACTCCGTCGGTCAACCAATTTGGTCCATTCCACCATATTGTAGAATTTATCAGTTTATCCGCCGTAGCTCCTCTTGAAAGTATATCCGCTGCATTGTCGGATGATGATACGTGTCTCCATTGATCTGGATCACTCAGTTCTTGTATTTCGGCTACTCGATTGGCCACGAATGGCTTCATTATTACATAAGAAAAGTAATCAGATTCATTGTTCCATGTTAATCCTAATATTTTCTCAGTCTTTGGATTGTCAGTAATAATTTTGTCGGAATCGCCTGAATCGGCACACTTAGCTTGGCCCGACTCGGCTGACAATTCCAACGCATTGGACCTCCACTTCCTCAATGTCATCCCCGCAGATGACAAGATGCTGATTAATTCTTCTTTTAACTTTTTACAGGATTCCAGCTCATCTGCTCCCGTTAACAAGTCATCCATATAGAAGTCATTTTCTATGACCTGACTAGCTCTAGGAAAAATTAAATTATTATCCATACCAATTTGCTTTAAGCATCTTGTGGCTAAGAAGGAGGAAGGTGCCAGTCCATAAGTCACAGTCTTCAGACGATAATGCTTGAGCACATCCTGTGGCGACTCGCGCCATACTATCTTCTGTAGGTCCAGGTCATCTTCACACATGTTAATCTGGCGGTACATCTTCTCGATGTCGGCAGTCATGACTATTTGATGTTTCCTGAAATGCAATAGTTGGTTATATAGATCCTTTTGTATAACAGGTCCTGTCATCAAGGCTTCATTGAGGGAAATTCCATTTGAGGTTTTGGCGGAGCCGTCAAAAACGACTCTCACTTTAGTAGTAGTGCTGGATTCTTTCACTACAGCGTGATGCGGTAAAAAATAGGAGTCACGATCCCCTTTTGACTGGTCACACATCTCCATGTGTCCCAATTCTTCATATTCACGCATGAATTTTACATATTGTGTCTTTAACTCGGGATGTGACACAAATTTTTTTTCCATGTTTTTAAATCTTTTTTCGGCAGTGAGCAATGAGTTTCCCAACTGATCAATGCATGCCCGACGCGGTAAACTTACTACATATCTACCGTCATCTTCTCTAGTATGAGTACTTACAAAACTGGCTTCGCAAGCCTTTTCTTCTTGAGTTTGAATTTTAGTGGAATTAATCTCTTCCAATTTCCAAAATTTTTCTATTTGATGACTCAACTTATTTATAGATAAACTGCAAAAATCTGATACAGGCCTTTGTTTGGGGTACACGTTGATAGGACCGGACACAATCCATCCCAGTTGCGTACGTTGAAGCGTTGGTCCTGACTCGAGTTTCAATCTATCGTTGTTTAGCATCTCCCAGAAGCTCTCCGCGCCCAACAGGATGTCGATGGGTGCAGCTATATTGAAGTTCGGGTCTGCCAGCTCCAGTCCTGGTGGTATTTTGAACTCTTTTTTCGCCATCGTCACTTGTGGTAAATTGGTTGTAATTTCCTGTAAAATCAGACATGATATTTCGCGTTTATAATCCGTATTAAGCGAAGTCATCTCCACTGAAATTCTCTTTTTTATGTGTGTGATATTATTATGGATCCCAGACACGGGTTTGTTTATCCATTCACATGGTAAATTTAATTTAATAGCAAAATCAGCTCTCATAAAATTACTCTGCGCACCAGAGTCAATCAGGGCGCGAGCTTTAAACATTTTATTGTTGGCCCCCACAATTCCTATGTAGGCGGTTGACAATAATATTATTTTTTCTGCCTTTTCCGATGCAGAAAAATTCGACACTATAACCTCGTTATTAGCATCCATATTTGAGGTCTCCGGCGGAGGTACCTCCTTGTGTAATAGAGTATTGTGGCTATACTTGCCACAAATTTTGCAGGTTAGGTTTGTCTTGCAACACTGTGCTTGATGACCCAACCTCAAACATTTAAAACACGCCCGGATTGATTTCGTAGCATCAATCCTATCCTGTAATTTTAATTTTAGAAATTTTTTGCAAAAATAAATTTGATGACCTTTATCATTACAATAAATGCAGTTGTTTGCCTTTATTGCCAAGAATACCGATGAATCTTTTTTGTTATTATTGTTGCCTATTTGCATTTTATGTAGGTTAGAAGATTTTTTCTCTGAAGCATTCATAAGCTCCAATACTTGTGCCCTAGCAGATAAACATTTTATGAATTCCTTTAATGTAGGTAATTCACCTTGCAATGTATATTGTTCCCAATTTCTCCGGGTAGCTATATCCAATTTATTTGAAATTATGTAAATAATCAAAGGATCCCAATGATCTACTTTAACTCCGATGTTTTGTAACGCTTTCAAATTGACATTAGTTTCATCAATTAAATACCTTAATGCTACAGGCTCTTCATGTTTCATATCCTTTAATTGAAATAGAGTTTGGATATGTTTATGTACGGTAGCCCTGAGATTCGCAAATCTGTCGTGCAACAATTCCCAAGCCGATAGGTAGTTTAATTCCGAAACTTCTAGATTACTAATTATTTTCAATGCGTTCCCTTTCAGCGCAGATTGTAAGTAAAAGAATTTTTGGACGTTGCTCAAGGAACTGTTATTATGAACCAAAGTTTTAAAGGTTTCAACGAAATTTACCCAATCTTTTTGATTCCCATCGAATTCTCTCAATTGGAGAGTTGGGAGTTTGATGTCGACTCTACCCTCGTTAATTGAGTCCATCGCCCCTTTAGCAGTAGCAAGGACTGAAAAATATTGATTTTCAAACGTCTCGCGCTGAATAGAATTTTCCAGTTCCTCATCCGATAAAATTTCAATTTCGTCCTGTATAGATTCGAATTGATCTAACAATGGCTTTATTCGGTCGTACCTCAGTTTAATTTCAATCGCGGACAAGGAGTTTATAGAATCCGCGAAACGCGTCAATTTCCCTTTAATCACGCCTCTCTTGGCTATTAAAGATTTGATCTTATCCATTTTGTGTACAAATACCTTTTCGTAGCTTAATCCCTGATAAAATGTGTTCCGACAATGCGTATTTATTTATTTGAGAAGCTACCCGCCTGAAAAACAACAACGACAATATTCCTGGCAATTATTAATTGAGAACCTAATGTTCAATCATTAATTGAGAATCATGAATTGCATAAAATCTTTACGTGGGTAGTGATTTTATTTTTTACAATACAATATTTATGGGATTAATCTTGTTAAAAAACTACGAATGAGTTCTGTATGGATGTTAAAGAATGGGTATGGGTGGGAAGGCACTAAAAACTTATCTCATTTCCGATGTGAATCCAGTCTTCCTTTGTTCATCTTTGTGATTCCGGTAATTGTAATATTGGTCATCTGTATTAATTGGCAGCTGGTTCTTGTTTTTTTTTTATATTATTGCAGTCCTCTGATTGCAATCCGGCTCGAAGAACCACATGTTCAAAATTGATAGGGGTCCTTTTAAATAAAATAATTATCCTTGCAAAAAACTTCACTATTTATTTCACTTGGACATGTTATAAATGTATTATAATACGGTGTCAATACACCGGGCCAAACACTGGCAGTTGTTTACTGTTAAAACTTGCGTTGGGAAGAAGCAATAATAATGGGATGCTAGCACTTTTATAACATAAAAACCTGCACACATTTAAAGAATCTACGATTATACATTTTGACATTCGAAAGCATCTACAAAAAAAATGGCTTCCTCCATAGTATGTACTTGGTAGTTAAAACAGGCTGCGAACACTCAGCGTCCAGCCAAGCCTCGCACCATTCGAAATATCAACGTCTGGGAGCTTGCTCAAGCAACCCATAGGTGCTGGTAGTATCTCAATTTTTAACAAACGTAATCAGGTGTAACGCCGTATTTTTAAATCTTAGTACTCTAGCTCACTGAAAACTCACGGACCGCCACTGGTCTACAGGTCTTCCTCAAGCAGTCGCTCTGGATCTGGTCTGCCACGCAGTTGGTGGCAGACGCATCCACCGCAAAGATCTGGACAACCTCATCCCATGAACCCGGGCACTCCTGCTAAGTCACCACACGATGCAAACCACTTGGGGTGATCTATTGCAGAGGTGTTGGTAATCCAATAAATTAGTGATGCAACGAATACTACTTTTACGAATACGAATACGAATACGAATATCAAACCTACTATCCGGCGAATACGAATACGAATAACTTGGCAGAGTAATAAAACACTAATTTATTTAACCTTGTTCTGTTTGTTTTATTATAGGTACTAATAATTAAAATTTACAACTGACAAATTTTTATTCAGAAAACATAACATCTGTAGATTCGCTGGTGATAGGCGATTTCTTTTTTCAGTTTGGATGTTGCCAGCCGTTGAAAGCTAACTCACATGCAACAATATACTTGCACTTGACCTATGCTATCGACTGTCAAATACTGAAACTACTAAGAGAAAGAACGCGTATTAAATGAATAATTCCAGGTTCATAGTACAGAGCCACAAAATCCATAGACATTTTGACATTTCTGTGACAATTTATTAATTCAAAAGTTTTTTTATTGTACTCGTATTCGTAAATATATATTCGGCGAATACGAATATTCGTATTCGTATTCGTTGCATCACTACAATAAATGGTTCGTTCCCGGGGCGGTGCGGCGGTACCCTTGTGTCTGTGGCTACAATTTTACAGGTTTACATTGTTGTGTAGCGTAGATTAGGTTAGGTTATGTAGGTGTTGAAAGCGGTAGTTTCTGTCAGGTTTTGAAGCTTGTGCACGTTGTGTAGAAACCCCATTCATTTACCTTTTATGGTTTTCAACACAATCGTTTAAATGTCTTACAAATTTATACCTTGCTTCACACTTTGTCGCTGTCTTTCTCACAGCTACAATGTGTGTCGAGGTGGCAGGCATTTCATGTTGTGTATTAGCATATGAAAAGCTCCATCATTTGAAAACATCACCTTTACTGGAGGAAAAACAAAAATGAATGGCAGAATAAAAGAAGATCAAGTGCCAGCCTCCTTGGTGCAGACACCGATGCATTGTTATTGCAAGATGTAACCTACTATGTATGTCAACACCTGTAGGAGAGTTTGTAAACTCTTTGGTTTCAGATACAATAGAAAATCTTATAATCAAGAGGTCGTTATTTCGAAATCCGGCGTTGGGATATGAAAATTAACTAAAAGATTTTATGGGACGTAATTTACTTACTTTAAACCGGTGATTTCTGACATTATTTGGAGTAAAAAATGTAAATTAAGTCTTCGGTGATTTTTCTGATGCCTTTTCTTTCAATTTTTTTTTGTTGTTAAAATCACCCAACCCCTCACCCTAACCTCAACTGTCCAATACCTACTGAATTGTTATGTTGTTAGAAAAAAAGATGTTACCGAAGACAAAAATTTCTTTCACTGTTTTTGCTCTAAATAAAGTCAGAATGGTTAAAATAAGTCAAGTTCGTCCCTTAACACCCTCTGTATGTAATTTTTAATAGAAGATTTTGATAAATACTCGTAATATGTACTTACTTATAAATTCCCACAAGAGCAAAGCCTGTAATAAGCCTGGGTATTGTGGTAATTATTGTAACCATTCCTTGGTAAGAATAAAAAATAAAATTATGGAGTACATTTTCTTTGAAGATAAATAATATGAAATTAGGTTGTAAAAAGAAAAACAATTAATGAAATGAAAACAGGAAATTTTGAAATTTTAAGTTGAAGTTGTAAACCAGAGATAAAAATAACAAATGTTTTTTTTTTAAATAAGAAGTTTAATAAAAGTATTTGAATATTGTGCTATTGGTATAATCAAAGACAAAACTTATCTAAATGCACACTACTGCAGACGGTTGCAGATGACTGTTGACTTATAAGAAAAATATACCTACATATTTCGATCACCATCACCACGGAGACCCTCGTGCAAATACATTTTAGAAATTGAATGCTGTAGGTTTGTCTTAGGTCCAAAATATCACTTTCATGTGATAATTGATTTTTTGTAATTCTAATTAATTTTAGTCCGGTTAGTGGTTGGTTAGCCTTTTGATCCCACTGAGGCGTCATTCTATCTGCTAATAAGTCCTCCATCTTTGCACTAGCAACATCTTCCGTTTTTAGTGATGTTAGTAGGAGTTTTTGAATTATTAGTTTATTTTAAACTCGGAACTGTAAGGACGAGATGTTTGAAAAAAAAAATTGAACAATTCATCAAATTTTTTAGGTTAATTTTCACGTTCTGTGTAAATTTTATTTAAGTTATTTATTTATTGTAAGAAACAATCAGCAATTTATATACAGGATGAGTTATACAAGAGGTTAAACATGAGGTAAGCCAAAACAGTTTCTTATGCTAATGTTGGTTATTATGATATAATTTAATATTGGAATTGGTAATAACCATTAAATGAAAATGAAAATAACAACAACAACAAAAATATATATAAGTATATTAGAAGGAAGAAGGAATAGGAAAGGGCAAGAGGCAGAGGAAGGTGGGATGGGGACAGGAGATGCTCATGCTGTACCTTTTCTATAGTTGTGCATTAATTTAATTAACATTTGTGATCGTACGTTTGACTTCGTTTCGGTATTTCACAAGAGTATTATTAAGAATATCGATATTGTTAAATTGCGTGTTATATTGCGCGCATATACGGGGGATTGGAGAATTTTTTCTAAGGTTGGTTCTGCACGCTGGCAAATGAAAAAAATGGTTTAGTCTGGTTGGCCTTGTAGGTATGTGAATTCTTAAATAATTTACGAGTTCAGGAGAGTCCAGGCCGTTATTCAGAATTTTGTATAAAAATATTTGATCAGATATTAATCTTCGTGTTTGAAGTGGAGTAAAGTTGTGAAATTTTAAGGATTCGGTATTATTTGCAAAGAGTAATTTGAATTTATAATTTATGTGTTTAAAAAATTTATTTTGTACACTTTCGATTCTGTCAATATGGCATTGGTAGAACGGTGCCCAAATTAGTGTGCAGTATTCTAAGTGGGGGCGGATATACGTGGTGTAAAGGGAATACAGAGTTTTAATATTGCGAAAAGGTTTAGATATGCGAATTATAAATCCCAACATTTTATTGGCTTTGTTGATTACTTCGTTAATAGTTATGTTATTATATTATTATAGGTCAGTTATTTCATAAAGTTAAAATAATCACAGAACTTTAATAGAACTTTCACAAAACGTGAAAATTAACCTAAAAAATTTGATGACTTTTTTTGCAACAATCCATTTTTGGTCTAAAAACATTTAAAAAATGGCGAAATATGTTTAGTGATCGTATTAGAAGAGTCAGGTATTCCTGCTGCCTTCTCCGCTTTTTCTTTCCACTCTCTTAGATACCTAACTCTCTCAGCATTCCAGAATCGGGGAAGCTATAATCCCACAAGCTTCGGGTGGTTTAGTCTTTTGTACCGCATTACATAAATAAGTTTAAAACACAGCATACACGAATCGATCTATTTTTTCACTCACCGGTTTCGAACCCGCAACTTTTCTACATACATTCAAATTTGTAGACTATAACTCTACGTCAGAATATTACCTCTGTTTTCTTACACGAAAAAATCGTTTTATTTTCAAAAATTTGTATTCTTGGGCACCCGATGTTCGAATAAAAATGTATTAATTCATCGAAGCAAACTTTGCACAGGTAACATTCAAATACCTTTTCAGAAAATGTTGATATATGGGGTAAACTAGACAGTTTCCAGAACCTTTTGCTTACATTTTATTTCTGAAAGAATATCTTGTGGCTCGCTAAAGTTTTGACACATTTCCGTCGATTTTTTATCTGCTAAGTGCAGACTAGGATGAGGCAAAAAGATGCATTGTAATGAAATGTTTTCTTTCCATCGTCTCTTGGCGCTTTTACTGGGATTATGATATTGCTAAGCAGCATACAAAATTTTGGATTTGAAAAACTTTGCTTTTTAAAAATTAACGTATTACGAAGCATACAATGTTATTAGTTTTTTTTGTTTGTTTTCGAGAATGGTTAATGGTAGGAAAATGTAAAGAAACTCGTGTAGACTATGATTTGATAAATGTTTCTATCGACATTATAATTGTTCCGGGGCAATGACGCTACTGCTTGTCACGGTTATTTTGTACCGGTGAAAGTTAGTGGAGCTGGTGACACGGTATCGCTTCCAAATAAATAAGTACACATTTCACCACTAAAATTACACATCTACCGGATCTGCCCTGATGATGACACTGCAACGCACTGAAGGAGGTAGCGCAACACGGCATAACACCCCAAAAACAAATAACGAAAATTATCGTTGTTGATAGAATTCTCTACTAAAACATCTTTTTCTAGTTTATTTTTATTTAATAGTATTGTTATTTAATTTATGAAAAAATACTTTACTTATAAAAAAAGTCTGTTGTGTTATTTTTATTAAGGTTTCCGAAAGCATTATTTAACTTTTTTAATTCCCCTCAGAGCCTACGTCATCTTGGAGATACCGTGTGGAGGGTCTTTTAAGAAAATGAAAAAGAGAAAGGTCTGAGAAGGAAAAAGGTACGAGGGATGGGTAGAAAAAGTGTGTCTAGAATATATCCCTTCCTCTGGGGTGCAAGGAGATGTTGACGCTTGGCGATGGCAGACGCATCACGCAAGGATCCAGACAAACCTCACCCCTTGCACCCACGCACCCCTGCTAAGTCACCAAACGTAATGAACCACTTGGTGTGATCAATGGTAGACGTTTTGGTTATTCAATAAATGGTTCCCAGGGCGGCGGCACCCATACCCTCCTTAAAAATTCCCCTCGGAAGGCGAAACCATAATTAACATAATTTGTTTAAAAGTAAATTGTTTTTTTTTTAATAAATTAACAACGACTTTATTCAACATAAAATTGATAAGAATAAAAAAAGTATTTGGTGTTTTGTTTGTGATTGATTTAATCTAACAACTTTAATATTCTCTTACCACGTAAAACCTTTATGAAGTGTCTTCAACTGATATTACGCAAAAAAAATATTCTGGTCATGTAGCTACAGATGTTGTAATAAATAACGTTCGCTTCTAGAATACGGGATACCCTTCCGAAAATCATTTATTATTGGTTAGAGCTTCATCGATAACATTTAAATAAAATAAAGATTTTTTTATGTCTTCATATCACTGGAATATGCTTTGCCAATTTGGAACCGACAGTATAAACTGTACATCGCCAGCATAGAACGTGTTCAAAACTAATTTATAAAATATCTTACGTTCAAATTCATCAATCACTTGCAATGTACATTTCACATTAATCTTTACAAGAAAGGCGAGCAGTAGCTGATTTAACATTTCCAAATATAATTTTAAACAATAATATTGACTGCACCGGACTTAAATAAGATCACGAGATCACTTGTGAATAGTCCTTATCAATTTTATTCAGTGACATCAAAATATATTTTTAGAATTATTATTCATGCGAAATAAAGATGGTTGATCCAAAGGGTTTTTTGGGTAAAACACCGAAATTGGAAGCGAATTAAATAAAACTTTTTCGGGTTTTAAGACAAGAACTTCACAATATTTATAAAAAGTTGAAAAATAATATCACTGAAAGCCACCGCATTAAACTCATGTTAGAACAAACATTAGCGAATTGTTTATTTTTCAACTTATTTAACCCTAGAAGATTAATCTTAGTTGCTTCAACTAACACTGCATTCATTTTACGCTGTATCTCTCTTAACGAATGTGTCGATCGCGCTACTGGTGTAAATATAGCATTTTTTATGTACGGAATCCTTGTTAGTTTAGTCTGTGGACAACATAATGTATACATTATTTTAAAGGTACGTAAAATACCCATATTTGTCAATAACAAATTGTACGATATATTATTTTTTTTAAGAAATGTAACCTTTCTAAATGCATAAATTATAATGAACGAGAAAAAGTAAAATTATTTTAGTTATTTTCTTAAGGCTTATGTCACCTCTCGTTTTGATTTCGAAAAGTTTATAGCTTTACGATATTTTTTTGGTTGTTTAAATAAATACTATAAACCTTGTTTTAATTTTTTATCCTTTACATAAAGTAGTTTTGTAAAATATCGAACAAATTTGAAAGATCTGCAACCAAACAAAAAAATTTCCTTCTTAAGAGTTGATAGAAGTATTAGAGTCAATTTGACAAATGATTAGTTTTCACGCGTAAAATATGTGATTAGTCTTCAAGGGTTAATAACCTCTTTTGTAAAAATAAATCTTACATTAACGGGGTCAAAGTTTTTTTATTTTCTTTTTTCAAGCATTTTTATAAAAAGGGTTCTCTCTTTGATCAAGTTTAAAACACTGCATTTCCTATCCATAACTCTACACAATTCACAATTTATTCGTAACATAAGCATCACGCCTTTAGAACAAGCTATCCTGTAATACAAGGTATACCCTCTTAAACGCCACCTTCAAGGCAAAACTAAAGAGGCACTTTCTGCTCCCTCCAGCTTAATGCTCCGGTTCTATCCCCCATAAACGAAAAGCCCTAAATGTTGTTATATATGCGGGTTCCTCAGCCTGTCAGCTCAATTAGCCGTTCCCTTTGACCTTTGTTTCCCAGCCCTTCGTAAGAATAAGAGTGAACTTTTCTTTGTAAGCGGGTCTTGCCAACATTTATCCCAGTTATCATTTAATATAATCTTGGAATTTGTGTTATAGTTACCATTTAAGGGTCTCGCTTTTGATGGCTTAATTAGGGGAGATGAAACGGTTTGACCTACGGGTCTTGGGGTCCTGTAGGATGGTAAGGTGCGCGAACCTCGTCCTTGATATCAGATAAGCGTGAGAGAATAATTGGTTTAAGTTTCAGAGACAAATATTGTAATTGTTTGTATATCCTTGGGGGTGAAAATGACTCGATGATAAAGTGGGTTAGTAAAATGATTTTCGTTTTGCGTAGTATTTGTAATAAATTAAAAATACTTGAAAATTGAAGAAGAAGAAAATATTAACAAATCACAAAGAAATTTGAAACAAAAATAGTAAAAAAAAGGAAATGGTCGCAACTGGGGAAATAAAATCAGATTGATGACTGATTCATTTGTGTAAGAACGCTAATAAAAAATAAAACAAATATAAAACTTTTTCCACTTAATTTATTTGTGACCGTAACCGGTTTCAGCTTGTTAAGGCCATCTTGGTTGAAATACCTGAAGTCTGTTAAGGCCATACGGCTGAAACCAATGGATGGTTGGATGACCTTTAACAGGCTTCAGGTAACCTTAACAGGTTTCAACCAAGATGGCCTTAATAGGCTTAAACCGGTTACGGTTACAAATTAATTAAGTGGAAAAAAGTTTTTCCATAAAAACGCACATAAAAATTTACAGACTTACAAAATGAAAAAAAAAAGTTAAATTGAAACAGAATATCACTTTGCATAGCTTCGTGTAAATCTAATGCATTTGATCTTTATCACTTTAAACAAAAACACGGGAGGCAATGCGCAACATTCAATAAATGTATTTTTATATTCTTTTTGATTGGGGAGTAGCTAACATAACGTGACTGTGAGCAGTATTATCCCTTGCGATAATAATTAATTACATGCCTCGCAGTTCGATCGAAAAAGTACGAAAAGCTCTTAAGCAAGGAAAATTTTATAACGCCCGCCATAGAAGCTCATTAACCCTGGACTATTGCATGTTATTCCAGACCATTCAGGGGTACTCAACTAAATGGGCTTCAACCCTTTGTCCAGGGATATTCAATTACTCAATTTAACCAAACGCAACTTTTGTCGTTTGGTTAAACAACATTATCGAATCTCTCTCAAAGGCAAAACTGATTACAAATAATATTGTGAAACGGAGATAACCGAACAATAGAAAATGTACCCAGGACTTTTCATTTAATTTGATTACGATATGGCCTGAAAAACGTAAACGAAAAAATTCAAAGTCACTACATTTTATTTTTCGGGTGTGGAAAATTCAACGAATAGAGATGGGAGTGGAAAACAGATGACACGGCCATATTCATTTCATTTAATATGTTTTCTTTTTGTGGAAACATCCTTATTCTACGAAAGAGGCATTTTTAAATTCTGCCTTATAAAATTAATAAAAGATCAAATGAAGACAAATAAAAACAACCTAAAACAATATTTTAAATTAAGAACCCTTAAGAGGCAGGAATCTTAACGACGCAAGTGAACAACGCACATACACAAATATCCGGCGTATTGCACGGATGTACGGTCGAATTTACCCTAGCGGGCATTGAAAATTAATCTTTCCGCGGGGTATATTTTAATTAATTCTGATAAACGTATTACAAATATCTCAAATAGTTCTGTTCCTCGAGGAGTTACTAATTCATCTCATAGAAAAATAAAATCTGGTGTTTACTAATTTTATGGTTGAAAACCAAATTACAATTTTTTTTGAACCGTTTCAAGCAAAATATTTTGATGGTATGGTACTGTTTTTTTTTTTAATCCTAAATATAAATAACTAACGTCCCGTAGGCGTCCATCTGAAAAAAAGAAGATATTACAGTTATGAATTCGTTGAAATTAATTAAAATATGTGAGCCTCGGGCAAACTCCCGTTATCAGAGTCTTAATAATTTCATAAAATAGTGCTTTCTTAAACCTCACGAAACCTGAAAAAAAAGAAGTTGTACCTATTGTTGATGTAAAAAAGGTGCTTATCAGGGCATGAAGTATGATCAGGGGTATAAATAATATTATATATGATATATTATACATGAATAAGTATTAAACAAGAAGTATATTACACAACGAAGTTAGGTGGCGTTCCATCCTCTCTGTCTCAGCCAGCAGCATGGCATTATGGTTAGATTTATATTCCCCAATTTAAACAATTTCTAAAACTTTACGAAAATTGTGTAAATAATATTGTAACATTTTCGTTATTTATTTTTGGAGTGTTATGGCGTGTAGCGCTACCTCTTTCATTAGCCAACATTTCGGACAGCGTTACAGTGTCTATCATCAGGCCAGATGTGATATTGGGATATTTTGTTTATACGAGTTTAAAAGTCAATTTTCCTGGAGTAGCTAGAATTTTTAAATCATACTTAATATATTTACAATCTGCTTTTTCCTGGCAATGTTGACATTTTCGCAGGCTTTAATGGTTTCTTTTAACACCCACTCGTAAAAGTATTGCTATCAAATAAAAAAAACTCGAACACTATTAAAAAAATGATCAAATTGAGAGACCCGAGTAAAAGCCGCTTGTGTGCTTTTACGGGGACATTTTAAAGTGTTTCTTATTCGGCATTATAGCGTCTGTAAAAGTGTACTTCTTGCTACCCGATTACCTTCTTCAGACTTCACTCCCTTAAAAGGCTGCAAGGAAAGTGAAAAGGGTTGTTAAGAGAAGAGGTTACTTTGAAATACATAACATGCATATCAATAAAACCACTTGTTTTTATCCTTTGTATTATTGAGACTTAAAATGAATGATAAGGAAGGCGTAAGAAAACTGTCCAGTTAACCGCAGTGGACTGATTTTGGCTTGCAATAAAACAAATGTTTTTTGGATTAAAATATAAGCTTTGCTTTTACGAGTAAAATGCTTGAAAATAAATTTCTACATTGGCTTTCACATTCACGCTTCTCAAAGTAAATGAGCATAGAAAATAGGATGAACCTTTTATGACTTTCTCGAGATGAATTAAATTCGCGTTTCTTTTATAAATTACGCTTTTTGTGAAAATTTAATTTTGCGCGGGTCTTCACTGTAGTAGAGTGTAAAGGTGTAATGGAATTTAGATATTTATATCTATCCAAACACATGAAATGTGAGATAATTTCATTTGATGTTTTTAAAAAATATATTTTTCATAAATGAACTACGTAAGTCACTTCTACGTTGACCTTTACCATTTCAATATTTTGACTCTACATAAAATAAGACGTTTGGTAGTCATAGTATAAAAGCGAATCCTTAATTGGCTCCTTTTTGTATTATAATCAAGTAAAATGAAACATTGTTTTGCTCCGAGCTAAAAGAGAAAGATTTCTTTAATAATCCGCGCTCAAAAACAAAGTTGATATTTTGATTATGCCTGAGGCAAATTCTGAAGTCTCCTTTGTATTTATGACTCCTTCAGAAAGCGAGTAAATATGAACGTTTGGTCATTTACATGAGCATTACGGTGACGCAGAACTAAACAAAGCAAAATCATGTTATTTTGGTTTTAAAAGTAGATCGATTAGAAATATTTTAGAAGCTTTAATTAAATATTGCGATTAGCACATATTTGCTTTTTAAAATAATCGAGTATTTCTTTTATTAGTCTTTTTATAAGCCCAGAAAAAAATTAAGTATAATGCCTATAAAAACTGCTTTGAACTTCAAAATCTCTTAATTACGAACCCCCTTTGGTAAAAGTTTTATTGCATAATGTGGAAAATTAATTTTTTTAGAAAATGATTGTAAAATATTTAAATATTTGTGCCTGATATTCGCAAAATAATATAAAACACGCTTTTTGGCGATTTTTTGTCAGTGAATCAATCAAAAGAGGTGGCTTGTATTAAACGGGAATTTCAACCTTATCGCCATCTACATGAGGAGTGTTATTATTAGAGGCCTGATACTGAATTTTATAAGCCATGGTGCATCTCCTTAAGTGCTTTTTTCTATCACACCACTCTATAACGTTTATGTTTTATGTAAGCATAACGCCTATTATATTATTAAATTAATTATAAAATTCTTTTTCAGCTACAACAACATTAGTTATGTCATATTTTTCAATCTTAGCACTCTAGCTCACTGAAAACTCATGGACCGCCACTGGTTGATACCTCCTTCATTCCTATATCCGTGATATAGTGTCAATTCTTGATAATAATAATTCATGTAAGATTGTCAGTACGTCATTCGCGTGTTCGCGTCATTTGGTCTTTTTTAGACCATACTTTTTTACCTGTCCACGTCCTCACTATGCCATCTTAACGCCCCCTAGTTTTCTCTGGATCTTCTACCGCCCCCCTGAAAGTCTCAAACGTCCACAAGGGGGCGTCATCGCCCACGTTGAGAACCTATGATCTATAGGATTTAGCCTGCGAGAGAATAAGATAATAGGTCTCCTCTTGTTTCACTTCTACCGCGTATGAACTGCACACAAATTTTTGAAGTGAAAACTTCTTTAGCACCGTTGTGATTTGAAACTCGACGAGACGAAAAAATCGACACTAAAAAGAGAAAAACACGTACATCTATAGGATATAGCCTGCGGAGAACGAGATACTGTAATCGGTCTCCTCTTTATGCAATACTTCGTAGCCTGTCGGTCTCCTCTTTATGCGGTGCTTGTCCACTTTAGTTTTTTGAAGGTTTCACTTACACCGCGTGTGAATAGCACACTCTTATTTTTTAAAATCTTGCCTTTGATCTAAGGTTATATTTACGTAATGATCGTCGCTAGTTACGTGGGTACTCTGCAGTTAACTTCAGGTGCCAGATCTTTTAGTATTCACAGAGAAAATCCGCAATCCTTGTTGGATTCTGTACACAACCAGGATGGCAATAATTGCATCGCTATAAAAGATTTCCGCCCTGAACAGAGCTTTATTGTTCCGGTCGTTATATCTGCTAAACTTGTACAGCACTACATACTAAGCAAAGCCTTGACTTGACAGCCAGTTTAGAAAAATCCCTTTGGAACTGGCTTTTGGATTTAAATAACTTATTATTACTGACTTTGTTAAACATTCCCGGGAATAACCAGACAATATTTGAAAATCTCCTACTACCACCACAGTAAATGAAAAATGTTGCATGTGTCGTGATGGAGGACTTTAGCCGATGATTTAAGCATGACATGTTTAACGGATTTGAAAATTATCATCATGTATATGAAGTTTTCCACAATATTTTGAATGTGCTTTGTTTAGTGCTTGTACAATTTCTACATAATATGAAAGTATTACAAAGTTACATAAAACAATGCACGATCAAAACGTTACCAAAACAGAACAGGGTATCCAGCACGGTCGATCGATAAATTTTTTATCGGTAATGTCGGTAACTTGGCATCATTCCCGAGCACGCTTCCAGATCGCTAACGAACAAACAATAGTTCACATCGACCAAGTGTACTTAAATTATTTGATGTGAACTGTTGTTTATACGATAACGATCTGCAGTCGTGCTCGGGAACGATGTTAATTTTTCGACAATACCGATAAATCCTTTATCGATGTATGAATTTTTTAACAATGACGTTTATTTATAGGAGTTTGATAGCGAAATGAATCAAAATTGCGAAGAAAGGCGAATTAGTTGGAAAACATAAATTTGTTGAAAAAAGGGCTTAAGGCGAAGCACTAAGAAGCAATTCGAAATCATGTGAATTTTTTTTGAAAATATGGTTGCTTAGAAATATTTTCAATGCTTTAATCAAATACTGTAAATAATTGAATATTTTTTAAGTCTTTTTATAATCCCAGAAAAAATAACGTATTAAACCTATAAAAACTACTTTAAAGTTCAAAATCTTCTACTTACAAGACCTTTTAGGTAATGTTTTACTGCGTAATGTGGCAAGTGAAATATCAAAAATATGATCGATTTTTTTTAAATATTTGTGTCTAAACATTGCGAAATACAATAAAAAATTTTTTTGCAAATGTTTTTCTTGCGTGAATCAAAACAGGCGGCTGGTGTTAAGCGGGATTTTTTATCTTATCGCCAAATACAAAAGGAGTGTTATTTTTAATTTATTTTGGTTATTTGATACAATAGTTTACATTTTGTAATATACTTTAATAATTTTGGCCTCACTGGAAAGCTTACCCGTGCTAAGATTAGATTAACCTTTTTATAATACAAAAAATCTATAAGATTAAGTATATAAATATATTGTTAGCGGCCTGATTTCCACGTTAAACGATGTGGTGCATGGTCTTAAGTCGAATAATATTGAATACATATGTCATTTTTCGCTGTAAAGCAGAGAGAGGCTAAATATTTTATTTTTTCATAAATACGCTCATGGTAGCATCAATTAAACATATATCAAAATATCAATTGTGTTAGTACTCCCTCCCTAAACACGAGAAATTCTCAATTAGAGAGGTATTATTACCACCATTAAAAAATATTTGCATTACATATACATAATTAAAAAAATAATTGTACTTATACCTAACTTTGTAAAATTGTAAAAATTGAATAAATAAATAAATAAATTAAAAAAAAAAAAAAAAAATATCAGGTAAAGAAGTCGAAAAATGAATGCATAAAGAGCAAACTAAAGCTCACGGTCACGTATGGCGTATGGAGACCAAAGGTTTACAATACCCGACCGGATGCAGCCCCTAAGCCTTAATACATATTTCCCCTGCACGAACATCCTTCCTATAAACCCCTTGCATAATGCGCCCGGCAATAAGGGTACGTGATCGGTTAAACTCCGTTCATTATTCCTTCCTCACCGCGGTCGGCAGTAGCCTGTACAGCCCGTAGACTATAGCCTGCACCCTGTTGGCTTGCCGATCCTGGTAAAAGAAACTGAGCTGTCAATTCCGATTGAAATGAAACGCAATAGTATAATTAATCTTTCGATGCCGTGCTTAAACTCAGTTCTCTAAAACCTGTATTTTAGGTTGATAAGTTATTCAACATATCATGTGATACGTTAATATTTCATTTGAGCTAGTTGTGAGAGTCTCAAATATAACAAGTTTTATGGTATGACACAAGATATTTAACTGACTTTTTTTTCCTAATTCGGACGTGATGTACATAACATAATAAAATTTAAAAAATACATTCGTAATTCTTATTACAATTATTGAAACTAAAAAAATGCTCAACCAAAAATAAAAATCAATTTTGATTCACAGAGGAAAAAAGTAACCAAGATGCCATTGCTAATCTAGTATTCAGAGTAGAATGGAAAAAAAAAATAAAGTAGGAATTTTCATCGACTTACAGAAAGCATTTGACAGCATTTCCCATGAAAGACTTGTATTAAAATTGAAAAAAAAGGCACTGACCACTTAGCCCTCAAATGGCTAGAAAGCTATCTAACACTTAGATCTCGAAATATAAAATTAAACCAATCATTTAGTACATCATTTACAAGTATATTTGGCATCCTCAAGGTACGGTCCTCGGACAAATATTATTTCTAATATATTTAAATGTCATTTACCAACAGAAAATTAAAGGTAAATTAATATCTTACTCTGATGATACTGTATTATCAATAAAAGGTCACACATGGGAAATAGTTAACAAATTAGGTATTCACAACTAATGCAAGAAAGAACATAATATGTCTTATTCTCCTTACAGAAAATATCTGATCATAAAGTTAAAATATTATAATCCACAAAGAAAAATGTGATAATGTGAACCGTAAACAACAAGATCCAGTTGTAGAAATTAACAAACATGAAATGAGGAAATTAACAAACACAACGACGAGGAAATCACGATGTAACACAAATACGAGTATAATTTTGTTATGTTGTTATTAGTTTTTGGGGTATTATGCCGTGTTGCGCTACCTCCTTCTTTAGCCAACGTTTCGGACAGCGTCGCAGTGTCCATCATCAGGGCAGATGTGTAATAGTTAGGGGTGATGTTAGTACTTATCTACTTAGGAGCGATACCGTGTCGCCAGCTCCACTACGAGTTTTTTTGCGTTTAGCCTTGATGTAACCGTCAATTACCGTATACCAAGAACTATTGAGTTTAGCTCCGTCGTCTCTATTAATATTTATAGGATTTTTGTGAATTTCAATTGCCTCCGTAATCAGGCGTGCTCTATGAGTTTTCGGTCTTCCCAAGACTTCAGGAACAAATCCAAAGTAATGGCCGGTTTCAATTAAATGTTTTTTATGTTTTACCGAAACATGGCTATCAGACAATATTGCTTCAACAGAACTTGGACTCCATGACTACATTATTTTTCGCTGTGACCGCTCTTCCTCTTCTAACAAGTGTAGAGGAGGTGGGGTAATGATATGTATTAAAAAAAATATCTGAACAATTATTTATTTGTGTTCTACTTGGTTCCAAGAAACTTGTCATTGGTTGTGTATACATTCCCCCCTCCTCTTCAATAGAAATCTATAAGTCACATACTGAAGCAGTTGAAGGTGTTTCCATAAAGGCCGATTCCTTACTTATTTGTGGTGATTATAATCTTCCTAAAATAGTGTGGCTTAATGATAGTCACGGTGTGAAAACTCCTAATAATGTTTCCCTTCATGCTTCCATAATAGTAAATTTCTTTGCCTTCCTGAATATGTACCAATTAAACTCGATCAATAACTGTGGAGGTTACTGTCTTGATCTAATATTTACCAATATGCCTAGCGTTTGTGTATGTGAAGCTACTGACTCAATATTACCAATAGATAAATATCATCCACCACTCGATATTAACTTCACTAATCCTTTCAAAAGTGACACTCTGAAATCAGCAGTTACATTCCACTACAAATTTAACAAAGGTGATTATACTGGCATGAATAGGTACCTTGCCCAATATGACTGGGCAGGTATGTTATCAAACAACAATATTAACGATGCTGTATTTAAATTCAACGAATGTATAACTCATGCTATAGATTTGTTCGTTCCAAGGGGAACTTTTTCCCAGCCTAAATTTCCTATTTGGTTCAGTATGAAACTAAAGCATTTGATTATGGAAAAAAAGAAAACACACAAGTTATTCAAATTAACGAACAACTTAGCGCTTTATCAAAAATTTTCTCAGTTAAGAGAATTATCCAAAATTGAATCTAACTTGTGTTATAAATCTTATATTGAACTCACTGAGACAAAATTAAATCTTAACCCTAAACAATTTTGGAAATTTATTAAACAAAAACGTATTGATAACGATCTCCCTTCAAGTTTATTTTTTAATGATACTCACGCCACCAACGATTTCGATATTGCCAACCTTTTTGCTGAACATTTCTCCTCTGTCTATACTGATAACATATGCACCATCCCTCCACTTAAATATGCTAATACTATTGACCTTAATAATTGCGAAATCACACTTGTAGATGTTTTCAATTACTTAAAAAATCTTCCCAGCAAAACAAGCACTGGTCCTGATGGTATACCTGAAATATTATTGAAAGAATGTAAATCTGTTGTATCTAAGCCAATTTGTTTATTATATAACTTATCATTATCATCTGCCACTTTTCCGGATTCCTGGAAGGTTTCCTATATACGACCTATTTTTAAATCGGGTAATAAGTCGAACGTAGAAAACTATAGACCTATATCGATGTTATCTCATATTCCTAAAATCTTTGAATCTATAATCACAAAAAAAATAACACCTATTTTCAAAAATGTGCTGATTGAGGAACAGCATGGCTTTAGATCTGCTAAATCTACCACTACAAACTTACTCTCCTTCACCAACACCGTAATCAATGGCCTAGAAGATAAATCACAAGTAGATGTTCTATATACCGACTTTTCTAAAGCTTTTGACAAAGTAAAACACGCTATCCTCATGGCCAAGCTATATGCTATAGGTATACGAAACCCATTGCTATCTTTCTTTAATTCTTATTTAAGCAATAGAAAACAAAGAGTTAAAATAAATAACATTGAGTCTATTATTATTGAAGTAACATCCGGCGTACCGCAAGGAGCACATTTAGCCCCGCTTCTCTTCAACTTGTTTATAAATGACATTATTCGTATTTTCTCTCACACACGCTTTTGGCTTTTTGCTGATGACAATAAGATATTAAAAATAATCAAAAACTACCTTGACTGCCTTCTTTTCCAATCAGATATTGACTCTTTCAATGACTGGTGTAAAATTAATTGCTTGGAACGAAATGTCGATAAGTGCAAAATTATGTCCTTCTACAGATCTAAAAATCCGATTGTTTTCGAATACAAATTAAATAATAATTGCCTAACAACTGTTCAATCTATTAAAGATCTTGGTGTCTCTATTGATAGCAAGCTTTCTTTCCGGGAACATATAAATACGATTGTTAATAAATCTCTCAAACTACTTGGTTTTATCACTAGAACCACTTCTGACTTCAAAAACATAAATACCCTAAGAACTCTTTACTGCTCCTTGGTTCGCCCCCATCTTGAATAAGCTTGTATTATATGGTCTCCTTTTTATGCTGTCCATATTCGTCATATTGAATCCGTTCAACATCGGTTCCTAAAGGGAATTGCTTGGAGGCTAGGATTAGAGCGAGGCAATTACTCGTATGCTGAAATTGAACAAACTCTAAACCTTTCTCCTTTAGAAGACCGTCGGATAAAATCTGATCTCATTTGTTTCTTCAAAATTATTAACTGTTTAATCGACTCGCCTACATTACTACAACTCATCACATTTAATATACCTTCTCGTAGACTCAGAAATAAAGACCTGCTTTTCCTCAATCAGCACTCGACTAACTATGGTTATAACTCACCACTGTCCAGAATGTGTAGACTGGTCAACTCACGTCAAGACCTTGATTTTTTTGGTATTAGCTTAAATGATTTCTGTCGCTCTTTAAACAAATGAAGATATGTAATATTCACCCTAATTTTTGCAAGGTCTTGACGTGACTTGACACTTATTTTTCTTCTATTTTCACTGTTTGTCTTTGCTTTCATGTACCATCCGAATCCTTACATTGTTCATTTCTATACTTCGTGATACTTTGTTTTAAATTGGACGTAAGTCCGTAAATAAATAAATAAATAAATAAATGCTCGGCGATTGCCGATTTGTCAGGGTGGCCAAGTTTACACGCTCGAAAGTGTTCCGATATCCTTTTGGAGATCGTCCGCTCTGTTTGGCCCACATAGACCTTATCACATCCGGAACAGCTGAGTTTATATACTCCATCTGTTTCCAGAGGAAACTTGGTCTTTGCAGGCCTCAAAAAGTGTCGTATTTTGGTCATGGTTCCGAAGACAGTCTTGATGCTTTCTTTTTTCAATAGCCTGGCAATTCTGTCTGTCACATTGTGAACGTAAGGCAGGAAAGCGCAGCCCTTTGACTCTTGTTCAATTCTGTCTTCGTTTTGTGCAGATTTGGCTCTCATGATTTGCCTTGTCTGCCTTGCTGGGTAACCGTTACGCTCCAGTGCATCGGTCAGTTTTGTAAGTTCTGCTCCAATTTTTGTTTCTTTACATATTCTGGTCGCTCGGGTCACCAATGTATGGATAATTATTACCTACAGTCTGCCTCGGAACAGGAATCCAGAGTTAGGAGGATTATGAGTAAACTACTGTACTTTGTATTTTTTTCAAATGGGGAGTCAATATTAAAAAGTAAAATAAACAGTATCTATCGGTAGGTAAGTAATTATAAATAATCATTTCTACAGATGATACGGCAGAGCTTTTTATGCTGTGAATTGAGTTTGACCACATTCTTAGTTTCTTTCTCAAACATTAGTTTGAGAAAGAAACCTTCCCAAACCTTCATGGCTAAAACTTTCTTATCACCTTTCTTTCCTCCGTAGGGTATTTGCTACGATAAAGTAATCATGCACGAACGTATCTCGGATAGATTGTCAGGAGAGTACAATTTTATATGATTTCGGAACAGAAAATATTGATACGCTTTTAGTTGACAATTTGTTTCTTTTGATGTCAGTGTATAATAAAGCGAAAGTGGTAAATCAGATTTGACAGCGAGATGTAATAAACGACGAGAAATAAAATACGTGATTTCGTTCGGCACTCTGATTCTATTCTTTTGCAATTCTTTTTAAATTCAGATATTGTATTATTATTTCCATGAACATAAAAACAAATAATCTTGTGAATTATGAAAAGCTATTAACGTTCAAGTAAGGTAAAAAAATACGTTGTTAAGCATCATAATATGTTTTAGTTTTTCTTGAACTTGATTAATTATTAAAAATATGGTTTGTATATCATAATTATCACAAAGTTGTTGTTTGGCGGTCTCTATGTGCTTTCAGGGATATTGTGCTCGTAATGTACTGTGACCTAAGAGTATGGATATTAGTGACCGTGAACTGCGGAATGGCGACAACCGGCCCATCGTAGAAGTGTCCTTGTGGATAAAAAAATAATTTATTGAAATGTGCCTAACCATTGTAATTTGAATCATTGTGAGTTTTACTCTTTCCGGATCAACTTGAATAATCTTATTGGTGTCCGTCATAAAATATTATCAAATTGTATACATCTAACGAGTGGAAAATAACCAAAAGGGCGCCTGTGCAGCAGACGATCGCTCTATTAGGTTAGTATCTTTTATGTATATTTTGATCTACTGTGTACTATTCTCTTGATATGTTTTTTTCCGCGAGTAATATTCCCAGAGAGTTTAGGTTATTTACATACCACAGGCTCACATATTATGATTTAATAATAATTTCAATGAAAAAAAAGAACCACAACAGTGGACTGTTGCTTTTAAAATTTTTAATATTAGCCCCACATGGAAGGCTCTGAGGAAAATAATTCCCTTCAGGGCCTATGTCATATGTGGAGGGTCTTTTAAAGAAAGGAAGTTCTAGGAGAGAAACAAAAAAAAATCCAAAACACCCAGAACCCGGGCACCACTGCTAAGTCACAAAACTTAGCGAACCATTTGGGGTGACCTATGGCAGAGGTGTTGGTTGTTCAATAAATGGTTCCGGGGCGGCGGTACCATACCCGCCTGCCAAATTAACATAATGTGTTCTGAAGTAGACTCCATTAGAGATCTGAGAATCTTACATGACTCGATGTTAACATTCAGAAACCATTATCAACACATTGTCAATCAGGCCAATAGAATGCTCGGTTTTATCACTAGAATTTCCAAATTGTTCAAGAACTTAAGTACCTTCAGAAATATGTACTACTCATATGTAAGAAGTATCTTAGAGTACGGCTCCGTGATTTGGTCTCCACATTATGCAATTCATAGCAGTAAAGTGAAGTCTGTTGCAAAAATAAATGAGAAAACTGTAATTAAATAGTAGGAAATCCATATATTTTAACTATGTTTTAACTAATACTTAATTTTGATTATCTTTGTTTTAGGTGCCTGTAATTTATTTAAACTAATCGTTGCACAAATAATATTGTAACGAATGGTGCGCTCACCTAAATTGGAATCATCGCTATAAATAACCACGATGAAAATGTTAATTACAGAAATAATTATGTGATGTATTCTGTGGGCTAGCCAGTAAATAAATAAAAGTTAATTGCGTTAATAATTTAATAAGTATTTTATGGAGAATTTAACGTATCCATTACCTGGAAATAATAATAATTTTTTTAGTAGATATATTGACCTCCAAATATCTATACTAGCGACACATATAAAGTTTTCCATCAAAAACTGTGTATAAAATGCAGAACTAAAGTTATTTTCACACAACTACATAAACAATTCATCCTCTTTCCTATTGATTTTTTCTTTCCCAATTCGTTCTGCTTGACGAAGTTCTCCAGAACGACACTGTTAAAGTTCCACTGACTCTGAGCTATATATTATTTAGGAGGATTTTTTCATGACGGCGAATTTTTCCAACCAAACAACACAGGTAAGACCCCATATTCTGAACTTCTACCCATTTATAATATATTTTCTCTTTAATAAGTTTTTAAAGACTTAAAATTATATATTATTCAATCTGTACATGGATAAGTGTAATAATTGAAAGAGATGGGATTGGGCGCGAAATTGAGTCATCTGGAAGTATGTTGCCTGTTGTTTTGTGCTAATAATGCGGTGCTGATTTCTAATAGTATGGAAGATCTACAGTCTCTCGTGTCTCGGATGAATGAAGTATGTATGAAGAATGAGTTAACGATGAATGAAAGTAAGTCTAAGGTCATGGTATTTGAAAGAGAGAGAATGAAAACAATGTGCAACATAGTTGTGAATGATGAGTATTTAGAGCAGGTGGATGAGTTTATGTACTTGGGAAGTATGTTTACGAGAGATGGGAAGGCTGATAGAGATATCGAAAGAAGGGTTAATGCAGACAACTCTATTAATGTAGGACTGAACGCCGGCGCCGTTGGCGCCAACAAAAAACTGTCCGAAGAAGCGAAGTTAGCCGTCCATAATGGAGTGCTGGTATCTGCCCTGATCCTGATGTATGGCAGTGAGGCATGGAACTGGCAGAGAAAGGATGAAAGTAGACTGAATGCTGTAGAAATGAGACCTCTGAGGCGTATGTGTGGTAAAACCATGTACGATCGTGTGAGAAATGCGGAGATCGACCAAGAATTGAATCTGGCTTGTGTTACAAATCTTATATTGAACTCACTGAGACAAAATTAAATCTTAACCCTAAACAATTTTGGAAATTTATTAAACAAAAACGTATTGATAACGATCTTCCTTCAAGTTTATTTTTTAATGAAACTCACGATACCAACGATTTCGATATTACCAACCTTTTGCTGAACATTTCTCCTCTGTCTATACTGATAACATATGCACCATCCCTCAACTTAAATAATTTAATACTATTGACCTTAATAATTGCGATATCACACTTGTAGATGTTTTCAATTACTTAAAAAATCTCCCCAGCAAAACAAGCACTGGTCCTGATGGTATACCTGAAATATTATTGAAAGAATGTAAATCTGTTGTATATAAGCCAATTTGTTTATTATATAACTTACTACTATCATCTGCCACTTTTCCGGACTCCTGGAAGGTTTCCTATATACGACCTATTTTTAAATCGGGTAATAAGTCGAACGTAGAAAACTATAGACCTATATCGATGTTATCTCATATTCCTAAAATCTTTGAATCTATAATCACAAAAAAATAACACCTATTTTCAAAAATGTGCTGATTGAGGAACAGCATGGCTTTAGATCTGCTAAATCTACCACTACAAACTTACTCTCCTTCACCAACACCGTAGTCAATGGCCTAGAAGATAAATCACAAGTAGATGTTCTATATACCGACTTTTCTAAAGCTTTTGACAAAGTAAAACACGCTATCCTCATGGCCAAGCTATATGCTATAGGTATACGAAACCCATTTCTATCTTTCTTTAATTCTTATTTAAGCAATAGAAAACAAAGAGTTAAAATAAATAACATTGAGTCTATTATTAATAACTTGTTTATTAATGACTTTATTTGTATTTTCTCTCACACACGCTTTTGGCTTTTTGCTGATGACAATAAGATCCTAAAAATAATTAAAAACTACCATGACTGCCTTCTTTTCCAATCAGATATTGACTCTTTCAATGACTGGTGTAAAATTAACTGCTTTGAACTAAATATCGATAAGTGCTAAATTATGTCCTTCTACAGATCTAAAACTCCGATTGTTTTCGAATACAAATTAAATATTAATTGCCTAACAACTGTTCAATCTATTAAAGACCTTGGTGTCTCTCTTGATAGCAAGCATTCTTTCCGGGAACATATAAATGTGATTGTTAATAAATCTCTCAAGCTACTTGGTTTCATCACTAGAACCACTTCTGACTTCAAAAACATAAATACCCTAAGAACTCTTTACTGCTCCTTGGTTCGCCCCCATCTTGAATATGCTTGTGTTATATGGTCTCCTTTTTATGCTGTCCATATTCGTCATATTGAATCCGTTCAACATCGGTTCCTAAAGGGGATTGCTTGGAGGCTAGGATTAGAGCGAGGCAATTGTATGCTGAAATTGAACAAACTCTAAACCTTTCTCCTTTAGAAGACCGTCGGATAAAATCTGATCTCATTTGTTTCTTCAAAATTATTAACTGTTTAATCGACTCGCCTACATTACTACAACTCATCACATTTAATATACCTGCTCGTAGACTCAGAAATAAAGACCTGCTTTTCCTCAATCAGCACTCGACTAACTATGGTTATAACTCACCACTGTCCAGAATGTGTAGACTGGTCAACTCACGTCAAGACCTTGATTTTTTTGGAATTAGCTTAAATGATTTCTGTCGCTCTTTAAACAAATAAAGATATTTCCTATTCACTCTAATTTTATCAAGGTCTTGACGTGACTTGACACTTATTTTTTCTTCTATTTTCACTGTTTGTCTTTGATATCATGTACCATCCGAATCCTTACATTGTTCATTTCTATACTTCGTGATACTTTGTTTTAAATTGGACGTAAGTCCGTAAATAAATAAATAAATAAATAAGAATGCAAGGCTGATGTAAGCGTAATGAGTAAGATTAAGAAAGGGACGCTTAGATGGTTAGAGCATGTAGAGCGAATGAACGAGGAAAGGAGTGTAAAGAGAATATATGACGCAAATGTGGATGGTAGAAGAATTCGGGGACGCCCGAGGAAGACATGGCACGACCAAGTGAATCAGATACTTGAAGAGTCGGAATAATGGAAGAGCATATATGAGACGATGTGTGAATGTGAACGAGACAAGGAGTGTGTGCCAAGATCGAGTTGTTTGGCGGTCCGTCCTCTCTGCCTACCCCTGCGGGGAAACGACGTGATGGTTAGTTAGTTATGTAGTTAAGGTAATGAAGAGTGCTGCTTCTAACATTCGTATTTAAATACTTCCCTTTCAAACCATATTCTTATTATCATAACAAAGTCACATTTATAGAAAAAAAAAACTATTTGTGATTTTAAGAAGCGAAGCTTCTAGCCACTGAGAATAAATAGCTTCTCTTTTATATGATAGTTGAGGTATTCGAATAAAAATACGTAAGTTCCATGGAAGCGACTAGCAATAAGCCTTTGAATAGAGGTTTAACGGAGGGAATTGATTCCTCTCGAATGGACTGTCCTAGAGAGAATTCCCAGAACTGCAGCACGAATACAGATTTTCCTCTCAGTGTGATAGCATTTAATTAGACACAGATTTTTTGTCCCAGTCGCCACACTGCAGGGCGTATGGAATAAAATCTATTGTTTCGACCATAACCTGACGTAATCTATTAAACAGATTTTATATTCATCACCTGACTTTTGACTTGACTTTTCAAAGGAGTGCTGAAGTGCCACCTTGTTGAGTTGTCCGGTCACCATAAATAAAATCTAAAGATAGTAAGTACACCCATTATGTTGATTTGGTGCCAAGTATTCAATTAATTATGAAGTGAACGTTTATTCAGCAATAATAAATTTAATGGCGATTTACTACTTTTATTGGATCATTTATGTGTTAAGGATAGTTAATTGTTTAATTTAATGACATGTGGTCCTTTTTAACCCCCGACGCAAGGAGCTGTGTTATAAGTTTGACAGCCGTCTGTATCTCTGTGTGTCTGTCTGTGGCATCGTATCTCCTACACGAATGGACCGATAATGATGAGGTTTTTTTCGTTCAGGCATTTCAAGGTCATCAGCTCTTTTTTGTGTCGAGGGTTACTTAAAATTTTGAAAATTTTACTTATTGGAAGAACGTTTTGTTTATTATTTAGTATTATGAGGCGTGTGTAAATTTGATTTGTATTTAAGTACGATGTTTTTATTTTTTTCAAATAAGTTATTTCTTTTAAATTAAGTTCTTTGGTTTTTGTACAAAACGACAGTTTTATTACGAGATTGATGAAATTTTAAACACCTTACCTTAAAAATTAGAAGGAGGTCACTGATATTGTAAACCCACAGACTTGTCAAATAACCGGATAGATATTATGATATGATATTCGATAGTTTAGTGCAAATCCAATTAAAGTTTTATTTAGTTTCATTAAATAAAGACAATATTAGCGAACTTATCAAAAATCAGAAAAATAAAAAAATCCGAAAAAGATAGGGTCACATCTAGGACTCGAGCCAAGGACCTTCGCTTTGCCTTGTTGGTAGAACTACGCCCCGGCAAGGCAAAGGTCATAGGTTTCGCGTCGTTCATGTGATCGCATCTTTTTTTTTTATTTTTGTTTTCAGATTTTCGATTGAGTTTCGCTAATATTGTCTTCATTCAATTAAATATAACAATTTGAAGTTTTTCTCATTACGTTAAAAATAAAATAAAATATTTATCCTTGACATACTGAAAAGTCAACAGATGCCACATATTAAAAATAAAAATTTATAATTCATCCAAGATACTATCTAGATAGCATTTAGTTCGGGTTTGAATCTTGCAATCTTACAAAAAGATAGCAGCCAATAAAAATATATAAAGGTATTGTTGGTTGTTCTTAGTCGAAGTATGATACAGTTAAATATGACCGAATCGGACAGGGACACATTAATTCTGTTGGTAGAGCGGCGCCCCGGTAAGGCGTTGGTCCTGGGTTCGAGTTCTAGATTTGATCGTATCTTTTTCTGATTTTTCTGTTTTCAGATTTTTGATTGAGTTCCATTATTAAATTAAATGGTTTTGACGCTAGTATGAAGGAATGCCTAAAACCTGTTTTCAATTGCGACAATCTCACAAAGCTCTTCTTTACTCAAACTGTTCTAGCTATTTATTGCACCAGTCCTGAAACGACAACTTTTCTTGGAAGTTGACATTAATTCTCCAGTCTGGAAACATCGTCTTTTCAGCGGGAAAAGCGGAAAAACTTTTATTTGAATTATGTCCATTGAACTGTCTGTCTAATGTAATATGATGATGCTTTGTGCCTTAGTTCGAGTCGACGCGACGTCTTTGGACGTCACCGTATTGAGACGTGTGTGTAATGTTATATAGAGATTACAGACAATATTTTTACGATAAACGAAAAGCCATAATTTAAAGAGAGTAATATAAATAAAATATAACATACTATTCTAGTTAGACATTAATTATTACAATGTTAACAGATCGCACGAATAACAAAATTAAGTCTGCACATCTCAGATTGACCCATTGATTCACGATTACGATACCGTGACGGGAAAAGAAAAGAAAAGCACAAGACGTACGTTATTTATCCTAATAATGCTGCAGCTTTTTCTTACACATTAAATAATGGCGAGACAAAAGATGAGACACACACTGTACGACTGTCTGTTTCCTCCAAAGTACTACTTTTTTTCTTTGGAGGAAACAGATATACATATCTCATTACAGAGACTGGATTTGCGTTTCATTTTCTTTACGTATGAGGAAGATGTATGAAAATGATTGTATGTTTCCTTTGGGGGGATGAATATCGGCTGCCTGTGAAGAAAGACGCAGTACAACGTTATCAAATGCGTAGCGGAGGATAAAACTGTATGTCAATGTGATTATTTGGTTGGTGGTTGCGTTGATATTCCATGTGACTCTACCCCGCCATTCTGATCCCGTGCCACGAGCACGATTCATTCACCGTTTGTCTTATTTTCGGCTATTTTTATTTAGTGTGTAAGAAAGAGCTGCGACTTATATGGGGGTATTTTATGCCGTGTTGTGCTACCTCCTTCTTTAGCCAACTCTGTCCGAAACGCTGGCTAAAGGAGATAGCATAACACGGTATAATACCCTAAAAACAAATAACGAAAATGCAACCTTACATGTTTAAGAAAAAACTATCAGCGCATTGACGTTTGACATTTTTGAATTCTGAATTCACTCACACTTCAATATTATCATTGTAACCATATTGCACACGTTTAAAAATATCGTCACGGCTAATAGTATTGTAGGGGTATGTGAGAGAGATGCAAGAAAATGATTACTTTTTTCCTTTGGAGGAAACAGACCTACATAGTGTATCTAATCTTTTGGAAGAGCTGCAGTATTATTATGAAAAGGAACGTAGGTATATTTATTGCCTTTTTTGTGCATCACGGTACCGTAATCGTGGATCGTCATGGCAATAATAAAAGCGACGCCTCTCCTCTACTTGATGAAACTAAATCATTTAATTTTGTATGTAGATATACCACCTATTACATCGATCACAGTGTGTGTGTAAAAGTTTTTGAAACGGATTTAGTAGTTCATTTTTAGATATTTATTTATTTATTTTCGGGAAATCAACAGTTTACATTTTTCCAGTTTGTACATGTTTGTGTAGCCAAAATAAAACCAATTATGAATTTCCTCCATGTGACTTTACCTCTGATTAAACAGCATAATAACAAATTTTAAATAATAAAATTTATAATAAAGGAGTATGAGATCAAAAATTTTATAAAACAAAATACTATATTAAGTATATAAAACTAAAATTTACATAAAAATATCAATACATTGGTAACCATTAGAAGCCAGGTTGTACATATAAATAAAATCATAACAGAATTAAAGTATAAACGATAGAAACATAGACACATAACATATTCATGAAACATCAAGAGAAATACTCTTTTATGTACCCCCTATATTTGGAAAGTTCAGAATTGAAAATGTCCACATTGGATAATATGCTATTGTAACTATTGCATAGTCTGTTCAGACAAGAATTTTGCTTACAGTTTGTCTTGCATTGATCAACCCTGAATAGGACAGAAGAGCGTGTTGTACGCGCATGTACATTAAATTGAATTTTATTTAGCAACTCTGGGCATTGAATATTATTGTTAACTAATTTATACAGGAATATTGCATCCATGTGATGCCTTCGTACACTCAATGAATCAATTTTAAAGTATGAAGCTGCCTCTGCAAAATTATTAAATCTTACATATGACTTGTAACAAAGATATTTGAGAAATTTATTTTCAATTGCTTCAATTTTGTTTGTATGGATTTTATAAAATGGAGATCAAACAACTGACGCAAACTCCATATTATGTAATAACAATATTGCCTAAATCAATCCAATGTCCCGAATGTGTAGATTATATAACGCAAGGGGATTATATAATGCAACCAGAGTGGAAGATACTCTTAGTATCGCCCTGGTGTAAGACCACCATTCAGAATTGAAACGTTGCCTGAAATGGCTTTAGGCTTGACGGCCGGCGTAGTGCAGCGGTAACGCTCTTGACTCGCATTCCGAAGGTCGCGGGATCGAATCCCGGCGTGGGAAATAAATTTTATTTGATTAATTTGTGTTATTTCACAATTTATTAATTTAAAACAATATATAGTATATTTGCGGCACGTTCCAGAGTGGTAGATACTCTCAGTATCGCCCTGTTGTAAGACCACCATTCAGAATTGAAACTTTACTTCAAATGGCATTAGCCGTGTTTGGTGACCAGATCTGAATAGCTAGGTACTTCCCCACCTTCCTCTTCCCTATCTCCTTCCCCTCCCCACTGCCTTCAGCCTCACAACATACCCTAATTGGGGATGCCATAGTCTCACTGGCTCCAGACGGGAGAAGCTGAGACTCTTGTGAGGTATCACTATAAAAAAAGCCGTATTTGGTGACCAGATCTGAATAAACAAATACTTCCCTACCTTCCTCTTCCCCATCTCCTTCATTTCCCACTACCTTCAGCCTCACAACACACACTAATTAGGGATGCAATAGAGTCACTGGCTCCAGATGGGAGCAGCTGGGACTCTTGTGACGTATTAATTTAAAAAAGGGGCGATACGGACGTTCTTTTAAACAGTCTCGCATAATAATAATTTTATTTGATATAAACTAATATAAAATGCAATTTAAACCAACACTTTGTAGAATCCTACAAATTATTGTAACATGGATATAATATATTTAACGATTTGATTTGTTATTGTAATGTTTATATTATATTTTGTTCTATGTTATTGTTAAATATTACATTGTTTAAAATATTTCACGGTTTTCCACAAGATTATACAAGTGGTTTTTTTTCTTGTATATTCTTAAATTTTTTTTCACTTTTATAACTTTTGGTAAAAATTCTATGTATGTGTAATCCTCGATATCTTAAATATTATTTTCTAATCTATGTAAAAGCCCCTACGGGCGTATAACAACAATAAATAAATAAATAACATCATGGCCAATAGAGGTATTGGAAGTAAAAATTATGAAATTGTTTTATATATAATTGTTTCTTTTCTTTCTTTCTTTATTTCTTTCTTCTCTTTCTCTCTACTGTACACTTACAATTTTTTCATATTTTATTTTGCTTACTATTATTTCTATTATTTCACTAGTAGCATTTCCATGCCGTGAACATTTTCAATCATCTATCCACATTCCAATGGCAATTTCATTAATGTACTAATTGTTAATACTTGTAAATGTTTCAAACAATGAATAAATAAGTAACAGATTACCTAAAACGCGTAGTAGGTATATAAGTGTAGGGAACCAAGCAACACTTGTATTAATTGTGAGAAATTCATGTTTTTGCTGAAAGCGTCGAGAATTTTGTTCCTTTGATATTATTAGGCAAACCCTTCGAAATAAATACTCGAAGTTTCTCTGCCAAATTCCTATTGTGGTGGCTTTGAGGCAGTTATCGTAAACAGCGCAAGTAATTAAAAACCCTTAGAAGAGTAATATTGTAATGGCGCTATATACAGCCTTTGTCTTTGTTCAGTGCTAAAAATTCTGTTGTTCAGTGTTTTGTGGTTTTGATTTGTTCTATCGGTAATTAGTGGTTTCCTTTCTGTTAAAATTTAATTTAAAAGTCACCCGTAGATAAACAAGATGCTTTTTGAATTTGAAAAAATAATTCGGAGTGCTAATAACAAATTTTGTTTTTTAATTATATCATTATCGAGACGAAACTATTTATTCAAACTGATTTGATAACTTTAGAAGCTACAATTTTCGAGTTATATCAATTCCAGAAAAAAATACTACAATATCAAGAGAGACAACCGCCATTCTCAAATCACTATAATTGTTATTATTACGATCAAAGATCACTGAAAAATTTAAAAAAAGGTATTTAAAAATATGAATGGTTTGAGCAACACATTTTTGTAATAATAACTTAATGAAAACACCCAATCATTTCTGTGCTCCTGATATTTTGCTCTTATCCGCAAGTTCACGTTTTGACGTTTTTTTATTATTTTGTGTAAAATTGACATTATCGCCACTGCGGAAATGAACCCAAACCCTATGACATTTCTGTGTTCCTGGTATTTGGATATAATCGACAAGTACACTTTTTAAGGTTTATTTTATTTATAAAATACCTAGCGCAGACCCGTCAAAAATCTCGGGAGATTTCAATTCCTATTTGAAATAAACAGTAAATATACTTCTTTTCAGATATTAAATTATTATGGGTAGATACCTACTTTAACGTTTGACTAAATTTTTCAGCTATGCAATCAGTTCCAAATAGAAAATGACACTTAAATCGATTCCAAAGTTCATTGAACCGCAGTTACAGACGCAAGAAAATAGTATTTTTGATTATCTTTACATAGTATAAAGTGAAGTCGATCTTTTAAACTACGCAACGGATTTTCATGCGGTTTTTATCAGTAGATAGAATGATTCAAGAGAAAGGTTTATATGTATAATACATGCATATTATAGAAGAAAAAGTCGAGAAATTCAAAGATTCAATATTCAATTCAGGCAGCGAGCAGCTGGTGAGCGGGTGGTGTGAATTTGATATGTATGTAAATTAACAGATGGCGTTGGTTATAAAGATTGGGAAAGCCACAGCAACGTATGGCCGGGTCTGCTAGTTATGCAATAAATATCAGTCAGGCAAATATATTTATCAGTCAAGCAATAAATATCAGAAAAGCATTCACCTTTTCAGTTCACTAATAGGCCACTTGCATCACATTTTTTAATTTTTTTTTCTGGTTTAGGCAAATATTCTAAGGCATTCTGTTTTTTTTTTTAATCGTATTTTTGAAACCCTGGAGATTTTTTGAAAATTTCTATCCGAAAAATCAGAACATTTTTTATAAACCGGAAAGACGGGACATAATTTTATAGGTGCGAAAAAATGATAATTACATAGCTGAAAATCATTTAAAAAAAAGAACGTTTTCCGCACGAATGGCATAGGAGAATAACGAGGCACACCAAAAATATTACATCTCATAATTTTTTTTTCTTTGATCCATCTTATTGATCATAAATCATTATAATGTACAACGTCTTTATTAATAAATCCAATGTAATAATACACTTGTACTTGTAAATTATAATAATAATAAGAATATTATAAAATTTGATTTTGATAAAATCAGCACCATAACCATTATACCTCTAAAAACACGTACCGATATCTAAAATGTACGGGGTTCTCTTCATAAGATCTGTCAAAAAGTCAAACCAAAAGATAAGTTCGCAGAGAACAAACAATAAATCTAGTGAACGAATTAAGAAATTCGCCTGCAATCAAAGTGATGCCATATAAAAAAATAAATCAGTGTGGAATTTTACAAAATTAATAGGAATATTTTTGGAGACGGGACATTTTCATGTAGTGACGTCACGAGCCCAAATAATGAATTTATTTATTTAAAATAAAAAAAAACTGTACATTTCTAAAAAAATTTAGTAACATTTTCGTAATCTTAGTAAAAAGATATATCCACACGATTTTTTCCAAATCGTTATGAAATCCATGCAAGTGGCCTATTCTATTAGCCATTTATTAAAGAGGTAGTTCATAATTTCCTGAAGATCTGAGGGGAAAAATTGGACCGCTACGGCAACGGTTGTGATAACCCTAAACCACTCGTATGGGCAAGGCTATTAAAATATTCATAGAAACTTACGTTTAACTAGCTTAGGAAAATAGGCAGGTACTTGTTATCTTAAGGTATCCTCTATAAAACGATGAAGACATTTCCTTACGATCTCCAGTCTCTTAGTCCCTATATAAACTTTAAGCCAGCGTAATGTACGTCTCTTAAGCTGACATGAACAGCGATAAACATGTAAACATATTGTGACATTTTCCACGTTCTGGGAGCTCCCAAAGTGCACTCCTTATATAAAATGTATGTAAATGTCATACACCTGGTACGTTGATGTCTCCACGAATTACTCTACATACTTCTAAAGTTTTTACGTAAATTTATCACGGATCCAAGATACACAACTGTACACCGGGCATAAATAATAAAATACCAAAGGTTTCGCTGAATAAATACGGCGAATATCTCGGTATAAAGACTTGGAGAGTTTTGAAATAACCGGAAGGTAATATTTTTAAATTGCTTTTTTGCAAATTCGCTTTTACGATGACAGGTTTCGCGGGTGAGTGGATAAGTGGGAAGAGCCGGAAGAGAGCAGGTAACTACTCACCGATCTACTTCCGGAAAATACCAAATTTTAAATGATATTTCCACGGCCGGTGAAAAAATGAGTATTTTTTTATGAATTCCTACGATGTACTCGTCTGCAAGTACCTCCATAAAGTCATGCCTTTGCCAAATTTACATTACGCAAATAGTTGCGCACAAGTTGTTTCAAAACAGTAGTTGCATTGGTAGTTTTACGTGTAATCATATAGTTTCATCACGTATGCAATTAGTTGTATGCTATAAAATTATAAGTAAAGTATGCAACTAATTGCGTAATGTAAGTAAATTAACTCCACACGAAAGGCCCTGAGAAAAATAATTACCCTCAGGGCCTATGTCATCTTTGGGAATTCTGTTTGGAGAGTCTTTTTAGGAAAAGAAGAAGAGGAAGTTCTGGGAAGGAAAAGGGTATAAGTGTTGGGTTGCAATCTGTGGTTCAGTGTATCCAGGAGTGACGGACGTACCTGGGCGTTTTCCAAAAAAGATGTCGGTGACTTAATAGGAATTCCACGCAAAATATACGTAAATTTATTAAAGAAAGTATGAACTTCATGACTTCAGTATTTAATATAGAAAATATCAATAAACTTCTAAAATAATTGCAATTTAAGTTTAATACTGTTGGTAAGAAATTCTTTTGCGTCATCATGAAGTTAATAAAGAAAATTAAAAGAAATTAATTATTTAAGAATTTTATTTACGAATTGACAACACAGTCAGTTTTCTAAAAAATATAAATAATCACGCTCATTGAATTAAATATAAGGTTTTAAATAAAAATATTCTTTTACGCTACTTTTGGATACTTTGTACTATATATTATTCGTTCTAGAAAGACAAATGTTGTTTTTTTTTTTACGAATGTTTAATTATAACAAATTTAAAATTAACCATAAACTATATCTATAAAAAAAAGAACGAATTTCTTTAAGATATAATAACACAGGTCTACAACAAAAATGCTGTCTGGATGTTTTCAACCGATTTCTATGTGTTTAGGTGTTCTGAAAACTAAAAAAATACTCAAAAAATTCCAGAACGTCAGGTTATTTTGCAAAACGGTATAGTGAACTCTGGTAATAAACATTTCATTGCTAAACCACTCATCTGATTGCGATGAAACTTTGGGGGTATGATGTGTGCATGCCAGCAGTATTTTCAGTATACAATAGTGTGCTCTGGCATCATGAAATTACGGAAAATTAATTATAATTAAATAAAAATGAATTGCAGAAATGTATGTATGCGCATAACTTTTGAACGACTGCACCAAATTTAATAATTCTTTTTTTTGTGTTCCATATTGTCAAGAAAAGGTTTGTGTACAACTACTGGTGAGCTCTGGCATTATGAAATTTGTATAAAAAAATTGCAATAGGTGGCACGCGAGCTGTGAAGACTGAATGTACCAGGACTGAATGTAGGGAATGTGGGAGGGGGGAGGGGAACTCGGGTAGGGGGTTAGAGGGAGGGGAGAGAGGAACTAGGGATCGGGGAGGGTAACCTGAATTTTTAGGCAATAACAAAGACCATAACTACAAACAAATCGTTAAAGCATTTCAAGCTTTAGGTTGCCTAATGAATTTAAAAGTACATTTTCTTCATTCCCACCTAGACTACTTTCCAGAAAATTTAGGATATGTGAGTGAAGAGCAAGGTGAACGATTTCACCAAGATATTAAGGAGACGGAGAAAAGATACCAGGGAAGATGGAGCATCTCAATGATTGCAGACTACTGTTGGACGCTTCAGAGAGACCTTCCAGATGATTCCTACAAGCGAAAATGTACCAAAAGAAGTCTCACTGGGAAAAAGAAATGTGTTTAGTGCTTACTAATCAATGCATTTTAGATAAAAAAAAAGTTTTGTTACCAATTATAAATAATTTTTTTTTTTTAGTCTCTTATCTTTTATTTTAAGATGATAACTTGTTTAACATAGATACCTACTATGTAAGGGACGTGTCCGCCACTCACATAGACTGTAACATAGGGGGCCAGGTAGTCTATATCAGTCGCTGGGTCTCTCGTGGAATCTAAGTCCAAATGTAGGTGAATTTCAGTCGAGAGATGTTCCGGTGGCAGAGAGAGAGAAGTGTAGCGGTCGGTGTTCTGTACTACCTACATTGTCAGAAAACGTGACGTTCTGTGACGAAATGAAAGTCATTTTCGGATTCAGCACACCCAAAAACATAAGAATAACGCAAAAAACCAAAACAGCTCTCAATTTTTATTTTTTTGTAGACCTGTGTAATTAATCTTAGCAAATAAATCACAGCAATAACAGGACAGTGACGTAAAAAGAAACACTTGGCTACGTTTAGGAACTCTAAGGCAGCGTTCAGATGTGTTTAATATCTTATTATAATTGTTAAAAGTTTTCTGTTTCTAATTTTTAACGAATGAGAAGTATCGGATACTTTATTATCCACTTGTAGAATCCATTTGTTCTTTTTTCTTTTATTATTATTTTTTAATTTATAAACTAACGTTTAGACAAGATTTTTATGCATAGCACAAAGGGTAACAATTATTACAAGCAATAATTGTCAGCCTGAAACACTCATTTACATTGAAAAATCTTCCGAGAAAAGATACTTGCCGCCAACGGGACTTGAACCCGTGTCCTTCCGATTGCCGGTCGAATGCTCTGACCACTGAGCTATGGCGGCTTATCAAATACCCGCCAAATAATTCAATATATACTAGTGTTTCATTCAACAATTACTGCTTGTTATATTTTTTCCACCTGAAAACAACCAACTTTATTTTTGCTAGGAAGACATTGTTAGTGTTAAATCCCTCGCTAGGTGGCGTCGAGACAAATTATGTCTGTTGTTTTCAGGTGGAAAAAATATAACAAGCAGTAATTGTTGAATGAAACACTATTATATATTGAATTATTTGGCGGGTATTTGATAAGCCGCCATAGCTCAGTGGTCAGAGCATTCGACCGGCAATCGGAAGGACACGGGTTCAAGTCCCGTTGGCGGCAAGTATCTTTTCTCGGAAGATTTTTCAATGTAAATGAGTGTTTCAGGCTGACAATTATTGCTTGTAATAATTGTTACCCTTTGTGCTATGCATAAAAATCTTGTCTAAACGTTAGTTTATAAATTAAAAAATAATAATTAATATTTAACAAGTTTAAGTATTTCCCCAATAAATGCAGACATAATTTTTTCTCGACGCCACCTAGCGAGGGATTTAACACTAACAATGTCTTCCTCGCAAAAATAAAGTTGGTTGTTTTCAGGTGGAAAAAATATAACAAGCAGTAATTGTTGAATGAAACACTAGTATATATTGAATTATTTGGCGGGTATTTGATAAGCCGCCATAGCTCAGTGGTCAGAGCATTCGACCGGCAATCGGAAGGACACGGGTTCAAGTCCCGTTGGCGGCAAGTATCTTTTCTCGGAAGATTTTTCAATGTAAATGAGTGTTTCAGGCTGACAATTATTGCTTGTAATAATTGTTACCCTTTGTGCTATGCATAAAAATCTTGTCTAAACGTTAGTTTATAAATTAAAAAATAATAATTAATATTTAACAAGTTTAAGTATTTCCCCAATAAATGCAGACATAATTTGTCTCGACGCCACCTAGCGAGGGATTTAACACTAACAATGTCTTCCTCGCAAAAATAAAGTTGGTTGTTTTCAGGTGGAAAAAATATAACAAGCAGTAATTGTTGAATGAAACACTAGTATATATTGAATTATTTGGCGGGTATTTGATAAGCCGCCATAGCTCAGTGGTCAGAGCATTCGACCGGCAATCGGAAGGACACGGGTTTAAGTCCCGTTGGCGGCAAATATCTTTTCTCGGAAGATTTTTCAATGTAAATGAGTGTTTCAGGCTGACAATTATTGCTTGTAATAATTGTTACTTTTTTCTTTTCTTTTTGTTTTCGATTCTGTTCTCTCCAACGTCTTTTTTTCTATTTTATCTTATTCGGTTAGCTCTTTGATTTTCTTTTGGTGTTTTTTTGTCTTTGTAACTCTTTTTTTTTAAAGGGTTCATATTTTTCAGGATCGTTTTTAATTTTGTCTCTCTTCCTTTTTGATTTTCTGCAGCTGTCAACGGCATATTTGAACCTCAAATTAAAATACATTATTTAGCAAAATACATAAACAACCAGATATGTAATAATGGGCTACACGTGCATACCATAGCCTGAATTAGGACACTAATCTGAAAGGGTATTAAAGTACTCGTTAATATATACAACTTTAATTACAGGAACAACTAAAAATACACAGGAACAAAAATCAACTGTTCTACACTACATTTTATACTTACTCGATCAAAATTGTATGAACCAGCTGTTATACTCGATTTCAGAGTTGCCTCTATAGTAATAGTTGTTCATATTGCCATCAATATTAGTACTTTCAACATCATTTCGTCTCTTTCAGAATTAACCTTCTAGAATTAATAAAAAAAAATAAAAAGAAAAAAAATATATACATATGTAGGTATATGTTATATAAGAATTTTTTCATTTTATTTATTTTGTGCTTTTTTGTTCAATCCTACATCACTCAACCCACATACCTACAGGTAATACGTTACATTATGTAGATACATACAAAATATAAATTATTAGAAAATTGTAACGCACTTAAAACTACACTAAAAGACAGGCAGAGACCAATCAGGTGAACCGACCTTTAGAATTCCATTACGTTACTTTTAAGTTCCATTCACGAGACAGTAGCGTAATGGAAGTAACGTAATCTCGTCAATATTTTTTCAAAATGTATTTATCAATAAATTATGAAACTTCTGTTTATTCTAACTGAATATTTTGTAAAACAATGAATGAATAAATTTAATACAAAATAGAGTCTAATCATGTTGTTAACTTACCTGGAGAAATATGGAGTCGTTGGTGGAATACTCTTTTAGCACAGTCGAGAGTGACCACTTCTGTTGCAAATTCTTGGCAAACTGGCTGTCAAAAATCAAATATGATCGTCCCCATACGCTAAATAATGTTGCCATTTTTGAAAATATGCATCAATTAGGCAAAATTTTGCCTCGAAGAAGTCAATAATGTGGTCACGTAGGCGGAAATTCCATCATACGCTATTTCGTAGGACAACTTAAAATCTGGTATTTAAATTATTTTGCACAATAATTAATCTATATTAGGGTCTCAAATTGAAAATACAATAATATAGAATTAGTACAATTAGAAATAAATACTGGGATAACATAAAATAACATTAATTTTTGAACTGGTAGTGGTAGGTGTAGGACACGCCAGAAACAGTGACCTGTAGTCTTACTTATTTTGAAATAATATAGAATTTTAATAGATTCATTCGTTATTTTTTGTCCATAAAGGTATTTATTTGTTATTATATTGGAAAAAAATATATGGGTGGTCATAAAAACCGACACAATATAAGTTATTGATCCTGAAAGTGATCGGACACTGACTTTTATCTATGTACAATTTTTTTTTAAAAACGTCCACCTATAATCCATCCCACCCACTGCGGTGCAAAAGAGAACAAAGTACAATTCAAAGGGACTCCCTCAACCAATCTCTCTCGATCTGGTCTACCATGCAGCTGGTGGGCAGACGCATCCACCTCCAAGACAAACCTTTCACCATGAACCCGGTGGTTCCCGGGGCCAAATGGTTCCCGGGGCGGCGGTACCTATGCCCCCCTCCCAAATGAGATGATGCAACTAGTGTCGTGAAACTATATCAGCTGAGCGGTCAAGTGTGTACCTTATATTTGCGTGAGAGTTGTGAACACCAATTTTGTACATTGCAGTAAAAAGCTTTGGTTTTGATGGTGCCATTGCTGTGATACTGAAAGTTGCAGGACACTAAATTTGACAATTTTACTTGGATTAACTGGGACTTTATTTATTTATTTATTTGTAGGAGACAAACAGCGTATACATTAAATATAGAGAAACATATATGTATACAAAGTTAAATTAAGTCAAGCTAAAAAGGTCTCCAATGTTTAAGTTACTCGGAGAATACAGATGGAGCTTATACATAAAATATAAAATATACATGTAAAATATAAAATATACATGTAAAATATAAAATATAAAATATTCAAACCGCTTATATATAAAATATAGAGAAACATATAATATATATACAAAGTTAAATTAAGTCAAGCCAAAAAGGTCTCGTCTGATAAAGTTACTTAGAGATGGAGTTTTATTATATCTTAAACATTAATTTTTGGTGAGGAGGAGAGCGAGAGGAAAATAGGATAAGTATAATACGAGATGCTCCCGATACATTCCATACTCTTGTATTAATTTTCGATCGTACGCGTTACTTCTATTCAGTATTTCTGAAGGGGATTGTTAAAAATGTCTATATTGTAAAATTACATTGCGCAATTGGGGAATTTTTTCTATTGTTCGTTCTATATGTGGGCAAATGAAATACATTGGATTGTCTTGTTAGCTTCCATGCAACTAGTTGTTTTTCAAAGAGTTTTTTTAACAGCTGCGGCTAGTAAAAATAAATAAATAAATTTTAAGGGGCAGTCTTTCGCAACTCAAAATGCGCGAAAGATCGTTGGGAAAATATATTTTATATTCATTTTATGACTATGCTCTGCAGTTTGTAGCGAAATATTTTGATCAATTAGATTAAAATAAGGTAATCCTCATGACTTCAATTTCTAACCTTTACGTCTCTTCTACCAACACATCAATTTTATACGATAGAATTTTATTAGACGATGAGATGTTTCTGTTTACCAAAGTAGATACTCTATTTGAATCTAAGAGTATGGATACTAGAGAGACGGCATGTAAAGTGTGCCCACCTGCCCATAGCATGCCTTTTCAAAAATTTTACCGAATGGTTTTTAGACGGCTGACATTGCCTTTTACATCTCGGTCGCGCATAGAGCTCCCAGAAAAACGTTCATAAAACATAGAAAAATGGTCCACTGCGCCGTAAAATTGTGTAAAAGTAGTTCTATGAAGACCTTTAAGAAGAAAGACGGTCTTACCTTTCACATGTAAGTGTTTAAACATAGCTTAAATTTACATTTTATAATTTTCGGCGTGTTCATTTCAACCGCCATCGCCATGGGCCCGATGTTAACACGTGAACTCCGACTGCCAATGGGCCGAATCAGTCAACTTAAATTATAATAATTAAAAATTACCTAATTTTTTAAATGTTTTTATTAATCAAAACGCACAAATATAAAGTTGAGATTTACCTACACATATCATAGGTATGTGTTTTTTATCATTTAGCTTATTCATTTTTAAACATTTTTACTTTGTCTTTTTTGCACTGTTATTTTTAGTTTTTTTTCCTACTTATTTTACACTCCTTTTACATATGTTTACAATGTTAATTCAAAGTATGTAATCACTCAGTATCGCCCTGGTGTAAGACCACCAATTAGAATTGAAATGTTGCTTGAAATGGCTTTAGCTGTGTTTGTTGACTAAATCTGAAAACACCGGTACTTCCCCATCTTCTTCGTCCCCATCTTCTTCCCCTCCCCACATCTTCAGCCTCACAACATTGCCATAGTCTCTCTGGCTCCAGATGGAAGCAGTTTCGATTCTTGTGATTGAAAATTCACCTCAAGGGTGCAGTATGAACATATGTATATATACATACATAAAATTAAATAATATAATAAGTACTTCGGCTTAGTAGTTGGGTTGCTAGATTGACCTTCATTATCTGTTTTCTGAAATAAAGTGTTGGTATGTTATTTCATGGGTGAAATTTAGGCCTTGCTCTTCTTGGGTCCTAGTAACTTTTTCCAGAAATTCCCACCGCGCTACCTTGCCGTCTTTGTCGATAATTATTTTGTTTGGATTCCTGTGTACATATATTCTTGTCTAACTTTATCATACGGTAAGCATCTAAAGTTGCACTAACCTCCCGCACATCGATTGTTGCAAATTGTGGTAAAGGAGCTAGCTCGTCGATTACAGCAGAAGTTTCAGCAGGATCAAGAACCAGTTCTGTTAAAGGATAAACACTGATAGTATCTCTCTTCACGTGTTACTTATTTTATTATGCTTTTATAACTTTTAAATTGTTATTAATGTCTTCTGTACTTATCCATCCTTTGTTCGAGCATTCTAATTTCTTTTATTTTTATTTTATTTTTATTTTGTTATCACTGTAATTACAGTTTTTATTAGATTATAACGAGCACTTCTTTCCTAAAACTCAAACACCAGCTTACACCAAGAAAAAATATAAAAATGCACTGAATTTTACACTGCAAGTCTGTTGATTATTTAAAATATGTTTAAAAAAACAATACTAACTAATATATATTTTTTTAATCTACACGAAATCAATCATAATCTTGTTTCATAATCTTTTTTTAAATTAAGTAAACGCTGAGGAAGTGAGCTTTGCTCAGGAAATATGTCGGTTTTTTATAAACAATAAACGTGGTTAAAACTAGGAAAATTATTAATTATGAAAAAAAATTCGTTCAGCAAATAATACGTAATGGGCTATTATATTTTGTGCTTAAAATAAGAAAATAAAACTGAGAAACGTTTTTTAATTAAAAAATAAATAAATTAATGAGCCCATTACCAGTTCGGCCCTTCCTTGTAAAGCGCTCACCCTCTCCCCGCTCGGTGAGCGGTAACCCCGTCTGTATCCCCACTCCCCGCCACCGAAAAATGGAGACAGCTACACTGGTTTTGGCGGTATAATAGGATTCGAAATGCTTATGCCGCTTCCTTAGAATCATAGTTCCATGATTTGAATGCTATTCGTGTGTTTGTATGAATTTAACAGTGGCGATTCGTGACTTTTAAACGTGCTAGAGTGCTAGTATTGAACATTGCGACTTTTATCTCATAGGTCATTAAATAATTTGAATATCGGAAGCTTAAAAGCGTGTAAGTGCCATTTACAAAACGGAGGTAGACGTGAATTTAAAGTACGCTCAAATATTCAAAGAAAACCTTTTTTTTTATTCCAATGGACGTAGGTCTCTATTTCTCCCACATTGTTGATTTGGCTCAAAAATAAAATAGGGTTTTCTTTGAATGCTTGAGCGTACTTTAAATTCCCGTCTATCACTTTTTTTGTAAATGGCACTTACGCCCTTTTAAGTTTCCGGTATTCATTTAGGAATAATAACGGACCGAAAACTGTTCCTTGAGGAACTCCATATCTTACAGATTCTGGTTTACTAATATCAGTAGCAGGCATTTCTGGTTGCTTGCGGGCTCAATATGTCGCAATTTCTGCAAATTCAGTCTGCCACCTCTTACCAGACCTGACGGCTCACTGGCAATCACCGCCACCGAAAAGGTTAAATTAGTAGTGCAGAGTGCATTGGTAGTGCAGAGGTGCGCTGCAGAAATAGCTCCAATTTTGACGAAGCTTTTTAAAATGTCCCTGAAGACTGGCTCTGTGCCCTCTGGTTGGAAAAAAGCGGTTATCCATCCTATTTCAAAGAAGGGTGACCGCTCCAACCCAGCCAACTACCGCCCCATAGCGATCACATCAGTTCTGTCTAAGGTGATGGAACTTGTGATCAACGACAAACAGCTCACATACCTCGAGAAGAACAACATTATTAACGACCGTAAATAAGGATTCCGGCGGAACCGCTCGTGCGGTGATCTTCTCGCGTATGTGACCCATGTTTGAGGGCGATGCCTGGAACGTTTCGGTTAGACACAAACTGGACATTTCCAAGGCCTTTGACCGGGTTTGGCACCGAGGACTTGTCAAAAAACTGCCTTCTTACGGACTTCCCGCATTCTTGTGTACGTGGATTGCCGACTTCTTGAGGGAGAGGTCGTTTCAGACGGAAGCCGATGGTTTCACCTCTTCCTCACACTCGATAAATGCTGGCGTCCCACAGGGATCGGTTCTGTCTCGGACTTTGTTTTTATTGCACATCAACGACCTTTTGTCATGTGCACCAATTCATTGTTACGCGGATGACAGTACAGTTCATGATAGCTTTTTGTTTGACAAGCCCCCAAAGGGCTCACAAACTCCAACAGCTCGTAGGGCTATGAAGCAAAGAATGGACGGTTACCTCGAGAGTGTTTTCTCTTGGGGTAAAAATAATCTCGTTGAATTTAATGTTTCAAAGACCCAATCTTCTCTGATTACGTCTAAAAGGGATCGAAATGAAAATCTAGTATCCTTCAACGGAAGCAATCTTACGAACAGGCCCTCCATTGATATGCTTGGTGTAACCCTAAGTGATCAGCTCAGGTATGGGGGCTTCATCCAAGCCAGAGTAAAGTTAGCCTCCCAAAAACTGGGCGTACTGTACAGTGACCGAAGATACTTTAATAGTACACAACTGCTAACCCTGTACAAATCACAAGTGCGCCCCACGGTTGAATTTGGCAGCCACCTCCGGTCTGGAGCTCCAAAATACCTGAAAAATACCCTCGACTCTATGCAGAAATGGGCGGTCCGTTTGATAGATTCTCCCATCTTAACAAATGGATTGCAATCTTTAGAGCACAGGCGTCGGGTGAGAATGCTATCCTTGTTCTACCGTTATTACAATGGAAGATGCTCCAAGGAACTAGCGTCATTGATCCCTTCGGCACCGGTGCATAGTCGGGAAACACGTCAAACGCGTGCCCAACATTTGTACATGGTTGACATTTTTGATTTAATCGTTGGAAGATACTTTAATAGTACACAACTATTAACCCTGTACAAATCACAAGTGCGCCCCACGGTTGAATTTGGCAGCCACCTCCGGTCTGGAGCTCCAAAATACCTGAAAAATACCCTCGACTCTATGCAGAAATGGGCGGTCCGTTTGATAGATTCTCCTATCTTAACAAATGGATTGCAATCTTTAGAGCACAGGCGTCGGGTGAGAATGCTATCCTTGTTATACCGTTATTACAATGGAAGATGCTCCAAGGAACTAGCGTCATTGATCCCTTCGGCACCGGTGCATAGTCGGGAAACACGTCAAACGCGTGCCCAACATTTGTACATGGTTGACATTTGCCACATGAGAACGGGTCGTTTCTTCGACTTGTTCTTGTGTTCAACAGATTGGCTGAGGAATGATTTGCCGGCCTCTGTGTTTCCTCCCTCCTACAACATGGGTCTCTTCAAGATCAATGTTCATTCCTTCCTCTCCTCAAAAAGACCCTCCACACAGCATCCCAGATGACATAGGCCCTGAGGGAAATTATTTTCCTCAGGGCCTCTTGTGTGGAGGTAAAATAAAACACAATTTTTTTGCATTTTCTGCCTTTAAGTAAATAATTTGTTAAACACTTTTAACAAATTATGTCGCTACATATTAGTTATTGCTGAAAATGTTTTTGATCCAAAATAGAAACTTTTTTAATGAATATTTTCGGGATTCTTTCAGTTAGTTGATTATATCCACATCCAATTAAAAATCTAAAAATCATTTTAATTTTTTTTTATCTAAAAATCAGCTATAAAGTCACGAGTTGTCACTGCACCTCACTTAAGTCTCGAGCCGCCACTGGAATTTCGTTGTGCTGTGAGAAAACACTAGGGGCGTTAGAGCCATAAAAGTATTTATCTTCTCTACATAAACAACTTGAATCATGCAGAGTGAAACTGATGGAACCGTTTGGTTTCTGCTCTCTGTAAGTATGTTAAATCTTATTTTAGCAGAAGAATCTAAGAAAACCTGCAAAAGTAAAACATTTTTTTTGAAATAAAAAAATGTTTGCCAAAAACGTTCTTATTATATTAAATAATTTGTCTTTTATTAATAAAAGATGGTTTACATGAGTACATTCATATTATATACATCGACTGTGTTTTGGTAAAAACTTTTGTGCATAAAATTTTTCAGAATCTCATTTTTTAAATTGTTTCATATAAAGAATTCTTTAAGGAACAGTGTCGTAAAATAATTTATGCCTTTTCAAAACTAAAAACTGAATTATTCTCGGTCAAGTTTTTAAATTTAGTAAAAAAGTTAACAGGTAAAATGAGTTAATACACAAAAAAGCATTCATTCGAACTTTGCCCATTTGAATCCAGAATGGTCAAATAGTTCGCTCTTCTATGATGAAGGCGTAGAAGACAGATATTTTTTCGGTCGGTTTCCTAATTTAAAATTCCTGATTCCAAATAATTTTTACAAGTTATAATAAATTTGTAAATAAGTCACAAAGATCGCAAAGCATTTTAGGATTGTGTGGGTGGATTCCAAATCAACAGATTCTATGAATATCAATGATACGTAATTACTCATTACAAACATTATTTAAAAAAAAAATAACGATGCCACGTGCTTGCCATCTTTTTGCTTCACCATTTTAACCGAAAAAGTTCCGTTGAAAGGGTATTTCCACATTAAAACTCGTAAAGTAATAACAAAACTATACAATCAGCGTTTATTTTAATCAAAATTATGTTTATTTCAAGTTTATAGACGCATGTATTTCCCCCAAAATATCTTATTTTACTGATGTTGTTCTGAAAAGTTTATTATCTTGTTTCAAGTTTATAGACGCTTGTATTTTCCTGAAATATCTTATTTTACTGACGTTGAAAACACATGGACTTAAGTGTTTGAGCGTTGAATAGGAAGTAAGGTCAAACACAAGCCACATTAGTTTTAGGTGATCCAATGGTCCAAGAAAAATCGAAATCGGAATCCACGCCTCTTTTTGGGAGGAGTTTAAAAATACATGAGAAAAAGCTTTTGGAAAGATTGGAAAAGGTATTGATATTTCGTAAAGGCCTTTAAAAACCATTAACTCCGTTTTTACGCATTGTTTATTGTAATAAGAACGAAATATAAAATTGATTTCACGGAATCAAGCGACGTGGAATCTAGGACGTATATTCCCAACAGCAGGCGGAGCATAACTGATACAAAATGGGTGTGCCAAGTTTGTAGTCCTTAGGTAAATGGCATAACGTTCACTTTAAAAATCCAAATTCGTCGAGTGCCGGGCGTTTTGATTGAAGTCAAAAATAGCAACGAGAAAATGCATAATTTATTTAATTTTGTGAAGTTCGGGCGTAAATATCAATTTTTTGCGATTATTATAAAAGAAACTGCATTTGACACAAAGCAATAAAACCATATCCGAAAAGACTTAATAAATGTGTTACTTATGTATGTGTATGTGTGTCTTATAAAAGACTTACACGCAGTATTTAATTGAAGCATCTATAATACTTCTAAGAGATCAAATTTTCGAAAAAAATACACGATTTTATATGATTTTGAATTTCTTAAATAGAAAAAAACATTGTTTTTACTACACACAAGACAATAAACATTTGGGATTTGAAATTAAGTTTAGGAGTCATAAGTTATTCGTTTTTATCATCTCTTGTAAAATTTTGATTTTGCGGTTTATTTATTTTGAAATCACAACCATCTTCGTGGATGAATATTTGAGATTTAATACATAGAAGGGGTATAATTATATTTAAATGAAAAAGTATGTTCAACATTTCATCACAAGTTCATCACGATAATATTTACAGCGTTAGACGATTACTGAAAAAAAAAACTGATTAATGGCGCTTTAAAAATTGCTTAGCCTCGTCACGTAAATGAAATTATGATTTCTCCGTCTTTATGTACCTGCATCTCCGGTTAATTTTATCCGCCTAGATACAATAAAAAACACAAAAAATCGTGTTTTTAACTTGAAAAAATTAACAAATTACCTAATCTGCAAAATTAATACATACTAGCTGGTTCCCGGCGTGCGTTGCTACGTCATTTAATAAAGAAATTGTTTCTCCCTGCGTGTCCTTTCCCATTCGTCCCGTTCCCCTTTTGCCTCCCCTTCCTCTTCCGCGTCCCCTTCCCCTCTCGCGTTCCCACTCCAATTCCTCCACCTTCCCTCACCACACTCCACTCCCCCCCTTCCCCCGTCCCGCAAACACACCTTCCGAGTTCCCCTACCCCTCTCCCGCAATCCATACATTCATTCCCGGTACATTCATCTTTCAAATATCTTGTGTGCCACCTATTGTACTTTTTTATACAAATTTCAAAATGCCAGAGCTCGTGTAATTATGTTGTTCTGATGTATGAGCTATATTTTTCTAAAGTTTTATTAAAATCCATTCAGTAGGTTTTGCGTGAAAGAGTAACAAACATGTGAACCTAATATATCCATACAAACTTTCGCCTTTATAATATTAGTAAGATTTATTTATTATTTTAGATTTTTTAAAATTAGCATTGATAAGTGCGTGGGAATAAATAATCCAGTTAAACTTGTCCATAGAACATATAAAATAAAAAAAATTGAGTATTTTCAAAACCCATGAATACCTTTAAAAATGTGTGGAAGATTTAAAGTTTATTTTTCTGATTCTGGTCATCACAATAAAAATGTAATTTAATTTGAACGTTTTCATTCATAATTTTTCGGTTCCAAATATACCTCAATGGTTCCAACTGTAATTATGACTTAGAACACGCCTTTGTCGGCAAGACGGCTGTCACCAATATTGCCCGGCGTGATGTCAACGCCGGGCATGGTATTTCGGCACATTTTATATCGTAATAGAAAGTGTATTCGTCAACATAAAAATAAAAAAAATATCTTCACTATCGTAATTTCAACTTATTTTTTCGAGAATAAAAGTGAAAATACCCTATTAAAGATGTCGTGAGTTAAATTCCTCGGCTGGCTAAGGCCTCCATCATGACACAAGCAACATTTTTCACTTACTGTGATGATTGTAGGAGAATATCAAATTATGTGAGGTTATTCGTAAACCGGAAACATTTTTTTTACAATAGAGGCCCTGAGGAAAATAATTCCGCTCAGGGCCTATGTCATCTTTGAGGATGCTATGTGGAGGGTGTTTTTTAGAAAAAGGAAGGAGAGGAAGTTCTGAGAAGGAAAAAAGGTATGAGGGGTGGGTAGGAATCTGTGGTCGGTGTATCCAATAGTGATGGACGTTTGAATCTATCCACTGTGATGTAAGGCAATGTTCCAAGAGTGTCCTGCTGGAGAGGTCAAAATCTCCCTCAACCGGTCTCTCCCGATCCGGTTTACAACACAGTTGGTGGCAAGATCCGGACAAACCTCTCCCCATGAACTCGGACACCCCTGCTATGTAACCAAATGTAGCGAACCACTTGGGGTGACCTATGACAGAGGTGTTGGTTATCCAATAAATGTTCCCGGGGCGGCGGTACCCATACCCGCCTCCCAAATTGAAATTATATTCTTTAAAAAAAATGTAGTTTATGATTGAGCTACCACAAGGTAGAACAATACCATAAAGTTAAAGAATAAATATAATAAAGAGAAATAAGAAGCATAAAACTGAAAACTCAATATAAGATATAGAAAGAGAAGAAAAGACAAAGTAAATTACTGCATTTATAATAACACCAGTATACTCCATACATGTTAGTAGACGGCTAATTTGCTTTTTAAAATATGCGAGACTCTCAGTTCTTATGGAAGTTTGTATTGTATTTAGTCGCATTTAATAAGATTGTAGGTACAAATGACACATTTGAGACAGTGTGTTGTATGCAATAGGGATGTGAAAAAATAATCGACTATGAAAAAAATCGATTGTAAATCTATTTTTCTCTAACAAAAATCGATTTTATTAAGCGATTTTAATTTTCTAAAAATTCGATTAATTTGTAATCGATTATTTTGACGATAACGTTAAAAATAAAACATGAAATTAACGCCATCTGTGCGTCTACGGTGATATTGATTTTGTACTTTGAAAGCAGTTTAGTTGAAGTTTCTAATCAAACTTGCCACTAGTTGAAGTCAACAGAGTCAACGAACAATTTGTAATTTGTGTTGATTATTTAAAAAAAACTTTTAATTTCGGTTGATTATTTTAAAACTTATAATTTCTGTTTAAAGTTTTTTAATTAATAAAACTCTGATTTACGATTTTTTATGCGTTTATTTTAATTTGACAAATTTGGAAAAAATCGATAATTATTAATTTTCAAGAAAAATCGATTATTTATAAATCGATTTTTCATGCTAAAAAAAGAATCGATTATTTAATAATAGATTGTGTAAAAGTCACATCCCTAGTATGCAATATTGATTTTAACTATACGGTTTAATGTTCCATTTATCCCGAAAATTCAGTTTGAAATTCTCTACCAAAATCAGCAGAATTAGCGTCATATTTGCACTGAGCCAATAGCAATTAGCCTGGTACGTGATGCATAGCGAATTACGATTAAATGAATTTCAATGCGTTCTGTTCTCCTGATGGATAAATTAACTACGAAACATGATCAGCTTTATATATTTTTTCATAAATAAGTAGGTCTATAGTATATAAATTGTTTTCTTCTGATGTAACTGGTAGAATGGTCAAACAGAAAGAAAAACAATAAAAAAATAATATTTCCTAACTGTTTAGGCACGCATAAAAATATTATTAACAACCTATTTACTGTTACTTCCCGGCTTAGCCTCACAGAAACTGTACTGTACAGGGCTCAAAGATACTTTAATGGTACACAACTGCTGACCCCGTACAAATCCCCGTACGCCCCATTGTTGAATTTGGCAGCCCTGGTATGGAGATCCAAAATACCAGAAAAAACCCTTGACTGCAGAAACGGGCAGTCCGTTTGATAGATTCCCCTATCCATTGCAATATTTAGAGCACAGGCATCAGGTATGTATGCTGTCCTTGTGCTACAGGTATTACAATAGAAGATGCTTAAAAAAAACTGGCGTCATTTATCCCTTCGGCACCTGTGCATAATCGGGAAACATGGCAAATGTGCGCCCAACTTATGAACATGGTTGACATTTATCACGTGAAAATGGGTCGCTTCCACGATTTATTGTTGAGTTCAACAGCTCGGCTGTGGAATAATTTGACGCCCTCTGTGTTTTCTCTCTCCTCCACCACGGATCTCTTCAGACCCATGCTCACTCCTTCCTCTCCTCAAATAGACTCTCCACACAGAATCTTCAACGATGACATAGTTCCTAAGGGGAATTATTTTCCTCAGGGCCTCCCATGTGAGAACATGGCGACCAGAGTTATATTTTTTGATAGCCAAAAAGAGTTTCTAAACTGAAAATAAAACTAATTTTGCGGCCTGATAATGACGCCAGAGCTTATAATTCGAAAGATTTAGTTACTTTAACCATCAAACAGTATTTGACATATTTTCTGCATTGTTATAATTTAAGATTTTATTGTATTTGACATATAAAATCGTTACTAATTTTCAAGCCACCTATAAAACAAATTTAATTTTCGGGGTATCAGATTTTGGGATTTTGGATTGTTGAGATTTTAGCCGAGGGGAAATCTGCCCACGAAGTTAGAGTTGGGATTATGACCTAAGCCCTAGCGAAAGGTATTAAATTTGGGAGATGATAAATTGATATTTTCAGGTAAAATTGGCTACAAATATAAGTTTGTTATCAAAAGCTCTCGCTATCAACTGACGATTGCGTATCCTGAAACAAAATAAAGTTAAAAAAAAAAATTATCGATTTTTTTTTGGTACAATACATACAATAGATACATAAATATAATGAAAGTGTATAAAAAGCTTAGTTAAAAAGCTTAAATGTTCTCCTATAATAAGCAAATGCTTGTGTGTGTACGGGAGGAAGTATTATTTGTTTAATTATTTTGATTTTTTTGTTTTTATTGCTGTTTTTATTTATATTTAGTACTTTTTAAAACTTATTTTATGGAAAGAATCGTCCGTTACTCATGGACACACTGACATCCAGATTCCTACCAACCCCCACCTTTTTCCTTTCTCTCGTCAACATTTTCTTAAAAAGAATATCCTTACAGCATCCCCAAAGATGACATAGGGAAATTTGTAGATAATGTAAATGAAAATAAAAATGTAGTGATCATAAAACAACAACAAAAATTCAATTTCACGTCTAAATGCTTCATTTGAAATTAATTACATACCTGACACAGATAATAATTAAATTCAAACATCACAATATTATGGTTCATTAGTAAATCCTCGTACCTTTTTCCGTTCCAGTCCTCTCCCTCCTTTCCATAATATACCCTCCACACAGCATCTCTAAAGATGACATAGGCCCTAAGTGATTTTTCGTCGGGGCCTCCTACGTGGAACTAATGTAAAATTAAGTAAATTTGTGTGTACAATTTGTTTTTGTTCTGTGACTCAGGATCAAGATAACTCAACAATTCTTTGAAAAGTCATTAAAAGCTTTGAAAAAAAAAAATGAAAAATAACCTAACCTATTTATTAATTTTTTAATATATTTTTTCATCACTTTTAATAACTTTTTAAAGAAGGTGTTGAATTGAGTTCATTCTGAATTGTCCGGTCACCTTTGTTTTTTATACCTGCCAGTCATTTTGTCCGAAGAAAACAGCAATCTATGATCCTAATATCATTAAAAAACTTACCTGAAACAAAAGATATTCATACCATAATAATACATTGTTCCCATCCATATTTCAAAACTGTTAAATCAGTATACATTTGCTCTGAAAAAGGAACGGTCGTACTAAAACCGGTTGGATTTACTCAAATATAAAGTGGTTTAAACAAAGTTAAATTGTTTCATTTATCTACAATGGATAATCACAAAGTTATAGCTACATTCAAAAGTATTCAAAAGATATTCATTCAATGATCCTAATATCATTAAAAAACTTACCTGACACAAAAGATATTCATTTAATGATTCTAATATCATTAAAAAACTTACCTGAAACAAAAGATATTCATTCAATTATCCTAATATCATTAAAAAACTTACCTGAAACAAAAGATATTCATTCAATGATCCTAATACCTGAAACAAAAGACATTCAGGAGTAAAAATGATAATGGCGATATAGATTTTGTTTGGGAAAGTCAAGGGATTTGGAAAAAATGTCACGGCACGCCTCTGTTCCCACTGTCTATTAGATTCACTAAAGTTTAACACGAGTTTGACTTAATTTACAACTTCGAGAAGGAATTTGTCAACAACAAGAAAGACAAACCATTAGGGGTTGGAGCAAGTAGCGTGCCCAAGTAATAGTACCTGCTCAGTGAACAGAAGGGAAGCTTTTTGTTTCTTGTTAATGAAGTGGTCTTCTTCTATTAATTTAATCTTTTTACAAATGCGTCATATTAATTAGAGCATGCTGAGGACAGAACCTTTGGAATTTTTCAAAAAAAGATGTAATGTTGATTTTTGCTGCCAAGGGCGGCGGTACTGTAGCACTGTCATTTGAATTATAATTTTTGTACTGCGTGTGACTTCACAGGATACTATTGCATACATGTTACCAATGTTCACTTTTAAATTTCATATTTGGTCATTTTGGGAGATATGAAAAAAACTGATATTATTGTCATTATCAATTTTTTAAATATATGTTCTTCATGGTAAAAAAAGGAGACAACCTTCTTTTAGTTCTATTGTTTTCGTATGAGAATTCCTGAATTGTAGCTGAGCGGTGACCTTTTCAACAATAGAATCAATGACAAAAAAACATCTTCTTCTTCTTCTTGTGCCCTGTCCGTTTAACGGACGTTGGCTATCAAGTTGGCAATGCGGACTTTGTTTACTGCGGCCTGGAACAGCTGTACGGTAGACTGGCCTAACCACTGTCTCAGGTTTTTCAGCCACGTGGTTCTCCGTCTTCCGACAATCTTTCCCTGCATTATGAGATGCAGGATCTCATACTTCTCTGGATGTTTCATCACATGTTCAAGATATTGAAGTTTTCGGATTTTTATAGTTTTAATAACTTATTTTTCTTTATGCATCCGAAGCATTGTATTTCCGAAAAGAATACTAGGCCCATAATTGCGAGTATGAAGAAGGGTTGGAAATCTATACCGTGTAATTTAATATCTTTATTCGATGAAATTTGTAACATTATAACTAATAAAGTACATGTTCAGCGTAGTTTATAATGGGTTATAGATTATATCGTACAAAAAGTTAACAAACAGAAAATAATATATATATGAAACGGTAGGTTAAAGGTAGTTTAAAGAAAACAAATTTATAGTTATATAGTTGGGAATTCTTATAAACCGCCTCAGTAGGCTAGCCTGTGTTGACCCAGTAATTTTGTAAGTCAATATAGAATACTAACGAACTTACCTACACTTGCATTAAAATATAATGGTTGTATTAATAATAAGTTCGAATAATATCAACCAATGCATTGATATCATTAGTAATTTCGGATTTGGGTGAGTGTACCGGCAAAGACTCTATCGTTACTTTTAATCCAAATTTTTGTTTTCTTTGAATTTTTTACTACGGCACATTTTTTTATTAACCTCTGACGTGGGGCTTTGGCGGCCCGTTACTTTAAACGTTTATATATAAGAGATCCATGAAAATTTGGTGATTCAAATTATTATTTATTGAACAATTTAAATATATTTTAATAAAAAAAATCCTTTTTTATTGTTAAGTAGCTTATCTTTGATAATTTGGATATTGCGTAATAATTTTTGGCAAAAATCACTTGAGATCAGAAAGCAGTCTGTATTATCTATTAAACTAAATAAAAACTATGAACTCACTTTTATTATAATATTTCAATAGTGTCTCGAATTAACTATTACATAGTAAAGTTGTTTATGTTTATTTTATATGGTAAAAATCAACTTTAAAAAGTCACTTTAGTACTGAAAAAGGGACAAAAAAATATTAAATGAATTTACTTACAAAAATTTAACTTTAATTTTTTTAAAATTTAAAGCTTACAGCTCTGGTGTCACTAAATTCGAAGCTACTGGAAGCGGCGTATGCGTCACGCGCGGGGAGGGGATTATTTCGATATTATTAGTATTGCTGGGCCTGAGCGGCACCACGTCAGCAGTTAAAGGTTAAGTCTGGAAGAATGTTGTAAAGTCTTGTTGCAAATCTGAAGCTTCGTTGACCAAAAGTAGTATGCATTATGGGAATTTATAGTAAGATTTTGTTATTGTTACTAGTATTTAATCTTTTTTCATAGTTTTTATGTGTATTTGTGTAAAGATGAGAGAGAATTGTTTTAGCATATATCTGCCAAACATCAAACACATTCATAATATTTAAAATTAAGTTCGAGTCGGTAATTAGAGGTAGCCTAAGGATTAATTTTATAATAGTTTTCTGTGCGTTTATGATTGGTTCTAGTGCAGATGTAGTGCCACCTCCCCATGCTATTATACCATACTCAATAATAGATTGACAGACTGCAGAATAAATCAAAAGTATTCCTGGGCCTCCCTGACCTTTTCCATTAATTTGCTTAGTGTATGCTCCTGACCTAACTTTCTCCATCCATACTCTCTTGTTCAAACTATACAAGTATTTTCTCCTTCCTATGACGATGGTACCTACGTCACCGTTCTAATTTTCATTAATGTACAATAATCGATGTTTTGTGCGATTAAACTTTTTTCTTTAACCCTTACATCCACGTATTTCCCCTTACTAATAAACGTTAAACGTGTGTAATAAATCTCCTCTTCCCCCCCTAATTAATAAAAACTGCTTTAAGCTGTTCCTTCAAAGCACATTCGAATTAGGAAACTTTAGAACAAGCTCGGTGTGGACGCTCTCTCCTTGGTCGCGGCACCACTGTAATAAATCCGACCCTTGCACCTGTAATTAATTAATTTTCCTTTTCTTTTAAAACTTGATTTTATGGTTTCTATCTTTCTACATCGTTCGTAGGCCCTGCAACGAAAGCTCTGTACGTCGAGTTCGTCACCTCCATCCGTATTCGTAGCCTTGTAGTTCCGTCGCTCAATCTTCTCTCCCCTTTATTCCTTTGGCAGCGCCTCGACACCCCTTTACGTAATACGTTTTAGGTATACGTGGCGAGATGCTCTCAATTAATCAACTTGTAATTAACCCCTTAACGTTGTGTCAATTTTTTGTTTTAAAGGTTTGATATGGTTAATCCAATTTAATTAATAATTTGTTTGTGGTAAACCCTTGTTCTTTTAGGTATGGCGTGTTACAATTCACTAGGGCCCGATTTACAATGACTGACTCTAGCTAACTTGAAAATAACTAATGCTATCGTTCGTGCAACTTCCTACCCTACTAACGTCCGTTCTATACTTGTTTGTTGATGACTACTTCTTCTGAATTAACCCGCGTCATCCTCCCTAGTACCTAGTACATAAATATGCTTTTATACATTTAATTGGGAAGATCCTACCTTTAGCGTAACGCAGCGTATCCTCTGCTGTTCTTGGGGTGCTAACACATAAAATATAACTTGACATTTGTACTCTAGTTACGGATTTTCAATCAAAATTCAATCAAAACAAGCCCGGGATGCACAAATTCTACAGGCACCATTGTAAGTGAAGCTTGTTAGTTAGTTTTGAGTTTGAGTAGGTATTTTTGGGAGATTACTAGGGATTGACATGAAACAAAATATGTCTTGCTACAATTGGACTCCTCCATTTCCGCAACTGACTTGGTGAGGTTCAATTAAAACCGCCCGGTCAGTCTCCAATTCCAACACCTCCAGAGAATATTTTGATGGTCGCAAGCGACGAATGAAAAATCGAAATGTTTTGCTTCCTGTCGGGAAAGGGTTTGGTATGTGTTTCCAGTTCGTAGGGTGATAGTGGGAGTGTTCTCAACCAATGCGCCGCCAAATTATAATGGTGATAATGTTAATGTTGCTTGATGAAATGTCATCTCATATCGCTTGATGTGAGGATCTGCTTCGAATTATGGTGTGTTAGCCGATATCCGGAAGTATTCAGGATTGCGTGGGTGGCACGAGGTTTTAGATCGTGACATCCTCAAAGCCGAATTGATGATGATGATACTGTAGAAGTCTTTCAGCATGTCGATGACTAGAGTTCCGTTCACTCCTATAGCATCGAACATGAACATTAAACCGAAGTGGATTAGACAAGCGGCAATGTCAGGAGGTCGGTGGAGCCGCTCCCCCCTCTGATCTCGTGAAGTTTGAATTTAGTAAAGGTAGATTTTGATGTCATCGACCCTCGCCTCTGCAGTCACACAGCTCCTCAACAGTCCCGTTCTCCGTCCAGCAAACCGCCTCGAACCAGTAGAAATGATGCTTACGTTTTCCTAGGCACTTTATAAACATGCGTCAGCCTTCAGCCGCGGTGATCATCGGTATTAGATTTGAATGAAAATACCTCCCCTCGCATGACGGAAACAGGCGTGACGGGGACGGTCCCCCATTTAGCGTCACGGGCATCCGCCCTACGATAGGTGATACCCCAAGCTCATCTCAAATATCAGCTCGAAGAAGGAATGTCAAGCTCGGCTTCCAGGGTGCTGGGTCCAGGAATGAATGGCACCGGGTCGTGAATCCGACTTCCATCCCATCCATTTCCCCTGCTACGCTTTCGTCCAAAGTACATTCCCAACCTGATGCTGGATGATGCCCTAATTCTATTTTTGGGGAAGATTATGAAAATTTATCCGGTTTCCGACAATGAGCCGCCGATCGATTGCTAAAACAACTCTGTATGTCCTGTTCTCTTCGTTCCGCTGACAAGGTAACTCCCCACGAGCGTAACCAAAGGGTAGTGAAGCCAACGCGAGTTTCGTCACTTCTTTTCCTTCATTACGGAGGTAGCCCGGCCAGATCGTTTTCTCCGTCCTGTATTTAATTGACCTCCCGCGACAGCGACTCTTATCAGCTGATACCTCTGGAGGGGGCTAAAGAGGGGGGTTGTGGGAGCACGTCCTTTGCCTTCCAGACGTCCCCCAATGCCTTTATGACGATACATGTGATAGCATATACGTCGACATCATGAGACGGCTCCTGCCTCGCCCTCAACTGCTTCAGGGCCGTCCAGAGACACAGGTTTCCAAGCCTCCATCACAAAGGATTCCAATTTAACTGGACCAAGCCTGTAATCATTGCTTGCTTCGCCCCCACATTTGGGAAATAGTGTAGCCCACCAGCAAATCGTTCACTTCGCCCCCGATCATAACTGCATAGGTGTAACCTACATACATGGAATAGGGAAGCTTAACTCAAAATTACTCCAGCAATCACCAGCTTCAGCGCCGTAACTCGTTCGGTTAAATTTGAAGGAAGGGAATTTGCTAAATAATAATAGCAGAGCGCGTCGCGCGCGATGTCTGAATACCTACTGTTGGTCTCGTTCAATCGCAAATACTAAGGATTTAAGCTAGAATGTAAATTCTGTATAAAATATACCTAACGTAAAGTGCTATGCACACTTCCATGCGCGAGTTTAAACGAAGTCAACAGCTAGCTTATGTAGGTCTTTACATAACAGTTTTCCTGAGATCTCTGAAATTTGGGGTAAAAGGCGTGGGGTTTTATCTTTTTGGGAATGGGAATTCTATTGTATACATTTGTTAGTAAACAGAAGCCTCATGCAATGCATCATTTTTCCAAATCAATATACCTAGTACGTACAGACCTTGCCTAACAAATATCTGCAATTACTGAGTAAATTCTAAAATGTTTTGAGAATAGGTATTCCTAATGTAATGTAATTTATTATATCCATATAACCCCTAACCTAGTATTTCTGATGTAATGTCTCGCAACACAATCGTAAGATACATAAATACCTTTTGTCCGTTAAAATTAACAAAACATCGCCAAAAGACCCTCTCCCCTTACAATCTTTGCACCTCGGCGACACCATTATGGTTATTGGTTTGAAAACTTCTTTAGCACCGTTGTGATTTGAAACTAGATGAAGCGGAAACGAACGCCACTAAACACATCTATAGAATTTATCCTGAGAGAGAATGAGATACTATAATCGACCTCCTCTTTGTGAGGTGCTTCGTAGCCTCCCCACTCCTGTCTCCTTGGGTTTTCTGAAGGTTTCACTTCTACCGCGTGTAACCTACACCACTGTAATTTCTTTGTTTCTAAAATGCTGAGAGCTGTTTTTTTTTAAATGAAACTTCTTTAACACCGTTGTGATCTGAAACTAGATGAAACGAAACGTGCGACACTAAACACATCCATAGGATTTGTCCTGCGAGAGAATAAGGTACTTTAATCGGTCTCCTTTTTGTGAAGTGCTTCGTAGCCTTCCCACTCCTGTCTCCTTGGGTTTTCTCAAGGTTTCACTCCTACCGCGTGTAAACTACACCACTGTAAATTCTTTGTTTCTAAAATGCTGACAGCTGGGTTTTTTTTTTTTGAAACTTCTTTAACACCGTTGTGATTTGGAACTAGATGAAACGAAACGAGCGACACTAAACACAGCTATGGAATTTATCCTGAGAGAGAATGAGATACAATAATCGGTGTCCTCTTTGTGAGGTGCTTCGTAGCCTCCCCACTCCTGTCTCCTTGGGTTTTCTGAAGGTTTCACTTCTACCGCGTGTAAACCGCACAACTGTAATTTCTTTGTTTCTAAAATGGTGACAGCTATTTTTTTTAAATGAACCTTCTTTAACACCGTTGTGATTTGAAACTAGATGAAACGGAAACGTGCGACACTAAACACATCTATAAGATTTATCCTGAGAGAGAATGAGATACTATAATCGACCTCCTCTTTGTGAGGTGCTTCGTAGCCTCCCCACTCCTGTCTCCTTGGGTTTTCTGAAGGTTTCACTTCTACCGCGTTTAACCTACACCACTGTAAATTCTTTGTTTCTAAAATGCTGACAGCTGGTTTTTTTTTAATGAAACTTCTTTAACACCGTTGTGATTTGAAACTAGATGAAACGAAACGAGTGATACTAAACACATCTATAAGATTTATCCTGCGAGAGAATGGGATACTGTAATCGGTCTCCTCTTTATGAGATGCTTCGTAGCCTCCCCACTCCTGTCTCCTTGGGTTTTCTGAAGGTTTCACTTCTACCGCGTGTAAACTACACCACTGTAAATTCTTTGTTTCTAAAATGCTGACAGCTGGTTTTTGTTGTTTTTATGAAACTTCTTTAACACCGTTGTGATTTGAAACTCGATGAAACGGAAACTAACGCCACTAAACACATCTATAGAACTTATCCTGAGAGAGAATGAGATACTGTAATCGGTCTCCTCTTTGTGAAGTGCTTCGTAACCCATCGACCTTCTCTTCGTGCGGTGCTTCGTAGAATAAAATGTGAAACAATTTTAACACTTGGTAACGATGTATATAATAAATAAACCTCACAATTAACGTATTCCTGATAATCTACATTAGTCCTAAATTCGTCACTCTTCCGAAGTTTAGTTTTCAGAAGGTTTCACCTCTACCGCATGCGGATTGCACTCTGATTCCGCACACCCCATCGACTAGACAGGGAACCCGCCTAAAGTGTCTAGTCACACAAAATTAAATGTTAGCTGTTGCCCGAAGTGTCAAAAGAAAGGCAGTGTAAATTTATGACCAAAACCCAAAACAATCGCTCACTATAAGGTATCTCAGCATGACCTTGGGTAGGCACACTCCCCGAAACCTAGAATTATACTTGGCTTTTGTTTCTTTTTTTTCGCAAGGCCCGTACTAAATATGTAATTTTAAACAAGCTTACCAAATTTTCCATGCTGCATAATCCGATTTAATTTCCACATGCACTTTCGCAAGACACAAAACTCATGCAATTATGCACTGAATTGAGAACAAATTAGTTCCGAATGTACGCCTGAATATTTTCACAAAATAGCGAACTTCCCGAAGTTAATTAAATTATTTTCGTCAATTTCAAAATTACTTTCTTTGTTCATGAGCCCCAACCGCTGTTATCACCCGTGTACCCCCAAGATTTCCACGCACCCCGCAAACTGCCCACGCAATTTCAACCATTGAATTATTTCCCGTCTACATGCCCGAACTACTGTTTTTATTCCCTGTATAACCGCGAATCAGAAACACGTCCGTCTTCGAGACTGAAATTACCCTGACTGTCTTTATTTAAAATTTAATTTTTTCCTTTAAATTTTGTCAATAAGTGAATTATTTTCCGTCTACACGTCCGCACTACTGTTATTGATCCCTGAATAACTGCAAAATGACCGTCCTCCTCAGCGAATTTTTCCTGACTCTCTAAAAATCCGTCCGTCCCCGAGGTCGAATCTACCCTGACTGTCTTTATTTAAAATTTGATTTCCTTCTTTTCCTTCCCTGCCCGTGTGTGCGGTCCAAATCCCCTTTTTTTTATTATCTCATGGCGATATTTTTAACTTAATGACCGAACTTGTCAAATTTAATCACCATTTTCGAAGAATTCTGACGTTGTTACATGTTTTTTTAGTTTTTTGTTGCAGTTTCAGACCTTCAAAATAGTACTTAATTATCATGTACTTGAAAAGCTAGAACACTTTCTAAAACAGAGCCTGGTGACATACCTAATGGTCTCGACCCTCACATGTGGCACTGTTTTGTAAGAAATGTTACATTATTTCGTCTATTTTTTTGTGGCTTTTGCTGGGGTCGTCTCTGTGCAGACCCATAAATCAGCCCCGTAGATACTTGTGTTTCAGAAATTATTTCAGCGCTCTTACAAAATGGCTCCATACAAATTATCCACGTATTATTATTATTAAGGCGAGTTCATCACACGTGTTTCAAATGTTATACTTTTTTTAATGAATAAAGACCTTCAAACTTAAATAACTGCATTTTTATTTTTATTTTTATAGTTCGTTTTAATAGTTAAAATAATTGTCAAAGTTTTAATTTTTAAAGACTCCCAGAAACGCACCGTATCTATGGTGGTCTTCACCCACCCATAGTTTTTTACTTTTTAAGTTGTCATTTTGAATCAGTGATGTCATGTCGAGGGAAATTTCCCTAGATCTAGGGGAGAAAAATATTTTTTAGGGATAAGGGAAATCAGGACAAAATCTAGGGAAATTTCGAACTCTGGCAAAAATTTTGGTAATTATCGGTTCGGACTGGCCACGCTTATTACGAATAATTTTTAGAAAAAAACTTTAGATTCGCCTTAATTACTATAAAAGGAAACTTTTTGGCTTTGGGGCGGCGGAAAATAATGCATTTTAATTTTCAATTGCATAAAACCAAAATTCACTTCGCGAACCGACGCAGCGAAAATCCGCGGCTGTAGCTGTCACTTGCTGTCACTGTTATGGACTGTAGCTGACTTCGTGGGATACCTACATGAAATACCGCGAATCACAAACCATGTTACACAAACCTAGCGTAGCCGCTAAGCCACTTGAAAACTGGGATGCTTTTCTTGCCTTGACGCGAGTAGGCGTTATAAAGGGGCACTTTCTTTTGTATCACAAACCATGTTACACAAACAAGCCCGCTAGACAAATTTCATAATTACGCGCCTTATCCCACGAAGTCGGCTACAGTCGTATTAGCTCTTGTTAATTTATCAAGGATACCAACATCACAGTGACATGTACGGCCGCGGATTTTCGCTGTGTCAGTCGCGAAGCGAATTTTGGTTTTATGCAATTGAAAATTAAAATGCATTATTTTCCGCCGCCCCAAAGCCAAAAAGTTTCCTTTTATAGTAATTAAGGCGAATCTAAAGTTTTTTTCTAAAAATTATTCGTAATAAGTATTATTTATATATATACGTATATATATTTTTTGGAATTCCTATGAATCTTAATTATTTTTCATGTACTTACATGCCATGTTATTTTTAACACTGACAACTCAAAATGATATTAGGGAACGTACCCATACTACGTGACACGTTCGGGGGGGGGGGGGTCTTCAAAATACCACGCTTGGTACAAATGAGCGGCGGGTTGCTTATGATTTTTATTTTGCAAAGTGTTTTTTTTTTAATTTGGAATTCAGTTTCTAATTCAGTGGTGAGTGTATTCGTACTTTTAAATTTTTACTTCACGTAGCAAAAAGTGTTTTATTTGGAAAATCACGGTATTATTAGTATATTTACCAAGTTCCGATATCTTTCCAATTAATTATCATATTAATTAACATATAACAGGATTAGTGTTACACAATCAGGTGGCTACGTAGGTAATTGCGTAAATGTGAAATTCTAAGGAAATTTCACTTCTAACTGTTGGCAACACTGTGAAGAACGCAGAATAATCATAGCGGATAATGACTTTTAGGTGTGAGGTGTGTTTTTTATTCAAGATTAACTGCTTTTAATATAGAAAAACATTGGTAAAATGTCCACATTTCACCGCTACTGTTATTGTATTTAATCAAAGAGCAATATAAAAACAATAAATCATCTCTTTCATTGCAAATACATGTGACATCGTGTTTTGTGTCAGGTGTTACTTTGTAGGTACATTGTTTTATGTATAATACATACAGAAACACTGGTATTTATAATACACTGATCATGACGAGTGTCTAACAACTTGTATAAAAAGCCCTATACTAAAAACAATTTGAAAATACATAAAAACAAACGTCAAAATATGACACGACTTTAACCTCAAATAGACAACATTTATTGCAGATTGTCCGCAAATATAGCCCTTTTCGTAAATTGTTGAGGGCCTAAATTATGTTTCAATAAACACAATAACTATTATTTATCTAAATCTCTATAAACAGTATGAAAATAAACCAAAAACACGAAATGTTGAATTGCATAGGTACGTGTGCACTTCAAGTCATTTCAAATGTCAATACAATACAATACACAGGTGACAGGTTAACTGTGACGTCACGGTTAACCATTTCAGTAATGCCAACTTAACGCTGTGTTTTGAAAGAGGTTTAAAAAAGCACTTTTTAATAATTTATTAAAAACTCTGCATTTAATATTATGAAATAAAACTTATATATTCAGAATCAGCGTTTCTTGGTCTATATGAACATATTTTTTTAAAGCCATAATATTTTTCACTGGAGTTCCTTATTGATAAATAACCACTCACTCTACATTAATAATTGTTGGTCAGATGTGTAAAATTTAAAGCAAGTTTTTAGTAAGGCCCGTGTTATTTAAACGCTTACATATTTTGGCACGTTGATTAATTTTTACTTTAATTTTTAGTTGAAACAAATGTTTGAACACAATTCTGAAGTGTATTGGGTATTTTTTTTAACTCTAACTTTTGTTATTCCAAACTGTCTGGATCATCTTTGACAAAGTTCCAGCAATCTAGTTGCTGTATGTAACACACCTGGTGAATTTGCTGACAGAACCTACTAGCACATCATGCCCGCACATAAATGTAGTTCATCTGTAAAATCGTGCCTCAAATAAACACCATATCTCTTTATTGAGAGTCACGTATTGCCACCGGGGAAAATCAATGCTTAATTCGCCATCTTACAAGAAACTTTATATTGTAGATACATGTTGAAACCGCGCTTTTTGTTGGTATCTAGAAACTGATTTTATGAAGTAAAATTCCTTAATATTTGACAAACAAACATGACCATTTTGGTGAGAGAATTGCTTTAGTTATGATATTATTATGATTTGACTGATAGAGCATATTTTATAACGATTTAAATGGAAGGTTTTGAACCTACGTCTTTCCATAAATTGACAGTTATTTTTTTCTGGTGCTCATTTGACATCACCAATTCACCGAGAAAAACAAACTGACGAAACAAATGACGGCCTCCATGGTGGAGTTTCGACTAGCAATCCGAAGTTCGCGGATTTAAATCCCCGCGAGCGCAGGTAATGGTATAAATATGATTGAATTGTATTATTTCTCAATTAAATCATTTAAACTAACATAAGGTATAGTTGCGGCACGTTCAAAATTGGAAGATACTCTCAGTACCGCCTTGGTGTAAGACTAAGAAATTAAGAATTGAACGTTGCTGGAAAAGGCTTTAGCCGTATTTTGGTGACCAGATCTGAATAGCTAACGATCTTTCCCAGCTTCCTCTTCCCTTCCACACTATTTTCAACCTCATAACATACCTTAATTGGGAATGCCATAGTCTCATTGGCTCCAGGTGATTGGGAGCAGTTGGAATTGTTGTGCGATATTAATATAAAAAAGCAAATAGCTTAGCCATGTTTATCCTACTTGTATATTTTTTTTGTAAAAATGTTTGGTGACCAAAATTCTACTCAAATTGAATGTTACGAGACAATTATTGAACGAAAATGTCGCGTTAATGGATTTAGTTTGAAACTTTATCGATGAATTTGTAAACACTACTGTCGTATGGACGATACAGCTTAACATTAAATAGAGTATAGATTGTCTAGGGAATATTTATGTAAATTAGATGCTATTTAGACTGCTTATTGAATTTTTTTTTTTATTATCCAGAGTAAAGGTTAAATATATGGTAAAATCGGTATGGTAAAATATTCGGCCGAAACCGAAACTTTTTTAGACATGTTAAAAATCTATCTTTAAATGAAATTTGACTTATTTTTTTACACTTATGCGGACAGTTAACACGTGATAAATGAAATTAAAAAAAAACAATAATTCGAGTTTGTGATTTTTTTATTTATTATTTACATTACTGCCGTAAAAAAATAATAAAAATTAACATAACGCGTTAACTATTTCTAACAACAAAAATTTATCAATAATCTACACATATATTATAAAGAAAGGACCACACTAATTGAGTATTTTAATTTTAATTGCGTTAACGATCACAAAATTAAAAACATTAATTGAAGTGTTAAAATTTTTTATTTTTTAATTTTTTTGATATTACCTACTCCTAACAAACAAACAAAAAATAACAAACATGTTAACTACTTCTTGGAACACTATATGCGCGAGAAATAACACACAAACTCACAACACAGTCACGCCGGACCAGCCGGCGAACTCTGCGCTGATGATGGCGGGTGACGAACGGCCAAGAACTCACCCGAAGTCAGCCGAACGACGCGCGATAATTCACAAACGCAGAGTTTTCGGCAGATTTTCTGCCGAAACCGAAACCGAAACTAGTTTTTTGCCGAAAGTTGCTGAAACCGAAACCGAACCTTAGGTTGGTCACTAATTTTTAATAATTCATTTCTTTTTATTGGCAAAAAATTGCCTTGGCTTATTGTCACAATTCTCCATATTCTATATTTTCCCCATTTACCTCCGACTTCGCAACTCGCAACATGTCTCCAATTTCAGAGAACTCCCTAATAAAGTAAAATAAAATTGATTCAATCCTGGCTTTTCCTAAACATTTCTTCAGCGGAAAATATTTCATTGGTAAACTCGTAATCTATTTTGGCCGTGTTGGGGCGGCTGTAATAATATTTCTGTGGATATGTCATTTTGCGCGTATTAGTATTATTGGCAGTGCCGGGTTGAGTCCCACGAACGCCCGCCCCCAGGCAGTAAAAATTTGGAAACCCCCATCCAAAACTATCTCTTATTCTGATCTTATTTTACAGGAATAAACCACCGCAGAATTAAAAAAAATATTTCAAATACACTCGTACTAATATAACGAAACGTCCCCTTCTTGCCCAATTGGATGTTTATTGGACAATCCTAAAACTTAACTTTTTGAAAAAGATAGGTAGGTGTCCTGGCGTAATAAAAAAATACTTACGTTCACATCCACCGCCCCCCCCACTCTTCACTAATACCTTGTAACGCACCTTCCCCCACTTCAACACCTAATATATGTTCAAACATAGTTTTGTAACGTTATTAATGCTAACTGTTTTGTTCTGAAACACTTTAAAAACTAAATCCATGTTCCCAAGTCCTTCATTCATTCATTATCCCTTTGTCTTCTTTCTTTCCTTGTGAGATGTGACATCGGTCACATCTCCCCATTGAAATTTCGCTATTAATCGCATAAAATACTAATTCATGAACCCCAAAGTGTCGGTAATTGTCACTTTGCGTTGTGCCGTTATTGTGGGAAGCTGCCAGCATCAGGATCGATCCGAAACAGCTGATGAAACCATCAAAGTTAGGGACTTGTCCTTTCCATTTGCCATTTCCCGTGATTGAGTTTCAAAACGCAGTCAATTGTCTTGTTTTAGCAAAATTCAAATTTACAGTCTCTCTCGTGTCGCGACATTGGTTGTGACACTAACTTAGTATATATTTCACCCTGAAGAAGAAACTGTTGTTCCGAAACCGGTAGGCATTATTAACCACTTCAGGAAATCATGTGCGAAAATTCCCACATCCAAGATAACTCGGGCAAACTTATTACTAATGTAGTAAAAATGTGGTTTTTCCTTTTTTAATTTTTTTTATTATTACTTCCGAGGTCATATTTTTATACTCGAAATATCAATTTTTTTATTATTTTTTTTTTACTTTAACTCCACACAGAAGGCCATGAGGAAAATAATTTCCCTTAGGGCCTAAGTCATCTGGGATGCTGTGTGGAGGGTCTTTTTGAGGAGAGAAAGAAATGAACATTGGTCTTGAAGAGACCCATGTTGTAGGAAGGAGGAAACACAGAGGCCGGCAAATCATTCCACAGCCGTGCTGTGGAACACATGAACGAGTCGAAGAAACGACCCGTTCTCATGTGACAAATGTCAACCGTGTAAAAATGTTGGGCACGCGTTTGGCGTGTTTCCCGACTATGCACCGGTGCCGAAGGGATCAATGACACTAGTTACTCAGAGCATCTTCCATTGTAATACGGGTAAAACAAGGACAGCATTCCCATACGACGCCTGTGCCCTAAAGATTGCAATCCGTCTGTTAAGATGGGAGAATTTATCAAACGGACCGCCCGTTTCTGCACAGAGTCGAGGGTATTTTTCAGGGATTTTGGAGCTCTAGACCAGAGGTGGCTGCCAAATTCAACCGTGGGGCGCACTTGTGATTTATACAGGGTTAGCAGTTGTGTACTATTAAAGTACAGTACGCCCAGTACGCCCAGTTTTTGGGAGGCTAACTTTACTTTGGCTTCGATGGAGTCCCCATACCAGAGCTGGTCACTTAGAGTTACACCAAGCATATCAATGGAGGGCTTGTTCGGAAGATTGCTAATATTATAAGTGCGTGTGTTTGTTTAAGCCACTAAACCGATTTAAAAAAAAATCTTTCACCAATAGAAAGTTACACTATGAGCAAGTAACATAGGCTGTATATAATTGTAAGCTCTGGCGTTATGAAATTTGTTTAAATGAAAATGGGTGTATTTCATATATTTTAGTGGCAGGAAGGAAAGGCAGGAATGGTGGGGTTCGCGGAGAGGGAAGAGACGAGGGAGGGGGAAGGCGGGGAAGGTGGAATGGATATGCAGGAAGAATACATTTATTTATTTGAATGGCATTGCAACGCATGCCGGGCACCAGCTAGTATATTATAAATGGAAACCTACCACAGACTGTACTTTGTAGTAGTGGGCTGCTGGGATAACCCTAAGTGTATTTAAAAAAAAAAATTGAGGAGAAAACACAAAAAGGAGATCTCATACTTCTCTGGATGTCTCATCACATGTCCAAGATATTGAAATTTTCGAATTTTTATAGTTTTAATTACTTCCCTTTCTTTATTTATCCGAACCATAACTTATTCATTTGTAACTCTGTCCATCCAGCTTATTTTAAGTATTCTTCTGTAGATCCACATCTTGAATGCCTCAAGTCAAAACACAAATACAGTCAGTAATTAACAAGACTATATAAAAGAATAATTGGACAATTTTCCTGCACCTTAAATATTTCTAACGGATTGACCCGTTCTCAGAGCTCATTGGCGATCGCGTACTCTGCCTTGTGGTTAATCCGACACTGGCTATTGGCATTTCGCTCGTATTAGTATGTTATTGGTATCATTTTGGCCGTGACATGCCTACAGTCCTACAGCTACCAGTGGCGGAGTTGGAAATTCCTTTCACAACTTTCACATCCGAAATGTGAAAAGTTCAAACGCGTTGTGATTCACCCCACGCTTGAGATCGTGTGGAACCGTCTCGGGCGGCTAGGGGTTCTCAACCTAGAAAAAAAAACATTTTAAATAATAATACTAAATTGTAAGGAAATTGAACACGAAATAAACTGATTTAAAAAATGTATTGAATGGGATAAGGATGCCATATTCTGCCAAATTGTGTTTTCTAATCAAAACAATCTAAAACGCGATAAAAAAATAGAAAATGACCTTATACAGGGTGTTAAGGGACGTACTTGACTTACTTTAACCAGTGATTCCTGACATTATTTGGATTAAAAAACGTAAATGAAATTTTGGTCTCCAGTGACTTTTTTTGACGACTTTTTTTTTTTTTTCAAAATTTTTTTCTTCAAGATCAAACAAAAAAAAATTCTTCCGCATGTCGTCACTGGTCACTCAGTCGGGTGTCCGACAAACCCCTCACCCCGCCTCCAACTGTACAACAACTACCATTTTTTTATGTTTTTGTAGAAAAAAAAAAAAAAAAAAACATTAAAAATGTCACCGGAGACCAAAATTTCATTTACATTTTTTACTCCAAATAACGTCAGGAATCACTGGTTAAAGTAAGTCAAGTACGTCCCTTAACACCCTGTATAAAAAAACTTCTATGTGAATTCAAATTTATTATTTGAGTTAGTAAAAAGCAAAATTTTATAAGAAGTGATACTATGGTACCGGAACGAGTTTTAAATTTTTTGAATGATCGTTATTAGATTGAAAGTAATTGCGTTTCCTATCACCCAAATTTGATCAGGATACTTGGGATAAACAGCCAAAGCTACATTTGATGACTTAGCAGGGGTGCACGGGTTCATGGGAGATTTGTCTAGGTCTTGGCGTCACACGTGTTTGCTCATCTACTATGTAACTGGCCGGATCGGGAGAGACTGTTTTTTTTTTAAATTTTATTTTTTATATTAGCTCCACAAAGGAGGCCCTGAGGAAAATAATTTACCTCAGGGCCTATGTCATCTTAGAGGATGGTGGGTGAAGGGTCTTTTTTAGGAAGGAAAGGATAGGAAGTTCTAGGAAGGAAAGATATGAGGGGTGGGTAGGAATCTGAGGGTCAGTATGTCCGGGAGTAACAGACGTATGAATCCATCTCTCCAACTGCGGTGCAAGGCGATGGGACGAGAGAGTCAGGCTGGAGAGGTAGAATGTATTTTCTTCGGGTTCTCCTGCGTGGAGCTAATGTAAAAAAACGGTGATATTTTTTAATTGATGTCCTTTTTGTGAGTACATAATGAAATTCCTGGATTCCTGCATGGTCGATCGATAAGGATTGTACCGATAACTTTTGGTACCTTTTCATGTTTCCCTAGCATGACTGCAGATTGATAACGAATAGACAACAGTTCACAATTACTAAGTGTTCTTAATTTTTACTTTAGCGATCTGTAGTTGTCCTAGAGAACGATGAGAAGTTACATTATCGATCGACCGTGCTCGGGGGCTGGTGAAGTCAAGCATGAACAAAAGTGAAAAAATAAACAATTGTAATTCATTATAATTTTATATATTCTTTATCATTACGAACACAAGGAAAATCTTTTAAACATGCATGCCTTGAAAATAAATACAAACAAAGCAATCAGTGTGTCTAACACCCTTTGCACATGTTGAGTGACAGCGGTACAGGGTATTCATAGAAATAATCAATTTAACCTTTGAACTGCGGAGTGTGAACCGCGCGGGCGAACTATATAATATTGTACACGACCGTAGGCGTAGTGCGCGATATGGGTTGCAACCTACGTCTGAAAATAAATGCTCTATTCCTTCCTACGTGTCATAAATGCTTCCAATACGCTGGGCGAATGCTGATTTTCAAATAAAGAACCGAAGGAATTTAATAATAAAAATTACCGCATTCATAAAAGGAAATTTTACATACCAAGACATAAATAGCTCATATAAAGGAGGAAACATAAAAAATAAAAAATAAGGAGGAAACATAATGTCAAATGTAAAAATACTTTTGCGAGACAAAATACCGCTTGTGGTTCTTAATCAATTTATATTGAAAATTGTTGTAGAGTTTTTATATGTCTTTTTTGAGCAACGCTCGAGTTAAAAAGGCGGAGAAACGTATCTATATAAATAAAACTTTAACATAAATTGTACAGAAAAAAATAACCAAAAGACATGAAAGAGAAAACGAAAAAGAAGAAGAGATAAAATAAATAAAGATTATTATTGAGAAGTATTATATTATAATATTACCTGGTATAATAATATTTTTTTTACATTAGATCCACATAGGAGGTCCTCAGGTAAACAATTTTCCTTTGTCACCTTTGGGGACAAAGTGTGGAGGATATTTTTAAGGAAAGGAAGGAGAGGAAGTTCTGGGAAGGAAAAAGGTATGAGGGATGGGTAGGAATCTGGGAGTCAGTGTATCCAGGAGTGATGGAAATACTTCCTTCCAAAGCGGTGTATGGCGATGGGTCGAGAGACTCCGGCTGGAGAGGTCATAACGTCTTTCTCAACCAGTCTTTCTCGATTGTGTAAGGAAAAGTAGAATTCATCTAAATATGATAACGCCATTCATGAATAGTGTAATAGCTCGATATACGCAGAATAGATGACTCTGGTGCCAGTGGATCATTGAAATAATAAATTTCTCCAATATATGTCTCTAGTATGCAGGTTCGCCCCTTGTGATATTTGTCTTTTCTACTCTCTTATATTTGTCTTTATTTTATTTACTCCTGGGCACTTGGCACCAGTCGTAATGTTTCGTCTTTTCATACTTATTTAACTCTCCTTTCATCGGCAAGACAGTTGTAATATTCTCGCCTTTTCTCTTGGCTCTGATCGATATTTAAATTCTTAAGGCTTTGCATATGTGTGGTAGGGATGGAAAATTCCTCCCCTACGTCACACAAGCCTTTATAAATTTGGACCCTTATTTCCTCTGATAACTACAGAAAGCTACTTAAAGCTCCCTTGTACTACATACCTTTAGCGATATATGTACTTAACTAATAAATACGTTATTTACGACTTTGAACGTAAATATTTTCGTATTTAGGTTGTAATTAAACTCCATCAAACGTTGTGTAATTTTTTTGATTTATGATATAGGACTTTAATTACTTTAAATTTGTGGTAACCCTCTTGATTCTAAACAGAGTGTTGAATTTCAAACTGTATTGGTCTCTCTCTTGCAAATTTAACCTTAAGTAATTTCTCTAAATGAACTAACTTCCCTTTGACGTTTATTATGATTCCCTACATCCTAATGAATTCATGAATAAGCAATACTAATCGAAACTACACATGACTAATTGAACAGATAATTAAATATAACTCAAATGGTTAAATGTTAGTAAATTTGATTATGATTGTATCTCGTATCTGCTGGGCGCCCCTCCGTTTAGATTCAGCTGCTATAAGGTACATATAAAGATGGATTTAGTAGGTTAATGTAATTAGTTAATTGCATATTTGACGAACTCAGAATAACCCTTTTTCTGGCAAAATTTGGCTCCTGCCTCCATCAAGTAAGCAGGGTGATCAGAAGTCAACCCAAAATTCGCACAGTCTTTTGGCACGGTTCAATTGATTGATACCTAAGTTATCGCGTCCCAATTGACCTTCCTTCGCCATCATGCACTGCCTTCAGGTCTTCCCCCAAGCCCAGATACCTCCAAATTCCTACTCCTCCAAAGTTTACTATTTACTTAGGGCGAACCGGTTTCGTCCTATATGCAATCATATACTCACGGGTTTGTGTGGAGTTACGGGTCGTGAATCCTCCCTCCACGTTCAAGAAATGAGACGAGAGTGACCCGACAGGCCTAAAGCACTAATTGTAAGTGAGTTCGTTTCATTCAATGAACAGTACATAAAAAGATATATATGTAAACATACGTTTTGGGAAGGTTTATAACTCGCAATGCGAAACTACTTGCAACGCATCCCGAGCTCGGATCTCGCCCATCAAATTCTGCGAAATTTTCAGATTGATACCGAATATATACGTAAGAATAGTGTGAAATATAAATAAATATTAGTACATTAAGATCTTATCTGGCGATGTGTTCTGGAGATTCGCCATAACTCCAAGCTTTTGTTTGGTTTTGTTGACGGTTTTGTTTGAGAGATCCGCCATCTCTATGGTTTGATTAATGGTCCTTGTTACAGAAGCGAACACTGCCTTCTGTTGGTTGAACTGTATTTTTTTTTTTCTTTTCTTTCCCTCCCCTCCAATGTTCAACTTTTGATAAATTCTTGCTATCCCGTGATTCTCAATTGAATCATGTAAATCCTCATTACCCCTTATTAAGCTATCCCGTGATTTTTCAACTGCTTCATCTAAGCCTTCATTACCCCTTATTAAGCTATCCCGTGATTTTTCAACTGCTTCATCTAAGCCTTCATTACCCCTTATTAAGCTATCCCGTGATTTATCAAATGTTTCATCTAAGCCTTCAATACACCTTTTTGAACTATCCCGTGATTTATCAAATGCTTCATGTAAATCTTCAACACACCTTTTGAACTGCTATAATAAATCTGTTAATTTTCAATTGCTTAGGTCTGTAGATACCTCTTTACGTTCAAATTAAAAATAGTGTTTAATTTTTTTTTTTCTTTTGTTCCTAATAATTGCTCAATATAATAATTTTATCCCGTTCCTAGAAGTTAATACCTAAGTACGATATCCACTAATCAAGGTCATTTTTTTTTTTCTTTTTGTTCCTAATAATTGCGCAATATAATAATTTTATCCCGTTCCTAGAAGTTAATACCTAAGTACGATATCCACTAATCAAGGTCATTTTTTTTTTTCTTTTTGTTCCTAATAATTGCGCAATATAATAATTTTATCCCGTTCCTAGAAGTTAATACCTAAGTACGATATCCACTAATCAAGGTCATTTTTTTTTCTTTTTGTTCCTAATAATTGCGCAATATAATAATTTTATCCCATTCCTAGAAGTTAATACCTAAGTACGATATCCACTAATCAAGGTCATTTTTTTTTTCTTTTTACTGTACTCGAACTAGTGTCCCAGTGACCGAATTATTTTGTAAACAATTTGAGCTTTGTAAACATTCTCTACGGCCTCGTGACCTAGATTCAAGCGTATGAGGTATGTTTACTTTAGACATTCCGGAGACGTGTGAGATGACTCTAAAATTTTCTTTGTTTGATAATGATGTACTTAGCGCAATTGTCTAGTCTGATACCCGATTACGTATACATATTTATTCATTTATATATACTTTGTTTCAATAAATAATTTATAATATTGATATGTATAATTATTTTATGGTTGAAGTAATTTCTAATATCATAACTTATTTCAAATGCTCTGGATTTTCTGAAATTATATTAATACATACATAACATTAAATATAAAATATTGATTTGTAAATTTATCACACATAACTACTTTTAATAGTTATTGATGAATTCAGAGGTAGGAATCGATACCCTTTTCCTCTTTTTATATAAGTGTTTTTCTTTTTTTTTTTTTTGATTATAATTTTTCTTGGGAACAAAAATTACATATATATATGTTTATATACTTACATATATAAATATATAAAATATACTTATTATACTTATAATATTTTAATATAGTTACATATCACATATTAAGAGAGTAATATCTTGGTCAAATAATTAATCCAAATACCAATGTTTGCTGCATTCCGCTATCTCCTTGGAATCTGTAAAATTTTATAACGGAAAAGACTTACCCCTACCAAGGTTTTTTCCGACCGGGAAATACACGGTAACCTTGCTGCAATTTTCCTAAATTAATTTTTATTTTCCTAAATTTACTTAAATCTTTTTGACTTCAATTTTTTTTTTTTTCATTTAATCTAATTAATTAAAATGATGCATGAACTCTATCGTTCTAAACTGTATTTTATCTCAAAACTCGTTGGTTAGATAACTCTTTAAATGATAGTTACTTCACGATTAATTTAGAGATGGTAAATTGTTGTTAAATTAAATTTTTATCCCTCCGAACTTTTATGTATTAATAAAATATTATTTTGTTTTATTATTATTATTTAAGATAATTAATTTAATTATTTATTATTTGTTAGAACACTTTCACTTAGATTGAACACACGTATTTAATTATAACTCCTTCACGCTAAATTATCACATCACTTCAGTTATTTATTGCACTAATATTAAACGCGAAATTTCTAAGTTTAAAATTACGATATTAGGTGATTATAAAATCCGAATTTTCCACTAAAACAAATTGTATTTATCACGAGCACTTTTATTTTTCACAAGTAATTAATGCGTTGTCTTTAATTTTTATTTTCACTGACTCTAACTGCAAAGTATTTTTTTTGTATATCACTGACTAGAATGTGAAATTTTTCTAAGTATCAAAATAATTATCACTTAGAATTTTTCCACTTTAAGTCACCCACCGTTTCGTCACGTTCCGCGAAGTTACAAACTTTTCGACCACGACCGTAGACTGTCCTCAACTGGCATTTGTCTAGACTTTTATACCCCTCTCAGGTCCAAAAGATCGTATCTGAATCTCCTATAATAAACCAATCTAATTACTATCAACTCGTAATTTCTTGAAACCTCTCCATTATTGTCGAATGCGGTCTCTTTGTACGTTTTGCGTTTGATACATTAAATTCTGTCTCGTACTTCCATACTTACAAGATCCGGATTTAGTAAGATCCATGTTTAATGGCCCAACTTCCTTTGTCCTGTTGTTCATACAAAATTAGCTTGAATTTAATAATTTTAAAGTTCTATTTTCATATATTTCGTAACATGTCCGTGCGTACGGCGTCTACCATATGTTCCAAATCTGTCCCCAAATTCGCCTATCAGAGATATCTTCATGTCGAAGTCTTTCTCGCAAATTGTTCATTTTTATTTTATTATTTTTCCACGAGTTTTTCTGTATTCTATATGAACCTTTCCATTTAAAACCGAATTTTCTCTATTTACGTCGTATATTTGAATTTTCCATTTTTTCTCGAATTTTCTTTTATTCACGACACTCTTTCCATGAATTTCCTTATTTATTCTTACGCTATTGTTCATATCTCTATAGATTTTTATATTTCAAGCCGTATTTATTTTATTCACTGTTAATCTAAGATTTCCTTTGTTTTTCTCTGTCGTATCTCCTTTCCCCTCACTTCCCCGTACTTCCCTGATATAACCATATCGTTTTTTGATGTTTGCTGCCTCTTGGAAAATTTCATTTTCTATTTGTTATTAATAAATATATCATTTTTTAACATCTTTATAGGGGATACCCCCACTTCGGCCCTTAAATTCCTGTCATTTTTATTGCTTCATAGAGATCGTCCCCCAAATTTTGTCCCGTTCTTACGAAAAATCCCATAAACCATATGTCTTGACAGTTGTATACATTAGTTCCTGTACCCACCTGGCAATAAATCCTTTTTTATTTCAGTGTCGTTAACTTTTATGAGAATTCTCTAACGTAAATATTTCATAAGACCCATGATAATTTTTATTACCTTTTTAACGACTAATTGCCCTTATATAAACAATTTTCATGTTCGAATATTCCTTGTTTATCACAACAAAATACATCTGAAATCGACAACCATTGTAATGCCTCATTTTTTATCTGCAATCGCGTACTATGTTACTCTATAAACTCCATTTTAATTACGTAAAATGACTCCTTTTCCTGAGTTTTTCTATCGCAATGTTTTCAGCATTTTCCACTCCCCTCCGTACTGCACTCTATTTCTTCTCTAACACTTGTTACTGCTCTAGACATCTGAAATATACCCTCGCCTATCCTTTAAAACTCTCATTTTTTTTGACGTTTCCTCCCTAAATCTTTCATCGTAATATCCTAGCTCCGTCTAGAATTGATAACAATAATTTTCCATTGTTTTTTCAACATTTCCATTTCCTTTAGCACGTTTTCCCTCGAATCGATCATCTCCGGTCGTCACAAACAATCGTATTATAGATGGAAATCTCCCTAACGCCTTACAATACGTTTTCGTCACTTGCTTTGCAATTTTTCACTTAAACTTTTGCATCGTGTTTACGTGTATCCTTTTTTTCCGCACCTGATATGTTTTAATGCGTTCGAGAACTAGGGTTTCTGATCCCTGGAACGTACCGGTTAATGATAACATTTCTTGGGGTCACCGTACTTTTGTCCCTGAACAGATTATTTCTTCCCATGGAGTTTATTCACCTCTCGGTTTGGTGGGAACGTCAAACTCATTAATTACATCCCTAATTGCTAAGTCCAAAGGTCGTTCCTTTGTTCTAAAAATGGGTTCGGCCCTCTTCCCGTTGATAGGCTGAATTGGTTTTTAATCGCTTTTGCTGCAATTCAATTGGCTGTCAATATATCACGGGCTAAGTATATTGGGGGGGTCCCTGTTTCTGATTATTTGTTGATACCATCTGTGATTTTTTTATCAATACTCGTCTCACTTTGTCTAATTATAGATCCCTACCGTAAATATGAATTCACTTTACTCTAATCCGATAGATGTCGTAGACGTGTCCGTTTTATAAGTAATTGATATTTTCTTTTTAAATTAAAGTGGGAAGCTACGATATTTCCTAATTCTCACTGTTGATCAATGCAATTCATCACAGTTCCCTCCTCTGAACTCAATTTGCTGTGGCTAACGTTGTATTTTATTTTAATGTCCTATTCTTTTTTTTTTTTTTTTTTTTTTTTTTTTTTTTTTTTTTTTTTTTTTTTTTTTTTTTTTAATTTTTAATTTTTTTTTTTTTTCGTTAGACACCGAAATTGTGTTCAAATTTAGACTAGCTATCTTCCCCTCCTCATTTGGTTATCCCCTATCTCTACTCCGTGTCATATTACTTCCTATCTCCCCCTCCTCATTTTGTTCTCCCCTATCTTTTTTTCCGTATCCTATTACTTCCTATCTCCCCCTCCTCATTCTGTTATCCCCTATCTCTTTTCCGTATCCTATTACTTCCTATCTCCCTCTTCTCTTTTGCTCGGATTGTTAACAATCTTGAATTTGAATCTCATTGTATTCTTTATTTTCTTTTCGCGTAGATTTTACTTTATGAAATTTTCTTTAATTTTGATAGATTCAAAATTAATTTCTTTTTGCTGGAACACGCCCCTCGACTCGCGTGTTTTGGTGGTCCCCAACCAAATTGGACTAAGACCTCCCTTACAATGATTTAAGTAAAGATTGTTTACAATCTCGCGGCCTTTCGAACAACTGAAAAGCGGGTGGTCTCTTGGTGTGCAATTAATTGTTTTTTGTTTTGTAAATATGAACATTTTTTGTGAAATGTGTGTTTTCGCACGACCTCACCCAATCCGACAATCAGTGGTATACATGTTTCATATAAATTTTCCAGCATTTTTTTTTTCTTTATTTATTTAAACTTTATTTTATAGTTCTTAATTTCTAATTGTAATTTCTTAATTCATCCAAAGTTGTTCTAGCCTAAGTGTTGTCCACTCTAATATTTAAAATTTTATAAATGTTCTTTATTATCCTCAAATTGGTTCAGCGTTCCTTTTTTCCTTTTTTTTTTTTTTCGAAATCTAAAATATTTATACCTTAATTCAAATGTTACCTTTTTATCTCTATACTTAATGTCTACCCTATATCTATAGATAAACTTTCTTATTTCAATATTTCAAAAAAAAAATCCCTAAGCATTGTTTATTTTTTTTTCAAAATGTCCCTTTTGTGTGCCATATAATATCTCTAATTCTCTCCTTTTGAGTGTTCTTACTTATCTAACATTTTTTTTTTTTTCTTTTTTTTCTCACTAACACATAAAAAAAGTCAATTTTTTTTTTTTTTTTTTCAACTAGAAAATCAAAATTAACGAATTTATTTGCCTTACTCTATTTCAATAATTGAATATGATTGTCGCTTATTAAGAACTTGTCCACTCACCCTCAAAGACTTAACGACGATCTGCCCCTCGCAAGCAATCTGATAATCTAATATTTTAGTAATTTTCTTTCTTCCCCCTCCCCAATTATAATGTATCCTAACATATTTTTATTTGTATTTCTCAATCGTTTATTTATTTATTAACATTTACAAATATTTGTAAACTTCGCACTCTATCCGTTGATTTCCACTAACTGTAAACCTGATTTTTGTTTCTTATTACTTGTGTAATATCTAGCTAAATGTAAAGCGTTATAATCTCCTTTTATCTCCCGAGTTGGCTGCGACCATTAGCTCCTTCCCGGCTGTAGTTATTGTAGAATTTTCTTTTGGTGAACTGTTAACTTCGGTGCACTTGCTGCAACTAGCGTTTTCGCCCACACTTTCAATTGCGTGTATCCTCCTTTTTATGGCGCGGTAACGGTCACGGTATTTGTCCTTCTTGCTGGATTCCTCCCCACTCCTCTTCTTCATGTTCCGTTCTTCTGGTGTACATACCATTGTATCTAGTTTTCGTAGAAACTCAGCGGCGACAATCTCATCTCCTGACTGCCCCGAAAACCATAGCGATTGAATTTCCTTCGGATAATGTCTCATAATTTCGTCAACTATGCCCAACGGTGTGTCAGTAATCTTTAAAGCCTTCGCTAGCTCCCAATAGTTTGCGAAATGAGTGAGCATGGATATATTTTTCTTGGCATCATATACCCCTTCTGCAAGACGACGGCGAACTTAATTTTTCTTTATGTCTCCCCAATAGGTAGCTAAAAAATCTCGTTCGAAATCTAACATAGTCTCCCATCGTTTATTGTACAATTTTGCCCACGATTTAGCTTCCCCTTTCAAATTTTCCCGTACGACGACTAATGGATCCGTTCGTTTCACTTTTCTAGTGTATTCTTTTAAATCTTCCAGGAAACTAATGGGATTTTGATTTCCACCGGAGAATGATGGTCGTTCCTGCTGTGGTAACATTTCCACTACTTGGAGAACGCTTTTCGGCGCACTATCCTCTCCTATCACCGCCACTGTTGCTGGGCTTTCCAATTGTTTCTCGAGTTCTTGCATCTTATTGACGAGCGGTGCCAAAGCTGCCTGAATTATTGTAGTTATATCTCCTATGTTTATTGTTGAAGTCTCGGTTGTGACATTTTCCCCGATTGCTGTCACTAAAGCCTGGGCTCGTCTACTTGTTCCACGTTTCCCAACCATTTTCTTTATTTTCCGAGTGCCGCCTGGTTAATGTTTATATTTTATCTTATTAAGCGACAACCTTATAATCTCTATTTTAATTTCCTAAATTACCTTATGTAAATTATGTTGCCTTCCTTATTCTATTTATTTACTTATTTTATTTTTTTTTCAATTTTCTCGTTTTTCTGTATTTTTTATTTTATTTTTTTATTTTTCCTTTTACTTCGTTAACTTTTCTTGTTCCTTTTCCTCGGGTTTTTCCTGTAACATACCATGTGTGAGTCTCTCTTCACACTCTCGCTTATTTTCGCCCTGTTCCTCCGATTTTGTGTCGGTCTCCCCCTCTGGCTGAACGACTTCTATCATATCCTCGACTCGTAACTTAGACCTCTTTGAACGTCTAAATATCTCCCGTAATTCATCTCCCGACGGTATTTCTTTAGCTTCTAATTCCGTCGCATCCACTTTCCTTTTTTCCGCCATTTTTTGTTTAAAATTTTTAATGAATTTAACTCAATACCAACTATTTATTATAAATATACCTATATATATTTATAATTTATTTTATTTTTTTTTTTTTTTTGGAACCTGTCCCCCTATAAAACACAATATTTTTAATTATTTATATTTGTTTGCATGATGATTGTAACCCAAATTAGATCAACTCTACCATCACTCTTCATTTCAATTAAATGTAGGTAATTGCAAAAAAAACGGAATGAATATTGTTACTCCAATGTTAATGAATATCCCGTGATTTTCGTTCAACCAATAATTACTCATTGTTTAGAATGCCAACCATTCCTTCAAGTTCCGCAATACCTACGATATTTTCGCAAAATCTGTTTAGAGTTCGCAATACCTATCTTGATGTTATTTCGTCAAATCCCCTCCTTTTTTTGGTCCGAATGATCAAATGTTCCCTTAAATAGGTATATACCTATAAAACATTCGTCTGTGATATTAAAGCTCTCAACTCGACACTATCCCCAATCAAATATTTTATGTTATTTTTATTTTATGTTCCTTATCTTTTATGTTATGACTTTTTATGTGATAATCCTCACATACAAACCCACAACATTAACTATAAACAAAGGGTCACTTTATGTAGGTAAGTTCCCCCGTTTTTATCTGTAAAGTCTGTTTATTTTTTCCGTAACCGAGTGTTGATATCATTTTCGAGTTTGTTTATTCTACAATCTCTTATAGAGATACGCGTTACCCCCGATGTCGCCTACTTCAAAATTTTTCGATGTTTTGTTATCACTTTCGATGCTTAGGTTATCAATCTTTCGATGCTTACAAACACCGCGGTATCTCGTATCAGATTGTTTACATTACGGTCATTAACATTCTGGATTCAGGAATGTCAATACCATTATTCTGTCAATTTATGGCCTGCCTTGAATAAACTGTTTACGCTTGTATCTGACCTACATTCTTTGTTACGATATTTATAATCTCATAAGCAATCAACAAATTCATGGTCACTTGATTTAAACTTTATCGACACTTTTATAAATTATTTTAAAACATGTAGAGTTTATTCGTTAACACCTTTTTTTTTTTTTTTTTTTTTTTTATATTTAAATGTATTGTTTATTTATTTATTTATATATTTTTTCCGTGTTTATTTAACGGCGCACTGTTCTGATTTTTATTTTATTTTTATTATCACTTCATTTAACATAACGTCCTACTTATTATTATTATTATTTTTTTTTCCACTTTTTGCAATAGATTGACCAATAAAAGTTTTTTTTTTTTTTTTTTTTTTTTTTTTTATTTAAATGTATTGTTTATATATTTATTTTCGTATATTTATTTATTTATTTATATATTTTTTTCGTGTTTATTTAACGGCGCACTGTTCTGATTTTTATTTTATTTTTATTATCACTTCATTTAACATAACGTCCTACTTATTATTATTATTATTTTTTTTTCACTTTTTTTTTTTTTTTTTTTTGCAATAGATTGACCAATAAAAGTTTTTTTTTTTTTTTTTTTCTTCTAAAACAACTTGTAAAACTCTGATCTCCTGTCACGGCTGTGCAGTTGTGATATTTGTCTTTTCTACTCTCTTATATTTGTCTTTATTTTATTTACTCCTGGGCACTTGGCACCAGTCGTAATGTTTCGTCTTTTCATACTTATTTAACTCTCCTTTCATCGGCAAGACAGTTGTAATATTCTCGCCTTTTCTCTTGGCTCTGATCGATATTTAAATTCTTAAGGCTTTGCATATGTGTGGTAGGGATGGAAAATTCCTCCCCTACGTCACACAAGCCTTTATAAATTTGGACCCTTATTTCCTCTGATAACTACAGAAAGCTACTTAAAGCTCCCTTGTACTACATACCTTTAGCGATATATGTACTTAACTAATAAATACGTTATTTACGACTTTGAACGTAAATATTTTCGTATTTAGGTTGTAATTAAACTCCATCAAACGTTGTGTAATTTTTTTGATTTATGATATAGGACTTTAATTACTTTAAATTTGTGGTAACCCTCTTGATTCTAAACAGAGTGTTGAATTTCAAACTGTATTGGTCTCTCTCTTGCAAATTTAACCTTAAGTAATTTCTCTAAATGAACTAACTTCCCTTTGACGTTTATTATGATTCCCTACATCCTAATGAATTCATGAATAAGCAATACTAATCGAAACTACACATGACTAATTGAACAGATAATTAAATATAACTCAAATGGTTAAATGTTAGTAAATTTGATTATGATTGTATCTCGTATCTGCTGGGCGCCCCTCCGTTTAGATTCAGCTGCTATAAGGTACATATAAAGATGGATTTAGTAGGTTAATGTAATTAGTTAATTGCATATTTGACGAACTCAGAATAACCCTTTTTCTGGCAAAATTTGGCTCCTGCCTCCATCAAGTAAGCAGGGTGATCAGAAGTCAACCCAAAATTCGCACAGTCTTTTGGCACGGTTCAATTGATTGATACCTAAGTTATCGCGTCCCAATTGACCTTCCTTCGCCATCATGCACTGCCTTCAGGTCTTCCCCCAAGCCCAGATACCTCCAAATTCCTACTCCTCCAAAGTTTACTATTTACTTAGGGCGAACCGGTTTCGTCCTATATGCAATCATATACTCACGGGTTTGTGTGGAGTTACGGGTCGTGAATCCTCCCTCCACGTTCAAGAAATGAGACGAGAGTGACCCGACAGGCCTAAAGCACTAATTGTAAGTGAGTTCGTTTCATTCAATGAACAGTACATAAAAAGATATATATGTAAACATACGTTTTGGGAAGGTTTATAACTCGCAATGCGAAACTACTTGCAACGCATCCCGAGCTCGGATCTCGCCCATCAAATTCTGCGAAATTTTCAGATTGATACCGAATATATACGTAAGAATAGTGTGAAATATAAATAAATATTAGTACATTAAGATCTTATCTGGCGATGTGTTCTGGAGATTCGCCATAACTCCAAGCTTTTGTTTGGTTTTGTTGACGGTTTTGTTTGAGAGATCCGCCATCTCTATGGTTTGATTAATGGTCCTTGTTACAGAAGCGAACACTGCCTTCTGTTGGTTGAACTGTATTTTTTTTTTTCTTTTCTTTCCCTCCCCTCCAATGTTCAACTTTTGATAAATTCTTGCTATCCCGTGATTCTCAATTGAATCATGTAAATCCTCATTACCCCTTATTAAGCTATCCCGTGATTTTTCAACTGCTTCATCTAAGCCTTCATTACCCCTTATTAAGCTATCCCGTGATTTTTCAACTGCTTCATCTAAGCCTTCATTACCCCTTATTAAGCTATCCCGTGATTTATCAAATGTTTCATCTAAGCCTTCAATACACCTTTTTGAACTATCCCGTGATTTATCAAATGCTTCATGTAAATCTTCAACACACCTTTTGAACTGCTATAATAAATCTGTTAATTTTCAATTGCTTAGGTCTGTAGATACCTCTTTACGTTCAAATTAAAAATAGTGTTTAATTTTTTTTTTTCTTTTGTTCCTAATAATTGCTCAATATAATAATTTTATCCCGTTCCTAGAAGTTAATACCTAAGTACGATATCCACTAATCAAGGTCATTTTTTTTTTTCTTTTTGTTCCTAATAATTGCGCAATATAATAATTTTATCCCGTTCCTAGAAGTTAATACCTAAGTACGATATCCACTAATCAAGGTCATTTTTTTTTTTCTTTTTGTTCCTAATAATTGCGCAATATAATAATTTTATCCCGTTCCTAGAAGTTAATACCTAAGTACGATATCCACTAATCAAGGTCATTTTTTTTTCTTTTTGTTCCTAATAATTGCGCAATATAATAATTTTATCCCATTCCTAGAAGTTAATACCTAAGTACGATATCCACTAATCAAGGTCATTTTTTTTTTCTTTTTACTGTACTCGAACTAGTGTCCCAGTGACCGAATTATTTTGTAAACAATTTGAGCTTTGTAAACATTCTCTACGGCCTCGTGACCTAGATTCAAGCGTATGAGGTATGTTTACTTTAGACATTCCGGAGACGTGTGAGATGACTCTAAAATTTTCTTTGTTTGATAATGATGTACTTAGCGCAATTGTCTAGTCTGATACCCGATTACGTATACATATTTATTCATTTATATATACTTTGTTTCAATAAATAATTTATAATATTGATATGTATAATTATTTTATGGTTGAAGTAATTTCTAATATCATAACTTATTTCAAATGCTCTGGATTTTCTGAAATTATATTAATACATACATAACATTAAATATAAAATATTGATTTGTAAATTTATCACACATAACTACTTTTAATAGTTATTGATGAATTCAGAGGTAGGAATCGATACCCTTTTCCTCTTTTTATATAAGTGTTTTTCTTTTTTTTTTTTTTGATTATAATTTTTCTTGGGAACAAAAATTACATATATATATGTTTATATACTTACATATATAAATATATAAAATATACTTATTATACTTATAATATTTTAATATAGTTACATATCACATATTAAGAGAGTAATATCTTGGTCAAATAATTAATCCAAATACCAATGTTTGCTGCATTCCGCTATCTCCTTGGAATCTGTAAAATTTTATAACGGAAAAGACTTACCCCTACCAAGGTTTTTTCCGACCGGGAAATACACGGTAACCTTGCTGCAATTTTCCTAAATTAATTTTTATTTTCCTAAATTTACTTAAATCTTTTTGACTTCAATTTTTTTTTTTTTCATTTAATCTAATTAATTAAAATGATGCATGAACTCTATCGTTCTAAACTGTATTTTATCTCAAAACTCGTTGGTTAGATAACTCTTTAAATGATAGTTACTTCACGATTAATTTAGAGATGGTAAATTGTTGTTAAATTAAATTTTTATCCCTCCGAACTTTTATGTATTAATAAAATATTATTTTGTTTTATTATTATTATTTAAGATAATTAATTTAATTATTTATTATTTGTTAGAACACTTTCACTTAGATTGAACACACGTATTTAATTATAACTCCTTCACGCTAAATTATCACATCACTTCAGTTATTTATTGCACTAATATTAAACGCGAAATTTCTAAGTTTAAAATTACGATATTAGGTGATTATAAAATCCGAATTTTCCACTAAAACAAATTGTATTTATCACGAGCACTTTTATTTTTCACAAGTAATTAATGCGTTGTCTTTAATTTTTATTTTCACTGACTCTAACTGCAAAGTATTTTTTTTGTATATCACTGACTAGAATGTGAAATTTTTCTAAGTATCAAAATAATTATCACTTAGAATTTTTCCACTTTAAGTCACCCACCGTTTCGTCACGTTCCGCGAAGTTACAAACTTTTCGACCACGACCGTAGACTGTCCTCAACTGGCATTTGTCTAGACTTTTATACCCCTCTCAGGTCCAAAAGATCGTATCTGAATCTCCTATAATAAACCAATCTAATTACTATCAACTCGTAATTTCTTGAAACCTCTCCATTATTGTCGAATGCGGTCTCTTTGTACGTTTTGCGTTTGATACATTAAATTCTGTCTCGTACTTCCATACTTACAAGATCCGGATTTAGTAAGATCCATGTTTAATGGCCCAACTTCCTTTGTCCTGTTGTTCATACAAAATTAGCTTGAATTTAATAATTTTAAAGTTCTATTTTCATATATTTCGTAACATGTCCGTGCGTACGGCGTCTACCATATGTTCCAAATCTGTCCCCAAATTCGCCTATCAGAGATATCTTCATGTCGAAGTCTTTCTCGCAAATTGTTCATTTTTATTTTATTATTTTTCCACGAGTTTTTCTGTATTCTATATGAACCTTTCCATTTAAAACCGAATTTTCTCTATTTACGTCGTATATTTGAATTTTCCATTTTTTCTCGAATTTTCTTTTATTCACGACACTCTTTCCATGAATTTCCTTATTTATTCTTACGCTATTGTTCATATCTCTATAGATTTTTATATTTCAAGCCGTATTTATTTTATTCACTGTTAATCTAAGATTTCCTTTGTTTTTCTCTGTCGTATCTCCTTTCCCCTCACTTCCCCGTACTTCCCTGATATAACCATATCGTTTTTTGATGTTTGCTGCCTCTTGGAAAATTTCATTTTCTATTTGTTATTAATAAATATATCATTTTTTAACATCTTTATAGGGGATACCCCCACTTCGGCCCTTAAATTCCTGTCATTTTTATTGCTTCATAGAGATCGTCCCCCAAATTTTGTCCCGTTCTTACGAAAAATCCCATAAACCATATGTCTTGACAGTTGTATACATTAGTTCCTGTACCCACCTGGCAATAAATCCTTTTTTATTTCAGTGTCGTTAACTTTTATGAGAATTCTCTAACGTAAATATTTCATAAGACCCATGATAATTTTTATTACCTTTTTAACGACTAATTGCCCTTATATAAACAATTTTCATGTTCGAATATTCCTTGTTTATCACAACAAAATACATCTGAAATCGACAACCATTGTAATGCCTCATTTTTTATCTGCAATCGCGTACTATGTTACTCTATAAACTCCATTTTAATTACGTAAAATGACTCCTTTTCCTGAGTTTTTCTATCGCAATGTTTTCAGCATTTTCCACTCCCCTCCGTACTGCACTCTATTTCTTCTCTAACACTTGTTACTGCTCTAGACATCTGAAATATACCCTCGCCTATCCTTTAAAACTCTCATTTTTTTTGACGTTTCCTCCCTAAATCTTTCATCGTAATATCCTAGCTCCGTCTAGAATTGATAACAATAATTTTCCATTGTTTTTTCAACATTTCCATTTCCTTTAGCACGTTTTCCCTCGAATCGATCATCTCCGGTCGTCACAAACAATCGTATTATAGATGGAAATCTCCCTAACGCCTTACAATACGTTTTCGTCACTTGCTTTGCAATTTTTCACTTAAACTTTTGCATCGTGTTTACGTGTATCCTTTTTTTCCGCACCTGATATGTTTTAATGCGTTCGAGAACTAGGGTTTCTGATCCCTGGAACGTACCGGTTAATGATAACATTTCTTGGGGTCACCGTACTTTTGTCCCTGAACAGATTATTTCTTCCCATGGAGTTTATTCACCTCTCGGTTTGGTGGGAACGTCAAACTCATTAATTACATCCCTAATTGCTAAGTCCAAAGGTCGTTCCTTTGTTCTAAAAATGGGTTCGGCCCTCTTCCCGTTGATAGGCTGAATTGGTTTTTAATCGCTTTTGCTGCAATTCAATTGGCTGTCAATATATCACGGGCTAAGTATATTGGGGGGGTCCCTGTTTCTGATTATTTGTTGATACCATCTGTGATTTTTTTATCAATACTCGTCTCACTTTGTCTAATTATAGATCCCTACCGTAAATATGAATTCACTTTACTCTAATCCGATAGATGTCGTAGACGTGTCCGTTTTATAAGTAATTGATATTTTCTTTTTAAATTAAAGTGGGAAGCTACGATATTTCCTAATTCTCACTGTTGATCAATGCAATTCATCACACCCTCCAGTTCATTATCGAGGTGATCTAGTAGTTAGGTTCACAGCAACAGAGAAATGGAAGAAAATTCTAAACACTCGTTCCCAATTATAAGAGCTTTTGGTCTACACCAAGATCCATTCACAACAAATATAATTTTCTGTTTTCAAATGATCTTTCCACATATTCATGGAATATAATCGATTGTTACATCCTTACCCAGGCCGTATATTCCCTTATCTCAGGCTATTTCCTTAGTATTTTTCAAATCATCCAAAAACCACCCAAACGACCTTTTCCCGATCTCATTTATCACGCTTACCGCGACCTTACGTCCTTAATCAAATCTCTTTATTATTAATCCTTTTATTCGCACATGCCACATTGATCTCATTTCTGTTCCATTAAATCTACTTTTATCTTTCACTTGTTCGTTCCTGCTAGGGTAGTTCAGTATGTACGTACATTATTTTATACTCTTGCTTAGCTTCTTTGACAAGTTTGTATTAGCGACTGCTGTGTTCAGCCCTTCATTAATTGAATTTACTGCATTCATCCTTACCGTACTCAACCGTCCCGTCTCCAAAGTAAAAAAAAACGGATTTTCACAAAAACGTGAGGTTTATTCCCTTCCATCGTTCCTCAGTTGATACAATTTCCAACAAACTGTACTTCAGTTTTTCTTTTTCGTCCTTCTTTCGTGCGAAACTTTGAAGAAAATTTTAGGTTAGATCGATCTGGTAAAATACTCGTATCTGTATGTGAGGGGAAAAGACTTCTCGTACTTCTTAATTTAGGTAAAAAACATTTTAATATGTGGACTTATTTTGATAAATAAACATTACTGATTACGTAAATTATTCGAAAAGCACCAAAATAGAACTTGATACGGTGCTGGGAACCAAGTGTTAATGTAAGTAGCTGAAATCAGAAGTCCATTTTCTTTTAAAAGTCAAATCTTGCTTCTTTTATGGATTATAAATACTTTTTCGGGGTGCTTTTGTAAAAGTTACGCAATTCAGAATATATTTTTTTTACTTCTTCAAATACAACAAATTTATTTTGTGTAACCATTTTAGTTCAAAATTAAAAGAATTACTTTGTTTTGAACATTTATAATGTCTTTAAACCCGACATGTTTCGAGAGCATCTACTAAAAAAAAATTTTTTAGTAAACCCTTTTACTAAAAACAAGCATCGCTCTCGAAACTTGTTGGTTTTATTGACATTAAAAGTGGTCAAAACAAAATAATTATTTTAATATTGAATTTAAAAAAAAATATTTTTACTCAGTGGTTTTAATTTTTCCAATAAAGAACTCAAGTTCATTCTTTTTTTAAATTTAAAAAATTGACAATGCCCTTCTGAATTGAACACATGTATATTTTTTATCGTTGTAGTTATGTAGTTTTAACTGATAAAATATGTTTCAAAGTTTTAATTTTTCGGGTCTCACAAAATCGCACCAAATCTATGAATGTCTTTGTGATTTCCCTTGAATTTGATTTTACGTAGTCGACATTTCATAATTTCTCCAGATTTTTGTGCTCTTTCTCTTTTCCGTAAAAATATTTTTCCCTAGATTTAGGGTGTTTGGCATAAATAAAATATACCACTGATGACCGGGGACGCGACGCTGCATTGCAATATTCAGTAGTACCAACGAAACGGGGTGTTTTAATCTAATGGTGTTTTTTTTTAATTTTAAATGACGATTTATAATTTCTGTGAATAATAATATGTAATAAAACTTCGTGTAATAGAATCAGCGTTCGTTGATCTACAGGAACTTTACTTTACTTAACATAAGTCTTACAAAATTGAGTACCTATTGTTTTAATTGATTTTGAAAAATCACTTGCTTTCACATATTTATTTGTTTACAATGCAGGCATTATCAGTAAGTTTTTTCCAATACTAACATTATGATTTTACTTGATCCTTATTATTGAAATAAAATTAGGTATTATTTGAAACAATTATTTTCCACAGGATGCACCAATGTATTTATGTATTATGTAGGTTACGGGACTTTCATTTTAATTTTCTAAATGGAAATCTCTTTTTTAAGTCCTTAGGCAACGCGATAAACATTTGAGGAATTTTCCAACCGTTTACCTCAAAAGGAGTGCTTTTGGGCATTCTAACATAATCTACTACTAAAGTTTAAATTTTTACTAAAGTTTAAATTTATCTTTAGTTCTTTAAAAAAAGGTTTTTTTCAATTTTTGTTAATTGTTTTTGGGGTATTATGCCGTGATGCGCTACCTCCTCCTTTAGCCAACGTTTTGGACAGCGTTACAGTATCCATCATCAGGGCAGATGTGTAAATGTTAGTGTGTGCTTAAGTACTTCGAAGCAATACCGTGTTGCCAGCTACACTCCACTGCGAGCTGGCATTACAGTATACTTTCTGCATTTTTCACAATATGGTCTTCTGCATTTAGCTTTGGTGTAGCCGTCAATTACCGGATACCAAGTGAAGCCTTCAATTACCGGATACTTTTGGCCGTGAATGTTTATGTTTTGCATTCAGTTTGAATGCAAAACATGGACACTTAATTAGAAAAAAAGAGGTTTGAAAACTTAGATTAACATATCGTGAGATGAAAAAATCCACGCAGGGTAGGTATAAGACGAAAGGAAAGAAAATAAACGAATTTAAAAGAAAGCCAGCGAGAGTAACTGACGTAATTGAATAGGCTAAAAATAAATCAAAAGACAATGGACAGGACACGAGACTCGGAGGATGGAGAGCCTTCGGATAATTCTCGTCATTGAGTGGTGAGTGGAGATCAAGCTATCCGAAGAGCCGAATCGTCGAGATAATCAAGACGGAAACGAAGGAAAAAAGGATGCTTAGAGATTTTTAATTTATTTTTATTTTTGCTGGGTTTTTACAGATGTTTTCACTTAGAGTGAACAATCTAGTTAAAAAAAACTCTGTTAGAATACATTATACCTAGATGAAATTAAAAAAAAACGTTTAAAAAAATGATTCATATCATGAATAGAAGCAAGGGACACAACGTGGGTTCCACCACCACTAAATAAAGTGGCATTTCAATACCTATTTGGAAAGACACTAAAAGATATGATTTTTTTAAAAATAGTTCTAAACCTAACTTAACTTAAACTATTGAACAATTTTTTCATCACTTTTAATGACTTTTAAAAGGAGATGATGAAGTTGCATATTGTTGAGTTTTACGTTCACCGTGGATTCCAAATAAGTTTTTTTTTAATTTACTTTATTTATTTTTTTATTATTGAACTATATAACAAGGTTACAATTTTACAACATAATACATACATCAATATTTCAATCACTCTCCTAATAAAGCAGCTGCTTGTGTTTAGGAGAGGACAACTAAAAAAAAATTACATTTGTTTAAATTAAAACAAAAAATATTAGTAATTTAACAAAAAATATTAGTGATTTTATGAGAAGATACAGATAAAAGTAATAAAAATATAGGTTAGTTAATAAATGATTTAAAGTATTGATGAGGCAAAAACATATTTCTAAATATGCAATACATATTTCTAAATATAATATAAAATAAGTTAAGTTATGAGGTGGTACTAGAATATTTTAATTTTTTAAAAAAAAATATTTTTCGTAGCTTTCTTCCGATCGTACATCAAGGGGTAATTTATAAAAAAAAATTTATACCCTCGAATGTGTAGTGATGCTGTGCTGTTGTGGTTCGCACAAGTGGCACGGAAAATCCTCCAACAGATATTATTCTTTTGCTTATATTTAATTGTGGTAAATTATTTTTACTAAAGAAATCTTTATGTATTTGTAATAGTGCAATTTTGTCATAAATTTTTGTAAGTGGGGGAACCGGGAAATCTTGAAAAACATTTATAGTTGGATAGTAATAGGGCTTTTTTAGGATGATTTTTATTAATATTTTTTTAATTGTTTCCAATGGGGGAAGGGTTGCTTTGTATGCACCCCCCCAAGCCACGATTCCATATTGTAGTACAGAGTGCGCAAGTGCATAATAAATATCTTTTAGTATTTTTAATGATACAGTATTTATTAATCTATAAAATATATAGATCAGTTTTCTCATTCTGTCTACTGTGGAATTTATTTGACTTTTCCATTTGCTGTTATTATCGATAATTATTCCAAGATATTTAGTATTCCATATTCCAGTTTACTTCTAATTAAGGCAGAGTAAAGATTTAGAATTGATTGAGGATCCTAGAATTCTATGAATAAATCCCACCATTTTAAAAGAATAAGGCCATTCATACACAGAAATAATTACAAGTGACTCGAGTTTTTCACGCGTATCATAAGCGACTCTCGTCAGTATCCGAAGTACTATTTTGCAGGCGTTCGCACACAACACGGTGCGTCTACCACTAGCAATTTCGTATTGCGGATACTCACGAGCAACGCATGTACTACGAGTACAAAACTCGAGTCGCTTGTATTCACTTAATCTCTGTGTTCACTTAATATCATTAACGTGTACATCAAATTAAAAAGAATTAATAATCAAAAGTGATCTCTTAAAAGAACCATTTAAAATAGTGTTAACGCAGAAAAAATCCTTTATAATTCTATTTCGAGTGATGCCCTCATTCAAAAGGTAATTGACAGTTGCTGACGATTATGACGATGAAATAAAAACCTATTCATCCCTTCTTCGAAGTAAAGGAATATTATCTTTGGAATTTGAATGAATTTGAGGGAGAGATGAATCAAAACAAAGCGAAAGATAATAATATGACGGAGGAAGACGTAAAACGGAAGCTTGCTTTCAATTTTCAATAAACTAATCAATCATTCGTTGCAATCGCCTTCCACCCGTCGCCATTTTTTTCTCGATTGAGCTGTCAAAATGCTTCGCGCGCCGGGGAAAGCTCTACCTTTATTTCAGTGGCGTGCGGTGGTTCCCTTTATCATGTTATTTAACATACTAAGTAATGGCCTGGACTCGCCACAGCTTACCTCTTTTAGAAATACCTTTCAGAAATACCGAATAGAAGTAACGCGCACGATCGAAGATTAATACAAGAGTGTGGAATGTATCGGGAGCATCTCCTATCCTTATCATATTTCCCTCTTCCTCTTCTCCTCACCAAAAATTAATTAAAAAATATAATAAACTCCATCTCCAAGTAATTTTAACATAGGAGACCTTTTTGGCATGACTTAGTTTAACTTTGTGTATATGTATCTCTATATTTTATGTATAAGCTGTTTGTATCTTACAAATCTCTACATATTATAAATTAAAGTCCTCCGCGTCGTCTGTCTGTCTGTTCGCGACAAACTCAAAAACTGCTGAACAGATTTTCATGCGGTTTTCACCAATAGATACAGTGTTTTGTGAGGAAGGTTTAGGTAATTTGTAAAGGATTTGTGTAAATTGGTTGAAACATAACGATAATTGTTAGGAGTGTCGGAAAAGGTCAAGCTGCCTGGGAGTTTTCAACGAAATCACTGCCTAATCCCTTTGAGATGTAACGAAACAATGCATGGTGGAATATTCCACTTTCATAGATCTACAAAAAAGTCCGCGATGGCATATAATTTTTTCACCAATAGATAGAGTGTTTCGTGAGGAAGGTTTAGGTATATAATTTGTCAACGATTTGTGTAAATTGGTTGAAACATGACGATAATTGTTGGGAGTGTCGGAAAAAGTCAAGCCGGCTGGGAGTTTTCATCGTAAACATTGCCTAATCCATTTGAGATATACGTAACAAAACAATGCATGTTGGGATATTCCTCTTTTATAGATATACAAAAAAGTCCGCCATGGCATATATCTATCTTTTACGAATAGCTTACCATACCCATTCTATCTTCTAAAAAATTGTTTACGTACAATGCGGTAATTGGAAAGTTATTTAGACGGATACAGTATTAATCTTTATCAACTTAAATACGTTACTTACCTCAAGCATTTCATGCACATTATTATGATCTTTCGCATAATCTCTACGTATAATAAATTAAAGTCCTCCGCGGCGTCTGTCTGTCTGTCTGTCTCTTCGCGGTGAACTCAAAAATGGCGGTGGTTATAAAGGTAGGATAACCATCCAGTAGATGGCTTGTGATTAGTTAGACACAGCAACGCGTGGCCGGGTCAGCTAGTAAATAAATAAATGATTTTTATATTCGTTCCAAAATGTTAACCGTTGGTGTTCTTATACTAGATAAAATCCAGTGCATAAACGTGCTGTTTCGCAGCCTAAACAGTGCTTGCTCGACTTAATTAGGAATTAGTAGTTTTATTATCTGGCTTTTATTAACTCTTTTTTGGTTTAAAAATAGATCATCTTGTCTTATTAAATTTACGACTACACGTATAAATTAGAATTCAAAGGCCCATAGCTCACTGTGTAAAATGTAAAAAAGGCACGATTTAATAATAATTGCGATCACTTGATATTTCCACCAGATCTTTTCTGATAACAGCATGACACCAGAAATCTCCGAGTTTTACTGCTTCAGACTAAAATAAAATCTGGTTTATATTATGAATCATTATTAAATGTAAATATTTTTTTCCAAAAATTACGAACTGCACATTTTCGATAATTGCACAGTAACGGTTAGTAAGGTATCTACCATCTCCCAGCCACTTTTTGTGTCTTGGTTGCTTAGGTATATAACCCGAAAACTCAAAAAAGTGCACTTCATTACACCGTTGAATGTCTTTAAAACAGGGTTTCCCAACCAGTGGTCCGCGAGAGGTTAGAAGATGGTCCGCGATGGTCCGTCGGTAAATAAGCGAGCCAGCGCGGGCGATCCCTAGTTGAGAAGTCTGAATAAAAAAAATCGGAAAATTATTCAGTTTATCATTATTGTACCTTGTAGTCAGTGACCATTACGGTATTCCGTTATTTTTTATTTTTTTTTTTTTTTACATTAACTCCACACAGGAGGCCCTGAGGAAAATAATTTCCCTCAGGGCCTATGTCATCTGGGATGCTTTGTGGAGGGTCTTTTTGAGGAGAGGAAGGAATGAACATTGGTCTTGAAGAGACCCATGTTGTAGGAAGGAGGAAACACAGAGGCCGGCAAATCATTCCACAGCCGAGCTGTTGAACATAAGAACGAGTCGAAGAAACGACCCATTCTCATGTGACTAATGTCAACTGTGTACAAATGTTGGGCACGCGTTTGGCGTGTTTCCCGACTATGCACCGGTGCCGAAGGGATCAATGATGCTAGTTCCTCGGAGCATCTTCCATTGTAATACCGGTAGAACAAGGATAGCATTCCCACCCGACGCCTGTGCTCTAAAGATTGCAATCCGTCTGTTAAGATGGGAGAATCTATCAAACGGACCGCCCGTTTCTGCACAGAGTCGAGGGTATTTTTCAGGTATTTTGGAGCTCCAGACCAGAGGTGGCTGCCAAATTCAACCGTGGGGCGCACTTGCGATTTGTACAGGGTTAGAAGTTGTGTACTTTTAAAGTATCTGCGGGCCCTGTACAGTACGCCCAGTTTTTGGGAGGCTAACTTTACTCTGGCTTCGATGGAGCCCCCATACCTGAGCTGGTCACTTAGGGTTACACCAAGCAAATCAATGGAGGGCCTGTTCGGAAGATTGCTTCCGTTGAAAGAGACTAGATTTTCATTGCGATCCCTTTTAGACGTAATCACAATGAAGTGACAAAAGGTCGTTGATGTGCAACAAAAACAGAGTTGGAGACAGAACCGATCCCTGCGGGACGCCAGCATTTATCGAGTGAGAGGAAGAGGTGAAACCATCGACTACCGTCTGAATCGACCTCTCCCTCAAGAAGTCGGCAATCCACGTACACAAAGATGCGGGAAGTCCGTAAGAATGCAGTTTGTTGACAAGTCCTCGGTGCCAAACCCGGTCAAAGTTAGTCGTTATAGGTTAGGTTACCACTTTTAATTACTTTTCTAAGGGATGTCAAGAGGAAATTCTACATACATGTTATAAATAAAAAGTTCAATAACTTTTCACGAAAATTCTTTGTTTTTTTCCAAAAAATATTTTCCTAGAAGATATTTTTCCACACAATCAATTTAACTTTAAAATTACAGTAAAAAAATTGATTTTCCGAAACATTATTATTATTTTTTTTACTGCTATTATCATATAGGATCTCCTCCAAAAGAAAGTGTATTTTACCCCCGAAAACCTTTTTTACAAAAAATTATTACAGTGTTTAAAAAGAAACTCCTATTGATTAATCAAACGAATATCGCAAAAGTTTTTGTCCCCGTACACCACTGGCAATAAGAAAACTCGCCTGTACTTATATAAATGGAAAGGTATCACTTTTTATCCTGTGACAAAAGCTTGGCAGCTCAATTTCCCGCCTCTTTTCCATTATTTATTTATTGGCAAGACCAGATCGTCGGCTTCTCCTTTAGCCTTTAGCCGAGATGGGCTGGATCCATCAGGAATTCGGGGAGGTGTGACCAATGTCCCCAACATATAGCCACCGTCCACAAGTCCACTGCGAGATGAGACTGACGGCTTTACTGGGTGATAAACTGCCGCGACATGTCTGCTTTATTCTCCACCTACCTTTATACTGAAATTCTTTTCACCTTTCATCTGAAGCATGTCGTAATAAAACTCGCCCGTTTATTTGTTCCGGCCCCGTCAATGTCATTTTGAAATAAGCTTATATTACGAGAAGGGACGAACAGTGAATTTATAGTTTTTCGGGGAACTTGAATGCTACAGCGTACCGTTCGTAGTAGGTGATTTGTTTGAGATTTTTGAGTCAAAAGCAATAAAAAAATGTTTTGTAGAGTTTTATTTAACAATATTCATTTGTTACTTATTAAGTAACTATAATATCTCTCCAGAGGCATTCGTTATTTATCAATACTGGGGACAGTATTCTCCAGTACTACAATATGCTTATTAAAAGACTTGTGCAATTGAGATCATAGTGACTGTTTATTGACGTATCGTAATTATCTAATTGTCCCCGAGCTCTAGGATTAATAATTCCGCATAACTACCTTCGGTTACCTTCGGCACATCTCGTAAACGAGTTATGGCCTGTTCAGATTAAGCGTATAAATATAAAAGATAAGCGCTTTATGCGCACATCAACCATAGACAATGCACATTTTACGCCGTAACCGCTCCTGAGGCAATATGCCAACAGTTAAGCGCCCCCCACTCCGACGAAAACAGGAGAGGGGGTCATTTTAATTACGGAGCTACTTAGACCGGTGGATGACAGATGTCAAGTTGATAGATTCAGTACAAAAAATGCGCACTCAGTGGCCGCTCGCTAATTCATCTGACCCCCTCTCCTACCATAGGAAGAAATATTTGATAGCGTTGTGTGAACGGTATGAAACATAAGCGCTCGCGATTATATTCGATGTCTGAACAGGCTTTTACTGTGACCCCACGAGCCCATAGACAACTAAAGCAATGTGAGAAGTAATCATAGACTAAATAAGATAGATTATAGTAACAAATAATATACACTGTGCAATAAAACGCTTCAAACCAAGAAATCTAGAAATTATTACATAGTTAATGCCCAAGAAATACAAAAACATAAAAAATGCAAACATAGCAAAAATGAATTCATATCTGTCAGTCTTGAGAAAGAAAATTGTAATATTTTATAGATTTTTAAAAAGAAATTGTCAAGACATTCCCACACGCAAATAGGCGTAGGTGGGACTGCGTAAAATATTAAGAAAGCACTTTGGAAATATTTCGGACTAAATCGCTCTTCCAAAATATCTAGATGAGGTATTATTTTACCCCTCTTAGGCTTTCTAAAAGCCCATTTATCTCCATAAAAACAGAGCTGGTTAAGTTTTCATCTAAAACAGAGGCCTTAGGAATATGTTAAAACGATCTGGTTGAAGGAATTCTGTTAAATGGAATTGTTATACTATTTCTTCGCTTTGTGGTAGTTCTTTATTGCAATTTATTGGGCGCAACTAAAATAGTCGCAAAATTTTTCTAATTTTATAAAAAGAGTGTCCGTGGCGGGTGGCCGCGTGGCGGACGCCGGCTGTTGGGTGAATTTGATTTTTATGCAAATCTACAGTTTTATTGCAAGATTGACGAAATTTTGCAACCACCTTCAACAAACACGAGGAAGGACACCGTCTACATGAGATTTTAAAAGACTAGCCAGTAAATGCAGAAAACTGTCTGCTGCTTTGTTTTAACAAATTTACAGTTTTATTCCGAGATTGATTAAATTTGGCACACTTGACCTTCAAAACAAATGAAAGGTCAGTGTCTACATGAAACTAATGTCTTTGTAAAATCCACCCTGTCCTCTTTTTCCATCCCTTAAAGCAGAATGTCGATACTTCTGGAGGAAATTTTTCCCTAGACTTGACTTTAACTTCACGTTAAAAATACAAGGAAAATTACTGTATGCATTTGATTTCGAAAAACTCTGCGTAAAGCCCGGACGAACCGGGTTCAAACCCCGATGAGGTGGAATAAAATAATGAAAAATGCTGCTATGCAATTCAATACACTTTTATTAAAGCAATTGAATTCTAGGAAACTTGCTGTCAGTTTGGTTTGAAAATTATTTACTTGTCATGGTCTTCCGCATTTTTTCGAATCCAGATATAAAAGGACGTTCAGTATTAGCGTTGTTATTATCATACAAGCTGTTGACTTATTCCTAGTGTAAAATAATATATACTGTAGAGGCCAGTGACCGGTTTAATATTAATGATAATAATAATGTGAAGGGCGAACAAACACGATATGCAAGTGATTTTTGACCGGGAGTAGGAATCTGGGGTTCAGTGTGTCTTGGTCATCCGCCTCCAAGACCTAGACAAACCTCACCCCATGAACCCGGGCACCCCTGCTAAATCACCAAACGTAGCGAACCACTTGGGGTGACCTATGGCAGAGGTGTTGGTTATCCAATAAAGGTTCCCCGGGCGGCGGTACCCATTCCCGCCTACCAAATTGAAATTTAAAACAGAATTTAAAAGTTTAAAACAGAATGATCGGTAGTTTCCGATGCAGTGCGAGGAGAGTTCCGTGATTTGAGAATGAATTCCATTGGATGCTAGGGGACCAATCGAATAGCCAGCCGAATGCAATTCAGTGTCCTTTGTTCGACCTCCACAATACAATTAAAAAAGGTTTTCTGTTTAAAATCTTATTTATTTAAACACGTTGAACGGTTTCCGAATGATCTCCACCTTACCTTCATCACGACAATAAACATATAAACTAAGTTAGAGTACAGAGGAAGATTATAAGGTAAACAAAAGAGAAATATGTAGAAATAATATAAGCGAGGGAGAGACCACCAGAGACAGGTTGGAAAAAGGTAGGTAGAGGGGTTTTAAAATTTTAAACAAATAGTAAGAATTAACAGACAGTCCAATTTTAAAGTTGTTCCCTTTCTCCCCGTGAAACTCTCTGTCTCTGATGGTCTCCCCACTCTTATGCGCCTTGTCTTTCTCTTTTGTGTACTTTATAATCTTCGTATGCACTGTACTTTTGTTTTTATGTTTATTGTCCTTATGAAGGTTGAGATTAACCGAAACCGGTCGACGTGTGTAAGTCTAATAAAGTGGTGTTAAACAAAGAACTTTTTCATTTGTATAATGTCAAACCAAAAAGTGTTTGCTTTCTTCGATAATAAAATAATATAATACATTCTTCATCAATATTCAATTATGATTTCCCCTTGAACGTCTGGCGCTAAGTGCTTCGTGAAACTCGATTAGAAGTTTAAAGAATGTCATCAAGTTCCCAAAGTTTTAAGAGGTCCCTCTTCATATTGACATTGTCTTCAGTCTAAATAATTATCGAATCAAAAACAGACATTTTAAATTTATTTTGTAAAGTCTGTCAAAACTGTCGGATAATTTATAGGCGGTGTGGTATTTAAAATGAAATAGTTCGATGAATTGTTTTGCCATGGACAGCTGTCCAAAGTGCCCACGCAAATGATGGAATTAATTTGTATCAAAAGGTCGTATTGGTGTAGAAAATACGAGGTTGGTCTCTCAGGCATTGATAATTACGAGGGAGTTACAATAACACAAAACAAATTAAATAATACAATACCTCAGTTTTGTATCATCACGCGTTTGTATTAATCGTTGATACGATCCGCTGAGAAGATGCTAAGGAACAAAATTGGTTAATATTGATGTTATCATTTTGGGCAGCGTCGTAGCTGATGATCTTCAATAAGCAGAGTTTCAAACTAATAGCAGTTTTACCAAAATACAGGTTTGTGTGTTACTGAATTATGTTCATTTTTAACCGGGAACCATTAATTATATACCCCTGCCATAGGTCACCCCAAGTGGTTTGCTCAGTTTGGTTACTTAGTAGGGTTACACATCAAAATTACCCAAGTACTTATACATCAATCCGTCTCTTGACGAATCGTATGCAGGAAGATCAAATCCTTACCACCACCCACCATTAAATGTTGCTTTTACTTTCCAAAATACATTCATTAAAGAATATATTACATATTAATATTGGAATATTTTTGAGGATTGAATAACATGTGTTCACAATTATGTCCTCTGCGTGCGAGTTCTATCTAAATTTCTTTAAATAGACAATATACAGTTTTAATTTCAAGCGATCTCCCAGGTAAGCATGTTCCTGTGTTCATTCATTTTTGGGCAGCATCGCGTTCATTGGTCATAAAATTGTACATATATTTTCGTATCGGTGATCAATGAACCGGTGTATGCAATTTTTAGCCATAAGTTGTTTATTTAAATTAAGTTTGTACGGCGCCCTTGAGGTGATTTTTCAACAAAACGGCGCTATATAAATCGTCCAAATATTATTATTCTTATTATTTGGGGTACCCGAATTCATGGGGTGAGGATTGTCTAGGTCTTGGCGGCGGATGCTTTTGCTCACCTACTGCGTGGCGGACCGGATCGGGAGAGACTGATTGAGGGAGATCTTTTGACCTCTCCAGCCGGATTCTCTCGACCCATTGCCTTGCACCGCAGTGGGGAAGATCAATTCAAAAGTTTGTCGTTTTCTTACCTTTTCCACCTTTTCTTACCTTTGCCATGAGGATTTTTTCCTCATGGTCTCCTGCGTGGAGATAATGTAAAAAAGGTTCAGAATTTACGAAGAAGTTCATTTACAGCTAAATTAATGTAAAATTATATTTTTTTGTATTTCTTAGGCAATAACCACAAAAAAATTTCTAGACAATTTTTTACGAAGACTTTTATTTCGCATGACATTTGTTACTTAATTTTTATTTATCACTAGCTACAGGTTTCGATACATCCGCGTCATTCACTAGCAGATATACTGGTAAAAGGTAATCGTTGCAACTTTATAATCAAACACAATTTATTTAAGCGGTAACTGCGCTATACGCGAGTAAAGAGAGTTCTATATCATAAATCCTCTCCTGCTCGAAAACCATGATCAATCCACACTGGTAGACTGGATCGCGATAAAACTTTTTGTTCTTTCCAAAGAAGTTTATAAAATCGGTTCATTGGTCCCAATTTCATTCAATTTCTTTGAGAGCTGAGTACCAATCTGCCCCATTTTAATTCAATGAAGAAAATTTAACTTGTTTTCTAAGAAAACCAATTGAATATAAAATAAAACAGTTGATTTGGAAACCGCAGTGTATTTGAATGGAAATAATATTCTAATTTGCAAACGTTATGCCTTTAGGTTCGACCGCAATGTTGGAGTTAATATAAAAATCAGTCTTTTTGATGTTGTTTCGAGGATCGTTCGTCAGAATAACAATTTTCTCCAATTTTTATGAGTCGTTTTTTGCTACTTTGATGGAGCGAGAAATTGTTTTATTGCCTGTGAAGATTTTATACATTATGTCTCTGTTTTGAATAATACAACATTTTATATTTGTTTGTTTCATAAGCTATAAAAGCTCTTGCACGTTGTATCTGGCAGGTATTTTTGAGAGTTAAACCGATTTTTTAAAGCTTCATAGACCATGTTGATTATTAGCTTGCAAGCTAAAATAATTGACAAAACTCTTTGCGTATTTCATGACACCAATGCTCTCTATTCGAAAATTTTATGTGCTACAAATAAAACTTAAACCGATTTCCTATTTGAGATTTTATTTATGATGATATCTTAGTGGGTAAGAATGGAAGATACTCTCAGTATCGCCCTGGTGTAAGACCACAATTCAGACTTGAAACGTTGCTTGAAATGGCTTTAACCGTGTTTGATGAACAGATCTGATTATCCAGGTACTTCTCCACCTTCATTTCCCACATCTCCCTCCCCCCCCACTACTTTCAGCAACACAACTTACCTCAATTTGGGGATACCATGGTCTCACTGACTCCAGACGGGAGCATTTGGGACTCTTGTGTGCTGTTCATATAAAAAGTTACATTAATTGTACTATTTTAATCATATAAGTGATTTGAAAAGGCGCTGAAAAAAAAGCGCAATACCTTTGCACGGTGATCTCGTCTCTCACCCGGCATGCCGCTTGAAGTCCCGTAAACACTTTTGGACAGAAGGAGAAAGACTCCTCCGTTCACCTCTCACCTCAGAAGATAGGTGGAAGCTTGAGTGGTAATCGGCCAACGCGGAAAATGCCCATCTCGTACAAGACCCCACCGAGAGACCAGCTTCGGTTCTATTGCCTCGCAAACTCTGGTCCGCCATCAATAGGATAAGGTGCTCCCATAGCCGTTAAGCCTATATGATGTATAGATGGGGCCTTAAAGAGTCGGCGATGCGTGAATGCGGTGCGGTGCAGACCACCGAATATGTGGTCAACGAATGCCTGCTCCATTCATTACCCGACGGGATTGATGAGGTCCACAGGATAACACCTGAGGCCCTAGACTGGCTCGCAAACCTAGATGTCCCCCTCTGATACCCCACCATACGATAGAAGAATAAATGATTTGAAAGGTGATAAATATGAAAAATTACGTAAAAATGGTTTAAATGGTAATAGGGTAGGGGTAGTACGTTTGGGGGTCGATTTAGTTGAATAATAATATACACAACAAAAAAGGAAGTTCATAGAATGGTGGTAGCATTCGATAAGTATTGTTAAGATGTGAGATCGCAATTTGGGATGCGGGAATGGGTACCGCTGCCCCGGGAACCTTTATTGGATAGCCAACACCTCTGCCATAGGTCACCCCAAGTGGTTCACTACGTTTGGTGACTAAGCAGGACTGCCCGGGTTCTTATGGCCCGGGTTATAGGTCTTGAAGGTGGATGACCAGGACACTCTAAATCCTAGATTCCTACCCACCCCTCAAATCCTTTTCCTTCCCAAAACTCTCCTCTCCTTCCTTTCCTTAAAAAAAAACAATCCACGCAGAATCGCCAAAGATGACATAGGCCCTGAGGGAAATTATTTTCTTTAGGGTCTCAGAAATCTGGCTAGATTTTAATTTTAAACATTTTTCACAGGACTGCTTATGATATCTCTGTTTAAGTTTTGTGGCAGAATTTCATTTAACAAAACATTTAAACTTCATCCGGAAAGAAATTGGACAAATTACCTTCATATCTGAAAACTGTCTCGGCGAATGAACACAAAGCTTTGCACGAAATGTTAAATGCGTTCAAATCTGAACAAGTTTCGCTGTGCTGTTAAAATTCTCTCACAAAAGTTAAATAATTTTCAACGAAAACTCTCTTAGCAAAAAATAAGCATTTAAAATGTTCAGGTCCGGTTGGAATGGTAGACAAAGTTGTAAATGTTAGCGGTTGTGTTAGTCCACCACAAGTTATGGTAGTTTTTCCTTGGTGGGCTAAACTCTGGCATAATTGAGCAGAATTAACCCTCTTCCCTGTCAGGTAAAATTATTCCTGCTATTTTTGTTTGTTCCAGTTTGTGAAAGGTAGGTAAAATATTTTTTATCATAAACCACTGGATGTGAAAAATTTTACCAAAGTTTTTCTGCATCAAAGTAAGGTTTTGTTAAAATTTAACTTTTTGCCTTTTATTATATCATTGGTCTATTAAAAGTCCAGGTTTATTCCGTCATCTTCATAGAATAAAGAATAACACAAGAAGTGGCTTGTGGGCGTGTTTGTGATGTTTACGAAATTCAAATGGGATGGCGATATACAATTTCAGACAGGTGTAAGAGAGACCGCTTGATAAATGGTTTAGAATTTAAAGGTACTACATTAGTGGCAAATTTTTTTCCATTTAAATTTGTGTGGAAGGAGCATTTAATGTGTAGGAGTAACAAATAAAAGGTTCTACTGCTTTCTGATAGGCAGAGAGAGAGCATTCTTGCGTTCAACAGCTCGGTTGTGGAATAATTTGTCGACCCCTATTTTTCCTCTTTCTTTCAAATAGGTCACTTCGAAATTCAGGTATACCCTTCGTTTCCCCAAATATGTCCTTTTCACAAGAACCCTAAAGACGACCTAGGCCTTATTTCCTTTCTGGTGTGTGTGCAATTTAAGAGCGTCGCGAAGTCCGGTTTTACTTGACAGTTTTAAATTTCATCTATCTGTAAATTTGTTTTCGAAAATCCACTGCATCTACTTTTTCATTAAAGCAAATCTTACTTTGACTAGATGGCTATCTTTGAATATGATGTAAAGATTCTTTTTTCAAATATTGAATCGTCGTGTTTATTTGAACATTATTAATAGCATTTTTTTAATGTAATGTTACCTACATGCCCGAATAAAGTTTAAGAAGAGAATTGTCATTGAGGTGGCGACGTTTATTGGACAAATTGTACAATTCATCATCTTAATAATATATAAACATAGTCAGGATAGTTACGCCATGTATAACTCGAGAACGACTGGACCGATTTCTATGATCTTTGATTTGTTGGTTTTGTCTCCGCCCCGAATAGCAGAATTGCTATCAAAATCGGAAAATTATTTTCTCATACATTTTGAATAGAACGAATTCTCAGCTTTTGACAGAGCTGCAGCAATATTGAGAGAAATATAATATTTAAGCACCCTTGAGATGATTTTTCATAAAAATGGCGCTCCACAAATTATCCAATTATTATTATTGAATAGTGAGTGAATTCCAAAAATTCAAAAACATCAAATGTCAATGCGCTGATTGTTTTGCTTTTGTTCTTAAAAATATAATGTTGCCCCTCTTTCTTATACACTAAATATCAAAGGCGAAAATGAGACAAACGGTGAACCCCGCACCCTCTGTCTGCACCCCTCCAAAGGAAATATACAATAATTATAATAAATCTCCCTCACACGTATAAAGAAAATGAAACGCAATTCCCATAAGTAAGTGGAAAAGTAAGAAAAATCACAAAAAATATAAATCCGTACACAACGCCATCTCTGTTACCGACAAAAACCAAACACGGACAGTTGCGCATCGATAATTGCTTCATTGTTGTGTAATTTTTAACATAAAAAAACTGAATTCAATTCAGCTAACACAACAGTTATTGATTCTGAGGCGGTACGAAGTTCGTCGAGTCAGCTGGTTCGAAATAAAATAAAAGTCACATCAAACACGTGGTTTATACGTCAGTATTTCAGTGTGAACTTACCTGTTCACAGAACTGTATAGAGCGTATACTCCTTGTATACAGCGTATACAGGGACATATTTGAATTACTTTACCTGGTTATTCCTGGCATTATTTTAAGTAAAAAAATTTAATGACATTTTGGTCTTCGGTGACATTTTGATGTTTTTTTAATTTTTTTAAACTTAAAACATTAAAAAATCTGTTGTTATTGGACAGATGTGATCGGAGTGAGGGGTTGGGAAGTTACTCAGCTGAGTGACCAGTGCTAAAATGTGGAAGAAATAGTTTTTTCATTGAAAAAATAACAGTAGACCAAAACTTCATTACCAATTTTTTACTCCAAATAATCTCAGAATCACTGCCTAAAGTTAGTCAAGTACGTCCCTTAACACCCTGAAAATAAAAAAAAAATTGTTGTATTCGGAAACCGTCGGCTTCAACTTTTAATTTTGAACAACCACATCACTTCTCAGCGGAGGTGGGCACAAAAGTTTAATTACTAAAAAGTCTGTCTTCATATTAATTTATTTTTTCAGGTTCTCCATAAAACAGTTATACACTAAATTATTACGGAGAAGATTACACAATATAAGAGAAAAAAAAGACCAAGAGGGCAGTTTCAGTTTTGTATTCGTGAGAAAACTGGTGTCCGTAACTGACATGCTGACGACGATTGAGTAAATAGCTAGCTACGAAAGCGAGAAAATCCTGAGAGAATCTGAGGTCACTCAATTTTTTTAATAAAATATCATGGTCGACTTTGTCAAATGCTTTTTCGAAGTCTGTATAAATCACATCGACATGTACAAAATTTTCAAACGAATTATTTATATAGGTGGTGAGATTCATTACGTTTGTTGAGGGTGAAGAGTGGGACGAAATCCATGCTGATTTTCGATAAGTGTATGTTTTGTTTGATTATATATTTGTGAGTAAACTATGGTTTCTAGAAGTTTTGCGAGTGCTGATAAGACAGGTACAGGTTTGTAATTATCGATTGCCGACTTTTTGCCTTTTTTGTGTATAGGTGTGACTTTCGTTAGTTTCCACATTTCAGGAAATATATTATTACGAAGTGAAAGGTTAAAAATGTGCTTTAGAGGTTGAATTACTATATATACCATTCCTTCATCTATCCACATTGTCATGCATATCTTTTTACGACTCGCCTAAAGTTTTAAAATAATTAGTTTTTCATTGTTTATATCAATATTATATTATTTCAATATTCAAAGTATCTAAATAGACAATACATATAAAAATATTCAATTCTACAAGCTTTCAAAGAAATACAGCTAAAAAATTACATTTCAATATATCAGCAAGATATCAGAAAAATATTAAAATCCCAAAATTTAATACCAAGCACATCTTAAAAAACTATCTGTATCTAGGTATAAATTATTTCAACAACCTCCCATTAAAACTAAAATTATCGTTAATAAACATAAATTCCAAATTACATTGAAAAATTACCTGGAACAACTGTAAGAGTTCATAACTATTATTAATATTTTATTTAAATATTGAAATCTGTTTATTGATATATCTTGAGTTTTTCTTGCAAATATATTGTTATTAGTTGCAATATTATTATTTACTTACTCAAATGATAACCCAATACTTGAGCATGAATTACCAAACACAAGAGCCTTGTCTCTTTAAGGTGAGTAAAGTCTATCATCATATTCATTTTACAACTCTGTTTAACATGTAAAAAAATTGTATGCGTATTGTAAAAACTTTCAAATATTAAATAAATAAAAATATCGTACATTGGAAAGTTTTTTTACCAAGATGTTCCCTTTTTTATGTGACCGAGCATTATTAAACTTGTCCCTCGGGTGGTGAACGACCTGATTCTAGTATCTACGAACATGGTGCCTTTTCCATGCGAAACTTGGATATTGAAAGCAAGCCCAATGAATGAGATCGAAGCTTTTGAAATGTGGCCATACAAGAGATTGGTGTTGCCATGTACAGCGTGGGTTACAGATGAGAAAATGCTTAGGGATCTCAACAAGAATTGATAATACATGGTGTTTAGAAACTCGTACAAGCGGGAAACTGATGGATCTACTTCACTTATAGAATCCAAAAAAAAAGTTTTTTTGTTCTGAGCATAAAGATTTTTTTACAAGCTTCACATTTTTTCGACAACTTAAGGTTTAAAAAAACTTGGTTTAAAAAAAAGTTCTACTTTTCGACGCATTTTAAAAGACCTTAAACAGCTGGTATTAACAATCAAGCAACGATTTTTTTCAAATTAGACCTCTAAAATTCTAACATCGGTAACCCATAGAAAGTGATGGATGGGAAATTTCAGTGGTAAATGAGTAACCGCCGACAGTGCATTCTGGCGGACAAGAACAGTGCCATTCTTACAGAAATGTTTCGACTTATTTAATAACTACCTACTGAAATTTTTATTTTTCAAATTTATTGTAATCTTCTTTGATTTATGTTGTGGCTCACTAGACCACAATGTAATGATTACAACGTAAGTTCCTTTTACTGGTTTATTGCGAATTATATTAGGAACTAATATTGTTAGTAGCGTCTGTTTACAGGCGATCTCTAATTAGGTCTGACCAAGGTTCGCCGAACGGCCGACTGCTCTACTTGTACGCACGTTCGGAAACACTCGGCGCCGCCCGACCATCTCCGAACGAACGCGGTCTTTTCGTGTGGCATTCTGCACCACAACACTCATATACTACATTTATGAAAGTATTATTAATTGTTGCGTAAGAAACTGCTTACGAGTTACAATGAACTGTAAATACAATGATACGAAACGAAATTGTGTTTGCTGGAATTGGGTGATAATATGTGTAGGGAAAACTAGGGAAGCAAGAAAGAAGGATAACCAATCACTTACCACTGCAAAGAAGCACCAACACAATCGTAAATATATTTGATATTTTTCCACCAAGGTGATGTGGTTAGGGAGGATAGGTACTGGATAAATGACATCTCGGTAGGAATTATGCATATTCTCATTTCAAAACCAAACATTAATAATTAGTAAAATAAAATGTATTTTAAATATGTCATTCGTCGAAAGGCCGCACTCAATTAGCCAAAGAGCCGCATGTAGCTTGAAAGCCGCAGAATACGTCTACTGCCCTAAGCGGTTGACTGGATGAATAATCTCAGCATCCCACTTTGAACTCCAACAACTCTCCTCTACCATGCGAAAAAACCATAAATACTATTGGTGAAACAGTCCTATATTTGAACTTAGTTCTTGTGCAATTTAATATTTATTTGGCGAATACAGCCATGAGGGCCTTCGCTCATGGAGAAACCGAAAACTGGTTGGCAACTCAATTCACGGCGCAACTCAACTTTACGATTTCAGTAATTATATCAGCTTGTTTAACAAAAACATAATTTATTAATAATTTATCAACCTCCTTAACAAAATCGATATTTTCCTGCTCTGTCGTATTGCTAATTACTCGAAGAAGCAACCATGGCAACCTGTAAACCTGGCAACTGAAAAGCGCCGGCCGCGGCGACAGGCACTACGAGTTGCAATATATTAGTTACGTCGCCCTTGACAACTGGTCTTTGAGAAGTTGTCTGTGTGCGGACCGCTAATGATATTCGCAACTTTTGTTTTTTTTTTTAGTTGTCTCATGAGCGGATGAACTTAAAATTAGTCATCGATAACGTTCAAATAAACCAAGTATTCACGTGAAATCCTACGAAATAATAAAACAGTATTCCCATGACATCCTACGACATAATAAACCAGTTTTCACATGACATCCTACGACATAATAAACCAGTATTCACATGACATCCTACGACGTAATAAACCAGTATTTACATGACATCCTACAACACAGTAAACCAGTATTCACATGACATTCTACGACATAATAAACCAGCATTCACATGACATCCTACGACATAATAAACCAGTATTCACATGACATCCTACGACATAATAAACCAGTATTCACATGATATCCTATGACGTAATAAACCAGTATTCACATGACATCCTATGACACCCGAATAAGTCTTAATTATTTGGCTAGATATTTCGTTACAATTTTATACGATTAATAAAACAATATTACTTTACTGCCAAGAGTAATAGAAATAAAACTAATATTTTGTGGATGGACTCAGCGATAAGCGAATGCTATTATTTGATATTTTAGATGAAATCAATAGAAAGGTTTAATTCCCAAGAAAATAATTCCCAACAGCTGTCGTTAAGATACGAGAATCGGAAATGGGAAGACCATATAAATTGATGTTTTACTGTTGTCTTCGAGTAGTTATTGGTAATAATGCTCATTGTTATTTCTCTTATTGCTTCAACCATTTGTAAAGGCCGTTTGTACGGAAAATAATAAAAGATAAATGGGCCACATATTTGTCGTGAAAGGTATTTAATTATGTTTCGTATAGTACGTTTATACTTTATGGATGCTCCAGCACTCGCGTTGTATTGACTTGTGGGTTTTTGGTCTAAATATGGAATGAAAGTGATTTCTATTACCTTTAAATTAAAAATAATGATATTTTTTCTATTTTTGGAATAACTTATAGTAAATCCTTAAATTGTATTTTTTTATTAAAGATTATTAACATTCCCTAACTAACTAACTAACCATCACGCCGTTTCCCGCAGGGGTAGGCAGAGAGGACGGACCACCAGACAACTCGGTCTTGGCACATTGCTCTCTTTGCCTCGTTCACATTCATACATCGTCTCATACATACTCTTCTATTATTCTGACTCTTGACATGACCCGACTCAATAAAAAAAATATCTAGTATCTCATTCAATTGGTCGTGCCATGTCTTTCTCGGGCGTCCCCGACTTTTTCTGCCATTCACATTTGCGTCATATATTCTCCTTACACTCCTTTCCTCGTGCATTTGCTCTACATGCCCAAACCATCTGAGCGTTCCTTTCTTAATCTTCACACATTTCCAGGTTACGAATAACTTGACAATATTTTAAAATCTCATACTAAAAAAGATCTATGGATCTGGGAATTGAACCCAGGTCCTTAGCATTGCCGAGGTTCTGCACTAACCACAAAGCAAATTCGACCCTAACCCCTTCGTCCTATTTAACTGTACGTACCATACTTCGACTGAGAACTATCGACATTATCTTCATTTTCTCACCGCACATTTTTATTGGCTGCTCTCTTTGTGTATGATTGCAAGATTCTACACGAACTAACTGCAAACTACATAGTGCCTTGGATAAATATGTCCATTTTTATTTTTACGTGTGATATCTCTAGACTTTTTCTAAAAGTCGGCTTAAATAGTTTTTATTTTTAGAATAACTCATGAGTAAAACTCAAATGGTAATTTTAATCACTGAAGACAATACTAGCGATTCTCAAACGAAAATTTAAAACGGTAAAAGGTAAGGACGCACCTAGGAATTGAACCCAAATCTTAGTCTTGCCGGGGCTCGGATCTCCGCTAATATTTTCCTCAAGACATGTCATCTTGTAGATGACATAGGCATAGAGTGAAAGGAAGGAGATGAAGTTCTGGGAAGTAAAATGGTGTGAGGGGTGGGTAGGAATCTGGGGTCATTGTGTCAAGGAATGACGGACGTATGAATCCATTCCCCCACTGCTGCGTAAGGCGGTTAGTGCTCAATAATAGAGCCTTACTAATAAACGTGTTTTAAATTTTAGACAACTGATACGCACTAATTAGTTGTTTATTAGTTGTTTATCAGTTGTGTAGATACAATTTAAAACACGTTTATTGGTAAGTGGAAAAGAGGTTAAAGAAATCAAATAAATCCAATTCCATGTACCAACTAAAGGTCAAACCACTTTCAGGACCAGTGCACAATGCATAGCGAGCAATTCTAATTGTTCTTCCTGTACCCTTTTGAGATAGCGTAGTTTCTAAGACTGACCAAACGATTGCGGCCGGGCTGCTAAGGGGTAGAAAACCCTTTAACAATAAGGTACATTGTATAATTTTTGCGGAATAATTTCACATCTTTCAAAATACACACTTTAAAAATATCTTACTTCCATCTAATGCTGGTCACACACGAGAGATAAAACCTGATAATATATGTATAAGGGGGCTTGGCCTACGACACCATATCGCTTACCATACATTCCATATAATTATGAGGTTAACTCGCAGAATGAGTTAAATTTGGTGTTAAATGACAAGAATAAAAATTATTGGCATCTATTTAACATTTTAAATTTTTTAATTAGGTATTTATTTATAAATGAAAATTCATTATTAAAAATTAATAGGTGGTCCAAAAAAGCTTTCTGGAGACAGCTTATTTTAGGTCCTATCTAATCAATATGTATTGTCTTAATATTTAATACATAAAATAACATTTCTAAGCATTTTAATTTAGGATTTTATAGATGAATTGTAAATTTTGCTTAATTATACTACATGAAATACATGAATTATACGTCATAACATTTCGAAGTACTTTTAAAGTTTTTAGAATAAATTTTTTTAAATTAAAGAAATGTCATATTTTGCTTAACAAGCATAACACATATCGTATTTAATTTTTTTTCATTAACTCCACACAGGAGGCGGGTTTTTTTGAGGAGAGGAAGGAATGAACATTGGTCTTGAAGAGACCCATGTTGTAGGAAGGAACATAAATATGGAAATGAATAGGAACATAAATAGGAAAATAAATATGGATGAACATTGGTCTTGAAGAGATCCATGTTGTAGGAAGGAGGAAACACAAAGGCCGGCAAATCGTTTCACAGCCGAGCTGTTGAACGAGCACTGTTGAAAGAACGAGTCGAAGAAGCGAACCGTTCTCATGTGACAAATGTCAACCGTGTATAAATGTTGAGCGCGCGTTTGGCGTGTTTCCCGACTATGCACCGGTGCCGAAGAGATCAATGACGCTCGGAGTATCTTCCATTGAAATAACAGTAGAACAAGGATAGCATTCCCATCCGACGCCTGTGCTCTAAAGATTGCAATCCGTTTGTTAAGTTTTTTCAGGTATTTTGGGGCTCCAGACCAGAAGTGACTACTAAATTCAACCGTGGGGCGTACTTGTGATTTATACAGGGTTAGCAGTTGTGTACTATTAAAGTATGTGCAGGCCCTGTACAGTACGCCCAGTTTTTGAGAGGTTAACTTAACATTGGCTTCGATGGAGCCCCCGTACCTGAGCTGGTCACTTAGAGTTACACCAAACATATCAACGGAGGGCCTATTCGGAGGATTGCTTCCGTTGAAGGAGACTAATGTACCTAACTAAAAACAAAGAATTTATGTAGGTGAATTAACACATTGTAAGATTAATTTATCGAAAGAAAGATGAATTTATCATTTAATTGAAAAGTTTATTTGTTCAATTTAAACGGTATAAATATACCGTTAATAATACCGTTAACAATAATCGCGTATTACAGTTAAATACAATCATAAGAAAAAGCTAGAAATAATTTTTAAAAATATGCGCGGCATTAAGCGTGGCATTTGATCGTGCAATGACATCAGAAAGTATAAACGATCATTGAACATTGTTCCAAATACTTTCACGTCGCCACGTGCTTCTGAGGCCTATCTAAAATATCTTCGTTCATCTCGACAATTCTCACATGTGCAGGGGAATGTGCACGTTCGGGCACGCGTGCCAAATTCCCGACCACTGTCCACCCCAACTATCTGACCCACTGCGGACCGTACGGTTAGCGTCCTGCTTTATTGGCCCATCAAATCACAAAGGACAGAAGGGTGGCTGGCCGGGCCAGGGTTGGCCCAGATAACTTTCCATATTTATTAAATTTGCGGCCATTGTTGTAAGTTGCCATTCTGAATAAAGACGCGTCAAATCTTTTTCCGGTTGAAATATATTCTTTGGGAATAGGGGTTGCTCAGTTTTTAGACGTTTTGACTAGTAGTAGTATTAACTGAAGAGGATTAATAATAAAGAAAATATATCACCTTATATCACTATATTTATTAATTATAGCATTAAACATAGCATGCGATAGTGTTAGTAATCTGTTTCTTATACTCAGATAGAGGTGTATATATTGTTTACATGTGCGAGGAAGAAGAATATAAATATGTGTGTTTACGTGCAAGTATGTATATATGTGTACGTGTTGGTATTGCGTAAATGCCTGTATATATGTATGTATTCATGCACGTAGGTGCATATATGTGTGTGTGTTTATGTGTATATGGATGTGTGCACCTGTATATTTTCATAATCTTATCCTTACGCACTTCTTTTTCTCTTTTGTATTTTTTATTATAACTTTATTAATTTTCAACATCATTACATACAAGTACCATATGTTTACAGGTTTATTTTAGTTACATGTTTATTTTACGCACTTTTTTTCTCTTTTCTGTTTTTATTATAACTTTACCAATTTTCAATCATTACATACTAGTACCGTGTGTTAACACTAGACTTTACTCAAAGTAACTATCTTTAATTGATCACCACGAAACAGGCAGCCGCCTAGTATGGTGATTTAATAAATCTAATCTACGTAAATGTCTAATATATGTAACATGTATTTTATAAAAAAATAAATAATTTTTTATTTATTTTTTATTTATTTGTAACTTGGTTTGGTTTGTGTCGGTGTTTTAAATAAATATATCTTAGTCTTGACATTCATATACTCATAAATCACCGTAAATCTGTGATTACCTTGGTATAAGAGTAGTACATTAATAAATTTGACTGTTTTTTGTCAATCTCTTCTGTAGAGTTAGGACCGTTTGTGTTCCCTAAACAAGTAAATAAATTAATAATTTTAAAATACGGTTTTTCTAAATTTATCCTTGTGCAACTATTATTTGGCGAATTTATCATCATTTTATAACATTTCGATTTTATAACATTTTCTGACATACTTTCAAACTATCCAACTTTTTTAGAATCATTATTAATTAGTGATCAAACTATTTTAACCTTATTAGAGACAATAAGGGTGTATTTAGACTGGTACATTTTAAACTTAATGAATTATATTTTTATAAGATATAAAAAAGGAGTAATAAATAAATTACGTAAATAAATAAATCGTAAACCGAAGTTATAAACCGTCCATGAGTTAAGTATTTTCACAAACAGTTTTAGCTGTACAAAGTAATCAGTCCCACCTCCCGATCATCCTTTCTCTCTACTTCTCCCTAAATGGGGTGTCATTGTCCCACTAGTACCGGACAATGAAGCTCTTGCGTGGTATTCTCACAAAAACTCTCCGAAAATATTTCCTCTTCAGGGTTTTGTAATTTTACACCAATTTGCCTTCCACGTTCCTTTTGCACGAACACGCACCGTGAATAATACGATCTTGCGTGGCGCGATTACGCAGCGGTAATATGTCAAACTGACAGGGTGGATTGCCAAGCGCATGAGGGAAGGTAATTACTAATTGCTCAGCAGATAAATTACAGTTACAGTTTCTGAGAACTGACAATATTACCTGATAATCTATGATAACAGTATGTATGGTTGACATCATTAAAAGTGATTCACAGATCAGATCAAACGGTTAAACCAAAATTTGCGAAGAGACTATTAATAAATGAATTCTATGACAGTTGTTCCCCGACCGTTGGCCCCAGGTATACTGGTATATAATATGCAGTCGATTAAGGGATAATACGGTATACCTACTTACACAAAATATAAGTTTGTGTCGCAGAATACCGCCAAATAACAAAAGAATAAAACATATATTTATTCAAATGCATCAAGGATAAAACTGACCAAGCTTGACTGTACTGTATATAAAAGCGTTTAAGTACAAAAAATCAACACTGTAAGTTAATTCTTATTGATATCCTTACTAACTTATTAAATGTATTTTTGGAGTCGATTATACGTTTGAAATGACGCACAACAAAATTATGATATATATATTTTTTTTTACAGTGGAGCCAGTGAGACTATGGCATCCCCAATTGGGGTATGTTGTGAGGCTGCTATATATTATTTTAAAGTATTTAATTGTGAAATAACACAAATTAATCAAATAAAATTTATTTGCGCATGCCGGGTTTGAACCCGCGACCTCCGGATTGTGAGTCAAGAGTCTTACCCACTGGACTACGGAGGTCGTCAAAATTTACGCCCATTTAGGCTTTTACATACATATATATATATATAACAATATTTACGAAATTATACTAGAAAATAGTGCAGGAAATGACTGTTTAAAACACTTACACAAAAACAAATATAAAGCAAAAATACTATTGAATTTGATCCACACAATATGCAGGCACAAAATATGTAAAAAAAATACAAAATAGCTTCTCTCCTTCAGCCGACAAAACACCACCAATATGCTAGTCAATTCAAACAGTTTCATCAACACATTCCCCTACTTGATGAAAAAAACTTCAATAAGGTACGCTTATATATTAAAATTGATGTATTAAATATATCAACAACATCGGAGTATTTGTTTCCAAGCTGTTGAATCCGTCGCATAGGAGTGTAATATTGGGATATTGATGTAGAATTGCTACAATAATATGGTAGGTACTGTCTTGTGACTGACCTGCCCGGAGTATGAAAAGAGATTACATATAATAATTACATATACCTTGTAGCGGGTAGCTACCAGCTGCGTCCTAAAAATGATAACAACGCCTTTTGTTTCCCGATGTTGGTACGCCGTTAGCATGTGGGTTCGCTAGTACGAGATTTAACCGCAAGCGGCAGTTTTGGGGAAACCGTGCTAAGAGTTGGCAGCTCGTGACGGCGCCGAGTTGAGTGGAAGTCTGGATTCTTCGTATCACGTGTGAGACAAATGAATGTTTTTTAGCTTTATGGGATCACTCTTTATAAATTATGTAAGGATGTTTTCCCTGGCTGGCGCCCTATTTAATTTAAATCCACAATTGCTTTGTTGGCAATAACTAATCTTTCTGACAACAATCTTTATCCGTTTTATCTCTAACAGGTTATACTCCTGTCACGCCCCGAGATTATAGTCTTGCTCTACCATGATTATTTATAATTTGCATAACAATAAATGTCCTTTGTCAATTCCTGACTTATTATTTATCAATATTTGTGCCTACTGTTTCAACTCGCCGGCGTGAGCCGTAGGTAGTTGCACTAATTTCTTATCAGGTAGTTATCATGTTACAAAATGGCGCCCAACGTGGGGCTCGAACCCACGACCCTGAGATTAAGAGTCTCATGCTCTACCGACTGAGCTAGCCGGGTATTTTGTAACATGATAACTACGTGATAAGAAATTAGTACAACCTATCTGTATACCTACCTATTACTTTTAAATCAGAAATCAGCTGTCAATCTTATGTTTTAATTGCATATTTTATTTTATTCTCTCTCTTCTCTTTTTTATTCATATTTATACAAAATATGTATGTAGGCTTATAATATGCAATGTCAACACCTATATTTTATTATTATTTTAGTAACTATGCTTAGCAAACTATCAAGCATTAATTATTTATTTTATTTTACTTTATTATTTCTGTTCTCTTTCTAGTTCTCACTATGCAAAATGTGTTCGTAGGACTATAATATGAAATGCAAACACCAGTTACCACCTTATATTTTAATCATTTGCTTGTAAATACATTTTTATTTATTACTATTATCATTTCAACAACTATGCTAAACAATCCACGGCTATTTTATGTTTTAATTGGTTATTTAATTTTTATTTTATTCTTTCTTTTCTCTTTTGCTATGCTAAACAAATAACAGTTAGGTACTATATTTTAAACTTTTTTTATTATTATATTTTATATTTTTTCTCTTTTTTTTATTTCCTCTTTTTATTTCTTTTTTGTACAAATCATTCTCCACATGTTCATACCCATAATTATTTGATTGTCCTAAAATGGGATAATACTCCTAGTTGGGCAGTCAAAATTTAATAATGCTAAATAAACAAATAAAAAAATAAAAAAATAATAATAATAAATCAGGGGTGTCAAACATTGAATTAATGATTTTATGATAATTATAATTTTGGGGGGCCATCTGTCGCTGTGCTTTTGGTTCACAAATAACAAAGTTCCTGGTGATCCATTTATTTTAGTAACTATTTATCAGAAACATTTTTTTTACAGCTAACGTCTTTTAACCCTGGAAAGATAGTCTACGTAAAATTTATGCGTGCATGTTAGAATTATTACTCTCTCGTTATAATCAGTGCGAATCAGTCGCTGTGCTTTTCAGACATCTCACTCGCTGTTTTGACCTTCCGTGAGGCGCGCGCGTCGCTGAGGTAGGTTTTGAGATATAACGACCGAATGAGTCAAAAAGCATAATATTGATACGTTCCTAAGCTGTATCTGATTGATTTTTGTGTATCTATATGTTATTATTAAATATAATATATCTTAATTATTTAGTACATTAGTCAAAATGGCAAAGTAAGAAATTAGTGGTTTTAGAATAAAAAAATTCCTTTGTTTTCTGGATTACATTACTGAAGAAGTTTCAGTTTTCGTTTTTTTTTCATATAACAAATAATTATATTATATTCACAAATTGTTGTATTTCTTATGTCATTGGTTAGTGATGATATAATACCGATTGGTTTATTCAAATCAATTAACCAAATAAAATATTACATCTTTTATGTAAGATTTTCTAATGCTCATGCGTAAATTTTACGTACATCAAAAAATGATTATCTTTCTAGGAATAAGTACCCTTTCTTTAGTAATTACCCAAACAAGTATATCATTTAGGTATTATGTGGAATATACGGGAGAGGCAAATGCTAATTTTGTAAAGTTAAGTTCAATCCCACTATAAGTAATACATAAGTATTTTTAGGCAAGTATATTCAATATACCTATCTAAAAATATACACTATTTAAATACCAGATATTTCATAAAAATTACAAATGACATTACAAATTCCGCCAATTACTATTATTATTAAGAAAGAAATCCTTTCAGCTGTGTTTCAAAATGAAAAAGTAATTGCCAAGAGAGATGGCAAAAATCAGCCTCGTATTTTTTCCTTGATAATAATTATTTGGCACATAGGTTATTCGCACACTTCGGTGTTCGCGTGGTTATTCGCACAAATACCTAGCAGGAAAAAACACTTCAATAGTTTATGATCAAAGGTAGAATTCTGTGGATAGGTCCCATTCTCCGAAATCCTAGAATATTTCAGAAACGGGATCGTCTTCGATCGCCCGAATGTATTCATTTTCGTTGGATGACCATCAATCATATCTCCCAACAATGGTATAATTTTTTTCCCTAAGCCTTGACCTATTTCTATATTTGCCTTCCTCGCCTTTACGCTTCGCCGGGATTTTTAAATCAAGTTTGCAAAATGTTTTTATGATTGCTTTTATAATGAGTTAAATTTTTCATTGTTTTGAAAGGTAATACAAAAGAATAATGTGTTATGAAATTATTATATTACAGAGGAACAATTTGTTCTTCTTGGTAAAAAGAACTGGGTGCTTGTAGAAGGAGTTAAATAAGACAAGGACAATTAAAATGTATCTTGCAAAACTAGCGGTGAGCAAAATTAAATAAGCATTTTCTAAAATTGTGTTGTTTTAGTGAATGTCTTAAAATTTTTTGTAAGATATGGTGATCGTAAACACTATACTTCACTAAAGAAGGAGGTAGCGCAACACGGCATAACACCCCAAAAACAAATAACGAAAATGCTTTTGGCCGTGAAAATCTTAAAACGTATCTAACTGTACTTCACTTATATTTATTTTATCGGAGGAAGAAAAAACTTTGGGGTGTGACATTATATTATTAAATGAAAAAATATACTTTGTGTTTCACCACTCTTTATTTGAATTAATATTTAACAGCCTACTGGGTTTCGCTTAGCTCAAGCTTTGGTTACGCATTGCAATATGTTTTGTTTGTTCGAAAATTTAAATAAATATATATCACAAAGAGGGTACTTACTCACTCCTTGGATTTAGCAGAGACACCTAAATGGATTGTTTTCAAAAATAGAATCTAAAACAAGAAAATAACTGACACTGTCTGTTTCATGGAAAATTTTCTTGGCACTGTGAAAACTTATGAGTTTGTGTATTGATTGACAAATTTCATCTCTTGTGCAAATTTTCAAGTCACCTAAGGATTTGCATTGATGGAATTTAACTATTAATTGGATGATATTACGGAGGCCTCCAAGCTACAAAAACTACAAAACAAGGTTGGTGGATCTGATATTTTCCCTGGAGTTTTTTTTCTTCGTGCCATTTCTTTGTGATATATTTGTTCGCGCAAGTAGAGTTTTCACATTCATATCTGTGAGTATTAGGCTCAGAGGGTTTGAGATTATTTATACATCTCAAACTCATATTATAATGCAAGCTTCGTCAGGGCTTATTATATATTACCCTGATAAAGCTTGAGCTAAGCGAAACCTGGTTGGCTGTTAAATTTTAATTCAAATATATAGAAGTGTATTACACAGTGCATTTTTCCGTTTATTGTGTCTTGCCTTAAACACTGAAATATTTGTTTCTCCTAAAAGAACTTCTGTTTTTATTTTTTTATTTTATTTTAGCCTTAGTGAGCTTTTACATGAAGCAAATGTAAATGATATAGCTGTGTTAACTATTTGTTATACATAGTAGCAATGGTAATGCAAGTTCTTAGTATTGATTTCTAAAATAATTTTTTATTTAATTTTTATGTCATGTATATTATCGAGGCTTCTGACTCACACAATGTTGTCATTTTTGCCTCATCTGTTTTTAAATTATAATATTATCACTATAATCTCTAATGATCTTTAAAAGTTACTTAGAGTCCTTTTATATTCATTTCGTATAAAAAATCACTTTAAAATATTTTCCAGTTTACATGATCTAATAAATTTCATTATTCTCGATATGGCATGAAACTCAGTTGAGGCTATTAAATTCTGAACTTCCGATGACTTTGAGGTCATTAGTATTGTAGCTCTCTGTTTTCTAAAATAATAAAGTTACACATTACTCGTGTAAAAACAAATAATAAAGAAAAATCACCTTTTAAAAATTTAATAAGTATAACAAATTAAATTAAATAGCAGTGAGTGTGCATCATGAAAAATTAAATAAATTTAAAAAAATCTAAAAATAAAGAAACATTGGATTAAACCAAAGATATTGAAATATAAGTAGATGTGCTATCTGCTGTTTTTACTATGTGGGTCTGCGCTTCCGGGTGTCGCCGATATTGTTTACCAATTAACAAATAAACTAAAAGAACAAATAATTAACGAAGAAACCAAACGAACGTTAAACTAAATGAACGAATTCTTTCCTTATTCAAATTATATTAATATAACCAATATTAATGCACATTTTCAAAAACTCAACGAAATGAAAAAATTCTTTTTGTATGAAAACTACGCTAATTAGCGCGTAGTCCGGCGAAAGTTGCGCGGACACCATAGCATATCTCTTCTGTATTTGAATATCTTTGATTAAACGGATCTACAGAGTGATAAACTCATAACAACTTTGTTATTTCAAAGAATGGATAATGTTTGATTTCCATGTCTCGTCAATGGAATCAAACATTAACTCGTCAACCAAAATCATGCCATATGTCCACAAATTTTTTTCATCCATAATCATCAAAGATACTAATTTTGGTTGTCCGCGCATCCTGATAAACTCTGGTTCAATGAACCCAAATTTGCTTTGAATATAAGTGTCATTTTACAAATCAGAAGAAACTGATTGTGTGAAGATTCAGACAATCGATAAAGTTATTATCTATTAGCGAACATTTCCAAAGAAAATTAGTTTAAGTCTTTTTTGAAATTGGAAGTGATTTAGCAAAGATTCAGACTATCTCGTAATTTTTCACGGGTCTGCGCTAATGTGAAAACATAATACAAGCGAGTTGGCAATACTTGGAAATATACAGCTAAACTGATTATTTAGGTACAGGGATTTTCGTGGAAACACTGCTCAGGCTGGAGTGGGGGTAGATAGGGGCATGAGGTCTCATTAGGTTTCCACCATCATCCTGTTTTAATTTGTCAATGTGATTACTGGAGTCCATCGAGGTTTCGTTGTGCGCGCGTTTCACGAAAATAACCGTTCCGTGATCACCATGCAAAGGGCTTTTCGTCAACACTTTGATATTCCTCGCGTGCCATTCCTTCTGCTAACACAAACAAATTTTGGATTTAACAATTGGAAGCAACTAAAAGCAACTGACTAAAAGAAAGTTGTCATTAATAACATAAGATACGCATATGATACTGTATTACTAGCTGACTGTATCGATGACCTCCAAGACCTATTAAATCTTGTTAATAATGCTGGTGAGCAACTGGGCCTAACAATCAACGTCAATAAAACTAAATGGAAGACATTTGGACAACTCTGAATCAGTGATACAGTTAAATGGTTGCAATGTCGAAAAGGTGGAAAGATTTAGATACCTCGACAGTATTCTCACGGAGACTCTTGACCCAGATGTGGAGGTTAGATGCAGAATTGAAGCAGCAAGAACTGCGTTCATTAAAATGAAATCCCTCTTCTGCAATGACAATATCAGCTTAAAACTAAGGCAGCGAATGCTAAAATGTTATGTGTGGTCGGTCTTGCTCTATGGATGTGAAACATGGACCTTGAAAGTAAATACCATGAACAGGTTAGAGGCTTTTAAAATGTGGCTTCACCGGAGAATGCTCAAGGTCCCATGGACCGACATGATCACCAACACAGAAATTCTCAGGCGGGCTAGAGCAGATAGAGAACTGCTTACATTAATAAAAATCAGGAAAATTTCATATCTGGGCCATGTACTTCGAGGGGAGAAGTATCACTTGCTCCATTTGATATTGAAAGGCAAGATAGAGGGTCGCCGAGGGCTTGGTAGGAGACAAATGTCTTGGCTGCGTAATATACGAGAGTGGACCGGCATTAGAAGTGTGGAGGAGCTGTTCCGAGCTGCGCAAGACGGAGAGACATTCTCAAGAGTGATCGCCAACGTCGGGGGGACCTGATACGGCACACAAAGAAGAAAATAAAGTAAGAGGAGGTAGACTCACTCGGAGTGCTAAAAATATGCAGTTGGCTAAAGCAGCAGTTGAGGGACACCAAAACCCTCAGCTCTGAAGCATGCTCTTTCTTTGGAGATGTCAAAACACTCTTTGTGGAGAATTTTTCAGGAAATTTCGTTATTTTATCCCAAAATGTTTAAAAATTATTGCCAATGCGGACCGTAAAAATCGCTACATGGAAATTCAGCAAATATCTCCGCGTGCATTTTTTTTCAGTGGGAACGAAGCCCATTTTCATCTCTCTGGAGCTGGCAATTTGGCAATAGCGCGTTACCTTAAAGATAAGGTTTTTAAATAGTTTCCCCACACCTTAGATGACTTAAGGGAGCGAATCACTAAGTAAATCGCGGCCATACCCACCGAATTGGGACGGAAACCATGCGAAAACTTCAGAAATCGCCTTCATAAATGTATAACTGCTGACGGCCGCCATCTCGTAGATATAATTTTAAAAACATCATGTGAAAAATGGAACTACCTACTGATTTGAATAAAATAAACCGCTTCTCTCTATGTTATACTGTTCTTTATTTATAGCCCTTCAAAACTCTTCAGTCGTCTCCTGTACTATAAACTCAGACGAATTGAAATAAAACATTTGCCAATTTTGAAATTTAAAGGGACGTAAAACAAGTTTATTATGAACTAAGTGGATAATAAATTCATTAAAAATGATTAATTCAACATGCGTAAAAAAATTCCATTTAAGCTATTTTGATTTTTTTGCAATCAATTTTCTTAGGGTGAATTTAGTTCATGAATTACTCACGATATTCAAACAAAACAAATGTTAGGCAAATGGAAGAGAAACTATTCATAAACAAACATTGAATTTACCGAGAACTACTTATTAAACGTAAATGGAAAAACGTGAAAAAAGAATGAATTTAAATTGAATTCAAATGATATGCAAAGCAAACTATGTATGATAATACGCTACATAATTTACCATGAAGTATGATATGCATGAAGTTATAAATGGAAAAATAATATGGTACGGGTTGTGATGTTGTATTTCTTTCAATTTTCTTCGCGTAGAAACACGCGCTAAAGTCCTCGAATCCCATCGTAGTTTTATCACAAGTTATTTAAAAACCGTCTCCACGATTGGTTCTCCCCTCCGAGCTTTGGCGGGCATTATTCTTGTTTTTACAAAGCGGAGAATATATCACAAATTTTTGACGGAAGTAAGAAAATTTATTTTTTGATACAACGAAAGAAAAAGCCTTATTTCATTGCATAAATGTATGAGAGATGCGGAGAGCGAGATTTTCCTTCGTTGAAATGGTAGTTGTTATTGGTTTAGTATGCTACATTATATAATCTTGTTTTAAAGAATAAAACCTTGGGAAAAAAGCCTCCTGTCTTCGGATTTTTTGTGGAAAATATGTTTTTACGTTTTTCAAGGCGCACTGAGGCCAAATAAAATTCCACCCATTGAGAGGTTTTATATATTTATATATTGGTGACTGGCAGGGGTGACTTCACTCTTAGCAGGGGTGCCCGGGTTCATGGGTTGAGATTTGTCTAGGCCTTGGCGACGGATTTGTTGGCCCACCTAATGCGTGGCAGGAAGTATCAGGAGAGACTTGTTGGGGGAGATCTTTTGATCTCTCCAGCCGGACACTCTCGACCCATCACTTTGCACCGCAGTGAGAGGAATAGATTGATACATCCATCATTCTTGGACACATTGAACCCCAGATTCCTACCCATCCCGCATATCTTATTCCTTCCCAGAACTTCGCCTCTCCTTCCTTTCCATAAAATTCCACATAATTCCTTTCCTCCACACAGCATCACCAAAGATGACATAGGCCCTGAGGGGAATCATTTCCCTCAGGGCCTCCTGTGGGGAGTTAATGTAAAAAAAATATGTTTTTAATTTTTGGAATAAACGTATAGTTTAGAATTTGGATTTCATTACGCTTAATTCACGGTGAGGAACAAAAAGGTTTCCGGAATTTTTTTTCCTGAGCTTTTGTTGATAAAAATATCGCCGATTCTTCGTGATTCCGTGTATATTTTTAAACAGTGAGTTTCTTAGATGAAGAATTCATTTAAATTTTTTTGTACTTTTAATAGTAATATTTGGATTATTTGTATAGCACTATTTATTTATTGTTATTGATTATTTGTAATTACCTCAAGACTTTTTACAATTTGTAAATTTTTTTCGTGGCAGTCATTAATTTATCGTCAAACATGGTGAACCTTCAGTTTTTAAATTTTTATTTTCTGTATTGTATAAAAAAGGTTTATTTTAACTTTAACGACGGTTAAAACAATTTCATGATTAATGGTGGGTTTTCGTCAAAATATCAAAAACCAAAGAAAATTTGTCCATGTAGATGTTATTTAACTAGCTTATTAATTAGGGGTATTAATTTGTCATCTTTGGGAGGCGGGAATGGGTACCGCCGCCCGAGAACCATTTATTGGACAACCAACAACTCTGCCGTAGGCCACTTCAAGTGGTTCGCAACGTTTGGTGACTTAGCAGGGGTGCCCGGGTTCATGTGGTGAGGTTTGACTGGATCTAGGGGGGGATGATCTGGACACACTGAACCCTAGATCTCTACCCACCCCTCTTACCTTATTCTTTCCCAGAACTTCCTCTCCTTTCTTTCCTTAAAAACACCCTCCACACAGCATCCCCAAAGACTCCTGAGGGAAATTATTTTTCTCGAGGCCTCCTGTGTGGAGCTAATGTAAAAAAAAAACATGTCAAGCATCACTAAGTACCGGTAATTTTGAGGTTAGGTTAGGTAAGTTTAGGTAAGGTTTGGTTAGGCTTCATACTCATCACAAGTATCACAAGTACGGGTACTACATATTCTACATTTTTTGATATTCAAGCGTAACAGTTCACAGTGATTTTTTAGTTTAGAACCATAAATTATTAATTTTTTACACAGGCGTCTGAGCTCACATCGAGCATAGAATTTATTATATATATGTTCACCAAAGCTATCTTAGAAACTATATTAGCATACTTACTCGTTTCCCTGCAATGTATAATCCAAGGTGCATTAACTCTAATAATACAACACAATTCAGAGTAGAGTGCGCCGGCAACTTTGCACGAAGAAGGATTCGATGTTTACATTAAAGTATGGCAGTTTTGCATGGGGTAGTAGTAGTTGTTGATGTTTGTAATGCACGAGTGTTGTATATTTTAAGCTCCGTCGCGGGGGTAATTTTAAATCGTTAGAACGAGAGACGAACTAACTGGGCATTACTCAGTACCACGAGCAAACTTACCAAAATGTCATTAATAATGATTCTTGTTTCAAACTGCATTTGTCTAGGTTTAAAAGCTTATTTGCTTCTCTACGCTGTTCTTTGAAATCGATTCAAAGGACGTGGAAAAGGAAGACGAATTTATGTTCAAGCATTGTTCAAAAGGACATGTTTTTAAATAACACTAGTGAAGATCCGTGAAAAATCACATGATATTATAATTGAGGGATTTGTGAAGCTGAATGAATTTACAAAAAAAACATATTTGCCTCAGAATAATTGCTTGTCAATAGACAATCAGAAATTTACCCGTCGAATGTTACTATACATGAAAAATTACAAGTATCAACCGAGAAATACTTGTTACATAGAGGGTGTTAAGGAATGTTCTTGACTTACTTTAACCTGACTGTGATTCCTGACAGTATTTGAAGTAAAAAATTAGAATGAAATTTTTGTCTCCGGTGACACTTACTTTTTTTTCAAATAAAAACATAAAACATCAGTAGGTATTGGACACTTAGTGGCGGGTTGAGGGGTTGGTCGGTTACTCAACGGAGTGACTAGTGACAAAAATGTAAGTTTTGTTGTTGTTTGATTTTGAAGAAAAAAAAAATTGAAAAAAAAGGCATCAAGAATGTCACCATATACTCCAAATGATGTGAGGAATCACTGGTTAACATATGTCAAGTACGTCCCACCCTATAGATGGAATTTTATTAATCAATAAAATAATTTTAGTATTCATTTTATCGCTTCTCTTAATCGTTCCCACAATCCATTCCAATTTTGAAAATCAAAGCAAATCGGAATTCTAGAGATCATTCAACCGGAGTTACAAGGAGACATACAACCGAGATAATTATTTTTAATTAAATTGTAATGAAGTTGGAATCAGTAATAATTGGATTTTCTGAAAGATCATTGAAAAAAATTTTCAACAATTAATATGATAATAATCAAATGTTCATAAAAAAGTGTGCAGTTCACACGTGGTAGAAGTGAAACTTTCAGAAAAGTATAGTAGACAAAAGTGGGAAGGCTACGAAGCACCGCACAAAGAGAAGACCGATTATTCTACGCAGGCTAAATCCTATAGATGTGTGTATTTGTATCTTTTAAGTGTCACTTGTTTTTGTTTCTTCGAATATCGAATCACAACGGTGCTAAAGAATTTTCTCTTCGAAAAATTCACTCGTCTTTCTTAATTTTATGCGTTAGAGATGTTTCGCTTCTGAAAGAATTTTCACAGATCGTAGTTTGACAGGTGAAAAATTGGAAAATTCGTGGAACCTGTTGATGTAGTCGTTGATGCCTAAAAACCGTTATCATTCACCATTTTATTTGAAGACAAATTGTAAATTTCGCGAAATACGATCCAGGGAAACGATGCAAAAAATCATAACTATTGGTATTTTATTACATTATGAAACAAACACAATTTTAAGCAATCCACGATGTTTATACGAAAATTTGTCTTTTTGCGTAAAGCATCGTTATCTACTACAATAATTTTATTGGTGAGATACGTTATTTAATGATTATAAAACGTTCAATATTTTTGGAATAACTTTTAAAAAACCTTCGAAGGTTTTTTGAACTCGTCAATAAAACATATCATTGAATCAGAAACTTTAATTTTGGGAACAGATATGTGTACCGCCGCCCCGGGAACCATTTATTGGATAACCAACACCTGTGCTATATGAACCCCACGGGTTCGCGATGTTTGATGTTTTAGCAAGGGGGCCCGGGTTCATGGGGTGAGGTTTGTCTAGGTCTTGGCGCAAAGTGAAAACTCCAAAAAACTAAAGTAGACAAAAGTGGGGAGGCTAGGAATCACTGCACGAAGAGGATACTAATAGGCTACGAAGCACCACATAAAGAGGAGAACGATTATACTATCTCATTCTCTCGCAGGCTAAATCCTATAGAATAATGTGTTTTGTCTCTTTTTAGTGTCGCTATTTTCGTTTTATCGAGTTTCGAAGTTTTCACTTCAATAACTGTTGTAGTATCAATGGAAGATTTGCTTAATTTGAATGGACTAAATTGGGATTCTGATTGGTGTCAGGTTAAGTCATTCATCTTAGAATCCTTGAATTTCCAGACCGCTTCCATGTTTCTTTTTTGGACCTTTTAAGGCTACAACGAACAGCCAAATATTGATGCCTTGGAAGGACAGAATTCGCCGAGTTGGGCACGAAAATCCAAAGAGTAATGACTTCCGTCATGCTGACAAATAGCATTACATTGCACGCCCTGATAGGATCTTAAAATATGCCCGACGGAGAGTTTGAGGCTCCGGTCCTAGACAAATATGTAGATTGCGAAATTCTCAATTGGGTCGACTACTTACTCTATAGTAGTTTGTTCATTGTTCAAATGACAGCAATTCTAATTTTCTAGAAAAGTCCTGGTGTATCTCTTCTTTAACGTGCATTTTGCTGACCATTCATGTCATAATTTATCTGCGTACTAAACCTAGCTTTACTTATTAATACTAATTCTGTGATCCGTAGACTTCTCGTCCTACAAAGTGCGTTTCTAATTTTCTCTTATTTATTATATCAAATCAAAGATTTCCTCCGAAAACATAAGATTTAATGGTAGGTACTTAGATACCCACCTACATAAATTTATGTAAATCATGTATTATTATACGTAAAACATTTTTAATTTAAAAAGGAATTATACAATTTTTCCAAACGAACGTCAATATCTCAAGTAAAATTATTTTTTCAAACTGTCTTCAGGAACGTACGTACCATAATGTTGACAAGCTCAGTCAAAGTTAACCATCCAGACAAGTAAGACTTGATTGAATTTAATAAAGCAGATGCAGCCGATTTTCGGAACCGGAAATAGGACTTACAAACAAATTTACAAATAGATGTAATGCTAATCGGTCGAGTTAAAACCGAACTTATCTACGATCAGTTAATAATTTTACCATGTTTTTTCACTGTTCTATTATTTCCTCTATTTAATGTGAAATTTTTATAAATTTAACCCAAATTTTATTTCACTGGGTCAAACCGCTATAATTTTTGTTCTGTGGTGACTAGTAAAAAGTTACGTTGTAATTGCTATATAAACAATTTCTATTATAACAAGAACAGTATTATTAAAACAGTCCATTTATTCAGACTACTTGGAACTAATGGGACAATGATTACCCCAATTTTGGGAAATGTTGAGAAGCAGAAGGAAATGAGGGAGGCGAAGTTGATAAGTGAGATGAAAGAGAGGAGAACCTTGGTTAGATTACTACCCTAATTATTCAGAACTATTTCACATTCTAAGGGTCAATTTGTAGAAACACTTTTATTCGTAATACTAATTGAACTATTTGGGTGATAAATAAGATATCAAAAGAATAAAACATATCTTCAGGCATCTCCGAAAAGTCGAAATTTGGGTTGAGTATGCAGTTAGTACATGTAACAGTGTTAGTATATGTAAAAGTATGCAGTTAGTATATGTAAAAGTGTACCCTTCTGGTACTTACAATACTCAGTTTACTCATAAACACAAACAAATCCTATTAATATTATAAAGGCGACAATTTGTATGGATGCATGTACGTTTGTTACTCTTTCACGCAAAAAATGAATGGACTTTATTAATTCTTTTACTAATAGAAAGCTACATTATTTGCGAGTAATATATTGGTATAGGGCTGATAATACAAGGCCGTATATGTGGCGTTATGAATAAGCTCTGGCGTTATGAAATTATTTATCATACGTTTTTCTGTCCCTAACAAAATCGAGTTATTGCAAACGTCAGAAGAAAAGCAAAACAAACGGTTGCCGTGGAAACGATGTAATAGTTATGTGACAGTCTTTGATTATATAAATGTCATAATCAAAGGTGACAGTTATATCTATCTCTAAAAATGAATCGCCGAAATGTATGTACGGGCATATTAACTTCCGAACGATTGCACCAAATTGGATAATATTTTTTTTTGTATTAAACTACTGGTGAGCTCTGGCATTATGAAATTTATATAAAAAATGCAATAGGTGGCACGCGAGCAGTTTGAAAACTGAATGTACCGGGAATTAATGGAGGGAGGGGGCGTTTGGGGGGTGGGGGTAGGAAGGTAGGGGGGGGGGGGGGCGAGGTGGAAGAGGCGAAGTGGGAACCCCCCTAATACCATGCGAGTGAAGCCGCGGGAAAAAGCTAGTCAATTATAATGCTGAAAAACTTTGTAGTGATTTAAACAAAATGTTGATATTTTCTGGGTAACTAGTAGAATATTTCAAAATACCATCATTTGTACCGGACCGTTATGCCTCCATATGTTATTTTATAGATTATTTAATATGTAAAACACAGATACGTGAACATAATATTTGATTTTAGGTAAGCATTCGAATATAGTATTTGGAGATGTCTGATTAATCAACTGGACGATCTAATTTTAAAACTTCTTTGTGACACCAATATTAATATAATAATTTAATACTTAGTTTTATCCACTGTTTTAATGATATATACATATATTTTTTTCCTGAGCCATTTTATTTAGCTAAGAACTTCAATAATTTATTTATTTTTAACTTTATGAGTTAAATCTCAAATTATAATATTTAATTAAATGAAGACAATATTAGCGAAAATCTGGAGACAGAAAAAGATATTGGCTCCGCTGGGACTCAAACCCAGGACCCTTTGCTTACATGGCAAGTGCTCTACCATCTGAGCTACGGAACCCATATCAAATTCGGTCATATTCAACTGTATCATACTTCGACTAAGAACTACCAACATTATCTTCATTTTATTAACGCACATATTATTGGCTGCTATCTTTATATATGATTGCAAGATTCAACTCCATTTATTTACACTTTATGTTTCTAAAAACTCTATTATTTAGTTTTATATCACTTTATGTTTCTAAAAACTCTATTTATTTAGTTTTATATCACTTTCTCACAAAATTTACACCTATTATTACAATGTATATCATTTATTACACTATACAAGTATTTAACCGTACACTATTGTTTTACACTTTTTGTACAAAATGTTAAAACAAATTTTGTTTTTGCTTTATATACCACTGTTTTGTTTTTTTTCTAGGAACTAAATAAAACTTATGTTCACTATATTACCCACGCACAGGCTGCGCCTTAGTGGGTTCCCACCTTATTGTTATAATTTTCAAAATATGTAAATATAAATTGTAAAATATGGGAAAAATAAAGGAATTTAAAAAAAAAAAAAAAAACTTGAACTAAATGCTATCTAGATATTTTTTTAATACGCGCCATAAATTTAATAGTTCCAACATGCCTATGCTTCTATATAATTGGACAGGAATTGACTAAATATAAACAAGGTGCGGAAGCGGATTTTAAATTTTGTCATCCTGCATTTTCATGAAATTGAACGTTTCTCTGACAACCTGCAGGTCTAAAATAACAAGAGAGAGAGAGAGAGAGAGAGAGAGAGAGAGAGAGAGAGAGAGAGAGAGAGAGAGAAGCGGATTATATCCAGTAGATGAGAGCTAGTTCTGTACCAGAGATAACAATCAAAATGGAATGAAAGGGATTGTACTTTGATGTCAAAGGGCCCATTGTGTTCGGAGATTCTACGAATACATATAAAGAAACTGCCAAATTGGAATGACAATGTTCACGACCCCTGAAAGATTAATTAGTCGCTCAGGCAACAAATTTAATACACGAGTTGGATATTCTCTCCGTCAAACTAGAAAATGTACTAAGCGAAAGTTTCATACTTTACCGTTTCATACGTTTCGGCTTTCAGATAACCGATTAAATTTTATTAACCAAACTGCATGATTTCTATCTACACTGTTACCATTGATTGAAAACATTAATAAAACCATTAAAAATTAAACAAAACAGGTGCCTACTTTGTGCGTGTTACTTATTTATGTCACAATTTTAAATAAATAATTTATAAGCTGGTAATGTATGTAGTAATTATATTAATATTATTATCTTTAAAAAATTGAATATATATATTTTTAGGATAATAATAAACCACTTTATAAGATGGTCGAATATTTTTTGTTTATTTGTGCATGCCCAATTAGGGCTTTTACATATGATAAAATTAAAAATACATTTGCTATAATCAAAGAAGATATAATTAAAGAGATATGACAATAAACATAATATAATTAAAGAGAAATTAAAATAAGTACCAAGTATAAAAATTTTGACATAAAAACAACAAACAGAGTAAAATATAGGATGCACATTCACATAAATTTCGATACAGATTGAAAATTTATAAACATTTCAAAGCTATCAAGATAGACATACAGATTTAATAACAATGTTTTTATAGGCTGATAGACATTCAGTAACGTTGGTGTTCATGTAATATTTATTCCCTGCACCGTGCAGTCGGTTCATTACTGAGTTTATTTCTGCATTGGTACCTGAATTTTTACAATGGTAAGGTACCTTCTGATGAACCGTTCTACTAGTCACATGAAAGTTAATCAGCCTATGGAGTTCAGGGGAGTCAAACATGTTATTAAAAAATTTATAGAGATACAATACAAGACTTAATATATATGATAAGTATAATATATGCATAATATATGATACAATATTAAGTGAGATGATCCGACAGTTGATCCCCCAACAGTTGGCCCCCCGACTGTTGTTCTCCCAGAAAATCAATTGGCAGAGGGGTCAACTATACCGGGGTCAAATGTATAGGGGGTCAACTATCCGGGATCAACTCAATTCGGAAGGCGGACATAGGTACCGCCGCCCTGGGAACCATTTATGGGATCACCAACACCTCTCTCATATGTCACCTCGAGTGGCTCGCTACGTTCTACATGGGGTGAGGTTTCTCTAGATCAAGATCTTGGTGGCGGATGCATCAACTGTGTGACAGGCCGGATCGGTAAAGACTTCTAGAGAGAGATCTTTTGACCTCTCCAGCAGTGCCACTCTAGGAACATTGCCCTGCACCGCAGTCTACGGGTCACATAAGGGTTCGAGTCCCAGATTTGACTGTATCTTATTCTGATTTTTCTGTTTTCAGATTTTCGAGTGAGTTTCGTTATATTGTCTTCAGGCCTTTGACCGGGTTTGGCACCGAGGACTTGTCAACAAACTGCATTCTTACGGACTTCCCGCATCCTTGTGTACGTGGATTGCCGACTTCTTGAGGGAGAGGTCGATTCAGACGGTAGTCGATGGTTTCACCTCTTCCTCACACTCGATAAATGCTGGCGTCCCACAGGGATCGGTTCTGTCTCCGACTTTATTTTTGTTGCACATCAACGACCTTTTGTCATGTGCACCAATTCACTGTGTGATGAATTGCATTGATCAACAGTGAAAATTAGAAAATATCGTAGCTTCCCACTTTAATTTACAAAGAAAGATCAATTACTTATAAAACGGACACACCTACGACATCTATCGGATCAAAGTAAAGTGAATTCATATTTACGGTAGGGATCTATAATTAGACAAAGTGAGACGAGTATTGATTAAAAAATCACAGATGGTATCAACAAATATCCACGGACGAATACGAGGATTGAAACAACCAATTAAATGGAAATGTTGAAAAAACAATGGAAAATTATTGTTATCAATTCTAGACGGAGCGAGGATATTACGATGAAAGATTTAGGGAGAAAACGTAAAAAAAAATGAGAGTTTTAAAGAGTAGACGAGGGTACATTTCAGAGGTCTAGTGCAGTAACAAGTGTTAGAGAGGAAAATAGAGTACAGTACAGAGGGGAGTGGAAAATGCTGAAAACATTGCGATAGAAAAACTCAGGAAAAGGAGTCATTTTACGTAATTAAAATGGAGATTATAGTGTAACATAGTACGCGATTGTAGGGAAAAATGAGACATTACAATGGTTGTCGATCTCAGATGTATTTTGTTGTGATAAACAAGGAATATTCGAACATGAAAATTGTTTAGATAAGAGCAATCAGTCGTTAAAAGAGCTATAAAAATTATCATGGGTCTTACGTAATATTTAGATTATAGAATTCAAATAAAAGTTAACGACACTGAAATAAAAGTGAATTTATTGCCAGGTGGGTACAGAAATTAACATATACAACTGTCAAAGCATATGGTTTATGGGATTTTGGGTAGGAGCGAGACGAAATTTGTAGGGCGTGAAAATGACAGAAATTTAAGGGCCGAAGTGGGGGTATCTCATATAAAAATGTTAAAAATGATATATTTATTAATAACAAATAGAAAATGAAATTTTCCAAGAGGCAGCAAATATCAAAAAACGAGATGGTTATATCAGGGAAGTACAGGGAAGCGAGGGGAGAGAAGATACGACAGAGAAAAACAAAGGAAATCTTAGATTAACAGTGAATAAAATAAATACGGCTTGAAATATAAAAATTCAAATATACGACGTAAATAGAGAAAATTCGGTTTTAAATGGAAAGGTTCATATAGAATACAGAAAAACTCGAGGAAAAATAATAAAATAAAAATGAACAATTTGCGAGAAAGACTTCGACATGAAGATATCTCTGATAGGCGAATTTGGGGACAGATTTGGAACATATGGTAGATGCCGTACGCATGGACATGTTGCGAAATAGATGAAAATAGAACTTTAAAATTATTAAATTCAAGCTAATTTTGTATGAACACCAGGACAAAGGAAGTTGAGCGATTAAACATGGATCTTACTAAATCCGGATCTTGTAAGTATGGAAGTACGGGACAGAAATCAAAGTATCAAACGCGGAAGGGATTAAGGGACCGCATTCTACAATAATGAGGAGGTTTCAAGAAATTACGAGTTGATAGAAATTAGATTGGTTTATTACAGGAAATTCAGATACGCTCTTTTGGACCTGAGAGGAGTATAAAAGACGAGACAAATGCCAGTTGGAGACAGTCTACGGTCGTGGTTGAAAGGGTTAATAGTTCGCGAGACGTGACAAAACGTTTGTTAATTTAAAGTTGAAAAATTCTAAGTGATAATTATTATGATACTACATATATATTATTATGATAAAAATAAAAGTGCTCGTGATAAATACAATTTGTTTTAGTGGAAAATTCGGATTTTATAATCACTTAATATCGTATTTTTAAACTTAGAAATTTCGCGTCTAATATCAGTGAAATAAATAACCGAGGTGATGTGATAATTAAGTGTGAAGAAGTTATAATTAAATACGTGTGTCCGACCTAAATGAAAAGTGTTCTAACAAATAATAAATATTTAAATTAATTATCTAAAATAATAATAATAAAACAAAATAATATTTTATTAATACATAAAAGTTCGGAGGGATAAAAATTTATAATTTAGTGTGAAGAAGTTGTAATTAAATACGTGTGTCCAATCTAAATGAAAAGTGTTCTAACAAATAATAAATATTTAAATTAATTATCTAAAATAATAATAATAAAACAAAATAATATTTTATTAATACATAAAAGTTCGGAGGGATAAAAATTTATAATTAAGTGTGAAGAAGTTATAATTAAATACGTGTGTCCAATCTAAGTGAAAAGTGTTCTAACAAATAATAAATATTTAAATTAATTATCTTAAATAATAATAATAAAACAAAATAATATTTTATTAATACATAAAAGTTCGGAGGGATAAAGATTTAATTTAACAACAATTTACCATCTCGAATTTTATCGTGAAGTAACTATCATTTAAAGTGTTATTTAACCAACGAGTTTTGAAATAAAATACAGTTTAGAACGATAGAGTTTATACATAATTTAAATTAATTAGATTAAACAAAAAAAACAAAAAAAATTCAAGTCTAAAAAATTTATTTAAATTTAGGAAAATAAAAATTAATTTAGGAAAATTGCAGCAAGGTTTAACCGTGTATTTCCCGGTCGGAAAACCTGGTAGGGGTGAGTTTTCCCGTTATAAAAGTTTACAGATTCCAAGGAGAAAGCGGAATGCAGCAAACGTTGGTATTTGAATTAATTATTTTAACAAAATATTACTCGCTTAATATGTGATATGTAACTTTATTAAAATATTATAAATATAATAAGTATATTTTATATATATATATATATAATTTTATTGTTCCCAAGAAAAATTTTAATCAAAAAGAAAAACACTTATATAAAAAGAGGAAAAAAAGGTATCGATTCCTACCTCTGAATTCATCAATAACTGTTAAAAATAGTTGAAATTTCCAAGTCAATATTTTATATTTAATTTTATATTTGTATTAATATAATTTCAGAAAATCCAGAGCATTTGAAATAAGTTATGATATTAGAAATTATTTCAATCATAATATAATTATACATACCAATATTATAAATTATTTATTGAGACAAAGTATATATATAATTGAATATATATATATGTGTATATATATGTATACAATAATTACTATACTTATAGACAATTGCGCAAAGTAGGTCATTATCAAACAAAGAAAAAAAATTAGAGCCATCTCACACGTCTTCGGGAATGTCTAAAAGTAAACACACATCATACGCTTTGAATCTAGGTCACGAGGCCGTCGGGAATGTTTACATAATTCAAATTGTTTACAAAATAAGTCGGTCACTGGGACACTAGTTCGAATACGGTAAAAAGGAGAAAAAAAATGACCTTGATTAGTGAATATCGTACTTAGGTATTAACTTCTAGGAACGGGATAAAATTATTATATTGCGCAATTATGAGAAACAAAAAAATAAACACAATCTTTAATTTGAACGTAAAGAGATATCTATCAAACTAAACAATTGAAAATAAACAGATTTATTATAGCAAATCAAATAAAAGGTGTAATGAAAAATTACATGAAGCAGCTGATAGATCACGGGATAGTTCAATAAGGTGTATTGGGGATTTACATGAAGCAATTGATAAATCACGGGATAGCTTAATAAGGTGTATTGAAGATTTACATGAAACAGTTGATAAATCACGGGATAGTTTAAAAATGTGTATTGAAGATTTACATGAAGCAGCTGATAAATCACGGGATAGTTTAATAAAATGCATTGAAGATTTACATGAAGCAGTTGATAAATCACGGGATAGCTTAATAAGGTGTATTGAAGATTTACATGAAACAGTTGATAAATCACGGGATAGTTTAAAAATGTGTATTGAAGATTTACATGAAGCAGCTGATAAATCACGGGATAGTTTAATAAAATGCATTGAAGATTTACATGAAGCAGTTGATAAATCACGGGATAGCTTAATAAGGTGTAGTGAAGATTTACATGAATCAATTGAGAATCACGGGATAGCAAGAATTTATCAAAAGTTGAACATTGGAGGAGAGGGAAAGAAAAAAAATACAGTACAACCAACAGAAGGCAGTGGTCGCTTCTATAACAAGGACCATTAACCAAACCATAGAGATGACGAATCTCTCAAACAAAACCGTCAACAAAACCAAACAAAAGCTTGGAGTTTTGGCGAATCTCCAGAACACATCGCCAGATAAGATCTTAATGTACTAGTATTTATTTATATTCCCCGCTATTCTTACGTATGTATTCGGTATCAAACTTAGGATTGTGCAGAATCCGATGGGCGAGATCCGAGCTTGGAATGCGATGCAAGTAGTTTCGTATTGCAAGTTATAAACCTTCCCAAAAAGTATGTTTACATATATATCTTTTTATGTACTGTTCATTGGATGAAACGAACTCACTTACAATTAGTGCTTTAGGCCTGTCGGGTCACTCTCGTCTCATTTCTTGAACGTGGAGGGAGGATTCACGACCCGTAACTCCACACAAACCCGTGAGTATATGATTGCATATAGGACGAAACCGGTTCGCCCTAAGTAAATAGTAAACTTTGGAGGAGTAGGAATTTGGGGGTATCTAGGCTCGGGGGAAGACCTGAAGGCAGTGCATGATGGCGAAAGGAAGGTTCGGTTGGGACGCGATAACTTAGGTATCAATCAATCGAACCGTGCCAAAAGATTGTGCGAATTTTGGGTTGACACCTGATCACCTTGCTTACTTGATGGAGGCAGAAGCCAAATTTTGCCAGAAAAGGGTTATTCTGAGTTCGTCAAATATGCAATTAACTAATTACATTAACCTACTAAATCCATCTTTATATGTACCTTATAGCAGCTGAATCAAAATGGTGGGGCGCCAAGCAGATACAAGATACAATCATAATCAAATTTACTAACATTTAACCATTTGAGTTATATTTAATTATCTGTTCAATTAGTCATGTGTAGTTTCGATTAGTATTGTTTATTCATGAATTCATTAGGATGTAGGGAATCATAATAAACGTCAAAGGGAAGTTAGCTCATTTAGAGAAATTACTTAAGGTTAGATTTGCAAGAGAGAGACCAATACAGTTTGAAATTCAACGCTCCGTTTAGAGTCAAAAGGGTTACCACAAAAATGAAAGTAATTAAAGCCCTATATCATAAATCAAAAAAATTACACAACGTTTGATGGAGTTTAATTACAACCTTAATACGGAAATATTTACGTTCAAAGTCGTAAATAACGTATTTATTAGTTAAGTACATATATCTCTAAAGGTATGTAGTACAAGGGAGCTTTAAGTAGCTTTCTGTAGTTATCAGAGGAAATAAGGGTCCAATTTTCATAAAGGCTTGTGTGACGTAGGGGAGGAATTTTCCATCCCTACCACACATATGCAAAGCCTTAAGGATTTAAATATCGATCAGAGCCAAGAGAAAACGAAAAATTTACGACTTGTGCCAAGTGCCCAGGAGTAAATAAAATACAGACAAATATACGAGTAAGGAAGGGAGGACATCACAACTGTCTTGCCGATGACCAGGAGAGTTATATAAGAATAAAATAAAAATACAACGATAAAAGACAGAACATCACAACTGTTATGCGGATGACAGTACAGTTCATGATAGCTTTTTGTTTGACAAGCCCCCAAAGGGCTCACAAACTCCAACAGCTCGTAGGGCTTTGAAGCAAAGAATGGACGGTTACCTCGAGAGTGTTTTCTCTTGGGGTAAAAATAAACTCGTTGAATTTAATGTTTCAAAGACCCAATCTTGTCTGATTACGTCTAAAAGGGATCGAAATGAAAATCTAGTCTCTTTCAATATTCTTTGCTTGGTGTAACCCTAAGTGACCAGCTCAGGTATGGGGGCTCCATCGAAGCCAGAGTAAAGTTAGCCTCCCAAAAACTGGGCGTACTGTACAGGGCCCGCAGATACTTTAATAGTACACAACTGCTAACCTTGTACAAATCACAAGTACGCCCCACGGTTGGATTTGGCAGCCACCTCTGATCTGGAGCTCCAAAATACCTGAAAAATACCCTCGACTCTGTGCAGAAACGGGCGGTCCGTTTGATAAATTCTCCCATCTTAACAGACGGAATGCAATCTTTAGGGTACAGGCGTCGGGTGGGAATGTTGTCCTTGTTTTACCGGTATTACAATGGAAGATGCTCTGAGTAACTAGCGTCATTGATTCTTTCGGCACCGGTGCATAGTCGGGAAACACGCCAAACGCGTGCCCAACATTTGTACACGGTTGACATTTGTCACATGAGAACGGGTCGTTTCTTCGACTCGTTCTTGTGTTCAACAGCTCGGCTGTGGAATGATTTGCCGGCCTCTGTGTTTCCTCCTTCCTACAACATGGGTCTCTTCAAGACCAATGTTCATTCCTTCCTCTCCTCAAAAAGACCCTCCACACAGCATCCCAGATGACATAGGCCCTGAGGGAAATTATTTTCCTCAGGGCCTCCTGTATGGAGTTAATGTAAAAAAAATGTAATTTAACATTGGTAAATAATGCACAAAAAATGATTATTTTGTAATAATTATAATTTCGGGGGGAACTATTGGGGGATCAACTATCATAGAATCGTATTATTTATTCCAAGTGATTTTCTCCTATACTTATTCCAATTGGCTTTTCTCTCAGTTTGCTGTAACTACGGAGACCTTTGTAATATGAACATGAAATATGTCATGTCTAGTCGAAGATAAATCGAGCCATCAAATCAAACAATGTTTTTTACCAATCAAACAATGAAAGCAAAAGTATAACCATTCACGCCGGGGCATCCATCATCCCGTTTAGTGATGAATGGAATTATTTATATCGGAAGACTTTAGCGACTCAAATGTGCGGATGACGATATCGGCAAATCGATCAATCACTATTGTAACATTGGTGACAATTAGGAAAGTGGAGTAAATAAAAAATTAAAAAGTTTAAACCATTAAATTTGGTATCCCGAACGTTGAGTCATGTTTGAAAAATGAAATAAATGAACTTTTGGATTCATTACCTATTTTCACACATTTCTTCCACTTATGATGTCCGAACAGTTCATGAAGTTTTGAGACAAAAAGTTGACTGCCACCTCGAACAAGTTTCCAAGGATTTTTGATGATTTAAGTGCTAGATGGCAGTATATAACCATTTTGGACGTTTTTGGTACAAACTGGCAATTTTTCAGCATTTTGAGATTTTTTTGACACCCATTTTACACGTTTTTGGCGCTAAATGGCAATTTTTCAGCATTTTGAGGTTTTTGACGATGATAGCGCTAGATGGCAGTTTGTAACCATTTTGGACGTTTTTGGCGCTAAATGGCAATTTTAGGGTTTTTCACGATTTTAGCGCTAGGTAGCAGTTTATAACCATTTTGGACGTTTTTGGCGCAAAATAGTAATTTTTCAGCATTTTGAGGTTTTTTTGACGATTTTAGCGCTAGATGGCAGTTTATAACCATTTTGGACGTTTTTGGCGCTAAATGGCAATTTTTCAGCATTTTGAAGTTTTTCACGATTTTATGCATGATTTGAGATGTTGAAGATGCGTATTTAGATTTTAACGGTCAAAAGTATTTTCGTTATTTGTTTTTGGGCATTATGCCGTGTTGCGCTACCTCTTTCTTTATCCAACGTTTCGGACGGCGTTGCAGTGCCATCATCAGGGTAGATCCGACAGATGTGTAATTGTTAGTGGTGAAATTAATGTGTGCTTATGTACTTGGAAGCAATACCGTGTTGCCAGCTCCACTCCACTACGAGCTGGTATTTATGCAAAAGTGAATATTCAAAACTCACTGTAATTAATTTTTCTTTATATCTAAGAACAGTTTTATCAAAAATACACACGGCATTTAGCTAAACAACTTAACGAAAAAAAAAACAGATAGAACTTGGTTGCTCTGAAAATCAGCTAAACTCAGAGCGACAAGGTTCTATCTCATTATTGAATATTTTTTTGCATATGATGTTTTTAAACCTAAAGGTAATTCAATTACGTTACAGTTTCACGCAATTGGCAGATGAAACATTACTGTCCTACTCCTAAGCAAATAAGCTTAAATACAATACAAATAGAACCATGTCGCTTCAAAAAATATTAATGTATGTTGCCCTCAAAATTTGCGAATGGAACCATGGGATTTAAAAAATGAAAACGATGTTTTTTTTTTAAAAATAGAAGTACGTTCCTTCTAGGGAGCCTTGTTGGTCTAAAAAAATAAATATGAAGTATTTAAAAAGTAGGTAAAGTTTCATAATAATTTTCTTCGAACTTACGTAGAAGGTGAACATATTTGAGTAGGGGTTTTGATAAGAAAAAAAAATCTAAGAAAAAAATTCAATTCTGGCCAAAATGTCTGATTGATTCCTGTTATCCCAAGTGTTACGTTATAATTATTATTTTATTTTTTATTTTAACTTTATGAGTAAAACCTCAAATTGTAATATTTAAATAAATGAAGATAATATAAGCGAAACTCAATCAAAAATCTGGAAACAGAAAAATCAGAAAAAACATATTGACACCTCTGGGACTCGAATCCAGGACCTCTTGCTTTCCGGGCAAACGCGCTAACCACTGCGCCACGGTGTCGATATGAAATTCGGTCATGTTTAACTGTATCATACTTTGACTAAGAACCACCTACATTATCTTCATTTTCTTTAACGCATATATTATTGAAAAATCTGGAAACAGAAAAATCAGAAAAAACATATTGACACCTCTGGGACTCGAACCCAGGACCTCTTGCTTTCCCGGCAAACGCGCTAACCATTGCGTCACGGTGTCGGTTTGCCCAGAAAGCAAAAGGTCCTGGGTTCGAGTCCCAGAGGTGTCAATATGTTTTTCTGATTTTTCTGTTTCCAGATTTTCGATTGAGTTTCGCTTATATTGTCTTCATTTATTTAAATATTACAATTTGAGGTTTTACTCATAAAGTTAAAATAAAAAATAAAATATTCATCCTAGACTTGCAGAAAAGTCAATAGATGTCGCATATTAAATTAAATGGATAAAGATTTATCCAGACACTATCTAGAGAGCATTTAGTTCGGGTTTGAATCTTGCAATCATACAAAAAGATAGTTGCCAATAATATATGCGTTAAAGAAAATGAAGATAATGTAGGTGGTTCTTAGTCGAAGTATGGTACAGTTAAACATGACCGAATTTCATATCGACACCGTGGCGCAGTGGTTAGCGCGTTTGCCCGGAAAGCAAGAGGTCCTGGGTTCGAGTCCCAGAGGTGTCAATATGTTTTTTCTGATTTTTCTGTTTCCAGATTTTCGATTGAGTTTCGCTTATATTATCTTCATTTATTTAAATATTATAATTATTAATATGTTATGTAAAAAAAATTAAACAGACCTTTCTGCCTAATTTTTGCGAACATTTCAGTTTGTTGCAGTTACTATTTTCTATATACTAGAGTAAAGTTGCCCTTGTTGTATTTTTGCAGGTTGCACATCTTCCCTACAGAGGCATATCAAAATGGAAGTCGTAAGATCGTGACATCATAATGCAAGGATGAAAAGTCTTTTAACTACAATGTTGTTCCTGCTTATTCTTGCATCAGGTAAGATCACTTTATTCAAATAATGACAACACGCAATTTGTTTATCAATAATGAACGATATTACAATTACAGTGACGATTAGGCAATAAACGATTGTTTATTACATCGATTCGCTGTAATACGGGGTAAGACTCAGCTTATCTGAGAATGTGCCATAATTTTAATGAGATATAGAATAATCACGTTGTAATTAATTTGACATTGTATCTCATTCTCGGTAAGACTAAGCTTTACCGAGAAAGTGCCATAATTTTAATGAGATATAGAACAATCACGTTGTAATTAATTTGCCATTGTCATCACTGGCCACCTTTAAATCACTTGTTAACAAGATTTAAAGCTCGCTAGTCGTTCTATAAACTTGTTATATAAACTATTCCGTATTTTCCAATCCATATCAACATACGGTATAGTGGGATGGGGTGGTTGTACTGATTCCATTATTAGACCAATTATTATTGTTCAAAAACTAATTCTGAGAATTATATTTAAATGTTAACCTACCCATCCCTCAAATGAACTCTTTGCCAAAAACAGGGTCTTAGATATTCGACAGCTATTTACTTAGATAAACATTTGTTTTAAACGAAAAAATAACCTTCTAATGGCTCCACAACACCAAGCACACACTCGATTTTCATCAAACCTGGATTGCGTGGTTCCAAAAACTAATACCGCATTCGCTCAACGACAATTTTGGTACATCGCTCCTAAAATATATAACGCTCTGAGTACTGACATAGAGTCAATTAATTCTAAATCACTTTATGTAGCACGTGTATAATATTGGATATTTGAAAAGGGACCAGCGTACTTCAAAGAATACATGAGTTCTTAACGCCACAGTTTAATTATAAATTTTTCCATTTCGAAATTTTTATTCACATTTTTACTTCTATTTTTCTTAAAAATATTAATTATGTTTTCTCTCTTAATTTTTCAACCTAAATTTATTTATGTTTTAATTTATATATATATATATATATATATATATATATATATATATATATATATATATATATATATATATATATTTAATTTATATATTTGTATAGAATACATGAGTTCTTAACACTAAATCTTTATTATAAGTTTCTGTATTTCAAAATTTTTATTTTTATTTCTATTTTTCTTTAAAACATGATTTTTTTCCTTATTTATCACTTAATTTTATGTATTTTTTAATTTTTATTTAGTATGTTTATTATCTGTTTCAAAAGAATGGTATTTTTTAATTCCTATATAAAATATTAAATATATTACTACCACAACACGGGCATTAGCCTAGTGTGGTAGCCAAAAAATACCAAAAATCCGTAACAAATGAAATATTATGAAAAAAAAACTTATTTTTGTTATGTAATGTATGGTATGTGTGTGTACGAATGTAATGTATATTAAGTGTGTGTATGTATGTGTATGTGAGCGTATATGTGTGTATCTATGTATGTATGTGTGTATATGTATGTGTATATGTATGTATTCATCCCCCATACACACAAGCCCTGCTTATTTATGGGGGGTACATCAAATACATATATTATGTAATTAAAAATTTTTCGTAATTTATGTATCTTTTTGTGAATAAAGAAAAATAAATAAAAAATAAATATACATATACAAGTATATGTATGAGTATGTGTACATGTACATTACTTTCTACGCTCACAGTATTGAGACTGTATCTTGTTGGGTAAAACATACTCTACAGAATGCTTCCTTAGAATTATGAAGCGTATCCTGCGTATTTATTAGGCCGCATTTTGTTATCAATGTTGTGTTTGTCTTTAATTAGCTATAGTATCAACCATGTTCAATGTAATTGTATTAAAAAAATAATACTGCAGCTTTTTCTTATAAATAAAATAATGGCGAGACACACAAAATGCTTGTGACTGTTTCCTCCAAAGTACTACTTTTTGCGACGGGAATTGCGTTTCATTTTCCTTATACGAATGAGGGAGATGCATGATAATGATTGTACGTCTCTTTGGGGGGGTGCAGACATACGTTCTTAGACCTACATTTTTGACTGTTGTTGTTTTTAGTGTGTAAGAAAGACCAGCAGAACAAAAGCAAAACCATCAACGCATTGACATTTGATGTTTTTGAATTTTTGGAATTCATTCACACTTCAATATTTTCTTTTTAACTATATTCCATATTTTCAAAATTATCGTCACTGCTAGTAGTATTGGTAGGGGTCTACGGAAACGTCACGGTGTGGTGTGTACGAGAGATGCAAGTAAATAATAACTTTTTTCCTTTGGAGGAAACAGACCAACGTACATTGTATATATTATCATCGATTGAAAGAGCTGCAGTATTATCCTGTTAAGGATCGTAAGTTTATTGCCTTTTTTATGCCGTCACGGTACCGTAAACGTGAATCGTTTTTATTATTGATTTTATCTCTTACTAGGGCAATCCTGATGAGTTAAAAACTCATCTGAATTGCTTTTGTTCCTCCAAACGAAAAAGTAGTACTTTGGAAGAAACAGACACACGTAGTTTGTATGTCTGATCTTTTGTCTCACCATTATTTAATGTGTAGGAAAAAGCTGCAGCATCATAACGATAAGGAACGTGTGTTAACCGTGAGTCGTGGTAATTATGAAAGCGTCTAAGAGAACATAAATTTTTTTGAATTTGATAATAATCAATATTAAAAACTTTACAAAACATGCCAAATGATAAAAAATATATGTGACGCTAGGATTTTTTAGGTTATGCCTTCGTATAAATATTTCAAAATGAGTTTGTAGCATATATACACAATCGGTAATAAAGGAATGAAAATGCTTGCCTTCATTCTTTGAAATTCCAGAGGTTTTAGGAATATTTCAATACCAAAAATTTTGTATTCATCCTTAGTTCAATCGAAAAAATTCAACATAAATTTCTAAGACATATTAATTTTAAACTCAGTATTCCCATTGAAAACATAAACTACAATTCCTTGTTGAAAGAATTAAATTTATTAAGACTATCAGATCGAAGAATTATATCCGACTTAATATTTATGTTCAAAATTCTAAATAGTAGCATAGATAGTCCTGATTTAACTAAGCTCTTTGAATTTCATATTACCACGAAAACCACTCGTTCTAAAATCCTGTTTAAATACAACAATAATAGGACTGAGTACACTGTTAGCGTCAGCGGTCGGCATGCGGCGCCAGTGTTGGCATACCGCAGGCCTACGGCCACTAGCCAAACCAAACCTGGAAAGGACATGCAATTAATTGGCCAACGATGCTAGCTCAGGACAGTCGGCGCAAGCAAGATTCTCCTAAAACCAGAGCGAGTGTTTGTGGTTCGCTGGGTATTCCTCTTCCTCCCTTCCTCACAATCTCCGGGGTCTCCTTCCTCAATCAGAACACAGTATTGGACGTAAAGGGTTTATTAAATTAGAAGGAGACAGGGTTATTACAATCGCCATATGGGCACACTTCACATGAACATGGTTAGCACTATAATACCCTAACTTAACAGGGACTGTTTCTCTCAATCTCTCCACACGCGTTATTGGCTTTAAGAGCGGGACGTAGCACACGAAAGAGGGTAAGTGTTCATTCTACTCACTGTAGCAGGAAATGCGGCACAGCAGACCTTCTGGTTGCACAATTCACAATATAAAATACATCGCGAGTTTTAGGTTCTCGAGTGCGCGTTAGAGCGCTCTCTTTGGTCACTGTTCCCTTGCCGGCTGGCAGCCGATGAATGAATGCTTTCGCGTGGGCTCCGAGGGAGCCGACGCGCGTCGACCCAACGTATTGCGGAAATCTACCGAACTATTCTTGGGTAGAACGGGGCGACGGTGAACCTTAGGGAATAACCTTGCTACTTTGTAACGTAACACTTCCCCCCTCGCCGCAAAAAAGGCGACGTGGTAATGGAGCTGTAGGGCTAAGAAATCCTCTTACCCTTCCAGCACTTGTGCCGAAAACAATTTTTTTAAGAAAAATGAGGAGAGAGCGAGAGAGAAAAGTTGCTAGCTACACAATAGTAGAAAACAAAAACAAAGGAGAAAAAACATGGTGAACAAAGAGTTAACTATAAATGTACATGAAAGAGCAGTGACATACATAAATGTGAACAAGGACCTGCTGAAGAAAGGTACAAGGGTTATGCAGTGATAGAAAAAAAATGACTCTAAATTGTATCATTGGTCTGTGAGCTATGTTTGCGTAGCGTGGTTTTTGCGTAGGATGTCTGGGGTGTTTGGACGTTACACTGAAGTTACACGGTTACTTTGTCACAGTAACCTGGCCCGTTTGAGATTACACTCAAGGAACACTAGGGCCTTAAAGGAAACACGAAGAAGAGAACGCAGGATGAGGCTTCTTGGTGGTGGAGAGGGTTCTACCTGTCACAGAGGTCAAAAAGGTAGCTGCTTCCGGATCCTGTGGGTGGGCCAGTATGACATCATTGAGGTACTGGAGAGTGGAATTGTAATTGGTGGTTTGTCCTTTTTGTAGAGGAGGCGGTTTGTGTGCATGACAGCCGTTGTTGTGATGGTGGTTGGTACACTGGTTTGTATACAGTGGGATTATTGTGTGAACAATCGTTGGTATTGTTGTTTGCGCAAGGGCACAGGAGCATTGGCATGATGGCAACAGAGCATTTGCAAGGTGCAGCTGGAACATTTGCAAAATGGCAACATTTGCAAGATGCCGCAGGAACGTTTGCACCAAGGCAACAGGAACATTTGCAAGCCGCAGGGATGGCAACAGGAACATTTGCAAGATGCCGCAGGAACATTTGCACAATGACAACAGGAACATTGAACCAACCTAGAGCTGACGTGCTCGGGTTTGTTTGAGTGATGGTTTTGTGATGATACAATTCGCAACTACACGCACGACTCACACTAGGTTAATTTAGGTGCGGTCGGGTGCTTTTGGTACGCAGGGTTTTGAAGGCATGGGACCTCCGTGACGGTAGTGAAGGCAGCATGAAGGGAGGCGCAGGTGTAGATAGGGTGAAGAGCTGCGGGTCTTCTTATTAATCCGGCGAAAAATTATTATTAGGAACAAAATTCTTGAAGTTTACCTGCCTAGTAGACCAATGATGAAAAGGTTTGGAGAGAAACAAGGTGTGCATGTTGAGAAAGATTGGATTTGTTTGGCGTGTAGAGAGAGAAAGAGACGGAGAGAGAGTTAACTAAATGCAACTACAGACTTATACATATTACAGGTACGTATTCAAGGAAGGTTCTGTTTAACCCATTTAGTTTTTTTTTTAAACTAAATACATTTCCAAGAACACGTGGGTAAGGGTTTGTACGTATGACAAAATGCCCCGTTCGAAAGAAGTTGGTCTTCCATGACCTATGCTCACGTATATACGGTAGCATTTTTTCTACTTTCGAAGAACAAAAACATTGAGTACAAATAAGTTATGAAAAGTGGGAAAGGAGTAGGAAGTTGAAAGGATCCGTGTATGAAAGTTGTCCCATTTGACAAACGAAACGCCATGTGCGTAACGCATATATCCCCATTCACGGATAATTTCGAGGAAGGGAAAGGGTGACAATTGGGAACATTTGAACGAAGAAAACTGCTGAGGATTCGGCTATTTCCGAAATTCGACCTCTGAGTGGAGGTGAAACAAGGTCTACAGCAGTTATCCTGGCACATTACAAAAAGGAATACACTGACATAAAAGAGTCTAATCCTCCACGTGTATTGGGTAGAAGATTAGAGGGTCGTTTTATTCTCCTACTAGTTTGCGAGAAATGACAGACCCTTGCTCAAGTCTCACAAACCTGGGGGTTTTCTTATTCGTCTCCCAGACAACGAGTTAGGTGTTTTTTGTGTCCATCAACTTAACTCCTACGACACGATGCCCCATAATCATGAGTGAAGCGTATGATTAGTCCTTTTGAGATAATGGATAGTTCCTGGGTTCTTGTGACAGGAAGTCCATGGGCATGTTAATGAGTATTCTGCTGCAAAAGCAATAATTTTCTGATAACAGAAAAATAAAAGGCGTGTGATCTACACTTGGTAGGTCACACAAACATGGGGGTAGATATTATTTCGTTCGCACGACTCATTTATTTATTTATTTATTTATTTAAACGCCCATTGGGCTTTTACATACATTGTTATTAGTATTATTACATTAACTATATGGCATATAAAAGTTTAAGTACATATATGAATAAAATAATTATTATATGTGTAGTACCTACATAAATGTTTTACAAATAATATAGAATACCATTATGGAGAACAGTTTTTTTTTGTACTTACAAATAAAAATAACGGGATTGAAATTAATCAGCATTAGTAGGGACTTAAGCATAATCGAAATATAAATTAAATTACAATATTAATTTGTAAAGTTACATATATATATTAAAGTTTAAAAGTCTAAAAGAAAAGAGTGAAATAAATAGAAGCTAAAAAGGGTTTTTCACTATGGAATGGTGAAGTCATACATTTCAGCAAAGTGTTTATGTAGATTTCGTTTAAGCACTGCTACGGAATCTCTAAATATATCAACGACATTACCAAATTTATTACCAAAATTTTGTATTCGATTTAGGGATATGTGCGCTTGATAATTTGTTTTGAAATTGTCACAGAAAAACGTGGAATTTTGTCTCGTATTTTTGGAAGGTACAAATAATTTGATTGTGGCCAGAATTTCAGGGCTGTCGATTCTATAATTAATAATTTTATTTAGTAGAACAAGGTCGGAGATAATTCGCCTATCTGACAGCGTAATCAAATTTAGTTGGTGCATCAGCTGGATATAATTTATATTTTGGATTGGAATATTTAGTTTAAAGTTAATAAATCGTAGAAATTTGTGTTGTACCCTTTCAATATTGTTGGAATGTATTTTATAAAAGGGGGACCAAATAGGCGAATTATACTCTACTTGACTTCTTACTAAAGATGTGTACAGTGTTTTCAAACATTCTAATGACTTGAAGTCGCATGCGGTTCTACATATAAAACCAAGCATTTTTAAGGCTTTATTTGTGATTTCATTTACATGCGGATTGAAGGTTAACTGTTCATCAAATATAACACCCAAGTCCCTGATTTGAGTGACAACTGTCAATTTTACGTTATTTAGCGAATATACATAAATTATATGATTTCGTATTTTACAAAAACGAATGACCTGACATTTTTTAATATTAAGAAACAGAGAGTTAATGATGCACCAACGATATAGTTTATTTAAATTAAGTTGCAAAGTATAACAATCGTCTAAACTACGTATTGTTTTATATATTTTCAAGTCATCTGCGAAGAGAAGAACTTCCACATCTTTAAATATGCTAACAATATCATTAATAAATAACAAAAAAAGAATTGGTCCCAGGTGAGACCCCTGAGGAACCCCACTTGTGGCTTCGAAAACGTAAGATTCCACAGATTTTATTTTCACACATAGCTCTCTTTTACTAAGATAACTATCAATCCAACTTAATAGATTACCCTTGATGCCCAACATACTTAATTTTTGTACAAGGATATGTCGCCTTACTTTGTCAAAGGCTTTGGAAAAATCAGTATAAATTGAATCCACCTGATGCTTCAAGGCAAGAGAATCAGTTATGTAATTTTCGTATATGATCAAGTTACTTAGAGTGGATTTACCTGTGATAAAGCCATGCTGGTTGGGTACAATAATATTATTAATTTGTTTAATAATGACATCTAGGACTAACGATTCAAATAGTTTGGGAATAGCGGACAATATACATATTGGTCTGTAGTTGGATACATCGCTTTTATCTCCCTTTTTATGAATAGGCGTAAGATAGCTTTTTTTCCACTGATTTGGAAAACACCCTGACGACAAAGACTTATTAAATAGTTTAAATAGTGGATAAGTCAAACTGCGAACACAAGATTTTAAATATGTTGGAGGGAAACCATCCGGTCCAGCGGATTTATTAGTATCTAATGCTTTTATAGCCTTTTCTATAGCGTTTATTTCAATAAAACAATGGTTTAGGTTAAGTGATTCTTCAAGTGATATATCGTTTGGGATTTCATTATCAGGAATACTATCATCATAAACACTTTTGAATAAATCTGCAAAAAGATTGACAATGCCTTCGGTACTGTCCGCACAATTGTTATTCAGATGCATAATATTTGGTAAACTACAGTCATTTTTTCGCTGAGCATTAGAAAAGTTCCACAATTTTTTTACATTATCATGAACCTCCATTTCTATTAAACTAATATAATCATTATAACATTTTTTGGACAATCATGGTGAATATTGTCACGTTTTCACGTCTCACGTGACAGGAATGAACGATTTACAACAAATTTTGCCCAGTATTGAAAGACAGTAGCCCAATAGGTATTTAAAACAATTTAATGAGATAAATCACCCTCTCGATCAACAACCCTGTGTTGACGAGCAAACAATGAGTAGTTATGACGGACTCCCCGTGACGTGTAAAAACACAAAGATATTATAAGAATCGCATCTATAGCAGTGGATATTGTAAGGTTCACACCTATAATGGTAGATATTGTGAGGCTCGCGCCTATAATGTTACAAAAGTTTACGTTCGAAAATGTGGGTCCCCATTCAATACAGACGGCGGGTTGCAATGATGTAATTAATACGGCACTGCTGTAGCTTAATAAATTCATATTAGCATACGTTACAAGACTTGCCAAAAGGCGATAAACACAAATTTTTATTGAAGATCTGGCCAAGATTTTAAGCTTCAAACAAGAATAATGGTACAATAAGGGACAAAAGAAACTGATGTCATGATAAAATATTGTACCTCATAATGAAGTTGTATGTACACGGAACAATGTTAATGAAGGGACAAAACGTATTGTCACTTTTATAACAAGAAAAGAAAATTTTTTCTCAGAATCCGACAAAATACGATTCTGGAAAAAAAATAGAGCAATTGGGTTGAGCGCCATTCTAATTTTTGGAAAAAAGAAGAAAAAAAAACACAAGTAGCAACGAGGTTGCTCCTGAATAGTTTCGAATCCAGCGAATGTGACCTGATAGGTGTGTTCATTTGATGTATTCGAGACGATCCCCAATATACAACATTATTATGAATGTGTAGGATGGGGTGAGGAGGAACAAGAGAAAGGTAAGAAGAGAAAAAAACGGGAGGATTTCCTTTATAACAGAAATCGTCGCGGCATTCTTACAATATGGTTCTGTGACCATAGTAGCGAGCTGCGGCAATGGTCTGAAACCAATGGTTATTATACAGACTTGCACGTATGATTTTTTATTTACAACATTAGGGTAGGGACGTACTGGTACGACAAAAACCCGACACAAAACAGTTAAAAAAAGGGTGATATGACAAGATGAGACGATGAGGTGGGAAAAAAACGCGCGGATGCTGCAAGAGTTGTGAAAAGGAAAGCGACGTCTTGGAGCAAGAGTTTTCCGGAACCGTTGATGGTAGGAGGAAAAGGAGGCCCTTTCTCGAAGTGATCAATTTCAGGAAGAGGATGCATACAAGTTATGAAAACGGTGCCCCAAGAGGTGCTCTTATGGTACAGCATGCAAAGCACGCAGGATGTACAAGAACATATAAAATTATGCAAAAAGAAAAGAGTGTACAGGAGTTAGGCTACCGTTGACATTGATATGCCTTCGGGTGTAAGGATTACCTTACGAATGCCCGTATGGGTGATTATTTACATTTAATATTTACAAGTAACTCACGTCATTTATGACAAGAATTATAAGACTTCTAAAAAGACCGCGTCGCACTGATTGACGACTGGCCAAGAGAGGTCAGGGGGGTAATAAGGATCTCCGAGGTGACTTCTGGTTGAAATTGCAACCTCCTGATGTATTTTTCGTTGTAGAAAGAGGCATATAGGGACAGGCATTTTTTGGATTTATTCCTAGGAGAAATCTATCTATTTCTCAGGGCCTGTAGTAGTTCTTCCTTTCTTGAAGTAAAAATGTGCGGGATTATACCCAGGGTGACTTGAGGAACTTCCATGGTGTATAGGATGGTGTCAGAGTGACCTTATGTTGGAAAAAGTGGGAACTAGACTCGCAATTGGAAAGAAATTGACCAGAGATTGACCACTGAGGCGTATTTTTTGCAAAAAAAAACGCGTTTTTTACAAGTGTTTGGATTATTTGGAAATTTGGGCAGGGGTTTGCCTCAAATAACGTGTTTTTGGGAAAAAATCCAGACGTTCTGGAAATTTGTTGAAAAATTTTTCAGAGTCCAAAAATGAAAAAAATTGGGCAGCGATTTGCCTCAAAAAACGTGTTTTTGTGAAAAAATCCAGACGTTTTGGAAATTTGTTGAAAAATTTCTCGAAGTCCAAAAACGGAAAAAAATTGGGCAGCGATTGGCCTCAAAAAACGTGATTTTGAGAAAAAATCCAGACGTTTTGGAAATTTGTTGAAAAATTTTTTCAGAGTTCAAAAACGGAAAAAAAATTGGGCAGCGGTTTGCCTCAAAAAACGTGTTTTTGTGAAAAAATCCAGATGTTTTGGAAATTTGTTGAAGAATTTCTCGAAGTCCAAAAACGGAAAAAAAAATTGGGCAGCGATTTGCCTCAAAAAACGTGTTTTTGTGAAAAAATCCAGACGTTTTGGAAATTTGTTGAAGAATTTTTCGAAGTCCAAAAGTGAAAATTTCATGGGCCAGGATTCACCTTAATGGAACACGTTTTTAGAATTTATTCCGATGTTTTTGAAAAAGGTTTGCAAATTTGTTAAGGTCCGGTGAATAAAAAACGGAACGAGGTTCGCCTTAAACGAACATGTTTTTTGGAATATTTCCATTTGCTTTCCAAAGGGGAATTCTTCAGAAAAGAAAGAAATATTTTTTCTTTTATACGAGTTTTCGTGGAAGTATTTGTTTGAAGATTCAACAATGTCTTGGGGAATGTTTTTTTATTTACGTGGCTAGTCTGTAGCCTGATTTGAGCACCACCAATTATTGGTATTTATACGCCAAATTCCTTTCGTCATAACAAGTTATTATATACAGATGTATGTATACGGATGTAATGTTTGTTTTCCAGGAATCGACGTCAACGCGAATTAGGCATTTTTGAATTTATGTCGTATGTTTCTTTTTATGAGAAACGGACGGCAAAAGTAGAAAAATGCCCGATTGTCAAATGGCAGAAAGAATTTAATCCACCTGTTTCCCCAGGCTGCAAAATATGTCGTAAAACAGACCAGTACTTTGCGAAATTGGTTTATTATAATATAATATGTTAATTAACTTTCGGGAAACGAAGCGGGTAGTCGGTTATCATATGCAGGATTTTGATTGTTGAATAACGTTGTTTTAAATATTTGTGTTCATTTCCACTATTAACTTGTACTTGAAACTAGCAAATTTAGTCGGTCGACACTTGTAGACACTGTGTTATTCGCGGCGACAACTTTCTTGGTTGAGCATCTTGCGTAGGAATACCGGTAATAATGTTTTGTCGAGTGACGACTCGAAAATGAAGGAATCGTGCCCGTGATAATTTAAATTGCGATTCGAAGTTACGTTCGCGCCGGTGTTCTTGTTTGAAATGCTAGACGAATTGGGAATAACACAAAACATACATTATAGGTTATAAGTTTAAACAATAGCTGATTGAAGAATGAGACTGTGGGACCGTGAAGAGGGAGAAAAAAAAATGAGCCTCACGTTGAAGCCAGTGTTAGCGTCAGCGGTCGGCATGCGGCGCCAGTGTCGGCATACCGCAGGCCTACGGCCACTAGCCAAACCAAACCTGGAAAGGACATGCAATTAATTGGCCAACGATGCTAGCTCAGGACAGTCAGCGCAAGCAAGATTCTCCTAAAACCAGGGCGAGTGTTTGTGGTTCGCTGGGTATTCCTCTTCCTCCCTTCCTCACAATCTCCGGGGTCTCCTTCCTCAATCAGAACACAATATTGCACGTAAAGGGTTTATTAAATTAGAAGGAGACAGGGTTATTACAATCGCCATATGGGCACACTTCACATGAACATGGTTAGCACTATAATACCCTAACTTAACAGGGACTGTTTCTCTCAATCTCTCCACACGCGTTATTGGCTTTAAGAGCGGGACGTAGCACACGAAAGAGGGTAAGTGTTCATTCTACTCACTGTAGCAGGAAATGCGGCACAGCAGACCTTCTGGTTGCACAATTCACAATATAAAATACATCGCGAGTTTTAGGTTCTCGAGTGCGCGTTAGAGCGCTCTCTTTGGTCACTGTTCCCTTGCCGGCTGGCAGCCGATGAATGAATGCTTTCGCGTGGGCTCCGAGGGAGCCGACGCGCGTCGACCCAGCGTATTGCGGAAATCTACCGAACTATTCTTGGGTAGAACGGGGCGACGGTGAACCTTAGGGAATAACCTTGCTACTTTGTAACGTAACAACACAAAACACTCGCTTGTACCTAGGTTACATGATGTTAGTAATATATATGCAAATGTGGTAGATCTATTTAATTTTGTATGGAAGATAGGTACAAGAGGGCCACGCTATCAAATCTTTTAAATCAATATTAGAGATTTTTGTAAGTAATTGTCTCTCTGGTGTTATTTCTCATTCAAATGCCACAATTATCTGTTATATTTTAATTTTATTATTTATATATTATTATTTATGATTTTGTTACATTAATCAGTGCTTATGGTATATGTATACCGTTGAAATAAAATAAATAAATATATGGATCAATATCGATTCTTCGGGTCATTTAGAAAGTGAAAAGTGAGCTGAATATCATTTCGAAATGCATCATATGCGACATAAAATGGTCGCATATATTTAAATAAATAAATATTTCACACGTTTAAATAGTTATGTTAAAATATTGCACGCCGTTAGTCGAAATAATACTGACAAACGTTATTTGTAAACAAGTTGCTTACCCCACTTGACAACAGCTGTGTTAAAGAGGATTTATTTTATTTATGTCAGCTGTTCTTTGGTAAGCGGTTTGACCCAAGTTTCTTTGGCTTAACAGGACCGAACCTACGAACAAACAATTTGAAAGAAGAACACTAGAAAGAATACCTAAAATTTAAAAGCGTCCTCTTCTAAGTTTTTAATGATAGAAACTCACTTTAAAGCATTTCTTAAATAGTTACTATCGTCTGTACCAACTTATTGTTTTAACTGAATCTGATTTTACGCCCTGGTAAAACTTTCCATCACTCTACCTCTAGTGGTTCCGGCGCTGGGTTTCTTACGAGTATGTTAGTGCCATCAAATAATAATGATAACGTGAATATTCCAAATGAAAACCATTAATTAGGTGGAGCTACCTTGATTAAAACATTAAATTTGGTCTCCGAAATTTTGTTCCTTAATTTTTTTTTAAAATTAGATCCACACAGGAGGCCTTGAGGAAAATAATTCTCGCCAGGGCCTATGTCATTTTTAGGGATGCTGTGTGGAGGGTCTTTTAGGAAAGGAAGGTAAGGAAGTTCTGAGAAGGAAAAGGATATTAAGGATGGGTTGGAATCTGGGGGTCAGTACATCCAGGAGTGACGGACGTATGAATCCATCGGTCCCACTGCGTTGCACGGCGATATTCCGAGAGACTACAGCTGGAGAAGTCAAAGGGACTCCCTCAACCATTCTCTCCCGATCCGGCTTGCCATGCAGCTGGTAGCCAAGACCCGAACAAACCTTACCCTACGAACCCGGGCACCCCTGCTAAGTCACAACGTGGCGAACCACTTGGGATAACCTTTCGCAATGGTGTTGTTTATCTAATAAATGGTTCCGGGGCGGCGGTACCCATATTCGCCTCTCAAATTGAAAAAATAAAGAATGATTAAAATGATTTTTTTTTCACGGAACACATTCACGGAATTCGAATAACCTGACAATATTCAACAATCTCCTACTACCATGATAATAAGCGAAAGATGTAGATTGTGTAATGCTGGAGGACTTAGCTAACTGAGAAATTGAATCCACGATGGCTGGGTGGGAACCCAATAAATTTGTCAATTCGGCCAAGAAGCGGTCAATAATTGAAAAACTCATTAAAGATTTTATTTATTTATTAATCTAAAACACATTCAAATTAAAACTTTCCTGACATTAAAATTTTCATCTGGTCGCTATTGGTAGGTTTTAAAAATTTATTTAGTTATCTGTGTAAAGTATGAATAGAACTGTTTGTTTGTCTTCTCTAAAGCTGCCACAATCTACCGACAGTCCACTACTTAGAATGACAAAGCAAATCACATCAATAATCCCGAATTACGCGTAGACGCAGAGGCAAACCACCAAATGTTTATTTTAATTTTAATTAAGAACTCTATTAATTTAGACTTTTATTAAAAACATCATTCGGGTGAGTGTGGTTTAAAAAGTAACTTGGTAAATAACGTAACAATAAAAATTTATTAAGTGCTACCGATTTTGCCTATATTTAGGCGCAGTTGGGTTTAGTGAGCATCTGAAGTATGTATTTTATTTATATTTAGAAATAAAACACTAAAATTCATTAATTAAGTCAAAAATACAACAAAAAAAATTATTTTGGAAGTCCTCTACGTCATTGTGCTAAAATGTGTGGCTTTGAAACCGAAAATAAATAGATTGTTGCTATTTTACTAAAACTCTGGTAAATTTCAATTTTCTTTAATTTATGTAAACCAGATGGGAATTAGTTCCAAGATGGTTATAAATTAATTTTCGTTTTGCCCCATGATTTCATCTTATATTTATGTTGCTAATGAACAAATTAAATGTTTGTCTTGTAGTATAAACTTCCTTATCGATATGCGAAGGAATACTTCAGATACTTTAGACCAGAAGTTCCCAAACTCAAAGGGCTCGTCGCCCACTCTCCAAAAATAGTGTGCTTCAACGCCCCTCCCCCTAAGTATGACAGAATAATATACGAAAAAACGCCTCAGGAGAATTTTTTAAAGTTTAAGAAAGTGGCTTCATTGGTTTCCATTCAAATCTATACGGAAAGCATTACTAGTGTTCTTCTTTAATCTATGTTCTGACATGAAATGGCGTGCTAGTTTGATAATTTTATGAACAAAAACTTGCAGTAAAAATCTGTGTATTAACACCAACAACCGGACTAGCGCAGATAGGTTGGTACCTAATCCAGATAACTGGCTAACTATATATAGCTGGTTTAACTCGTCGCTTGAGCCTTTGATATAAACTAGTTAGCTGAACCAGCCAAAGACTGAAAGAACCTGAAAGACGTGTTTTAGAAATTACCAGACCGGTAAGTGGTCATATTGGTTTCAGCAAAAACCATTCAACTTTATTTTTTATTTTTTATAGTGATACCTCATAAGAGCCTCAGCTGCTCCCGTCTGGAGCCAAGTAAGACTATGGCATCCCAGATTGGGGTATGTTGTGAGGCTGAAGGTAGTGGGGAGGGGAAGGAGGTGGGAAGAGAAAGGTTGGGAAGTACCTGGCTATTCAGATCTGGTCACCAAATAATGGTGGTCTTACACCAGGGCGATACTGATAGTATCTTCCACTCTGGAACATGCCGCAAACATACTATTTATTATTTTAAATGAATTAATTGTGAAATCACACAAATTAACCAAATAAAATTTATTTGCGCATGCCGGGTTCGAACCCGCGACCTCCGTATTGTGAGCCAAGAGTTCTTACCCACTGGACTACGGAGGTCGTCAAATGCTTGAAATCAATGCTTGAAATCCTGTATTACTTCTACATACACAAAACACGCACTTCAGCACAATATACAAGATGATAGAAACTGTAACTCTATTCGAATCGTTGTTTAAAAAAGGAGGAAGTACAACACGATATAATAACCCACAAATGAATCACGATAATGCGTCGTGAAAATCTCAAATTATATATCTGAAGCAGTGTAAATATTTAATAGTCTTTTACGAATAGCTAGTCATGAAAGCTTTTATCTGCTAGGTATCGCGTTATCGGGATGCTGTGTAGAGGGTCTTTTTAGGAGAGGAAGGATAATTAAATCAGCAAATTTAAATTTAAAAGTGAAATTTTATGATTTTCTGTAAAATAAAACAAAGAACAGTCATTGAATTGGTTAATTATGTTATCTCAGTTAAGCAAATAATGTTAATTTTTCATATCCTACGTGAAATAAATGAATGAACAAAAATCTACAATGAACCCTTTTCAGGAGCTTGTCCTGTGAACCTTGGTAATAACCTAGCGTTGGTCGCTTTTCACCCGTGAGTATTTTTGTATTAAAAAGTTTTTTTTAAATAAAGAACCTGGAAAGCAAATGTTAGTGTACGAACATTTTTGCAGTTTTCGTGAAACAAACTAATGGTATTTCGCTGTCAGAAGTTAAAAGTGGTGCAGAAGTTAAAATGGCGGAAAAAGTTGTTTTAATTTATTTTATGAGGAAAAACAAAAAAATCTTTGCCTTAAAACAGTTTAACAATTGTTAACCCTTCAGGCCTATTTTGTTAGAGGGTTAAAATATTTCCGCTTTGCAATAAAATCCATATAAATGAAATGTTTCTGAACGCATCCGAAACTAAAAACTGTTTTTGAATGGTGGTGAAACAAGTTTTACGCCAACTCAGAATGAAACCAACTCAGAACCATCTCAGAAAGGTCATTAAAAGCTACGAAAAAATAATTTTAAAATAGCCGGTAACCCTAACCTAACATAACCAATTTAATCATTTTTTTTTAACATAACTTTTAATGATGTTTTATTCTGAGTTAGCCGGTCACCGATGAAATATATACATTTTGAAATATACAATTTTTAAATGCAAACATAAGAAAGTTTTAAAAATGGCTCACCTTGCGTTTATTCTAACTAAAACTACTGATAAGATAATGAAAAAATAAAAACGGTTTAGGCAAATGTATTATAAAGTATGTAAAATTTTGACTAGGCAAATGTATTATAAAGGTTTTGGTAACTTTTTTGCCGTTTCATATAAAAATAATTATGAAAAATTTCTAAAGTTTTATCATTTTTTTTTTCAAATTGTGGTAGGTAATTTTGATTTCATAAGACGTACATTTTAATGCCGAACTCGATACAGGTATATCCTAGTTAGATAGGCTTCAAAAAACCCAATGTAAATATACTTCATATAGTTAAAATATATATATAAATATGGTTAATTTTAATATTTTAATATAAAGCGTAGTGCTTTCTCTTTCTTATGCCGATTAGATCATATTTCTAACCATGACGGTAAAGGAGACACAACGTTTTCTAGGGGACTTATACGAAGCAAACCGATTATTAGTAAAGAGTAATCTAAAATAGTGCTTTCACCGATAGTTTATCCTTAAATGGATTAATAACTTGGCTCCCTAAATATAATATAATGTAAAGACGTGAAGCATGTTATGGAGAGAAAGTTGATGAAGGCAGTTGAAATCAATATTAATTGGAATTCTGAATGAAGTAATCGGACCTTCCCGATCTAATCCAAAGCTAATTATGCTTGAAACCAATTGACAGGCGATCGGAAGCTCTCCCGATAATTCCGCTTCCCGGGTTATTGACAGGCACAGGCTTTCACCATTATTTAATCTTTAAGCTTTTACCAAGTATCTCAAAATGGTACACGTACCTACTTAATTCCTGAAAAAAATGTTTGTTGTCTTAACCAATAAAATTAATAAATTGCAGTTCTTAGCAATAATTTTATTTTATCTTTTTTTTACATTAACTCCACACAGGAGGCCTTGAGGAAAATAACTTCCCTCAGGGCCTATGTCATCTTTGAAGATGCTGTGTGGAGAGTCTTTTTGAGGAAAGGAAGGAGTGAACACGGGTCTTGAAGAGACCAGTTGTGACCAGCTTTCATCGTTAAGCCGCCGCTACCCGAATTTCTAACGATTTGTTACATATCTCCCTATTGGAAGTTTTAAAGCTCTTAAAAATATATATCTTATATAATATATCAAGACGTGTTCCACGCCAAAACGCAAATTATATGAAATTCCCTCGATAGAAAAAATCGCAAAATATGCTCCGAAAATTATTATTAAAACGTTCATTCCACTTATTTTAGAAGTTATTTGTATGAAAACATTCACAGTGTTTCTTGAAATGCTATTTTACATGTTCCCTGCGAGATTTTGCAATATTTTAAACGAGTCGTGTTTTACTAAACATTTTCACAATTTTCGCTTCAATTTTATCGTTTTAAATATTAGCGCGCTCTCTCTAACATTCGTAATTACACATCTCTCCATCTTCTTCTTTTTGAGCGGGGATACGGCGCCTTAAGAGGAATATAAATGCTAGAAATATTTCGATTCTCACGTTTTCAAAATTTAAAATTGAGCATCTTATTTGCATGCGGCAAGTAAGCGCCAAAGTCTTTTTTATTTATTTTGTGCATAATTTTATATGAATGATAAAAACTTAATCCATGGAGATTGTCAAAAATAGTCTCAGCCATAAATGGGTGTTTTTTAAAATGGTTTCTCGTATTACTTCATAGTTAAGTCTTGAAAAAACTTTATTTTTTTAAAGCAGTTTACGCCTAAATTTTTTCTAACGTTAATAATCATTTTATTTTATTTTTTTATTTATTGAGTTAGTTTATATTACATGAATATAAATTAATAAGCACAATGTAACATTTCATTTGATATATTTAAATATTTTTACAGTAATCATAACATTTCTTTTTAAATACATTCATTCTTTCTTCATTCTTCATACTTTCAGGCATTTCATCATACATCTTTAGTCCTCTGTATATTAGGCAGTTCTGTGATTTTGATTTCTTCATTTGTGACAATCGAACTCTGTTTATATTTCTTGTTTCGTAATTATGAATGTCTCTATTTAAAACAATTTCATTCTTAAAGTATTTTGGCATTTGGTTTTTCATAATTTTATGCACAAAAATTAACACATTAAATAGTAGTCTCTTATTTATTGGAATCCAATTTAGCTCCTCTCTCATTTGATTAATCCTTGCGTATTTGCCTTTCCCCAGTATACATCTCATAGCTTTGTTTTGTATAACTTCTAGTTTTTTCAAATTTCCTTCATCGGCCAAATATAACATCGTAGAGCAGTAGTCCAAATGTGGAGCAACGATAGTTTTATAAATAAGCTCCGTACTGTTTCTATTTAATTTACGTCTTAGTCTTCTAAGAAAATTTACCTTTTTTGATACCTTTTTTAGCACATATTCAAAGTTTGCTGTGAAAGTCAGTTTTGAGTCGAGTATTATTGTAATTCCAACCCCTACAAAAGGTAGTAAAAGCTTCAATTTTATTTATCCGTAGTTTTTTGATGTTCAAAATGTAAACCAATTCGCAGTAAAGATGAATCTAAATAGTGATTTCACGTATAGCTTCTTCTCAAGGTGCTTGGCAGCGTAGCACTTTTCACACAAAACTTAATTTTGGATTTTTAAGACAAAATACTTAACCAAACTGAAAAATTATTTTTAGAATTAAAAAGTATAAAAACTGTCTATCACCCATGGATGTGTGCTACTGTATTTATTTGTGTTTTAAATTATAAGGTTATCAAATCAAAGAAACCTATTTTTCGTTTGGAAATTTTGGCAATTTTTTGTTGCGTAATTATTATTTGAAAAATTATTTTGCTCCATTTACTATAGAAATATAATGAAATTTAAAATAAAAAAAAACATATTTAAAAAAAAATTTGATGCGCTTATATGCAAATTACAAAACGATCGATTTACATTAGCACAAATTTGTCGTGTATAAATTAAAAAGAAATGCTTATTTACGATGTTTAATAATTTATTTATTTTTCATAATATTAACTCATTAGGTTGGCTAACATAAATATTTTTTATAATTATAATGAACTCACGAAAAAGCCAAATTTTTCTCTAAAATAATGAAAATTAGATTTTTTTAATTACATATATTTTGTAATTTAAAACAAAAATAAATAAAATAGTGCATATCCGTACTAGATATTCGCAACACCTTTTGATTAAAAAATGTTCAGGTTAGAGCAGCCGTTCCTCTTAATATGGCAGTAACCATTTACTCAAAGAAGGCACTTATTTATCTGTGCTATCGGGATTTTGAATAATAATAAAATAATATAATTCATTTAATATTTATTCCAGAATATGGATACAAAGAGATGGTTTTAAAAGCGTGCCGATACAAAATAAATTATTCCCCATTTAACCGCCGGACCATGTCAATCGAGTTAAATTGTCATAACATTTATGAGAGTTTTTTGAGTTAGAAGTCAGGTTTTTTACTTCTAATACAAACACGGCGCTATAGATAGATACCACTCTGGTAAAATGGATAATCTCCTATGTACAATGTATACTTATGATTTCATGTACCACTTTTATGTAAAAGGCTTTTTTTAGGCGTATATAAATAAATAAAAAATATCTGGCTGGAGTGCCCAGTTCATGGAATGAGATTTATCTAGGTTTGGCGGTGGACGCGCTCAGCCCACCTTCTGCATGGCGGGCCGGATCGGAAGGTAGAGGGAGGTCTTTTGACTTCTCCAACTCTCTTGACCAATCCCACCGCATTTGGAGGGATGAAATCATACGTCTGCCATTCCTGGACATACATACATACTGATATTACTGATGTGACCTGGATCTAGAGTAGTATACAAGTATTAAAGTATTCACAATATTTTATTCAATTAAACATCCATAATACATGGAGAAATTAAATTTTTGATGACAGTTTTGGCAAAACAAACTACATATTTGAACAGTTATAAATAATTTCATTAAAACAAAGACAACAGTTTCCAACATTTGTGTGTACAGATTTTTATTTTAACAAACAATATATTTTTTTTCAATTAAACTACGGGCAATTTAAATTAACATAATAAAAAAGGTATTAGTTTAAAAACTGCCCCCCATTGCGAATTTAAATATTTCGTCAGCTAAATATTATTTTCGATGAATATTACTGCAATATTTGAGAACATTTTAACTTCTGTCAGCAAAATACCATTAGTTTGTTCCACGAAAACTGCTGAAATATTCATAAGCTAAAATTTCCTTTCGAAGTTCTTTATTAAAAAATACTTTTTAATGTAAACATACCCACGCGTGAAAAGCGACAACCGCAGGGTTATTACGAAGGTTCAAAGCAAAAGCTACTGAAAAGGATTCATGGGATTTGAAAGAGTTATCATTCAGGATAATTTATTCGCTTTCAGAAACAATTCATACAGGTCTTATAGAAATGTAGCTCCCTTGCTATTACGGTAAGACATATCATATAAAATCTAAACGGTGTTAGAAAGAGAAAACACCCAATAATTTGGCCTCAGGGCCTTCTGTGTGGAGTTAATGTAAAAAAAATGAATCCCTGTTTCCCTTGGTCACGCCATAACTTCAAAATGACTTTACCTATTTCATTCATCTTTTTAAAAAAGTTTTCTAATACTTTGTAGAAGGTTCTAACGGAAACAAAAATAAAAAATCGTTAATTTTAGAAAACTTAACCATTTTAACTTCGCACGTTTGACAGTTCGCGCGTTTGAAGAATGTTAATTTAGCAGGCAGCTGTTTTTTTTGTAACAAAATAATTGTCCACGGATTTTTAAAATTAAAGATATTAAATAGGTAACTATGTTAGGTACCAAATTAGATTGATTGTTCATAAAATACAAATAAATGAATATTTTTGTAATATACGAAAAATGAAAATTTAAATAAAAAATTGTAATAGGTGGAACGTGAGCTGTTTGAAAACTGAATGTACTGGGACGGAATATATGGGAAGCAGGAGGTGGATTGGTGGATGAGGAGCGAAGAGGGGAGAGGGGAAAGGGTAGGCGGGAAAGGTGGAAGGGTAACGTGGGATGGGAAGGGGATGCGGGAGGGGAACGGGGACGCACGGGAATGTACATGCAGGGAGAAACAATTTATTTATTTGAATATGGCAATGCAACCAGTTAGTTTTCTATAAAATTGCTAGAAAAAATAACACATAGCCGGCACTCGCATATATTATGGTTTGAGGTTTTCACAACGTATGTCGTACGTAGGTGTTATGCCGTGTTCCGCTTCCTCCTTCTTTAACCATTCGGACAGAGTTACAATGTCCACCATAAGGGCAGATCACAGATTGTGCTGCAGTCTGTGTTTACGTATGTAAAACTGATGCAGTATCGCAAGCGTTGATACTCGTAATGTGGTTTTCGCGTTCAGTTTCACAAAACTTCACCACAATCTGCCCCGATGTTGGATACTATAACGCTATCTGAAACGTTGGCTAAAGAAAGAGGAGGCGTAACTCGATGTTATAATCCAAAAATGAATCACTAAGTGGCTACGATCGTTCCTAAATTGTATCTTTCCTCAGTGTTGTTATAAGTGAATATTATTGAACCAGATACGTTTTTAGATTTTCACGGCCAAAAGTATTTTCGTTATTTGTTTTTAACAAATTAACAAATAACGAAAATTATTGAACCAGTCTATTTACATGGTGAATAGTTGTTAAAATGAAAACACAGCTCTATGACCTAGAACACATACGAACATAATGTATTCTCTCTTTGTGAGTTTAAGTGTCCGCAAAATTGTAAATATTAATTTAGCGCGACAAAAGCCGGCGAATGTTTTAAGTCATTAATTACTATGTTTGAGGTGGCCGTAGCTTAAGCTCCATAAATTAGCCATAGTTCTGTTGTGAAGATTGTTGTTTTAAAGTCTCTAATTATTCAGTCCTATAATCTGGATTACCTACCTATCTACCAGCTCTACTCCGGTTGTTGGTGAAACTACAGAGATTTAAACTGAAAAATTTTGTTCATGAAATATTATCAAACCAACACGCCATTTCATATCAGACCGTAGAGAAGAACATTGGAGGACCCACCACATACCCGCCCTGGTATAGGTAACAGATGGTTACCCCTTCAAGGCTTGCAAGGACTCTAATTTTTTTGGTAAAAATGACTCTACATTTGATAACTACACGGAGCCTCCTGTGTAGAGCTAACTACTATAAGTTAGCTCTACACAGGAGGCTCCGAGGAAAATATTTACCCTTAGGGCCTATGTCATCTTTGGGGATGCTGTGTTAAGAGCCCTTTGAGAAAAGAAGGGTAGGAAGTTCCGGGAAGAAAAAGTTATGAGGGATGGGTAGGAATCTATGTATCAGTGTATCCGGGAGTGATAAACCTATGCATTTATTCCTCCCACTGCTGTGCACGGCGATGTATTTTCCCTCAACCATTCTCTCCCGATTTGGCACTCCACGCAGTAGGTGGGCATAAGCATCTGCCGCCAAGACACAGACAAGCCTCACCCCATGAACTCGGGCACCCCTGCTAGGTCACCAAACGCACTTAGCCGCTCGGTGTTACCTATGATGGAGGTGTTGGTTATACAATAAATGGTTCCCGAATGCGCGGCGGCACTCATACCTCCCTCCCAAATTGAAAAAAAATTCCAAGTGTTGCAAACAAACAAAAAGCTGATATACCGAAATCAAACACCTGAATGGGACTCGCGTTCGGGAACAAAAGCTAAATATTTAACTAAAAAATGAAAGAAATATTATTATAAAGAAAAATGTTTAAAAATATTAATCTGTAATACGCTCTTCTGCCTTTTCACAATGAAAAAAGAGAGTTTTATTTATATTAAAACGTTAAATCAGAGAGAAAGAACGGTAAAATGTTAGCTCTGTTGAATGAAAGTGCACTCAATGCGTCGGTATTCCACGATAGAAAAGTTTAACGATTATACCGCCAGAGGCGCTGGCGCTGGCAAGCACAAAAGGGAAGGTTCTATATTATTCTCAATGAACGTAAAAGCAACATGCACATATCGAGTTACGAACTGCACCAAACGTTCGAATATCAAACTTTCTAGATAAATGGAGGTTCGGAAAAGTTTGGAAAAAAATCACAGAGAGCATAGGAGGTTTTTGCTTCGATTGCTGACGGTTTTACGAATTCACAAAGTAGTGAGATTCAAATTTTCCATATTGCTGAGAAAGCATAATTTTTAGTACTTTGATATTCATTTCACATCATACAATTTTGGGAGGCGGGTGCTTCCATTACCGGGAACCATTTATTGGAAAACAAATACCCCTACCATAGTTCACACCAAGTGGTTTGGTGAATTAGCAGGAGTGCCAATATTCCAGAATGCCCATGCCATCTTTGAGGCAAAATCGGGGAGCCGGCTAAAGGGCGCGGACTTCAAGCATCGTCTGCGGTTGTGCCGATAGCTATACGCATTCTCATTGGGGCTGCCCGGTGGTCTGTGGAATACCTTCCCTGGCTATTCTTTTATTTTTATATATTTTATTTTCTTCTGCTATTATAGTAATTACTTAAATTATATTATAGTATTTTATGTAGGTTATCTTTTGTATTTTTATTTAAGTTTTTCTTTTGTACTTTGTATTTTTATTTATTATCTTTTGTATTTTTTTGCTTTAATATTTATTGATATATGTAATGATAGATACTGCTACCCGGCTCAGAACAGATATTATCTAGTGAGTCGGGTAGCGCACATATATGTAAATAACCATCCGGCATCTTTTAAGCAAACAAAAAAAAATATGATTATGTTATAACTGTTTCTTGTTGATAACCTGTTTTTTTTCCTCGTTACTTCTTTTATATTCAGAAGGTTTCTTTGACTGGTTATAGGCGTTATTTTTCTTTTTCTTTTACTAACACTATTATTACTATTTTATGTTACCTATTTAAGAAGAATTATTCTACGGGCTGCTACTTCTATTTATCTTTTGTATAATATTAATGTAGGTACTTAAATACTGCTTGCTAACCCCGTATGCAAGGACATTGGAGGGTCTCGAGTCATTCAAATAAATGTAGCTTCGTTCAATAAAAAATAGAGTCTTGACGTGTGCGGTGAAGGAGGAAACCATATGTTTACTTATAACGCCGTTGGGAAAATGGTGGGGTCCCCTCCAATGTTCAAGTGCCCATATTTATGGGGTGCGGTTTGTCTAGGCCTTGGTAGCGACTGCGTTTGCCCACTTGCTGCGTGGTGGGCTGAAATGGGAGAGACTGGTTCCGAGAATCCTCTTGATCTCTCCAGCCGGACTCTCTCGATCCATCGCCTTGCACGGCAGTGGGAGAGATGAATTCAAACGTCCGTCACTCCTGGACATACTAACCACCTGATTCCTACCCTCCCATCTTACCTTTTTCCTTCCCGGAACTTCTTTTGCTTAAAAATACCATCTACACTTTCTAAAGATGATAACAGGCCCTGAGGGAAATTATTTCATTTAAAGGTAAAGGTATTTAGATACAATAACATTATATTAAAATTGATACAGTTGAATAATATTGTAAGAAAAATAATCAGTAGCAGTCCCTATTTAATGGAATTTTTACTAATTAAGTTTATGAAGCCAGGATAACATAACATAAACAGATTGCCGATTTCTGGCCGAGTGGTTAAAAATATCGGGTTCAAACCCATGCCTTTAGTGGAATACAATAATTAAAGTTATGCCGATAGCAGTACGTTATCCGTGTCCAGCTTTACGTGTTTTTGTTTGAATGCCAAATGGAGGCAAAACAATAATTACGAAATAGGTAGGAACGTGTTTTAATATGAATGCTAAAAACAATCAGTTTGGTAGCAAACTGCTTTAACCTGGAATCTAACAAAATTAAAGAACTTTGTGGATGAATTTAAAAAAAATAAAAATTCACATAATTTCATAACTGGCCAATTTCAAACTGGCCATAACTGGCCAGTTTGACCAGAAATGTAAATAAAATTAGATTTCCGCATTTTCATAGACGGCCTCCATGGTCAAGGGGTAAGGCTCTTTACTAGTGATCCGGAGGTCGCTGGTTCAAATCCCAGCGCGCGCAAGTAAACTCTATTTGACTGCTTTTTTGCAATTTAATTATATAAAAATAATATAAAGTGTATTTGCGGCACATTTCAGTGTGGAAGATACTCTTAGAATCGCCCTGGTGTAAGACCACCATTCAGATTTGGAACATTGCTTGAAATAGATTCTGCCGTATTTGGTGACTAGATTTGAATAGTCAGGTACTTCCCCACCTTCCTCTTTTCCTTCTCCTTCCCCTCCAGGCTCCAGGCTGTTGGGAACAGTTAGGATTCTTATGCGGTATTCTATAAAAAAGAGAAAAAAAAAAACAGAGTAACAGAACCGCTTAATGTATAGAGGACTAAAAATGTACGATGAAATGCCTGAAAGTCTGAAGATGAAAGAATAATAAATGTTTTAAAATAAATTGTTAAGCTTACTGTAAAAATATAAACCAATTAAATGAATTTATTTTCGTATTTGTTTATGTGCTATTTGTTTCTGATCATTCAATGTTGTTGTTCGTTCTTAGCTACTACTGCATGTCCCTTTTTGTTTTCTTTGTTTCTTTCACATTTACGTCACCCTATTTCGACTTTAATCTCCACAAGACTTGCAAAATTTTGTAAATATCTCAAAGCTAATTTTAAAATTAAAAAAAAAAAAAACACTTGAAATAATAAGCAAGCTTCCACAAAATCAATTTTTATAAATTGGAAATGTACTGTAATTTTCACAGACAGTAGTTAAAAATTCCTAAAACCTAGCTTTACACACTGCACGCTGTAGTGCATCTCAAGATAGTCATAATTTCACTGAACTGCAAATGTAATCAGCGGCATAATATGGGTTAAATGAAAAGTACTTTTCACGTCTTAATATTAAATACATGGATGGAAATAAGTGGCTAATTTACTCTGATACAATGGATTCGTAGTGTGAGTAACCTACTTTAGAATAAAGTTATTTGAATTTCCAAAGTTTGCTTTTAGCCGCTTCTATTGCAGAGCTTTCAATGTGTTGCTAAAGTTCAACATAATGTAAACCACATCTTATAAGTTTACCGGGAGCCGGGCCGTGTATGCAGGGCAGGTGGCTGGGAACATGCCACACTCAGCCGATTATCACTACATAATTAATACATTTAAATGCGAGCCAATTCTCTGGAGGAAGAACTAAATACCAACTGCAGTGAGTAAGTTCAACAGAAAACCTTGATTGAACTGTTAACTATAGTTTCCTGTGGGAGAAAACTCCAATCCCCACGTGTGTTACCGATCAAATGCTTTTACCAGCAATCGGACCGGATTGCGGAAACCTCAAAATGGAAACAATAAGGTTTTATGTCCATCTGTTTTTACGTCTGCGAAGTTTGACAGTGGCGGAGGAAGTTTTATGGCCGACATTCATCCTATCACTCGCATAGATATGTGAGTAAGTTTTTCAATTTGAAGTTTTTCCACTCGATACTTAAACAACATTGAAGAGGCAGGACGATATTGACGTTATGGACGGATATATGTCACGAATCAGGACGGATCCACTCGCTAATGCTTCCTCTGAAATAGGATACTAGCTTACAAAGGAAACAAACAAAGGATGCTGGAAAGGTGAGATCTTTTTCTCGGTTCTGAGAAAACTTTGTCAAAATTCTACGAGTATATCGAATATTGGGATAACCCGTCTTTGCAGTGGATACCGTTGTTTTTATATTCGAAATTATTTATTTCGATGAACACAAAATCTTGGTGAACAGAAACATAGCTTGGTTATGAATATTTCTTCTTGGAAAATGATGCTTAAAACAGTTTGATAAATCCCCACATTAAGCAGATGAATTTTGGGGTTGCAGATATGTTTTTTTTTTAAAGAATTAATCACTAAAGTTCAGAGCTGGTCCAGTGCGGTGTTCTTGATTGAGGGATTTTGTGAGGTAAAGAGAGATGAAGCAGAAAAAGCAATGATAGCATCTAACTCTTTAGATCTGGGAAATATGCTTTGTATAAGTCATTTAATACGTATAAGACTGAGGGTTACAAAAGTATTGTGTATGGCAGTGGAAATAATAATATAAGATTAGGCGAATATGTGATAAAACCGCGTACGACAAACTTACGAATGATGACTTTCGAAAACTTAATAAAAGACAAACGCAGACAAGAGTTGAAATAACAGAATTACACACTTGTTTGCATGGCGGGTTTCGATAGCCCCTTCTATTGACTATTTCTTGAATAACCAACACCTCTGCTATAGTTAGGTCACCTAAAGTTTATTGATATAGCAGGGATGCCCGGGTTCATCGGGGGAGGTGTGTTCAGGTCGTGACAGCGGTTCACCAGTTACGGGGGGTCGAATCGGAAGAGACCGGTTGGAAGACCCTCTGACCTCTCCAGCTGGTCTCTCTCCACACATCGTCTTACACCGCAGCGGGAGGGATGGATTCATACGTCCGTCACTCCTGGACACACTGACCTTCAGATTACCACCCACCCCTCATACCCTTTTCCGCCCAGAACTTCCTCTCCTTCTTTTCTTTAAAAAGACCCTCCACACAGCATCCCCAAAGATGACATCGGCCCCGAGAGAAATTATTTTCCTCAGGATCTCATGTGTGGGGTTAATATAAAAAAAATATTGTGGCTTTATATCCTCTCCACTTGTGAACAAAAATGTGGCTTTACAACCTCTCCACTTATGAAAAATAATGTGGCTATACATCCTCTCACTTGTGAACAAAAATGTGGCTTTACGTTCTCTCCATGTGTGAAATATAATGTGGCTTTACATCCTCTCCACTTGTGAAAAAAATTACGAAACTCCTGTAGAAAATTACCGTAATGTAATATGAATATGGGAACAACCTTCATACGTAAGACATTTGGGGTTGAAAATTATCTCAGTCAAACCCTGCATCGATAACCTACTTCCCTGTCGTTACCGACTTAGTGATATCATGTTAATAGCGTTATAATTCCCAGGTGAATCTTCAGTCGCTAATGAGTCGTGCGATAATATCATAGTGGAAGGTTTGTTTCCGTCAACGGGAGATAAGGAGAAGACGATACGAGACGAGACGCGATGAGATGGGACATGTATTTGCTGGAAACTACAAACTGCGACATGACAGTCAGTAATTACAGTGTACTTTGTAAACAGAAATCTGCGTGGATGGAGGGCAAATTAGTCGCGCACAAACAGGAATGCGGTAGGAGTTACAGACTTGATTGCAGTGCTTAATGGTTAAGATCTACATCGGAGTTGCTTATTTACTAACTGCGGAGATTGGATCTTACTAAAAGGTACACGATATTGCCAGTTCCTTAACCCATCAGATCTTGGGCACATTCGGTCAGAAGGTCGGAAAATTTCCGTTTTGCAATAAAATCCAAATAAATGGAATATTTCTGCATGTTTCCGAAAATTAAAAACAGTTTTTGAAAGGTGATAGAATATGCTTTAAAATTTTATTATTAGAAATCTAAAATATAAAATTTTAAATACACACATGAAATAATGGCTCACATCACGTTTTTTCTATCTAAAATTACCTACTGATAACGAAAAACTAAAAAAAATTGGCATATGTATTATAAATATTATTATCTCCTCACGTTTTTTGTCGTTTCATACTAAAAACAATGAATAAAAAATTCTCGAAATTTTATACATTTTTCTCAAATTGCGCTGGGAATTGGTTTCTTGGAGGTGCACATTTACATACATGTTTCTAAATAAATAATATAGATAAATTCATATTATTCTTAGACTAGCTGACCCGACGAACTTCGTACCGCCATATACTTTTTTTGTGTGAATATTTTCGAAATTCCTGAAAGACTTGTTGTACTATTTATTTGTTACTATTTATGCGCCTCGGCTTCACACGGGTGGTGTACAATCGCGGACTAAGGAAATGTAACACTTCCGGTAAATTCAAATCACTTGGATTATCAATAACTCCAAGTATCGAATGTTACCCGTTACGTCCTTAATGACAAAAAATGAGACAAAATCTTCCGTTTACAATACGACCATACAATGAAATAAAATTAAAATAAAATAATTCGACCATTACTATTGTAATGCCTTGTAATGTACAACATTTTCAGGTTTTTCCTTCTGGAAAGAAAACAAATAGCAATCAATTTAAGGTTTATTCCACACACTTCTAACGATTTGGCCTTGGGATTTATTAATTGTCATTGCGAATGCAAGGCGCACTGGAAACTGGACATGTTTAAATTCAAAAGGAAAGTCAGTTGGCATTAGTGGTATCACATGATTAAAGTAGCTTCAATCAAATTTTTCCTAATTTTTTTAACTCCCAGTCTTGTTCCGTTGCACAATTTTGGCTGATTCAGATTGCGTAGGCGGGAATGGGTACCGCCGCCCCGGGAACCTTTATTGGATAACTAACATCTCTACCACAGGTCACCCCAAGTGGTTTACTACGTTTGGTGATGTAGCAGGGGTGCCCGGGTTCATGGGGTGAGGTTTGTCTAGGTCTTGGAGGCGGATGATCAAGAAATACTGAACCCCAGATGGGTAGGATGGCACCTCTTAAACCCCTTTCCTTCCCAGAACTCTCCCCTCCTTCCTTTCCTTAAAAAACCCTTCACACAGCATCTCCAAAGATGACATAGGCACTGAGGGAAATTATTTTCCTCAGGGCCTCCTGTGTGCAACTCATGTAAAAAAATAATAATTATTATCATAGAGCCAACCTTGAGTTGTAAATTGTGTGGCGGTAATCCTGGCAAATCAAATGAATTTAGGAATTCAGTAGGATAATTGACTACTTCATTTTGATCGATAATGGGATTGATCGACTTAAATGAATGCATTTGTCTTGACTCTGAATTTTTATATTTAACATCCTTATTTTTCGCTGCTAAAATGGTTCGTTCGCTCAATGAAGCATGGTTTTTATAATTCACACAAATATTTGGGAACACTTTCGATATTAATTCTTCCTTTGACGTTGTGAATTGACAAAAAATCGGTGGAAACGAAATGAGGCCAGTAGAAGTGTCAACAGGAATTTATTCCATTGCTAATGTCTACTAATGCATTTGTAAACGCTTTCATGTTCATTGTAACGCCAATCGTATATTCATTGTTAACTTGAGATTTTTCACGTATCTCCATAAATTTGATGCCTTCAAGCAAGCATTTATTTCATCAGCAGCTGTTGATCTGGGAATGTTTAGCGAAAATCTCCAGCCAGTAGAATCATCGCGCCTCCGAAGAGGTTCTGATTGCTACACAAATCTCTTAAGGTTAAACGTCACGTACGTTATGATCTACGCAATCAGAGATAGCGCCAATTAAATTATTTTAGGTTTTTAATACTTTTGGCACGTTTTGCTTTAAAATGTTGAGGTGAATTAATTGTTTGCGCCTGTACATACTTAAACAAACCCAAACATTTCAAGAAAGGCTGAAAATTACAATATTAGATGGAGACACCGATACAAAATTGAATTTTTCAGCCTCTCTTGAAAGATTTAGGTTTTTTTATGGACAAAACTATTTATTTTTATTCATATTAAGTATGTACAGGCGCAAACAATTAATTAACCTCAATATTTTAAAGCAAAACGTGCAAAAAGTATTAAAAACCTAAAAAAAATTAATTGGCGCCATCTGTGAGTGCGTAGATTATAACGTACGTGACGTTTAACCTCAATGTTCGATCGAGTACCTCTAATGCTCGTTTGTGCGTCATTGTACACTTATCCCAAATTATTAATTTACAATTTTGTAGCATTTTTTGTAGCATACAGGCTTCTCGATTTGTTGCGCACAATTCACCATTGATCATTGATTGGAATGAAGTTGGTACACGAACGTTAACTAATAACAAACGCAAGTAAAAACCTTCGTCATTTTTAAAAATTAAATGATGACAATATTAGCGACACTCAATCGAAAATCTGAAGACAGAAAAATCAGAAAAAGATATTGACACCTCTGGGACTGGAACCCAGGACCTTCTGCTTTCATGGCAACAACTCTACCAACTGATCTAAGGTGCCTATATCCAATTCGGTCACTTTTAACTGTATCATACTTCGACTAAGAACTACCAACATTATCTTCATTTTCTTAACGCACATGTTTTTGGCTGCTATCTTTATATATGATTGCAAGATTCAAACCCAAACTAAATGCTTTCTAGATATTGTCTGGATAAATTTTTAACCATTTTATTTTTAATATGCGAAATCTATTCACTTTTTTGCAAGTCTAGGAAGAACGTTTATTTTTAACTTTATGAGTAAAACCTCAAATTGTAATATTCATTTTATTTATCAACCGAATTGGATTTAAATACTGATAATACTTGTGCTCTCTGTAATTCCATAAACAGCTGTGGCTGGAACCTGAGCATCTTTTTTAAATTTTGGCATTGATACATACCAATGATTCACAATTTGGGAGGCGGGTATGGGTACCGCCGCCACGGGGACCATTTATTGGGTAACCATCACCTCTGCCATAGGTCACCCCAAGCTACTTTTAGTGACTTAGTAGGGGTGTCTGGGTTCATGGGGTGAGGTTTGTACAGGTCTTGACGGCGGATGCGTCTGTCCACCTGCTGTGTGGCGGGCCGGATCGAGAGAGACTGGTTGAGAGAGGTTTTTTACTATTCCAGCCGGACTCTCTCGACCCATCGCCTTGCACCGCTGTTGGAGGGATGGATTCATAAATCTGTAACTCCTGGGCCCACTGACCCCCAGATATCTACCCACCCCTCATACCTTTTCCCTTCCCACGACTTCCTATCCTTCCTTTCCATTAAAATAACCTCCACACAGCATCCCCAAAGATGACATAGGCCCTGAGGGCAATTATTTTCCTCAGGGTCTCTTGTGTGGAGCTATTGCAAAAAAAACAAAAAAAGCAAAAAAAAAATGTTCGGCAAAATATTAAGGGGTATTGTAATGCCTACCTTTTGTCAATATATGATTGAAGATCTCTCATACTCTTCTGTCTCATGCACTCACTCACTTTTCATATTTTATGAGATTAAAAAATAAACTTATGAGAATTATAAAAAAAAAATCAGTTTGATTTTTTTATTATTTTCTTTAATACAAACCTTTTGTCAATGTATTGACGATCTCTCACAGTCTTCTGTCTCATTCACGCACTCACTTTTCATATTATGACGTTTAAAAAAAAACAGATTTTGAAAAATTTTTCTTTCATACAAACCTTGTCCTGATAATAACGAACACAACAAAAAAGAATTATCCAATTTGGTGCAGTCGTTCGGAAGTTATGCGCGTACATACATTTCAGCGATTCATTTTTATTTATATCTGATTTTTTAAAATTTTTCTTTCATACAAACCTTGTCCTGATAATAACGAACACAACAAAAAAAGAATTATCCAATTTGGTGTAGTCGTTCGGAAGTTATTTGTTAGTTGATTTGAAAATAAAGCGTCGAGTTTTCTCTTTTTAACACCGTTTTGACCGTATTTCTCACCATGACAGTAAGGGTTATACAACCATTTATTATTTATCCCATACCCATATACATAAATCGGACGTGATGAGTCAAATGTCCTTTGTGTTACGTGAATTAATTTTTAAGTATTCAAGTCGCATATCGTATTATCTGAGATGTTCATGTAATCCACGTTTAAAATATAACAGCTTTAGCATTTTTTTTTAACTGATTCTACAATGTTTTCATATTTGCAGTTGTGTGGATTCCAAATAGTGGTTCCATATTCAACTTTACTTCCAACTAAGGCAATGTGGCTTCACCGGAGAATGCTCAAGGTCCCATGGACCGACATGATCACCAACACAGAAATTCTCAGGCGGGCTAGAGCAGATGGAGAACTGCTTACATTAATAAAAATCCGGAGAATTTCATATCTGGGTCGTATACTTCGAGGGGAGAAGTATCACTTGCTCCATTTAATATTGAAAGGCAAGACAGAGGGTCGCTGAGGGCCTGGTAGGAGACAAATGTCTTGGTTGCGAAATATACGAGAGTGGACTGGCATTAGAAGTGTGGAGGACCTATTCCGGGCAACGCAAGACAGAGAGACATTTTCAAGAGTGATCGCCAACGTCGGGGGGACCTGATACGGCACACAAAGAAGAAGAAGGCATTGTAAAGGGTAAAAATAGGGGTTTAAAAAAACTGACACTGTCAGTCACACGGGCATCAGCCTAGCATGGTGGTCAAAAAATCCACAAATGATGTAACCATAATATGCAATGATAAAGAAAAATTAAAAAAAAAAGCTAACATCGTATCAAATCACACTTTTAATGGTCATCACGTATGCTCAAACGTGAGACCAATGAAATTAATTTTAATGAATTTTTGCCATCATCAGGCATTTAAAAATAATGCCATTTATTCAACTCAATGAGGAGATAAAAATGATCACCCTCTATTAAAAGAATTACCCTCTTAAACACATGTGGGAATTTTAATAAATATTTTTGCCCAATAAATAGAGAAGTGACTGGAACAAGCAGGCATTCCTCATCCGACAGTACTCGGGAAAAGTAATACGTGGTTTTATTGACATATCTTTCTGCTGCTCTTACAAAGCTTCGGCTGCCTTTACAAGATGGACTCTACCTGAATAACTTAAGGATCAAGGCGTTCGTTGTGTTAAATTTATAACATTTATTATTATTTTTGTTTATATATATTTTTTTAACTTTATGAGTAAAATCTCAAATTATAATATTTAATTAAATGAAGACAATATTAGCGAAAATCTGGAGACAGAAAAATCACAAAAAAAGATATTGGCTCCACTGCGACACGAACCCAGGACCCTTTGCTTACATGGCAAGTGCTCTACCAACTGAGCTACGGAACCCATATCAAATTCGCATTATCGGTCACTTTTAACTTCGGTCACTAGTAGACTAAGAACTATTAACATTATCTTCATTTTGTTCATCTTAACGCACATATTATTATTTGGAGTGGAGCCAATATGATTTTTCTGATTTTCTTGTCTCCAGATTTTCGATTGAGTTTCGCTAATATTGTATTCATTTAATTAAATATTATTTTTGTTTTGACATTAGCTCCATACACGAGGACCTGGGGAAAATAATTCACCTCAGGGCCTATGTCATCTTTGAGGATGCTGTGGAAAGGGTATTTTTAGGAAATGAAGGAGAAGAAGTTCTGGGAAGGAAAAGGGTATAAGGGGTGGGTAGGAATTTGTGGTCAGTGTGTCCAGGAGTGACGAACGTCTGAACCCATCCGTCCCACTGCGGTGTGAGGCGATATTCCGAGAGAGTACGGCTGTAGAAATCAAAGGGTCTCCCTTAATCATTCTCACCCGATACGGCCTGCCATGCAGCTGGCGGGCAGATGCATCCGCCCCGGACAAACCTCATCCCATGAACCAGGGCACCAAGTCACCAAACGTGGCTTACCACTTGGGGTGACCTATGGCAGAGGTGTCGGTTATTCAATAAATAGTTCCTGATCCTTTCATAATACACCACATGTCATAACAAATATTCTACTTCATTTTGAAGCAGAAGGACTCAGGTCCGTGTTTTTGTTTAACTCAAGTCGGCGTTTTTTTTTAAACAATTTTTTTTTAAATAAATGAAACAATTTAACTTTGTTTGAACCACTTTTATATTTGATTAAATCCGACCGGTTTCAGAACGAACGTTCCTTCTTCAGGGCAAATGTATACTGATTTGACAGTTTTGAAATATGGATGGGAGCTGTTGCTAGATATTAATGAAGAATGGGTGGATAGGGGAACTTATCCATGATTGGGCTGTAAGACATAATTTTTTTTTTGTTGATAATAGATACATTATTTTTAAGGGATTTTTTTTTATTTCCAAGGCTTATAAGTTATCTTAACGTTTTCCTTTATGATTAATATGAAGAATATTTATACCCGTATTTTTTTCAAAACTGTGGTTATTTTCAATGATATGTTTAGCAAACTCAGAAAAATTATTTTTATTAAGACACCTTAAATGTTCATTGATTCTAATTTCAAAATTACGAGTTGTTTTTCCAGTATAAAATGAGGGACAATCATTACATTTGAGTTTATATATTCCGGAATTAGTCAATTTATGGTCTTCATCTTTAGCATTTCTCAAAAAATTATCGATATTATTTCTTGTATGAAAAGCTGGTTAAATATTAGAAGGGAGATTTTTGCAACATTGAACTGAAAAAATATTAATATACAAAATTTTACGCCATTCTTTAATCTTTATCATTAATATTATTAGAATTGTATAGATATTTATTTTTTGATATTTTGCTAAGTTTTTTATTTAAGATGTTATCAATTATACTTGGTTCATATCCGTTATTTACAGCAATTTATTTTATTAAAGAAAGTTCAGAAAGGAAATTATTATTGAACATTAGGACATTTACTAAGCGGTGTATCATGGAATGGAAGGTGGAGTGTTTTTGTGAGACAGGGTGGTTGGAGGTCGTATGAATTACTATGTCAGTGTATGTGGGCTTGCGATACATAATAAAATCGATTTTATTATTTATAATAGATAAAGTTAAATCCAAAAAGTTTAGTTTTTCGTTCAAACAAATTTAAATTGTTTCATGTATCTATAATGGATAACAACAAAGTTTTAGCTACATTCAAAAGCATAATATTTTTTTGCTCGTTTTTAAAACAAAACTAATTGATTTAATAATTACTTTTTTGTTTTTTATCAGCATGGATATCCGAAGAAGTTATGAGACCATAGTTACAGAAAAAAATGTTTTTTGGTCTCCTGATCATTTACCTTTTTCGATTTGCATCCGTATACTTCTCGGGTACAGAAATGCTTGTTGCTTTTAATCATTGCTAATTGCATTTTACTCAGGTAAACATTTCACGACGAGAGGTTGTACCATGTAGCTTGCTAGCCACGCCAATGAGGGAGCGAACACGGAATTCGTGCAATTTAAAGCGTTAAACTTTTCATTTGAACTATATTTTAGAACTGCACTGTTTACTGTGGATGGTAATCTACTTTTGATGACGTTTGAAAGTTATGTTAGTTGTTACCATCACGTGAGACGTAGATTTGCATTTTTGTGATTATTTTTTGAAATTTAATGGGTCGCAGGGTTGCACATAAAATTAAAGCATTAAACACCGTGTTTAACGATCATACCGCAGAACTTTAGGGGTACTTTCGTGATAATCTTGGAAAAAACCATAAGAATATTTTTCAAACCAGTCATGTTAAATAAAAGAGAACAAATGGAGTTGGCATAGCTATTAATTTTGCTTACCTAATAACGGTGTGCTAATCGTATACGACGGATTTATATTAGAACGGCGCAGAGAATAAAATCAGAGTGTGTAATTCACACGGGGTAGAAGTGAAACTAGAAAGTTGCTAGATGTCGCTTTCTTTTCTTTTGCTTGTTTTTTTTAAGTGGTTTGAAAATTGGATTCTGATTTCACAAAATATATATATTTTTTTGATTTCGTAGGATTCGAACCCCCGTTCTCTTGACCTTTGTCTAGCTCTCTGGCCGCTGAGACTTATCAGGCACCTTGCCCACCGCGCTATGGAAGGCATGCGCAGACCGCATTTTATTAGAACCGTGTATTTGTGTAGAACTGAGTTGTAACGCATTTCCGTTTCACCCAACTTTCAAGTCACTAACGGCGCTAAAGAAGTTTCACTTCAAAAATTTGCCCACATTTCTAGGAACTCTGTTATTCCCGGTGAGCTTTTTAATTTAAGAAAAAAAACAACATTCAGAAAAAGAATTTTTCAAACAATGAAGCATCCATTTAATACTAAAGCCGAATTTACATCTAGTTGCGCGTAAGTTGTTTCATGACATTAGTTGCACTGCTAGTTTCACGTTAAATATATTGTTTCATCGTGCATGCATTAGTCATATGCCATAAAATTAGAATCTTGCTAGCGCGAAATTATGGCACCACTAGTGGTACGCAACTTATTGCGTAATGTAAAAACACGATACAACAACTATATTCCTTGAAACAACGTGAGAATTGTGTACAATGAAGTTGTGCATGGCAGGAAAAATCTTTGATATTTATAGTGCTAAGGTTGCTGTGAAACTATAGGTTGGTTGACACTAAATTTGTTCCATTTTACACCACCTTTTTGGTGTCGTGCAATTATTTAGAACATGCATGTAACTAATTGCGTAATGTAAATTCGGCTTAATGGATGGGTACCTCATTTATCTGAACTTTTTTAAACAATTCACTAAAAATAGGTAATACCTCAAGGAAATATTATGGTTGAAAGCGAATTATTGATTATTTGTGAAATAAATGACGTCAAACCTTGAAATAAGTGCTCTGCTCACATCCTGCATCGCCGCTTCCGCATTTCCATGGAGTTTCTTTACAATTTGCTGCGGTTGCAAAAAAACTGAAAACTTTTGGTGACAGTCTACTGACGCCGCATAGTAGGAAACAGAATCCCGCCATTTTTGTGCAGATAGCCCAACAGATATTTTGTGAACTTTGTATAGGTTACATCTTTTTCCATTGTAAAAAATTAGAATCTAGACATTTTCAATAAGAGTCAGGTTTTTTTTTTGAAGACAAATTAACTCAAAGGGTAACAATTATTATAAGCAATAATTATCAGCCTGAAACACTCATCTACATTGAAAAATCTTCCGAGAAAAGATACTTGCCGCCAACGGGACTTGAACCCGTGTCCTTCTGATTGCCGGTCAGCTGCTCTTGACACCTGAGCTATGGCGGCTTATCAAATACCCACCAAATAATTCAATATATACTAGTGTTTCATTCAACAATTACTGCTTATTATATTTCTTATTAGATTTTTCAATGTAGATGAGTGTTTCAGGCTGATTAATTATTGCTCATAATAATTGTTACCCTTTGTGCTATGCATAAAAATCTTGTCTAAACGTTAGTTTATAAATTTAAAAATAATAACAAATTAACTCAATAAATTGTGGTCATCGAGGATTGTAGTACTTAGAGAAAGTTAGTCTAATTGAATACTTTGAATGCTTTGCAACCGTCGATCAATAGATTATACTAGGTCAATGTTTGCAAGGCATAAAGAAGTTGTTTCTCCCCCCGTGTCCGTTCCTCTTCCGCCTCCCCTTCGCCTCCCGCAACCGCTTCCTCTCCAGCGTCCCCCTTCTACCATCCCCACTCCCTTTCCCGCTTCTCCCCTCTTCCCCCGTTCCAAGTTTCCCTTCCACCTTACCCGCTTTCCCCTTCACCCCTCACCCCTCCCCTTTTGGATTCCTCTTCAAGGCAGAAGCCTTCCCTCGCTGCCACTAAACTAAATGAAAAACACATATCAATCACAATCACGTGATTGTACGAAGTTGCGTGCGCACATCAAATCACCAAAGTTTTATCGCAATCGGATGGATGGTTTAAGAACGCATAAGGGACAAACAAAGAAACATTCATTTTTATAAAATAAGATTATGCGACTGATGCCTGTATGTTATATGCTTGAATTTGGCAGCGACCTCTGGTCTGGAGCCCCAAAATATCTGAAAAAAAACCCTAGGTTCTGTGCAGAATAAATATAATAAATTCATTTAAAAAAAATTATTATATCATAAACGTCCAAGTTTTGCGTTTTTAGACTAACTTAGATTACAAGTATGCAGTTCACACGTGGTAGAAGTGAAACCTACAGAAAAGTAAAGTAGACAAGAGTGGGGAGGCTACGAAGCACCGCACAAAAAGTAGACCGATTATTCTTTCTCATCCTGTAGATGTACGTGTTTGTTTCTTTTTAGTGTTGCTTTTTTGTTTCATCGAGTTTCAGATCATAACGGTGCTAAAGAAGTTTTCACTTAAAAAATCAAACGTAATTCTGATGTTAACTTACAGCGCCTAAATGTTTAAGCTAGTTCACATGTTCCATGCCTCAGCAATGATACCGTGAGTGGTTGGTTGGCTGGCTGGTAAGTGCTGTAAGGCAGTATAAGGCAGTGCGATCTTGCCGTTAGTATTTACGGAAGTGTTGAGTTTATCAGCGCGGTCCTGATAGCGCGGCAGGAAGTGACTGACAGGAAATCTCCATGTCGCGTGAGGTAGGGGGCTGCGGGCAGGGGGGGGAGAGGGTTGTTAAAGGGGTGTCAACGGGGAGGTCTGACGTGGCAAGGGTTATGAGGAGAGCGGAATAAGGTACCGGAAATTACTTAGGAGTATTTTGCCCGATGCTTGTTTATTTTGCGTAAAACAACGATATTATTCGTGCTAGAGCAGTGAGGTCATTAATATAATTTTCAATAATAATTCAAATAAGTTTAAAAAAATACGTAATTAACATTTTTCCAGAATGGAACATTCTCCAAGCATCAACTTAGTGAAAGTCACTTTCCTTCACTTCAAAGCCAGTAAACCTTTTTAAACTTCACTACCCTTTTCCCCAAATAAGGAATGCCACAATTCTGACTGGCTATGTATATTTTACGTATTATTTATGGTGGGTTTCTTCATTTACCGAGAATTCTAAATGCAACGCTAACTGTAAAAGTAAACGGTCAAATGCATAGAAATTTTTAAATTTTGATCGTTTACTTTTACAATTAGCATTGCATTTAGCATTCTCGGTAAATGAAGAAACCCACCCTTAGAGTCGTAAAAACAATGCAAATTTATTTAGTGCATTTTACTAGTTTTTGAAGGCTTAACTGTCGTAGCTTATTTTATTTTTACATTAGCTCCACACGGAAGGCCCGAGGAAAAAATATCTCTCAGGGCCTATGTCATCTTAGGGAAAGCTATGTGGAGTTTTTTTTAATGGAAAGCAAGGAAAGGAAGTTCTGACAAGGAAAAATGTATGAGGCATGGGTAGGAATCATCAAAATGCTTTTTTTAAAAATGATTATTTATTTTATACTTCCTTATATTTACACACAAGTCAGGGCAAAATATATTTTTTTAAATATATCATTAACTCCCATTAATCCAAATTCACGATAAATCGTCTTGTTTAATGACATATATTTTATTATTTGAAACATAAATAAAGTAGCAACATTATATATTACTCCTACAACACTTGATATTATTTTGATTAAAAACATAATTTTTCAATTCGCTTAAATATTTTGGCTTGAATTCCAAAGTAAAATTTTGTATGAAAAAGGGCGCGTAGCCTTTCCCCTCTCAGTCTTATGCGTCACAACTGTGTGGCGATGCAATTCCCTTGTCTTTACACTGTACAGACGGGGGCAAGGTGTTAAGAGTCCAGTACATGTTGGCCCAACGCGCTCGGCCAATGTGTTGGGCCAACGTGTATAGGGCCATTTTGTGTGTATTTGGAGTTTGCGGCCAACGCTCGCCGACGAGCCGATGGGTGTCGGTTTTTCGTGCACAAATCAAAGGAATTTGGCGCAAGCCGCAAACAGCGTTCACACGTTGGCCGAGCGCTCAGTTCATAGCTAAGCGTCGACCGGAGTGGACGCTGTTTGTCGCGCTTAATTGTTCCAACGATCGTTTCACGAACGTGGTGTCATGGAGTATTGATGAAATGTTTAGGCTAATTGATTATAATCACAATTAATATATTTTAAATAATACATATTTAGTTGTGATTTCAGAGTAATGATAATCACACTAATATAATAATGAGGAATGATTTGTATTTTTGTAGTTCGTAACGAATAAAGTCAAAACTACTGGATCGATTTCAAAAATATCAATATTCAAAATAATAATTCATATCAATATTGATGGGTTATTTAAACCTCTTGAAATATTATTGGACTGTTATTTTTTTTACATGAGCTCCACACAGGAGGCCCTGAAAAAAATAATTTCCTCCAGGGCCTATGCCATCTTTGGGGGTGCTGAGTGGAGGGTTTTTTAAGGAAAGGAAGGAGAGGAGAGTTCTAGGAAGGAAAATGGTTTAAGGGGTGGGTAGGAATCTGGGGTTCAGTGTGTCCTGGTCACTAAACCTAAACAAACCGCATCCCATGAACCCGGGCATCCCTGCTTAATCACCAAACGTAGCGAACCACTTGGGGTGATCTTTGCCAGGTGTGTTTGTTATCCAATAAAGGTACCCATTCCCGCCTCCCAAATTGAGTTAACGTGTTTTGCTATTTATTTTTATTTGTTTTGTAGAAGTTATATAAATAAATATAATTTTTTTCACATACTTCGATTATTGTTTTTTATTTATTTATTTAACACGTCTTAACTGTCCGAATAAATGAGCTAAATAACAATAAACAGTCGATTTTTAACATGTCTAAGAAAGTTTCGGTTTCGGCTGAAACTGAGACAGATACCGAAGATTCGGTTTCGGTTTCGGTGGAAAGTCCTTTTTCGGTCGGACACTAATAATGATAATTCATATCAATATTGATGGGTTATTTAAACCTCTTGAAATATTGTTGGACTGTTCTATAGTGGTAATCTGTAAGTATACCTACCAAAAAAAAAATTCAGTGTAATGATGCTTGGAGTAGAATAGCAGATAATGTGAATATTCCACTAACTGAATTAAAAAAAATGGTCATTAATGGCTACATACAGAATACATCGCATCGCGCTGTAAAAGTATATTGCAGCGGCCCCGCTCACGTTCATCTCCGTCTAGCGATCAACGCAGAATGAGAAATGAGACACGCCAACGTGTGAACGGTATCAAAAAAATCTGGCCAACGCGTTGGCCGAGCGCGTTGGCCCAACGTGTACTGGGGCCATACATAAAATGAACGAAAACCCGATTTACAATTTTCGAAAACATAAAATCGGTACCTATATATCCGACAGCCAATTCGGTCCTGTTAAGGTGGGAGTGGTGTGATGCGAATTTATGTAAAACCGTGCACTGCATACGGAGTGGTAAACTTAACAATATTATGTTTTGCATTCAAATTATTCAAGAGCATTTATCATTCCATGCATATTGTTCAAAGTGATGTGAATTTCCATTATAAAGTATTCAAAAACATGATATCAGTTGTGAAATGTTTATTCAAAAAATATTGTTTAATGTGACAATAATAACAACCAATCATTTTAATGCGCGTGGAGCTTGAACCATATGATGATTTTAAAAGGTATTAATTAGTCCAATTTTACGGACTTCACAATGAGAGAATCGGATTACTGATTATTTGTCAAAGGATCACGTACGTGCTCAAAATCCTTTTTCGAATTATCAATGTTCAATACATCCGTACCATATTGTGTAAACTGAGCATAATTTCTATTATTGATGCAATTGGGTTTTGTGTTCAATGACCTTATGGGAATACAAGTATAAAAAACTATTAAAGGTAATTCAATGATTTTGATCTTAAAATGTGCGGAATTTTTTTTTTCGTACCTTAGTATTTTTTGATGTGAGCACTGTTCGTCGCTCTGCAGATGTCTAGTCTGTAGTCAATTTCTTGCCGTCAACCCAGCCGTTGGGAAAGCGTGCATGCCAATATTTAAAACCATTATAATATCTACATCCTTTTATGTTAAACGTGTAATTCTGTCACTGAACGCTAGCTGGTGAATGTAATTTTTGTTTTGGAGGTGGCGTGAACTTGCTATGCACACACTAGATACGCAGTATCCAAGGTCGGCCGCGGGCCCGCCAACGCCCCCATTGCCTGGCCTCCAAGAAGTCCTGACCTCACCCCTTTGGATTTCTTTTGCTGGGGGTACATAAAAATTGTGTACGCAGAAGATATTCGGGATTTGGATCACCTTGCTGGAGCGAATTTCTGCCACTATCTTGACAGTTACTCCTGAAATGATTGCACGTACCGAAATGATTCACAATTTGGGAGGCAGGAATGGGTACTGCCACCCCGGGAACCTTTATTGGGTAACCAACATCTCTGCCATAGGTCACCCCAAGTGGTTCGCTACGTTTGGTGATTAAACAGAGGTGCCCGGGTTCATGGGGTGAGGTTTGTCTAGGTCTTGGAGGTGGATGACCAGGATACACTGAACCCCAGATTACTACCCACCCCTTAAACCCTTTTCTTTCCATCTCCTTCCTTTCCCTAAAAAAACCTTCCACACAGCATCCCCAAAGATGACCTGAGGGAAATGATTTTCCTGAGGGCCTCCTGTGTGGAGCTCATGTAAAAAAAAACGTACGCTGCAAGAAATCGACTACAGACTAGACATCTGCAGGTCGACGAATAGTGAAACATACGAAAAAAATCTTTTTCCGCACATTTTAAGATCAAAACCATTGTATTACCTCTGATAGTTTTTTTATAACAGTAATTTTAAATGTTGTCATTATTTTTCGATGAGCTTGAATAACAAGAGAACTCCATAATTTATTATAGTTAAGTTTTTGTGAAAATTTTTCTCAAAGAGAGCTCTGCAATCAGTGAAATAAGGCAAAAGGGCTTGAAAGTTATTTAAATAAAAAAAAATTAAAACTTGAGAGTTTTTTGAGATACTAGTGCAGACCCGTGAGAAATCATGGATACGTTATTGCGAACTAATTTTGTGTTCCAGTGTTATTATTATCACCCGAGTGGGATCGGATTCGTAAGTTTCCGGGTGTTCGGCGGAGTATTGGAAGAGAGTTGGATATTTGAAAAGTCCCCGTTAAACGGCGATTCTAGTTGCGTTTAAGCTTAGCGACGTCATAGTCGTCCACTTCTGCTGATAATAATGTATTTGACAGCTGAAACAGACTTAGAACCGGGCGTTAAACGGGAACCTTTCAACAGTAAAAAATCAAATGGTGCTGAATGGCCATTAGATGACTTTAGTCACTCGTGAAATTCTGCGAAGTAGCCTTTTAAGGCAAGTCTTTTCACACAATTTGAATAATTCATCAAATTAAAAATTATTTTCAAGTTCTGTGAAAGCTGTATTTCAAGTTCTGTGACTAAATCTAATGAAATAATAACAGATCTTGATTCGAACCTTTATGAAAATTTACCTTGAAATTTGACTAATTATGTGAAACCTGTCTTTAGAGTTTTTGGGTATTTGTGGGGTCAGAGGGGACTCCAAAAGGGTAGTCTAGGGTAAGACTCGTGTCTTGCAATCCTGGTCGCGGGATCGAATCCTTGGGTGAGCAAACAAACTTTATTTAATTAATTTGTGATGTTTCACCAATTAAATCATTAAAAACAATATATAGCATATTTGCGGCACGTTCCAGTGCGGAAGATACTCTCAGTATCGCCCTGGTGTAAGATCACCATTCAAAATTGAAATGTTGCTTGAAATTGCTTTAGCACTGTTTGGTGACCACATCTGAATAGCCAGGTACTTCCCCATCTATCTCTTCCCCATCTGCTTCCCTTCATCAATACCTTCAGCCTCACAACTCACAACATACCCCAATTGGGAATGCCATGGACTCACTGGCTCCAGACGAGGGCAGCTGAGTTTCTTGTGAGGTATTCACATGAAAAATAAATAAATAAAAAAGTTCGAATTTTTTTGTGTAACTTTAGATATTATCGGTGTGTACAAATACATTCAAGTGTGCCCCCTTTAAAATGATTTGCCTGAACAATCATTTGAAGAAATTCTAAATTGCGACCCCCCTGTCGTCCCGTACTCTCTCCCAGACCCCATCCGGCATCCGTTAAAACGTGTATGTGAATGTAGAAACCTGTACCTTAACCTGTGAATGGGATGAAAAGCTTAGTGAAATGGTGTTTCCCATTGAAATTTAATAATACACGAATCTTGGTAGGCAAGGAAAGAATAAGCGATGCTTTGACCAATACCACTAGCAATAGCTAAGGGGTTTAGAAGGCACTTAGGAATACCAGAGGTTTAAGTACAACACCTCGACCCTTGGCCGAACCCAGCCCAGCCTGACTTATAAATGTCACACGTAGAGGGTTTTCTATTTGGGCAAGGATTCAGAAAACATCTAATTTGATTTATTCCGTAGTAAATAGGTTGACACGTATTTACTTAGAAAAACCTGGATGTAAAAGGAATAGACAAAATGAGAATATTAAAGGAATACGAGTAGACTAAATCCATACAGCAAGAAGTAGAAAAATCCGAATTAGAAATTTTATTTGTGTGTGTGTATTGTAATATGAATCATGCCATGTACCAATGCCTATCTTTGGGAACTTTTAAAAATATCTAAATTGATCATATATTATTATGGCCCGGTTGATCGGACACACCTTACCTCTGCCATATGTCACCCTGAGAGGTTTTCTACATTTAGTGACTTAGCAGGGGTGCTCGGATTCAAGGGATGAGGCTTGTCCGGATCTTGGCAACTGATGTATTTACCCACCGGATCGTGAAAGTTTGGTTGTGGGAAACCTTTGGACCTCTATAGCGGACTCTCTCGGAAAATCGCCTTGCACCGATCCCCAAATTCCTACCCACCCCTCTGATCTTTTTCCTTTCCAGAACTTTCTTTCCTTCCTTTTCTAAAAAGCCCCTCCAAGATGACATAGACCCTGAGGGGAACAGTTTTCCTCAGGGCCTCTGTATAACGTTGAATCTTAGCAGTTATTTAAGGTACTTACGATCAATACTAATTTTCTTGGTTGAAAGACTAAACAAAAATATAATTTTAGAGGTCGACGTCATTAGGCATACTACAAAAATTATTGTCTCGGGAAATAAATTTACATAAAATGTGTGGTCACAAGTTTGGCAGAGCATTTTTATGAAACGAAAGAAATTGTTTTCTTAAATAATTTGTCACTCGTTTTCCGATGATCCTATAATATTAGTTCGGGGCCTTAATCCTACGCGCATTCGTATTAGATAGTGAAATTCTTCGATCTTAAAGCCTTTAATCTAGCTACTTTGAAAGAATTCCACCTATCTCTCTTTCCAATTCCACCCCAAAAACACCCTTCCAAACTATAAACCGAAAATTCAATTTGTTTCTTAATTTAACTCCACAAGATTAAAATTATTTTTAGACGCGAAGACGTATCATTCGTCAACTTGACTAACTTATCAACCCTCTCACTACTACAAAAGTTATACAATGAAATCAACAAGTTTCAAGTTTAAAGTATTTATGAAAAAAAAATTATTAACTTTGTGGTTTACTCTTCAAGATCAAAACTTACGGTGACATAAAAAAAGAAAATTAACGACAAAAAAGTTTTTTTTCTCGATCTCTATAGCTAACTTAAACGGGTTCATTCTCTTATGAAACATAAAAATTGTAAAACTTACCATATTATGTATTACATGTGTAACAGTTTTAAACACGTTGGGCCCAATGTAACCTTGTTAATTAGGTGTGTTTTGTATCATTAGTGTAATAAATAATACTGATTTACTAAATGTGGCTAGCTTCAGTGAACTGAAAAGTAGAACATGAAATATGTCAAGTTAATCGCAATAAAAGAAGGAAATTAATTAACATAAAATGTGATTTATTGAATTTAAATTACAAATGACATTGTGAAGTATTTATTAATAGAATCTTTAGGTAATTATATGATCTCAAAGGGGTGTTTGTAAATCTCGAAGAAATTAATACAACAATCAAACTATATTGCGAAATAATAAATTAACGTTATGTGGAAGATAATGAACATGTTGGACGCCAGAGCTTTTAAACTACAAAACTCAAGTAAAAAATATGTATAACAAAATGGTAACCTTGAATAAACTAATATGAATAAAATGTTACTATGTAAAATTACGTTACAATATCGAGACGCCATGGTGTGTCGGTTTCGTCCGCCGCAGGTACGTCGGGCTGCTCCTGGGCTTGTCTCTTCCAAACTGAAGGTAGGTACAGTTTCTTTCCTGAACGTCTATGCTCCAGTGATGTGGTAAATGCTCTCCGATATTCGTGATAATTACCGCATTCGGGGTCGGAAGGTAACGATGTAATTAATCGGTTACACATGTACATATTGTACATATCATGTGTCCACCGAATACTAGAGTAAAATGGGTGTCATATACAAGGTGTTAGGGACATACTTGACTTATTTAAAGTAGTGATTCTTGAAATTATTTAAATAAAAAATTTAAATGAAATTTTGATCTCCGGGAAAATTTTCAATGTTTTTTTAACAAAATACATAAAAAAATATTAGTTATTGGACGGTTAGAGTTGAGGTGAGGCAGTCACTTGGCTGAGAGACCATGTGGAATATTTTTTTGGATTGGTTCTGAAGAAAAAAATAAAATAAAAAAAACCGCAAAAAGTCAGCGGAGACCAAAATTTAATTAACGTTTTAACTCCAAATAATGGTAGGAATCACTGGTTAAAGTATGTCCCTTGGCATGAAAGTGGTGGCACCTACCCTCATGGTACGGTTACTCTCTCGTCGGCGACTGAGTTGGTGCGGAGAACAAGAATGATTGGCGAATTCGTTAAAAAGCCACAGCATAAAAATAATGCATTCCGTGTTTGTCGAAATAACTGAGATTAGTCTTCGAGGGTTGAGGAAATTCATGATAATGATTTTTGATTTATTTCCGTTCATCCCACCCGAAAACTTAATACATTGTGAGCCTATTAGTAATACGCGGTCTGTTTGCAGGATGTTCCGGTAACCCCGACGCCAAGAGGCTGTACGACGACCTGCTGAGCAACTACAACAAGTTGGTCAGGCCTGTGGTCAATGTCACCGACGCGTTGACCGTTAAGATCAAGCTCAAACTGTCGCAGCTCATCGATGTGGTAAGTCCTTGTCCATAATTAATATAAAACGAAACAATTAATTATTTTGTAAGAAAACGTAGAAAAAAATTCCTATTCCATCTAAACAGTTAAAAATGTAGCTGAAAGGAACCCGACACAGGACATTTGGACTACCAAGCTACACAACTGTTATTCATTAATTATTAAAAAGAGTGTTGCATCAATATATTTAATTTTTAAATCCAAATCAGGTAGATATCTCTTCTTATTATTGACGATTTATCTTTTATTGTAAAATGTGCATGAAGTGCTAAGAAAACATCTTCGTTAAATACAGTAGGGGTTAGAAGTGACCCAGTGTTTGCAAACATAATTGTTACGAAAATGTAACGACAAATGTAATATAAAAAGATATTTCATTGATTCTAATTTCTTAGTCTAATCTTTATTTAATACTTAATCACAATTTGAGATAAAAATGAATATAATCGGAAAAGGTTCAAGTGAGCAAAATTGTGTGAAAACGCGCTAAAACGCGAACTATGGCAAGTTGAAATTGAAATACCGCGAGCCGCAAAAAACAGTACCTAGCAGTAGATAACGCAACCGGAATATTAAAAAAATATCAGATACAATACAACGAATTGCGCAAGATCATATTTAAAATTAATGATATGGATAAAAATTTCACGAAACACACATGAATTCGATTTTTTTAGGTGGGTCCTACCTGTATTCATCACCGCAGTTTGTGTTTTGTTGTGACCTTCCGGAGTCGACGTGTTAAACCAGGAAAAGGAGGGTTTAAGATTGGAGATAATTTTTACGACCTTATGGAGGAGGGATATTATTAAAAAAATAATACAAAACACCTATCATTAAAACAATCAAAATCCAAAATCATAACTTAACATAACAATTATTACAAGCAATAATTGTCAGCCTGAAACACTCATTTACATTGAAAAATCTCCCGAGAAAAGATACTTGCCGCCAACGGGACTTGAACCCGTGTCCTTCCGATTGCCGGTCGAATGCTCTGACCACTGAGCTATGGGAGCTTATCAAATACCCGCCAAATAATTCAATATATACTAGTGTTTCATTCAACAATTACTGCTTGTTATATTTTTTCCACCTGAAAACAACCAACTTTATTTTTGCGAGGAAGAATAAAGTTGCAAAAAATAAAGTTGGTTGTTTTCAGGTGGAAAAAATATAACAAGCAGTAATTGTTGAATGAAACACTAGTATACATTGAATTATTTGGCGGGTATTTGATAAGCCCCCATAACTCAGTGGTCAGAGCATTCGACCGGCAATCGGAAGGACACGGGTTCAAGTCCCGTTGGCGGCAAGTATCTTTTCTCGGGAGATTTTTCAATGTAAATGAGTGTTTCAGGCTGACAATTATTGCTTGTAATAATTGTTACCCTTTGTGCTATGCATAAAAATCTTGTCTAAACGTTAGTTTATAAATTAAAAAATAATAATTTATAACTTAACATTCTAAAACTTTTATTTTGTATATTACATTCGCAATACGCAAAATTTTAAGATTCTTGTTTAATCAAAATATGAGATCTCAATGTTTTGGTCGTCAATCTGAGGAATGAAAATCATCTCTGCTTGATTGACCTTATTCATGTCCCGCCATCCACTGTTAGCGTTTTACGTCCTCCTATCTACGAAGCACGAGTCTTCCAATCTACTTACTAGCTCTGTGATCGCTACGTTTCTCTGAATCGACGTCATAAATTTGCCTGACTGACTTCATTTCCACTGCAACAAATTTTCCTTCATCCCCCATTAGGCATTTTCACGTACCGCTTCGCCAACGGAGCATTTGACGGAATATACCAAATGTGCACGGTGCATTTTATATTAGCGTCATGCCAAGGACAAGGAAAGGGTTGTATTCACTGTGTCGGTAAGCTGATACAAGAATTATTTCTGTTTATTTCCTCAAGAACCAAAAAAAACTGAAATGTTATTATGAAAATTAAAAAAATTATATACAAATAATTTTTACGTCTTGCATCAACAGAATACTCAAAAAGATTAAAATATTTTAACAGTATGTGTTGACGCAACTATGTATACCTATCTATATACCTTGTTCCATTTCTCTACCCATCCTTTTTTTACCACAATTACCTGTCCCTACTGACAATATTACCTACCGTACAACAATAAAATCAATATGTTAGTCAGTCTGTTAAAAGAAACTGTGCAACGAACACCATTATTCTCTCAGTTTTATATAACATCGACCAGTTTATGGAAGCTTGTGCAGTGAGTGACTTAGTGCTCCCTCAGACCCATAATTTTGAGCCCAACATCAACCATAAGGGGTAAGTCAGTTTCCTTCCCCATTCATCTGTTTACCATTCCCAATAGTTGTGTCAAAGTATTCACAAGCATAACATTTTTTTAAATATATTGATACAGTCCACTCCACCTGTCGCCTTTGCGATACCAGTATGAATTAGTGCCGTGGTGGAAATTTTGGACGCCAATAAATCAGACGACCATCAGTCGTAATAAAAATCCTTTCTAATAAATTCTTAATAATGAATGTTATATTGGTTTTTATTCCATTAGCTTCACACATGAAACAAATTCCCTCAGGGCCTATTTCACCTTCAAGGAAGCTGTGTTGAGGATCTTTTTAGGGAAGGGAAGGAGAGGAAGTTCTGGGAAGGAAAAAGGTGTGAAGGTTAGGTAAAAATCTAGTGGGTCGGTGTCTCCAGGAGTGACGGACGTATGAATCTATCACTCCCAATGCGGTGCAAGGCGATGAGTCAAGAGAGTCCGGCTGGAGAGGTCTAGGTTAGGTCTCCCTCAAGCAGTCCCTCCCGATCCGGCCCGCCATGCAGTAGGCGGGAAAGCGCATTAAGACCTAGTCAAACCTCACCCCATGAACCCGGGCACTCCTGCTAAGTCACTAAACGTAGCGAACCACTTGGGGCAACCTAAGGTAGAGTTATTGGGTTATCTAATAAATGGTTCCCCGGGCGGCGTTGCCCATAAACGCCTCCCAAATCCCATTCTGCTCAAATCTAGAGAGAGAATATCCAAAAATGATTTAATTATTGAAACATTTTTGTTTAGAGATGTGATGGACATTATGAACGCCATTAAATCAGGCGACCATCAGACACAATAAAACTCACTTAATAATAAATACTAGCTGTTAAAAACCCGCTCCGCAGGTTTTTACTACTAGGCCCTGCGCCCGGCATTTGGTTCGGCTCCGCCCAGTTAGTGTTGGTGACCATTTTATAAATCCAATAGGAACTGCTTGCTAAAATAGCCCGTTCCTCGAATCCACTGTCATCCAGTGGAGCTAGTCACCGGGACAAAGTAACCGAGACAGAGCAATGACGTCATTTAATATATAGCCGCTTGATAAAACATGTATTACCGTCAATTTTTCCATATCCGGAGAGATACTACATATTCACATATTCTTAGCAGTTATACCTAGGAGGGAGACGTCACCATCCGACCTGCTGACGGAAGAAGCGACATCTTGTGATAAATTCTTGAATTCGTAACCGAATTATAACAGTAGCTTTGTGTGAAATTCCACGTACACAGATATTATTTGTGGCGCGGCACGTATGGCGTGGCGTCAGACATGCACTCAAAGTTGGGTTCTAAAATTTAACCACGCAGACGTTACTATATTAATACTGTTCGATTGTATTAGATGTTCTTACTAAACATGATAAAATAATACATGATTTGGTTGGAAACGTTCTTCTTCCTAATTTGTATCGGTCCATTTTCATTCGGTTAATTGGATTTTTTATTTTTTGGTTTCGTTTAACCCTGATAAATTTTAACAAAATTTTCGAAGGAGTTTGAATCGTTCAAATTGTTGAATTTTTTTTTGCTGATATTCCGATTTTAAATGTTTCGATTTTTTTTTAAGTCGTTAAGCATTTAAATGGATACCTCGTTTACTCCCATCACTGCTTCAAACGCTCCGAAAGTACTCAAGAGTGAAATGAAAATAAATTCATGCCCGTTCGTTAAAGCTGCAGTAAGAACGTAATTCTCGGATAGAGAAAATGATGATTACCCGAGAAATAAAAAAAATTAAAACTCCGCTGCTTTCAAAGACTCTATCGTGAAATAAATACGACTCTGTTCGATTCGTAGAACATTTTTCACAAAATGATTTACACATTTTCGTTCATTATGCATTTTAACCCTATAAATAAAAATAAATAGTTTTTTAGAGGCTTCGAGACTTGCCCCGGGGTAAATTGTTGTAAGTATTTTTAAAAAGTCTTCATCCTAAAAAGACCTTTTCTCAAGTAGATCTGCATCATTCGATCTTTTTAGACGATCTGGGTCGATTACAACGTAGATCAATGCGCCACCACCGTCCATCAGATTGACGTAGGTAGGCAGTATATTACTACCTTGTGCACTTTTCGAAAGTATCCGATCTTTGATGCATAAGGTACTGTCGGGTAGATAGTACCTACGTAGACCTTTCAAAAGTACCCAATCATTGATAATTGCTTTCAGGTAGATATTCCAGGTGACTTAAATATCACTGGATCACCCGACATTTTTTTAAGGATCCGATTATTATTATTATTTTTAATACATTAAACAACAATAATATTATTATTCAATGTATAAACACAATTTAATTCCGCTGTGTTATTACTATGTATTATAGCTGTTTTTTTGTCATCTGAACGCTTTACCAAAATGAAGAAGGCGAAACAGATGTCACGCGTAATAATAATTATACAGCACAACTTGTTTATAAATAAACTGTTTTTGTAAATTGAATAATAATATAATTGAATATATAATAGAAAAAAATTGATTTCTACAAATTAAAATTCATAACTATACATAAAGATTATTTTGTAACTGGCGTCTTTTGGATTTTGTAGGATGCGAAACTTTTGAACATTTGAACTATGAATGGCTTTGACCACAAATATTCGGAACAAACGGTCCTACTTAGAGATGCGTGTTGTTTGAGTTGACAGCACATCGATCAAATGATCGAATCTTTTTTGATAAAGTAACTCGGTCGTTGGTTATTACTGATCGGGTTAAAATGATCAGGTATTTCACAACCAGGACTATTTTCAAGCAAAAATATCAAACGTGTACCATTCATATTCTGGCACGAGTTTGGTTTGCTCACCTTGCCAGTAGGCCATCCGATATAATAATTCGACATAAACCTCTATAATAGTCACCCGTCGCCTTGTCTGAAGAGGACATTTTGAATATTTCAGAAGTTGGTTCATATTATCCATTTCCTAAAATATATATTGATTTGGTATCTTCTTTTATTAATCAGCGACAAAAGAGACGTGCTTATTTCGATATGCAATAATGCCATCTTATGTCTGGTCGTGCTTGCTATTTCGATCTGATCATGCCTGTATATTGTCTATAGATGCATACTATAATAGTCTACCCTGGTGACCCCGCTTTCTATTGCTCACCTTTATCATTCCATTTGACACGTTCTGAGGTCGTATGAGATAAAGAATCGCCGTCTAACGAATTCTTGGTAATTCGCTATAGGTATAGGTATATATTATACGTTTTAATAAAGAAAACGATATGAGTGTTCCTAAACCAAGGTGTTTGTAAGCTTGAAGCTGAAAGAACTACCTAGAATCCTGAATGTGTTTTATCTGTTACAAAAAAAATATTTATATAAGAATCATGAGGTGGGTATGACTGCTTCTCTTCCTAGTGGTCTTTTGAATGGTGGAGGTTAGCTATCATCTCGAATATCTTTATACTGCGGCCCTACGGAATAATAAAGGCCTCGTAAAACAGAAGGCGTTATTGACGCTTTAGCGCCGCGTTATAACGCTGCATTGTATTGTACTCTAAACCAGTCAAACAGAGCGAGCGCGTTAGCATTACGCGACTCTACCGCGGCGTTGTACTTTTTTACAAAATATTGTTTAACGCCGGCGTTCTTGCTTGACTGTGGTAAAAATGAATATTGAAAAGTTAATTGAATGTGTCCGAAACATCCTGTTGTATGAAATGAGGAACAGTGCATACGAAATGTTTATATAAAGGCAAGATTGTGGGAGGACATTGAATTGCCTAACGCTCTGCCTAACGCCGAAGCCGTTCAAGTCGAAAGTACGCGTTACGGCACTTGACGCTAACGCCTTACCGCGCGTTAATAACGCCTTCTGTTTGATGAGGCTTTTGTCAGCTTGACTCAACAGTATTAGAGTGATATAGCCAAAGTCTAAGTTTTATATTTGATAGTCTAAGGTTTGCTCACTCTATCCTCGCGCAAGCTAGTTCTCCGATAAAATATACGAGGTTAGCGTCTGTGATCTGTTCTGTCAATTATAATGCATGTTATAATAAATGTATCAAGTACAGCAGACTTTTAATATTTCCTACATTCTACCATTTAAATATTAGTGGCGCAGCCGGTAGGAGTAAATGACAATGCAAAAAAAACATTTGCGTCAGTACAGAAGTAAGTCATCGCAATATTAATCGTTCCTGGTATCGCGTATTCAAGTAAATCATTGTGGTGAACGAAGGATATTAACTAAAGTGTAATGAGTATCCCATAAGAATCCTTAACAGGCCCGGAATAGCTAGCGAAATCGCACTTTACAAATGTCAGTCACGTAAATTTCGAATCCCCTTGGTACGATGTTTTTCACAGATCTTCATGCTGTTTAGTAATTTTTTTGAGATTTTAATTTTTTTTTTCATCTACACAGGATGCCTTGATGAAAATAATTTTCCCTCAGGGCCTATTTATTTAATTTTTCACATGCAGCAAACATTTTGTGGGTAGATATACATAATTATAATAATGGCAATAAAATCAATTTGTTTAATTCCACTTTTTAATATTATTTAAAACCAACCGGTTTCAGTTCGACCTGAACCTTCCTCAGGATTTTTCGTTATTTTTTTTGGGGTGTTATGCCGTGTTGCGCTACGTTCTTTAGCCAACGTTTCGTGTGTCACATCTGCCGGATCTGCCCTGATGATGGACACAGCAACGCTGTCCGAAACGTTGGCTAAAGAAGGAGGTAGCGCAACACGACAGAAAACCCCAAAAACAAATAACGAATTTATTTTGTCCGTGAAAATCTAAAAACGTAACTTTCCTCAGGATGATTAAAATATATTTTAGTCACCCTGAGGAAGGTTCGGGTTAAATCGAAACCGGTTGGTTTTAAAAAAATTAAGAAAGTGGAATTAAACAAAGTTATTTTATTGTCATTATAACATCTATTTAATCCAAATGGGATGCTGTGTGGGGGAAATTTTTGCGGAGATAAAGAGTGTACGAGACTTGGAGACCATAATGTAAGAGGGAGGAAACAAATATACAGGCAAATTGTTCCACAGCCGAGAACATGAACTCAAGAAGTCAAGATTTTGGCCATTCGACAAAAAACCCCCACTTTAGTCACTTTATCTATCCTGAACATTATTTTCAAAATGCGACCCTAAAACCAAAATTTCAAAAGCTTCTGTCTTCCATAACAATTTTCACGTGTAGTGTTAAGGTTTCTGAGAAGAATTAGAAAACTAATCCAGAGAATAATTTACAAACTTGCCTTTAACGTTTGAAGGTAATCGTTTCGTAAATATCATTATGATGTTGACATTTTCCATGTTATCAATTCTTGCAGTTGACAAACACAAAGCATTGTTGTGGAGAAGGTTCGTGAATTATGAAATAAAACAAGTCTAATGCATTCTCTGTTCCAAAATTCAAAGCACCGCTGCTTTCTTCAAAGGCTGGGACTATTATAATACAAGCACTATATAAATACACATTCACTTGCAAGGGTAGGTTTGCTGAGTTAAGGGAGAGTTTTATTAATAATTCGGGTTTATGCTTTTCATCACGCAGCCTCGCTGGACCGGCGCGCTGTGACGTAACAGGGCCGGACCTTTATCCAAAACGTTAATTAAACCAACAGCGTACAGCCGACGTTCGCCGCTTTTGTTATTTTGCAATATAAGAAAAAAACTACCACGTAAAAGCCTTTAGCCTTTGCACTTACAGAAAACTTCGGTGGGAGAGCGTCAATCATACAATACTAGTTTATATCCGATTTCTCCGAGTATTTACACTATTACAAAAAAAACATGCAACAAATAATTTAACTGTATATTTTTAATTTTTTTTTTATTTATTTTACCTTTTTGAGTAAAACCTCAAATTGTAATATAGAATTAAATGAAGACAATATAAGCATAGAGCAATGGAGAGCATTTAATTCGGGTTTAAATCTTGCAATCATATATAAAGATAGCAGCCAATAATATATGCGATGAGAAAATGAAGATGACATTAAATTATATAAAGAAATAACAATCCTTAATCACTGTGAAATTTTTCAATCCAATATAGACATGCTAAAAATTTGGTGCTCACAAAACAATCTATATTTAAATGTAGAAAAATGCAAAACTTTGACCTTTTCCCGTAAAAACATCACTGTTTTTCAACTATTCAATAAATAAAATAAATTTACAAAGAGTATCGGAAATGCGGGATCTTGACATAATAATGGATGAAAAACTAGACTTCACGGTTCACATTCTACAAACTGCAAATAAGGGCATGAAAACATTAGGATTTGTAAGAACAATTAAAAACTTTGAATCGTTACAAATCATTAAACTATTGTACACATCGCTTGTTAGAAGCCTAATAGAATATAACTCCATAGTCTGGTCGCCCTTCTACAAAATTCATATTCATACTATTGAAAGAATTCAAAGAAAATTTCTACGTTTTGTAAATTTTAAACTTAACATCCCTTTAGAGCACATAAATTACCCGTCGTTAATGAATACTTTAAATATTCCAACATTAGAAAACAGACGAAAAATAAACGACCTAACCTTTTTATTAAAATTATTACACTCTAAATTCGACAGTTGTGAACTCCTGCAATTAATAAATCTACATGTACCAACACGAACAACTAGACAAACATTGACATTTTATATACGTACATCTCATTCGAACTATGATTTACATTCTCCAATACAACGTTTACATGGTCTTGGTAACAAATATTTAAACAATATGGATGTATTTGACAATAATTTGAACTAAGCAAACTTCAAACGCCATATGTGCCAACTATTTATTTCTACCTATCCCATAAACTAATGTGAACAATTTTAACATTGCCTACTTTATCTCAACTCCTATATTTTATGGACTATATTTTGTTTCTCATATTTTATGTTACCTGTATTTTGTTTTTAACATATATTATGTTACTTGTATTTTGTAAACCTATTCTTTTCACTGTAATGAAAAAAAATGTACTGCATTCTATGTAAAAGCCCTACGGGCGTTTAAATAAATAAATAAAATAAAATAAATAAATAAAATAAAATAAAATAAGATAAGATAATGTGGGTGGTTCTTAGTCGAAGTATGATACAGTTAAAAATGACCGAACTTGATATCGACACCTTGGTGCAGTGGTTAGCACGTTTGCCCGGAAAGCGAGAGGTTCTGGGTTCAAGTCCCAGAGGTGCCAATATCTTTTTCTGATTTTTCTGTTTCCAAATTTTCGATTGAGTTTCGCTTATTTTGTCTTCATTTAATTAAATTTTACTGTGATTTATTGACTGAGCGTAGTAAGTCCCGTCTATTTTGTAAGTTCCGTTTCATTTTTTTAATATTATGGAACTTGTCTGACTGAAAAAGTTTGAGAAAAGAACTCTCATTGAGATAGTGTCGTTTGTTTGAAAAAATTACCTAATTCCTTATTTATCTATGTATAAACATTGTTCAATCCATTTTGCATTAGTCTATACACGTTTGAAACATGGTGTCACTACCGAACCACCTCGATTGAACGACTCCGGATCCAATATAACAATGCATGCAGCATTATATTTAGATTCAGAAGATACAGCAGTGCATCGACAATGTTTACGGAACTAGGATTGCACGGATTCGCCGGTCTGATGAAACCCCGGGTCGCTGGAGCCAGGATGCGGCTAATGGCATCCGACAACACATTGGTGACCGCAGCCTTCCAGCACCAAGCGCCACTCCTGAGTGAGCGATGGGCCCGAGCGCACCCAAGACCAAGCCCTGCATAATAATGAATTATTTATTTTCGTTATTATTATTTATTTTCTTCTATTTATGTTCTTGTTTCTTTACGGTGTAAATATATAAATATGTATAACTATACGGGACGTGTGGGATTGCACTATCCTCCCAACATCCTGTGAACTCTGGCACCCCTGCTAAGCCATCAAACGTAGCGAACAACTTGGGATGACCTACGAGAAGGATTTTAAATGATTCCCCGGGCGGCGGTACCCAGACGCGCCTCCCAAATTGATACATTTTAAAGTTTAGTATTAGTAAAGGTTTCCATGGGGGGAATTAAATTAATATTACCTAACTCCAAACTACACGCTAAACTTAGGCATTGTTATTATATTGTATGTTAAATTGCTTATACAATCAAAGTCAATGTAATAATTTAATAGGTAATCAGATTTGTGTGGTACAACATATCACGGCCGTGACAACATTCACGTTGAGGGCAATTCGTATGTCATCGGATGTCTATCATCCATCCATTTGCCATAATTATAATGCTATCTGATCTGATGTAGTACATGGTGTACAGACTCATAAACTACCTACTTGTGAACATGTCGTCTAATAGAGCATTGTCGTGAGAAATCACAAGGAAACCCGCGGCATTAGACCATATAAAAGTATTCCCCAATATACGGGATTTTGACACTAGTGCAAATAGTTTTTAACACATTATGTATAATATACAAGATATAAAAATGAAAAATGAATGGCAGTTGGCGCGTTTGATGAATGTGAATTTAGCAGGCAGCTGTTTTTTTTTTTGTAACATAAGAATTGTCTATGGATTTTTAAATTACAGATATTTTAAATAGGTTTTGTACCAAAATGAGATTGATCGTTTTTATTTATTTTTATTTATGATTTGTAATAGGTACATGAAAAACGAAAATTTAAATAAAAAAATTGTAATTGGTGGCCCGCGAGCTGTTTGAAAACTGAATGTACTGGGACTGAATGTATGGAACGCGGGAGGGATGTTAGACGGTGGAGCGCGAGAGGGGACACTAGAGAGGGTAGGAAAGGGTAGGCGGGGAAGGTCGAAGGGGAACGCGGGAGGGGAAAGGGATGCGGGAGGGGAACAGGGATAGGGAAGACCTAGGAGAGTTGTGACAGAGGAGTGTTGTAAAACAGACGATTTCTCCCTACCTATAATAGTTAGCGATATTGTAACAACGCTCGTTTTTTTTTTTTACATTCTCCACACAGGAGGCCCTGAGGAAAATAATTTCCCTCAGGGCCTATGTCATCTGGAATGCTGTGTGGAGGGTCTTTTTGAGGAGAGGAAGGAATGAACATTGGTCTTGAAGAGACCCATGTTGTAGGAAGGAGGAAACACAGAGGCCGGCAAATCATTCCACAGCCGAGCTGTTGAACACAAGAACGAGTCGAAGAAACGACCCGTTCTCATGTGACAAATGTCAACCGTGTACAAATGTTGGGCACGCGTTTGGCGTGTTTCCCGACTATGCACCGGTGCCGAAGGGATCAATGATGCTAGTTCCTCGGAGCATCTTCCATTGTAATACCGGTAGAACAAGGATAGCATTCCCACCCGACGCCTGTGTTCTAAAGATTGGAATCCGTCTGTTAAGATGGGAGAATCTATCAAACGGACCGCCCGTTTCTGCACAGAGTCGAGGGTATTTTTCAGGTATTTTGGAGCTCCAGACCAGAGGAGGCTGCCAATTTTAACCGTGGGGTGCACTTGTGATTTGTACAGGGTTAGCAGTTGTTTACTATTAAAGTATCTGCGGGCCCTGTACAGTACGCCCAGTTTTTGGGAGGCTAACTTTACTCTGGCTTCGATGGAGCCCCCATACCTGAGCTGGTCACTTAGGGTTACACCAAGCATATCAATGGAGGGCCTGTTCGGAAGATTGCTTTCGTTTGTCGCTTTAGAGACGGGCTACTTCATTCAGTACCCGCCGGTGGCGCACGAGAAGCGGTTGCATAATTATAACGTCAACGTGCAAAAAAATGCAAAAAGTAAGTTTTTCTCAAAATTTTGATTGAATTTATATCATGTCTTATTACGTGTGCGTTGTTGTGTTATTTTTTCAAAAGCTGTATGGTTATTTAAGTCTCAAATCGTTGCATTGATAGTTTAGATGTGTTTATAAAATATAAATCATTATTCGGACCATTTTGAGCACCTCGGAGAGTTGTGACAGCCTGTCACAACTCTCATTTTGACCTAATTTTTCTGCTGGGTTATTTTAACACTTTTTAAAATTAATTTGCGATGTCTGCATGTGTTTTTGTCCATTAATATATTAAGGGGAAATTTTGCAAGTACAGTCCGCAATAAAAGCTTGTCTCAAAAAAAATATTTTCGATAAAAAAATATTTTTGACTTGTGGTGTGATGTTGCATGCTGGATGACTACTTTTTTTGTTTCAGAATGCCTAATAACTATGTATACACGAAAGACTGATAAAGGCACCGCTAGTGTCAAAATACTCAAATACAAAGTGTCAAAACTTACTTCGGTCCTGTAACAAAACTTACCTCGGTGATAGGGGAGTTGTGACAAAGGGAGTAGTTTTTCTTTTTGTTGATTTTCTTGTAAACCGTAATACTTTAATTAATTTTGATGATTGTTTTGAAAAGGGAAGGAATGGTGCTACATTAATTCACATAAGATATAATGTAACATATCTATTTCGTGAGCAGGTACTGCGCAAAGTAGGTACTGTTTATTGTCTATGCATTTTTTTTCTTCTTTTTTAACTTTGTTGGTTGGCCAAACTGGAAGGAGTCCGGAAACGTCATTCGGGGAATCATGGCGGAGGACATTACGTAGTTTTTGGGGGCAAGAGGAGATTTTTCGAGGCGTTTGGGATTGTTGTGTGATTTACTAGTGCTATGTAGCCTAGAAAGATTATTTTTATACGTTATGTGAGTGTATGACGACTCAAATGGCATTGAAGCCTATTTATTTTGTTTAATCCCTCGCCGGATGCCGTGTGATAGTTTTATCCGCGTGCTGATATCAATTTAGACCGGAATCAACGGGTGATGTACTGCCCGCAAGGATTCTTTTGCTGGTGATTCCTTTGGCCGGTGAGATTTGCTCGCGCCGCCTGATGGGTGAGAATCTGCTGTGCCTGTTTTGTTGGGTGGATTCTCTTTATTAATGGAGCGGCTCCTAGACTCTGGCTGGACCCGCCAATATTACTTTGCTGTTCTTTTGGCCGGTGAGATTTGCGCACGCCGCCTGATGGGTGAGAATCTGCTGAGCCTGTTTTGTTGAGAGGACTCCCTTTAACTAAGCGGCCCCATGACGTGCTGGACGGTGTTTTGGGGATTGCTGTTGACGATTGGAGGAGAATCACGACGACGGGACGTACGCGGTATAAATAACTAACCGTAATTTTTGTTAACTCTCTCTCTTTCCAAATCTATTGATAGATGCTAAAGGTATTTATGTTTTTTGTTAAGTTTTCTTTGATACGATTTCCCTTGCAAAGTGCAATAAAGTTTCTTTTAATTTTCACTAGTAAAATAGGTGCCTCATTTATACGCATGACCTCAAATCCCTATCTCCACTATCCTGAGATGGATATTCTAGTTGCTCTGAGAAGATCAGCTGTCGGATGACAAAGGTATGCTACCTATACAAGATCATATTACAATAACTGTAGAATGTTTCTTGAGCGAGATATGTCCATTAAATTAAAAATTGTTACAACTCTCCTAGGTCTCCTATACGCGGGACAGGACATGCAGGGGGAAAAAATTATTTCTTTGAATATGGGATTATAAGGCATATCGGGAACCAGTACAATAATATACACATATCGACCACTAGCGTGTCGGTACGTTTTGCTTTTTTGATAAGTTACTTCTTATAAGAGAGTTATAACATATTTTATGATACCGTATACCTACGTAAATACTTAATATTGTACGAGTATGTAAGTGTGTATTCATGTAATACTGGTGCCACGTGTGTCTTGTGTGGGGTATAAATAAAATATTGGCACACACTTCGGTTTTAGTACCTGAAGCCTTCCGTGTTCACGTCCACCCTGTTTATGATATTGATATAAAGAGAAAAGGCATTGCCTCTGCACTCGCGACAACCATGCTTTAAAAATCTTCTTATTATTTTTAATTCTACTGATCTTGGCTTGGAAATTACACAATATAGAGAACGTCGAAAAAATGTTTTTTTACGTGGTATTGTCAAAGAGTTCCAACTTGTTTGGAGGAAGTAGGGATGATATCATTATGGAAAGTTAAATAAGAGTTTGCGTCTGTTTTGTTTGTTTAAATCACAATAAGTTAATACAAAACAATGCTATGGTATTTAAACAGATATTATTTACGACTAGCTGTTAAAAATCCGCTCCGCAGGTTTATACTGCTAGGCCCCGCGGACGGCTTTCGGTTCGGCTTCGCCCAGATAGTGTTGGTGACCATTTTATAGATCCATTACAAACTGATTCCAAAAACAGCCCGTTCCTCTGATCCACTGTAGCTAGTCACCGGGACAAAGTAAGACAGAGCAATGACGTCATATGTAATATATAGCCACTTGATACAACATGTATTACCGTCAATCTTTTCATGTCCGGAGAGATACCACACATTAAAACATTTGTACCTTTGACGGAAGTAGCAACATCTTGTGTCGAATTCTTGAATTCGAAACCGAATTATAACAGTAGCTTTGTGTGAAATTCCATGTACACAGATGTAATTTGTGGCGCGGCGAGTATGGCGTGGCGTCCGACATGCACTCGTAGTTGGGTTCTGAAATTCAACAACGCAGACGCTACGGTATTAATGCTGTTCGATTTTTTCCATATAATAGTTTTTAATAATTAGTTATAATCAATTACCTATACTAAGTTTTCGATAATACATCATCAGTTGCTGATAGTTTTTAGGATTCTTAGGAACATTCACTTATTTCTGTTTTGTGAATACCGCACAATTTTATTTTTTTGTTAATACCGCACAAGACCGGCAGCGACCGGCAAATCGTTTCGCAGCCGAGCTGCTGAACGGATCGTAGAAGCGACCCGTTCTCATGTGACAAGTGTCAACCGTGTGCATATGTTGGGCACGCGTTTGGCAATCAGTGACGCTAGTTCCTCGGAGCATCTTCTATTGAAATACCGGTAGAACAAGGACAGCATTCCCAGCCGACGCATGTGCTATAAAGATTGCAATCCTTTTTGTAAGCAAATATAGCTTATATTATTATGAAAGAAGGATTAAAGAACAATAATTATTATTCTTAATTGTTAAACTAACGTTTTAAGACAAGATTTTTATGCATAGCACAAAGGGTAACAATTATTATAAGCAATAATTATCAGCCTGAAACACTCATCCACATTGAAAAATCTTCCGATTGGCGTCATGTATTTTTTCTCGGAAGATTTTTCAATGTGGATGAGTGTTTCAGGCTGATAATTATTGCTTATAATAATTGTTACCCTTTGTGCTATGCATAAAAATCTTGTCTTAAAACGTTAGTTTAACAATTAAAAATAATAATTAATATTTGGCAAGTTTAAGTATTTCCCCAATAAATGAAGACATAATTTGTCTCGACGCCACCTAGCGATGGATTTAACACTAACAGTGTCTCTATCGCAAAAATAAAGTTGGTTGTTTTCAGGTGGAAAAAATATAATAAGCAGTAATTGTTGAATGAAACACTAGTATATATTGAGTCATTTTCCGGGTATAAGATAAGCCGCCATGGCTCAATTGGGAGAGCAGCTGACCGGCAATCAGAAGGGCACGGGTTCATGTCCCGTTGGCGTCATGTATTTTTTCTCGGAAGATTTTTCAATGCGGATGAGTGTTTCAGGCTGATAATTATTGCTTATAATAATTGATTAAAGAACATATGAAATCTTTAAACAATAACAGTTTCTCGGAGTTTGCCAACCATTTAGTGGAAACCAGTCACACCTTTAACTTCAATAGTTGAATAGAATTAATACATTGTAATGTCAATGGCATTAAGTTGGATAAATTAGAAATTTTATAAATCCGAAAGAGTGTTAATGCGAATTTGAATATTATTAATAATAAAAAATTGTTCTTAAATGACCCAATATTAAACCTGTTCCCTTTGTAAATTGTCCCCCATTGCCCCTCTCTTCTCTACTCACTCTCATATTTCCATTGATACCATTGTCTATGTCTATTCTTTTTCAATTGACACTATTGTCTATGTCTTGAATTTATTATTAGTATCAATAAAAACCCCGAAGAAGTGAGTGTTGCTCACGAAACATGTTGGTTTTTGTTATAATAATAATAATTTCTATTTTAGTAATTTGTACATTTAAGTTTACAAATTTCTAATTAATTATAATATTTCATATTTACTATATTTTTTCAAGTTTTATGTAGCTCCTACAATACATCTTGAACTTTCCAATTGGTGTGGACTTTAAAGTTTCTGGTAGTGTGTTATACAACTTCATTCCCTTGTACTGTAAACTGTTCTGCGTATTCGCTTTGTCCTTTTTTTTGTAGCCTAATTTCCTTGCACGTCCTTGTGTTATATCTGTGAATGTCCTTGTGGTATACAATTTTATTTGAGAAGTATTTTGGTAACGTGTTGTTCAATATTTTGTGGATAAATACCACCGTGTTCAAGGTCAGCATCTGTTTCACGGTTAACCAATTTAGTTCCTTTAACATTTTAATTATTTTTGAAAATCTATTTCGTCGAAGAATTATTCTCATTGCCCTGTTTTGGAGAGTTTGTAATTTGTAAACAATAAAAGAGTGGTAAAAACTAAGTATTTTATTAATTTAAATTATTAAATTGTGATACTGAAATAAATTAATGAAATAACATTTTAATTTTAAACACACTAAGATTTAATCCCGCAACCTCTTGATCCAGAGTGACGTCCAGAGCCCCACCCCTCGACCGTGGAGGTTGTCATTAATTTATATATTTATTTTTTTATTCTTTAGTTTAAGCACCCGCTAAACTGCCAAAGCAGTTTGTGAGCAGGTCAATTTAACAATATTAATATAACATTAAATTACAAATATAACAAGAAACCACAATATACAAAATAGATACAGAAGAATAACTTTTAAATAGCTACAATACAAAGGCATAAAATAAACAGATAGACAGATATAACACAGGCAAATTACTCTTAGTCATATTTATACATAAGATTACAAACAATATCAGTATAAAATTTTTGATTCATTAGCCATTTTTAATTTTTTTTTTTTTTAATCGGTGGTGCAATTTGATTCGATTTTTATGTTTACTGGCATCTTATGAAATATGGTAGGGACAAGATAAGTGAAAGTCCGTGGTCCATATTTATTTATAATTTTCGGAACTGATAAACCTACATTTTTACTAAATTTAGTGCCATGTGCATGGTCAACTTTTTCTTTATATATTGAATCCGACAAAAGGTTTTGGCATACAATTTTAAACCATAATATTCCTCGAACAGGTAATATATTAACTGACTCATATAATAATTTTATGTCTCTTCTTTGTGCATAAATACTTTTGCTTACCAAGAGCTTAGTCAAAGAGTTTTGAATTGTTTGAATGTAACCTATATTTGTCTTGCACGAGTTTCCCCAAGACGTTATTCCATATCTGATAGTAGATTCCGCTAAGACGTTATTCCAATATTTATTAAAATAAATATTGGTATTATATATCAAATATCATTAATTAATAACTCACATTCATCTAAAGCGTATTTTTAAAACCTGTCTAATTGTAAGTATTCTCACCAATGATTCACTGTCACAAGTTATTGATCGCAAATATTATATCCAGGAGAAATCGTTGGCTGCAACTTCTCAAAGTTATAAAAATATTATATTCTGACATCAATATTTTTTTTTATGTTTCGTACGGTTTGTCATAAACAAACAGGGACAAAGGAAATGCGGACGCTTTTAGTAACACCAACAATATAAATAACGTGCGTTTATTGTACGTCTTACTCTCACAATTGGTTGTCAAAAAGCTTGAAAACATTTTACTGTTTTGGCTGATGATTTTTCTCGTATTCCATACAAGTTATGCGAGTTCAAGCGTTTGTGAAAACCGCTGTTAATACCTCCACGAAAATTTTCGTTTTGTTTCGTTTGCAAACAAAGTGTTTTTTATGCGATGTGTAATAAAATAGCATTAGCAGCATGGTTGGAAAAGCATTTATAGGAAGATTTGAAAACAATTAGAACCCATTTCATGAAATCACAATAACCTTGGTAGGGTGAAAGTCCTCACTCAATTTACAAGGCGGTTTTGTTAGTAAATAAAAAGAATTGGTTTGATATAATTATTCCAAGTTCTTGTAGAGTACGATAGCGATGATCTTTGGTTTTTCAACGTGTGTTCTGCTTCTGTTTATTTCACAAATATCAAAGTCGTGATGATAAGACGCCATTTGCAAAAATGATAGCACCTTCCGATATTTCCATACTTTCAACATTAAAAAATACACTAATTAAGGTTGTTTGTGATGATGTGAAATATTTTTTATTTATTTACGCCCGTTTAAAAGCATTTTCATTTACACAGTTAACACGATATACTGGTAAACAATGCAGCAGATTAGTAGATATGCCTGACATAACATTTAAAAAAAACTGTACGTGTATAGTAGACAGTAATATAAAAGAATCAATACAATTTGACACCCTCAGTCATCGAACCAATACTCCCTAACAGATCTAAGGCTAAAAAAAATATTCGAACAAATCAGCTTAAATAAATAACGTCAAGGTCTATGCCCACTACACCGTTCCATACCATGACCGTACTATGAACGTATCAAACACGAAATAAACACGCTACGCCCTACTATGCCCACTAGAACGTGCTAACGGGTATAGTGACCGTATGATAACCGTACACACCGCGGTTAGTGTCCGTACCATCCCCGTTCAAATGTCTGTCTACCGCTGACGCACGTCTCACAGAACTGAACACAAATTACGAACTGACGGAGTGGCAACGCGGTTAGAACGGGGATCATCCGCGTATGATCCCCGTTCTAACACCGTCGCGTGCCATGCATAGAGCGGACCGGCACCTGTAAAATATTGGAGAATTCGCCGTCAGTCCGGTCATGTTACGTGACGGTGTTGGTCGGTGACGCGACGGGGTGACGGTGACACGAGCGTTTCATACTGATCGATGCAAAGAATATTTTTTTTGCATGCGCCGCTACGGTTACGGTCATGGTATGGAACGGTGTAGTGGGCATAGACCTTTAGGGCCAGTCACATTGCAACATCGATGAAAAAAAATATTGTATCAACAACATCGGAGAAAACGTTTCGAAATGAAATATAGCAATTTGGGAGTATTCAACATTAAATTAATAATTTTAAACAAACACATTAATTCACAAATAATAATTATTATCATTCCGATTCCTGCGTAATTTTTATTTTTATTTTTTTTAAATTTATTTATTTAACGCCCAAAGGGCTTTTACATTTTGTTAGTACAAATAATTCATGACAGATTATTTTTAAACATATACAGAAATAATAAAAATAAAACGATAACAATAAAAATACAGCGATTTCACAGGTTTTCAGAAAAACAGATAGGTTTTTTTAATTTTTTATTTTTTTATTGAAATAATAGATAATACATAATATAATCAACAAACAAGTCCTGCTAAGCCAATTGAATCGGCTTGTCAACAGGTGCTTATATTTTAGTTACATATTTATACATTTTTAAAATTTAAAATTTACATCTTATATCTACAGATACAACATTTTTTCATACATATCAAAATCAATATAAATCTTTTTTTTTCGGTATCCAATTTTTCACCATATAAACCTTATTCATAGAATTACATTTCTTTATAGTGTCAGGTAATAAATTAAATATCTTCGGTATGATATATTAAAACGTTCTCTGTCCGTACTTATTGTTAAATTTCGGAACTATTAACCCGTCGTTACGCGTGAATCTAGTGCTGTATTTATGTTCTAATTTCTCTTTATGCTGCGGGGTAAATATATGCTGAATTATAATTTTGTGCCAAAGTATTGCCTTAACAGGTAAAATTTTGGCACTCTGAAACAGCAACGGTTTATTTTGTCTCTGTTTGAAAATATTAGGGATGACCAATAATTTTACAATTGCGTTTTGTACAACTTGCACTTGTTTCAGATTGGTTATAGAAGTATTTCCCCATATTGTTAATCCATATCTTATAATAGATTCTGCTAGTTAAGGAATAGTTTTGGAATAAGTTTTTTACAAGATCAACAAATTTCGCCAAGTTTATGTTAAATATGTCAATATCACCTAAGTACTGATTTCCCATAGTGTGAAATCGTTGTATCGGAGAGTGGGCAATGTAGTTCCGCTTATGTACAGTAGAATAGTGTATTTTGTCGTGTAGTTACTGTCGGTATTCGTAAGTTTATGAGTTGCAGTAGTTCGCAACAGTCAAATTTAGAGTTAAGTATTTTGAATAAAAATGTTAAGTCGTTTATTTTACGTCTGTCTTCTAGTGTGTGTATTTTTAAAACATTTAATAATAAATTATATTTCAAGTCTTCTAGTGGGATATTTATTTTAAAATTTATAAAACGCAGATTTTTTTTTTGTATTCGCTCAATGTTATTAATGTGAATTTTGTAAGATGGAGACCAAACTACCGAGTTATATTCCATTAGGCTTCTAACTAGAGATACATATAATAATTTAATGACTTGTATGGAATTAAAGTTTTTGGTTGTTCTTAATACGAAGCCTAGTGTTTGCATACCTTTGTTTACAATTTGGTGGATATGATTGGCGAAACTTATTTTTTCATCAAAAATAATTCCAAGATGTCTCACTTCCGTGACTCTTTCTAAATCTGTGTTATTGATGGAATATTCGAATAAAACAGGATTTTTATTTCTGAAGAAAGTCAAGGGTTTGCACTTTTCTACATTTAAGAATAAATTAATTTGAACGCACCAATCTTTAAACATACTAATATTTGACTGAAGTATATGGCAATGATTTATATCAGTTATTTTCTTGTCTAGCTTGATATCATCAGCAAAGAGCAATACCTCGACATCGTTGAAGCAATTGGTTATATCATTGATGAAAATGAGGAACAAAACCGGGCCAAGGTGACTACCTTGTGGTATGCCACTAGTAGCCCAGAAAGCTTTCGACATCCATGATTTTATTTTCACGAACTATGAATTATTTATTTATGTAAATATGATGCGCAAAATGATTCACGTTCAATGACCTTTTAATTTTCAAAATTGGAACTGACTGTGGGAACGAAGCTTCAAAGTAGGTATGCTTTTGTTTTAATAATACTAAGTACCTACACATATTTGAAATTTGCATTTCTTTTGATTATTTTTTTAAGTTTATTAATAAGTCTCCCCGAGGCTCTAATATTTTATAAATATTTTCAGTTTTTTTTATACATTAACTCCGCGCAGGAGGTCCTGAGGAAAAGATTTTCCCTCAAGGCCCATGTCATCTGAGATGCTGTGTGGAGGGTCTTTTTGAGGAGAGCCGAACTGTTGAACACAAGAACGAGTCTAAGAAGCGACCCGTTCTCATGTGAAAAATGTCAACTGTGTACATATGTTGGCGAGTTTTCCGACTATGCACCGGTGCCGAAGGGATCAATGACGCTAGTTCCTCGGAGCATCTTCCATTGTAATACCTTCTTAATAACAGCTTCTCAAATCCTGTAATCATAATATCCCGTGATTTTTATGTGCAAGTGACTTCGTAGAAAATAAAACATATCTGCTACGAATTTATCCAACTTTTGATTTCTCTTATATGCCAATATCTACAGAAACTTTGAAACATTCTCATTTGCCCTTAATTAATGAATGAGATCTCAAACAGAGACTTGGTTTAACCGATAGTTTTATATTAGGTCCTTACATATGAAAATGTCGTTTTGTATGGGAGGAACATAAAGTCGTTTTTTTTAAAATATAATATATTTATTTAATCAAAGTATGTACCATTGCTATTGCTATCTCATAGGTAGTTCATCGATCCCTTTACTAAAAAAACCATTCGGACGGTAATCAATAAAATCTTTGAAGGCGGTTTGGACTGCCCCATCGGAGTTGAATTTTTTCACTTGCAAGAAGTTATCAAAATTTCGAAAAAAATGGTAATCTGTTGGGGCAAGGTCCGGAGAGTACGGTGGATATCCAATTGAAGCTCCTCTAATTTGGTAGCCGTTTGTTGTGTAGTGTGTGGTCAGCGCATTAACCGGCCTCAGTTGTTTAGCAGGTAGCTTTTCCATCATAGTTTGCAGTTGCTGACAATAGACATCTGAAAAAACGACACAAAAAAAAACACAAGCGTGTTTTCTTTTGCGTCACTTTTCTTTGCGTCACCATACACATCATTAATCCTTCGAGCCGTTTCTGCAGCACTGGTGCCACGGTGGAACTCGTAATCATAAATAACGCGATATTTCAAGTTTTCCATTTTGTAAACTAAGTGACGCAAAGAAAAAAACAATTAAGGAAAAAACAAATGAATTGTAATTTTCGAAAGAAAAATACATGAGTAAATAGCTGTATAAATTTGAATTTGGAATTCCTAACCAAAGAGAAGATATTTGAGATCAAAGTTGGCAGTACGGCAAAACGCCAATTTCATATGTACGGACCTAATATATTTATTTATTTATTTATTTATTTATTAATCATTAACGCCCTTATGGGCTTTTACATACATTTACATTTTTATGTTTTAGTGCATACAGGTGTGTTTAGAATACAAAGAAAACATGAATAGTTTTTACACATGGTACATATAAATAAAGCTGGAAAGTAAAAAGTATAGCATTATACAATAAAGAGAAAAAAATCAGTTTTATATGTATATACGTATATAACAAATAATAATAATGGTGAGTTTTTAATATATGTGCAATTTATGTGTTGAATACATAGCGAAGTTGATTTTAAACAAAAATACATACTACCGACTTGCACCGCACTAAAATTAATATACAAAACAATTGCATTTTGACCAATAACTTTATCGTCAGAATTTCTGCAAGGAATTCAATTTCCGAAGACGAAATACTTTATACCATAAATATACTAATCCCCTTTATACTGAAACCATGGAATAATGTCAGATACTTCAGTAAACTATCACGGAGAGGACAAATGAGTTCGATAATATAATATAACAGAGTATCTAATTACAATCAAATTAAAATGTTAATCAAAGTATAAGTCGTTAAAGTAAATTTGTTATTATTACCTATTACAACGATAAACACATTGTAAATTCGCGAGGGGAATTAATGATAAAATGGTATTCAAAAAAATAAAACCCAAGTTTAAAAATACATAGTTTCAAGATATAAATACCACACGAGACTAAATCAAGAAATTGAGATATGGATGACGCCAGGGATTTTCATTTTAGATCTATTGCCAAAATTTCCAGAGGACCTTATTTCAAATCAAGGTATGGGTAGTAAGTAAAATAATCAACGTTTAATACGAACTTGTACTATCAATTACTTATCTACTTTCTGCATGAGTTTCATAATATACAGCCCTTTAAGCATTTAAACAAATATTTACGGGACAAATCACATACGAATGAATTAAATTTTTTCATTAAAAATTCGCAATTTAATTTACTCATAAATGGTTTAAAATTTTAATAAGAATAAACATGCATGCGATTAATTAAAAAAATGCGGAAAAATAATTTAGGGCTTTTTAGATCCAATTTTCAGTACAGAATTTTTTTTTTTTTTTTTTTTAACTTTATGAGTAACACTTCAAGTGTGTTTTTGTGTTAACACTAATAAGGAAATGTTTTTCTTTCAGTTTTTTATAGCTGAAAAAAACACTGCAGTACCAAATTGAAGCTTTTCGTTAATGACTGGGAAAATTAAAATTAAGGATTTTATTCACGTAACTAAGATAGGTCATCTAAGCGAAATCTCATTCTCGAAAATTGAGAATATTTCCAATTCTTTCCAATACATAAATATATTCGAATTCCCGTCGTTTTGTCTTACTTCCGGCAAGAAAATCGTATTTCTTGAGCTTTTCAATATGAAATTATGAATATTATTCATCAGCACGTATGAACCACGCTTTATGTATCGAACGTGATAAAGCTGAACGTTTCCTTGACAGAATCCCATTTGTCAATTTTTTTCTCGATTTTTTAGGACAGACAAAATTCTTCTTCTCATGCGATTGGAAGGTGGCGGGTTGTGATGTTTCCTCGGAAAAATAAACCATTTAGTTTTTCATTTATTGGGCTGATGTTTTAAACTTAATTTTTTCGGTATTGGACGATGTTGACCTTTTGACGTTATAAAGGGCAAAAAATCAACTTACAAAAAGCGATAATGAACATCGTACATCCGGTTTTTCGTATTTAATAGTGCTGTAGCCGAGCAACGAACAACATTAAAAATATAATTCAAATTCGATTTTACCGATTGGTATCACATCGTCATCTACTAACCGCTTCCCGGTCTAGTAGATGACGATGCAAAACCATTTCGGTTTCAACGTTCGTTCCGTCCTACTGCCTTTCCTCTAGGCGAGATAATTATTAAATCTGTGCCAACTTATTGCAATGCAAAGTTTCTTGTAAATATATTTGACTTGCGTAATCAAGAGTTATTATTGAAAATCTTCACTACACTCGCAATCAGTTTACAGACATGGTAAATGGCTGTAAATTGCCAAACCCTCTGGATAAAATATCTTAACAAAATCCCCTTGCCAAAGTACGTTATTTTAATATCTTTGAGTAAAAAAAATGAGCTTTGGCATCATACAATTTGCAAATCCCTTTCAACCGAGAATCTCCAAGTAAAATCTATTTGAGGCTTAACCTAACCCAAAAAGTTTTGAAAATATATGAATAAAAAAATCACATTTTATTCATCACTATTTAATCAAAACAATCGATATTTTTCGAAACATGTCGATTATTTTGATTAGGGAGATGCACCACGTCTCGTGAAATTCGAAATTCGACCGCTAAAAATTATTCAACACTCCTTATGTACATGACGATATGGAAAAATTCCAGCTTCACACCAGCCTCCTCTTTTGATTTACGCAAGAAAAAAACATCGCCAAAAAGTGTGTTTTATTTTATTTTGCGAAGTTCTTGCACAAAAATATTGAAATGTTTTACGATCATTTTCTAAATCACTGATTTTTCCACACTATACAATAAAACCATAACCCAAAAGGAGTCTCTAAGTAGGTGATTTTGAACTGAATTTTGACCTGATACTATTTTTATACAATTTTTTCTAGGGTTATTAAAAGAGTTGCCAAAAATACTCGATTATTTGTAAGGTCACTATGTGTGTTACTCGCAGTATTTAATTAAAGCGTCTAACATATTTCTAAGCGTCAAATCAAAAACACATCATTTGCTTTACTTCTTGGTGTTTCGCCTTAAATACTGGCATATATATTTGGCGTGATTAATTTTCATTTAATTAAAGTGAATTTGTTATTATTGAAAAAGTACATATATTTTTACATGTACATACACCTTATTTTTAAGTTGTTCAAAAAGAAAAAAATATATATATCCTTGAAAGTGTGTTGAATATTACACTGAGATCGCTACGACTTGATTGCTTTTGATTTTTGTCGTTTTCTTTCTCGAAATGCCGATTATGGAGATTTCTGCTAAATATATTGGAATAAGAAGTGAATATACACCAATGACTAAATAAAATACCCTAAAAGAGGACTTGGCATAACATTCTGAATGGTTATACAAAAATGGCTGCCTAGATGAAACCAATATTTATTATATATCATTTAAACTAAATAATAACTATGGAAACCGCCGTAATTTTTGTTTGTCCGTTTGGTCAGTATGTTCGGCATGTATTTGGATCGGTTTGCCAAGTCCTTCTCTTAGGTATTTTGTTTAGTCATTATACTATACACAAGCGTACTGTACAGGGCCCGCAGATACTTTAATATTATACAATTGATAACCCTGTACAAATCATAATTGCGCCCCACGGTTGAATTTGGCAGCCACCTTTGGTCTGGAACTCCAAAATACCTGAAAAATACCCTCGACTCTGTGCTGAAACGGGTGGTCCGTTTGATAGATTCTCCCATCTTAATAGACGGATTGCAATCTTTAGAGCACAGGCGTCGGGTGGGAATGCTTTCCTTGTTCTACCGGTACTACAATGGAAGATGCTCCAAGGAACTAGCGTCATTGATCCCTTCGGCACCGGTGCATAGTCGGAAAACACGCCAAACGCGTGCCCAACATTTGTACACGGTTGATACTTGTCACGTGAGAACGGGTCAAGTTTTCAACTTCGACTCGTTCTTGTGTTCAACAGCTCGGCTGTGGAATGATTTGCCGGCCTCTGTGTTTTCTCCTTCCTACAACATGGGTCTCTTCAAGACCAATTTTCACTAGTCCTCTCCTCAAAAAGACCCTGCACACAGCATTATAGATGACATGTGGAGTTAATGTAAAAAAAAGCTTCCAAATTACAGTCGAAGACAGGTTATAAAACGAGTCAAGGAATATACTCGTTCTTGACTTTATGCATTGAATATTTTTTGTTCTCATTCGTTTGTAAATGAACATTTTATATTTCAATTAGACTTGTTTCATTATCAAAACAGCTTAAGGAAATATTTTCATTAAAATATCAAAACTTAATCCACTGTGGCTGGGGTATTTCCGGAGGGCATCATTAAAAAGAAAACAAATTATGAAAATTTTTTTCAGGAGATAAGGCTAACATTTTTTATAATGTTTATTTTGCAATGAGAACATTTCATATTCAAAATATAGTTTTTTTGGATTTCATAGTTAATATAGAAAATACTTTAAACAAAATACTAATTTCGCTAGTGTCTCTGTCCTACGTAACTCTGTTTTAATCAATTCTGTATCTCAGATTTGCTTTGAATTTGCGTCATTTTCATAATTACCTACGTAAAACATGATGTCTTTAAAATTTTGCATTTTTTTCCATTTTTCAATTTCGTCGATAAAACATTGCACTTATTGTTTTTTTTTTACAACCAGACTCCATACGCCACGTCCTGAGGAAAAAAAATCGTCAGGGGTAATATCATCTTTAAGGATGCTGTTACAAAATGGGATCGTATAAGAAACTTGGCGATCCGAGATGATCTACACATTGAACCACTGCTACTCTTCATAGAAAAATCGCAACTGAGGTGGCGTGAGCATGTACTAAGAATGTCTGATGACCGAATTCCGAGGAAGATACTGAGTGCGATTCCAGAGGGTAGACGCCCATTGGACCGCCCTAGACATAGTTGGGCGAGGCAACTCCAGAAACTGTGTGAGGAGAGGATGGGTCTACCATGAACAGAGGCCGAACAATCAGCACAAGATAGGGACGTATAGAGGAGAGTAAGTTCTGGGAAGTAAAAAGGTAAAACGAGTGGGTAGGACTCTGGGGGTCAATGTGTCCAGGAGTGACATATGTATGAATCCATCCCTCCCATTGCGGCGCAAGGCGATGGGTCAAGAAAGTCTGGCTGGAGAGGTCGAAAGGTCTCCCTCAACCAGACCCACCACGCCGTCATTAACCTCACCCCATGAACCCGGTCACGCCTGCTTTTGAGGTGACCTACGGCTTATCCAATAAATGCTTCCCGTGGAGAATACTCGCCTCGCCTGACGGCCGGCGTAGTGCAGCGGTAAGGCGCTTGACTAGCATTCCGAAGGTCGCGGGATCGAATCCCGGCGTGGCAAATAAATTTTATTTGATTAATTTGTGTATTTCACAATTTATTCATTTAAAATAATATATAGTATATTTGCGGCACGTTCCAGAGTGGAAGATACTCTCAGTATCGCCCTGGTGTAAGACCACCATTCAGAATTGAAACGTTGCTTGAAATGGCTTCTGCCGTGTTTGGTGACCAGATCTGAATAGCCAGGTACTTCCCCACCTTCCTCTGCCCTATCTCCTTCCCCTCCCCACTACCTTCAGTCTCACAACATACCCCAATTGGGGATGCCATAGTTCCACTGGCTCCAGATGGGAGCAGTTGGGACTCTTGTGCGATTTTCATGTAAAAAAAAAAAATTTTTTTTGGGGGTTAGGTATGTTTCAGAATGAAAGACACTCTAAGTAGCAAGCCCTGGTTTAAGACCATCATTCAGAATTGAAACTTTCCTTGAAACGGCTTTTACTGTATTTGGTGACCAGATCTGAATAGCCAGGTACTTCCCCACCTCCATCTTCCATTTCCTTCCTTTTCCCACTACCTTCAGTCTCACAACATGCGCCGTTTGGGGATGCCATTGTCTCACTGGCTTCAGACAGATGGAAGCAATTCGGGCTCTTGGGCGGTGTTCACATAAAAAAGGCTTTTCATATTTTATAACAATATGAGAAATCATAGAGATTTAATTTTCATTAAAGAAATTAAAAACTAAAACGGTATCCAGGCAATGATTAGTTCTCACTTTACTTTAGTTGTCTATGAGCTCTTCGAGTCACAAGGTCTCGTTTCCGAGCTGTGCCGAAGGTAGATGTGCAGAGTAAATATAATTCTAGAGATCAGCAGATAAAACCTAGATTTCAGCCAGAAAAGACGTTAGTCTTCCAAAGTACAATTTGAAAAGACACGTACTTACAAAAAACGAAAACCTCTGGAGAGACCATTGGAGATTTTACAAAATATATATACAAAAGAAGTCCATTGATAATCCGAATCCATCAATATAATGATCGTTGTATTACTTATATAAACACGTTTTATTAAAAACTGGGATACCTGCCTTAATTCAGGGTCTAAAGATTCCCTCGTGATAAATTTAATAACGGAGATATTTAGTGTTGAACTTTGCCATTTCATCGGAGGTAGAAGCCGATAGGGTCGGTATGCTCAATTAAACCATACTGAGTTGGAATTTCTGAGGCCGCATTACCACCGTCGCTAAATAGAGCCGAGGGGTTGAGCTTATGGAATTTTAACCATTCGTGCCACTCATGCATAAGGAAGATTTAATGAATTATTTGTGTGTGTTTGTTCATTATCACGTCATGTAGGTCTCTGGCGGCTATAAAGGAACCGCGTTTTGAAGTATTGTAATCCTTTTAAATGGCGCAAATGACACAATTGAAATGCCGGGACAAGTGCCGCACACAAGTACAGTCAGGGATATTAACATAGCAAGGGTGGAAAAGTATAAAAGTTGTAGGGTTTCTTGGCATGATTTAATTACATTTTTGATGTTTATTTTACTTTTCTGAATTTGTTCTGTGTGTAAAGGAAACGAAAAAGTTAAATAAAAAACGGAGTGTGCAATAGTAGAAGTGAAACTTTCAGAAAACTAAAGTGGACAAGAGTGGTGAATATACGAGGCACCGCACAAAGAGGAGACCGATAGGCCACGGAGCAACGCGGAGGTGACCGAGAGGAGACCGATTAATCCAGGCTAAATCCTATAAATATACATGTTATAATTTCATGTAATTTCATTAATTTCATGTTATAATTTCACAGGAAAATAATTTCCCCAGGGCCTATGTCATCGTAGAGGATGCTATGTGGAGGGTCTTTTTAAGGAAGGAAAGGATGAGAAGTTATGGGAAGGAAAAAGGTAAGAGGGTGGGTAGGAATCTGGGGGTCAGTGTGTCCAGGAGTGACGGACATATGAATCCATCCCTCCAACTATGGTGCAAGTCTGTATGGGTCGAGAGAGTACGGCTGGAAAGGTGAAAAAGCCTCCCTCAACCAGTCTCTCTCGATCCGGCCCACCACGCAGTATCATCATCCGCCGCCAAGACTACTATGTCATCTTTGGATACCTATGCTGTACGGAGGGTATTTTTAAGAAGGGGAAGGCGTGAACGTGGGTCTTGAAGAGACACGTATGGGAGGGAGGAAAAGAATTACCGTTTTCTTGATGATGCCAGTAAACTTTCTATTAACAGTATGTAATATGATTTTGTGTAGGTAGCATACCTTTGTCTTCCGACAGCTGTCTTCTCAGAACAAGTAGAATATCCATCCCAGGATAGTGGAGATAAGGATTTGAGGCCATGCATATAAATGAGACGCTTATTTTACTAGTGAAAATTAAAAGAAACTTTATTGCACTTTGCAAGGGGAAATAGTACCAAAGAAAACTTAACAAAAAACATAAATACCTTTAGGATCTATCAATAGATGTGGAGAGAGAGAGTTAACAAAATTACGGTTAGTTATTAATACCGCGTACGTCCCGTCGCCGTGATTCTCCTGCAACCGTCAACAGCAATCCCCGAAACACCGTCCAGCACGTCATGGGGCTGCTTGATTATAGGGAGACCTCCCAACAAAACAGGCACAGCAAATCCTCACCCATCAGGCGGCGTGAGGAAATCTCACCGGCCAAAGGAACAGCGAAGTAATATCGGCGAATCCAACCAGAGTCTAAGAGCCGCTTCATTTAAAGGGAACCCACCCAGTAAAACAGGCACATCAGATCCTCACCCATCAGGCGGCGTGAGGAAATCTCACCGGCCAAAGGAATAGCAAAGGAATCCTTGCGCGCAATATATCACCCGTAGATCACGGTCTAAATTCACTTCCGCACGCGAATAAAACTATCACACGGCATCCGACGAGGGATTAAACAAAATAAAACGGCTTCAATGCCATTTGAGTCGTCACACACTCACATAACGTAAAAAAATACTCTTTCTAGGCTACATAGCACTAGTATCACACATAACAATCTCCTCTCCTCAAAAATCTCCTCTCGCCCCAAAAAACTACGTGATGTCTGCCGCCATCTTTCCTCGAATGACGTTTCCGGTCTCCTTTCAGTTTGGCCAACCAACAAAGTTAAAAAAGAAGAAAAAAAATAATGCTTAGACAATAAACAGTACCTACTTTGCGCAGTACCTGCTCACGAAATAGATATGTTATAAGTAGATTTTTACTCCTAGCACTCCCCACGCCTGTTCAGGTCAGCCAGCATACGTCCACAAAACACTATCTTGGTATTTGAACAGTTTCAATAACAACAGCATTTTGGACGATGCCTCTGGCATTTTGGTGTTTGTGTACTAACCACTGATGCCTTTTTCATCACTGAAATAATCATATTGCATTGATGGCTTTGAATTTTACTACCCTATTTAAAAAAACCTTTATCTGAAGAAAATTTCACAGATATCGCATTTGATGTTCTTTGCTTTACCAATTTCTCAACGTTGTTAACGTCTTATTGTATATTAAAACTTGTAGACCCAGCCACACGTTGCCGTGGCTAACGAAACACAACGCCACACCATTACCCAACCCTTATAACCAATGACATCTGTTTAATCAAATCCACCGTTTGCTTGCCCGCTGCCCGCTACTGCTTGGCCATATACATATATAATATATTTCAATTAATTTACACAAAACCTTGACAAATTATATACCTTAAAACCTTCCTCATGAATCCACTCCATCTATTGGTGAAAACCGTATGAATAATCCGTTGCGTAGTTTAAAAGATCTAAACGCACAGACAGCGGGAGCTATCTGTGCGCATAGCTTTTATACTATGTAAAGATACACAGACCATACAAATAAATACCCACAAATAAATATTTCGGTGATAGGACAACTCAGAATCAATTCAACTCAACACCTCCCTCCAAAAGTCATCAAAAGTGATGAACAAAAAATCAGAATGTGCAATTCACACGCGGTAGAAGTGAAACCTTCAGAAAACTAAAGTAAATAGAGTGGGGAGACTACGAAATACCGCACAAAGAGGAGACCGATTATACTACCTCTTTTTCTTGCAGGCTAAATCCTATAATAGAAGTATATGTTTGTCTCTTTTTAGTGTCGCTATTTTCTTTTCATCGAGTTTAAATCACAACGGTGCTAAAGAAGTTTTCACTTCAAAAATATATAAAAAAATGGTTAAATTGGTTATGTTAGGTAAGGTTAGGCTATTTTTCAATTAAATTTTTTTTAAAGACTTCAAAGAGGTGTTGAGTTGAGTTTTGAACCAAACATATATTTCTGCCATTCTTTAATACCTAAGTTAGCGATAGTTGCATCAGTCTTTTTTACATTCCTTTGAAATAAATATTTCAGCCACAGTTACCTAAGTCCTCTTTTATTGCAAAGTTCTTTACATTTAATAAAAGTGCACAGTGAGCGAGGTAAATCATTTTCATAAATTTATTCTTTACACAAAATGAAATACCGAGGGACCTCGTGCACACAATGGCAGAATAAATAGAGGTATGTCAGCAGCTAACATTCTGGCAGGTAGAACTGCATGAGTGAGTTTACCTTTTACCGAGAGATGGCAGGAGTGTATTCTATTATGCATGAAAAAGGGATAACTCTGGTAAACAATTTATGGAATTTTGTTAAATCTCGGATTTCACAAAGGATTTTCTCGAATTGCATGACGAAATATAATATTATAAGTTACTAGCAGACCCGGCCACACGTTGCTGTGGCTAACGAAACACAATGCCATTATTACCCAACCTTTATAAAATCCACACCACCCAGCTGCCCGCTGCCCGCTGCCCGATGCCCGCTGCCTGAATTGAATATTTGAATTTCTCGGCTTTTCTCTACTATATTAGGCATGTATTATACATATAAACCTTCCCCTTGAATCACTCTATCTATTGGTGAAAACCGCATGAAAATCTGTTTCGTAGTTTAAAAGATCTATGCGCACACACATTTTGAGCGACTTCATTTTATACCATGTAATGCAATTCGAGCGATCGCCACCAATTATACAATGCTTGCAATGCAACACTGGATATTTGAAAAGGGAAAATCAAATACCTACTTACTCTAGGACATCTATTTTCCGATTTCTTGCGCAGAACCAATTTCAAAAGTGACTATAGTACGGCCCGCCAGCCTTTTTAAATCGCACAAAAATATGTTTTCTCTGAATTTATCGGCTTTTCTCTAATATAATTTACATGTATTATACACATAAACATTCCTCTTCAATCACTCTATCTATTGGTGAAAACCGTATATAAATCCGTTGCGTAGTTTAAAAGATTAACGCGCACATACATTTTGAGCGACTTCATTTTATACTATGTAATGAAGTTTTAAATTTAACTGGTGCCTAAAATAGAACTAAATATTAAGCCGCCTCTTCCCGAATTTTTACCGATTTCTTACATAATCCCCCTTAAACATTTGAAGTTTTTAGGCTCTTAAAAAATATATGTTATTTTTTATGATAATATCTATACATTCCCTACGCCGCGCCGCGCCGAAACTCAAATTATATGAAATTTCGTCGATAGAAAAAAAATCACAAAATAAGCTCCGAAAATTATTATTTTCACGCCTGTTTCAGTTATTTTACAAGTTATATGAAAAACAAAACACAGTTTTTCTTTAAATGCTGTTTTAGACTGGCCCCAAGAGATTTTTGCTCTATTTTAAACGAGTCGTGTTTTGTTGAACTTTTCACAATTTTCGCTTCAATTTTACCGTTTTAAATATTAGCGCATTCTCTCCAACATTCGTAATTACGTATCTCTCCATCTTCTTTTTTTTGAGCGGTGATGCGGCGCCTTAATGCGATTTTAATTGCGCGTCAATAAAAACAGTATGTATATATCGACGGCCTCCGTGGTATGACTCTCGATTAGTGATCCGAAAGTCGTGGGTTCAAATCCGGCGTGCGCAAATAAATAATATTATTTTGATTAAATTATGTTTTTTTACAATGAATTAATTTTAAATAATATGTGGTGTATTTGCGGCACATTCCAGAGTGGACGACACTCTCACTACCACCCTGATGTAGGACCACCATTCAGAATTCAATCGTTGCTTCAAATGGCTTTAGCCGTGTTTGGTGACCAGATTGGAATAACCAAGTACATCCCACCTTCTTCTTCTACATCTACTTCCCCTCCCCACTACCTTCAGCCCCACAATACACCCCATTTGGTTTCCAATCGCCATAGTGTCACTAGTTCCAGACGGGAGTATTTTGGACTCTTGTGTGTATTCGTACTACGATTACCGCATTTTTCGTGGCGCATCAAAAAATGTAGGTTTAATGATAATAATTCTAATAATAATTTGTTAGTAAATTGCCACCTCTCATTTGGTACCTTTATGCTAAAACAAAAAACATTGTAAACTCTATCCAGAGTGACATACTCTCAGTAGTACTGGCGAAAGACTACCATTCGTAGTCGAAAAGTAGAGTTTTCATGTAAACGTTTTTTGTGTTGTTAAATTTTCTTGAAATGTCTTTAGCCGCATTTGTCGTTTGCTAACCACAAATGTAAAGTTAGGTACCTATATATAGTCTTTTCCTTCCCACCCCTTCAACCTCACAACATACCTAAATTGGTGATGCTTTGTCCAGTGGCGGTTGGTGGCTTTCCAGTGAGCCAGAATCGGTTCTAAGCGGACGCAATTGGAGCAGTCTACTCCGTGCAGCAAATTGCCGAAGGCGCTGATAATATATTTTTTTCAACTCCCTCTACACGTATATATTATGTACAAAACATCAAAATATTTTTGGTTACAGTGATCACCTATCTAAGCATAATATACTGATTTTGACAAGGGGCGCCAAAATTTTACTCGCGCCATGCACCGTTTGGCTTAGGGCGACTCCGTAGTTTAACTTACAATGAAATAGAAAGATTCCGGGTTATTTATGAATAACATGACAATATTTGAAAATCTCATACCACCGTCACAGCAAGCGGAAAATGTTGCTTGTGTCGTGATGGAGGTTTTAGTCAGCCGAGGAATTGTTTTAGGTGGAGACCTAGAAGCGATGTCACTACACTCGGCCACTAACTCGGCCACTAAACTGTCAGTCTTCTTTCTGAATGTATATAAGAATCCCATTTATTTTTCCACTTCATTACTTACAAGATGGTACATGAAAAGTTAATTTATTATAATTATTTACGTCACGAGTACGTTAATGTCAGGAGAATTAACAACGCGAAAGTGGAGAGCATAAGAAGTCCGAGACAAAAGCACATAAGTCGTGGGATGAAGCAAGGAGCGTGCACTATGAGAGAATTAAAAAGAATAATATTTGGTGATTTGTAAAGTTCCTTTTTTTGTGAAAAATCACCCCAAGGATCCCGTAAAAATTTATAATATGACATTACTTTAACTTACTTCTAACTTCTAACTACAGACTAGACGAATGATTATAACAACTTATCGCTAACAGAGTGTTCGTCGATCATTAATTCAAAACTGTACGTATGTATAATGTATTTGACCAATGCACGTGGTGCCGCGTTAAAATGTACATTATTTGTTATTTATGCAGATTCGGTAGAGTTGGAAAATAGACAGGACCATACTAAGCTGGGTGGTTACATGAACACTGTTTTTTTTTTTTTTTTTTACATGAGCTCCACACAGGAGGCGCTGAGGAAAATAATTTTCCTCAGGGCCTATGTCATCTTTGGGGATGCTGTGTGGAGGATTTTTATAGGAAAAGGAAGGAGAGGAGAATTCTGGGAAGGAAAAGGGTTTAAGGGGTGGGTAGGAATCTGGGGTTCAGTGTGTCTTGGTCATCCGCCTCCAAGACCTAGACAAACCTCACCCCGTGAACCCGGGAACCCCTGCTAAATCACCAAACGTAGCGAACCACTTTGGGTGACCTATGGCAGAGGTGTTGGTTATCTAATAAAGGTTCCCGGGGCGGCGGTACCTATTCCCGCCTCCAAAATTGAAAGTTTATTATTTATTAGAGAAATTTAGATACAGTTTGCACCCAGACGGCCTAATTGGGAACAACTGCTATTGGATATCCTATTATTCAATCCTGGAATAAATATTTTAATAATCATATATAATATGCATTTTTTATAATAAAAATTCTCTTTTTATAACTTTTGAAGGTTATTCTCATCAATGTAATATATCATTGAAGAAGAAGATAATAATAATAATCTAAACGATAATATGTTAACAAGATACAGAAAAACAGATAAAGACAAGAACCCAGACCTCTCGTCTAAACGTCCCGGTTAGAGGTCTGGGTTCGAGTTCCAGTTGCGACCATTGTCTTTTTCTTTTTTTCTGTGTCTTGTTCTTTTTCATATTTTCGTTTAGATTATTATTGGTATCTTCTTCTTCAATGATATATATATAACTAGCTGACCCGGCGAACTTCGTACCCCCTCAGAATAAATAACTGTTGTGTTAATTTATTAGCTGAATTAAATTCAGTTTTTTATTAAGTTAAAAATTACACAACGCAGAAATTATCGAACCGCAACTGTCCGTATTTTGTATCAGAGATGACCTTGTGTACGAATTTATATTTTTATGATTTTCTTACTTTTTTACTTACTTATCCATCAATTACATCACACGAATTTCGTGATATTTTTAACCCCCCCTCCCCGTCCCTGTCACACATCGTCACGTTTATGAGACCCCTCCCCCCAAGTGTAACATCTAAAAATAATCAAAACAGTAGTTCAATTTTTTTTACATGTGACGTTACAGAGCTGATGACCACCCCGTACCCCTAGTCACATTTTCTACTCCCCTCCCTCCCCCCCCTTAATGTGTGACGTAATTTATGGATGGCCCCTTACGGGAATTGCGTTTCATTTTCTTTATACGTGTGAGGGAAATTTATTATGCTGAAGACACACGTTAACCGTTTGTCTCATTTTTGACTGTTGACATTTGGTCTGTAAGAAAGAGACTAAGCATTATAATGTTAAAGAACAAAAGCGAAACAATCAGCGCATTGACATTTGACGTTTTTGAATTTTTGGAATTCACGCAAACTTCAACTAACACAACATTGTTACAGCTCTTTCAAAAGATAAAAATTCGTTCCATACAAAATGTATGAGGAAATTAACTTTCTTTTTCGTGAATTTTTGCAATGTTTTAAAAGTTATTCTGTTATCCGGGGCGGAGACAAATCCAACAAATTAAGATCATCAAAATCGGTCCGGCCGTTCTCCAGTTATAAATAGTGTAACTAACCCGACTTTGTTTTATATATTAAAGATATGTTTTAATGAACGTGTCTGGGAAAGAAAAAGCAAAATGTAATAATGTAAATTGTTCAAGGTGCATACATACCTACATACATCACTACTTCTCGCATCTACAAACATACTCACACACACCGGTAATCACTTAATATAAATAAGATACTTCAATGAAACATACGAATACCCACCTTGAAATATACTTAATAACTGTAATTTTTTTTCACCACTGTAAATAATGTACTCTTTGTTTCTTTAATAAATAAATAAAAAATAAAGAAAGTAGGTACACCGATTTCATTAAAATATTTTTTATCTTCCTAAATGTGATTCGTCCCTCGGTAAGAAACAGATTGAGGTAAGGCTTTGATAATCCAATAAGAACAGTGCGAGCACAATAATGACATTTCTAAGTGTCGCGCGGGGTCGCTTAGGACCCCAAAAATAAATATGATTAAATTTTTGTTACAGCATACATTTTATCTGTTATTTTGACTGATTACAGTAAGGGGATAATGACTACTTTGAAATAAAAAGAAATTTTAAAAATTTGTTATTTATTTTCAATGTAAGAGCTTAAAAATCAACAAGGAACATTTTTTTGTAATTTTGAATCATATTTTTTTAATAGAAAACTTTTAAAAAAATCTAACCAATTTCTATCAAACTTATAACTATTTGAGGTTGATACAGAGTTATTATTATAACAACAAAAAATCAACAAAATACATTGGAAAAACATATAAACTTGATTTTTCACGGTATTTTCATGATTTTTTTGAGCCTCACGCCGAAACACAAGCCTGTATCTCACATCGCACATGTGCAGACTGAATTTTCTCGGCGCTAGCGTCAAGTATAGTCCCTTTTAGGAAGCTACCTAAAGTAAAGAATCAGTGGGACCATTTAGAATGAACATAATTAGCATTTCAGTAAAATCTGGGCTTTTAAAGACCCCACTCGACGGGTCGAGGGTTAATATAAGGGTATGAGAATCTAAAAAGATAAAGTGTGACTCCCCATTCTGGGTATATGTATCTGAGGAAGTGTTTTACACCAAATGGATACCTACATTTTTATGAAAATAGTCTCGTTTCGCATAATTTACATTCCCTGGAAAGTATCTCAATAGTTCACATAAATATACTTGCCGAGACAATGAATGAATATGAATGAAGCAAAGAGTACTAGAACGGGGTTGTGCTGCATTACCTCCATTGATAGTAAGATACACCTGAAGGGTTTTAAAATAAATACTTGAACATATATCAATACGATCTCGTTTCGCGGAAGTTTCCCTGGAAAACGTATCGCGGTGTTCCATATACACTCGCTGTTTCTACTCTCGTCCGCCAGAACTAACAAATTAGATAGCCTGGCGCGGGCGGTCTGAATTATTTAGCAGCAGTGTGCCCTGAAAGAGCTAACATATCTTCATTCTTAGTGGCATCAATAACTGAAGAGTCTTATTCAATCAATTCTCACAGGGGACAAGATCTGCAAGGACTGAAATACAAATGAAATTTTGTTATGAAAATAGGTTTTATTTATTTAATCATTTTGGGAAATCGAAATTTATCATTTTATCAGTTTGTACATGTGTAGTAAGTACAGCCAAAATAAAATTAATTACAGATTTCCCTCTTATAAATTTATCTCTAATAAGACAACAAAATAAAAAAAAAATAACGAAATTTTTAAGAAAATTGCGTAAACAAAAAATTGCTCTTGAGAGTAAGAAAACACATTTATTTTATGAAACTTACTGCGGTGTAATTGAAAAATAAAAAAAAAAACATACATAAATCACTTAATAACAAGTTAAATTTTCATATTTTAAGCAACCCCCGACACAAAAAAGAGCTGATGACCTTGAAACGCCTGAACAGATTTTCATGAATTGTAGCTAAGAACCATTTCGATCGCGACAGCTTTCCAACAAAAAAAAACGCATCACAATCGGTCTATTCGTTTAGGAGCTACGATGCCATAGATATACACTCAGACAGACAGTCAGACACCCAGAAAGTCAAACTAATCACACCGCTCCTTGTGTCGGGGATTAAAAAATTTTTTTTCAAATAAGGAAGGCGAAATAGTGAAGGCGTAATAGATATAAACATAAGTATCCTTACAGAACAGAACTTTTATAAAAGTCTTCTATATCTTTTTATAGTCTAGTGTGAAAATTACGGGATAGTCTTATTTTCTGACAAATCAGTTCCAAATCAGATCAGTTATTCTTTTATTTTAAATTGTAATGTCACATCACAAAGTAATATTCAATTATTTCATGTTTATAAATTTATGACAATGCGTAATAAATTATTGTCATCATAAACTTTAAAAAACCGCTCTCGACTGACATCTGAACAAATTTGATATGGAGCTATCCTGTATTTTAAAACTTGAAACCGACAAGCCCACGTTTTCAACTTTCTCGAAGTTTTCAGAGAATAATACCATTCCTTGGAAATCTTCAATCATCCTGAAATTTCCAAAGTGATTTTTTATTCTCGACTTCTCATTAAAGTGTCCAAATGTTGATTCAAATTCCATCAGAGTAAATCCCGGATCACACCATGCTCTGTTGTACGTTGTAATAAAGTTAGGTATTTGTCTTGGAGAAATCCAGGCACTGTTAAGAGAAAATGAGAACATTTTTCATTTATTTGTCCGCCAAGTCAAATAAGAAGTTTTTCATTAATGAGACTCGAAGTTTAAAATAAAAAGTTTTCTAGCGTACCTACCTATTCGCGGATAAAATATTTGAACTTAATTATGACTTATTTTCGTCACACAAGAAGGTTTCGATACTTTTTTTGGGCAACTGTATGACAATTTTTTGACATTTTTTTATTGGTGACGTAAATTTTATTTATCTGCTACCAGTTTCGTGCTATCCGTGTCATTCCCTAGTTTTAAGATTGTATTTAGAAACCGGTAGCAGATAAATAAAAATGAAGCAATATATGTGCATATATACAAAACAAAAGGTTTCGAACTTCGTCAGGGTATACATACAATAAAAAATATTATAGGTGATATATTATTATGTACATATACTAGCGAATTTTGAAAACTCGCCGATCATCCTACCGGAGACAGGGAAAACTGCCCGGCATACCTAGCTGCGCTTTCGAGGGATTTCTCCACGATCAGCTATGGCGTCTAAATACATAGATGAAGACAGTGATGTTGACTTTAAGAGAACTAATAGGTTAGATCAGAGGACCGAAGAAATGGTAGAAAAAAACAGTGAAGTGGGAAGTTTTATATGGGTACAAGTTAATATTCGTTCAATTTCTAAATACTGGGATGTATTACATATGTACCTTCACAACTGTTGGAAAAAAAATAGATGTAATTATGCTTTATGAAACCTCTATTAAAAGTGAACATGCCAGTTTATACGAGATTCCAGGTTACAATAGTGTAAGCTATATTCGCGAACACAGGTCTGGTGGGGGTATTACTGTATACATCAGAGATACATTTGTTTTCCCACAAAAGAAATTGGAAACTCAGGTATTTGAAAATATTTTCAGTATAATCACACTCCCAAATAATAATGAACTTACCTTACTTGCAATATATCGCCCACCAAATTTAAGTAAATTAGCTTTCATTAATGAACTTTCAACAATACTCAATAATCTTTCCCCAAATCACTGTGAAAATGTACTAATCTTTGGGGATGTAAATATTGACTTGTTAAACTGTCTTGATCCGCTAACCATTCAATATGAAAACTTATTATCGATGAACTATTTAACTAAATGTAAAGATGACGTCACGCCTGAAGCGGTTAGTGCAGGAAAAATAACACGTCCGTGCATTGATCTTATTTTTGTAAGATTCAAGTGTGGAAACAAAATCACTGTTTCATCGTGTGTGTGCGAGATTAATTTAGCCGATCACTTTGTTACGGCGATAAATATTCCATTTCCCAAAAGTAATAAGAAATTAACAACAACTAAAGTTTCAATTTTATCTCAAAAAAGGATCGATACAAGCATAAGGAATTTCAATTGGAATGAATTACTCTGTGAAAAAGATTGCAGTAAGCTTTATAAACAAATCAAATGTAAATTAAAGATATTTATGAAAAAAGTTAGATATACATACATTTTTAGCCAAGAAAAAGACCATGGCCTATAAAACAGTGGATTACAAATCAAGTATTGGATAACGTTAAAAAGCGAGATAATTTATATGAAATTTGGAAAAATTCACCAAAAAATAAGATTTATGAAAAACAATACAAATCTTTTCGGAATATTGTATTATTAAAATTTAAATGTAAATCTACCTTTTTTAATGAAAAATTCAAAAAATATTATGGAAACACAAAGAATACATGGGATGAGATAAATATTAGGACGTAGATCTAAGAGCAATTGCGATGAAGTAATCTCAAGGTACTTACTAAAAGATAAATCTGCAGAAACAGTGTCGGACGACTTTGTCAACTACTTTTCGGACAGTATAAACTCACTAGTACATAAATGTGATGTAAGAGCGTCAAATATTGAACCAACACAGCTACCACATAGTCTTTATATACCACGTGCCGACGTGCCACACTTTTAGATATTCAGAATATTGTATAACTTCTAAAAAATTCAAAATCACCCGGAATAGATAACATCAGAATGTTTGACATTAAAAAACAGATAGATATTTTAGGACCGATTTTGACACATTTAATTAACACAATATTAATGCAAGCCGTAATACCAGATGAGCTTAAATGTAGCATTATAAGACATATATACAAAAGTGGCAGACATATTGACATAGGAAATTACAGACCGATCAGAATCTTGCCTGCAATAGAAAAGATACTTGAAAAATACATCTCCATAAAATTGAATAAATACCTCGAGTCTTTCTCAATAATAAATCCACACCAATATGGCTTTCAAAAAAAGAAGAGCTCTCAACTGTTACTTCAAGATTTTTCAAATTACATAAATAATGAACTAAACGATATAAAACAATTATTAGTTTTGTTTATAGACAATTCGAAAGCTTTTGATACTATAGATCCAACAAAATTACTTAAAGTTCTGGAGGCGATAGGGGTGCGAGGACGTTTTCTTAAACTTTTGAAGAACTACCTTAGTGATCGTAAAATTTAGGTCAAAATTGAGTAAAGTGGGAAAATTGTCTACTGGTGTACCCAGGGCTCTATCTTAGGTCCAACATTATATATAGTATTTGTCTCTCTTATGAATAAAGTATTTTCTTTTATCAAGCACTATGTATATGCGGATGACACAGCACTTGTCGTCTCACATAGGGATCTGCTCACGGCCATGAATATGCTACAGCAGGACTTCATAGCATTACTAAAATGGTCTCCGACTCTGGCTTGGTTATAAATGCACAAAAAACAAAACTAATGCACATAAGATCGCCTCATGCCAGATATGCAATAGCACCTTCAATAGTGTCCCATAACTTTGACTGCATACACAATAACTGTATACAGCCCTGCACATGTGGAAGTATTGACCTAGTCAAAGAATATGTCTACTTAGGGGTGACGGTGGATTGTAATATGAAATGGGATATCCATATTGTTAAGCTATGTAAGCGCCTTCGAGCGATTGTAGGCAAACTGTATAAACTTAAATATTATGTACCCATCAAAACCATGAAACTAATCTATTTGTCCCTGGCTGAATCTAATGTGAGATATGGTATAACTTCTTGGGGGCACTCATGTAAAACAAATATCCAACATGTACAGTCAATTCAAAACGCCATGGTCAAATTACTCGTCAGCAAAGCAGTTTACGACCAGCGGCAAAATATCACAATTATGTATAAATCCATAAATGTGTTACCTATTAGAGCTCTTTTTTGGCATAAAATCTGTATGCAACATATCTTAGATAGCCCATACAAAACAATGGTGGATCACGTGTACAATACTAGGCTTACACAAAATGAAGGGATGATAGTACCTAGATTTTCTAATAAACATGGCCAGCGAACTCTTGAATACATTGTACCACTTATTTTTAATATGCTGCTATATGATTTGAAAAAATGTTCCTCGACACCTAAATTTGCACTATTGTTTAGAACATGGCTATTGGAATCAGATTTTATGTATTGACTTGACTCCTCGTGCATTTTTAATTTTTAATTTTTAATTTTTTAATTTATTTTTATTAATTTGGACATTTTTATAATTTTTTTTATACTAATTTATGTTTTTATTATGTTTTTTACTAATTTGCAATATTTTTTTCTTCTATTGTAAAACATTGTATATTGTATCATGTTTTTGTCCACACTATTTTCCTGCCGACAAGCTATTTGCAGTAGCTTTGCAGGTGCAATGTAATCAAGAAAAAAAACTATTTTCTGTTAATAAAAAAAATAAATTAATTATTGCCAATTAAATAGTAACCGTTGCGAACTCCTTCATATTTGTCCCATGGTACGGGGTAGAGTTTGTACTTCAGTGTACATATAAAAATTGTCAACATTTTTTTAAACTTTCAAAACTTGTGTGGTTTCTCCAAATATCTACAAGGTAACAAGTAAGTCAACACGATTTTAAGATACTTTTTTTAAACAATTAAAAAATAAATTCAGCTTACAACCTCGTCCTGTAAAGATTAGTAAATCAATTTATAATGGATTTTCAAAGCGGACTTGCGAGTTGCATTTCAATCTACGCGCTTTATAATTATTATTGCCAAGTGGTAAATTCTTCCAACATTCCGCCATCATCAAAAAAACTAATTTCTGTTGTTTGTGCGTCCTGCAAACTCTAGTTCAATGAACTAAAATTTGCATTGAATTTCAGTATAATTTATCAAAATTGAAGTGAAGAATTCATACGGACATTTCACGGGTCTGCGTTAGTTAACGAATAAAAAATCGATTTTTTAGTACATTTAAGGCGCCGCGCCGCTACCCGAATTTCTACCGATTTCCTACATATAGTGAGGTGATTTTTCACAAAAACGGCGCTCTAAAAACTATCCAATTATTATTATTATTATTATTCCTTAAACATTTGAAGTTTTTAAGCTCTTCAAAAATAACAAGTTATTTTTGAAGATAACATCTAGAGGCGTTCCACGCCTTTTTTTTACATTAACTCCACACAGGAGGCCTTGAGGAAAATGTCGTTTTTTTAAATTATACTTAAGATACCTTCCACCAATGACATTATATAAATAAATAGACTCGCCATGGTCTCATATACTCACAATATAATGTGGAAAGTAAGGAACACTTTTGTTTTCAGCGATTTTCAGTATAATTTCTTAATTCAAAAGTTTATTCCTGTGTGATAAAGATAGATAATCAAATAATGCGTGTGTATGAATGACATGGATATATATGAGCGGGCGGCGTATTGCTTGTCAGTTTTTAATGGAACATTCGCTGTCTCCTTTTCTTGAGGCCCACTAGAATAAAAGGTCCGGCTGAATGTCGTAGTTTGATGTGTCGAGCGTTGCGTTAATAGGGCAACGACAGTTTTCAAATGGTGGCGATTGTCATCAATACTTGTTAGAACTACTGATTTATGTGTTGTTTTACCGCAAGCAAACAAATAAACAGAGTGTTTAGGCTGATTAGTCTACTTTAAAACAGTGGAAGTTTACTTAGCAACAGAAATTTGGCTGTTGCGCGTCCAGACCCTTTACTTTAGTAAAACCGCGAGCGGGAAACATGAACATTAATTGTAATATTTATAATAATCGATAATATTAAGTAATTTGCGTGTACTTACAAATGAAATGTTATTCATTCGCCTTTACTATTATTTGCCGTATAATTGAAACATTTTCTCATCACACAGGAGGGAATTTTAACACTTTTTAAAACGCAATTTACTTACTGGTAAGACGCAACCTTACAAGACGCGTAGCAGTTCAGTACTAAAGTACTAGATATCGAGATCGGTACAATTGTCTTGTTCTTGTCTTCCCACTTTGAGATTTCTACCCCTCGTCTAATAATATGTAACGTCATTGCCTTCCACGAGATTTTCGCTCTATTTTAAACAAGTGGTGTTTTATTAAATATTTTGGCAATTTTCGCTTCGATTTTATCGCTTTAAATGTTAGCGCTCTCCTCTAACATTCGTAATTTCATATTTCTCCATCTTCTTATTTTTCAGCACGGATGCGGCACCTTTAATTGTCATTGTTTTTATTTTTATCGTAATTTACCCGTGTAGTATTATTTTAAACACATCGGGGGATTTCTATTCAGCGCTACTCAGTAAATAAATACGTATGATAATTTGTATACGATTACTCGACGGTTAGGCACCGACAAAAGTGTTTTTCTTCTCGTAACCGCTTTAACTACGGGGGTTTATTTTCGTGTTGTGGTATTTAAGTGGAGTAGAGTGTAGCTGTAACTGTGATGAAAGAACAAAAAATGTTTATCTTAAGAAAAATTTAGAAGGCCCCCTGCAATATGAAAAAAATAACATTTATTTTATTTTATGTGACATCCGGATCCAATGTATAATCCGATTATAATATTATAAATGCGAAAGTTTGTATGGATGTATGAAATACTGAATGGACTTTAAAAATTCTTTCACTAATAGAAAGCTCCATTATTTGCGAGTAATGTAGGCTGTATATATTAGTAAGCTCTGGCGTTATGATTAAGCTCTGGCGTTATGAAATTATTTATCATAAGTTTTCTGTCCCTAACAAAATCGAGTTATTGCAAACGTCAGAAGAAAAGCAAAACAAACGTTTGCCGGGGAAACGATGTTGGCATCGTAGTTAATATCTATCTCTAAAAATGAATCGTATGCCGAAAATGCCGAAATGTATGTACGCGCATAACTTCCGAATGATTGAACCAAATTGGATAATAATTTTTTTTTGTATAAAACTCTGAAATTACGAAATTTGTATAAAAAATTGAAAACTGACTATATCGGGAATTAATGTATGGAATGCGGAAGGGGGAGGGTGAAGGGGGGATGGGTGGAGTGCGGGAGCGGGGAAGGGGGAAGGGAGAGGGGTGAGGGGGGAGGAGGGGGAATGGAGGTTGGAGAGGGGGAGGAGGGGAGGGTAGGGGGGGAGGTGGAGGAGGCGGAGTGGGAACCCCCTTAATACCATGCGAGCGAAGCCGCGGGAAAAAGCTAGTATTATATATTTTAATATTTTAACTCTACTAGTTATGTTTAAATGAAATGATTTCACACAGATACAAGGTATTGCAAGACTAGCGTTTGCGAGTAAACACATACCAGAGGAAATTCCCAAATCAGTAAATTTGGAATCCCGCTGGGATCAGAGTTGGGACCAATTCTTTTTATCATTTATATGAATGATATTTCTAAACTCAACATAAAATCCAAACTGATATCTTGAGAACGGCGGAATCAGATATAAATTTAATAAAAAAAATAGTTTGATCAAAATTTATTATCTCTAAATACAGATAAAACTTTTGTAATTCCTTTCACTCTGACTAAAAATGCTACCCCTGAAAATCTAAATATATGTATCCACTCACATAATTGTAATTCAAATTTATATATATGTAAACCTGATAAGTTTTAAGATTTTCACGGCCAAAAGCATTACATTACATTACAACTACTGGATCTGCCGGATGATGGACACTGCAACGATGTCCGAAACGTTGGCTAAAGAAGGAGGTAGCACAACACGGCATAACACCCCAAAAACAAATAACGAAATTATGTAAACCAGATTGCTCTGTATTCACTGTTAAATACCTTGGGGTAACTATAGACAGTAACATAAAGTGGAATATGCAAATCAGCACAACAGTTGAGATACTAAGAAAATTAGTGTACATTTTCATTAGATTCGAAGCATTTTAAATATTAGTATATTAATAACTATTTACTTTTCCTTAACTCAATCAATGCTACTGTATGGAATTGTTGGGTGGGCGGTGCATTCAAAACTTCTCTTTTACCATTGGAAATCATTAAAAAATTAATTATAAAAATAATTTTAAAAAGCCATACCTTCTCTTCATGTTATTTATAAAAAATTACAATTCTACGAATACACAAAGATTGCTTCAATAATGAGAGCTTTACTCCGTTTTCAAACAGCATTAGTACAATATCCTTGGCTCTATGACTATCCCGCATTGTAACACAACCACAGCTCAAAAATACTATAAATATATTGGAGAACCCGTCTGCTTGGTTCAATATATTCGCACCTTACAATCCGGAAGCCTCAGTTTTTCGCGAAAAATCAGAAACTGTCACTTTGGATGGAGATTGTAAAATATCTATGCAAGATAGCTTTCATATTTCGAAGACAGTAAGAAGCATTATTTCGTTCTCTTTCTGGTTAAATGAAAAATACATATGCTTGCATGAGAGGAACAGAGATATATAGCTTTTAAAATATAAGGTCGCTCGGGACGTTTTTGGTCTTATGAAAATATAACGCGATTACATGTTTTGGGATGTATTTATTCCTAAACAAGCAGACGGGTTAAATGGTTTAACCAATTACCAGTTAATTTAAGATTGGAAACAAATAATAAAAAATTCAAAAAATCAATAAAAGCTCTTTATATATAACTTATTACAATCACTACTTTGTTTCAAAGCACAATTGTAATTAATAATATATATCAGATGTGTAATAATGTCAGATATTATTTTTCTTTCTTTATTTATCTCCTTTCTTTTTTTACCTCCTCTTCATTCTGTTACATTCCTTCTATTATCCTATTAATATTATAAATGTGAAAGTTTGTATTGATGTATGTTTGTTACTCTTTCACACAAAAACTACTGAATGGACTTCATTAATAGAAAGGATCACTAATAGAAAGCTACATTATTTGCGAGATCTATAGGTTATATATATTAGTAAGCTCTGGCGTTATGAAATTATTTATCATACGTTTTCTGTCGATAACAAAATAGATTTATTGCAAACGTCAACCAATTGTCGCCTTGGAAACGATGTTTTTTTTTTTTTTTTTTTAATTTGGCAATTCAGCCTAAAAAGAGTGCTTTGTCGGCGTCGTACTTAATAACTATATATAAAATTGAATCACCGAAATGTATGTATGCACATAAACCCAAACGACTGCACCAAATGGGATAATTCCTTTTTTTTGTTCGTTATTTTGTATAAAACTACCGTTGAGTTTTGCATTATGAAATTTGTATAAAAAATTATAATAGGTGGCACGCGAGAAGTTTGAAAACTGAATGTATCGGGAATGAATGTGTGGAATGCGAGAGGTGAAAGGGGGGAGTGGGGAGGGGAGAGGGGATGTTGAGAAGATGTTGGAGGAGGGGGATAGGGGAAGGGAGGAGAGCGGAAGGGAGGAGGGCGGGGGGAGGGGGTTAGGAGAGGGAGAATGGCGAGGGAAGGATGTAGGGGGTGGGGGGGAAGGGGGTTAATGGATGAGTGAAGTGGGGAGAGGGAAGGTGGAGGGGGGAGGAGTGGGGGAGGGGTGGGTGGAGGGGGAGGGGTGGATGGTGGGGAGGGGGGGGGGGGGGTTGATGGGGGGAGTGGAGTGGGGAGAGGGAAGGTGGAGGAGGCTGAATGAGAATCCCCTAATACCATGCGTGCGAAGCCGCGGGAAAAAGCTAGTATGTTACATATATATATGTATACTTATATAAAATTATCGATGCATATTATATGATATATACGATTTTTTCTTCGTTTACTGTTAATTATCTATTCTTTGATCTACACACTAAAAAAAAAAAACAAAAATGATATATTATTTAACTTTAAATAAAAGTTGTTATCTACATTCGTTGTCTCCGCCATCTTAACACGAGCTTTGCTAAAAAAAAGCTGTAGGACATATTAAATAATATATATATTTTTTAGAAAAAACTTTATAGAGTACAATAATATGAAATTTTTGTAACATTTATAAAATAAATATTAAAAAAAAAAATTAAGGAAAGAAAAATCATGCCATTATTAGCTAACCCGATTCTCTCTTCTAATCAATTTAATCGTCTGGATACCGTTCTGGCGAATAATCTAATCTAATCTAATAATTCCTAGATCACTAAGATGTGATCTAGGAGGTTTTGGAACTGACCTCGTCCCAATCTGACTTTATTGGTGAAAAGTGTATTCTGTACAGTTATGTTATCTAAGGCTTGTATTTTTTTTGTATTCTCCAAATTTCGAAAGTACGTGTTTCTTTTCCAACGCAATGTTTAGGAAAATTATGCAATTAATTTCTCGAGACATTGACAAATACTACGCCATTAACGCTATAGTGCTTGGCCTTCTTTGGAAATTTCAATTGTAATCTGACGAAAATTCTTTCAATTAGTTTATCTTTTGGTTTTTCGTAATGCAAACACTTTGAAATTTCAAAAGCTACAAATAAATGACAAAACTATGATTAACAATGACATGATAATACTAAAAACATTTATGGAGATTTGAATAGTCCAAATACTGCGGCTTATCAAAAAGTTTTCTCATACCTGGGACCAAAAATATACAACAAAATCCCCTCTCAATTTAAACTGTGTGAATTATCATCCTTCGGTACTAAAATTACAAAATGGTTATTAGACTTAGGTAGGACAGATTCTGAAAAATTATTAAAAAACGTAGTCTGAGTTGATTTCTTCGATTTTGTATTTTGTATTTTCCTAAAAAATATATTTTTTTAATTTTTCTTTCTTACATTTATATATTATATTTTTATTTTATATTTTACATGTATCTATCTGGATTTTATTGTTTATTACTGCTAATTTGTATTTTCCTAAAAAAATACTTTTATTTTTATTTTTATTTCTCTTTCTTACATTTATATGTTATATTTTTGTTTTATTTTATATTTTACATGTACCTACCTGGATTTTATTGTTTATTACTGATGTATACCTAGAATAACACAACTTATATCTGATATTGTACCTAATATCTAAGTAACTCTCCCAATATGTACCATTATTGTTAATTATTATTGAATCCATTAATGTGAAATTATGTACACGCAACCTGCCAATTTGACTGTCCTAAAACGGGAAACCTTCCTAGTTGGACAGTCAAAGCTTCCTTTTATATTGTTATATCTTGTATGTAATAAATGAAATAATAAAAAAAAAAATTAATTAATTAATTAGTAATTTTTTTTGTCATATTCTAAAATTTTAAATTAAATCTTCCCAACTTTCTTAAAAGTCAAAGATTTTCAAAATGCCACAGACAGGTTGTCTAAACGGAACTCAATTGTAGCATTGTTGTCAAATAGCTATTCAGCGCTATTTTGTTATTTTTTGAGAGTTGAAAGATCCTCGTTAATTGCTGATTCTAAATCCGTTTCAACTTTTAGTTGTGAACAAATTGTGATCAGCAGAAGATGACAATCATCGTGTTGTTAACCTCGTCAGCTCATTTCAATATGATAGAAAGCTGAAACGCACCTACAACCGGCGTTTAAAGGGGACCTTTCAAATGTCAAAAAAAAAAAAAATGTGCTGAATGACCATTTGATGACTTCGTCATCCGAAAATTTCTACGAAACAATTGGGTCTTAATTGTTATAAGGCCTTTTGTTTTATAATAATGTTTTAGACCTGTTATTTCATTGCACAAAATCACGTTAAGTAAAAGCTGCTATTTATTATTATTATTCGTTCATTCAAAATCGAAGAATTGAGGATTTTATCTCAACCATTCCTAGAATGATGATTAACTTATCCGGTTTTAGAATGGAAGATGTTTTCAAAGAGAAGATACAAGTACAAATGTACCTGCCTTGATTCATGGGTCACCAAGGTATTATAAATCAAGTTTTGAAGTAAAACGGGGCAAGTTTAGTCGGGAATTTATCAAAAAAAACAAAGTTAGCCGAAAAAATTACAGCTTTGGAGTTAAATTGAAAACAAAGGAAGGTAGATTCCGATTGAATAATTTAAAAATCGATTCAACAAATTTTGAAAGAAATGTCGTTAAAAATAATTGTTAAATTATTATTTTACTTGCTTTACTACCAAACTTCGTCAAGTAATTTTTACTGAATCTCGGTAGATTTTATCACTTTTTTTAAAAACTTTTTTTTTTCATTAGCTCCACACAGGAGGCCTTGAGGAAAAAAAATCCTCAGGACCTATGTCATCTTTGGGGATGATCTTTTTAGGGAATGATCTTTTAAGGGAATGATCTTTTTAGGGGAAAAGGAGGGGAGGAAGTTCTGGGAATGAATACAGGTATGAGGGCCCTTGAGGTGATTTTTCGCAAAAACGGCGCTCGTAAAAACGAAATTAATTCCTCCCACTGCGGTGCAAGGCATTAAGTCGAGAGAGTCCGGCTGGGTAGGTCTAGGTTAGGTCTCCCTCGACCAGACTCTCATTGGCTCACACCGGGCGGACCTTCTCCTTTCTCCTCACCCCTCATAAGTTTTTTCTTTTACAGAACTTCCTCTCCTTCCTTTCCTTAAAAAGCTTCTTCGTATCCATCCCGTTTACATTTTTTCTTCCCAGAACTTCATCGTCTTCATTTTCTTAAAAATACCCTCTACACAGCATCTGCAAAGACAACATAGGTCCTAGGGCAAATAATTTTCTCCAATGTAAAAAAATAATATTTTTAAATCTGTTCATTGTCAGTTAAAACAAATCATAGCCCGTATTTATTTTGCCTGTTTTTATCAAAGCAAATAATGTCCATAGAAAGATATCTCCGGTCATACATCACGATGCGTGCCCTGCTCCTGCCGCATAATACGTGTATTGGTCACTGGAATGTGTCAACGATTTATCATGGCTCCATAGTTGTTTTCTATTTCACGTCCCTTGTATTTTATGTGTTCCCACTTGTAATTCCGAAATCGTTTCCATAAATCTGCCGCGTATCCCGTTTATTACCATCGTCAAATATTAGAAAACTGTTAGGACTCGAATTTCTGCTAACGTATATTAATTATTACATAGGGTGTAATATAGAGGGTGTTAAAGGACTTATAACGATTACTTTATTAACCAGTGATTTCTGACGTTATTTGTAGTAAAACATGTTCATTTTAGTTTCCGGTGACACTTTCGGTGATTTTTTAAAAAAAAAGCAAATAATTTTTTTTCATCCGAAGCAGATACTTTGAGATATGACTTTATAATTTAAAATAAAACAAGAACTCAAAGAGCACTTAATACATTTAAATAATAATTGCATTTCCGAATTTACAAACCATCTCATTGGAACAAACTACAGGCGTCAGTTTACGTTTACAACATAAAAACGGAATATGAATCACACTGGATAACTTTAATATAGAGCGTGTAATATAAAGGGTATTAAGGGACTTACTACGATTACTTTATTAACCATACAAAAAATAAAACAACACTTTGTTTTTAACCACGAATTTATTATTTATATATCTACCGGTTTCGCTTCGACCAGGCTTCCTCAGGATAAAATAATAACTTTATTTAAATACAAAGTGTTGTTTTATTTTTTATAATATAATGTCTAACCACAAAGTAATTGCTTTTTATGAAAAAAAACTTTATTAACCAGTGATTCCTGACGTTATTTTGAGTAAAACATGTGAATTTTAGTTTCCGGTGACTTTTATTATTTAAAAAAAAAGCAAATAAAGTTTGTCCATACGAAGCAGATACTTTGAGATATGACTTTATAATTTAAAATAAAACAATAACTCAAAGAGCACTTAAGATATTTAAATAATAATTGCATTTCCAAATTTACAAACCATCTCATTGGAACAAACCAAACGTCTAATAAAATACAGGCGTTAGTTTATATTTACAACATAAAACCGGATTATGAATCACACTGGATAACATAGAACATTAGAAAGCAAAGTCATCAACACCTAAATAAACCTAAATAAAAGTTCGATACTTCGATTGTTCTCTATTGACAAAGGGGACTCTCTTCCCAGTCCTCCACATACCTTTAATCATACCTCTTCCACTGGAACTCAGCCCATAACACATGTTACTTGTAGATTTTCGATTTTGGTAGAGTATTATACTGCCCCGAAGAAGCTGCGGTTGTAGCGAAACCCGGTCGGCATAAAATACTCGGCTGAGTAATCGCCCAACCCCATGCTACGACAACTGTCCAATACCGATTGATTTTTTTATGTTTTAGTAAAAAAAATAACAACAAAAATGTCGAACAAAATTTAATTTATATTTTATAATTCAAATAATGTAAGGAATCACTGGTTAACCCTAGAAAGGTAATATAGATATAAAGATATAACATATTTTGATATACGGTAAAGATACGTAAAATTGACGCTTGTGTTTTATAGCTGTAATATTTTATTTTCTTAATTGATTTGAATAAACGTATTATATTTTTACAAACAAATAACATAAAAATACAACAATTTGTGAATATATATTTATTTGTTATATTAAAAAAAAACGGAACGCAAAACTTCTTCAATAATCAACAAAATCACTTATTTGAAATAAGTGATTTGAGAAATAAGAGAAGAATTAAGTTATTAACTAACTAACTAACCATCACGCCGTTTCCCCGCAGGGGTAGGCAGAGAGGACGGACCGCCAAACAACTCGATCTTGGCACACACTCTTTGCCTCACTCACATTCATACATCGTCTCATACATTCTCTTTTATTATTCTGACTTTTGACATGACCCGACTCAAGTATCTGATTCACTTGATCGTGCCATGTCTTCCTCGGGCGTCCCCGACTTCTTCTACCATTCACATTCGCCTCGTATATTCTTCTTACACTTCTTACATCGTATATTCATCGTCGTATATTCTTCTTACTCTTCTTACATAATCAGCCTTTTTGTCTAATGTACTTAATAATTAGGATATATCATATTTTATCACAACATATAGTTGTATAAAAATCAATCAACACAGCTTTGGAACGTATCAATATTATATTTTTTGCCTGATGCGGTCGTAATATCTCAAAACTGGTGACACCTACCTCAGCGACGCGCGCGCTCCACGGAAGGTCCAAGCAGCGAGTGAGACGTCTTAAAAGCACAGTGACGGATTCGCACTAATTTTGCACGCGTAAATTTTACGCAGACTGTCTTTCCAGGGTTAAGTAAGTCAAGTACCTACTCGTAGTATACCTAAATACACTGTAACACATTATTACGTAGAAAAGTGTTCATATTGTTATTTCGGTGTACATACATTATTCATGGAGTAAAATATCAGCCACAAATGCGACTATCATTGTGAAATTTTGCTCTTTCGATGAAATTTAAGACAACATCGTTGCTAAATAATTGTTGTTCAATTGTGGCAATATCGCGTTGGATTCCCGCCTTAAGCTCACCAATAAATAATTGTTTGTTGTTTATTGGCGTGCCACATGAATTATGTAAATTATGTAAAACCATGTAATACACAATACGTTAACAAGCAAAAAAAATAACATGCTCCCTAAATATCTGCAAATTAATATATTGGACCATGAAAACATTCACAATTAACCTATGAGAGGTTGCCGAGATTTTTAAGCTTCCCAAAACAAAACTTAATTGCACATAATTATAAAACATACACGTACCTATGTTCATACCAAATTAACTCTAATTTTTAAACTGTAGGTATATATATATATATATATATTTTTTTTTTTTTTTAATCTAACATACATCTAAATAAAGATTATAGAACAAACAAAAAATATGTGATGATTCCAAAAAAGTCACGTGGTGTCAAATCACAAGATCTTGCTTTCCATTTTTTTTTTAAATTACGCGACTAGGAAATAGAAATTCTCGAAAGAAAATTACACTAAGTTTAAGAACGGTTTCAACAAAACTTTTTCCATTTTCATAATGAGTTTTAACATTAATAACACGTTGTTCTTTCGTGTAGCTTAACCACGTGAAATATTTAAGGCTTCCAACTTTAAAAAAATAGAACCAAATTTTAATCAGGCGCTCTTGTTGGGACATGCTTTATAAGACGTTATTTTTTGGCTATGTTCGGTTAGTGTCGGGAGTTTTTCTTAACTGCTGAAATATTTATTATGTGTGTTAGCGATTAACGATTAACCATCTATGAAATTGGGTTAGTACATGGAGTAAAAAAAATCACATAAGGAGCAAGTCGTTGTAAATTTGGGCGAGGGAAGAGATATAACATATAAAACTGTACCTAAAATGTAGAAAACATGTACCTATCCGATCGACCAAATGCAATTTTTTACTAAAAAAATAACAAATACTAATACACTTGATAGCAGAAAACAAACTGCAGAAGAAACCCGCTGCAATGCACAATTTGTTTATTATTTTTTTATACAAACATTTGTTATTCTGTGAATATAAAGGTTCTCGTACCGTAATGAAATATTCGGTGTCGGATAGTTTTAGGAGTAAAAAAGTATACTTATAGAAAATATAGAAATTACGGTTCCATGCCAATTCAGAATCAAGTAAACTAAACACCGCTTTAAAACGTCATTAAAAGGTACGATTTCATTCTGAGTTGTCCTGTCACCAGAAATTACAAAGGCAGATGGGTAATTAGAAAGATACATTATTATTTTTTGACAAGATTTTTATGCGTAGAACAAAGGGTAACAATTATTATCTCTACATATTATAAATTAGAGTCCCCCGCGTTGTCTGTCCGTCTGTATCTCTGTCTGTCTGTTCGCGATAAACTCGAAAACTAATGAACGGATTTTCATGCGGTTTTCACCAATAGATAGAGTGTTTCGTGAGGAAGGTTTAGGTATATAATTTGTCAAGGATTTGTGTAAATTAGTTGAAACATAGTCGTATAAGTTAAACAAGTGTCGGAAAAAGTAATCTTTCACACCATCTCTACATATTATAATAAAAGTCCTCCGCGGCATCTGTCTGTCTCTTCGCGATAAACTCAAAGACGGCGGTGGTTATAAAGGTTGGATAACCATCCAGTATTAGCCACAGCAACGCGTGGCCGGGACAGCTAGTAAGTAATAATTGTTAGCCTGAAACACTCATTTCGCGGGAGAGTTTTTAATATAGATGAGTATTTCGGGCTAGTAATTATTACTTATAATAATTGTTACCCCTTGTGCTATGCATAATAATCTTGTCTTAAACATTAGTTTATCAAATAAAAAATAATAATTAATATTTGACAAGTTAAAGTATTTCACCAAAAAGTGTAGACATAATTTGTCTCGCCACCTAGTGGGAGATTTAGCACTTACAATGCCTTTCCAATATAAAAATAAAGTTGGTTGTTTGCAGGTGCAAAAATGTAATAAGCAGTAATTGTTGAATGAAACACTAGTATACATTGAATTATTTGGCGGGTAGGAGATAAGCCGACGTAGCTCAGTGGTAGAGGATTTGACCGGAAATCAGAAGGACGCGGGTTCGAGTCCCGTCGGCGGCATGTATCTTTTCTTGGGAGATTTTTTTAATGTAGGTGAGTGTTTCAGACTAATGATTATTAATTATTAATTATAATATTATTAGAAAGATACATATGGGAATGAAATAAAAATGGGGAAAACAAGTAATCTGAATAAGTATGTATCTTGATACTAAGTGGGTCAACTTATGGGAAACTTCTTGAACAGTTATTGGCCCCTAAAAAAAAATGTTTGAAATATTCTATTTTCTGTCGCTTTGCAAGAAGATTTCATAATTGATTTTTTTACGATTCCTAAAATTTTCTATGATGTCAATAAAACTGGAAGGAAAGTTTTGGTAACCAACAAACTCTACTCGCGTACTAGATCTTCGTGAATTTTCCCCCACGTATTCAGCACACGTACATACATTTGCTCGGAAACCTGAGAAGGAAAAGTAAGAGCAGCAACATATAAGATATCTTCAGACTCAGTAAGATGTTATCCAAGGCTATAAAAACGGTCACTTTTCATATTACTACGGACAATGGCCTTGAGCAAGTATGTAAGGGTTGTTATGTTTGATTTCTAGGAATATTTCCGGGACACGACGGATTTCAGAATATAACATGGGTAAAGTCATGAAGGAATAACATACTTCCTCTAAGGATTCAGGCAAGGTTAGGTCAAGAAAGGCATAATAAACATTTCTTTTTATTGATGAAGAAGATAAGATATGAAATAAAACAAGACTCAGAAAACAGAAAAAAGACAATGGTCGCAACTGGGACTCGAACCCAGACCTCTCGTCTAACCGGGACGTGCACGTTAACCAATTTCGCTTTTGCTCCCTTCTGTCAAGCCGTCATAATAGTCAATCTCACATTTCAAATTTTTTAGAATTAACAATATTTTCTTCAACTAATTATTTTTCCATATTATGGGCAACTACCCTTTTTTTGGAAACAATCATTCTAAGAATTGTTTTGTATCCTGGATAGCATCTCGGATAATATAATGTATTTATTTTCATGTTTAAGTTAATGACAAAAACCTCAAATTGTATTATTTAACTAACTAACTAACCATCAAGCCGTTTCCCCGCAGGGGTAGGCAGAGAGAACGGATCGCCAAACAACTCGATCTTGGCACACACTCCTTGCCTCGTTCACATTCATACATCGTCTCATACATGCTCTTCTATTATCCGACTCTTCACATGGCCCGACTCAAGTATCTGATTCACTCGATCGTGCCATGTCTTCCTCGGGCGTCCCCGACTTCTTCTTCCATTCATATTTGCGTCATATATTCTCCTTACATTCCTTTCCTCGTTCATTCGCTCTACTTGCCCAAACCATCTGAGCGTCCCTTTCTTAATCTTACATCACGCTTACATCAGCCTTGCATTCTTCGCGGATCTCCATATTTCTCACACGATCGTACATGATTTTACCACACATACGCCTCAGGGATATCATTTCTACAGCATTCAGTCTACTTTCATCCTTCCTCTGCCAGTTCCATGTCTCACTGCCATACATCAGGGTAGGTATCAGCACTCCATTATGGACGGCTAACTTCGCTTCTTTGGACAGTTTTTGTTGGCGCCAACGGCGTTTAGTCCTCCATTAATAGAGTTGCCTGCATTTACCCTTCTTTCGATATCTCTGTCAGCCCTTCCATCTCTTCCTTTTAAACATACTTCCCAAGTAAACAAAAATGTATGTATGGTAAAAGCTAGAATTTCGTATAAATATAACGTATGTTACAACCAAAAAAATATGAGGTACTCTTAAGGTATTTAAAATGTTATTATAACAGAGAACATTTTATTTAAACAGAATTAAAATATGTAAAAAAAGAAGAATTGTTAGAAAGAAGAATCAAGCAAAATTGTCAACATGAAGTATGTCTATTCATATATTCGCATTTATATTTGCAAATCGTTAGTATTATGATTGTGGGAGGAAATAAAATATTGAAAAATAATTCGTAACCAGAGTTTGTTCATCCGTATTTTAAAGATAACAACCTCACAAGCAATATTATATGTTGATAGAATGGTGTAATGTACTTTAATCCCAGTGATTAAGATTATTTGAATTGTATCAGAAAACTCCAAAATAAGATCGGAGTTCGACGAGATTACAAGTTGATTCATTTACGTTGTCGTAAGGTTTGCAGTGAAATTTAACTGGACCAGACGTCCTTTAAATAGGAGGATCTAAGTTATTCTGTCTATAATATGTTAATTGTTTTTGTTTTTAATTCATGGAACTCCATTAATAAAAAAAAAATTAATTTAATTTAATAATGTTATTATTACTGCAAGTTCTTTAGTTTTCATTTATGTAACAGCTGTTTCGGCTTACAAGGCCATTTTAAAATTGTGGTTAAAAACTTTTGAGACGACTTATTTATCCAATTCTAAATTTCAATTTTGTGAAGGTGTCTAAATTGATTTATTACCGGTTAAACCAATTTGCTGAGTAAAAAAATGACTCAGTGGACACTCTATTATAAGTGGTAATTGAAAATCTATTTCCCCCGCAGTAAATGTTACAGTTTTCTTATTTTTTAAGAGCGTTATATTGTTAAGGTTTCGTAAACCTACTGACAGATGTATTTTTCAAACTTTAAAAAATCCAAAGAAACAAAGAAAAAGTTTCTCCTGGTTGAATAACGTATTTATTTTTAAAACGTCTCATTCTCTCCATTTTAATCAGCATAATTCAGATATTGAGTAAGTTGAAGTACGCTGCTACAATTTCATCATACGATTATGTTGACACCACCCAAACTTACCCCCCTTGCCACTTTGTTATCGCGGTCGTAAATTTATACCCTTTTTATACTAAGGAGAAGGAAACATGATAAAACACGAGCTTTGAGTAAAGAAATTATAAAAATCCAAAAACTAAATTGAAAAACGATAAAAAAGGTGTTTCAGAAACCCGGCAAGATAGGCAGTAAAAATTAAACGATGTTTTTCCTGTACGTGTTAATCGTAAACGGAAGGTCCTAGGATTATCACGTAAATTAATAGAATTTTTCTGCTTTTTAATTAAAAGTTATTTTGACTCGAATACGGTTTTGAAAGATTTTCGTTGCGAAAAGTAATTTACATTTGAATGGTGGTTTTTTTAATCAGAATATTTTTCATTATTTTAATGCCAGAGAAGATAATTGTTTTAATAAAAAAAATGTAATTAACACATTTCAATTGTGGTACATACAACATGAAGGAGAATGGTTTTTGCTGCAATATGTTTAAATCCACCTGGGAAGCTGGAATGGGTACCGCCATCCCATTTATTGAATAACCAACACCCTTTCGGTGGGTCACCCTAAGTGGTTAGCTACGTTTGGTGACTTAGCAGAGGGGGCCCGGGTTCACTGGTGAGATTTTGCTCGGTTTTGGAAGCGAATGCGTTTGCCCACATTCGGTGTAGCGGGCCGGAGCGGAAGAGAATGGATGAGGGTGTTCTTTTAAATCATACAACCGGACTCTCTCGAACCATCGCCTTGCACCGCAGTAGGGATGAATTATAACTGCACACTCCAGGACACGTTGGCGCCCGCATTTACCCACCCCTCAAACGTTTTTCCTTCTCAGAAATGTCCCTCCTTTCTTTCCCTAAAAATACTTTCCACACAGCAACCCAAAATATGACATAGACCCAGAGGGATTTTTTTCCTCAGGGTTTTCTGTAAGGAGGTAATGTAAATAAAGTCAGTCTTTTTGCTAATATTCAAAAACAACTTAATTTACGGTTGGGAATTTTCGTACTTTTCTTAGGGGAACAAAATAACATTAGTTCAATGTATAAATTTTGCTTTTTTCAATCCTGAATAAGCATTCCTAATTTACCTAATCAGGTGAAGTAATCACTGAAGAATCATAAAAAAATAAACCGAAAGAACAACAATTATAACAACAATTTCAATATAAAATATAGTGCGGCGTGTTTTAATTGATGCTTAACATATAAATGGTGTTTTTTTAGAGGTATACAAATTCAAAATGAAAAAATAACATGTTGAGATAATGTTAATGTCTGTATATTAGCTTTAATTAATAGATAATTTTATGCCATTATTGTTTAAATATGATTTAGGGCATATGAGCGCTACGGCTAGCTCGAATGAAGCGCATTCGTGAAGTCCAATTTTCGTCAACTTGTTTTTTTAGAGATTTGGTTTTTAAACTGGCAACATTGTTTCTACAGACTGTCAATTTGACAGTTGACAGTTGATTTATAGTCAGTACGTTTTGCCATTTCACCATGAGTAGACCGGCGTCAGAACAGCGCTTGCAAATTTATTTTGAAAATCCAGATATGACCAGAATGTTACGGTCAATGGAGAGCGCTACAGAACCATGATCACTGACTTCTTCGTACCTCAGTTGAATGGCATTGATGTGACAGAGCTATGGTTTCAACAAGATGGTGCAACATGCCACACGGCGGATGTCACCATCAATTTATTGCGGAAACATTTGGTGAGCGCATAATTTCACGAAATGAAACTGTGAACAGGGCTCCACGATCGTGTGATTTCACACCAATAGATTACTTTCTTTGGGGGTATGTAAAGTCACTAGACTATGCTGATAAACCAAAGACATTGGAACCAAATTCGCTGTGTTATTGCCGATATATGGCCCCAGTTGCTCGATAAAGTTGTCGAAAATTGGACTTCACGATAGCGCTTCATTCGAGCTAGCCGTGGCGCTCATATGCCCAAAATCATTTTTAAACAAAATAAAAAAAAATCTTTTAAATAAAGCCAATATCATGGACATTTACATTATTTTAATGTTTTTTTTTTCATTTTGAATTTGTATACCTCTAAAAAAAACACCCGTTACTTATGAAAAAAATTGTTTAAAAATCAAATCGTAATCATAATAAAATGTTTGAAAATATTGCTTAAATAACACAAGAAGGGTAGATTTAAAACCGAGTGAGAAAAAATATTGTAATACCCGTCATACAGAATATCTTTTGAAATTTAAAACCCTTTTCCATGTTTTCAGCCCATAAAAAAGGCACCCCTTTAATACTCATACTTCACAGGGAAACATAGAATGCGATCGTATAGCACCCGTTTACATTTTTACTTACATGTTTAAAAAAAGGTTAAGAAGAGCTTAAGGGCAAGTCACACGTGTGATATTTTCCCGCCGCCAACCGACAGCGTGAAATCTCTGACAAAAGGCCTCGAGCCCTTACTTGTCTACGGGAAAGATAAAGCACCCCGCAGCTACCTGAGATCCGTAGGTTTACCATATTCCTGCACAATAAAACCAGGAATCGGTCAAATAATAAATCCTGGATTGAGACCGTTTTCATTTCATTGCGCCCTGATACTAGCAGGGCAGTTCGTTTTGGATTCACGCTCTGCGGAACCTTGAGAAAGTTTTCATTGATATGAGCGCACCTACCTACCTAAAAATGTTCACTGAATAGGCTAATAATTTTAAATTTCTTCGCATGTAGGCATAAAGTTTCCTTTTAACATAGTAAAATTGGAAATTTATTTTGAAAAAGTTTAGGTAGATTCGTGTTTTTGTTTCCGACTCAATAAAATTGGGAGAAATTGAGCGGGGGTAGAGAGGGATAATTGAAACCTTGGGGTTGTGATTATTTAAAAGGTGAATACTTCACAAGAATCACAAAGGCTTCCAACCGCCTGGAGCAAGTAAGACTATGGAATCTTCAATTGTGGTATGTTGTGAGGCTGAAGGAAGTAGAGAAAGGAAGGAGATGGAGAAGAGGAAGGTGGGGAAGTAACTAGCTATTCAGATGTATTCACCAAACATGGCTAAAGCCATTTCAAGCAACGTTTCAATTCTGAATTGTGGTCCGGTGGAAGATACACTCAGTATCCAGGGCGATACTGAAAGTATCTTCTGCTCTGGAACGTGCCGCAAATACACAATAAATTATTTTTAAATTATTAAATTGTGAAATAATATAAATTAGTCAAATAAAATTGAACTTGCGGGATTTGAACTTGCGACATCCGGATTGCTAGTCTAGACACTTACCCCTTCACTACGGGGGCCGTCAGAAGTGGTTCTGATTCTAAAATAATGTATTATTTAAATAATGTGATTTCAGAAAAATAGTATGACTGTAAGAGATGAAAAATGGCGTAAATATAGAAATACTGTTGTCCTTTGTTTCACGTTAGTGATCATTTTTAATTTAAAAAATTACCTGCAGGTAGGTACTTACAGTATGCTTGAATATTTAATTAAAAAGAAAAGATCCAACACACAATGGTACCAGTACTAATTAAAATTAATATTGATTACTAAAGTACTGTACAACTTTAATAAATGGTATTTTTAACCACTCGAACGACAGCACGATTTTTAACTTTTTCCTCCGATGGCTCGTGATTTTTTGGTGACCATTTTGAATATTTTCCGCCGACATAAAAAAAAAATTTCTTCAAATTTTATTATGGAAAAATTGAAAAAAAAAATTAATACATCTCGGGAAAATTTGCCTAAAACTGGCAGCAAAGCATTCCAAGGTATTTTAAATGATGCCATATTGTGGCAAAAAGCGCTCCAGTGGTTAGTGTGCAGTTATTTATCATTTATTTTAAAATTCCACAAAATGCGTGATTTTTTCAGTTTTCCAGGACAACTTTTATACTTTGCAGTTTTCCTCCTGTATAAAAAAATTATACAAATCATTTTGCAATTACTATCACATATTATTTTATTTTATGAAGCCAAAAAATATATTATTTTTTTGTATGTACTTTGCCGTTATGAAATTCCTCCCCTTAAATATAATATCTCTTACCCTTGAATATATTTTGCGCATTAGTGTCGGTATCAAATTTACGGTGAAAATTTTCCGAACGCTTCAAGATCGCAAGGGAAAAAACTTATTTAAAGTTATAAAACTTTTTTTTCGATAAGTCCCAACCAATACAGCTGCATGGGGGGTGTAAAGATCCAAGAGGTATTCTCATATCTCCTCAACCTTGGGAAGATAAGCCTCGTAGTTTAACCTACATACCGAGATACAGCCTTCATCTCAAAGCTACAGAACAGCTTCACAGTGCTGTGGGTCTCAGATCTCCATACAATCACCGCTCGCATTGTTTGAGTCAAGTGACGTGATGCTAATCCTTAAGATGTCCACCGGCTGCTGGTCGGAATTTTGAAGAGCTGTTCGGATTGTTTGGTGGAATATACATGAGAGAAATGTACATTGACGAATACAGATTTGCATAAAATGATTGAGTTTCGAAAGACAATTATTATTGAACGAAAAAATTCAACTTTGTTTTTAATAGAAAATAGAAAATCGCCATCGGTGTTGAGGTCTGGCATCATGAAATAAAGAACACAAATTGTGCATGAGAATTCAAAGCTTTTAAATTATGATGATGTATCAAAACATTTTAACGGTGAAATCATTTTTTTGTTAACACCTCTTGCACAGTGTCTCATATTTCCGGAGCTAATGGATTTACAGCACTTCCAATCGGGTATGTTGTGAGGCTGAAGAGAGTGGGGAGAGAAAGGTGGTGGAAAGGAGGAAGGAGAATAAGTATTAGTCTGTTCAGATCTGCTCACTAAACACGTCTAAAGCTATTTCGAGCAACGCTTTGGTTCTGAATTATGGTATTTCAACAAGATATTAAGGACGGGTTGTTTTACAGAAATTGAACACTACAACCAAATGATATCAAAGTTAACATTTCAGTTCTGTGAATCTCCTATTAATGAACTCTTATTATTCAAGCATTGTGAAACAATCGGCCCATTATGAAGTAATAATAGAATTTGATTATAACTTTCACAGAATTTGAATTTCGACTTTGAAATTGAACAAATTGGAATTAAACAACTCGTCCTAAGAGCGTTTAACACCGGAATTTGAGACTTATTTCCTGGGTTATTTAAAAATAAATATTATGTATAGTTTTATCTGGAGGTGTTTTTTCATTATTATTTAAAAACGTGAAAACTTTTTTTGATAATATTCGCTTGCCTCCGTAGAATATTGGAAGCGTGTTTCCACCGATAATTAGATGGTGTCACACCCCTTTTCAGTTCCACGCTGTCTCATTCCTTTGACCATAATTCAGATAAATTTTCTCCTTGGGGTAAATTCCTTTCGTCTTTGACTCCAAACGCTATCAAGAATACTGAATACATATTAATCATTATCACAAATAAATCAAAGCGTTTGGAATAACAACCATAATTTGTTTTACTGTGATAATAATATTCTTTCGATTCTCATTTTCCGTTCTACAGTAAAGTGGAAAGCTCGCCAAACGTCGATAATAAAAGGAAAACAATATCGGGCCCACCGCTGCCCGTATTCTAGATATTCTAGAGGTCGACAAGCCATGGGAAAGTGGGGTGGGGGAGGAGATGGGCCAGAGGGCGGGGGCGGGTTAGACCGGAAGCTGTGCGGTCACCCAGGGTTGATATAACCGTATCTGTTTCAAAGGAAAATCGGAGGCAATAAACATTTATAAAATTTCGTCCACTCTGACCGAAAATAAACAGAACCGCTTATGTAAGCCCGAAAACGATACGTTTTATGATATGTTTCAATGTTGATTAACCTTTGTGTGATCTATGTCGATATAGAACGTAGGTTTTGTCGGAAATGTGCTTAATAGCTGAATGAATTCAGCAACATTGTTTAAAAATTTCCAAGTTACAAAATTGAAGAAATCTATTCATATTTTTAAATCTATTCATGTATTCATCTTTAAGACAGAAATATAAAATTCCTCTTTTCTCCGCACAACAAATGCATAACAATTATCAAAGGGATCAAATATTTTAAAAGTCTTCCAGAAGTAGTAAAATAAATAATTTTATTATTCAAGAAAAAAATGTATATTCATTAAAAAAAAAAAATCATAACATCAAGAACAAAAAGCAGTAACTTCATTTTAAATCATTTTATAGTTTTTAATCTTTTCACAACGTATACTCAAGATATTACATATTATTGTACAAAATATTTTTTTTTAGTATTCATAAATATTATGAATAATTTCAAGTGGTATCATTGTCGAAAGTATGTTGCAATTTAATTGTGAGTTACAAATATAATCTTTAAAACTCAAATACGCCTCATACGTCATTACTCATTAGTCTCATTACATATGTCTGGCCGTGTAGTAGGTAGCTTAAAAACAAGCTAATGTGTCCAAGTGGTTAACACAATATCAATTAAAAATTCATAAAAAACCTTTAATTATTATGATGCAACAAACTTTTTCAAATTGATTCATTGATTGTACGTAGACAATTCTCTGATGCGATGTTGCTATGTAAAATCGTAATTGAATTATTGAATAGAATAGATTTAAAAGTACCTACACGGCACACAGGTTCGTGTGATACAGATGCGGCAGGGAAACTTGCTGATTTGAATTGGACGCCGACGAGCGAGGCGTTGTCAGAAAGGGGTGGGGAGGGTTTCATTGGAAAGAAGGGGTCCTGAAGTTTTGTTACACCACAAGCCAGTTGTTGTCATGCGTTGGACAAAGGAACACCGGGGTTTGCCGTCGAGGCCTACTTTTCTAACGGTCATTCGGTGGTCGCCACCCAATGTGCCTTCCGTAATCGGCAATCAATTGTTTCGTGGGTGGACACATTCAAGGAAAGTGAGAGTATGGCAAGAGAAGGCCCAGGAGGTCAACGGACTTCCAGAACTCCAGAAAACGTCGAGAGGGTGAGGGAGTTGTTTTTGCGCTCTCTTTTTTCTTCTTTCACATTTTTTCTTCCATAACTTGAAGAAGTGGAACTTGGGGACGTATGGTTTCAGCTGAACGGAGCTTTTGAGGGAACACTTCCATGAGCGCCTTATCTCCTTGAGGGGTGACGTACCGTGGCCGGCGCGCTCCCCCGATTTGGCACCATGCGATTTTTTTTTATAGGGATATCTCAAATCCATCGTTTATAACGACAAACCCCAGACCTTGCAACACCTGAAGGACAACATCCGCCAAGCCATCACCAACATTCCCGCCGATATGCTCGAAAGAGAGGAGGGAAACTTCAAATCTAGGGTAGATCAGTGTATCACTAATGAGGGCCGCCATTTGCCCGACGTCATTTTTAAAACTATTTAAAACAAAAATTCAGAATGTGTACTAAACGATTCGTAAAGAATTAAATCGATATATTATAAAGTAATTTTTCTTATATTGACTTTTCAAATCAGCAAGTTTCCCTGCCGCCCCCTGTATTTTTAAAGATTAACACTTTAAAACAAATTCAAACCAAAATGCTTGCCTTATAAGACTATGTTCAACACATAATAACATTCTCTCTGATATAGATATCTTCAATTGTGACGAAAATAATATAAAAACTCTATCAAAAGTGTATTAAATAAGTACAAAAATACATAAATGTAATGATATGTTATGTAATGACTAATGACATACATTATACCTACCTCCTGTTATAATAATGTAATACCTTTTAGTTGTTGTAAGATTACTGTTTAATTTCTAGATACACTATATAAAATTATTTTTGTATAAATTAATCCAATTGTAAATAGTTGATTTCCCTTGAATAAATAAATGAAAAACTTTTGATTCCTAAAAGTAGAACACTCGGATCGTTTAACTCCAACGAATTTATTACTTTGTGCCATATATTATTGTCAGGATATGTTATTAGAAGCTAAACCCTTTCGTAATGCCTTTTATTGTGGGTAGGTCTTCGACCAAGTATATCTAGACAGGGCGTGTAGGTCTTAAAAATGACACCGGAACCAAAAATATTGGTTTACGAAAACATTTATCAAAAAGAAAGTCCTTTATCTCACAGTCAAAAGATCGCAAGAAGCATTGGTTTGTACCTTTAGTCTGCGTGGAGCTAATTTGTTTTCCAGCGTGTACCCGGTAACGGAATTACTAGCTATGTGAATATCATTTTTAAAACACAAATTTCAGGCAGTTAGAAATATTTTAGGTATGGGCTTTCGCGGAATTTATTATTAACAATTTAATCAGTTACATGAAGATCTAAAAAAATATGTACAAAACATATGAATTCGAGGCAGCGTATCGAGAAAAGTAACAATTGATAAAAAATGTTTAATTTCTTCCTAGTAAAACAACAACGTCATGCAAGAGATGCGACGGAATTCGATGGGTAGTTGTATTATGGAATTTCTCGCAGGTGGTGTCACTTTGGGATTAGAATTGGTTGTGGGAGGGCTAATCTATAGTTAATATTTCAACAACAGTTCACATCAACTAAGGGTTCCTAATTTATTTGACGTAAACTGTTATTTCTTCATTAGCGGCCTGCGTCGTGCTCGGGAGCGATGTCAAGTTACCGACATTTTCGATAAAACCTATATCGACCGACCATGCTAGCACCCCAGGTGTGGCTTTGCATTCAAATTTATTACTTCATTTCCGGCAAATATTATGGTGGAACATATTATTAACACGTATGAAACGTTTAGAGCATTCTCGTGTTAGGTATTTTTTTGTGCGAGATTTTTATGAAATTGTGTTTATATTTACGTTTACATGTCCCAAAAAAACCACAAAGTCATTTTATATCTGATATCATCCATAAAAATTAATTTTCATTTTAATGCTTTTGATTTTAGTACACATGTACAATCATTATTGACGTAGGTTAAGGGTGTGAATAAAAAATCCCCCGAACAACCTCTTACCAATAAAATCCACCCAAAGGGACAGTGGTTCTCACAACGCAATTAAAGAATTTAAAGCAATGATATCCATCTACAATGGCAATTTAATAAATACGTCTATATTATTGTGATAAGAAAAATACAGAAGTGCACTTAAAATGCAAATATATAATACAACAAAATAATATAACACAGTAAAATAATATATCATACAGTAATACAATGTAAAGTACCTACATTATATAATGCAACAAAATAATATATTGCAATCATACAAAACAATAAAATAATAATAAAAATATAATACAACAACGATAAAATAATACAATAAAATAGTATCCATTCAAGAAGGATACATTTTAATTTTGAGTGCTTCTCTATTAATTAATAATAACACACAACATACTTACATTATGATGTAGGTACAAAATAGTTGAATAAAATAATACCATGCAAAAAAAACATAATACAACATTACAAAAAAATGGAGCAAATATTATGAAATCCATAAGTGAAACAATAATACGTAGGGGCTATACGTGTTCCTCTGGACGATTGTTCCTCTGGACAGTTGCGTTATTTCATAAACTATCAATTTTTGTATTAATTAAGTACCGCCAACAAATGCGCATTAATCTCCATTCTCTCCTGTCAAAGCTAAAGTGAGAGACGATGATTATATTTTTTTCATCGAAAAAGTAATTTTTTTTTTGTATTTATTGAGTGACTTTATGTTGTGAAGACTTAAAAGTCTATATTATTTAAACTCTACTTTGTAATGCATGTTTTTTCAAGAAACGGCGAAGGTATTTATTTTTCTAATAACATAACTTCAAAATGAGAATCTTTTGAAATTGTAAAAAATGACCACCCCGTGTTCCTCTGGACATTTTTTTGCTTGTTCCTTTGGACATGTCCAGAGGAACAATCTACAATATTCTTATGTACAGCTTATATAGAATATATTAATATTGAGGGTTTTTAACTGTTAATTAATATTTTAGTGCCACGCGGTAAATTGGGAAGAACGAGGGAACACCTCCTTAACCACGATTTGTTGTAAATAAATGTTTTTTTTTGCAATAAAATATTGTTTTGTTATCGTTAGCAGAATTGTGTAGGCAAAAATCTGGAAAAATACTTCGGCGCGTGACTAATAAGCCATTGTTTTTACCCCAGCAGTCCTTTTTGTGAATATTTTATCACCTATATAAAAAAAATAGATAACTCTAAAATAGGTTTTACCAACCAAGGATGACAGGCATGACAGTACATAATCTAGAAAAAATTATGGCAAGAAAAATATTGTAGATTACAGCAACTGTTCTATTATTTAAGTAAACTATGTATTCCTGTAATTGTTTTATCGTGTTTGTGACTAAGAAAACATTTATTATTCACTGCACAGAGGAACAAGTACTGTCCAGAGGAACATTACACAGTGACAAGTTTTATTTCAATTGCGTTTATTTCGCAATATACAAAAAAATAGCAAATAAAAAACTTTTATTTTTTATTTTAACTTTATGAGTAAAACTTCAAATTGTAATATTTAAATAAATGAAGACAATATAAGCGAAACTCAATCGAAAATCTGGAAACAGAAAAATCAGAAAAACATATTGACACCTCTGGGACATGAACCCAGGACCTCTTGCTTTCCGGGCAAACGCGCTAACCACTGCGCCACGGTGTCGATAACCCAGATAATCCCAGAGGTGTCAATATGTTTTTCTGATTTTTCTGTTTCCAGATTTTCGATTGAGTTTCGCTTATATTGTCTTCATTTATTTAAATAAAAATCAAATTACAATAGATCATTTATCTGACCTCCAAAATATGACATTTATAAAATAAATTGCTAATAGTTTAGAAGAAAAAAAATAAAGTTTAATAAAAACTGGGAAATGTCCAGAGGAACACGTATTGCCCCTACATAATAGTTTAATACGACGAAATGTAAAAAATATTTTAAAATCCATAAGTGAAACAATAATACGTACATAATAATACAGCGCCCTTGAGGTGATTTTTCACAAAAACGGCGCTATATAAATCATTCAAATATTATTATTATAATAATTTAATAACATAATTCATTTATTACAACACAATGATATTAATAATATTAATTGCTTAGCAACGCTAGCCTCGACGTTTGCTTGTATTTTGGATCTCTGTTTTTTTTTATTGTATCAGATAGAAAAGAATTAGCTTTGATCCCAAAACATATAAATATTTGAAAATAAGTATATTAGATAACATAATAAATAAACTGCCAGTCAACCGTAGGATATTTAGATAAATAAATACGATATAAATTTTTTCCTTTTGTGAGGGCTTCAGTAACCAAGGTAAACAACAGTATTTTGAGATTACGTTGAAATATATTTTGCAGGTAAATTTAATTATATATTTTATTTAGATATCATTATTCTAAAATATAATATTTATTTTAGATTTGTAGTATTGAAGGGTAGTTAACATAAAAATATTTAATTTGGCCAAATTGAAAATTATTTGTTGACAAATGACAGTACTAGGTAACGACGACAGTTGCTTGGTTACTGGAATGTAGGAATAATAATAATAATCATTTCCAAGTTGTTTTGAACGGTGACAAAATGTCATTTTCAACCAACGGAAATGAAAATGGGTTGATTATGTCATCTTTACAGATGAACATTGGTAATCTGAGACCCCAAAAAACAAAAGCAGGTATTCCTAGGCAGCGAATGAAATGGACGAACGATGTCAATATGTTCATCGTTCGTTCATATTTTTATGTGACGAAACTAGAAACAGATATGTTATTGTATAGGAAAAAATTACATTTACTTTTCTCACAAAATTATCCGATTGCCCAAGTAAACGAACAAATAGCTGACCAAAAAAGGGCAATTTTCAAAAATAATTTAATCCCTCTAGTAACATTAAATCAGATAAAAAAGGAAATAGGAGATAGATTGCAATTAGAGAATAATTTAGAACAAATTAATACGAGTAGTAATGTTATATTAGATACATTCAATGAAGACAGTTTAGATAATATTCTAGTAGAAGAATCCAATGATATTACAGTAGATTCAAATAACTTAGACGCTATTCATAATCTTAGGGAAATCAACATTGCAAATTTAAACTTACAAGATGATAATGTAATAGAATTAGCTAACTTGCTTCATAATAATATAAATAGATATATAGATATAGAGCCCACAGTTAGACCAAAATTACCAAAATTGCATTCGTCAAAAAAATTATTAACTAAAGTAATTTCTGAATTAAATAATTTAATTTTACCAAAAATAATATTTGACGATATTAGTTTTTTAGATCTTCATACGATAGTGTACGCTAGTGCTATCACTATATGTACTAGGTTAGGAGTTAAATTAACATCCTCTGATGATAGATCATATAGTTATAGTAAACCAGAATGGCAGATTAGATTAGAAAATGATGTAGTATTTTTAAGAAGTAATATAGCTAGAGTAATTGAATATAAAAATGGGAATAGAAGTAGAAATATTTTGAGACATGTAGATGAAAATGGGAGAAAATTTGGTTATAACATTGGTAGTAATAATAATGAAAATATAATCAATGATTTATTAGATTTATTAAAACAAAAATTAGGTGTAAAAGCTAGTAGATTAAAAAGATATAATTATACGTATAATAAAAGAAATAATAATAGATTATTTCAAAAAATGAGAAAATATTTTATTCCAAACTTGATGATAAACAAAATATTATTTCGAATAATAATATTCCGTTGCCATCTGAATCAGATATGCGCGATTTTTGGACAAACATTTGGAGTAAAGATATAAAACATAATAAGGCAGGTTCATGGATAGAAAATGAATAACTCAATTGTTCAGACATTGAACAAATGAGTTTTTCTGATATATCGGTTGAATTGTTAGCCAAAATTATAAAAAATACTCATAATTGGAAAGCCACGGGTTGCGATTGGATACATAATTTTTGGTACAAACGTCTAACTACTTTACATCCTCTTTTTGCAAAAAATCTTTGAAAACTTGTCAAACAACCTCAAAATTTTCCTAATTTTCTAACTAAGGGCATTACTTATATGTTACCTAAAAGCGAAAATATTAATAATCCCTCTCAATATAGACCCATTACATGTCTACCGACAATATACAAAATTTTAACCTCTTGCTTGACAGATTTAATATATACTCATTTGGATGAAAAAAATATTTTATCTGAACAACAAAAAGGTTGTCGCAGAAAACATATGGGATGTAAAGAACAATTAGTTATTGATTCTGTAATTTTAAAACAAATTCAAAATCAAAAGCGTAATTTACATAGTTGTTATATAGATTATCAAAAAGCTTTTGATAGTGTCCCGCACTCGTGGCTAATCAAAATATTAAAAATATATAAAGTTAACTCAATTATAATTAGCTTTTTGAAAAATATTATGTCCTTTTGGAATACAGATTTACTAGTAAATTTAAAAGGTAAGAAAATAGTAGTACCGGGCATTTCAATAAAAATAGGAGTTTTTCAAGGAGACTCATTGAGTCCTCTTTGGTTTTGCTTAGCATTGAATCCTATGTCTAAAATGTTAATTAAAAGCAAGTTTGGAATAAAAATTAAGGGTAATACAAGAGAGAGTAGTATAGTTTCACATCTATTATATATGGATGATATAAAATTATTTTCAAATTCTGAATCAAATTTAGAGAAAATGATTAAGGTAGTTAAAATTTTTTCAGATGATATTAAAATGACTTTTGGTTTAGATAAATGTAAAACGATCCATATAGAGAAAGGCAAAATTGTAGATGGAGACGAGGGTATATTTAGAAATTTCAAAATTAAAAGTATGAAAGGGGATGAGGTTTAAAAATATTTAGGATACCCGCAATCGAATAGATTAGATCACACTAGTATTAAAAATGATATTAGGATTAAATTTCAAACTAGGATCAGAAAATTTTTAAAATGCAATCTATCTGCTAAAAATTTAGTAAAAACAATAAATACTTGGGCAATACCTGTATTAACGTACTCATTTGGCATAATTAAATGGTCCAATACAGATTTAGATAGTTTAGAACGATTAATTAGAACTACGTTAACAAAGTTTAATTGCCATCATCCAAATTCAGCTATAAAACGAATTAATTACCTAGAAATTTAGGAGGTAGAGGTGTAGTCAAAATAACATCTTTGAAACACAATCAGGTAGAAATGCTTAGAAATTTTTTCCATAGGAAAGCTAAAAGCTCAGAAATGCACAAAATAATTTGCAAGGCAGATAGAAACATTACACTTTTAAATTTATATGACGAGAATGCCAACATTCTTATAAATACTAACCAGGAATTATTAGATTCCTGGTCAAATAAAATTATTCATGCAAAACACTTCAATTATCTCAACCAAACGTATGTTGACAAACTTTCGTCAAACAAATGGTTGAGTATTGGAGAGTTGAGCGCAGAAATAGAAGGATTTATGCTTGCCATTCAAGATAGAGTCATTAATACTAAAAATTATAGGAAGCATATAATCAAAGATATAAATCAAATTGATGATTTATGTAGAAAATGTTTGGCTTTTCCGGAAACTATAGAACATATTATATCGGGATGTTCTATATTAGCGCCGTCCGAGTATACATTTAGGCACAATCAGGTTTTAAAAATAATCCACCAAAGTTTGGTAATTAAACATAACTTGATTGACTGCCGTAATATAGTACCATATTATGAATATGAACCAAATTCATTTTTAGAAAATGAATTTTATAAAATATATTATGATAAAACTATACTAACAGACAGAACAATTAGTCATAATAGACCTGATATAGTTTTACATGACAAAATTAAAAAAAATAACTTATATCATTGATGTAGCTATTCCAAATTCCTGTAATATTCAAAAAACTGTTTCTGAAAAAATTAGAAAATACACAGATTTAGGAAATGAGATTAAAAGAATTTGGCATTCTCGGACTATAAAAATATTACCATTTGTTATTTCAGCTACTGGCATTATACCTAGGTCTCTGATTCAAAATTTAGGCGTATTAGATTTGTCAAAGAATTTATATATAAAAATACAAAAATCGGTAATTTTAAATACATGTAGGATTACAAAAGATTTTTTAAATATTTATATTGAGGGATCAGTAGGATTTATAGGTTCAATTAGGAATTCCACAGAGCCGAACCCTCTGATATGATAATATCTGGAGTCGGTGAATTATTTTCCCATCTGGTCTCTGGTAGGTTGACATGTTGTTCTTGTATTGTTTTGTAATTATAATACATATAGTGCAATTGCATAACGTGGATTGACCAGATGATCATTTTGGAAGTGTGTGAAAGGGTTTAGTTTTTCTTGTGGGGAAAATTAAACCCGGACATTTAAATCTGGTGCGTAAATATAGTCCATCCAAGAAGAGTGCAATTTAATAAAAGCACATCTGTTTCCTAACCTTTTTCCGTCACGGACCCCTAGGAAATCGAGCACAATTTACATGAACCCCCTTAATAAAAAACCAGCGACAAATTTCGGACCGTATATTTTAGTACCTACTACAAATCCAAAAAATAACTTTTTATAAAAATACACATTAATAATTAACGTACAACAGCAACACCAACATTCACATTAATTAATGGTTATTATTGTGAAGGTTTGGTGTTGCTTTTTTGTAAATAAATTAGTTGTAATCTCAAATCGGATTCCACCTGTAATCTGTTTCTGTATTTGTTTTTAGTACATACAAGAGCAGAGAATGCCCTTTCACAGAGGTATGTGGTTGAGAAAAGCAATAAATATTTCAGTGCTTCTTCTGATATTTCATTAAAATCTTTCTTTACATTCACCCAAAAACTTGATAAAGAGGATTCTTTGAAATAACGTTTCAAAGCTGAATCACGAGATATTTCTATTTATTTAGTTTCCTATGCCGTTTTCAAACCAGTTGCAATAGTAACATCTTTGTTGAAAGGGTCTAATATCCATTTTTTTTTGTCGGGTACTGGAAAATAATCTGCTTCTGGTCTCTAAAATGGTCCAGAGATGAGACTGCGGACCCCCACACATATATTCGCAGATAGGTTAACAAACACTGCTCTAGTATATTGAAGCTGCTGTCCGATAGTTCAATATATTGATTAATCGGAGAATAGAAAATTTAATTTCCGTTTTTGATCGTTCGACAGGATTCTCCATGTAAATTGCACCAACTATTCTAGCGACCTCCGATGCATAAATTTCTTGGTTAAACTATAACAAAATATGCCAGAAATCTCCATTGTAGTTTTGACACTCCAACGTCTGTATCCTACAGTTATATCTTTTTTTATCAAACCAAAACGTACATTACATTGATAGATAAAACAATATACGACAAAGAAACAAAATATCAATTATTATTTTTAATTGTTAAACTAACGTTTAAGACAAGATTTTTATGCATAGTACAAAGGGTAACAATTATTATAAGCAATAATTATTAACCTGAAACACTCATCCACATTGAAAAATCTTCCGAGAAACGATACGTGACTCCAACGGGGCGTGTATATTGAATCATTTGGCGCGTATAAGATAAGCCGCCATAGCTCAATTGGGAGAGCAGCTGACCAGCAATCAGAAGGGCACGGGTTCATGTCCCGTTGGCGTTATGTATCTTTTCTCGGAAGATTTTTCAATGTGGATGAGTGTTTCAGGCTGATAATTATTGCTTATAATAATTGTTACCCTTTGTGCTATGCATAAAAATCTTGTCTTAAACGTTAGTTTAACAATTAAAAATAATAATTAATATTTGACAAGTTTAAGTATTTCCCCAATAAATGAAGACATAATTTGTCTCGACGCCACCTAGCGAGGGATTTAACACTAACAGTGTCTCTCTCGCAAAAAATAAAGTTGGTTGTTTTCAGGTGAAAAAAATATAATGAGCAGTAATTGTTGAATGAAACTCTAGTATATATTGAATCATTTGGCGGGTATAAGATAAGCCGCCATAGCTCAATTGGGAGAGCAGCTGACCGGCAATCAGAAGGGCATGGGTTCATGTCCCGTTGGCGTCATGTATCTTTTCTCGGAAGATTTTTCAATGTGGATGAGTGTTTCAGGCTGATAATTATTGCTTATAATAATTGAAACAAAATATTCTGATGTACTCGTATATTTAGCTTAAAAGCCAAAAATGCCGTAGTCTCAAGCTTCATGTTTTTAGTGCCATATTCCACGGTTTATAGTGTCGTCAATTTCACTTTATCTGAAATTCTTAATAACCTCGGGTCATCGCATCGGTCCGTCCTGAGAATTCTCAACATACGAATTTATACTCGGGGTTCAAAGACATTTAGTTATAACTCTATTGCTTTGATAGGTGAACGATTCTGCTTAATTCACCAATGAAGATGGCCATTATATTATTTAAATGTATTAAGGATCACCTGATCACTCACGAATAATAGTTTTTTCTCAATATTTTAGTATGAATTACTGTACGAAAACACACACAAAGGCGTGCTGATTTATTAAATTACTGTATATAATAATCAAAATCATGGTACAATTACAATAATTGTAGAATTGTTAAGCTCAGAGTAAATTTACTTTTTGAATGAACAACTTTATTAAATCTAAATAGAAAATAAAGCTTTCTTGAAAATGTACACGGTGCGGCGCAACCCTAAAATCACGAAATCTGACTTTGCCAATGTCAATAGTAACCATATGTAATTTACATTTTTTTACATTAGCTTCACACAGGAGGCCCTGAGGAAAATAATTTCCCTCAAGGCCTATGTCATCTTTGCGGATGCTGTGTGGAGGGTTTTTGTAAGGAAGGGGGGAGAGGATGTTTTGGGAAGGAAATAGGTATAAGGGATTGGTAGGAATCTGGGGCTTAGTGTATCCAGGAGTGACGGACATATGAATCCATCCCTTCAACTGAGGTGCAAGGCGATGGGTTGAGAGACACTGGCTGGAGGGTAAAAGATCTCCCTCAACCAGTCTCTCTCGATCGTGCCCAACACGCAGCGGGTGGGCGGACGTATCGGCCACCAAGACCTGGACAAACCTCACCTCATGAACCCGGGCACCCCTGCCAAGTCAACAAACGTAAAAGTAATACACATTTCAAGTAGGAATTAAAATAAATTTCTTCTAAAACATATTATATTATGGTTAGATACTTTATTGCTTTTTTTTTACATGAGCTTCATACAGGAGGCCCTGAGGAAAATAATTTCCCTTAGGGCCTATGTCATCTTTGGGGATGCTGTGTGGAGGTTTTTTTTTTTAAGGAAATGAAGGAGAGTAGAGTTCTGGGAAGGAAAAGGGTTTAAGAGGTGGGTAGGAATCTGGGGTTCAGTATGTCCTGGTCATCCGCCTCCAAGACCTAGACAAACCTCACCCCATGAACCCGGCCACCCCTGCTAAATCACCAAGCGTAGCGAACCACTTGGGGTGACCTATGGCAGAGGTGTTGGTTATCCAATAAAGGTTCCCGGGGCGGCGGTACCCATTCCCACCTCCCAAATTGCTTGTCATAATTCTTCACCCATCAAATTTTGAAAACGACTCTTACATCAATATCACTTACTATAACTTGGGAGGTGGGTATGGGTACCGCCGCCCCGGAAACCATTTGTTAGATAAACAACATCCCTGTCTTAGGTCACCCAAGTGGTTCGCTCCGTTTGGTGACTTATCAGAGGTGCTCGGGTCTCGTCTTAGCGTCGGATGCTTTTGCCCAACTAAGGCGTGGCGGACCGTAAAGGTTGTTTGAGGGAGACCTTTTGACCCCTCTAGCCGGACTCTCTCGACCCATCGCCTCGATGGATTCATACGTTCGTCACTCTTTAACGCACTGACCCCCAGATTCCTACCCATCCATCATATGTTTTTCATTCCCAGAACTTCCTTTCGCTAAAAAGACCCTCCACACAGCATCCCCAAATACGATAAAGGCCCTGAGGGTATTCTGTTTCTCAGTCTTCTGTGTGGAGGTACTGTTATAAAAAAAAATAAAAACAAATCCGGGCTCACTGAACCAGAGTTATAATCACAGACAAATCCACAACCGAAATTAGTATTTTGGTGTTGCATGCTTTGCAGGACATGGCAGGAGGTGACACCACAAGTGCCTTTCTTTTTTATACGATAACAAGAATTAACAAATGATGACAGTTAGAGGTTTCAATCAAGGTTTCTCCTGGCGTCCTTCGACTTAGGGCCGGTACAAACATTTAGAACGCCAGAAGATACGCTACTGAACACTACGGCCAGTTTACACACTTTAACGGGCCGTTTATATTGCTATTTCATTGGTACAAACATATTCCTTGAAAGGCTTTCCGTTGCATAAGCTATGGAAATTTTTTTGTTAGATTACACTACAGTAAATGCAAATGACACTACAGTCTTATGGTGGAATTAAGTATCGAAAATCAAACTTCTCTTTTTGAGATTAATCGAATCTCAAGTCTTCAAGGGAGATCATTAAAAGTTGGTGACGTTAGTTGAGGGCTATTGTGACCGTCTTTTTGGATCTAAGTTTGGTAGGTATGAAAATTCAGACATCAGTATTAAAAGTTTTCTTACAGAGTGGTGTTCGAAATTTGTGAAATAGCGTGCATTAAACAAACGGCGTTCTGCAAAATAGAGTTGTGAAAAAAGAGATTAATTGTGTTAATCAGATTCTGGATTCTCCATATATAAGACCATTGTAACCTATGTAATAGACTAGTTAAGCAGGCGAAACATAAGTTCTACAGGAAAGAAATAGATAGTGCCGGAGGAGATACAAAAAAATATAGGTAGTATAGGTAGGTACTGCTACCCGGCTCAGGACAGATATTGTGTAGTGAGACGGGTAGCGCACATGATCTGTAAATAACTATTGATGTTAATAAACGACAGGATTACTGGCAATTAAAAAAATGATAGATTGTTTTAATAATATACAAAAATGAATAGATGGCTAAAATGCTGGATACTTTTGAAAGAAAAGTGCTGAGAAGAATATGTGGACCCGTGAAAAAGGGCTAACAGTGGCGCATCCAGCACAACAAATAATTGTATGATATATATCAGGCCCCTAGCATCTCAGCCCATACGAGACTCCTCGGGTTGAGATGGGCTGGGCAGTGCATGTACAGAGAATTCCGGATACACGCCACATGCGTCCCAAAAAGAATTTCGACTGGACAGCCAGGTGGAAAGAGAAAAGTGGGAAGACCCAGACTGAGGTGGGAAAACGAGGTAAGAAGAGGGGATGCAGCACAGCTTCTCCAGGTAACAAACCGGAAGTCAGCCGCTGAGGACAGGAGGAGTTGGAGGTGAATGTTACAGGAGGCCAAAGCTTGATACGGGTCTGTAGGGCCATCAAAGAAGAAGAGTCAGATTCTTGATAACATTGTCTTTTTGCGTATTCTACCTATAGGAAGTTGGGCCGACCTTCGTGTTTTTGAAATGATAAATTTACTATTATTTAGCCTTATTCTAAAACAATCAAACTGAAATAAATGACATCTCAATAAACACTTATACTCTTCCTAAAAGTTTCAACCCTTTACATAAAACATAATCTCAGAGCGAATAAATTCCCTTTGACCTTTATTGTAATGCGAACAAGAAGAAATTACATGTAAGTTTATGTTTACCTATTTCCCACAAATATTCTGAGAGGAAAAGTTTTTCCGTTATCGAATCACTTACTGCGATATGTCTTTTCGGCCAAGATCACTGCCATTTACTTCTTGATAGCATCTGCTGTATCTTTGACATCACGAATATGTCAAAAGTGATGTGCAAATCTTCCCTTATAAATATCTTCCCATGATACAAGATCTACCTCTTATCTCGGAGGCTTGAAATTGGACTGCTGACTTATTTGTCCACTTGAATCGCTGAGATGTTACTATTCATGTAACGTGGTACGGAATATACTTACTTGTGTGTTTGTGCGTAAGGCTTAATGCGAAAATCCTCTTGTTTTTGGTATACGAAGATGCAGTGCGGTACTTAAAACTTTTCCAGACTCGGGGAAAGTTGGGGATATTGCCTTCAAATTAATTAAACAGTTTAGTTGCCGCTAAATCTCTTTTTTCAACATTTCTTTTGTTGATGAAAAAATTTAATGATGATTCTTAAAATAAAATTCGATGATAACGGCGCGGTACGAAAGAAATAAATTAAAAATTATCGGCAAATATTATGAGGTACGGTTGTAGATAATTAATTTTGTGTTATGTATATATGCATTATCCCCATTAGCGTCCCCGTTCCCCTCCCGCATCCCCTACCCTCCCGCGTTCCCTTTCCACCTTTCGCGCCCACCCTCTCCCCTATCCCACTCCCCGCCCCGCAAACCCCCCTCTTGCGTTCCATATATTCAGTCCTAGCTCGCGTGCCATTTATTACATTTTTTTTTTCAAATTTTCATTTTTCGTATAAGTATAACCGATATTCATTTTTGTATATTATAAGAACAATCAATCAAATTTGGTACCTAACATAAGTACCTATTTAAAATATATATAATTTAAAAAATCCATAAACAATTCTTTTGAAACAAAAAAATAGCTGCCCACTAAATTCAATTTTATCAAACCCGCGAACTGTCAAACGTGCGAAGTTAAAATAGTCGTTAAGTTTTCTGAAATTATCCAATTTTCTGAACCTTCTACAAATTAGAAAACTTTAAAAAAAAGATGAATGAAATAGGTAAAATCGTTCTGAAGTTATGGCGTGACCAAGAAAACAGGGATTCATTTTTGTATACATATTATATAGATAGGTAGGTACTTTATCGCTTGCTTGAATTCTCCAACCAAACATTTCCATTTTCAAAAATGAAACATTAATTTAAGGCAAAAGTTCTCGATTTTGGTACAGAGAAGTCACTTTGCGGTTTGACAAATTATTGAAGTAAAACAAAATCTTATATATTTATAATATGTAATAGTAGTTTATGATGTGTACACTATAAAACATAATGTCTGGGTATCTAACCGTTACTTTAATATAATTTTATATTTTATATATCTTTTCATATATGTAAATACAAGCTCACACAGGTATCTTATTGATTAGTTTAATTTGTTCCCTGAAGAAGCGTGTGTCGCTCTCCATAGAGAGAAAACAAATGGCCTTATATTTAAACGCTCGGGGTCTCAAAAGTTTCGTATGATCTGTAGCTATTCGAAAACGTAAAAAAAATGAAATTATTGTTCACGATAAGCCCGCTAAAATGGTCGGAAGTTTCGAAAAAAATAGATTTCATGATTTGGAAAAAAAATAAAACAAAAGTTCATATTTTATATTTTGTACCAAACTTATTTTTCATTACATAACTGCAGTACAAAGAACCAAAAAATTTTTGTGATGTGTTGGTCAAAAAAATAAAAGGGGAAAATAACATTTTCGTTATTTGTTTTTGGGGTGTTATGCCGTGTTGCGCTACCTCCTTCTTTAGCCAACGTTTCGGACATCGTTGCAGTGTCCATCATCAGGGCAGATCCGGCAGATCCGGTAGATGTGATGTACCGTAACACCCCAAAACATAACACCCCATAACATAAAACCTACCACACCCCAAAACACAACTAGCATAACACCCCAAAAACAAATAACGAAAATGCTTTTGGCCGTGAAAATCTTAAAACTTATCGGGAAAATAACACTTTTTCTGGATAAAATCAGAATTCTTGTTGACTTACTTGTATTCATAAAGTTGAACTTTTTTTAATTTTTGTCATTTATACACATTTGTTAATAATAAACAAAAGTTAAAAGGTTAGATTACTGAAAAAAAATTATCAAAATTTAAAAAAAAAATGGTTTTAGGTTTGTTTTCTGATTTTCAATGCATTTTAGCGGGCTAATAACCATTAAAAAAAATTAAATGCAGTTCTCATTTTCTTTGCAAGACGCAACTTTTGAGACCCCGGGCGTTTCTGTATTCAAAAGTTGAAATAATTGACACACGCTACAAGATGCTTTTGTTAAGCGGAACCGTCAGTTTTAAAACCACTGGGAGGCCGCTTGTCACCCGGTGGCCGCGAAAGTTATTAAAAAGAACATTATTTAAATAGCCTGGCCTGACCAATTTTGTGGTTATAAACAAATTTGTTGTTTTATGACATTAACAGTTCTAGAGTTTATCGAATCAGAGTTGCAGACCGAGTCACAACCGAAATTGGCACGTTTAATTATTATTTACATTTGGAGTGATTTAGTTGCATACTGAACAATACCTCCCCTACCTTCTTAGTTTTCGTTAACCTTGATATCCCAGTTGCTCAGGCCGCCGGATCAGTCACTACGCTACTGTATGTGTGCTACGTTACGCATGTATGTATGTAATGATCCTACTAGTGTAGTTGTAATAATTCACCCTCCTGTTCTTCATTCCCAAGGACTACAAATCCTATGTATCAAGAGTTATCCGGACGCATCTACTAAATACTTACAGTGGAAGAAGTGACACTTAGGCGAAAGTACGTTTTATAACCACTGAACGAAAAAAAACGTTGGAGACATTAATTGACTTTTTTGCACCCTGAATGAATTTATTTATCAAGTTTCGAGAACATTGTTATAAATGGGTTGGTCTCTATAGAAACAAAGCAATATTTACGACTGAAATTTTAGGGTATTCTTTACGTTTTCGACGAGGAATTTTACCCCGAGGGAATAAATCTAAATTTTCGCATTGTTTTTTCACTCTTTACGACAAGTGGGTGTTTTTTGTAATATATTAATCGTTTTTGACGCTTTTTTCTACTTTTCATAAATTTTATGTCTGCATTTTGGTACAAGGCGAATCTTTTACTTTTAGGGCCTCCGATCACGGAAAAACTGAAAAGAAACCAGTTCTCAACGCAATTGCAATTAACCTCCTTAACAAAATCGATATTTTTTATGATCCGACATGTCAAAACTTGGCAGTTCGTGATCCGCTACCATGGCAATCTGTCAACAATGCAACTGAAAAACCAGCACTGCTGGTCTCCGCGGCAGTGGAGTTTCAGTTGCATTGTTGCTTTAAGGTTGCCATGGTAGCGGCTTACGAACTGTCAAGGTTTGACATGTCAGATCAGAAAAATAACGATTTTGTTAAGGAGGTTGATTGCAATTGTGTTGAAAGCCGGTTTCTTTTCAGTTTCTCCATGAGCGGAGGCCCTAAGGGTTTAAAATGTTTTATAGAATACTAGCTGATCCGACAAACGTTGTTCTGCCATATAAATTATTTCTGGTGAATATTTTTGTTGTTAAGGGCCCGTAACCCGGATTTGTACCGATTTATTACATATTTCCCTTAAGCACGGTAAGTTTTAAAGCTCTTAAAAATATATGTTATTCTTGAAGATAATATCTAGATTTTGCCCGCGCCGAAACGCAAATTATATAAAATTCCCTCAATAGATTTTTTTTTCGTTTCACGTGATCGATATTTTCATCTCTATTTTCACATCTACGATTTCAGTTGGCATCACAGCAAACAGCATGGTTCATGTGTTGTTTGCAGTGATGACAATTGAAATCGTACATATGAAAATAGCGATCGCGTAAAGCGAAAAATGTTGACTTTGGTCTCTAATTGGAATCGGGCTAAAAAAAATGGTGTAAAATCTATGTAACATATGTACTCGGTTAACATTTGTCACATGAATACAGATTGCTTCTACGACTCGTTCTTGAGTTTAACAGCTCGGCTGTGGAACGATTTTCTCTATTGTCTCTGTGTTTCCTCCCGTCTACAACATGGGTCTCTTCAGGGCCTCCTGGTGTGGAGTTAATGCTAACAAAAGTTATTCATTCTTCTAAGCAAGCTCAGTTCTTCTAAGCAAGCTCAGCATTAATAATAACCTTTTTTATTGACAAATTTTAAAATAATCTCAATAATTGCACTAATTAGAGAATGGAATGTTATAGGTACAATGCGCTGATGGAATTGCTAACTTACGGCCACCAAGTAGTTAGTTGTTAGTTTAGCATTAGAACGAAATAGTAAGGAGTAGGTTAGTAGGTACCGAGTTGTAAGTTGTAAGTGGTCCTTTGGGACCGGTCCTAAACGACAATTCTAGAGAGTAATTGTGTCTTACTCGTACAAACAACCTTACTATTAATTTACTAATACTTACACTACATGAATAATAAATCTGTAAGTAGTTGTCTTATCGGAACAATAATCTCTGTAGGGTTGTTTTCGTGGGAAAATCACATTTATTTATTTATTTTGTTAAAAATAATACATTAACAGTATAAAGAAGCTTTGACTGCCCAACTAGGAAGGTCTCCCATTCTAGGACAGTCAAATTGACAGGTTTGGTTTATATTGGGTATGTAGGTACATGATTATTCATATATGTAGTATTAAGTAAAGTTAACATTCACAGATTCCATTCACATAATTATACTCTACGATACAGTAGGATAGTAGTAGTAGACTAGGTTCTAGAATCAATTTATTATCGAATATTAGAATTTAGACAGTTTTGCCAATCGAGTTCGCCATCTTTTGTAACACTGTCGTACCAAATGACGACATAATCTGGGTTTTCATGGTGCATTTTTAAAGTTAAGTATTGGACGAATTTTAGTAGCATATCTATTTTGTCCACTCTGTTTTCGAAGTTTAGAAGCCAGCCATCAATCTTGAAGTATTTAGTAATGGCTACCAGCTGATGGACAAACAACTCCATGTCCTCTTCTGATTTTAATATTTCTTCACACATTTGGTAGCCTTCGTCCCATTCTATATTTATGTAAGAAACAGTGTTTTTGCAGTGAGTATAGAAGAAAAAACAGTAAAGGAAAAAAGTAAAAATTTGGGAAACAAAGAAAAATATAGGGCATTCGTAATACATAATTCGTAATATATCAAGGGCACTACGCTTCTTCATTTTTTATCTTACCAATAATATTATTAAAAATACTTATTTTGTTTGAGATTTTGTCTGCAACTTCGGTTCTTCTTCGGAGAGCTCTAGAACTTGAATTTAAGTTTCATTTTCAAAATTGGAACTGATTGCGCGGACAATTATTATTTTTCTTACTTTTGTACTCTATTATATGTTTATTTATAAAAGGCAGTATAGCCGTTTATGTATTTAAAATAAAAATAAAATAAAAATAAAAATAAAATTCAGACAGGGATAAAGTAGGCAAATACCAAAATGATTTAATTTAAAATAATTAATTGATAATTCTTTATTTGTAACTTCCCAACCTTCCTCTTCCCCACCTCCTTCCCCTCCCCACTACCTTCAGCCTCACAACATACCCCAATTGGGGATGCCATAGTCTCACTGGCTCCAGACGGGAGCAGTTGAGATTCTTGTGCGGTATTCACTGTAAAAAAACAAAAAAAAAGCAGACACGACCACGCGTTGCTGTGGCTAACGAAACACAACGCCATCTACTGACAACGTCATAACCTAACCTTTATAACCAACGCCATCTGTTAATTTGCATACATATAAAATCCACACCGCCCGCTTGCCAGCCCGCTCCCCTTACGTATTATATATTTCAACCAATTTACACAAAACTTAACAAATAATGTATCTAAACTTTCTTCACAAATCACTCTATTTATTGGTGAAAACCGCATGAAAATCCGTTGGGTAGTTTAAAAGATCTAAGCGTACAGATAGCGGGAGCGACTTTGCTTTACACTATGTAAAGATGTGTACATCTTTTCTAAAAAGTTTTGCATTGTCCATAATTTTTTAAGATTAATAACTATGTTCCTTCGAAAAGTACATTTCTTTTAGTCTCTAAAATTGAGTATGTTTGTTTTGGGACAGCAATGAACTTTGAGGCAAGGTTCGTCTTTTTTATAAACGCTTTCGGTTTTACAAATAATTCTACAATAAATAACCGCGATTTTTCACGCAAGTCTGTCTTAGTTTGCTGTAGAAATGAGATCCATAAGGCGAATGTGTGAGAAATGCGGAGATCAGCAAATAATGCAAGGCTGAAGTAATCTTAATGAATAAAATTAGGAAGGAAACGATCAGATGAACGAGACGATCAGAAGAAAGTATAGAAAATAATGTATAGAGAGTAGTGTAAGAAAAATATATGACGCAAATATGAATGGTAGAAGAAGTCGTGGACGCCCTAGAAAGATATGGCAGTAAATCAGATACTTGAGTCCGGCCATGTCAAGAATCAGAATAATAGAAAAGTATATATGAATGTGAATGAGCACAGAGTGTGTGCGGGGAGAGTTGTTTGGCGTTCCGTCCTCACTGACTACACCTGCGGAGAAACGGCGTGATGGTTAATTAGTTAGTTAATTAATAATTAATGCTTCGAGGTAACGTGATGTTATTGCAGTAAAAAAACAGAGTGCGCAATTCAAACGCAGTAGAAGTGAAACTAGAAAGTCGCTAGAAGTTGATTTCTTTTCTTTAGCCTATTTATTTTAAAGTGGTTTGAAGATTGGATATTGATTTCGCAAAAATAAAAATGTTTATTTTTTTGGATTTTGTGGATTCGAACCTCCGTTCGCTTAATGGCCGTCTCTCTGGCCGCTGAGACTTGTCGAGCGCCTTCCCCACTGCTCTATCGAAGGCCTGCGCTGACGCGCGAATTTACCGCATTATATTAGAACCGAGGATCGTCAAATAATACATTTTTATGACGCATTTCTGTTTCATCCAAATTTCAAATGGTTAACGGGGCTAAAGAAGTTTCACTTCAAAAAGTTACGAAGCGTAATAATTTGACTGCTTATTCTTCGTATTATTTTATATTTTGTCTGGTATTCCTTCTAATGGTACCTACTTGGGTATTCGAATAATCGTATTAACCGCATTGCGTATTTGTCCCATCTTCCCTTTTGTGGTCCCGCCACGTATTGGGGTGAATAAGTCCCCCCTTTTACCCTGGGGTCTTTATATAAACACGTTTGGGAAAAATACATCCCCGAAGTGACTTAGGTATACTGCTTGAACAAAAGATGATTTTTTAATGCCCTCTTGCATTGAAATTGTTTTTCCACTTATATAAAGGCCGGTGTTAAAGTTTCCCAAAGTGATAAATAAATAGATAGAGCAAACTGCAGCATTATAACAGGAGGTCCTGAGAAAAACAAATTCCTTCGGGGACTATTTGGGGATGCTGTGTTAAGGGTCTTTGTAGGGAAAGGAAGGAGAGTTTCTTTTTATTTTTGTGAATACCTCACAAAAGTCCTAGATGCGCTCATCTAGAGCAAGTAAGACTATGGTATCCTCAATTAGGGTATGTTGTGAGGCTGAAGATAGTGGAGAGGGGAAGGAGATGTGAAGAGGAAGGTGGGTAAGTTCCTGGCTATTCAGATCTGGTCACCAAATACGGATAAAGCCATTTTAAGCAACGTTTCAATTCTGAATGGTGGTCTTACACTAGGGCGATACTGAAATTACTCTGAAACGTGCCGCAAATATAATATATATTATTTTTAATTAATTAATTGTGAAATGACACAACTTCCCGCGACCTTCGGATTGTGAGTCGAAATCCTTACAATTCGACCACGGGGGCCGTCAAGAGTAAGATCTAGGAAGGAATAAGATATGTGGGCTGGGTAGGAATCTAGGGGTCATCTTGTCTAGGAGTGACGGATGTATGAATCCATCCCTACCGGTGCGGTGCAACGCGATGGGTGGAGAGAGTCCGGCTGGAGAGGTCAAAGGGACTCCCTCAACCAGTCTCTCCTGATCCGGCCCGCCACGTGGTAGGTACTTTCAAAAAAAGAAATTTACTTTTATTTTAAAATGTAATCCTGAAATTGCTAGGATATCTAGATATCAAATAACATTATAAAAACAGAATACACGTTGTATTACAAAAAAAAGCAGCCATTTAAAGCAATTGTATGAACGAGCGCTAAAGTATGTCCACTGGAATAACTTCAATGAATCACGCGCGTTGTCTTAATAACGTTATATTCCTCTAAGTTTCTGTCAAGCATTTGAATACAAGAAATACTCACTTCGAATAAAGATTTTTTATTTTATTTTTATTTTAACTTTATGAGTAAAACCTCATAGAAAAATATAAATAGTTGCCAATAATATATGCGTTAAAGAAAATGAAGATAATGTAGGTGGTTCTTAGTCGAAGTACGGTACAGTTAAACATGACTTAATTTCATATCGACACCGTGGCGCAGTGGTTAGCGCGTTTGCCCGGAAAGCAAGAGGTCCTGGGTTCGAGTCCCAGAGGTGTCAATATGTTTTTCTGATTTTTCTGTTTCCAGATTTTCGATTGAGTTTCGCTTATATTGTCTTCATTTATTTAAAGATTTTTTAATTCAAATAATTATTTTGGCACCAATTCAGTTCTAATTTTGAATTAAAAATTAATTGAACTTGAACATTGTTAATAACATTGAACATAGCCAAGATAAACCAAGCATATTCAACTTGTCTGCTGCTTTCGAGTAACAACAGAAACTGTATGCACTAGAAAATCCGCCTTTAAAAATAAAGGAAATTTTTTCCGTGCTTAGCAACATTTAAAAAAAATATTTTTATTTTGATACAATATTTTACATTTTATGGTATTATTTAATAATGTTGACCCAACTGAGTGACTTACCTGTACTGAGATAAGAAAATAACATAAAACTGAACGACAAAATTTTTAGAACAGGCGATATTGAAAGTACTTATAAATAGCCTACAACTACTGCAGTTCCTAAGAGTTAAACGTTCCGAAATCGTTTCATTCTGGGGTAGGGGTGGGGGGTGTTGGGAGGGTGAACAAAGCCTCTCTAAATGAAGGGAAGTCCGACGTCTATTTGGAAAACCACACTCCGATCGTCCTGCCATTTCCAGGTGTCTGGAAGCGAACGTATATAGAATACAAACTGTCTGGTTTCGAACCACCGCGGCGTGCACGTTGCACATATTTATATGCACCTTCATATAAACTTAAAGGTTCATAAGTTTATTAAGTGCTCGAAGAATAAATAATATGTAATATTTGTAACATTCAGTGATTTTTTATTTTTTTTATATGAATACCTTACAAGAGTCCCAGCTGCTCTCGTCTCGAGCCAGTGAGTCTATTGCATCCCCAACTGGGGTATGTTGTGAGGTTAAAGGTATTGGGGAAGGAAAGGAGATGGGGAAGAGGAAGATAGGAAAGAACCTGGCTATTCAGATCTGGTCACCAAACACGGCTAAAGCCATTTCAAGCAACGTTTCAACTCTGAATGGTGGTCTTACACCAGGGCGATACTAAGAGTATCTTCCACTCTGGAACGTGCCGCAAATATACTATATATTATTTTATATGAATTAATCATGAAATAACACAAGTTAACTAACTAACCATCACGCCGTTTCGCCGCAGGGGTAGGCAGAGAGGACGGACCCCCAAACAACTCGGTCTTGGCACACACTCTTTGCCTCACTCACATTCATACATCGTCTCATACATTCTCTTCTATTATTCTGACTTTTGACATGACCCGACTCAAGTATCTGATTCACTTGATCGTGCCATGTCTTCCTCGGGCGTCCCCGACTTCTTCTACCATTCAAATTCGCGTCGTATATTCTTCTTACACTACTTCCTTCGTTCATTCGCTCTACATGCCCAAACCATCTGAGGGTCCCTTTCTTAATCTTACTCATTATGCTTACATCAGCCTTACATTCTTTGCGGATATCCACATTTCTCACACGGTCATACATTGTTTTACCACAAATACGTCTCAGGGATCTCATTTCAACAGCATTCAGTTTACTTTCATCCTTACTCTGCCAGTTCCATGCCTCACTGCCATACATCAGGGTAGGTACCAGGACTCCATTGTGGACTGCTAGCTTCGCTTTATTTGGCAGTATGTTACACAAGTATAATAACACAAGTTAATCAAATAAAATTTATTTGCCCACGCCGGGATTCGATCCCGCGACCTTCGGACATCTAAATCACGCCGGCCGTCAATGATAGAAAGTAAAACAGAAAAAACCAAGGCGTTACTGTAGACCAACGCCTAAAATGGTCCACACGCATAACATACTCAAAGACAAGGCGAGGAAACTAGCATACATCTCTAGATGCCTAAGACATATCCAAAATAAATATATTTTCGTAATGACGTACTTTGCCTTATATGAATCAATAATACATTATGGCATTACAGGATGGGGTGGAACTTATATAAGAAGCACACACAACCGCTTTACAAACAACAAAATTAATATTAAAAACAATTTTACATATTATGCATATTCATCAGCACTTCTGTTTAAATGATTCAAAATCAGACAACTAAATCTCTTTTCTCTCTAAACTTTCTCACCCTCTACTATGGGGTAAACTAAGGGAAAGAGGCATTCACCGGCGGTGATACATATCCTCGACTCGTGGCATAGACAGCAGGAAAACTTAGTAAGTTGGAAAGATGGACTCTCCGAACCTTTCCTCCTGAAGAGCGGCGTTAGACAGGGAGGATGCATGTCCCCGATATTGTTCAACCTGTACATGAACGAACTCACCGACAGGCTAAACAATGCAGGGGTAGGCTGCCAAATTGGAGGACAGTTTCTGAACAACATCAGTTATGCGGACGACATGGTATTGATGGCACCATCCATAAGGGGCCTACGTATTCTTTTAAAGATCTGCGAAGAGTTTGCTGAAGAAACAAACATGCAATACAACCCCACTAAAACGGCTCTACTGGTCGTAAGATATGGACAAGGACCAAAAAATATTCCTCCAGCTACCCTGAATGGTGTGAACCTGCAGGTGACTGAAGGAACTAAATACCTTGGACACATAATCACCAGTAATCTGATGGACGATGACGACATCGATAGGCAAAGAAGAGCTCTCAGTGTAAAAGCTAACATGCTCAGTATACGCCTTTGCAGTACTGCTGTAAAAAGGACGCTCTTCCTTTCCTTCTGCGCAACACTGTATACGTGTGAACTCTGGGCAAACTACAAGAAGAGTAGTATAGAAAGACTTCGGGTTCAGTATAACAACGCCTTCCGCATAATGTTTGGTCTCCCCAGATATTGCAGCGCTTCCCGGATGTTCACGGAGGGGCGAGTTCCTGGCTTTGCAGCCCTTATTAGATCCAGGGTGGCAGGAATTAGGGAAAGGATAACCAGCTCTGGAAACATCCTCGTCATGGAAGCCCGCCTCAGTCCATCATCCAGTATTGATGCACACTGGAGAAAAATACTGGCTCCTTACGTGCTCACAGAATCCTGAAAGCTTAATATTATTATTTCTTTTGTTTTTCCTTTTACTACTATTAGCTTATTATCTTTTTTTGTTTCGTGTACATTCATATCCACCTTCTTTTTCTTTTTTTCCTTTCAAATACTTTGTACATGTATGTGTATATTACCCTTATGGAATGTGTGGGATTGCACTCTCCTACCCACATACTGGAATAAACACTTATTTATTTATTTATTTATTAAATGAATTATACTTCTACCATGCACCATTACAAATTTACGAAGATAATATGTCAAATAAAACTGCACAATTTAAAAATAATAAAAAAATCAAAAATGTAAAAAAACAGTAGGGTTTATTATCTGAAATATGAAAGATTTTTAATTTCAACTTAAAAAAAAAAAACAAACTGAAAATGTAAACTAAATACTCTTAACTTAAAGAAATAACGACGACGAACAAGCAAGCCTAGTTTTGTTATGGTGGTACATCTCATACGTTAGAGTTAGACTATGTAAAATTATTATTATTACATGCATTGTAATATATTAAAAGAATAATAAATTACGACCAGATAAACAAACACAAAGCAAGCGTTTGATTTACAAAAGTGAATACCAGAGTAAACCTCCACCTGAAATCAAACAAGAGCGTAAAAAGCGCCAAAGCAGAATTTTGATACTTCATTATGAAATTTTGCACACTTTTCATTAAAAATAAGTTTAAAATTTACTAATATGGTTATTTATTTGTGGGGTATTTTTAAACAATGTTTCAGACAGCGTTACAGTGTCAATTATCAGGGCAGATGTGTAGTAACTGATGATGGACACGGTAATGCTGTCCAAAACATTGGCTAAAGAAGAAGGTAGAGCAAAACCTAAAATCATACCGGAAAATTTACTGTCCACATGTGATTTTAAAAAAATCGGCGTAAAGTCCCGGGTAACGCCGGTGACTTATACAGTATACGCAGCTAAAAATTAACCTTTGAAGTTACCTCGCGAAGTTACTGATTCAAGTCCAGTCTGGGTTATGCATTATAACAAAAGTGGAATAAAGCAAATTATTAAATAAAATATTGCCATTAAACATATTCGTTCCCTAGTTAATCTAAATTTCAGTTGTCATTTGTACATTACTAATGAAAACTCTTTTTAATTCCTTATTGTAATACAAAAACCTTATAAAAATATATTATTTGAAGGAAAAAGCCGAAAACGTAATTATTACTCCGCATTATCCATCCAAAAATTCTCAAGCTCCATTCTCAAAGATGCTACCCTCGTTACGAAGACATCCCTTGAATGAAAAAAAAAGTGTTCTATCGTTATGTATTATCACGTGTTCATACTGTCCATCACATATAATTCAATTACGACCTTTTACATCTTTTTTTCGTACACAGGAGGCCCTGGGGAATATTTTCATCAGGGTCTATGTCATCTTTGGGGATGCTGTATGGAGGGTATTTTTAGGGAAAGGAAGGAGAGGAAGTTCTGGGAAGAAAAAGGGTATGAAGGGCGGGTACGAATCTGGGGGGTTAATGTGTCTATGAGTGAGGGACTTATGAATCCATTCCTCCAACTGCGAAGCGAGGCGATAGGTCGATAGAGACCGGCTGGAGAGGTTTAAGTTAGGTCTCCCTCAACCAATCTCTCTCGATCCGGCCCGCCAAACGCATTGGCCACCAAGACCTTGACAAACCTCACCGCATGAGCCCGAGCACCCCTGCTAAGTCACCAAACGTAGTGAACCACTTGGGATGACCAATGGCAGGGTTGTTGGTTACCCAATAAATTGTTCCCGGGGCGGCAGTATTAATATCCGCCTGCCGAAACGCTATTAAAGCTGTCCATCGACACCTTTGCATCAAAGCTCTTTACGACTGTATCAAAAATTTATTTTTATTTTTTGCTTTCGTACCAAGAAAAAAACGTTTAGTGAAAAAGTAATTAGTCGGGGACGCCTGAGGAAGACATGACACGATCAATTGAATGATATCCTACTTGAGACGGGCTATGTCAAGAGTCAGAATAATTGAAGAGTATGTATGAGACGATGTATTTTTCAAAAAAACCTTTATTTCAAAATATATGCATAAAAACAATGGAAATACAATTACAAATCAATGCCTAGATAATAAAATTAACAATAACATTAACATTAACATTAGCATATAAATAATAATAAATATCACAGATTTTTTTTCCATTTTTTTATTATTTTTTTATGGTATTTCTCTTCTATAGAAGCAGACGCTTGTGATTAGAAGAGGGACGATTATGGGATTAGAAAATATTTAAAATACAAGTATATTAACAAAATATATTTTGTATCTTATAATTATTTACTTGTGGTAGATTCTTGATAAATATCAAATTTACAAGTTATATAAGTTATGATGATAAATTTTATCAATTTGGTATTTTTACTTTAAATTGCTCTTTGATTGCTGTTAGTAGGCATTTATCGTCTTCGACTTTTCTTATTTTTTCAGGTAGGCTATTAAAGTATTTTTTTCCTAGATATGTATAATGATGTTGTGCAAATGAGGTGTTGCATTTTTGTGTTGGAAATATATGTTTTTGACGAGTACGACTTTCAGTTAAAAATCTATGATTTTGTTTTTCTTTTATTATTTGGATTATTATATTTTTTCGAACTAGATCATTAAATTTTAATACTTTAAATTCTTCATAAATAAGGTGAGTCGGATAATCTCTTCTTTTTTTCAATATAATTTTTATTATTAGACGTTGCACAATTTCAACAGGGAGTAGATTTGTTTTGTATGCGGCTCCCCAGCTTACTACAGCGTATTGGAGATTTGACTGTACTATAGCATGATAGACTGATGTTAGATTTTCTAATGGGAGAAAGTTTCGGATTTTTAAAAATGTGTAAATTAATTTCCTTATTTTGTTAACGGTAAGGTTGATTTGATCTTTCCAGTTCAGGTTTTTGTCTATTGTTATTCCTAAGTATTTAATTTTATTCGAAATTTTTAATGTGGAACAGTTTATTTCACAGTTATTTTTTTTGCGATCTTTAGAATTGTCATGTATAATTATATCAAAATTTACCGGAACAACATTTGATTTTATTGCAAATGGAATGACGTGAATTTTTTTCGCTATTAAGAGATAGTAGATTTATATCAAACCAGTGTTTCAGTATGTTTATGTCTTCTGTTGCTTTTTGTTTTACTACTTGCCATGTGATTCCACTTTCAATAAGTACTGTGTCGTCGGCATAAGAGGTTATACTACCATGAAGTGACTGTGAGAATATCCCGTTTACATATAAGATGAATAATATGGGTCCTAGCACAGTACCTTGTGGAATTCCATATTCAGATGTCTCTTCGTCGCTATAAATGTTATTTATTTTGACACATTGAAGGCGATTTTTTAGGTAGCTTTTTATCCAATTTGCTACGTTTTCATTAATGTTCAAATTATCTAATTTTTTCATTAGTTTTTTATGGGATATGCTATCAAACGCTTTTCTCAGATCTATAAAAATACCTATACACTTTTTTTTTCATATCAAGGTTTTTATATATGCGTGATGTGACATTTGCAATCGCGTCTTGTGTGCTGTGCGCTTTTCGGAATCCGTATTGATTGTCGTGAAGTATTTTGTTATTATCAATAAATTCCATTAGTTGAGATTTTACGATTTTTTCAAATATTTTGCCAATATTTGAAATGAGGGAAATTGGTCGATAGTTAGTTACATTTTCTGCGTTTCCACTTTTGAATATAGGTGAGATAATTGTCCTCTTATAATTAGACGGAAAAATTCCATTTTTTAAACTTAAATTAATTAGGTGAGTTAATGGTTTTATCACGTGTCTTTTAATAGATTTTAACATATTTGCAGTTATGTTGTCAAAACCCGGTGACGACCCTCCTTTCATATTTTCAATAATGTTTAGAATATCTACTTCCTTGATCATTTTAAAATGGGATAGTGAGTTTACACTTTGTATATCTTCAATAATTGGTTGTAGTTGTCGCTCCCTTTGTTACATTAATTTTTTTAGCGAGGTTTTGTCCGACTTTCGCGAAGAAGGAGTTGAAAATATCAGCACATTTTTTAGGGTTTTCCTCTGCATTTATTTTTACGTCATTTTCGTCTACAATTACCTTGATTGAATGTCTTTGTTAATTGTTATCTATTGCAGTTAATTGTTTGCCAGATTATTTTTGGATTGTTTTCAGAATTTATTATTTTATGTTTGTAATATTCATCTTTACAAATTTTTATTAAGCGTGTCAATTTATTTTTATATTTTTTATAATTAAATTCTATTTTTTTGTCGTTTGGGAATTTTATTGTCTTTTTGTATAGCTTACCCTTTTCTTTGATTGAATTTAATAAACCCGGTGTGATCCATGGTTTCAGGTATTTGTTTTTGTCTAAATTACGATATGGAATATCTGTTTTTGAGTTTTCTACATGCTTGGATAAAATATTTTCAAAGTACTTTGAGCATATTTCAACTTCTTCGCAGTTGATTACAGGTTGCCAACGTTCCGTTTTCAAGTTTTCAATTAATTTTTGCAGATTTATTCTGGTATATGAGTTTTTTGTTGATTTATTTTTTGTTTGAATTGTTTTTTCTTCCTCGTACAAAAATATACACGTATGATGATCGGTGATGTTATTTTTCCAGACAATGGTTTTTATTTTATGAAGATTTTTTATGTTAGTATTAGTCCAAAAATGATCTAGGCAAGATGGTTTCTAACCTTGAATTTCGCGCGTATTTTCATTTATACACGATTTAAAGTTGTTTTCAGTCATACAGTTCAAATATTCATGTTTAAGTCTACTGTCTATATTTTTGTTAATGTTGATATTAAAATCCCCTGTTATTATGCAAGTTTTGTTTTTGAAATTTGATATTATATTTCGTATTTGTTCGATAAATAAATCAGCGTTCGATTCATGCGTTCTATAGATTGCTAACAAATAATAATTCTTTTTGTTGTGGTTAAGTTGGATTTCTATGCAGTTTGATGAATCTATGTTGTGTTCTGAATGTGTAACAATATTATATTTCTTACTAACGAATATCGCAATACCACTGTTTTTATTAATGTTTGTGTTTGTTTGCATGTAAATATAATCTCTTAAATTATAATGTGGTGAGTCACTGTTTGTGTATGTTTCAGTTAATACTATAACGTCCGGCTTCACAATACGAATATTTATATTGAGAATAAATTCTTCAATATTTTTTTGGAGGCTGCGGATATTAAGGTGGAGCACTTGTAAACCAGAGAACTTATCTGTGATAATTTCATTGCACTCCTTTGCACTTTGACTACTGAATTCATTGATCTTGAAGCAGCTTTCCAGCTGCGTGTTCACGAAGTCATCCATAGTTGTTTATTTTCATTTTTTGTTAAGTGAGGTAATTGAATTAAGTTAGATAATATTATTTCATGATTAAAGAATTTTGTTGAAATAATTGCACAATTACAATTAATCGAATGTATCACGTATATCAATTTAGTTAAAATATTTAAATAATTAAAAGAAATTAAATAAATTGAGTTTAATAAAATATTTGGATAGATTAATATAGTGGAGACAGATGAATAAATGAGAATAATTAAGTAGAATGCAATTTTTGAATAATTTTGAATAATTAGATAATTTGAAACAATTGAAAATACCACACATATAAATATTAATAATAATGAAGTAAATAAACGTAATTTGGTAAATTGTGCACAATAAAATAGTTGGATAGATTAAAATTGAGGAAATAAATGAGTAAATGAGAACAGTTAAGTAGAGTGGAATATTTTGGTAATTTAGAATAATTGGATAATTTAAAACAATCGATTTTATCGCATGTATGAAATTAGTTAAAATAATTAGATAATTAAAAATAATTAAATAAGTTGAGTTGAATATAATAATTGAGTAGATTAAAATAGTGGAAATAAATGTATAAATGCGAACAGTTAAATAGAGTGAAATATTTTTATAATTTAGATTGAGTAGATAATTTAGAACAATCGAATGTATCACACATATATAGTTTGTTAAAATAATTGAATAATAAAAAATTAAGTACATTGGGTTTGATATAATAATTGGATATATTATAATAGTGGAAAAGAATGAATAAATACAAAAAGTTAAGCAGAATGGAATATTTTTATAATTTAGAATGATTAGATAATTTAAAACAATCGAATGTATCACACATTTATAGTGTGTTAAAATAATTAAATAATTAAAAATAATTAAGTACATTGAGTTTAATATAATAATTGGATATATTACAATAGTGGAGATGAATGAGTAAATACAAAGAGTGAAGTAGAATGGAATATTTGGATAGATTAGACTAATTAGATAATTTAAAACAAATGAATGTATCACGTATGTGAAATTAGTTAAAATAATTAAATAATTAAAAATAATTACATAAATTGAGTTAAATATAATAATTGAAAAGATTAAAATAGTGGAAATAAGTGTATAAATGAGAACAGTTAAGTAGAGTGGAATATTTTGATAATTTAGAATTAATAGATAATTTAAAACAATGGAATGTATCACACATGTATAGTTTGTTAAGATAATTAAATAATTAAGGACATTGAGTTTCATATAATAATTGGACATGTTAAAATAGTGGAAATGAATGAATAAATGAGAAGAGTTAAGTAGAATGGAATATTTGGATAGATTTGAATGATTTGATAATTTATAACAATCAAATGCATTACGTATATGAAATTAGTTAAAATAATTAAAGAATTAAAGAAAGAGTTGATTTAAATGTAATAATTGAATAGATTAAATCGGTGGAAATAAATGTATAAATGAGAACAGGTAAGTAGAAATGAATATTTTGATAATTTAGAATAATTAGACGATTTAAAACAATTGAGTGTATCACATGTATTAAATAAGATAAAATAATGAAATAAGATAAAATAATTAAATAATTAAAAATAATTAAGTAAGTTGAGTTTAATTTAATAATTTGATAGATTAAAATGATGGTTATAAGTAAGCAAGTGAGAATAGTTAAGTACAATGGAATCTTTTGGTGGATTGTAATGGTTAATGGTAGATTGTTGATAAATGGTAATTATGGAGTTAGGTAGGATAAATAGTTGAAGTACGTTGATAAAGTTAATGTGATTAGTAATAATAATAAATTGATTTATAATGTGAGCAAAAGTGACTGTGAAAACAATATAAATGAGAATCATTAAATTAGTAATATAGGTAAGCTGATTTAATAATGGAATTTTTTTGTTAGCCTCGAGTCACATTTTTTTAATGTCCGATTCATAGGAGATTGTAAGGATTTTGGTGTCTTCAGACTTACGAACAAGCACCTGACCATTTTTCGTCCAAATGAACTTATAGTTTTTTAGTTTCGCCTGTTTCTTAGTTTGGGCTAAGAGGAATTTTTTTCTAGAAGTCAGATGGTTTGAGCATTCGGTAGTCCTAATGAAGAAGCAGTAATTCGTCCTCTGGATTTAATATGATTTTTAAGTTTCGCCAAAAATAAATCACGCATCAGTTTAGAACTGAGGGTGATAATTACATCTCTTGGTTTTTTATGGGTTTCATTGGAGCGGTTTATACCTCCCACCCGTACTATGGAAGTCACATCTTCGGGTTGAAGAACTGTTTTAATGATGTTTGTGGATAGGTTGTGGAATATGTTTGCTAGATTTTCCTGGGGATTTTCTGGTAAGTTGCGTATTTCTAAGTTGGTAGAATTTGATTCGTACTCCTGATGATCAATTTTATTCTCAAGGTACTCCACTGTTTTTTTGAGGTCTTGGTGTTCCTTTTTGAATGTTTCGATTTCGGTTTCAATTTTTTGATTTTGGATTATGGTTTGGTCGATTTTTTTTATTAGGTCATCGTATTGTTTGCTGACGAATTCCATGCTTTTTTGCGTTTCTTCCTTAAATAATTCCATTTTTGTTATAATTTCTTTTTTCAAAATATCCATTTTCTTGTCAATATGTTGGAGAATTTTTTCCATATTTTTGTCTTCAAGCTCCATTGCACTTTTGCCTCTAGTTGACATGATTAGTGTAAGTTATTTTAGATTGATTTTTAATTATATGTTTTTTTAAAAAAAAATTATTTTTTTTATTTTTTTATTTTTTTTTATTTTATTATTTTTTTATTTTGTTTTTATTGGATTATGTTGTTTTATCTAAATTTAATTTTTATTAATTATTTATTTAATTTATATATTGTTCTGTAACTGCCCTCTATTGCTTAGTAATGTAACTCGAGTAAATGAGAGTTAATTTATGTGATTATTTACCGCCATCTATGGGCAGTTATTTTATAAATATATTAATAAAATAAAAAAGATTATGGTATAACCGAGGATTGAACACTGTCAGGAGACAAATGAATGTGAATCAGGCAAAGAGTTGGCACACCAAGACTGAATTGTTTGGCGGTCCGTCCTCTCTGCCAACCCCTGCGGAGAAACGGCGTGATTGTTAGTTAGTTGATTAGTTATTTAGAAAAATATTTATTTCTTCAAACACACCAAATATATTTTGTGGCACCATTTTAATTCAAAATGAGTAGATTTCTTTATTGTTTATAAAAAATGTTTTGTGAGCGATGCTCATTTCAAAATATTTTCTGAATATTTATAATATTTAAATTCGAATTTACGAACTTTTTATTTCTAAAATTTCCGATTTGTCCATTGGAATCTTTACCAATTTTTCTGCATTGTAATTTGAATGGTGTTCAGTTGAACAAATTAGAGGACTTAGGATGGGTTGTTTAAAAAATTATTATAAATATTTTAAGTTAATTTTCACGTTCTGTGTAAGTTCTGTGATTTTTCAGTTTCTTGCAGCAACTGGCCTATAATTATATTATAACAGAACTTGAATAGAACCTACACAGATCGTGAAAAACAACTTCAAATTTATATATTTTTTTACATTAGCTCCACACAGAAGGCCCTGAGAAAATAAGTTCCCCCAGGGCCTAAGTCATCTTTGGGGGTGCTGTGTGAAGTTTTTTTTTTACATTAACTCCACACAGGAGGACCTGAGGAAAATAACTTCCCTCAGGGCCTATATCATCTTTGAAGATGCTGTGTGGAGGGTCTTTTTGAGGAAAGGAAGGAGTGAACACTGGTCTTGAAGAGACCCATGTTGTAGGAGGGAGGAAACACAGAGGCCGGTAAATCGTTCCACAGCCGAGCCGTTGAACTCAAGAACGAGTCATAGAAACGACCCGTTCTCATGTGACTAATGTCAACCGTGTACAAATGTTGGGCGCGTGTTTGGCATGTTTGCCGACTATGCACCGGTGCCGAGGGGATCAATGACTAATGCTAGTTCCTCGGAGCATCTTCCATTGTAATACCGGTAGAACAAGGACAGCATTCCCACCTGACGCCTGTGCTCTAAAGATTGAAGTCCAGGGTGTTTTTAAGGAAAGGAAAAAAAAGGGTTGGAAGGAAAATGGTATAAGGAGTGGATTGGAATCTGGGGGTTAGTGTGTCCAGGAGAGGCGGATGGGTGAATCCATCCCTCTGACTGCATTGTAAGGCAATAGTTCGATAGAGTCCGGCTGGAGAGATCAAAAGATCCCGCTCGCCACGCAGTAGATGGGCAGACGCATCCGCCACCAAGTCCTAGACAAACCTCATCCCCATGAACCCGGGCACCCCTGCTAAGTCACCAAACGTAGCGAACCTCTTGGGGTGACCTGTGGCAGAGGTGTTGGTTATCCAACAAAATGGTTCCGGTGCGGCGGTACCTATTCCCGCCTCCCAAATTGAAACTTAGAAATTAGAAAGAGCGCAAATTCGAATTAAAATCCAATTCATAATCAGAAAATATTTTTTAATGACCCATTGCTGAATTTGTGCCTTCCGCCTTCCAACTCCCACCTTTCCATTGACACCGTTAAGTCTATTGATATAATTAATTTTAATTAAACCCCGAGGAAATGACCATCGCTCACGAAACATGTCGGTTTTTTATAAAAAATAAACGTGGTTAAAACGGAAAAAAATTATAGTCACGGCACAAAATATTGAATAATAATTAGCGCCAAACGAACACAATTAAGGAGTTAATCCTTATATTTATCATCTTTGATATCTCCTTTATCCATTGTTCGGTTCCACGGCTTCTAGGTTCTGGCTTACGGTAGGAGGCTGTGTAGTGTTAGTGGGGTGACCCACTTTCCCCCCACCGCGCAACCACTTCCCCCTCCCCCCAACCCGCACCCCTCAAGGCCCCGGCCCACTTGTGCCCGAATGTTTTCAGCGTCTTGCCGAAGTGTTCCCGGATTTATTATTAACGCGCTGGTTCATCCCCTTTCCCCTCAAGCCTCACTCTTGCTTCCCATTCTTCTAGCGCAGTGTTTCGCAACCTGTGTGACGCGACTCATTATTTTCAAATGTAAATAATAAAAACATTTTTCCGAAACATGCCGAAACCGAAACCGAACCTTCGGTCGGTCACTAATGAAAATATCACATAGATGCAGTAAAACGTACATTAAATTATTTATTGTTATTTTTGTAGAATAATTCACTTGTACGGAGTAGATAGAAAAAATATTATGTTATCTGTTTAGTTTTATTGCTAGATCCATTTTCTATCTTTTATTTTTATTATCATCACTTTGTATTTAGTTATTCTTTGTTTTATTGGGTATTTCACAAACAAATATTTATTTATCGACCTCTCAGGCTTATTTGCTATTCGGAACAACTCGTATGGGTGTCTTGTGTCTCCATTACTGTCATGGTTAGAAATATCATCTAAACGGTTTTAGAAAGAGAAGACACCACGCATATATTCCAATCTAAAAGTTAACCACAAAATAATTAAAAACTTTGGGAGTTATGTATTAAGTATTTTTTACATGAAACGACAAAAAGTTTTGCCTAGGTTAGAATTATTATATAAAAAGTGTTAGAAAGAGAAGACACCATGCGCACCTTCCAATCTGAAAGTTTACCACAAAATAATTAAAAACTTTTGAAATTTTGTATTAATTATTTTTGCATGAAACGACAAAAATGTTTTGTCTAATGACATATATTATTGTGTGTTATTTTTTTCGTCGTCAGTAATTTTAAAAACGCAAGGTGAGCCATTTTTAAAACTTTTTTATGTTGTAATAAAGAAATTGATTCTCCCTGAGTCTCCTTTCCCATTCCTCCCGTTCCCTTTCCGCCTCCCCTTCTTCTCCTGCGTCCTCTTCCCCTCTCGCGTTCCCACTCCGTCACCTTCACCTTCCCTCTCCCCACTCCACTTCCCGTCCCGCGAATCCCCCTCCCGAGTTCCCCTCCCCCCTCCCAGGTCACCCTCCCCCCTCCCGCGTTCCCTTTGCACCTTCCCCGCCTTCCCTCTTCCCTTTCCCGCTCCCTCGTCCCGCCAACCCTCCTCTCGCGCTCCATATATTCAATCCCAGTACATTCAATTTTTAAACAGCCCAATTTTATTCAAATTTCCATTTTTCATGTATATTAAATTTGGTACCTAACATAGGTACCTATTTAAAATATCTAAAATTCTTGATTCGATTCAAATTATTAGGGGAGTAGGTACCTACTTTAAATAAATTTATCAACTTAAAGATTTTCAAAAATAGAATCCTGATTTAACATTTTGCAACATGTCATTCTTAAACACGCAAACTGTCAAAGTGCGATAGTCGTTAGGTTTTCTGAAATTATTCAATTTTCTGCGCAATTTTCTTAATTTTTCTCTCCGTAAGAACCATCCTCGTACTTCAAGGAATATTCTAAAAGAAGAATTAGCGAAATCGGTTCAGCTGCTCTCGAGATTTGCGCTTAGCAACACATTTAGCGATTCATTTTTATATATAAGACTAGCTGGTCCCGGCATGCGTCGCTATGCCACTTAATAAAGAAATTGTTTCTCCCTGAGTGTCCTTTCCCATCGTCCCGTTCCCCTTCCGCCTCCCCTTCTTCTACTGCGTCCTCTTCCCCTCTCGCGTTCTCACTCCGTCACCTCCACCTTCCCTCTCCCTACTCTACTCCCCCCCCCTTCACCGTCCCGCGAACCCCCCTCCCGAGTTCCCCTCCCCCTCCCAGGTCCCCCTTCCCGCGTTCCCCTTCCACCTTCCTCTCTTTCTTTTACCGCTCCCTCGTCCCGCCAACCCTCCTCCCGCGTTCCATATATTCAATCCCAGTACATTCAGTTCTTAAACAGCCCGCGTGCCACCTTTTACAAATTTTTATTCAAATTTCCATTTTTCATGTATATTAAATTTGGTACCTTACATAGGTACCTATTTAAAATATCTAAAATTCTTGATTCGATTCAAAATATTAGGGGAGTACCTACTATAAATAAATTTTTCAACTTTTCAAAAATAGAATCCTGATTGCACAATCATTCATTGTTTTGCAAAATGTCATTCTCTAACACCGAACTGTCAAACGTGCGATGTTTTCTGTTATTATCTAATTTTCTGCGCAATTTTCTTAATTTTTCTCTCCGTAAGAACCATCCTCGCACTTCAAGGAATATTCTAAAAAAAGAATTAGCGAAATCGGTTCAGCCGATCTCGAGATTTGCGCTTACCAACACATTTAGCGATTCATTTTTATATTATAGATATAAGATAAAACAGGATAAAACATTATACATTTTTTTTTTCAAATTATAAAATTTTAATAGGTACTCGTATTTTATCACCTTTTGAAAACAGTTTTTATTTTTTTAAGAGGAATCATTCTCAGGAAATCCATCGCGAAGACACCAATAATGGTAGCACTTTGCAGAAACTTATTACTGCAATGCGTTCTTTAGAAATCGGGAATCTGTCAAACGGACCGCCTGTTTTGCCTAGTACACAAGAGCTATTGACTCAACGAGTTCTGTCCCAAGTTTCTACATCATAGCTGTGTGGTCAAAGTTGTACAATTCTGGTTCTAATTAAAACGATAAGCGCTCGTGCTCGAAGTGTATTGTCCAAGAACTTGTGTTGGTCTTTGAAAGTTATTATATAGACATCGTTGCAGTGCTTCAAGACTTCAAGACGCTCTGCAGCGAATGGTTGATGACTGTACAGTTGTACAGTCCGCCGCACAACATCATAATTGATAACGACTATGAAAAGTATACCTAATCATATAAGTAATTCTATGATTATTTGTCTTAACTTAAGTTGATTTAAAAAAATAATAATTTCAATTTCATTTGAATTATTATTATTTGAATATATATAATATTAAAGGCACTGCCAAATACCAGCCACATTCCGACAGAACAGCCAAGCAGTAACCTTTTTGTCAATATTATCAAACCATGTATGATGTAAAAACATTTTACAAAATAATAATTTTTTTAAATTTCTTTAACAAGTACGAATAAATATTTTATATATTTTTTTAAATACATTCAATTTCGTATAATTTTTTTTATATACTCGTATTAATACCTCATAAGAGTCCCAGCTGCTCCGGTCTGGATCCAGTGAGACTATGGCATCCCCAATTGGGGTATTAGATGAGAGGAAGTAGATGGTGGACAGGAAGGTGGGGAAGTACCTGGCTATTCAGATCTGATCACCAAATACGGCTAAAGCCATTTCAAGCAACTTTTCAATTCTGAATGGTGGTTTTACACTACGGCGATCCTGAGAGTATCTTCCACTCTGGAATATGCCGCAAATATACTATATATTATTTTAAATGAATTAATTTTTAAATAACACAAATTAATAAAACAAAATTCATTTGCCCACGCCGAGATCCAATCCCATGAGCTTCGGATTGCGAGTTAAGAGCCTTACTCCTCGACCAATTACGTGTTATATTAATCACGTCACCTAAAAAATTATTATACTACTTAGTTCTAATAAGTAAATTCCTATTTACTTCTTTAGTAAAATTTTCTTCTGTTTAGTAAGTTCTTCTATTTAAATATAATTATTTGTTTTATATGTTCCTTATTTAACATAATATTAATATCTTCGTGTATTCATTGAAATTTTATACACAATCAAAAGCCTTGATGCAACAAACCGTGTAATTATTACGCAGATTTCCGAGCGTATATTGTGTACTTCTTTGATCTCGAATACTTTCCCGCTTCACTTCGTCTCTTACTATAGGCCACTTGCATCACATTTTTTCAATTTTTTTTTCCGGTTTAGGCAAATATTCTAAGACATTCCGTATTTTTTTATCGTATTTTTGAAACCCTGGCGATTTTGTGAAAATTTCAATCCGAAAAATCAGACCATTTTTTATAAACCGGAAAGACGGGACATAATTTTATAGGTGCGAAAAAACGATAATTACATAGCCGAAAATCATTTAAAAAAAAAGAACGTTTTCCACACGAATGACACAGGAGAATAACGAGGCATTGCAAAAATATTAAATCTCGTAAATATTTTTTTCCTTGATCCATCTTATTGATCATAAATCATTATAATGTTCACCGTCTATATTACTAAATCAAATGTAATATACTTGTACTTGTAAATTATGATAATAATAAGAATATTATAAAATTTGATTGTTAAAATCCGCCCCATTATCATTATACCTCTCAAACACATATGAACAACGTAAAATGTACGGGGTTCTCTTCATTACATATCTGTCAAAAAATCAAACCAAATGATACGTTCGCAGAGAACAAACAATACATCTAGTTAATGTCAAAGTTAAATGTCAAATTCAAAAATTCCCCTGAAATCAAAATGATGCCATATAAAAAAAATAAATCAGTGTGGAATTTTATAAAATTAATAGGAACATTTTCGGAGACTGGACATTTTCATGTAGTGACGTCACGAGCCCAAATAATGGATTTATTTATTTATAAGTAAAATAAACTGTACATTTCTAAAAATTTTTACTAACATTTTCGTAATCTTAGTAAAAAAATCTATCCACACGATTTTTTCCAAGTCGTTAAGAAGTCCATGCAAGTGGCCTATTAGGGCGAGGGATGTTATTAATTTGTTTTTAATCTCGCTACTCAGGTTTATAGATGTGATCTCTGAAAGATATGTCACAGCTTTCAAGACCGATAAAGGTCAAGTTTCAGCGCTAGAGAGCAAATTGATTCCCGGTGTTTACCGAGCTGTTTCAGGTGAAACTCTGATAAGACTGAATCAAGAGATGCTTTGTAAATCGTCTGCTTTCGGAGTTCAGCTAACCTAGAGAGAAAATACTCGTTGGTAAAACGAAAGGTTAAGGGAACAATTATGCATCCTTTGGGAGTATCATCACAGGTGTAACCTATTTATTAGTGAACCCATGAAGTTATTGTTAATACGTATTATACTATCTTGCTTTTGTAAATACGAGTATGTTGTAAATATGTGTCATACTTGCAAATTGAATTGAAATTGAGCATTTATTTAATTATCTCCTTATACCAACATACCTATATAAAAATCTAAAATAATATTTTTTACGAGATTTTTTTTTTTACATGAGCTCCACACAGGAGACCCTGAGGAAAATAATTTCCCTCAGGGCCTATGTCATCTTTGGGGATGCTGTGTGGAGGGTTTTTTCAGGAAAGGAAGGAGAGGAGAGTTCTGGGAAGGAAAAGGGTTTAAGGGGTGGGTTGAAATCTGGGGTTCAGTGTGTCCCAGTCATCCGCCTCCAAGACCTAGACAAACCTCACCCCATGAACCCGGCCACCCCTGCTAAATCACAAAATGTAGCGAATCACTTTGGGTGACCTATGGCAGAGGTGTTGGTTATCCAATAAAGGTTCCCGGGGCGGTAGTACCCATTCCCGCCACCCAAATTGAAAACATATTGCGTTTCTACGTTGATTCTTGTGGTATGCATTACTTTTAAACATTCAAACTTTAATTAATTTTGTTTCTATGTGTGCGTTCAAAATAAATGATACTTTTGCGTCGGTCGAGGAGAAAAGGTTGCACAGCACTGCACTAACCTACCACAGCCTACTCTACGAATGCATCCAATAAATTCGAGTGCCGAAATTAAGTTGCCGACCAAATTGCATGGCACAAAGTTAAGCGGCGCTTTCTATAATATTGTCTATCGGAATAACGACTATTGAATGGTCCCTTACTTTTTTCAAGTGCCACCGACGCGGCGCGACGAATTCCAGCCATGTGATACGGAAGGTTATAGTCTTGATTAAATAATAGTCGACACTTTGTATAAAGGGACACATTTATAATTTTAAAACATTTTTTTAACATTTTTACAAAGTTTGCGCTTTTTACTTGGATGTATGTATTACACACGGAAATGTGACAACCGCTAATCCTCTTACCGTAATCCTTCCATTTTCCACTTTATCGTGGAAATGCCTAATTTATTTTGTTGGTGCTTACAGACGTTTTCGAGCCAAATTAAGTTTTTAATTGCAGTATTGTAAAATGATTAAAACTGCACGGCATAATTCGACTGTAAACACATTATATATTAAGTTGGCAAAAGTTTTTGTGCTTTCTTATTTTTTGGCGTAAATAAGACTGCCTTGCGAATTGCATTGCAAAATGTTTGTGACCGGATAATTTAATTTGGATTCAAATGGGTTAAAGAGTTAACTTTCTTAGGTAATTTTTTATTTAGTTTTTTCAAACGTAAGCTGCCTTTTATTTATCAAAGTGTGTGAGTAATTTTACTCATCGGAGTACAGCGTAATTTGAGTTTTTTTAACGTTATTTGTTTCTCTGAAACAGAGATTTTTGTAATTCGCTCCACATAGTTGACTCTAATGAGAAAAAAAATTCCACGAAGCCTCTGACATCTTTGGGTATCCTGTGTGGAGGGTATTTTTAGGGAAACGAAGGATAGAAAGTTCTCGGACGGAAAAAGGTTTGAGTGAAGTAGGAATCAGGGGGTCAGTGTCCAGAATCCATTTTTCCCATTGCGGTGGAAGGCGGTGGTTTGATAGAGTCCGGCTGGAGAGATCAAAGGGCCGCCAAAAAGTAGGTGTGCAAACGTATCCGCTCCCAGAGACCTAGGCAAAACTCATCCCGTGAACCCGATCACCCCTGCTAAGTCATCAAACCACTTGGGTTGACCTATGGTAGGGGTGGGGGTAGGGCTTCCAATCCCGCAGCCCGAATTCAATGTCGGTATTTGCGGGACTACGAATTTTTAATCCCGCGGGATCTCGGTATTTGCGGGACCCCGCATATTGAAAATATTCACATTTATATAAGGCAAATAAAACAATGAATTAATCAACTTTTTTTACGTACAAATTACACCGTTTATTTATCACACAAAAAGAGTGATTTAATCAACTAACTCCACATTTATTTACGTATTACTATTAGTATGAGATCAACCAAATTACACCGCTTTTTCTTCACAAAAAACAGTAACAAATACTGAATAAAAAACAAATCAAAACAAAACCAATCTTTTTTTCAGTCCCGCAAATCCCGCGGATCCCGCGCCCGTAATCCCGCTTCACGCGGGATTGAAAAATGACGCGGGATCCCGCAATACAGAAATCTCGGTATTCCGGGATTGGAAGCCCTAGGTGGGGGTGGTTATCCAATTGGGGCGGGTTTGTTTCACAATTTTAACAAATATAAATTGTTTATTTTTATTTGATATATCTTAAAATCCTGCCTGCAATCGTATACGAAGTAATGTTACTTTGTTTATAAAGGAAAATATAATTAAAAATGTTGTGACTAAAACATTAACGGCCTCCGTGGTCGAGGGGTAAGGCTCTATAAGACGCCCATTGTTAACAGTATTGATACGTGTAAAACAGTTCTTTCTAATATCCAGACCATTTTACATTGTCTAACCACGCTTTAAATCCAAATTGTAGTAAGGCACGAAGGTTATTCTTAACCTATCTCCTAGGGAGGATTTATTGGCATCCTTACGGCAGGCGCCTTCCAAACTCCCAATCTTTAGTCACGTTAGTTACGTTATTTTCTTTGTGCACAGTCCTGCGACACGTTCTCTCCCACAAAACGATCTGATCCTGTAAAAAATGAATAATCGACAGAATAGAATGGCATTTTCAGCCTTTTTTGAAACTTGTGCTAGTTTTTTGATTCAGCGATATATTTGCGTATGAGGAAATATGTTTTTATGAAAGTTCATCATTTTGCTTTTGAATGATACTTTTTGGTTTCTGTGCGATAAGCCAAATTTTCTGTGTTATATTCCAACGAAGTCATTTATTTCTAAGGGATTTTATGTAATCAGAAATACGAGTAAGTGTTGAAAAATGATGCATTTCGTTGAGAATTTAAACTAGGTTCTTGGGTAACCTTATAACTAGTTGTTTCCAACACAACCGTTGCTGGTTCATGGCAGTATTGCTATTTGTGTGTCCAGTATTGGACAGTATTGGACAGTATTGGACCGTATTGGACAGTTTTGGACATATATGTGTCTAGTATTGGACATATACGGTCTCCGTGGTCAAGGGTAAGGCTCTTGACTTGAATTCGAACTCGATTCCGAAGGTCAGGGGTTCAAATCCCGGCGTGCGCGAGTGAATTTAATTTGATTAATTATCGTTATTTTACAATTTATCCATTAAAAATAATATATAGTATATTTGCGCATGTTCTGTGGAAGATACTCTTATTATCGCCCTGGTATCAGACCATCGTTCAGAAATGAAAAGTTGATTGAAATATAAAAAAATATACCTCTTATATTTATCGCACGTTCAATTTTATATACTGTAACTGTAATTTATCTGAATGTGTTCTTTTATATGGCATACAGAGTAGGAAGTGCACTCGCTGCTCTATTGAGTTAAATTAAACAAACATTATATAGTGGTGAGTTCTTGCGTTATGAAATATAGGCTATATATATTGGTAAGCTCTGGGGTTATGAATAATCTTTGGCGTTATGAAATTATTTATCATACATATTCTGTCCCTAACAAAATCGAGTTATTGAAAACGTCAGAAGAAAAGCAAACAAATTGATGTTTTTTTTTTTTAATTAGGCAATTCACCCTAAAAAGAGTACTTTGTTGGCGTCGCAGTTAACTCTCCCGCAGCCAACTGAGCCGAAAGCAGACCCCATAATTACTATCCTTCTTATTTCTTCTTAAATACATGAAATATATTTTCAGGTATTCCCGCGCAAAGGATTAATACATAACGTGCTGTTTAAAAAAATGTGAAAAAATCGTTGATCGTAAGAAAAAATATTTTGTCAAATACAGGTTCCCTGCCTAATAAATGGACAAAAATAACAACAAAAAGGGTATTTCAATGTTCGTTATTTATTTTTAGGGTGTTAGGCCGTGTTCCGCTACCTCCTTATTTTGCCAACGTTTCGGACAGCGTTGCAGTGTCCATCATCAGGGCAGATCTGGCAGTTCCGGTATATGTGACACATCTACCGGTTCTGCCCTGATGATGGACAACGCTGCAACGCTGTCCAAAACATTGGCTAAAGAAGGAGGTAGCGTAACACGGCATAACACCCCAAAAACAAATAACGAAAAAACTTTTGGCAGTGAAAATCTAAAAACGGTATTTCTACGGGTTAAGTGCCAAAAAAAAAAAAAAAAACAAAATCATGGGGTCATCGACCGACCCACTTGGTTAGGGACGTTATGTTTGGCATCTTGGCCTGTCGAGAGTTAATATCTATCTCTTAAAGTGAATCGCCGAAATGTATGTACGTGCATAACTTCCGAACGACTGCACCAAATTGGATAATTCTATTTTTCGTTCGTTATTTTGTATAAAACTACCGTTGAGCTCTGGCATTATTAAATTTGTAGAAAAATTGTAATAGGTAAAATTGAATGTACCGGGAATGAATGTGTGGAATGCGAGAGGAGGGAGTGAGGTGGGTAGGGTGGGCCGTGGGAAGGGTGGGGAGGAGGATGGAGTGATGGTGGTTAGTCGTGGGGGGAAGTGGTGGGGGTGAGGTAGGTGGTGGAGGGGGAGGGGGAGGGGTAGGGGGGTTGATGGGGAGGAGTGGAATGGGTGGAGAAAGTTGGAGGAGGCGGAGTGCGAATCCCCCTAATACCGTGCGAGCGAAGCCGCGGGAAAAAGCTAGTAAAGAAAATAAAATACGAAAAAAGCCATAATTTTATTTAAAATAAATAAAACGTGTACAAATTCCAAAGGTAAAGAAATATTATTTACTAATTGTTTCACGGCACGCGTTGCTACGCCATTTACTAAAGAAATTGTTTCTCCCTGCGTATCCTTTCCCATTCGTCCCGTTCCCCTTCCGCCTCCCCTTCTGCCTCCCCTTCATCTCCCACGTCACTCCGATTCCTCCACCTTCCCTCTCCCCACTCCACTCCCTCCTTCCCTCATCCCGCGAACCCCCCTCTTGGGTTCCCCTTCCCCCTCCCGCGAATCCCCCTCCCGAGTTCCCCTCACCCCTCCCGAGTTCCCTTCCCCCTACCGAGTTCCCTCCCATCTTCCCGCATTCCATAAATTCATTCCCGGTTCATTCAGTTTTCAAACAGCTCGTGTGCCACCTGTTGCAATTTTTTTATACAAATTTCATAATGCCAGAGCTCGTATATGTTACGAACGAGCTATATTATTATAAATCTTCGTTAAAATCCATTCAGTAGTTTTTGCGTGAAAGAGTAACAAACATACATCCATACAAACTTTCGCCTTTATAAGATGTACGTATTAGTAAGAAACTTCTTGCCGTATTTACTTTCCCCCGTTCTTTTTCGAACTCGCATTCCGGCAATATCAGAGACTTGTATAAATATTTTTGAAACGTGGCTCTTATTTATTTTATTTGATACAATTTTCCGTTGTAGAGAAATATTAGGAAGTGTTTTGGTGTTTCGCCAAATTTTCCAGTCATTAACTTTATTCGGTAATAACGGATCCCACTGAAATAGAAATTAAGACTTATTAATTTCATATTAATGAACTAACCAACCAGAATATGTCTGTACACTTTTTCACACTACGTACTACACATAATAAAGTATTATAAAAACTTGTTTAACGAAAATCTTAAGAGATTGAATTTTATTATTTTAACAGCAATTTTTACGAATCTATAATTACTCGTGTTCAAGTAAGCTTTGCGATAAAATACATTGTGAATATTGTAAGAAAAAGTTTTGCGTTTTGTGCAGAGTCTTCGTAATAAGCCAACTAAGTTATTAATGTTATTTATTATTACCAGTTACCCAAAGATCAGTCATCAACATAAAATAAAACAATATACACGTGTTTTCAGATGTCGCTGTCTAAAAACAATGAAAAATGTTCAGATTTGTGGGAAGAACTGTCAGAAATGAAAGAAATTATAATATTAACCAACGACAACGTTCAATTAAATGCTAAATATCTTAGATTTTTTTAGATTGGTTCCATACAGGAGGTCGTGGAGAAAATAAACCCCTCAAGGCCTTTGTCTCCTTTGGGAATGCTGTGTGAAGGTTATTTTTAGGAAGGGAAGGAGGCGAGGTTCTGGGAATAAAAGATAAGAGGGGTGGATAGGAATCAGAGGATCAGTGTTTCCAGGAGTGGCGGATGCATGAATCCATCCCTTCCACTCCGGTGCAAGGCGACGTTCCGATAGTCCTGTTGGAAAGTTCAAAAGATCTCCCTCGACCAGTTTCTTCCGATTCGGCCTGCCATGCAGTTGGTGGGCAGATGCCCCCATCAGTAAGACCAGGACAAATCTCAATCATGAACCCGAGCACCCTTGCAAACCTAGCGAACCACTTGTGGGGACGTATGTTAGAGTTTTGGTTATCCAATAAATAGTTTCCTAGACAGCGGTACCCATATCCGCCTTCCAAAATAAGAATACACGTGATCCAATCATCGCTCATACTACTTCCTTCGCATATAAGTATTTTTGTTTTTATGTGAATACCGCACAAGAGTCCCAACCGTTCACCGGGAGCCAGTAAGATTATGGCATCCGCAATTGGGATATGTGGTGAGGCTGAAGGTAAGTGGGGACGTACCTGGCTATTCAGATATGGTCACCAAACACGGCTACAGCCATTTCAAAAAAAATCACGTCCAGGGCCATACTGCGTGTATCTTCCACTCTGTCTACCGGGATTTGAACCAGTGACCTCCGGTTCGCTAGTTCAGAGCCTAGTCTCTCGACACGGAAATAGTACAAAAGGTCTTGGATATTTATAACAAAAAAACTGTCTGCACAAAGTTAACTAGCACATTATTTTTTTTTGTAATTAAACAGTTTAATCGGGCTTAAGGTAGGCAATATATTTCTAGAAAGAAATCTACCCTCATCAGAACCGATTCGTATTGATCACAACCTTTTGTTCACACCAGAATGAAATAGGTGTATCGGTTCCAACAATCTTAAAGGATAATGACTTTCAAGTGGGGGTCGGTACTGAAATTTACACAGACTAGTATAAATCTTTGCCGCGGTTACCCATGTTTAGTATGTACTCGTATAATATCTTTTGTATATCATTTTTTTTTTAGAAATTTAATTAAAATTAAATTTGATAATGTTATCATCGAGTTCTGCAAGTTTTTTGGTTAGTGTGTAAGTAGTGGAGTGTGGTTAAGTAAGGAAAATTATTTACTCCCCACTACTTAGTATGTTTACCAAACCTAAAAAATATAATGCACTTAAATGAGTCATAGCAATAGCATAGCAAAGGGAAATACTCCGAATCCCACATTAGCACTCTCAATCTCAATTAGTGTCTCTACAAATTGGTTTAACCGGTAATAAATCAACTTAGACACCTTCAAAAATTGACATTTAAAATCTTATAAATAAGTCGTCCGTACGTGGCTTCACCACAGTTTGAAAATGACCTTACACGTCGAAACAGCTGTAACTAAAACACTAACCAAAAAACTTGCAGAACTCGATAATAACATTATCAAATTTAATTTTAATTAAATTTCTAAAAATTAAAATGGAGTTCTACGAATTAAACACAAAAACAATTAATATCATTTTTTGTAACTGGCAATACCATAATATGTAGTTATACAATTCGAAAGAAAATACATTCGCGAAATTTCTATAGGAATATGATTAAAGAGGCATTCGAGATCCTAGTATCTTCTGTCTTTTTGGTTTTCATACAGTACGTGTGAGAAGGCGGATATTTATGAATGGCTTTTAGGACGATTGTCGGTAATGTACGTACGGTCTCTCCCCAAGAATGATATATTTATTTCGTGACAATATTGTAAAGTTTGTCACTTGTTAAAATAAGTACAATATAATTATGTATGACGTTAATCAATTCAAAGAAAAGCTCAATCCATCAGAAGGCTTTCCGGGTGTAATACCTGCTAGGCTTAATTATCCGCACACAACGTCTTTGTCACGGCCACTTCTGTTTTTGACAATTTCGTGTCATTAACTACACAAACAATCACACTCTACCCCCGTCTCTGCAAAATTTCGCTGCTTGATTCCCGAAACTCCAGAAAATCATTAATTAAATAAGAAATAAGGAAGCAATTAAACAGGAACTCGGAAGTCGGGAAGGAAGTGTTTAAGTTTTCGTTGATACCTCAATCTGTTTTTCTTGGCTAAATAATCGTCAACAAGAACATTAAATTTCATAACATGTGAACGCTTATCAAATAAGACGCGTGACATTTTGTTCATCAAGTTACTTCTAGTTAAGTAATCTCCTGAATATTCTATGAACAGCGAAGGAGAAGTATATAAATAGGTTTCTATTTTGTCTTGAAAACAAAATGAACTGACAAAAAGGGTTCTAAACAGCTTCGAACCAAAAAAAGAGATCCGCTTCCACCACCAAGAGATTTCATTTTTTTAAACTATTTTATATAATAACCATCAACGTCACAATAATGGAACGCTTAATAGATCGTCTAAGCACTTACTTCTAGATTCATCTACCTGCTTCCCAAGTATACAAACTTATTCCCCCTGCTAGACATATTTAATAGACACCGTCAAAACAGGTATTTATTTATAATTGTAACTAAGCATAAAAGAGGGTCTAAAATTACAGGACAATCTTCCCCCAGTCCATACTGTAACGCGGACCGCTGAGCTCACTGGTATTACCAAATCACCAGAGGATGCCTTCAAAATTACAACTTCCAAACCAAATGATAAAAAAAATGACAATTAAATTATAGAAATAAAAAATATATATAATTAAATACCTCGGCTTAAACTGTTGACCGGAAACTATCGCACATAATCAAAATAATACGAAACATCGCGTCATTAAATCAATTAAAATATTTATATTTTGCACTTTATCGAAGTATTCTAAAGTATGGAATATGAGTATGGGGAGTATAAAAACTAACATTTATTTTATTTTTTTTTAAAATATTTCGTTAACGTAGTATGCAATCTTTGTGCGCAATTATATTAAATAATAAAAACAATTTATTTTATATATACTTTATAATTTTGTTTATTCATTGCATAAAATTTTATGGTTACATTAAGTAGTGGATTTTTCGACCACCAAGCTAGGCTGATGCCCATGTTATGGTGGTCAATGGTCGGTGGTCGATAGTGTATATATTGAATATAACAATATAATGTATATTTAAAAAAAATAATAATCGGAACAGACTTTGTCTATTGGGGCGGGTAAAGAAAACCATTTACATAAATCAATATAAAATAAAGGCCCGGATTGCCTGAAATTGAAATCAGAATAATAAAATTAATACGTAGCTTCAATAAAACCAAAACTTATTAAATAAGTACAGGTTATCGGTAATTCTATCATTACTCCGAACAAATAAAGCAAACATTGATAAATATTGAACAAAACAGAAGTAGGAAGATCTTGTAAAGACAATGTATGCAATTAGGTTTTAAAAAATAACGTATATAGCGCCCACAAAAGCCTTATCTTGGAATATGCTTTTCGGTTATTTCAACAAAGTTAATAATGGCCGTATTTAATATTATATTCTAAATATAATAAATAAAATTTCCCTTTTCATTATACTCTAAAAATTCATAAAATGGAAGATAGACGTACATTTAATTTATTATTCATTTATTATATTATACGTCCATAAGGGCTTTTTCAAACAACTGATGTAAAGTAATTTAGTGGAACAGTGTTAAAAAAATAACATTTTTTTTTTATATATATATATATATTTTTTTTTTTTTTTTAATGTGAAATGTGTTATTATGCATTGTTAGGTCGATATCAGTTCCTAGTTAGGCAGGTTGCATTGTTCTTAGCTAACATTAATATTCATTTGGGGTATGTTATTATGGGCTTCTTGTAAGACTTTATTTATTTATTTATTTATTTGATGCAATATTATTTACATTTCTTACATAATTCAATGATGTTGGCCTCACTGGGTGGTTTACCCGTGCTGAGGCCTCCATTTCATATACAAAATTATACACAATACATATAAATATATATATACATAATATTGGTGAAAAAAAGGAAAAAAGTAAATAAAAAACATACGATTAAGATAAATTAAACTTAAAAATTAGAGATTTAGAATTAACGTAAAATTAAGAATAAATAATATTATATAAGGTTAAAAACGATATTTTTAATACGTGTTGTGTGTTTGTGGGTGATTGTGTTTTATATTTGTTTTGTGTGTTACTTATATGTTTTGTTATTTTATGCTATGATATTTTGGTAGTATTGTCTATTTTGGTCTTTAATCCATTTTGTAATTTTGTGTCGGAATTTATTTTTGTTTTCCTCAATTTTATTTTCAAGTGTTAGACTGTTGAATGCTTTTATAGCGTGATATTGGTAATGTCTTTGTCCAAAGCTTGTATTTACCGTCGGAGTTTTTAAGTTTTCTTTGTATGCTTGTCTAACTGGTCTGTTTGTGATATTTTGTGTTTGTTGAAGGTTGTTTTTTTGGTCAAAAATGTAATTTAGTAGCGATTTAACATATAATTGTCGTATGTCTAGTACGTCACAATGGTTGAATATTTGGTCTGTATCAGTAAGTCTATGTTTTTTAAGTATTACCTTTAAGATCGTTTTCTGCGCAATTTCCAGGTGTTCGATAGCTGAGTTTGTTGCTCCTCCCCAAGCAATTATTCCATATTCTATTATAGACTGACATAGAGCAAAATATATTGTTTTCATTTGTTGTATTTTGTATATGTTTCTTATGTTTAGGAAAATGTGTATCGTTTTGAGGAGTTTATTTGTGACTTGTTGGATGTGATGTGTCCATCTAAGGTTATGGTCAATTATGATTCCTAGATACTTTATTTGTTCTTTTTTTTCTAGAGGAGGGCAAACGCAAATGTTGGTGTTTAAACATTCGTGTATTTTTATGGTGTTTGTGTTATTTTTTGGCTGTCCTGTGCTATTTATACTGTACGTTGTGAATTTTGTTTTCGATATGTTCAGTGTAAGTATGTTTGAGTCTAGCCATGATTTCACTCGCGTGATTCCTAAATTCGCTATGTTGTATGCATTTTTCCAATCCTTAGATTTAAAGAGTAAAACAGTGTCGTCTGCATAACTAACTATTTCACCGTCTATTTTCATGCTGCAAAGTTCATTAATGTAAATAGTGAAAAGAACGGGCCCTAGTATGCTTCCTTGTGGAACTCCATATGTAATTGGCAGTGGCTTGCTAATATGGTTGTTAATTTTTACTTGCTGTGTTCTGTTACTCATATAACTTTTTAATAGTTGGAGTTCCTTGCCTTTGATGCCTATGTTTTCTAATTTTTTAAAAAGCGTTTGGTGGCAGATTGAATCGAAAGCTTTAGCTAAATCTAGGTATATCGCTATGCATTTATACCCTTGATCTAAATTGCTATGTATATAGTCTATTGTGCACGCCAAAGCTTCTTTAGTGCCTATTTTTTCTCTAAATCCATATTGTTTTTCCGAGATTAATTTATTTTCTTCCAGGTATATTATAATTTGGTTTTTTATTACTCTTTCGAAAATTTTTGAAAGCGAGTTTAACAAAGTGATAGGTCTATAGTTAGTTATTTGCATTTTGTCTCCGGATTTGTAAATAGGGATCACCAGTCCTTTTTTAAGAGTACTAGGGAAGCAGGAGTGTGTTATACTTAGATTGATTAAGTGTGTTATGGGTTTTAAAATTTCTGTTTTTATTATCTTAATGCAATCCGTCGTTATCTCATCTAATCCAGGAGCAATACGGTTTTTTAATGTGTTTATTATTTTGTCAATTTCCTCTTCCGAAGTTGTTTTTATTGCAAATCTGTGTTGTGTCGGTTGTGTATTGATGTTTGAACTGTTTGTTTGTGTTGTCGTGTTTGTGTTGAGAATTTTACGGTTCGCTAAGACTTTTCCTATACTTGCGAAGAAGTTATTTACATGATTTGCTATAGTTTCTTTATTTGTATTGGCGTCTACTTTTTTTGAGTTAATGTTTAGATGTTCGATTGTATTTTCTTGTTTGAATTTTTGTGTGTATGTAACTTCTTTTAATATTTTCCATATTTCCTTTGGGTTATTGTTTTCTTCTTTTTTAAGTTTTTCTCTAAAATACAACTCCTTAGCTACTCTAATAATTTTCGTGCAGATGTTTCTATATCTTTTGTAGTAATTAAGTTGTTGTATGTCATATGGCGTATGTTTAATTTGTTTGTGAATTCTGTCTCGTTTACGAATACAGTTTAATATTCCCTGCGTTATCCATAGTTTAATTTTTTTTGCTTTGTGCGTAAGTTTTACTTGTTTTAGAGTAGTGTTATTATTTATTTCTTGCGCTAAAATTGTTGTAAATTTGTCCCAGGCCTCTTCGACCTTCTCTATTTGGTATATTGTACTCCAGTCTATTTTTTTAAGTTTTTCTTTTAAGTTTGTGTAGTCAATTATTTTTTTTGTGAATATTTTATGTTGGTTAGGTTTTGTGTTTTCGGTATCTATTGCTATCATATTCATGTAGTGATCTGTAATAGTGCTTTCAAGTACTATGGTTTTGGTTTTTAGTTTTGTTTTGATCATTATATGATCTATACAACTTTTTGTGTTGTGTGTGACTCGTGTTGGAACATTTATCGTTGGCTCCAGTCCATGCTGTGCTAATATTGTTAGGTATTCTAAGTTTTGTGGGTGTCCGTTTTGTAGAGTGTTTATGTTTAGGTCTCCAATGACGATGATATTTTTGTATTTGTTGAGATCATTTAATGTATTATTAAATGCAGTTAGGAAATTTGTAATATTGTTTTTGGATGGAGATCTGTACATTGCAAGAATACATGTTTCTTTTTCATATGTTATTTGTATGCAGTTGGAGTCTACGATATGTATTTCTTGGATGAATGTGTTTATTTTATCATTAGTGTATACGACTATGCCATCATTTTGATTTTTGTGTTTTTTTGTGTGGTGTGTGTTGTAGTGTTCAATTGTTTTTGGAATATATTTTTCATTCAACCAGCATTCTGTCAGCACAATTATATCGAAGTTATTATCTAGTTGTTCTAGGTACATAGTGAATTCATCAAAATTTTTATTAATCGATCTGATGTTTTGGTGCAATATTTTGATTTTATTTTTTTCTTTTGTGATATTGGTCCATAGATTAATGTCGTTTGTACTTATACAGTAGTGTTGGTTGTCCGAGTCTATATGTTCCATGTTTTCAGCCATGTTGGTGAGTATTTGTGTAAGTGTGTAATATAAGCATTAAATTAATTAAAATTAAATTGAGTCAATGAACAAAGATACATTTAGGGAATGTAAATGATAGATTATATGTTTTATAAAAGGAAAAATAATTTCATTAGATATAGGAATAAATAGAAATGTAGAAATTGAAAATTTTAAAAGGATTGCATACTTAGAGTGATTGGAAGGCTTATAATAAGACATTAAAAATTTATGGATGAAGTTGGTTGAAATAAGTGAAGGTACTGAAACGATTAGGAGAATAAATACTAAGATGACAAATAAAATTGAAATATTACGATTTTTAAAATATAAGAAACGATTATAATAGTTTGGAGTAAAAAAACAAATTGAGCAATAAAATTTGTTGTTAAAATAAATAAAATAATTTAGGTAATAAAAACAATTTGAACAATAAGATTTGTTGGTAAAGTAGTTAAAATAATTTGGGTAGTAAAAACATTTAGAACAATAAAATTTGATGTTAAAATAATTAAAATAATTTGGGTAATAAATACATGTAGTATAATAACATTTGAATGTAAAATACTTGGTATAAAAAGGTAATTTAGATAAATAGGTGTAAATAAGATCATGAAAGTTAATTTGAGAAATGAGAATTTTAGGGGAATCACATAATTGCAAAATTTTAAGAATTAAAATAAGTAAAATTAAGTGTAGTAAGTTAATATAGATAAGTATAGAAAATATAATTAAATGATCAATATGATTTACAATTTTAGTTAAATATTGTATGTAGATTGAATAAGCTTTTCTAATTGAACAAAGTAAATTATTTTTATCGAGTAAAATTGTATAATATAAGTTTATAATAAAAGTGTAATAGAGGTGTATAATATAATATATGATAAAAGTGTATAATATAAGTATTAAAAGAATTAAAATTAAATTGAGTAAATGAAAATAGATAGATTTAGGAAATATAGATAATAGATCAGTTCGATTAATGATTTGGATAAATGTTATCGGTACTAAATTATTTAAAATAACTACAATAATTAAGAGAATTAAGAATAGTGCAATTTGAAGAGAGAATAGGTTATTTTGTACAATTTTTTTATAGAATTTAGAATTTGAGGTTCTATAGTTAGTTTTAGCATCCATTTTTACATATCAAGTTTAAGAACAGTTTGACACCCGTAACCATCGGTTGAAACTATTTTTAGATAATTGGTAGTATTATAGTACTTATTGACTTTTTAGATAACTGACAACCGGTGGTGCGAGTGCCATGTACCGTCTAGATAAGTTTATTTAGATCGTCTGAATGCTTAACATAGATTATTTTTTCATTTGGTGATTTACGGACCAGTATTTTGTTTTCCCTAAACCAGACATACATATACTTAGTTTCTTTTGCTTTCTGTTTAGTTTTCCAGAGTAGTTCTTTAAAGTATGGACAAATGATTTCTCCTATGTAGATTTTTTCGCTGCCCAGGGTTGTCACGGTTTTAGCGTCGATATTCTTCCGCATTTTTAATATTTGGTCTCGTTTGTTGTTATCGTGGAATTTAACTTGGATTCTCGGGTAGGCTCCTGGTCGTCTGTCCTGGATACGTTTCACCTCCTTCAGGTCGTGTAGCTGAATCACCATCCCAGCTGCCGCAGCCACCTGTTGTACTAGTGAGACTGGCTGCTCCTCATTTGATTGTGGGATTCCACATATTTCTATGCAATCTTCTTTCGAGGCTTGTTCTAGTTCCGCGATTCTAACTTCAAAGCTTTTTATAATCTTGTTTTTATCATTTACTTCTCTCCGAAGCATCTCAACTTCAGATACCAGCTTGGTAATATTTTCTATTTTAATATTTATATCATCATATTGGTTACTAATGAAATTACGTGAGTTTCGAGATTCAGCATTTTCTTCGTCCATTTTCTTGAAGAATTCTTTTTTCATTTCTTCAAATTTATTGTTGACAGCTGTTAAGACAATGTCAAGAATCTCTTTATGTTCTGGGAGTAAAGATTTCAGCTTCAGATCACTCTGGTTTGTATTTTTGCTTCTTGTTTGTTTATCCATTATTAGAGAAAAATTATTAAATTGAGTGGATAAATAACAGTTATTTAATTTGAATTTGAATTAAACAATATCACTTTTTCTTTGGCTTGGTTAGTTTTGATTTTGTTTTGTATAATGGGAGTAAAACCTTATGGTTTTGACTGTACATAAGACACTAAAAACACAGAACTAAAATACTAGCAGCAGTTAGTGCACTTATTCAATGATTTCTGTCACTTTTTATGTATTTTTTTATTAATTTTGCGGGAGTAAACAAAACAGACAGTTGTCACTTTGAAGTATTATTGTTGTATTGTTGTACTTCAAATAAGACTGTTCCGAACTCCTGCAACTTATAAACCTATGCATATGCAATATATGAATACCCACTAGAACAAGACGACATAATTCTCTATTCCACTGTGGCCTACCTAAGTGCGAATAATTACATTGCTCATTCCCCGATACAGCGTTTTAACTCTGTAAAAATCAATGCTTAGGTGATATTGACATGTTTAATTTTAACTTGGTGATTTTTTTTTTTTTTTACGAATCTCAACTGCTCCCGTCTGGAGCCAGTGAGACTATGGCATCCCCAATTGGGGTATGTTGTGAGGCTGAAGGTAGTGGGGAGGGGAAGGAGGTGGGAAAGAGGAAGGTTGGGAAGTACCTGGCTATTCAGATCTGGTCACTAAACACGGCTAAAGCCATTTTCAAGCAACGTTTCAATTCTGAATGGTGGTCTTACACCAGGGCGATACTGATAGTATCTTCCACTCTGGAACATGCCGCAAATATACTATATATTATTTTAAATGAATTAATTGTGAAATAACACAAATTAATCAAATAAAATTTATTTGCGCATGCCTGGTTCGAATCCGCGACCTCCGGATTGTGAGTCAAAAGTCTTACCCACTGGACTACGGAGGTCGTCATTTACTTTTTTTATGGATCATATTAAGGGTAAACTTAAATTATTTTAGGAAAAATTCCTTTTGTGAGGCATAAGTACAGTAAAAAACTTAGAAGAATTGTTTTTTGGCGCATATAAACTTGTAACATATGAATAGTTTTGTTCGTATAAAAACCCAACTCTTTTAAGAAAGATGTACAAATACAATATTGTATGGGTGATTAATATTTTACGGCACAAGTTGCTAAAAGGTTTTTTAAAATAATTTAATTACGGCCATCTATTTGCAGAGCAGATAATAAAATATTTAAAATTTTACCCAAAATTTTTATTCCAACTCAATTCTTAAACCTTTTGTTCTCTCTGTAAACCTATCACTCGAGCGATTCTCTATTTTTTGTCGGAATGAGATTGAAATCGGGCGAGATCTCCTGTCAGATTTGTGTGATTTTATATCGCTGTCAAATGAATAAATAAGCATTCATACTTGCAAGAATTCGTGTTTAAAATGACCTAAACTAAAATAGGTAACACCTCACAGCTGAAATTCAGACATCGGCCCATAGAAAAAGTTAATAACAGCCGGTGAAAATTACACAAATCTGACAGGAGATCTCGCCCGATATCAATCTCGTTCTCACAAAAAATAGAGAACTCGGCAGATCCCTGTATTTTTAAAATTTTTGTTAATTGAATTTTTATTTCATGTATTTTTTATTCTTTCTAATTTTATTTTTAATATTTCTTTCTTTTGTTCAAAATTATTTCTCATATTATAAGTTGAATAGTACTCCACTTTTAAGATACTACCAGAAGCCTGCGGCACATAGCTAGACTTTGTAAGAATACAGATATAATAAATAATTTTCTATGAAATATGGTTCCAATTATAATTACTCAGTATATTTTCTCGTACATCTGGTTTGTGTACACCATTAGATCCAGTGGCAAGACCGGCGCTAGTTAAAAGGTCACCGAAAACAAATCCCCATTGTAAAAACAGTAGTTGTGGAAAAGCGTTTCCGGCGAGAAGCAATCCGGTGGCTTTTGTTGTTCGTGGACGCACAAGGCAAAGGCTTTGTTTCAGGTTGTAGTTAAGTCTGACTGAAAAATTAATTACTCTTGAAATTGTTGAGATATTATCGCAAAGGCTCTAAGGAAAACCATTCTATATTTCTGCTACTGAATAATGAAACAAATATGAAACTTATTTCCACTTTTTATTTGACCCTAATCGGTTTCAGCTTTTTAAAGCCAGCCTCAAACTGGTATAAATTATTCTTAATCTACCATTATAAGATAATTCCTACTCCAGTATAAAACACGGTCCCTTCAAAAATCAATCTATCAATAAAAATTTCCATATCATCATATATATAATAACCAAGAAAAGACATGACAACAATAAAATTAGGTTATTAATAATTCATATTAATTGTAAGGTTTTCCCCGAACAATATGACCGGTCAGTGGTTGAGTGGGCATAGCGCTTGGATCCCATCCGGGCGTCGCGTGTTCAATTCCTCGGCTGGCTAAGTCCTCCATCACAGACACAAGCAACATTTTCGGCTTTCTGTGGTGGTAGTAGGAGATTTTCAAACATTGGTGGGTTATTTATAACCCGGGAATCTTTGTCTTTTAAAAAAAAAAAAAATCAAAATAAGCTACAAACCCAAGGTAATTAGGCCTACTGGGAATAACGAAAATAATTAGAAATTTGACAGTCAAAGACGACTTAGTAACAAATGTAAGAAAACCCATATAATTGAATAAAATCCTTGTAGAACATCCCCTGTTATGTATATGTTGTGTATATAAACCGTAGATTAAGAATAATTTGTACCAGTCTGAAGATGGCTTTAACAAGCCCGAAACCGGTTGAAGTGGAAGTAAGTTTTATATCTGTTTAATTATATTATTACAATGAATTCCACCATGAACTGTCAATTTCAAAAAAATATATATTAAAAAGTGGAAACAAATATCTTGTTTAATAATCAAAAATACAAATGTAGCGACTCTCAAAAGAAAATTTGAAACAGAAAAAGAATTGATCGCATCTGGGAACTTAACCTAACCTAATATAACCTAACCGAACCTAACCTAACCTAAACTAACCTAGCCTAGATGCGATAGAATCTTGTGATTTTTTTTTTCAAATTTTCTATTGATAGTCGTGAGAGAAAAAGAGAGAGAGATAAAACTGAGATGCGTTTGAAGGTTTTAGATTTTGGGATTTTATAGAGGCCTTGCTGATTATACTATATAACATTGCGGTCAAAGTCTACTTTATTTATTTATAAAGAATTTAAGGATAAATAAAAAATAAATAAAAATCATTGATGATAAAAAATTTACTTAGTGACATCATTTATATACAACAAATCACCTTGTATAAACCAAATATGTAACCAAGAAAATACATGGTGTTAAAGCAATCGGTGTTGTTTTCGTAAGCGTAAAATAAATGTTTTTAAAATATATATCCTGACGAAGAAACCGTGATGGTTAACTAACTAGTTAAAAGAAACGTTGGTTTCGAAACGTGTTGATAATTTTGATTATAAGTTGTATACCAAAGTTATTTGTGTTCATTTTATTTAATAAACATGTATCTTTTTTTGACAAGAGCTCAAAGGAAGGAGTTCAGTGGGAAGTTAGGAATCTGGGGTTCAGTGTGTCCTGGTCATCCACCTCAAAGACCTAGACAAACCTCACCCCATGAACCCGGGCACCCCTGCTAAATCACCAAACGTAGCGAACAACTTGGGGTGAACTATGGCAGAGATGTTGGAAAATTATTAACTGGATATTTATTAGAAATCAAATTATTATAACTGTTCATTGGATCTTGCAACTTAAGTTCTCTTGGAATATTTCTTGTGCAATAAGTTCAGGATTATTATCTGTTTATGGTCTTTGAATGAAACTGCGTTAAAAGTTATTTTATCAAAATACTGTAATCAAAATACAACGGTGAGGCTGTCAAATGACATTCACGATTTTATACAAAGTGTCCGAGGGTAAAGTGTACTAACCTATACGTGATGGTTGGTACGAGTAAATAAAGAATAATAACTTTTTTATAATTACAAGAGTTTAAGTTAGTTTTCAATTTGGGGGCGGGTTCAAACCAAAATCCCTGTCATAGGTCACCCCAAGTAGGTAGGTTCCGTTGGTGCCTTAGCAGGTGTCACCGGGTTCATGGGGTGAGGTTTATCTAGGTTTTTGCTGCGAATGATTTTGCCCACCTTCTGCATAGCGGGCCGAATCGGAAAATACAGGTTAAGGGAGACCTTGACCTCTCCAGCCGGAATTTTTCGACTCATCGCCTTGCACCGCAGTGTAAGGGTTAGATTCATACTTCCGTCACTCGTAGACACATTGATCACCGGATTTCTACCCACCCTTTATGCATTTATCCTTCCCAGAACTTCGCCTCCTTCGTTTCCATAAATAGACCTCCCTTACATAGCATCCCCAAAGATGACGTAGGCCCTGATTGATTTTTTACCTTCGGGGCCTCCTGGAGCTAACGTAAAAAAAGTTAAAAAGAAATATGAATAGTTTGCATGGAAAAAAAATCTTCTATGGAAAAATATATTAAAAAATATTCTATTAAAAAAATCAAAGGAATTTCGAAAATAAATATTAATCTTTATCCTTTGTCACGTAGAATAACCTCCAGAATAACCATTGTTAGTGCAATTTACCCCAGAACATTCAGTATTAATTTTAGTGTTCTGCAGCATGAAAGGAGAGAGAGGGAAACTTCATTCTTGTTAATTTCCCAAAGTTTCGCAGTCATTACGAAGGCCGTCGTCGGTTTCCACGTTTTCCCAAAGTATTTCCCTTAAAAGTAAGTTAAGAAGGATGGTAATTTTCATTTCTGAGGATGTAGCAAAGATATGCAGATTCTCCCGTCTTTGCGCAGAATTTCCACACATGCAGGACAATTTTAACATTCCATATATTTCAATAAAATATTTCTAAGACTTCGTCTCTTATGAAGGAAGGTAGGTACATACGAGAAATATGTTCGCTTGATAATACTAATAGTAATAATTGTATAATTTGTAGAGCCTCGATTATGTAAAATAAATCGCTTTAAGGACGCTGTACAATTTATTGTTTTTAATATATCGCGGTGTTCTTAGGCTCCACATACAAATGTATTATTTACAAACAGATGCAGAAAACATACTTACCTGGCAGGTCATTTCCGATAAACAGAATCTTATTGAACAGTTTATGCATATACCTCCATCGATATGCTTGGTGTAACTCTAAGTGACCAGCTCAGGTACGGGGGCTCCATCGAAACCAGAGTTAAACTAGCCTCTCAGAAACTGGGCGTACTGTACAGGGCCCGCAGATACTTTAATAGTACACAACTGCTAACCCTGTACAAATCGCAAGTGCGCCCCACGGTTGAACTTGGCAGCCACCTCTGGTCTGGAGCTCCAAAATACCTAAAAAAACCCTTGACTCTGTGCAGAAACGGGCGGTCCGTTTGGTAGATTCTCCCATCTTAACAGACGGACTGCAATCTTTCGAGCACAGGCGTCAGGTGGGAATGCTGTCCTTGTTCTACCGGTATTACAATGGAAGATGCTCCGAGGAACTAGCGTCATTGATCCCCTCGGCACCGGTACATAGTCGGGAAACACGCCAAACGCGCGCCCAACATTTGTACACGGTTGCCATTAGTGACATGAGAACGGGTCGTTTCTATGACTCATTCTTGAGTTCAACGGCTCGGCTGTGGAACGATTTGCCGGCCTCTGTGTTTCCTCCCTCCTACAACATAGGTCTCTTCAAGACCCGTGTTCACTCCTTCCTTTCCTCAAAAAGACCCTCCACACAGCATCTTCAAAGATGACATAGGCCCTGAGGGAAGTTATTTTCCTCAGGGCCTCCTGTGTGGAGTTAATGTAAAAAATATATATATATATATGACATTATATTTAAAACTTGAGTGGACGTGCGCTGCTCATCATATGCAGACTTCAAAAGAGCCGCACAAGACAGGGAAGAGTGGAAGAAACGTATAGATGAAGTTGCTGCAAACCAATCCCACTTTTGAAAGCAGAGAGAGAGAGATTTAAAACAATGGATTTGGCGTGATTTTACGTCTGCTACCAATTTGATATCCTCCATTATATTTAAGATAAAATTAGTGGCTAAAACAGAGTTGATATTTTGAAAGACTGGAGAATGTAGGGCTCTTTAGGACAGGAGAATTTTTTCATGAAATGATCATTTATCACCAACATTTAAACCTGGATTAAACTTACTCCTATCTTACGAGGAACGACCCCAACAATTTCATTTTTCAATCCTGAAAAAAAAAAGATAATTTGCTGACTTTATTAAGTCAAAATTATTCATGTTAAATGATAAATTAAACAATTTAACTTTGTTAGAACAAGTATACGCTTTTCCTGAAGAAGGAACGGTTGTTCCGAAACCGGTCGGATTTACTCATTATATAAGTGATTAAAAAAAAATTGTTTCATTTATCTATAATGGATAACACAAAGTTATAGCTACATTCAAAAGTATATATTCATGTTAAGTTTCAAACCACTCATTGTCTGAGCAATATTCAAATTAAAATAAATAAGTCGTAATATATAAACCATCTTGAATTATTTAATAACAATATTGCATATTTCAATCCACTGTCTCGAATGTGTCGTCTGTATAATACCATTGAATGTGACCATATAGATATGAGTATCTACGCAAACGGTCTCATATATTTAAAAACACAAATTAACAATCTTTTACCACGACACTTCGTGGAGAACAGTTATGTAATTATAATATATCGTAGTATAAAACTAAACTTAAGGATGAACGAAGTATGTATAAAGAATGAGTTAATGATGAATGTAAGTAAGTCTAAAGTCATGGTATTTGAAAGAGAGAGTATGAAAACAATGTGCAACATAGTTGTGAATAATGAGTATTTGGAGCAGGTGGATGAGTTTGTGTACTTGGAAAGTATGTTTACGAGAGATGGAAGGGCTGACAGAGATATTGAAAGAAGGGTAAATGCAGGCAACTCTATTAATGGAGGACTAAACGCCGTTGGCGCCAACAAAAAGCTGTCCAAAGAAGCGAAGTTAACCGTCCATAATGGAGTGCTGGTACCTACCCTGATGTATGGCAGTGAGACATGGAACTGGCAGAGGAAGGATGAAAGTAGACTGAATGCTGTAGAAATGATATCCCTGAGGCGTATGTGTGGTAAAACCATGTACGATCGTGTGAGAAATATGGAGATCCGCGAAGAATGCAAGGCTGATGTAAGCGTGATGAGTAAGATTAAGAAAGGGACGCTCAGATGGTTTGGGCATGTAGAGCGAATGATCGAGGAAAGGAGTGTAAAGAGAATATATGACGCAAATGTGAATGGAAGAAGAAATCGGGGACGCCCGAGGAAGACAAGGCACGACCAAGTGAATCAGATACTTGAGTCGGGCCATGTGAAGAGTCGGAATAATAGAAGAGCATGTATGAGACGATCTATAAATGTGAACGAGGCAAGGAGTGTGTGCCAAGATCGAGTTGTTTGGCGGTCCGTCCTCTCTGCCTACCCCTGCGGTGAAACGGCGTGATGGTTAGTAAGTTAGTAAAACTTATTTCCACTTTAATTTATTGACCGTAACCGGTTTCAGCCTGTTAAGGCTATCTTCAGACTGGTACAAATTATTCATAACTCACGGTTTATATACACAAATGTGGTGGGGGGGGGGGGGGGGGAAGAGGGGTGGTCTACAATGATTTTATTGAAGTATATGGGTTTTCTTACAATTGTTACTAAGTGGTCTTTAACTGTCGAATTTCTAATTATTTTGATTTTTTCCAGTAGGCTTAATTACATCGAGCTTGTAGCCTTACTCCAATATTGTTTGAGAAAAACCTTACAAGTAATACACATTATTAAAGACCTAATTTTTATTGTTGTCAAATTGTTATTATATTTATGATGATATGGATTTTCCCCATGTTTTATATTGGAGTTGGAATAATCTTATAATGGTCATTTTAATGAAAACATAAATTATATTTTCGTTATTTGTTTTTGGGGTGTTATGCCGTGTTGCGCTACCTCCTTCTTTAGCCAACGTTTCGGACATCGTTGCAGTGTCCATCATCAGGGCAGATCCGGCAGATCCGGTAGATGTGTATTAAAACATATGATGAAAATTACAATTGATATAGAAGCGGAGATTTAGCTAATGATTCTAATTGTTTATTCATTACAAAGTTGTGTAGGTAATTGCATTTTATCATGTCTTTTATTTCTTTCTTCTCTTTCTCTTTAAGTTATGTTTTATATTTGACACTACTATGTTTTGTGCTTTATATTTCATTTAGATTATCGTTATTTCTGTTAGTAACGTCCGTCATTGGGCCGTATTCATAAAACTGAAGGATATCTTTGTAAGTGTAAGATAGAAGTATAAGGTTTTGAGTTGAATAAAAAGCTAGGAGTATAAGCATTTCCTTTTTTTCGTATTCATAATGATTACCTTTTACTTGCTAGAATATCCTCCAAGAATACGCAAAAGGTTGTTGGCATGTTGGCTCGTGACTGTGCCGCGGCAGGTTGCAACCTGTTTCGATGGTTTATTTACTTACGGTATTTATTTCTTATCGGTGTTATTTGAGTCTTTGAGTAGAGTACTTCGATCAGAAAAGATGTATTCGTCAAGCAGCGATAGTGAAAGTACAGAAAAAGATGATGCTACCACCGAACTGCAGTTCATAGCAGATGAAATTGCCAATGCCCCCGTGATTTTGGAAAAAAATCTTTGTAATCACGAACAGGTGTTGGTTGATAAACGCTGATTGTAGTGTTTAATCTCTCTCAGTTCCACAACATCTGCCATCGCTACAACTGATCACCACACGACTGAGTCTGCTACTGACCACACTCGAAATTATTGAAGGATATAATTTTTGTTTAGAGTAAAAGGTGACGTTTATGAATAACCAAATACTTTTTGTGAAGGATATGCTCATACTCTATAAGTATAAGGTTTTACTTGAAATATTATGAATGCGAGCCGAAGGATTTTCTTTATATTCTGCAAGTATAAGCATAACCTTTTTTTATGAATACGGCCCATTATTTCTGTTAGTTTCGTCTAGTAACAACTAAACATTGATTACGCAAGCTGTGAAAATTTCTAACTGGAGTGTTAATATCTATTTACATCGCAACTGCAATTTTATTACTGTAATAATTGTTAACACTCTGTAAATGTTTCAAACAAAAAAAAATAAGACAATTAGTTATTTAAAATGTTATTTAAAGTGTCGCGGACTGTAAAGGTGAAAGGTTTTTGACTTTATTGATACGAGTTTTAAGTTTTGCTCTAAATTCTGCAGAGTCTGTAATCATTCTTAAATCATAATTGGCAGTCCATAACAGGCTTTTGGTCCTGACACTCCGATAGCACACACACCTTACTTAACTTAGTATCATGCAACCATGCAACTTAATATACCTACAAAGCAAACGATTTAAAAAACATATATGTTTGACTTTTAAGAATTTCTGATTTATAAAGAAAATGAAATCCCAGATTTATAAAGAAATAGTGTTAAGTGACTATTTTATTTTCCCGAAATATAGGAGAAAGGTTAAAATACAATAGAATAGATGAAATAAATTAAAATTAAGTTAGTTGAAGAGGAACATTGATCTGGTGGGAACAGAAACGCGCTTTGTTAATTTCATTATCTTAAAATTACCTTTTTTTACATGAGCTTCACACAGGAGGCTCTGAGGAAAATAATTTCCCTCGGGGCCTATGTCATCTTTGGGGAAGCTGTGTGGAGGGTTTCTTTAGGGAAAGCAAGGAAAGGAGAGTTCTGGGAAAGAAAAACGTTTAAGGGGTGGGTAGGAATCTGGGGTTTAGTGTGTCCTGAACATCCGCCTCCAAGACCTAGACAAACCTCACCCCATGAACCAGGGCACCCCTGTTAAATCACCAAACGTAGGCAACCACTTGGGATGACCTATGGCAGAGGTGTTGGTTATCCAATAAAGGTTCCCGGGGTGGCGGTACCCATTCCCGCCTTCCAAATTGAGAAATTGAGAAACCTTAAAACGCTGTTTGAGTGGGAATCTCGCGTTTAGGGGAAAGTTTGTTTCAAATGCGTGACTGACTTCAAATACTTCAATTCTTCAAATACTTCACTGACTTCACTGAGAAGGAATGAGATGAAAACATTATGTCCTGAAATCAAGGGTTTTTTGATAACTTGAGCTAAACGAGGTTTATCTCAATGTGCAAGAAAAAAAAAATTTCTTTGCCACGAAATTAAAATACTTGAAATATTCCGTCCCCTGATCGGCAATTTCCCAGCATATCAACTTTCCGGACTTCGCGCGAGTTTCCAACAAACAATACCTTTGTAATTTATCCTGCAGCTAAACCTGAAATGACAGTTCTCCCGGCTTCTGGCAAAACTACATCTAACTTTAAGCTGAGTAAGTGTTGTGGGACCGATATCCGGTAGGTTCTAAAATATTAAAACTAAAACAAAAGGATAACATAAACACAAGTTCGAATAAATACAAGTTGGGTTATGAGTTCTGCCAAACTTCTAAATATGTAACTCTCTTAGTGGTGCTGGCGGCACGGTATCGCTTCGAAGTAAATAAGCACACACTTCACGACTAAAAATTACACATCTACCGGATCTGCCGGATCTGCCCTGATGATGGACACTGCAACGATGTCCGAAACGTTGGCTAAAGAAGGAGGTAGCGCAACACGGCATAACACCCCAAAAACAAATAACGAAAATGTAACTCTCTTTTTTCTCATACGAACAAAATAACAAAAAAATATTTTTATTTTTAACTTTAACTATTTTTAACTTAATGAGTAAAACCTCAAATTGAAATATAATTTAATTAAATAAAGACAATATTAGCGAAACTCAATCGAAAACCTGGAAACAGCAAAATCAGAGAAAGATATTGGCACCTTTGGTACTCGAACCCAGGACCTTCGACTTTCCGGGATGCGACTCTACCAACTGAGCTAAGGTGTCCCTATCCAATTCGGTCATTCTCAATCGAAGTATTATACAGTTAAAAATGATCGAATCGGATTGAAATACCTTAGCTCAGTTATTATGAGTCGCGGCCCGGAAAGCCGAAGGTCCTGGATTCGAGTTCCAGAGGTGCCAATATCCTTTTCTGAGTATCCCTATCCGATTCCGTCATTCTTAGTCGAAGTATGATACAGTTAAAAATGACCAAATCAGATAGAGACACCTTAGCTCAGTTGGAAGAGTCGCGGCCCGGCAAGCCGAAGGTGCTGGGTTCGAGTCCCAGAGGTGTCAATATCTTTTTCTGAGTTTTCTGTTTCAAGATTTTCGATTGAGTTTCGCTAATATTATCTTCATTTAATTAAGAATTACAAAAAAAATGTTAGGGAGAAAACACGGTGTTTAGTCTATCAGGTTACATCAGTAAAGCATGCTCCTTTTCAACAAATATTTCGAGTTTATTTTTACAATCACGTTTAATTGATGTATTTGCACTGTTTTTATTTTATCCAATTGAAACTGCGGCTCGGTCTCCCGAGTCCCAATAGTAACTGTTTGTTCCGCTTACGAATTAGAAAAAAGAACGATTTAAAGAATTCTAATAAAAGGTTTAAAAAAATAACACTAAATCAAAAAAACTAACTCTCAGCGTATTAGAAACAAATGAAAACAATGCACCTAATAACCGACTATGAAAGGGAAATCTGTTGATGATAATATAATAATAGTTAGCTTAACTGACGGTAGGTTTTAGTTAAGCACCGAACCTATGGTTTTTGAGTTTTTACCCACAGAGGGCAATGGTAGTTGTATGTTTACGAGTATATTGTTTCTTGAACACACGGATACAGATAGAAATAAGATGAAACAAAATTAATAACTGTAAAAAGAACTTTCGCATGCATTCAACATAGACATCCTACAGACTAATTATTAGAACTTTTTTTTAATACATATGTTTTTCTTTGTTGCAGAACTTGAAGAACCAAATCATGACAACGAACTTGTGGGTTGAACAGGTAAGATCAATCTAAACTTACTAACCATCTCGTCATTTTTCTTAAATGGGTAGGCAGAGGCAGAGATAATGCGATACCAGAAAAGTATCTCTAGGCATATAATTCTTGCTTCTTCCAAATTCACATTCTTATTTTATTCTGTGTCTTGAAATGACCCCATTCATTTTTCGATATCTTCCCAGTAAGCTCCCGATTCCTTTTTAACACCTATGTATGTATTTTTTACTTATGCATGTAAACGCTAACAGTAAAGTTAACGATCGAAATGGGAGGATCGAATTGTTTGAATGAGTAATAATAGAAATTATGTCTAATATTAAGATGAATAAAGTAAAAAACATAAACACGTAAATAATACATAATTGATGAAGGTAACACTAATAAATCTAAACGATACATGAAATTAAAAAAAAGACATGGAAAAAGGTAACGATCGAAACTGACTCGAACCCAGGATCTCTTGTCTTAGCGGGACACGGCGCCTTAACCAACCCGGTCATTGGGACCTTTATTTTTCTATCTTTTTTATCAAAAATAATTATATCTAGTCAGAGATCTCCGAAAAATCGAATTGAGTATGCAGTTATATGTAAAAGTGTACCCTCCATACTAAGATTACTCTTAAACACCACCAAATCAAATATAAAGCAGAAAAACTTGTAGCGAATTAAACAAAATGTTTTATTTTCTGGGTCACAAGTAGGATATTTCAAAATGCCATAATAATGTACCGGACCGTTATACCCCTGGAGTTATTTTATAGCATATTTAATATATAAAATACAGACACTTGTAAATGATATTTGTTTTACGGTGAGCATTCCAATATCGCTTTCCACATTATCTTAAAACTTAGTATTTGGAGATGTCTGACCAATCACCTAGCTAGACGATCGATTTGTTGGTTTCGGAATTATTGTAATGCCACCATATCAAACTTGTTTCGCTTAAAATAGTAATATTCCTTTTATATTCGATACAAAATATACAACAGAATCCAAGCGTTGTCGATAAAGCAGAAAGCTGCATTTTTGCAACTTCTTTTCGAAAGTTCCAAATAATACTCTCCTGTAAAGCGACCATCTTATCTTCCTCTCCGTCTGGCACCTGATATTTGGGAAAAGTCAACAAATGATGGCGGTGTGACGGTGTGATGTGAATGGCCGGGAATAGAGATAATCCGGACTTTATCACGGCTCTGCGACATTATTTATTATAGCTTTTAGCCGTGACATTTATTATGGCTTTTCCTCGTGACATTTTCCGACCTGATATGCAAAATGCGCCGCCACGTCATCATGCTACATTATGTATTATAAAAATGAATATCCGTGACAAAGCACAGTTCACACTATTCAGCGGCTTTATTCATTATTTTTTCAGACGAACGATGTACAACAGCACAGGTGATCATCCAATGACTTTATCCGTGAATTTTTTGAAATCGGCTTGTTTTTTAACTAAACACGACAAAGACTGTTCGCAAGTTTTAATGTTATAATACACATTTAATGTTATCTTAACTGAATATTAAAGGTGTTAGGAACAGAAAATGCTTCTTTAGATGTTCCTTGAAGTTGGAGAGGCTGCCCTATATTATTTATTTATTAACGGACTTACGTCCAATTTACAACAAGGTATTACGAAATTTGGAAATGAACATTGTAAGGATGGGGATGGTACACGAAAGCAAAGACAAACAGAGAAAATAGTAGAAAATAGAGTGTTAAGTCAAACCAAGCCTTTGCAAAAATTAGAGTAAATGTAAAATATCTACAATTGTTTAAAGAGCAACAGAAGCTAATACCAAAAAAATCAAGGTCTTGACGTGAGTTGACCATTCTACACATTCTGGATAGTGGTGAGTTATAACCATAATCAGTCGAGTGCTGATTGAGGAAGAGCAGGTCTTTATTTCTGAGTCTACGAGAAGGTATATTGAATGTGATGAGTTGTAGTGTCAAAGATTTAATTATTATGTCAAAGATCGAAGCCAGAGTCAAGTTACCTTCACAGTGCACAACTGCTAACCCTGTACAAAACACAAATGCGTCCCACGGTTGAGTGTCTGGAGCGCCAAAATACTTGCAAAAACCCTTGACTATGTGCAGAAACGAACGTTCCCTTTGATCTGAAAACGGGTCACTTCTACGACCACAGATCGGCAGTAGAACGATTTGTTTCCTCCCTCTCACAACACGGAACTCTTCAAGACCCGTGTACTGTACATTCCTTCCTCTCCTAAAAAAAAAACCATCCACACAACATCCCCAAAGATGACATAGGCTCTGAGGAAATTATTGGCCTCAGGGCCAAGGAATGCCAGGATAATTTTAAGTGCTGGATAGGGATTTTAATGATTCCTTCATCATTCGAAGGAAGTGAGTTCGCTGGAGAGTTGTTATTAGTTATGATCGTGAAATGCTTAGAATTAGGCAAGAAATGAATATGTTACCAGCGTCGTATTTTGGTAGAATGCCGACGTAAATTGATTTTATGTCAACTGCCATTCAACAGTTAGTTGATCATCAAATATCGTATCGTGCGAACCAGGCATTAGATATGAGAGCAAAATAAAACATTGTCACGCCGGCTTTCCAACAGTGACAAACGATAATAACCGCTGAATGGAATTCCAGCTCTAATTGTTCAGAAACGAGTGGCAGAAATGATAGATTTTGTATGCATTATAAAAGTAACGGCGTGATTTTAGCATTTTTTTTGTATTTTTAATGTTTTTCGTTTGTTTATTATCACACCTTTAATAAAATACGCGTTTTGATAAAGGTTTCGATATTCTTGTTAAAAAAGGTTGATGTTTGTTTGTATTTCCATTGGGTCCCGTATTTTACAGTATGTAGATACTTAAGCTATTATTTTTTTTAAATTTTAATTACGTAATGTTTATATTAAGTTCTGAAGTTTTTTTTATTATTATGCTCAAAAGGTCATTTTAAAAATGAGTATCTGGAGCCAGCGAGATTTTTGATATGTTGTGCTAAAAGTAGTGGGAAAGGAAATGAGATGGGTAATAGGAACCTGGCTATTCAGAACACGGCTAAAGCCATTTCATGCAACGTTTCAATTCTGAATGGTGGTCTTTCACCAGGGCTATACTGAGAGTATCTTCCACTTTATATATATAAAATATACCGTATATTATTTTTAATGAATTAATTGTGAAATTCACAAATTAATCAAATTGGACCGGTCAGCGGCTGAGTTGGCATCGCGTTTGGGTCCCACCCAGGCGTCCCGTGTTCGATTCCTCGGCTGGCTAAGTCCTAAGACTAAGGCTAAGTCCATCACGAGACACAAGCAACATTTTCCGCTTACTGTGGTGGTAGTAGAAGATTTTCAATAATATTGTCGGGTTAATTCGCAATTCGGGAATGTTTATCTTTTTTTTAAAATAAAAAATCAAATAAAATTTATTTGCGCTCGCCGGGATTCGATCCCGCGACCTACGGATTGCGAGTCAAGAGCCTTACCCCTCGACCACGGTGGCTGTCAAAACCGTGGTTGGACCAATGTGAGACGACTTACTTATAGGAATGTAAATTTCAATTTCGAAGGTACCAAAATTGATTTATTACCGGTTATTCCGATTTATTGAGAAAGTAATTATGACGAGGTACCTATTTTGTTTTACCGACATTAAATGTTAATGCGTTCTTAATTGTTTAATAATGATGTGACTGCTATTTACTAGGTTTTGTAAACATACTAGGAAGCGGAGGATAAATAATTTTGTTTACTTTATTAACTAATGTTATATCAGGGTAATTCGTTCCTTTAATGATTTCTCATTGTTTGAATAAATTTATACAAAGACCCTTTCTTTCTATATGTAATGGTTAAGGCTTGTGATTGTTGATTGGAACGTGGTTATTAACTTTTAGATTTTCGGCGAATTTTGAACCGGTGCTTTTATTATTATAACATCGTATATTTTCTCAAGGTAATAGCTTCTCCCATATCCCAACAGATGTCCGCTGAAGTAGTAACAGTTAGAACAGTACCACCTAGCGTCGTTCGTGTCCTGAACACGAGCAGTTATAATGAGAGCCGAAGGCTTTCAGTAGAGTGCCTCTGCCTTCTACCAGGCGAGCTTCAGATATAATTCCTAGTCAGCCAGGTTCGAACGCGAGTCCAGTAATAATAATGCAAATATACATGATAAATAATAAACTAAATTGTTACCGAGAATCTAATTACTTATAAGAAGAGCCCAACCCTTCACTTTTTAAAGTGAAACTTCCTTAGCCCCGTTAGAGTGATTTGAAATTCGGGTGAAACGGAAATGATGCACTACGGCACCTGCGAAGCGTCAAACTGCGCTCAAGGCTCCTATAAAACGAAAACGAGGATAGGTCTGCGCTCATTGACCGCCTTGTTTTTTACGGGTCGTCGGAATATAATGCGCAATTTTGCGCTTCGCCGAGCGCGTCCCATTGCGCAGCGGTATAGTGCGTCGCAAATCTCAGCGGCCAGATAAATCCAGCGGACGAAGGTTCAAATCCTACGAAATCCAAAGAAAATAAACATTTTTGTTTTTGTAAATAAATATCCAATTATGAAACCAATTTTAAATAAACAGGCAAAAGATAGCATAAGCATTAGCTTGTTTACATTAATGTACTACGTAGCGCCATCAGTTTAGTAGGTACCCATAATCTCAATCTGTAAGAAATACAACAATATTGTTCTTTCGATATTACTTATTATAAAACTAAGAAAGTCTATTAGAACAATCTCAAACGGATCTTAATATACTAAACGATTGGCTAATAAAAAATATATTAACAATAAATATTAATAAAACCGGTTGCATGATCTTAAGCTCACGTAAAAGAATAATACCATCGCATAAACCATTACAAATAGAAGAAAGAGACCTACATATTCTAGATAGCGAAAAATACATGGGCTTATATATTGATAAACATTTGACATTTAAACAACACGTAGAAAAACTAAAAACAAAAATCATCCCATTAATTGGTGTGTTTGGTAGAATTGCTCATCTTCTACCAACAGAAGTAAAGAGGGGCTTATACTTTAGCTTAATCCAGTCCCACCTAAATTATTTAATAGAAATTTGGGGAAACACGTACATTACGTACTTAAACGACTTACAAATAATACAGAACAAAGTTATTAAAAAACTCTTCAACTATAACCCAGACACTCCCACAAAAAAACTATACCAGGAAATGAACCTTTTGAAAATAGAACATTTTACGAATATAACTTATGTTATATGTACGAATTGTACGAATATAACATATGTCGTACATTTCGTTTTAATCTACAAAATACAAAATGGACTTATACACACAAATACAACATTTATAAAAACATCACAAGTACACGCACATTATACTAGACAACACAATAAATTGTACACAAATACTGTCAAGACTGAAAGTGGCAAGAGAAGTATTGGCCACGAGGAAGTTCACATATATAATCTCCTTCCAGATAACCTAAAATGGAAAAGAATATAAAAAACCTCTAAAAAAAACTATTTAAACTTAAGATGTTTGGAACAAAATTAAAAATATTACTTCTATACTTGTACTACCATACTATATTATATGCTCTGGATTTAAGTTAAGAAAGCGAAATATTATATTTATTTTAATTTAATAATAATAAAAAAATTAAAAATAAATATCTAAATAATTTTGTATTGTTTTGTAAATTTGTATAATTATTGTTAACCTCAACACAGGCTTGTCCTATTGAGGTGACAAATTTTATAGTAAACATTTTACCTGCAGTGTAAAGAAACAATAAACAAATAAAAATAAAATAGCGATATCTAGCGACTTTCTAGTTTCACTTCTATCGCGTGTGAATTACACACAAAATTTGTGCCACCCTGTCTCTCGATTGTAGACTTTTTATATAGTACCTACTCGTGTATATTTAGCCACTGAAAATAAAGAGCCTTACTGTGTGAAACTTGGTACCTTACAACGGTAATGATTTATGATTTATAATAAATAAATAATACCTACATAACACAACATGTATGGCGTACGAAGTAATGCACCAATTTCACCAAAGCAGCACTAAATTTGGTACTATTTTATTATTATTCACAGTTTATATTTCTATCTAAATTTATAGTTATTGTTTTTATGTTTTAGCAGGAGTAGTTCAAGATACGAGCGCGGTGTATATTCATGCTGTCGTACTTATAATATAATACTGTTCTTAAAACATGTTTTAAATCAGTGAAAATAATGTGTAGTTACAAAAATCATTGTAGTTACATCGCTTAAAAAAATCATATAGATTATTCTTCTCTTTGTGTGCCGTATCAGGTCCCCCCGACGTTGGCGATCACTCTTGAGAATGTCTCTCTGTCTTGCGCTGCCCGGAATAGCTCCTCCACACTTCTAATGCCGGTCCACTCTCGTATATTACGCAGCCAAGACATTTTTCTCCTACCAGGCCCTCGGCGACCCTCTATCTTGCCTTTCAATATCAAATGGAGCAGTGATACTTCTCCCCTCGAAGTATATGACCCAGATTTGAAATTAGTAATCGATTATTACGTTCATTAATTATATCTAATATTGTAAATTTTAATATAGTTTCTCCTATGAGTGTACTATGTATTAAAAGTTCAAACTCCTAAACACATAACCTAACATAATTTCATTTCTTTATGTTGTAAATCTTTTGTAATTCCTCCATCTTGTTCTTGTAATTCCTCCATCTTGTTATCAGGTACATGTTACACTTTTCAATACTACAAACTTATCTCATACTCTGTAAATCTGAATGTATTATACATATGTTACCAGGTTAATTCGGTAAATCCGATTATAACATATTCTATCAGATTACCTTTTCTACTTTATCACAAAAAAATGTATGTGTACTTATATTTATATATTTTATATATATATTTTCTTTATTACATAACTTAGTTTCAGAGAAAAATGAAATTTTCTGTTTTTTTGTTTTTGTTATGTAATTATGAACATTTTCAGGTATAATATGAACTAAACATGTCAATTTGTCTGTCCTGGAACGGGAAACTTTCCTAGTTGGACAGGCAAAGCTTCCTAATTGTAATTTGTACTTTCTTTTGTATCTATAATAAATAAATAAATAAACAAAGCATATTTTAAAATTTAAACTACCGATAAGCTACTGATAATGTGAAGTACCTATATGTTTATTTTTGTGCCTGTTCATTCCTAATCGACCAATTTTTATTCATGAAAAGCATTTTTTTATAGAATAAAAAAAATGCTTTCATTTAAACCTTAATAAAATTAGAAGTCAAGCTGTTTACTAAACCGCAGCTAATTAAATTAAACAAATCTTTAAAATCATCGCGATGAAAATTGTTGAATCGCGCCGGCTTTTGGTATTTCTCTCTTAACGCCATTTTGTTTCGGTGTTTTGATATAAGCAATGGCGTGTCGGATTAAAAAAGCTGGAAACAGGATCATTAAAAATGTTGCGAAATGCCGTGAAATAAAGCCTCGGCCGCACAGTGAACCGATTAGAACAGGCAAACCAGACAAAAATCTAAGGGAATTTCCATTTTCTTAAATTGGGAATTTAAAAAAAGGAAAACCATAAAAGCCAAAAACATATATGACTGATTCCTTATGTTGCTCCATTAAATGATATCAATGACTGAAGTCAGACTTTTAAATTAGAACAACGTTACTTATTTCTTCAGTTTCTTTTAGTTGCTTATAGCGCAATGACGTTATATTCAATTATAGTTTGCTGCAATGGATTTTGTGAAAAGAGGTTGTATGTTTTGAATTCAATAAAATTAATAATTTTGTGTTTTTTTTAGCCTAGCTTAGCTTTCGATCTTTTAAACTTTTTCTTTTTATAGGTAACAATATCAATTACATGATGTCAAAATTTGTTACAATAACATGTAACAATTTTGACATCATAAATAAAAGAAAAACCCTTAATTTCTTATAAAAAAATAAAAAGTGGTTGCATCGGCTGCTAGGAAATTTTAATATTAGGGAAGGAATCGATATCTTTATCAACGCGCCGAAAGCTGTACGGTAGTTTGCTTAAAAGTAATATCATGGTGTATTGTGAAATAGAAAAAAATACCCCGTGTCAAATTTTTTTGTAAATTTAAAACCGCACAGGAGTCCCAATTGCTTAGACCTAGTGGAACATTGAAATCCCCAAAATTATTGTTGTTTACCCGAATGGGCTAGATATGTGGTATGTTGTGAAGTTGAAAGTAGTTGGGATGGAAAGAAGATGAGGGAACAGAAACTTGAAAATAGTCTCACTATTCAGATCTAGTCACTAACATGGTTAAAGCCAATTCAAGCAATGTTTAGTAATTGAATGAATGAATAAATTGAATGACTGAATGATCAATAGGACGGTATGAAAGTATCTACCATTCTAGTACATTATCATAATTATTGATTAAAATTATGATTATGATTACTTTTAGACAGGTACATATTTGTTTTAAATTAGTAGTAATCGTTTCAAAGTAAAAATCTTTCTGTGATATGTTGAACGTATTATTCAAATGGTTTCAATCTCAAATATTCTGAAATGAACCTCTGACTGAGTGGACGATAGCGAGCGGTAGACACGTGAGAGATAAATGAAAGGCGAGAAAGTGGTCGCTACACACTCCCCCCAGTAGTGAAAGTGGTCGCTATACACTCCCCCCAGGAGTGCAAAGTGCTGCGTTCAAAGATGGGGCCAGGGGTCGCAGGAAAAACCGGATTGATTGTGCTGGTTGGTGGGTCCATGCTGATGCGTCTCGGCCGATTTCACTAGTTTTTGCGGCGTTACCAGATGTTTCGTGGTAACATACATGTCAGGATGTGGAATGCTGCATATCCAAATCACGTCGGGGTCACCAGTTGAGGGAGCAGACGATAGCGAGCGGTAGAGATGTAAGAGATAAATGAAAGGCGAGAAGTCGTAGTGAAAGTGGTCGCTACCCCTCTATTAATTCAAAAATTGTCATCGCGCCTAGTATTTTCGAAAAAATAGGTAAAATAAAATACATTTTTTTGGGGGGATTTTACATTATTTTTTGTTTAAAAAAAACGAAAACCAATTTTGTCCAGCTAGCTTGTTCTAATCGATTCACTGTGGGCCGGAGTAAAAAAAGGGTTACAAAACGAATATATCTGCGAGTGCGGAACGTGATTGTCCTGCAAATGGGAGCTTTATGGAACCCTATTCACAATTTGAAAAAATTTAATATCGAGAACAGGCTGTAGAATTTCTTTGAATGTAAATATGTCTGTATTCAAACGATTATATTTATAAGATTCCATTCAATTAATCAATCAACTGAATTATTATTGGGTTCCATTTAGTATGTATTTTTGTTTCTCTTTGATGATTTCGATTAATCCCAGTAGTGTACGGTACATTGATAGCATTTGAGTACATATTTTTGTGTACTGTTACGGTAAAAATTAAGGGGGTGACTCACGAAAGTCGGTCTATCTCCTTTTGTTTTGACGCGAGGTATATTATTTAAGCAGTTTCAGAAAGTAGCAAAATCACGCTTTGCGTTTGCATTTAAAAGTTTACAATAAACACTTCCAAATAATTTTTATCTATTCCGAAAAGTCGCCGACCGCCTTTGCTTACGGGTTTGCTAAAGATGTGTTAAGTTTGAGAATCTTTTAAGAATTACTACTAATAAATTTACTACTAAACTTATTACTACAAAATTACTTTTATGAATTACTAAAAACGTTGTTCTGCCATATAAATTATTTCTAGTGAATATTTTGGTTGTTAAATAAAAAATGACGAATGAATTGTTAGTGTGTGGGGATTAGCGATGTGTAGGTTCAGCTGGAGTGGGCAAAAACGCGATTAATTCCGCGGCTGCACGTGAAAAAATATTAAGTTCAGTTTATTTCGGGGACCGCCGTGTACGGACACAAGCATTAAATAGTATTACATCAAGAGAAGATTTGTTGTTGCATTGCAATCTCTGTGTACTTGCCAGAAATCGTGGATTTTCATCCCATTTGAATCCCACAGATTTGTATGAAATAAAGGCCCAAATTAGGCAATATTTGGATTACGAAACACGCCCACAAGGCACTTCTTGTGTTATTCTTTATTCTATGGTAATAATTTATATATTTATCTGTAATAATTGAAGAAGAAGATAATACTAATAAATCTAAAGAATAAGACACAGAAAAAAAAAAGATAACGGTCGTAACTGGGAATCTAGGGAAACCAGGATCTTTTTCGTACCGGGACAACACCTTCAACCACTCAGTCATTGTGATCTGATTTTTTCACGCCATTTTTGTCAGTCTCATATTTCAACCTCAGAATTAACAATATTATCCTCAACTAATTTTTGGGCTTCAATTTTTTTTTATGATACGAAATGGATTCCAGTAGGGACCGTAATTTTTATTTAATTTTCTGTGTCTTGTTCTTTTTTACATTTTATTTTTATTTTATTTTTATTTTTATTTTTTTTTTTAATTGTACAACAGATTTTTATCCAATTACTGTACAATTTTCTCATTTTAACAGTCTTAACACCTACGAAGATGATTAATATACAAAAAAATCTTAAGGCTATCTAAAGAAGAGTTATATATATCTAGTGTTTCCGATATTTCGTTCAACAGCACCATTCCTCTTGTCATGCTATGCTGTGCTAGAACATCTGTTCTGCCGTATGGTATTTTGAACAAGTTGTGTCGACGACTACGGCTGAAATTTTTAGGCACGTATAAGCCATAACATTCCAAGAGGAATGGGCTGTCAATACGATTTTGGATTACGACATTAGCTCCACACAGGAGACCCTGAGGAAACTAATTCCCTTCAGCGCATATGCCATCTTTGGGGATGCTGTGAGGAGGGTCTTTTTAGGAAAGGAAAGAGAGGGAGTATCGGGAAGGAAAAGGGTATGAGGGACGGGTAGGAATCTGGGGGTTAGTGTGTCTGGAGTGACAGACGTATGAATCCCACCCACTGCGGTGCAAGGTGATTTTCCGAGTGAGTACGGCTGTAGAAGTCAAAGGTACTCCCTCAACCACTCTTCCGCTCCAGCCTACCGCGCTGTTGGTGGGTAGACAGATCTGCCGCCAAGATCCGTTCAAACCTGACCCCATGAACCCGGGCACCCCTGCTAAGTCACCAAACGTAGCGAATCACTTGTGCTGACCGACGGCAGAGGTGTTGTTTATCCAATAAATAGTTTCCGGGTGGCGGTACCCATAGCCGCCTCCCAAGTAGTAAAACTTTTTGCATGATAGAAAATGGATTCTTAGTTGCAACCTGTTCTTGCATCTTGTTCTGTCCTATGTTTCATTTAGATGTATTGGTATCATCTTCTTATCCAACGATTGTGTGTGTAATAATTAATGTGATCAACAATCGTACCAAAATTGACGACTTATCCTATGGACTTGAGAACGTTGATAAGTTTTGGCAGAAACCAAATGTTCGGTTGGTCCACGATAAACAAATGTTCACACCATAAAGCGAGAGTTTACGAGTCTGTTTATTTTATAACATTTATGTACCAGTGTGCAGTGTGCAGTGTGCAGTGTGCATACATCGGCGGGACAAAATTGAAATTATTTCTCTTGTACTGAGCTTCCGGTTTTCACGATTTCAATATCGACATAAAGTGCCATTTCAGCGGAAAACTGCCGGCACTTACAACGCGGTGCAATCTAAAAGTTTAGATTTAAAAGATAATTTCGTCCTTGTAATAAAATTTTGATACTAGATTTAGTATTATTTAAGAGTTTATTAAATCTTTGGAATACAATGCACAGGTATGTAGGTATTGAATACATGGTATTAAGGTTTTTTTTTATTGGTTTATTTTTTTATAATAACTAAAAAAAATTACGTAAAATTAGTATGTTTTTCTCCATTTTTATTTTATTTTTATAATAGCTGTAAAAAACCTTTTTCACTTATTCTACCTATGTAATACTAACTTTATATTTTATATGTTTTTTAATTCTATTTTATACTTTGGGTACTTGGAAATATAACTAACTAACTAACTAACCATCACGCCGTTTCCCCGCAGGGGTAGGCAGAGAGGACGGACCGCCAAACATTCCGGTCTTGGCACACATTCCTTGCCTCGTTTACATTCATACAACGTCTCATACATTCTCTTCTATTATTCTGTATCTTGACATGGCCCGCCTCAAGTATCTGATTCACTTGGACGTGCCATGTCTTTCTTGGGCGTCCTCGACTTCTTCTACCATTCACAGCTGCGTCATATATTCTCCTTACACTCCTTTCCTCGTTCATTCGCTCTACATGCCCAAACCATCGGAGCGTTCCTTTCTTGATCTTACTTATCACGCTTACATCAGCCTTGCATTCTTGGCGGATTTCCACATTTCTCACACGATCATACATGCTTTTACCACACATACGCCTCAGGGATCTCATTTCTACAGCGTTCAGTCTACTTTCATCCTTCCTCTGCCAGTTCCATGCTTCACTGCCATACATCAGGGTAGGTACCAGTACTCCATAATGGACGGCTAGTTTCGCGTCTTTGGACAGTTTTTTGTTGGTGCCAACGGCGTTCAGTCCTCCATTAATAGAGTTACCTGCATTCACCCTTCTTTCAATATCTCTATCAGCCTTCCCATATCTTACTTGGAAATATAGTATTTTGTTTTAATATTACTAACACTCAGGCAGTGCCTTAGTGGGTTTTCATTTCTTGTTCATACTATTTGTTATTATATATTATAATATGTACAAAGAAATGAGAATAAATAAAGTTTAATAATAAAAAAGGGACATACAATGACTTATTTCGACTAAAATACATTCAATTAAATTTTTGTCTCCAGTAAAATATTGACTTTTTTTTTAAAACAAATTTTTTCTTTCGCATGTCTTCACTGGTCACTCAGGCAAGTAACCGCCCAACCCATGATTTTGACCCTATCTATCCAGTAACTACTGATTTTTAATGTTTTTAGTTTACAAAGAAAACATCAAAAATGTCAACGGAAGCCAAAATTTCATTACATTAACTCCACACAGTAGGCTTTTTTTTCATGAATACCACACAAGAGTCCCTAATGCTCCCGTCTGGAGCCAGTGGGACTATGGCATCCCCAATTGTAAGGCTGAAGGTAGTGAGGAGTGGAAGAGGAAGGTGGGGAAGTACCTGGCTATTCAGATCTGGTCACCAAACACGTCTAAAGTCATTTCAAGCAACGTTTCAATTCTGAATGGTGGTCTTACGCCAGGGTGATACTGAGAGTGTCTTTCACCCTGGAACGCGCCGCAAATAGAATATATATTATTTTAAATGAATAGTTTGTGAAATAACACAAATTATTAAATAAAATTTATTTGCCACGCCGGGATTTGATCCCGCGACCTTCGGAGTGCGAGTCAAGAGCCTTACCGCTGGACTACGCCGGCCGCTATGAGAAAAATAATTCCTGCGATGCTGTGCGGAGGGTCTCTTCATAAGTTACCCATTTAAAATGATTATATATTTTGCAATATCGAACTTTGCATTCTTCACTACAATTTTTTTTAATTATATCTAAATGTTTGGGTATTTATCTGTGTGTGGTACAAAATATTTTATTGGGTCTATAAATAAATGCACATTCGATTTAATTCTTTGATCACCTCCTAAATTATAATGTCCTTTAATGTCGAATAATTTGTACGACTCAAAATTATGTATTATTGTTATAAACATAGAAATAAAAATAAAAATAAAAGTAAAAAATCAATACTATACCCACGCACATATTATATATAATCAATACTATACCCACGCACAGGCTTAATCCCTTTGTGGGATGTTTTTGTTCATACATTTATTATATTAAGCTTTTTTATATACTTTTCATTATTTCATGTATCTATTATATGTATTGTTTCAAAAATTTTCAATAAAAAAAAATATAAAACAAAAAAAAAAAACAAGTGAATTAATATTGTTATTTTTTCTCTACTAAATAAATGTCATATTATTATTAGCAGCAATAATTATCAGCCTGAAACACTCATCCATATTGAAAAATCTTCCGAGAAAAGATACATGACGCCAACGGGACTTGAACCCGTGTTAGTTTAACAATTAAAAATAATAATTTACATTTGACAAGTTTAAGTATTTCCCCAATAAATGAAGACATAATTTGTGTTGATGCCACCTAGCGAGGGATTTAACACTAACAGTGTCTCTCTCGCAAAAATAAAGTTGGTTGTTTTCAGGTGGAAAAAATATAATAAGCAGTAATTGTTGAATGAAACACTAGTATATACTAAATCATTTGGCGGGTATGAGATAAGCCGCCATAGCTCAATTGGGAGAGCAGCTGACCGGCAATCAGAAGGGCACGGGTTCAAGTCCCGTTGGCGTCATGTATCTTTTCTCTGAAGATTTTTCAATATGGATGAGTGTTTCAGGCTGATAATTATTGCTTATAATTAAAATTGTTACCCTTTGTGCTATGCATAAAAATCTTGTCTTCACATATATAATCTCCTTCCAGATAACCTAAAAACGGAAAAGAATATAAAAACCTTTAAAAAAAACTATTTAAACTTAAGATGTTGGAACAAAATTAAAAATATTAATACTATACTTTATATGCTCTGTATTTATGTTAAAAAAGCTAAATATTATATTTATTTTAACTTATTAATAATAAAAAAAAGAAACCAGTAAATAAATATTATATAACTTTAATTTTTACAATATACAATTTATACAGTAATTGGTTAGAAAGCAAAACAATAATATTTCGTAAATATAATAAACATACATAATTAATATACAATTGAAATTAATACAATTTTTGTGATTTTTTTCCCGTAACCAATTTTTTTTTTAAAAGTCAAGTTTTTCGTTTTCAAGTAGAGTTGGGATCCTCTTTAGACAAAATCATTTTGAAGGCCATGCTCCGTCAGGGATTAATTATAATTTATAATTAATTATACTTTGCATCGTTATGATAATAGCGACACTAAAAAGAGACAAATACATGATACATCTATAGGATTTAGCCAGCGAGAAAATGAGACAGACTAATTAGTCTCTTCTTTGCGCGGCGCTTCGATTTCTTCGAGCCTCTCCATTCTTGTCTCCTTTAGTTTTCTGAAGGTTTCACTTCTACCGCATGTGAACTGCACAATTATTTTTTTTTTGTTATTTTTATATTAATTGTCAATGTTTTATCCTGAACTAATAAAAAAAACTCTTTGAGGCCAAAAATTTTTTTTTTTGTTTTCTAAGGTAACAATAATGCTTTTTTTTTTTTTTTTTTTTTTTTTTTTTTTTTTTTTTTTTTTTTTTTTTTTATTTTTATTTTAACTTTATGAGTAAAACCTCAAATTGTAATATTTAATTAAATGAAGACAATATAAGCGAAACTCAATCGAAAATCTGAAAACAGAAAAATCAGAAAAAGATATTGACACATCTGGTCCCAGATGTGTCAATATCTTTTTCTGATTTTTCTGTTTTCAGATTTTCGATTGAGTTTCGCTTATATTGTCTTCATTTAATTAAATATAACAATAATGCGGTCGACTAAGGGTTAAGTGTATTTTTTGGTGCACATCTGCATTATTTCCAGCGGTTTGGATGTTAAAGTCATAGCCCGACTCCTCGGCTGCTTATTCACACTGGCTGCAGCGAATGGGCGCCACTTTTCTATTGGATGGTCAGCCGCAGAGCGCCGCGACGCCGGCACAGATTTCCGGCGCAAATCGTCGTTGACGTCGCGACGCATTCGGATCAAGGTGCTTTCACATGCAGTACGAAAGTCCAATATTTGCGCCTTGAAATGAAACCTTGGGAAATATTTGGAAATGCGGTCTATTGAGCCAAAGAGAGCATCAGAAATGAAAGTGGAGTACGCTAGGTCAATGATGTAATACTTATATTGATTTTTTTTAATTCTTTGGGAAGTATTAAAACGTGAGGGAATATTCTTAAGTCTGTTGCAGTGACCCTCTTCAAATTTCATCTCGATCATGCCCTTTCTTTCTGGGATATTTTGGACACTTATATTTGTTTAAGCTTTAAAAACTTCTGACAAATGATGTGATCTTAGATTTTCACGATCGAACGGTGGCCCTGAGGAAAATAATTCTAAGCGGATGCTGTGTGGGGGGTATTATGTCATCGTAATTATGTCATCTTAGGGGATGCTGTGTGGAGGGTATTTTTAAGGAATGGAAGAAGAGGAACTTCCGGGAAGGAAAAAGGTATGAAGGGTGGATAGGAATATGGGGACAGTATGTCCAGGAGTGACGGACGCATAATTCACCTTTCCAACTCCGGTGCAAGGCAATGGATCGAGAGAGTCTGGCTGGAGAGGTCAAAAGGCCTCTCTCATACAGTCTCTCGATCCGGATCCGCATCCGCCGCTGAGATCTATACCTCACCCCATGAACCCGGTCACCATTGCTAAGTCACCACTTGCATCTTGTTCCCGGGCACGTTACCCATCTGCCTCCTAAATTATTATGAGTTGTTAAAAGTTGAAATTTGTAAAAAGTTATCATGCGCTTCCTTGTGCTGTAGCTAACGTTTTGGACAGCATTACAGTGTATATCATCAAGATATATATCCTTCTAAGTTGGCTAGCGACGGGGTAAAAGCAATATGGCATAATAACCCAAAAAAATCAAAATAAGAATATGAAAATATTCATGATTTTTTTATTGGTGTTTTTTTATTTACCGACACATAGATTACACTAAACCACGATCAAATATTAGAGAATTTATAAGCTTTCGTGACGCCACAGCAAACTCTCCTAAAATATTCTACGAGGTAAAAACATAAACTAAATAGCATAATGTTAAATGTTCGTCCGTGTGTAAGCGAGCTCTGGCAAGAGCAGCAACGAGTATGGGCTATTTAAAATTCAAACGTCGAATGAAAAGCGATGGTAGTAGAATTATGCAGATGGTAGTACAAGAATTATACGCGCTGTATTCCACGCTCATGCCGCAAAACTTTGGGAATATTTATGACAATCTAAGAAAAATCGCAATAATTTTTTTAAGTGTTATCATTGCCTTACTTTTGCGTGTCGCAAGTCGTAATCGTATAATAAATATGTCGAACAGAAGGAAGTTACATTAAATGAATGAAATGCACAATTTGATCAATTTGAAGGTTGTTTGATAGACTAAAAACAGTGGTCCCGTCGTTGTCATGCACTTAGAACACGCCAAAGCACGCAGAACACGCCAACTCGCTTTCCAGACATGAAACTGCTGTATTTGAAAGTAATTTCAGCTATTCATCATCACAACTTTGGGATGAAATGCCACTCTTTATCCGAATATCGAAGAAGCTCTGCAGCGAATGGTTACTGACTTCACAGTAACAGTCATAATTGATAGAATTTACAATGAAAGGATACCTACTTGTGTTCGTGATTATATTAATTAGGTTGATTTTTTGTACTATTTGCTCTTCATTATTCTATTATTTGTATTATTTTTTGTTCATAAATTACAATAACGCGGTATGCTATCCGGTTTGTTTTTAAGTAAGACTTATTTTTTATTGTTTAAAACATTAACATAGTGATAACGATTATTAATTTAATTAAATTGTCTTTGGGATGTGAAATATTAATACTTCAATTAAAAAATTTCAAGGCATGCGTAAATCAATGTTTAGTTGCTAGGTGGGGATGCTAATAATAGATGTATAAAAAAATCAAAATAAAAACTTTAACCTATCAGGCTCTCTAACAAAACTTGCATAGAAAACATAAAGTATTGACCATACATTTGTCCGTTGGGAGGGGAATTAGTTATGTGTCGGTAACTTGAAACTTTAAAAACATAACAATAAAAGTGATGGATTTAATTTCTCAAAAAGTTCTTTATTTAAAAAACACTTCTTTTTCTCTCAAGTTCTTTACATTTGTTATATGAATTAGTTATGTGTGGGTAACTTGTAACTTTAAAAATGTAGCAATAGAACGATGGATTTAATTTCTCAAAGGGTGCTTTATTTAAAAAAAAACAACAGAACCATTTCTTTTTAAATATAAAAAAGTTAGGACTTGAGAGAAGAAGAAGTGGTTGTGTTGTTTTTTTTTTAAATAAAGCACCCTTTGAGAAATTAAATCCATCGTTCTATTGTTATGTTCAATACTTTATGTTTTCTATGCACGTTTTGTTAGAGAAGTGTTAATTTTTAGCTAGCGTGAACTTTTTATAGTTAAAATTCGTTTGTACATTGAGAAGGGATAAAGTTAAAAAATGATCACATAATCAGAGACATCTGAAATTACTGGCGCCATCTTTGGCTTGAATGAATGAACTTGTTGATAATAATGATCACTATTTATAATCCATAATTGGTTTGAAACTTAACTAGAAAACTAAACTAAATATATTATTTAAATAAAAAATAAAAAAAAAACATTTTTATTTTATTTTTCTTTTTTTGTTACAGAATAAATTTTCTGGCATTTTTATTAATGTATATTTAATTTAAAAAATTAATATGAACATTTTTTTAATTTTTTTTTTTGCCTTCTCACCAGCATTTGGTTCCTTAGAACGGCCAATCTGCCTAGCTAGGAACTAATATCGACCCACAAGACATAATAACACTTGCAGGGGCGTGCACTCCATATAGGCATATAAGCACTGCCTACCCTACCGTAATTGTAAAACATAAGCATGTAAATAATATTATAATTTTTTACATTTATTGCTAAAAATAAATACGCGCTTCCAAAAATAAGCGCGATAAAGCTGAGCAACCGAAACTACGAGAGCGCCTCATCAAACGGCATACTACAAACATGGCATAAACTGTAACTTAGAAACGCCCTCCGACTGCCACACTAAAATGCGGCCTTACAGGAATTATTTCTGCTTGGAGCTAACTTCATACAAATTATAATATCAATGTTTACGAAATGCACATAGCATAGAGTAGAACTGTCGTTTTGATTTTGCTTCTAAGAGGTTCTTTGTTAGTATTTAGGCAGTGCTTTCTGAAACAAAATCAGCAAATGGCAATCAGTGACCACAGTGACATCTGTTGATATATTTTTCTATCAACTAGCTGTCTTACCAGCAGCAAGCACACTAAGCGAAAACTTGTACGAAGGGAGTTATTCGAGTAAGTTTTTTATTTATTTATTTGAATCTTATTCGACGGTTTTCCTACTGCCTACCCTGCTCAAAAACTCTGTGCACGCCACTGAACACTTGTACACATTTTATAGTTATTTTCAATGTTATTATTATGTTATTTTTGCCATACAAATGTATCAAATGTAATGTTATAAATAAATAAATAAACAGTAAATATATATGTAATACATAGAAAGAGAAAAAAGAAAGAAATAAAATAAATTTTAATCAAACAATTTCATATTTTTTAGTTAGAGTACTTATATTAGTGTTGACGTCATAAGATTATGATTTTTAAAATATACGAGGCAGTTTATTACTTGACATTGATTGTAGATAATTGATGGCGTTTTTCTCTAACTTTTTATAAAAGTATAAATGAAGGTTCTATAAAATTTTAGGTATTTATAAAAATTATCGTGGAAATTAATTAAAACAAAATATTTACAGAGAGGTAAACACTTTCATTAACTATCGCCCCGGTGAAAGAGCGCCTTTTTTAAACATTGTTTGAAATGGCTTTCGTGACGTTTGGTGACCGGATCAGAACATCCAGATCTTCCCCACCTTCCTCTTAAGAATAATATTTGAATAATTTGTACAGCGCCGTTTTTGTGAAAAATCACCTCAAGGCGCCTACTTCCTTAAGCCTCACAACATACCCCAATTATTGGGGGTGACCGGACAACTTAGAATGAAATCATCTCAGAACCTCCTTTGAAAAGTCATTAAAAGTGATGAAAAAAATTGATTAAATAGGTTAGGGTTATGGGCTATTTTAAATTTTTTTTTTTTTACAGATTTCTTATATAATATTTCCCATAAACATTTGAAGTTACTAAACTCTAAAAAATATATGTTATTTTTGAAGATAATATCTAGACGTGTTCCACGCCGAAACGCAAATTATATGAAATTCGTTCGATAGAAAAAATCGCAAAGTATGCTTCGGAAATTATTATAAACACGTTCATTTCACTTGTTTTAGAAGTTATACGTATGAAAAAAATCACAGTGTTTCTTTAAATGCTATTTTAAATGTTTCCCATGAGGTTTTGGTTCTATTTTAAACGAGTCGTGTTTTATTAAATATTTCCACAATTTTCGCTTCAATTTTATCGTTTTAATATTCGTAATTACATATCGCTCCATCTTTATTTATTTATTTGTTTATTAATTTACGGACAACAGTCCATTAAAAACATAATAATAAAACGAATAAAAAAAAACAGAGATGGCAGTGAAGGGAGAGCACATAAAAATTAATAGCAATGACAATATAAAATATAGAAAGTACATATAGAGACACTACAAGTCAAAGCATGAAGAAGCATTTACATAAATATTGCGTATCGACTGCCGAAAGTCATTTAGTTTTACACCAAAAAAATCAAAGCTTTGACTTGCGTTGACAAGTCTCGACATTCTGGATAAGGGAGAATGGTATCCGTAATTAGTAGAATGTTGATTGAGGAACAGCAATTCATTATTTCGAAGCCTACGGGAAGGGATGTTAAACTGGATGAGTTGTAACAATGCAGGTGTATCAGTAATACTGTTGATAATTTTAAATATGCAAATTAGATCAGAGTCCTTTCTACGTTTTTCTAAAGAAGACATGTTTAAAATGTGTTCAATTTCATCATATGACTACTTGCCTTCTTCTTCTTCTTTTTGAGCGGGGATACGGCGCTTTAATGGCTTTTCAAAGAGATGTTGAGTTCATTCTGAGTTGGCGTATAATCATTATTGTGTATGATCTAGTCTCATTGGCTCCAGACCGTTGGGACTCTTGAGCGGTGCACACACAAAGGAAAACATTTTTTCTGAATAAATAAACAAAACAATTTCCTGAACTTCTTCCCATGAGAGTTATTACCTCGAATCCAATCGGAAGTACAGCTCTGGCTTCAGGTGGCAATTCACCGGTTAATCCACCTTTTCCTCGCGCTTTCATCTTCCTGCCGCAGCGCCGCGTGCAATTACTGCACTTGTTCGAGTATCTTCTCTGTTTAATTGAATATTCCGAGGGTAAAAACTACCTGGGGTTTAGTTGAGTCGCATGATCAGTTGTTAAAATAAGAAAAGGAAAAAATTTGGTGAAAACTTTTATGTAAGAGATCGTCCGAAATACCTATCCAAGAAAATTTGTATCTTAGCCCGTCAAGTCTATTTGTTCGGTTTTCGGAACAACTCATGCAGGTCTCATAGAAATCGTTGTGTCTTTCTTAATATCAAGGTCAGAAATATGATCTAAAAGGTGTTAGAAAGAGAAAAATTCAAATAAATTAAAATCTAAAAGTTAACCGGCAAAATAGTTAAAATGTATTTATTCCTTTATGGTTCCCAACCGCACTTAGAAAAAAAAAATTATGAAACTTTTAGAATTTTGTATTAATTATTTTTACATGAAGGACAAAAAGTGAGTTGACGATAACTTTCATAATACATTTAATGATAAATTCACAGTAATTTTAGTTTGAAAAACGTAAGGCGAGCAATTTTTAGAAATTTTTTTTGTTCGCATGCAATTTTTTTATTATATTTATAAAATTAAATGTATATTTCTAATTACAAAATTATAAAACGTATTTTATCACCTTTCCAAAACAGTTTTTAGTTTTCAGATATATTCAGAACATTCCATTTATTTGACTTTTATTGCAAAGCTCCTTTATGAAAGTGGTTTTATTCTTTAATATTATGGCAAATTAAATACTTTAGAAAGCGATCGGAAAACATTGCTTGTTTTTATTTATTGTTTGTTTTCAAACTTCACACAATCAAGTTAAACATGCTTTTTGGTGACGTTTTGACATAGTCAAAATATATGGTTTATGGCATAAACCAAAATAGATGGTATATGGCATAAATCAAAATACTCGTAGATGGCTTATGGCATAAATCCAAATAGATGGTATATGGTATAAATAAAAATAGATGGTATGTGGCGTAAATCAAAAAAAGATGGTAGGTGGCGTAAATCAAAAGAGATGGTATGTGGCATAAAACAAAATAGATTGTATATGGTATTTTTTTATATAATACGTGGTACATAATTGTGGCATTTACATAAAGAAGATATATTGAATCACCATACTAGGCGGCTGCCTGTTTTATGGTGACCAATGGAGTAGTTACTATGTATGAAATTTAAAGTTTAAAGTCAAGTGTAAACATATGGATTTAATATAAATGATGTTAAAATTGGAAAAGTTAAAATAAAAAGTAGAAAGTAGAAAAGTAGAAAGTAGAAAAAGTAGAAAGTAGAAAGTACAAAAAGTAGAAAAAACACAATAGAAGGGAAAAGTGAAGTAAATTAGCATAAGATTATAAAAATGTACATAACCTTATTCTTTTATTAGTATATGTGCACGTGTATGCAAGCACAAATGTACGTGAATAGATACACACATGCGCATATACATACATGTACACGTACATACACATACGTATACGTACACGGTATAAATCAAAATAGACGGTAAATGGCATAAATCCAAATAGATATTATGTGGTATAAATTAAAATAGATTGTATATGGTATAAATCAAAATAAATGGTATGCGGCATAAATCAAAATAGGTTGTGTATGGGTATGTTTTAAGATTTTAATCGTTATTTGTTTTTGGGGTGTTACGCCGTGTTGCGCTACCTATTTCTTTAGTCAACGTTTCGGACAGCGTTGCAGTGTCCATCATCAGATCTACCGGATCTGCCCTGATGATGGACACTGCAACGCTGTCCGAAACGTTGGCTAAAGAAGGAGGTAGCGTAACACGGCATAACACCCCAAAAACAAATAACGAAAAAAGATGATATATGGTGTAAATCAAAAAAGATGGTATATAGCAGGGGTGCCCAAACCGTCGATCGCGATCGACCGGTCGATCGCGAGTGCTTTTTGAGTCGATCTCGAGAAAATTTGCCGATGTAAATAGATCTTTTCACAGTTTTTGTTTCAGATGATCCTCAATTAGGCCTCAATAAAACCGCACATTTTTCATGACTTTTTGTTTATAATTTATTTGGATCTTATATTGTCAATGGTCACGCCTTTTTTATTGTTCACTCTATCTTCATCTAAGGTGTGTGACGTCACAAGTCCCCATAGAAAAAAAAAATCGACCAATTATTGCAGATTCATGGTGAAATATTGTCGAAAATTTCCATCTTTAAAGAACGAAGTTATCGATCTAGTTTCTAGTGTGTGGTTTGGTTTATTTATGAGTTAGCTAGTCCGGGTTGTAACTATAAGGCGATATGAAGTTTATTAATAAATAATACAAAATGCGGTGCGGCAGAAGTAAAACGTATCATTTTAATAACGATTGGGAGGAAGAATTACCCCGGGCGGCACTTTTAAGGGGCGGCAAAATTTTACAATAAATAATAATATTAACTTGTAAAATTTTTAACCCGTTTCAATTCATATTATTGTCGCACTTACATTTTCGATGATTTGAAATGAGCACGGAATTTTTCATTGGCGTGGCGAAATCTGTGGCGAAAAATCTGTGACGAAACCGATAACCGTCAACACACGAACATTGTTTTCCATGACTAAGTTTCCACGTCGTGTTCTTGAATGCAAGTACTAAAGAAATTTACTAAAATCCTCAAAATTATACTGTTGGTTTAATACCTATTACAATCTGGGCACAGTTGAAACATTTTTATGTGAAATGTGAATCTTATGTGGACGTCATCCCAGTCTGCTACATAAGCCAGTGAGTTTTACGCTTCCTTTTTTCACACCTTCTAAGAAAGTTCCTTATATTCACCATTTTTTTACATACACCGTGTATGTGCTGCCAGAATCAAAGAGAAACCATATTCATGTTCTGGGTGGAGTTTTAATTCGCCGCACACAGATTTAATTAAAACCAGTTTTGTGTTCAGAATGTGAAATTCCGATTGTGGATTCATCTGCTGACACATTTTGAAAGAAAAACATTATCTTATTCGAAGTGCAGTTATAAAATTTTAGTTTTTGTCTATTTATGCACTGCCAGAATCAAAGAAAAACCATTTTTATGTTCTAAGTGTAGTTTCAATTCACCGTACACAGATTTAATTTAAACAAATTTTGTGTTCAGAATGTAAAATTCCAGTTGCGGATTCGGAAAACATTATCTTATTCGAAGTGCAATTATAAAATTCTAGTTGCAGACTATTTATGTACTGCCAGAATCAAAGAAAAACCATTTTCATGTTCGGAGTGTAGTTTTAATTCACCGCATACAGATTTAATTGAGACCAGTTTTGTGTTCACAATATAACGATAAATTAAATAACATGCTAAATCTTTTAACATGGATACCATTCTCGATCTCCGAAAGCAGTTACAAATTTGAAGTAGCTTTTAAGTAGATTGATAAACCTGATTTTTATTGGAAGAATTCTCGTCACATGGGATATTAAATGAGGTCGCAATTTCTACCCCCCCCCCCCCCCCGGCGCTTGAAAATATGTGGTTGAATTACCAAAATGCCTACCTAGATGTCCACATACTTGCAGCCTGTCATAGTCGATCCATCGGAGTCGAATAATATTGAGGTAGATCGCCAGTAGTTCAAGTTTGGGCACCCCTGGTATAGGGCATAAATCAAAATAGATGGCTGGCGTTAAGCGGGAATTTCATTATCATCGTAATCAACGTAAGGACCGCTAGATTTTTCCCGATTCCGAACGAACCATTCTGCAGTGCATCGCCTTAAGGAGAAACCTCCAAGCTGATGAAACGATATGAAAAATCAATATAACCAGCAATATAATATATCAATATAATCAATGTTTAGCCAGGTATTTATCCAAATTCCCCTTACCTCCTTAAGTCTTTCAGCCTCATTCCTCAAACGTTGATGCCATGGTATCAATGGTCCCGGGTGGTTAAAAAACTCTTGTGCGGAATCTCATAAAATTCCCCTCTGAATGGAACACGAGCGGAACACCGGTTCACAGTTGATGTTGGCTTCAAGAGAACGGATCGTTTCTTTGACTCGTTTTTGCGTAAGTCGTTTCGCACGTGGAACGAACTACTGGCAACTATTTTTCCTCCTTCAAATAATATGGGCCTTTCAATTATAACTCCCTTCCTATAGCCTCAACTTTAACCTTCCTCACAACGAGTCACCAATTGCCGGATACCTATGTGAGTTATTCCCGAAAGCGAACAAATTAGCCTGAGGGGTTAAATAAATAAATTGCGAAATAACACAAATTAGTTAAATAAAATTTACTTATTGCGTGATGTGAACCCGCGATCTCCGGATTACTAGTGGAGAGTAACATATTTTTGTCAATGACCATTAAATGAACATTATTTAAAAATAAATTATTTATCGTTATTAAATTTATTTTGTAACTCCATTTTAATTTTAATTTCTTTTATGTATTAAATAATAGTAAATATGTTCTGCTTAGTGTGATAATGCCTTCAGAAGGCGAAACAGCTATCACGTGTAATAATAATTACATAGCAGAACCTGTTTATAATAAACTGTTTTTATAAATTAAACAATTTGGGAGGCGGGAATGGGTACCGCCGCCCCAGGAACTTTTATTACATAACCAACACCTCTGCCACAGGTCACCCCAAGTGGTTCGCTATGTTTGGTGATTTAGCAGGGGTGCCCGGGTTCACGGGGTGAGGTTTTTCTAGGTCTTGGAGGCGGATGACCAGGACACACTGAACCCCAGATTCCTATCCACCCCTCATACCCTTTTCCTTCCCAGAACTCTCCTCTCCTTCCTTTCCCTTAGAAAACGCTCTACACAGCATCCCCAAAGGTGACATAGGCCCTGAGGGAAATTATTTTCCTCAGAGCCTCCCGTGTGGAGCTTATGTAAAAAAATATATTATTGACTTAATAAAATAAATTAAATTAAAAATAAATTAGCCGAATTCACATTTGATAGTGTGAAATTCTCACTTATTTCACAACATTCATCCATTTTCTCCACTCTGTGTGACTGTGCTCGATCGGCCGAGCCCACCTCCCACCACTTGGCGAGCGTACACCCGTACACTAGCTTCAGCTTGTTAAACACTGTGCAAATCTGCAGTCCTAACGAGTGTTCCGCCGATTGGGATTCGCCGCACCGCCCTTATTTACAGCCGGAACTACCCCTCCCTGCCGCATGCCCCAAGCGGCAACCACTCACTAGAACAGCGATGAACAACATTTGTAACAAAACATATTTACATTAATTAATCATTTATACAAGGTATACAGGGTTAAAGTGCACAAACTTCGGAAGGTGATCCTACATGATAGTAGGAGTAAAGAAGATAAATAAATACTTTTCAATGTAGCTATAACTTCGTGGTTATCCATTATAGTTAAATGAAACAATTTCATTTATCTTAGATAAATAAACATTTATAGAAAATCCAACTTTTCAAGGTAGTTTTTGTAGCAAAAAATGTGAATTGTTTGTATGGAAAAAATAAATAATCTTCCATGGAATAATATTTTTCTATGGGAAAAAAAACGGAATTTCGAAAAAAGTTATTTACCTTTTTTTACTTCTACCATCATGTAGAATCACCTCCCTAAGTAATGTTGTGCACTTTATCCCATAACGCCCCCGTATTAATCTTTATTTCGTTGCTCAAATCACCCCAATGGCGCTCCACATTGAATTATCTATTGCATATGATAGCCTTAAAAAATATATCAAAAATATCTGTACATGGTGTTAGTGGACGTACTTGACCTACTCCGGTGACAACATAAAAAATCAGTAGGTATTGGACAGTTAGGCTAGGTGTAAATGTCATAATTTAGCTCCACATAGGAGGCCCTTAGGAAAAATCCCTATTCATATTTGGGAATGCTGTGTGGAGGGTATTTTTATGAAACGGAAGGAGAGGACGTTCGAGGAAAGAAAGGTATGAGGGGTAGGTAGGAAACTGGGAGTCAACGTGTCCAGCAGTGATGTACGTATTAGCTCATCATTAAGACCTATTTTTTTTCCTTTGTTTTACAGTTTTGTAGAGAAAAGTGTGCCCCTACTGGGGTACCCCGTTCTAAGGACACATTGTACAAGATTTCTTGTTTGAAATATAAGTAAGTACCTATGTTAAAATATTACAGACGAAAATTACAAAGGTAAATCTGAAAGAAAGTATAATACAAGCATTAATCTTTGTTAGGTTGCAAAATTGTACCTATATTCTTTCTTTCCATGTCCATAATCCATATCTTTATGCTTCTTTTGAATTCGGTTATTTTTTTAATGGTTTTTATTGCAAGAGGGAGTAAATTAAATAATTTATACAGAAGTATTTCATATTTCTTTGTCCAATTGTCGTTTGTAATGTAGATCTTGTGAATCGGTCCGTGTCTGTGTAAAGTAATCTTGGTTTTTGAATGCGTACATTAGAATATCTTTTGTATACTCGTATATTTGTTTCAGTGACATTAAATTCAGCGCTTGCAATATCTTAGTAATTTCATCTTGGATGAAAATAATTCTTAATCTGTAGGTATGAATAATAACAACAAAACATAATGAATTAAAAGAAATTTAAAATTATTAAAAAAAAATAGGCGACACTAAATTATCCCATAGTAATGGATCTCTGCCTTTGGACAACTGCACCCTCGGTGGGCCGACCAATTTGCATTTGGATCGCGCGATGCCATTATAAGCTTGCTGCACTTTTGTTACAAATTTCATTGGGAGAGTTATTATGCTTCGCAGTCCCATAACACTTAACGTTTTCCCTTTTATTTTCTTGTTTGGAATGTTATTTATAGGTTTATGGAACCTTTTCAATTTTGCTTTAGACGTGGATCACAGTTGTCGTAACCAATGTTACGTATTATTGATGTAATATTGAAGTACCTACTAATATTTTGTTTTGTGTTTCATAATAAAATGCAGCAACAGAATGAATGAGAAAAACAAAAAAATTGTTTTCTTACTATGTATTAGTTTTTGTGCAATTTAATGAAATGCGATTTGGCTCTTTCCATTCGTGTAAAAATCTCCTGGTGAACATGTGCCTCCCGTGGGGCCTACCCAAAGGGCTAGCAATACTAGCATGTTATTAAAACCCGCATTCCGATTTCTATCGAAATATAATACACTTCCCTTGAACTCTTTAACATTTCAGGTTCTTACTTACAATATATACATATATTTTTTCTTTTTAAGAGATTCTCTATACATTTGCCAGTTTAAAATGTAATAAGTTTAAAATGAAATACCCTTGGTAGAGAAAATCGCTAATGCTGTGCTCCAAAAATTACATAAAATACATCTGCTTTTTATTTTATTTTTTATACTTGCATATTGTTTGTTCTGTGGGTATGTTATTATTTTCATGTTGTGGGTATGAAAAAAATCACCGTATTTCTTTAAATGCCACTTGAAATTTGTCGATAGTTTTTTGGCTTCCTGAAGTTAAATATGTCATGCTTTTATAAATAATTTTCTTTAACGCCTATCAATTATAACAGTTTTTTTTTTAAATCGATAGTTATATTTAAGTACAAGTAGTTTTAAAATAATTAAATATCCAATCCATAGGTAATATAATCCATATCCAATACGGTATAGTGGGATGGTGTGTATGTGCTGAAACCATTATTAGACCAATTATTATAGTTCAAAAACTAATTCTGAGAATTATATTTAAATGTCAACCTACCCATACCCATCCCTAAAATGAACTCTTTGCCAAAATCAGGGTCTTATTTACTAAAACAAGCATTTGTTATAAATGAAAAAATGGTTCCATGCCAACTCAGAATGAAACCAACTCTGAAACACCTCAGTAAGGTCATTAAAAGCTATGAAAAAATAAATTTAAAATATCCGGTAACGCGAACCTAACTTGACCTATTTATTAAGTTTTTTAAATATTTTTTTATCATCACTCTTAATGACCTTTCTGAGATGCTTCTGAGTTGGTTTCGTTCTGAGTTGTTCGGTCACCGAAAAAATAACCTACTAATGGCTCCACAACATCAAGCACACACCCGCTTTTCATCAAACCTGGGTTGCGTGGTCCCAAAAACTAATACCTCATTCGCTCAACGACAATTCCGGTTCATCGCTCCTAAAATATATAATGCTCTGACATAAATGTTTAGAACACTTTATATAATTTTATTTATTTATTTATTTATCATAAAGACAAGGTAATACAATATGATAGGAAAAAATATAAATATTTTACAGAAAAAAGAAAAGTCCCAATAAACTACTTTTTAGTAGTTTGTCAATGGGTGATTTTACTTTGAAGATATAAATAAGCTTATTTTATTTTTATTTTTATTTTAACTTTATGAGTAAAACCTCAAATTGTAATATTTAATTAAATGAAGACAATATAAGCGAAACTCAATCGAAAATCTGAAAACAGAAAAATCAGAAAAAGATATTGACACATTCGCCCGGTAAGCGAGAGGTCCTGGGTTCGTGTCCCAGATGTGTCAATATCTTTTTCTGATTTTTCTGTTTTCAGATTTTCGATTGAGTTTCGCTTATATTGTCTTCATTTAATTAAAGCTTATTTTAGTTTATTTTGCACATTATAATTTTTGTGTTAGTGCCTTAACACTTTTTTCTTAACAACTCTTAACATGAGTTCTTAACACCTTTATTATAAGTTTATGTATTTCAAAATTTGAATTTTCATTTTTATTTCTATTTTTCTTTAAAATTTAATTTTTTTTCTTTTTTTTAACTTACTTTCATGTATTTTTTGTAATTTTTATTTAGTATGTTTAATTATCTGTTTCAATAAAATGAAACTAACTAACTAACTAACCATCACGCCATTTCCCCGCAGGGGTAGGCAGAGAGGACGGACCGCCAAACTCTATGCCTCACTCACATTCATACATCGTCTCATACATTCTCTTCTATTATTCTGACTTTTGACATGACCCGACTCAAGTATCTGATTCACTTGATCGTGCCATGTCTTCCTCGGGCGTCCCCGACTTCTTCTACCATTCACATTCGCGTCGTATATTCTTCTTACACTACTTCCTTCGTTCATTCGCTCTACATGCCCAAACCATCTGAGGGTCCCTTTCTTAATATTACTCATTATGCTTACATCAGCCTTACATTCTTTGCGGATATCCACATTTCTCACACGATCATACATTGTTTTACCACACATACGTCTCAGGGATCTCATTTCAACAGCATTCAGTTTACTTAAAATTGAAAAAATAATAAAATAATAAAATTGTATTTTTTAATTCATATTTAAAATATTAAATGTATGACTACCACAACACGGGCATTAGCCTAGTTTGGTAGCAAAAAAAAAACAAAAAAATCTGTAACCAATAAAATTTTATGAAATAAATCAAAAAAAAAAAAAAAAAATTAAACACAGGCAATTAAAAAAAAAAAACAAAATACATTTTATAAATATTTATACATTGAGCGCTTTTATTATCATCGTCACGATACACGATTAGGGTAACGTACAAATAAACACACGTTCCTTATCACAACAATGATGTAGCTCATTCAAAAGATGAAATTCACAAAGTACATAGGTTTGTTTCCGCCAAAGAATTCTTTTTCTCGCACCTATCTCACATACGGCTCCGTGACGTCTCCTAGCCTATATGGAATATAGGTACAAGGATAATATTGAAGTGTGAGTGAATTCGAAACATTCATAAACGTCAATCGTCAATGCATTGATGGTTTCGCCTTTGTTCTTAAATATATATATTTATTTTATTTTATTTATTTATTTATTTAGTATAGATACATACAAAAGAAAGTACAAAACACATATTAGGAAGCTTTGCCTGTCCAACTAGGAAAGTTTCCCGTACCAGGACAGACAAATTTACAGGTTTAGTTCATATTATACATACATAATTACATAACAAAAAAATAGAAAAAGAACCTGGTAGCATAAAGTATATTCGGATTTGCGGAATTAACCTGATAACATATAATATATTCAGATTTACAGTGTATGAGATAAGTAGGTAATAAAGTTAGTAGCATTGAAATGTCAAAAAGTGTAAACCAAGTATTTGATAACAAGTTGGAGGAATTACAACAAGATTCACAATATAGAGAGATGAAGTTATGTGTTTAAAAGTGTGAACTTATAATACATAGTTCACTTATAAGAGAAATACATAAAAATTTACAATATTAGATATAATTTATGTATGTAAAAATATATATTAAGTTGTTTTTTTATTATTTATTTATGCGCTGTAACTAATATGTAAACAATTATGTGCAAACATGACAATATGCAATTATGACAAAACATGTTTTTAAATCTTTACTGATTTAAAAACATGTTTTCAGTACATTTTATATTATACGACAATACGAATATACACCGAGCTCATGTCTTGTAGTACTCCTGCTAAAATACGAAAACAATAACTATGAAATACTAGTGCTACTTTGGTAAAGGTATAAGTAGTATATATTTGGTAAAGGCATAAGTAATTGGTGCATTATTTCGTATGTCATACAAGTTGTGATAAGTATTGTTTATTTATTATAAATCATCACCGCTATAAAGTACCAAGATTCACACAGCTAGTCTGATGTTAGTGAGCGACGTGAGTATATTACGCCTTACGTGAAGCACTAACAGTGAAATAGCGAACAGTATTCAGGGGCACAAAACCATAAATCTCAGGTATAAAAATATCAAAAGGATGTCGAAACATTGTGAAGCCATATCAGATCTCAATGAAGTGTGGTGGGAGTTTTGGTCTAGTGATCAGGAAAGTTAGGTGATTTTGTATATCAGTTATATATGCTGCAGTTCTTTCGTACACACTAAATAACAGTAAAAAATGAGACAAATGGTGAAAGTATGTCTGCACCCTCCCAAAGGTAATACAATCATTAGAACTAACTTGCCAATGGTTATGCCAGTCGGGAGGGCAGTCTTGTTGTTAAATATAATCACTTCGAATATCGATATGTTAAACATCAATGAAGCACAATTCAGACGACAAGCTTTGTTGTTGTTAGCATGATTGTGCTTCATTGAAGTATAAATTGCTTAAATCTGTTTGAATCTTAATACTTCATCTCTTTTAAAACGCTTTGGAATTTTTAATTTTGTAAAGTTTTAAAATGAATAAATTGAATTGAATTATCATGCATCTCGTTTATACGTACAAAAAAAATGAATCGGCATCCTGCTGCCGTCGCCGAGCCGTAATAAGATATATCTGTGTCCTTCAAGTACTTTGTAGGAAACAGACACACGTCCATTGTGTGACTCATCTTTTACCTCACCTATATTTAATGTGTAAGAAAGAGGTGCAGCATTATTAGGATAAAGAACGTACGTTTTATGCTGTTTTGTACCGTCACGGTAATAATAAATAAAAGCTCTCATTGCACCACAATTTACAAGCGTCTATAAAATTACTAGATGTCGCTAAAGCTACATAAGCCACGTGGCATTATTAAATGATGTGACTTGTGTTTTTGTTATTGCAGAGCTGGTTCGACTACAAGTTGAAATGGGACCCCAAGGAGTATGGGGGCGTGGAGATGCTGCACGTGCCCTCAGACCACATTTGGAGGCCGGACATTGTGCTTTACAACAAGTAGGTCACTTTTACTTTTACCTCTTTTGACTTGAATATTTATCAACAGAATATACTGCGAAAGAAAATAATGATACGTGAATGAGTTTTTTATTTATTATATTTTTATCTATACATATATATTTAGTGCAGACCCATGAAAAATCACATATAATTGTCACATATAAATCATGAGATAATTGCATGTTTAATAAAAAGCGCATACTTTCTAAACATCGCCAAATCTGATGACTTATCAAAATAAACGCTAAATTTAAGCAAAAAAAGTACATACTTCCACATTTCAAATAAAGGATTAAAATAATTGACGGCCTCCGTGGTCGAGGGATGAGGTTCCAAACTTTTAACTGGGCGTACTGTACAGGGCCCGCAGATACTTTAATAGAACACAACTGCTAACCCTGTACAAATCACAAGTGCGCCCCACGGTTGAATTTGGCAGCCACCTCTGGTCCGGAGCTCCAAAATACCTGAAAAATACCCTCGACTCTGCGCAGAAACGGGCGGTCCGTTTGATAGATTCTCCCATCTTAACAGACGGATTACAATCTTTAGAGCACAGGCGTCGGGTGGGAATGCTATCCTTGTTCTACCGGTATTACAATGGAAGATGCTCCGAGGAACTAGCATCATTGATCCCTTCGGCACCGGTGCATAGTCGGGAAACACGCCAAACTCGTGCCCAACATTTGTACACAGTTGACATTTGTCACATGAGAACAGGTCGTTTCTTCGACTCGTTCTTTTGTTCAGCAGCTCGGCTGTGGAATGATTTGCCGGCCTCTGTGTTTCCTCCTTCCTACAACATGGGTCTCTTCAAGACCAATGTTCATTCCTTCCTCTCCTCAAAAAGACCCTCCCCACAGCATCCTAGATGACATAGGCCCTGAGGGAAATTATTTTCCTCAGGGCCTCCTCTGTGGAGTTAATGTAAAAAAAAGCAATCTAAAGGTCGCGGTTTCAATTCTTGGCGTTCGCAAGAATAAATATTAATTTATTTGATTAACTTGTGTTCCTTCAGAACCAATTAATTAAAAATAATATATAGTATATTTGTGGATTGTTCCCGAGTTTAAGATAATGTCAGGATCGCTAAGGTGTATAAAATCCATTCAGAATTGAAACGTTGGTTGATTGAAATGGCTTTTGCCTTGTTTGGTACCAGATCTGAAAAGCCAAGTACTTCCCTACCTTCTTATTCCTCATCTCCTTCTCCTCCAATCTACATTCAGCCTTACAACATACCCCAATTGGGCATGCCGTAGTCTAACACAAAACAATTAATGAAAATGTAATAATTGTTCATATTATAAAATTGCTGCTACCCTCTTTATTACATAGGATATTTATCGATAGCCTGTTATATTCAAAGGAATATAATAACTGATAGATCCATTGCGAATGAAACAATAAAGTTATAAAGAATTAGCGACAAAAACGGAAAACAAAACGTTCCTTGAAAAATTTTAATCAGACTAAATAATTCTTCATTTACTTCAAGTAATAAAACCCTTGTCTTGCAAAGAAATAACAAAACGTTTAAGCGGTCAGGTAACATAATTAATGTAAAGTATTCCTTCTCGAGCATTTTGTTCCTGAAGCCTTTGAATAATTTATTTTTGAAGGGCTTCTTCATTTATACCAGACCCTTCTGGCATCTTATCTAAGAGGGAAGACTATCAACGGTAATTTGTGATTTGTAATAATTTAAATTTCATTCACTGAGCCGAATTATGTCATGTACAGCAAGTAAAATTTTTGATGGTGTTTGCATTTTATTTGTGGAACTGCATGCTTATTGATCACGGGACAACTCAGAATGAAATCAACTCAGAACCTCATTTGAAAAGTCATTAAAAGTGATGAAAAAAAAAGTTAAATAAGTTATGTTAAGTTAAAATTATTTTTTTCATAGCTTTTCATGACTTTTCAAAGAGGTGTTGAATTACTTGATTCTGAGTTGGCATGGAACCAAATCTTTACATAGTAGAAAGCAAATTCTCTCTGTTCGCTTAGATCTTTTAAACTACGCAACGAATTTTCATGCGGTTTTCACTAAAAGATAGAGTGATTCGTGAGGAAGGTTTAGGTATATTATACGTCAAGGATTTATGTAAATTGATTGGAATATATAATATATAAAGGGAGCGGGCTGGCAAGCGGCGGTGTGGATTTGATAGCATGCAAATTAACAGATGGCGTTGGTTATAAAGATTGGGTAATGGCGTTGTTAGTTGATGGCGTTTTGTTTCGTTAGCCACAGCAACGTATGGCCGAGTCTGCTAGTATACAATAAACAAAGCTTGCATGTCACAATTAAGTAAGTACCTATAAAGAAAATATTAGATATAATTTAAAAAAGAAAGTAATAATTAATTGTGGCATTTGTTCCTAAAATCAGAGCGCAAGGTTTTTAGAAAATGCGTTTAACGACGATAGCTCTTTGAGAAGGTAGAGCGGTGATTGGCTAATAAATCATAGCTTGAAATCCATATTCCACTGGGTGATTTGAATTACCTGCAATACAAACGGCAGTGTTTTACTTTAAGCTACGTCACGCGTTCGAAAAAGCGGCCCGGCGAGTTTTTCTAAATAGGCGCCTCTAATAATTCTAATAATTTTCTAAATACTAACGCATTTTCTAAAAACCTTGATCAAAGAGTATAAAATGAATAAAAGCCCTCGTGAATATAAAAAATAAAATGCACAAGTACATATAAATTATAATGTATAAGTAAAGTAGACTTAGATTAAATTAAGATTGATTTAAAAGATTTGATAGCATAGCCTTCTTGTATATATCTTCCGTGTAGTACATTCCTAATTTCACGCAACCTAGGCACAAGCGAATGTTTGAAATACTCAGTCCTGGTATTTATTTATTTATTTCAAAACATACGGCACAACATGTGCCATTGACATAATTATATTTATATATATATTATAATATAATAACATAAATAAAGTGACATATAAATGTAAAGTTAAATATAAAAATAAAAGTTTAAAAAAAGTAGTTAAGGTAATAAGTAGTAAATAGAATTAAGATGTATAAAATGAAAGTATAGAGTAAAAGTGTAAACTATAAAATATAAAGTTTAGTGTAAAAGTTAAAAGTTAAAAGGCAGGAAATAAATGTAGTTAAAAGTAAAATATATAGACCATAAGTTGCCTTTATAAATAATATAAAGTACAAAAGTTATAAATATAAAAAAGGATGACAAGTAAAAAGTAAGAAATGCTCTTAGGAGCCAAATATTGAAGATAATATAAAATTTAAAAAAAGGAAGGTATTACGGAGTATACAACGCGATATGAAAAGTAGGTGCCTATGATATGTTTCTAATCCATAGGTATTAGAGTGCATACTGGTAGGACATAATATTATGGTTATATGATTATATTTATTATGATTACGTGGTGGAATTAGCAGATAAATTTTGTCTAATGCATCTTTTGTATGATGACAGACGTCCGGCATGATCGATATGAGCAAATTCATTACCTAAAGTGTGTAAACGATGTATTATTGAATTTTGTTCTGCATTACTGAGAGTGTTGTTGCAATAATAAGGTGTTTTGAGTCGAGTTGTTCTACTAGGTACATGATAATTTATTAACGAGACCAATTCAGCGGAGTTAAAGCAGTTTTTGTTTATTTTAAATAAAAAAATAAGATCATTGAGTATTCTTCTATCTTTTAACGATAAAAGTCGCATTTTTTGTAATAGAGAATCATAGTTTGTGTCATCCGCGGGAATTCCTAATTTGAAATTAGTTGATCTGAGAAATTTGCGTTGGATTTTTTCAATGGAGTTTGCGTGGCTTTTGTAGAAAGGATTCCATATGGGGGAATTATATTCCAAATGACTCCTTACCAGAGTTTTATATAGTAATTTAAATGTATGAATGTTTTTGATATATTTACATGGTCTTAGAATGAAACCCAGCATTGCAATGTGGTTGGTAAATAGTAGTTTAGTGTCGAAGGTTATTCCGAGGTCCCTTATTACAGAAACTGATATTAAACTGTTATTGTTAAGTGAATAACTGTATTTGATGGGGTTTTTTATTCTAAAGAAACTCATAATTTGACATTTTCTAATGTTAAGTGTAAGTTTGTTAATGGTACACCATTCTGCGAATTTTGCAAAATTGGATTGAAGGGACAAGCAGTCGTATATATTTTTAATGATTTTATCTATTTTTATGTCATCAGGAAATAATAATATGTTAACATCAGAGAATATGGAAGTGACATCGTTTATGAATAGTATAAACAATATTGGACCAAGGTGCGAACCCTGAGGCACACCACTAGTTGCTTCAAATTTGTAAGACAAGTGTTCTTTAATAGATACAGTTAGTACAAGTTTTGATAAATAATCCAGCATAATAATTTACCACTGATTCCTAGTTTAGACAATTTATTTATAAGAATTTTAAAGCAAACCTTATCAATGGCTTTACTAAAATCCGTATAAATTGAGTCCACTTGTTCTCTATTAGCAAGAGCACCTGAGATAAAATTTTCGTACAGTGTAAGGTTAGTTAAAGCAGATAGTCCAGAGATAAAACCATGTTGAAATGATGAAATACTAAATTTTATGCAAGAACATATTTTTTGAAGAATTAACTTTTCATAAATTTTTGGTATCGACGATTGTATGCATATTGGTCTGTAATTTTCAACTGAAGACTAGCGACAATGCTATTTTTCCATATTTGCGGGAACTTGCCTGATAAAAGTGATTGATTAAATAGTAGGTACAGTGGGTAAGAGACACTAGCCCCACAGTTTTTAAGAAATACGGGGGGAATTTTTTCTGGCCCTGAGCAAGATTTAGGTTCCAGTAGTTTGATACATACTGCAATTTCTTTAATCTCAATATGTATCTGAGATAGTTGTAAATTTATATCTGACTCGAAGTTTGGAATGTCTTCATCAGGGATATCGGTTTCATACACATCCTTAAAAAAGTCTGCAAACAAATTGAAAATTTCATTGATTTTACAGGAAATTTTCAGTTTGCAGTGCATAGTTTCAGGTATGCCAAGGTTATTATTATTTTGGGATTTACAATAGCTAAAAAAATGTTTTACATTGTCAACAATCGAAAATTCAACATTCTTAATATAATTATTATAAGAAATGTTTGATAATTTATTACAATTTTTTCGAAGCTTGCTGAAAATTGTAAAATCAGAAAGACTTTTTGTTTCTTTGTATATTTTATGGGCTTTTTTCTTCTCAATTACTATGTTAATGAGGTCCTTGATAAACCAGCTAGGGAAATTTGAAGATAATTTATAACTAATCGGAACAAATTTTTCTATGGCTTTATATAGGTGATCATAAAAGGCTTTAATATTTTCATCAGGGTTTCCTCCTTCTAATACAGACCAGTCAGTGTTATGTAGATAATCGCGTATTGCAACATAATTGGCTTTATTAAAGTTGGGAAATTGCGTCTGGTTTTTAATTTGGCATTTAATAGGGTTACATAGTATAGTAATGTCTACACGTGGGTGATGAGAATCAGGAGTAAGAACTGAGTCGAGTGACTTATCAACCGCAGTTGCCATGTCGGTACAAAGAACAAGATTTAGTAATCTATTATTATCATTTTTTACATTGTTTAATTGAACTAGGTTAAGGAAATCGCAAAATTTAACTATTTCTTTTTCTGAGTTTATTTATTGTTCTGTTATACGTGTAAATATATTTATATATTTTTTTGTACCTACTCTAATATTGTGTACCTGCCTACCAAATTTTATAAAAATTCTCTAACAAAAGAATGTCAATTGCCAGCCTGAAGATGTCCATAATAGGATGAAATCGGTACTGGTTAAATAAATATGTGGAAATAAGTTTAAAAAAATTGTTTTAATTTCTTTTTCTGTTTCAGATAAGCTAGAGTTTTGTGTTACTGTAGAATTGTCACGGGTGCCCCAATTAATTTATACATTTGAACAGAATTTTGGAACTCGTCGGTATATACGTCATTCAAAGAGGTTAATTAAATGCGATATCGTTTTACCAGCTACAATACTCTACATTTTAAATTATGTTGGTATTACAGAATAATCATAATACAGAATAATTTTTTCTTAGTTTAGTTTTGGAGTAGCCGTCAATTACCGGATACCAAGAACTATTGAGCTTAGCTCCGTCGTCTCTGTTAATATTAATGGAATTTTTGTGAATTTCAATTGCTTCCGTAATTAGGTGTGCTCCATGTATGTTGGGTCTTCCCAGGACTTCAGGTCAGGCCAAATGGAATAATACCCCAAAAACAAAATACTTTAATGCTTTTGACCGTGAAATTCTAAAATCATATCTAACTTCTACCTTTTTACATTTTTTCAATTACGTAAATTGAGGACAATGTCAAACACACAGAAAAACTTCATAAATATTATTATTCATTCTCATTAAGGTCACGTGTTTAAACCTGATTAATCTTTTTCAGGGTGAAACGTGCATTCTCGTCAGAAAATCAGATTTAATGTCGCTTCTCATTAAAATAAATACGATTAGGGTGGAAAGCAGCTTCGTTAAACAAATCCCTGATTTTCGATTGCGTATCTCTATAGATTAAAACATCAAAGCGAAAATAATTGTCAATTATTTAGAAACAACATAACTTCCAAATTAATCCCATAAAAACACGTTGTGTTATTAAAAAAAAAACTGACTTTGGAGATACATACATTTTATATATGTGCAAAATTCATGCGTCCGATATTTTCACAATGTCCCGAGATGCGTGAATATCTCGCCTTAACACTGTCGGTATCGGATTCTAAATAATATGTCGAAAAGAAGGAAGCTATGTTTATCAAATGAGTCAAGTATACAATTCGATGAATTCGAAGGTTCCTGCTTATTAACAGAGTGCAGTGGTCGGGTGACCCCATGCACACAGTACACGTCAAAGAAACTACTAGATAGGGAGAGATTGCTTGAGATAAGCTAGACCTCTTCAGCCGGACTCTCAATCCATCGCCTTGCACCGTAGTGGGAGGGATGAATTCATACGTCTCTCACTCCTGGACACATTGAACCCTAGATTCCGACCAAGTGAGTAGTACCTTTTTCCTTCCCAGACCTTTCTCTCCTTGCTTTTTCTCAAAAAACCCTCCACACCGCATCCCCAAAGATGAGATAGGCTCTGAGGGATTTTTCCTCATGGCCTCTTGCGTGAAGCTAGTGTAAAAAAAACAACCCATATCCAACAAAATCAGTCATTCTTCTTAGTTTTACACATTGGCCATTCCGGTTGCGTTTTGTCTTCGCTATTCAAAATTAAATTTTACCACATTTTTTTATGGTAGAAATTTGACTGTTGGCTCAAGCCAAATAAAACTTTTCCGTTTTCTGGGAATATTTCAACAGCGGATACACAGTCGACTCGGCGAAAACTGAACCTTTGTAATCGTTAAAAATTAAATTCCAAAAATTGTTTCTTAGCAGGCAAGTTTTGCTTTATTTTCTTTATTGCTGCTGACGTCGGTACGACGCACAGTGGTCCCAAAACACAATCCAGCTAAACAAAAATATTTCTCCATGGCGTATGATGCAAAAGGGTCACAATATAATAAAAATATATACATTTAATTAAACCACTATTACAGAATTTTAAAATCAAAATAAAATACTAATAAAACGCGTGCAGTACAATGGTTCAAATAAGTCAATAACATTCTAGTAAATATTAGTTTAAAAATCTTACTAGTAGTAATTAGTTTAAAAAAATGATTTATAACATAATAAAGTAATAAAAGCTAATAACATTTGTATACCAACTACTGACCGTGTCACTACCGTCACTACTGTTAAACGACGATATTCCTGTAGTGCCACTGTCAACAGACTACCGCAGTTTCTAAACTAATTTTAAGACATTACAGGGTAAGACAGTGTTTTCTTTATATTGTGATGATTCCGGGAGCACCTGAGACCCTTATGAGGTATTCACACAAAAAATTCCGAATACTATAGAATCCGAACTTGAAAAGTAGGTAGTGTATGAAACAAATCTTCATTCGTGTTGAAAAGCGATGGTTTTCGAGTATAAAATGCCCCAATTTTTTTTATAATTCGTGTTATGAGATTTCTGAGCATCTTCTGAAATTTATATTTCTGAATAATGCAAGAGCCAATGACGTCGTATAATTGAATTTTGTTTTAGAGTACTTCTTCTGACTTTAATCCATTTTCTATGAAATGTTAACAAAAATGAAGCGATGTTTTTCCTTAGTAAATTTTCTTCGAGATTTGTGAAATTGTTTTTCATCACAAAATGTTTTAATGTTCGTAAAAACGCCGTGTTGCAGCGCAATTCACCTTTGACATGCCTTTCTTCTTCTAACAGCTCTAAAATTTCCAAATAATAGATCGTGGGTACGGGCTCTTTAAAAGACAAAAGAGTACCAATCTATAAAATAATGAACAAATAATGGACAACATGAAAATCGTTTTATTTTGTGATACAAATCGGTACACAGTTTTGAAAATTTTATCAAACTTTGGCAAATAATAGTATATATTGATACTGGTTTCACGATTTTTAATTAATAATAAAAGTAATGTTGGGTACACAAATAACTGAATACTTAAATTAATTTGAAAGAAAATACCATTGACTGCAATTTTTATTATATATTACATATTCACGTAATTTCTCTCAGACTTCAAATAACACCACCTACGACCAAACAGCGTGTACATCCAAAGGCGACTGATCGCAGGACGGGCGACCGGCACACCCAAAGTGTCGTCTTTAAAACGATGCCATGTATCGGGCGTACTTTAAAAAAAATATATAACGTTGAGAACATAATACTGTTTTCAATGTGATAACCAATGTGTGATTCAATGTGTTAACCGATAACCAATGTGTACTGTTTTCAATGTGACTTGTTAGCATAATTTTGTACATAAATAATAACATTGTTGAAATGTTTTTGTCCAGCTGATTTCCCCTAAGGGGACTTCTGTGCGGCGCCTAAAAATAAGCTATTTACTTTGTTCAATAATTAATAGTTTGATTGAGGGATTCCTATCTGAACGAAATGAATAAATTCTTTGAAACACAGACGCCAAGTAGGAATGTGTGTTTATCTTCTCTACATATTAAATTTGTAAAAAAATACCCGTCCAATATTTTAAAATGTGAGAACTAATCGTTAAAATCGACTTGCAACAGAACCCTGATTCATTACTTTATTTTCTTAAAAGGACCCCTCACACAGCACCCCTACAGTCAATATATCCCGAATATGAAATTGCTAGAAAAATTTCCCGAAGGAAATCCAAAGCTGTTAAAATAATGTCTCCAAGGGTACCATGTTTTAATTCAATGAAATCAGTATTCTTATTTATTTTTTCGTTTCTTGGGCTCAAATTCGTGAGCCTTATTTTACATCCTGTTTTATAGCAGACATTAAAATTTTTATCTTCGTAAAAAGTGCCAATTTGTTAAGAAAAATTTAATTCGATTTGAAAGGGAAAATTTAATGTCGATGCAAATAGAATTATTGATGCCGACATGATTTTATTTCCTTTCGATAAAAGGCTGAAATTTAAATACCAACTGTTAGAGAAGCATTTCTAACCCCCCCCCCCATTTTAATTGTCCTGGTTATTTACATACCTTTTAAAAATTTAAAAGATTTCCAAAGAATTGCTTCAAATCTCATTTTTCATCTTATTTTTATTATTTATTACATTTCTATTGATTCGTTTATTTATTCTTTTATTGTGTGACTAGACAATCATCCATTTAGAGTACCTACAAGATTTCTCATTTTAACACGCGCCCTGTCTTGTCTGTTACTGTGCTGCTAGAACAAGACGGAGTGCGTATTACCCGCTAGGCTGTACCTAAATATCCGTGGCGAAAGGAGGTGATAAAAAAAAAATTACAAAAAAATGTCACCGAACAGTAAAATGACATCTTCATTTTTTATTCCAAATATACTCAGGAACCACTGGTTAAAATCCGTAGGGTACGAGCCGTTACAACAAATAAAGTGGTAAAAATAAATAATGTTATATAATAACCAATAACGGTAATGTAGATAATAGTCAGTGGGGAGTTTTACCTTGCAAAAGGTCGTGTAGTAGCGATTTTGATATATGTTGTTAAGATTGGGACTCCAAAGAAGAAAAAAAAGTTTTCGACCTTGCGGGGGGGGAGGGGGGGTGGGGTCGAGCTCGAGCCGCCATCTTGGATTGAAGGTGCCAAAATTTTGTTTTTTCAAAATAATTGTGCAATGGTTTTTCAAAATAATTGTGCAATCTTACGACCAAATTGCGAAAGACAAACTTAAAGAAGATAAAATTTAAAATATTTTTTTGCAAGTCTAATAGGTAACGAGTTACAGTGGCGGAAATGTGAATATTTTTCTAAAAAGTTGTGAAATTCTAATATTTTGTTATTTTTTCCGGCTATTCATTACATATAATTATAATTTTTTAAACTCATTTCTACACCACCATGAGGTACAGAAAATGGCGCATTTTTGATTGTGGTATCCTCAGTAGGTCTTCTTCGTCTTCAATGGTATTACAACCTATTTCAAGCCTTGGCCTCCTTCAACACAAGCCTCCACCGCCCTCCGTCCTCGGCCGTCGTCTTCCTAACTGCGACATGGAGTAGTCCCCTTGCATCCTTCCTGACGTCATCCTCCCGTCTCAGCCTAGGTCTGCCCACCTTTCGTTTACCTCCTGGGTGTTCTGTTAGAACCTTTTTCGGTACTCGTGTGCTTGACATTCGATGCACATGTCCGGCCCATCTTAGTCTTCGGAGCCTTAGATGGATAGAGAGTCTGGGAGCTTGGTAAATAACATAGAGCTCCATGCCTCTCCCTCATGTCAATGTAAGTACTTGCATACTGCTTTCTCACCCCGTATGCATGGACATTGGAGGGTCTAGAGTCATTCAAATAAATGTAGCTTCGTTCAATAAAATAGATTCTTGACGTGTGAAGGAGTACAGAGTTCGACTAGTATTCGTAATTATGTTACATATTCGCTATTGCGTAATAATATTTTTTGTTGATGCCGGTTGGTTGATATTGACATCTTAATAAGAGTCTTTGTCATCAATGTCATGATCTGACTCATTGCCTGTGGACTTTCATTGACAAAATCTCTTCATATTCAATGGCAAGAAATAAACTTTAATAAAGTCTCGGGTGCTGGTTTCTTTGTCATTCTTACTGGAACAAGCCCATTGGTGCCACGTTTCCAGCTCCAGTTTTCTGGATTTTTTTGGATTCCATACCATTTTTGAACTCCCGTACAAAGCAAAAAGATAGCGTTTTCCTTCATCTGCTATGTCTTCTGGTTTTGCATCATGTGGTTTGCATTCGTATACTCAATGAAGACGCACTGGCAGACCAGCTTTTTTAAGGCTTACTAAGCGTTCATTATCATTACAAAGTAGTTTCATCCATGCACTCGATGACGTTGGGTTTATCGTAGTGGGATCCTAGCCTGTATCAATATAGGCCCTGAGGTGGCAACGCTGCAGTTAGGACTGCAGGAACGCAGTATGTGCCGTCTCTTTCTCTCCTCTATGTAACACGAAAATTACTGTAATTTGAAATAGATTTTGCTATGTGTTGTGGAAATACGTTAAAATGATATTGTGTAATATGTTCTTACAAAATTTATCATGAAAACTTGAGTTTTACGTTTTTTTGTCAAAATTTTCTTCTTTCTACCGCTGTAAGTCATTATATATTAGATTTATAAAAAAAATTTCAAACAAAAAATGTACGTAATTTAGTCTTCTTCAAATTTGCCATACACATTTTTGTTGTAAAATCAACCGTTGAGGAATTATTTTGAAAAAATTAAATTTTGGCACCTTCAATCCAAGATGGCGGCTCGAGCTCGACCCCCCCCAAGGTCGAAAACTTTTTTTTCTTCTTAGTCCCAATCTAAACAACATATATCAAAATCGCTTTTACATGACCTTTTGCAAGCTAAAGGCCTTTTTTATCCCCCACTGACTGGACTATAAAGTATGTTATAAAAACTGCGAGGTCGAAGAGTTGCGACGCTTATTATTAGTTTAGTGGAGGGTCTACTTAGGAAAGGAAGGAGATGAAATTCTGGGAAAGAAAAGTATAGGAAGAAAGGGTAGGAATCTGGAGGTCAGAGTGTCCAGGAATGACGAACGTATGAATCCATCCCTGCGGTGTGAGGCGATGCGATGTTCCGAGAGAGTTCCGTTAACCTATAAAAATAGTTCTGAGCTCTTGAAAGTGCAATATTTAGGTAATTAATACGTTAATCGAATAGGTACTTATGTCTTGCACTTAAACTAGACAAAATACTGGTTAAGCAACTTCTGTTATAGAATTGTGTATCCACAATTTTTTTAAGTGAAAACTTCATTAGCACCATTGTGATTGATTTGAAACTCGATGAAACGAATAACAGCAACACTAAAAAGAGACAAAAACATACATCTATCGGATTTAGCCTGCGAGAGAATGAGATGGTATAATCGGTCTCCTTTTTGTGCAGTGCTTCGTAGCCTATCGGTCTCCTCTTTGTGCGGTGATTCGTAGCGTCCCCACTCTTGTCTACTTTAGTTTTCTGAAGGTTTCATTTCTACCGCGTGTGAATTGCACACTCTGTTTTTAATTACCATTTTTTCCACACAGGAGGCCCTGACGAAAATAATTCCCCTCAGTGCCCCCACGTCATCTTTGGGGATGCTGTGTAGGAGGTCTATTTAGGAAAGGAGAGAGATGAAGTTCTGGGAAGGAAAAAGGCAGAGGGTCGTGAAGGAGTCTGGAGGTCAAGGGTCCAGGACGCATGAATCTATCCCTCCTACTGCGGTGCAAGGCGACATTTTGAGAGACCTGCTGAAGAGGACGTAATAATATGGTGTCCCTCAACCAGTCTCTTCCGATCCAGCCTACGAAGCAGTGGTGGGCAGACGCATCCGCTGTCAACATCCAGACAAACCTCACCCCAGGAACCCGGGCACCCCTGCTAAATCAGCAAACTTAGCGAATCACTTCGGGAGACCTATGGCAGTTGTGTTGGTAATCCAATCCAAGGGAGGCGGTACACATAACCGCCTCCAAAATTGAAACAATAATGCCATTCAAATTAAATTTGCATTAAGTTAAAACGCAGTCGTATATACTTCATAGCAACTGTTACAACTTACGACTATAAAAATAGCGAGATAGATCAGCGACTGGGAGAGGTTCATACTCTCAGAATGCTGATTGCGAGGCGCGCCGCAAGTTTTAGTTATGGGGAAACTTGAGTAATTAAATTTCAACCCAAATTACCCAGATTGCACCGCCAAAATACTATTTACCCCGATTGCAACTAGTTACCCCGAACCATGCATTGGATATAACCGATAGATACTGAAATACTAAAAATTATGTGCAGCGCTAAAGTTTGTTTATTCGCAAAATTTCTCTACTAACTTCATTGAACATACTGGAATCATTACTGCATGGCTTGGTGGTAACGAAAAATGCAGCTGTTTTTATTCATTATTGTAGTTTGGAAAAAAATAGTTTTGGATGCAAAAATACCAACTAAAGGCTATTTGTTCTGAAATTGGTGAAATAATAAAAAAAAACAAGTCCTGAATATGCTCGTTTGTTTACTATTATTAGTAAATTCTTTTCACAGCATGTCTAATTCAGGCAGTTTTTGTTTGTTGAATATTTTGTTATTAACTAGTTTTTTTCCCGCGGCTTCGCTCGCATGGTATTAGGGGATTTCCACTCCACCTTCTCCACCTTCCCTCTCCCCACTCCATTCCCCCCATTAACCCCCTCCACATTCCCCCTTCTCACCTCTCGCATTCCACACATTCATTCCCGATACATTCAGTTTTCAAACTGCTCGCGTGCCACCTATTATATTTTTTTATACAAATTTCATAATGCCAGAACTCAACGGTAGTTTTGTACAAAATAAAGAAATATCCAATTTGGTGCAGTCGTTCGGGATTATGCGCATACATACATTTCGGTGATTCATTTTTAGCGATAGTTATTAAGTATGACGCCAACAAAGCATTCTTTTTAGGGTGAATTGCCTAATTAAAAAAAAACATCGTTTCCAAGGCGACAATTGGTTTGCTTTTTTTCTGATGTTTGTAATAAATCAATTTTGTTAGGGACAGATAACGTATGATAAATAATTTCATAACGCCAGAGCTTACTAATATATATATATATAGCCTGTAGTGCTCGCAAATAATGTAGCTTTCTATTGGTGAAAGAATTTTTAATATCCATTCAGTAATTTTTGCGTGAAAGAGTAACAAACATACATCCATACAAACTTTCGCCTTTATAATATTAGTAGGAAGTAGGATGGGATAATAATAAACACAAAAAAAGCTCGTATTAATGAATGAAAATTTAGAAAAAAATTGAAAATCATTTTTTTGCTGTTGTTTATTTCGAGTTTAATTTGTAGTTAGCATGTACATACTCATATTTAAAATCATAATAATATTTGGATGATTATTTGTATAGTGCCGTTTTTATAAAAAATCAACTGAAAAGCGTCGTACAAATTTATATAACATGTGTGGATACCTCTAATTGGTATAATTAATTTGACTTAAATGCCATCATGGTCTGTTTTTAATGTAAACTGTTGGTCTCCTAAATAAAGTAAAGTAAAAATAAAATTATTATTTTTATACAAAAAAGGTTTTTATAAATCCGCAACCTCTATCAAAGTATTTGATTATGTATTCGGAAGGAGAAACTGCGATCACAATAGCTGCCACCCAGCAGACTTTTAAAATAAAATAAATAGTTTTTTATTAAAGTTTGGGAGGCGAGTACGAGTACCGTCACCCTGGGAACCAATTATTGGATAACCATTACGCCCGCCATAGATCACCTACAGTGACTTTTGTCTAGTCTGAGGTTTGTCTCGACAGCGGATGCGTTTGCTAACCTACAGCGTGCCGGGCCTGATCGGGAAAGACTGGTTGAGAAAGACATTTTGACCTCTCGAACCGAACACTCTCGACTCATCGCCTTGCACCGCAGTGGGACGAATGGATTCATACATCCATCACTTGACACACACTGACCCCCAGTTTTCTACCTACCCCTCACACCCCGTTCCTTCCCAAAACGTCCTCTCCTTTCTTTTCCTAATAAGACCCTCCACACATTAACCTCAAAGATGAAATAGGCCCCGTTTTTGGCATGTAAATAAGTTTGGTGACTTAAAAGACATAGGCCACGTTTGGTGACTAAGTGCCCGGGTTCATGTGTTGAGGATTGTCTAGATCTTGGCTGCGTATGCGTTTGCCTACTTACATACAGTGTGGCGGGTCGGGAGAGATTGGTTGAGGGAGACATTTTGACCTCTCCAGACACACTCTCTTACCTATCGATTTGCACCGCAGTGGAAGGAATGGATTCATCTGTCCATCACTTCTGGACTCACTGACCCCCAGATTCCTACCCACCCCTCATACCTTATTCCTTCCCAGAATTTCCTCTCCTTTCTTTTTTTAATAAGACACTCCATATAGTATCTATCACCAAGATGACACGGGACCCGAAGGAAATCGCTTTCCCCAGGGCTAATATAAAAAAATAATCCTAATTTAAAAATAAAATTAAAACTTAGCTGTCTGAAGCTATACAGTAAGTTAGCAATGAGTGAAATCTACTATGGGGAGAAAAATGGCTATTTTCTGTCAAATAACTTCAGATCTATTTAAATTGTTACTTTACAACTTGTAGCATTTTAAGCAATGCCAACGTTTCGATTCTGGGCAGTTTTTCACCATGGCATTCAAAAATTCTGCAAATCATGTTAAAAAATCCTATCAAATAAGTTTATTATTATTCTTCTTTGGCGGGTTCACGACCTCTACGCTCATAGCGAAGAATCTCACGATTCTGCCATAGAACTCATCAAAAGAACACGTAGTCCCTAAAACATTTGAATCTTTGTCCCTACATCAGTCATTCATCTCCCATTGGAGAGTAAACTTAACCAACATAACCCAGAAAATATTTATTTCAGAAAAATCTTTCCTATTTTCTGCGGTAAGCCAAAGTTGTAAGGCCGTGCGGAATGTTCGCCACGAGGAATAGGCCCGGATGATGAAGTGCCTAATATCTCAGGTTTGGCAGTTACGTGTTACGTTTTTCTCATCTATCCATAAATTCAAACTGTGAGGAGTTTTTCCGGCAGACTGAGGATTTTCGGTTTAAGTGCAGATTCCTGAAAATAAACTTTGTGGTCTGTAGACTTTGATCCATAGCGGTTGATTTTTAGTCAAAATAATGGATATCTGTGATCTTTTTCCGTTCGTAGAGACTATGGAAATTTAACTGCGGTACTACAAATTATCCTTCCTAAGACGAAATACATGTTTTTAATATTATTTTTTATTACTGCGCGATTTTTAGACAATAATTTTTATACTTCTAGTTGATTCACAGACCATAGCGAAATCCTATTTTAACTCAACCGTTTAGCATTTCTTCTAATTTTAAATTTGTTTGTACGTTCGGTTTCCATTTCAAGAAGGTGGAGCTTTATTTAACTTAATGTCCTCCTGTATTTAACTTAACTTAATCCTCTGCAAATTCATAGTTCTAAGAACGATTGTTTCCAATGAAAAAGGTAGTTGCCTATCTTATGGAAAAATTGGTCGAGGATAATATTGTTAATTCTAAAATTTAAAAATATGAGATTGGCAATTATGACGGTTTGATGGATGGTAGAATTGGTAAAAGTACACATCCCGGTTAGACAAGAGGTTCTGGGTTCGAGTCACAGTTGCGACCATTATCTTTTTCAATTTTTCTGTGTCTTGTTTTCTTTTATATTTTCATTTAGATTATTAGTGTTATCTTCGTCTTCAATGATATTGGGAATATACTTCAAAAGTTATAAAAAAGAGTTGTTCTTATAAAAAATTGAATTATAGTTTAATTTAACACTGTGCACTGCTCACAAAACATGCCAGCTCCCAACAATTAATGTACGAAGTTATATTTCAGCCAAATTGTACTTGTTGCTTTGAAAATGTTGCCTTGATGGGTTGCTCATCCAAATTGTTTGAAACTTGCAATAATTCGTCCCAAGCTTTGATAAACACTGCATTCATCTCAACGTGAGTGCACTCCACTGCAGTTAAGTGCATCCTATTAACTTGACTTGACTTGACTTAATTAAGACGTCATGACGTAGATTTGACAAGCAAACAGCCCAGGCTTTTATGTAGCTGTTGCGAGTAGCTAACCGTAATTAATTTTAAAATCATAGTAGGAGAATGTTAGTTAAATAATTAAGCGATGTATGAAGATTTTTCCTTTCCCAGATAACTTGTATAATACTCGCACATCTCTAAAACATGTAAAATAATTTGATAGGAGAAAGGAATTAATCATTGATTTTGGTTTTTAAATCATGGATTGAAAAACAGATTTAAAAAAAAAATTATTAAAAAATAACTGCGAACCGTACACATATATTAAATCATTAACTCTCCTTATATTATACTATTCTTCTTATATCTACTTAAATACTCAAAATATAATGATATCATGTTTCTAATTTTTTAATTCATTACCAGAAAAAATTAGAAACATGAATACCAATATAAAAATTTTTAAAACTCACCTTAAAAATTATACTGAAAACTTCGTTTAAATGGTAAGTTAAATGTGATATAAATAAACTGAATGATATAAAAAAAGCAATACAATAACACCCCCCCATACACACAAGCCTTGCTTAATTATGGGGGTACATCAAATATATCTACTATGTAATTAATTACTGTATAAAATTTATTTTGTAATTTATGTACCTTCTATTACTAATAAAAAAAAAATATATATATATTTTTAGTATTTTAAGTACTCCTGCGCAAAGGATTAATACACAATGTGCCGTTTAAAAAAAGTGTGAAAAAATCTTTGATCGCAGGTAAAAATATTTTGTCAAATAAAGGTAATTTTCCCTGCCCAATAAATGGACAAATAACAAAAAAAGAAAGAAAAAGTGATTTCTATTGTTTCAATGCCCCAAAAAATGCATGGGGTCATCGGCCGACCCACATGGACATTTATTTATTTTTATTTATTTATTTATTATAGATACAAAATAAAGTAAAAATTACAAATTAAGCTTTGCCTGTCCAACTAGGAAAGTTTTCCGTTCCAGGACAGACAAATGGACATGTTTAGTTCATATTATACATGAAAATGTACATAATTACATAACAAAAACAAAAACAAACAAAAAAACAGAAAATTTCATTTTTCTCTGAAACTAAGTTGTGTAATAAAGAAAATGTATATAAAATATATAAATATAAGTACACATACATTTTTTGTGACAAAGTAGAACAGGTAATCTGGTAGCATATATTATAATCGGATTTACCGAATTAACCTGGTAACATATGTATAATTCATTCAGATTTACAGAGTATGAGATAAGTTAGTAGTATTGAAAAGTGTAACGCGTACCTGATAACAAGATGGAGGAATTACAAAAGATTTAGAACATAAAGAAATGAAATTATGTTAGGTTATGTGTTTAGGAGTTTGAATTTTTGATACATAGTACACTTATAGGAGAAACTCTATATATGGACGATATGTTTGGCATCTTGGCCTGTCAGGAGTTCCCCCTTCAAATATTATCTATTATCTAATAGGCCACTTGCATGGATTTCATAACGACTTGGAAAAAATCCTGTGGATAGATTTTTTTTACTAAGATTACGAAAATGTTAGTAAAATTTTTTAGAAATGTACAGTTTAAAAAAAAAAAATCCATTATTTGGGCTTGTGACGTTACTACATGAAAATATCCCGTCTCCGAAAATGTTCCTATTAATTTTGTAAAATTCCACACTGATTTCTTTTTTTTACATGGCAACACTTTGATTTCAGGCGAATTTTTGAATTTGACATTTAACGTTCACTAGATTTATTGTTTATTCTCTGCGAACTTATCATTTGGTTTGACTTTTTGACAGATGTTATGAAGAGAACCCCGAACATTTTAGATGTCGGTTTGTGTTTTGGACGTATGGTGCTGATTTTAACAAAATCAAATTTTATAATATTCTAATTATTATTATAATTTACAAGTATATTACATTGGATTTAGTAATATAGACGTTGTACATTATAATGATTTATGATTAATAAGATGGATCAAGGAACAAAATATTTATGAGATGTAATATTTTTGGTATGCCTCGTTATTCTCCTGTGCCATTTGTGTGGAAAACGTTCTTTTTTTAAAAATGATTTTCGGCAATGTAATTATCGTTTTTTCGCACCTATAAAATTATGTCCCGTCTTTCCGGTTTATAAAAAATTATCTGATTTTTGGGATTGAAATTTTCAAAAAATCACCAGGGTTTCAAAAATACGATTAAAAAAAATACAGAATGTTTTAGAATATTTGCCTAAACCGGAATTTAAAAAAAAAAAGTGATGCATTGGTCTATTATTTGGTCTCTAGATATTGAATTAAAAGGTTTAACTGGGTTTAATCGTCCTTACATACTTCTTACTACCTATGTGTATTTTAATTTATTATTAATTATACTTATTATGGGTACACTTAAATGAATTCATAATTTGCTCTTTCATAGATGGCGCCCATTTAATTATTTAAGGTAAAAAACCTTTTGTAAGTAATGCTTTAAAAAAATAATTTACTAAAATATTTGATGGCCTTCGTGGTCAAATGGAAAGGCTCTTGACTCGCAATCCGAAGTTCGCGGGGTCCAATCCCGGCGTGCGCAAATACTTTTTTTTATTAGTTTGTGTGATTACAAAACTATTTCATTAAAAATAATATATAGTATCTTTAATTGCACCACGTTCCAGTGTGGAAGATACTCTCAGCATCGCCCTGGTGTAAGACTACCATTCCGCATTGAAACGCTGCTTGAAATGGCTTTAGCAGTGTTTGGTGATCAGTTCTGAATAGCCAGGTACTTCCCCACCTTCCTCGTCCCCATTACCTTCAGCATCAATCCTTTCAGCCTCACTTTCCCCCTTCACTACCTTCCCCCTCCCCACTACCTTCAGCCTTACAACATACCCCAATTAAAGATGCCATAGTCCCACTGGCTCTAGACTCACTGGAACGGCTGGGACTTTTGTGTGTATTAACTTAAACTAATGTTTGCATATATGTTTTATAAAATATAACAATGATAGCGGTTTCCCCCAGTTCCAGCATAGTGAAAACAAAACAACCATTTCACACTGTATCAAAATATTACCTTCGGCGATTAGAATTTCTCTCTGTTTGCGCACACCATTTATTGGTCATTGGACCAAATGAGTAAACACTCACAGAGTACACAAAACGCAAACTAAATAATGCTGTACTCAAATCGTCAATATCCATTTCGTACGACAGTACTTTTCAGTTATTTATTTTATTTATTTTTTTTATTTTTTTTTAAATTTCAGGAACTCGCATCTTACATAAAAACAGTATTGGTATCAAATTAGATAACTTAGAAGCCTTGGAAATAAGAAAATCATTAAATACTAATATGTCAGAATTCCTCCTTAATAATCAAATAAATTTATCAAATCAAAAAAATACACCCTATAGCCCTATATTTAACTTGTTCCCTAAAATCCATTCCATCCCATGATGTGTATATACGTATTATATTGTTTTTCTGATGTCCTTAATTATTAATAAATTAGCATTACTCTAAATATTGTCCTAATACATCAAAAACTTTATTAGTTAGTTGAATCCCGTTAACTGTTGGATACTTGTGTTTAGATGTATATTGTTGTCTCCTTCCCTCTAATTGATTATCTATTGTACCGCCTTCAAATATTTTGTCTCTATCTAACTATGTTCTTTTGTCATATTCTTTCTCCCTCTGTCGCTCAACTTATATATAACTGATAACTCTGTCTTAATATTTAGTTATTATTTTATCCTGAGGAAGCTTGGTCTAAGTGAAACCGGTAGATACATAAATAATAAATTCGTGGTTAAATACAAAGTGTTGTTTTATTTTTATAATTTATTTTATTATTTACTAGCTGGTACCCGGCATGCGCTGCTATGCCATTTGATAAAGAAATTGTTTCTCCCTACATGTCCCTTCCCATTCATCCCGTTCCCCTTCCGCCCCCCTTTCTTCTCACGCGTCCCCTTCCCCTCTCGCGTTTTCACTCCGCCGCCACCAATTTCCTTCTCCCCACTCCACTCCCCCCTTCCCCCGTCCCGCGAATCACCCTTCCAAGCTCCCCTCCCCCTCCCAGGTTCCCCTCCCCCCACCGGGATCCCCTCCCCCCTCCCTTCCTTCCTCCAATATTTATAATTTCATAACGCCAGAGCTTACCATTATATACAGCCTATTTTACTCGCGTATAATGTAGCTTTCTATTATTTCTATTATATAAGAATTTTCAAAATATTTTTGTGGTTTAGGCGTGATTGCGTAACACACAAACTCGCACACTTTCGCATTTATAATATTAGTATAGATTGTATTTTCTCTTTGGAGGGGTGCAGACATACGTTCGGCGTTAGTCCCATTTTCGACTGTTGACGTTTAGTGTGTAAGAAAGAGGCGCAGCATTTAATCTGAACAAACGCAAAACAATCCCCGCATTGACTTTTGACGTTGTTGAATTTTTGGAATTCACTCACTACTCAATATTATACTTATCACAATATTCCTGCAGCTCTTTCAAAAAATGAGTATTCGTTTCGTGCAAAATGTATGAAGAAAATAATTTTCTTCATCATTTTTTTTTAAATTTTTTCGATGTAGCTATTCTACTATTCGGGGCGGAGACAAATCCTACAAATCAAAGATCATCAAAATCGGTCCAGCCGTTCTTGAGTTATAAATGGTGTAACTAACCCGTCTTTGTTAGATAAGATTGAGTACGTTTATACTACGAGTTAATTTGCATATAAACTTAAGTGTACAGGGTAATATTTCATTTTATAAAATTATATTTTTACTCTCACAAAATCCAATTTTAAATACATTCATTCTTCCTTCATTTTTCAGACTTTCAGACATTTCATCGTACATATTTAGTCCTCTATATATTAGGCAGTTCTGTGACTCATTTTCTCATAATATGCGGAATCTACCACTTCCTATATTTCTGATTTCGTAATTATGTATAGCTCTACTATAAACAATTTAATTCTTAAGATATTCTGGCATTTGGTTTTTCATAACTTTATGCATAAAAATTCACACGTTAAATATCAGTCTCTTTTTTATTGAAATTCAATTTAGCTCCTCTCTCATTTTATTAACCCTTGCATACTTGCCTTTCCCCATTATACATCTCATGGCTCTGTTCTGTACAACTTCTATCTTGTTCAAATTTCCTCTATTGTCCAAATATAACAACGTGAAGCAGTTATAATAAATGTAGAGCAACCAGAAGCGGCTCTAGAGGCCCAGAAGTGGAAGATCATTAAAAAATTATATAATGATACCATATCATGTTACATTTGCAATTACCTCGCGAGCTTGAGAGTCAAATTACATTTAATATAGTAAATTATTCCACACGACAAGCCTACAATATGCAAAATCAACCTACGTTTATCAAACCATCTCTTTTCAGCTTTCATCATGCTTTCTCTCGCTCGCGGCCATGACCCAAACTGTCTTCAGAATCAGAAAACATTTTTTCTGGGTGGTATAGTGCCATCTCGTTTATTGTATGCCGCGTAAAGAGACAGAAGACGTGATATTGGGGGATTTGAAAAATTGACTGAGCCAATCATAGTGCGTGGAAAAGAAAGCTTCCATTTAAGATGTTAGATGTCACTGCTTGCCGCTGTCGGCTACCTCGCGGTGCATTTCAAATACATTAGAATAATATCAGTTGTTTTGATTAGCATGATATTTCACAATGTTTTACTGTGATCCTATAATTTTGGGAGGTTTTTGACCAATCATCCTTAAATGAATAAATCACCCGATTCAATTGGCTTAGCAGGACTTGTTTGTTGATTATATTATGTATTATCTATTATTTCAATAAAAAAAAAAAAAAAAAAAAAGGAAGGACCGCCACTGAGAGCAACTACAGTTTTAAAAATGAGCTCTTCTGCCGTGTTTCCATTCCACTTTTACAAGTAGTTGTTTACCGATTACACAAGAGTAAATATTAAAGATTCCAGATGGTGACATTTATTCGTGTAAATTGTTAATTTACCAGATTTATCATAACTTTTAATTATTTAAAAAATATCTTATTTGGTGCCAGCCTATATTCCATATTGAAAACACATCATTTACTTACATAGGTACCTGTTTTACCCGTATAGATTAATTGTTCTTACATTTTATACGATAAATAAGAATTCACAGCAATAAAATTTTTCACTTCCAATCATCTGGATTTCCTTTCTGGCATTAAAACATAGTAAATAATAATGTTTTATCCTACTCTTTTAGAGTAATTACAAAAAATTTAGTTGGCACCTTTATATTATTATTACTTTTATCCGGTGATGTTTTCATGGCATGATTTGAACCAAATTTCCTAATTAAATCGTCAAAGTTTATTTTATTAACAGTTTAGTTTGTAAAGGAATCAATACTTCACTTAAAAAAATTGTCAATCTCTTTGGTTAACCCAACGATAAGCGCCAGGTTGCGATTCATTAAAATCAACGGCTCGAAATGGGGAGTGGGGAATATTAACCCCTACGGACCCAAAATAACAGGTGGTAAAATTGGGGGTAGATATTGCTTTTTGGTTTACAGTTCAGAGTACATGGAATTGAATATGCGGTCACCGGGAAAAGTAATGTGCGGTCAAGCGAAATTAATTTAATTGATGTTTCTTTTAAGCTCATTTGAATCAATGGCGTTGTTTCAATTGTATTCACTGGAGAATATAGAAAAATAGGTCGATATGATTGTGGCATAGTTAAAAAAAAATTAAATTGATAGTACGTATGACATTTTTTTAAGTGGAGAAAAACAACGTTTCCGCCTCATCCAAAGATTAGTTCTGTTTTAATTTTTCGAAGAAAACTTCTTCGGAAAGGTTTTCACTTTGTGATGACATTATTTAGTATACATTTGATCCTGATGATGTGAACATCGTTCACGAAACATGTAGATTGTGTACAAATAAAAGTGATGTAAACAAAGTTATTTGTCTTTTCATAAAAAAAAGAAAAGATTAGTTCTGTGAACAGTAGACTTCGAGTAATAAAATTGTGTTTGTAATTTTCTTTACCGCTTTTGCAATGTTTTGGTTATCATACTGTTTTTGCCAATAAATAAATAATAACCTTCAAAATAAACTACAGTTTTCCAATGAAAATTAAAATTTTCTGTCTTCTTTATTTGTTAGGCTAGTTGATGTAGACTCGAAGTGCATAGGGATGGTGAGATTTTTCAGCCATTGAATTGCATCCGGTGTCGAGTTGTGCATCATCGGCTTGACTGAACCGGGTGCGGTTTAATGTTATCAGCGCTCTCTGAAAGAGAGAACCCTCGCATTTTAAGAGCCTTTTCATACAAAACTTAATTTTGTATTTGAGGCCAACATACCCAACCGAATAGAATAATCATTTTACAAGCAAAAGATATAGCAAATGTCTCGGTACGGACATGTGCTACTTTATCTTATTTATGTGATGAACTCAATTTTACATGATTTTAACGGCAAATTTGGCATTTTTTGTTAGTTAATTAAAGTAACAATTAAAACACATATAAATTTGTTGTAGACCACTTTTATTTTATAAACACTCTACCGGTTTCGGAAGCACCCTTCCTTCGTCAGGAGAATATTATAACTTATATTATATTCTCCTGACGTTATATGTATTATCTTAATTTATATGTGTTTTAATTGTAAATTATGGCGAGCCACAAAGTTAATGCTTTTTACAAATATCTACTTATTAATTCTAATTATTTAAAAATTGTCTTGCCCTATCCACTGTGAAAATAAAATAAAAACTCAATTAAAAAAACTTGAAAATTGTTTAAAGTGCCTTTTCATAGGTAGAAATTTTAATTTATATGTTTATATAATTAATCAATGTATTTTGATATGAACTAAATTTGTCAATTTGACTGGCCTAAAACAGGATCCATTCCTAGTTGGCTAGTCAAAGTTTCCATATATGTTTCATTGTATAATTTTATTTAATTATTTCACTATACACGCACTAGATTTAAATGTCCGTGTTTAATTTTCCCCACAGGAAAAACTAAACCCTTTCACACACTTCCCAAATGATCATCTGGTCAATCCACGTTATGCAATTGCACTATATAAGTATTATAATTACAAAACAATACAAGAACAACATGTCAACCTACCAGAGACCAGATGGGAAAATAATTCACCGACTCCAGATATTTTCATATCAGAGGGTTCGGCTCTGTGGAATTCCTAATTGAACCTATAAATCCTACTGATCCCTCAATATAAATATTTAAAAAATCTTTTGTAATCCTACATGTATTTAAAATTAATTTTTTTATTATTATTATTTATTATTATTATTATTATTTACGACATGTTTGTTTTCAACGTAAATCGGTAATTTGTAATTTAAGTTTACACCAATCAAATTGTTTTAATAATTTATTTTTCCAGTTTTACATTTCGTCATATTTAAATAATAAATAGGACGAATTATTTTTTTAAATAAATATAATTAACTCACAAATGGCCGAAGTAGTATTTTATATTTTAAAACACAAATAAATATAGTAGCACATATCCGGTACTAGACCGCTATCCTTTACGATTATTTTTTATATATTTTTTTTTATTTTTTATTTTGCAGAAACAAACAGCACATTATTACATAATGGAAAATAGTTACAAAGTTATAGAATTAATACAATAATTGGTACCAATGACATGTCGCTGTTATCTACTTATATTTTTGTGAGATAAATAATACAATATACCTAAATTAAGTTAGTAACTTATTAAAGGAGAGGGGTGTGTGAGAGTGTTTGTATGTGTGTAAATGCGCGTGTGAGTGTGTGGATGTGTGTTTTATGTGTGCGAATTCAGTGTGCTAAAAATGTTTTTCTTAAATTGAGGGAGGGAATCAAAAAATATATCGGTATTTGTGGTTTTTTGAATTGAGTTGAAACTTTGAAGGATGCGGGAAATAGGGGAGTTGGCTGCAGCGTTCGTATTATTACTGGTTGTGTAAAAAAGGTTGGTGTGGCGAGTTCTTTTAGATGGGATGTTAAAATTTATTTGGGATAGAAGTTCTGGGCAGTCTATTTCGTTATGTATAATTTTATGGAGAAATGTCATGTCAGCTACCGTTCGCCTGGATTTCAGGGATTGGAGAGTGCAGATGTAATTATTGTTGTATTTATAACCGAGATACTTAATAAATTTATTTTGTATGCGCTCTATGTTGTTGACGTATTGGGTGTATTTGGGATTCCAGACAGGCGATGCAAATTCCAGTGTACTTCTGACTAGTGAGGAGTAAAGCATTACTAGAGTATGTGGATTTCTAAATAATTTACTCAGACGTAGTATAAAACCCAACATACTGTCAACTAACCAAGTTTCAGTAATTAAAATTATATCAAGTTCATTTATTAGAACATTGTGATAAAACTCGTTCGTTTTAGTACAAAGGCCACGTGCATTTTGGTAAAAAATTATTATTTTTTCAGACATTGGAGAATGAAGTAAATTATCGATTTATTAATGTCTGCCACAAGTCCACTGGAATATGCATTCGGCGAGTGTATCGCTGGATAATATACTGAATGAGCAAGTGTGTAGGTATGTTTGTTGAACATTTTAGCTGGTATCGGTATCAACGATAGAATAAATGTATTGTTATGATGTGTTGTGTGCGCTGGAGTAAAGGGAAGGTATTTATGAGTTAAAGAAACATAAGTGAAGTGGATAGGAAGGGTTGAAGTTTTTATAGTAATACCAGGCTTGATAATTGCGCAGGGCAAGATATCAGGATTGCTCTTTCGCGGACCGTAATAAATATTACGGTCATTAAAAAAATAAATATTCATTTTGGTTCGGTATGTTGGCTTCAAATCCAAAATTAAGTTTTATATGAAAAAGACCATGCAGCCGTTCCTCTAAGGGTGGGATACATAATTAATTGGATTTTTACAAGGAAGGTTTTCCATACATCACCTTTGTCGTGATGTTATGCAGTAGTTATAAAAATACTTGTTATTTGGGTTCCACTAGGGACTTATTCTGACAGGGGTATAACCACACATTCAGTCCGATGGGACTTGCAAGATGTGAAGTGACAGGCCGATGAGTTTTCTGCGTTTCATAATGGAAATTCAATTTTATATGACTGTTATATTCCCAGTAGGAGATGTAGGAGATGTCTGGTAGCCGCGGTAGTGGATTCGCAGCAATTTACTCGTACCTTGGTTATATTAATTAAATACTTGGAAACGTAATTAAATATTTATAAGACATTGAAATATTCTTGTACTAGAAAACCTTAAAAGAGTTAAGAGGAAAATATTCATTATTTTTAATCTTCTTAAAATATTTCAAAGATTGCTAATTAAGGTTATCCTGAAAAGCCATCTACATTTTCTACTGAAAAAATCTTTTAAATATTATTCAATGTACCTACAATAGACAAAACATATAAAAAATATTCTATACTTTTTTTTTCCACTTTTTTTAGCTGCTCACAGGAGGCCCTGAGGAAAATAATTCCACTCAGGGCCTGTGCCATCTTTGGGGATGCTGTGTGAAGTGTCTTTTTAAGGAAAGGAAAGAGAAGAAGTTCTGGGAAGGAAACAGATATGAAGGGTGGGTTGGAATCTGGTAGTCAGTGTGTCCAAGGGTGACGGACGTATGTATCTATCCCTCCCACTGCGGTGCAAGACAATGTTTCGAGAGAGTCTTGCTGAAGAGGTCATAAGATCTTCCTCAACCAGTCTCTCCCGCTCCGGCCTTCCATACAGTTGATGGGCAGACGCATCCGCCTCCAAGATTCGGACAAACCTAACTCCATGAATCCGGGGACCCCTGCTAAGTCATCAAACGTAGCGAACCACTTGGGGTGACCTATGATAGAGGTGTTGGTTTTCCAATAAATAAGTACCCATACCCGCCTTCCAAATTAAAACTTTCATCTTATCTTATCTTTTTGTTACTCGAATTATTTGCAATATTTTATTATTTCCTTACTTACATGATTTTATATACATAATTGAGCATGAATTCCCTCACCAAACACAAGAATCTCGCCTCTTTAAGGTGAAGAAAGACTATTTTTACAACCCCTAATAACACTGTATAACATACAAAAATGTATACTTAATGTAAAAAAACAAACAAATATTAATTAAATTAAAAAAAAATAGAATAAATATGGCTAGAAACTAATTTTGAACTGTAATGAAACAACTTCCAAAATTTGTAAAAAGTGAAAACAAGATATAAAAAGAGAGTCTCGTGTAATGGCATTTTTAACATTGTAATTTTTTGCAAACCCCAGACTATATATATATATATATTTTTTTTTTATAGTTTCTTTATTCTTTGAATTGTTCGTTACATGAATTGGGGATTTTTCGACCACCATACTAGGCACATGCCTGTGTTGTGGTAGTCGATTTTCATATACATTATATTAAAAGATGCAATATAAAGAAATGTGCGAGAATATAAAAAAAATAAAATAAGAATATATAAATAAACATATTATATAAAATAATATTAAAGAAATTTAAAGAATACAAATGAATATAAAAGAATGTAAATGACTAAAGAGTATGGAAACAATAAATTACTATAGAGTATAAAAGAGTATGAAAGAATATAGTAGAATATAAAAATAATATGAAAAGTATAGAACATAGAAAGCAATACATGAAAGAATATAAAAATGATATAATTATAAAATATAAAAAGTCGAAGTAAGTACTTTATAGAGAATGTAAATAAGAAATGATAACGATTATAATGAAGATCTGTGTATACGTGGTTATATTGGTAGGTACATTATTTCAAACCAATTGTACAAATAAATTTTGGAATAAATTTATGTTTCGAGTCCGGCGAATTACACTGGTCACTAGAGTAAATTATTATTGTTACAGTGATTTTCTGGTGGCACTGGGCTCTGAGTACATAAACATGTAGATATAGGCACTAGTACACAGTGGTGCCAAACAGTTTTAAAGAATTAGTTTTTAAAAGTATTTAAACTTTTGGCTATTTATATTATAGTGATTAGAACCAAAAAAAATTATTAGCGGTATATAAACCGATATCAATTTTATTTACAAAAAATAACTAAAAACTTAAAAAAACGCAATTTCGCTTTACTAAAGCGCTGGTGTAATAAAAACAAAAGAATACTTAGAGTGCAAAGGGTTAAGCAATGATTTTCTTCTCCCACATTTTATAAAAAAGTTGAAAGCTTTATTATATTTTCACAATGAAAATAAAATAAAATGATGCTATCCTCCAGATAAATGAAGTAATAATGACATATTATATTTTACAAATATCAATAATTTGCAGATGATGTTTCCACAATGGCAAAACACATTTTCACACAAAAAATAAGTATGTATGCACGAGAAGAGGACAATAAGTGAAATAATAATTAAGAAATATTTTTCCTTAACAAGTGGAAAAAAAAGTTTAGTGTGCTAGTACTTCGAATATATCATTTTATCGAGTCAAATGCAGTTTAGCTGCTAGCATATTGCAAAAGGGGTTAAGGCAAAAGTTGACCTTCATAAAAGGATTAAATATCTATCCCTGTTCTAGCAGAAAATATCAGAAAACGGTAATGTAATGTTAAGGCAAAATTAAATTTGAATTACGGATAATGACACGTGACCTTTGTTTCCCACCAAGCTTGTATTTAAATAAATCAAAGTTTGGCAATGGCATAATTCTCTTCAAATAAATTTTCTAAAGAAATTCTTTAAAAAACTGTCGACCCTTTACGGATATCCATATTTGGAAACCAGTTGCAAAGTGAGTAAGTGTACTAGATTTTTTGATGTTATTATTTAGTTCGTTGTATATTTTAGGTGCGATGTTTGAGTATTGCCTTTGTGAAAAAGTTGTTTTTGTTGTAGGGATTGTGCATTTTGCATGAGTTGAGTAACGAGTATGTATATCTTTTTGTGTGGATTTTATCAAACCATTTTTCCAGATATGGATGAGAACTATCTTAATGTACAATTGGCGAATGTCTAAGACAGCTAGTTTTTTTAAAAAGTGGCTCTGATGGATGAGAAGGGGAATATTTGAAGATTTATTTATTTTATTTATTTAATTATTTTCATATTACATTTGGTTATAAAATGACGTATTGCCCATCTCACTAGGTGTGAAACGCCTGTGTTGAGATGGCAATTTACAGAGTGGTTATCTAAGATTTTGTAGTAATATTATGAAAATGGCAGGTTAATATAATTTTTTTTCTTTAAATATACAATTCAAGTATGTAACATATATATAAGAAGATTGCAGTAGGTACATGGTTACATATATACACACAGTAGGTATAAAGGTAAGTCTGTTTTTAAATACTTGTGATGGATATGTTTATTTGAGGTGATCAATGATTTTACTTTTAAATGTACTTTTGGTTTGCGTGTTTCTAATTTCAGGAGGTAGAGAATTGAACAGCTTTGTTGCATTATATTATGATCCTTAACAAATGTTTTTGAATGGTCACTAGAAGGTAGAGAATGGATATTGAGTTCATTCACTCTCTCAACCATCGAAAAACAATATTCTCCCCTTTATAACAAAGCAAACCATTTAAACATGCTTCTACAATCACGCACACGAGCCTTATTCATTTCACCTGCAGTAAGGATATTAATAATTGGAACAGCGCGTACCACTTGACATGATAATGACTGCAGTTTAATAATGATAGCATGTTCCGCACAGTAAAGCTATCTTAGGGAAGTGGAGGGAATACTAATTAAGGTGTCAAGTTCCTTTTACCACGGGCACAGGTGCGTTCACCCCCATTGCCATTTAAAAGCTACCCTTGTGCTGCGTTATACCGTATACTCAATTAAAATTTAATGCCATACTCTGTATTTTGCCTTCAGAAAATATTATTTTTAAGAAAGCAGGATGAGCTAAAGGAAGATAGCTGCGTTGTCAAGTTAAAAAACTTTAACGTGACAACAGGTGCAGATATAATAATAAAAAGTAGCGCCTAAAAATTCGTGGGACATTATTTGATCTTTAAAAAATTGGGAGACAGAAATGTGTGGTAACCAACACCTCTGTCATAGGTCACCCCAAGTGGTTTGCTACATTTGGTGACTTAGCAGGGGTGCTCGGGTTCACGGGGTAAGATTTATCCGGGTCTTGGCGATGTATGCATCTGTTCACCAGCGTGGCAGGCCGGATCGGGAGAGACTGGTTGTGGGAGATCTTTTGACCTCTCGGAAAATTGCCTTGCACCACGTGAAGGGATGGATTCTTATGTCTGTCACTCCTGGAGACACTGGCCACCAGAATCTTACCCACCTCTTCAAACTTTTTTATTTAAAAAAAACCTTCCACACAGCATCCCCACAGATGACACACCCCCCGAAAAAATTTTTAAAAATACATCTCGTTTAATTTAACTTTTGTTTTCTTGGTTGAATGAAGTGAAATTAACCCACTTCCCGACATCCGATCGAGCTAAAACTCTGCAGATATACTCATTATCGATGACAATGCATTTTTCATTTTTGGTGGCCCATAATGCACGCTCGCGGACATAAACGCATTTCTTCAAAACTTGATGACATTACAGCTCTCAATATAAAAACTAAAAGTCAGTTTAATCTATTAGGCATTTGGCTCAGAGAAAAATACACCAAAATTTACACCAACGTACACATACAGGTACCTACACAGAATAATGTTTTATTAAAATTTTCCTCACAAAGCTACTAATTTAAATAATTTAATAACAACTTTTAAGAAATGGGGCTCTGACTTTTCCGAGGTCTGATATTGTCTTTTGCCACGCACATAAATCATGTGGAATATGCCGCCTGGCAATATTTTAGTAAATAGTTCTCCCACATCTTCAATTACCTGGTTTATTGAATGTCCCATAAATTTTCACGAAATCCAACCCATTCATTTGTGTCGTGGAGCGGCTGCTGTGAATTGTATTTTGCACTCGTACGCTTAAATAGTATTATAATTCTAATGTGACACGAATGTCAATAATAATTTGTAGGTAAAAGAGGAATTAGATAAAGTCTGAATTGAATGGTAGGGTGCGCGAACCAACTCAATGGCTGAATTTAAACGAAGACAAAAATTCAAATATTTACCACAATTTACAAATATTATGCATGTTCAAAATATTTAGTTATTAATAAATAGTTTTGCTTTCCAACAAAGACAATTGTGTGAATGTATTTCACTCTTCAACTATGCTGAAATATATGTTTAAAAAATATATTTAAATATTCGTCCAATTTAGGCATGTATTATCAAACATACTATAGTCGGTTGTCTGTGCTGCGTTTGTACTCCATGATATCAGGTTCAAATTTGCTTGCATGTATTATCAAACATACTATAGTCGGTTGTCTGTGCTGCGTTTGTACTCCATGAAATCCGGTTCAAATTTGCTTGGACTCAAAGTGTCATTTTTAAAATTTGAAGAATTATTTTTGAAGAATTTGCGCTATACAAGCATACATGCATTACTTTTCAGCCTACCCTCGTAGTATTTTGTACAAGAAAATTATTTTAATATTATCATCTATGTTCTGGTATTTTTTTTTATTATAATCTTTATTTATTAAGTTACGTAGGTGATCGTGCTGTGCCTGTCTCACTAGGAATTCCTGTGTTGAGAATAGGCGCATTTTAGCATAAGTAGTTTAAAACAAAAATTAGGATAACAACAACAATGTTATTTACATTTAAAGTAAAAGTACACAGACAATCAGCATCGTACCAATGTGAAAGCATGCATTAGGAGGTTCTAAAAATATTGTTAAAATATGTTCTGTTTTTGCTAATTTGTAATGTGTATTTCTCTTATTTAAATATCTGAGGGTTAATCTTTTTTTTTTTTTTTTTGAAATTGAAAATTTTTTTTTTTTTTTTTTTGGTACAGTACATACAATAGATACATAAATATAATGAAAGTATACAGGGTGTAACAGGACGTACCCGAGGGATTTTAACCAGCGGTTCCTGAGCATATTTGGAGTAAAAAATGTAGATTTCATTTTGCTCTCCGGTGATATTTTTTTTCTATTAAAAACAAAAATTATGTTTTTAAATCACGCGTCGCCAATGGCATGATCATTGGTCTACTCGGGAGACAACGTCGCAATTTCACACGTGCACACAGTGGAAGGGAGGCGACAACGACCAGCGCGCTTCAAGGCAGGACCATATTATATGCTCCAATACCAAACAAGTAATATTTAATATTGCGTAAATAATTATTATGCTTATTTTACTCAGATATTATTGCTAGCTTTAAGTAAAGACTTTAAGTACCGAAAATTCCTGATGGAATTCTAATTTAAATAATTTGTGGTTAGAAGACGGGTGGGTTTCTTCATTTACCGAGAATGCTAAATGGAATGCTAATTGTAAAAGTAAACGATCGAAATTTAAAAATGTCTATGCATTTGACCGTTTACTTTTACAATTAGCATTGCATTTAGCATTCTCGGTAAATGAAGAAACCCACCATTAAATAACTTTTAAACAAAAAAAAATGTAGTTCTACGAATTAAACACAAAAACAGTAATTAAATAACTTATTTGTTGACAATAATTGAGAATAATTTCCAATGGTCCTTTTATCATAAATATTAAGAAATAAGATAAGATAAATATCTAACCACCTTTAAAAACACAATCTCCCTTGCACTTGCTTAATTAGGTATCCAGAATCACCAAAACGAAACGCGCATTATAATCGCGAAATTATTGTCAATAAAATCAATGCTCATATAAAACGAACTTGTCAACAGCTGCAAATGCGTAACCGTGACCTTGACCCACAGAATTTAAAATAATATGAAATACATACATGTATAGGTAGAATACGATGTTATTTTAAAATTAGAATGCTGCCAGGTGCTGAATTATTTGAATAAGAAAAATATTTAATTTTATAAATGAATTTAAAAATAAATCAATTACATATTGGAACAATTTTAAAACCGTGTGAAATATTTTGTTCAAAAGATTTATTAAACATCACGCGGTAGGTAGAGAGGATGAACTGCCAAACAACTCGGTCTTAGCATACTCCTCGCAATTCCACGTAGTAGGTAATTGTGTATTCTTGGAAGTACCTAGTCATGATTCAAATTCCAATTCAAATTCCCCATTTATTTTTACCTAACTACACAATGTAGGTACTAATATTTTTCAGTTATGTAGGTACTCAGAATAAGGGTTACAATCAATAAACTATTGGTTTTACCGATCTATTAATACGTATTATGAAGAACAGGATACCTAACACAATTCTTAGAAAGTTCTCGACTTATAATGTGGCCTAACCAGTGTTTTGAAACAATAAACTATTGGTTTTACCAACCCATCAATAAGTATGTTGACAAAGTTCTTAGAAAATAAGTTGATCTAGCAATGTTTTGAATGTAATAGCATACATTTGGATTACAAGGAACTATCCAGAATAAGGATTGCAATAATAACCTGTTTTACCGATACAAATAATATTATCATTTTACAGAAGGGAACGTACCCATACTACGTGACCATTTTTTTTTGCAATTTTTAACCCCCCCCCCCCCCTCCCCCTCCCGGTGACCAAAATCCTAAGCAAATCGCCGCTCATTTGTACCAAGCGTGACATTTTGAAGACCCCCCCCCCCCCCGAAGAGGTTACGTAGTATGAGTACGTTCCCTAAGGTAATGGTGCCGATTTAAAGAAAAAAAAAATCAAGTCAATAAGTTGACTGTATTCAGCCTTACCAATAAAATACAAACTAACCACAAACAGTCCGATTATGAAGGATTGGAATGTTTCATAATTTTGACACAAAATGTGAGTTCTTATAGAAGTTTCAAATAAATTAATCGTGGTGGTTCGATCATAAGCTTTGAAAACATTTTAGTATCTACTGTTTAAGTGTAATGTTGACTGAACTTACAATACTTAAAAATACTATTTGCGAAAGTTATAATTAAATAATACCTCTAAAAATAATTTAAAAACCCACCCGGCAATGTTTTGTTCGCGTTTGTGTCTGTCATCTGTCACAGATACGAACATAATATTATGAATGACATGTAAGAATAAAAATGCTGACATTTGGTTATAATATTTTTTTTATTATTATTATAAAAGTTGCTCGAAGTGGCCGCCATCGGCTTCAATGCATGCATGCAATCTTAACACATTATGGATGCTTAAATTAGCAGGATTCGCCTTCAGTTCGTCTGCTGCCTCCATGATCAGTTGGATCAATTGCTCTCTCGTCGCTATCGGCTTCGAATCACCTTTTCCTTCAGAGTTCCCCAGAGGTAGTAATCCAACGGTGTTAGGTCGGGTGATCTCGGTGGCCATGCAATGTTAGGACTACCTCGGCCTATCCACCGTCCAGGAAACTCTACATTCAGGTAGTTCCGCACGGCAACGGAATAATGGGGTGGAGCTCCATCGTGCTGGAACCACATCCTTCGCAGTGCTTGTAAGTTTACTTCGTCCAGAATGTCGCCCAGCTGCCCTTGCAGGAACTCCAGATACATCGGTCCATTTAACCTGGGAGGCAACTCGATCGGACCAATTATTTTGTTACCCAAAATACCCGCCCACATATTTACTGAGAATCTCTCTTGGCTCGACGATTCCCGGACAAGCTTAGGATTTTCTTCGGCCCAATGATGCAGGTTGTGGATATTTAATATTCCTGTTTTCGTAAATTGGGCTTCGTCTGTGAATAGAATATTTTTCATGAAATCTCCATTTCTCAACACATTTCGTAGCATCCGTCTACAGTAAATTAGTCTTGAGAAATGGTCGTTCTCCAGTAGACCTTGGCAGCGCCTGTAGTGGAAAGGTTTCAGGCGATGTTTTTTTAGGATTCTCCATACCGTCGTGTGTGTTATGTCTCCAACGATCATGGCGACGCGACGCACGGAAAGCGTCGGGTCTTCTGTCATCATGTTGAGGATCCTCTCTTCAACACGAACTGGAACATCATTATTTCCTCCGCCCTGAACCCGTACGATTCCATGGTCGCGCAGGCGTTGATACATCTGCAAACAAAAATACAATTGCTAACATTATTCTGTTATAAAATATCAGTAAAAATGAATGACGGGTGCGTTTTATATCAGTTTATTTCTGAGAACATAGAAATATTTGATTAACATAGAAAACGTTCCGTAAGTACGAATTAATTTATTTTGTGAGTGAAACTATTTAAAACAAGCTTTCTTGGAACCGATTTTGATTAGCAACTATTTACGTTGGGGGACAAGCACAAAATATGATTATTTAGTTCTTAATTTGGGTTATAAATAAGTGTTAATAACAATTTCAAAATGACGCGACGGCTTGATATTTTTTTCACAAGAATTTCGAACTTTAATTGTAATGAAAATGGAACTTTAAAGCATCTTTTACCAATTAACCTACGTAAATTATTCTTGTTTCTGTTGTATTATTATTCATTTTTTACATCAACTCCACACATTTTCGGGGATGCTGTGAGGAGGATATTAAGTTAAATGAAGTGTTATTTAAATAATTTGAGCTTAAAGAATTAGCCAAGTTGGGAAACATTACCCTATTTTTTTTACTTGGCACGTTTGATAGGTATTATCTTGGATTTCCGAGAGTGAAACATAAAATTTTGGAAAGTTTTGTAAATAAACATACGTAGTGATAACCTTTTTCCGTAACATTACAAGACACAATTAGGCGGATTTTTGGGAGCCTTTACAATGAGATGGCGGCATTAAATGTGTGTCTAGCTCTACGATAATAAATAGGTAGTTAGGTACAAACCTGTACGAAAGTTGTATGGTGTGGTAGACGTCGTTCTGGATATATTCTGCGATACTCTCTTACAGCTTCCACTGAATTTCCTCGGCAAATTCCATAAACAAACACTATATCTGCTTCATGGGCAGGTGGATAATTTTGAGGCATCTTTTAGAATAAACACTAATAATAACAGTAAAACAAAAACAAATTTCAAAGCAACTACGCACGACCCCGTTCACCGTCAAACTCCAAACACAACTGACCGAGCGGTATTCGGAAAGGGGTAGCTTCGCCGCGGTATGGGAGTGAGGGAGCGTGCTGCCGATAACTGTAGGGTTGGCTAGCGGATAGGGGGAGGGGTTATCGCGAGGTTGCCATATCCTTTACTCGAAATATGAGATCAGTGAAGGTGTGTAGAAAAAACAAAAAAAAATGTTTTTAATTGAAAAAAAATGTCACCGTACAGCAAAATGATATACAAATTTTTTTCTCCAAATAAGCTCAGGAATCGCTGGTTAAAATCCCTCGGGTACGTCCTGTTACACTATTTAAAAATACTGTATGCGAAAGTTATGTTAAATATTATCTCCAAAAAAATATCTATTTAAAAAACCACCTGGCAATATGTTTATTCGCGTTACGAGGAGGCGCGCAGTAGAGAGTGAAAGAGTACGCTGCCAACAACGGGGTTCGGGTTGGCTAGCGGATATGGGGGAGGGGTTTGCGCGGAGTTGCCGTATCCTTTACTCGAAATATGAGATCAGTGACGGCGTGTGGAAAAAAACCAAAAAAATGATTTTATTTGAAATAAAAATTTCACCGGAGACGAAAATTTCATTTACATTTTTTACTCCAAATATGCTCAGGAATCACTGGTTAAAATCCCTCGGGTACGTCCTGTTACACCCTGTATAAAAAATAAAAAAACTTAATACAATTATTTAATACAAATATACATATTTTTTTTAAATGTACTCCCATAATAAGCAAATGCTTGTGTGTATGGGAGGAAGTATTATTTGTTAGGTTATTTTGATTTTTTTTTTATTTAGTATATATTAAGAATAAGAGAAACATTTGTGTGTATATGTATATATTTTTTTTTAATTATTATTTATTTTTTTTAGTTAAGGTTTTCAGTATATTTTTTTAATTGTGTTTTGAAATTTTTGTAACTGTCCTTAAGGGATCTTATATTTTCTGGTAATTTATTAAAGAAATTTGTTCCTAAGTATTTATAGTTTTGTTGACCCAAAGTTTTTTTACAAATGGGAATTGGTAACGTGTATTTTTGCCTAAAATTTACTGTGTTTTTGAAGGGTATGGATTTGTTTAGGATATCCTCTTTGTAAACTTGTAAGGTTGAATGATACAGGAAGAGAGTATTTAATTTTCTGACTTTAAATTCTTTGAATATGAGTTCAGATGGATATAGAAATGATTTTTTTAGTATTATTTTAATTATTAGTTTTTGCGCAATGTAAAGAGATTGTAAGTGAGTTTTATAGGCGCCACCCCATCCTATTATACCATATTGGATTATGGATTGACAGAGTGCGAAGTACGTCATTCTCAGTAGTTCTTTACTTAGAATGTGTCTCAAACAGCTAAAAATATATGTCAATTTTCGTACTCTGTTTTTAAGAATGGTTATATGCGGTATCCATTTTAGACATTGGTCAATAGTGATTCCTAGATATTTGGTTGAAGTTTTCATCTCAATATTAGTACACAATAAGTTACAGTGGTGTTGTTGAGTGTGTGGTGCAGAATGGATCCTTATGTTTTTTTCATTCGGCGTGTTTGTTTTTTTTTATGAAAAATGGTATGTAATGTGTTTTTTTAGAGTTTAATGTTAGTAGGTTATTGTCAAACCATGTTTTTAATTCATTCATGTCTATGTTAGCCCTTTTATTCAGTTCTAACCATGTGTTTGCTTTTAGAAGAAGCACTGTGTCATCTGCATATGAGATAATTTGCCCGTATTTAGCAACTTCAAATATATCATTTACATATAATATGAACAAAAGTGGTCCTAGAACTGTGCCTTGTGGTATTGAGAAGTTACTACTTTCGGAATCACTTAGTTCATTTAATATTTTTACTTGTTGTGGTCTATTTTCCAAAAAGCTTATAATCCAGGATAGCACCAGTCCATTTATTCCAATTGATTTGATTTTTTTTATTAAGTTAGTATGAGATATACTATCAAATGCTTTTTTAAGGTCAATAAATATTCCAATGCATTTTTCATTTGAGTCTAGGGCGGTGTATATATATAGTTTGTTATTTTCGCAATGGCATCATGGGTGCTGGTGTTTTTTTTGAAACCATACTGTTTAGAATTTATAATGTGATGTTGTTCTAAGAAGGCCCAGATTTGGTTTTTTACAATTTTTTCGAATATTTTTGATATATTAGATAAAAGGGATATAGGGCGGTAATTTTGTGGGTCTTTTGGGCAGTCTGCTTTATATATCGGTGTTATTATTGTTCTTTTGTAATTATTTGGAAATACACCTTTTATAAGGCTTGTATTTATTATATGAGTTGATGGGCAAATTAGATATTGTTTCATTGTTTTTAATATGTTTACATCTATGTTGTCATAACCGGGAGCAGAGCCCCCCTTTAAATCGTCGATAACTTTTCCAAAATCAGTTTCTGTTATTTTGTTGAAATTTTTATATTGGTGTTGGGTAGTGTGGAGATTATTTTTATTATTGTTGGGAGATGTTTGTATAGCGTTTGCCAGATTTTTTCCAACATTTACAAAATAGTTGTTTAAAATATTGCAGCATTTTTTAGTGTCGAGTTGGACATTGTAAGTTTTTTTCCCATCTGAAATTTCGGATATACAACTTCTCTTTTTATTTTTATTTATTATTTCGTTTATTGTAGTCCAAATATTTTTATTATTATTTCTGGCCTCTATAATTTGTTGGGAGTAGTAGCTATTTTTCGTTTTCCGAATTAAAGTTGTTAATATGTTTTTATATTTTTTGTAATATGAAATAATTGATTTTTTAGCATTCGGTTGATGAGCTAGTTTGAAAAGTTTATTTTTTTTTCTAACTGCTTTTACTAATCCGTTAGTGATCCAGGGTTTAATTTTTTTTTGTTTTTGAGTTTTGATGCAAGTTTTTAATTTCAGAGGCATTTATAATGTGTTCTGATAATTTTTTTTCAAAAAAATATGCACATTCATTAGCGCACTTACTGTTAATTACTTCAGTCCATTTTTCTGTTGAGAGTGATTTTTCTAATAGTTGGTTGTTTAATGTGGTTTTTGTGGTACTTAATTTATGTATGCTTTTGTTTTTATTTTTAGTTTCATATTTAAAAAGTGTTGCGTGATGATCGGTTATGTTTATCTTCCAAATCGTAGATTTGACATTTTTTATATTATTCAGGTTTACATTACACCAAATATGGTCTAGACAAGATGGCGTTTGATTTGGTACTTCTCGGGTATAGTTATTAATGCACGATTTGAAGTTGTGATGAGTCATCATGTTCAAGAAGTTATTTTTTTCAATTGAATTATGGTTATTAGAAATATTTATGTTAAAGTCTCCAGTCCTGACTTTACTGGTCAATCTGACTTTACTGGTCAATCTTGACCAGTAAAGTCAGATTTTGAGATTTTTAGATGGATTGCTTTTTTCCAGTTTCTCTAATTTGTCAAAGTTGATAATATTTATACTTTTGAATGTAGCTATAACATTGTGGTTATCCATCAGAGATAAATGAAGCAATGTTACTTTGTTTGAACCACTTGTATATTTGTTTAAAGCCGACCGGTTTCGGAACGACCGTTCCTTCCTCAGGGCAAACATATACTGATTTGAAAATTACAAAATAGTGGGTGGGAACAATGTATGATTACTAAGGATTGTGGTAGGGGTGTAGCCGTTGCTAGGGATTAATGAAGAGTTGGTGGGTAGGGGAACATATCCATGATTGGGCTATAAGATATTCATTATTTTTAAGGGTTTTTTTTAATTTCCAAGGCTTCTAAGTTATCTAAGCGTTTTCCTTTATGGTTAATATGAAGAATATTTAACCCCGTATTATTTTCAAAACTACGTTTATTTTCGATGATATGGTTAGCGAACTCAGAAAAATTATAATTATTAATTACCTTGAATGTTCTTTGATCAAAGAACACTTAAGGTGTCTTAATAATATCTAATACTTTGATCAAAGACCACCACCTACTATTTTGTAATTGTCAAATCAGTATACTTTTTCCCTGAGGAAGGAACGGTCGTTCCGAAACCGGTCGGATTTAAACAAATATACAAGTGGTTCAAACAAAGTAACATTATTTTATTTATTGATAATATTTGTTTTTGAAGGGCATAGATCCCGTGGCAAATATGTTTTATAAATAATTTCAGCTACACAAATTCTTACATGATTATAATATCATAAAAATTATGTAATTATTTCATTAAAATCAATATGAAGTTTCTTTTCATAAAAGCTTTATAAAAACACTATTATACAAAGACTTTTAAAATAAGGCAACAATTCCATAAAAATGAATTTCAAAGAAAACCGTGCGTGAACATATTGTCTGAAAAATATACCGGCTCACCGATTCTGCAGATTTATAGAAAATACGAAAGAAAATTGAGATAACTTCAGCCGGTTCGTAGGTTATTCTACGTTCCTGGCATTTACATGCTTGAAAATTGCTTTTATGCTAAGGGGGTGAAAAAAAACCACTGTGTTATGCGCATACACCCTCATAATTATTTAAGTAAATTTTGAATTGCTTTTCTCCACACGGAATAAATCAGAGTGCCGTAATATGTTCTAGCGTAACGAAAAAATGAAGGCATTTGAGTTAAATGTGTTTTTCTCTCTTGCAAGTAAAAACGGTGATTAATTACCTCCGGGAGATCCGTGCATTCCGTAAGGGTTGGAAACATGTCTTTGAGATTTGTGCTAAGGATTTTCAGGGATGATACGAACCAACTAAAAGTAATTATCATTAATTGCTTTAACTGTGGTGTGTTCTACGGTAAAATTTATTTATTTGCAATTATTATATTGAACTGTTAGATTCACTTAAATTTCGCGAAGATACGAGTATGTAAAATTATGTTGAATTTCTAAATCCGTGCAAATATATTCCTCTCGTAAATATATGTCGTTTCCGGACTGAGTTATGAGCATTACGGTGATATTTAAAAGAATTCATAATCTGCTCTTTCATAGATGGCGCGAGTATAATTATTTTACGAAAAAAAAACGGTTTTCAAGTTACGCTTTGAAATAAGCAATGTAAATATTAATGAATTGTTTTGTCAATAAACAAACTCAAATATTTCAAGAAAGGCCTACATATACAATATTGGGTTGAATCAGAGATAAAAAATATTGTATTTTTAAGACTTTCTTGCAAAACATGTTTTTTTGTAAAATAATTTAACTAGCGCCATCTATGAAAGAGCAAAATATGAATTCTTTTAAGTATCACCTTAAAAATGTGTAACGTTGAAAACATAACTTATTTTAAAATAAATAAAAAATTAAGAAAACAAAGTTTCACGTTTTTTGGGTGGCCGGACGACTCAGAACCACACTTCGTTTGAAAAGTCGTTAAAGGTGGTAAAAAAAATTAATAGGTTACGTTAGGTTACTTCTTTAAACTTCATAGCAAATGCACTTTGTGGCGTTATTGATTAAATGAAAACAAATGACTTCATAAACACCACTATAATATACTACGTTAGTTTACGTTATGGGCTATTTAATTTTGTTTTTCAAAACATTCAATGACTTTTCAAAAGGCTGTTGAAATTGTATGATTCTGAGGTGTCATGGAACCGATTTTTGGTATATGGTTAAATATATGTTTTTGAATAAAGCACGGGCAAAAACAGGTAGGTATGCTATTATCTTTATAAGAAAAATCCAACGTAAAAACGTACTGTAAGCACATTTTAAACTTACATACAAAATATTGTCTCTTCTCTGCGTGATATGTGCAATAATGTGCATCCTGACTTTGAATCATAAGCTTCACAATGTTTTAGTCTTATGATATTACATCTCCAGGTTTTTACTACTGCCTTTATAGTGCGTTCGTTATGCGTATAATAGCTTCTCGATTCTAATTGATCCACTGCCTCGAATTGTTAGATATATGTACCGATCGATACGAATAATAATCTGTCTTTCCTGAAAATTCAAAACCACAACTTCGACGGGACGTCAAAGTCACCGCTGACTACCAGCAGCGTTACCCTCAACTGAAAGGATCTCATGAACTGGAAACCGCCGACTAACCGCGCCTCGTTACGTCCTTGTAGGATGCTTTGAAGATATTATATTATAATTGACGTTTTTAAAGTAAATACCGTTTTGGTATTAAAAAAGTGCATTGCAATTTTATAAAACAACTAGATTTTGCCCCCGGCTTCGCACGCGCCACCTAAACAAATAACAAAATGACAGCACACGTCAAACAATTACTTGGCATCGCTTTGTTTTTTGTCTGGACAATAAACGTATAATAAATAATTTCACCAATATACATATTTAGCCTATACATACGCCAGAGTTTACCAATATACATATTTAGCCTATAGTACTCGCAAATAATGTAGCTTTTTATTAGTGAAAGAATTTTTAAAATCCATTCAGTAGTTTTTGCATGAAAAAGTAACATACATCCATACATCCATACATCCATACATCCATACATCCATACATCCATACATCCATACATCCATACATCCATACATCCATACATCCATACATCCATACATCCATACATCCATACATCCATACATCCATACATCCATACATCCATACATCCATACATCCATACATCCATACATCCATACATCCATACATCCATACATCCATACATCCATACATCCATACATCCATACATCCATACATCCATACATCCATACATCCATACATCCATACATCCATACATCCATACATCCATACATCCATACATCCATACATCCATACATCCATACATCCATACATCCATACATCCATACATCCATACATCCATACATCCATACGCCCATACGTCCATACGTCCATACGTCCATACGTCCATACATCCATACATCCATACATCCATACATCCATACATCCATACATCCATACATCCATACATCCATACATCCATACATCCATACATCCATACATCCATACATCTATACATCCATACATCCAAAAAATCATTTGTCTTATATTTGGTTTATAATTATGTAATTTCTACTTTTTAAAGAATTCTAAAAATTATAGTATTTCATTAAAATTAAATAGTCATAAATACATTGGGAATTCATATGTCAAATGCTGGTTTATAAATCTGTACATTCTAATTATGCAATTGTAAATGTTCTCTGAAATGGCCTGGAAAGAATCTCATTCTTGTGATCTCACTAAAGAAACCACTCATTCACTCTGAATGCAATTATTAATGTTCTCAAAAATGACCTTGAAAAAAAATCACAACTTTGAGATTCTTTCAAAGAAATTAAGAAACCATCCCTTCGTTCAGAATACAATTTTTAATGTTCTCAAAAGTTCGAACGAAACCATTCCCTTGTTAATAATATTATGAACTAAATATACAATTTCGCTGTCCTGAAACGGATATCCTTCCCAGTTGGACAGAAAAAGTTTCATTTTATAATGTTTTATAATATATATGCATGTATAAATAAATAAATAAATAAATAAAATAAATAAAATAAATGAAATAAATAAAATAAATAAAATAAATAAAATAAATAAAATAAATAAAATAAATAAAATAAATAAAATAAATAAAATAAATAAAATAAATAAAATAAATAAAATAAATAAAATAAATAAAATAAATAAAATAAATAAAATAAATAAAATAAATAAAATAAATAAAATAAATAAAATAAATAAAATAAATAAAATAAATAATAAAATAAAGTAAATAAAATAAATAAAATAAATAAAATAAATAATATAAATAAAATAAATAAAATAAATAAAATAAATAAAAAAATAAAATATAAAATAAATAAAATAAATAAAATAAATAAAATAAATAAAATAACTAAAATAAATAAAATAAATAAAATAAATAAAATAAATAAAATAAATAAAATAAATAAAATAAATAAAATAAATAAAATAAATAAAATAAATAATATAAATAAAATTAATAAAATAAATAAAATAAATAAAATAAATAAAATAAATAAAATAAATAAAATAAATAAAATAAATAAAATAAATAAAATAAATAAAATAAATAAAATAAATAAAATAAATAAAATAAATAAAATAAATAAAATAAATAAAATAAATAAAATAAATAAAATAAATAAAATAAATAAAATAAATAAAATAAATAAAATAAATAAAATAAATAAAATAAATAAAATAAATAAAATAAATAAAATAAATAAAATAAATAAAAATAAATTTATACATCCATACATCCATGCATCCATACATCCGTACGTCCATACATCCAGACTTCCATACAAACTTTCGCCTTCATAATATTAAATAGGATTTTATTTTTACATACACACCTTGACATTATTCTACTTTCAACACAATTGCCACCTACATATATATATATATTTTTTTTTATTCCATTTAAAAGAAAATTACATTTTCACTCATTTAATTAGAAATAATTATACACATTAAAATAAAGTAAATATTTCAATACAACGCTATAAGGCACCTGTCTTATCATACGACCAGCTTATTGTTGTGTGGTCCTATTTTGAAATATTAATTTAATTTTCTATCTGTCTTTAATTAAATTCATCTCGATTTATTTCCGTCTATGGACTCTTTAACTATTAAGTCTTTGTCGCATTTTATCTCAGTTCTCCACAACAAATTTATCTTTGTATCAATTCGACTATGATTTTACTAGAAGCAAAGTATCATTCCGGAACTATTGTTGTTACATTCTTTTCTAAAACTCGTCCAGTCCATTCCTGAAAGCCTTGCAGCCAACATTAAAAATTATTCCAAGTTATTGCTATCTTACATCAAAAATATACCAGGAATTGAACACAAGTTCATCCGAATCTAACCTCAAACTCTTATGGCCGTTATACACGACATCTTTTTTCAGCCCGATACCAATTAGACACAAAAGTCAAAAATTTTCGCTCTACGTCCTCGCTATTGTCATCTCTATTTTCATATTTACGATTTCAATTTTCATAACTGGAAACAACACATGAACCATGTTGTTTGCTGTGATGCCAACTGAAATAAAAGGGATCGCAATGAAAATCTAGTCTCTTTCAACGGAAACAATCTTCCGAACAGGCCCTCCATTGATTTGCTTGGTGTAACCCTAAGTGACCAGCTCAGGTATGGGGGCTCCATCGAAGCCAGAGTAAAGTTAGCCTCCCAAAAATTGGGCGTACTGTACAGGGCCCGCAGATACTTTAAAAGTACACAACTGCTAACCCTGTACAAATCGCAAGTGCGCCCCACGGTTGAATTTGGCAGCCACCTCTGGTCTGGAGCTCCAAAATACCTGAAAAATACCCTCGACTCTGTGCAGAAACGGGCGGTCCGTTTGATAGATTCTCCCATCTTAACAGACGGATTGCAATCTTTAGAGCACAGGCGTCGGGTGGGAATGCTATCCTTGTTCTACCGGTATTACAATGGAAGATGCTCCGAGGAACTAGCATCATTGATCCCTTCGGCACCGGTGCATAGTCGGGAAACACGCCAAACGCGTGCCCAACATTTGTACACAGTTGACATTAGTCACATGAGAACGGGTCGTTTCTTCGACTCGTTCTTATGTTCAACAGCTCGGCTGTGGAATGATTTGCCGGCCTCTGTGTTTCCTCCTTCCTACAACATGGGTCTCTTCAAGACCAATGTTCATTCCTTCCTCTCCTCAAAAAGACCCTCCACACAGCATCCCAGATGACATAGGCCCTGAGGGAAATTATTTTCCTCAGGGCCTCCTGTGTGGAGTTAATGTAAAAAAAAAAAAAAAAATCGTAGATATGAAAATAGAGATGAAAATAGCGATCGCGTCGAGTGAAAAATGTTGACTTTTGTGTCTAATTGGTATCGGGCTGAAAAAAGATGTCGTGTATAACGGCCATTAGTGCGCGAATAAAACATTGTTTTGGAAACAAAAGAAGTCATCCAAGGAGCTCGCCTTACAAACGAAGACAAGCCTCCAGAGACGATCGAGGGACCCCACAATCTCAACCTTTTGAACTTTTATTTATTCACCATGTGCACTAAATCCTGTAAACTGAAAAAATATGTAAAAGCCGAATTAATAAATACATAAATGTTAAGCTTTCATTTGTTATAGTTATAGGCATTCCACCCTAATACTATCTGGCGTTATTTCTCACCACTTTGAGTTTTTCTTAGAAACACAATTTTTCAGCCTAGGTTTAAAATGCTATCAACAATTCTATCCACTAACTTCACTTTATTATTCGTGAAAAAGAAATGATCTCGAAAACGCTTATTTATTTGATATAAAAGAAAACAAACTCCGCCTCCAAAATATAAGACTTGATTATATAAATAGAACTCAGATGAAAGGTAAAAAGAATTCTCCACTAAGAAACAAATAATAGTGAGATTTTTGCCAAACGAAGGAGGCCAAATTCTACGTTTGAATTGAATTCACTTTGGTATTGCGCTAATGTTTTCGTGTAACACATAGGAACAAAGACTATCATCGGTTCTGCAGTGACTGCTTTCGCCCATTTTCGGCGATTGTTCATCTCGGGGGCTGGCCTAGTTAGCTAAATATTTTACCCTTTTCACTTGAATTCTATGTTTGATATCCCAAAGACATATATATTTTTAAATATGAATACTGTCCAATACTGCTCACTGCTAATTGGAGAAAGTGAGACTATGGCATCCTCAATAGGGGTAGGTATGTTATAGGACTGAAAGATAAAGGAAGGAGAAGAGAGTTGGGGAAGTACCATGTAATTCTTTTTTATGGTCACCAAAGTTAAAGCCCTTTCATGTTACGATCCTGAATGGTGGTCTTAGATATATGTTTCTTAGTAAATAGCATATTGGGATCCAGGGTTGAAGAATGTTTTCACCGATTGGAGAGATATGTAAGATGGAAACATGTATTGTAATTCTCCAATGCACTAACATGTATTTTAAATGTGTAAAGCAATTTCGAATAAATTAAGATGTTGGTAGCAAGGCAATTGATAAATTGATGACGTGTTGGGCCATGCGTCACGTCGGTAGATTTTCATTTGACTCCTTCACATGTTGCCTTTAACACTTTGCTAATTAATAATATTGTGTGGCGGTGACCACACGCAAATATTTTTTCTTACGCAGTCGGTTCGCCCTGCGCAATTGATCACTAATAAAGTTAATGTTTTTCCAAGTAATTGCAGCAAATATTTAACCTTTCTGTTTTGATGATAACATGTCCTTTCACCTTGTCCACAGCGCTGACGGTAACTTCGAGGTGACCCTGGCCACAAAGGCGACCCTCAACTACACGGGCCGCGTGGACTGGCGGCCACCGGCCATCTATAAGTCCTCGTGTGAGATCGACGTGGAGTACTTCCCATTCGACGAGCAGACCTGCGTTATGAAGTTCGGCTCTTGGACCTATGATGGATTTCAGGTGAGATAAATAAACCTCCATGTTCGGAGCCCGAAAATACTTGACTTGACTCGGTCCAGAAACGGGCGACAGTTTGATTGATTCCCCTACTATCTTTACAAACGGATTGAAATTGGTTAGAGCACAGGCTTCAGGTGGGAATGCCGTTCTTTTTTTTTAATGCCGCAAAAGAGCGCCAGCTGCTCCAAACCTTCTGGTGAGCAAGTGAGATTATGGTATCCCCAATTGGGATATGTTGTGGGCCTGAAGGTAATGAGGAGTGGAGGAGATGGGGAAGAAGAATTGGGGAAGTGGGGAAGTACCTCGCTATTAAAATCTGCTCATCAAAGACCGTTAAAGCCATTTTCAAGCAATGTTTCAATTCCGAATGGTGGTCTTATACCACGGCCATGCTGAGGCTATCTTTAATTCCGGAACGTGCGGCAAATATACTTCAAATTAATTTAAATAAATAAGTGGTGAAAAAACACAACATAACTTCTTGCGCATGCTGGCATTTGAACCTGCAATCTCCTGATTGCTAGTCGAGATCCTTATCCCTCGACCACGGAGGCCGTCTTCAATTATTACTACCTGTATTTCAATGGTAGATGCTACGAGGAACTAGCGTCATTGATTTCTTCGACACCGGTGCATAGTCAGGAAACACACCAAACGCGCGCCCGGTTGACATTTGTCCGGTCGACAGGTCACAGACATTTCCACAGGTCGTTTCCATGATTCGTTCTTGAGCTCGGCTATGGAACAGTTTGCCGCCATCTGTGTTTTCTCCTGCCTACAACATCGCTCTAAGACCCATGTTCATTCCTTTCTCTCCTCAAAAAAGACCTTCCACACAGCATTCCCAAAGATTACACATGCCCTTAGGCAAATTATTTTACTCAGGGCCTCCACACAGGAGGTATAAAGAGTTAAGGTAAAAAAATCTTCGGACAATGGAAATAAAGTAAAATAATGATAATTGACTTTTTTTTTAAATATGCATCATTCTAAGAAGAGTGCTTTGTGTATTTGGCATTTAGTAATCACACTGATTTGATGTTCCAATTAATAACGATATTCTAATAAGTAATACTTATCAATTTTTTTCTATTTCTTGGGCATTTACTATGTAACAATTTGTAGACATTTAGTTTTCAATAATTTGTTGATAATTTCTTGAAAACTAAGAGAATACTTTTGTGACGCTGGCTGGGATAATTGTCTAAGTCTTTTTAGTTGTTTTTCGTAAGAATAAATTCTCTCAAAATATTGACATATACAGAATATTTTAAGCTCTAAACCAGAGTTCCCCAACCTTAACTGGCTCTCCGCCCACTTTTCAAGTAAAATTTTCATCAAGGCCCCCCCTCCCCCCCGCCCCGCCCCCATAATTACAAAAAGTATAACAGCACAGACGAAAAAAATTGAAAGTTACATGTTTTACGACGGGGTAAGTCACCATCAAACTTAACGTTTGCGTTATTACGACAAACCGGTTAGACCTAAAAACCTTTTTTAACCCGGCCATTCCGGGTTTAATACTCTGCTAGATGGGAAATATGGTACTTTGAACAATGAACATCACCACTCATTTTAAAGTCCGTAATTGATTGAAGGACATTAATCGTTTGGAATTTAGATGATGTTAAGCGATGACATGTCGTTCCGTGTGTAGTCACTTTATGGTACAAAATTCAATTATGCGTTTTACGATAGGGGTATTGCAGTGGCCCAGTTTGTTTGCAGTGCGATCCTTTTGCGATGTCACATCCATGTACAACAAATTTAAGTATCTACCTACTAAATTTCGTGAATTTAAAAATTTTTGGCCCTGTACCAGCTACGATTAGACAAACAGAATTAAATACCACATTCATGCACGAAATAAAGAAATGGATTGCAAGTAGGTATAGGACGTCATGCTATTGCAAACATCTGTAAAAAAAATTGCAATTTGAAAGAAATAACAATTAACCTACAACCAACCCACATAAAATAAAATAAAATAACTTACATAACTTTGAGAGGATTGACTATACTTCATATCTTCCTACATTTGTAAGATCAAGCCATTTATAGAATACTTCTATTTATCTTTCTTTATGATTGTATTGTAATTAAAATGTATTTTACCTTAACCTTAAATAACCTTAAATATTCATGTAACTGTGTTTACATACATTTATATACCTTTACGTCTGTTTCGACACAGTTATATCGTAGTGAGACAAGCATCGAAAAATCGCATTTAAATAAACTTTATATAGATAAGTTACAAAATAGATAACAAAATAATTTAGTAGGTACTTAGAGCCAGTTGTTTCACAGTATTTGTGAACAATTCGTCAAATTTTATTAAAAAAAATTAATAATCAAGTTCTGCGAAAGTCCCATTCAAGCTCTGTTATTATTCAATTAATGTGAAATAACTGTCTTATGACGAATTAATAATAGAACTTGTTAATTTGGTGAAATGAAAATAGACTTTACTTAAATATCTCAAAATGCCAAGTAGTTAGATTTTCTCGAATAAAAAATCCAGTGATCTTTAATTACAACATTGATAATAATACTCTCGAGACATTAACACAAATTAAAGACTTAGGCATCACTTTTCAATTAAATCTTTCATTTGTTAACCACATAACAGAAATCTCTAACAAGGGCTTAAAAATGTTGGGATTCATAACTAGGCTAACTAGAAATTTTAACTACATATATATAGTGTACCCCTCCGAATTTTCGAGAATATTAGCTTTTGGTGTCTTAAACGAAATGACATTTTACGAAAACTTTGTATTATTACCGCTTCACAATTAAAGCTCTATAAATGAAACATTTCTGAACGTAGCCGAATAGTAAAAACTGTTTTAGACAGTTTACAAAATAAGCTTTCGAATTATTATATTACAAATAAATATTAACATTTGTAAATATTAAAATTTAGAATGTAAACATTAAAAAAATGTGAAAATGACTCACGTGATGTTTTTATGTGAAAACGGTACTAAAATCACAGATTATGTAAACAACAATACTTATTCTATTGTATAAATGTGTAATAAACACTTTTGTCACCTCACTTTTTTATCATTTCATATAAAAATATTTAATAGAAATTAACAATGTCGGGCGCCCGTAGGAAATTTGGCGGGATAAATTATGTGTCAGACTGCGCGTCTGACAGAATGTTATTTTTATGTATTTCTATGGACAACTTGAATAGAGATGTGCAGCATGATTCACTATCGACATTTCACTTTTTATTTTACGGATGTAACTAAAACAATAACGGAATTATAACGGTTTCTATGGAGACACACGCGCTGACGTGTAAACACGCTTATTGTACTTGACTGCTGTCGTATTTTTAACGCATATATCTGCTTACGTTGCGAAGGGGTTAAACTGTTATATTTTGCATATGTTAGAAGTCAATTTGGGTACAATTATAATCAGTTATAATCTATGGAGTTTCTCATAAGTAACCAAATATTTTTGTCCTACAAAAAGTTTCAATAATCGATATCTAGATTGTGTTTTTCACACAAAACTAAGTGTATCACATTAAAATAGTGGATCGTTTTCCTATTAATAAATAATCACAGTGATAACAGTTATACTATAAGAATGAATTTAAAAACAAAATCTTGAAATTAACATGACAAGTGATATTCGAATTTGAAACCATTTGAATTTGAATTTGAAGTTTGAAGTCAAGTGACATTTGAAGCCATAGACAAAAAAGTTAACAGAATATTCTACCATTCTAACATCTACCTACATCTAATAATAATCCATAATATTATAATGGAACAAGAAAACTCTGCCCAACAATTCCTGGCAAAGGCAACCTCTATTTTAAACCTATTAAATATCATCATAATGGACACATCTAACAAATTCACCAAGGAACAAATAGCGAAACTCGCCCCTAAATTAACCGATCTATTGGGTAATGTCGGTCAAATGGGTGTAAAGTTAGGGAGCCTTGAAGGAGAATTGAATACCTACAAATATATGTCTTCTAATCAAACACCCGAAAATGGGAACAGAACGTATAGTTCGATTACGTCCAACCAAGTCCTCCCGAAATATCCACCGAACACAAGAAACAATGCCCCTATACTTCCTGCGAGACCAGCCGTACTTATCTTCCCCAAAGATGACAAGTCACTTCCTTCCAGCAGTACTCTTGAAACTCTCAAAACCTCAACTAACCCATCATCTTTGGGAATTACAATCACGGGGGTACGAGAAATAAGGAACGGAGGTGTAGTCGTGCATCCAAGTACCGATGCGGAGGCCATAAAACTTGCCAATGCACCGACCCTATCCGATGCTGGTCTGAAAGCAGCAGTTTCTTCACATAAACTTCCTCGGAGAGCTATCCATGGTCTACCTCAAGTTGTGCCCCTCGAGAATATCATCTTGGCAATCCACCAGCAAACACACGAAGAAACCGGTCTACAAATTAATGAATTGAAAGATAAATTGCAGTTCTCTCACAAAGTAGGACCTCGTACCGGATCGTGCACTCATGTCTTCAGAGTTCCTCCTTATGTTCGTCACTCCCTCATTCGCTTCTCTAAACTGGCTATGGACTGGCAAAAACACACCGTAAGGGATTGGATCGACAGTCTAAAATGTGGACACTGTCAACTTTACGGCCATACGGCGTCGAAATGTAACGCAGACATGCCTACATGTTCTCACTGTGGAAAACCTGGACACAATCGAGATGCTTGCCCGACTCCTGAAAAGCCACCAGCATGTGCTACCTGCAAGTTCTTCAGAAAACCGTCCACACACAACACTGGCTCCCCTGACTGTCCTGCCCGCCAAGCCGCTGAAAGACGCGAATTATCTCGAGTCAATTTTTTAGGCTGAATCAGAATCGACACCTCATTAATACTAACTTTTCCACATATTATCAAAATATTCGTGGTCTCAATACTAAGCTAAACTCCTTAAGATGCTCCATAAATTTATGCCCTTATGATTTTTTATGTTTTACTGAAACATGGCTATCAGACAATATTGCTTCAACAGAACTTGGACTACATGACTACATTATTTTTCGCTGTGACCGCTCTTCCTCTTCTAACAAGTGTAGAGGAGGTGGGGTAATGATATGTATTAAAAAAAAATACTCTTGCCACATTCTTGAATCGTCTAATAATGTATCTGAACAATTATTTATTTGTGTTCTACTTGGTTCCAAGAAACTTGTCATTGGTTGTGTATACATTCCCCCCTCCTCTTCAATAGAAATCTATAAGTCACATACTGAAGCAGTTGAGCGTGTTTCCATAAAGGCCGATTCCTTACTTATTTGTGGTGATTATAATCTTCCTAAAATAGTGTGGCTTAATGATAGTCATGGTCAATTTCTTTGCCTTCCTGAATATGTACCAATTAAACTCAATCAATAACTGTGGAGGTTACTGTCTTGATCTAATATTTACCAATATGCCTAGCGTTTGTGTATGTGAAGCTACTGACTCAATATTACCAATAGATAAATATCATCCACCACTCGATATTAACTTCACTAATCCTTTCAAAAGTGACACTCTGAAATCAGCAGTTACATTCCACTACAAATTTAACAAAGGTGATTATACTGGCATGAATAGGTACCTTGCCCAATATGACTGGGCAGGTATGTTATCAAACAACAATATTAACGATGCTGTATTTAAATTCAACGAATGTATTACTCATGCTATAGATTTGTTCGTTCCAAGGGGAACTTTTTCCCAGCCTAAATTTCCTATTTGGTTCAGTATGAAACTAAAGCATTTGATTATGGAAAAAAAGAAAACACACAAGTTATTCAAATTAACGAACAACTTAGCGCTTTATCAAAAATTTTCTCAGTTAAGAGAATTATCCAAAATTGAATCTAACTTGTGTTACAAATCTTATATTGAACTCACTGAGACAAAATTAAATCTTAACCCTAAACAATTTTGGAAATTTATTAAACAAAAACGTATTGATAACGATCTCCCTTCAAGTTTATTTTTTAATGATACTCACGCCACCAACGATTTCGATATTGCCAACCTTTTTGCTGAACATTTTTCCTCTGTCTATACTGATAACATATGCACCATCCCTCCACTTAAATATGCTAATACTATTGACCTTAATAATTGCGAAATCACACTTGTAGATGTTTTCAATTACTTAAAAAATCTTCCCAGCAAAACAAGCACTGGTCCTGATGGTATACCTGAAATATTATTGAAAGAATGTAAATCTTTTGTATCTAAGCCAATTTCTTTATTATATAACTTATCATTATCATCTGCCACTTTTCCGGATTCCTGGAAGGTTTCCTATATACGACCTATTTTTAAATCGGGTAATAGGTCGAACGTAGAAAACTATAGACCTATATCGATGTTATCTCATATTCCTAAAATTTTTGAATCTATAATCACAAAAAAAATAACACCTATTTTCAAAAATGTGCTGATTGAGGAACAACATGGCTTTAGATCTGCTAAATCTACCACTACAAACTTACTCTCCTTCACCAACACTGTAGTCAATGGCCTAGAAGATAAATCACAAGTAGATGTTCTATATACCGACTTTTCTAAAGCTTTTGACAAAGTAAAACACGCTATCCTCATGGCCAAGCTATATGATATAGGTATACGAAACCCATTGCTATCTTTCTTTAATTCTTATTTAAGCAATAGAAAACAAAGAGTTAAAATAAATAACATTGAGTCTATTATTATTGAAGTAACATCCGGCGTACCGCAAGGAGCACATTTAGCCCCGCTTCTCTTCAACTTGTTTATAAATGACATTATTCGTATTTTCTCTCACACACGCTTTTGGCTTTTTGCTGATGACAATAAGATCCTAAAAATAATCAAAAACTACCATGACTGCCTTCTTTTCCAATCAGATATTGACTCTTTCAATGACTGGTGTAAAATTAATTGCTTGGAACTAAATGTCGATAAGTGCAAAATTATGTCCTTCTACAGATCTAAAAATCCGATTGTTTTCGAATACAAATTAAATAATAATTGCCTAACAACTGTTCAATCTATTAAAGATCTTGGTATCTCTCTTGATAGCAAGCTTTCTTTCCGGGAACATATAAATACGATTGTTAATAAATCTCTCAAACTACTTGGTTTTATCACTAGAACCACTTCTGACTTCAAAAACATAAATACCCTAAGAACTCTTTACTGCTCCTTGGTTCGCCCCCATCTTGAATATGCTTGTATTATATGGTCTCCTTTTTATGCTGTCCATATTCGTCATATTTAATCCGTTCAACATCGGTTCCTAAAGGGAATTGCTTGGAGGCTAGGATTAGAGCGAGGCAATTACTCGTATGCTGAAATTGAACAAACTCTAAACCTTTCTCCTTTAGAAGACCGTCGGATAAAATCTGATCTCATTTGTTTCTTCAAAATTATTAACTGTTTAATCGACTCGCCTACATTACTACAACTCATCACATTTAATATACCTTCTCGTAGACTCAGAAATAAAGACCTGCTTTTCCTCAATCAGCACTCGACTAACTATGGTTATAACTCACCACTGTCCAGAATGTGTAGACTGGTCAACTCACGTCAAGACCTTGATTTTTTTGGTATTAGCTTAAATGATTTCTGTCGCTCTTTAAATAAATGAAGATATGTGATATTCACCCTAATTTTTGCAAGGTCTTGACGTGACTTGACACTTATTTTTCTTCTATTTTCACTGTTTGTCTTTGCTTTCATGTACCATCCGAATCCTTACATTGTTCATTTCTATACTTCGTGATACTTTGTTTTAAATTGGACGTAAGTCCGTAAATAAATAAATAAATAAATAAACAATTCTCCCGTCTTGAACCCATATTATAATATACACGTACAAGCAAATAGAATACAAAACAAATTCTAACGTTTTCTAAATTTTAAAATGGGTATTCCAGCAATTATGTTAGACTACAACACTATTTTAAATGATATGAAATGAATATGCTCAAATTGTCAGACAGAAGAATTTTCACTGATTTGGTATTTATGTATAAAATTCTAAATAATTTAGTTGATAGTCCGGTATTGCTTGAATTGATAAGTTTCCGGATTTCACTACGTAATACCAGAAGTCAGGATTTATTTAAGTGCAGACATTCTGGAACTAACTTCCATATGTATTCCTCTTTGCCCAGAATACTAATGGAGGGAAATGATTATACCAAGTCAGTGGACATCTTCAATTTATCTTTAAACAAATACAAAGGTTTCTGAGGCAGTTCAGTTATCTACAATAAATACAATATATTTCGTTGCAAAATACCTATTATATTTCTTTGTTAAGGAAATATATAGTATTTATATATTATTTTATCATAGTGTAATTTGTAAATTTCATACTTATGTAAAAGCTCCGTAAAAGGGCGTAAATAAATAAATAAATAATTTGATTTTAACTTATTTGACAATATCTTGAATCGCCTTCACTAAAGTTTTTTGAACGTAATATTAAAACTTGTAGGAAAATAATAATAAATAATAAGAAGTGTCGGAAGCCTTAATTCGTGCTTGGAGCTTGGGCAATGGCAGGACCGGACCTACACCATTTTTCCCGAATTGATTTTTTTAAAATTATTTGAATGCCCTCCCCAATGAAAACTCATTTTAAACAAATATTAACAAAATTTAATAACATAAAATAATAAAACATGTACACGTAACGACGTAACACACAAAACCATTATAAAACACACATCATTCACAAACATACAACTCATAATATATGCCTATTTTAAATTTATTAATTTTGTTTTATTGATTTTCTTCAAATACCAACTTTATATATTTGATCAAAATGTACTATACACTTCACCTAAAATTAAATCAAATTAATTTTTGCATTATAAAGGGGGGGGGGGGGGCTCAGCACAGGTAACCCATCCAGTGAGGCCAATATTATATAAACTATACCTACTATTAAATGTTAAACAAATGCATCAAAATAAAATAAAAATTATAGCCCATAAACACTTTTAGTCCATAAATACAATAACCAGGATTAAGGTCAAAATAGGTTATTTCATATGATGCATTTTTTATTCCTATCCAGCCGTTATTTCGTTATTGGTCTGTAGATGGCATTAAGCCATTGTTTAAGATTAATTAATCGTTTTGTTTGAAGATTGTAATATGCTTTGTGTTGGAAGATAGGAATAATATACCTACATAGATTTAATGCATCGGCGCTTTCATGTTTATCCTTGCTGGTCATATTATGTTCCATCTACACCTATACTAGGGTAAATCCGCCGCTGGCAAGGGAGCCTGCTGTAACGACATCGTATCACGATTTTCCATTCTGTGGGAAATGCAGTTAATACCTCCCTCTGTATTTATTTTCCATTAGCAAGAGTAAACTATGCAGGGACTAGGCGAAAATGTGCAAGATCTAGACATAAGTCGTGCTGCTCTTAAAGAAATACACAGTCGGGCGCACTAGGAGGATTATTGTCGCAAAGCGACCAAATCTACAGATATATTAATGGGAAAGGCGCTCTACGAAAATAGAAAAAAATAAGGAAGTGCATAGTGGAAGATTTTATCTTATAATGAATTATTCAGTCGCTTTAATCTATAGAAGATTTATATAATATAAATTCGTTGAGAATAGAAACATATTTTTGTTGTAGGTAAATATGTGTGGTAGGACCATTGATAATGTATTACATATTTGTGGACGAAGCAAGGAGACAACTACTCTGTCAGTGAGGACATCTACATATTGTGAATATTTGAAGGAAATAGTATCCAAGCTCTGTCATAGAGGACACCTATAGTAAATGCATGAAGAAAATAGCAACCGAGCTCTGTCATGGAGGACACTTTTATTGAGTGGATGAAGAAAATAGTATCCGAGCTCTGTCGTAGAGGACATCTATAGTAAATGGATAAAGAAAATAGTATCCGAGCTCTGTCATGGAGGAAGCTTTTATTGAATCGATGAAGAAAATAGTATCCGAGCTCTGTCATGGAGGAAGCTTTTATTGAATCGATGAAGAAAATAGTATCCGAGCTCTGTCGTAGAGAACACCTATAGTAAATGGATGAAGAAAATAGTATCCAAGCTCTGTCATGGAGGACACTTTTATTTAGTCGATGAAGAAAATACTCTATGGTAGAGGGCACCTATAGTAAATGGATGAAGAAAATAGTATCCGAGCTCTGTGGCAGAGGACACCCATAGTAAATGGATGGAGAAAATAGTATCCAAGCTCTGTGGCAGAGGACACCTGTAGTAAATGGATGAAGAAAATAGTGTCCGAGCTCTGTGGCAGAGGACACCTATAGTAAATGGATGGAGAAAATAGTATCCAAGCTCTGTGGCAGAGGACACCTGTAGTAAATGGATGAAGAAAATAGTATCCGAGCTCTGTGGCAGAGGACACCTGTAGTAAATGGATGGAGAAAATAGTATCCAAGCTCTGTGGCAGAGGACACCTGTAGTAAATGGATGGAGAAAATAGTATCCAAGCTCTGTGGCAGAGGACACCTGTAGTAAATGGATGGAGAAAATAGTATCCAAGCTCTGTGGCAGAGGACACCTGTAGTAAATGGATGGAGAAAATAGTATCCAAGCTCTGTGGCAGAGGACACCTGTAGTAAATGGATGGAGAAAATAGTATCCAAGCTCTGTGGCAGAGGACACCTGTAGTAAATGGATGAAGAAAATAGTATCCGAGCTCTGTGGCAGAGGACACCTGTAGTAAATGGATGGAGAAAATAGTATCCAAGCTCTGTGGCAGAGGACACCTGTAGTAAATGGATGGAGAAAATAGTATCCAAGCTCTGTGGCAGAGGACACCTGTAGTAAATAGATGGAGAAAATAGTATCCGAGCTCTGTGGCAGAGGACACCTGTAGTAAATGGATGGAGAAAATAGTATCCAAGCTCTGTGGCAGAGGACACCTGTAGTAAATGGATGGATAAAATAGTATCCAAGCTCTGTGGCAGAGGACACCTGTAGTAAATGGATGGAGAAAATAGTATCCAAGCTCTGTGGCAGAGGACACCTGTAGTAAATGGATGGAGAAAATAGTATCCAAGCTCTGTGGCAGAGGACACCTGTAGTAAATGGATGAAGAAAATAGTATCCGAGCTCTGTGGCAGAGGACACCTGTAGTAAATGGATGAAGAAAATAGTGTCCGAGCTCTGTCATGGAGGACACTTATAGTGAGTGAATGTAGAAAATATTATCCGAGCTCTGTCATGGTGGACACTTTTAGCGAGTGGATGAAAAAAATGGTATCCAAGCTCTGTCATGGAGGACTCTTATAGTGAGTTAATGTAGAAAATAGTATCCGAGCTGTGTCACGGAGAACACTTTTAGTGAGTGGATGAAGAAAATAGTATCCGAGCTCTGTCTTGGAGGACACTTATAGTGAGTGAATGTAGAAAATAGTATCCGAGCTTTGTCATTGAGGACACTTTTAGTGAGTGGATGAAGAAAATAGTATCCGAGCTCTGTCATGGAGGACACTTATAGTGAGTGAATGTAGAAAATAGTATCCGAGCTTTGTCATTGAGGACACTTTTAGTGAGTGGATGAAGAAAATAGTATCCGAGCTCTGTCATGGAGGACACTTATAGTGAGTGAATGTAGAAAATAGTATCCGAGCTTTGTCATTGAGGACACTTTTAGTGAGTGGATGAAGAAAATAGTATCCGAGCTCTGCACGGAGGACACTTAAAATAGTGGGCCTAGTGTTTTGACTAAATTCAGGCGTTTTAAAAATGACAGGTAGCTTATTCTTCTTCAATCCCCAATTTTAATATTTTAAAATTATTGAATAAAAAAGCTTATTGGTTCTAATGGAATATTTATGTTACAACTAAGAAATCGTATTCGCCAAATTCTTTCGATATTTTTAAAGTCCTATTTCTATTGAACGGTGTTAAAAGTTTCCCGCTTAAGCAGAGATATTAATAATAGCACAGTGTGAGCAAAATACATCAGAAATGTACACCAAATTATATTTTTTTATTAGTATTACTCAGAGTCAATTAGGATTATTGGAAGTGAAAGGTAATTTTGAAAGTTTAAAGAAGAAATATTTTTAGAAAATGTGTTTTAAGGATATTTTTGATTTGAACTAGCTCAATAAATATCTCAATCACGACCTGATGTTAATGTTTTTCGCAACAAAAAATCAATACAAATCCAATCACAGTTATTTAGTTACTTAATGGAAGGTTGTGGGTTATATTTTAATGTTGAAAAACCAGTGTGAAAGTGGTATCGAGTTTGTCCTGAGAATTTCGATCAGTTCAAGAAGTAATTCAATAGTCAGCGTATAATCGAAAACCGAACTTTATCCAGATAAAAACCCTCAACTAGGTACTTATAGGAAGTTCGACATGTTTTGAGATTTTCAAAACTGCAGTTTTTAAAACTATTTCAGTGCTGATTTCTAAATACAATCTAATTTAATGGTGATTGACCAACAGGCGAGTTTTTAAAGGAAGAAAAACCCTGAACTTATTATTATGTATGTGAATACCGCACAAGAGTCCCTATTGGAGCCAGTGAGATTACGGTATCGCCAATTGGGTTATGTTGTGAGGTTTAAGGTAGTTTTACGTATTTTTGTTATTAGTTTTTGGGATATTATGCCGTGTTGCGCTACCTCCTTCTTTAGCCAACGTTTCGGATAGCGTTACAGTGTCCATCATCAGGGCAGATGTGTAATAGTTAGGGATGATGTTTGTACTTATCTACTTAGGAGCGATACTGTGTCGCCAGCTCCACTCCTCTACGAGCTGGCGCTACAATATACTTCAACATGTTTTTTTGCGTTTAGTCTTGATGTAACCGTCAATTACCGGATACCAAGAACTATTGAGCTTAGCTCCGTCGTCTCTATTAATATTTATTGGATTTTTGCGAATTTAAATTGCCTCCGTAATCAGGCGTGCTCTATGAGTTTTGGGTCTTCCCAGGACCTCAGGAACAAATCCAAAGTAATGGCCGGTTTCGATTGAGTGCTCGGCGATTGCCGATTTGTCAGGGTGGCCAAGTTTACAGGCACGAAAGTGTTCTGATATCCTTTTGGAGAGCGTACGCTCCGTCTAGCCTACATAAACCTTGTCACATCCAGAACAGCTGAGTTTGTACACTCCATCTGTTTCTAGAGGAAACTTGGTCTATGCAGGCCTCAAAAAGTCTCGTATTTTTGTCGTGGTTCCGAAGACACTCTTGATGCTTTATTTTTTCAATAGCCTGGCAATTCTGTCTGTCACATTGTGAACGTTAGGCAGGAAAGCGTAGCCCTTTGACTCTTGTTCAAATCTGTCTTCGTTTGGTGCAGATTTGGCTCTTATGATTTGCCTTGTCTGGCTTACTGGGTAACTGTTACACTCCAGTGGATCGGTCAGTTTTGTAAATCCTGCTCCGATTTTCGTTTCTTCACATATTCTGGTCGCTCGGGTCACCAATGTATGGATAAGTCCTCTATTCTGCGCTGGGTGGTGATGGGAATCAGCATGTAGATACCGATTTGTATGAGTTGGTTTTCTATACACTGTGTGACCTAGACTACCATCTTCTTTTCGAATCACCTCCACATCTAGAAAAGGTAGGATCTTAGAGTCGTTTTCCAACTCCATTGTTAACTTAATTTTAACGTGGAGTGAGTTGAGATGGTTAAACGCAAAAAAACATGTTGAAGTATATTGTAGCGCCAGCTCGTAAAAGAATGGAGCTGGCGACACGGTATCGCTCCTAAGTAGATAAGTACAAACATCACCCCTAACTATTACACATCTGCCCTTATGATGGACACTGTAACGCTGTCCGAAACATTGGCTAAAGAAGAAGGTAGCGCAACACGGCATAATATCCCAAAAACTAATAACAAAAATACTTTTGGCCGTGAAAATCTAAAATCGTATCTAGTTTTAGGTAGATTTCGTTGTTTTTTTATGCAATTTAATTTAATTGTATTTATTTCATTTTAATTTCGTATAATTTTTTTAATCATTTTTATTTTATTTTCTACTTTATATTGGAGGCACTACTGAAAACCAGCTGCTTTCCCGGAGTTGGAAATCCTGAATTGTAGCTGAGCAGTGACCTTTTCATCAATAGAATAAATGATAAAAGAAAAAAAAATGTCTATTGTAAAAAAAATCTATTGATGAATAAACGTTTTTTTTAAATTATTATTATAGTAAGGAGCGGAAGGCATTCTAAGCAACGTTTCAATTTTGAATGGTGGTCTTACATCTTACATCACAGCGATACTGAGAATATATTTCATTCTGGAACGTGCCACAAATATACCTTTTATTATTTTAAATGATTTAATCATGAAAACACAAAATTTACTTGCGCACACCGGGATTTGAACCCGCGACTCCAGATAGCTAGTCGAGAACCTTACCCCTCGACCACGGATGCCTAAGTTAAAACCGGATTTTTTTATGTAACTTTTGCTGGTTGTCTTGATTGTTAATTATATTATTCATTGTTATTATTAACGTCTTTCTTAATATCAAATATTGGGTGTAACTGAAACACCGGGAGTCAAAAAAATCATAAATTGAGATTTTGAATCGTAGAAATAGCATTTTTCTGTATTTACTACCTAATTACCTGTAGACCAATGTCAGGTAAACAATTTGATGTAAACGTTAAATAATAATAATAAATTGCGCCGTTTCTGTGAAAAATCACCTCAAGGGCGCTTACAGAGACACCTAAATCAACACTTACGGGCTTCTTAGATGATAATGACTTAACCGAAAGGGCTTGAAGGCTGACGAGAACATCCCTTTAGGAAGGGATGATGAATGACTGGGAATTAAATGGTCCTACCCGTGAGGACATAACAATGTTCAGATGAAATCTCATTTACCCACCAACAACCTTATTGTAGAAATTCACAAAGACAGAGCTTCACAATTTATACAAAGTTACCGAATTCTCGGATGATCATTTTGCAATTTTCCGGATAAAAGGATTCTGGAAATTCCTACGTGATTCATTGATTTCCAAAGAGCAAAGTTAAATTGGATTCCTGTGTACTCCATAAGCAATTCTAAAGTTTTTTTACAGTAACTGGTAAATTAGACGCGGATTTCTCGTGGAAAATGTAAAGCCGTGAAAAGCAAACAATTGTGGATAGAGCTTTTAACGAATATGTTTACTATAAACCCAATGGTTCCCAAAACAAGGTACCAAGAGGAATGTGACGGGGCTGGATTTGAGGTTCCGAGTTCATTCAGGGTATGTTAGGTATTCGGTAACATGACTCAGATTTTGGTTTAATTATCTTAATATATATAACAAAGTCTTCGATTTGTTAATTACCTTTGATTTGTTGGATTTGTCTCCACCCCGAATAGCAGAATAGATATTAAAACATCAAAAAAATTCACGAAAAAAGTAATTATGAAGAAAATTCTTTTCCATTTGTATTCAATATTATGATAAGTATAATATTGAGTAGTAAGTGTGTAAGGGAGATTATTACTTGTATCTTCCATAAATATAGCATACTTATTAAATGATGCTATGTGATGATGTGTAAAGGAAATTAGTTGCAATTAATACCCAGAGCATGAGATATTAAATTTATTAAAAAACAATCAAACATAATTTAAAATAAGTTGAATGTAATCTACAGGGCGTGTCATTCTCCCGAAGGGACAATGAATATGTAATTTCTGATATTAATAGAGGTAGGTAGTTAAAAGTACTTATAAAAGAAAGTGGTCAAGGTTGAGCGCCATCTTATTTTTAAGTGAATAAGAAAACAATTTAAATTATAGATAAACCATGATGATAGATAATGAAGCTAATTCTACGTTACGTGAAGTATATCGTTGAAGGTAACAGCATGACTCGTCTGAAGGAGAAATCTATAGGTCCGGCAACCAGACGCCATCCTCCGTCCGCAGGGGGGTGTTGCTCCAGTAGTCTCCCAAAACCAAACTGCCGGGTGAAGCCGTCAATGCCCCTTAGGAAACGTTCGCTGGTCACATGGTCAGTTGCAGATAGTGATGTGCATGCAACAAAGTGTAGGGATGGGGAACGAATCGCTACAAGTGAATTCCAAAAAATTCAAAAAACGTCAAATGTCAATGCACTGATTGTTTTGGTTATGTTCTTAAACATATAATACTGCCCCTCTTTCTTACACACTACATGTCAATAGTCGAAAATGGGATAAACGGTGAACGTATGTCTGCACCCCTCCAAAAGAAAAATACAATCTTACTAATATTATAAACGCGAATGTTTATATGGATGTAGGTAAGTGTGTTTGTAACTCTTTCATGCAAAAACTTCTGAATGGATATTAATGAAACTTTACAATAATGTAGCTCAGCTCATACATCAGAATAACATATAGGCTGTATAAATATAATGGTAAGCTCTGGCGTTATGAAATTCGTATAAATGAAAACGTGTGTATTTCATATATTTTAGCGGCAGGGAGGAAAGGCAGGGGGAAGGGGAACGGGGGAGGTGGGATTCACGAGGGAGAGACGAGGGAGGGGAAGTGCGGGGAACGTGGAAGGGAACGGGGACGCACGGGAAAGGGCATGCATGGAGAATCAATTTATTTATTTGAATGGGGACTAGCTAGTATGGTATAAAATGCCATTATGTGTAATCTCATACATTTATATTTTCGTATATCTATTTTGTTCCTACTCGTACTTTATAATTCCCAACTTGGGAGGCGTTTACGGGTACCGCCGCCCCGGGAACAACTTATTGAATAACCAATACCTCTATCACAGATCGCCCCAAGTGGTTCATAGGGGCGAGGTTTTGGCGGAGGGTGACGCGTCTTGGCGGCGGATTCACCTGCCCGCCTTGCGCGTCGCGGGCCAGATCGAGAGATACTAGTTGAGGGAGGCCTTTTTACCTCTCCAGTTACTTTCTCGATCCATCGCCTTGCACCGCACCAAGAGAGATAGATTCATATATCCTCACTTCTGGCTGACCCCCAGATTCCTACCCACCCCTCAAATCCATTTCCTTCTCAGCATTTGTTTAGATGAGATAGGCCCTGAGAGATAAAAAAAAGCCCCCAGAGCCTCCTGTGTGGAGCAGCTGTAAAAAAATAATTACATCTACACCTACATTATTACTTATTACCATTTCCAATATACAAAACAGATCAACGGTCCCGAAGAACATTATTTTAATTTCGTTTTGATGATTTAAAAGTCTGTATTTTCGGATTTTTTAATAAAATAAAATGAAATGCAAAATATCAAAGCAATACTTTATTTCTTGATCTCAAAAAGAGTAAAAAAACAAAACCAAAACTTTAAACGGCTCCACTGCAAAACTACAAAATCGCACATCCGACATTGTTCTTCGGAACCGTCGAGATGTATTACTTTTACATGAAAGCCTTTTTACGCGATTAGGCGTAGAATAAATAAATAAATAAATGACGTTGTAAACCGCCCGAATCAGAGTGCAAAATTCAGAATGTCATTAAAGTATTTTTTTCTACAATGGTCACATTACAGGATAACGTTTTTGTTTTTAAGTTTTTTTTCCGTTGAATGCTTACATTTATAATTATTTATTTTGTTATTTAGACTTACTATTATTATTGTCTGTTTTAAATTTTTTTTATCATATATACGGGGCGTCCGGGTGTAAAGTGCATTAACTTCGGGTGGTGATTCTACATGATATTATAAGTAAAAAAGATAAATAACATTTTTCTAAATTTCAACTTTTAAGGGCCGTTTTGTGGTAAAAAGTTAAAAATAGACCGGCATGTGCCGCCAGCTTTAATATTTTTCGTTGTTTCGATACGGGTCAGTCACAAGCATGCATTGTTGCCACAATCGTGCCCGGCGGGCGCTCAGCAAGTAAGATCGTACCTCGCACTAAGGATTTTTAGAAGATATGTCTTTTTGTGTGGGAAAAATATGTTGGAATTTCGGAAAAATGTTGTTAATCTTTTTACTCCTACCATAATGTAAAATCACCCCCCGAAGTTAATGCCCTTTACCCCTGGACGCCCTGTATGTAAATGCAAGTTTTACACATTCTAAAATAACTTTTTTTATATTTTCTTTTATTTAAATGTTTTTTATGACACTTTTAAGTAATTAATCACCTGTACCTTTATTATTTTGTCTATAGTTCTTATAAGTCTATACTAGTTTGTCTTTTGTTATTTTTTAATATTAATCTAATCAACATGTTGATAATATTGGTTACATAATGGTGTATTGTTAAAAAAAATTGTTTTCATTTAATTTTCCATTGAATTTATCTATATTTTTTTAATCAATTTTTTAAATTTGTATGCCCAATATATAATTGGGATTTAAAAAAGTATTTTTTTAAACTTAAGTTCCACACAGGATGCCCTGAGGACAATAATTCCCCTCAGGGCCTATGTCATCTTAGGGGATGCTGTGTGGAGGGTATTTGTAGGGAAAGAAAGGAAAGAAAATAGCGGGAAGGAAAAAGGTATGAGGAATGGGTAGGAATCTGGGGTCAGTGAGTCCAGTAGTGACGGACGTGTGAATCAATCCCTCCCACTGTGGGTATGGCGATGTTTCGAGAGATTCCCGCTGGAGAGATATTTAGGTACATTTCAACCAGTCTCTCCCGATCCGGCCTGCCACGCAGTTGGGGGCACCCGCCGCTGGGCAAACTCCATGAACCAGTAACCCCTTGCTAAGTTGTGACCTATGGCAGAGGTGTTGGTAATCCAATAAATGATTTCTGCAGCGGCGGCGGTACCCATACTCGCCTCCCAACTAAAATTTGTCTTATTATTTTTAATTGTTAAACTAACGTTTAAGACAAGATTTTTATGCATAGCACAAAGGGTAACAATTATTATAAGCAATAATTATCAGCCTGAAACACTCATCCACATTGAAAAATCTTCCGAGAAAAGATACATGACGCCAACGGGACTTGAACCCGTGCCCTTCTGATTGCCGGTCAGCTGCTCTCCCAATTGAGCTATGGCAGCTTATCTTATACCCGCCAAATGATTCAATATATACTAGTGTTTCATTCAACAATTATACCAACCGCCAACCGTTGGCGTCATGTATCTTTTCTCGGAAGATTTTTCAATGTGGATGAGTGTTTCAGGCTGATAATTATTGCTTATAATAATTGTTAAAATTTGTGTCTTTTATTTATAGTTTTCAAGTTTAATTTATTGAACTTCATTAGGATGACAGAGAGAATACAACGCCATTGTAGGTTGTTACTTTAGCAAGTTACAAAATATAAAATGGTAAAAAATATAAATTAACGGAATCAAAAGGGTAGTGGTTAAATAAGTTGAGGAACCACTGCCTTAATACTAGAATTACAAACTAGTTTCACTTCACTTCAATAATTATTCAACGAACACCATTTTACGAATCCTTCATAATCGGGTTACACGATAGTCTGGGATGCTCTGATCTATTACTTTAACAAAGTGTTCATGAAATAATGATAATGATTATTTCGACGTTCGTGATTTATAAGGAGAAATCCTTGCCTTATGGATTTACTCCAATCGATCTTCATTAGGGACTGTCTTTTAGTAATTGCGGCCCTTAAGTGCCATTATTTACGACCAATAGAACAGCGGCTATTCGGATTTCACTAGATTGTAAGCAACAATTCATAGTAAAATTATTAGAGATGAAACGGATATCCGGTAAATATCCGATATCCGTCCTAAATTTACTCTCCGGCCGGATACCGGATAGTTACTCAATATCCGGCCGGATACCGGATATTCAGAAACTACGACAATTTCCTATACTAAAATGTAATACATTCATTTTTGTGAGGTAAATATCAATAAAATGGCTTATAATTATGACGGCTTTTATTTAAAGTCGAAAAAGTTACACAAAGCCATAAGGCCTTCCAAAAAACTAAAGTTTTCTTCTGAGATAATCACTCTAATGATAAATATATAAATACTAAATATCTAAACTAAAAACTTTTAGTAAAAACTTACAAAAACCTCGCAAAGTAGCGAAAACTTAAATTAACATGATTAACTAATCACAATTTCACCTGTGCGGCGCTAAACTCGCAACTCGCCGGATATCCGGTATCCAGCCAAAAAACTATCCGTTTCATCTCTAATAATTGTAGTCTCATGGGCGATTGATATCTTTTGTTCTGGACCCGGAGGCAGTGACGTAGCTAGGCCAATTACAGATGAACGCTGTCTGTTATTTATATTTTCGTAGCTCCATGGCCCGGTCGGTCAGGGATTCCCAAAAAATTTGTGTTTTATTTTCGTTCCCAACTATTGCTCGGCTGGGGATTCCCATGAAATATTCCTTGCTTATCACCTGCGTTATTCTCATTACATTCTGATTTTCTTCAATATTAGGTAGGACATTATCCAAATTTTGTTTGAGGTTCACTAATTCTTGGGGTGACATCACGTCATCCGCACCGGTTGCCACCCATGCTGGCTACGCCATTGCCTAGAGGTCACTGGAACTCGGAATTGAATCTTATTTGATTTATTAGATAATTTGAAACTTTTCAGTCAAGTCTTCAGAATCGAAACGTGTATCTAGAGGGTTTTGACCATAAAATAAAGAATACTAGAGATGCCTTCCATACTAATTTAAATGGAGGTAAATGTTCTATTTAGCTCAACTCGACAGCATATCATCTCACTTACACTCGTCTGAAATCGTATGTCTCCATCCCATTTGAATTTCGAAAGCACAAGTTTTCTACGGAATTATACACCCGATTTGGGCCTATAATGGAATACAACCACAAGGCACTTCAGTGTTATTATTTATTTTTTGGTATTTTTTTTTACAGTGTTACTTTTCCTCCATTAAAAGCATTTGCTTGTGGATGGAGGGGCTTGTGGATACATTTTAAATATTTACAATTTATACAGTCAGGTGTTTCACATAATATATGCACAGATTCACAGTTAATACACATACACCGTTAAAACACATTTTAATCATATCGTAATCAAGATCCTTTAACTAATTATAACACGATCACACCCTTAATATCCTATTAATACAAACTGTTTAATTTTATCACGTCACAATCAGTAAAAACATTCTCATTCAAATAAGTATTCTGGTTTATTAATCTACAATCTACACAGTCAAAATCACACGAATCGGTCACCCTTCGTTTTTGTAAGAACTACTTGGTTCGCTTGCTAATTAGAAAGGGAAATGATTCAACGAATCCTATTACATTTATAAACGCAGTGTTTTGAAATAACTAACACTAGAGTAAAAATCACAGCTGTCAAAGTATTTAAAAAACAAATAAACCCAATACACTTCAGTACCGACATAGAAAGATAGAAATATAGAAAGAAAGGAAGAAATCTGTTTGACCATATTAACATAAACGACGATAGGTTTCAGCTAAGTACCGAAGCAAAGGTTTTCAGAGTTTTTACTATAGTGGGCAATAATAGTTCTTTTTTGTTTTTAAATTTACACTCCGCCAAAAAAGGTATTTTTTTAATTAATAATCAAAAAAGTAAAAACTGCACTATACAAAAAAAAACTAAAAATCACATACACGTTTATATTTTTAAATAAAGCTTAAAATAACGTAAACACACAATCATAAAAAAATCAACAATTCTAACCAGTTACACGGAGAAAAAAAAATGATGACTGTCAAGAATTCAATTCACTCACGAATGAAGACATTTTTTATTAAAGAAATACAAACATTCCCAAGTTACGAATAACCCAACAATGTTTGAAAATCTCCTACTACCACCAGAATGCCGAAAATGTTGCTTGTGTTGTGATGGAGGACTTAGCCAGCTGAGGAATCGAACACGGGGCGCCCGGGTGGAACCTAAATGCGATGCCCACTCAACCACTGACCGGTCGAAACATATTCAGTACTTCGCAACGAAACATTGCACACAGAATTCACCAATACGATATAAATCAAGAATAAAAACATGGCTGAAAGAGGTCAACGAAAACACTCTAATGAAGACACTAAAAACGACAAGACAAATAAACTATAATTAAACAATTTTAGTCCGCCTCGGCACAGGAACCCCTAGTGAGGGGGACTAAGAAATATAATATCTTTATCTATTATAACCATTATATTTTGTATTCTTATGGAATTATTTTATATGGTCGCTTAAATAAAAAAATAAAAATATTTCGGTCTTGATAAAAAAAAGTAGATACAGATTTTTTTTCATAACTCAACAACACCAAATCAAACATGCATATTAACATTAATAAATTGAAATGATTAGTCAGTTTTTTGGTGTTTTTATTGTAATATTTTGTAATATATCATTTAACACAATAAATGTATAATCTCTCTTTCTTGATACTACTCGTATTAGTGTCATACACATTCTGCGTATGCCTACCATGAGGTATTATCAATTGAATTAATATTGTAATTGCATTATTTTAATTTAAAAAAAAAGTTAAATGCAAATAGTCAATTTGGTAGGCGGGTATGAGTACCATTTATAACGTGGGTACAATAGATATAAAAAAGTGGTTCGTTACGTTTGGTGACTACGTACGGGTTCTTGGGATGAGGTTTAACTCTTGACAGGCCAAGATGCCAAACATGACATCCGTAACCATGGGGGTCGGCTGATGACCCCGTGTAATTTTTTATTTTTTTTGACATAAAATTTTAAACCATAGAAATCACTTTTTCTTTTTTTTTGTTATTTGTCCATTTATTGGGCAGGGAATATAATCTATGTTTGACAAAATATTTTTTCCTGCGATCAATGATTTTTTCACTTTTTTTTTAAACGGCACATTCTGTATTAATCCTTTGGGCAAGAATACCTAAAATACTAAAAACATATTTCATGTATTTAAGCATATATAAGAAGGATAGTGATTTTGGGGTCTACCTTTGGGCCAGATGGCTGCGGGAGAGTTAAATAGGTCTTGGCTGCTGCCTTACAGCCGGATGGGGAGAGACTGGTTGGGAGAGACCTTTTGACCTCTCAGCTGAACTCTCTCTACGTATCTCTACTATCTGTAACTCTCAGCTGTACCTATACGCGGATGACAAAAAGATTGTCAAAATCATTAAGTCTGAGATGGATTGTCTAGAGCTCCAGAATGACGGGCTCCCTGGTTAATATATATTGTCTAGAAAATAACCTTCTTTATAAATGTAGTGTCATATCTTATTCTCGAAAAAAACACACAGTACCTATTATATCCCTACATTATCAAGAATAATATTTTAAACAGGGTATATATAATAAAAGATCTTGGAGTTCTATTAGATAGTAAGCTTCTTTATCAACCTCAAGTCGAAGGCTTTTAAAATGTGGGATTTATATTTAGAGTAAGTTCAGTTTTTAAAAATCCACAAAAATTTAAGACTCTCTAGATACCCTAAGTCAGAAGTCACCTGAAGTATGCTTCTACAGTGTGGAACCCTCATTATTCTACATATAAAGCAAATCTAAAAAAAGTTCAGAATAAGTTTTTGATACATGTCTCTTATCGCGTGCGAAATGATCAAAACTATGTCCCTATAAACCTTAAATCTCTTAATCAACGCGGAGATATCAGAGCCCTGTTAATGCTCTATAAGATTATTCATAACTTCATTGATAGCCCATACTTACTACAAAATATTAATTTCAGATGCCCATTAAGAGTTACTCAATCTCCGGATACATTATATACCTACCTATCCCTAAAAGCAATACAAATTATCTTGAAAATGTATTTATAAGAAGAAGCTGTAGCACATTCAATAGATTATGCCAAAATATAGATGTGTTTAACACTAACCTTTATAAATTCACAGCATTCCTTAAAAAATAACACTCAATCGAATACCACATGTTTAACTTAAAATTAATATTTCATTGATTTCTTTATTTCTCTTTCTTTTTTTTTAGTTCACCACATATCCTCTCTTACTTTTAGCAGTTCGAATATAAATAAAATCACTTCCTGAAAGATATTTTTGATATCCATTAAAATTTAAATGTAAACCTTTTATTATTTATTTATGTAAGAAGATGCACTTTATCAGAATTGTTTATATCAGGTGTAGGTATTTTTGTGCATTTTTGTATTATGATTCTAAATTTCAATTCGTCGTTATTTTATGGTCAATGACATTCATATTCTTAACAATGTCGTATTTTAAATTATAAAGACTGTTTATAACGCTAATAAATAAAATAAAATAAAGTACATCTACGTTCATACGATCGTCAATCCTGAAAACATTGACCCCCAGATTCCTAAGCTCATACCTTTTTTGTTCACAGAAATTCCTCTCCTTCCTTTTCCTTAAAAGACTCTCCACATAGCATCCCTAAATACGACATAGACCTTGAGGGCTTTTCCTCGTGGCCTTCTACGGGAAGAAAATGTAAAAAAAAACTCAGATTTTTTCCAATCTCTCCTCCACTTACTTCAACTTCCCAAAATTCCACAATTGGGAATAACCTACTTTCACTAGTTCAGTTCGGTTGTAACTCTTGTGCGGTATCACTTTTTTGTAATCGTTAACCCTAGAAAGATAATCTTCGTCTGAGAGACATAAGCGATACACAAGAAATGCTGTACTTTTTTTTTATTTCGCAACGGAGCGCGCTGTCTATCTCAGTTAGCTCAGTTGCCGACCAGAGCTTGCGCGGGGCGGCTCTGTCACCACGGTAAGTACAATAATTACGGAGAAATTCATACCATATATGTCCGAGAGACGTATGGTTACCTTTTGAGTAACTTTCAGACTTGTTCATGTAAAGGTGATTTAGCGAAATAAAACAACATAATATATGTCCATGACTGGTCAGTGGTTGAGTGGGTATAGCGCTTGGGTCCCACCCGAGCGTCGCGTGTTCGATTCCTCGGCTGGCTAAATCCTCCATCACAACACAAGCAACATTTTCGGCTTTCTGTGGTGGTAGTAGGAGATTTTAAACATTATTGGGTTATTCGTAACCCGTGAATGTTAGTCTTTCTTTATTAAAAAAAAAATAATAAAAAAGTGTAATTTTTTTGTATAACGACTGATTAGCATTTAAACTTTCATAACATAAACATAAAAAAATACGACATACAATATATTTTGTAGTTAATTTGTAAGAGGTTTACAGAATTTTGTTATTTTTATAATTGCAATATATATATAAAGATTTTATTTATTGTAAAAAACCTTAAACTAATTATTCAACTACCTTTAAACTGTGTAAGTGTGATAATATGTCAAATATTCACTTTTAAACTTCATTACGCCTCTCAGACGAATGATCATCTTTCAGGTAGGTAAAAATAAGATTATCTTTCTAGGGTTAATAATATTGAGAGTCTTGGAACAGTTAGAGGTTCTTCTGTTCGAGCAGCTAAGCATTGGACCCTTGCAATAATATATAAGATAGGTGAACATTTCTCCAAATCGGGCACGTGGTCAGGAAACGGTTACGGAACAGAGTTCTGTCAGAGATTCAGGGAAACAGTCTAGTTGGTTCAACCAACCAGACAAAAGTTAACAAAAAACTTACTCATTTCGGTTGTCTGTGCGTGAAATATTCCAGCGTGAAAATATTAAATTTTTTATGTAAATACCGCACAAGAGTCCTAAATGCTCCAGTCTGGAGCCAGTGAGACTATGACATCTTCATTTGGGATATGTTGTGAGGATGAAGATAGTGGGGAGGGAAGGATATCTGGGAGAGGAAGGTGGGAAAGTACCTGTTCATTCAGATCTGGTCATCAAACACGGCTAAAGCCATGTCAAACAATAAATTTTGAATGGTGCTCTTATACCACGACGATACTAGGAGTATCTTCCACTCTAGTAGTTTGTGCAGCAAATATTCTATGTATTAATATTAATTAATTAATTTCGAAATCACACAAATTAATTCAATAAAATTTATTTGCACTCGCCGGATTCGAACCTGCGACTTTCGGATTGCGAGTCAGGAGCCGTGCCCCTCGACCATGGAGTTCTTAAATTTGATAAACTTAAATTTGTTTTGAATTTGAGTGTCAGGGTTTCAAGTGAGAAGAGGGAGAGGGGAGTGGGGAGAGGGAAGGCGGAGAAGGCGGAGTGGGAACGCGTGAGGGGAACGGGACGAATGAGAAAGGACACGCTGGGAAAAACAATTTCTTTATTAAGTGGCATAGCAACTGGCTAGTTAATAATAAAACACTCAAACCTCGATTGTCAGTGCGTAAAATGTGAAATATTCCCAAGTAAAATAATTGACGTTCAGTGAACTTACGACGTACTTCAATCCCAGTGATTGAGATTACTTAAAATGTGTTCGAGAAACTCGAATAAAGATCGAGGTTTGTTGACATTACAAGCTACTTTATTTACGTTATCGTAAGGTTTACAATGAATATTCAACTGAACCAGAAGTCTGTTCTATAAGAAGCTCTAAGTAATTCTGAAGCAAGAGAACCCAGCTGTTTTTGCATCATCGGCTACTTCCATAACCATCCGTGCTCTAGACACGAACGCCAATTATTGGCATATTATAGTCGCCACTCTTCTAAGGTGCTATTTAATCTATTGATACACCTCAAAACTACCTGTAACTATCTATTCTAACTGATATTGAAACTACGTACATAATTCCATATATCACAGAACTTAAATTTACTTTGAACGAAGTGAAATTTTCAAAAGTTTAGATTACTTTATTCGAAACTAACTGACACGGCCACGCGCTGCTGTGGCTAATAAAACAACGTCATCTACTGGATGGTTATCCAACCTTTATAACCACCACCGTCTTTAAGTTTATCGCTAAGAGACAGACAGATGCCGCGGAGGACTTTAGTTTATAATACGTAGAGATGGTGTGAAAGATTATAATAATGTGCATGAAATGCTTGGGGTAATTAACATATTTAGGTTAATAAGGATTAATACTGTATCCGTCTAAATAACTTTTCAATTACCGCAATGTACGTGACCATTTTTTTAGAAGATAGAATGGGTATAGTAAACTATCCGTAAAAGATAGATATATGCCTTCGTGGATTTTTTTGTAGATCTATAAAAGAGGAATATCTCACCATGCATTGTTTTGTTATATCTCAAAAGGATTAGGCAGCGTTTTCGATGAAAGCTACCAGGCGGCTTGACTTTTTCCGGCACTTCTTCTTTTTCTTTTTCGTCATGTTTCAACCAATTTACACAAATCCATGACAAATTATATACTTAAGCCTTCCTCACAAAACACTCTACCTATTGGTGAAAACCGCATGAAAATCCATTCAGTAGTTTTCGAGTTTATCGCGAACAGACAGACAGACAGACGGACAGACGACGCGGGGCACTTTAATTTATAATATGTAGAGATTACATAAATCCTTGACAAATTATATACCTAAACCTTCCTTATGAAACACTCTATCTATTGCTGAAAACTGCATGAAAATCCGTTCAGCAGTTTTCGAATTAATCGCGAACAGACGAACAGACAGACAGACGACGCGCGACGCGGGGGACTTTAATTTATAATATGTATAGAAGATGTGCATGTCACATGGTTACATTTTTGATATATTTTGTGATTTTTCAAGTTTAGAAACCTGTGTTCATTCGAAAGATAAATAATTTCTGGTCGTCTCTCCATTTATTTTTCAACAAAACAAATGTTTTTGAAAAGCAATGATCCTGAGGCAAATATTTTATGCATCCTTTTTTATCTCCATAGTCTAGGCTAATTTTATATAAAAGAACACTTCATGTGAAATGTGATAATAAACTCGGTAACAGCCAGTATGTTTTCCTGCCTTTCGAAAACAGAATATTAAACCACAATAGCCTGTATTAATAAATTGTTTTTTATTACGAATTTATTCTTTATATATTTTTTGTGTTACATTCATGTGCAAACGTCGCGCGTCGCGTCGCGGTGTTTTTTGTGAAAACAGATCACTTGTTCACATTTTATATTAAGTAAAGAAATGTATAAAAGTATATTAGTTACAGCAACATTGACAAACAATTTATAGATATTAAATATTTCATAGTATGATGATGTGTTTGTAATATCTTATATTTGGAATGTATATTTGGTAATTACCAAATGATATTTGTAGTGGGTAGGTGTGTGTAGAACATTCATATCATCGATTTGATGCTTCTTTTAAATATGGGCAGCGAGTGCGAAAAAATGTTGATGTCAGAGTTTAGGCAAATATTAATTATTGAAGATACGGAGAGCCCGGTGAATTGGCGAATTAGATAATACATTTGTGGAAACGCAATTAGTAAACTATTGTGCTATTTTTATTATTTACTTTTAACAGCCCGGTCAGTGGCTGAGTGGGCATTGCATTTGGGTACCACCCGGGCGTCACGTGTTCGATTCAACGGTTAGCTAAGTCCTCAATCACGATACAAGCAACATTTTCCGCTTAGTGTGGTGGTAGTAGGTAGTAGGAGATTTTCAAACATTGTTGGGTTATTCGTAACCCGGGAATGTTTGTTTTTCTTTAAAAAAATATCATTTTTTATTAAAATATAGTAACAAAACGGTATATTTTTTACCTTTTTTTTAAGTAAAACTTCTTTACGCACGCTTGACTTGGGGAGTAAGCTGGTGAATGCGTGACGATAGCGTTACGAAAAGTGTGATCGGGCGAGGCGAACGGTCGGGCGAGGCAAACGGAAGTTGAGAGGGAGATATAACATAGTGAAGTTTTATTTCAGTGGTAAGGTCTAAAGCACACTCGTTTTTTTTCTCTCTCTTTAATTCGTGGGGTACATATGGTTCATTTTTTTTTACATAAGGGTTAGTAGGGAACAATGCTTTCAAATGGTTTACAATTGGATAAAATTTAAAATTGTTTATCATAACTAGACATTTTGGAAAATAATTTCGACATGAAAGATTTGTTGAAAAGTCGATACAATTTGTAGATTTGTTTGTTCAACTGTGTAGGCGATGAATTAGAGAGAATGCTACTTTTTTTTTTGAATATTGACAATGAAATAGGTTCTTACTTGCGACGAGTAGGTACTCTTGTATCGACTAGATTCTCTTGTATCGACTAGATTCCCTTGTATCGACTAGATTCTCTTGTATCGACTAGATTCCCTTGTATCGACTGGATTCTCTTGTATCGACTAGATTCTCTTGTATCGACTAGATTCTCTTGTATCGACTAGATTCTCTTGTATCGACTAGATTCAACTGTCAGTACTCAAATTTACAACTTTAAAAAGAATCTTAGGTAGCTTATCCTTCTTAAATTCTCAAGTATTTGTATTTTAATTGTATATAATCAGAAAACGTGTTTTTTATTGATTAAAAGAAATATTTATGTTAAAACTAGCTGACCCGGTAACGCGTTGCTGTGGCTAATGAAACACAACGCCATCTACTGGATGGTTACCCAACCTAGGTAACCAAGTGTTGTGTCGATAAATTAACTCACACTTAATAAGAGAAACTTTATGGAACTTACAAATTGTGTTTTCACAATTAATTCATTTAAAATAATATATAGTATATTTGCGGCATGTTCCAGAGTGGAAGATACTATGTTAGCGTCAGCGGTCGGCATACGGCGCCAGTGTTGGCATACCGCAGGCCTACGGCCACTAGCCAAACCAAACCTGGAAAGGACATGCAATTAATTGGCCAACGATGCTAGCTCAGGACAGTCGGCGCAAGCAAGATTCTCCTAAAACCAGGGCGAGTGTTTGTGGTTCGCTGGGTATTCCTCCTCCTCCCTTCCTCACAATCTCCGGGGTCTCCCTCCTCAATCAGAACACAGTATTGCACGTAAAGGGTTTATTCAATTAGAAGGAGACAGGGTTATTACAATTGCCATATGGGCACACTTCACATGAACATGGTTAGCACTTTAATATCCTAACTTAACAGGGACTGTTTCTCTCAATCTCTCCACACGCGTTATTGGCTTTAAGAGCGTTTAAAAAAAAATTCTCAGAATCCGACAAAATACGATTCTGGAAGAAAAAAAAAATAGAGCAATTGGGTTGAGCGCCATTCTAATTTTTGGAAAAAGAAGAAAAAATCACAAGTAGCAACGAGGTTGCTCCTGAATAGTTTCGAATCCAGCGAATGTGACCTGATAGGTGTGTTCATTTGGTGTATTCGAGACGATCCTCAATATACAACATTATTATGAATGTGTAGGATGGGGTGAGGAGGAACAAGAAAAAGGTAAGAAGAAAAAAAACGGGAGGATTTCCTTTATAACAGAAATCGTCGCGGCATTCTTACAATATGGTTCTGTGACCATAGTAGCGAGCTGCGGCAATGGTCTGAAACCAATGGTTATTATACAGACTTGCACTTATGATTTTTATTTACAACATTAGGGTAGGGACGTACTGGTACGACAAAAACCCGACACAAAACAGTTAAAAAATGGTGATATGACAAGATGAGACGATGAGGTGGGAAAAAAAAACGCGCGGATGCTGCAAGAGTTGTGAAAAGGAAAGCGACGTTTTGGAGCAAGAGTTTTCCGGAACCGTTGATGGTAGGAGGAAAAGGAGGCCCTTTCCCGAAGTGATCAATTTCAGGAAGAGGATGCATACAAGTTATGAAAACGGTGCCCCAAGAGGTGCTCTTGTGGTACAGCAGGCAAAGCACGCAGGATGTACAAGAACATATAAAATTATGCAAAAAGAAAAGAGTGTACAGGAGTTAGGCTACCGTTGACATTGATATGCCTTCGGGTGTAAGGATTACCTTACGAATGCCCATATGGGTGATTATTTACATTTAATATTTACAAGTAACTCACGTCATTTATGACAAGAATTATAAGACTTCTAAAGAGACCACGTCGCACTGATTGATGACTGGCCAAGAGAGGTCAGGGGGGTAATAATGATCAGGGTTAACAAGATGCATGTTTTGCCAATTTGATAACGCCTGAGTACTTGATGTGATGGAATTTACTGATTCCGTATTCCCAATTTTGGCAATGTCTTTCACATGGTAATTTCCGATGTGTTTACCAGAGATGTCAGACAATCGATAAACAAGGTCTGAGATCTTTTTTAGGACTTTCGTTTTTACAAAGCGGGGTGCCAGTTTGGCAGAGAAGTACAGCGCACCTTGCGACAAAGTATTGTTTTTTCTCCAAACGATGTCTTCTTCCTTGAATGTGACGTGCTTTCTGCGAAGGTTATACCTGTCGGCGCTCTTTTGGTGGGCCAATAGTAGAGCGTCTGTTACTTCACTATAGATAGCGGAGAGTTCCTCTAAGCGGTGGGCGTAATTTGCTGCGGGGTCTGCTGTGGAGGAAGGGGTGGGTGGAAGGCGAATTTCAGGGTGTAATGAACCGTGAACTACTTGCTCCACGCCGTGTTTGAGAAAGAATGGTGTATAGCCTGTAGCGAGGTTCACCGTGTTGTTCATGGCTGCTTGTATTTTGTCTAATTTTTTGCACCATGTACGTTGGTCCTTGCCAACCAGAATTGCCAGAGCCGTGTTTATGGTCTGGTTGTATCGTTCGACGGTGTTGTTCTGTGGTGTGTAAAGGGTATTGTAGAATATATCCTTTATACCATATTTAGACAAAAACTCTTTAAATTCTAGAGCTATAAATTGTTTGCCGTTGTCGCATATTATAGTACGAGGAATACCGTAGGGTATGAAAATATGCTTTTCTAACAGATTGATTATTGCTGCCGCTGTCGCCCTTTTCAGAGGAAACAACCAGCAATATTTGGAAAAAACGTCCACCACACTGAGTATATGCATGTAACCGGCGTAGCTTCTAGGGAATGGTCCGATGAGGTCCATTGAGAGGGATTGAAGTGGTCTATCGGCACGCTTGGGGTTGCCCATTAGACCAGACGGTGGTGCCGTACTGTGTTTGTATGCCTTACAGATGTCGCATTTGGAGATGTATAAGCGTACTTGTTTGAATAAACCAGGCCAATAATATCTTAAAGATATTTTTTTGTATGTTTTAAAAGTTCCAGGGTGTATGGAGTCTGCGGCACTGTGGTTATTGTTAATAATCTGTTCTCTATTTTCGAGAGGGACTACCATTTTCCAGGCATAATCCTCTAAGATTGACAGTGGTGGCTTGCAGTTGCGGTATAATTTTCCGTTTTTAATTGTAAAATTCGGAAACTTTTGTGGGTTGTCGCTGCATCCTTTAAAGATTTTTTGATACCATAAATCTTTTGTGGGGAGACTAGAATTGGATAACTCGGCATTTAGTATTGCAATCTCGATTCTAGAAAGGGCATCCGGGACGATATTATCCGCGCCTTTGCGGTGGATGACATTGAAGGTATATTGAGATAGGCGGGACGACCAGCGAGCCAATCTTCCGGAGGGATTGTCTAGCGAGATCAGCCATTTTAGGCTGCTATGGTCTGTAACCACGGTAAACTTGCTGCCCTCAATGTATCCACGGAAATTTTGAATGGATTCCATGACTGCTAATAATTCTCTCTCGGTGATTCCGTAGTTCTTCTCGTGCTTGTTTAGGGTGCGAGAGAAATATGCCACGGGGTGTTCGCCGTCCGTAAAATTCTGAGTGAGGACTCCTCCGATTCCGACGTTTGATGCGTCCGAATGGATTGTAAAGGGGAGGTTGAAGTCAGGACAATTCAGTACCGGGGCTGATTGAAGGGCTTCCTTCAGGGAGTTGAATGCTGACTCGGTCTCTGCGGACCAGGCAAAGCTACTGGTACCTTTACGGACGCCCGTGATTTTGTTGAGCGGCGCCGCGAGTGTTGAGAAGTTTTTTATGAATCTTCTATAATAACCGGTTAGTCCGAGGAAAGCTTTTACCTCTTTTGCATTCGTGGGCCGGGGAAACTTTGTCATAGCCGCAATTTTTGCGGGGTCGGTTCTTAGACCTTCTTCATCTACTATGAAGCCCAAGTATCGTAGGCGATGTTTGCAGAATTCCGATTTCTTTAGGTTGATAGTCAGACCGGCTTGTTTGAGTTGTTGAAAAACCTTTTCTAGTATGAGTATATGTTTTTCAAAAGTATCGCTGATGATGATCAAGTCATCTAGGTAGCAAAATAAGTTGTTGTCGAACTCTGGGCCAAACAATTTATCCATGAGTCTTTGTAGCTCCGCTGGGCTGTTTTTTAAACCGAAGGGCAGCCTTTTAAAGTGAAACATACCCCTGCCAGGCACTACGAAAGCAGTTTTTTCGCAGGAGCTGGGATCCAAAGGTATTTGCCAAAAAGCTTTGCTCAAATCTATAGATGAGATGTATTTAGCGTTTCGAAGTCTGTCGAGGATGGAGTTGACCAAAGGGAGGGGGTAGGCGTCTGACACTGTACATGCGTTGAGGCGTCTACTATCGAGGCAGAAACGGGCCGAGCCGTCTTTCTTTGAAACTATTAAGGTGGGGTTGGTCCATGCACTGCGGCTGGGTACCACCACTCCCATTCTTAGCATATCGTCCAATTCTTTTTCTAGTATTTTTAATTTTTGTGGAGCGAGGTTGTAATACCTTTGTTTGATTGGGGGGCCTGTTGTTTTTATATGGTGTTCTACTAAGTTGGTTAGGCCTAAACCGCACCTTTCGAAGGAGATTGATTCAAACTTGTTGATCGTCTGGTCCAACTGATTTGTTTGTAGGGGGTTCAAATTTTCGTACGGTATTACTGTACGGATTTCGTTCACTTGGGGAGGGACGGAGGGGTTGTTAAACAACTGTGGAGCAATTTTGAAGGCCATCCAAAAATCCACTCCCAGGATAAATTTTTGTGAGATTGTAGGTACAACCAGAAATTTGATCCGAACTGTTTTTTTCTCGCAATTGATCGGCAGGGTAAGAGAACCAATGACACGTTGTGAAGTGTTGTCTGCCGTGGTGACATGTGAAGAATGTTTTTCCATTTTAAAACCACAGTTTGTGAATAAGGTGTGAGCGTTGTCGCCCAGACAGCTGACAGACGCGCCGCTGTCGAGGAGGCCGGAAAAACCCACATTGTTTATGGAAAAATGCGCGAAGGGTCTACCGTCTATTGCCTGTTTGCAGCAAACTGTAGAGAGGGGTAAGGCCTGTTTGAAGAATTTGACGTGTTCCAACCACTCCGACCATTCCTTCGGCCTATGGGGAGGATGGCCCGGGGGGTTGGGTTCTAGTTTTTTGTCCTCTTGGCTGTCCAATTGGGAGGGGGTCTGGAGAAATCTGTAGGGGGTTTGATGAATCTAAAGTCCGGGATGGGTGTCTCAGTATTGTCTTGGCGTGGTCTTTTGCCAAACTTCCTCCCTTCGTCTCTTCTTGGAGAACGATCAACGGATCGCCTTTTGTTAGAATGGGGGTCTCTTGAAGATAAAAGTTTAGCTTGCTTGAAGCAGGAGGCTTGGGAGTGACCAACCTTGTGGCAAAAAGAGCAGGATTTCTTTTCGTTGTGCTCTGGTTTTATGCCGGACGAAGTGCTGGGGCGAAAGTTTTCCTTGGGGAACCTTTCGTCCCTCTTTCGATCCTGGTATGCCTCCAGTAGCTGGCAGACATCTTTAAGTTGCTCCAGGGTGGAAATTTTCTGGGAAGTGATGATGTTTTTGTATCTGGGCAGGAGACCGTCGATCAAAACTGGGAGGAGTTCCATTTCAGGGACGGGTTGGGCAAGCTTGATATTGATGGCCTCTGCCCTCTGCGTAAATCTAGCGACAGGATCTCCGGAGTGCTGCTTGATAGCGAGTAAGGATAGCCTGATTCTGTGTTGGGCCTTTTTTTCTCCGAAACTTGTTAAAAGTGCCGCCCTGAGTTCCTTCCATGAGTTTGTTTTTCTCTTATGTATCCTGTGCCAGGTAAGCATTTCAGGAGCGATGAGGTCTATGAAATTTCTGTGTAGGATATTTTCGGGAATTCCTCTGACTTGTGCTGTTTCTTCTATTCTGTTGATGAAATCCTCCACATCCGTGAGTCCGTTGTATTTCGTTTTCCAGGATGTCAGATCGTATATTTTTGTTGGTTCCTGGGCTTGCACCACCAAGGGTTTTGCTTCGGAGACTGTGAGGGGGGTAGGGATGATTTCCGAGGTGACTTCCGGTTGAAATTGCAATCTCCTGATGTATTTTTTGTTGTAGAAAGAGGCATATAGGGACAGGCATTTTTTGGATTTATTCCTAGGAGAAATCTTTCTATTTCTCAGGGCCTGTAGTAGTTCTTCCTTTCTTGAAGTAAAAATGTGCGGGATTATACCCAGCGTGACTTGAGGAACTTCCATGGTGTATAGGATCGTGTCAGAGTGACCTTATGTTGGAAAAAGTGGGAACTAGACTCGCAATTGGAAAGAAATTGACCAGAGATTGACCACTGAGGCGTATTTTTTGCAAAAAAAAACGCGTTTTTTACAAGTGTTTGGATTATTTGGAAATTTGGGCAGGGGTTTGCCTCAAATAACGTGTTTTTGGGAAGGAATCCAGATGTTTTGGAAATTTGTTGAAAAAATTTTTCAGAGTCCAAAAATGAAAAAAAATTGGGCAGGGATTTGCCTCAAAAAACGTGTTTTTGAGAAAAAATCCAGACGTTTTGGAATTTTGTTGAAAAATTTTTCAGAGTCCAAAAACGGGAAAAAAATTGGGCAGGGGTTTGCCTCAAAAAACGTGATTTTGTGAAAAAATCCAGACGCTTTGGTCCAAAAGTCCAAAAACGAAAATTTCACGGTCCAGGATTCACCTTAATGGAACACGTTTTTAGAATTTATTCCGATGTTTTTGAAAAAAGGTTTGCAAATTTGTGAAGGTCCGGTGAATAAAAAACGGAACGAGGTTCGCCTTAAACGAACATGTTTTTTGGAATATTTCCATTTGCTTTCCAAAGGGGAATTCTTCAGAAAAGAAAGAAATATTTTTTCTTTTATACGAGTTTTCGTGGAAGTATTTGTTTGAAGATTCAACAATGTCTTGGGGAATGGTTTTTTAATTTACGTGGCTAGTCTGTAAGCCTGATTAGAGCACCACCAATTATTGGTATTTACACGCCAAATTCCTTTCGTTAAAACAAGTTATTATATACAGATAGTATGTATACGGATGTAATGTTTGTTTTCCAGGAATCGACGTCAACGCGAATTAGGCATTTTTGAATTTATGTCGTATGTTTCTTTTTATGAGAAACGGACGGCAAAAGTAGAAAAATGCCCGATTGTCAAATGGCAGAAAGAATTTAATCCACCTGTTTCCCTAGGCTGCAAAAATATGTCGGTATAAACAGACCAGTACTTTGCGAAATTGGTTTATTATAATATAATATGTTAATTAACTTTCGGGAAACGAAGCGGGTAGTCGGTTATCATATGCAGGATTTTGATTGTTGAATATCGTTGTTTTAAATATTTGTGTTCATTTCCACTATTAACTTGTACTTGAAACTAGCAAATTTAGTCGGTCGACACTTGTAGACACTGTGTTATTCGCGGCGACAACTTTCTTGGTTGAGCATCTTGCGTAGGAATACCGGTGATAATGTTTTGTCGAGTGACGACTCGAAAATGAAGGAATCGTGCCCGTGATAATTTAAATTGCGATTCGAAGTTACGTTCGCGCCGGTGTTCTTGTTTGAAATGCTAGACGAATTGGGAATAACACAAAACATACATTATAGGTTATAAGTTTAAACAATAGCTGATTGAAGAATGAGACTGTGGGACCGTGAAGAGGGAGAAAAAAAAATGAGCCTCACGTTGAAGCCAGTGTTAGCGTCAGCGGTCGGCATACGGCGCCAGTGTTGGCATACCGCAGGCCTACGGCCACTAGCCAAACCAAACCTGGAAAGGACATGCAATTAATTGGCCAACGATGCTAGCTCAGGGCAGTCGGCGCAAGCAAGATTCTCCTAAAACCAGGGCGAGTGTTTGTGGTTCGCTGGGTATTCCTCCTCCTCCCTTCCTCACAATCTCCGGGGTCTCCCTCCTCAATCAGAACACAGTATTGCACGTAAAGGGTTTATTCAATTAGAAGGAGACAGGGTTATTACAATTGCCATATGGGCACACTTCACATGAACATGGTTAGCACTTTAATATCCTAACTTAACAGGGACTGTTTCTCTCAATATCTCCACACGCGTTATTGGCTTTAAGAGCGGGACGTAGCACACAAAAGAGGGTAAGGGATCATTCTACTCACTGTAGCAGGAAATGCAGTAGCCAGCAGACCTTCTGGTTGCACAATTCACAATATAAAATACATCGCGAGTTTTTAGGTTCTCGAGTGCGCGTTAGAGCGCTCTCTTTGGTCACTGCTCTCTTGCCGGCTGGTAGCCGATGAATGAGTGGTTGCGCGTGGGCTGTGCGCGTGTCGACTCCGTGTATTGCGGAAATCTACCGAACTATTCTCGCGTAGAACGGGGCGAAGGTGAATCTAGGGGGAACGTTGCTACTTTGTAACGTAACAACTATCAGTATCGCCCTGGTGTAAGACCACCATTCAGAATTGAAACGTTGCTTGAAAATGGCTTAAGCCGTGTTAAGTGACCAGATCTGAATAGCCAGGTACTTCCCAACCTTCCTCTCCCCCACCTCCTTCCCCTCCCTTACCTTCAGCCTCACAACAGAGCCCAATTGGGGATGCCATAGTCTCACTGGCTCCAGACGGGAGCAGTTGAGATTCTTGTGTGGGATTCACTGTAAAAAAAAAAATAATAATAATAATTACAAACTATTGTCGTATAACAATCATTTAATAAACAACTAATTGGCAATAATAAATATTCAGGTCAATAATTCAAATAAAAAACTATCCTATCTTTTAATTTGGACCAAATTACACACATTAAGTCAAATTTCATCAAAATCAGTTAATTAGTTTTGGAGTTTACCTCGAACATCGTGATGCGAGATATATATATATATATAAAGATTAAGAAATCGTAAAAACTTTCATTGAATTCTTTTAATATTTTTAATGTGAATTTTATGTTACGGTGACCAAACAACGGAATTATACTACAATTGGCTACGAACTAAAGAGACAAATAAAATTTTCAAGACAGGAAGTGGATTAAAGTTTTCAATGGTCTCACAAAAAATATTTTCATACTATTGATTTTAACTTGATTTATATAACGTACAAATGTTTTGTGATTAAGCGTGCAGAATAGCACTGTATTATGACGTGTACGTCTAACAGGTATTTTACAATTAATTAGGAACAAAGTTCGGTACAGTCGTTGTTATGTAAAAATTCTACGTATAAATGTAATATCAATATTGAAAATTATTTCTATCGATATCTAATGGTGATATACCTCAAGGTACGATTTTCAACAAATGATTTATTTTATTTTAAAAGTAACTTCTCTTTCAATCGCTAATTTCATGACTCCGTTCGCACACCATTCAATTAGGGGATGTTATTTTCCCATTGGCGAACGTAAAAGTCAGCCTCCTTCTCAGATATTTTTCGAATTTAATCAGCATTTGAAAGTAGACGACCGGAGACTTTTTTCCACCTAATTTATATTTCCAGAGTCGGCAAATTCATAAATGGTACCAATTTTGCCTTATGAAACTTCTCAGTCAAAAGCATCAACGCAAATGATTTTATTAAGACGTGATGTCGAAGTTGAAGAAAATGTTTATAATTACGTTTTTATTGATAACTAGATACGGTGTTGCCTAAGCTATACATAAAGTTTTTGAAATCAGATTAATTAGGTTTAAATTTGTAATTTTCGTCTTTTTGAACGTCACGTTTGCAAAATTTCATCAAGACGTATTAAAATTTTGTTTTATGGGTGGGAAAAGAAGGTGGGTGTTTTTTTCTAAATCCCGTAGAGGCAGTGAGCTTTTTAAGTATGTAAACTTTCATCAAAAATATAATGGAATTATAAGATAGTGGAATTTATGGATAATGGAATTTATGGATTAATAAGATAATGGAAATTTTTTAAACACATCGGAAGAGTCTTCTTTATTTATAATGGAAGATGGATAATAAGATGGATAATTGTGACATGACGATTCTATTAAATGAAAGGCGTATAATAAAAATATAACTTAACTGAATTGTAATTGTGATGTAGAGTAATTAAGTATTTTATATGGAAAGAATACGATAGATGGCGGTAAGCATGTAGCTTGCACCATAGCTCGCCAGATGGCATTGGCGTATAAGAAGCAGTCTCAGCGATAGACTTGACGAGCTCCACTGGCAAGGCCGCAGAGATTTACCTACCCCCGAATAGTAAACAGTCGTAGCTATCCAGCTAGGTTATTCCAGTAATAAACACTTTTATATTCAAAGAACCTATTGTATTTAATAATTACTATCTGCCGAGGAAAGGGCAGACATAACAGTAATCGTCTTAAAGTTTTTCAAATTGACTCTTTTAAATTAGTTCCACAACGGCCCTGAAGATAATAATTACCCTCATAATGCTGTGTAGAGGATTTTTTAACCCGTCAGCAACGTAAGCAGATATATACGTTAAAATGACAATAGCAGTCAAGTACAATAAGCGTGGTTTCACGTCAACGCGTGTGTCTCCACAGAAATCGTTGTAACTATTTTAGTGACATCCCTAAAACAAAAAGGTCGATAGTGATTCAAGCTGTACATTCCTATTCAAGGTGTCTATAGAAATACACAAAAAACCTATTCTGTCAGATATACGGTTGACATTTATTTTACCCACCAAATGGTCTACGGGCCGCGGGACATTGTTAATTTTTATTAAATATTTTTGTATAAAATGATAAAAAAGTGAGGTGACAAAAATGTTTATTATTCATTTACACAATAGAATAAGTATTTTTTTTAACATAATCCGAGATTTTAGTACCGTTTTCACATAAAACACCACGTGAGTCATTTTTACGTTTATTTTTATTTTTGCATTCTAAATTTTAATATTTACAAATGTTAATATAACATTTTCATTATTTGTTTTTGGGGTGTTATGCCGTGTTGCGCTACCTCCTTCTTTAGCCAACGTTTCGGACATTGTTGCAGTGTCCATCATCAGGGCAGATCCGGCAGATCCGGTAGATGTTTAAAACTTATCTGTTAATATAACAATTTGAAAGCTTATATCATAACCTTTCAAAAACAGTTTTTAGTATTCGAAGAAAAGGAGAGAAAGATCTGGGAAGGAACAAGGCACGTGGGGTGGATAGGAATCTGGGGGCCAGTGTGTCCAGGAGTGACGGACGTTTGAATTCTCTCTTCCCTCCCATTGCGGTGTGTGCCGATGGTTCGTAAAAGCCCTGCTGGAGAGGTAAAGTTGTCTCCCTCAATTAGTCTCTCCAAATCCGGCCCGTCACACGATAAGCAGATGCGAACACCGCCAAGACCTACAAAATCCTCACTCCATGATTGCGGACACCTCTGCCAAGTCACCAAATGTACCTATCCACTTGGGGTGACCTTTGGCGTAGGTGTTGGTTATCCAATGAACGATTCCCCGGGTAGCGGTACCCATACCCGCATCCCAAATGCTGATAATATATTATATTAAATTGAAATTAAAACAATTTTTTTTAACTTATTTCCACATATTTATTTAACCAGTACCGGTTTCATCCTATTACAGACATCTTCAGGCTGGCAATTGACATTCTTTTGTTAGAGAATTTTTATAAAATTTGGTAGGCAGGTACATAATATTAGAATAGGTACATATGTTTTGGTTATTAAATAATATTTAATAATATTTAATTGGGAAAAAATATCAAATGAAATAATAATATAACAATGGTCACTACAGCAGAATAATCGACAATTTAATAAATTAAAAATAATGAATTGTCCTAAATATGTGGAAATAAGTTAATTTTTTTTTTTTAATTTCAATTTAATACAATATAATTTCACCACGTGTAACAGAACAATAAATAATATATTATAGTTACTAAGATTACTATCGCCCGCATGACACTATTGTGGAATCAGTTGGTGAAGAAATGTGTAAAGTTTTGTTTAACATAAACGGTCACACTGTAATGGTTCACTGTTAAAAATATGAAAATCGATAAAGTTTATATTATAACTCACAATAAAATAAAAAAAGGAGGAACAGTTCGTAGCTCTCAACAGACAGTATTTGGAATTTTTTTAGGAGAGCCAAATAACTTCTTTTTTTACCTGAATTTTATGCATGGTTTTAATTACCTACTCATTTTTTAAACCCATTACGGAAAAATTTTATAAAATGCGAATGAATTCGAAAATAAATAGTTTTTGGCACTTTGGCACAATATGAGATACGCCTGTTTGGCACAATATGTTCGAACACATAACGGCCCACAGAATTTTATTGTTCGTACACATAACGGCCCACAGAATTTTATTGTTCGTTCACATAACGGCCCACAGAATTTTATTATTAGTACACATAACGGCCCACAGAATTTTATTGTTCGTACACATAACGGCTCACAGAATTTTATTGTTCGTACACATAACGGCCCACAGAATTTTATTATTAGTACACATAACGGCCCACAGAATTTTATTGTTGGTACACATAACGGCCCACAGAATTTTATTGTTCGTACACATAACGGCCCACAGAAAAATGTGGTGTCGGAAGAAATACAAGTAAAGCAGCAGTTAAAAGTAGCGAAAATTTATTAACAATATTTTTAACGTTCAAAATAAGCTAAAATATATATTCAGCAAGTGTGCAATATTTTCTAACTTTCAAAAATAAAACAGTTTTGATCCAATTTACAACATATTCTTTACGTCTTCAAACACGATAAACTTATTTTGTGGCACCATCTATCTATCTATCTATATATATGTTTTTATGTATCTATCTATTTGTATGTATTTATGTATGAATATATGTATGTATGTCCGCTATGCGTTGCTAAACCATTCATCCGATTGCGATGAAACTTTGGGGATTTGATGTGTGCATGGCCGCGATAGTTTCTGTTTACAATAGTGAGCTCTGGCATCATGAAATTACGTGTTGCTAAACCGTTCATCAGAGTGCGATGAAACTTTGGGGATTTTATGTGTGCATACCCGCGATGGTTTCTATATACAATAATGGGCTCTGGCATCATGAGATTATGCATTGCTAAACCTTTCATCCGATTGCAATTAAAATGAGGGGGGAGTGGGGAGGGGAGGGGGTGGAATAGGAAGGGGTGAGGGTGGAGGATGGTGGGGGTAAGGATGCGGGAAGGGGGAGGGTGGAGGGTGGAGGGGTTGGGTGAGGATGGGGGTTGGGGAAGGGAAAAGGGGGAGGGGGAAGGGGAAAAGGGGAACTCGGAATGGTGCGGAGGGGAGGGGTAGGAGGGGAACTTGAGAGCAGGGAGGGGAAGTAAAAGCCGTCCTCAGGGCCTAGCAGCAAAAACCTCCGGAGCGGGTTTTTAACTGCTAGTTTTAAATAAAAATTGATAAAATATTTAGATTTGACCATTTTTCTGTAAATACCGACATGTTTCGTTAGCAATGCTTACTTCATAAGGATTTTTTACTTACTAATTAAAATTGACTTAAAGATTGCCGATGGCGGGTCGGGTGTGGGAAGGGGGAGAGAATAATTTACAAAGGGAACAAATTTAATAACGAGTCATTTAAAAATATTTTTGGTTATTTATAATACTTCGCCTCAACTTTACACTCTTTCTAATTTGCAATATTTTATCGTTTTTTTTCAGGTGGACCTGCGACATCTAGACGAAGTGAAGGGCTCTACGGTCGTGGACATCGGCGTAGACCTGTCAGAGTTCTACAAGTCGGTGGAATGGGACATCCTGGAGGTGCCCGCAGTCAGGTGGGGAAACACACTTTACCCAGTACTTCTCCAATACCCTTCCATTCCCCTTGCGGCGTTAATTAAAACGTCACCTCGATTGAGAATTACGAGAGTGCGACGTCGCGACGCGTCGGCTCGGCGGTGGGTTGGTAACCACCGAACGCAATCGGCGGGTGGAAAGAGCCTTAATTTATTATTTTGGATGGGTTAATTGATTGCAATGATCGTGGCCAATAATAATAATTTAATTCTACACTCACCCATTGTATTGATTGGAGGTGAAATAATTAAAATGAAGATATTGGTATGCTGGCCGCTAAGCCCCGAAAACTGATTTTACATAGTTGAATATTAATCGAGTGTCATATTTTCGGTATGTTTTAATATTTTGTTATGTTTTTAATTGTCATTGGTAGTATGTTGAATAATGTGGATACAATTTAGTTTTGGGATCTTATTAATTAAGTTTTGGGAAATAATTTAATTACATTTTAGTTTTGGGATCTAATAATTGTTTTGGGATTAGTAAGTTTTGGGATCTTGCAATAATTATTCAGGGATACCCGCTTAAGACCCCACATTCCTAATTTCTACCGATTTATAATATATTTTCTTTGAACAATTTAAGAGGATGTCACAAGCCAAAAATGTATGTATTCTTAGTGTACGTTATATCGTCACAAATATAGGTAAAAAAACATTAAATCGTAAGGAAAATGGTCACGATTTCAAGCGAAAAGTGGTGTTTATTTGTTTTGCCGATAATTTTGAAAGAAAGAAAAAAGAGTCAATCATTGGAAACTATTAAAGATAATTTGAGCCATAAAATTGAAATTGCCATAAAGTTTTTTTCTTATACGAGTTCTAATGGAAGAATACATATTTTAGAAGCTTACGCTTTTATTATTTTGTAAGGTAACTAATTTTTTTATTTAATTAATATGCCTTCGATAAATTGAAGCATTTCCTACCGTTTTCATTGAGAAGAATTAAAATAAAATTTGTTAATATATGTATGTTTTTTTATATGAAAACCTCACAAGAGTCTCAGCTGCTCCCGTCTGGAGCCAGGGAGACTATGGCATCCCCAATTGGGGTATGTTGTAAGGGTGAAGGTAATAGGCAGGAGAAGGATGTAGGGAGGAGGAAGGTGGGGAAGTTGCTAGCTATTCAGATCTGGTCACCAAACACGCCTTTTTTAAAAATTTTATTTATTTAATTGAATATAATAAAATGTAATACAATATAAGATATGGGTAGTTCCACAAAGCTGTGACAGATCAGCTTGTCTGTAGGTTCTACCATTTAATATTATTACATAACACACATTAGCCTAGGTTACAACATTAATACCTTATATAAGATTTAGGATAGATAAATATGTTGTTAATTTATTAACCACTAAAGCCATTTCAAGCAACGTTTCAATTCTGAATGGTGGTCTTACATCAGAGTGATACCGAGAGAATCTTCGTGCCGCAAATATACTAAATATTGTTTTTTTTTTTAAATTAATTAATTGTGAAATAACACAAATCAATCAAATAAAACTTATTTGCCCACGCCGGGATTCAATTCCGCGACCTTCGGATTGGGAGTCTAAAGCCTTACCGCTTGACTATGCTGGTCGTCAATTAATTAATTACTTGCTTTCTAAAAAATGTGAGCGCAAACCACTAAAAAAATATTTTTAAATTTTTATGTAAGAATGCATGTAAGAAACAACTTAGAAAAATAAAATTTAGATTAATTTGATGGCTAAAATGATTTGTGACAGTTTCCAATGATAAACATTTAATTTTAATTTTTTATGAAATTATTCACAAAATAAATAAAAAATAACTTTTGAGGGAAATGGTTACCTCTAAACTCCGTTTGCCAAGCGATTTTTATGCATATTACCTATGTTCGTGGCGATATAAGACACGAATTCATATATTTTTGATTTGTGGCTTGCTCTTAAGAAACCCTTCATAATCGTGTTACAGATGGTGTACGCACCGACGACTTAATCATGTTAACAAAGTATTAATGAAATAATTGTTCGTAATCTTTTGAAGTAATATTTGATATTAAATTATGGATGTCTATGATTACTTTACTAAAGTATTCTTATAGACACGCTTACGTGACGTACATAATATTATATAATGAATCCTGAAAGAAAAAAATTGTACATCACGCACAAGTCCTCCAATTTATCATAATACTAGCTGGTACCCCGCATGCATTGCTATGCCATTTAATAAATAAATTATTTCTCCCTGTGCGTCCTTTCCCATTCGTCCCGTTCACCTTCCTCCTCCCCTTCCTTCCCCGCGTCCCCTTCCTCTCTCGCGTTCCCACTCCTCTTCCTCCACCTTCCCTCTTCTCACACTACACCCCCCCCCCTTCTCCCGTCCCACGAACCCCTCTCCCGAGTTCCCCTCCCCCCTCCCGTATTCGCCTCCCCGAGTGTCCCACACCCCTTCCGAGTTCCCCACCCTCCCGGGTTCCCCTCCCCCCACCAGCATTCCATACATTATTTCTCGACACATTCAGTGTGAAATGATTGTAAGGAAAGTAGGTAGAACAGTTTGTATGGGAAAATTAAATTGTTGTTTTTACTATCTTCCCCGCAATTTTTCCATATTTTAAACATTCCAAAACGTTTCAAACATTTCAAAATCAAAATCAGCTAAATCGGCCCAGCCGTTCTCGAGTTTTAGCGAGACAATCGAACAGCAATTGATTTTTATATATAGATTAGAAACTGCAATTTTTTTCTAATAATTATGAGTTTCCAACAGGACGCTGTCTTTATTCAACTTCTGATAGGCGATTCTATTAAATAAAAAATCAACGCGTAAAAACATTAATATATCGAACGTTATTAATAGCCTTGTGTCTGCGTGGTTGAATTTAAGAATCCGGTTTTCGACGCATGTCTGCCGCCGCACCTTACCCGTCGCACCATATAAACATCTGTGTACGTAAATTTTCAGACAAAGCTACCGTTGTAATACGGTTCCTAATTCAAGAATTCGTCACAAGATGACGTCACTTTCTATTCTACCTTCCTAGGTAGAATTTGTGAACCTGGAGTATCTCCCGGATTTATAAAGATTGACGGTAATACTCAGTTGTATCAAGCGGCTGTATATTACATGTAACGTCATCGCCCGTCCCAATTACTTTTTCGCGGTGACTAGCCATCACTGGTTGACACGTTGACAGTGGATAATTTTAACGAAGAACGGCCTAATTTTGAACCATTGTTAAAAACCTATTGGTTTTACAAAATGATCATCAACACTAAACTGGCCGAAGTCGAACCAAAAGCCGCCCGCAGGGTCTGGCAGTAAAAACCTGCAGAGCGGGTTTTTAACTGCTAGTCTATTTTTATTATCTAGTGAAACAGTTTCGACGTTCCGCCACGGTCCTACGCATCGAAAGGCACGATCTAGTTGCGCTATTATTTCATCCAATTTCTGAGAAATGTGCGTGTACGTGCTTGTGTTTGCTTGAGTGCGGCCAAAATTGCATTGTCATCGACAACGAGTCTATCTGCTCAATTTCAGTACGATCGGATGTTGGGAAATGGGTTAATTTCTAATTCCAGGATTTGCATTCATTCATTCGCGAAACCAAAATAGATGTTGAAACATTTATTGGAACCGTTTATTGGAAACATTTATTGGATAATTAGCATCCCTGCCATACGATACCCTAAGTGGTTCGACAAGTTTGGTGACTTAACAGGAGTGCTCGGGTCATGGGGTGTGGTTTGTCTAGGTCTTGGCGACGAATGCGTTTGTCTACCTAGCAGGCTGGCCGGGAGAGACGGTTGAGGAAGACTTAACCTAGACCTCTGCAGTTGGAATATCTCGATCCGTCGCCTTGCACCGCAGTGGGAGGGGTCGATTCGTCCGTCACACCTGGACACATTAACTCTCAGATTCCTACTCACACCTCATACCTTTTCATTCGTAGAATTTCCTCTTTCCTTTCAAAATAATGAATTGGCTTCGAAATAATGAATTGCTGTTCTCAATCAACATTCTACTAATTACGGATACCATTCTCCCTTATCCAGAATGTCGAGACTTGTCAACGCAAGTCAAAGCATTGATTTTTTTGGTGTAAAACTAAATGACTTTCGGCAGTCGACACGCAATATTTAAATGCTTCTTCATGCTTTGACTTGTAGTGTCTCTATATGTTATTTTTATATTTTATATTGACATTACTATTAATTTTTATGTGCTCTCCCTTCACTGTCATCTCTGTTTTTTTATTCGTGTTATTATTATGTTTTTAATGGACTGTAGTCCGTAAATTAATAAATAAATAAATAAAATGCCTCAGGGTCAATATAATCTTTGGCCTTGAGGGATTTTTTTTCTCGGGGCCTTCTGTTTGGATCTAATGTAAAAAAAATATTTCAAAATAGATTTAAACTCTGCGAGTTCTTACTTGGACAATGGCCCAGCCACTGGTCGTTAGTCAGTGGAATTCTCTAGCCGTTCGTCGCAATGACGGTTTAGTTCAGAATTCGACCGCTACTTGAGTTGGTTCAGAGCGGGCGTGAGGGAAGCAGCTTGTGTTCGGACCGTGAGATGGCGGTTATTTAAAGAAATCTCTAAATAAATATATTTACACAAACGACTAGAATTTCGAAATTCAAAACACTGGTTAATCCTAAATTCACCAATCAGTCAATCACATACCTAAACAGAAAAATATGTTATCAAAAAGTTGTGATATAATATTACATCGATAATAATATAAAACACTTTATAATGTGTGAGCACTTGAAATGAAGAACTCCTTCAGTAATAATGTTAAGATTGTTTATTCACTTTAACTTGACATATAGTTTTTCTTGGATTAATCCGCTTCTCCCACTTCACTCACTTTCACCTGACATAATTACCTACTTCATAATTTATTTCATTAAAATTTAATCTGCACTTACAGGTGATATCGTAATAATGATAAGAATGTAGCAAGGCCGAAATTTACAATTTTAAATAATACAATTTTTTTTAAATTTTTTTAATGTCGTGAATTTCTTTATTTTTACGTTGTTCTTATTAGCCATCGAATATGGGTAAAATTGCTTAGCCGTGAATGGTATATAACAAAAAAATGTAAGTTTTACACTAAAAGTAAGAAGTAAAAATAATTTCTGAATTAATAATAGTTTTTATAACAGTAGCTGCTGAACTAACCTAAACACCAATCACCTGCAAAATAGTTTTATTTTTTTTTTTATTCACAAAAAGATACATAAATTACAATAAATTTTATACAATAATTAATTACACAATATATGTATTTGATGTACCCCCATAAATAAGCAGGGCTTGTGTGTATGGTTAGGCGGAGATGAAACGTGATACTGTGAAATAAATAACTAACAACAACAACATGTACGCACTCGCATACTGCCTGCTAACAATGTATGCCCGGACATTGGAGGTCTGGAGTCATTTTAAATAAAAAGTAGCTTCTTCATAAACAAAAATTAGAGTCCTGACGTGTACGGTGAAGGAGGAAACCATCTGTTTCCTTAGAACGCCGTGGGAAAGTGGTGGGCATTCTCCAAAATGTATAAATAGTTTTGTCCGTAAACAACTACTTTAACAGTACACAGCTGCTAACCTTGTACAAATAGAAAGTACGCTCCACAGTCGAATTTGGCAGCCACCTCCAGTCTGGAGCCCCAAAATATGTATGGTTAGGTCTAGTGTTAGGTCTGCACAGACCTTGTATTGTTTCTATACGACACCGGTTTTGAAAATAAAAATTCCATTATGAAATATACACAATATACACAAAAAACAGTATAAAAACCAATACATTACAAAAGCGATTAAAAAGATTTGCAATAACATTATTTGGCATTATAAAAACATTAGATTACACATGGGAAAAAAAGATACAGGTAGGTACACACAGTTAAAGATTAAATAGGTAATACTTAGTGCTTAAATTCGTTGTAGGACATATGGAAAATTTCCATGTTTCCTGCGAGGCAGTTAATAAATCTAGTAAGTCTTCCCAGGGGCATCACCATTGGTAAGTTAGTTATGCACCTAGAAAGTTTGCGACCTAGCGTGAGATTGTCCGAGACATTGAGTCCTATTTTAGGCAGAATGTCTGGTTTTGATAATAAACCACTCAGAAGCTTGTAAGCCATCGGCAATAATGCGACATCCCTGCTAGAACTGATGCTCCGGATACCCAGCATTCCCGAGATAAGTGCTGTTGGAAAACGCCATAGATAAAAACCCAATTCTAGAGGTACCGTAAAAATTACTTTTGTGGTTTCTCGACCATTCGTACATGACGGTATTCTCAGGCCACCAAACCTGAGATCCACTCTCGAGAATGCTATGCATTAAGCTGAAGTAAAGCAGTCTTATAACTTATAACTGCAAGACAGATCAACTCCTTTGAATTGTGTATGACAAAAGCCAAAATCTTTGTGGCTGATTTAGAGATCTTTTCAATAAATTATGAAATGTTAAGGGAACGTCACATCAATTCAGAGGCCCTTGCAAGTCGCAATATGCTTCAGAAACATATCTTATATTTTAATTAAAATAAAAGATCTTGTATGACCTCGCAAAACAAATATCTCAACACTTTTGGATGAAGACTTCGAGTTCATTATCAATAATCCATTTCGTTTTAACGAGCCAGAAAAAAAAATTGAAAATTTTGAAAATCAAAATGGTCTGGCCAGACCTTGACGCTCAACGGAGGGTTATTTCATAATTATCAAATGTATGTAATAAAGGATGACTAAAATAATAAAATAAAAATACTGATAACTGAAATATTGATTTGTTTGCAGAAATGAAAAATTCTACACGTGTTGTGACGAGCCTTACTTGGACATCACCTTCAACATAACGATGCGGAGAAAAACCCTGTTCTACACCGTCAACCTCATCATTCCCTGCATGGGGATTTCCTTCCTCACCGTGCTCGTCTTCTACCTGCCTTCTGACAGCGGGGAGAAAGTAAGTTTACTTTCCGTTCTTTAAACCTGTAGGCTGATCTGGTTGATTAAGCGAACAAACAGCTATTTACCCGTAAAGTCAACGGTTGAGATCCAGCTCATATGGTCTCATAGAAAATTTTTGTCTTCCTTAGTATCATGGTAAGAAATATAATGTCGTCCTAAAATGGTCTACAAAGCTCGGATTTGCGACATCTATGGTCACAATAGATAAAGCATTTTAATAGCTTCGCTTTAAAATAATTGGGTGGCCATGAAAATATTTTAAATAAATTTACGAATGGTAGGAAAATGTGGTCCAGCTTTGGAGAGCTATCAATGGCAGAAAAATAAAAATGGTCCATTTTTCGACCACAATCGCTCCAGTGGTTAATGACTTTTCAAAAGAATGTTGAAATGCCACTTTGTTGAGTTGTCATTAAACTTCATTTCACAATGATCCAAGCAGAATCTTTCAGATTGTATTCGTAGGTATTATATAATAAGGCGATAGTAGTCAGGTATGTAAATTGATGGAATATAATTTTTAATTTGATTTTCAAGTAGATTCTGATAACACGTCTGGAAATAATAATTATAATTAGAAATTAATTTCAAGTTTACATTCATTATTACATTAGTGATAATAATCCGAAAGATAAAAATTATAAGTGCAAAAAATATGTTCATTAATCGAAAAATTGCATTGTGACAGACACAATGTTATGAGATAAGAAAGCGCATGATAAAAATCGAGATGAAATACAGATATCTTAACATTAAATTTAAAGGTAATTCTTCTTCTTTGCGTGCCGTATCAGGTCCCCGCGACGTTGGCGATCACTCTTGAGAATGTCTCTCTGTCTTGCGCTGCCCGGATTAGCTCCTCCACACTTCTAATGCCGGTCCCCTCTCGTATATTACGCAGCCAAGACATTTGTCTCCTACCAGGCCCTCAGCCTTGCAGCCTGTATCTTGCCTTTCAATATCAAATGGAGCAAGTGATACTTCTCCCCTCGAAGTATATGACCCAGATATGAAATTTTCCTGATTTTTATTAATGTAAGCAGTTCTCTATCTGCTCTAGCCCGCCTGAGAATTTCTGTGTTGGTGATCATGTCGGTCCATGGGACCTTGAGCATTTCAAAAGCCTCTAACCTGTTCATGGTATTTACTTTCAAGGTCCATGTTTCACATCCATAGAGCAAGACCGACCACACATAACATTTTAGCATTCTCTGCCTTAGTTTTAAGCTGATACTGTCATTGCAGAAGAGGGATTTCATTTTAATGAACGCAGCTCTTGCTGCTTCAATTCTGCATCTAACCTCCACGTCTGAGTCATGAGTCTCCGTGAGAATACTGCCGAGGTATCTAAATCTTTCCACCTTTTCGACATTGCAACCATTTAACAGTATCACTGATTCAGAGTGATCTAGTCGTCCAAATGTCATCCATTTAGTTTTATTGACGTTGATTGTTAGGCCCAGTTGCTCACCAGCATTATTAACAAGATTTAATAGGTCTTGGAGGTCATCGATACAGTCAGCTAGTAATACAGTATCATCTGCGTATCTTATGTTATTAATGACAACTCCGTTGATCTTCAGACCCTTATCAGTATTACTTAGGGCTCTTTTAAAGATATAGTTGGAATAGAGATTAAACAATAGTGGCGACAGGATTAAAGGTAATAATGACTCTTAAATTGTGAGCTCCGACGTCACGAAAAAAAATTAAGTCTGGATGTTCTGTGAAAACGCCGGTGTCATGAAGACCTTTGGAGCTTTGACACATTACTGTCAAAAGACACCTAAGTATTTTATGTTCTGTATTTTTCAATCCACCTTTCGGGATATAGCCGAGAAGCACAATTATTTGTCATTTGTTTTTCGCATGAGAGTCGCGTTAGGTATCCACTAAAGTCTGAAATAAAGGCTATAACTTTATCATGTATACATTTTCGAACAGGAAGAGTTTTAAAAATTGTTCACTTTCACTTTAGCAAAAAAATTACGAGGAAGGATCAGCATTTCGATGATTCCCGTGGCCGAAAGGCTTATATTAGATCTCCGTCCCCTTAAGAGCTATGCCGGTCATTTAAAAATATCGTCGATAGGTATTGTAACGAATATCTTCTGTTCCACTCCGCGCTCCCCTCAGGGGAACTGAGCGAAAGGGACAACTGCATATCGGGCCGAAAATACCTAAATAAAATCGTCAAAATCGATGTTTTGTATTTTCCATTTTTCTTTTCCAAAACTAGACCGATTTTCACTAACTGTATTAGAAGAAAATATTCTATGTCGGAACGTTTTTTTTTTTTTTTAAATACATTGTTTAGTTTGTATACTGAACGTCTTTTGACGGCGTTTAAACCAGGCAATTGTATTCATTTTTGGAAGGTCCTAACTTCTATAAGAAGTTAATTATCAAAAAAAGCAAAACGTACCTATATCTATATTATTTTTTTTTTAAATTTGCTCTAGGGTCAAAATCCAGAGACATAAACGGGGAATACGTTTGTATAGAAAAAACGCCGCTAGTATTTCCTCTTAAATATTCGCAGGGTAGGTAATAATAGTATAAGAATGTTACAGTATTATAAGATCGAGAGATCACTTTTTTATGTTGTGCTAGTTCACTCACTGCCCCAACAACACTCATTGTTAACACATTTTTGTGTATATTTATTTTTAATTTTTTAAACTTTGTGAGTAAAATCTCAAATTATAATATTTAATTAAATGAACACAATATTAGCGAAACTCAATCGAAATCTCCAGATATCGATTGAGTTTCGCTAACATTTTTATGTTGTGCTACTTCACTCACTGCCCTAACAACACTCATTGTTAACATATTTTTCAGCTGGCTGATTTTATATATTCTGCACATATTAATCATTCTTTAGTAGTGCGTTTAACCCCTCAGACCTCCCGACATATTGTCTATATATTTGTTAAAGACGCTGATAGAAAGTCGGAGAAATTGTTTGTATTTCCGTTTTGCAATAAAACCCCAACAAATGAAATATTTCTGACCATATCCGAAATCTAACATCTCGTTTTTGAAAGGTGATAAAATATGTAATTTTTCGTCGTGATGAAAAAAAATGAAAACAATTTTTATACAAATATAAGATAAATATTATACCTTATATTTTAAAATTAAAATAATTTTAAAAAAATATGTTTCACGTAATTTCATGAATTATTCTCAAATTGCGGTCGGAATCTTTGGTTTCACAGAGCTGTCCTTTTCAATTCTTCTGTGATTTCACAATTTATTTTATTTATTTCACAATATTATTCCTGAATTTGATGGCCCCAGTACACGTTGGGCCAACGCGCTCGGCCAACGCGTTGGCCAGATTTTTGTGGTACCGTTCACACGTTGGCGTGTCTCATTCTGCGTTGGTCGCTGGACGGAGATGGACGTTAGCGAGGCTGCTGCAATATACTTGTACAGCGCGATGCGATGTATTCTGTATGTAGCCATTAATGACTCTTTTTTTTAAATTCAGTTAGTGGAATATTCATATTATCTGCTATTCTACTCCAAGCATCATTAACCTGAAATATTTTTTTGGTAGGTATACTTACAGACTACTACTATAGAACAGTCCAATAATATTTCAAGAGGTTTAAATAACCCACCAATATTGATATGAATTATCATTATTAGTGTCCGACCGAAACAGGACTTTCCACCGAAACTGAAACCGAATCTTCGGTTTTTAGACATGTTAAAAATCGATTGTTTACTTTTATTTGCTTATTATTCGGGCAGTTAACACGTGTTAAATAAATAAATAAAAAACAGTAATCGAAGTATGTGAAAAAGTAATATTTATTTATATTAATAAAATTTATAAAAAATAACAAAACACGTTAACTCAATTTGGGAGGCGGGAATGGGTACCTTCATTGGATAACCAACACACCTGGCATAGATCACCCCAAGTGGTTCGCTACGTTTGGTGATTAAGCAGGGGTGCCCGGGTTCATGGGATGCGGTTAATCTAGGTTTGATGACCAGGACGCAATGAACGCCAGATTCCTACCCACCCCTTAAACCCTTTTCTCAGAACTCTCCTCTCCTTCCTTTCCTTAAACAACCCTCCACACAGCATCCCCAAAGATGACATAGACCCTGGGGGAAATTATTTTCTTCAGGGCCTCCTGTGTGGAGCTCATGTAAAAAAAAAACAGTCCAATAATATTTCAAGAGGTTTAAATAACCCTTCAATATTAACATGAATTATTATTATGAATATTGATACTTTTGAAATCGGTCCAGTAATTTTTGAGTTTATTCGTTACAAACTACAAAAATACAAATCATTCCTCATTATTATATTAGTGTGATTATCATTACTCTGAAATCGCAAATAAACATGTATTATTTAAAATGTATTAATTGTGATAATAATCAAATAGCCTAAACTATTACTCCATTTAGCCTAAACTATTACTATTTAATTAAAGGAAAACAATCACTTTGTTTGTAACCACGATTTATTGATTTAATTTTATTTACCGACCGGTTTCGCTTAATACAAGCATCTTCAGGGTATAAATTAAAACTGATGAAAAAATACATTGTGTGAGCTTATATATACATACAGACAGAGACAAAACATAATATAAAGTAAGAGTGAGAGAGTGTAATTAACATCCTACATAGTGATAGAGAGAAAGAGACGGGTAAATCTAATGAATAATTACATTATATCTACCGGGACAAAACGTCATTTGAACAGGTGATTAAGGAATAAAGTGGCTACCGGTTTTTTTCTGGTTTATGGGAAATATTCCTAATATTGGACACATTTAACTGATTATTAAGGATTTGGGTTTTTGTTTTAACGGCTTTCTTTATTTCGAGTGCTTCTAAATTATTAAACTATTACTATTACATTACTCCATGACGCCATGTTCGTGAAACAATCGTTGGAACAATTAAGCGCGACGCGTGTCTGTAAACTGAGCTCTCGGCCAACGTGTGGATGCTGTTTGCGGCTTGCGACAAATTCCTACGATTTGTGCACGAAAAATCGACACCCATCGGCTCGTCGGCGAGCGTTGGCCGCAAACGCCAAATACACACAAAATGGCCCTGTACACGTTGGTCCAACGCGTTGGCCGAGCGCGTTGGGCCAACGTGTACTGGGGCCATAATATATCGGGGCGAACTGATAGATACTTTATAACTTCCATAAAGCATGGTGTTTCCTCTTTCTACACCGCCGACGATAAAAATAACTTTTAAAAATATTTTTTTCACCCCAATTTTTGATCAGCTGTTTACGGTTAAAATTAAGACATTTTTCTATAGATATACATCTTTCATTATCAAGTATACCACAGTCCACAGAAATCGAAAATTTTCTATGTTGACTCGAAAAAGTACCCCTCACGGCAGTTTCAAAGTAGCAAATCCTGCGCACTATAACCGTGCGCAGGATTCGCACGGTTAATATGAGATAAACGGAAAAATTCAGTTTAATTCATTGGTTTGATAGCAAGCACTATAATAAGTTTTTATGTTTCCACGTTAAAATTCGAAGGTATGATTTTTTAATGTTGGCGAAAAATTTAAAAAATGATCGATGAAATTTTATTTATTTCTCAAGGTCGCTCCATTGGTTTTAAAAGCGATGAAAAAAATAATAACCCATAACTTAACCTGACAACGTATTTAACATACTTTTTATCACTTTTAATGACTTTTCAAAGTACGTAATACCTAATTGTTAAGTTGTCCGGTCACCATCAAATGTAGATTTTTTTTTTAAACTCCAATCCTGAGGAAGTTTGGGTGAAATTTCCATTTTAACGTGCGCTTTAGCTTTCTATCAAATTGTAATGAGCTGACTAACTTAACAATAACATGGTCGTCCTCTTCTACTGATCACTTATTTTCATGTAACAGGAGACCTTGATGAAAATAATTTCCCTTAGGGCCTTTGTTATCTTAGGGAATGCTGGCGTATTTTTAAGGAAAGGTAAGAGAGTTTGGGCAATCGAGAGGGTCACCAATTTGGGCAATCTGTGGGTCACCAATATGGGCTGTCGTGTCACCAATTTAGGCAATCGAGGGGTCACCAGTTTGGTGAATATATTGTTTATATGTTATATCCAGATCTGGCAGCTTGCAGAGCTTGCCCACGTCTGTAAGACTGGATGCGTGTTGAAATATGTGCGGAGGTGTTTAAATAATAACTCTTGATATTCACGCGAATCACAGTGTATTTACAACAGAAACTTTATGTTATAATAATTTGTACAAGTTTAATATTATTCTTGCTTTGAGGTAAAGCAGGTAGAGATGGCGAACACTAGAACCGGAATGGTTTTGCGAAACAAAATGCGTTGTCACGTACCTAGCTGGCCAGCGGTGACCGGTGATAACGCCGTGCAAAATCTAACAAAAATTATATTTTATGGCTGTTCGCTGCCTCGCTACAAGAGAAAGTTCTGGGAAAGAAAAAAGTCTGAGGGTAGGAATGGGTCGGGGTCAGTGTGTCTTGGAGTGATGGACGCGTGAATCTATCCTTTCAACTGCGGGACAAGGTTAGGTGCTAGGCTGAAGAGCTCAAAAGGCCTCCCTCGAATAGTCTCTATTTCGATCCGGCCCGCCACGCAGATCTAGACAAACTTCACCCCCCATGAATCCGGGCACTCCTGCTAAGTCACCAAACGTATCGAACTACTTGTGGTGACCTATGGCAGAGGTGTTGGTTATCCAATAATTGGTTATACCCGATCATCGTTTCCTCTCCGTTTCAACTCACCAATCCTTTAAAATCAATAATTTAATGATTTATTATTCTCCGAAAAGAAAATTTCACTTCTGAAAAAAAGAGATTTACAAATAAACTACAATAATTGAACCTTTCAATGGAAGATTTCGACAAACCTTTTAAGAAATAAATATCTATTATCTGAACGCTCTCAAAGCAGAACAGAACTATATGAACCGTATCGCGCTAACATGGTCGGGAAATTATTATATTAGGAAATTTTCCCCGTGTTTGTTCCCAGGGGTCAATTTTCCAAGAACCTGCGAGTGCCGTTTTCTCTACCGCTTCGACTGTAAGTATGAGCATTCTTAAGGGACCTTATTCCCATTTCATCAGCCCCGGATTTACCAAAATGCAGATTTAATATACAGAAGAAAAGTCTTATAATATTTTGAATTTATATATATATATATATATACTTATCTTTGTATGTTTATTATATATTTCTAATTTACCGCACAAGTGCCATTTATAAACATACGTTTTTTTTAAAATTATTTTTTGAACAATCGTACAGTAAAGAAGTTTTTTTTTGATTTAATTACTAACAAAAGAAAAAGAATATACATTAGTTTAATGAAAGCAGTTAAGAAGAAACAGAATTAAAAACAACAAAGAATTGTGTACAGTTCACAGGAGGTAGAAGTAAAACCTTCGGAAAACTAAAGTAGACAAGAGTGGGGTACGAAGCACCGCACAAAGAGGAGACCGATTAGTCTATCTCATTCTCATGCAGGCTAAATCCCTTAGATGTATGTGTTTGTCTCTTTTCAGTGTCGCTTTTTCGTTTCATCGAGTTTCAAATAACAACGGTGCTGAAGAAGTTTTCACTTAAAAAACCTGTTATGCAGTCACTTCGTTAAAATATGTACTGCTAAAATATTGAATTAGTGTAGTTTTATGTCATTAAAGGCACATTAAGAATATCGGGGACATTGGCATAAAATTTAACAATGGCGTGTAATCTATTTATAACAGAATTGTTGCCTGAGACCATAGTATATTTGTCACAAAAAAAAATTTCTGTCACTTAACTTCAATGAATGTAACAACAATTTCAATGAATGTAATAAATTATTATCCATTGATTTCAAAGGAATTTTTATTCTAAAATAATCACACCTCACAAATTTGGATTGGACTCTGTCAGTGATATTAATGTGATTGTTAAAGACAGGTGACCAAATTGTAAAGTTTTATGCTAGAATGCTTCCGACGAGAGTTGTGAACAGAATTTTTAATATTTGAATATTTTTAAAATATTTGAAAATTCTTTCTATAAAACTCCAGATTTTCATAGCCCTGTTAGCGATAGAAGTTATGCGTGATTCAAGGCAGATCTGGTCAAAAATGATGAAAATTATTGCTATATACCAACAGAAAACTTGTATTTAATGTGTTCGTAAAATGTCACTAATCTAACAATAAATAGCATATATGACGTACTTCGTAGGATACAAAAATGTTTATATTAACATATTTGAAACTAGTTTATTTTTTCATAGTCTCCATAGAACAGTGGTACACCAATATAGTTGTATACCAATAATAAGGAAGAGCACAACGTGTGAATATAGAAGATTTTAAATTATACTAATTAAGAACGTAACATGTGTTATATTGCAGATTTGAATCAATACTAAGAAAGACTGTAGCATGTGTAGATTGCGGATTTAAAACAATACTTAAGATAACAATAACAATAAACATTCAAAAGGTGAAATTATCACACATACGGGAATAGTGCAAAAAGAGTGAAATTCTTGTAAAATGGACCTAAATATCTTAAAAAATACTACAAGGCTTAGATTCAATCCTTGTTTTACACTTTTAAATGAAATAGTCGTCGTGACAAGCTACCGCGACGCCCGATACATTATTCATCATCCATCTTCATTAGCATCAAGTTCATTTCTCCTCCGGGCCATTGTTTCAAGTCAGCGGATGCTGGTGGTAGTGGTAGTGGGTACCTTCGCACTTTTAGACGGCCAAGAACTTCACAACTTTTTGGTTGGCGTCGGAAAATTCCGCAATTCCAGGCAGCGTCAAGAATAAATGAACGGTAAAAGAGACTTAGAGGGTTGCGCCATTTTCAATGAACCAATACAGCTCCAACTTTATATTTCTGATGAAGGTTGACTTCGACAGTGAAAATAGTTGCTATTTTTCGATCACCCTTTTTGCCACATTTTTAAAGTTATTTTTAGGAATGGATTACAATTCATAGTGATATTAAAAATAATGTTTTTTCCCTTCAAATCTTATTAATCGTAATTCAGATCACACATGGATGGGCCGTGTATATTTTCTCGAAAATTTTATAGAATTTATTCTGATGATCGAGCGCTAATGATCCCTGTGCTATCCCTCTGAAGTCGGCGTATGCGAATTATTCGTTTTTAACGATATTGTCAAGTACTCAATTGCAATTTTTAAACATACAATGCGACTATGTATATGTTGTTCACTTTCGTCTCATTAAGTAAACATTATTATCACAGCATCTCTAAAAACAATATTGTCTTTAGAGATAGAAATCTAAAGTATTAACATTATTATCACAGCATCCTTAAAAATAATATTGTCTTTAGAGATAGAAATCTAAAGTATTAACATTATTATCACAGCATCCTTAAAAATAATATTGTCTTTAGAGATAGAAATCTAAAGTATTAACATTATTATCACAGCATATCTAAAAATGACATTGTCTTTAGAGATAGAAATCTAAAGTATTAACATTATTATCACAGCATATCTAAAAATAATATTGTCTTTAGAGATAGAAATCTAAAGTATTAACATTATTATCACAGCATATCTAAAAATGACATTGTCTTTAGAGATAGAAATCTAAAGTATTAACATTATTATCACAACATATCTAAAAATAATATTGTCTTTAGAGATAGAAATCTAAAGGATTAACATTATTATCACAGCATATCTAAGAATGACATTGTCTTTAGAGATAGAAATCTAAAGTATTAACATTATTATCACAGCATATCTAAAAATAATATTGTCTTTAGAGTTAGTCCGATATGGAGTCCGTATAAAAATAGCATTCTCCTTGATTATGTGCATACCGCACAAGAGTCCCAACTGCTCCCAACCGTCTAGAACCAGTGAAACTATGGCAATCACTTTGATTATATAAATGTCGGCAATCACCAAGGGCGGATCCAGGATTTTTTTCTGGGAGGGGCACAAGGTGCGAACGGGCAAAAAAATCAATAATTACTGTTAGAAATAATTATAATAATTATTGGTCCTTCGTCAAAGCTTTACTGAAGTTATCTGATACTCTGGAATGTGTCGCAGATACACCATATATTATTTTTAATAAATTACGCGTTTTCAATATTGGAACCCATGACCTCTGATTTCGAAGCCAAGGTTCATAATCTCTCAGCCACGGTTGCCATCATGTTGTTTTTCGTTATTTTTGTTTGAAGAAATTTTTAAAAAATTAACTCGAACAATAAATAAAGTTTTCCATAAAACATATTTTTTTAAATAATTTTAAAAGTTTTTTTTGTTTGACCGAGGATTGAACCTTACTCTCCAGGGACTGGAGTCAAGAGTGCGCCAAAATGAGCGAAATCAACCACCAACAAATAGTTAGTTTGTTAAATTAAAAAGTTAAAAGTGTAAAAGTTAAAAGTGTAACTCTTCATTTGGACAAACACGTTCTGAATTTTTAGCAGTCAAGGTATATAACAAACTCCCACTTAGTGTCAAACAAATTAAAGAAAAAAATAGCTAAATTAAGGACATTAAATTTTGGCTGAAGGAACTATCGGAAAATGAACTCACTAGTATACTTAAAACATTGTCATAGAAGTTTCTGGAAAACCTTATCCAAACAATGAAGTTATACCATAGAAGTCGCTGAAAATTTATCCAAAGCATAGTCCCCCCCAGCACAGGATCTCCTAGTGAGGAGGACTACGAATATATTTTCTATTTTATATATATACCTAACATGTTTGATATAAAAATGTAAAAAGTAATAAATGTAAAGTTACTAAATAAAAAAAATAAAAATAATAAAATAATAACATTCAATATCAGAAAAATGCGTGTAGGCAAACGTGTGATTGTGATTGCCACTAAAAATTGATAAAATGCAATTTAATTGACAAATAAGGTATATGCCGAGTTTCAGCTTGATCGGAAGTCAGAAAGTGTGTTTATTTCCACTTCCGAAATTCCATTTCATTCGTTCATTTATTCATTTAATGATGACAACCAAAGGATATTCAAATTAAAGTGTTTTTTAAAATAAACGTATATTGATAACGTTCCTGCTTTCCCTTATTTTAAGGACTCCACTGAATAATTACGATAAAAAGTTATACTGTCGTAAGGCTTTTCGTAAAACCGACTCCATCCGACATTTTTTATCACCGCCTTTGCTTCCAGCCGGCTTCAAGATTCCATAGTTTCGTAATTAAAATTTTAACATCGAAATTAAAACAACCTCTCGGCTGGCGAAGTTATTATGTCTAGATATAATGCCTTTTGACCGTTTATCATTGTACCCTCGTGAACACGGAGCTGACCTGCAAAGAGGGTTTTAACTGTTTTCCCATTATTAACGTTTGCATAATAAAACATAATTATGCGAACCTAAATAATAATTTCTCTATTTAGCTAGGCTTGTCTAATTCATGAAACATTGTAAATTTAACACCAGACGCAGTGGACCAATAAACAGTAAAAGTAAATCAACCTTTTCCTGAAGCGATTATATAATTTCTACCTGAATAATTTTTTTACTGTAGATTATTAATTGTGTTTTACATTGTCATACATTGAAACACAATTTTATTGTAGCTATACAAAATTATATCACTGAAACTTTCCATATTCTTTTCAAAAAACCAACTTAACCTTCTCCCAAGCTTTGGACAAAGACACCACAAATATCAGGCAACCAAAGTATTCGACAATCTTTCAATCTACGCAAAAAATGAAGAAAACAAAAAATATGTCGAATACAAAATTTAAAAAAGGATAAAAGAAAAAAAGGCAATATTATTTAAAAAATTATGACGTAAGAGAATAAAACATATCATATGCGTAATACACAATAACCGTTAAAATAAATACTTTATCATGAGCAATAATTATCAGCCTGAAACACTCATCCACATTGAAAAATCTTCCGAGAAAAGATACATGACGCCAACGAGACTTGAACCCGTGCCCTTCTGATTGCCGGTCAGCTGCTCTTCCAATTGAGCTATGGCGGCTTATCTTATACCCGCCAAAAGATTCAATATATACTAGTGTTTCATTCAACAATTACTGCTTATTATATTTTTTCCACCTGAAAACAACCAACTTTATTTTTGCGAGAGAGACACTGTTAGTGTTAAATCCCTCGCTAGATGGCGTCGAGACAAATTATGTCTTCATTTATTGGGGAAATATTGTCAAATATGAATTATTATTGTTAAACTAACGTTTAAGACAAGATTTTTATGCATAGCACAAAGGGTAACAATTATTATAAGCAATAATTATCAGCCTGAAACACTCATCCACATTGAAAAATCTTCCGTTATGTATCTTTTCCCGGAAGATTTTTCAATGTGGATGAGTGTTTCAGGCTGATAATTATTGCTTATAATAATTGTTACCCTTTGTGCTATGCATAAAAATCTTGTCTCAAACCTTAGTTTAACAATGAAAAATAATAATAAATACTTTATTATAATCATTCCATACTACCGTACTACATATTATTACTCGATTTTTCCATTTTTTTTCAATACCGCCTTTATATATTTAATACGTTCAAAACAGCGAATTTATCGGGAATCGAATGTACTGCGAAAATATTTCTGCATTTTGACTACAGTTCATTTGAGAAATAACAGTTCACTCGAGCAGTTTGCATTTTATAGTTCACTTCAGCATTTTGACAATTCACTTGACAATGAGTTCCATGGCAAAATATCACGGGATCCACGGGTTAAGTCCCGATATTGAAGAAAAATAATAATGTTTAACTGGTTCTTTCATAAGTAGGTACTTACAATTTAAAACTGTGACTTAAATTTGCACCTCATTCCAGATTCGATGATAAAAAAGCTGACACCCTGTTGAGAGACTTACATGAAAAATAAAAAAGTTGCTTGACATGATTTTAGCTATGTTCAGTAAGCAAATCTGAATTGCCGGGATACGTATTTACTTACGCTCCCACCAGCATTTTTCATTTTCTGAAATTGGATGCCATAGTTCCACCAGCTGTGGCTCTTATGCGATATCACGTCATAAAAATAAAATGGTTAATGTTGAAACCCGTAACTTTTAATTGAAAAACTAAAACAACTATAGAACGCAAAAAACAAAGCGCCAAATGTTATATGTTTTTAAACCATTAGGCCAAACTATTAAATAATTATGTCGATTTTTATCATTCTGAAATATTAAGGAATTCCTACTAAAAAAATCCCACTTCCAATTATCGACAACTGGCAATTTTTGTCATTCAATAAAATGTAGTCAAGAAAAAAGTAGGTTCTTTCTAAAACGGAAATCTTTAAAATGTGAAGTTAAAATGTCAAAGGTGAATTTTATTCGGTACGTCTTTCGAAAAGTGATTTAAAAAATATATTATTATTATTCTGCATTCTTAAATGTCTATAAAAGTACTATTTTAGGTTTTTTTTCGTGATTACTGGCACAGAGACTCTAATACAACGATTTTCTAAACATAATTGAGGTCTTTATAAAATCCATTCCGTTAATATCGGTCGAATAGCAATTGTTCCAGTAAATTTGGTTTTCAGTCCCCCTTTTAATTTATATTCGACTTTTACCCTTAATTGTAGACCACCGCCATCTTCGCTAATAGCATTCCAAGTGGCAACATTTAATGAGATAAAAAAATGTAGAATGAAAAACTTGGATAAACTCGTATTTATAATAATGTTTAGTTTATTCTGATTTGGTACCTAACCCCTAAAACTCACTCCCAACGAGTTTTGCAAGTATAGAGTATTATTATAAATTCCAGAAAAAAATGTATAATTTTCATAATGCCAGAGCTCACCATATCAATTATAGCAAAATAACAAGACACTGAAAAATGGGAATCGAACCCAAGATCTCTGGTCTTACCGGGACAAACGCCTTTACCAATTCGGCCACTGAGACTTATTAGTCGTTTTTAACAGCCGCGTGTTTCAAACTCATAACTAGCAATATTATCTTCGACAATTTTTTTTCTCCATATTTTGGCAGCTACCTTTTTAAGTGGAAACAAATGTTTCAAGAACTGGTTTGCAACCTAGAGAGTGCCTAGGATAAATATATACAATTTTATTTAAATGGGACTCCTATTGACCTTTATTCTAAAAGTCCCAGTTGCTTTTTTATTTTTTCTGTCATTGTGTTATTTTTCATATTTCGTCCAGATTTGTTAGTTTTTATCTTCTTCTTTAATTATTGTTTATTCTTCACGAAAAGGTGTATTTTTTTTTGGCATTTATGATTTTTAGAGCCATAAATTAGGTACCTTCTTCTTCTCAGTCTGCCACAGAGTTTTATTTTCCGTGATTATAAAGCTCGTATTATTTTCTTATCATATTATTGGCATTATCTCAAAAAGGGCACAATGTGTACGCTAATATTACTTATATGATATTGGCGTGAGTTTTCGTTAAAATTATTCATATCAATAGGCATATGTGTTTGTGTGTATATGTGTGTGAATGTGTTTGATCGACCTACTTACCTAATTCATTGCAGCTAATTGAGAACACTGGGATTCTCGGCTAACCAACTATAATTTGATTGATGGTTTTCCTGCTCCAGATTTACAATAATGATTATTGAAATGCAGGTATCCAACTATCTCTGGGCGCACAGACTATCAGATGATATTGTTAATATAATCAACGTATTTAAAACAGACATAATAATTAGTAAATGAACAAAGGAGCTATCGTAAATACGCGATATCAGTTGAAACAGGATAAAAAAAATAAGTACCGGATGATTGTGGCGTAAACGCAATGGCTTGTTTAAAATTAATACTGTTGTATTTCAGTATTTTAAAGAATCGCTTGTATACCTGCTGCAATACATTTTTCAGTTTTGTCTGTGTTTTTATTACATTCCTAAATGTCTCTCTCTCTATAATCCTTTATTTTACTTATCTGTATTATTAGCACTGGACCTTATCTCAATACCAACCATGTTATTTGATTAAAAGACTTTGGTGCTTTGAAATCACAGTGACTGTTTACTATTATTATTGTTAAGAGGATATATGTCCTTATAACTCGCTAGCTAGATTTTGTCTGGCAAGCTCCCGTAATTAGAATGACTTGTCTGTCTCTGATCGGCCATCTTCGGCACGCGTCGTAACCGACACCAGTGACCCGAGCATAGCGTAAACAATAAAACAATGATAAAACTGGTCATAACTAATATTCCCATATAATATTACACTTCCTATATTTGTCCCAGTTCCTTTTCATTATACAACCAACCAGCTCATTTCCACTTCATCTTATCTATGCTTTCAGTCATATCTTTAATCTTACTCTTTAGTTCACCTTATTCACCAGAAAACAATCCGTCTGTACTTAGATATAAGCAACTGGGACTGTTTTCATTTTACATTTTGTGAAAACGCAAATTTGTGTTCCGTATGTGAGCACAGTCAGATTGCATTTGTTGGAGACGGTTTCTCAGCGTCTGAGGAATTTCCGTGTACCTATATTTATTTTCATTTCTGTTAGTGAAAAGCGCAATTTCCTTTTCTATTGAAGAATGTACACAATATACCACTGAATGATGCATTAAGTTATGTATCCCCCAAAGATATTACAGTTCAAAACTTTGTAACGTATTTTTCCCCTCAGGGTAATTTGTTCGCTTTAGGAAAAAGCTCATATGGTCACACAAAAATCGTTGTATCTACTTTACTGTCAAGGTGAGAAGTGTGATCTAAACGGTGATAGAAAAAGGAAACACCATGCTTTATATTCAAATCCAGAAGTTAAACACACAAGAATTAAAGTGTGTGCGTCTATTAAACCAAAGTTTCCGACAGCATTTTAAAAAGAAAAAAACGAAACCTCGCATATTTTTAATTAATTACTTTTTATATGAAACCACAAATAAGTGAGGTAAAATAACGTTTATAATAGAATGTTTTAATTTGTTATTTTGTTTAAAAGAATGTTTGTTTACATTTTTTTAGTATCACATGTTATCATAATTTTAATTTAAAAAAAATGTAAGGTGAGCCATTTAAAAAATATGTAAGCATATTATGTTTGCATTAATAATTTTAATATGTCAAAAATTGAATGATTATTTTCAATAATAAAAGAACAGTTTTTTTTTCGGAAATGTTCAGCTACAGTTATTTGGATTGTATTGTGAAGTGGAAGTACTCCAATCTTTCGGCAGAATATGCCAGGGGTGCATCAAAGAGCCGAACCAGCTCATATCGCAACAAATTAACTGTGGCGTTATTCGTATAAACCGAAACTCAGTCCACTTGACACACATCAAAGTGCAATTACAGATAATGTAATCAAAAATTTTTCGTCGATATGGGTACCTTTCCAAGTACAAGAATTATCTTAAAATGCACCCAAATAAATATAAAAATTATCCGTCATTCGTTCAAATTCCGGACGCAAAAATTTCTTTGTGTCGTGTGATTTATGATTGGAAATCGGTATCTTGTCTGAATGATTGGATAAATAATTCATTTTGTTATCTGTATAATAATAAAAATCATATGTTAAAACATTTTTTTTACTTTTAGCCACTCTTTTTGTTACACATAATAAGCTGAAACCCTCCAAAATATAAAGGTTTGAAAAGTTTAAAATTGTTTCAATATAGAAGTCAGAGATCATAAGCAGGGAATCGAAGATCGTCCTAAAAGCCTTCACAAAAATCTTTCTTCTCACACGACTTGTATGAAAACTAAAAGGGTAGAAGATAACAGATTGTTCAATAGCTTTAATCACATTCCTACAGACATTAAGCGAGCTATGATTCTTTCGAATTGTAGAATTATTATGGTATTGTCAGTTATAAAAACAAGCAAAAAAACAAATGATAAATTATTTTTTTATCATGATATGCACACTATGGTAATAAAATAAGCATAGGATGAGGAATTCATTTAACTTTAATTACATATGTATTCGTTAATAAACGGATCAAAATGAAAACCTAGTCTCCTTCAACGGAAGCTATCTTCCGAACAGGCCCTCCATTGATATGCTTGGTATAACTAACTCTTAGGTGACCAACTCACGGGGGCTCTATCGAAGCCAGAGTAAAGTTAGCCTCCCAAAAACTGGGCGTATTCTACAGGGCCCGCAGATACTTCAATAGTACACAACTGCTAACCCTGTACAAATCACAGGTGCACCCCACGGTTGAATTTGGCAGCCACCTCTGGTCTGGAGCTCCAAAATACCTGAAAAATACCCACGACTCTGTGCAAAAACGGGCGGTCCGTGTGATAGATTCTCGGTTGCAATCTGCGCAGGCGTCGGGTGGGAATGCTATCCTTGTTCTACCGGTATTACAATGGATATCCCAACCGGTATCCCAAAAACTGGGCGTATTCTACAGGGCCCGCAGATACTTCAATAGTATACAACTGCTAACCCTGTACAAATCACAGGTGCACCCCACGGTTGAATTTGGTAGCCACCTCTGGTCTGGAGCTCCAAAATACCTGAAAAATACCCTCGACTCTGTGCAAAAACGGGCGGTGCGTGTGATAGATTCTCGGTTGCAATCTGCGCAGGCGTCGGGTGGGAATGCTATCCTTGTTCTACCGGTATTACAATGGAAGATGCTACGAGGAACTAGCGTCATTAATCCCTTCGGCACCGGTGCATAGTCGGGAAACAAGCCAAACGCGTGCCCAACATATGTACACGGTTGACATTTGTCACATGAGAACGGGTTTCTTCTTCGACTCGTTCTTGTGTTCAACAGCTCGGCTGTGGTTTGTTTTCAATTGTTTAGAGAAAGATGTGTCCTTACCGGGTTATCCCGTTCTAACGTCACATTGTAAAGTCACATGGGAAGATGACCACACCTAAAAACACGGAGAAAGTCTTGTCGTAATTTCTATAATAAAGCATTATAAAATGGGATAAAATTTTCCTATTGCAGTGAGGAAAATCCACACAAATTGCGGCGGTCAACTACCAAAGTAATAAACCCACTATAAACTTATTTTATATGCCAAACCAACAGCATTACACAGCAAAGTAATTCATGGGGTTAGTGGGTGCCAAAACGGAACCATGCAGTTCGCTTTTTATTTCAATACTTCATCTGCAATAATATTAAAATTTAATTACGTACCATTTCAATAAATTTATTTGATATTAGGTACCTAACTAATAAATAATATTAAATTTTGTTAGAAAGTGCTAACGTTTTATGACTGTCAAATTTATACTTATTTTTTTTTAACTTCCGGCAAATGTTGCAATGCCTCTTAAATAAAGAAATTGTTTCTCCCTGCGTGTCCTTCTCCATTCATCCCCGTTCCTCTCCCGTCTCCCCTCCTCCTTACGCTTTCCCTTCCCGTCGCTAAACTACATGAAATATCAATATATATTATAATATTGCAATTTTTGTATACAAATTTCATAATGCCAGAGCTCACGCTGGTGATATACTGACTGAATGTACTAACATATAGAATCCTTGGCGGACGTTCGCACAACAGCTCACCAAAGTTTCAACGCAATCGCTTGAATAGTATAGGAAATAATTTCAAAAAGCCAGAGCTCACCTTTATATATAGAAACCTTCGCTAGCATGCGCACATCAAATCATATTGGTTTCACAAAGGTAATCCTGAAAAGCTGTCACATGATTAATGTCTGCGGATTTTACATTTATAATGTATTATCTTAATTATTTAGGAACAAGGAGCATAATTATTTTTTCCCGTGTAATATTATAAATTCGTTAAGTGTGTTTGTTTGTTTGATTATCCTTCTTGACATCGCAAAAGAGTGACCGTTCGACGTGATTTTTTAGGGATAGTTGGAGGACTGGGAAGTGAGATAAGATACTTTTCATCCCGGAAAAACGTTTCATTCCCGTGGGAACATTCTTTGTACAGTCATTTCTCCCTAATACCACGCGAGTGAAGCCGCGGGTAAAAGCCAGTACCTAATAAATAGAAAAATGTACTCATAGGTAACTGTAACGCACTTTTATCCCAGTGATTAAAATTACTTGAAATGTTTTTTTTTCGTTTTTGGGGTGTTATGCAGTATTGCCTTAACTCCTTCTTTAGCCAACGTTTCGTACAGCGTTGCAATATCCATCATCAGGGCAGATCCGGTAGATGTGGAGTTTTTAGTGGTGAAATGTGTGCTTATTTACTTGGAAGCGATACCGTGTCGCCAGCTCCACTAATTCTAATATTCTTACCATTGTGATTTCCAATTTTAGAATTCGTTGAAAGATGGAGCCACTTCCGTCGGCAACTCGCAAAGGGACTTGCCCCAGGCTAGCAAAAATACCACGATTTAGTGAACTTTCTATTCCGTTCCGCGGCAATCACGCCACTGCTTGTCACGGTTATTTGTATGATTTCCCTCAGGGCCTCATCTTTGGGGATGCTGTGTAAAGGGTTTTTTAAGGGAAGGAGAGGAGAGTTCTGGGAAGGAAAAGGGTTTAAGGGGTGGGTAGGAATCTGGAGTTCAGTGTGTCCTGGTCATCCGCCTCCAAGACCTAGAAAAACCTCACCCCATGAATCCGGACACCCCTGCTAAATCACCAAACGTAGCGAACCACTTGGGGTGACTCATGGCAGAGGTGTAGGTTATCCAGTAAAGGTTCCCGGGGCGGCGGTACCCATTTCCGCCTCCAATATTTGATATACTACCCTAACTAACACAGTTTAAATAAAATTATTTATATTTTGTGACTTTTACGGAAAATTCAATTATGCCTAGTAAAATATCTTTTTTCTGATAAATATTACATTAAAAAAAATTTACAGCATTTTTGCGATTGCAATTGAAATGAGAAGTTCTCAAACAAAACTGAAGCGTTCGGATTCTGTCTCCGGTCTCTGTTTAATAATATAACAAAATGTTCCCCGCAAATGGTTGGAGATAATTCGATACTTTCTCAAGTTTCTCATTATTACTCCGCGAACTCTCTGAAAGTAATATTCAGTTATAACTTAACTTTTGAATCTGGCTTAAGACACGCTTCTTCGGTTTTAGTAAGAGTTAAACCATGCGAATTAAATAAACGCGTTAAATCTAAGGAAACCATGAAGTAATTTATCTTTTGCAAGAAATCGCAAGTTTTATTTTGAGATTGATGAAATCTTGTACGCTTGACCTTCAAAACAGAGGAAAGTCACCCTCTACATGATATTTAGAAACCACCCCACCTCCTTTCCCACCCCTCAGAGCAGAATGTTGATACTTGATGATCTTTTGCACACTTGAAGTTCAAAATAAAGGCAAAATTATTGTCTACATCTTTTTTAAATGTGTATAACACACAAGAGTCTCAACTGCTCCCACCCGCCTGGAGTCAGTGAGACGATGGTATCCACAATTGGGGTACGTTGTGAGGCTGATGGTAATCATAAACAGGTCAAAATTCGAGCATGACCTGCAGATCAGCAGAAAGCTGGCTGCCTGCCCGCACTGCAGCAGAGCGTTCTGGTCGCTTGCGGGCTCAATAGGTCGCAATCTCTGCAAACCCAGTCTGCCACCTCTTACCAGACCTGACGGCTCTCTAGCAAATATCGCCGCCGAAAAGGCTAACTTATTAAGCAAAATGTTCGCGGAAAACTCGACCCTCGATGATCAAAGTGCTACCCCGCTGTCGGTTCCTCATTGCGGTTTTCATATGAAAAAGCTAAGGATCCGGCATCGGGATGTACTCCAAGTCTTACGAGGGCTTGATATTAATAAAGCTAGTGGGCCTGACGGAATACCTGCCCTGGTATTGCAGAGGTGCGCTGCAGAAATAGCTCCAGTTTTGATGAAGCTTTTCAAAATGTCCCCGAAGTCTGGCTCTGTGCCCTCTGGTTGGAAAAAAGCGATCATTCACCCTATTCCAAAGAAGGGTGACCGCTCCTACCCAGCCAACTACCGCTCCATAGCGATCACATCCGTTTTGTCTTAGGTGGTGGAACGTGTGATCAACGGCAAACTGCTCACATACCTCGAGAAGAACAAAATTATTAACGACCGTCAATACGGATTCCGGCGGAACCGCTCGTGCGGTGATCTTCTCGCGTATGTGACGCATGTTTGGGAGCGGTGCCTGGAACGTTTCGATGAGACTCAAACGGTTGCACTGGATATTTCCAAGGCCTTTGAATGGGTTCGGCACCGAGGGCTTATCAACAAACTGCCTTCTTACGGACTTCCCGCATCCTTGTGTAAGTGGATTGCCGACTTTTTGAGAGAAGGAGGGCTTTGAAGCAAAGAATGGACGGTTACCTCGAGAGAGTTTTCTCTCGGGGTAAGAATAACCTTGTCGAATTTAATGTTTCAAAGACCCAATCATGTTTGATAACGTCTAAAAGGGATCGAAATGAAAATCTAGTCTCCTTCAACGGAAGCAATCTTCCGAACAGGACCTCCAGGATCCGTGTTCACTCCTTCCTTTCCTCAAAAAGACCCTCCACACAGCATCTTCAAAGATGATATAGGCCCCGAGGGAAGTTATTTTCCTCAGGGCCTCCTGTGTGGAGTTAATGTTAAAAAAAAATTAAAAAATGGGGAGGAGAAGGTGGGGAAGTACCTTGCAATTCAGATCTAGTCACCAAACACGGCTAAAGCTATTTCAAACTTTTTAATTCCTATTGGTGGTCCTACATCAGGGCGATACTGAAAGTATCTTCCACTCTGAACATGTCGCAAATATACCATATATCATTTTAAAATGATTATATTGTGAAATAACACAAACCCATCAATTTGAATTTTCTCGCGCACGTCGGGATTCGGTACCGCTAATGGAGAGTTTATCCCTTCGACCACGGAGGCCGTCAATCATCTGTAAAGCCCGGACAAAGCCGGGACGTCAGCTAGTAAACTTTCTAATAAAGTGTGTTTATCGGAAGTGACCTGCAGATAATTATATTTCTGTATCTATTTGTAAATAATACTCGACACATGTATATCCTAGTGAGACAGGCGTAAAAAAAACAATGTAAATATACTTTTTTAAAGATAAATAAATGAAAAAAATAGAATAAGATAGAGCCTAAGAATTGATAATGAATTGTATAGCGCCCTTGAGGTGATTTTTCACAAAAACGGCGCTCTAAAAATTATTCACATATTATTATTATTACTTTTTTTATTTTTATTTTAACTTTATGAGTAAAATCTCAAATTGTAATATTTAATTAAATGAAGACAATATAAGCGAAACTCAATCGAAAATCTGAGAACAGAAAAATCAGAAAAAGATATTATTATTACAGTCACGTGAAAAAGAGCAAGTGGAAGGGAAAGAATAGAAACGCGAGATTTTATAAAAATATACGTAAAAGTTAATTAATTAAATTTATGACTAAAATAAAGAGCGTTTAACCAGCCAGCGAACGAAAATCCACATTTCGTCGAAAGTTGTTCTTACGATCGTGCATGGCGGTTACAATGAGAAAGATTAATTATTCCCCTTATCAGCTTTTTAAAATTATAACTCAATATCGATTTTATTTCATTCGAAATTTGCTTTAATTTATACCTACATCCAAAAATGCTGAAAGGCGTGATGATAAAACTATTAAAATTATGTACTTTTTGTAATTATTTTTTGATTATAAGTATTTATCATTTTTCAATAATGTGTAAGTTAAATAAAAATGTTAAAAAAAACTGAAATATATTAGTTTGTAAGTGCGCAAATAAATACACAAACGGACCAATTTTCGTCAAGAAACATATGTCCGCATATATTTTTAATGGTTTTATTTAAACTAAAATTAAAATTCTAAAACATGCGATACCCAGATAATGTATTGATTTATTTTACTGCCTGATTATATGATTTGAAATGGGTGTGGTTTAATACAAAATCTTTTTTGAAATTTAACAAATCTGTCAACCACCTATGGTATAACCTTATTATACTAAAAATAAACATTTTTTCTCAAAATTTAAAATATGCGAATGCTAGATAAAACAACAATCTTTCGAAATCCATTTATATTTTTTTGTGGAAAAGAGTCAATACATCTAAAATCTGATTTAAAAATGGTTTTCTCTGGTAATACCCTATTAAGGTGATTTATCACAAATACGACCGTTAAAAATTATCCTTTTATTAAAACATTTTATTTTCTTTGTATGATTTTTTATGGAATGTTTCTATCCGTCTACCTGAAATCTTTCAACATTTTTTATTGAATGTTTCTATCCGTCTACCTGAAAATCTTTCAACATTTTTTATTGAATGTTTCTATCCGTCTACCTGAAAATCTTTCAACATTTTTTATTGAATGTTTCTATCCGTCTACCTGAAAATCTTTCAACATTTTTTATTAAATGTTTCTATCCGTCTACCTGAAAATCTTTCAACATTTTTTATTGAATGTTTCTATCCGTCTACCTGAAAATCTTTCAACATTTTTTATTGAATGTTTCTATCCGTCTACCTGAAAATCTTTCAACATTTTTTATTGAATGTTTCTATCCGTCTACCTGAAAATCTTTCAACATTTTTTATTGAATGTTTCTATCCGTCTACCTGAAAATCTTTCAACATTTTTTTATTGAATGTTTCTATCCGTCTATCTGAAAATCTTTCAACATTTTTTATTGAATGTTTCTATCCGTCTACCTGAAAATCTTTCAACATTTTTTATTGAATGTTTCTATCCGTCTACCTGAAAATCTTTCAACATTTTTTATTGAATGTTTCTATCCGTCTACCTGAAAATCTTTCAACATTTTCAAGTATACGACTTAACAAAACTTAAAAAATCAACTCGTAAAAATAAAGTCTTTTTTTTTAATAATACATTTATAATTTATGTAGTGGAACAGTTTCGACTTTCCGCCAGTTCTGCGTATCTAACCTAATTGCGCTATAATTTCTCTCAATTTCAGAGAAATGCAAATAGTTGGACGTCTGTGTGCGTGAGTACCACCAAAGGGTTAACCCCTTATGTAAAAAAACCTGCTGCAATGTCATACAATTTCAGAGAAATGCGTAAGCATATGTTAATGTGAATGCGTGATTGACACAAAACAACGAGTCCATCTGCCGAGTTTCAGTTTGATCAGATTTCGGGGAATGATTTAATTTCCACCTGAGGAAAATAATTTTCCTCGGGGTGTATGTCATCTTAGGGGTTGCTGTGTGGAAGGTCTTTTTAAAGAAATGGCGAGGTACTTTTGGGAAGGAATAAGGTATGAGAGGTGGGTAGGAATCTGAAGATCAGTGTATCCAGGAGTGACGAATGGATAAATCGATCCCTCCAACTGTGGTGCAAGGCGATGGGTCAAGAGAGTTCGGCTGGAGAGGTCAAAGATCTTCATCGACCAGTCTTTCTTGATCCGGCCTGCCACGCAATAGGTGGGCAAATGCATCCGTCACCAAGACTTAGATAAACCTGACCCCATGCATCCGGGCACCCCTACTACGTACAGCGCCCTTGAGGTAATTTTTCACAAAAACGGCGCTATATAAATCATCCAAATATTATTACTATTACTAAGATACCAAACCTAGCGAACCTATGGCAGAACCTACGACGGCATCCATACCCGCCTCCGAAATTATGTTAGATACTATTCGAAATAAAGGTCAGCCTGTCCAATAATGATTAGGCTCAGTTGTTAGCGTTTTTGACTCCTGTCCATGGAGAGGAAGTTTCAATCCTAAGTGAAACCAGATTTTTTCTTAAAGGATGTGTTATAGTAAATAATAATAATAATAATATAAAAACCCATTTTTTTAATTTGGGATCAGGCATTATATCTTGCTCTCTCATTCATAATTTAGGCCTATTACTCTAGCTACACACTACTCGCGAAGTTGAACGAGGTTAGCCGAATACGATAGTGCGGAGGGGCACTTCGTCTTACGTCGTCCAACCTTGGCTCGCCTCGGGCGACCTCCATTTTTTGTCGGTTTTTGCGCCCGAGTCAAAGGAATCGAAGTTGCACGAAGTGCCTACACGAAGTGCCTCTCCACACTACTCGGACTTCGGTTCGCTTCAATACGTCGTCGCGAGCGCACGTCCGTGCTAGTAATTATTTTTTAGCTGTAAAAAATACAATAAATTAAAAAAAACACAATCCTTTTGTACCAATTTATTTATTTATTCCCGGTAGTTCTCTTTTCATAGTTTAATTGACTAAACTAACCTAATTATGTTCCGGTGCATTGCAACTGCAATCATCCACCATCTTCTTTTCCTCCTTTTTTTTATAAATATGCACATAGTTATTTATTTATTTATTAATTTGTTATAAGAATATTGTACATTGTTTAGTTTTTTGTGTTATTTCATCCGCCATGCTAGGGATGTCCCTGTGTTATGCGGGTGAAGTTTACAGATTGGAAATTATACATTTGTAATGGTTGATAAATTAAATTATAAGTTGTACAAATTAAATTGAATTGCAAAATTTTATAATAAATATAATTAATTATAATAATAGCATATTTATATTTTTAGCATATATTTTAGGAGCTAGGTATATGAAATGTCTTCGAGCTGACGTGGTATGCAGTGTAGGTAAATTATAATACGCGAGCGTGCACATTGCAACGGCAGCAGACTTGAACTTCCATGACGTGCGAGTCGTGATGGCACCACCGCGCGAATGAGTTTCTCGCGAAATTGAACGCGTGTGTAGTGACGTACTTCGAACTTCGGTCAACCTTCCCGAATATTTCGTCGAGGAACTTCGCGAGCAGTGTGGAGCTAGTATTAGATTTGTCAAAGAATTTATATATAAGAAATGCAAAAATCAGTCATTTTAAATACGTGGAGGATTACAAAAGATTTTTTAAATAAAAAAATGAAACAATACAACTTTGTATAAACCACTTAAAAAATGTGCAAATCCGACCGGTTTCGGAACAAACGTTCCTTCGTCAGGGAAAGCTTATACTAATTTGACAGATTTTTTAAATATTTAAATTGAGGGATCAGTAGGATTTATTGGTCCAATTAGGAGTTCTACCGAGCCGAACCCTCTGATATGAAAATATCTGGAGTCGGTGAATTATTTTCCCATTTGGTTTCTGTAGGTTGACATGTTGTTCTTGCATTGTTTTGTATTTATTATACTTACACAGTGCGATTGCATAGCGTGAATTAACTAGATGACCATTTGTGGAAAAGTGTGTGAAAGGGTTTAGTTTTTCCTGTGGGGAAGATTTAACCCGGACATAAAATTCCAGAAAAACTGCAGGGGTAGTGCAATGCGATACATTTCATATTTCAAAATAACAAAAATAAATTATACAAATGATAAGAAAAAGTAAATAAGAAAACATAAGTAAAATAAAAATTTGAAAAAAGCATGAAAAATAAGAAAGATGAAACTAAAAAACATTAAACAAAAAAATGAATATAAGCAGCCGTTTATACAGTATATATGACCGTCTTCCGTCTCCAGAGGGTCATCAGGGGTGACTTCATCCAGGCAGTCATGGCAGAAATGTTGTGATGTTAATTTTTGATTAAATTTTTTAATTACATTTTCTTTGAAAATTTGTAATATTGAATCTTTTTTATAGAGGTCTTCAATTTTTGGTACTTTGAAAATTGTGAACAATGATGCTGAAGGGAATATTGGTTGTTTTTTTCAAATTACTTCAATAATTAATTTTTGCACCACTTTTACAGGACTGACAATTAATGTAAATTACAATTAATGTGAGTAATGATTGTATTATTCGATTGGCGTAGTCTGCGCTATGAGCCTCCCGTCCGGAGAACTGTGGCGGAGAAGTGTTAAAAAGTGTTCACTCGTCCTTCCAGGAACATTTCCGTAGCGCTGTAGTATCTCGGTAGGCGGAATAGTTGGCGATATGCATTATTGTAGGCGACTTTTAGCTTATGCCACTGGGATACAGTATAATCTACCTACAGTTGTGTCGTACACGGCTTGATGATTTCAACACATAAAATTTAATTAAATGAAAACAATATTAGCGACACTCAATTGAAAATCTGGAAATAGAAAAATCAGAAAAAGATATTTGATAGCAGCCACTAAAATATGCGTTAGTAAAATGAAGATAGTGTGGGTGGTTCTTAGTCGAAGTACGATACAGTTAAATGTGACCGAATCGGATATCGCACCTTGGCGGAGTGATCAGCGCATTTTCCCGGAAAGCGAAAGGTCCCAGAGGTGCAAATATCTTTTTTCTGATTTTTCTGTTTCCAGATTTTCGATTGAGTTTCGTTAATATTGTCTTCATTTAATTAAATATTAGAATTTGAGGTTTTACCCATAAAGTTAAAAAATAAAGTTATAATCTATAATTAGACTTTGTTTTTATAGAATCCCCGTATTTCTCTCTGTAAGGAGAATATGGGTCGCTGCCATAATTATTAAGAATAATTAGGTATGTATTCTCTAGCGGTATCATAATATGCAAATTTCCTCTTTGCATTTAAGCACCGCCCTCCTCCGCATTCTTGTGGTTAAGGTCTTCTATGCATGAAGAGCTAATATTATGGAGAATTAATTACCCATGCAAACTAAAGCTCTAGCCGGTCTAGCGTGTTGAATATTGTTTTCGCTTGGATCGTTACATTGTCCAAATAGTCATAAGTTTTTTGTAACGGGTGGTAATGATATTCGTAATTTTAAATCAGTTGATGTATATGATTAGACTATCGTTTTTAGATTTTCACAACCAAAAGTATTTTCGTTATTTGTTTTTGGGGTGTTATGCCGTGTTGCGCTATTTCCTTATCTAGCCAACGTTTCGGACAGCGTTGCAGAGTCCATAATCAGGGCAGATCCATAATCAGGGCAGATCCCTGATGATGAACACTGCAACGCTGCCCGAAACGTTGGCTAAAAAAGAAGGTAGCGCAACACGGCATAACACCCCAAAAACAAATAATGAAAAAAAAAAGATTAGACTATCAATCGTAATAACTGATAATTTTTTTCATCCAATTCACGTTTTCAAGTTATGAATAATTCTTATGACACAAAATCAAACAATTTACTTAATTTCTTTTCAGAAATTTCTATTCCGAAGATTTTGGATTCCAAAGATTCCGAAATGAATCGATTGCATTCGAAGTATTCGATAAGACACGATTGTATAGATCGACGCAGTTTTAATTGTATTGAAATATCCGATTATTCTATCAGCCATTGTAATCGATTACTTTTATCATTTAAGTTCACATTCTCAAGTTATGATTAATTCTTACAATACGTAATCAAATATTTTTTAAATTTTTTTCCAAATTGTGGATACTATTCCGAAAATTATGGATATGAATCTTCTGGGTATTTGATAAGACACAGGGCAATGTATTAAAGTTCGGCTAAAATGCGTTTATTGCTGTTTGGAATCACAAGTTTCTCGTTTTCTCTATTTATTTTATTCGATTTTTCGAATCAGACATTTCAATATTTAAAGAGCTCCGATCATGTCCATTACAATACTATTTCAAAACAAAGTGAAATCTATATTGATGTGATACTTGAATTCGGTTCCATGACAGTTGATCCTTCGACAGTTGGCACACTTATGTACAATTTGATATGCAATCGGTTTAGGGAAAATACGTTGTATCTACTTAGATAAAATATAACCAAGTGTCCTCAAAATGGTGTGCAGAGGGGATGTACCGTCAAATAAACAAAGCGTAAAACGAACGAATATTCAAATATATCAAAGAAAAATCTACTTGTCTGTACACTGTATATGTATATTCCACCACATAAGTACAAAAATCGACACTGAAAATAAATCCGTTTGGTATCCTTACCAATTTATTATTAAAGCTATTTTTGAAGTAGATTTTAGGTTTGACTTTGGTAAATAATGCACAAAAAAATTATATTTAAAATATTATATTTCGACCTCACAAAATATTATGTTTTACAAAAAAATTATATTTCGACCGGTTAGTGGTTGAGTGGGCATCGCGTTTGGGTCCCACCCATCAGGCATTCAGTGTTCGATTCCTCGGCTGGCTAAGTCGTCCATCACGACTCAAACAACATTTTCGTCTTACTGTAGTAGGAAATTTACAAATATTGTCGGGTTATTCTTAACCCGGGAATATTTGTCTTTAAAAAAAAAATATATATATATTTAATGTCCGGGGGTCAACTACCGGGATCACCGTGAACTCGTTTCATGTATAGTGTGACAAAGTCATAATGCCTTTAATCAAATTGACATCTTTAGCATGTGTGCTCGTTTCATGTATTGTGTGACAAAGTCATAATGCCTTTAATCAAATTGACTTCTTTAGCATGTGTAAAGAAATTTTTGAGTAAAACAGTGTCCAAAATCACGAAATCCAAAAAAAAATAAAGTTTTCGTTAAAAGGAGATTTCTAGGATTTATAATATAGAATGTTGAATATGTACATTACAATAATTACATTGAACTGCTGCGGTGAAAAAAAAATGCAATTGCATCTCGTTTGCATTGTACGTTATGACTATGAACGTATGCATCAACTATCGCGTGTGCAAGGGAAAAATCTATTATTATCACAAAAAAATATGAGAACTAAAAGTTGATTGGTTTCTCAATCTTAAACCACGAAAAATAACACCATACAGCGGAATGTTTAAAAATCAGAAAAAGATTCAGTTACATTTAAGAATTGAACACATGATCTTAGCGTTACCGGGGCTCTGCTCTAACCACTGAGTTAATTCGTACCTCTCGAATATCTCCCTCGGTCATATTTAACTTCAGCATATTTCGACTAAGAACCACGGATATCATTTTCTTTTGTATGTTTGCTATCTTTACATGTGATATTCCCGAACTAAATGCCATCTACATAGTATCCTGGATGAATACATACATTTTAATGTGCGACATCTTTTGACTTTTTTACAAGTCTAGGATGAATAGTTTTCTTTTGTTTATATTGATGGGTAAAATCTCAATTCAGAATAAGACGGGTATAAAATACGATTTTTACAATGCCAACAGTATTTTTTCTAAACAAAACGATTGAATACATGTTGTTTCCTGATAATTCGTATTCAGTAAATATAGCACTAACGTCGTATGTGTATTTACAACTCACCGGGAAGAAAAAATAAAACAATTTCAACATTCATGTTTGTGAACAATCCGGTTAGTAATTTTCTCAAAGCGACCCTGCTTAGAAGCTATGTAGCTACATACATCAATCTGTAGTAATATTGCTTCTCAAAGGAGAGCTTAGAGGTGGCCCAAGAGGCTGGCTGGGAGCGCGGTGCGGTGCTGTACGTACGGGTATATGGAATACGGTATACGCTCCTCGCATGCTCGTACGGGCCCGTGAGATCGCTTATCAAATAAACTTTTGTGTTCTTTTTCGAGTTTACGAGCGGCGCTCCCGCGGATCCAATATAGGCCCATTACGGTAAACGAGGATCGCCGCCGGAATGGCTTCTGCAATCGTCTTATTTTTTACGCTTAAAACAAAATAATGTTGTTTGTCTGCTATATATTTTTATATTGCTACTGTAAATGCTCAGAAATCGGTAAATGTTGGGTTTAAACGGTGTTTCGTTCTGAAACAGTCTTTTAAAAAACTAAATCCATACTCCCCATTCATTCTCATTCAAGTCATTCTTCAATCATGCATTCCTTTCTCTTCCTCCTTTCCTCAAAGTCTCTACCTGGAAAAGAAGAAGATGGTCCTACCTACATGAGGAAATAATTGAACAATATTGTTTCCCAAGTTTACCTTACCTACTTGGGCAGTTGGATTTTGGTAGTGACATTGGTCACAGTGCTCTCGTCGAATATATCGCAAATCATCGCAAGATTTCATATTATCAAATCAAACTGTCGTGTCTTAAAAACCTGGTGTTGTGCCGATATTTGGGAACCCAGGATCGATCCTGAAACGCCATAAGAAGCCGTCAAAAGGTAAGAGACTTCCTCTCATTTTCTACTTCCTACGATCGAATTTCAAAGCACAATTATTGGTCTTTACTCATCAAAAAACAAAAAGGATTTACAGTCATATTCTCGTGTCGCGGTATAGGTCGTGACAAACGGTTAACCCTTCAAAATTGGGCGTATTTTGTCAGTAGATAAAAGCAATAAACGCCAAATAAATGAAATATTTACGAACGTATTCGAAAACTAGAAATACTATCGAAAAGTGATGAAATACGCTTTCAAATTGAATTATTATAAATAACCATGTAATTTTTTTAAATTTTTTTTAATGCAAACTTTAAAGAGTTTTAAAATTTGTTTTTTTCTATCTAAAATTACTGACAACGAAAAAACACACACACATTTTATTAAACAAATAAATTATAAACGTTATTGCCATATCACTTTTGGCATTTGACGTTAGAAAAAATCTCAAAACATTCCCAATGTTTTATCATTTTTTTTTTCAAATAGCGGTCGGGCACTTTGGTTTCATGAAGATGTACATTTGAATTATTTTGTTGTTATCTTTTAGATTTGAGTACAAAGAGTGATTTTCAATTCTGTTTAGATTATACTTCTCACTATGATAGTAAGCAACACACAGCGATTTCTATGAGACCTGTGTGAGCTGGGACAAATAGGGTATCCTGTGATTTTTTTTTTTTTTACAGTGAATACCGCACAAGAATCTCTTAAGGTAGTGGGGAGGGGAAGGAGGTGGGGAAGAGGAATGTTGGGAAGTACCTGGCTATTCAGATCTGGTCACTAAACACGGCTAAAGCCATTTTCAAGCAACGTTTCAATTCTGAATGGTGGTCTTACACCAGGGCGATACTGATAGTATCTTCCACTCTGGAACATGCCGCAAATATACTATATATTATTTTAAATGAATTAATTGTGAAATAACACAAATTAATCAAATAAAATTTATTTGCGCATGCCGGGTTCGAACCCGCGACCTCCGTATTGTGAGTCAAGAGTCTTACCCACTGGACTACGGAGGTCGTCAAATTAAACGGATTAATACTTAACTAACTAACTAACCATCACGCCGTTTCCCCGTAGGCAGAGAGGACGGACCGCCAAACACTCGGTCTTGGCACACACTCTTTGCCTCGTTCACATTCATACATCGTCTCATACATGCTCTTCTATTATTCTGACTCTCGACATGGCCTGACTCAAGTATCTGATTCTTGACTTCTTCTACCATTCACATTTGCGTCATATATTCTCCTTATACTCCTTTCCTCTTTCATTCACTCTACATGCCCAAACCATCGAAGGGTTCCTTTCTTGATCTTCCTCATTACGTTTACATCAACTTTACATTCTCCACGTTTCTCACACGATCATACATGGTTTTACCACACATTCGCCTAGGGGATCTCATTTTTACAGCATTCAATCTATTTTTATCCTTCCTTTGCCAGTTCTGTGCCTCACAGCCATAAATCAGGGTATGTACCAGTACTCCTTTATGGACGGCTAGCTTCGCGTCTTTGGACAGTTTTTTGTTGGTGCCAACGGCATTCAGTCCTCCATTAATAGAGTTACCAGCATTTACCCTTCTTTCAATCAGCCTTCTCACATCTCTATCAGCCTTCTTACATCTCGTAAACATACTTCCCGAAAAAATAAACTCATTCACCTGCTCCAAGTATTCATCATTCACAACTAATCTAACAAAAATGGTAAGTGCGGTATTCTGTGGTTTTCTCTGATGAACAATTCTTCTCCAATGATTGGGAGTTTTAATGATACTCGGATCATCAGCTTACGAGTCGTGTTTATTTATCATGTTGTTTACAGTGAATATCTAACTCTACTAAACGTCCGCTCTAATGGATGGTGTGTGTTCATCTGAAGCAAGAGAACTCGTTACTGAAGGTGCCGAGCAGTCGATCGGATATCATCGGCTATTTCCGTAACCATTCGGGCATTAGATACGAACGGGCGACAGTTGACTCTCTCATATAGTACAACTTTACTGACATCTGTTGAGACATATAAAAACTACATGTGACATCTGTTGAAATATATTGAAACTATGTACATTCGTATTCCTGTTCACTGCAGTAAGTAACCATCAATATGTTTGTGTAAAAGTTATAAATAGGAGGTAATACAATATTTTAACCTCTCTACTCCTATCATCAGTGGCGTGCACAGAGTTTTTGATCAGGGTAGGCAGTAGGAAAAACGCCGAATTGATTCACATAAATCTAAAATAGCGTACTACAAACTCCCTTCGTACAATTTTCGCTAAGTGTGCTTGCTGCTGGTAAGACAACTAGTTGATAGAGATGGATAACAACAGATGTCACTGTCATCACTGATTGCCATTTGCTAATTTTGTTCCAGAAAGCACTGCCTAATACTAACAAAAAACCTCATAGAAGCAAATTAAAAATGACAGTTCTACTCTATGCTATGTGCATTTCGTAAACATTGATATTATAAAATCATACAAGATATTATCTTGTATGAAGTTAGCTCGAAGCAGAAATAATTCCTGCTTAGACCGCATTTTAGTGAGGCAGTCGTAGGGCGCGCGTGTAGTTTCTAGTTACAGTTTACGCCACGTTTGTAGTATGCCGGTTGATGAGGCGCTTGCGTAGTTTCGGTTGCTCAGCTTTGTCGCGCTTATTTTTTAAAGTGTGTATTTATTTTTAGCAATAATTTAATATTCTATTTACATGCTTATGTTTTACAAATACGGTAGGGTCGGCAGTGCTTATGTGCCTATATGGAGTGCACGCCCCTGCCTATCATGTAGGGATTTCAATGAAGGATTTGTCGGCAATTGAACGAGCAACGCTAGGGTATATCTTAACCCGTTTAATCACAGGAGACCAGATTTGTCCCAACGCACATAGGTCTCACATAAGACGCCGTAACTCCCTTACTATCATAGTTAGAAATATGTTCTAATCGGTGTTAGAAAGGAAAAACATCATGCTTTATATTCCAATCTAAAAAATAGCCACCAAAAAAATAAAATGTACACTTTTATCTACACAAAGTTTTGAATCGCAAATTGAAAATAGAATTTGGAACTTCGGGAATTTTTTTTAAAAAATTTTCATAGAGCGACAAAAAATTGAGGTTACAATAATGTGTTTGTTATACATTTGTCTAATAAAATGTGCATCTGTTTTTATTTTTTTTTATTATCAGTAACTTTAGTTAGAAAAAACATAAGGTGACCCATTTTGAAAACTTTTTTATGTTTGTATGCAAAAATTTTATAATTTAAAAAAAATATATATTTTTCGAATTCTATAATTTGAAAGCGTATTTCATCACCATTCTAAAACAGTTTTTGGTTTTTGAATGTGTTCAGAAATATTCCAAATATTTGCATTTTATTGTAAAGCGAAAATATTTTGACCATCCGAAAAAATAGCCAAATTTTTGAAGGGTTAAACCACTCGGCAACGAACCAATGTTGACGTTTTGATTATGTTTGCTTTTCTGTTATTTCAGATATTACTTTTTTAACACTTGAAGATGTACGCTGGTATCACCTAGAATGGTCAAGAAGAGTAGAGACTATGACAAGTATAAATTTAATATCCTATCTGACAGTCCAATAAGCCCTTCGTAATGGATTGGTAGTTCAAAATAGTCAGAGGAGAGCAAAACCCATTATAAATCTATCAATTCTGGGAAAACGATCCAATGGCTATCATTTATGTCGAAACTATGTTACAAGAGAGTGGAATTTGTTTTTTCAAGCGGTTCCTACAAACTAAATTTGAAGGTTGACTGTCGCTTAGATGTTGGCCGTACAACAAGAAAGATCGCATCGAGAATAATGAGCAATGAAAATAAAATATTTCTGCGTGTTTTGTTGTATAAATAAAAAGCGTACCGTCAATACACACTTATTTCAATAATATATAATATAATAAAAATCACCGACACCTTTTTTGATATCCCTGTACAGTTTGGAAGGCGAGTATGGGTATCGCCGCTCCGGGAACCATTTATTGGATAACCAACACTCCTACCATATGTCGTTTCAAGTGAATCGCTACTTCAGGTGGTTTATCAAGGGTGCTCGGGTAGGTATTTCCAAAACCGAAACCGGTTCAGTCGCGGTAGCGACAATTTACATCTACCTATATAAATAAAAGTGAATCACCGAAATGTTAGTACGCGCATAACTTCCGTACGACTGCACCAAATTGGATAATTCTTTTTTTGTTGTGTTCGTTATTGTCAGGACAAGGTTTGTATAAAACTACTGGTGAGCTCTAGAATTATGAAATTTGTGTAAAAAAATTGCGATAGGTGGCAAGCGAGCTATTTGAAAACTGAATTCAATGAAATGTAATGCGTGAGGGGGGGGGGGGAGGGGAGGGAGGGATGGTATAGCAACGCGTGCCGGGTACCAGCTAGTTTTAAATACACCTCTATATTGGTTACTTTTTATGACTTTGCAAAAACAAAATTTTTTCTAAAATTTACATAAAATAATCTTTTCAATGTGTATATTAAAAAATAATAATTTTATTTTTATAAATACTTAAATTTTGATATTATTTTCATATTTTGTAAATACACCTCTATATTAGTTATTTTTTATCACTTTGTAAAAAAATTTTTTTTGCTTAAATCTAGATAAAATATTTTTTCCAATGTGTATATTAGAAATTATTAATTTTATTCCTCAATAATAAAATTTTGATATTGAAAATGTAAATTGTCTACTGAACCTGTATAGGTTTTGGAAATACGCGCTCGGGTTGAAGGCGTGAGATTTATCGAGGTCTTGGCGGCGAATATGTTTGCCCACCTACTGCGTGGCGGGTCGGATTGAGAAACTGGTTGAGGGAGACCTAACCTAGATCTCTCCAACCGGACTCTCTCGACCCATGCCTTGCACTGCATTATTAAGGATGGATTCACACGTCCCACCCACCCACCCTTCAGACCTTTTTTACTTCCCAGAACTTCCTCCCCTTTTTCCCAAAAATACCTTATGCACAGCGTCCCCAATGATCACGTAGGCCCTGAGGGTTGTTTTTCCTCAGTGCTTTCTGTGTGTAGCGAGGTTAAAAATAGTAGATGGCTCAGTGTAAGTTTCACAACTGAATTTTCCTACCGGCTTCGCAGAAGTGATTTTGTTTATGATAATGACTTTGTACAGGGATATGACGTAGTATTAACAATCTGTGTTAAATTATTTCAGGTTATTCTCAGTAGGTCGTACATCGGGTTGAACACAATGATATCTAAGAATGTCTTAACCCTTAGCAACCCTCGCTATTTTCAGCCTGCACAAATCCACTTGTTTTTTTTTACTTTAGCTCCACACAGGAGGCCCCGAGGAAAATAATTTCCCTCAGGGCCTACGTCATCTTTGGGAATGCTGTTTGGATGGTCTTTTCAGGAAAGGAAGGAGAGGAAGTTCTGGGAAGGAAAAGGATATCAGGGGTGGGTAGGAATCTGGGGTCAGTATGTCTAGGAGTGAAGGAAGCATTAATCCATCCCTCCCACTGCGGTGCAAAGCGGATGATCCGAGAGGGTACAATTGGAGAAGTCAAAGGGACTCCCTCAACCATTCTATCCCGATCCGGCCTGCCGCTGGTGGGCAGACGCATCCGCCGCCAAGGCCCGGACACACCTCACCCCATGAACCCGGGCACCCCTGCTAAGTCACCAAACGTAGCGAAACACTTGGGGTGACCTATGGCAGAGGTGTTGGTTTTCTAATAAACGGTTCCTGGGGCGGCGGTACCCATACCCGCCTCACAAATTGAACTTTTGGGAGGCCTAGTTCCCCTATAAATTTATGTTTCATAAAAATAGAAATAAACACTTTTTGGGATTAATTTATTTAAAATTAATGAAAGACATAATAAATCAAAGAAAACTAGTTATTACATTTCACAAACATGTGACATTTATAGGAATTTCAGGCGGAGTTTTCTCATTTTTCAATCGAGCAGGACCTTGTAGACCAGGCAAATGCACAATAATGTTATGCGCTCGAACTCGTGACCGCAATGGCGGTGTTTTCCCCCATTTATACCTGTTTTTGCTATAAAATGCATTAGAGATACTCTCACTAAAATTTGTGTTATCCAGGCTATTATTTTCCGAGTCACCAATGCATAAACATATAATTTAAATAAAAATCTTACGTAACTACACTCGTGGACCGGGCTGACTAGGTCCCAGGTCCTAGGTCCCAGGTCAGCCCGGGCGGTATTCTTAGTATCAACCTCTTCGGCGAGAATACACGGATCCGCAAGCACGAAAGGCTGAAAATAAAAAAGAAATATTTGCGATAACCCGCTTGGTGGGAACTCTACTCCCTCGCGAGTGGTGTTAAGGGTTAAATTATGTCAACATAATATCTGCTCATTTTCCCTATCTCACGTTCTCCCGATCAAACATTATACTAGTAGTTTCTTAGGTTTTAATTCATGAGTAAGACATTTGACAAAATATATGAACAGCGTTGATTGTTCTATGTTGTGTCGTAGTATTTGAAATACTTAACTTCATTTTTAACTATCATTAATTCTGTCTATGGACTCCTTTAACTAACGTAAGAGCTGTTTGCATTTTTCTCAGCTTTCTGCTTTATTTTTGGATCTGTAATTTTAGCTACAAAAAATATGTCAATTCATTGTTGAAACTCTGTTATCAAGTTCTTTCTAAAACTCTTCGCATACCATTTCTGAAAGCCTTGAGTGCGAATTTATTTCAAATCACTTATTACTATTTTATCTAAACTGTTAAAGGCAATTTACAATATACCAAGTAAATGAACATACGTGTACCTTTTTTGTTGTTTATTTTTGAGTTTTTTTGCCGTGTTACGCTACCTCCTCCTTTAGCCTTTTGGCTAAAGGGGGAGGCTAGCGTAACACGGCATTACACCCCAAAAATAAACAATAAAAATACTTTTGGCCGTGAAAATCTAAAATCATACGTGTACCATTTGAAAATTTAACCTCCAAATCGAATTGTGCGAACAACCTTGGTTTTGAAAACAAAAGGTGTCAAGGAAGCTTGCCTTACAATCGACTAGACCTCCAGAGACGAGAGCAAGGACCACGCAATGATGACAAAAAATAAAATCTTTTTAAAGTTTGAACCACAGGCGGATTTAGCAATCTTAGAATTTAAGCCATCGATTTGTTATCAGTAGACTTGCCATCAGTACATTCGTCATCACAAACAACCGAAATAAAATTCCCGGAGACTAAGGCTACGACAAATAGCAAAATAAAATAACTGATATTGAATAATTAATTAAAAATAAAAATTAAAAATTAAAAATTTTAGTCGTAATTTCATTAATGCTAATTACCAGGACATTAATCATGCACTTAACAAAGTAAATTGTCTGTTCTCAAGGAAGGTGATCTTAACTATAGCGTAGAACTATTTTACTCTCAACTGAATAGTATCATTTCCGACATTATTCCTCTAATTCATCATAAAGTACGAAAGTATCCGATATGGTTCAGCAAAGAATTAATTCAGTTAATTGTTATTAAAAAAGAAACACATAAAAAATATAAAGAACACAGAACAATTCCCAACTATATGGCATTCAACAATATTAGAAGAGATTGCAAAAAAATGACAAAAAGATGTTATAATAATTACATTAATTCGGTTGAGAACACGATACTTCATGGTGTAAAATACTTTTGGAAATACACAAAATCAATGAAAAACAATGATGCTGGTATTTCCGTTAATATACGTTACAGACAAAACAGTTCCAGTAAAATTTATGAAATTGTTAACATGTTTGCTGATTACTTTCAGGACGTGTATGAACCTGACATTCCAGATGACTTAATTCCGTACTTCAACTCGGATATAAATTTACACTTATCGCAAATACACATCGACATTGAAGACATTATAGTGTGTATTAAATCACTTGAACCCAAAACAAGCTCGGGACCCGATAAGATTCCTTCCATCTTACTTAAGAATTGTGTCCAAAGTTTATCTGTTCCGCTTAATATACTGTTTAATAAGTCACTCTCTACAGGACACTTTCCACAAATATGGAAACTTAGCTACCTAACTCCTATATTTAAAAGTGGTGATAAATCCTTTGTTGAAAATTATCGGCCTATCTGTATTCAATCGTCTATACCTAAACTTTTTGAGAAATTGATTCTTAAGAAAATCAGCTTCTTTGTAAACTCATGTATCGCAACTTGTCAACACAGCTTTATCTCCGGCAGATCAACTTTGACTAACCTTACATGATATGAAAATTTCATTTCTAATGCACTTGCCAACAAACAACAAGTTGATTCTATTTACACCGACTTCGAACGACGAAATAAATAAATAAATAAATACAATTTATAATCTGAACTTTGTTTTGTAGGACTCTATTACCTTTTAAGACGTTGGCAAGATATGAAAAGAGCAGATTAATTTCCGGTGCGCAAGATCCAAGATCTGCTGTGCAATTTCTCTCAAAGGGAATATTCTACGCCGGTAGTCGACTGTAGTTGGCAAAATCGTTTGAGGTTTTCCTTGGCAAATTGTATATTCAAATTTATATGAGCATTTAGTGATAAAATTGCAAGAAAAGATGACAGAAATGAATAAAAGAGTAAAAATCGCGTTTCACGAGAATAGAATGAAGGAATGCATAATTGAAAGTCTTCCAGTTTATTCTAGCTTCTCGCCACAGAGTTTATACACGGTGTTCGGAAATTCGTAGTACAAGCGGGAAAGTGGTGAATCTATAACACGGAGAACCCCGACAAACTTTTTCTTCGATCATATCATTCCAATCTTTTATTTAATACACAAAACCTTCTTTTTTCTCAAACTAGATTGTACTCAATCGAACCAAATGTTGCTTCCGAAATTGCTTACAAATTACAACTTCAGATGCACTTATAGTGGACTGTAAATATTTTAAACGTAATGAGACGAAATGGTGTTTGCTTAAATTATGTGATGGTATATTAGGAAAGAATTAGGTATGGAAGGAAAAAGGGATTACCAATAATTTACCACTGTATCTCTGCAAAGAAGCACAATCGCAATATAATTATATAGTTTCATCGCGATACCTTAAGGTAATTATCGCCACAACAATACGAAAGAGTACAAAATGATATTACGTATGGTAAAATGCCTTATTTTCACTTAAAAACGAAATTATGTAAACGAAAAATACAAACAATTTGCTTCCAAGGCAGTCTGATTCCTTCTGTTTTAAAAAAAATGCACTCAAATTTGCAGTATTTTCTTGCCAATGTCTGCGATTCGATGCATTTTAAAAGTCATCAAACAGCTGTTACTAACCCCACAGTGACTGATTTTTTATACTCGACTTACACAAAAACGAAAGATCAAATAAAAAATAGTTGTTTCACAAAATCGACTCCAAATGTATTTTAGATTCACCATTTCCCACTAGATTTTCCGGATACTGTGTATATACTTTCCCTAATTTAAACACATTTTCATAACTTCCATCTTCCTAAGTTGGGTGGAAAAGTTTTACTTTTTGTGTGTCATTTTCTTATTTTATAAAAGAATTGTGCATGATCTCGCGTCAGTGTATAATTTAAATACCATTGATATTATTAGCGCACACGAAAAATCTTACAAAAAACTTACAGAACCATGAACACAAAACATTATTTTTCAACATTTTTGTCAATTTGATTTGCTATTCTTGAACTAAGACTAAAAATTCTCGAATTATGAAGCTGGGCAAATATCATTAAGTCGGTTTTTTGCCGCGTTAGATATCAGATGAACGGCAAGGTTATGATTTAAGATTTTCACGACCAAAAGTATTTTCGTTATTTATTTTGTGGTGTTATGCCGTGTTGCGCTACCTCCTTCTTTAGCCAAAAGATGCCCTGCCTGACGACATATCTGTCCTGATACATCTAGCCTGATGACACATCTGCCCTGATAATGAACACTGTGACGCTGTCCGAAACGTTGGAGTAGGTAGCGCAACACGGCGTAACACCTCAAAATAAATAGCGAAAAAAGAACGGCAAGGTTGTTAAAGAAGACGGGTTGTTAAAAAAATATCGATATTACTAAAACATTAAATTCTATTATTAGATTTTCCTACGATGCGATGCCGGCGATAACTGTCTAGCTGTATTTCACAGTTTCTCGTTATTTAACACGACAGCCATAGAAGAAAGAAGATGACAGCTGTCTCGCCGATGGAAGCATACGACAAATACACAAACTGTTAATCTTATAATACTGTCTCCGTCGGCTTTCCAATCCGATTACTTTAATACTTAATGATTTTCTTCCCCGAGACTGAATATTATTTGGATAGATGCTATTAAAAATTGAGTACCACCTATTGGTAATAAATAATAATGTTTGTTTATATCAGCTGAACAAAGCGGCGAGTGCACAATGACCTGGGCAAGAGTGTTTTCCTATCTCCAGTAACGCTCACTCGTCCCGGCTACTCTGTGGTGCATAAACAAGCGCACCTACGTTACCAATGAACAAGCGATCTAGGAAGGTACTTGAGAGGTCATCATTCTATCTCTTTCACTCGAGACACTAGAAACAAATTAACGTTTTGCGCCGTCTGTGGGACGAATGGTTATGAATCTAGGATTAAAGCAGCGAATGCACCTATGCACTCTTCCACTGCAAACATCAGCCAGGCGCTGCAACGCCAAGGGAGGCCGAACAGCGCCTTTTAAGAGTGGTTATACTGTGCTCGGAGTGTGCTCATGACGCTTTATGTGTGCCTTTTTGTATAATGCTAGGGCTTATGGGCTTAAACTTTCAGTATCTCAATTAACCACGTTAAGAAATAATAACTTTTCAATTCATATAATGTTTTGGTTTGTTTATTACTTACAGCATACAACAGCTATAGGATGCCACAGTCTCGGCTTTGCGCCTCTTTTAAATGCTGTTTTGTTTATAACATGGAAATCCTAATCCCTCTTATTACTGAATATCGTCTTAGAAACCCCGAGAAAAATATTCATGTTTGTTGGCAACGTTTTATGTAAACATAATCCAGCATGTTTGCTTGTTTTCTCTTCTTGTTAATAATCTAGTGAGACATGTTCGTCGTTCGTCTAAATTTATGAAACTAATAATTGAAAAAATACGTTGTTTGTATTTGTAATAAAGGTTTTTGATATGAGCTTCTTAAAACAAAATTGTATTCCACTAAATTCATATTATGGTTAGGAAAAAATCACAAGGCAAATGCATTCCTTTGGTGACATCTTAATATATATAAAACAAAGTCGGGTTAGTTACACCATTTATAACTCAAGAATGGCTAGACCGATTTTTATGATCTTTGATTTGTTGGATTTGTCTCCGCCCCGAATAGCTATTAAAACATCGGAAAATTCACGAAAAAAAAAAATATTAGTAAAATTCTTTTCCTCATACATTTTATATGGAACGAATTCTCATCTTTTGAAAGAGCTGCGACAATATTGTGATATTTAAAATATTCAATAGTGACTGAATTCCAAAAATTCATAAACGTCAAATGTCAATGTGCCGATTATTTTGCTTTTGTTCTTAAAGATAATGCTGCCCCTCTTTCATACACATTAAATAAAATGTCAACAATCGAAAATGAGACAAACAGTGAACGTATGTCTGTACCCCTCCAAAGGAAAAGTAAAATAATTATAATAAATCTCCTTCACACGTATAAAGAAAATGAAACGTAATTCCCGTAAGTGGAAAAGTGAGAAAATCACAAAACTTATAAATCCGTACACAACTCCATCTCTGATACTGACAAAAACAAAACACGGACAGTTGTGCATCGATAATTGCTTCGTTGTGTAATTTTTAACTTAATAAAAAAACTGAATTTAGTTCAGCTAATAAGTTAAAACAACTTATTGATTCTGAGGCGGTACGACATTTTCCGGGTCAGGTAGTAACTAATTCATTGCAAAATACTAATGATCACATTTTTTCAGTCCTCTAAAAAATCACGCATTATAATGTGTCCTAAATGGTGACCGGACAACTCAACAAAATGCATGTTCATCCCCTCCTTTAAAAAGTCATTAAAAGCGGTGAAAAAAAGGTGAAATAGGTTAGGTTAGGGGCTTTTTAATTTTTTTTCATAAACATTTATTGACTTTTCAGAGGGGTGATGAAATGCAACTTTCTTGAGTTGTCGTGGAACCGCTCTAAGCATGTATCATATCGGTTAGAAAGGATTTCATATCTTTGGACTGAATGCCACATCAGATCGAATGATTTATTCAATATACCACAAATTCATATAGCACTAAATATTGTAGTAATAAGAATATACACACATGTGATACTGATCGTATCTGCAAAACGTAACAACCCTTTTATCTGTAATTTAAATACATTATTTAAAATCACACTGTCTGAATCTACATACATCTTGAAGCAAACATTTAAAATACATGTTTATATTGTTCAATGTTTATTTTTTTTTGTTAACATTTTAGTATACTCAATCACGAAATGTTTATGAGTACCTATGTATAATTTATTTGTGTGTATACCTAGATAATTAACGAAACTAAATTGGTTTATCTTATATTTTAACTTGTAATTAGAGTGAATAACTATTTTTTAAAGTAAAACTTATTTACCGACGCTTGACTTGGGGAGTAAGCTGGTGAATGCGTGACGAGAGCGTTATGAAAAATGGGATCGGGCGAGGCGAACGGAAGTTGAGAGGGAGATATAAGTTAGTGAAGTTTTACTTCAGTCGTGTGGTCTAAAGCACACTCTTTTAAAAAATATATAATTGGCACAAAATTGCCATTGCAATGACGCTGAAAAAGCTTTTTATCTTTATCTAGTGGAAGATTCTTTATGACTGGTGTCATTACAATATGTCATAATTATTTTTTATTACGAAATTATTTATACCTGTCATGATGTGTCATGACATAAATAAAAGGTGGCCGAAATACTCGTAATTAAATTATCCAACAATATTGAAACAGTGCTGGAAATTTCCATGATTACCAGATAGCCGTAAGAATTACAATATCATCTGGTGGCATTTTTGGTTTAGAAAGGGTCGCTTAGATCTCAAAGATGAGAATGACTTATGACCCAAAAAGATCAGCCGACTTCAGAAGGGTAAGATTCAATAAAATCAAGGAATCGACAACCTGAAGATATTTATTTGGCGACCCACGTCCAAAGCCGGACTCTGGAAAGCTCCCAAGGAAGAACAAAATGAAACGTTGAATCAATTGTTACATTTCATACCCTTTTAGTGAAGAAAAGCAAACGTAATATAAGCACATTTATAATGTGAAGAAAAAACCATCTTTGTCGAAAGCCGATAATAATAAATTTCGTAATTACTTGAATCGGCTGACTTAAGAGGGGCGTATTCAGCCAGCTCGGAATCGCAAAACGAATAAAATCCTTTCTCTGAGAAGACATTATGCCCCATTACATTTTAATTGTGGTTTAAAGACGTTCATTAATTGAATTGCGGACGTTTGAGAGTTACTTAAACGTTATGCGATGCTATCATTTTCCCAAATTTTCAAACCGCGTACTCATGGGATATTACATTATAAAATTCACTGTTCAAATGTAATTATTGTTATTAAATTATACAAGTTTTTGCAAACTTGTACAATTCAATGAGATTATTTCGATACTTTTTATTTGTTTTTGGAGTGTTATGCCAAGTTGCGCTACTTCCTTCTTTGGCTAACTTTTCAGATAGCGTTACATTACGTTATTGCATCTACCCTGATGATGGACACAGAAATGCTGTCCGATATGTTGGCTAAAGAAGGAGGTAGCGCAACACGGCATAAAACCACAAAAAAATAACGAAAATACTTTTAGCCGTGAAAATCTAAAAACGTATTATTTCGATTCGTTTTTGAAATAATGTTTTTTTTCGATTTGATGAACTGAAATTGTCTATTATAACGTAGTTTAATATCACAGGGTAAAAAATCAACCCATAAAATTCTTATTCAATATTCAATTTTCGATCCAGCTGCGCCATTTCTGATGAGTAACCAAGTTCAAGGCGTTTTTTTTCTGGTTTGACTGAGGATTTCACCCCCTCCCCTTAAGTACTGTTAACTTTTAAAAACTATTTTAAAGCTTTAAAAAGCATTTTTTGTTTTGAGTGAGCATTAAATCTTCCTCCTCGGACGACAAAAATAAATTAATAGAGCTAACACCTAAGCCAAATCCTAATTCGTACATTAACGGCTGTAAATATTTAAACATTATATCATTTAATTTCAGAAAATAGTGTGTGTGTCTGTAAGCGTGAAGGCAACCAAGTTGGACAACAAGCTTATCTTCCGAATTTCAGCTCGATCTGATGTCGGGAAGTGGTTAAATTTCCACTTCCAAGATTTGTATTCATGCATTCACTTCAATTGATGAGACACAATTTTTTGTATTGTATAAAAATTGCATACAATTGGAATTTATTACCCGCTAAGCTACTGCAAGTAGCTTGTCAGCAGGAGATTAGTTCCACGAATTAGTTACAACTACAAATTAAATAATCATAAACGCATTATCGTAGGAACAACATACAAAAATACACATATAACACACCTACCAACATTGTGATGTGGAATAGGATAAAAATATTAAAAGTAAATAAAAATAGGTGATAGATTAGTAGGTCTATTGGTGATGCATCACAATTATTTGTAAATGTTTTGTATTCAGGGGAGGAAAGCAGTAATTAAATGTTATTGCACTAAATCAGAAACGGTAAATGTCGTACTTTGTGAACGATGAAAATGTTATTTTTTTACTAATCGATTTATAACTTGAAATAATAGAAATTACAAAGAAAGTACCCTTAAATACCAAGCATAGAATAAGAATTAACACAAGAAACTCCATGTGGGGGTGTTTTGTCATCCAAAAGTACGATCATTCTTCGGTTTCATATGCAGAACTGTGTTTCATCATCAGGATAAAATTCAAACGGGGTGGCGATATACGAGTACGTTGAATGCAATGTACATACAATGCCAGACAAGTGTAAGGGAGATGGAGCGCATGCTAAATGGGCTAGAAATACTAACACCCGTATTCAGAGTCGATCCTTTGGTTCAAGGAGCCTTCCTTTCCTCTAAGGAACGCCGTTTTGTTTTCAGAGACACATCTAAGGTCGGTGTGACGTCACTAAATAAGGTAGCTACCTTCCTTAAGATTTACAAAATTTTTGTATTCAGAGACGTCACTACGTAAGTCTCTACGACACGGCGCATGCGCATTCTTGCTTACTTTGATTTTTAGCTGTCAAAAGTCAAGGTTGGTGGTAAGGGTACCTTTAAACTTGCCAAGTCGGTGGTTTGTTCCCAATTGTTACTGTCGTAAACATAAAACAGTGGAGATGGATGTTATGCAAATGGATAATGAGTTTCTCGATTATGTCGTTGATCCATATCATACACGTGACGACATTGGCACGGGCGATATGGGCAGCGTACGGCGATATTTACGCGATTTTGAAATTCCCTTTACAGTGACTGCCAATTTAAGGATCGTTATCGGTTGGAGAAAACAACTGTAATGCTTGTATTAATTCCTGTATTATTTCCAAATTACTCTTTAGTAAATAATAGAGGCTTGCCCATACCTCCTGTTAATCAGGTAGCTATCGCGCTGCGATTCTACACTACTGGTAATTATCAGGTAAATATGTACGTCTTTTTACTAGATATCTATTGTAAAATTCTGTTCTACTTTTGTGAAACTAAAATATTGCACTTTGTGAAAAGCTATGATGAAACTTGTTCTTTACATTATGTCAATACTAAATGAAAACATGAATGAAAAATTAACCAGATGCCCTTAGATGTATAATATATCTAGATCATCTTGTAATTATTTCCATTAACTATCTACATATATAATATATATGATTCCAGATTGTTGCGGGAGATCTTCACAAGCTGAGTCAACCAACCTCCAGCAGAGTGGTGCAAAAGATTTCCTCCGGATTGGCGCAACGGTTAACGGAATTTATTTATTTTCCTCAACGGCCCGAGGAATACGCTGAAAATCGAAAACTCTTTTATTCAAGAGCGCAATTTCCAGAAGTCGTCGGGCGCATAGATTGTACACACATTGCCATCAAGAGCCCAAGCCAAACAATAGGGGAATCTTTTCGCAACAGGAAAGGATGGTTCTCTTTGAATGTGCAAGCTGTTTCAGGTCCACGTTTGGAATTTTTGGACATCGTTGCCAGGTGGCCTGGTTCTACCCACGATTCCAGGATATTTCAAAACAGCACGTGCCGCCTAAAATTCAAGGAGAAAAGAATTACAGGCATTCTTCTCGGGGACAGCGGATATGGCCAGACGAATTATATGTTCACATCAGTGTTAAATCCTGCCAATGAAGCGCAGGAAAAATATAATAAGGCCCAAATTTTCTCACGGAATGTAGTCGAAAGATTATTTGGTGTATGGAAGAGGAGATTTCCTTGTCCGAGGAGGAAATTAGAAAATAAATTATCTGATACTACAAACATTATAGTTGCGTGTCCCATTTTGCATAACCTGTGTATATCTTCAAACGACCAGCATTTTGGGCGGTTTGAGGGTATAAATATACCTGTCAATTCGGTGGTACAGTCTGCTTCAGGCAGAACAATAAGAGATGCGTTTATCCAAAGACATTTTACGTGACATGTAAAGAACTTTGAAAGGTCACCATATATAATGAATAATGACATCATATTTTTGTAATATGTAATGAACTGTGAAAGGACACAATCTCTAACGTAATGAATAGTGAAGTCATATATTTTTGTAATGTGTAGTAATTGTGCTGTGTAATGGACTGTGAAAGGACATCATATCTAATGTAATGAATAGTGAAGTCATATTTTTGTAATATGTTATAATTGTGCTGTGTATTGAATTATGAACAGGCACAAGGATTTATCTTAAATATATACCTATGTATGTATAAATAATGTGTGTATCAAGGTAGTGTGAAACTCTGTCCATAATTAAAGAAATAACAATGGAAAATAAATAAAACATCTATTGGAGATTAATATATTTTTTATTCAAGACTATTCGCCAGAGCTTTTTCTAGTTCTGCCTTTGCTTTTTTTAATTTGTAGTTCTAGAAGCTCGTTCTGCAGGCGGCTCCTTTCACCTGCTCCAGGGCAGTCTCCCTCTGTGCCCGGGCACTTGGCAGTCTCCAACCTTACTACGTGGATTTCTTCATCGTAAATAATTAAATTTCTATTTCTTCGGCAACGCACTTCGGCCTCGTCCCGAACCACCTGCCCACTAGATGGTACCAAGTCTGAAACAACACAAAATTACAAGCCAATTAGTCAATAATGTAATTTATTTTTTTTTCCATTAACTCCACACAGGAGGCTCTGAGGAAAATAACTTCCCTCAGGGCCTATGTCATCTTTGAAGATGCTGTGTGGAGGGTCTTTTTGAGGAAAGAAAGGAGTGAACACGGGTCTTGAAGAGACCCATGTTGTAGGAGGGAGGAAACACAGAGGCCGGCAAATCGTTCCACAGCCGAGCCGTTGAACTCAAGAACGAGTCATAGAAACGACCCGTTCTCATGTGACTAATGTCAACCGTGTACAAATGTTGGGCGCGTGTTTGGCGTGTTTCCCGACTATGCACCGGTGCCGAGGGGATAAATGACGCTTGTTCCTCGGAGCATCTTCCATTGTAATACCGGTAGAACAAGGACAGCATTCCCACCTGACGCCTGTGCTCTAAAGATTGCAGTCTGTCTGTTAAGATGGGAGAATCTATCAAACGGACCGCCCATTTCTGCACAGAGTCAAGGGTTTTTCAATAACAGGTTCAGGCCACTATGTGCCCGATGACTCTGAGATGTTTAGGTTTTCCAAGGAGAGGTTGTGTTTAGCATCTCTGTCACATGAGACGCTTATGGCGGAGAGCGTTAAGCTCTGCTCTCCAAAATTATATCCAATGGAAGACGCTCCGAGGAACTAGCGTCATCGATCCCCTCGGCACAGGTGCATTATCGGAAAACACGCGCCCAATGTATGTACACGAATGACATTTGTCATCAACAGCTCGGCTCTGGAACGATTTGCCGGCCTCTGTGTTTCCTCCCTCCTACAACATCAAGACTTCCTACCTCTTCAAGACCCATCTTCACTCCTTCCTTAAAAAGACCCCCCACACAGCATCTTCAACAGGGCCGCTCTTTAGGGTGGAGAACGAAAGGTTAAACTAAAGCTCTCCGAGCATTGTTTGACCCTATGAAGGGAATTGCAAGTATTCAAGTGCAAGATAAGTGCAAATAGAGATGTAAACATAGTCACCTCTTTCTTGGGAATAATACGTCTTGTCTTCGTCTTGAGCTGGGGGGTTGAACTTTCCTCCGGTGTTCTTGTTATATCTGAAAATTAATAACACTTTTTACAATATTTCTATCTCAAATATTAAGATTTAGCATGACAACTGATGAAATTATGTTCACACAACAATTTGTATTGAGTTCCTATAGAGAAATGCGAATGCTACCATCTAAATATAAATAAATACTCCACATTCATTTAAATTTAAAATTGCAAAGAATCAATTACATTATCAAAAACTAACCAAACACCGGCACTTCCATCGACTGGTCAGCCCATTTCCGTCGACTGGTCAGCCCATGGCATGCTGAATACAACAGACGTGCTGACAGCGGTATCTGAAACTTAAACAATACTTTGAATAAGAAATAATGCCAACGTTAAATAAACAAGTAGCCAAAATATTTCGCATAACTTTTTTAAACTAACCATCATATGTATTACAAATAGAGTGATCGCTGTCGTTGCAGAAGCTCAAGTCTGTATCGGTGGCCAAATCCGGTATGCCGTCAACGGGATGGTGCTCATTGGAGACACTTGGCAACAGCCCGCCCCCTCCAGTCTTCAACTTGCTCCTCTTCTCCTCGCAGAGCTCCATCTTCCTTTTTGTTTTTAAGTTGTCTCAACATTTCTTGAGCTGCGCTTGGTTCCTCTAAAATAAATTCAAGATAGTATTATAATAGTATTAAGGAGTCTGAACAATAGAAGAGTATGTATGTGAATGAAGAAGAGTAACCCTGAGGGGAAACGGCGTGATGGCTAGTTAAAATTTAAATTACAAACGATACAAACCTTTTGATTATCGCCGATTGAATTAAAATCATTGTCAACTTGGCCCACGCGTTTTTTCTTTTCACCAAGCTGCAGATGATTCGTCGAAATGCTGGCTACCGCGGGGTTGTTGTTATTTCTTGATCAAATCTAATAAGCACTGTTTTTCGCTTGGCGTAATCATAATCCGTGAATTCATTTTAAAACGAGATGCGTAGCGCTAGAACTTTGACAGGCCAACGACGCATAAATAAACAAAACTGACAGATGCCTGATAAATCCATGGATACGAACATAGAAAAACACACAAATTGTCCCGAAACGGGGCATGTTGTTTCCGTAGAAGCAGAACATCGGCAAGTTTCGGATGACGTCACACATTTATTTCGGCGTAGACAAAAGGTGTCTACCTTAGGAAAGGAAGCTCAAAGTGTGGACTCTGAATAGAAGCGTTAAAGGTAAGGACAGTTCTTACCTTTGCTAAGGTAAGGCCGACACTTGACTTAGACAAATTTAAGGATCGACTCTGAATACGGGTGTAAGTCTGTGGCGACATTCCTATTGCACTCATAAGTGTAACTCACTGTTTTAGTTCGGGATTAGTTATATATCATATTATGTATATGTTTTATGTATTAGTTATGTATTACGTACATAAACATTTCTGCTGTGTTTTCGTTATTTGTTTTTGGGGTGTTATGCCGTGTTGCGCTACCTCCTTCTTTAGCCAACGTTTCGGACATCGTTGCAGTGTCCATCATCAGGGCATATCCGGCAGATCCGGTAGATATTTATTTATTTACTTATTTACTTCGAAGCGATACCGTGTCGCCAGCTCCACTAACTTTCACCAGTACAAAATAATCGTGACAAGCAGTGGTGTCATTGCCGCGGAACGGAATAGGAAATAACTAAAACGTGGTATTTATGCTAGCCAGCGTTTGCGAGATGCCGACGGAAGTGGCTCCATCTCTTAATGAATTCTAAAATTAAAAATCATAGTGGTAAGAATTAAAGCATTAGAATTACAATGGTTAAAGCGAATTTAGTCAATATAAATGTATAAAACAAAATGGTTTACCACGAGCTGGCATTACTGTATATTTAGACATTAGTCCAGGCAACGAAGGAAAAATAGGGGAAATAATTCATGTAGAAGCCAATTTTAGCACAGTTGTAGGGGAAGGAGTCCTTAATAAAATACTAAAAGTACTGGGGGTGGGGGTGGAGCTAAGGGGAGGGGGGTATAAAAGTCCCTTTTTTCAGTTTTTCGTTAATAACTCGAAAACTACTGCCTCTAGCGAAAAAAAATTTATGTACCAAATTATCTACATATTAATATTCTATAAACTTTTTTGTTAGGATCAATGCTTAGGGAGTTAGGGAGGGGAGAAAATGTAAAATTAAAAAAAAACTGTTTTAATTTTTAAAAATGAAATGTTTGTCGGTAAAAATGAAATGCTTCTTGTTAAAAAATCATATAATTAGTGCTTAAGGATATACCTTGAACATTAAATTTTGTCGAAATCTAAACTTTCATCGTCGTCAATGCTGTCTTTGACTCGGGCTCCGTTCATACATGAGCCGAGGCAGCCGCAGGCACCGGAGCAGGCAATCCCTGCTTTGCGGCAACCGCAGCGCATCCCACACCCAGTCGTGCATCGGCAAAAGATCGTGTTCAAAATGGAGATGGGTGCCACAGGTTCGTTCGTATCATAGGTGATGCTGAGGGATCAGAGAATATTGGAGAAATGTCTTGGTGAGACCAGGATTTTCTGTGAAGAGCTTAGTGATTCCCACTTTACTCTTTCCATATATCGCCGAGGTGGTGTCGCATCCGGAGAAGCTATGGAGAAGGAGAATCGTTTTGGCGATTGGAAGCTGTTGAATTTGGTCTCCACATTCCCACGGCCCGGCTTCATGAAATAGATTTTGATTGATGGTGGTGCCAATCCAATGAGGAGAACTAACAAGTCCACATCCTCCCCAACTATTGCTACATTTAAATGTAGAGCAGCTTCATCCAACCCACAATAGTGCTATCAGCATCCCCTGTAGCAACAGTTGTTTTAATCCCGGCTGCTGTGATTTTCTCGCTGGGCAAGTGAATCAACGTTGTTTTGTGTCTTTCATTAGCAAGAAAATGCTCTTGTTGAATGGTTATGGTCGTTTTTTCGTGAAATTTGATGTCAACAGAAGTTTTTGTGAGCCCCCTTCGCTTCTGCTCCGCTCGTTTCGTACCATTTTTCGTCACTATAACTATCAAAAACCACCGTACAATTTTCACTGTAATGTTTCTGTACATAGGCAATGTACTGATGGCAAATGGAAGAAATGTAGGAGGACTGTTTCCACTACATGCGGTGGAGAAGGAAACCACCATCTACCACATTAATACTCTTGGTGATATCAACTGGGTGTTGTCCTCTACTGGCGTAACATCATAGAGGGAAGATTTTTTCCCTTTTCGCATTCCGCCGTCGCTGAACAGAGCCAGGGGGTATGGAGTTAACTCATACGTCAAAAGCTCTGCTACATCTCTGTCGTTTTTTTTTGCTATGACAGTTCTTTGGACAGTTCAGGGGGTTAATACAAACTTTCTCACCATTGATTTTAATGGTGCTGCTCATACTGGCAATTGACAAAACCACATTCTTTCTGGATTGTTTCATGTCTCCAAATTTGCTGCCAATGAAACTTTGCATAGTTTTGGTTCCAATATCTAGGGCTTAGAGGCAGTTTATTTAGGAATTTCCTATTATACCCGCTGACAGCAACATTAGCGAATTCAATTTTGGAAAAGGGGGATGGTCATTGAACCATTTGTGAATCTTAGCCCGATTTTGTGAATCTCTCGTTTGCCGTGTTACCCGGAAATCAACGTGCTGCTCTCCAGTTGCGAAAAAAACTTCAGCGAACTCCTCCAAAGACGTGCAGATGGCGATGCCTCCTGGTGATCCACAAACCCATTTGGCGAGTACAGAATCAGTAATTTCTCTTCCTCGCATCAGGCCACCTGAACTTTTCATTGAGCGCATAAGTGTTTGTTCTATGACCGTATCCGACCAAACACCTGCCCAAGGTGTGCGATTAATAGTGAAGTACCCCTTTTCTGCAAACTCCTTGTACGCCTCCAGATGGCTAGATTTCAGTTGTATCATATCTTGCACGTAGAGATGGGCACATTTTGCATACTGGAAGTGCCCACTTGCATGGAAGAATGGAATCATCTGCTGTACACATGCCAAGTGGCCGTCCCAAACACCACAACGCTCATAATCAATGAACTCCTTCATCAGGGTAACCATGTGGAAGTACTGAACCCACAAAGCAGCGGTAGGTTAATTTTCCTTGAGGGATTCCAGATGATTCTGAAATTTCGTCAAAGCTGACACCAAGGAAGCATTATCTTCAACTCTGTCTGGAGTAAGTTCCTTCATGTTGATATGCATTCTCAAGATCTCTCTCTTCTCTTCCTCTAAAAAATTTGCTCCTTCAAGAACAGTTCGACATAAAACAATCTGAACAAGTAAATGTCCTCGAACAGCTACTAAGATACTAAGGCCGGGCGCAAACGTCAGGTTTTGCTTTGTGATTTTCTGATTCGAAAGCAAAACTTGACGTTTGCGGCCGGCCTACTTTGATGGGGCTGGTAGGGAGGGGAGCCCAGATTCCAACCATTTCAATGAAATTTAATGTTCAAGGTACATCCTTAAACACTAACAGCCTTACTAAAAAAAACCACAGCGCGACCGATTAACTGTGTTATTGCAATAACATAAATAAACCTCGTATACACTAAAACACATTTTATTACCAATAACGTTTCTTACGTGGTCACGCTGTTAAAACGCATTGAAGATGTGACAACGTTGTATATGGTTTTAATTTACTAGGAAACAATGTCGTTTTAATTTTTCTCCGCAAGGGGCATTATTGGCGCGCCTATGCATTAGTTCTTCGGCCCGCGACAGCCCGCGATGACAAAACAGCTCGGTGTGTTTTATGGCGGGATATCGAAAATTTTGTGATTTTACTTAATAATTTCTATTGTAGTGACGAATTTACTCTTCTGTTCACATAATTGATATATTTACCATGTTATTTGTGTGGTTTACATCAGTTTAATCAAGTTATTGTACAAACGCCGTACTTTCAAAGTTGAACTGTCAGAATATTGTTTTTTATAGGTTACTTAAAAGATAAAATTTTCATTTTAAGATCTTTATTTTAAGAGAATTTCTTAAAAGTGATAATTTTTTATAATATTAAAATCTAATACATGTGTTCGTAAACGTATCAAAAAAATTAACGTCTTTAGAGATGCAAGAAATCTGTTTTAAATTTCGGTATTATTTCTAAGTTATTTTTTTGGCAATAAAAAAAACTTTGAAATTTTTTATTTTTTTTATTGTATACACGATGAAAAAGTGAGGTGATAGTTTCCTTTCAAATTTATTACATAAAAGGACTGTGTTTTTTAAATTTTGATTTTATTTAAATTTCTCTACATTTTGGTCAAAAATGTTGTGGGAGGAAATTTTTTTCCGAGTTTGAATCTTAAAATATGGCAGTTTTTGAAAGCTAAAGTGTATTTCAAATACACAAATCTAAAAGGTAATTTTATCTAGTTTTCATAAATGGTATTTGTTTTTACGACACCTTCAAAAATAAGAAATATATAGAACATTCAAAATACTATGGAAAAATTACAAATATCGTTCGGACATCAATGGTTAAAACCAAAGATATTCAAATACAGAAGAGATATGCTATGGTGTCCGCGCAACTGTCGCTGGACTATGCGCTAATTAGCGTAGTTTTCATACAAAAAGAATTTGTTCATTTCGTTGATTTTTTGAAAATGTGCATTAATATTGGTAAACAATATATTTTGAATAAGGAAAGAATTCATTCATTTATTCGTAAATTATTTGTCCTTTTAGTTTATTTGTTAATTGGTAAACAATATCGGCGACACCCGGAAGCGCAGACCCACATAGTAAAAACAGCAGATAGCACATCTACTTATATTTCAATATCTTTGGTTAAAACAGAGATAAACTACCCTCTCAGGCCGTGTTCTCAACCATGTGTTTTTCTTTCAAAGAACAAATTTTTAATTAGTAATGTTTTCACGTCCGCGGCCGTTTGTCAATTGAATAAAATTTTCACTGGGTTTTTTAGTAAGGCTGTAATTATTTAATTTTTAACAATAAATATTTAAATTTTAACGACCAGTATTCCATTTTTAACAATAAATCTGTTTTTATTTTTAATTTTAAATTTCCCCCTTCCTATCTCCCCAAGCATTGATCCTAACAAAAAAGTTTATGTAGAACTTTTTTTGTAGAGAATTTTATGTAGATAATTTAGTACCAAAACACTTTTTCACTAAAGGCAGTAGTTTTCGAGTTATTAACGAAAAACTGAAAAAAGGGACCTTTAGACTTCTCCCCCTTTTAGCTCCACCCCCACCCCCCAGTACTTTTAGTATTTTGTTAAGGACACCTTTCCCTACAACTGTGCCAAAATTGGCTTCTACATGAATTATTTCCCCTATTTGGTATTTTTTGGTCTTCGTTGCCTGGACTACATGGTTTTTTGCTCTATTAATATTAAATGAATTTTACTAGATGTTAGAATTAGAATTACAATGGTTAAAGCGAATTTAGTCAATATAAAGTTATAACACAAAATGGTTTACCACGAGCTAGCATTACTGTATACTTAGACATGTTTTATTGCGTTTAGCTTTGGTGTAGCCGTCAATTACCGGATAACAAGAGCTGGCTCCGTCGTCTCTATTAATATTAAAAAGATTTTTGTAGATAAATAAGCAATCGCTGAACACTTTATCGAAACCGACCATTACTTTGGATTTGTTCCTGAGGTCCTCGGAAGACCCAAAACTTATAGAGCACGCATGATTACGGAGGCAATTGAGGCGAAGGAAACGTTGGCTAAAGAAGGAGGTAGCGCAACACGGCATAACACCCCAAAAACAAATAACGAAAATACTTTTGGCCGTGAAAATCTTAAAACTTATCATTTCTGCTGTGTCTTAATGAGAGCTTTTAGGGCAGAATCAAAGTCTATAAATGAAAATTCCCAATTCATGTGAATCAGTAAGTTATTTATTATTATTTATTTATTTTTTCAGGTTCTCCATAAAACAGTTATACACCAAATTATTACGGAGAAGATTACAAAATATAAGAGAAAAAAATAAGGCCAAGGTGGCAGTTTCACTATGTTGAGACGTATGTCAAAAGATAGTTACTGAACTCTCTATAGGTAACATTGAAGATGTCAATGCTCAATGCAGAATCGTTAAGCAGTAATAATAATCGTTAAGTTGTAACTATTAATGTAATTAGGTTGTATGTGTTAGTTTTTAAAGTGAACAGCTATATATTTTTTGTGGAAAATGCAAGACGGGTACAAATATATTGTCAAATTTAACCATCTATTAAGTATCTACTAAAACTATTTTATCCCTACCAAAAATTATAATTGAACTAGTGAACTAACGTTTCATGGAGCGCGGAGAAGCCCAATAAATGGTCCACATCTGGTCTGGACATATTTTATAAACACTTGGTAGTTGCAAAGTATCTTTGGTCATTTTTGCTCATCTAGTAATTTGTGGAGCAATAAAACGTGTGGAATTCAGAGTTCTATTTAATTAGCTAATACGTCTTACGTTTTTATTTATTAATTGCTACTTACTACTTTTACCATTTACTTTTTACCTTTTTACTTCAGTTTTACTTTACATTTATACTGTTACATAGGTACATTTTTTATGTTTTTGTACTATTCATATATAAATTTAATTATGTTTTACGATTGCCCACCACTTTCCCACGACGTTCTAAAGAAACAGATGGTTTCCTCCTTCACCGTACTCGTCAGGACTCTATTTTTTATTTAAAAAGAAACTACTTTTTATTTAAAATGACTCTAGACCCCCAATGTCCGGGCATACATTGTTAGCAGGCAGTATGTGAGTGCGTACATGTTGTTAGTTATTTATTTCACAGTATCACGTCCCATCTCCGCCACCTGATGTAGCTGAAATAAAAGTTTATTAATGTTTAGGAAGAAAAGTTAATTGAATTTAAAAAATTACATAATGATGAGATTGTTTGAATTAACCAAAGCAGCTGAGCTACGATCATCCAGAGGATAAGCGGAGCCATCAGTCCAGTCGCAAGCGAGACTCGGTGTCCGCGCCCCTGAGCCGGCTTCCCGGTAGGCCCTCGAAGAAAGTGTTGGGATTAAGGGCGGAAAGACCTGAAGACACTAGGGATTAAAGTGAGCATCGGGTCACCGGAGGCAGAGCGGAAGGGTACCAGTCCGCTACGGTTGGTCTTTTGGCCCTCTCATGGCGACGGGGGAGGCGCGGGCGGGTTATGCAGCGGCTACCTTGAGAGTCATCTTCTCGGATGTTGCACGGAGATAGATCTAGTTCACCCCCGTGATGGGGTGTAGGACAATACGAAAATGAGAAGGTAGTTCAGTTCCGGCTCCTTGAATCAAGTCCAGACACGAAAACCTTGTTGATATAATATATCCTAGATTTATAAAAAGAGTACAAGAAAAATGCAAGTGTAGTTAGGATACGCGTAAGGTCATTGATAATATCTAGTTAAACACAAAAGAAAAAACAAAGAATTAAAAAAAGTAATAGACAAATTTGAGATGTTAAAGAGGTTGTTGAAGATGGTACCTAAGAAAACATGATATATATTAATACAAAACATGATACATGAGTAAACAGTTTCGGTGTGAAATATGAAAATGTAGTTCGTAATATCCGGACAGTAGTAGTAGTACAAATATTGTAAAAGGGTGTCCGTGGACGCCGCGGCGCCGAGCAATTACACCTGGCACCTGGATCCTAAACACATAATATTATGTTACGCCCATAAATAAACTTATTTTTATATGTTCATTTATTACATCTACTCGTACAATGATGTCATACCAAATGTTCTTCCTAATTCTATCCGCCGAGTTGTATCAGGGAATATCAAATATGTGATGATGTCATTTAAGAATTAAGTCATCTTGCAAATGCATTATCAACACATAAAAAGTATGCAAGCTTACACTTTATTATTAAAGTGAGTGACGCATTCGTTTAGTGCAAATAATGTTATCTTATTTTTAATTTTCCATTGTAGGATCGCCTTATCTCTAACCCGAAAACAATTCTGTCTGCATCCGTTTTATGTTTGAACGATTTCCACTGTATTTTAAAGTTTACATGAGATTAGATACTCATCCCACCTATTATAGACAATTCAGGCATATCTGGCGTATACGAATATCACTCTATGTATTGGTACAAATCTCTTTTTTTTTAATTTTTTTTTTTTGTTATTTACAAAAAGATACCTAAATTATAATAAATTTTATACAATAATTAATTACATCATACATGTATTTGATGTACCCCCATAAATAAGCAGGGCTTGTGTGTATGGGGGGGTGTTATTACATTGGTTCAATTTATTATTTTTTATTCAGTTAAAATTTTCAGCATAATTTTTAAGCTGAGTTTTAAATTTTTTTATATTACTGTTCATGTTTCTGATTTTTTCAGGTAGTGAATTAAAACATTTAACTCCGAGATATTTATGATTTAACTGTCTATTGTTTTTTTTTACATTTTGGAGTAGGAAGTATTGATGTTTGTCAAAGATTTCTGTTATTAGGGTGCAACTTTATTTTGAATATTATCTTTATAAATTTGTAATGTTGCATGATAAAAGTATAATGCACTTAATTTTCTGACCTTAAATTGTTTGAATAACAGTTCTGCTGAATATGAGTAGGGTTTTTTTTTAAATTGTTTTTATTATTAGTTTTTGTGATATGTAAATTGTTTGTGTTTGATTTGTATGTGTACCGCCCCATCCTATAATGCCGTATTGTATAATTGATTGACAGAAAGCGAAGTATGTGGTTCTAAGTAATTTTTCATTTAAAATATCTCTTAAGCATCTAAATATATATGTTAGTTTCCTTATTCTGTTGTTCAGAATATTTATGTGTGGGGACCATTTTAAACGCTGGTCTATTATTATGCCCAGGTACTTAATATCGTTCTTGCTTTCTATGTTTGTACATAATATATTGCATTTATGGTTTTGTGTATTTGTCACAGAGTGAATTATTATGTTTAATTCTTTAGGTGTTTCTTGTTTTTTAATGGAAAATGGTAAATAATACATTTTTTAGATTTAATTAAATGATTTTTTTAGAATTTAAAGCCAACAGGTTTTTATCAAGCCATAATTTTAGTGCCTTGATATCTGTGTTTTCCTTTTTATTTAATTCAGACCATGTGTTTGCTTTTAGTAGTAGGACTGTATCGTCAGCGTAGGTATGCATAATAATTGAATTTGAGAACCACCTCTGAAAATACTTTTACTACAACCACTACTTTCTCTCGCTACTAATACTACTCTCACCAAAACACTTTTTTATTTTATGGAAGTGAGACTTCTTTAGCGCCGTTAGTGATTTGAAATTCGGATGAATCGGAAATGCGTCACAACTCAGTTTTACACAAATACTCGGTCCTAACATGCCAAGCATCTCGACGCGTGCCTCCCATAGCACAATGAGCAAGACGCGAATTCCAAAAAAAAAAAAAATATTTGTGAAATCATTATCCAATCTTCAAACTATTTTAAAAGGAACAGGAAAAAAAAATAAAGCGACATCTAGCGACTTTCTAGTTTCACTTCTACCGCGTGTGAATTAGGCACTCTGATTTTTTTTTATTTGAGTGGTCCTAACTTCTTGGTAATATAGTGGCCACTCACCCCGATTTCGACATTCGATGAACTAACACTTCCATTAAAGAATAAGATTAAAGAGCAATTCAATGTAAAAATAACAAAATTGTGTAATTATCTTCGTTGTTATTTTAACTTAAAATTTTTTAATTGTCTATTTTTTTTAGTGCCATATATTCTTAAATCGTAATTAATTGTAGATAATCCTGATACACCCTTTTTTAAAGCAAGCTTTTGTAGAAGGGAAATACCAAAAAATCAAACTGAAAAAATTCAACACTCTGCTTGCTGCATTTAACGCATCAGTTGTCGCTGTTTTAGTCCAAAATATTTTCAAATACATCTACGGAGAAGACAGTGATCTATGGCCAGAAATTAAACCGCTCAACTAAATGCGATGGTTGTTAGATAGACAGATACTTTTTTTCCATTGATGGCATTCTCGTCTTAATTTGACAAAAATGTTTCACACTATCTGCGCCCGAGTCCTTTAATATTCCACGACTTGTCTCTGGGAAGGTCAATTTCAGTTTTACAAATGTCAGGCATCCTATGGAAAATTTGCTCTCTTTAGCAAGTTTTAATTTTAAGAAAAACTATTTTCTAGTGTACTATTTTATTTTAACTATTTTCTTACCCCCAAAATTGAGAAATCCTTTCTTAAAATCGAAAGGTTCTTTTAGAATTCGGAAAGTAACTCAATTTTCAGGAAAAATTGCAAAAAATACAACTCTAAAAGTGAAATTGGCCCTTTTAGAAGCAAGCCACAGAATAAATTGTTGTCTTTACTTGACTTCTCTACATCTCTATCTCTACATCTCTATCTCTACATCTCTATCTCTACATCTCTATCTCTACATATCTCTACATCTCTATCTCTACATATCTCTATATCTCTATCTCTACATCTCTATCTCTACATCTCTATCTCTACATATCTCTATATCTCTATTTCTACATATCTCTACATCTCTATCTCTACATATCTCTACATCTCTATCTCTAGATCTCTATCTCTACATATCTCTACATCTCTATCTCTACTCTATCTCTATATATCTCTCCATCTCTATCCCTACATATCTCTACATCTCTATCTCTACATATCTCTACATCTCTATCTCTACATATCTCTACATCTCTATATCTACATATTTCTACATCTCTGTCTCTACATATCTCTACATCTCTATCCCTACATATCTCTACATCTCTATCTCTACATCTCTATCTCTACATATCTCTACATCTCTATCTCTACATCTCTATCTCTACATATCTCTACATCTCTGTCTCTACATATCTCTACATCTCTATCTCTACATATCTCTAAATCTCTATCTTTGTAATTTCGTAGGCGGGTATGGGTACCGCCGCCCTGGGAACCATTTATTGGATGACCAACACCTTGTTCGTCACTCTTGGACACTCTGATCCCCAGCTTCCTACCCACCCCTCATACCTTTTCCTTCCCAGACCTCCCTCCCCCCACACCCCATCATAAAAATATTTAATAAAAATCATGTCAACACAAATAACAAAAATTAACAGCATTACAGCGGCGAGTAGTAGGCGACCCCGGCGCAGGCCAAAAATGTTTGTGAATTACACCAACATTCGCGGCCTGCATACCAACTTAAACTCCGTCCACCACCACCTTTTTTCTCAACGCCCCAACCTACTATTCCTGTCTGAAACGCAGATAGCCGAGCCTGTAGACGCCTCCTATCTGGACTGCCCGGGCTTCACCCTCGCAAGCAAGTTCAGACCTAAAGGAGGTGTCTGTCTCTATAGTCGAGCTGACGTCAACTGTGTGCGACTGTTGAATCTGGAAAACTCCAGATTCGACGTAATGTGGGTACGCGTCAATCTTGCCAGTACGGTAAGATTCTACGCGTGTTTATACCGCTCACTGAATCTTAGCGAATCAGACACGTCCGAGCTCTTCAAACATTTAAGCGACACTATTGATGACCTCTTGCCCCGCTACCCTATGGCAGAGTTTGTGGTTCTGGGGGACTTCAATGTTCATAACGAACCTTGGTTGAAGTTCTCAGGATCAACAGACTCGGCTGGGCGCCAAGCGGAATTCTTTGCCCTTTGCTACGGATTGGAGCAAATGGTTCAGGAGCCTACAAGGGTTCCTGATGTCCAGACTCACCGTTCCAATCTGTTAGACCTATTTTTAACTACTGTGCCACACGGTTACAGTATTGAAGTCACAGCGCCTTTAGGATCGTCCGACCACTGCCTGGTGACGACATCAATCCCTGTAAACTTCAGACCACCAAACGAGAGGCTGAAGAGAAAAGTGTGGCACTATAGGTCAGCAGATTGGTTCGGTCTGCGGGCACATTTTAATGCTTTCCCGTGGTCAGCTGTCTGTTTTCGGACTTCGGATCCCTCAAGATGTGCCCAGGAAATTGGTGTGGTCATCACATCCGCGATGGATGGCCTCATCCAATCTACTGTTAAGGAAACTGGTGTAGGCTCAAAGCCGTGGTTCAGTCGACAATGCGCTGAAGCAGTGCGACGAAAAAACGCGGCTTACCGAGCCTACAACACATCTAGAACATCCGAAGACAGAACAGCTTACAACAAAATGGCAAAGGAAACCAAGATAATCATAAATAGGTCAAAATTCGAGCACGACCAGCAGATCAGCAGAAAGCTGACTGCATGCCCGCATGGCAGCAGGCAATTCTGGTCGCTTGCGGGCTCAAAAGGTCGCAATTTCTGCAAATCCAGTCTGCCACCTCTTACCAGACCTGACGGCTCACTAGCAAACACCGCCACCGAAAAGGCTAACTTACTCGGTAAAATGCTTGCGGATAACTCAACCCTCGATGACCAAGGTGCTGTCCCGACGTCGGTTCCTCACTGCGGTTTTCGTATGAAAAAGCTGAGGATCCGGCATCGGGAAGTACTCCATGTTTTACGAGGGCTTGATGTTAATAAAGCTAGTGGGCCTGACGGAATACCTGCCCTGGTACTGCAAAGGTGCGCTGCAGAAATAGCTCCAATTTTGACGAAGCTTTTTAAACTGTCCCTGAAGACTGGCTCTGTGCCCTCTGGTTGGAAAAAAGCGGTTATCCATCCTATTCCAAAGAAGGGTGACCGCTCCAACCCGGCCAACTACCGCCCCATAGCGATCAATTAGTTCTGTCTAAGGTGATGGAACGTGTGATCAACGACAAACTGCTCACATACCTCGAGAAGAACAAAATTATTAACGACCGTGCGGTGATCTTCTCGCGTATGTGACGCATGTTTGGGGGCGATGCCTGGAACGTTTCGGTGAGACCCAAACGGTTGCACTGGACATATCCAAGGCCTTTGACCGGGTTTGGCACCGAGGACTTGTCAACAAACTGCATTCTTACGGACTTCCCGCATCCTTGTGTACGTGGATTGCCGACTTCTTGAGGGAGAGGTCGATTCAGACGGTAGTCGATGGTTTCACCTCTTCCTCTCACTCGATAAATGCTGGCGTCCCGCAGGGATCGGTTCTGTCTCCGACTCTGTTTTTGTTGCACATCAACGACCTTTTGTCATGTGCACCAATTCATTGTTACGCGGATGACAGTACAGTTCATGATAGCTTTTTGTTTGACAAGCCCCCAAAGGGCTCACAAACTCCAACAGCTCGTAAGGATTTGAAGCAAAGAATGGACGGTTACCTCGAGAGTGTTTTCTCTTGGGGTAAAAATAATCTCGTTGAATTTAATGTTTCAAAGACCCAATCTTGTCTGATTACGTCTAAAAGGGATCACAATGAAAATCTAGTCTCTTTCAACGGAAGCAATCTTCCGAACAGGCCCTCCATTGATATGCTTGGTGTAACCCTAAGTGACCAGCTCAGGTATGGGGGCTCCATCGAAGCCAGAGTAAAGTTAGCCTCCCAAAAACTGGGCGTACTGTACAGGGCCCGCAGATACTTTAATAGTACACAACTGCTAACCCTGTACAAATCACAAGTGCGCCCCACGGTTGAATTTGGCAGCCACCTCTGGTCTGGAGCTCCAAAATACCTGAAAAATACCCTCGACTCTGTGCAGAAACGGGCGGTCCGTTTGATAGATTCTCCCATCTTAACAGACGGATTGCAATCTTTAGAGCACAGGCGTCGGGTGGGAATGCTATCCTTGTTCTACCGGTATTACAATGGAAGATGCTCCGAGGAACTAGCATCATTGATCCCTTCGGCACCGGTGCATAGTCGGGAAACACGCCAAACGCGTGCCCAACATTTTTACACAGTTGACATTTGTCACATGAGAACGGGTCGTTTCTTCGACTCGTTCTTGTGTTCAACAGCTCGGCTGTGGAATTATTTGCCGGCCTCTGTGTTTCCTCCTTCCTACAACATGGGTCCCTTCAAGACCAATGTTCATTCCTTCCTCTCCTCAAAAAGACCCTCCACACAGCATCCCAGATGACATAGGCCCTGAGGGAAATTATTTTCCTCAGGGCCTCCTATGTGGAGTTAATGTAAAAAAAAATATATATCTCTACATCTGTACATCTCTTCTCTCTCTACATATTATAAATTAAAGTCCCCCGCGTCGTCTGTCTGTCTGTCTATTCGCGATAAACTCGAAAACTACTGAACGGATTTTTATGCGGTTTTCACCAATAGATAGAGTGTTTTAAGAAGAGGAAGGTTTAAGTATGTCATTTGTCAAGAATTTGTGTAAATTGGTTAAAACATAACGATAATTGTTAGAAGTGTCGGAAAAAGTCAAGCCGCCTGGTAGCTTTCATCGAAAACACTGCCTAATCCTTTTGGGATATAACAAAAAAATGCATGGTGGGATATTCCTCTTTTACAGATCTACAAAAAAGTCCGCGAAGGCATATATCTATATTTTACGGATAGCTTACTATAACCATTCTATCCTCTAAAAAGTCTAAAAAAATGGTCACGTACATTGCGGTAATTGAAAAGTTATTTAGACGGATACAGTATTAATGCTTCGTTAGTTACCCTAAGCATTTCATGCACATTATTATAATCTTTCACACCATCTCTGCGTATTATAAATTAAAGTCTGATAAACTCAAAGACTGCGGTGGTTATAAAGGTTGGACAACCATCCAGTAGATGACATTGTGTTTTATTAGCCACAGCAACGCGTGGCTGGGTCAGCTAGTTTGTAATAATGCGGGATGTGCATTGTACATTTGCTTTACTAGGAGCGCAACACAGTAGTTACATTTTTTTAGTAATAAATGTGTAGGCATCACTGAGTTATTTGCAGGTATGTTAGGTTAGCTTAGATATTAGGTTAGTTTATACTGCGTAAAGTAAAGTAAAGTTTATACTTATATAAAACAAAAATAAGAGATATAAAAAATATATATTTGTTATTGCCTACAATAACAAAAGAGACCATCACCAAACTTAAGATTAAGAAAATTGTCTGACAATCCTAAAATACTTAGTAATAATAACTCACCTGTTTTCAATTTAATTTATGATCTTACCAGTGTGACACTTGATTTAAACATAATAAGACGTGCGTCATACATACTCTGTCGCGAAATTATTATGTTGAAACATTAAAAACAGAATTTCCAAGAGAAAATCAAATTTTCAGGGTTACTAACTAAAACATTACAGTCCAGTGTTAGAGGTCGTGTTAACCTTGCAATAACAATATGAAAGATAAAGAATTAGATAATATTAGTTAAGACAACTGATATTTTCCAGTATGTTGATATAATCAGTAAAATTCCTAATATTTCTGTTATCTGCAAAACCTGTGGGTGCGACGAAAAATATTTTCGACGAAATTCTTGGAAAATATATTTGCCAATCAGTACGAACATATTTATAGATTAAGTAATAAAAAAGCGCGTGTTCTCGATAATGTACGAAAATAATGCCGTGTTAGATAATGCGTAAACGATAAATATTTATCTATAACGTGAAAAGATAATAAATAATAGTAGATATTTGCAGATAAGTACGTTATCAAAACAATTAACCCATTTTTTCAATGTTCACGACATAACCATGAGGGTTTCTTTCGGGGCCAACGTTATATTTGAGGATACCATATGGCTCTGTGGTATGGATGGTACTTTGAAGGAGTGCAGATACCTACTGGTATTTTGACTGCAGAAAAACGAACGTTATTCCACAGCCGAACACATAAACGAGTTGTAAAAAAGATTAGTTCTCGTTCAGAAAATATCAATCATTTTCAATGGTTGAACACAGTATTTTGAAATCAAAGCATAGAAATAAACATATTTATTTTTAAAGTAATGTTTTAATATTGTAAAGCTGCCCTCGTTTTAAAGAAAATCAAAAAATTTGCTAACAGTAGATGATGTGTGTTTTGTGTGGATGCGGATGTCGAAGGACCTTGTATGTGTTTTCAGATATATGATAGACCACTGCACAAGTAAAAATGAATGCACATAAACAAATAGGAAGGAAGGGACTTACTGCAGAACCTTGTGGCCCTTCTCTTCTCTCGTGGCTGGGTGTTATTCATACACTTGTATAATTATTAATCGCGGTATTTACCGAGATATGCGGGATTAAGTTAGATAATGCGGGAGGCGGAAAATTATATGTTTACACGGCGAGTTTCGATTGACGACACTAATTTGTTATGGTAACGAAATAACAGGTATCTACATAGGGATGGGATTGGATGGGAAAAAGGAACATGATAGGGATACGATATGTGACAATCAAACTACAAGCATAGAGTCTATGATGTATGTAAATGTATGTAGGTTAGTGTAACTATGAATTGTGTGAACGCCCAACCAGTAGACGTTTCTCTTATTTAATAAATTAGAAACGAAATATCCTCTGAAATCATATGATTTGTAATTAGGTACTTAAATATCAACTTGCTGCATTGTAAATCGTGTTTTGCTTTTCGTATTTTTTTTAAATAAGAAATTATATAAATTGTCAAAAAAAAGTCACTGTCTCAATGATAATCATTTTTTCAAGTTGTCTTATCTGATGCAATATTCTCCTTTGATCAAACATAAATTTAAATAAATAATAAGGACTGGCAGAGATAAAAAATCGCTGCTAAAAAAAAACGTTTGGAAATTTTCCATGTTGACAATTTGTTGTTTCTGAAAAAAGTTCTTCTAGAAAATTGTAAAATCGGAAAATTACGTCCCGGAATATTGGTCAAAAATGGGGTCGGAAATTACATAAAGTTTTTAAAACTGAGAAATTCGAAGTTTTAGCATTTTTGTTTGTCATTATCATCGAGGATGCTCTATGAAAACTTCAACGGTTCTTTTTAAAAATAACTGTGGGCGCTACTTCCGAAACTGTACATACATTAGCATAATAATACTATCAGATATATTTGTAGGTACTACATACGCCCGGACGGCAGAGATCATTGAATGGATTCTTTATTCTATGGTACAGATGAATAATTTTCCCCAGCTGGCGTAATCAACCAGAAAGATACTGGAGTTTGGAGCGATCCAACGTAGCCCATAACTTGGTCCGAGGCTCCGCACAAATGTCTCTATTCTCTATGCCAATCAGACTGTCAATAATCCCGTATTTAGAAAATACTCCAGTTGTACACGGAGGCTGTATCCATATCTGATATATTCTGATAACGGCACGAACCTGGCTGCGGTCCAAATCATTACTTTGGGAGACGGCCGAACTCCGGCCGAAGAATTTAACCAAAGTGATACAATATGAAATTGTCTATGAAGATGTTTTACTGATTTAGTCAGGATTAGGAAATTCAAACGCCAATCCGTAAATATGATATTAACATTTCGACGGTCCCGAAGAAAAATGTCTGATGCCCGATTTTGTAGTTTTTCAGTTTCGTTTCTGCATTTTACTGTTTTTGAGATCAAGAAATATAGCATACAACAACAAAGAATATATTTCATTCAAAATTCCGTAAAAAAGATTATTTTTAATCATCAAAAAGAAATTAAAATAGGCCAATAAAACGATTTTCAATTTTTAGCAAATCCGACATTATTTTTCCGTACCATCGATTTTATTTTTGGTTCGCAAATGTTCGGATTTTTTTGTTTTTTCAGTTGGTAGAGCCCTTGCCATGTAAGCAAAGGGTCCTGGGTTTGGGTCCCAAAGGTGCCAATATCTCTTACTGATTTTTCTTTCTCCAGATTTTCAATTGAGTTTTGCTAATATTGTCTTCATTTAATTAAATATTACAATTTGAGATTTTACTCACAAAAGTTACAAATAAAAATAAATATTCATAATAGACTTGCAGAAAAGTCAGTAGATGTCGCGTATTAAAAATAAAATGGATTAAAATGTATCCAGACACTATCTAGATAGCATTTAGTTCGAGTTGAATCTTGCAATCATATATATATATATAGCAACCAATAATATGTGCGTTAAGAAAATGAAGAAAATGTTGGTAGTTCTTAGTCGAAGTATGAAACAGAAGTGACCGAATTGAATATAGACACCTTAGCTCAGTTGGTAGAGCCCTTGCCACGTAAGCAAAGGGTCCTGGGTTCGAGTCCCAGAGGTGCCAATATCTTTTTTCCGATTTTTCTGTCTCCAGATTTTCAATTGAGTTTCACTAATAATATTGTCTTCATTTAATTAATTATTATTTTTTTTAAGTGATACCTAACAGGAGTCTCAGCTGCTCCCGTCTAGAGCCAGTGAGACTATGGCATCCCCAATTCTGGTATGTTATGAGGCTGAAGGTAATGGGGAGGGGAAGGAGATAGGGAAGAGGAAGGTGGGGAAGTATCTGGCTATTCAGATCTGGCTATCATCAAACCTATCTATCTATCATCACCAAACACGTCTAATGCCATTTCAAGCAACGTTTCAATTCTGAATGGTGGTCTTACACCAGGGCGATACTGAGAGTATCTTCCACTCTGGAACGTGCTGCAAATATAGATTCTAGGTATATATTATTTTTAATTAATAAATTGTGAAATATCACAAATTAATCAAATAAAATGTATTTGCCACGCCGGGATTTGATCCCACGACCTTCGGAATGCGATTCAAGAGCCTTACCGCTGGACTACACCGGTATTGAACGTCATTTGGGACCAAATTACAATTTATGTTTTACTAACTATATCCGTATGTTTATGTATTGCGCTCGGATACTCGCATTGCAATAAGACAGTAGGTACACGTCTTGTATTAGCTACAGGTAATTCATCGAATGAATTGGCTGGTTTGACTATCTATTGCTAATGGCTCGATTCTTAAGCTAACAATGTAACAACATGATCCGGCGGTATTCAATAAGATCGTTTAAATGGATACCTGATAATTAACGTAGCATAGAAACTGGGCTATGCGGGTTGGTGAATTGTTGTTCATTTTCCGATAATCCAAAAGTAAAAAATTAAGTTTATATTGAAATTTTTCTGTTTCCAAAAAAAGATAAATAATTAATAATAATAATCTGAACGAAAATATGAAAGAGAACAAAGACAATGGTCGCAACTGGGACACGAACCCAGACCTTTCGTCTAACCGGGACGTGCGCGTTGTCCAATTTCGCCATTGCCACCTTCTGTCAAACCGTCATAATTGTCAATCTCATATTTCAAATTTCAGAATTAACAATATTATCTTCAACTTATCATTTTCCGTATTATGGGCAACTACCCTTTTTATTGGAAATAATCATTCTAAGAATTGGTTTGTATCCTGGATAGGGTCTCGGATAAATGTATCCGAATTTATTCATATGGAACTACGTTGATGGGAATAACCTTCAAAATTATAAAAGAGAGTTTTTCTTATAAAAAATCAAATAATAATAATAATTGGATGATTTTTGTAGCGCTGTTTTCGTGAAAAATCACCTCTATGGAGCTAGTAATAGCATTAGATACCTAAATATTTCGTTTTGAGAAATATAATTGTCATATTTTCCGGACCGTCTAGGAAGCAAGGATTGTTACAGAACGAAGGCAAACGAAAACTGTGAAGGCGGTAAAGAGAGTGCGCTGAAGAATATACTAGATTAAATTAATGTATTTTCTGATTTTTATTTTTTTTATTTCGATCATTCAAAAACGGTGTTGCGTTCCGAGGATTCTCTGATGGACAATTTACCCCCGTACAGTTGATCCTTTGGGCACTTAATCCCCAAAAGTCCTAAAGGATAATTTCTATTGAACCTACTTCTTCTGTTCCTGTTTTTTTTTATTATTCGTGTCTTATTCGAATTATACTTTCTGCACACTCATTCGGAACACGGAATTATTGTTAGCAAAACTATTTTTAAAATAGGTATAGTATGCATTCTTGTTTTATGGCCGCATACGCCCTCTGCATAGGTTACCCGGAGGAAGCACATTAGAAATAATTCTTCGATCAGTGTCTGAGGGATTAAGTGTCCGAGGGATCAATTATCCGGGGATCAACTTTACTGTCAGGGGACAGGGGATAGGAGTAGGGTACAGAGAAATATGATGTTGAAAAGCAGGGAACAATGCTTAGAAAAAATATTTAGCTACATATTTGGCGTAATTATATAATATGAATCATGTATCAAATTAAATTAGAAATAACAACCGCCAATAAGGGGAATTAAATTACCACCTCTTTCGCAGTTTGTAAGAGACATTTATTGGAAAAAAGGCAAAACTAATGTGTCAATTAATATAATTTCTTCAGAATCATGTTGGAAATATATAACTAAGAAGTTCTGTGAACGGTAAACTACGCACCCACAAAAACATGTTTCTTATATTCTCTTCTTTAATAGATCTCAACCAAAATTTCCTCTGAAAACATAAGATTTGTAAGTAATTAAATACATACCTAATAAATTACAAACCATTTTTTAATGTACCTACTTAATATTTTTTAAATTTTAAAATGACGAATCATGTCTCAATGACAATTATTTTTTCAAACTTTCTTCCGGTAGATATGTGTTACGATAAAATTCGAATAGGACGACGATTTCACATTTGAAAAAAAGTTACTGAACCATTAAAACGGTCACCATCTTGAAACGGAACCGGAAGTACAAAAAATGTATCCCTCTCTCTCTCTCTCTCGTCTCTCGCTCTCTCTTCGATGGCAATACAGCCCATATAGAACCTTGGCCTCCTGTAAAATTCGCCTCCAACTCCTCCTGTCCTTAGCGGCTGACTTCCAGTTGATTACCTGAAGAAGCTGTACTGCATCCCACCTCAGTCTGGGTCTTCCCACTTTTCTCTTCCCACTTGGGTGTCCAGTAATAATTCTTCAAAATTCTCAATTCATTTACAAACAAATGTATAAGAAAAATTTAAAACGATAAAAGGGCTTGGCTATGCTCAATCAATCAATTTGTAAACAATTAAATAGTTTATGACGCCATTATGATAGAGCCACTAATCAGACAGGTATTGAAGTCCTAAGATAATAAATCGTATGTGGGTTTAATAATTTTGTATTTTAAATTAAAATTTTCAACTTTTATTTGTCCAGGTGAGTCTATCCATCTCCATCTTGCTGTCCCTCACTGTGTTCTTCTTGCTGCTAGCCGAGATCATCCCTCCCACTTCCCTGGTAGTGCCACTGCTGGGGAAGTTCGTACTCTTCACTATGATATTGGACACTTTTAGGTGAGTTTCTTTCATTGTTTTGTTTATTTAATAGATGCATTTTGAGGATAATTTGTTTATTATTAATTTCACACAAGAGGAAAATTATTTCTCTCTGGGCCTAAGTCATTGTAGGGATGCTACGGAGGGTCTTTTTGAAGACAATACAGGGTGAACATAGGTCTAGATCTAGAAGAAATCCATACTTTATTAGGGTGAAATCTTTCCACATCCAAGATGTTGAATTCAAGAACGTGTTGTATATAGAAACCACGCATTCTCATGTGACGAATGTCAACCAACCATAGGGCGCGCGTTTGGCGTATTTCTGTTTTTTTACGACTAGAACTGGTGCTAAAGAGATCAATAAAACTGGTTCCTCGTAGCATCTTCCATTGTATACTGGTAGAACAAGGACAGCGTTCCTCCCTGACACGTATCCTCTAAAGATTGCAATCCATTTGTTAAGAATGGGAAATCTGTTAAAACCCCCGTTTCTGCAAAGAAACGCAGTTTAAAACTTATAAATCTATCCCCTAAACTGCGTTGCAAAGCGATGGGTCGAGGGATTCAAAGGTCCCTCTCAACCAGTCTCTCTCGATCCGGCCCGCTAAGTAGCGGGTGGGCAGATACATCGGCCGCTAAGACCTTGTCAAACCTCACCCTATAAACCCGTGTTTCCTGTTGATGTTTTAAAGTAGGTAAAAATTAATAATCTTATATAAACAGTGGAGAGTCCATTTTTCAAATTGATATTATTGTTTTAATTTTTTGGTAGGTACAAACAGTTGAATTTTTCAAAATGACACTTAAAACCCCTCTCAAAGCAAAAGCTCTAGAATTCAATGAACAGTCAGATGGAATCACAACGAAATTAATATTTAAATAAATGAAGACAATATAAGCGAAACTCAAGATTTTCGATTGAGTTTCGCTTATATTGTCTTCATTTATTTACATATTACAATTTGAGGTTTTACTCATAAAGTTAAAAATTAAAAAAAAATTAAATTAATATTTTTAATTAGATTTTTCACTTTCAGATATTTTGTTCAAATCGTTTTTTTTTTAAATTTAATATGTAAGCTAGTTGAATATCCTTACAATTTTTGCTACTTTCCTCGATTTATCTCAAAGTTACAAAATCAGAAAACTCTCCGCCATGCACAGACTGGTTTGAATAAATTACTGCCACCTTATAAATACTGCAACGTCCTCTAACAAAATGGCATTAATATTAAATTCCTGCATCATGAACCGAAACTAAAAATAGAAGCTGGCGATTAAAGGTCATACAGCTTTTATCTGGTCTGGTGTCACTAATGGTTTATTCAGGTCAAAGAAATGTTGGTAGGTAATCTATTTTGAATGTCCCAGTCAAACGGAATGGTGACAGTAGATAGTTTGTCGGATACGAAGTGGTTTTGTCCACCGTAAACAGATTTCTCGGTCTCACTGCAATGACGTGGCGGCGATTCACGACGTTGTTGAAAAATGTAGAGGAAATTGCATTTTTTAAAATTATTTGTTGCTGCGACGTTATTCCGATAAATTCAAGACCGAGAACAGTGCAGGCATGATGAGCAATGGATTTGGAAGTGTCATATATGATAAAGTCAGTGTCACCGAGCACCGATTGTTGTTACTCGTTGTTAATGCTGATGTGATATATTGTTTTACTCATTATTGAATAAATAAATAAATAGATTTGAATATTTACGCCTTCAGGCTGGTACTCTAGGTCGACCTTGGACAAGTCAATGCAAGTAAAAATAAGAAACACATTCTTAAAGCAGGAACAAAATAAAAGACAAATCAAATATAAGTAAAAAATAATTAACGCTGGGTTAAATGAGTCACACATATTTTCCAAAAAAAAAGTCACGAAGATTGAGAACAAGAAAAGAAATTAAAACCTGGTAATGATCTCCCAGAATACGCATTAAAATTAATAAGTATCTACTAAATACGCCGTAAAAATATAAATTTTACAGCCAAGTTATCATTTCTGGTCCACCTCAAGGTACCTACATTGGAGGAATGTTTAATATTTTGTATTTATTGCTCCATAATATTTATCTCACCTCACCGGAATTTCAGTATTTTGTTGAAAATATTTGATCTTTTCTTATTTTTGAACAATTAAATCGTTGTTTTAAAGTTAGCATTGCTGAAACTATATTTTTTAACAAATTGGAATTTAATTGCTTCAAAATTATTCTTGTTTTTTCTTAATCTTCTACATTCATAATTAAAAAAAAATAATGATTTTATTTTTAACTGTCATTTTCATAACATTGTGTAAACAAAAACCTAGGTAACAACCACTATGTAAATTGCCATCTCAATACAGGCGTTTCACACCTAGTGAGATGGGCAACACGTCATTACTGTCAAATGTAATAACGAAATAAATAAAATATTACTTAACGCAAATAGCTTTTTTGGCCCAGAATTTTGAGAGAAAATATGCAGTTTAATATTTTCTAATACCATTATTGTTATAGTTGAACAGATATCTGCTTAAAGGCGACTTTATCTATGGGGAAAGTGTTGACAAACAGTCCTAATATGTGCCGTAGGCTTTTGCTCTCCATGTGGTGGTGGAGAATTTCCTTAACAGAATATAACGACCATTTCCGTAGCGCCTTGGAGCCGGAAAGTACTCTCTTTGTACGTAGTCATTAATAACTACGTGCATTCATTCTGCTCTCAATGGGATCTTAACTGAAGAAGGAAAAAACACTGACTTTGAAAAAACATTCAACTCGATTTAAAATTCTCGAATCCGAAGTAACAGAATCACTCCACATTAGGGATTGCAAATCCGAAGCAGTTTAGGAAAACTCGGATTTTTTGAAACACGAGAAAGGGATATCCGGGTTTACATTCGGATTTGTAAAAATTAAATTTCTTAATGAATTTCCGTTTTCAATGATGTATAATATTGAGGGAGCGGGCCGTATCGGTAGAGACGGGACGAGAAATAAAAGGCGTCAGTCAAAGATGTGAGTCAGTCTTTATTGTTGCGCTACGTAGCGCGGTCGGAGCGGAGCGAAGTGACAGTGGTGCCGATAGTTATGCTGCTGTGAAGAAGGTCAGGAGACTACGGCGGTGAAGATCACTGGTCTTCAGGGAGCCGGCGTGTTGCTCTACACCATGGCGGTGTAGAAGTGACCTTGGTCCAGGCGGTCGACCGTCGTCGTGTTGAAGAGGTATGGCGGCTGTGTGGCCTTAGAGTCGACACACACACGTGACGCAGGAAGGAACCTTGAGAAGCGATGAGGATTCTGGTTGCTGGCTCGTTGCCGGTTGTTGGTGCTGGTTGTGGTTGCTGGCTTCTTACCGGTTGCTGGCTCGTTGCCGGTTGCTGGTTGCTTGACATCTCATGTCGAGATGGTAGTTGGAGATGGAGGCCTCGAAGGTGTTACTGGTGTCACACTGGATATGTGTAAATCACTTGCTGCGAGAGCGATATCAGCCCGCGTGGGCGGATATTACGTAGCGACACTGAATCACTGCCCGGTGTGTAGATGTCGAACCATGAATGAAAACTAGACTGAACTGGTACTCAGCGAGCGAGCGCTTGCTTATATACTTGCGGCGAGTAATTACTCTCACGGTAGGCAAGGCTGGGTGAATTCACGCAAAGCTGAGAAATCGCTCGAACCTTCTGTGGGCACTTGTATGGTACAGCCACACGTTCTAGGCCTTTCGCGTAAGTGGCGGAATTATTATTTACGAGGCGGCGCGACCGTAGAAACTGACTGTAGGTACTTCGTAGTTTCCACCGTGTTCTGTGTAGTTCAGTGGCGGAGCAATTAATGCGGCACAAGTGGCCGCCACAATATGAATCAAAACAAAAAAAATATTTCTTTCTGATATTATAAATAGAAATGCTCCATTATATTGCATTTTCAAATCCGGATAATAAGGAATACCTATGAGTGAAAAAAATTGTGGATAAAGATATATATTTTCTTTTTTCGTTATTTGTTTTTGGGGTGTTATGCCGTGTTGCGCTACCTCCTTCTTTAGCCAACGTTTAGGACATCGTTGCAGTGTCCATCATCAGGGCAGATCTGGCAGATCATACACATCTACCGGATGATGGACACTGCAACGATGTCCGAAACGTTGGCTAAAAAAGGAGGTAGCGCAACACGGCATAACACCCCAAAAACAAATAACGAAAATGCTGTTGGCCGTGAAAACCTTAAAACTTATATATATTTTCTATTATTATTTGTAATTGGTAAACTAATGTTTAAGACAAGATTTTTATGCATAGCACAAAGGGTAACAATTATTATAAGCAATAATTGTCATTTTTGTTTTGAAAAGTTTTAATTTTCGATGTACATTTCTTACTTTAATTTTAAATTTTTTGCGACCGTTTAAGTTTAGTTTTAAGTTTGTTCGTTAATGATACGGACGTATCGAAACCGGTCGCAAAAAATTTAAAATTAAAGTAACAAATGTAAAACAAAAACAAAAATGTCTAGAAATTGTTACATAGTCAGTGTCTAAGAAATACTATAATTATCAGCCTGAAACACTAATCTACATTGAAAAAATCTTTCAAGTCCAGTTGGCGGTATGTATCTTTTCTCCGAAGATTTTTTAATGTAGATGAGAGTTTCAGGCTGATAATTATTGCTTATAATTATATATATTTTCAATAAAATAAACTACTTTTTTGTTTTCTTAATCTTCAGGGTACAAATACAGTATTAATTTGTACCCTGAAGATGCTTAAGTAAAGCGAAACCGGTCGGTTCATAAATTAATAAATTTCGTGGTTTTAAACAAAAAAAGTATTTTATTTTATTAAATATGTCAAACCACAAAGTGATTTCTTTCTACAATAATATACATATTTTCATTTAGATTAACAAAAGCTAATTCTGAATATACTTGTTTTATAAATGTACAATTTAATAAGTACGTTCAACTACTGCGTACTGTATAGGGCACAACTGCTAACCCTGTACAAATCACAAGTGCGCCCCACGGTTGAATTTGGCAGCCACCTCTGGTCTGGAGCTCCAAAATACCTGAAAAATACCCTCGACTCTGTGCAGAAACGGGCGGTCCGTTTGATAGATTCTCTCATCTTAACAGACGGATTGCAATTTTTAGAGCACAGGCGTCGGGTGGGAATGCTATCCTTGTTCTACCGGTATTACAATGGAAGATGCTCCGAGGAACTAGCATCATTGATCCCTTCGGCACCGGTGCAAAGTCGGCAAACACGCCAAACGCGTGCCCAACATTTGTACACGGTTGACATTTGTCACATGAGAACGGGTCGTTTCTTCGACTCGTTCTTATGTTCAACAGCTCGGCTGTGGAATGATTTGCCGGCCTCTGTGTTTCCTCCTTCCTACAATATAGGTCTCTTCAAGACCAATGTTCATTCCTTCCTCTCCTCAAAAAGACCCTCCACACAGCATCCCAGATGACATAGGCCCTGAGGGATATTATCTTCCTCAAGGCCTCCTGTGTGGAGTTAATGTAAAAAAAAAGCTAATTAATAGTAATTTAAAACGATTAAAGCGTAAGAGACTCGGAAACTAATAAGCAGGTTCTGATAGAACTTACCATTGACTGACAAAATCGAGGTACGGATGACATCACGCGTACCCCACCAGATTTTAATAGTTTTGGCGGGCTTTGAAAAATTTTAATTATTTTAAATACGAAATCAATATTTCTAAAAAATAAACTGGTATAAGTTAAAATATAAACATTCGCACATATATTTTTAATGGACGGGAATTCCTTATACGGATTTCATATTAAAATAATCCAAATTTGAAAATCTTGATGTTTCGCAATCCGGATAGTCCGGATAATCCGAATTGCAAACTCTACTTCCCATGCATCAGTCCGCAGTCAGCGCGGAAAGTTATAATTGAATCGACGTTGATTATCATCGGACATTAATTAAAGCTGTGCCGAACTTCAGCGAGTTAAGCTGGTCCTCCATGTAACTAATCATTTGTCGGGTTGTATAGAGTATAGGTAGGGGTTTGGACTGAAAGGGTTTACACGAAACTATTTCCCTTCGAACAATTCATTTGATAAATGATAGGTCCCTACCTTTATACCTTTACTACCATCTCATGGGGCTTGACAGTTTATTTTTTAGCATTAGGTCGAATATAATAATAATCTTTATTCCAGGATGTGGGGGGGATAGTGCAATCCCACATCTCCCATATAGTTATACATATTTATATATTTACTCGGTAAAGAAATAAGAACGTAAATAGAAAATAAAAATAATAGTAATAAAAATTAATAATAACAAAAGTAAATATTCAATTATTATGCAAGGCGTGATCTTAAGTGCGCACGGGCCTATCGCTCACTCAGGAGTGGAGCTTGGTGCTGGAAGGCTGCGGTCACCAACGTGTTGTCGGAGGCCATTAGCCCCATCCTGGCTCCAGTGACCCGGTGTCTCATCAGACTGGCGAATCCATGGAGTCCTAATTCTGTGAACATTGTTGAAGCGCTGCTATACCTTCTGAATTCAAATATGATTCTGCACGCATCATTATATTGGATCCGGAGACGTTCCATTGAGCTTACTCGGTATTGACACCATGTTTCACACGTATACAGGCTAGTGCAGAATGCATTAAATAATGTATATTATACATTATTATTTTTTATTGCATTTATTTAAATTGTTGAAGTTATTATTAACATATATTATTGTGACAATTGTATTACACTCTTAGGCTAAAATTATGCTTTAAATAGATTACTCATCATTGGTAACTATTATGCCAATGTCGCTGATATTTTTCATATGCCTCCACTGAAAAATAAAGTAGTACTAATTAAACGATTTAGCAGTACTTATTTTAACGAGATCAGTGCAAAACCGTTTTTATGGGTTTTTATTTCTGTTTCTTCGTAACTGCTTTCATTAACTTATTAATAATGTATATTATTTTTCTTTTATTATGTTTACTTGTCTAATCTTAAAAAAATATTTTCTTTCTTATTCTACAATGTGCTGTGATCGTTTTAAAAAAACACACGTACGTAACAGGCGCGGTCCCTCCATTCATGCTGTGGATGCGGCGCTTCCCTTCTTCGAGGCGTATAATAAATATAATAGTTATTGTCATTTATTTATTCAGCATTAAAAAAATCTTTTAGCTTATTTTTTTCTCGTCGTAAACAGCAATACATACTGCAATTTAACCTCAGCGGCCAAATAACAAAACACGACGCGCGGACCGGACCGAAATCACCATTCTCGATGCTACACTAGTGTTTCGAATGTCGCGTAAACTCACCAATACCAGCAACAGTGGATTGTCTGCTCCATTGCGCATCCACGATGTTAGAAAAAGTTTGATATTTGCGCATGAGCGTTTAATTCTACTGCCAAGTTTTGCCTAAAACAGTATACGCATTCGATGGGAGCATCCAACGCGCAGAAAACGACTTTAATGCGCGTAGGCATAGTGCACAGAATAGCATAACAAAGCGCGTGGGTTAATTCGGTACGTTTTAGAGAATTTGTTCGCGCGACCATTTTGACAATTTGGCTTGAATAACGATGCCGATTGATACCTTTCGAAAATCTATTTAATTAATTTAATTTTGGAACTGTCATAATTTATGTGAAGCATAAAGGATTTATAGAGCTTATTTGACATACTATTTTAGTCAGTAATCGCATCTTGTTCGTGGACTAGTCTGTAGGTATTTCTTTTTGATATTAGGTATCAAATATAAATACCTACAGCATCCCCCATACAAAAAGTCACCGACCGCCACTGGTACGTAAATGGAACTTGTGCCGTAAGTTCTAAATAAATAAATAAGTAACAGTAAGTGTTAATAACTTGTTTTCATCGTGTATGAAAATTATGCTTTGAAAATTAACGTGCAGTTCATCATAATGGGTGAAAAGTTGCGCCCACTTGAAAAAAAACGAAGCATAAAAATAATATACTTAATATAATAAGTACACGATTTGGGTTTTGTCAGGGTTGTCAGTGATGACATTAAAAACGAAACAACAAACAAAACTTTGTGTGTATAAGTACAAACAGGTAACACGGAAGTAAGTTATTGCTGGGACTCGAAACTTGAGGATTTTATGTATTTTATTATGTATTTACCACACATTTCATAGACGTAATTCTTTTTTTAATGGTATTAGGGTCAAAAGAAGAATGGAGTTCTTAAAAAATATAACAATTTTATAACACGGTTGCAAAAATGTGCTTAAAAATTTTAAATTAATGAATTTAATGGTCAATCACATTAAGATAATTCATCGCTAAACATCAAACAGATTAAGGTTTTGTTCCCACTTACGTAGTCAGTTGGCAGATAAATCAATAGTAGCGAAACTCAATCGAAATCTGGAGACAGAAAAATCAGAAAAGATATTGGCTCCGCTGGGACTCGAACCCAGGACACTTTGCTTACATGGCAACAGCTCTACCGATTGAGCTACGGAACCCATATTAATTCGGTCACTTTTAACTGTATCATACTTCAACTAAGAACTACCAACATTATCTTCATTTTCTTAACGCACATATTATTGGCTGCTATCTTTATATATGATAAAAAAAATTTAGGATACATAAGATAAAAATTTATCTAGGATTTATTTATTTATGTATTTATTTACGGACTTACGTCCAATTTAAAACAAAGTATCACGAAGTATAGAAATGAACAATGTAAGGATTCGGATGGTACATGAAAGCAAAGACAAACAGTGAAAATAGAAGAAAAATAAGTGTCAAGTCACGTCAAGACCTTGCAAAAATTAGGGTGAATATTACATATCTTCATTTGTTTAAAGAGCGACAGAAATCATTTAAGCTAATACCAAAAAAATCAAGGTCTTGACGTGAGTTGACCAGTCTACACATTCTGGACAGTGGTGAGTTATAACCATAGTTAGTCGAGTGCTGATTGAGGAAAAGCAGGTCTTTATTTCTGAGTCTACGAGAAGGTATATTAAATGTGATGAATTGTAGTAATGTAGGCGAGTCGATTAAACAGTTAATAATTTTGAAGAAACAGGATATAGTGTATATAGGATAAAAATTTATCCAGACACTATCTAGATTGCATTTAGTTTAAAATGAAGATAATGTTGGTAGTTCTTAGTCGAATAATAATAATAATAACGTAGTATTTATATAGCGCAGTTTTGTGATATTTCACTTCAAGTGCGCTTAATTATAATAAACTTAAAATTAATCCTATAGTGTTCCTTACGAATCCTCACAAAATACAAAATTGATTAAATTATGTGAAACAAAGAATATACAGTATATACAAAGCAATTCCTAAAGAACAATAATATCAAAAAGAATTCATTAAAACTAAATTATAATAAAGAATAAGAGGCAGTTTAGGTTTAGAAATAATAATAACAGAGTGCACATAAAACTATAGTAAGGAGGTAATCGAAACCAAACAATTACCAGAAACTTGAGGAACATGGCTTATTTATAGTAGATTGAAAACGAGTTAAAATTCACGAAAGGTACGATTTTAGTCGAAGTATGATACAGTTAAAAGTGACCGAATTAATATGGGTTAATATTAATATGTAAAATCCATGCTAATTTGTACAGCGCTCTTGAGGCGATTTTTCGCAAAAACAGCGCTATATAAGTTGTCCAAATTTATTATTATTATTCCGTAGCTCAATCGGTAGAGCTGTTGCCATGTAAGCAAAGGGTCCTGGGTTCGAGTCCCAGCGGAGCCAATATCTTTTCTGATTTTTCTGTCTCCAGATTTCGATTGAGTTTCCCTAATATTGTCTTCATTTAATTAAATATTATTATTTGAGATTTTACTCATAAAAGTTTAAAAAATAAAAAATCAATAGTACTTTCACTTGCAGAGAATTGCAAATACATATATATGAATATATTCGGGAACATCATCAATTATTAGGGTAGGAATAAATTAGGCAGATAAAAAACTATGTTTATAATTTATAACCACGATATTTTTTAAAAATTTATCAATGCCGACCAGTTTTGCCTTATCTTAGCATTACCTGCGTATAAATTAAAGTAATAGAAAAATACGGTAATTTTTGGGAATTAGTGTCCATGGCTATTACGAATAATTTTTAGAAAAAACTTTAGATTCGCCTTAATCACTATAAAAGGAAACTTATTGCATCACGGCTGGCGGAAAATAATGCATTTTAATTTTCAATGTCGTTAAATAAAATTTCACTTCCGACCGCCACTACGACAGCCCGCCCGCTGCCGCCCGCCATTTGTCACATACACAAGCCCGCTACACAAACCCTGATTAGCCAAACAAACCATTCAAAAACGTAGGCTGTTTTTTAAAGTAAAGATAACATACACAAGCCCGCTACACAAACCCTGCGTAGCCAAACAAACCATTCAAAAACGTATTTTGACAGCGACAAAATGGCGGGCGGGCTGTCATAGTTTCGGTTCGCGAAGTGAAATTTTAGTTAACGACATTGAAAATTAAAATGCATTATTTTCCGCCAGCCGTGATGCAATAAGTTTCCTTTTATAGTGATTAAGGCGAATCTAAAGTTTTTTTCTAAAAATTATTCGTAATAGCCATCGACACCAATCCCCAAAATTTACCAAAAATACATTATGCGGGCTGACACAGGATGTTACTGTACCTACCCAAAGGATTTTAACCGGCGATTCCTAAGCATATTTGACGTAAATAGATTTTTATTTTATTTTATTTTATTTGTTTATTTATCTTTAAAATGCTACATATTATAATATTACTGGTCTTCCATTAAAAGCATTTGCTTGTGAATGGAAGAAGAGTTTACATTTCATATATGTATAAATAAAGTCATGTGTTTCATATATATTGGTACAGTTATTACGATAATAATAATAATAATAATAATAAATCTTGATATGTAGCAAACACTTTGTGGGAATACATAATTATAATAAACACAATTAAATAACTTTGTTTCAATTCCAAATACCTCACCCTTGAGGAAGGTTCAGTACGAACCGAAACCGGTTGGATTAAAAAATAATAAAGTGGAATTGAAACAAAGTTATTTAATTGTGTTTATTATAATAATAATAATCTTTATTCCAGGGTGTGGGGAGTATAGTGCAATCCCACACGTCCCATATAGTTATACATATTTATATATTTACACAGTAGAGAAATAAGAACATAAATAGAAAATAACAAAAAAATAATAGTAATAAAGATTAATAATAACAAAATCCATTTCCATTACCCCCACCCACGTTCACCCCTCCCTCTTAGACACCTCCCTCATCGCCCCCACCTAAGTTGATATTCTGTCTCCCTCTTCTAATTTTACTTATAAATACCATGTTTTTCTGTATTATGTTCAATATATTTTTATTCACCCCTGAGGAAGGTTCAGTACGAACCGAAACCGGTTGGATTAAAAAATAATAAAGTGGAATTGAAACAAAGTTATTTAATTGTGTTTATTATAATAACAAAATAAATAATAAATTATTATGCAGGGCGTGATCTTGACTGCGCTCGGGCCCATCGCTCATTCAGGAGTGGAGTTTGGTGCTGGAAGGCTGCGGTTACCAACGTGTTGTCGGGGGCCATTAGCCGCATCCTGGCTCCAGTGACCCGGTGTCTCATCAGACTGGCGAATCCATGGAGTCCTAATTCTGTGAACATTGTTGAAGCGCTGCTATACCTTCTGAATCCAAATATGATTCTGTACGCATCATTATATTGGATCCGGAGACTTTCCATTGAGCTTACTCGGTATTGACACCATGTTTCACACGTATACAGGCTAGTGCAGAATGCATTAAATAATGTTTTTTTAAGATTATTGCTGCATCGGAAGAATCTTCGGGCAATCATATTTGACAAAACACTGATAATTCTCCTCTGTCGTTCAATATCACCATCATCCGAGAGGTCTTCAGTGATTATGTGCCCCAAGTATTTTACATTCGTGGATGTGCTTATGGTTTCCTCGTTTAGTTGCACGGGGAGCATCTTCTCGAGATTTTTTCCATGGTGGAATGAAATTAGCTCCGTTTTCTTGGGGTTGTACATCATGTTGTGGTTATTTGCGTATTCCTCACAGATTTTTAGTAATATTCTCAACCCCATGATCGACGGAGCTAGGAGAATCATGTCGTCCGCATAGCTAATGTGATTAGGCACAGATTATTGATACGACAGCCCGCTCTGGTGTCCAGGCAATTTGATAATTCGTCCATGTATACATTGAACAGGATTGATGACATACACCCTCCTTGCCTTACTCCTGATCGCAAGTATATTGGTTGGGAGTATGTACTTGCCCACCGTATAACGTTTTCCTGCTGGGAGTGCGATCGGGATAGTGTTTTGATATACATGGTAGGTTTATTTCTAACTTTCAATTTCTCCTATAAAGTTTTATGACAGACCCTGTCAAACGCTTTACTTAGATCTAAGAAACATCTGTAAACAGTAGTTTTTCGTTTTCTATAAAATTCTATTATTTGCTTTGCGGAGTATATTGCCATATTAGTGGATAATCTATACTTAAAACCCATTTGGTTGTCTTTAGAAGTGAGTTTACCTTCTATTTCATTTAGAATTACGCTTTCAAATAGTCTTGCAATTATAGTTGCTAAGGATATTGGCCGGTAATTGCTGGAGTTGGTCATGTCAGGCTGTCCCGATTTCAGGATGGGGGTTATAATTGTTTTCGTCATTGTACTCGGTAGATGGTTGTGTTTGAGCGTTGACAGCGAACCATGACAGCGTTGAACAGAATGTTTAATAGTTTAGGTATGTATCTACCTCCATACCTTATATGTTCAATGCTTAAACTATCATATCCCGGAGATTTACCAGCCTTAGTAGCTTTGATGGCCTTCATTATATTGTTTTCAGACAGGTAGACATTTTGTACATCATGTTTCATAATATCTGGAGAAGTCGGTGCTTCATTTCCGGAAATATCTGCAAAGGTTCTTCTAAAAGTTCTGGCGATTTCCTCTGTATTTGTGGACCCGTCAATTTGGCTGGCGATTCGAGTGTTTAGTTTGATCAGGTTGTTGCTTTTCTTCCAGAATTGAGCAAACAATTTTTTGTCAAGCGACTTTACGATATCGTCCATCTTTGTTTGTTCGGCAGAGCTTTGACAGTGTTTGAGGGCTCTTTTGAACTCCTTCCTTTTCCGTTTTCTTTCGTTCGCAATGGGGCCATGCGATGGTCTACCATTTTGAATCCCCATCATCAATGCCGATCTGGATTTTTCGTACTGTTCCTTGACTTTTTGGTTCCACCCGGCAATGTGACAATATGTTTTTTTGACAATGCAGTTAATACAGTTAATAGATTTCGTATATTGTAACAGTTTGAAACTACAAAGCGAAGTAAGTACCCAGTAATTAAGTTGGTAGCTACACATCATTTCAAATTGATTTTTAATTCAAATTAAAACAAATGAAATACTGCATTCTTCTGTTGATAAAGATACTACGGCTAAGCTTTTTTTTAAACGAGTTTCACATAGGAAATCGAAGAGTCTGGACGTTTGTTTCGACGAGAGAAGACAGATACTTCGGTGAAATCGCCATTATTTGTGAGCTAATACTTCGGTTAGTTTTGAGTTTATTGATTTACCATTTAATATTCTGTTCTATTTGAACTGCCCCCCCCCCCCTTGTAGTAATTTTAACATCGTGATCATCATTTTCAAAAATTTGGTTTTGTTTTTAAAACACGACAAGCTATCGATTTATTTTATTAGCTTCTAACTATTTAGTTTCTTTTTAGGCTAAACACGACCCTGAGTTTTAAAATATTATTTTGTTTATGAATTAGAGTCTCATATTTCTTTTTAAAAAAGAAAGACAAACATTCCCGGCTTACGAATAACCCAACATTTTTTTTATTTTTATTTATTTCATTATATTCATATTACATTTGGTTATAATAATGACGTATTGCCCATCTCACTAGGTGTGAAACGCCTATGTTGAGATGGTAATTTACAGAGTGGTTATCTAAGATTTTGTTTAAGTAATATTATGAAAATGACAAGTTGATATAAAATCTTTTTTTCATTAAATATACAATTCAAGTATGTTACATATATATATATATATATAGAAGATTTCAATAGTTACATGGTTACATATATAAACACAGCAGCTATAAAGGTAAGTATGTTATTAAATACTTGTGATGGATGTGTTTATTTGAGGTGATCAATGATTTTACTTTTAAATGCACTTTTGGTTTGCATGTTTCTAATTTCAGGAGGTAGAGAATTAAACAGCTTTGTTGCATTATATTTAAAACTTCTTTGCCCATAAGAAATTTCACAAACTGGGATGTAAAAAGATTTTACATTTGACTTTCTTAAGACTCTTGTGCTTATTCGTTCTTCAAACATGTGTGTATTTTTAAATTGATGAAGCAGGAAATTTTTTTAATACAATTTTTGCAGGTTAGGAACATTTAGTGTCTAAAAAAAAAATCAGTGCTCGTTCTCAACGGGACTTTAAGGAAAACCTTCAAAATTAGTATTTGAATCTTTACTAAAGGCTCCAGGCAAGTATTTGTAGCACTTCCCCAGCTGATAGTACCATAATTATAATAATAATAATATTTGGCTAATTTATATAGCGCCGTTTTTGTGAAAAATCTCCTCACGGGCGCTTAACAAATAAGTTTTTAAATGAATTAATATTACTGGCTTATAACTAAGATTTACAATTAAAACTAGTGACTTACATCTAAGACTTATAGCTAGAGACTTATTGTACTGGCTTACAATTAAGATTTACAATTATAACTAGTGACTTATATCTAAGACTTATATAGCTAGTGACTTATGACTAAGACATATAAATGCTAACCTAAAGCAAGTGACTTAATAACATACATATTTATAATTAGATTAAGATTAGTGCCAGAAGAAGTAAGAAGAAAGAATAATACTCATAATAATTCAATATAGTTAAGATAGTTAATGTAAAAAAAATGACAAATTGCACAAAAACATTCTTCACTATGGAATAGAATGTAATTAAAAATTAAATAGTTGGATTTAGAGAATTCAAATGGAAGGTTTAATTTCGCAATCAGATTCCGTTAAGCCCCAGCTCGGTTAGTTTCCCCCAAGCGCACACAATCCATCGAAAAGAACCGATATTTCGGGAGTATATAGGAGTGGTGGGACGAGTCCCCATTGTTTGTGCGGATGCCGCTCCGTTGAATACCAATTTGCGCCGTTCATTTCTTCTGCGAAAATAATTACTTTCGATAGGGAAACTGACCCGCGATCGAACGATACCAGATGAACTGGGACCGCCAATGACCCATATATTTTAATGAAAAGACAAATAACTTTGCTTACATCACTTTTATTTATACACAATCAACATGTTTCGTGAACGATGTTCACATCGTCAGGATCAAATGTATACTAAACTTAAAAATTAAACATAGATCACATATGGGAGGAAGGGTTAGGAGGAAGGGGAAGGGGTAAGATTGGGGGGGACTTTATTAAAATTGGGGATTTCAAAGTCATTAGCAGGGAAAGACCGGTTAAGTGGGAAAAGGTTCAAAAGAGGATTTATAAAAATTTGTTGCTTATTAATTATGTCTGCTTTATTATTTACATTTTTCCTAATTTCTAAAATCTCTAAATTATTTATCTATGATGCCTTATAACCCGCATGTAATATTTTAAGTCCATGGTTTTTGTCAAAATTATAAACATTTTTTATTAAATGATCTGCGAACTCAGATTCGCTATTGCTACTTAATGCCCTGAGATGTTCTTTAACCTTTTCAAACCCAGAACGACTGTCTTTCCTGTCAGGCAATGTCTATAGAGCTTCACCGAGAGTCATCCAGAGGAAGACCGAAGAACTCCTGGATGACTCAATGTTCCAAAATTCTTCAGAGAAACGGCCTGGAAGAAGGCGATACCCAGAACAGAAGATATTACAACCTGAGAACGAGAAGAGCCGACCCCAACAGCCTACCTAGGCAATGAGTTGGGACAGCGCAAGGAAGAAGAAGATGTTCTTTAACCCTTACTTCTATTTGTTCTACCTATATAAAAGCAATTACAGTCTTTACAATTTAGTTTTTAAACGCCCGATTTTTTTTTGTTTTAATGTCGCTATCTTTGTTGTTAAGGATGAACTTTTCTAATTTATTATTTGTATTAAATGCTGGTTGTATAGTACCGGGAATATTTTTACTAATTATTTTTGACATATTGTTATTATCAAATAGAAGTCTGCGCCATTGATTATTTATTTAAAACTAAAAGTCCCCCAATCTTACCCCTTCCCCTTCCTCCTACCCCTTCCTCCCATATGTAATCCATGTTTAATTTTTAAGTTTAGTATACGTTTGATCCTGACGATGTGAACATCGTTCACGAAACATGTTGATTGTGTATAAATAAAAGTGATGTAAACAAAGTTATTTGTCTTTTCATTAAAATAAATAATGCCATCACAAGGTGAAAACCTTTCCGAAGAAATTTTTTTCGAAAAATAAAAAAAAGTATAATATTTAATGAAAGTGTCCCGGTGTAGATTTGGGGGTTTGTGGGATTTAATTTTATACAAACTTTCAGTTTTATTCGGAGACTGATGAAAATTCTTAAGCCCGGTCACTGTCTGCGAGAGATTTCTGAAATCCACCCCACGCCTTTTGCCCACTCCTTCTCAGATTTTTTTTTACTTCTTGATGAAATTTTGCACACTTGACGATCAAAATAAGACAATAATTACTGTCTACATCTAATTTCTAAAAACTCTGCGGTGACTTCAGCAAACAATTTTATTTGTAAAACTGTTTTTGGCGTTTTTAGTTAGGATAAGCACCCTGTAACATGGGGTCAAAGAAGGGATATTGCAGACAATACACGACTGTTAACGGCAACTTCGCCCCGCAGTTGAATTTGCCAGTCAGTTCTATCCACAAAATACCTGAATAACCCTTGTCTCCGTGCAGAAACAGGTACTCTTGTTCAGAATACTGTGTTTGTTCTACCGTTATTTCTAAGGAGGATGCTCCGAGGAACAAGCGTGTCCTTCGCCACCAGTGCATTGTCGGGAAACACGCCAAACACGCGCCCAACATTTATATATAGTTGACATTTGTCACATGAGACCGGGTCATTTCTACGACTTGTTCTTGAGTTCAACAGCTCGGCTGTGGAACGATTTGCCAGCCCCGATATTTCCCTTTTCTCGCAACATAGGTTTACCCCTTCCTCTCCTCAAAAAGACCCTCCAAACAGCGTCTCCTAAGATGACACAAGCCCTGAGAGAAATTATTTTCATCAGGGTATCCGTGTAGAGTTAATTAATAAAACAAGACGTGGAAAGGTTTTCATAATAGAGCAACACCTTATGGTGAAATTGGTCATGTCTGGTAACGTCACAAACCCACTTCACTCAAACCATATCCTTTAAGGAGTTCACTTCATATTTGGTTACTTGTACAATTCGATCGTGCACGTAGTATTTACACGACAATGATACTTTTCTGGGTGCTTTTGACCTAACGGTTTACATTAATTTATCTCAACGTAATAGGTAACCTCTCGTTGGAAGTGACAATTCTGTCGTCCTCGATAAGAATAAGTAAAAAAAAGGGTCCTGAAAACAAAACAACATTTGGCTCAACCAATTATATTTTAATCAATAATAATAAAAAAAATATTTGACAGATTTTTACGTATCTACATCTACATCTTATTTTATTTTTGTATTACATTGATTTTATTGATAAAATTTTAATGACCCTGAGTAATGACTCGGCTATGCATATGTTCTAGTATACTCGAAATGCAGCTGTTTTTCAGCAGTGCATCTAATTTTACATATTTATACATAAAAATGTACAATTAAATCAATTAAAATTAAATCAAACTTCAAATTAAAGGAAATAACATTAAAACTCAAAATAAATATAAATAATCATTTTATTTGATTAATTTGTTTTATTCAACAATTAATTCACTTTAAATAATAATTAATTAATTAACACATTCAGAATCGAAACGTTGCTTGAAATGGTTTTAGACGTATTTCGTGACCATATCTGAATAGCCTGGTACTTTCCCACCTTCTTCTTCTCATATCCTTCCCCTCCCCACTTCAGCCTCACAACGTACCCCAATTGGGATGCCATAGTCTCACTGGCTCCAGACGGGAGCAGCTGCGACTCTTGTGAGGTGTTCACATAAAAAAAACATAAATAAAAATAAAGACAAACACAAGTAGGTATCCCCTTCATTGTAAATTCTATTATGTTGTGAGGTTGACTGTGCAGTCACCAACGATTCGCTGCGGAGCTTCTTGAATCACTGGAACGATGTCGATATTCGAATAGACAAAGTTCATTCATTCCAAAGTTTTGATGATGAATAGCTTAAACTACCCTCAAACACGGCAGTTTTATGTCTGGGGAGAACGAGTAAATGGTCTCTTTGGCGTGTATTGTGTGCCTGTGAGTCACGCGACCGCTGCAGTCCAGATAGGCAGGAACTTTCCAATTCATAAAATTGTACTTTTGACACAATTGATGTAACTTCCTTTTGTTCAACATATTTAGTATGCTATGCCGATAGAGGTAGGCGAGATATTTAATTGTGCTAGCATCTCGGAACAATGCAGCAATATCGGAACATGCATTTGGCATTTTATCTGTCGTTAGGTGGCCGTTTTAATGGTTCAGTAAAGATTATTTAATTTTAAATGTGAAGTAAGTATTGGTGAAGTGAGTAGAAATTTAAGTACATACATACAAATCAAGAAAGAAATTGTGGTTTAGATTTATCATATAAAATAAACCCATAAAACTTTTTTAGACGCGAGGTCTACTGTTCACAGAACTACTTTTTTAATAGTTTTTACAAATGTATGTATTTCAATAGATGTTTTTTTTTTTAATGTGAAGGTGCTTTGTGATGTGACATTGACAAATAAAACAATAAATTTGTCAACACCACTTTTATTTTTTAGCTAGGTAAGCTTTAACGTATTTTAATACCTACCATCTCTCTTTATGTAATTTTTCATCTTTCATTAATTCACAGTTCATCTTTCAATTCACTCACGTTTTAACAACATTCCAAATAAGCCATAATAACGACAATCCTTCACAAAAAGCTGACATCTTTTAGTACCTATAAAAATGGGCAGAGCGTTAAATATTCTAAACTTCCGCCATAAAGCGGTCATACTTCTACATTCCTAGAATTTCCTCTACTAAACCCCTCATGTGCCTCTCACATTTTAGGATTAGTTTCCTTTTAGTGTCCAGGAAATGCTCAAAGGGCTGTAGTTCTATGGTATTTCACGAGTATAATGGTTGAAAGTAACTGCCTAAAAATGAATCCTCTATCACTAGAATGTTGTTTCGCCTTTTTGATTAAGCTGAAAAAACTATATATATTTAAACCTCAGGTAGAATCACGGTGAGCCATAATAAATATGGTTTTAGATAATAATTAATAATGTCCCCGGTAAGAATGTTCCCTGTATATTTTATTTAAAAAAAATGTTAGTGCACAATCCTGAACAGCCATTTTATTTAGTGTTAATGTGTTATCTATTTGAGTTGTTTCCATTGTGCGGCTATTATCTAGGAACATTTTGAAACGGAACATTTTAACTGGGATATTTTTAAGGGGAACATTTTGACAGGGAACATTATAACCAGCCACGCAAAAAGAAATTTCGGGTCAGCTATAATACTTGTAACTAAGAATGATAACTTCATCTGAAATGAGTGGTAGGTTGATCAGATTTATTTTTGACCTAATTTCAAAGCCCTTCAGCATGTTTTTCTCTTAATTATTATTAAACAACCTTTCATACCAATAGTTTTAGTTTAGGATTTTTGTATAAAATTGCTGTTTACTGTTTAGTTCTGTAATCGATTAATTAAATACATATTACAATTTTACAACACGAGTTTTCTTGCTAAGACAGATTATTTTTTGTTATTAATTTATTTACCTACCTAACTCTATTGTAAGATACACCGTTCTAAGGTTGTTAAGAAACTGGAAGAATTGTAACAGTTTGAAATTAGATACAATGCGAAGTAAGTACCCATTAATTAAGTTGGTTGCTACATTTCAATTTAAATTGAAATTTGAATTCCTAATTGGAAATATAACTTTGAACAAATGGAATCCAGCATTACTTTTGTTGTTCAAAACATACTACGAACAAGAGAATTTTTCATCGAGAGTTGCAAGTAGAAAGCCAGAGGGTCCGGATGTTTGTTTCGACGAGAGAAGACACATACTTCGGTGAAATTGCCACTATCTGTGAGCTAATACTTCGGTTAGTTTGGAGTTTATTGATTTACCATTTCAATTTCAACGAACTTAATTATTGGGTACTTACTTCGCATTGTAATTTCAAACTGTTACATTATTACATGATCTTTTTCAGTTTAGTGAAATTGAAGGTTTGGTATTGTTATCAATTAGCCAAAGAGCTTTAAAAAATAAAACCAAAATAACAGCTCTTTTTGGTAGTCTGTGCCATGGAAACCCTCTGAGTAATGAATTTCAATGGTGGAAACCAACAGTACTTCCCATAGTGGAAGATACTCTAAGTATTCTTGTGGTGAAATACCACCGTTCAGAATTGAAACCTTGCTTAAAATAGCGCCGTTTTAGAGACCTGCCCTAAATAGTGAGGTACTTACTCCTAGTTGGACATTTTAAGTTCATTATATTGTATTATGTAATATTTATAAACAAACAATAAATAAAATAAAAATAAAATAAAACTCTACACTCTACACTTGTCCTTTCACCTACCCACTACTTTTGTTTCACGACATCCTTAATCAGGGGTGCCACAAGTCTCACTGGCTCCAGACGGTTGGAAGCAATTGAGACTCTTGTGCTGTGTTCTTTCTTTAAAACTCTTGAGGTAGACTGCAGAATATCAGAAGGAATTGAGTCGTAGTTTCGTAGAAGCGGTAAGGACTCTATTAGTGATGTAACACCGATGATAATGACGTAAGAATCTAAAAAATGAACCGTATTCACACGTTCAATCGCGTCATTATTTTGAACGTCTAGCTACAAAAATATCGCTTATGCATTTGATTGTTAAATTCTTATCTGTGTGATTTCTCATTTAATATCCATTGAATTTAATGATTCTGAGGTTGCGGTCTCTCAATGGTTAATAGACCATTGCGATATTCCATAAACGTTGGAACGGATGATAAAGTAATACACCCACGCTACTCATTCCAACAGACAAAGGATAATAAAACATTTATGTTCATTTTAAAAGCAATTAAATTATTCAACGGGAGACGACCGAAAATCCCCCTCAAATGAATCTCACGTAGGTACTCAACAACTCAACAGATCTCATACTTTGTGAGGTTTTAATAATGCAATTTATTGGAGTCAACTTTCGATTCCCGTGTACCGGTTGGCAATCTAAAATAATACAAACAATAACGATACATATGATTTTAGAGTTTCTTGGCCAAAAGTATTTTCGTTAGTTTGTTTTGGGGTGTTATACCGTGTTGAGCTACCTTCTGCTTTAGCCTAGAAAAGGGGGTAGGAAGGTAGTTCTTTTAGCTAAAGAAGGAGGTAGCAAAACACGGTATAACACCACGAAAACAACTAACGAAAACAATAACGATATACATTGTAGAAAAATGAAACAATACAACTTTGTATAAACCACTTATGTAATGCGTAAGTCCTACCGGTTTCGGAACAAACGTTCCTTCTTCAGGGAAAGCTTATACTAATTTGACAGTTTCGAACAATGTTTTATTATGGTAGGGGTGGAGCCGTTGCTAGTTATTAATGTAGATTGGGTGGGTAGGTAAGCATTATATAAGTGGTTTATACAAAGTTGTATTGTTTCATTTTTCTATAATGGATAACCACAAAGTGATAGCTACATTCAAAGATATACATTGTGTTACGGGACGTACTTTACTTAGTTTAACCAGTGATTCTTGACATTATTTGGAGTAAAAATTGTGCATGAAATTTTGGTCTCCGGTGAAATTTTGAAATGTTTTTTTTAAATTTATTTTTTATACAAAAACATAAAAAAGTTATAGGTGTTGGACATTTGGAGGTGGGGTGAGGGGTTGGTCGGTTACTCGGCTGAGTGACCAGTGACAACATGCAGAAGAATTTTTTTTTGTTTGAATTTGGAGAAAAAAAAAATGAAAAAAAATCATCAAAAAAGTCACCGGAGATCAAAATTTCGTTTACATTTTTTACTCCAAATAATGTCAGGAATCACTGGTTAAAGTAATTCAAGTACGTTCCTTAACACCCTGTATAGATTAATTTGTATTTAATTGTTAAAAAATAATACTTTTTAGTTCATAAATATATATAGGTACTATAAATTCTGAGTAACCGTCAAGTGGATTGGAAAAGAGGATATTATGCTGCTACAAGACTCTGTCTTGACGTACACTTCTTGTTCCATTTACATTCATACATCACACTTCGTGCACACCTTTTGTTTGACATGACCTGACTTAAAGTATTTATTTCACTTGCTTGTGCTGTACCTTATTCAATTGGGCTCATTATTATTCCCCTGAAACATTAAATTTCTCTGTTTTCCCGTCCAACATGTCCAAATCATCTAAGATCGAAGCAATAGACTTTCGTCTTTTAACACTATCACTTTGTACTAGTGTTGGGTAGGACACGACATCAGGATGAGTTTGTATGAGTTACTAAAATATCGAAATGAGGTGTTGAGGTGTCCCACCTCATTTGAGGTGACAAAATATTTTCTAGAGAATTTCAAGAAAGTTGTTTTTTTACATCAGCTCCACAAAAATTCTCCTCAGAACCTATGTCATCTTTAGGGATGCTTATTAATCCATCCCTCAACCGGTTGGAGCTGTTGGGACTCTTGTGCGGTATTCACATAACAATAATTTACAACAAAAAAATTATAATTTTTATTTTGGAGCAGTTGGTACTGTTGTGCGGTATTCACTTAACAATAATTTAGAATAATAAAATAAAAAATTGGAGTAGTTGGGACGCTTGTGCGGTATTATAAAATAAAAAAATTTTAAAAAGTTTTTTGGAGCAGTTGGCACTCTTGTGCGGTATTCACTTAACAGTAATTTAGAATTAAAAAAAATTAAAAATTCGGAGCAGTTGGGACGCTTGTGTGGTAATTTACAATAAATAAATAAAAAAATTGGAGCAGTTGGTACTCTTGTGCGTAATTACATACGTAATAACAATACATAATTTAAAATAAAAAATATTTACAAAAAAAAATTTTTTTGAGCAGTTGGGACTTGGGACTCTTGTGCAGTATTCACATAACAATAATTTACAATAAAAACTATTTAAAAAAAAAAATGGAGCAGTTGGTACTCTTGTGCGGTATTCACTTAACAGTAATGTAGAATAAAAAAAATACATTAAAAAAAAAAATGGGAGCAGTTGGGACGCTTGTGCAGTATTCACAATATTTGAATGGCTCACCCCAACCACCTCACGGTTCTAATACAAAAATGTTATGTAATACACCAACCACCTCACACCTCACCTCATATTTGTACCATACGTGGCAACGTGACATGACATGTAGTCCAATACACCAACCACCTCACACCTCACCTCATATTTGTCCCATACGTGACATGACATGAATGTATTCCTATAAACCTACGTGACATGACATGAATGTTGTCCAATAAACCAACCATCTCACACCTCATATTTGTCCCCCCTTCGTATTCGTTCCATGCGCGACAACGTGACATGACATTTGTAGTAATACAAAGAAAAAGAGCTGGTACAAATACATTTTGTGAGGTGGGGGGACATTTTAAGTGTTTGTATGGAACATTTGAGGTGCCTCTTGTATGAGGTACTCAACACTACTTTGTACTCTCGAGTACAAACTCATCTGTTTGCACAAAAGAATCACCGTTCACAAATAATCTGAAAAATTGATTTATGTCATTTTCAATTCACCTTTTAACTTCACCTCACATTTGAATTCTACTTTAATTTCTTATTCAAACTTCCCAAATATAACTTGTGGCCTCATTATTGATATAATGAAAACGAATAACTTAGTATGGCACCACCATATTAAATTTACTTTAATTTGTTCTAACGTCGGTGTTGCAATCCTGCATTAGATTCCTAAAGAAATTTTACCTATATTATTTGTTCACGTGTTATCAAAGTGCGCGAGGCTCTTTGACGAGTCTTTAGGTGTTTTTCTGTCTTATTTGTAAAACCATTTTTTGAAGTAAAACTGAGGGTAAGCTGGTGAATGCGTTACGAAAAGTGTGATGTTACGAAAAGTGTTATGTTTTACGAAAAGTGTGATGCGAACAGTAATCGATACGAACGGTGATCGATGGCGAGGCGAACGGTCGGGCCTTTACGCACGCTTGACTTGGGGAGTGATAATGATAAGGATAAAGATGATCACCCCAAGCTCGTAGGTCACCCCAAGGTCGTAAGTCACCCCAAGGTCGTAGGTAACCCCAAGGTCGTAGGTCACCCCAAGGTCGTAAGTCACCCCAAGGTCGTAGATAACCCCAAGTTCGTAGGTCACCTCAAGGTCGTAGGTCACCCCAAGGTCGTAGACACCCCACGATCGTAGATCACCCCAGGGTCGTAGGCCACCCCATGGTCGTATGTCACCCCAATGTCAATGTCATATGTTTTCTTATAAGTTAGTGAAGTTTTACTTCGGTCGTGAGGTCTAAAGCACACTCGTTTTTTGAGTAAACATTCCTACTTATCGTCGGTGTTCCAATGATTGCAATCTATCATTATTCAATCGACATACTTCATTATACAGGGTGGTGCAAAATTAATCATCTAATTTTGTTTTTGAATAACTTTTTTACTAAATAAAAAGGTGAACCTATATTGAGGCAGAATTTTTTGTAAATTGTTTCTCACAATTTTTATCTATGGTTTTTTTATAAATGTATAATGTAAGTTTCTATACAGCAAAAACTTTATTTTAGATTACATTATTGTTTGTATATACACAATACAAAAACTGTAAGGTTATTTACCACAATAACAACTGTCAATGACAGGGCGTTTGGGTGAGAGCATCAGTATAAACATATTTTTTAAATTCATTCTGTGTTTAACTCAGTTTGATGTTTTCTGGGAGAATGTTGACCAAAGGTGGAAGAGAGCGCTGGAACTTGCAATATGTCTTTGGTGGAATTACGTATAAATCTTAAGTTAATTTTTTTTTTCGTAAAGCACATGTTTGTTTTTAAAGAGATGTATGAGTATAGTTTTTACGTAGATCTGTCGAACATCAAATACTCTCATTATTTTGAATATTTGGTCACTATTTGCAGTTAGAGGAAGTTTGAGAATAATTTTCATAATTGTTTTCTGCGCCTTTTCGACAGGATCTAGAGCTGATGAAGTGCCGCCTCCCCATGCAATGATACCGTAATCAATGATAGATTGGGTGATTGCAAAATAAATCGTTTTTAGGAGTTTTAAGTTAAGAAAGTTCCTTATGGATCTGAAGAAGTGTATTGTTTTTCTAATTTTATTTGCAATGATCTGGGTGTGTAGGTTCCATTTGAGGTGTGCGTCAATGGTGAGGCCGAAGTACTTCATCTGTGAAGTGCGCTCTATACTGGGGCACTCACTACATTCATTGGGATTCGTACAGCTATGTATTTTTATGGAGTAATCATCATTAGGTTGGCCTTTAGTATTGATGCTTGAAGTAACATATTTTGTTTTCTTCGTGTTAAGGGTAAGCGTGTTGATATCTAACCATTTTTTTTGTGAAGTTAATATTTTTTTCAGCTTTTTTAAATACAGCTGACCAATTATTGTCTTCGAATAGTAAGACAGTATCGTCTGCAAAGCTAACAATGTGTCCCTGAATTTCAAGGTTGCAAGAGTTGTTAATATACAGTAAGAACAGAGTCGGCCCCAAAACTCTTCCTTGTGGAATTCCATAGTCAGTTTTGCGTTGATTACTGAGGGTATTCTGTATTTTAACCTGTTGCTGGCGTCCATTAAGATAGCTTTTGAAGAAGTTTAGCTCTTTGTCCGTAATGTCGATTTTCTCTAGTTTTTTAATTAGTTTAATGTGTGATATTGTATCAAATGCCTTAGAAAGGTCTAAGAATATTGAGATATATTTAGTTCCTTTATCAAGGCTTTTTACAATGAAATCTGTCACACTAGCAATGGCATCTGATGTACTTTTGTTTTTTTGAAATCCATATTGATTATTTGAAAGTATTTTATGGCTCTCGACGAATTTCAAAAGTTGTGCATTAATGAGGTTTTCAAAAACTTTAGCTATTTAGTAAAGTAATTGGTCTATAGTTGTTGGTATCTGTCTTATTTCCAGATTTATAGATGGGAATTACGATACTTTGTTTTAGGTTAGAGGGGAAGTAGCCTTGTGTAATGCTTAGGTTTATAAGGTATTCCAGTGGCAATGTAATCACAATCACCAAAGACAGCATTTTAAGGATTTTGGTTGTAATTTCATCTGGTCCAGCGGAAGAAGTGTTTTTTAGAAGATTTAATTGTACTGAAAATTTCTTCTTTTGTTACAGTTCGGAAGAGAAATTTCATATTTTTGTTATTTGCTTGATCCTCTGAATTGGTAGATTGGGTGATACCACTTTAGGGGATTTGAGAAGCAAGGTTTGGACCAATGTTAATAAAAAAATTGTTTACATGATCAGCAACGAGCTTAGGATTTTTTGTGGTTTCAACAATGTGTCCATCAATAGAAAGTTTATTTATGCTCTGTTTCTCTTTTGTACTTTGTGAGTTTGTGGCTTCTCTTAGTATTTCTCATATTTTTTTGGGATTGGTGTTACTTTTAATTTTTTCTGAGTAGTAATTTTTTTTTGCTTTTCTGATAACGTAACAACACATGTTTCTATATTTTTTATAGTAGTTGGGTGTTATTTGGTCATATTGATTATCTTTGGTTTTTTTGTGTAGCATGTTTCTTTTGTGTATGCAATTTATAATGGAGTGGTTAATCCAAGGTTTCAGGGGTTTCCGTTTATTAGTTATGTTTTTGGTCAAAGTCGTGGAATGGTAGTGTAATTCGTTTTTTAAATAGTTAACAAAGTATATCCATGCATCCTCTGATTGTTTAATTTGGAAGAGTTCGTACCAGGATTTGTTCTTAATGTTTTTTATTAGGTTTTGATAATTGATTTTATTGTGTGCAAAAGGCAGGTAACATTTATTTATTTTGGTTGCTGTTTGTATTGCGAAAATTGTTGAATAATGATCCGTGATTGTTGATTTGTAGACGATACTTTTGGATGGTTTTTTGGACTTTACCATTATGTGGTCAATGCATGATATAGATCCATTAGTCGTTCTTGTTGGTGAGTTGACGGTACTTACTAATCCATGAAATTCTAGCATGTTAATATAGTCTTGGCTTTGGTGAAGTTGGTTGCTCGGTAGTATATTGATATTTAAATCACCTATTATTATAATATTTTTAGCATTGGAGAGATTTGAAAGTATGCAACTAAGACTGTTTAGGAAAGGCGTAATGTTACGAATCGATGGCGAGCGTCATACCAAATCGTTCGCTACGTTCGGTGATTTAGCAGTGCCCGGGTTCATGGGGTGAGGTTTGCTCGGGTTTTAATGGATGCATCTCAAACTACAGACCCATCTCAATCTTACCAATTTTATCTAAAATTTTTGAACGTGTTATTTACGAAAGATTAAACAATTTTCTTAAAATATATATAATGAGATAAAAAAATTCTTGTATAAAAACAATGCGGCTTTAGTAAAAAATCGAACACACTAGGAGCAATAAATGACTTAATCAATAAACTTAGAAACGGCGTTGATGGTGGAAATTATATTTTATCTATATTAGTTGACCTTCAAAAAGCCTTTCATACAGTTAGTCATGACATACTTCTTAAGAAACTCGAGAAAATTTGTGTAGTTGGTCCTGCTCTCAATCTACTCAAATCATATCTTAGCAATAGAAAGCAATTCGTTAGCATTAACAATCAAAATAGCAACTACGTTCCAATAAACTATGGAGTTCCGCATGGGTCCATACTAGGTCCACTATTGTTCCAAAATTACGTTAATGATATTTCGCAATTAATTTTAAATGGTGAAATCTTTTTATATGCAGATGATACAACAATTTTCTACTGGGGTAAAGATTTAGATATCTTACTAGAAAATGCACAAACAGATCTAGAAAAAATCAACAGTTGGCTCCAATCAAATGTTTTAACAATGAATGTTAAAAAAACAGGATACATGATCTTAAGCTCATCCCGTAAAATAATTCCTTCTCATGTACCCTTAAAAATTGAAAACAACGACCTGCAAATCCTGATACAGGAAAAATATCTTGGGCTGTGCGTTGATCAGCATTTAACATTTAAACAACACACACAAGTTATTAAAGACAAAATCATCCCCTCAATTAGCGTATTTAGCCGGCTATCATATCTGTTGCCAAATAAATTAAAAATAGGTTTATATTATAGTCTTGTACACTCACATTTAAATTATTTGATTGAAATTTGGGGAAACGCCTGTGAAACGAATGAATTACAGGTAATACAAAACAAGGTAATCAAAAAACTATTTAATTACAAGCCCAGAACGTCCACAAAAAAAAGTATATGGAAACAAAACTATTAACACTAAGAAAACTATATGCATACAATACATGTCTCCTTATATACAAAATAATCTCGTACACACAAACACAGATTTCATTAAAATCTCCCAAGTACATAAACCATTGACCTATGATATTTGATCGAAGACATAAACACTTTACACGACAACGCAATAACATACATTTAAACACCATCCACACTAACTACGGTAAACAATCCATTAGTTACGAGGGGGGCAACTTATATAACTGCCTCCCAAATGACATTAAAAACGAAAAAAAGCTGGGTAAATTAAAGAAAAAAATATTTTTTTATATTTATTCTTTATAAACAAAATAATGAAATAGAATAGCGCTGTATTGAAATATTTATTTTATCTTAATTTGTAAAATTATTTCTAGTTAAATGAGTGAAAACGCAATTTTCTTTTAACTGGAATAAAAAAAAAAAAATCTGCCCATCAACTGCATTGCAGCCTGGATTGGGAGAGATTGATTGAATGAGAATTTTTAACCTCTCCAGCAGATCTCTCTCGGAACATCACCATGCACCACAGTGGGAGGGATGGATTCGTACGTCGATCACTCCTAGACACACCGACCCCTAGATCTCCACGCCTTTTTTCCTTCTCACTTCCTTTCCTAAAATACCCTCCAAACAGCATCTCCAAATATGACTTTTTATTTTTATAAGAAACCGCACAAGAGTTCTCAAATGCTCTCAACTCTCTGGAGCCAGTGAGACTATGGCGTCCCCAATTGATGTACATTAAGAAGCTGAAAGTAGCTGAAGGGAAAGAAGATGACGAAAAAGGATGTGGGAAATAACCTGGCTATTCAGATCTGATCACCAAACACGGCTAATGCCATTTCAAGCAACGCTTCAATTCTGAATGGTAGTCTTACACCAGGACAAACAATACTGAGAGTATTTTCCACTCTAACTCTGATATAGACTCTGTGAAGAATTATTTTCCTGAAGGCCCCTGTGTAGAGCTAATGTAAAAGACACAAAATTTTCGAAATAATTAACAATTTATTATGGTCTTCTAACCTGATAAAAACAAACGTAAAAACACACAAAACCCACACCCTAATTAGGTATTTTAAAAAATCAACTCATTTCCATCTGTTTTTATTAACACCATCTGAAATATCACTTTTCTCTTTCTCTTGGCAGTAAAAACATTTATCGCGTATGTATCAGGAAAGCAAAGGGTTGGGGGAGATGATTTGTGTTGTCATCTACACCTTTTGGGGCGCGTTGTATTTTTACGTCTCTTGCTGAGTGTGGGCCCAGAATCCGTTAGAGATAAGGGCTGCCGTGCGATAAAACCAGAATCGCTAAATTTGTGTTACGTGTAATATTGTTCGTAATTACGTTACGTCTTCTAAACACTGATCACGTCGTCAGGGACGAGGCAAGGAGTGATATTTTTTCTCTCCTATTTTCGAAAACATGTGATAAAAATCAAGAGACTCTCTACTTAATAAACTCTACATCTACGTCTGTCTTGACACGGGTATACGCTAGTGCGACAACATCGAAAAAGCACATTTTTTTAAAAACGAGTGTGCTTTAGACCACACGACTGAAGTATAAAACTTCTTTAGCTCCATCTATATGATAGGAAGACAGAAAGAAAATGTGCGCGCACTGCTCTCTCTTGCTCCTACAGTGTGATACAGATAATATGCCTGTACTGTGTCTTAGATATACGAAACGTAACTGGCTACGAGAGAAAGAGATAAAGAAAATATGTGCTTGCACCTCTCTCTCTTGCCCCTACAGTAATATACGAAACGTAACTCTCTCTCTTTCTATCTTCACTAACTTATATCTCCCTCTCAACTACCGTTCGCCTCACTTTTCTTAACGCTCTCGTCACGCATTCACCAGCTTACTCCCCATGTCAAGCGTGCGTAAAGAAGTTTTACTTCAAAAAGCACACATGATTAAACATTATCCGCCTTATATAATTGCAAAATAAGATAATTACACGGGAAAACGAATGGATTAGGTGAAAGTTGTATTATATTATTGTTAACAATTTCACCTAACCCGTTCTTATTACTGTGGTATAATCTTATTCTGCGATTATGAATAAGGCGGCAATCACGGACATATGAATATACATGGACCTGCCCTAAGTGATAAAAACGTATTATCTCCCCCTCCACATGGCGCAGGCTGAAGCTCCTCCTTGGAACCGGCTCGCTCCATGGGGAGGGGATAGAGCCTCGCTTGAATCTAAAATGTGTGACCTCATCATTCTTGCCGTGAACAGCTAGAAGGTAACATTCATACATTTAACGAAATACAACGCCAAAACGGTAGCGTATTCTATACAATATATCTACATATCAATGTGCACATAGCGAGTGTGGGCGGTTCTCCAGTGTGCTCGTCGCTGGTTACAGGGGTAAGTAAATTATGAAACATTTGTAATAGTGTTTTAACTAAACACGGCAACAAAATATTGCTATGTGTATTGGGGCGAGTCTTTTTGGGGCGAGCATTTGGCCTTAGCAAATATGTTATTATCGTGGCAAGCAATTCGCGCTCCCATGTAAAAAAGTCTATTCATTCAAAGCAGATTTTGCTTTTAAGAACTAAATGGTGATATTGTAATGCGAGATGCCTATTTACTGTCAGATTGATTGTATAACGAATCACAGTCATCTTTCCCCTCTTTGCCCTCCATGGTTTGGTTTGACCCCTCACCTGTAACTGCTTGTCTAGTCATTTGTCGCGTCCGAAGGTCGCGGGTTCGAACCCGGCATGCGCAAATAAATTTTATTTGATTAATTTGTGTTTTCACAATTAATTCATTTAAAAATAATGTAAAGTATATTTGCGGCATGTTCCAGAGTGGAAGATACTATCAGTATCGCCCTGGTGTAAGACCACCATTCAGAATTGAAACGTTGCTTGAAAATGGCTTAAGCCGTGTTTAGTGACCAGATCTGAATAGCCAGGTACTTCCCAACCTTCCTCTTCCCCACCTCCTTCCCCTCCCCACTTCCTTCAGCCTCACAACATACCCCAATTGGGGATGCCATAGTCTCACTGGCTGCAGACGGGAGCAGTTGAGATTCTTGTGCGGTATTCACTGTAAAAAAAAAAAAAAAAAATTTGGATGTCTATGGCGGCAATAAATAAAAATAATAAGTATTTATGTGGAAAATGTAGACAACGTGCATTCTTACACAGAGTTACGAGTCGTTTTTATACATTAACTCCCCACAGGAAGGTGTGGAGGATGTTTTTATACATTAACTTCCCACAGGAAGGTGTGGAGGATGTTTTTATATATTAACTCCCCACAGGAAGGTGTGGAGGGTGTTTTTAGTGGAAAGGTACGAGTGAACCTGGGTTTTGAAGAGAACCATATTGTAGGAGGAAGAAAACATAGAGGCCAAAAAATCGTTCCACAGCCGAGCTGTTGAACTAGAAAACTAGTTCTAGATACGTCCCGTTTCCATGTGCCAACTGTCAACTGTATACAAATGTTGGGCTCGCATTAGGCGTGTTTTCCAACTGTGCAACGATGCCGAAGTAATTAATGACGCTAATTTCTCGGAACATCTTCCATTGAAATACCGGTAGAACAACGGCAGCTTTCAATTTATCAAGATGGAAAAATCTACTAAACGGGCTCACGTTTGTGCACCGAGTTGAGGTTTTTTCACGTATTTTGGGGCTCCAGGCCAGAGGCTGATGCCAAATTCCTTGGGGCGCACTTGTAATTTGTACAGGGTTAGCAGTTGCGTACTATTAAAGTATCAGGAGGGCCTGTATAGTACTCTCAGCTTCTGAGGGGCCAACTTAACTGTGGTAAAAACTGGTTGAATAAAAAAAAATGGTTAAATAATAAATACTGGTTGAACAATAAAAAATGGTTGAATAATAAAAATTGGTTAAATAGTAAAGAAAACTAGTTGAATAATAAAAACTGCTTGAATAATAAATCCTGGTTGAATAATAAGTACTGGTTGAATCATAAATACTGGTTGAATAATAAGGAGTGATAGAATAATAACTACTGGTTTAATAATAAAAACTAGTTGAATAAAAAAAACGGATTGAATAATAAAAACATGAAATATTCATAAAGTAAGTTTCTTCTGTTATTGCAGATGATTGACCGTTATGCCACTGATCTTGGTATTAGTAACATTTGAAAAGCTTTCTAAGTCACCTCTTTTTTATTGTATTAATAAAAAACGTATCAGATATCCAGATATCCAGGCACAAGCTAATGCTTCTATGGAAGAGTGGTATTAACATATTTGAACATGAACATGTACGCAAATTATTACATCATCTAAATGTACATTATACTTTATATGCTAAAATAAAGGTAATTTTTTGAGATCGCTGGCAATGGTTAATACGCACTTTTTTTGAAAAAATCTTTTGATTCACCTTAATTACATTAAAGGACATTTGCATTGGGGGAAGTGGAAAATATTTCATTCTAAATTTCGATTACGTAAAATTAATATTAGCTTTCATTCTGTGAAACGAGACCGTCCATTTTCAAACATTATTTTCAAATGTCATTTTGTTATGTTGGTATTCTTGTTACTGTACGAAAAGATGCTAGAGCAAAGCGTAGCAGACTTCATGGGATTTCTAGGTTTATGTAACATGGTTTGTGATACAAAAGAAAGTGCCCCTTTATAACGCCTACTCGCGTCAAGGCAAGAAAAACATCCCAGTTTTCAAGTAGTTTAGCGGCTACGCTAGGTTTGTGTAACATGGTTTGTGATTCAAAAGAAAGTGCCCCCCGTACCTTCAAAATCTTCTAGCCGTTCGTTATACATTCAAGTGTATCAGGAATACCAACATACCAAAGTGATAGCGAATGAGCTAATAGCTAATGGCATACAATCTCACAAGACGAAAGCTAATATTAATTTTACGTAATCGAAATTTAGAATGAAATATTTTCCACTTCCCCCAATGCAAATAGTTGCCTTTTAATGTAATTAAGGTGAATCAAAAGGTTTTTTTTTAAAGTGCATATTAACCGTTGCCAGCGATCTCCAAAAATTAATAAAATAAAAATAAAAATAAAATGATTTGAAATTATAATGGCCAAAAGTATTACCGTGATTTTTTGGGGTATTATGCCGTGTTGCGCTACCTCCTTCTTCCTCAGCACGGCACAATTCACCAAAAATAAATCACGATATTACAAATACAGATCGTTCGATAGATTTTCCCATTATCTGTTATCTTGACAGCTCGTGATATATATTGGCGGCTCGTTCCTTTGTGCCTTGCGATTAGAAAAAAAACACATGGTACGTCATAAACCATCACGTTTTTCGGAGCTACCTGGACTTTTGTGAAAATGATAAATACTATAGTAACCACTGGAGCGATCACACGAAATAAATCAATTTGCCTCGATTGCTCGAGATTTCCCAGAAGATCATTTCTTATTTTTTTTAGAATTTTAAGATAGAGACATAAAAACTTATTATAGTGCTATATAGCCAATGAATTAACCTATGTTTTACCGTTTATCTCATATTTGTAGGATTTATTAAAATAATATTATATCGTAAATCGCGCGAATCCTGCGTGTTTTTTACTTTGAAACTGTTGTGAGGGTTATTTATTCGAGTCAACGTAGAATATTTTCCATTTATTGTGTCGTCTGTGGTAAACTTGATAATGAAAGGTGTATATCTATGGATAAAGACTTAATTTTAACCGTAAACAGCCGATCAAAAATTCGGCGTGAAAAAAATATTTAAAAAAATTATTTTGGGCATCGTTCTAAAATAGTCTACGAAGTTCGGATTTGAGACATCTATGGTCATTATCTGGCCATGGAAATGTTTCAAATAATTACAATGAATGTTTTACGAATGGTAGGAAAATGTGATCCAATTTTGAACCGCTATCAATCGCAGAAAAATAAAAGTGGTCCATTTTTTACCATAATCGCTCCAGTGGATAACACATAATTTTGTGTAGGTATAATGCCCGTGTTTTTGTTTGAATTTACCTAAGCGGGGATGCGTAAATTAAAAATTAATTTCGAGATAGAAACAAATTTGGAACTTATTTTATCTTCCAGCGGATATCAAACCAAACAAATGGCTATCAAATAGTGTAATAAAATAAAAATCAACATTTCGTGGTTTTTCTACAGGACATGTTTAATAAAAATTGTAGAATTTGTATTTTTAATAACACCATCAGCAAACAGCTTCAGCAAAATCTGCCTTAGCCGGTTGTTTAATTCTGACTAGAAAACGCCAAATGCCGGAAACTTCTTGACATCAGACAGAAAGTTCAAACACTTTTAACTGTTTTCTGTACCAAATGCCAAAGATATCTTTAAACTATTTGGTATATACACTATTTTTTTTAAATGTGTGAAGAAAAAAAAATGTTTAAAATTAATACAATTCGTATTTATAAGTACTACATTCTTCTTCTCCTTCGTGTGCCCTATCATGTCCCCACGACGTTGGCGATCACTCTAGTAAATGTATCTCGTGCTACCCGGAATAGCTCCTCCACACTTCTAATACCACATACATTTTGCAGCCAAGACATTTGTCTCCTACTTCCTAGGCTACCCTCGACGATCTTGTCTTTTAATAACAATAGGCGCAAGTGATAATATATTACATTAATTATAATAAAATAGGTGTCCAAAACATAAGCAATTAATTTTTCTCAAATCTTTACACCCACGAGCCATGACAATACATGGCATCATTGATCCGAGTATTGCAGCATTCGTTGTCTGATTATCACGACCCTGAGTTGTGTCGAGGTTTGGGCCTAAGCCATTAACGGTGGCAATAACCCCCTCTAACCGTAGCTTAACCGTGGCTATAACTGCAGAATAACCAACCGCCGGACTGTGTGGTATTTAATAAGGTTGTTATGGAGACCTGTTTAATATTATCGCGCTTTACGCCTTGTCGTACACACGGGATAATTTACACGAAAATTATAAACGTTATCTTTCTGTTTACACGAAAAGGACAAAAACCTGCCTTTCTTTTTACATGGGCATATAACGCAAGAGAAAATGAGGCACAAAGCTACCGACCGTAAATGAACGTGTCACTAAAAACGCTTTCAGATTCATAAAAGAAATTGAATTTTCTGCGCGACATTACCATATGGCAGTCCCAATGGAAATATCTCTATTTTGTATGTTGGAATATTTTTTACACTGAGTGTTCCGTCAGGAAGGTTCATTGAACTCGATTTGTAAACTTACTGAACTTACTGCATATTGAAATGTACTTACAGAGATTAGCTACCGTAACTTATTTATTTATTAATTTTCGGGAAATCGACTGTTTACATTTTTTCAGTTTGTACATAAGTATTATATAGGCAAAACAAAACCAATTATGGATTTCCTCGTGACTTGACCTCTACTGAGACAGTATAATACGTAAATTAAATATATAAGAAAGATATATGAAGCCAAAAATTATATAAAACAAAAAAATTATCTGTTCATATGAAGCGGATACTTTGTGATGTGACATTATTAATTTAAAATAAAACAATAACTTTGTAAACACCACTTTTATTTTTATACTTTATGCCGACCGGGTTTCGCTACAACCGTAGCTTCATCAGGGCAGTATAATACTCTACTAAAATTAGGTTACATTTGTGTTATAATATATATTTTACAAGTCAAGTGGAGGAGGAAGAGGGAGGTATAGATGGAGAATTGGGAAGGGAACGGACGTGTTCTTTATCAATAGGGAACAATCTTAGTATGGGACCTTTATTTAAATTAAGTTGGTTATTTACTACCTTACTATTAGTGTTTATGGCTTTCCTAAGTTCAAGTGATGGTCCGTTCAGGCAAGAATTCTGCTTAGAGTTCGTCTTGCATTGATCCACCCTGAATAGGACAGAAGAGCGTGTTGAGCGGGCAGGTACATTGAATTATTACAAGTACTGAGTAGTATAATGATGGGTGATTTAATAACGAGAAATTTACGGTGTTTCATTTGAAACACTCACAATTCTCTGAAATATTTTACCATATATTTTAAAATATTTTTTTAATTTTCGATCTTCGCTTACCGTAGTACTGTATTGGGAACACTAATACATATTTTGGGTGTTTCATATCGTCAATAAATATGGTTTTTATCTTACCGGATGAATAATTGAAAAGAGCTTCGCACGAAACTGCTTTAAATTAATTGTTCAAAATTTACAAAATCACTTTGTGGCTTCATTTTTATTTACATAAATGAAAACAAATAACTTTGTACGCACCACTTATTTAATCAAAATTATCAACATGTTTCAAAACCAATGGTTTCTTAATCAGCATTAAATTTAAAAATTATAATATTTTCCTGATAAAAAAAACAAAAGGTTTTACAACTTTTTGATAATTTTGATTGAATAAGTGGTGCACACAAAGTAATTTGATTTCATCTAATAAATGCTTTTAATTAGTTTGGTTTTATGCTTATCTGAAAAAATTAATATGTTTATATAACTATCTAGTAGACACCTACCGACCTATGTTTTTGTTTAAAAAAATACGTTTGAAAATGATTAATATCATTTCAATTAACATGATAATTTCGCGAGTAAACAATTTTTTATCAATAAATTACCATTGGCATTAATTTTTCAGTGTGGGAGGCGGGTATGAGTACCGCCAGCCCGAAAATCTTTAATTGGATAACCAACTCCTCTGCCATAGGTCACCGCAAGTAGTTCGCTACGTTTGGTGATTTAGCAGGGGTCTCCGGGTTTACGGGGTGAGGATTGTCTAGGTCTTGGCGGCGGATGCTTTTGCCCATCTACTGTGTGTCGGGCCGGATTTGGAGAGACTTGTTGAAGGGAGACCTTTTTACCTATACAAGAGGACTCTCTCGACCCGTTGCCTTGCACCGCAGTGGGAGGGATGGATTCACACGTCCGTCACTCCTGGACATATTGACGCCCAGATTCCTACTCACCCTTCATACCATTTTCATTTCCAGGTCTTCCTAATGTTCCTTTAAAAAAACCCTCCGCACAACATCCCCAAAGATGAGGTAGGCCCTGAGAGATTTTTTTCCCCAGTAACTCCTCTGTGAATCTAATGTAAGAAAAAAGTTTCATTTTGTGGTTATCTGAAAAATGCATGCGTGTATGCATTGTATATACCTACCTATTTTTGTTATTGTTTTGAAAACAATTAATTTACATCTAAACAATATGATTCATGTAATTTCAAATAACATGATAATTTTTGTAATAAAAACCATTTTTCATCAATAAATTCATTGTTTAATACATTTGGCAATATAATTTCAGTTGTTATCTAAATAACATTGCCTGTATCAAGCGTTTTAACAGATCGATTTATGGCATGTTTTGAAAAAAATGGGTGCGGTCAAAATCAAGGTCATTAAAAGATTATCACTAATCTTTAAGTTATTTTCCGGTGAATAAACAACGATGATTTCATCAGCATTTCGGTCATTTTGCACGCATGTTCAATGATGATGATAATTATTTTTTTAAATGAGCGGAAATCATTTGTATTTTTGAAATTTTTTTTACAATCGCTCCACACAGGTTGCCTTACGGATTATAATTTCCCTCAGGGTCTATGTTATCGTTGGGGATGTTGTATGCAGGCGCGGCTCGTCCTAAAGTGCACTCGTGCGCCGAACCGCCAACAAAATTAAACAACATTTTGCAGCTCATCGTATTACATAATATTTTTAATTATAAAATTGCGCAGATTATTTTAAATTTAAAAAAAAATTGAATTCCTATCTAAAAATACATGAATTAGGTAGAGAATAATAAATGATCGAGGCCCAAAGCATTGCTTCCCGCGCGCAAGTTATATCGCCTAGGAACCGAGGTAGGTACATACCATTCCACGAGGAATTCTGAATTGAATCGTTCCAACGAAATGACCATTCGTAGTAGGGTTTGATTAGGATAGTAATTATATTTTTCTCTTGTAAAATGTAACGATGAGTCAACGGGTCAGCGGGTGCGATATTATCTTGATGGAGAGGGAACCGATTTGACATTGTCATTATTAGTTTTTGGGACCTTTTGTTTGTGCATTTTTGTCACATATGTATTGCCAAATTCACTCAATAAAGGGGGGTTACTATCGCGCGGGGGGTGCGCCAAAAAGAAACGTTTACTGAGTGTTGTTATTGTGTTATTATTCGATAGATATCGCTGTTTTAAATTTCCTTGCCTTTTTAAAATTAAAAGTTATATAATAATAAATACAGACTATATTAAAAATATATGAACCATGAAAATAAAAGCAGAATTATAGCCTATGGCCTGCCAAAACTACCTTTAATTATCAACCAAGATAGTAAATCCGCAAAGAAAACTTTTACTTAAAATTATAGTAATAATAAATGGATAATTTGTATAGCGCCGTTTTTTTGTGAATAATCACGTCAAGGGCACTGTACGAGTTATGAGTTACTAGGCTCTGTCTAATTTTATTTTTTATTTATTTACCTACTTTTGTTTTAATTTTTGATGAATTACTCGGTGAACCACCAAAAATTGAAAGCACCGGCCGCGCCTGGTTGTATGGGGAGTCTTTTGAGGAAAATAAGGAAATATACGAGTAGGTGGGTATGAAAATATTATTTAGATTCAATAATGTATAAAGGATGTTACAGGATGGACCTGACTTAGTGATTCCTGACACTGTTTGGAGGAAAAAATGTCCGCTTTTTGTTCCGATTTGCTTAACAATATTGAATCACCACCAATGTCGAAAACCACCATTATAAGATGAAGAAATGCGTGAAATGTTTCTACAATATACATTATTAAATGAGTAATAAATTTAGGATTGTATTTTTTTGGTACACAAATATAATTAAGAGTTACTAATAAGCTGGCTACGTTTCAAAATTTCGTACTACCTTCATAAAAGCGGAAGACGATGCTTGTGCATTGATGTATAACTTAGCCAGCTGAGGAATTAAACTTACGATGCCTGAGTGGGAACCCCACGTTTTTTCCCAACTACATAACAGAACGGTCAAAAAGAAAAATATTTTATTATTGCTTTTTGGAAAACTTATGTATTGGTTTATATTATTTTATGTTCTTATGTACATTAAATTTGGTTATAGGTGCTTGTTCAATGCATGTCTCTCTAGGATATACCTGTGTCGAGACAGGCGTAGAAGATACATAAATGCATACAGGCATACACAGAAGCACTTGTCCGCAGCAACCTGGAATACAGCTCCATTATTTGGGCCCCCTCTGAATAAAACCATATCCTAGAAATAGGAAGAGTACAAAAAAGGTTTTTGCGTTACCTTTATATGAGGAAATATACATACTACCCATTCCTGTATCCATCGCTGTTCTTAACAGGAATGCTCGACCTTAATACCTTAGAAGCCCGCCGAAAAATATTTTTGGGGAACCATTTTTTTAAGCTGGTCTCCGGTACTGTACAAAATCCACCCATGTTGAATGAAATTAACCCATATGTCCCTAACGCGTATACTCGTGGGAGATCCCAAGCACTTTTTTTGTGCTTCCAAAGCGAGAACTTCTTCCTTTCATAATGCGCCATTAACCAGAGCAATTCAACTGCTTAATGATTCTGCATTGAGCATCGACATCTTCAATGTTACCTTTAGAGAGTTCAGTAAATATCTTTTGACATACGTCACAACATAGTGAAACTGCCCCCATTACCAGTGTGGGTTAATCCTATAAAGAGTATACTATTACGATAATAAAAGAGGTAAAATATATATCGAAATAATAGTATGTAAGGTGGATTTGACAGGATTATGTTTTATTTTATTTAGGTTAGGTTACATATAAATTGAAATTCCTTTCTAAGTTCGATTTGTTATTAATAATTTGAGATAAATAAACTATAATGAGAAAAAGAATAATTAAAATGAACAGACAGATTATGGGCATAAAGAATGTTTATCCAATCCATTCTTATTTTTTAATCATCTTATAATAACCCCTTTAATTATTCTAGTTTTGTAATTCTTTTAAAATTATCAATTTCTAAAAATCTTAGATTTTCACGGCCAAAAGTATTTCCGTTAGTTGTTTTTGAAGTGTTAGCCGTGTTGCGCTACCTGCTTCTTTAGCCAACGTTTCGGACATACTAAAAAAATAAGAATGGATTGGATAAAAATTAATGAAGGTGGTTAGGCATTGCAATATGTTTTGTTTGTTTGAAAATTTAAATAAATATATTTATATCACAAGGATGGTACTTACTCACTCTTTGGATTTAACAGAGACACCTAAATGGATTGTTTTTAAAAACAGAATCTAAACAAAAAATAACTGACATCGTCTGTTTTATGGAAAATTTTCTTCTCATTGTGAAAAACTTATGAGTTGTGTATTAATTGACAAATCTCATCTCTTGTGCAAATTTTCAAGTCACAAAAGGATTGCACTGATTGAATTTAACTATTGATTTGGATGAAATTACGAAGGCCTCCAAGCATCAAGAACTACAAAACAAGGATGGTGGATCTGTTATTTTCCCTGGAGTTTTTTTTTCTTGGTGCCATCCTTTGTGATATATTTGTTCGCGCATGTAGAGTTTTCATAATCATAATTTCTTGGGTATTAAGCCCAGAGGGTCTGGGGTTATTTATACACCTCGGCTCGCATATTATTATGCAGAAGGTATTGAAAGGATTTCAAGGATTAAAAAGTTACAAGATTAATTAATTATAATTGAAATAATTTGGATAATTAAAACATTTAGAACAAAAAGTTTTAATAAAATCGTTAAACGTAATTAAAGAATTGAGGAATGCAAGGAAATTAAATAATTGATATAACATACGAATCAAAATAATTAAAATTTAACCAAACGAAATCGTTAAGTGGAATTTACAATTTGAATCGAATTTGGTATGTTAATTAAATAAACTTAAATAATGAAATAACTGAATTCATTGTATCGAATAAAAGCATTGTGTTGATTGAAGGAATTACATGATTTGTAATAATTTATTGTTGTGAAATAAAGAACGCAATTAAAATATTGACTGAAAAGAAAATACTTAGTTTTAAGTCACTTTATTGATATATTTTCACTGTCTACCGGTTTCGGTACCTTTGTTCTATCATCAGGACTGTTATAAAAATAATGCTAATGCTAATCAAATACAAAAGTACACATATAAGATAAGAAATATCAATAAAGTGACCGAAAACCGAGTATTTTCTTTTCTATTATTTAAAATTTCAAGTAGCAATGTGTTTGTTGGTTACGTGGGTTAAATGAATTATAATCTTCTACCAAGTGTTGGTCGATGGTTATAATTTATAATGAAATAAATGTATTAATTTTTTAATTTGAATGAAATTAATCAAGATAAATGAAACAATGTTACATTGTTTTTTTTTTTTACATGAATACCGCACAAGAGTCCCAACTGCTCCCGTCTGGAGCCAGTGGGACTATGGCATCCCCAAATTGGGGTATGTTGTGAGGCTGATGGTAGTGAGGAGGGGAAGGAGATAGGGAAGAGGAAGGTGAGGAAGTACCTGGCTATTCAGATCTGGTCACCAAACACGGCTAAAGCCATTTCAAGCAACGTTTCAATTCTGAATGGTGGTCTCACACCAGGGCGATACTGAGAGTATCTTCCACTCTGGAACGTGCAGCAAATATACTATATTATTTTTTAAATGAATAATTGTGAAATAACACAAATTAATCAAATAAAATTTATTTGCCACGCCGGGATTCGATCCCGCGACCTTCGGAGTGCCAGTCAAGAACCTTACCACTGGACTACACCGGCCGTTTGAACCACTTACATATTTATTTAAAGCAGACCGGTTTCGGAACTTCCGTTCCTTCCTCAGGGCAAACGTATACTGATTTGACAATTACAAAATAGTGGATGGGAACAATGTATTATTACTAAGGATTGTGGTAGGGGTGGAGCCGTTGCTAGGGTTTAATGAAGAGTGGGTGGGTAGGGGAACTATCCATGATTGGGCTGTTAGATAATATTTTTTGTTTGTTGATAATAGATTCATTATTTTTAAGGATTTTTTTTTTATTTCCAAGGCTTCTAAGTTATCTAAGCGTTTTCCTTTATGGTTAACATGAAGAATATTTATCCCCGTAATTTTTTCAAAACTATGGTTATTTTCAATGATGTGGTTAGCGAACTCAGAAAAACTCAGACACCTTAAAGCCTTAAATGTTCTTTGATTCTGATTTCAAAATTACGAGTTGTTTTTCCAATATAAAATGAGGGACAATCATTACATTTGAGTTTATATATTCCGGAATTAGTCAATTTATGGTCTTTAAATTTAGCGTTCCTCAAAAAATTACCGATATTATTTCTTATATAAAAAGCAGGTTTAATATTAGAAGAGAGATTTTTGCAAATTAAAATATATATATATATATTAAAATACAAATTAACATTATTATTATTAGAATTGAATAGATATTTATTTTTAGGAATTTTGCAAAGTTTTTTTATTTAAGATGTTATCAATTAAACTTGGTTCATATCCGTTATTTAGAGCAATTTGTTTTATTATAGAAAGTTCAGTGGATCAGACAAAGTAACATTGTTTTATTTATCTATAATGGATAAGCACAAAGTTATAGCTACATTCAAAAGTACGAAATTAATCAAAATAGATAGTATTAAATAATTAGAAAAATAAGACACTTGCATTAATACTAGTAGGTTAACTAAAAATAGAAAGAATTAATGGAGTAAAGGAATAAGAAGGAATGGAAAATCAAAAATAAATATTAAGAAGTGATTATTAAAATGCGTAAAATAAATATCATGATTACGATGGAATGAATTGGATGAATAGTTTCCAAACTCATAGGATCCTTTGCAATGCATAATACAGTCGTAAATACTCATTTAAGAGTTCTAAATTATGTATTTTTCAACAGTGGAAACATTTTTGAAAATGATCTTATTGAAAATGATTTATCACTTATAAACAAAATATATTTTACTCCTACATAACAAATTCCTATTGAACTAGATATTGTTTCAGAATCCGAGTATATTTACCAAAATCTCTTCCTTATCTATATGATTAACCATCTGGACATACGCAGATAACAGAGCCCAAGTGCTTTTTTATATTATCAGTTAATGAAAACATAATTCTCACTTTTTATCCTCGATATTATTACAAATATAATATTGGTATATTTCCCCGAAATCCAGTCGTATTACAACTTTTTGATAACCTTTTTTAATCTTCTTCTAGAGTAATTGTACATATGACTTCTTTAATAAATTTCTATACGAAGTTAAACTTTTGATATGATTTGAACGTAATTAAAATCTATAAAACTGGTAATCTGTGTGCAAGAGCAACAAAAACTCTTGAATGGTTAGTTTTTTCAACATGAATATTGTGCAAAATTTTTGTATGGATTGGTCAGCTCTTCGCAACTATTTGTAGTACGCATTCATACACTTCATTTTGATCAGGAGCTATGGCTCTTTGAAATATGATGTAAAAATTTCGCGAACGGAAAATTCCGACTTAGGGTTTTTTTTACAAATTTTCATGCGTAAATTTCGAGGTTAAAATATACAGGGTGTCCGGGGGTAAAGTGCACAAACTTCAGCAGATGATGGTAGAAGTAAAGAAGATAAATAACTTTTTAGTAAATTCCAACGTTTTTTTCCTAATGCAAAAATATTTTTCCTTGGAAGGATATTATTTTGCCAAGCAAACAATTCAACTTTTTTAAACGAAAACTATCTATGAGGGTTGGAATTTAAAAAAAAGTTAATTGCCTTTACTTGTATCTATAGTATTTAGCCTGCGAGAGAATGAGGTATTATAATCGGTCTCCTCTTTGTGCGTTGCTTTGTAGGCTCCCCATTCTTGTCTACTTTAGTTTTCTGAAGATTTTACTTCTATCGTGTTTGAACTGCACACTCGTATTTTTTTATTGTTAAACTTAATTTGAAAAACTTGGTTTTTGCTAACGCATTCGTTTTCTTAGACTTCGATTTCTTAATCGTTTACCACGAACCCTTAAAGCGATCACTCGCGTAGTTCATAATATGGTATCACCCAGTATAAATCTGGTTAATTATGGAATTTCATGGAAGATCCTTTAAGCGTCGATGACACAGGGCTAGTTTACAAGCTACTATCTGGAAAATTCACTATCTGTTAGTAAACTCGCCCAGTGTCATCTTGTCACTTGCTAACTAGCAGCAACTAGCAGATTGTTGACAATCTACGATAAAAGTTGAAAGGTCGTCAACTTTATTCGCCTATACGCTTGCTCGTGATTGGTTTATTTACGTTTCCCACATGGCTTTCGATAAACAGCTGATTTCGACTGTCAAAAATCTGAAGAATTAGTTCACGCAGGCGTCGTTTTTCTTGTTACTGGCGCTAAAAGCGACCTTAGTTTCCTACGTTTCTGAGCGAGTGGACAGTTTTGTGTGTCATCACAATCTCACTCGCCGATTTACCCGCTTTTAAAACTTAGTAGATAGTAGCTTGTAACTCGCCGTATGTCATCGAGGCTTTACACAGACTGGCACTTCGTTTCCACATAATACACTAACTTCTAAGTAATTTACAACAGAACAAGCGCTTGCTCAGTGGAGCCGAAATGCGTTTTATTAGAATCATATAGTTGAGTAATCCTTCGCTAAGTTTACCTCTTAGGCAGTGGCTCTTAACAGGTGTTCCGAGAACTAGGTACAAGTGATCTGCGACATCATGTAATATATTTATATTATATTACATACGATTACATATATATATATATATATATATATATATATATATATATATTACATACGATGGAAACTACATATGTAATACAGACTTAACATAGAGACTTACTGTGGCATCCGAAACTGCTAGCGAATTATAGCTTTAGATGTAGATACTTGGATATGTACTATATATACTAACAATGAAACGAAACTAAATAAAATGAAATAACACGAATACGCAGTGGCGTAGCCAGCATAGGTGGCACCCGGGACGGATGACACCCCCCCAGGGCGTGGTGTCACCCCCCCCCCCCTCCTATTAGTATCGGACTTGAGAAAATTCAAAACGCTAATTTCGATTCATAAAATTGATCCATGCTCTTCTCATTGGTGCATTTCTCTACAAATATAGGCGAAGTTCGCCTATAAAAAGACCTAGACATAAAATTCGGGGCACTCCACGGGGAACATATGAAAGAAAATAACAGTCCGTGTTTACGTATACAATACTTTGGTGACAATATCCTTCGTAAATTTTTTGCCACGGTTGAGTGTCACCCCCTGTCAGGTGGCACCCGGGGCGGACCCCCCCCCCCGTCCCCCCCTCGCTACGCCACTGCGAATACGTACAAAACCATAATATTGTTTACTTTCGAGATGGTCAAATACCTTTTTTAGTTCAAAAACGATAGTGTGAACACGAAAAACACCAACAACCTGCTTCCAAGGTAGTCCCAGTTCTTCTTCTGATGTGAAAAACAAAAACAAATGCATTCGAATTCACTATTTTTCTTGTTGATGTTCCAAAATCAAAATGCTTTCCAGCAAGGTGATGTAGTTAGGGAGAGGTAAATACTGGATAAATGACATCCCGTTAGGAACTATGCATCTTGTTTCATAACGCTGATGAATTTCATACGTATTTGTGTTCCAATTTACCATGCAGATCGGAGGAACCCAGATTTTGGACTTCCGCACGTTAAGTGTACTTACCTATACGGTGGACTAAGTCAAGTACCACAATATCGCCAGTCTATCAACAACCATCGTAACAAATAGTAACGTGACATTTGGCTCTACGTTGAAATGTTATTTTCTATCAATCGGAAGCGTGTAATGTGAAGCATTATAATATCGTCGTCTTTATCGAATGCTTTGTGTGAACCGCTTCATCGTATCGTGACTCAAACTATAACGTGGTTCTAATAACCGAACAATCTTGTCGTACGCCTTGGATATACCTATGACCGTCGTCGAATGAAGATCAAGCTACGAGACACAACAGTGAGTATTGCTTAATTGTGTATACCGGATCTTGTTTGGTGATTGGGCATAATTCTTATCGAAATCCATAAGCGTTTTATTTAGCAAGGAATAACCACAGGTTATTCTAAACCCCCGTGCCCTGTGCACGATTCACATCTTCTTATTAATAATTTAAGCTAAGCGACGGAGACAGGTACATCAATTATTGGAATCGACTATGAAGGCACTTTAAAAATAGTCAACAAATGGATTTTTAGCGCGAGAACCAATAGTCTGACCCATCTGATCCAACGCATCAGGAAACTGATGGACGTCCTGAATGTAACAAATATTGCTGAAATCTTCTACTAACTAACCAACTAACTAACTAACTAACTAACTAGCCATCACGCCGTTTCCCCGCAGGGGTAGGCAGAGAGGACGGACCGCCAACTATATTTATTTATTTGTTTGTTTACGCCTTGATGACTTTTACATGTAAGGAAAATTGTACAGGAGCATTATAACAAGTATGTAGCATCTTAACAAATAGTACATAAAATAATAAACAGATCATGACAGACATAAGTAGGCACAACACAAGTAGGTATGAGCATTCGATAAGTAACTTGTTAACAAAGGAATTCAACCAGCAGATTCATATTTGGGATCAGGCTACAGCAAATTCCGTAATTATTGTCACAATTTTACACAAAACACGATTACAAACATACTCGAATGGTGTAATAAATTAATATAACTATAAGTTTGATAAATTAATCTTCAGGTCATAAAGAATCCGCAAATGTCAATATTTGCAGATCATTCCGATGGCATCGCCATTCGGCATGTTTCTACGGATACTTCATTAATCTATGCATTATTAATTTTCTCCGTTCACAGTGTAGTTAGTTACAACTGCAAATACTCATATATTATTTATTTAATAACGTTTACACATTAGTATTATAACTAATTTACCTATTTTATTTAGATTTTTTTTACATAAGCTTCACACAGGAGGCCCGAAAAAATAGTTCCCCACAGGTACCTTCAAGGGGTAGGTAGGAATCTGGGGTTCAGTGTGTCCAAGAGTGGGTTCGAATGAGTTTAATCGTCCTACTGGGTGCGAGGTGATGTTTTGAGAGTGCCCTGCTGGAGAAGCCAAATGGTCTCCAGCAACCAGTCTCTCCCGATCTGGCCTGCCACGCAGTTGGTGGGCAGAAGCATCCGCCGCCAATATCCTGATAAACCTCACCCCTTAAAAATTGCCATGTCACCAACCGTAGAGAACTATTTGGGATGACCTTTGGTATTGGTTATCTAATAAATGGCGGTACAATTACCCGCCTCCCGAATCGCATGTGTATTAATGTCTTTCATTTGGATTTTGTTAACAAAATTTAACAAAGTTATATTTATATTTCCAGTATATGCGTCACGGTGGTGGTGCTAAACGTTCACTTCCGGTCACCCCAGACGCACACCATGGCGCCATGGGTGCGGCGCGTCTTCATCCACATCCTGCCCAGGATGCTGGTCATGAGAAGGCCCCACTACCAGTTCCACAGAAGAGCGTAAGTATATAGCAAGCCCGCATCTCAAATGACGACCAACTTCCCGAAAGTCTTGTCCCGAAAGTCGAAATCATTTGTCCTGGTCATCCGCCTCCAAGGCCTAGACAAACCTCACCTCATAAACCCGGGCACCCCTGCTTAGTCACCAAATGTAGCGAACCACTTGGGGAGACCTATGACAAAGGTGTTGGTTATCCAATAAAGGTTCCCGGGTTCCCCATTCCCCCAAATTCCTCCCAATTCTTGTTTTTATTTAGAAATATCCCGATAGTCTTTCAGATATTTTTAATATGTGAGCACAAGCAGTAAATAGTAAAATGTCTACTATCTTACACGCTAAGAGAAATGCATTGAAAAATATTAAAACAGTGATTAAACAGAAGATAACATTAACAAGACTATTAAATTAAAACTAATGATAAAAATCTGAATAAATGCTAAGTTATGCTATCAAGTAATAATTATCAACTAGCAGTTAAAAATCCGCAGGTTTTCGCTGCTAGTACCTTACGGGCGGAATTGGTACGGCTTCGCCCAGTTAGTGTTGGTGATCATTTTATAAATCCAATACGAACTGGTTCCAAAAGTAGCCCGTTCCTCGGATCCACTGTCATCCAGTGTAGCTAGTCACCGGGACAAAGTAACCGAGACAAGCAATGACGTCATATGTAATATATAGCCGCTTAATTCAACTATGTATTACCGTCAATCTTTCCACAAATTCGTAGCAGTTATACTAGGGGAGACACGTCCCCATCTGACCTGCTGACGGAAGTGGTGACATCTTGTGACGAATTCTTGAATTCGAAACCGAATTACAACGGTTGCTTTGTTTGAAATTCCACGTACACAGATGTTATTTATGGCGCCGCGCGTATGGCGTGGCGTCAGACATGCACTCGAAATTCAACCACGCAGACGCAAACATAGTAATACTATTCCATAACAAGAATATTGAATATTAAATATATGAATATTGAATATTCACATTATATTTATAATACATGATTTTTTTCCTAGATCACACCAATTTATGTATATTCGCCACAACCTCCTGGGTTTGTACCACAACTCTTGATAAAAATTTCAGCGTCAACAAAATATCAAGAACTTTATTTGAGATAAATAACAATGAGCTCTGATAGTTTCTATAGCAGGCGGTAGAAATTATCCTGGTTATTTAATTTAGTTATTTAATTATCCAAAGCGTTTTTATTAAAGCCTCGTTCCCTGCATTATTGACAGCTAAAAGTGCCATCCGTCAGTAACCTTTTAAACTTACTTCTAGGTTAGGTTATCCAGGATATTAAATTATGTACAGCTTATCCATAGATGGTACGTATTTATTAGCCATATGGCATCTATTGGTAAGCTCTTAAACTAATATCTAGGATATCACAACTTCAAATAAGGATCTCCACTAAGTCATTATTACATTTGACATAAATGTTAATAAATTAATAAACTATATCGCAGGATACTATACTAGAGCACTAGAGATTGTACTGGTAACGGTGATTTAATATAATATTAATAGGTTCTTCTCAAGAGCAAAGGATTTTTATATTACTTTTTACGATCATTTTCTTTGACAGGTACTAGAGCTTGAAAACATTAAGAATCAGTTTAATTAGGAATATTGGGATTGAATATTCCTAATTAAACTGAACAGGAACCCAATTAAAACAAACTTGTACAAAGTTTAGGCTCTTATTTCAGACAGTTCTGATTTTGATTGTGAAACCTGCCATCAGGAATTAGCAGGTTCATACATCAATCTCACGAAAAGCCAGTTTAACAATTCGAAGAATGAGGCACATATTTTTTAAGATACGCAAAATTCCATAATATCTTGTATTGAATGGTATATTGAATGGCAGAGAATGCTAAAATGTTATGTGTGGTCGGTCTTGCTCTATGGATGTGAAACATGGACCTTGAAAGTAAATACCATGAACAGGTTAGAGGCTTTTGAAATGTGGCTTCACCGGAGAATGCTCAAGGTCCCATGGACCGACATTATCACCAACACGGAAATTCTCAGGCAGGCTAGAGCAGATAGAGAACTGCTTACATTAATAAAAATCAGAAAAATTTCATATTTGGGTCATATACTTCGATGGAAGAAGTATCACTTGCTCCATTTAATATTAAAAGGCAAGATAGAGGGTCGCCGAGGGCCTGGTAGGAGACAAATGTCTTGGCTGCGTAATATACGAGAGTGGACCGGCATTAGAAGTGTGGAGGAGCTATTCCGAGCGCAAGACAGAAAGACATTCTCAAGAGTGATCGCCAACGTCGGGGGACCTGATACGGCACACAAAGAAGAAGAAGAATGGTATATTTGAATGACATCTCGAATAGGTTTTGTTAGTTATTTTCATATGGCAAAAGTTATATAATAAATGTAGTCGCCATTCACGCAAAAGACACCAACCAATTCCAAATTTTGAGATATCTGAGGAATATTTTTTTTCTACTTTTACGTTGGAAGATAAAACTTGGAAACTTCCGGCACAAGATGTTAACAATTGAATTTTAATGTTTACTCTTATGTAACATATAATAACTTTCAAACTAACAGTATCTCAAAAATGTGTATTGTGGTTTGGTGACTTTTGCCTGAACGGTGACGATTATAAATCTTGGCTCTGCCTTCGAAAGTTCATGATTTTTATGTGTATTTTCACTATCTGACAGTCTGACACCACCCCTAAATTTGACTTTCTGTTTATAGAATTGTTATAAATTTTCAACGTAAATCCGGAATGACTCAGTGCAACTCGTTGCCTCCATGAAATGTCTGTCATCAACTTGTGTTTCTCTGATTCCAGGATAACTTCGTCTCGTCAGCACGTCCTGGTGAGGACATGCAACGGCCTGGAGCTTCGGGCTCCACCTCCCTGTATGGCGGCGTCTACGCTCACCAGGTGTTTATACCTATTATTATTATAAGCATAAAATTTTTAGGATTTGAAAAACGTGCTACAATGATGGGAAGGGCTTTGGCATTTAGTCAGTTGGCATTCAGCTAAATTTGTTTTACAAAAGTAGGATTAATAGGGATCCAGTAGGGGTGGACATTTAAAATATGCATAGATGTTTTTTTCCGATGTAATGCATCGATCGGTTGCATCGATGTTTATACGATGTATTGAGAAATACATCGATGTTTCCAAAACATCGATTGTTTTTCGCAATGGACATGTTTAGACATAAGAAAACTAGGTTATTTAAATTCAAGGAAAAATATTTAATAAAATTCACAATCACAAGCCAATTTTTTTTTACAGCTTCAGTTTACAAATTCCAATTTTTTTTTTCAATGCTATGTAAAAACAAAAGTTTATTTAATCTTTTTCCCTTCAATCGGTTTCTTTGCTCAGTCAAAAACTAGCCCTGTCTGTGAAAAGAGTCTTTCTGATGGGACAGATGTGCCAACAATTGTTAAATACTAAAAGCTATTTAATACAACTTTGGGAATTGTAATTTATAATCCCTCATCCTAATATAACCCATTCAGCCAAACCGATAAATATTATTATATTAAATATTACGTTCCGATTCACAAAACGTCGTGAAAGTCACTGCAGTCGTGAGTCACTGTTGGTCATTCTCATAGACACTCATCTCATAGTTTGCGTATTCGATGCATCGAATAAAAAACATCGATGTATATTCGATGTTGCGGTTCAATACGATGCATCGCTACTATACATCGAATGTTTACAATACATCGATGTATATCGTCCATCACTAGGATCCAGGGATTGTTTTCCTTCTTGTTTCTTGCTTATACATCCGAAATAGATATTTTCACCATTTTTGTTTTATATGATGGTCCGATGCTCTGTGGGGAACACGCTTGCACAGCGCGGGTGTAAACTGTACACCCTAAAGTTAAAGCTTAGACTTACGGATTTTCAATACTTCGTTTGTATGGAAACACTATGATAATTATGTTGACCAATAAATTTTCTATATAATTTAAAATGTGCCATTTCGGATTTACTGCCAAAACGACATCAGGATTTTATGCGTGAACAAGGCGTTATTGCCGTCATACCGGCTCACAAGTCGCGTCGGTGACAACCGTTTTTCCATCAGTAGCGTTTTCTACGTCATAAAGACGCCGTAGCCAGTTGGAAGGTAACGGTTTTAGTTCGATTTTAAAATCAATTTTAAATGTAATCTTTAAAATTACACATTTTTAGTACGATCAGAGTCAGAACTTCAAATCAACCGCAAACTTTAATCAACCTTTAATCAACCGCACATTTTTAGCAATGTAGGTATATAGATTTAAAATATCCCGTTCTAGCTAATAGCTTGGGTATCGACGACGTCGGGGCTCGCTTGTTAAAACATAGTGATCCTTACTAAAAAATGTGTTTTAATTCTAACACAATAAATAAACAACCACTAATGTAGGGTAAATGTTTGTTTATCACTTGCATCAAATTTAGAACAAATGAAGATAAATGTTTATTATTAAGATGAATATAAACGCTAGAAATATTTCGAATCTCATGCCTGCAAAATTTTAAAATCGAGCGTCTTTTTGCTAGTAAGCGAAAAAGTGGTTTTTATTTTTTTTGTGCATAATTTTAAAAGAACGAAAAAAATTTAGAACATGGAAAACCTCAAAAATAGTCTTAGCCATAGAGGGGTATTTTAAAAAAAATTGTTTCTTGTATTACTTCATAGTTAAGTCATGAAAAAAAAATTTTTTTGGTGGTTTACGCTTATATTTTTTGGTACGTAAATAAAATTTTTATTGTAATTCCAATACATAGAAAAGCTAGTAAAAGCTTCGATTTATCCGTAGCATATTTTTTGATGTTCATACTGTAAGCCGATTCGTCGTAAATATTAATCAAAATAGTATCTAAATAGGATTTCCTGTATATATTCATCTTAAGGGGGAGTGTGGTAGTTCAGTTTTTTTTTCTAAATGTGTATAATCAAATTTTTGAGTGGAGGGTTTTCGTCACCTCAAGAAATATAATGAAGAAATACTTAAATAACGGATTGATTGTATATTTATCTGCGTGTTACATCGGTGGTAAAGTATTTTTATGCATCGCTTAAATAATGAGTTAGCAAAAACCAATTATTTTCGTTATCTTCGGGCGTAATCCAAAACACTATAATTTTAATGAAAGCATTTGACACTGTTTTCCACGAATTGCTACTTAAAAAATTATCATCTTTAGGCATTAATAATACAGCAATGGGCTGGTTCAGATCTTATCTTAGTGACAGAACACAACAAGTGGAAATAAAAGATGTTAAGCGAGGGTAAATCAATCTCCTTTGGAGTCCCGCAAGGTAGTGTGCTTGGGCCAATATTGTTTCTTATTTATATAAATGATTTATGTAGTCTGAATATTCCTGGTAACATTGTTAGTTTTGCAGATGACACTGCCTTAATATTTGAGGGTAAAACTTAAAATAAAACTATCAACAAAAATAATATAGGTTTAAAACTGGTAAATAGTTGGTTAAACGATAATATATTAACTTTGAATGCACAAGAAACCAAATTTATCACTTTTAGCATTTCAAGTAAAAGTCAGCCTTCTGAAACTCACAACTTGATTATTCACAATTGTTTTCAAACATGTAACTGCAACCCTTTAGAAAATGTAGTCAGCATCAAATATCTTGGTGTAAAAATAGATAAATTTTTGAGATGGAATGATCATATTAATATGTTAGTAAATAATACTAGGAGACTTACCTATATCTTTAAAGAACTGAGACATATACTAGACAAAGAAAAATTAAAAACTGTTTATTTTGCAATAATCCAGTCTCTGCTTTCTTATAATATTGTGTGCTGGGGATCCTGCCCAAAGACTTATATAGAATCACTTAATATTGCCCAAAAAATGATTCTTAAAGTTATGTTCAAGAAAAAAATTAAATATCCAACTCATTTACTTTTTAAGGAATGTAATGTAATGAACGTAAAACAGTTACATATTACACAAACGCTTTGTAGATTTTTTAATAATATTAATTTTGCAGAAAGAACACAGCAAATTCGTACTACGAGAATTGGCTCTGGTCTGAACTTTATGGCAATTCAAACTAAATCTTCTTTTGGTCAAAGAAATTATTTTTATCAAGCTCCACTCATATTTAATAGCCTTCCAGAACATATAAAGTCATCTAATTCCTTGTACAATTTTAAGAAGGATCTTAAATTATTTGTGTTAGTCGAGGATTGCCAATTGATTTTCTCTATTTTGTCCTTTCTAAATTATTAGCTAAATGAGTATGTTTATAATAATAAGCTAAAATAATATTATTTTTGTTTGAACCGTTTTTGTTCATCTTCCTCTTGCCAAATCTATAGCATGTTAAATTATATACATATATTTATTATTCACAACTTAATCCTTAAAAAAAAAAAAAAAAAACTTTATTTTATTTTATTTTAAATCAGATCTCAAATTTATGGTCACCCTAAAAGTCTACATTAATGTAGTACCTAGCGCCATCAGTTTAGTAGGTACCCATAATCTAATCTCAATCTGTAAGAAATACAACAATATTGTTCTTTCAAAATCTGTATAATTTTGTGTTATTTTGTTAACTTCTATAATTATTGTTAACCTCAACACAGGCTTGTCCTAGTGAGGTAACAAATTGTATTGTAAACATTTTTACCTACAGTGTAAAGAAACAATAAATAAACAATAAACAATAATCCATTTTAACAACAATGTCAATTCCTCAGTATTGAGCCTCACATTATCATGTTTCATTAACAGAACAATTATTATACACTTCCAATAATTGTATCAACGAATTTATTCCATGTCATAAATCTAAAGATAATTATCAATAAACTTTTCGAAATGTATTGTAATTAAGAGCGTGTTGAAATGGCAGGTACATACTTTAAAACAACATTTACGCTAAATCAATATTTTCGGTTAATCTTTACTACGAATCGGTTTACATTATAAATTCAAAAAAATATGCTTGGGATAAATTGAAGATTTTTGTACCGTTTCCACTAAGTAGAATTAATATAAAATTGTTAATTACTTTGCAAAAAATTTAAACTTAAACTATTTAAAAATGTGTATTTTCAATACAAATGAATGAACTCAAGTAAAAAACAACTGTATAAATATACAATTACGAGGGCTGTCCGTAAAATAAGGTCTCCAACAAATATATTGAAATATAAGGTCTCCAAGGTGCTGCAGTCGCGAGGAACGATTTTACGCGCAATCCTGCAACACTGGCGTGTAGCCTGGTTTCCTCTTGTCTTATCCCCACCACGTTGCACCCTCTGTGACGCTTAGTCTCGGCGTGGCAGCCGTTGGAGATGGAGCTTCCACTCGCTGCACCGGCCAGGAGTGAGTTACGGTCTGTAATTCGTTTGCTTCGGTGAATCTGAATGACGCCACTGGGACCCGCCACCTTTGCCTCTGGTGTCATGAAGTGTATCCGGGTCTCGTCCCCAGTGACAATTGAGTCCAAGAATTCTTCGCCATTGATGTTGTTGTTGTTTGTGATCTTTGGTGAGCATTTTGGGACCACCTTGGGCAGACTTTGTGCTCTTCCAAATGTTCTGTCAAAATCTTGTCAATAGTGGTCTTACTGACATCAGGGATCATATCACAGAGCACCCAAACCGTCACCCGTTGATCTGCAATAATTGTTTTTTCCACTTTGGCAATTTTTTCGTATGAAACCGATGGCCGTCCGGCACGCTTTTAAAGTCTCTGCACCATTTGCGCACGTTTTCGCACTCATACACTGTTTTCCGTACTCTTCAAGTAGCTGTGAATGAATTTCTACCGGGGTTTTGTTCTTTGTACAAAAAAAATAATTATAGAGCGCAATTCATTCCAGGCGGGTGCGGCGAGCGGAATCTCCATAGCGAATGACTGCCACGCCGAGACTAAGAGTCGCAGCGTGGTGGGGATTTAAAAATAATTTATGACAGTTTCCATTGATTTGATTAACTTTTTTTCTTTCATGTAAAATTATTAAAAAATAAATTAAAAACATTTTTGTGCTTGAAATCTTGACGTCTAGACTCGGTTTGCCAAGCGATTGGTATGCCTAATACTATTTGGGGCGATATAAGGCACATTAAGAATAGATACATTTTTGGCTTGTGGTTTCCTATTAACGAATTCCACAAACATCATATATATGCTACCCATAGTTGCAATACGTATACCGCACAATAGTATCAACCGCACAGCACCAGTGGGACTACGGCATCTACATTTTCTATTACTTTGAGGCTAAGGGTAAGTATGAAGAGGAAAAAACCATGATTTTTTAATATTTTCCTGAGTAAATTTTTATTATTCTGCCTCATTCGTTATACCATTTATTGGTTAACCAACACCTCTGCCATAGGTCACCCCAAGTGGTTTGCTACTTTTGGTGACCTAGCAAGGGTGCCCGGGTTCATGGGGTGAGGTGTGTCCGGGTCCTGGCGGCGGATGCGTCTGCCCACAAAATTTGTGGCAAGCCGGATCGGGACAGACTGGTTGAGGGAAATCTTTTGACCTATCGAGCAGGACTTTCTTGGACATAGAAAACATGATTTTAAATTCATATTTGTTAAAAGTTTTAATGAGCGGATTCTGTCGTTAGAGTTGACGTCGTGTTTAATCTAGTTAGTATGTAATATACGATTGGGTTCCAGTGCCAGATTAAGACTACTTGATGCCCTAAGCAATCCACGCCCGTAGGCCCCCGATCCATAAGATAACTAGTATCGGTCTTAAAAAAAAATTACGTATTTAATACAACGAGATATATCATTACGTACCTTAAAGTAGTATGAAGGACGAAAGAGATATGCGGAGTAGGTATTACATATAATAAAAACCAAAGCATTTATTTATTTATTGAAATGTGATTTGCGAGTTTTTTGGGATTTAAATTCGCGGAAAATTGTTTTTAAGTCCAACGCTTTTAGTATATCTGATTCTATATTTTCCTGCCACATCGTCATTCTTTTTTCATTTGATCGTTTGATTCATCATCAGGCATAAAAATATACGCAGGGCTGTGTCCAATTTAGGGAACGCTGATTCCATTTTGCTGCTATTCCTTTGTATATCTCTCCCCTTCTTCACATGTCCACATTTAATTTATCAATTATGCCATAAAAACTCATGGTTTTAAATTGTTCTCTCTGGGTGAGACTTACTTGCGGAGCTGGACCATCGTTGGGCAATTTCTTCCTTCGTCTTTAAAATCCACATCCGGTAGTTTTTATTTTGGTTCTGTTTCTGGTACCCCCCAAGACGTGATGCCCTAAGCAATAGCTTAATTTGATTATGGGCTAATCCGGCACTGAACTCAGAATGAAGCCAACTCAGAAACACCTCAGAAAGGTCATTAAAAGCTGTGAAAAAATAATTTTAAAATAGCCCGTAACCCTAACCTAACTTAACCTATTTTTAACCTTTTTTATCATCACTCTTAATGACCTTTATGAGGTGCTTCTGAGTTGGTTTCATTCTGAGGCATTGATCACCATAACACGGGCATGAGCCTAGAATGGTGGTCGAAAAATCCACAAATGGTGTAACCATTCAAAGCAATGAATAAAGTAAAAAATTTAAAAAAAATCGAGTGCAGTTTACACGCGGTAGAAGCGAAACTTTACCAAAACAATATCAACCAATACTTGCAAAGTGAGGTCATAATCAAAGCGACCAATGAGCTCAGAGTAGCGTAATTTCCGTTTCATATCTCAACCATTCTTCAGAAGCCTTTAAAAGTGACATCATAATCAAAATGGACAATGAGCGCGTTGCAGGTGCAGTAATCGTCATTTACGCTTCATCCTAAATCCAAATCACTGCGGTGCTATAGAAGTTTAATTTCAAAAAATTAAAAAATGCTGGTGTGTATTGTACATTAAGTGGCTTTTATGATGATCAGATCTGAATAGACAGGTCCTTTTCCACTTACTTGCGCCTCATGACAAGGAACGACAGTTGCACTGGCACCAGATAGTTTCGATTCCTACGCATTATCACAACATCGGTTAGGGCTGCCGAAATGGGCTAAGAAAGCAACGACTACAGTCCTAGGGGAAATTTGAGTAACTTTTAACCTTGTGGAAAAAGTAAGTACTTAACGAATATCCCTTTGTGAAAGGGTTAAAAAACGATAACAAAATACCTATTAAAATAACAACATTAGTACCTAATAATAATAATAATAAATATTTTATCATCTTTCTTTTTTGTTATAAGTAGAGAAAATGATATGGTAACTGGGATCTCCCGTGCTGAGGATATGAATTACATTTTAAAATTATAAACGAACTAATTAATTACTTCCTACAATTTTAATTTTATTCGTATCAATAAAGTATCACAAAGCATAACTCGCACCGACGTAAATTTTTCAAAAATCAACGTACAAGATAATAACATTCTGAGTCACAAATTACTTAAAGTCCATGTTCACGAGGTTTTAACCAAAATTGACAAATGACATCAAATGTAATTAATCAATTTCAGATTAAAATGATGATGAACTATTGAGGTTCTTTGAAATGTATAAATAGGTACTGATTAAAAAATTGGGTTTAGATGATTCCAGATATCTCTTATCTTACATTTAAAATATTTTCACGTTGACGCTGACGAATTGATTGTGTTCAAAGTCTTACTAACCACTTACTACTCATGGCATCTTTAAAATTTTTTTTTAGGGGAATACCACCAGTTGAAAATTTTGAAATGATATCTTACACATGCCATATTATATAGCTCGCTAGTATGCTAATTGTCAAAACAATTGCCATTTTTCACGTTAATATAAATACACCGATGTAACAAACTAAGAATACCTATTTGTTAAAGTTATTATAATTTTTTTCTCGTATTTTAATTTTCTCGGCAGAAAAGTCAATTGCCATAAACGTCCACGTGAATTCAACGAAATGTAGCACATACACACTTTGTTTTAGGTCAAAACGACATAATTTAACCCTGGTAAGATATTTGCATTCAGAATTGAAACATTGGCGTTGGTTAAGAATATTCGTTTGTTTGTTTTGTAACCAGGTCTAAAAAGACAACTATTTATCGTGCTTCCATTAAACATTCCATTTTCCTCTCCCACATCATTTATCCTGGCAAAATTGCCAAAAGTTGTAGGTACTGGTCCAATTTTTTCGGTCAGTTGGTACTCTTGTTGTACAGTTTCAAACAACCAAATAAATGGTTCGTACTATATCTGTGAAGTGGTGAATACATCAGTTATAATGTATGTTAATTCTTAAATCGATCATCATTTGCATTTTTAGTAATTTTATGATGAAACCGTCGGCTAAAATATTCAAATAATGTCACTCGCATGACGGCTGGCGTTTTCGATCCGTCATCATCAATTAACAATTGTTTAATAAATCGGTTGTCCCAATCGATAACAAAATAATCATAGACATAATCGAATAATCTAAACATATAAATCGTCATTGACCGTGGGGATTACGATCTGGTATGCATCTAAAATTTATCTGCGATTTTTCGTAATGATCTCAAAAATCCCTCAATTCTTTTTTTAGTAAAAGCTGTTGATGATGCACAGAAGAACATATTAACGCTTCGGCGTATTTATTATAGGTTTTTAGGTGAGAACAAGATTTTGTAAGGTCGAACAGATAAAATCTTCGGCCCCCAATCCGGAGGTCACGGGTTCGAAACACGATGAACATAAGTGTATTCATTTTATATGTATCTGTTTAATAAAATTACGTTTAATTCATTTTTTCGGCACATTAAAGGATGGTAGATTATTTCGTTAATATCGCCCCAGTGAAAGACAACAATTCAGAAATGGATCGTTGCTGGAAATGAACTACATAGAAAGAAAATTTTAAAAACTTTTTTTCAGTATTAAAATGTAGGAATGTAAAGAATTAATGAGTGGCTTTCGACCAGAAAAAACCATCATTTCCATACAACATAATCATGTTATGGCCTTTCAAATGATATTAAAAAAACCATGGATATAATCAAATTTATAAACGACATCAAAAGTTGCTGAGTAAACATCAAGATGCGGATATCATAAAAGTTATGAAGTTACACTAACACACCCATAGTCAAAAAACGTGAAGATGTGGAAATCAACAAATATGAATCATGATGGAACACCAACACGACTATCTATATGAATCCTTAGTGAGGAGGACTGTGAATAAACTACTTTCCTTTTTATTTTTTAAATAGTCCATAATGAAAATAAAAATATGTGTAAATAACTAGATCTGGATTACCAGGTACTCCATAAACTTTCAGCCTCATAAATACTCTGCTGGTTACCTCGTTACCTCCACAACTGGCTCCGGATAGTTGGGACTCTTGTGTGATTTTCGTATGCCAAATAATATATGTTTCTTTGTTGAAAGGTTAAAATTTTTTAAGATACCCAAAAATCAATTTCTTTGTTTCCAATCCTCGAGGGAAAAGTTCGTATTGGCGGATTGTTCAAATTAATACATAGGTAACTGTATTACAGGTTTGTTTAGGGAAATTCCCCAGAAGGTTAGTGCAGTTGCCGCAAGTTTTCTACTGTCCACAGTAAGTTTCCACAGTTTGCGAGGGTTGATGAACAAAGTTCTCTTTAAGACTGCTGTTTTTTTATTCAGTGAAAAAACTTTGGAATCGTTGTGAAATCGTTACCCGGAAATTAAAGTTGTACTATCGGAAAAAGGCACAGACATCTTGATTTATTGAACGTTGCGAAGTCTTGTTTTAACTCTTCCATTTTGCATTTTGTCCGTCTGTAAATTCGTTCCGTTTCCAGTTCAGGACGGTAGCCGTTTCAAAGATTCTGTAAAGGTACTTTTTCAAATGCAAAAAGGTTTTGTTTATTTTGATTTTATTATTTAATTTTTTTTTCAATATTATACCTATCTGGATGAAGAATATTTGAAAAAAAAATTTTTTAATTGAGAGCAGCGTTTATTTTGACAAAATGTATAATTGATTATTTTTTAAATATTAATAAAAGATTGTAACATAAAATATATGTTTGTTCATATGAAGCAGGTACTTTGTGATGTGACGTTAAATCTATAATCTATAAACGAGTATATAAAAATCAAAATGTGTGTGTATATATATACTCGTATATGAGATACCTATACGTTTCTAAACCATTCATCCGATTGCGATGAAACTTTGGGGATTTGATGTGTGCATGCCCCCTCTGGTTTCTATATACAATAGTGAGTTCTGGCATCATGAAACTATGCATTGCTAACCGTTCATCCAAATTTTTTTTTTTTTTTTATAAACATGTAAACATATATTTTTTCAGGTATTCAGTTTTTCAAGTTTGTCGACTAGGCACATGCCCGTATTATGGTAGTCGAATTGCGATGAGACTTCGGTAAGTTGTTGTGAGCACGTCCACGAAGGTTTCTATATATGTATATACTGATGAGCTCTGCATTATGAAATTTGTATAAAAAAATTGTAATAGGTTTTTCGCAAGCCGTTCGAAAACTGAATGTACCGGGACTAAATGTATGGAATGCCGGAGGGGTAGTGAAACTGAGGAGGGGGGAGGGGAACTCGAGAGAGGGGTTCACGGGGCAGGGGAAGCGTGAGAGGATGGGGAATGTGACGAATGGCAAAGGACACGCAGGGAGAAACCATTTCTTTATTAAGTGGCATGCAATGCATGCAGGGAACTCCGAAGCAAACATATTTTGATTTATATATATAGATTTCGCCCTTATACCATGCGAGCGAAGCCGCGAGTAAAAGCTATTTAAAGTAAAACTATAAATTTGCAAAGGTTTTAAGGGGTGGGTAGGAATCTGGGGTTCAGTATGTCCTGGTCATCCGCCTCCAAAACCTAGACAAACCTCACCCCATGAACCCGGGCACCCTGCTAAATCACCAAACATAGCGAACCACTAGGGGTGACCTATGGCAGAGGTGTTCCCGGGGAGGCGGTACCCATTCCCGCCATCGGGCGGTACCCATTCCCAAGCAGGGTGAACGTGAAGACGTACATTCGTGGGTGAATATTTGTGCTCATGGTCATTGAGAATTGTCTCATACGATAGGGGTCGATTAGTAAATGAGAAAAAAGCAGGTCTGCCGACCGGCAGCCTGGAAAACGACGGAATCTTCCGAAACTCGTCCGTTCCACAGTGCTTTCGCGTGCCCCGCTAGCAACGACTAAATCAAATACATGAATGAAACCAACGAATTACTGTAGTCTAGATTACACTCCATTGAAGAGTTCTTTGATCGGTCGGCCACCAGCCTGGACGTTTTTTGGTGTACAATTTTTTTTTATTTTTTTTTCGGTATGTTTTAAAAAAAAAAATTCTTATATATTTTTTATTATTTTTATTTAATTATGTTTTTAAAAACTTCCATTCTATAACTATTTTAAAAAAAATAAGTGTTGCATATAAAAAAGTAATGATATATAATGATATAATGACGACGTTATTTAAATAGAGCTTCAAAAAATTAAAAAAGTTATGTGCATAACTCTATTTCTGAAAAAATGTAAGTTGCGAGTTGTCAACTTATTGCCTTCGATATGAAAAAAATGGTTGTTTAAAGAATGTTTCGCCATACCTTCCATTACAAATTTTTTTTATTTATTTATTTGGTTACATCAACTAATTGTAAGTCTGATTCCCTTTTGGTTTTAGGAACCACCATGGTTTTAGGAACTACAAATAATACAAAAGAGATAACGCCCTTTTGCCTTTCCGTAAATTAATCGCACACCGAGCTTCTCATACTAGATATTGTTGGTTACAGCCAAGCAGTCGTAAAATTTTCACAAAAAAGAATGGATGCAACCACCAAAATCATCATTTTTTAAAAATAATTACATAGATCTAATTATATTGGTAGAAACATAAACATTATTCTGTTGTTCGTTGTAAAAATCAACGAGATAGGGGTTACCATTACTATTTTCTGATTTTTTTGTTGTTTTTTCGACTTTCCCGAAAGTAGAGGATTTGCTGGTTACGAATTAGCCTTTCTGCCGACGTAAATTTCCTGATAAACTAACGGTTTGAAACTGAAGATACATCTGTGTCGGCATTTAAAATTACCTCTAAATATTTTCACAAAATTTAACAGTTTCCAAACAAACTTCGATGAATTAATTAATTAATTAGGACGTCACCCGATGAAATCTGAAGTCCTGGTTAAAATCTACTCGATTCCACCATTTTTTCCATTGTGGCAATCATTATTCATACACAAAACACTCTTTTTAGGGTGGTTTGCTTATTTAAAAAATAAACTATTCATAATCACTCACCAATAAAGCGATTTGACCGAACTACCAATACAAAATACACAGAACTTTTCTCCATAATTCATAACCTCTCCGACTTGCGTCAAAGCAAAAATAAATAATGTTAATGTTAATGTATCTGACGTAGTATTTCTGTAGTTTTAAGTAACTCCTGTTATTTTTGTAATGTATCTACTTATTTTATCTTATTATAGGTCGGCACGTATTATGTTTATAAAATCCCTACGGTACAGGGTATCATTAAATGAAAATTTTCGAGTCCAAAAGTACATCGTAATTTATTTTTGGAGTGTTGCGCTACCTCCTTCTTTAGTCAACGTATTGGACAGCGTTACAATTTCTATTAAATGCACAGCAATTGTCGATTTGTCAGGATGGCCGAAATCGAAATGGTTGTGGTTCACAGCTTGTTAAAATGATTAATTTCTGTGTGCGAACTAACCAAATGACAGATGCTAGTATAAATTTTATTATTTTGAATTTAATGGTATGACACTCAAATGATATAACTCTACGTACATTATTATTTCCAGGGAGTTGGATCCGAGCGTGCTGGGAAGCTCCTGCCGCATCCACGGCTCTCCGCCAGTGCCGCCCCCGCCCATAGGCGTCGAGGTCGGGGGCGGGGGCGGGCCAGGGATGTGCGCACGCCTGCAGCACTGGCACCACTGCCCCGAGCTGCACAAGGCCATCGACGGGGTCCGGTACATCGCGGACCAGACCAAGAAGGAAGAGGAGTCTACTAGGGTAGGTTCACATCATCGCTGAACTCAACATTATTTTCATCACAGATCTATGTCCCTGTTGAATGAAATACTCCTGTGGGTTTTTCAGCGTGGATCCTATCAAAATAATTATTAATAACGTTTATGGTATGTTGTAGCCAGACCAAGAATGAAGAAGAGACTGTTAAGCCTCGATGACACACGGCTAGTTTACAAGCTACTATCTACTAAGTTTAAAAGCGGGAAAATCGGCTTGTGAGATTGTCATGATGACACACAAAACTGTCCACTCGCTCAGAAGCGTAGGAAACTGAGGTCGCTTTTAGCGCCAGTAACAAGAATTGTGTTGTGTTCACATGAAGAACATGTGAAGAATTAGATCACGCCTGCGTGAACTAATTCTTCACATGTTTGATAGCCGAAATCAGCTGTTTATCGGAAGCCATGTTGGAAACATAAATAAACCATTCACGAGCAAGCGGAGCAAGCGTGTAGGCGAGTAAAGTTGACGACCTTTCAACTTTTTTTCGTAGATTGTCAATAATCTGCTAGTCGCTTGTAGTTAGCAAGTGACACGATGACACTGGGCGAGTTTACTAACAGATTGTGAATTTCCCAGACAGTAGCTTGTAAACTAGCCGTGTATCATCGATGCTTTAGGGTGGGTTGACTTCATCGCTGAACTCACTATCTTGAATTTCATTTTCATCACATTTATTAGCATTTCTATGACAACAAACCCCAATGTATTGATATCATTGACCATACTTAAGGTTAGGCTATGGTATGACTTTGTTGCTGAACTCATCATCAGCAATTTCATTTCATCGTGTCAGTTAAGGTGGATTCTGTTATAAGTGTTGTAACTCCGGGTTTGTCGCACAAACTCTTCATAAAACTCCGGAGGGAAAAAACACTTCAGACTTTATTTGTGTTAGATAATAATTAGCTAGAAGATAGTAGGAATTATTCTGGATGCAGACCTTGATGTTGCAATGGTATTTATAAACCACTCGCACCCGTAAGCTTGTTTAAACGACAATGTAACATTACTAGACAATGTAACATTACCAGGTAATCTCTTAACCCAATATCATGGGTAGCAGCTATGAGTTATTTATGGGTAAGCTCTTAAACTAATTTCTAGGATTACTATAACAAGCTTCAATACATTGATAGCCAAGGATATGGAGAAGTGTACATGAGTGTGTGGACTTCTTCGCTGAATTCCTCATCAACAACTTCATTTTAACGGGTGGATCATGCTAAATATTGAGAAATCTCTATTTATTTATTATTTATTTATTATGTGCATATGTCTATATAAAAGGGTTTAATATTTTTTTGGCCTTGCCTGTCTCACTAGGAAATCCTGTGTCGAGACAGACTAGTTTACAAATATTTTATAAATATTTTATAAATCATTACATAGTATAAAATGAAGTCGCTCAAATGTATGTGCGCGTTAATCTTTTAAACTACACAACGGATTTTCATACGGTTTTCACCAATAGATAGAGTGATTGAAGAGGAATGTTTATATGTATAAAACATGTAAATTATATTAGAGAAAAGCCGAGAAATTTAATTTAAGATATGATTTGAAATTCGTTCTACGGAAGAAATTGGAAAATAGATGTCCTAGAGTAAGTAGGTGTTTGATTTTCCCTTTTCAAATATTCAGTGTTGAATTGCAAGCATTGTATAATTAGTGGCGATCGCTAACTATACATATTATTATACAAATAAAAAATAATAATATAGTTGATTCAAGAGGAAGGTTTATATCTATAATACATGCTTTTTATATCTATAATAAAAGCCGAGAAATTCAAATATTCAATTCAGGCAGCGGCAGCGGGCAACTGGCAAGTGGGTGGTGTGGATTTTATAAAGGTTGGGTAACGGCGTTGTTTTTCGTTAGCCACAGCAACGTGTGGCCGGGTCTGCTAGTATTAAATAAAGTACATTTTTTAATAAAGCAAAAATATTTGACAAAAATTTTCAGGTTAGTAGGTAGTGGTAACAATAATGAGAAAGAGGATTATATTTGGATGAGGCGACTAATTATTGTACGACCTTTTTCGGTGATCCATTGTTTGATCAGGATTTTGTATTTGTTAATATTACGCAATGTATATGAAATTTCTTTGACCAAATGTTGTGTTTGTTTTAGGTGTTTGTATGAGTTATTTTATTTTGTGCCGCGTGTTTACAATATTTTGGGTGGTATTTTCATAAAATGTATGTGTTTTATTTTTAAACAGATGAGTTAAGATTGTTTTTGTGTAAATTTGTCGAATATCTAATACATGCAATTTGTTGAATATGTCTACAGTACTTACTTGTTATTATGGGAACTTTAAGAATAACTTTCATAATTATTTTTTGTGCCTTCGGTAATGAATCTAAAGCTGACAGTGTTGCACCTCCCCATGCGATTATTTCGATTATTCTATGATTTGATGGTGTGGACCAGACCTAAAATGGTTTGACTTCATCGCTGAACTCATCATAAACTTTACTTGCTTCACGAATCGGTAGGACTGTTGAATGCAGAGACATAAGAAATCAAATTAAAAAAATAATTTTAAATTAATTCTGGGATTAGACTATGGATATCATAAGTATAAACAAATAACATCATGATATCTATAGGGTGGATCCATCTGTCAACAAAATCTTGGGCCTGTGGGTTAAAAGTCACCAAAATTATTAGTTCCAAAAATTGGTTTACGAAAATATTTACCAAAAATAAAGCGCATTATTAAAATTCGCAAGCATTGCATTTTATCTTTTGTTAGTCTGCAAGGACCAAATTTGTCTCCTACGGTTTGACTGGCATGGCGACAGAATCAGATGAGGTGTTGGGTTATAAAATTACTCAAAGGTGGACCGAATTATTCCACCGAATTTGTAAGACTATCTAGAGTTGATATTATATATTTATATTTCGAAGAGATTTAATTTTCAAGTTACATTTGTTACTTTATATTTTAAATTTCATGCTCCCAGTTTCAACAAATCCGTGTCATTCACTAGTGAATGAATCTCTCGCAAGAGTGAATGAAACAGATGTGTCGAAACCGGTTGCAGAAAATTTAAAATATAAAGTAACAAATGTACATTGAAATTTAAAACTCTTTAAAACAAAATTTCTAGAAGTTGTTAAATAGTTAATGCCCAAGAAATACAAAAAAAAATTGAAATTATTTCGATGGATGGACCCTATCATAATACGCCTCTATGTAGATGTGTATTAAATATAAATATTTTAAATGTTTTTTTTTAATTTTCAAATAATAAAAGTGCACTATATTTTAAACAGCCTCCGTGCCTCTTTAGAATCAAGCGAGTATCTGACCGGGTGGGTTGACTTCGTCGTCTTCATTGTTAAAGTTAACGCGAAGTTAATTTTCATTACAAACCTAAATTATTTTTGTAATAAAAAAATCTCGGTGTTTCAATTAGGTGCCAATGGTAATGGAATTCTTCATTGTTTCCAGGTGAAAGAAGACTGGAAGTACGTGGCCATGGTGCTGGACAGACTGTTCCTATGGATCTTCACCTTGGCGGTGGTGGTGGGAACCGCGGGCATAATCCTTCAGGCGCCAACTCTGTACGACGACCGGGCGCCCATAGACGTGCGGTTGTCCGAGATAGCTTCCGCCACGGCCAAGCCCCGCGCGCCGCCCCCGCGCTAAGACCAAACCAACTTATCACAAGTGCTTAAATACCCCTGGAGAATGGACTCAAAGTCCATCATCCACATCGTACCAAAAATGTACTGCAGTTGTCTGTACTCACGCGTACGTCGAAGGTTAATCATATCTGTTAGAACATCTCGCAACTTTAATCGGTGTTGTTTGTACCTAAATTATGTGTGATTTAACTTGTTTCATTTCTTTGGCAAAGCCGATCTGAAAACAGTTCTTCTATATGACTGGAACGCGGATTCAATATCAGATTTACGGGAAAGGTTATTCGTATCTGATAGAAAATCTCAAAACTTCTATCAGTGTTGTAAGTTATGTCTGACTTAACATGTTCAACTGCTGAAGCCAATTCGGTATGATTGTAGTTCTTCAATGTGTTTAAAACATAGCTCTAATATCAGATTCAAGAAAGAGGATTAATTATATCTGACAGAACATCCCGCAATCATAAACGGTGCCCTTTAACGTGCTCCATTGCTAAAATCAAGCCTGCCAATAACAGTTCTTCAATATTCTTGGAAAATGGAATTAATTTCAGACTCACGTTAGTCATGTCTGACAGAATATCTAGCACAGTTATCGGCTTAACATGTTAAGCTGCTAAGACCAAGGTGATCTGATTTACTTTAAATGGCATTGTAAGAATGAACATTAGTGTGATTCATCATGTTCCACCTCTAAGTCTAAACCAGCCTTATCACTTCTTCTTTTTCCTACGAAAACGGAACAAATTTCAGATTCCCTTCAAACGTTAAATCATATCTTACCGAACATCTCGCAACATTGCCTGATGAAGAAGGTATAAAGATATGTGTGATTTATTATGTTCCATTTTTAAGTCAAAGTCGGCCTTAGAACACTTCTTTATGATCCTTGGAGAATCGATCGAATTTCAGAATCAAAGATCAACCATATCTGACAAAACATTTCACAATTGTAATCGGTTTTGTAAGTTATGTGTGCTTTACGTTGCACTACAAAGACCAAGCCGACCTGATACTGATAACTGGTCTTCAATGTGCTTAGATTCCTAAATCAGATTCACTTAAAAGGTTAATTACATCTGACAGGACATCCCGCAATTTTAACCTGAAAATACATTTTTTTATAAATAATATGTTTACTGTCAGATTGATGACAATGACAGTATCAAAGTACTACACCTACACAGTTGTTCACGCAAATTGTTCTTAGTTGAACGTTCACCATATAATTAAATTCAAACATAAGGAACGCACTTGACTTACCAGTGAATCCGACCATTATTTATAGTAGAAAATGTTAATGACATTTTGGTCTCTCTGACATTTTTAACTTTTTTTTTTTAAATACTAAGAAAATAATCTTTCACATGTTGACTGTCACTTCACTCAGAAGAGCGACCGTCCAACATCTCACCTCACCCCAAACCTAACCGTCCGATATCTAATGATTTTTACCGAAATTCCGTTTTTTTTACTCCAAATAATGTCAAGAATCACTGGTCAAAGTAAGGCAAGTACGTCACTTACCATCCTGTCTTTCTGGCGATGTACCTTAGGTATCTTGTCCTGTGCCGTTGTATAGGTGTATAAGAAATATGAACTTAAACACACTATATATTTACAAATGTGCTTCCATCTTTAAAGATCCACAGGTCGTGTAAACAAATACCCATTTTTCATTCAGCTATTGAACAACCAAAACCATTAAAAATTAAAACTTAGGTAAGTATTAGATACTTGCAAAAAACTCGAAGATTTTGCCGCGATCGAGACTTGAACTTCCCTAAACAAGGCAATGTAAAAAAAACCACCTTGAAAAAATTTGTTCATTGAATTTTTATTATTAATAGGTACTGTTTGTTATTGTACGATTGTTACAAGGCCTGCTAACATGGTATCATAACATAAAACAAGCTATGGTGTTATCCTATTATCTCTGTAGGTGATGAGATGTGATAATTCTTCCAGCATTTACGGGTTAAACCCGCAATGTTCATTGATTTATACACATAATGATAAATATATTATATTAAAACAATGATGTAAGTATGACTTTTAGGCACTGGAGCGTTTTTGGTCAAATATTGGACAATTTGCAAACACCCGCGAGCGTCCGCTGGCCAAAATATAATAAATTGAAGATATATTTTCAAACGTTTATTGGAAAACTTTCAAAAGTTTCTCGCGCGTTGGAATCTTCCATTACACAAATCTAATTTAGTAATTTCACAATTTAACAAGAGATGTCTCGCATCTCTTTTGAATTATTTGTTATTGACATTCCGCGAACCGAAATTATTGAAATATTTTTTCTTACAAATTATTGGTGATGTGTTTGCAAATGATGTTCGAATTTAAATTTATACCTGTGATTATCAAAAAGGCCATAGAAAACACTGAAAAATCATACCTAATACTTAATATTGCTTCAAGTAGGTACTACGAACGGCAATTTTTAAGTAAATAAAATGCAGAATCCAAGTATTTGCAGATTTTAAGACTTTTTCATATTTTTTTAATGAATCCTAACTTAAAAAATTTCGAGCGCTCAAGGCTGAATTCGATTATATAGCGGAACGCTCCAGTGGTTACAAGATAAATAATTTAGTACATTTGTATTGATACACGAAGGTGAATTGAATAGGTAAACTAAAATACTTTTTGCAGCAAACACTGTAAATATGATTATTTTAAAATGATTGTACAAATGTGCATAGTTAGCACTAATAAAACAAAACCATCTCAACCCAGGCCAAAACACGGAAACAAGTTGGCCTGCTATTTATATATGTACGATCCTTCTATGTAATTACGTTACACTTGCGCAAACCGTTGAAAAATCACTTAATATTATAATTGTAGGATTTGTAAAACTGAAAATATACATAAACATAATACAGGGTGGCGCAAAATTAATCATCCAATTTTGATTTTGAATAACTTTTTTACTAAATAAAAAAAAAAGATTTTGAGTAATAGAAATCTTTATTTGGACTTTTACAATTTTTTCTGTTAAGTGAAAAATATGAAATCCGTCAAGTAGCTGCCACCAGTGTTGATACACATTTGTGCCTGTTTTATCACATTTTCCATGACTTTCCGCAAGATTTCCGGTGATAACTGTTCGCATTCCTGTCGAATGAATATTCGACAGGGCTGCGATTGACTGAGGCTTGTTGGCATACACCCGCGACTTCAAATAGTCCCAAAGAAAGAAGTCTGGGATGGTTAAATCGGGTGATCTTGCTGGCCATACCAAATCGCCAAAACGAGAGATTACGCGACCAGGAAACGCTACCTTCACAATATCCATTGTGGTTCGTGCCGTGTGCGCGGTTGCACCGTCTTGTAGAAACCACATGTTCACCAAGCCCCGCTCATCCAATTCCGAAAGTAAGAAGTTGTTTATCATGGCCCTGTAGCATTCGCCAGTAACAGTGACCGTAATGTCAATGTCGTCCTCAAAAATACGGCCCAATCACTCCTCCCGCGTAAACGCCGCACCACACAGTGGCTTTAAGTGGATGTAATGGCTTTTCGTGCATCATACAAGGATTTTCAGTGCCCCAGAAATGAATATTTTGCTTATTGGCGTAACCGTTTAAGTGAAAATGCGCCTCGTCGCTCATGATGGCTTTCAACACAAAATCGCTAAAAGCGTTAAAGCTTAAATCGACACAATTATTATGCGGAGTATAGCGCTCCATTGCTTTTCTGTTTGTATTCTGCAGCTGTCTAGTTCACAAATGTCAAATATGATTGACGTACGACGCCATTTGCAAAAATTATAACATCTTCCGATAGGGTGATTAATTTTGCGCCACCTTGTATATAGTTGTATAAAAACGTAAAAAATGGGGCAGTTCAATTATATATATCTTGGAGTAATTTTTTTTAACACATTACCAGAATGTCCTAGAAATACAAAAGATTTTAAATTTTATCTTAAAAAACACACTGAAAAAGTAAACTGAATACTATTAACACAGATAAATAAAGAAATGCCGATAACATACTAAAAATATCCCCATACACATACGCCTAGCTTTATTATGGTAGTATATCTTACATATTACAACATATATTAAATTTACTTTGTACATTTTAACACATTTTCAGTATTTATTATTGTTATTATTTTGTATAAGTTAAAAAAATTCACTCAGTATGCAAACGCGTTTGCAGCACGGTGCGGTATTTGTACTCGAACTAATGCGCTTATAACGAAATTTTATTTATTTATTTTGGTACAATAACCTACATTTCAAAAAATAATTTGATAATGTTCCAAGGGTGGCTTACCCGTGCTTAGACCCCCATTTTACAATACAAATTTCAATAAGATGACGTAATAATGTTTTAGGGGGTATCGCACCACCCTCATCATAGATTATTAACGTACATTTTAAATTAATTAAGCACGATTTTTTTTAAGTCTTCGTTTACAATTCGGGACTTGAACCTATGAATAGTGGCTATATATATAGGACTAGCTGGTTCCCGGCATGCGTTGCAAAGCTATATTCATAGAAATACATTGTTCCTCCTTGAGTCACTTTTCCCGTGTGTCCCGTTCCCCTCCCGCGTCCCCTTCCTTGCTAGCTTTATAAATTATATCCTATATGTTATTCTTATGTATGAGCTACAAGCTACATTATTGTAAAGGTTCATCAAAATCCATTTAGTAGTTTTTGCATGAAAGAGAACCAAACACACATGCCATACAAACTTTCGCGTTTATAATAAGGTAAGTTAGCCGAGGTTTTTACCCGTCGTGAATATTTATTTATTATCATATGAATCAGGGGGATGGTGAAATGCCTTCTTATTATTTTATGTTACAAAATTAAAATTACGTAAAGGTTGCTAAAGGAAAAAGTTTACTTACTTTAAAAATTGATTCCTGACATTGTTTGTGTATGAAAATTTGGTCTTTTGTGTGACATTTTCCATGCTTTTTTTTCAACTTCAATCATTAAAAATCAGTAGGTATTAGATAGTTCTGATCGGGGCGAGTGTTTGGACGGATATTCGACTGAGTGACCAGCTATATTATATATGGAAGAACGTTTTTTTTATATAAAAACAAAAAAGTCACTGGAGACTAAAATTTTATTTAAGTACATTTTTTACTCGAAATAATATCTGGAGTTCCTGGTTAAAGTAAAGTAAGTTCCTTAACACCCTGCATTTAGGAGGATCTTATATAAAAACAAGCCAACTTAATAATATAATCAGTGTGATGGCCTGGCTTGAGATGGATTTTTAATAAACACGCATTTTATTATAAACACTGTTTTAAACAAGCTCCAAAATAGAATATCATTCAGTAAACGTAAAAAAAATAAATATACACAACTCATTGAAAAAAATTGATGATATTTTTATCTTGCTAAATCTTACACTTGCTTTGAACGGTGATCGAATGTTCCATACAGCATCCGCCTTTAAGGCATCATTGTGTTCACTTAAACCTATCTTATACCTACACTAATAGACAAATCAATTTTAATGCTATTGTATTATTTAAGATATGAACAAACACAATGGTTATTCAAGTTCCTCGCGTATAAACGAGGAGACAAAACAGAGTAACTAGGTGAAAATATATATTTACAAAGATCTGTAATAAAAAATAAATAATATCTAATTTCAGCCATAGTGTAGAGACGATCCTTATGAATAAATTTGAATATTAACTAAATTATAGATATTATAGAAATTTGTACATTAACAAGATATTATAAATTATTAGGATATTATATAAAGTCCAGGAATTTAAATAAAAAGTATATAAATTACATTATTTATTGTAAATTAAACATTATATCGATTAAATGGTTTGTGATCTTAAAAGGTTAGAATTATTTATTAAATAATGTGTTAGTTTTACCTAAATATAGGTGATTTTTAATTTTTAGTTTCACGCTCTCCTTAAAAAAACACTCACACATACACACACACACACGCAAATTTTCACACATGTTTTCAAGAAAATATCACACAATATGTGTATTTATTTATATTGTTAAAAGGTGTACGATGAAAGGTTTAAATTAAAACAATATGTTCTAAAATAATAAAAAGTAGAAACATTTTGTTCAACTATAAACATGGGTTTATTGCGTTCTCTTTCGGTTGAAAACTTTACTGCGAAATTTTAAACTTTAAAAAAATGCTGTGCTAAGGAAAGCTGCATAAAAGAAATACGACGGAAAAGTTTTTGACCAAAAATCAATGTGACAAAACTTTGTTTATTAGCTACAAGCATTTAACTGTGACATTTCATGAAAACTCACAAATTTCAGAAATTAAAAACAAAAAAGTATAAAGCCGGAACTCCTGCGTTAACATTACCACAAACATTGAACAGAATGTTGGTGCAAACATTGAACCAAATGTTTGTGAAACATGCAATATTTGTGCTGGCAGGGCAAATGTTTTTGCTTTCCGTGGCCGATGGAAAACAATCATGTTTAAGCGGGGTCTACTCCCATCGTGAACATGAACATTTGCTTACACATTTGCTTAAACATTACTAGAAACATTGGAATTGCACATTTTTGTATGCGGCTGCAGTAATACCACGCCCCCATTACCAATGTTTATGATAATGTTCAAGCAAATATGTAAGCAAATGTTCACGTTCACTGAGACCCCACTTTAGGTTATGACCCCGACCCAGTGTTTTTGTTTTTGCCCGATGTTTTGAAAATATTCGGTATTGGAGACTGGTTCTAACAGCACTAACATGTTTGGAAAATAAAGCATTATTCCAAAACCTTTCAAATCAGTTCCTACTAAAACAAATAAATGAAGAAAAAAACGCGTGCCCAGTACTTACCCATACAAAACACAGTGGTAAGCAACCATGGAGTCACGAATATATGTTATTTAAATTTTATCAACCAATGAAATAATAATACATTTCACAACATATTTTCTTCTAAATTAACTGTATTCACAAAATAAGCACATGCGATTTTTATACATTATCACAAAAGTATGAATTATTGTTACCGTATTATTTCCAAACATTCATTTTGCATTGTTTTAAAGACGAAGTCAACAGTGTTTAATACTAATTAAACCTATTTGTGAATATTTTAAGTTATGTACATTATGCATTAATCCATTAAAACTATTGTAGAAAGAACTTCATGATAATTTTAAGATAAGAGTATTTAAATAACACAAAAACGATAAGATTATTCAAAGAAATTATTATTTCAATAGTTCATCTTACTTAAATGTGAGGCATCATCCTTATCGTACTCAAAAATGATGATTGATGAACAAAATAATAAATAAATTTATTGGAATAACTTTTTTGAATAACTTTTGATGGTTACCCATCAATGCAATATGTAATTGCTGAAGAAGAAGATAATATTAATAAATCTAAACGAAGCATGAAACGGAACAAAATGCAGAAAAAAAGATAAATGTGGCAACTGGGAATCGAACTCAGTATCTCTATCTTACAGGAATAACTCCTCTAACTTTTTACTCTTAAATTGTGACTTTTTTTGATTAGCTCCATACAGGAGGCCCTAGGAATAATAATTTCCCTCAGGGCCTATGTCATCTTTGGGGATGCTATGTGGATGGTCTTTTTAGGAAAGGAAGGAGAGGAGGATCTGGGAAGGAAGAGGGTATAAGGGGTGGATAGGAATCTGGGGGTCTCTGTGTCCAGGAGTGACGGACGTATGGATCCATCCCTCCCCCTGCGGTGCAAGGTGATGTTCCGAGAGAGTACGGCTGGAGAAGTCAAAGGGACTCCCACGACCAATCTCTCCCTATCCAGCCTGCCATGCAACTGGTGGGCGGACGCATCCGCCGCCAAGACCCGAACAAACCTCACCCCCATGAACCCGGGCACCTCTGCTAAGTCCCCAAAAATAGCAAACCACTTGGGGTGACCTATGGCAGAGGTGTTGGTGATCGAATAAATTGGTTGTTGGTGATCGAATAAAAAATTAGATTTATTATTGTTATCTTCTTCTTCAGCGATTAAAAATTAATTATTATTGTTTTGACCACTTTGTACAAAAATGTTCATTTACAACAAGAGCCCTTTTCCAGATGGCAACCTTTTTGAGAAGCGATTTTGGTTAAACTAAAATCTTATTGGACACATGATAAAAACTGTTAATAGCACGTGAAATTGTATAATGGATTAAAGGATTATTTGCACGTAAAATGACTTTTATTAATAATTTTAATATTACTGTACAACGACTACATACTTTTATTTTAGTGGGCCAATAAATTATTAAGACAATATAAAAATAAAAAAAATTCGTAGGAGGCAAATAAATGCTTGGGGGTGTGATTTTATATAATTATTAAATGAAAAACGCACTTTCTACTGTACCATTTTTGATAAATCAATCAATACTTCACAGCCAACCACGTTTCGCTTTGCTCAAGCTCCATCAGGGTTTAAATGTATCATCTAATTATAATTAAATACAGACACAAACATAAATATTCTATACATATACTTTTTTTTAAGAGCGGAGACGGTTTACATATACGAGTGTATAGTTCCCGTGAGCACTGAGGCCGTAGGCCCATTATGCTATCTCCTATTTTACCGCATTCCTTTTACAGTAACCCAGTCCACTAGGATTGTCATTGGAAATGACAATATATCTTCTGTTTGAATGTGTCTTCCCAGGTCTCATTTCTCCTCTTCACTCCTCCTTGGTTCCCTGAAGGCCCCACGAGGGAAGAGAGCATGATCTCTCCTCTCCACTCCCTAGTTCCCCGAAGGCTCCTCGACGGAAAGTCCACCTCCCCTTGTTCCCTAAAGGCCCCACAAGGGAAGAGTTCACAGAGATGGCCTCATGTCTCCTCTCCACTCCTACATGGTTCCCTGAAGGCCCTGATATGTAAAAAAGTTTATACAATGCTAGCAAGCGAAACAAATAACAAAGAGGGAGATAACATATTCTGTGTCATCAAAAACTTAATTAAAAGGGGAATATTATATTTTATTAATATTTTATGAAAATACTGTAACGAAAGGTAGAGATACAAATAGAATAGAGCGAGAAAACCAACAATGAGTTCATTAAAAGTGGTACAAAGAGTGTAATGGAAAAAAGATTACAACTGCAATAATCGCAAATTCACTTTGTGATAAAAGATTGGTATAAACTTTTTGTGTTTTGTCTTTTTCTATTTCAGTTGGGGTATTTATTTCTTGGACTAAGTTATTTATTCCGAGATCAATTTCAAACTATTGTTTTTAGAGACCTGACAATAATTGGGAAACAAATATTTCACTTGGAGAAATAAAATGTTTCAAAATCAAAATCATGCTACTTTGTGGGAGACTACAAGATGCTTGAGATAAGCAAGTTTTTTTTATCATAAAAGTATGCAAAGGTGTAAGTATCAATATAATATCACATATTTTTAGCCAAATAATGTTAAAATAAACATGAAAATCAATAGTTTTGATAGGGGACATATCGTTAAGGCTTAGAAATAACATGTAACACATTCTTGCATTACCACTATTAAAATCTTAATACCAGAAGTGTTTACATCATAATATAGGGGTACAGTACATATGTACGAATCCGTCAAAGACTGAGTTTCTATAACTCCACAATAAAATATGGATTTTAGGAAATGACATCACTCCAAAGATATCAAACCACTAGCTGTAAACCTTGACACTGATTTTTCTACTAAAGTGAGCAAGACTGTAAGCACAAAGTTCTTTCAATTAAGACAAATTAAAGAAGTGAGGTGAAACATGCCAACAGAGGTGACTAAATTACTTGTCAGTCCGTAGCTTATTTCCTTTTTCGTGTTCAATAGGAGGCAGTGCTGCCTCGACACCGAAAAGGAAATACGTATGTTGTTTCACGTCAAGATTATAGCAACGGATTTTATACGAATTTCAAATACCCCCGAATCTCAAATCAATAAATTACAATCCGTTTTCAACCCTGGCAAGACTCTCAATTCAATTCAATTTATTTATTCTTTCAAAAAAATTAAAAAATTTTACATTTTAATACATTTGCAAGAGTATTATTAAATTGAACATAAGTGGCAGGTATTTTAGCTGTTCTAGCATTAATAGAGTTTGCATTTTAAAGGCAGCTTCACTAACGCTAAGTATTTCAATATCCGAATTAATTCTTAATTATTATTTTTAATTTATAAACTAACGTTTAGACAAGATTTTTATGCATAGCACAAAGGGTAACAATTATTATAAGCAATAATTATCAGCCTGAAACACTCATCAACATTGAAAAATCTTCCGAGAAAAAATACTTGCCGCCAACGGGACTTGAACCCGAAATAAAGTTGGTTGTTTTCAGGTGGAAAAAATATAATAAGCAGTAATTGTTGAATGAAACACTAGTATATATTGAATTATTTGGCGGGTATTTGATAAGCCCCCATAGCTCAGTGGTCAAGAGCAGCTGACCGGCAATCAGAAGGACACGGGTTCAAGTCCCGTTGGCGGCAAGTATCTTTTCTCGGAAGATTTTTCAATGTTGATGAGTGTTTCAGGCTGATAATTATTGCTTATAATAATTGATTCGAATTAATTCTCTTCAATACCAAGACTCTCCCGACCGGCATGATCATTGGCATAAATATACCAAACCACCCACATCATTGGAAAGTTACTCCTGCATGCTAAGAGATAGAACAGTCTATGGCCCACGCTGTCAACTTAACACGCAGAAACATACTTGCGTGTCGTGGTGTGTCGTGACGCGCCAGAAGCACATCGGTATTATACATTTATTATGGTTAGAGACATATATTTGTAGGTCGTGGCGTGTCGACAAGCCACGACGATGATTGGTTAATTTGTAGTCACGACATACCACCACACGCAAATATGTTTCTGCCTTTACCCACATTTCAGGGCGTCTCAAAAACCTTTACTGGCTCAAATGTCCTGAAAGAATCCATTTCAATTCATTCGTTAAACATTTTGTATACGCAGACGATACGGCGCTCATAATATCGCACGAAGACCTGATTACTGCAATGAACCTTATGCAGCTTGATTTTATTGCCCTCTTGAAATGGTCTCATGACGCAGGTCTCATAATAAATGCCAAAAAAACTAAAATAATGCACTTAAGATCTCCACATGCCAGATTTAGTGTAATTCCTTCGTTATACACACATACATTTGACTGCTTACATAAAACTGTTGCACAGCCCTGTTCATGTGAAACCATTGATTATGTCAAAAATTATGTATATTTGGGTGTTACTATTGACTGCTACATGAAATGGGACGTACACATTACTAATGTTTGTAAACGTCTGCGGTCTATTGTGGGTAGGATTTATAAAATAAAATATTTTGTGCCTTTAAGTACTTTAAAATTAATATACGTATCTCTGGCAGAATCAACTATCCGTTATGGACTTACTTTTTGGGGACATTCTTGTAAAACTAATATAAATTATATCCAAACATTGCAAAACTTCCTGACAAAATTATTAATCCCTAAGTACACTAATGAACACAGAAGTGACACTAAATTAATATACAAGTCTCTAAATGTTTTACCTGTCAGAGGATTATTGTTTTAGAATATTATAAGTCAACATATTATGTTGTCCGATTCCTTGTACAGGGAAAGAGTTTACCATAAACATAATACAAGATTCACTCAAAATGAAGGATTGGTGGTTCCGAAATGTACCAATAAATACGGTGAAAGGACCCTAAACTATATTGTACCCAAAATATTCAATAAACTACCAATGACAATCAAAAATAATAACGTTTTTAATGGTAAAGTCAAATATAAACTAAGGAAATGGCTATTAGATAGGGATGATTTATATTGATGCCCTATCGAAGTCCCTGTATTCTTTATTGAAACTCACATTGAAGGAATTGGTAAATTCATTACAATTTTTGTAAAACCTAATGTATATGAAACTTTTAATTTACTTGTGATTATATTTCATTTGTTCATACTAAATCCATCTGTACGTTTTTATTATATCATAACATACTAATTTTTTATTATATCATATCATACTAAATCCATTTGTACTTTTTTTATTATTTAAGGCTTCTAGTGCTACTTACATGTATATACTATTTCGGTAATTTAAATAATCTATTTAATTGATATTTAGAATCAAAATTATAAAATTATATGTATACAATGTTTGAAAATGTACCAATGTTGTCATTATGTACCTGCTGACAAACTAAATAAGTAGTTTAGTGGGTTTAAATGTAAATAAATAAATAAAAATAAATAAATAAGCTCTGCTGGATGGTATTTAAGTCATAAATGAATGGCTCCGGCTTACTTCGGCTCGAGCTTATCGGAAATGCGGAAATGTTGTATCCCAATTTCGTTTGGCTTGCGGTTGCAATAGGTTAAAACACGTGGGTAGCTTGAAGATTTTTGGATTTTTGGCACCATTTACACACAAAAACAAGCATTCACTTTCGTGTATAATAAAACTAATGTTATTATTGGCCGGTATTAAAACTGTGGTAAAAGAGCCAATGTTTTTAATAAAAAAAACTTGAGTTTATCGGGGAGTGGTTGACAAACGTCAGACATGTGTAAATGGTATATGATTGCATTGTATATATTCAATCAGACCATATTGTAAGATTCTTAATATCTAACATGTTATTGTGAATGTTGACATTAGGTGAGTCGTCTTCATTTTTGTACAAAGATACTTTTAGCAAGTTTCAGAACTGGGTGATGGAATTAATTCATTTTTTGAATTTGAATTTGGTTTTCGAGATAACTTTCGTCACATCTTTATCAACAAGGTTTGTTATCATTTTCAGTCCTATATGATTACGATTTCGATGTACAAACTGTACAGCGGTACAACCGCTGGTTGGATGTGAGGCTACAAACATAAAAGAAAACATTATGTGGCGGAACCCATTGCTAAGCAAAAAACATAAGATTTTAAGCTTTTCAACCAATGTGTTTAATTTCGCTTAGTTGCATTTGAAGAATTCGTAACTAATATTCGTGTGTTCACAAAATAAAACTGAGCCGATTCCGAGAAATGTAAAAATTTACGCCCAGCGGAGAGAATAAGTATCAAAATTAAAATACTTGTAAAATTAAAATTGCAATTATATTATAGACGCCAGTTAAGATGGTAATTTTTTTTCTTTTGTTACCTGAAGGATGCTGTTATAAGTTAATATTGAAGCACAGCCCAAGATATTTTTCATTTGCGATTGGCTAACGGCTCTTTTCTATTTTTTCATGAGGAGGAATTATTTAATGGATTGGACTTAAAATCGATGAAATTATTAAAACAAATTAATCTTATTAAATGTATCTGTATCTGGGTCGAGACTTTATCATAAAGGTCTCATATTGAAGATTTGACTGACAAGAATTTATCACAATTTATTTGTCGTCGTAGTTGCGGGTTGTTTTGTGTTTCATTCGTCATGATTTTAAGTAAGTGCTAATTACATTTTAAGTGTACTAATATTATTTATAACTTATATTTCTCTTTTGTCATAAACTTCATGGGGTGAGGTTTGTTCGGAACATAGCGGCGGATGCGTCTGCCGATCTGGAGAGATTGGTTAAGGGAGATCTTTTAACCTCTCAAGCAGGGTAGTGGGAGGGATGGATAGATTCATACGTCCGTCACTGGTTGCATCTTTTTTTCCAGAACTTATTCTCCTTCCTTTCACATTCAAAGATGACATAGGCCCTGAGAGGAGTTATTTTCCTTGGGGCCTCCTGTTTGAAAAAAAAGCAAAAAAAACCTAACTTTCTTAAAATTTTTGCAAAAAATCATTTCTTTTTAATTAAACAATATATTCAAAGAAATACATTGTTTCTCCCTGAATCACCTTTCCCGTGCGTCCCCGGTCCCCTCCCGCGTCCTCTTCCTAACTAGCTTTATAAATTATAGCCTATATGTTATTCTGATGAATGATCTAAATTATTGTAAGGTTTTATTAAAATCCATTCAGTGAGTTTTGCGTGAAAGAGTAACAAACACACATACATCCATACAAAACTTTCGCGTTTATAATTAAGACTCAAAGAAGAGTATAATTAAGAATTCAAAGAAATAAATTGATTCTCCCTGCATGTCCTTTCCAATGCGTCCCGTTCCCTTCCACCTTCCCCGCCTTCCCCTTCCCTCGTCTCTTCCTCTCCATGAACCCTACCTTCCCCCTGCCTTTCCTCCCTGCTCTAAAATATATGAAATACATACATTTTCATCATTTATACAAATTTCATAACGCCAGAGCTTACCGTTATATACAGCCTTTGTTGCTCGCTGATAATGTAGCTATCTATTGGAGAATGAATTTTTAAAATCGGTTTAGTGGTTTAGGCGTGAAAGCGTAACAAACAAACACACACACTTTATAATATTATATAGATGGACATAAAGAGTCCCAACTGCTCCCAACCGTCTGGAGCCAGTACTCTAGAATCCTAATCAAATGAAAGTCTAATCTCCAAATTGGGGATTCTAGAGTTCTAGAGAGTATGCTATGAGGCTGAAGATAGTGGGGAGGGGAAGGAGATGGTGAAGTACCTGGCATCCCAAGCACGGCTAAAGCCATTTCAGGTAACGTTTCAATTCGAAATGGTGGTCTTAAACCAGGACGACACGGATTTTCTACTCTGTAGATATCTATCTTGTATATATATTTAATTGAATAAATTGTTATGTAACACAAATTAATCAAATAAAATTTACTTGTGTATGACAAGATTTGAAACCGCGACTTTCGGAGAACTAGGCGAGAACCTTACCCCTTGACCGCGGAGGTCTGATGGTCGATTTAATGGTTAGGGTCAAATATGATAGCTTAACCCTCAGCATAAAACAAAGCAATACATATTATTAAAAAGATACGTATAATAAAACAAAAACATAATAAGTAGATATTCGATTATTTGTCCATCCGGGTTTCGAACCCGCAGCTTTTTAACATTTGACCACAAAAGTCAATATTTTTAGATTTTGACTATTCTGGCTATTGACACCTTCACATTAATTCGTATTTTTGCCAGCAATTACAAATTCACAAAATCAAAAACCTATAATCTCGTATTGGCCAATCAATAACGCACTATCGTGATGGACGCTAAATTATTTGACAGGAAAATAAAGGGAAATCTGATCCCCCGTAGCTAATGAAATGATTTAGTTCTTGATTGACAGCTTCTCTATCATACACAATATCAATAAAAGATAGTGTTCTATGATAATAATAATTTAAAACGATATCAATACTTTTAAATGAATTATGAAATAGAATACAGACACAGAAAATAAAAGATTGAGTCGTGATTGTTGACGTTAATATATTTTGTATTTATTGTTTCAGAGATGATACCCTTGACAATCTTTCTTGTGGTAGCTGTGGCACTGCAGTGCTGCACAGCCCTCAATTCGAAGGACCGACTTCTCGAACAGGATAAGACCCTGGCTGAAGATTACAGATTACCAAAAGGCTTTGCAGCTGTTGAATACTCACTGAGAATCGTGCCAAATTTTCAACTGTTCACTTTAGAAGGAGAACTAACGTTGACAGTAAAACCAACACTGGCTAATCTCAAAACCATTACTTTGCATGCTCATGAAGATCTCGTTATATCACAGGTTTACACCAAAATTACAAGTCTTGGTGTAGATATTCCTATTACATCGCTCATTTATCGAAATAGCACAAAAGAATTTTTGTATCTTACTGTTGGCAATAATTTCATTGTTGACCAGATTTATACAATCACATTCTCTACGTACTCCGGTAAAATAAGAGAAGAAATGAATGGCTTTTATAGAAGCTCCTACGTTGAAGGTAACACCACCAAGTAAGTAAATTATTACGTACACTCCCTTTTAAAGAAAAAAATACTTCTTCGTTTGGTCGAGGATGGTTGGTGGAGGTCATAGTGGTATGCTGAGATTATTCAGTCATTGGAAGTCACTAGGTACAGCACAGGTATACATAAATACATACCTCCGGGGAACTGATAAAGGGGGTTTTATACGAATTGGTTTTGTGTTTAATTCATAGAACTCCATTTAATTTTAAAAAAATTGTTTTAAAAAAATTTTTTGGCTATTTTATATTTCATTTTGACAGTTCACAATAATTAAAAATATACAAAAAATATTGCAGAACTTAATGACAACATTATTTCATTTAATTCAGGTTAAATTAAAAAAATAATAATAATAAATGGTGTAGGAGATATTCTTCTATGATGTGTTATTTTTTTAATATTATTAAAAATGATAAATGGGACGTTGTTCTACGATGTTTTCAGCTTTTTTTTAAAATTATTAACTTTAAAAATAAGTTTTGTATTCTAAATTTAAAGGTTAAACAATATGGAATAAGCGTTAAAATCTAGATGGATTCATTGGTTTTAAACCGAAGTAAGCATTTTATATATGTCGTTATGTATATTAAGAAGTATGATTTTTATTAAATCGAATTAAGCCGAATCGAAATCCGGACACCCAGAAATCCCCATTGCTCGAGTTGCTAAGCCCCATTTGTGCGTAAAATAAATGCATGACGGCGGTGAACGAGGTCAACCTTTTTTGAGGGAGGTAGAATCCTGGCAGTTTATATAGTTGGATCCACAACAAGGTGCTTATTTTGCACGTCCAAAGACTGACACTGAGTTGCAAACTTCGAACTCTTCAGGGAAGTTTCAACTCTTCAGGGAAGTTTCAACTCTTCAGGGAAGTTTCAACTCTTCAGGGAAGTTTCAACTGTTCAGGGAAGTTCCAACTCTTCAGGGAAGTTTCAACTCTTCAGGGAAGTTTCAACTCTTCAGGAAAGTTCCAACTCTTCAGGGAAGTTCCAACTCTTCAGGGAAGTTTCACCTCTTCAAGGAAGTTTCAACTCTTCAGGGAAGTTTCAACTCTTCAGGGAAGTTTCAACTCTTCAGGGAAGTTCCAACTCTTCAGGGAAGTTTCAACTCTTCAGGGAAGTTTCAACTCTTCAGGGAAGTTTCAACTCTTCGTGGAAGTTTCAACTCTTCGGGGAAGTTTCAACTCTCCGGGGAAGTTTCAACTCTTCAGGGAAGTTTCGTGATAGAAGCAGAATTTTGCCTGCATTCTAAAAAGGTCTCCTGGACGTCAAATAGCTGGCCGGGAGGTTTACAAGATCATATTGAAATGGATTGTTGCAATTCAGGATCTTTTGAATTCCCTGAGGGTTGCTGTATCTCGTATTTCAGTGAGCGGTGCAATATTCGAGAGTACAGGGAGCCAAAATGTAATGGCTGGTTAATATAGTCTAAACTGCTAAAAGAATTAAAAAACTAATAAAAACTAAAATCCTAATATAATAGTACCAACTTGATGAATATCTTTTTAAAATCAAAAATTACGTCTATCGACACACCCATTATACAAAACCACATTCGTCCTCTAAAATACTAAAATTCGACAGTGAAAATATTTAAAAAATTGTAACCAAATTGTATTATAACAAATCTTTTAATGGATTACGTATTAAACTAATAAATCGACACTGAAGAAACAAACTTATTTTGGAAGTGGTTCTCCTGAAAAAATGAGATTTTTGACACTTACGCCTGTTTTGGATTAGTCAATGTAAACGAAGATATTGTATTTTTATGTCATTCTAAAATATTCGTTTTTTTCTCTAGATGGCTCGGAACAACGCAGTTTGAGTCAACTCACGCTAGGAAAGTGTTCCCCTGTTTGGATGAACCCGAATACAAAGCCCAATTCATCTTGACCATTGATCGCCCAACAAGCTTTAGCCCATCTCTTTCCAACATGCCCATTAATGGGGTCGGAGTTGAGCTGTAGGTTTTCCTTCCCTTTTTATTTATGTTTTGTGATGTCCTGTTATATTTTTGAAACGGGTGGGATGTGGAGGAAATCCATAAAATCATCATTTAAAATATATATATATATAAAATTTACAGTCCAAATTTTTTTGGCTTTCGTAAAAAGGACCGATAATATAGGCCGAATTGCCACTGCAATAGTCGTGTGTCAGATTTCATTATTCCCGCTCTTACTCATATTCTCCTCTTTCTACTTGGGAAAAAAATATAAATAACGTTGGTGTTTATTATTTGCAGAATAAATGGTTTAACAAGAGAAACGTTCATGAAGACACCCATCATGTCAACATATCTGTTGGCTTTCATCGTATCAGAGTTCAAAGTTGCAGCAAAAACGGAGGCAACTGAAAAAAACCAGTATGGAATTTACGCACGTTCAGGAGCCAACGATCAGGGGCAGTATGCTTTAACTTCTGGACAAGAGCTCGTCAATGCCATGGGGGAATTCACCGGGATCAACTACTTCAGCATGAGCCCGAACATGAAGATGGACCAAGCGGCAATACCCGACTTCTTGGTGGGAGCGATGGAGAACTGGGGAATGATGACTTACAGGTTTTATTCATTCATTAGGAGTACTGTTGATAGCTCTGTCGTAACCTCTCCCTGGCTCTTCTAAACGAGGCACGAAATGGCGAATTTCCACCTCATCTATTCTAAGAGAATAGGTTTTAAGATAAAAGAGAATTTTTCACTTTATAATCACAAAGTCGATTTAAATTTCTCATTGATACGAATGTTAACTTTTCTATTTTTATCAACCGAGAGGCAGCGGCCGACCAAGTTGTTATATCGCCGCAGAGCAAACAGCATGCCTCTTTCTTGCTACAAACTTCGATCATTGTACGATTGGAGACAATTTTCACCCAAATGTCTCTAACCGCGTGGATTCTTATAAAGTTGTTGGTTTATTATACCATTAAACTGGACACCTCTTGAAAAACCACTCTTTTGGCAAATGACCTACAATGATTTCCAGGGAGGCAGGACAGCAACACTCCCACGTTCAAGTCAACGAGTCAGATGTTCAAATAAATTATTGTAGCTTTTGCAGAAAGCTTTTGAAATTTCAAATAAATTGCTGATACAATCTTAATTTCAGGGAGAATTACCTCATGTACCACACCACCGAGTCCTCGGTGAAACATAGGCAGCTGGTTATCACAAATATTGCCCACGAAACTGCCCACGTGTGGTTCGGAGATTACGTCACTTGTCATTGGTGGAGTGACGCTTGGCTGAACGAAGGATTTGCAAGACTCTTCGAGTACAAATTACCTGATTTAGTAAGAATTACTAAGTTATATTTTTATTTTAAACATTTGTGAGGTATATACGGGCTCCTTGTATCGCTCTTTGTATATGTTCTCGCATCTCCTTGCACCGCAGTGGGATCAAGGAATTCATATGTCCTTCACTCATGGACACCCTAACCCTCAAATTTCTACCCACCTTCCTTCCAAGCACTTCCTCTCTTTACCCAAAAAAGACACTCCACACAGCATCCCAAAGATGAAAATACACAAACTCGAGGGAAATTGTTTTCCTCAGGGCTTGTGTGTGAAGCTCGTGAAAAAAATCATTTAGTTCGGTTGTTCCAACCTCCTCAATTCTCCCACCAGGTTGGATTCTTCTTCTGCTTGCTGCAAACCTGCCCAGTTTTTGAACCCAGTTTTTTTTTCAATCATACCAAAAAATTGTTGTAATGATACATCGCAGTATATAAAAATATTATGTAGTATAAGGTCACAAAAGTATTGTAAAATTTGAATAAATTGAAAGTGTTAAAAAACCATTATAATTGGCTTAAATTAAACTTAAAAACGGAAAATTTACGTTGAAACATAAATGTGTTTGTAATTTTAAATATCGAGCCGTAAAAATACTTTTTTAAAGATGTTTTATTTTATGTCATCCAATTTACCTACATAATAAATCACACAAAATCGATTTATTTACTTGCCCATATTTTAAGTGACACAAATACTTGATTGACAAAAATTTCATTGGGTTTGGTTGTGTACTTTGGCCTCAAGTCTAAAATTGGTTTTATGTGAAAAAGGTCGTGCAGCTAACTGCCATCTTTTTGATATGCTTGTAAGATTGACTTGATAATGACATAAATTATCAGTTGGAAAGCCCTGATATATTATAAACTAGCTTTTGCCCCCGGCTTCGCTCGCATAGTATCAGGGGGGTTCCCACTCCACCTCCTCCACCTTCCCTATCCCCACTCCACTCCCCCCCCCCATCCCCCCTCCCCCTCCCCCCTCCTCCCACCTTTCCCCCCACCCCCTCCCCCTCCCCACCTCCTCCCCACTCCTCCCACCTTCTCCCCCCCTCCTTCTCCCCCATCCCCATTCCCCCTCTCCCCCTTCCCCCTCCCCCCTCCCACCTTTTCCCCCTCCCCCCTCCCCACTCCCCATCGCCACCCCTTCCATACCCGTTACATTCATCTTTCAAACAGCTCGCGTGCCACCTATTAAAGCGTAACAATAACCCATTCATTCCCACTCAGCCTCCTCCACCTTCCCTCTCCCCACTCCACTCCCGCCATCAACCCCCCTCCACCCTCCCCACCCCCCCCCCCTCCCCTCCTCCACCAATAATTTTTTTTATTTTATATTTCATTGTAAGTACTTTTACAATATAGTAAAGGTATTTTTATGTTTTTCATTTTCTCACAAATAATTGCCAAAGTTACCTCTAAAATCAAGAAATATTAAACTCTTTAATGGAATGTATCTTATAATTTAAATCAAAAATAAATAAAGTAGCTCACGTCCGTACCAGATATTTAAAATAACTTTTTACTACAAAAATAATTTTTCAATTTGCTTGGGCATTTTGATCTTAAATCCAAAATTAAGATTTGTTTGAAACGGGCCGTAATGGGCCGCGCAAACGTAGCCCATAACTAGATCATTGCATGGCAGGTTTTTTGTTTTGTTTTTGAACTTCATTGATTTCATTGGTTCTTTTGCTAATGCGTATAATTTTTTTGTTTTATTTTGGTTTTATTTTTTTATATTTTATATTATTTTTAGTTTGACTATCAATAACTAACTATACTGGTTAAAAATGGCAATGATATGTGAATGCAGTAATCTAAATGCCTCATTTTAGGTCGAACCCTTAGATTTGGCGACCCAGTTCATTCCGGCCGAGATCCACACAGCGTTGCAGGGCGACACCTCCGTCATATCAAATCCCCTCTCCAACCAAAACGTCATCACCCCAGCCCAAATCGACGGCCACTTCCGCTCCCTCATATACAACAAGGGAGCATCCGTAATCAGGATGATCGAGAACTGGATCGGACCAGAGACATTCAAGAGGGCACTAAACTTGTACCTTTCCAAGATGTGAGTAACATTAACGCTTATAAATTATACCTTACTAGCTGACCCGACGAACTTTGTACCGCCTCTGAATTAATAACAACTGTTGTGTTAACTTATTAGCTAAATTAAATTCACATATTTTCTATTGAGTTTCGCTAATTGTCTTTATTTAATTAAAGAATTTAATTCAGTTTTTTTATTAAGTAAAAATTTACACAATGAAGCAATTATTGATGCGCAACCGTCCGTGTTTTGTTTTGTCATTATAAGAGATGGCGTTGCGTACGGAATTATAAATATTTTTTGTGATTTTTTACTTTTCCACTTAATAACGGGAATTGCGTTTCATTTTCTGTATACGTGTGAGGGAGATTTATTATTATTATTGTATTTTTCCTTTGTAGTGGTGGAAACAAACGTTTACGGTGTCTCATTTTCGACTATTGACATTAAGTGTGTAAGAAAGAGGGGCAGCATTATATGTAATAACAAAAACAAAACAATCAGCGCATTGACATTTGACGTAATTGAATTTTTGGAATTCACTCACTATTTAATATTGTATCAAAATTCGTTCCATACAAAATGTATGAGGAAAAGAATTTTTACATATTTTTTTAAAAGATTTTTTCGATGTTTTAATAGCTATTCTGCTATTCGGGGTGGAGACAAATCCAACAAATCAAAGATCATAAAAATCGGTCCAGCCGTTCCCGAGTTATAAATAGTGTAACTAACCCGACTTTGTTTTATATACAATAAGATAAGGGCTATACATGAATTTAAAAGTGTTGATAGGTTTCGAAGACAACGCGCGCGGTTACACTTAACTATGTCCGGTGGACGTACTTGAGATTTACTTTTACTAGTATCGCACATAAATTCGTTTGTCAGACAAACTGAAAAATACATACGTCTTCCTGTGCTTTTGTGAGGTGCTAAAGGCATTTCTAAACAAAAAAAGATCTCGTCTCAAATTTATCTCCTTGTTATATACATATTCTTTGTCTTTTGGCTATATGAACAACGTTTGAAAGAATATACTGGAAACAAAATAATGTTCGATACCTAAATCTTTCTTTTAGTATTGTTACGTCATTGCTTAAATATATGCATACGCACATATTCACAATTTTATATAATACTAGCTTTTTCCCGCGGCTTCGCTCGCATGGTATTAGGGAGGTTCCCGCTCTGTCACCTCCACCTTCCCTCTCCCCACTCCAATCCCCCTTCCCTCGTCCCGCGACCCCCCTCCCGAGTTCCCCTCCCCCCTCCCAGGTCCCCCTCCACCCTCTCCCCTCCACCTCCCCGGTTCCCCTCCCCCTTCTCTCCCTCCCTCCCGCTTTCTATTGGTGAAAACCACATGAAAATCCATTGTGTAGTTTAAAAGATCTAAGCACACAGACTGCGGAAGCGACTTCATTTTATACTATACTAGCAGACCCGGACACACGTTGCTGTGGCTTACCCAACCTTTATAACCAACGCCATCTGTTAATTTGCATATATCAAATTCACACCGCCTGCTTGCCAGCTGCCCGCTGCCCGCTGCCTGAATTGAATCTTTGAATTTCTCAACTTTTCTCTACTTTAAAATGCATGTTTTGTACATATAAACCTTCCCCTCGAATCACTCTATCTATCGGTGAAAACCGCATGAAAATCCATTTCGTGGTTTAAAAGATCTAAGCGCACATACAGCGGGAGCGAATTTATTTTATACTATCTTTATTACTAAGTATAAAATGAAGTCGCTCACGCTGTATGTGAACTTAGATCTTTTAAACTACACAATGAATTTTCATTCGGTTTTCACCAATAGATAGAGTGATTCATGTGGAAGGTTTTTAGGTACATAATATAATAATAAGGTTTTGTTTAAATTGGTTGAAATACATAATATATCTGGCCAAGCGGAGCGGGCAGTGGGCTGATAAACGGGCGGTGTGGATTTGATTTAAGAGATGACGTTGGTTATAAAGGTTTCGTTAGCCACAGCAACGTGTGTCCGGGTCAGTTAATGTAAAGATAAAGAAGATGTATCTGGGAATTGAATACATTGCAGATCACTAAATTATTAAACTTCTATTAATCGATATTGAATAAAAATGAAATTTTTTACCAACGCCAACGGTGCGAAAAAAACGAAATAATTTCTCCAGGGGATTGAAACCATCCTATCCCATGGACTTGTTCGAATCCCTGCAGCTGCAAGCAGAAGCCGATGGAAGTTTGGTGAATTACACTGGTTACAGTGTCGCCGCAGTCATGTCGTCCTGGACCTCACAGGCCGGATATCCCGTACTCCATGTGAATATCAACTACGAAACGGGGATAATGAGTCTTGAACAGGTAAGATAATCTCAAGATTCTTAGAAAATGCTTTTAACAAGATTGGCTATAGTAGATTGATAGAAAGGTGATTGGCTAAAAAATCAAGACGTAGCTTAAAGTCTATGTTCCACTGGGAGATTTGAATTAACTGCAACACAAATGGTAGTGCTTACTTAAGCTACGTCACGCGTTCGATATTTCCAAAGGGGCCCGATGAATTATTTTTTTTCGAAAAAGGCCTGGATGAGCTAACTTTGTTGAATGCATTTTCTACGAACCTTGAGGAAAGATAATCTAAAATAATATGATTTTAATTGGAAATGGAAACACGTTGGAAAATTCAGACAAGCAATAAAGTACCTACCTTTAATGTATTTTTAACAGAAAATTATTTTTATTGCCATTTTAAAAATTGGAACTGATTTGGCGAGAATTCCAACTATCACCATTAATTTATTTGGATGAGACACGAAGCGACTGGAAACAACCACCTCTGGTCTGGAGCCCCAAAATACCTGAAAAAAACCCTCGACTCCTGTGCAGAAACGGGCGGTCCGTCTGATAGATTCTCCTAATTTAACAGACGGATTGCAATCTTTAGAGCACAGGCATCGGGTGGGAATGCTATCCTTGTTCTACAAGTATTTCAATGGAAGATGCTACGAAGAACTAGCGTTATTGTTCCCTTCGGCACCGGTGCATAGTCAACACGGGTCTCTTCAAGACCAATGTTCATTCCTTCATCTCCTCAAAAAGACCCTCTACACAGCATCTCAGATAACATAGGCGTGTGAAGTAATGTTAAAAAAAAAACGAAACCGATTCCCACGCACTGCTACTCGCGATAATAGTTTGGCATTTTGGTATATTGACATTTTGGCATTTCCCATAGCACCTTTATGACTGTCCGTGACTTTTCACAGGTCTGCGCTAGTCTTTAACAATAATTAGTATTATACCCATTTGCATTTTTTAACCTTGGCGTTACCAAGTTCAAAACATCCGATTCCAAGATGAGACGCAAGTGCTACCATATCATTTTGTTTTTTTTTTTTTTTTACATGAGCTCCACACAGGAGGCCCTGAGGAAAATAATTTCCTTCATTCAATTTTCTATGTCATCTTTGAGGATGCTGTGTGGAGGTTTTTTTTTTAAAGAAAGGAGGAAGAGGAGGAGTTCTGGGAAGGAAAAAGGTTTAAGAAGTGGGTAGGAATCTGGGGTTCAGTATAACCTCACCTCATGAACCCGGGCACCCCTGCTAAATCACCAAACGTAGCGAAATGTGTAACCAAGGTTGGTTACACATCTGGTTTAGATATTTACTTTTATATAAATTTGTGATGATCGAGGGTCTGTGCTAGAGTCGTTAAAACGTTAACCCAGAAATTTTTTTAAAGAATATAATAAAATATAGATTAAAAAATTGATTTTCAGAAACGGATGGTCTTGTTTGGCGAGGAAGTTCCAGAAGTTATGTTCAATATTCCCATTACATTTGCCTCAGCCAGCAAACCCGATTTCTCTTTTACCAAACCAGACGCTATTATGAGTACCAAGGTACATACTATTGACAAGGGAAAGACTGGATCTGAATGGGTGGTATTCAATAAGCAACAGACAGGTATGCAAACAAATGTATATTTTTTGACAGACGAATGAGAGGATACGCCTATACGTTGTAACCTAAATAAAGGGGCTTATGTATTAGGTGTATTGAAATTAGCATGATAAAATGGATTCATGGTGTGAGGTTTGTCTAGCTCTCGGTGGCGGATGAGACTGATTGAAGGAGACCTTTTGATTTCTCTCGCCGGACTCTCTCGACCCATCTCCTCTTGCACCGTAGTGGGAGGAATGGATGCGTGCGTCCGTTACTCCTGAACACACTTACCCACAGATTCCTACACACCCCTCATTCCTTTTCATTCCCAGAACTTCCGCTCCTTCCTTTCCTTAAAAAGATCCTCCACGTAGCATCCCCTAAGATAATATAGGACCCGAGGAAATTATTTTCCTAAGGGCCTCCTGTATGGAGCTAATGCAAATAATGTTTAATGTTTGGGTCGCACCCGGGCGTCGCGTGTTCGTTTTCTCGGCTGGCTAAGTCCTCTATCACGTCACAAGCAACAGTTTCCACACGTTGGTGGTAGTAGGAGATTTTTTAAATATTGTCACGTTATTCGTAACCGGGAATTTTTGTCTTTCTTAAAAACAAAATTAAATCCGTTTATATATATGTAGAGAAGAATAAAGAAATAATTTTTAAGAAAAAATTAAAAATAATTTTTTTGAAAATGAAGGTGATGATGAAAAACACGATAAAAAATACGTAAATAAATTAATGGATCATCCTTCAGGCTCTGCATTTATTATAAATGGAGAGGTGAGCCACAATTATTCATCAATCTCCAAACAAAACTGTAGATTTTTTTAAATCATAAACAAGCCACCCATCCTTATATTTTATATCTATTTTATTATCTATACTACTTATTATATAAAAGATAAAAGGTAGATTGATTAATGGAATAATGTTGACTTTTGCAATTTTTGCAGGATTTTACAGAGTGAATTATGATGCGCACTCTTGGAAAATATTATCAGAAACTCTGAAAGGAGAAGACCGGACTAAGATTCACACATTAAACAGAGCCCAAGTCAGTTCACTTAAAAATACTATAAATTTTTACCATTGAAAAGATATAATATGTGATGTAGAAAGAATGATTTAAATAATATTATTTAATTAAATGAAGACAATATAAGCGAAACTCAATCGAAAATCTGAAAACAGAAAAATCAGAAAAAGATATTGACACATCTGGGACACGAACCCAGGACCTCTCGCTTACCGGGCGAACGCGCTAACCACTGCGCCACCGTGTCGATATCCAATTCGGTCACTTTTAACTGTATCATACTTCGACTAAGAACCACCCACACTATCTTCATTTTTCTTAACGCATATACTATTGGCTGCTATCTTTATGTATGATTGCAAGATTCAAACCCGAACTAAATGCTCTCTAGATAGTGTCTGGATAAATCTTTATCCATTTTATTTAATATGCGACATCTATTGACTTTTCTGCAAGTCTAGGATGAATATTTTTATTTTTATTTTTACTTTATGAGTAAAACCTCAAATTGTAATATTTAATTAAATGAAGACAATATAAGCGAAACTCAATCGAAAATCTGAAAACAGAAAAATCAGAAAAAGATATTGACACATCTGGGACACGAACCCAGGACCTCTCGCTTACCGGGCGAACGCGCTAACCACTGCGCCACCGTGTCGATATCCAATTCGGTCACTTTTAACTGTATCATACTTCGACTAAGAACCACCCACACTATCTTCATTTTTCTTAACGCATATACTATTGGCTGCTATCTTTATGTATGATTGCAAGATTCAAACCCGAACTAAATGCTCTCTAGATAGTGTCTGGATAAATCTTTATCCATTTTATTTAATATGCGACATCTATTGACTTTTCTGCAAGTCTAGGATGAATATTTTTATTTTTATTTTTACTTTATGAGTAAAACCTCAAATTGTAATATTTAATTAAATGAAGACAATATAAGCGAAACTCAATCGAAAATCTGAAAACAGAAAAATCAGAAAAAGATATTGACACATCTGGGACACGAACCCAGGACCTCTCGCTTACCGGGCGAACGCGCTAACCACTGCGCCACCGTGTCGATATCCAATTCGGTCACTTTTAACTGTATCATACTTCGACTAAGAACCACCCACACTATCTTCATTTTTCTTAACGCATATACTATTGGCTGCTATCTTTATGTATGATTGCAAGATTCAAACCCGAACTAAATGCTCTCTAGATAGTGTCTGGATAAATCTTTATCCATTTTATTTAATATGCGACATCTATTGACTTTTCTGCAAGTCTAGGATGAATATTTTTATTTTTATTTTTACTTTATGAGTAAAACCTCAAATTGTAATATTTAATTAAATGAAGACAATATAAGCGAAACTCAATCGAAAATCTGAAAACAGAAAAATCAGAAAAAGATATTGACACATCTGGGACACGAACCCAGGACCTCTCGCTTACCGGGCGAACGCGCTAACCACTGCGCCACCGTGTCGATATCCAATTCGGTCACTTTTAACTAAAGTATATATACTTTTTATACATAAAGATAGCAGCCAATAGTATATGCGTTAAGAAAAATGAAGATAGTGTGGGTGGTTCTTAGTCGAAGTATGATACAGTTAAAAGTGACCGAATTGGATATCGACACGGTGGCGCAGTGGTTAGCGCGTTCGCCCGGTAAGCGAGAGGTCCTGGGTTCGTGTCCCAGATGTGTCAATATCTTTTTCTGATTTTTCTGTTTTCAGATTTTCGATTGAGTTTCGCTTATATTGTCTTCATTTAATTAAATATTACAATTTGAGGTTTTACTCATAAAGTAAAAATAAAAATAAAAATAAATAATATTAATCTTTTTCACACATTTCTGCCCCATTTTCAATTTTAGCAAGGAGAGAAAATATGTTTACTTTAAATATGATGTAATGTTGTATTAACTTCGCCTTACCATTTTCCATAGATCGTCAATGATGTTTTGAACCTGGCCAAAGAGAACGTGACGGACTACGAAACAGCCTTGGAGGTCATTCAGTTCTTGGAAGTAGAGTCCGATTATGCTCCATGGGCTGCTGCTGTTGCCAACTTTAATGTCCTCAGGAGGAAATTAGCCGTCATCCCAGACACCCTGAAGAATCTTGACGTAAGTCCCAATGTGTTATTGGTGATGTGATGTGGTGAGCGTCGCGTCGCCGAAATATCCAGAATGGATAACGTGTCGGGGTTTACGAGTATGCTAACGGGTTGTTGGGAATTTCTTCCCGCACCGTCTTGAGCTGGGGAGGCAAGCGGCCTGTTGCTTCTTGGGCCCATGCGGAGCGGAGAAGGTTAACGGCCTCGGGGGAGACATAAGCTAAATGAATATTACATATTGTAATAATTTATCAAATACATGACTGTACAGGAATACCTAAAATATGAAACCTACGTGTATCATATTCAAAGAAGTATTTAATTTGGTAGATACTATGTCAACTCAGTGATCAGTACCGAAAAGAAGCATAAAAACACGACCGTCATTGTTAATGGCTGATTTTAACAAGGACCGTTCAAATTTCAGAAATACATAATTCAAATCTGGGCTGATCGTTACCGTCTTCATGAATATTATAATTCTTTAATATAAGGTACCTCCAAAACGCCAAACTAGTTGAACATAATGATCATAAAAACTGACAGTTATTCGTCTTACAGTGATGATGATGTTTTGATTTGCAGAGACACATCTCGAATTTGTTGAACCACGTCATCACTGAATTGGGCCTTGCAGAAAAAATAACCGATTCCCATCTAACTAAGCTTTTCCGTGGAACAGCACTTAGCTTCGCGTGCAACCTGGGAAACAAGGCTTGCATAGAAGATGCAACGGAACAGTTTGAAAAACTGATAGCTTCTTCTAACACACCGTAAGTATATCTCCAAAATTACAAAAAATATGAAATCCACCAGTACCTATCCACTTCTGTAAAACGTAAGACAGTGATGTTCTTACAAATGTCACTGCGAAACAGCTTTTTGTCTTGTTTTCGGTCATTTATTGAATGTTGCGGAAAAGGGATAACAATTTAGTATGTGCGTTGATCATAAGACAAAGACATAACATAAGAAATCTGATCTCAAACCTGAGCTATTGCCATTTTTAAATTCCATAATTTCTATCAATCTCATACATACATTTTTGAATTAGCAACCTCATGCTCTTCAATTGTTTCCCTATGTTTTGAATTAGCAACCTCATGCTCTTCAATTGTTTCCCTATGTTTTGAATTAGCAACCTCATGCTCTTCAATTGTTTCCCTATGTTTTGAATTAGCAACCTCATGCTCTTCAATTGTTTCCCTATGTTTTGGCTGACATATTTTTGGTGTGATTGAAAGGTTCCGCGGACGATTATTTGTTCATATAAAAGTATTCTCCTATTTGCTCTCTGGATTTTGACACTGGTGCAAATATTCAGACATAATATAGACGTCGACCACTGGCATATCCCAGCGTTTGACTTTTTTGAATAAATTAATTCTCACGGGAAGACCCTCCAAATGCCCTTATAATTGCTAAGTTTGAACGCCATGAGTGTAAAATTCCATTCATTTTGTGTAAAAGTTTTATAAAGTATTTTTAAAAAGACAAAACTAAAGACGTAGAATTTTGGAAAATAACTGTCATACTTCAATCAATTTCTTGACGCCCTCGTTTTGTCTTAACAATTATCTTCTTCAATGATTAAAAAGGTATTAATAATAATAATAATAAAACAACAACTAGTTAAAAAGGTATTAATAATAATAATAATAAAACAACAACAACTGCCAGTCAACCGTAGGATATTTAGATAAATAAATACGATATAAAATTTTTCCTTTTGTGAGGGCTTCAGTAACCAAGGTAAACAACAGTATTTTGAGATTACTTTGAAATATATTTTGCAGGTAAATTTAATTATATATTTTATTTTGATAACATTATTCTAAAATATAATATTTATTATAGATTTGTAGTATTGAAGGGTAGTTTACATTAAAATATTTAATTTGGCCAAATTGAAAATTATTTGTTGACAAATGACAGTATTAGGTAACGACGACAGTTGCTTGGTTACTGGAATGTAGGAATAATAATAATAATCATTTCCAAGTTGTTTTGAACGGTGACAAAATGTCATTTTCAACCAACGGAAATGAAAATGGGTTGATTATGTCATCTTTACAGATGAACATTGATAATCTGAGACCCCAAAAAACAAAAGCAGGTATTCCTAGGCAGAGAATGAAATGGACGAACGATGTCAATATGTTCATCGTTCGTTCATATTTTTATGTGACGAAACTAGAAACAGATATGTTATTGTATAGGAAAAAATTACATTTACTTTTCTCACAAAATTATCCGGTTGCCCAAGTAAACGAACAAAGATTAGCTGACCAAAAAAGGGCAATTTTCAAAAATAATTTAATCCCTGTAGTAACATTAAATCAGATAAAAAAGGAAATAGGAGATAGATTGCAATTAGAGAATAATTTAGAACAAATTAATACGATTAGTAATGTTATATTATATACATTGAATGAAGACAGTTTAGATAATATTCTAGTAGAAGAATCTAATGATATTACAGTAGATTCAAATAACTTAGACGCTATTCATAATCTTAGGGAAATCAACATTGCAAATTTAAACTTACTAGATGATAATGTAATAGAATTAGCTAACTTGCTTCATAATAATATAAATAGATATATAGATATAGAGCCCACAGTTAGACCAAAATTACCAAAATTGCATGCGTCAAAAAAATTATCTAAATTAATTTCTGAATTAAATAATTTAATTTTACCAAAAATAATATTTGACGATATTAGTTTTTTAGATCTTAATACGTTAGTGTACGCTAGTGCTATCACTATATGTACTAGGTTAGGAGTTAAATTAACATCCTCTGATGATAGATCATATAGTTATAGTAAACCAGAATGGCAGATTAGATTAGAAAATGATGTAGTATTTTTAAGAAGTAGTATAGCTAGAGTAATTGAATATAAAAATGGGAATAGAAGTAGAAATATTTTGAGACATGTAGATGAAATTGGGAGAAAATTTGGTTATAACATTGGTAGTAATAATAATGAAAATATAATCAATGATTTATTAGATTTATTAAAACAAAAATTAGGTGTAAAAGCTAGTAGATTAAAAAGATATAATTATACGTATAATAAAAGAAATAATAATAGATTATTTCAAAAAAATGAGAAACTATTTTATTCCAAACTTGATGATAAACAAAATATTATTTCGAATAATAATATTCCGTTGCCATCTGAATCAGATATGCGCGATTTTTGGACAAACATTTGGAGTAAAGATATAAAACATAATGAGGCAGGTTCATGGATAGAAAATGAAGAACTCAATTGTTCAGACATTGAACAAATGAGTTTTTCTGATATATCGGTTGAATTGTTAGCCAAAATTATAAAAAATACTCATAATTGGAAAGCCATGGGTTGCGATTGGATACATAATTTTTGGTACAAACGTCTAACTACTTTACATCCTCTTTTTGCAAAAAATCTTTCAAATCTTGTCAAACAACCTCAAAATTTTCCTAATTTTCTAACTAAGGGCATTACTTATATGTTACCTAAAAGCGAAAATATTAATAATCCCTCTCAATATAGACCCATTACATGTCTACCGACAATATACAAAATTTTAACCTCTTGCTTGACAGATTTAATATATACTCATTTGGATGAAAAAAATATTTTATCTGAACAACAAAAAGGTTGTCGCAGAAAACATATGGGATGTAAAGAACAATTAGTTATTGATTCTGTAATTTTAAAACAAATTCAAAATCAAAAGCGTAATTTACATACTTGTTATATAGATTATCAAAAAGCTTTTGATAGTGTCCCGCACTCGTGGCTAATAAAAATATTAAAAATATATAAAGTTAACCCAATTATAATTAGCTTTTTGAAAAATATTATGTCCTTTTGGAATACAGATTTACTAGTAAATTTAAAAGGTAAGAAAATAGTAGTACCGGGCATTTCAATAAAAAGAGGGATTTTTCAAGGAGACTCATTGAGTCCTCTTTGGTTTTGCTTAGCATTGAATCCTATGTCTAAAATGTTAATTAAAAGCAAGTTTGGAATAAAAATTAAGGGTAATACAAGAGAGAGTAGTATAATTTCACATCTATTATATATGGATGATATAAAATTATTTTCAAATTCTGAATCAAATTTAGAAAAAATGATTAAGGTAGTTAAAATTTTTTCAGATGATATTAAAATGACTTTTGGTTTAGATAAATGTAAAACGATCCATATAGAGAAAGGCAAAATTGTAGATGGAGACGAGGGTATATTTAGAAATTTCAAAATTAAAAGTATGAAAGGGGATGAGGTTTATAAATATTTAGGATACCCGCAATCGAATAGATTAGATCACACTAGTATTAAAAATGATATTAGGATTAAATTTCAAACTAGGATCAGAAAAATTTTAAAATGCAATCTATCTGCTAAAAATTTAGTAAAAGCAATAAATACTTGGGCAATACCTTTATTAACGTACTCATTTGGCATAATTAAATGGTCCAATACAGATTTAGATAGTTTAGAACGATTAATTAGAACTATGTTAACAAAGTTTAATTGCCATCATCCAAATTCAGCTATAGAACGAATTAATTTACCTAGAAATTTAGGAGGTAGAGGTATAGTCAAAATAACATCTTTGAAACACAATCAGGTAGAAATGCTTAGAAATTTTTTCCATAGGAAAGCTAATAGCTCAGAAATGCACAAAATAATTTGTAAGGCAGATAGAAACATTACACCTTTAAATTTATATGACGAGAATGCCAACATTCTTATAAATACTAACCAGGAATTATTAGATTCCTGGTCAAATAAAATTATTCATGCAAAACACTTCAATTATCTCAACCAAACGTATGTTGACAAACTTTCGTCAAACAAATGGTTGAGTATTGGAGAGTTGAGCGCAGAAATAGAAGGATTTATGCTTGCCATTCAAGATAGAGTCATTAATACTAAAAATTATAGGAAGCATATAATCAAAGATATAAATCAAATTGATGATTTATGTAGAAAATGTTTGGCTTTTCCGGAAACTATAGAACATATTATATCGGGATGTTCTATATTAGCGCCGTCCGAGTATACATTTAGGCACAATCAGGTTTTAAAAATAATCCACCAAAGTTTGGTAATTAAACATAACTTGATTGACTGCCGTAATATAGTACCATATTATGAATATGAACCAAATTCATTTTTAGAAAATGAATTTTATAAAATATATTATGATAAAACTATACTAACAGACAGAACAATTAGTCATAATAGACCTGATATAGTTTTACATGACAAAATTAAAAAAATAACTTATATCATTGATGTAGCTATTCCAAATTCCTGTAATATTCAAAAAACTGTTTCTGAAAAAATTAGAAAATACACAGATTTAGGAAATGAGATTAAAAGAATTTGGCATTCTCGGAATATAAAAATATTACCATTTGTTATTTCGGCTACTGGCATTATACCTAGGTCTCTGATTCAAAATTTAGGCGTATTAGATTTGTCAAAGAATTTATACATAAAAATGCAAAAATCGGTAATTTTAAATACATGTAGGATTACAAAAGATTTTTTAAATATTTATATTGAGGGATCAGTAGGATTTATAGGTTCAATTAGGAATTCCACAGAGCCGAACCCTCTGATATGAAAATATCTGGAGTCGGTGAATTATTTTCCCCTCTGGTCTCTGGTAGGTTGACATGTTGTTCTTGTATTGTTTTGTAATTATAATACATATAGTGCAATTGCATAACGTGGATTGACCAGATGATCATTTGGGAAGTGTGTGAAAGGGTTTAGTTTTTCCTGTGGGGAAAATTAAACCCGGACATTTAAATCTGGTGCGTAAATAAAAGTAAGAAATATATAATAAAACTGTTTCTGAAAAAATTAGAAAATACACAGATTTAAGAAATGAGATTTAAAGAATTTGGCATTCTCGGACTATAAAAATATTACCATTTGTTATTTCAGCTACTGGCATTATACCTAGGTCTCTGATTCAAAATTTAGGCATATTAGATTTGTCAAAGAATTTATATATAAAAATGCAAAAATCGGTAATTTTAAATACATGTAGGATTACAAAAGATTTTTTAAATATTTATATTGAGGGATCAGTAGGATTTATAGGTTCAATTAGGAATTCCACAGAGCCGAACCCTCTGATATGAAAATATCTGGAATCGGTGAATTATTTTCCCATATAGTCTCTGGTAGGTTGACATGTTGTTCTTGTATTGTTTTGTAATTATAATACTTATATAGTGCAATTGCATGACGTGGATTGACCAGATGATCATTTGGGAAGTGTGTTAAATCTGGTGCGTAATAAAAGTAAGTTTATTCCAGAATTATTTCAATGAGGTTGTATAAACTTGAAATTTTGGTATATTAAACATGTGAAAGGTAAATATTGTTATTAAACTTGATTTTTCATTGAATTTTGAAATATTTCCAAGGTATTTTAAATTAGCTATATATATTTGTTTATCTTAAAAATGTCGTAAAAACAAATACCATTTTGAAAAACTAACTCAAATTACCTTTTAGATTTTTGTATTTTATACAGGGTGTTAAGGGACGTACTTGACCTACTTATTTAACCAGTGATTCCTGACATTATTTAGAGTAAAAAATTTAAATGAAATTTTGGTCTGCGGTGACATTTTTGGTGTTTTTTTTTTTTTTTACAAAAACATAAAAAAATGGTAATTGTTGGACAGTTGGAGGCGGGTTAAGGGGTTTGTCGGATACTCGGCCGAGTGACCAGTGACCACATGCGGAAGAATTTTTTTTTGTTTGATTTTAAAGAAAAAAAAAAAAAAAATTGAAAAAAAAAAAAGTCACCGGAGACCAAAATTTCATTTACATTTTTTTACTCCAAATAATGTCAGGAATCACTGGTTAAAGTAAGTCAAGTACGTCCCTTAACATCCTGTATATATGCAAGTACTTAAATAAAAGGATTATTTTATTTTCAATTTTTTTCTTGTTTGTACAATAAGTTTTTTTCTCAAAACGTCTGAAATTGTAGAGAATTAGAAATTGTTGTGTAATAATTCCCAGAGAATAAAAAACAATATTTCGTTTCTCCTTGTTTGCGCAATATAAACTGTGATTTCTTGGATATTTATTTACCTATACATGGATAAAGCACTTTTTTACTGAATTATTATGAAATTCACGTGGTTACAGACCATTTAAAAATAATATGAAAGAAAGAACCTGTCTCTTTCAAGACGGGAACCTCAAGATCCAATCCACCAAAATGCAACGTTGCCAGCTCTTTCACAGCCGGTTAAAAACTTTTTTTGAAATAAGCAATTCACCCTAAAAAGATTGAAGATTTTATTTATAATTCAGAGTTTGAAACATGAAATTGTACAGTCTATATTCAACGTGCAACTAAATCACCATTTAACGGTTGGGTAGACTGTTTGTTCTTTTTATTGTGTTAATTTCAATTTTACCGGAATTTTCTTTTCTGAAGTCGAATAATATGTTTGAAACATGCTGCAATCAAGCAAAATATTTATGTGTACTCCATCTTACTCATAATCGCAGAATAAGATAATACCACGATAATGCGAACGGGTTATGTGAAATTTGTATAACAATTTCACCTGAGCTGTTCGAATTACCGTGGTATTATCTTATTCTGCGATTATGAGTAAGACAGGCTGTGTTTATGTCAACTAATGCAATTTTTTTTTTTTACAGAATCAATCCAAATCTTCGCGAGCATATTTATTGCAATGCCCTGCGCTATGGAAACGAAACGCACTTTGACAAGTTGTGGGATAAATATATCAATGGAAATTTTGTCAACGAACAGCTTGTAATTCTAGGAGCCTTGGGATGCACAACCAACGAGGTATCGCTTAATAAGTAAGAAAACCTTTATTTGTACATATTATGTTTAAAAAAATTATATACACATGTAAAAGTGTTGAGGTTCGGAAACAATTCATTAGCAATAACCCACTAGTAGGTCGAGAGCACTGTTGGTTGCTAAAATCCTACATCAATATGATGTTGACGATGTCATCCGTGGTCAGTTATATTTTCATATGATTCCGATTCGGTTAACATATGATTCCGACAGCCGGTTGACAAAAGCCGCCGTTTTTATCGCGGCCTCCTGAGTGTCAGATAAGCTGTCAACATACACAATTTTTTGAATAATGCCGTTTGTTCTGCAAAATGACTGCTCAAAAATTAAACTTAAGTGAACTAACGATGCTCTTAGAATTGAAAGAGATCCTATCCGCGATTCGTATACTTAATTAATTCACCTAAGACGCGATCAATTGATTCCATTCCTGCTTGGAGAAACGAAAGTGGTTCAAATGTGTCTAAAGACTACATTGACTAATTAACCCCCGTTTCTTGCCAATGTCTATCAAAGTTAGTATTTCAATTCGAAAATATCATTCTATTAGTATTTTTAATTTTTACAATTTGTCGGTAGACCGACGACGTAGCGTTGACGAGCTGGACCGATAGTCGTCGTAGGCAGCGCGTAGCGAATCGAGTGGCACAAAACTACACATTTATTAATTCAGGTACCTATACTTACTTGGTCGAAGATTACCTACATTATATTACCGCAAGCGTCCGACGTACGCGAGCGACGGACATACGCGTGTCACTATATGGAGCTTTCATAAATGTTTTAAAATTTTCTTCGTTTGACTCCTTAAAACTAGTTAATATTTCGTAACATACTGATTATGAGGAGCAAACATAAATATCATAATATATTCTCTCATATTTTTTTTGTTCCTTTTGACGCTTCTGGTTAATAATTTTGGACCTACATATCTTCCTCGAACCATCAAGTTTTTTTGATTCATTGTGGTTTTTACCTATTCAAATCCTGCAGTTCACCTCGTAGGTGTATAATCTTTGTTTCTTTTGTAACGTACCAGTTTGTCTGCCATTTGAGTTTGGAGTTTGAGAAGGAAAAAAATGCTGGCAGCATATACAATACTACAACAGCTGCACAACCTATTATTCGTAGGATAATTTTTTTTTGTTGTTAAGGATAGGTCTATGACCTATGACCCAACTAAGAAAATGTATGCCTTTATAAGTACGCAATCATCGTTTGTTAGTTGTACTCGTATTTTTTACAGTGTGCGAATTAATATACTATGATATTTGCAGATTCTTGGCCCAAACCATCGCTAGGGAAAAGCCAATCAGAGATCAGGATCTTATGACCGCCTACAATTCCGCTCTTAACGGCAACGATCAAAATGTTGAAATTGTCTTCCAGTTCTTCAAGACAGACCTCGCAAGGATCGAAGAAGTGTAAGTATTAACCAATAACATAACAAACTTTAGTAAACTAAGGACAGGTTGTACAGTATTTGAACAATTCATCAAATTTCACATTTAATATTCAAGTACTGTTATTATCCAAGTACAGGAAAACAACCGGCCCGTGGTGAAATAATAACAGGACTTGCATTGAACTTTCACAGAACTTGGATTTTAACTTTGAAATTTGATAAATTGTTCAAATTCTGTGAAACAACTCATCCTAAGCATTTTTAGTGAAAGCCATAATAGAACTTGTTTCTGGAAAACTTCAACTTACAACAGAAGAAGGATGGAATATCGGGCAAGGGTGCTGATTGATACAGCAACATAAACAACATGTCAAACTTAAACCGGCAGGCCAGGGATACTTCCGTACAAAATTGCGCCGCATCGACTAAAGCCGGTGCGTGTATCTTCGCGCTTAGCATTATTGCTTACCATTCTTCTATTGCATCTATTTATCTTTTGTATAATTTTAATGCAAGTACTTGCATACTGCTTACTAACCCCGTATGCATGGACATTGGAGGGTCTAGAGTCGTTCAAATAAATATAGCTTCGTTAAAAAAAAAGTAGTCTTAACGTGTGCGGTGAAGGAGGAAACCATATATTTCCGGAATAACGGAAAGTACTTTCCGTCGACTCACTCAAGAACGCCGAGAACAACAGAAGTGTAAGCAGTGTAAAAGGGACACACGGTCGACCGCCGTCAGCGATAACACATCTTTGGAACCGCCCAAAAAAACAATGGCCACTAAGGATCAAGCAGCTCCATCATCACCTTCGTCCCCCGCTAATCTCAAAGATATTCAGAATTTAGTCATGTCCAAAACGAACAGCCTGGATAAAAAACAGAACGACATCATGGACCAAAACAACAAGATACTGGAAAGCATACAATTCATGAACGCACAATATGAAGACTTTATGGCCAGAATCCGCGACGTCGAGCACCGTAATGATGAGCTTACAGCGAAGAATACTGCACTGGAAGCTAGAATCGTAATACTGGAGAATAGTCTTGATTCCCAAGAGCGGGCCTTAAAGTCTTGTAATGTAGAAATAAGAGGCATCCCCGACATCAAGGACGAAACACTAAAAGACGTGGTCTTCAACATCTTCAAAACAACAGGATCTTCCTTAGAAACTAAAGATATCGATGCTGTTTATCGTCTTCAAAAAAAAAACAATAATCAGAAGCAACCCAGGACAATTGTTCTTAAACTAAAATCGAACATGGCTAGAAATCAACTGCTAGCTGATGTGAAATCTTTCAACAAGAACAAACCCAATACCGAAGATAAACTTAACACGTTAAATATCGGTCTCGCCGGCCCCCGGTTGCCGATCTATGTATCTGAGCAGTTAACATTTCGGGCGAAACAGATTTGGTATAAAACTCGCCAATTTGCAAGAGCAAGACAATATCAATTTGCATGGATCCAACAAGGACGTATATACCTGCGGAGAGAGACAGATTCAGGCGCAATTCTTATATCCGATGAAAACAAGCTGGCTTCCTTATGATTATCTCAAACACAATATACCTACTGCCGACAACGATTACAAGATGAAGGTTCTATTATTATTATTGGTACTACTACTACTTATTACTACTGCCGACAATGATTACAAGATGAAGGTTCTTTTATTATTTTTACTACTACTACTACCTATTACTACTGCCGACAATGATTGCAAGATGAAGGTTCTATTATTAGTATTAATACCACTACTACTTATTACTACTGCCGACAACTTTTACAAGATGAAGGTTCCTGCCGACAACGATTACAAGATGAAGGTTCTATTATTATTATTACTACTACTACTTCTTCTACTTATTACTACTACCGACAAAGATTGCAAGATGAAGGTTCTATTATTATTATTAATACTACTACTACTTATTACTACTGCCGACAACTTTTACAAGATGAAGGTTCCTGCCGACAACGATAACAAGATGAAGGTTCTATTATTATTATTACTACTACTACTTCTTCTACTTATTACTACTGCCGACAAAGATTGCAAGATGAAGGTTCTATTATTATTATTGCTATTACTACTACTTATTACTACTTCAGACAACGACTACAAGATGAAAGTTCTTTTATTATTATTGCCATTATTATCTCCTGTGATTATCCACATCCAGTCATTCGAACCAAATATACCTACTCACGAGAAATGGATCAAAATCGTTTAGTAGTGAAATTTCCATTGCATCACATCTCACCTGAATAATCATGATTCAATTACCTCCTGATATTTACAATGACACAGATGTAACGTGCAACACGTATGTGATTGACGATCTCAACAAATTAAATAATTTCAGTTGGAAGTCTTATAATTTAAAGATTATCCATCAGAATATCAGAAGTATGTCAAACCTTGATGATTTTCTGTTATTTCTAGATCAATTCAATCATACTTTTGATGTTTTAATTTTATCAGAGTGTTGGATCAATAAAAACTACACCTCTAAAATAATACAAACTTACACGGAATATCACTCAATTAAAAATATAAATAAATCTAGCGGGATTGTTGTCTACATAAAAGACGGTATACAAGCACAAGTCGAAGAAATTATATTATCACAAGGTAACTGCCTTAGAAATGTTCTGAATAATAATTTATGTATCTTTGCTATTTAAAGATCACCTTCTTTCCAGAGCATAGATTCTTTTTTGAATTCACTCCAAACTGTTATTAGCAATTCCAATAAATTTGAACGTCAAATCATTATAGGTGACCTTAATATTAACACCTTATATCCATTTCACAACCAATTCAACGACTACATATGCCTGCTTACAGAAAACGGATTCATATTGACAATCAATACACCAACTCGAGAACAGGGCACGTACAAATCCTGTTTGGATCACATCAACGTAAAAAATATTAACCTCACTGACTCATTCGTTATCCACACGTCAATTTCTGACCACTACACGACAGCCCTATGCTTTAAAGATAAACCGCCCCCCCCCCCCCCTGCTAAAATCAAGTACGTACCTCGATTAAACTTTAATAATTTAATTGAGGACTTGCATTTAGAAAACTGGCAAAAAGTATTTGATCAAATTGACACTGACATTGCGATGAAAGAATTCATTTGTATTCTACATACATATATATCTAAACATACAAGTAACAAACACATATCGAACAACCAGTTTAAACTTACGCCCTGGATCTCTCCTGGCCTTGTAAAATCGATTCAAAAAAGAAACCAACTCCACAAAAGGGTCAAAAAATTTCCAGATAATATTTTAGTACAAACTCACTACAAGAAATATAGGAACTTATGCAAAAAGATTATTAAATATACAAAGGAGAATTATTTTAAAACGTTCATTTGCGAAAATTCTTATTCTCCAAAACGTATGTGGGAAGCATTTCGTAATATTAGTAAAACAAAAATAAACAGGTCTTCCGAAATTAAATCGTTAGATATCGGTAACGTAAACTCTTCTAATCCTAAAAATATGGCGAATTTTGCTAATAAATACTTCACATCGGTGGGAACCACACTTGCCAAAAAAATTCTCGATAAATACAATAAAAAAGAAATCGAAGTTGCCAAGTTGGTCACCTCTAACCTCGTCCATAAAATAGACAATATACAAACATCGACGAATGAAGTCTTGGAAATAATTGACGACCTAAAGCCATCTAACGCTTGTGGACCAGACAAAGTCTCGACTAATCTGCTTAAAGTAACTAAGTCATTCATAGCATCTCCGATAGCGTTCATTTCAAATCTAAGTCTCAAATCAGGAATATTCCCTAACCATCTAAAACATACAGTTGTTGTATTACTGCACAAAAACGGAGATAAATCTGCGATTCAAAATTACCGGCCGATATCTTTGGTCAATTCAGTCTCAAAAATTATAGAGAAAATTGTCAAAAATCGTCTTAGCTTTTATCTTGAAGATAATAACATCCTTTCTGAGAGACAATATGGCTTCCGGCCGGGTTTAGGTACTGAAAATGCCATTGGCAATCTGACTAAAGTAATTTCTAATAACATCGATCGAGGAATCAAAAGCATCGCGATCTTCCTGGATCTGGCTAAAGCTTTTGATACCATCTCGCACAAAATCCTTTTGAAAAAATTACAGCTAATCGGTATACAGAGGCAGTTACTTAAATGGTTAGGAAGCTATCTAGAAAATCGGAGCCAAAGAGTTATTATTAGTGGTACTCTAAGCGATCCAGCCAATATCGAATTTGGTGTACCACAAGGAAGTACTTTAGGACCGATATTGTTTAATATCTATATTAATGATCTTTGCAACAGTAACCTTGCCGATCATATCATCACTTTTGCTGACGATACGGTCTTAATATTTGAGGGCAAAAACTGGCATGAAGCGCATAGAAAAGCAGAAATTGGAATAAACAATGTCAAACATTGGCTAGACTACAATCTTCTTACTCTTAACACGGACAAGACAAAATTTATACGTTTTAGTGCAACACAAGCGGGTCAACCCAAGGTAATACTAAATATTACTATTCACATTTGCAATGAACCGAACTCTTGTACTTGCAATAACCTTGAATGCGTGGATAGTTTAAAATATCTAGGGATCACCATAGATAAATATCTGAGATGGGATGAACACATCAACGCAACGGCCTCAAAAGTACTAATTGCAACATCCAAATCTCTGAAGGCTCAGAGAATTCCCTGGTCTACATGTACTGAGGAGATCTGGATATCAGTGCCAATACTAGGTAACAATAATAAACTCAAAAATTTATATATCTGCTGCACATATCATCCACAAAACACCAACTACATCCACAACCTAACTCATCACTTCAACACCACATCAGACCTGCACGCAAATCACCCGGAAGGATTGTTTTTATTAGCTGGAGACTACAATATATCCAAACTAAACTGGAAGTTAACCGAAGGGCAAAACCAATTAGAACCAAATTTTCCAGAAGACACTGCTAGCTGTGCCTTGGTAGACTTCCTTTCATTCACCCAACTACACCAATTCAATTCTATAACCAATACAAACAAACGAATTCTTGATTTAATCATGACAAATATTTCAAAATGTAGTATAACCCATTGTACCGAACCTCTGACGCCTGAAGATTCACATCACAGAGCATTAGACATAGAGTTATCACCTGTTACTGTACCGTCTCTCTCCAGCTCATCTAGGACAGTTAAAATGTTTCACCGAGGTGATTACGGTCAAATCACTGAGGAATTATCCAAAATAAATTGGAAACTCCAATTTCAAGGTAAGGATACCGAAAAAGCCGTATTAGATTTTTACAATATCATAAATGACATTATTCGCAAATATATCCCCGAAAAAAAAATTAACGGTAATTTAGAAAGGTTTCCCCCCTGGTACACTTTACCACTTATTAAAATTGTAAAAGAGAAATTAAAATATCACAAGAAATGGAAAAAATACAAGAACCTGGCTGACTACCAATCATTTTCAGTACTGAGAAATCGTCAAAAGAAGATCGCGTTAGAATGTTATGAAAACTTCATTATGACGGCAGAAGATTCAATAAAAAAGTGCAGCAAACAGTTCTGGTCATTTGTTAAATCAAAGAAATCCTCTTCCGATTTACCAAAGCAAATGTATCTTGGAGATATTTCCTGCAATGATGGACAATCCATATGCGACCATTTTAGTGATTATTTTAGATCAGTTTTTGTAGAAAATTCCAACCCTCGCCTCAATCTTATAAACTGTGAGAATGATGACGACAACTCTAATCTACATATCCACAATATTAACTTCAATCAATCATGTGTACTTAATTATTTAAAAAAACTTGATCCGAATAAAAGTGCGGGATCTGATTTAATTCCATCCATATTTTATGTAAAATGCCGGGACCAATTGGCTTATCCTCTCTCCTTGCTATTCAAAATGTCATTTGAAGAAGGCAACTTCCCCAACGTCTGGAAACAAGCACTCATTACACCAATCCACAAAAGCGGGGACAAAACTAACATTACCAACTACAGGCCCATCTCCAAACTCCCAATTGTCAGCAAAATCATGGAAAACATAGTTCTTGATCAACTTTTTCCGGCGGTACAAAAAATCATATCTAAAAATCAACACGGCTTTTTCAGAAAACGGTCGGTCGAGACAAACCTTCTGGAATACACAGATTTTATTTTAAATTCTATGGGTGGTAAAAATCAAGTAGACTCTATCTATACGGATTTTTCAAAAGCCTTTGATAAAATTAACATTGACCTGCTTCTGAAGAAACTGTTAAAAATCGGGATTAATGGTGACCTTCTCAGATGGATCAAATCATATGTAACAAACAGAAGTCAAGCAGTTAGAGCTAAGGGTTTCTCCTCGCGTTTTTACAGTATACCTTCAGGAATCCCGCAAGGATCACATCTCGGACCTCTCTTGTTTATTTTATATATCAATGATATAGGTAAATGCTTTAAAAATACCAAATTCCAAATTTTTGCTGATGACACTAAGATTTACAAAAAAATCACTAATATTAATGACAGCCTAGAATTGCAAGATGATATCAATAGGCTTGGAATATATTGTGCTAACAACCAACTGTTCCTTAATCTGGAAAAATGTAACACAATATCATTCACCAAAAGCATAAACCCCCTAATATTCCCGTACAAAATCAATGACGTAGAGATAAAAAGATGTTGTGAAGTGAGGGACTTAGGAATAATAATGGACTCCGGAATGTCTTTCCGAACACATATAAATTCCATCTGTGACAGGGCGTACAAACTTCTAGGATTCATCATAAGAGTGACCAAACCATTTAGGTCTCCACACGTAATCAAAATACTGTACGTCTCTTTTGTTCGCTCAATATTAGAATTCGGATCAGTCATATGGAATCCCCAATACAAAGTAAATATTGAAAGGTTAGAAAGAATTCAAAAAAAGATATTGAAACACCTAGACTTTAAATCCTTTCGAACTTCAGAAAACCTAAAAGACTCATTAACATTCCATAATTTATCAACTTTAGAAGATAGAAGAAATATATCCGACCAAAAATTTTTATTCAAAATCATTAACAACGTTGTTGACAACAACTATCTTCTAGAACACATTAATTTCCACTGTCCAATAAGAAACACAAGGTCAAACCAACTATTCCACATCCCACACTCAAAAACAAATTACACACAACATTCATTTCTCCGAAGGACGTGCACAAAATACAATGATATCTTTTACGACGCTGATATTTTCCATTTGTCCTCAGGCCAATTTATTAAATCCATAATAGAAAAAATTAAAACAAATTGTTAATTACGAACTCTCCACCCCTGCTGCATGTTATTTTTTTTCATTCTCATTATGTTGGTTTTCCTTCTTTTTATTATAATAATAATATTTGGATGATTTATATATCCCATATGCTTTAATTTGTGTGTGTTTTTTTTCTTTCATTTCTGTTGTATATATATTTTTTTCTTTTTTTTCTACCACTTTATGTTTTCTTTAATGTTTTAATCCATGTTTATATATTATAAATTGTAGCGGAAACTTCGCTGGTTAATGCAATCATGTAATATGTTACTTTCTTATTAAAATATGTATAACTGTTTGTTTCCTAAATAAACTAAAATAAAAAATAAAAAAAATAAAATAAAAGTCAGAAAACTTACACACCTTTTTATAACCATCAGAAATATTCTCTCTGTTAAAGATATGATATCAATATACTCTGCCATGTGTAATTCTTTACTCGAATATGCATCCCTAGGATGGGGTGGATGTGCCAAAACAATATTAGACTCCCTGGCTAAAGCTCAGAAATCAATACTAAGAGTCATCCTTAAAAAACCATTCAGGTACCCCAGTGATGCATTATTCACGGAATTAAAAGTACTTGATGTTAGACAATTGTATATTAGAAAGATTATATTACATGCTCAAAAACAACGTCAACACTTCCCGTCCATTGACCACCTTCACGACACTCGACTTTCAAGGAACAATCCAATAGTCCCAATAAAAATCACGACGTCCCTCGGCCAACGGCAATTTTCGTACTTAGGACCTAAATTATTTAATATCATTCCTAATGATTGGAAAACTAAAAGTGCAAATGTTTTGCGCAAATTGATCAACGACTGGCTCCTTGATTTAGGGAGGATCAAAAGCGAAGATATGTTGACCAATAGATAGTCTCATCATATAAAATAAAACAAAATTAAAAATATATAAGAAAAAAAAAAAAAACAAAATAAAAAAACACTCATTCATAGTTCCATTCATTACAAAAACACGTACTTATCATTTCAGAACACAATTGTCTATTCTTTTATCAATACCCTTCCCATTTTTCTACATTCAACTCCTGTGGAGATCTTTCTTTTTATTATACAAAATTACGTAAGCTATAATTTATACAAAATACGTACAAATATAATTTATACAAAATTGCGTACTATACGTAATATTACAAAAACACGTACTTATAACTTCAGAACATAATTGTCTATTATTTTATCAATACCCTTCCCATTGTTCTACATTCAAGTCCTGCGGTGATCTTTCTTTTTAACATTACCATCTGGATTTTATTTACTTTACAGGTTTTATTTTATATTAAGTGCTCTAAGGGAAAATATCTTAGTAGGATGAAAAAATGAAGCAAGGAAAGGGAAATAAATACAATTTGTTATCAACCACTCTGTCATGTCACTATTTATACACTAACTAACTTATGAAATATTTATATACAAATTGTTTTATTCATTTGCTGCATCCTTTTCGAGTCACATTCTTTTTGAGTTTCTTCACCCGCTCGTAAAGTTAAGGGATACGTCACTCACGTTAATTATAATTATAATTATTTTTTGTAATCACGTTTAAACATCCACGTTAATTATAATATGGATTTTGTCATCACGCTTGAAGGAATGTCTCGATTCTCAATTTTGCAAGCGATTTAAATGACCAAACATTTATCTATTGTTAAGCAAGCATTCGATACTAAATTTGTACTTTAAGACATTGTTTTTTCTCTTCGCTTATTCTTTTTTTTATGAGTTCAAAATTGTAATTATTAACTAAAGCTTCTACGAGGAAGTCAATCGTAACACTTGTTTCATTCAATAAATAATATGTTTATATAATTAATCAATGTAATATGAAATTATGATATGAACTAAATTTGTCAATTTGACTGGCCTAAAACAGGATCCATTCCTAGTTGGCTAGTCAAAGTTTCCATATATGTTTCATTGTATAATTTTATGTGAAATAAATATTATTATTATTATTATTATTATTATTATTTGTGTTCTAACCTAAATTTTCGTTTGTAATTTCAAAATTCAGCCCAACAAAACGTTTTTTTTTAAATGTACACCAATTTGTATTTAAATTTTGTTTGTCTGACGCGTAATCTTTGATTTGGGAATTAACCACTCCCGACATCCGATCGAGCTGAAACTTTTGAGAATGACAATGCTTTTTATCAACAATTGGTGGCACTCACACACATATTACGGCAAGGACATTTACACATTTTTCTTAAGTAGAGAAATTAAAGAAAAATTAAATTACGTTGTTGAAATTAATGCAATAACATACGAAATAAAAGTCCGTTGATACCCATCACTGGGAAATGAGATTCAAAACTCAGCCAAACCAAAAAATAAAAATAATAAATATTAAAATAGATGTAAGAAAGTAAAATAATATTTTTTTGTGCGTTGTTTTTTTTCTATATTAATTTCCCGTAACTAAAACAAGTTTTTTTACAGAAAAAATAAATTTTTTAATGATTTTTCAAAAATTATTAAAAGGTACTCGTGTATCAGTTGTGATCACAGATACACATAATATAATGTAAATATTAAAACCAAATAAATAATATCTCAAGGGCGTACTTTTAAATAAAATAATCTTTACGATTTAAATTAATATATTTTGATTAAAAAAATATAAATCGGCTTGGTTGGATATTTTGGCTTTAATATAAATTTTGAAAAAAGCATTAAACAGGATCCAAGTGCATTCATCTGATATCGCGAGGTGCAAAAGCTGAAATAGCATTATTTTTGTTTGTTTTCAGATATGGATCAAATACACAGACAGCAATCAACAATATGATTGGCCGTATGAAGGGAACACAGCTACATAGGGTACGTCATTTCAACATAAACATAACATAATAATTATGTGCACATTAAAAAAAATATCTGATTAGCTTGGTTTATCCTTCTCTCTCTCTGATATGATCTTCCCTTCTCCTTCTACTCCCATCTGGCGGATGGAAAGTATCCAGGTATAACGCAGTTTGTAAAGATTTTTTTTTAATTACGCACTTTTCCCTTAGTTACTAATTCCAGTAGCGGTCCATGAGTTTTCAGTAGCTAAGATTAAAAAATACGACAATACTGATATTGTTGTAGCTGAAAAAAAAAAATTAATTCAATTTTTTGTATGGAGATCTTTTAGTATGTGGATACGGCGCATCCCTGAAAGAATCGAGAAAGATCTTCATACAAAAAGTTAAAATTTTGAATTTAAAAAAAAAAACATTTTCAGCTACAACAACGTGTCATATTTTTCAATCTTCGCGCTTTAGTTCACCGAAAACTCATGAAATTTAAACAAGGTTTTAATTATATACAACTGAAGAACAACTGTTTGCTTAATAGAAATTGTGTAAAATTTAAACCACATTTAATAGAAAGGCCCTTTAAATTTAGTACAAATAAGAAATTGCATGTAATTTTTGCAAAAAAAGAGATTTACAAATAATATAAAAAGAAAAAAAAACAACTGAATTCAAGAAAATTCAGTCAGTGTTGAAGATCGCAGCAGTGAGGAGAGAATAAAGAAGCAGTTGAATTTTCCTTTTGAATCCCTCCTCGCTGCCTATAAATTTGTATAAAATAAATATATTATTTTTTCATGTGTTTTTCAGGTGGTTGCATTCCTGAAGTCAAGTCTCTCACCGGCCGGAGTCAGCTCTGGACTATCAGCTGTCGCAGATATGGCACTCACCTACGAGTGGGCTCTGCTTCACAAGGAGACTATCGACTCCTGGATCGAGAAGAAATACAACGGCACCTCTGCCATCGTGTCTTCCTTCGCCTTGCATGCTGGTGTTAATGTTGGCGCTTCTCATTAATGAAAACAACTAATGGAATAAAACCATTTTAATTTTAGACCAAAGATTTTCCAGACTTCATCCACCAAATCAGTCATCAAAATTATCTTATTTCATATTCTTTCATTATCTTTTATATTTCATATGTAAATGCACTGTATATAAAATCGACCACCACAACACGGGCATGTGCCTAGCATGGTGGTCGAAAAGTCCTCAAATTATGTAATTAACAAAGAAATGAATAAAGAAATATTAAAAAAACAGAGTGTGCAATTCTCACGCGATAGAAGTGAAACCTTTAGAAAAATAAAGTAGACAAGAGTGGGGACGAAGCAACGCACAAAGAGGAGACCGATAGGCTACGAAGCAACGCATAAATAGGAGACCGATTATACTATCTCATTCTCTCGCAGGCTAAATCCTAGAGATGAATGTGTTTTTCTCTATTTAGTGTCGCTATTTTTCATCGAGTTTCAATTCACAAGGGTTCTAAAGAAGTTTTCACTTAAAAGAAATCCTTTTCTTTCTATACTACCTTATTTCTTCGAACAAATGACACAGCAATGGCAGTGACCTACTGGGTGTGTTGGGTGTGACGTGCATAATGTAATGTGCAATGCGAATTACGAGTACATTATGTATGAAGTGAATCATGCAACGTCATTGCGACTAGCAACGTATGCAACTTGCATAATGTGACGTGAACTTGCGTCGTACAACATGCATCTCGCATCGTCTAACAGGCAACATTGATGTAATGTAAAACCCCCAACAGACGGCTCAATTTCTTGTCAACCGTTGAGTGTTGCATACAGACGACGCGATGGTTAGTTAAATTTTATCAGTTGCTGCTATAGGGAACAAGCGCAGCATGCCTCCTTCTGTATACATAAAAAAATTGTTCGCTCTTGTAGCGAAAATAAAAAAACAAACGTGAAGAAAATTTAAAAAATTCAAACATTTGATGATATTAATTTATACGATCGTAGTATTCCACAAGCAAGTATCCTTACTTAAAGTTTAAGAAAAACTTCGACCAAAATCCCTTTTCATCAGTCATATCTGTCATTTTATTTATTTTTATTCATTCATGCGGCTCTTTGCATAGGCGTCTGCGGCTCTTTCGACATCAATTGCAATCTTACCACTACTCAACCAGCCTTACACGAGATGGAGCCGCTGAACGAACTTTAACTCGATCAACATCAGTGTTACTAACTCAGCTCATGGAACTCTTGATTTATTGAACGAGTCTTCTGAAGTAAGAGAATGGTTTCGGAACACAAGGCTGGTTTAAGGAACTCTTAACGGTGATTCTGCGTAAGAGTCGTCAAAATAAAATTATTGTGGCACGCATAAAAAGTAAATGATTTCCTTCCGAATTTTTCTGCATTAACCACAGTACCCCCCCCCCCCCCCCCCCTCCGCTCCATTATAATATGGCTCTCTGATATCTTTGACAAATTAGCTCTTCCCTTTCTTTTGTTTGTTGCCGACCCCTGCCTTAGGCAAACAAAGGACGGGTTGTGTAATAAAAATTTGACCAATTCATCAAATTTTTAAGCGCCTGTGAAAGTTCTATTCAAGTTCTGTTATTATATAACTACAGGCCAGTTGCTTCATAAAACTGAAATAATCAAATAAAATAAAAATTTGGTTGAATTGTTCAAATTTTATGAAACAACCAGTCCTAAGTAAAGTTGGTTCAACAGCTCAAGCGTGATTCAGAAGATCCAACTTGATTGGGCGGTTGTTTGGTTGGTTGGTTGGTTGGTTGGTTGGTTGGTTAGATGGTGGTAGGATTCTATGGCGGTACTTGAAATCCACGCCTTCTTATCGAATACAACACATATCCACGGGAAAACGTTACGTTCAACTCAATCAGATTGATACAACCGCCCAACCAAATTGATTGGTACGTAGGGTCCAGAAGGAGCATCGTGTAACTTGCCTAAACGTGACTTCTTCTTCTTTTTTCGTATGGTGGGGGGTCTGAGGGGGACATCTAGGTCTGCGAGCCAGTCTAGGGTCTCAGGTGTTGCCCTGTGGACCTCATCAATCCCACCGGGGAATGAATGGAGCGGGCATTTGTTGACCACATGTTCGGTGGTCTGCACCGCACCGCATTCACACATCGCCGACTCTTTGAGGCCCCATCTATGCATCATGTGAGCACAACGGCTATGGGAGCACCTTATCCTATTGGGTTCCATGTTCCATGTCAAATCAGAATGAAACCAACTCAGAAACACCTCAGAAAGGTCATTAAAAGCTATGAAAAAATAATTTTAAAATAGCCGGAAACCCTAACCTAACTTAACCTATTTAACCAATTTTTTATATTTTTTTATCATCACTCTTAATGACCTTTCTGAGGTGCTTATGAGTTGGTTTCATTCTGAGTTGTCCGGTCACCATCCTATTGATGGCAGTCCAGAGTTAAACGTGACTAAAATGGTGCCAAACTAAATAATTAATACTTAAGGGATCATTTTTTTGAAGTGAATAAGATGTCCATGATAATAAAGGTACACCTATATTCATACATTTTAGAGTACATATATTTTAAAGTTAAAGTTATCCATCATCCGGTTGATTAGGGGCCGTTCAAGTATTACATAACGCACTTGGGGGGGGGGGGGGAGGGGGGGGTCTTGTGAAACGTTACGGTGCGTTACTGGGGGGGGGGATCGAACAACGCGTTACGTAACATGTTTTCTTTATTTAAACAAAAAAAAACTAGGGATTTAAAATCTTCCAAGTTGGCAACCCTTTTCGTTTATGTTGCCCGGGGAATTAATTCCTCGACTGTATTATGCGTCATTTTTATTTTATTTTTGTTGTCAGTAGTCGTTAGTGTTCTAATCACGGAATACACAACATAAACACAAATTTCTTTAGTCAGTGTTGTTAAAGTGAGTTTGAAGGTACTATAATGTCCTGAAAAGCGGGAGATTTACATCATCAGCTATTATTGGCCTATACAGGTTCTCATACTTGCCAGCGCAGCACAACCAAAAAAAGACAATAAAATTTGGAAAATAGCAAAAGAAAAAATAAAAAAAATTATGAAAAATGTATGGAACATAACATATGAATGATGTTTTACGTTTTTAGTTAGATCAATGCTTTTTAGTTATTACACATAGGTTAGTTTACAGCTTTCGTAGTACATGCCTAGTTACACTCAGAACATGAAAAGGGTTTTTCTCCACTGTGTATTTTTAAATCTCCTTCCGAGAACTTGAATAACTGCATTCGGGACAAGAAGATGGTTTTGTCTGCTATAGGTTAACATTATAACATTTGCCTCTTTTTAGAACATGAATAGTCGCAGTAGAAACACGTAAGAGGTTTTATATCACTGTAAGTCAGCATATGATTTCTAAGAAGTTCCTTTGTACAACATAAATAATTGCAGTCGGGACACGAAACAAGTTTTTCATCAGTGTGAGTTAGCATTTGCCGTTTAAGTTATTTTTTTTTCGAGAAGAAGAATAGTTGCAGTCAGGACATAAAATGGGTTTTTCTGCATTGTGGTTAAACATGTGATTTTTAGATTTCTCATCATAGTACTTGAATAGTTGCAGTCAGAACATGAAAAAGGTTTTTCTCCACTGTGAGTCGAGTCAGCAAGTGACTTCATAAATATCCCTTTTCAGAACACGAATAGTTGCAGTCAGGACATGAAAAAGGTTTATCTCTTCTGTGCATCCTTCGGTGGATTTTTAAATTGTCCTTTTAAGAAAATGTATAACTTCATTCCGGAGAGGAAAATGGTTTTTGTCTGCTGTGCGTAAACATGTGACTTTTTGACGCCTCTTTGTACAACATGAATTGTCACAGTGGAAACATGTAAAAGGTTTTATATCACTTGGGGTAAGCAAATGATTTCTAAGAAGTTCCTTTGTACAACATGAATAATTGCAGTCGGGACATGAAAAACGTTTTTGTCCGGTGTGGGTAAGTATGTAAATTTTTGGATAACGTTGTGTACCACATGAATAGTCGCAGTCGGGACAAGAAAGGGGTTTTTCGTCACTGTGAGTTAGCAAGTGCCATTTTATTTACTTTTTTCGAGAAGAGGAATAGTTGCAGTCAGGACATGAAAAAGGTCTTTCTCCGCTGTGGGTAAACATGTGATTTTTAGATTTCTCTTCTTAGTACATGAATAGTTGCAGTCGGAACACGTAAAAGTTTTTCTCATACGTAATAGTTGCAGTCAGGACATGAAAAAGGTTTTTTACTTCTGTGAATCACACTGTGGATTTTTAAATCTTCCCCTTTGAGAACTTGTATATCTGCGTTCCGAACATAAAAAAGGTTTTATTCCAGTATGAGTCAGCTTGTGAATCATACTGGAGTAAAGTGTTACTCCACAGGGAAACAATAGGAAAATTACTTTCTTAGGGCCTCCTGTGCAGCTAATGTAAAAAAGTACGTGTTGTAAAACCATGTAGGTATATAATAGGTCGGTGTTAAATTGTGGAAATTCGGAAGGAATACAAGGCCGATAAAACTTATAATTATTTCCAATTTTTTTTTGTAAATAACAATTTTAATAAATAAAATGAAAAATATACGCATGTATCGCGAGTTTTATTTATTTGTTTCCGCCAACGCGATTAAATCAAGAAAAAGAGTATGTAAGTGACATTTCGGTACGTTGCGCAACTTAATTGTGACTTTTAGGTAAAAATTGTCACTTGGGTGTTACGTAACGTTTAGGGGGGGGGGGGGGGGTAAAGCAAAATGTTACGGCGCGTTACAGGGGGGGGAGGGGGGTCCAAAAATCTTCAAAAATTGCGTTACGTAATACTAGAACGCCCCCTTAGTCAGACATCTCCAAATACCAAGTTTTGAGATAATGGGGAAAGCAATTTTCGAATGCTCACCATAAATCAAATATTTTACATACGCGCCTGTGTTTCACATATTACGTCAACAGGTGTCTAAATATTCGGTACTGATAAAAATGCTTGATTTGGTTGCGTTTATGAGTAATCTGAGAAGTTTGCCAGATATAGGGTACACGCATACATATAGGGTACACGCATACATATAGGGTACACGCATACATATGGGGTACACGCATACATATAGGGTACACGCATACATATAGGGTACACGCATACATATAGGGTACACGCATACATATAGGGTACACGCATACATATAGGGTACACGCATACATATAACTCAATTCTCAACTCAAATTTCGATTTTTTGGAGATGTCCGACAATTTATATTATGTTGAATTTTTTTTTACGTTAACTCCACACTTGAGGCCTTGAGGAAAATAATTTCCCTCAGGGTCTATGTCATCTGGGATGCTGTGTGGAGAGTCTTTTTGAGGAGAGGAAGGAATGAACATTGGTCTTGAAGAGACCCATGTTGTAGGAAGGAGGAAACACAGAGGCCGGCAAATCTTTCCACAGCCGAGCTGTTGAACACAAGAACGAGTTGAAGAAACGACCCGTTCTCACGTGACAAATGTCAACCGTGAACAAATGTTGGGCACGCGTTTGGCGTGTTTCCCGACTATACACCGGTGCCGAAGGGATAGATGACGCTAGTTTCTCGGAGAATCTTCCATTGAAATACCGGTAGAACAAGGATAGCATTCCTAACCGACGCCTGTGCTCTAAAGATTGCAATCCGTCTGTTAAGATGGGAGAATCTATTAAGCGGACCGCCCGTTTCTGCACAGGGTCGAGGGTATTTTTCAGGTATATTGAAGCTCTAGACCAGACAATATTTATTATTTATTACAACATTTATTATTGTAAGTTAAGCAAATATGGTACTAAACAAAAGCATACTTAAATAAAAATAACAACTTCGTTTAAAAGCGCTATTTCATAACAAAATATTGATACATTTTGATAATTTTCTCTTCATCGGGACTTAAGAATATACAAATTTGAAGATGAGTATATCGTAATAAGCGGTAATTAATAAATTATTATTGCAGCATCTCACGAGCCTGCTATATATGAACAAGTACAAGTTCTATTACGTCATAAATAATCTGAAAACAATTAAAAAAAAATCCAACAACCCACCAAGGAACAATCCATAAGAACGCCTTCGATAGAAATTTTAAAAGTTTTGACATGCCAAATGTGCAGCAATACGTGCCAATTTTTTTTTCTATTTAAAAAAAAAAAATTTAAATAGAAAAAAATAAATTAAAATTAAGTAAAAATTAAATTAAATTAAAAATTAAGTTCTATTTAAAAAAAAATATTTTTTTTTAAAGAAAGACAAACATTCCCGGGTTACGAATAACCCAACAATGTTTGAAAATCTCCTACCACCACAGAAAGCCGAAAAAGTTGCTTGTGTTGTGATGGAGGACTTAGCCAGCCGAGGAATCGAACAAGCGACGCCCAGGTGGGACCCAAGAGCTAAGCCCACTCAACCACTGACCGATCATCAAAATGTACTATTGAAACTATTAAAAAATACGAAACCGCGTTCAATCAAACATCTTTGGGGATATCTAAAATCTAATTTTACTGTCGTTAATAACTCTTTAACTTACAAAAAAAAATAGGAGACAACCTCGTTTGTTATCGATTCATCTACTATCTTCCTATGTAACGAAAAATGGCTAATGACAATTGGAATAGATTAGATAGCAATACGTCCCATCTAATTTTATATTGCAGTATTTATTATATCCTGTATTATAATATCACATCAATTTTATTAAATTTTTGCATAAAACATAGAAACGCCCGATTGTTCCATGCATTTCAGAGTCGGTCGCTTCAGGTGAAACTAAGGTAAGATAATTCAGAGCATTTGTGAACCGAGACACGTTGAGATGCTTTACCAAAATATCTGAAAATAATTAATCATAAAACTTTTGTTTTTGGAATATCTTAAAATATCAGTATAATATTAGTAAAAGCTTAAAATGTAATATTTAATCATTGAAGACAATATTAACCCTTCAGTACTGACGAGTGGTCTGACAGACACCTTGAGAGTTCGAAAAGTTTAGTTACCTATGTCAGCGTAGTAGTATTACCCTGCACTTCTCTCTACACCTCGAGTAGTTGCCCAACACTGGAGAATGACAGTATCGGTTGGTGCGATTTCGGTAAGTTAAGGTTGATATAAGATTGCAAGTGGCCTGTCAGACCACACGTCGGTACTCATGTAAATTTTTTTGTATTTGACTTTTTTCAGATTATATGGGCTCTTTTATTTTTGTCAAAGTTACAATGAGTTTATTTATTTTTCTGTTATACGTGGTGGAATTATATTGTATTAAAATTGAAATTAAAACACTTTTTAACTTATTTCCACTTATCAATTTAACCAGTACCGGTTTCATCCAATTATGGACATCTTCAGGCTGGCAATTGCCAGCCTGAAGATGTCCATAATGGTGAAAATGAAACCGGTACTGGTTAAATAAATAAGTGGAAATAAGTTAAAAAGTGTTTTAATTTCAATTTTAAAGTTACAATGAATCAACCAGGCACTTCGGGCATGAAACAGGCAACCTCAATTGAAAATTGAGGTTGCCATTCTACTATAATAACACACATACATTATCACATTATTACTCACCAATCAGTCGATTACACATTTTGGGAAATGAATATGCTTACATCGGCGACATTTATTTCTTAAAATTAGCGCTATATAAACATGCACTCAAAAATTATTTTTCCATAATGTAACTTTATATACGCAATATGGACATGTTGAAATGAAATGATGATATTTCTCATTGTTCTTTTTTGTTATTTATTGTTGTGATACACAAAATAATTGTATGTTATTTTAAAGTTTAAAACTAATTTTATGTAATGATATTATTTTTCTTACTTTTGTACTCTATTATATGTTTATTTATAAAAGGCAGTATAGCCGTTTATGTATTTAAAATAAAATAAAATAAAATTAAAATAACAGTGTTCCAGTCACCAGGAAGAAAAATGAAACACGGCCTCATTCCAAGGGAATTGCGCTCGTCGATAAAAAAGAGTTTTTAGGTTAGATTCACCGGAAAATATAATGGAAATGCAACATAGAAAACTCTGTCATATGTGTCCCTCAAAACTAAAATGCAAGACTGCTTACAAATGTGACACTTGCACGAAACATCTGTGTCTTCAATACAGCGAGCCTGTGTGCAAATATTGTTTGTAATATTTGATAGTTCCTCCTGTTTATTATTTATATAACTTTAAGAAGAACATATTTGAGAGAAAAAAAACAGTATAGTTAAAATATGTTAAGATTAAGGTAAAAGTCCATTTTTATTCCAAAATATCGACGTCTGTGATAAAAATGCGTATGATTATTAATAACTGTGTAAATCCTTATTATTTATTTTACGCAATAAGAGATATATTAGCAATATTTAGATGCAATGTTTTTAGAAAAATACGAAAAAATACATTTTTTTATATTAAAACTATGGTGGTCTAGCAGAGCTCACGTCGCGTCGGTACTTACACATGTAACCAAAACGGCACCTCGGTACTTAAAGGTTAACACTCCCGAACGAAAATTTGAAACAGAAAAGATACGGTCGCATCTAGGAATTGAACCCAGGACCTTGAGAGTCGCTGATATTGTCTTCAGTGATTAATTATGAATTGTTTAAACCACATGGTAAAGATAAGCCGCCAACGCACCATGGTCGATCCATTGTACCAACACACCTAGAAGTGTTATTTATTCGAAAAAGTTAGTTTTTCTTAACGGAGGCGATGGCTTTATTGAAGAAATAAAGAAAGCTATAATACAAAGTTAACAATTTTCACATCGTCATTGTTCCCTGGATAGTCCAAATAATGACGTTTATGACATCAAATACGCATATTCGCAGTCTTTTGAGAGATTTATGGTTTAATTCCTTTATGAGTGGTTCTTATCTTCTTTAATGCGTTTTTAATACCTGCCGACTTTAATTTGACATTGTTAATTTCCAATTACTTGTTGGACCGCCATGAAGTTATTTTTTTAAATAGCTCCTTAAATTTAAATAGAGGAAAAAATCCCTCAGAGCCTATGTCATCTCTGGGGATGCTGTATGGAGGGTCTTTTTAGAGAAAGGAAGGAGAGGAAGTTCTTTTATTTAAAGAATTTGGAACAAAACTGTTACTTCACGTTTTATCACGTTCATAGAAATAACGCAAAATTAATATTATAATAATTCCCAAAGTTAACCAAAAAATTCTGCCATTTTGGATTCATTTTTGCACAATTTAAACTTTGATTTCTGGAATTTTTATTTATGTCCACACACACATAAGGCATTTATATTTTGAAAATATGAAAGAGAACAAGACATAAAAAAACAGAAAATGATAATTATCGCAACTGGGATACGAACTTAGAACCTCTCGTCTATCCGGGACGTGCGTTTACCAATTCCGCCATTGCGCCCTACTGTCAAACCGTCATAATAGCTAATCTCATATTTAAAATTTTTGAATTATCAATATTATCTTCAACTAACTTATTTTCCATATCATAGGCAACTACGCTTTTTATTGGAAACAATCATCCTAAGAATTGGTTTGTAACCTGGATAGCGTCACGGATAAATATATCATATTTTATTTATATGGAACTATTGAGTTTTTATAAAAGTCTAAATGAATATTTAATATTTGTCTCAGTTGCGACCTTTATCTTTTTTGTTTTTCTGTGTCTTGTTGTCTTTTATGTTTTAGTTTAGATTATTATTATTATCTTCTACTTCAATAAAAAACATATGTTCAGAAATAAGCTATCTATTTCTGTTAACAAAACTAAATTAACAACATGGCATTGTTTAAAGGATTAAAACTGATGAAAATATATAGTGAATTGGTCATTAGAATAGAAATTATGTACAAAAAATTTATATAAAATATCACTGTAATTATACTCGCCTATATAGGTACCGAAGTTCAATGTTGCCAACATAATAATGACATTTTTTTATTAGTAACAAATCGAAAAACTGTTTTATTCAATGTGTAACAAAAACACCGTTTAACGGTCATGAAGTGTTTTTTTTAATAAATAAGATTAATAATGTTTAGTTTTGCGTCATAAATAATAATTATGTATTTGCCGGTCTATATAACGAATCTCGCGGGCGCGTTAGAAATATTTTGTAATGCGTAGAACACCTCTTATCAGTCTGAATTAGATACTGATAGTGATCTAATTAAATATTGTGCTCACCTGTAGGTATCTGTACCTGACTCGCATACGGGGAGACTTTATCATTAAGGTCTCATATTAGAGAATTGACTGACAACTTTCATCACAATTAATTTGTCCGCCGTAGTCGCGAGTTGTTTTACGTTTCGGTCATCATGATACTAAGTAAGTGCTGATTGCATTTATTTTTTTTTAATTTGTTTTACTGTTCTGCTATTAAAACGGATTAGAAAAAAAGGGTTGTTCAATTTTTAAAGTTTTTTTTTTTTAAATATTTCCTTTTTTTATTTTACTATCTGTTAAATATATAGATACCTACACACATATATTACTTTTAAACAAACTTAATTATTTTAAATTCCTTTTTTTCAACAATCTGATATTTTGAATACAACATTTTTTTTTTGCATAAACACCTATGCGTTAATAGTTGCTCATACTGCACTTAATTCAATATTTTTGCGTTTCGTTAATGTTTTAAAAACACGGATCGTTTTTATTTTCTATTTTATATTTAAAAATATACCCTGAACAATAAAACAACGATAAAATCTATATGTGGCTCCTAATTATAATCTACGTCTTTAAAAAGAATGTTGACAGAATAAAAGTAGTTCTTTCCTTTATACATTGCATTTGTATCTAAATTTCCTCAGTTTTCTGACTGATGTGTAATAAACGATTTATTTGTGAAAAGACGTAAATAATTTTATAGAAATAACGTAGTTTAGACTTGAGAGTTATGGGTAGAGACTTGTGGGGTTAATACATTTCGGAAAAATATATATTTACTTGGTGAGTTAAGAGAAATATATCTACGAGCCAAAAATGTACATTTTTAGGGTCAGTGGTTCAAAGTTAATTTTCAAGTTCGGTGAAAGTTTCATTTAAGTTTTTTTTAATATTATTATTGGCCAGCTACAGTTTTTCACAAAACTGACATATTAACTCAAATTTTGTGAAAAAACCCGTCCTTAGTGTGTCCAAGACAATCACTAATAAAGGTAATAGGCTTAGCATTTCTTGGCAATCAGTCTAAAAAATGGTCTATTTAAATGCAAAGGTGGTTTTTAATTATTATGAGTAATAGTTATTAGCCTGAAACACTCATCTCCATTGAAAAAATCTGCCGAGAAAAGATACTAAAAGGCACTCGAACCGCGTCCTTCTGATATCCGGTCAACTGCTCTTTAACCGCTGAGCTACGTCGGCTTATCTCCTACCCGCCAAATAATTCAATATATTATATACTAGTGTTCTTTCAACAATTACTGCTTATTACATTTTTCCTAGTTAATACTTTCACAAGAACGAAACAAAATTCAAAGTTAATCAAGGGAAACTGTTTCAAATAATCGTAGCCATAAAATGGCGTGTTTTTAAAGTTTTTTTTTTAAATATATCTACGCTTTCATAATGCGCTTAGCGAAAAAAAATATTTAACAGGTCACGCTTATGTTTACGTAATTAATAAAATAATTTTGATTCTACTCAAGCAGAACTTCACGAAAAGCTTCAACTGGTCTTAAAAACATTTTTTGAAATTCGAAAAACAAATTTTCTCATTTATTCTAATAAGAAATGGACATTGTTCCATTCCTTCTCACCTTTTTAAAATTCACTTGACTGATTCTACTTTATATGGTCCTGAAGTGGAAACTCTATGCGATACATTTTTTGGTTGTTCCTCTCTAAACAAATACTTCATTCTTATCAAAAACTAGCAGACCCAGCCACACGTTGCTGTGGCTAACGAAACCTTTATATCTAACGTCATCTGTTCAAATCCACACCGGCCCACTGCCCGCTGCCCGCTGCCGCTTGGCCAGATATATTATGTACTTCAACCAATTCACACAAAACTTTGACAAATTACTTAAAAACCTTCCTCGTAAATCACTCTATCTATTAGTGAAAACCGCATGAAAATCCGTTGCGTAGTTTAAAAGATCTAAGTGCACATACAGAGATCAAAGTGCACAGAGTAAAGATTACCTAAAATTGCTTCCTCTCCATTCAACATCCCATCTCTTCTTAATCTGAACTCATCTCCAACTTAACATATAATTCAACATCCCATCTTTTCTTAATCTGAACTCATCTCCAACTTAACATATAATTCAACATCCCATCTCTTCTTAATCTGAACTCATCTCCAACTTAACATATAATTCAGCATCCCATCTCTTCTTAATCTGAACTCATCTCCAACTTAACATATAATTTTGACAGTTGCCCAATAATGCCCCAAAATTAATAATATATAAATTCACCTTCTATTCTTCGATGGGTGATAACCAGAAAATTTTGAAAAAAAAAATGTTGGTGATTTTAAAGATCTATTGAAAATAGTTATTTCTAGCTTCTCCTTAATACCTATTTTTGCACCATTTGTCGTCGTTTTACAGTTGTATTTTTTTTTAAGACTTTTAAAAAAAATGGTCAACAGTTCAGAGTTGGTGGAACTACGGCATCTCTATGAAGAGTTATGTGTTTGCATGAGGAAGAGAAGAGGTCGTAAAAGAGTTAATGACTATTTGACTGTTTATATCAGGTCACAAAACATAGCTACAGCGCCGCGCCGCGACGATCTTTTATTCTGGAAGTTTGTTTCTCACCCGGGGTACTGCGATAATGAGAGTTTTTTCTGCTCTGAGAAAATACGTAAATATTGTAATATTATTTAATTTAATTTATTAATTTGGAATATCATGGACAATGGAACAATGGGACGTATCTGCATAGTATTCACACCTTATTGGGAACGGCTTTTTCATACAAAATTAAGTTCATTAATTAATTTGGTAATGTAACAGAAAAAATAAAAATAGATTATTGAAAAATATTTCATTAGAAAAAGTAAAATAGATTATCTACAATTTTCGTATCATAATAAATTCAGCTTGTTTGTCTTAATATCTGAAAACGTCTTCATATCGTTAAGAAGAACGGCGCCGGCGGCGCGGCTTTTTTCATACAAAACTTCAAATGGTGTAGCGAATAGCTAGTACGGATTTGTGCTAATTTATTAATTTGTCTGAAATGCCAAAGTTGTGTCAAAAATCACGTAAAATTCAATTATTTAATAATTTATATATCAGAATTTAAAACACAAATAAAAAATAATAATAACTTGTACGATTTTTATATAATTTAGATTTTCACGACAAAGGGTACTTTCTTTTTATTTGTTTTTTGGGCCACCTCCTTCTTTATCTGCCCTGATGATGAACACTTTTTGATGAATTATTTTTCCATATCATAGGCAACTACCTTCTTCATTGGAAACAATCGATCTAAGAACGGGTTTGTAACCTAGATAGCGGCTTGGATAAATATATGGAAAAATTAGTCGAAGATAATATTGTTAATTGTAAAATTTTAAAATATGAGATTGACAATTATGAAGGTTTGATAGAAGGTGGCAATGGCTGATTGGTAAAAGCGCACTTCCTGGTTAGACGAGGTTCTGGGTTCGAGTCCCAGTTGCTACCATTATCTTTTTCTATTTTTTTTAGTCTTGTTCTCTTTTATATTTCCGTTTTGATTATTAGTGTTATCTTCTTCTTCAATTATTATTTTTTTTATTTACGGCTTGATGTCGTTGATCATAATTTTGTTCAAAAACTAAAATTGGTCTATTGGTCTAGAATAGCCATTTAAAGGAAACTGTTCAAATGTCAAAAATATTCCAAGTGGCGTTATGATCAAATGTGATGGAATTTGTAACACCCCAGCGTAAGACGAAGTAAATATAATTTTCCATCTGGGTTTCGAACCCGCAGCCTCTTACAAAATATACCATAGCTTTACCACAAAGGTCGATATTTTTAGATTTTGACTGTTTTGGCTGTTGGCACCTTCAGATTAATTCATATCTTTGTTATGGATTATCATTTCACATTAGCAAAAACCTGTAATCTCATATTGGGGCAATCAATAACTTACTATCTTGATGGACGCTAAATTATTCGACAGGAAAATAGTCTGAATTTTAATCTTCCCGTAGCTAATGAAATAATTCAGTTTATGATTGACAGCTTCTCTATCACGCGATAAATCAATAGAAGATAGTATGTCAGATGTGTACTTTATGATAACACCATCACGTATAAATATGCTTTTAGTTAAAAAATTTGGCGAGTCACCTAATTTGCATGTTTTTTCCGAGATAAAAAATTATCCAAACAGTAATTACTTCGATTTTTATTATTTTTATTAATAACGTCATATTACGTAGTACTTATGAAAACTTCCGTGGTCAGGCGTTTAAGATCCAGTACCATGTATCGTATTGGTCACTAAATCAAATCTCGGATTGCACAAATAAATTTGAATACTACTATTTCTAATTTTGAATCCATATCATGGTGGATGTGCCAGACAGGGTGAGATACACACGTAGGTATTGTAATTAGGCAGAAGGTTCCAATTGCCGGTGGCATAAATTCGCTCCTTTCACCACGAGTGAAGGGAGATCGTAGTCTGTATTGCCGCTGCAGGGCTGTTCCGATTTGCTTCAGAGGCTCCTTCCGTTTGACGTAGAGAGAGGTAGGGTCCGTGGTCCAGGGTGAGGCGATGGTCAGAAGTGAAAACAGGCGAGTGAAGGTAGGACCGAAGCGAGGTAGGGCGAGCAAGCAGAAAGAGAGACTGTAGACAAGGCGCGTATTGCTGGTGTCTAATTTGTAAAATGGCTTGTGGTTCGTTTTTATAGAATAGAGGTTTGACAATGTTGCCGGTGCTACGACGATGACCAGCCGTTTTCTCTTTGTAAACTTCTCTCAATTCTCCTCCTACCCCCACTACGATTTTTATTTATTTTACAATCGTTTACAAAATAGTAATACATGGTGTCGCGAAACTGCGGCTCTTCTGTATTAGTGGTGTTTAAGTGCTGCAGAGCCAAGCTAAGCCACACTCGAAGGACCAGTCCCGAAACTACGTCAACCGCTACGTCTATATGGGACGATTAAGTTTGCATGCATTCGCCAAACCTGATGGACAGTGTCAGTTAATGGTTCAAATCTAGGCATCTGGAACATAAGATAATCCCAGATGGTATAGGAACAAGGACTCACCCGTCGCAGTTGGGGCCACACGTCTCCAAGTTCTAGATGCTTCAACTTCAATATATTAATCTTTAAAATGATATATTGAAGTTCCCAATAATATAAATTGAAATGTAAATTTGCAATATTTCTTCCACAGTCGTTAAGTTATAGACAGTCCGCCCTGTCTCAGATATGATTTTACACTTTACACTTTATTTTACACTCTCTTCAAAGAGCATCCTGTCACCTTTTAAAGTTAGTCATTTGTCGTGCAACAATTGCATCGGTCATTCGACGGCCGGCGTAATCCAGCGGTAAGGCTCTTGTCTCGCACACCGAAGGTCGCGGGATCGAATCCCGGCGTGGCAAATAAATTTTATTTGATTAATTTATGTTATTTCACAATTTATTCATTTAAAATAATATATTTGCGGCACGTTCCAGAGTGGAAGATACTCTCAAGGTAAGACCACCATGGTGTAAGACCACCATTCAGAATCGAAACGTTGGTTGAAATGGCATTAGCCGTGTTTGGCGACCAGATCTGAATAGCCAGACACCTCTCCACCTTCCTCTTCCGTATGTCCTTCCCCTCCCCACTACCTTCAGCCTCACAACGTACCCTAATTGGGGATGCCATAGTCTCACTGGCTTCAGACGGGAGCAGTTGGGACTCTTGTGCGGTATTCATTAAAAAAATGGTGACATTTTACGGATGGGAAGATTAGAAAGATAGAATATTTGCAGGATTTTATTGAAATTTGCTATTCACCAAGTCTTTGCGAATGCATACCTACCAATCCCATACGTATAGCATGAACAATCCAATTACACGGTTTTAACATACAATTCAAATTACGTTCTGTAATAATACCTAATTATACCGAATTTTTTGTATTTAATTCTCGATTAAATTCTTCGGGTAAGTGCTGTTACGCCTTGAATGCCTTCAATATTATCAGGACTTAATTATGATGTAAATTCTGAATTGATATATTTTAAAGATAAACTATTATCTTTATGATAGATAATAAAATGTAGTTTTATCGTGTGACGAGTTAAAATTGTTTGTCTTAAATTCAAACGTATAACCTTTAATGTAATCTACACAGTTTAATGCGATAATTATTAGCGCGTAATTATGAAACTGGCTGAAATATAAATTGGACACCAATAATTCATCACTTTTGATCATAAAATCACTGATAATAATATAAAATCGACATAACATCACGTTACAAATGCGTGAATACAAAACCTTCGTGAAAAGTAAATCTTCAAGAAATTTGAATTGTGTTATAGACGTTTCCGTGAGCCCGAAGTATGATCATTTTTTTCTTACTTTTGGTGAAACTGAATATTTTAAAATAACGGACTTTCTTTCTTGAACACATAAACAAAATCATTAGGAAATTTGCGACTTCATTTTTCTTTAAAATCAGTAGAGATGACACTTCTATTGATTTTCTGATCAGTGGTTTCAATGTGTGCATATTAGGGTGGGTCATCAATTTGATCATTGATATGAGTCTCAAATAAGATTATTCAAAAACAATATTTGGAAAATTTATAATGCGCCGTTTTCGTGACCTAGATGGTCAGATTTATTTTACCATTTATTAGTTCGCCATATGTTTTTTTCTGACACTCCCTTCTCTATTCGTCCCTTCTACATCGATTCCATTGAACCATCCCATTTTGTCTTGTAACATTTCAGATCTCCACATTCCTAATAGATCATTTATGGTTTTCACACCTCACGAACGCCCGAGGATTATTTCATACTCATTTTAACTCTTTGTTTTCGTCTTTCCTCTGCCAGTTTCATAACTCACTGCTATAATAATAATGATAGTAATGATGGTCTTTATTCCAGGGTGTGGGGAGGTGAGTGCAATCCCACATATCCCATAGAGAGTACAAGTACATATATTGAAAACATAGATATATAAAAAGGGCAAAAAATAAAATTAAATAAAATTAAAATTAAATCGAAAGCAAGGAAACACACGAAAGGAAGAACAATGTAGCAAAATCCACTCAGGATGGTATTAAATCTTAGTGGTGGACTGTTAGATTCGCTTCCATTGAGTTCGATCAATGTTGTACCAAAAGAAAATCTCGACAACTTTATCAAAAGCACGTCTTATGATGCAATAAGTTTGATTGATGGGTGATAATTTTTGTCAGTTGAAGATTGTGTTATTATAAAAACTGTTCATGTTTCAGACCTATTGACCATTAATGATATTATTGTGGTTTGTCCGACATCAATTAATAAAAATTACATTTCATGATGATATTTGTAAAATGCACTAGATAACGAGGGTGTAAAAATAAATATTTTTTAGAGTCTTGAAATATTTTTTCATATGAATATCGCGGAACACTCCCAACTTCTCTCTGTCCGGATCCTGTAGGATTATAGCATCCTAAATAGTTGGGGTGTATTGCGAGGGTGAAGGGATTGGGGAATTTTATTTAGAACTGACCCTTAATATGGCTAAGGCTGTTTTAAATTCTAAAAAGTGATCTTTCACCAGGGCGATAATAAGTGTATCTACTTTATACAACCTGTGTTAGATTTTTTTGAATGTGTTTAATTATGTGATCTAATCACATTACTAAATTTGGAATTAACTCCTTATAATTACCTAGTAATTTAAAAATTCTAAGAACGTAGAAAAAAAACATCGGCAAAAGCTCTGAAAGGATATTTTCTTAACAGTTTTATAATCCAGTGATGCATTCTTTCTTTTGAACTCCCTAATTTTGTGCATCTTTTTTAATATATTAATGTTTTTTTTTCAAACTGTATTAAATCAATAGTCTGTTAGAATCTATTATCTAATATTCTTCATTGAACTCCCCTTTAAATTCGTATTCTTATACAAAAATAGTTTTCTTTTTAATTCTATTATGTTGTCTTTCCCCGAAATGAATTTTTTTACTCACCACTGGGAACAATGAATTGTGAATATTATTGTTATTATTTTGATAAATTAATATTTAGTGATAATTCACTTAAATAAATAAATATTTCAGCAGTAAAAATCAACTATAAGTTGCTAATGCAGTTTGGCTAACGACATTTTGATAATGCCTTCAGAAGACGAAACTGCTGTCACGCGTAATAATACAAGAAGAACTAGTTCATAAATTAAAGTATAATATTATCGAATATATACATTCCATAAAAAATTTAAATGAAGTTCTACAAATTTAAATTGGTAACAATAAATAATCAAACGTGTTTTTGTTATCTGTTTTTGGGGTGGTATGCCGTATTGCGCTACCTGCTTCTTTAGCCAAGGTTTCAGACAGCGTTGCAATGTCCATCATCAGGGTAGATCCGGCAGATGTGTACTTAATTGTTAGTGGTGAAATGCGTTCTTATTTACTTGGAAGCGATACCGTGTTGCCAGCTCCACTACACTACGAGCTGGTATTACGGTATGCTGCAAAATGGTTGTAGATTTCAATTGCCTTCGTCATCAGGCGTGCTACAATAAGAACTGGTTCCAAAAAACTGTTCCTCGAATCCACTGTCCTTCAGTGATCGCTAGTCACCGGTACAAAGTAACCGAGATAAAAACGTATCAATCATAAGTGCATCCAAAATTTCTTAAAGAAAACTTTCTAATTTAGTGGGTAATAATTAAGAAGTTGCATTAAAAAAGCGTTATAAATTTGAAACACCCTAACATATGTAGTAAATTAAGTGGTTTAATTATTAATCAAATTAGTTTGCACAACGCTAACGTTGATAATGGTTAAGTAATATCGTAAAAATGGCTGATTGTTAAGTGGACTCTGTGCACTCTTAAGTCTTCTGGGATTAATTGATTAGATTCGCTTGACGATAATTTATGTTTTTCTGTGCAGATAAAAAATAGATATATTTTCAAATACATAACTTTGAAACTTCACGCACTCGTTACTTCCATCAATTTACAAATTAATTTTTTTAATTAATTTTTTTTTACATATTTTATTTATTAATCGCTAAACCGCCAATTTATTTTTTAAATATACATATATTTTTTATTTATTTATTTATATATTTATTTATTTATGTATTTATTTATGTATATATTTACTTTTTTATTTATTTATATATTTACTTTTTTATTTATTTAATTAATTAATTTATTTATTTATTTATTTATTTATTTATTTATGTATTTATTTATTTATTTATTTATTTATTTATTTATTTATTTATTTATTTATTTATTTATTTATTTATTTATTTTTTATTTTTTATTATTTTTTTTTTATTATTATTTTTTTTATTTTTTTTTTATTAATTGATTAATTAATTTATTTATTTATTTCAACGCCATAAAATGGCTATTACAATACGGTGATACATTATGCATGATACACAGTGGTGCACAGGAGGTTAATTACAATGATATACAAAAAAAAAGAATATGAGCTCGTACAAAATACACATTTTTATGCAGAGTAAAAATAAGTAAATAAAGGTGACTTCTTAGAAAAATTCTCTACATCGAGTATAATAAACCTACTTTACTTTTATTTGTACATATTGTTGGATTCTAGGAATTGGCTAAAATGGAGTAACTTAGTAATGATAATATTATTATTACCTTCAGTTGAAATTACTGCAGTTTGAAATGACTACAGGTACTGCTAATTAGTTCTGCTTTTCAGGGCTGTCAGTTAGAGTATCAGTAATAAAAATAATAATTTTGAAAAAAAAAAATACATTTATTAGCTATCACTTAACTAGTCTGTCTGATAGTTAATATAAATGAAGTTAGTAGTTTTGGAATCTATATTAGAGTATGATGAACACTATTATACCTAACATTAATTATTATGATTGAGGTATGATATTATAGCCTTCTTATAACTATATTCGGTGGAGTTGAACACATCTACTACTTCTGAGAAAGCATTGCCAAGTGCATGCAATCTAGGTATATTATTATTACCTCATATGTATATTATTTTGTTGAAATCTTATAGTTCTAGATTTAGACGCTAGCATTACTATGTGTACTTGATGAATTTTTGGTTTTATGGAAATTTGTCAATTCCTTGATAACTGTATTTCAACTCCCAATAATTCTTATTTGATTATATGTATTTAGGTTTTAATATGTATCTATGAGTTTGATTATGTACACGTATGCGAATACCTGTGTGTAAGTATGTGCGCATATGCGTGTATGTGTGTATGAACATAATTGTGTATATGCATGTTTATATATGTAAATGTATATGTGTCTAAGTTTATGTATATATATATATATGTACCCGCCTCGGAACAGACTTAGTCTAGTGAGGCGGGCTACTAACTTGTGTGTATATGATTATTATTACAATAAACGACCGGGTTGCCGGCATTAAAAAAAAAAAAAAAAAAATAATAATAATAATAATAATAATAATAATAAGCCTTTCTGAACTTCTGTTGGGTTTGTATTAGACATGATCTTATTTGTTATAGTATATCCCGAAGCTCAGTTTGCCTCTTGGCATAGGCCTCCTCTAACATTTTCCATTGGGACCTGTCACGCGCTACTCTTCTCCAATCTAGGTATAAGCGAGTTCTAAATGACTCAGTCCTGATATTTTTGTTGCAATTAAAAAGAATTTTGGATCGAGTAGTTCTAGTAGGTATGTGGAAGGTAATTAGGTTTAATAAATCAGGACTGTCTATAATACCATTAACAATTTAAAAAATAAAAGTCAAGTCGGAAATAAATCTTCTATCTGAAAGTTTGAGTAAGTTTAATTCTTTAATCAAGTGATTGTAATTTATTGATTCTATTGGTAGACCAAGTTAATAGTTAATGAATCTTAAGAATTTATGCTGAATTTTTTCAATGGAACCGGAGTGGATTTTGTAGTGAGGGGACCAAATAGAAGAATTATATTCGACTTGACTTCGAACTAGAGAGGAATACAGAATTTTTAATGTTGAAATATTTTGAAAATCTCTGCCATTTCGAACAATGAAACCTAGCATTTTTAATCCTTTATTGGTTACTGTAGTTATATGTGGAAGAAAGTTAAATTTGGAATCGAAAATTATGCCAAGATCGTTAATCTCACTGACAGAGGTGAGGGAAACATTATTAATTTTATATTGATAGTTAAGAGGTTGATTTGTTCTGAAAAACCTTATTATCTGGCATTTACTTATATTCAGATAAAGTTTATTAGTTTTACACCAGTCTTGTAGTTTATTTAAATTTAATTGAATGTGAATTCAGTCATTTATTGTTTTGAAAAGCAACACTTCAACATTATAATCAAAAACAGTGATGATATCATTTTTAAAAAGTAGGAACAATATTGGGCCTAAATGTGACCCTTGAGGTACAGCGCTAGTAGCCATGAATTTGTGTGATAGGTAAGAGTTGTTTTTTACTTGGAGAATTCTATTGGTTAAGTAACTCTTTATCCATTCCAATAGTTTACCCTCTATTCCCATTTTACTAAGTTTGTTGAGAAGAATTTCATGGTTAACTTTGACAAAGTCTGTATATATTGAATCTACTTGGGTTTTATTTTCAAGTGAGCATGCAATAAATTGTTCGTGCAAGGAAAGATTTGTTAGGGTGGATCTGCCCGGCATAAAGCCATGTTGGTTAGGTACAATGATGTTATTAATATGTATGGAGATTCTGTCAAGGATAAGTTTTTCAAACAGTTTGGGGATAGTTGAGAGCATGCAAATGGGTCGGTAATTAGTGACATCATGAATATCACCCTTTTTAAATACAGGTGTGAGATAACAGTTTTTCCATATATCGGGGAAGCAGCCAGAATTAAGTGATTGGTTAAATATTTGACACAGTGGCTTGGCTAATATCGATACACAGTTAATTAGAAAAGCAGGACTTACTTTGTCAGGACCCGCTTTTTTCTTTATGTTGAGTGATTTTATTTTGCGTATAACATCCGGAACATTTATATATAAAGCGGTAATATGGACTGATTTTTTCGGATGAAAGGATGGAGTTGAACATTAGGGATATCCTTATCGTTCACATTTTTGAAGAAGTCAGCAAAGAAGTTAACGATGTCATTAGTATCACTGCTGCTTTTCCCTTCGAAATACATGTGAGTAGGTATGCTGGGTTTATTTTTTCTTAGTGAGTTTATGTGTGTAAAAAAGTTTTTGGTATCAGAAGAAATAGACTTTTCCGTGTTAAGTATGTATGTTTGATATAGTTTTCTGGCGAGTATTTTGCAGTCAGTTCTATATTTATGAAATATTTTGTAGTCTGACATAGAGTTGCTCTCTTTGAAGTTTTTGTGCCGGATTTTTTTGTTTTTTGTTAATTGCTTTAAGTCATTATTAAACCATTTGGGGAACTTTGATGGTATTACTTGAATAGAGGGTCGTATTTTACGATAGCCATGTTGATGATGGAGTAAAAAGATATTATGATTAACATTTGTGTTTCTGTCTAAAAAGGACCAATCTGCACTTTCTAAGTATTTTATTATCAATGAATAATCTGCTTTGGCAAAATTATAAGAACAGTTGGGAACAGTGTTAGAGTGAGTATTAAGAAAGTTGTTCATAATGGTAATATTTAAGGGAGGATGGTGGGAATCTATGGGGAGAAGAGAGTCTATGGATTTACTTAGTTTAACTGAAGGGTCACTACTAAATGCAAGGTCTAATTGGTGGTGATTAGAATTATATACATTATTAATTTGTTTAAGACCAAGGAAATTAGACATATTTTGTAATTTCACGAGCATTAGCAGATATGTTAGCATGAATTGTTGGATTATTACTTATGGTAACCCAGTCTATATTGTTTGGAATATTGTAGTCACTAGTTAGCATCATTCTGGCTTCCGGATATTTGAGCTTGAGGGCCTCTACATCTTCAATGTGGTTTTCATAAACTTGTTAATTTGATCCGGGTGGAATGTAAACACATCCAAGAATAATTTTTCCTAGGTTCGTCTTGAGTAGTACGTAAAGTTGTTCTATATTTTTGTGTTTGCATTTTAATCTGAATGAAGTTATAGATTTTGTGACAGATATTATTATACCTCCTCTTCTTGAATTGTTGCTGGTAATGGTACTTCTATCAAAGCTGTAGGTATTGTGAGAAGTGAAGCCTAATTCTTCTGTATTAAAGGACGGATCCAACCAAGTTTCAGTCAATATATGAAAGGGATGGATTGGAATCGACGATCTTATGTAGCTCATTAAGTTTGGTGCGGCAGCCTCTGATATTCTGATAATAACACATGATAGGTTTTAGTTTTTTGGATTAGTATTTACTTTAGTTGGTTTATTATTTTTGTATTTGATTGTGAGTCCTATTTCACCGTTCTGAGTTCTTTGGTCTAGGGTTAGTCGTAAATTGGCGAGATAGTTCCTTTGGGCTGGAGTTTGGTCGGAATAAATTTTTATACCAGGGTACTCAGTTATGTTGTTTTTTTTCCTCAATATGTCTATGGCTTGGGTGGGATTGTCAAGTATAACTTTTAGAGGTCTGGATTTGTCCGGTTTTTTTTATCCCCAGGCGAAAGGTCGTAATGTTGGCTTGTGTGATGGTTGGGTTAAGAGTTGTTAGTGTGGTTGATATTCTCGTCGTATCATCAATAATTTTGTTTATTTGGGAACCGGCTAAGCTTTCAGGGAAGTTGAAAATAATTAAGATTTTCGACCTTTTTTTCCTCTCCTCGAGCTCATCAGCAGCTTCGCACATTGATAAGTTTGATGAATTTGGGGATTCATGTGATGAGTTTGGTTCTAACACTTTTGAAGATACAATTTAAAAAAAATGCTTAAATAACCAAATTATCAAAGTTCAAAACTTAACGTCTGATGAAGGAGAATAAAACTGATATATTATGTTATTAATTAACGAACACGATATGAACATTTTTAATTAAATAAGAAATCGCGACTGACGCTGGAACCGCTATTCTATCCGAAGGTATCATATCTGCAAATTGAGCTTTCGAAGCCTTTTTAAATGTCGTTTTATTGTCTATCCAATATTTCTTGGAAAATTGAAAAAGAAATCTCAATAAACATTGGCTGACATCTTTGTATCGATAAGCAAAGCTCTATCTGAGCACCGTTCCAAACCTGTATTATAGTTTCTTCGATAGATTATTATCCATATTATTTATTTACGAAATACGTTTTGGCTTCTTACAAAGGTCAACAATCAATATTTATATTAGAACTCCGTAATTTAAATTCGATATCAATTCTTTTCAATAAAATCTGTAATAGAGTAAGACAGTGGAGGTAATCCACCTCTTACCCGCCCTGGTATAAGTAACTGATGGTTACTCCTTCAAGGCTCTCGCAAGATTCAAATTTTTTTGTTAAACGAAGCTACTTTTATTTATTTTGAACGAATCTAGACCTCCAGTATCCATGCATACGTTGTTAGTAAGCAGTATGCAAGTGCTTAACAGGAAAAACAAAATGCAAAAAATAGGTTAGTAAGACAAAGATAAGAGTAAATTAAACAGGGCAAAAGAAAAACTCATTCATGAGGCTCCATGAGGCCGCATTGCATCTGTAAAAACCCGCAAGCACCCGCATAAAATAGAGAACATAAGTAATACAATAAATCTCAAATCAATTGGCAAGTACCGACAAAAAATGTGAATGGCTTTCGGTCTGATCATAAACTACACTTAGCTTCAGTGTCCCTTAGCCAACCACTCAGTGAAGCCTCAAAGAATGTTAACTGAATATTTGGGGTAAAATACCCGAAGATAATAGAGTAAGACAGAAAATAAAAGGATTAGATTGATTTATTATATATTTAAATTTTATTTTTTCAGAGATGACACCCTTGACAATCTTTCTGGTGGTAGCTGTGGCACTGCAGTGCTGCACAGCCTTCAGCTCAGAGGACCGACTCCTTGTACAGGAGAAAACTCTGGCTGAAGATTACAGATTACCAAAAGGCTTTGGTGCTGAAGAATACGAGCTGAGAATCAAGCCAGATTTTGAACTGTTCACATTCGAAGGAGTACTAAAGATGACAGTAAAACCAACATTACCTAATCTCAAAACCATTACCTTACATGCTCATAAAGATCTTGTTATATCAGATGCTAATGTCAAAATTACAAGTCTTGGTATACCATATCCTCTTGCATCGCTCATTACTCGAAATGACACTAACGACTTTTTGACACTAACTATTGCCAGTAATTTTGTCGTAGACCAGATTTATACAATCGAATTCACGACGTACACCGGTCAAATAAGAGAGGAAATGAATGGATTCTACAGGAGCTCCTACGTTGAAGATGGCAAAACCAAGTAAGAAAAATAATCTTTAAAAATAATGTGCAAAAGTTAAAAAAACAACGAAAAAATCATTAACACCACTTATTGCTAATTTAAATAATAATAAATGTTGATTTATTTTTAAAGTACCTATTTGTTATTGTTGAATATCGCTTTAAAATCACAAGGCACGTGCATCGACGCACTTAGTAGTTGTGAACTTATCTTATACCAAGAGACTAACACATGAAAACTTTTTAAAAAATTGCCACCGCCTTAAAAGCAGACATATAAATATCTCCCTCAATAGACCCATCAACATCAACAAAATACAACACAGAAAACAGAAATAAATCCTTATTTTACTCATAACTCATAATGAATACGCAACTATTTTTACGACTTTTTCTTACTGTCGTTCTCCTGAAAAGGAAAGATTTTTGTAACTCACGTCCTTTTGCCTGGTGGTTGAAAGATAATCTGTATTTTTGTAACTCACATCCTTTTGACCTGGCGGATGAAAGATAATCTGTATTTTTGTAACTCACGTCCTTTTGACCTGGTGGATGAAAGATAATCTGTATTTTTGTAACTCACGTCCTTTTGACCTGGTGGTTGAAAGATAATCTGTATTTTTGTAACTCACATCCTTTTGACCTGGTGGATGAAAGATAATCTGTATTTTTGTAACTCACGTCCTTTTGACCAGGTGGATGAAAGATAATCTGTATTTTTGTAACTCACGTCCTTTTGACCTGGTGGATGAAAGATAATCTGTATTTTTGTAACTCACGTCCTTTTGACCTGGTGGATGAAATATAATCTGTATTTTTGTAACTCACGTCTTTTTGACCTGGTGGTTGAAAGATAATCTGTATTTTTGTAACTCACGTCCTTTTGACCTGGTGGATGAATGATAATCAGTATATTTGTAACTCACGTCCTTTTGATCTGGTGGATGAAAGATAATCTGTATTTTTGTAACTCACGTTCTTTTGACCTGGTGGATGAAAGATAATAATCTGTATTTTTGTATCACTCTAAAATATTTGTTTTTTTCTCTAGATGGCTCGGAACAACGCAGTTTCAACCAGTTCACGCCAGGAAGGTGTTCCCCTGTTTGGATGAACCCGAATACAAGGCAGTTTTCACCTTGGCCATTGATCGCCCAACAAGCTACAGCGCCTCTCTTTCCAACATGCCCATTAATGGGGCCCCAGTTACGTTGTACGTTTTTCCATACTGTTATTCTCTACAAATATATATATCTTTTTACGTTAGTTCCACAGAGACCCCGAGGAAAATAATTTCCCTCAGGGTGTATGTTATCTTAAGGGGTGCTATGTGGAGGATGTTTTAAGGAAGTGGGGAGGGAGAGGAAGTTCTAGAAAGGAAAATGGAATGAGGAATAAGTAGGAATCTGGGGGTCATTGTGTCCTGGAGTGAAGGACATATGAATCTATCCCTCCTACTGCGATGCAAGGGGATGGGTCGAGAAAGTTCGGCTGGAGAGGCCAACAGGCTTTCCTCAACCAGTGTCTTTCAATTTGGCCCGCCACGCAGAATACGGGGAGACTTATCAGCCGCAAGACCTTGACAAACGCCATCTTATGAATGCATTCATGATATGGCGTGGTTGAGTGGGCATAGCGCTTGGGTCCCACCGGGGCGTCGCGTGTTTGATTCCTCGGCTGGCTAAGTCCTCCACCACAACACAAGCAACCTTTTCGGCTTTCTGTGGTGGTAGTAAGAGATTTAAGCATTGTTGTGCTATTCGTAACCCGGAAATGTTTGTCTTTCTTTAAAAAAAAAAATCTTAAATAGGGAATACGAGAATATGCGACCCACTTGGGGTGACCTTTGGCAAAGATGTTGATTATCCAATACTTCTCGAATCGATTGTACCCATGGTCGCCTACCATATGCCATATTTTAATTTTTTATAAAGAAAAGGGTTACAAATAATCTGACAACATTTGAAAATCTTCTAGTACCACATACCAAACGAAAAATGTTTCTTGTAAAGGATGGCGCAAAACTACCGATATGGTTTGAATCTTATTACACATTATAATAAGATTCAAAATAAAACGGTAGTTTTGCGCCACCCTATATAATGATGGAGGACTCAGCCCGCTACGGAATTGAATACTCAACGCGACGTCTGGGTGGGACTCAAACGCAATGTCAATTCAGCCACTGACCGGTCAAGTTATGTTATGCAATATCCTGTTACATTTATGAAACATGTATTTTGTGGTGAAAATCCAATGTATCGTAAAGTGTAATGGATTCTGTGAAATTTCTATGAGAAGTAGGTAATCCAAGTAACATTGGTCCAATAATTATTAATTTATGATTATCTATATTTCCTGTTTGTGGTCACCCTCCTCCGAAACGGCTAGACCGATTTTTATGAAATTTTTTATGTATATTTGGTAGGTATGAGAATAGGTTGTAAGGTATATTAATTTCAAACCGCTAGGTGATTAGGGTGTCCATATCCAGTTTTTATTTCTATTTTTTTATTATTATTTGGCATCAAAAAATACCTACAACCCCAAATTTCCACCCTATTACCCCACCCCTCCCATTTTTTAATGGCGACCCTCCCATTTTTTAATCGCGAATTTAGTATTTTTGTATAAATAAATTTAACTGTCGTGCATATTTCACAAAAAACAAAATTATTTATGTTGTTGAATGACAAATGGCGCTATGTCTGCCTCATCTGTACACAAAAAAATATCGTACCCTCAATTGCTCTTCGAAATTAATATTGATTTTCTTTATTTCATTCTCCTATTTAAGGATAAAAAATATATAACTTTTTTTCACTTTTCATTAACTTTCAAGAAATCGAACGATGAATATCAATATTAAAACATGTCCGTTACTTTAATTAAATACATTGGATTGAGAAAATGAATGGTTGGTATTTTTTTTTTGTTTTTATCGACGTTCATCGTCTACAGCGCTCCATTCCTCTTTCTGTCATAGATCCCATCCCCACACACTTACAATATATTCGTTATTTTTTATTTAACAACCAAAACATTCAATAGAAATAATTTATATGGCAGAACAACGTTGGCCGGGTCGGCTAGTAAACAAATAAAATCGAACACCACGACACGGGCATGGTGGTCGAAAAATTATCAATAAAAAAAGTAATAATAAGTGCTTTCGAAAACGATTTTTTTTTTAGGTTTTCGTGAAAGGCACCGATAATTCCATAATTGGGATGAGCTACAGCAGCAACATATCCGTGCCACATATGATTATTTCCGCTATTTATCATAATTAATATTCTTCTCTCTCTTCTTTGGAAAAAAATAATGTGGTTGTATCTTATCCATTATTGCAGGCCCGACGATATAACAAGAGAAACTTTCCTGTCGACACCAAAAATGTCAACATACCTGTTGGCTTTCATCGTGTCAGAATTCAAAGCCGCTGTAAAAACGGAGACAACTGAAAAAGAACAGTTTGGAGTTTATGCACGTCCAGGAGCCGACGACCAGGGGAAGTATGCCTTCACTTCTGGACAAGCGCTCGTGAAAGCCATGGGGGAATATACCAACCTTAGCTACTACAACATGAACGAAAATCTGAAGATGGACCAAGCGGGAATACCAGACTTCTCGGCGGGAGCCATGGAGAATTGGGGTCTTTTGACTTACAGGTTGGTTAATTCTATTCATTCATCAGGAATACCGTTGATAACTCCGTGAAAACCTCTCACTGACTCTTCTGAACGAGAAGAAATAGTGATTACAAAAAGTCATTACATGTACGAAAAATAATTGACCATAATAAATATGTATGAGAAATAGATGGCAGAACGACGATAGAACTTTTGCCCGGAGATGAATGGAAGAAAAGAGTAAGAATGGTGTTGGAAATAGTTGACATTTATCATTGTCACAAAATCGACCAATATTTTAACTCCTCTCAATCATGCAGATTGCTATTCTTATCAACCGACAGACAATGGCCTGCCTTTTTACAAACTTCGAATATGCAAGCTTCATTGCACGACCGGAGACGTTTTCACGATATTGTCTTTAAGAGGAATATAAACGCTAGAAATATTTCGAATCTCATGCCTGCAAAATTTAAAAATCGAGCGTCTTTTTGCAAGGGGCTAGTAAGCGAAAAAGTGGTTTTTATTTATTTTGTCCATAATTTTATAAGAACGAAAAAAAAGTTAGAACATGGAAAACCTCAGAAATAGTCTTAGCCATAAATGGGTATTTAAAAAAAATGTTTCTTGTATTACTTCATAGTTAAGTCATGAAAAAACATTTTTTTTGGTGGTTTACGCTTATATTTTTTGTTACGAAAATAATAATTTTATTGTATTTCCAATACATAGAAAAGCTACTAAAAGCTTCGATTTATCCGTAGCATATTTTTTATGATCATACTGTAAGCCGATTCGTCGTAAAGATTAATCAAAATAGTATCTAAATAGGATTTCACGTGTATATTCGCGTGGGTTCTGTTTGGTTAAAAACACAAGGGGGCTTGTCTTAGGTTTTAGCATAGACATCCAATTCATATGTCCATGGGTTTTAGTTATTATCAGCTGGATCCTTAGCTCTTAGCTGGCGCTCGGAGCTGATTGTTCACATTACGCTAGCACAGAGCTGCCCCCGGGTTCTAATAAACTTGTTGGTTTATTATACGAATAATTAATTATTATACCAATAAGTTGGAGTTAAGAGCAACTAATCATTCAAACAACGAATTTAATATTCAAAAATAAGATATTAATGCTTTCTCCAAATAGTTTTTAATGTTTAAAATAAATCGCTAATATTTTATAATATATTTTCTTGATTTCAGGGAGGCTTACGTCATGTACCACGACACTGAGTCTTCAGTGAAATACAAGCAGCAAGTTATCACCATTTTGGCCCACGAAATTGCCCACATGTGGTTCGGAGATTATGTCACTTGCCACTGGTGGAGTGACACTTGGCTGAACGAAGGATTTGCAAGATTCTTCCAATACAGATTACCTCATTTGGTAAGAATCATCATGATACATTTTTATTTAATTTCACGTAGGTATTTATACAACACATGATAATACAACATCATCATCGGCGCTACAATCCTTTGAGAGTTGAGCTATGACATTGAGCGAGTTTACAAGCTAGTAGCCGTTGAATTCGCTATCTGCTAGTAAAATCACTCGGTGTAATCGTATTACTAGCTAACTAGCTTATTGTGAACAAAATATTAAAAAAGTTGAAAAGTGGGCAACTTGCAACTGGATGGCAAGATAGCGGCCTTCGGACAACTGTCAAACTACTGCTTGATCTAGATTAATCGTTGTGGAATCTGTTAAGTAACCGACAAATAGCTACTAGCGGTGAGCTAAATGGGAATATCTCAGTTTTCTACAAAATGTCGACAGAATTAGTTCGCGCGGGAGTCATTATTTTAACTCAGCTTTTCGCTAGCTAGTTCACTACTGAGCGAGTGTAACGTTTTATGTGTCGTCATCACAATCACACTCGCCGATTTTCCCGCTTTTTAACTTACCGGCTAGTAGCTTGTTAACTCGCTCAATGTAATCGAGGCTTTAGATACCTGTAGAAAATTCTTCTACTTCGAGCGGAGTTCTACTGCCTCTTTCAATTTCCTTAAGCATAGACATATGAATTTTAGTAGACCTGCCCTAAGTCATAAAAGCGTATTATTTCCCCCTCCCCATACCGGTTCCATGGAACCGACTGGGGTTGAGTATGGCTTCGCGTGAATCTAAAAAATGTGATGTCATCATTCTTCTACGAACCAGCGTCGAGCGCTCATCGGTGCATTTTACGAAATAACACCGCAAAAAACATGATTTGTGTTTTGAAAATGTGTAAATATATACTATCACTCGAGATACATGGCGTGTGCTCGTCGATGTTTACTGGGAATTAAATTATGAAACATTTGTAAAAGTGTCCTAACTAAATACGGAAACAAAATATTGAGTCTGCAAATAGGCGAACTTTACTTTGCCGTATTTAGACTTCGCAAATTTGTTCATTGCGCGGCGAGCAATTCGCGCTTCCATATAAAAAGGTCTATTCATTCAAAAGCGGAGTTTACTTTTAAGAACTAAATGGTGATATTATAATGCGAGATGCATATATACTGTCATATTGAGGTCTTGACAAATCACATATCTCCAAAGTCATCTTCCCTGTATCACTGTAGTTGTTGTCTACCCCTCACCTTTATGTTCTGGTCCAGTAATAATCATATGTCTATGTCCTTAAGGTATTAAACCCAAGGATGCAGTATTGACCTCAAACCATTACAGTCGTATAATGCAAATAGTGCAAATATATAAAAAAAGAAAAGTAGATAAGCATTATGATGGGCTTAAATTGAAATCAAAAGTGAATAATTCTGGAACACAAAATTGTTTATACATCGACCCGATGAAATATTTTTTAAAGATGTTTAATATATGTATATTTTTTATTATTTTATAACTATTTACATAGTAGATAGAACAAATTCTACATACAATAAACTTGCAAATAATTTCCAAACTTCCTAAAATCATGAACGAACAATTTCTTTATTTTAAAACAATCATACAATTATATACAGTACTTCTGAGCAGTAGTAGGAATTTGCTATATATCTTTCAATTTAACCCGTCAAGTCTATTTGTTCAGTTTTCTGAACAACTCGTAGAGGTCTCATAGAAATCATTGTCTCCCTTACTATCATATGATGTAAACGGTGTTAGAAAGTGAAAATACCACGATTTATATTCAAATATAAAAGTTAACCTCAAAGTAATTTAAACGTAGACCTTTAACAGTCCAAAGCTTCCATCTTGTGGAACCTTGAGATTTCTTTATTAATTATTTTTACATGAAACTGTAAAAAAGTGACTTGACGATAACGTTTTTAATGTATTTACCTAATTCATTTTATGTTTGTGATTTTATTTTATTTCGGTATCAGTAATTTTAGTTATAAAAAACGTAAAAACTCTTTTATGTTTGCAAGCAAAAACTTCATTTTTAAAAAATTATTTATTTTTAATTTTTAACTTTATGAGTAAAATCTCAAATTATAATATTTAATTAAATGAATCAAAGGGTAAGTAAGTAAATGTAAGCAAAGGGTCCTGGATTCGAGTCCGAGTGGAGCCAATATCTTTTTCTGATTTTTCCGTCTCCAGATTGGGTTTCGCTAATATTGTCTTCCTTTAATTAAATATTAAAAAAATATGTTTATTTCTAATTATAAAATTTGAAAGCGTCTTTTATCACCTTTCCCAAACAATCATTAGGTTTTGGATACATTCAGAAATATTCCATTTATTTGAATTTTATTGCAAAACGGAAAATTTTGACCCACTGACAAAATACGGTCGAGGCTTGAGGGGTTAAATATATATATCATTCAGTTAGGTTGGGTATTTTGAAAGGCCGGGCAAGTAAACGTCATTGATTGTAAAATTGACTTAATAAATCTCATCTAAATGCTTTATTTTAGGTCGATAAAGACTTGGACTTGGAGACTCAGTTCATCCCAGCCCAGGTTCACACAGCGTTCCAGGTCGACACCTCCGTGACGTCAGATCCCCTCACAAACGAAAACGTCAACACTCCAGCTCAAATCAGTGGCCACTTCGGCTCTATCACATACAACAAGGGAGCGTCAGTTCTCAGAATGATCGAGAACTGGATCGGAGCCGAGACATTCCAGAAGGCACTGGATGCATACCTTAAAAAGATGTAAGTAACATTACACTTATAAATTACACCTCACCTTCAATATATGTTTTATACAACACACATATTCAATTGTTTGTAATCCAACGATAAAACAAATTTCGCCTTCTCTTCCGAAGAACTGCATCATTAAGAGAATTCAAAACGTATAAATATATTCACACACAAACGTATTCCCCTATTTTTCTATGAATTTTGACATAACTTCAAATATTTGTAATATAATATAGATATCTACCACTGCCACATTCCCACTTTTTCCTTTTTTTAAAGTTACTTCTTATAGGAGTTAGGACTAGGGATGCAACGATATATCGGAAAACCGATAAACATCGATATATCGACCCCTAAAAATATCGATATTTATCGATATCGAAAAACACAAAATATTGTATCGAAATATCAAAAAACTCGCCCAAATTAAAATACCCACAAAATAGGTAAAAGAAAAAACTGGCGGTGACGACGAGCTTATGTTATATCTTTCTGCTCCCTCTAAATACTCTAAAAGTAAACATTGTCGAAACATGGCAATAGATGCAAGGTGTTTATCCCAGTATTTTTAAAGTGGCAATAAGTCATCTACCAATTGTGGCAACAAGTGTTCCTTTTGAACGTCTTTTTTCAAAGGCAGGAGCCACTATAATTCAAAGCAGAAACCGGCCACAAGAAACTAGACTGTCAAGGTTACTATTTTTAAGTTCGACACTGATACAAAACACTGGAATTGATTTTTTAAAACACATTTTTGAAAAAAAAAACACATTTTATATACCTATCCAAGTTTTGTGATTATTCAAATAGTTAAGAATAAAAAATTATATATATAATCGATAAACGTTTGATATTACTACAACTACATTGGATTTCTATAAACTTTAAAAAAAAGAAGAAATATCGGTATATTGGCGTACTAGACCGATATATCGATAATGATATATCGATATTTTTAAAAACCTTGCATCCCTAGTTAGGACCCTCCGAAAACCCATCAAATTGCCTAATCTGAATTCCATCTACAGACGTTCAGTATATACAAGTTTGAAGTGTTTTAAAAAAAATCAAAACGTACAAACATGGGATATTACAATATGCTACTGGTTTTTGATTTTTCGTGGCATATAAAGCACTACGTGACCCCAGTGGTTAAGAAACCAAAACAATGGGCACTCGAATCCAAAAGTAACAAATTTATACGTATAATATTTTAAACAAACTTATTTTCAATTTTATTGAGAATAATATATTGTCGTTCATAATTATAAACCTCATTGTTATTATATACAAATTAATGAAAAGTTGTTAATATTATCCTCTTCAATAAATCTTTTTAATATATTTGCCAGGTCTTTCATAATACGGTTAATTAACGAGGTAAGACAATAAACTTTTCTGTTTACCGTATTTAAAAAATCAGTGCAATTTGTTTTAAATCAAGTTAAATATGTTTAAAAGTGAAACGTTTTTTTTATAAATTATAAAAATAATCTTTATTGCCGTTCAAAAATTTTTCAAACTCGCCAAGTGTTTAACTCTTTTTCAAAATTTCATTCATATTACTCGATAGAAATAAAAATATTCAATTTCGAAGCGACTGAGTTGGTATATTAAAAAAAAAATCTTTGTGAAGATCTTTACAGTTTCATTTCAAATCGAAATCGGGAAGCTAGATATTGAAGAAAAGTGGCAAAAAATCAAACAATTGCTCACCTAACTCTCCTTAACTCACCTGATATGACCTAACCTAACCTAACCTAACCTAACCCGACCTAATCTAACCTGACCTAACCTGACCTAACCTAACTTAGCCTAACCTAATCTTTTCATCATATTCGGTTACGGAACATTACAAAGCAGTTTATTTCATGTATTTAGGGAAGTTACTAACAGATTCTCCAAACACTTTTATATGAAGATTACTTCTGGGCCGATCCCTGACCTAATCTAACGGAACCCATCTAACCGATTTTTTGAAAATCACTTTTAATTACTTTTCAAAGGAGTTATGAAGTTGCACAATGTTGAGCTATCCGGTCACCGTGCATTTTAGATAGACATTGTCACAAAATTAAATTTAACTTAAGTTACAACAAAATGATTACGTATTGTGTGGTTCCATGACAACCCAGCTCAATCTCTTTGAAAAGTCATTAAAAGTCATCATTACGAAAAAGAATTAAAAATAGCCCCCCTAAGGGAACGTACCCATAATACGTGATCCGTTCACAATGAGGAGGGGAGGGGCTTAGGTTTTTATCACGTAGTCAATCTAGAAATCTAAATTAAGTTCTGGTTACAATATATTTTGACATAAGTTTTATCTTGATAAAATTTATTCCACATGTAATTAATTATATGTAGGTATGCAATCAAGCCGTCACACAACAAGCGCCGTATTAATAAAGACAAATATAAGCCAAATAATTATTTTTAAACTTTTTGTTAGCAAGAAATGATTCAAAACCATATTTATGAATTACTACGTGAAAACTGTAGGGGGGGTTTCTTGAAATATACTACACGTGGTCACCGAGGGGGGAGGGGGGGGTTAGAAATTGCAAAAAGTGGGTCACGCAGTATGGGTACGTTCCCTAACGTAACCTATTTAATATTTTTTCATATTTTTTTTTTCAACTTAACTCAACACCTCTTTAAAAAGGCATTAAAAGCTACAAAACAATAAAAAAATAGCTCATAATCTAACCTATTTAACATTTTTTATATATTTTTTCACCCCTTTTAATGAATTTTAAGTTGAATTCATTCTGAGTTGTCCGGTTACCGTATTGTGTAATGTTTATTATTTTTCTTTTAAATGATAGAACCTACAGTCCTTGTAGCTTTGCGAGACTTTTGTCATTATTAAAATTCCTGTAACATCAATGTTTTACTAAATAAATTTAATAAATAAATTGGTAGTGATAAAATGCAGACAAAAGAAGAGATAAACATCATTTTATCTACATTTTATTGAAATTAAATATTTTTGCGATCTGTGTGAAAAACACGAAAATATTTTTCCAGGAAATTCCAGCCTTCCTATCCTAAGGACTTGTTCGATTCCCTGGATCTGCAAGCAGAAGCAGATGGAAGTTTAGCGGATTACACTGGTTACGATGTCTCAACAGTTATGTCCTCCTGGACCTCACAGGCCGGATATCCCGTACTCCATGTGGACATCGATTACGATTCAGGAAAAATGTTCCTCGAACAGGTAACAATGAAATTAAGACCGGACCCACCCGGGTGTCGCTTATTTGATTCCTCGGCTGGTTAAGTCCTCCGTCAAGACACAGGCAGGTAGTAGGAGATTTTTAAATATTATCAGGTTTTCGTAACCCAGCAATGTTTGTCTTTCTTGATAAAAGAAATACAAATAAGTATAATGTGTCAATTTACAATCTGCTGAGAAACTGACACGATCACAGTAAAATCACGGGATATTAAAATTGTAGGATGAGTGAAGCTGAAAGTATTTAATAAAATAATTTTTTCCTCAGGATCTCCTTTCAAAAGAAAAGATTTACCTTGCTAATGTCTAACATAACATTTTTGGCCAATACGACATAGGCCCTGAGGAAAAACAATTCACGCAGGGTCAACTTTGGGAATAATGTTTGGAGAGTATTTTAGGGAAAGGAAGGAAAGGGAGTTCTGAGACAGGAAAAAGGTATGAAGGATTAGTGGAAATCTGCGGGTCAATGTGTCCAGGAGTGAAGGTCGTATGAATCCATCCCTCCCACTGCGGTGCAAGGCAATGGGTCGAGAGAGACCTGCTGTAGAGATCTAGGTTAGGTATCCCTCAACCAGGTCTCTCCCAATCTAGCCCACAACGCAGTACGAGTAGGTGGGCAAAAGCATTCACCACAAAGTCATAGACAAACTTCACCCAGTGAACTCGGGCACCCCTGCTAAGTCACCAAGCGTAGCGAACCACTTTGGGGTGACTATGGCAGAGGCGTTAGTTATCCAATAAATGGTGCCCATAGCTACCTTCCAAATTTAAAATACTAAAATGCAAGACACATTATATTCCCTCTAATCGAACAAAAATAGTAATAGTACTTATAAAAAGGAAAGCCATTCAAAGAATATGTATATGAACAAGCCGCCACTAGTTCAGTGAAACGATGGACGTTATCTCAGTAACATATATGTTCACTCTGTTAATTCATCTTAGCATTTGTCAAGTATTGGAAAAAAGAAATGGACATTTTGAATAAGGAATTATTTATTAACAAAATTATTTTGATGCGTATGATATGATAAAAGCTATGACATACGAAAAAAGCTTCGAGAAGTATTGCAGTTTTGTAAATCAATAATTCACGTAAGTCGCAAAATATAGAACATCATGATATCACAGACAACCGAAATTAGTGTACGTTAGTTATGTTTTTTTTTTTTCAAAGCTGATATTCGATTTCAGCATAAAAAATTGAATGAATTAAATAACAAACTGTAAAACTTTTCGAATAGGTAGTTGTATTTTTTCTAGGGTAATCGTTTTTTTTTTAAATTTGGTCATAATTAAGTAAAATTGTTTACAGGAACGTATGGTCGTATTTGGCGAGGATGTTCCAGATGTTATATACAATATTCCCATCACCTGGTACTCGGCAAGCAAACCTGATTTCGTTAATACCAAGCCAGACCTCATTTTGAGTGCCAAGAATAAAACTATTGAGAAGAGCAAACCTGGAATGGAATGGGTCGTATTCAATAAGCAACAGACAGGTACGCAAGGATTTGTTTTAATACCGGACATGCATGTAAAAGCATGACCATGTGGTGTTAAAAGACGATTGAGCGGGTACGCCTGCATGTAAAAGCATGACCATGTGGTGTTGACCGACGATTGAGAGGGTACGTCTGCAAATACAAGCATGACCATGTGGTGTTGACCGACGATTGAGCGGGTACGTCTGCATGTACAAGCATGACCATGTGGCGTTGACCGACGATTTAGCTGGTACGTCTGCATGTACAAGCATGACCATGTGGTGTTGACCGACGATTGAGCGGGTACGTCTGCATGTTAGAGGAGCGCGCTAGTATTTAAAGCGACAAAATCGATTCGAAAATTGTTAAAATGTTTAATAAAACACGACTCGTTTAAAATAGAGCAAGAATCTCGCGGGGGTTGTCTTAAACAGTATTTAAAGAAACACTTTGAATTTTTTCATACATATAACTGAAACAAACGTGTTTATAATAATTTTTGGAGCATATTTTGCGATTTTTTTTCTATCGAGGGGATTTTATAAAATTTGCGTTTCAGCACGGGTAATGTCTAGATATTATCTTTGGAATAACATATATTTTTTAAAGAGCTTTAAAACTTAACGTGTTTAAGGGAGATATGTAATAAATCGGTAGAAATTCGTGTAGCGGAGTCTTAACGACTTCCCGCATTTCAACCCATTTTTTACACATTTTCCTTAAACAATTTTAGTTTTAAAGCTCTTAAAAAGTATATGTTATTCTTGATATAATATCTATCTCCGTACACTCTCCACGCCGAAACGCAAATTATATTAAATTCCCTCGATAGAAAAAATCGCAAAAAATAGCGTAAGGAATGTATAGATATTATCTTTAAAAATAACATATATATTTTTAAGAGCTTAAAAACTTCAAATGTTTAACCCGTCTGCTTGGTTCAATATATTCGCACATCACAATCCGGAAGCCTCGGTATCGCGCGGAAATTCTGAAACCGTCACTTTGGATCGAGATTGTTGCTTTCACATTTCAAAGACAATAAGAAGCATTATTTTGTTCTCTTTCAGGTTAAAAGAAAAATATATATGTTTGCATGAGAGGAAGAGAGATATATAGCTTTTAAAATGTAAGGTTGCTCGGGACATTTTTGGTCTGATGAAAGTATAACGCGATTACGTGTTTTGGGATGTATTTATTCCTAAACAAGTAGACGGGTTTGGGAGAAATGTAAGTAATCGGTAGAAAATCGGGTAGCGGCGGCCTAACTACTCCGTCTTGCCCCGTCCTCTCCATATTCATAATTAATGTTGGTTTTTGTAATGTTTACAGGATTCTACAGAGTGAACTACGATGCGCACAGTTGGGGAATGTTATCGGAAACTCTAAGAGGAGAAGATAGGACTAAGATTCACACTTTGAACAGAGCCCAGGTTTGTTCAATTAGAATACTAAATATGTATTATTTATTTGATACATTAACTTATATATTGAAACTTTATTTGATAACATGGGCCTTACTGGGTGCTTACTTTATCCGTGCTGAGCCTCCCATTTAAGAATTTAATAAATTTTAATGAAATGTGAAATATTTAAGTTTTAATAAAATAAGGTTATGGAAAACTTTGAAAGAGGGAAATATTACTATTTGCACCAATAAAATAAGATAAATAAGTAGTTAAATAAGAAATAAAAATTATTTAAAAGTAAATTTATTTATAAATTTTGAAAGTAAATTTATTTATTTAAACCACTGGTTTCGCGATTTAAATTTCCAAATATTGAAAAAATAAATTATATCTAATGAGTGAACTATCATTTAAAAAGGAGCTTCCACAATTCATTCATTTTCCAAGCTTCTCTCACTCCATTTTCAATAGAGAACTCCAGTTCAATTTTTTAAATATTTTTTTTGATGAATTCTTCTAAAGTAACTGCATTTTATTTTTATTTTTAGAGTTAGTTTTAATAGTTAAAATAATTGTCAAAGTTTTAATTTTTCAAGACCCCCCGAAACCACTGTATGTATGGTGAATCGTGTGACGTCATCACTCCTGAAAAATTAGTATAGGATCGGACAATCAGCTGATCAACTGCCGCCATTTTGAATTCCGTTGTTCGAAGTATTCTCCCTAGAAATAGCATTACTATTTTTTTTTGTGCACTAGTTTTTGAATATTTTCAATAATAGAGATAAACTAATAAGAGATACCTTTATTTTTGAAACATTATTTAGGCCTTAATAATGTTTCAATAAACACAACAACCAAATCTCTATAAACAGTATGTAAATAAACGAATAAATTAATACGATGGCTTGTGTCATATCATACATTCCCATACAATGACTTTACGGTGACGTCACAACACGTCGAACAGTGACGTCACCTTGACAGCGTGTTTTTACGACCCGATTAAAAATGGTCTTTTTAATATTTTTGTAAAAACTCTGAGTTTAATATTATTAAATAAAACTTATATATTCAGAATCAGCGTTTATTGGTCTATATGAACATATATTTTTAAAGCCAGAATATTTTTCACTGGAGTTCTTATTCTAGCAAGAAGCTAAATTCTTAAATGGTTTGTTTCAGTGCCGATAAATTGGCGTTTATTATAACATCAAAAAAATTATATTCAGGGTATAACAGCACATACCCGAATGATTTTAACCAGCGATTTCTGAGTATATTTGGAGTAAAAAATGAAAACATCATTTTGCTGTCCGATGATTTTTTTTAAATATTTTTTTTAAATATAGGTATAATAGTACCTGCCTCCAAACTTGTTGCCCAGATAATGCAGTGACTGTTAGTTGGTCGTGAATGTGTTGCAGAAAAATGTCACATTTTATCTTGTGTTCATCGTCTGTACTTGGAATTTAATAATAGCGATGATGGCAGGGCTGTTGAATAAGCTGTTAGTGACTCAATACAACCAGTCTGAAATAATTCTCCTCTAAAAAAACTTAATTAGGTGCAATAGATTCTTCAAACTTACATAGTAAATAAGTTCAATTATAATTTTGAACTAGACACTTATGTAGATACTTAAGAAATTTGTTCTGAACCTGTTCTACATTTATTAATAGAGTGAACTTTTTGCAAAAGGGATCAAATATGATTGTGTTAACCTCGCCTCACCACTTTTCTTAGATCGTCGATGATGTTTTGAACCTGGCCAAGGAGAACGTGACAGACTACGAAACAGCCTTCGAGGTCATTCAGTTCTTGGAAGTAGAGACAGATTATGCTCCATGGGCGGCTGCCATTGCTAACTTCAATACTCTCAGGAGGAGGTTCGCCGTCATCCCAGAAACCCTGAAGAACCTTGACGTAAGTCCTGGATGTTGTTGGTGATGATTATTGTGATGGGTATGATGTGATTATGTATTAACCTTTCTCCTTCTGTGCTGGAAAATCCCAATTGCTCCCAACCATTTGGAGTCAGTCAGACTAGGGCAACATACAACTACGGGGGTAAGTTGTGAGGCTTAAGGGGGTATTCTAGTCTAGAAGCCTTAATTTCGGGCCTTTTTTTTTGGTCGATGAAAAAAAACAAGTAATATTTTAAGTATACATTTTTTTTATAATTTATTTATTTATATTTTAAGAATTTACAAATAAAATACATATATATTTCACGAAGTTACACGCTTTTGAAGTAGAGAGGGGAAAAAGCGTGTCCATCTTATCACGATTTCCACCCTTTGGTCATCTGAAAACTAAAAAAGGTAGATTCTTTACCAGTACACATGTCATTATGGTAGGAACCAGGAAAAATTAAAAAAATATTATGTTTTTTGGTTTTCATTATTTTTAATTTTTCCGAATTTTTGAAAATAGTCAAAATTAAAAATTTTGTATTTTGGTTGGTTTCTATCATAGAAAGATATATAAAGAAAATTCTTCCCAAATTTCAAAAAAATCAGTCGATTAGAACCTGAGATTTTGTGACAAACGTTTCGAAAAAAGTGCTTTCGAGAAAAACGCGTTTAAAGTTTTGTTAATTTTCAAGCAGTCTGATAGAACAGTAGGTACATGTGACTTACATTTCTTCATGTGGTATCCATTTTCAGATAGTCGGAGCCTTTAGAAATTAGTGAGGGGTATTCATTTTCTGCTAGTTGTTAACCGCCTATTTATTTATTTATCGCCTTTTCTATTTATATTCTAGTTAGATTCCGTCTAAACCAATCGAATGCCATGACATTAAAATGGCTAAAACTTTTAAAATAATTCGAATTTCCAAAAATTCTTTTAAGGAGATATTTTTGAATATCTAAGCTGTCGAAATATGAAGAAAAAAATCTAGACTAGAATGCGGCCTTAAGGTAGTGGGCACAGGATGGAGAAAGGTAAGAGGAAGGTGGGACAGTTTCTGGCTATTCAGATATGGTCACCAAATAGTCTAAAGTCATTTTAAGTGTTTTATGAATTAAAATATTCATTTTTTGTTTGCTTTTGTTGTTAGGTGAGGTTGATAATTGGTTATAATAATAAAATTTAATCACCTCTGCTGGGCCCAATATAGGCAAAACGCTGCGCTGGTGCATGTTTATTATATTTACAGATTTATTTGAATAGTTATTTTAAAAGCATCGGAAAGAGTCATATCAAAATGTCTGCCATTGTTGACAGCTTATTAAAATTTTAAAAGGGACTGTTAAAATTTCACATATTCATTATCTAAATTGGGGCTGATAGTTTCCGTATTGGTGAATGTAATAATTCTTTGATATCACATGCAAAGCGCTAAGCGTAGCCAGAAAATAGCTTAAAATTACTGCGAAATAATCTTAAAAGCTAACAGCCATTCTACTTATACAGTCTTACTCATCATCGCAAAATAAGATACAACCTCGGAGTAAGACCGGGTTAAATGAAATTATTACTCAACATGGTGGGTTAATCGCGCGCATGCGCGTGTTCTTACCGCGTCGCTGTACGGGAGATGTAGTAGCTGTTAGAATTTAAACCACCCGATCACCAGGGTTAACTCAGTACGCTGCGTGTTGTAACTGACGAAATGGCTAACTTTTATAAGAATCTTGACGTTTTGAACGGAGCTTTGGCAAATATTGACCGTATTCGCGGCATTCGTGTACCGCGGCTACGGAAAAGGTTAAAAAAAAGGTACGATCCATTTGCGGCATTTACGGAAGGAGATTTTAGGTCTAAATATAGATTTACCAAAGTCAACATGAGACGTTTGATTGATTTTGTACGGCCGTATTTGGATTGAATAATAAACGGGGTGGCAAAGTATCTACCGATCTCCAAGTTCTTTGTGCTATACGATACTGGGGTAGAAACGAGGTGAGATAGTGTTTATAATTGCGTTAGAAACGGTAAACAAACACAGATCGATATCGCTGAAGCTCCTCGAATAATACGTTGTATTGACTGATGTTGACGTATGAATAAACGTGAAGTTGGCAACACGCCGCGAAATGCTAAATTGACCGCGTTTTTCAGCTTTGGAGCAGTGTTGCTACCGTAAAAAAATCATAACAGCTGTCGAGAAATATTATGATGATGAGTAAAGATTTTACCCTGAGCAGTGTAGGCTTACTCCACTGTGTAGCTACCGCGACGCTACAGAGCCGTGGTACGGTTTCATGATGAGTATGGCTGATAATGTTTATGGTGATGATTGTTTTAATTTGCAGAAACACATCTTGAATTTGTTGGACCACGTCACCACCGAATTGGGACTTTCAGAAAAAACAGACGATTCGCATCTGACCAAGCTCTTCCGTGGAACAGCACTGAGCTTCGCGTGCAACGTGGGACACAAGGCTTGCAGCGACGATGCAACGGAACAGTTTGATAAACTGATTGCTGCCTCTAACACAACGTAAGTAAATCTCGAAAATAACAAAACAACATAAATTCTACAAGAACCCATCTACTTCTGTAGTACGTGCGACAGTGATCTCTCTCAAGAAAGTCACTGAGAAACAGCCTTGGGACAATAAACAAAAATTTTAACAAAACAAAAAAACGACTTCAAAAAATGCACTAAAAAGTAAAAAAATAATTTCGTATTCTTCTACAACTTCATAATCAACTTACTTTTTCTAATCATCAATATGTAGGTACGATTGTTACTTTTGGAGTCGGTGTCAGTCAAGGTAGGTTTGTAACTACATACATAGTTATAGGTGAGATGTGCTTGTGTCGCACAAGCGACTTGCTGACACCGACTCCAAAAATAACAATCGTACCTACCTACATATTGATGATTAGAAAAAGTAAGTTGATTATGAAGTTGTAGCAGAATACGAAATTATTTTTTTACTTTTTAGTGCATTTTTTGAAGTCGTTTTTGTTTTTTTTTAATTTTTGTTTATTTTTTGATTTTTAGTGAATCTGAAGTACACTAAATATTTTTTTCTGAATATGTATAAACCTACTAAACGTGCTGCTCATATGAGACAGACATAATTTGACCATAACGTTAAATTAAGAGATTCGGCCGAGTTTCGTTAATTTGTCATGGATCCGATAATCAGAACCTAACCAAACTCTCATCAAATTACCCTTGAAGTACATTCTTTTCAATAAAAAAAGAATCATCGAAATCGGTTGGTGTGATATTGAGTTATTCGTCCATTTGTCGCGCACATACTTAATGCAAATTTAAGACTTATATGGTTTTCTCATGGATGCCATTGTCGGATCTAAAACAACTAAAATGGGACCACACGGGAAGCACCAGCTTTTAAATAAAAAAAGAATCATCAATATCAGTTCACCCAGTCAAAAGTTCTGAGGTAACAAACATAAAAAAAAAATAATAATAAAAAAAGTCGAATTGAGAACCTCCTCCTTTTTGAAGTCGTTTAAAAAGTTAGTGAGTACGTAGTTCGAGTGATATGAATATCAGCTGCGTTTTGTGTGAGCGATGTCGATGCGAACACAACGCGGCGCGGCAATGCGCGAAAATATCAAATGCTCTCCGCTACGTAGAAGTGTCCTCCGTTACCTATAAACGCGTTACCATTGAAGCGTAACTTTAGCGATGCAATGAATTGGTTAAACCAGTGGTTCCTAACCTGGATTCGATCGAATCCCAGGGGTTTGGTGAGTCAATCTCGCGGGTTCGGCGAAGGTCAAGACACACCTCCAACTCATATGATTCGGTTCGATTTCCGATTAAGAAGGAGTTCGGTGAATGCACATATGAAACTGGTGGGGGTCAGTACCTTCGACAAGGTCAAAATCCAGTGTGTTAAACATTATCGCGCGAAGTACACCCGGTGGACAAAATAATTGTCTCTTGAGTATTTAAAACTAGACATTATTACCTACTTATTCATTGAGTATCATAAAATATTTGTTCATTTCGTATCTTAAAGTCACCATCAATTTTTCTCCGGTAGAAATAGGTTACTGAAAATTGCGGAGAGGGAGAAGGCGGTGAGCTTGTAGGACAGCGTCGCCAATTGGTGTAACTTCGCTTTATATTACTTCAAACGCAATCGCGCTCGCATCGAATTCTCCTTCTTAAGTTACATTGTTAGAGTTTTTACAGCATCCGTAAAGTGTTTCAGGTAATTTTTATTAGGTGATATTTATTTAATTACTTTAAGATATTTCTTTTCTGAAGTCGAATACTAAGTTTCAAAATGCTGTATGTCAACTGTGGCTGCGATACCTTTACTTAAAACCATGTATTTTTTTACAGAATCAACCCAAATCTCCGCGAGCACATTTATTGCAATGCTCTTCGCAATGGAAAGGCAACGCACTTTGATAAGCTGTGGGAAAAATACCTGAACGGAAATGTTGTCAACGAACAGATTGTAATTCTGGGAGCCTTGGGATGCACCACGGACAAGGATTCGCTTAACAAGTAAGAAAGCCTTATATTTGAACATATTATGTAACAAAATTCCCCGTAAACAAAATAAACCAGAGGCCTATGTGTGGTAAAATGTACCTTTAATGTATTCGATTGATTTATATTGGTATTCATAATGTAAACCAATTCGTAGTAAAGATTAATCTAAATAGTGATTTCACGTTAAGCTTCGGTTTAAGAAAGTAACGCTTAGATGATTTGGGTATGTAGAGCGGATGTACGAAGAAAGGGGTTAAAGGAGAGTAAATGATGCCAATGTGAATGTCGAAAAAGTCAGGGGTGCCCGAGTAAGATGTGGCGTCTTCCAGAGAATCAAATATATACATCGGGGCCATGGCATGTCAATGACAAAAGGATATATTTATTAAAATGTCACGATTTACGAGTGTGAATAAAGCAAAGCGTAGGTGTCTCAAAATGGAGTTGTTCGGAGGTCTCTCTGAGGAAACGACACGATGGATAGATAGTTAATTAAACAAATTATAGGATCATGTCTCAAAAAATTAAAGTCATATGGGTATCCCAGGGATTTGATCGTAAAGCTTTGGTTGGGTTATTTAGAATGCTTCACCAATATATCGAGAGTAAATGTTTACACAGTACAAAAATGTATATACATAGCGCCATTGTTCCCTTTCACTCTCTCTCATAAAAGATGGATAAAACAGAGCTATCAGCGGCAGGACCACTCCTAATATTATTACATCAATGTGTACACGTATTTTAAAATTAGATTTTTTTCGTTTGGCTGTTTTAAATGTGCCCGCTAGTAAAATGTACTCACTGATTACGAGGAGCAAAAAAATATCAATAAGTTGATTATCATCTTCTTCTTCAATTTTTTTAACAAATACATCTCTCTCTCTCTCTCTTATTGCGGGTTTCCCCCATCCAAAACTAGAAGTTCTGTTTAGATCTGCCAGTTTTGGATAGTTCTTTGTTTCCCAGCCAGATATCCAGTTTGATAGCCGGATTAGCCACCTCACAGGTGGAAGACCGCTGTCTCTTTTGCAACGTGTCAGTTTAAAGGGCATTATTTAAGGTTAGAGTTTGTAATGGTATTGCCGACAACACACATATAATGAAATGAATGGTGCTATAATTAATTTGTCGGAAAATTTTTTTATTGTGTTTGACCGAACTAACAAAAAGTCTTCTCATTTTATGCTGCGTTTACATGCATAAAATTAAACGCGAGTTGAGCCACGAATTATGGGAAAAGAACGAAGCAACGGCAAACGGCGCGAAACTCCGCGTGCGGTTGCTTCATTCCTTTACCGTAATTGGTAGTTTGATTCGCGGAAATACCTACGTACTAATATACAGTATTAGAAGTTTTTATTTCTATTTTTGAAACTGACAATTCATGGTGGAATTGCATTATAAAAAAATAATAAAACAAATATGAAACGTATTTTCATTTAATTTATTTGACCGTAACCGGTTTCAGCTTGGTGAAGCCTTGTTCAGACTGGTATAAATTATTATTAACAACTTACATAAATAAATAATAAATATTAATATATATTAATAACTAAATAAGTTATTAATACATAACATATAGGGGAGGGGGGAGAGGGGTGGTCTACAAGGATTTTATTCAATTATATAGGTTTCTTACATTTGTTACTAAGTCGTCGTTGACTGTCGAATTTCTAATTATTTTGTTTATTCCCAATAGGATTGATTACCTCGGGTTTGTAGCTTATTTTGATAATGTTTGGGGAATACCATACACGTAATATGAATTATTAATGACATCATTTTATTCTCGTGATGTCTATTCATAATTAAAATTGTTAATATATTTATGATGATGTGGAATTTTTGATTGATGGATTGATTTTTAAAGATACACATTTTTTACATTGCAGTATGAATAATCTTATAATGGTCATTATATAAAGTGGAAAGTGGAAATAAGTTTCATATTTGTTTTATTACATTATTAGAATTTGTTGTTTGTGTGTTTAATATATTTCACCGTTTAAATTAACATAATTTGATATTTGCAGATTCTTGGCTCAAACCATCGCTAGTCCAAAGACAATCAGAGACCAGGATCTGATGACCGCCTTCAACTCGGCTCTCAACGGAAACGACGAAAATGTTGAAATTGTCTTCGATTTCTTCAAGAAAGACTTCGTAAAGATCCAAGAAGTGTAAGTTTTAACAAACCATTTTTGGTGAAAGCCATAATAGAACATTGCACAATCTGTCTCTGGAAAACTGCTCCTTACCTGCCTGCAAGAAAAATTAAGAAATATTACGCAAGTACTAATAGTTCTGGAACATTTTTTCTCTATAGCATTTACGCTCACACACGCATACCTTCAGTAAGTACGAATCTTGTACGAATGATTAAAAAAAATTCTACAATAACAAATTTTGTATTCTGAAGTAAATTTATCATCTTTTTTCAATTTCGTGCAGTTAGTTTATATTTGTTTTGTTTTATATTTCCAAATTGTTGTGCTCACAAGTAATTGCCAAAATTAGAACTAAATTCATCAAAAAATCTATGTCATTAATATTAAGTACATAAATAATTATCTACGTAATATTATACAATTTAACTCAAAAGCGTGGTAGATTTATGATATACCTTTTGATTAAAAAGGGGTCAATCGATTAGTAGGATATTTTAGCGTAAATTGCGACAAAATGTATTGACCATGCCCCTAGGGCATTCCTCTGCTAAAGTCTGGTGCCAAAGCTAAATAATGGATTTTTGTTTTCAGATATGGATCAAATACACAGACAGCAATCAACAATATGATCGGCCGTATGAAGGGAACACAGCTGCAGAGGGTGCGTTATTTAAACAAGAAAATTATATCCACATCAAAATGATCTAAAAAGCGTGGTTTAACCCTGTCTCTCTCTTTATATATATTATTATTATCTTCCCCTTCTTCTTCCACTCCCCTCTTGCGGACGGATAGTAACCAGAAATATCACAGTTGAATAAGCAGTTGTGATTTCAGGTGATTTCAGCGATTTCTTCTTTAGTCGCTCCCTTTTTGCTTAGGATCCCCATATCAAATGCTCTGAAGAACTAGACTCCTCCACAGTTTGCTCACAGCTAGGAGATAGTCGACACGCTATCATGCCACAACTCTCTTTGTTTCTATTATCTAAGGTAAACTGATGTCTGTGACACTTGAGTTTAACGCTTAGCTTATCTGGTCCTCCATGTTCAACCTTAGGAAGAGGTCGGAACAGATCATATTTTTAAATTGTTATGAACGCCGTTTTGTTAGTAGGTAGTATCTACGCCATCGTGTGTTTGATAACGTCAGTGGGTACTACTGGCTAGGCTCTTGATTCTTTTCCTTGATCATGTCTCAAGTCATAACAAAATGTGTCACAAATAAAACAATCTGTTGTTTTTGTTTTGAAGGGTTTTATTTTATATGTACATTCGTTTCTTCATTTTATTTATTTTTGTTTATTTTCATATTACAATGTCATATAAATATGTTCATTTTTCATGTATTTTTCAGGTGGTTGCATTCCTGAAGTCAAACCTGTCACCGTCCGGAGTCAGCTCTGGACTGTCAGCCGTCGCAGATGTGGCAATCAACTACGAGTGGGCCCTGCAACACAGTGAGACTATCGACTCATGGGTAGAGAGCAAGTACAACGGTGCATCTGCCATCGTATCTTCCTTTGCCCTGCTGGTGTCCATGTTGGCGCTGCTCATCAATAATAACAACTAAATGCAAACTATTTAAATTGTAGACTAAAGGTTTCCTAAGACTTCAACCAAATCTTTCTCTTTCTATACTGGCTTAATTCCAAAGCATTGATAGTTCAATACAACCAGCGGGTGTAATATGCGTAATGTAATGTAATATGCAACGCACATCATGTAACGTAACTTCATCGCGCAACCTGCCTATGTAATTGGTAACTTGTTATGTAATTTGCCACGTACAGCGTGTATCTCGCATTGTGTAACTGGCAATAAACATATACAGCGTGCATAATGTAACATGGGACGTACAACGTGCAATGTTTGACAAAAATGGTGGCAAATTACCTAATTATAATTTTATCGAACTAATTAATTTTTAAAAGTTAGTGATGTACATACAATATATATAACTATATATCATTATTTTTAAGTTAAAGCTATTTGTGTTCATATTATTTTATCGTGATGCAAGAGGTTGCTATCAAATTTGAAATAACGAAAATATTTATTTTTTACATACTAATTATTGTACATAAGCAAAAATTATAATTATTAATAAAAGATGTAACGAAATAATATGGCTTATTTTATTATCTTTATGGTTGGCGTTCTCCGGCCTTAAAAAATTTACTCTGGCGTGATTGGTAAGATAAAAGGTTTATTTATTTATTAGGTCCATAGCGTGAACTCGATATGTATGGGAATGCTTATAGCTTATAGACCCATGTTGTAAAAAGTAGTGGACATCAGAAAGTTTTTGCAGTAAGACTCGTAAAGGTACGTATACGCAAATTGTCAATAGCAATCGTGTACGAATGTACGATAAACCGTCAGTGTTGTTGGCTCACTTACGTAGAAGCTCTCCCAACACCTCTCGAGATTTCTGCAGTTGCAAACCGGAAAAAAATTAATCGCGGGTTAAGGATAACACAGATGTGATTATTAAAATTAACAAGGTGAAAACTGAGATGGGAGATATTCTTGTCAGTTTTGATATAGTATCCCTTTCCGCAAATGTTCCTCTTGAAGGCTACATGACGATGACCAATGAGATTAAGCTTTTCAAACACTGTCTCGAAACTTTTTAAACACTGTCTCAAACACGGGATACTTTGCATTCCTGGATGAACTTTTTGAGAAAATAGAAGGAGTAGCAATTTCAGTCCGTTCTCGCCAGTAGATACCATCATGTTTTATATGAAGAATTCGGAAGAAATGATATCCAACTCAGCTTTTACTTTTCTAAAGTATAGTGCCTCGATGATATGTTTACAATTTGTCCTCATGGAACAGAGAAGCTGAACGAGATCCTGGACCATTTTCATTCACTTCACAGCAAAACGAAATTCGCAATATAATATATGGAAGATAAAATCCTGCCTTTTACATTAATTTATTTTATATATAACAAATACAGTAATTGGTTACATTGATTCTAAACATAAAGGTTATCCGAAAAGCAGATGATAGCCTGGGGCACCCCGTGTATAGAAAACCAACCAAATCGCATCATTAGGATAAAGCACAAATACAAGAGTTCAAAATATCAGAAGAACGTAATATCAGGTGGGAGCTTATAAAGCTAACCGATGCATTGAAACGGTTACTCTACAAAACAGACGAAGCAGATAATAAGAGCCAAATCTACCCAACGAAGAAAGAATTGAACTAGATAGAAAAGGCTGCGCTTTCTTACCTGATGTTCACGATGTTACTGACAGAATTTATTCATTACTTTAATTAAAACAGAGTTACGAATTATTTGATTTTGTTATTTTATAGACCTAACTTGGTATTATACCTGTTCTGAGAATAACATATCAAAATTATTATTTCACATTTATGTGTTAACGTAAAATGATAAGGCCCGATGTTGAACATTTGATTGTGTGTTTTTTTTTTATCACAGGACAAGATTGACGGAAAAAGCCTTACCTTTTAATGTGGCAATCTGTTGGCAAATCCACGGGTCACAATTACACAGGTTGGCATATTTACACCATAAAAGTTCATACAAAATTTATTTATTTATTTAATACAAACGGCATAAGTATGCCTTAAACATTAATTACATGTCACAAATTCATTTTCAAAATATTAGTAATGGTAAAACAGTGTATGTATAACAGTTAGTTCTGACGATACATTGGGAAGTGACACCAGAGATACATTTACATGCAAAAATCTATAATACAAATAAAATTAATAGTAAAATGAAATAGTACAACTTTGTATAAACCACTTATATAATGCGTAAATCCGACCGGTTTCGGAACAAACGTTCCTTCTTCAGGGAAAGCTTGACAGTTTTGAACAATGTTTTATAAAAAAATTATAAAACGTTGGATTCTGTGGCACTGCGAGTTGATGAAGGAAGCACGAGAGGAAATGTTGGATGGCTTGCGCGGAACAACAAGACCAGCGTGGAACGCTGACCTTGTGTCGAATAAAGAGAACTTCGAGTGCCTGAAAAAGTTTGTCAAGTCCTGGGTGGAGAATGGTCTGTACTTAGAGTCGCCGATCTAGACTAAATTCATCTTTGTTTCAGGTGCTACACGTATTGCTCCTGTCTCCCTTGGTATATCCTCCATTACTCTTCATTAGTGTATACGCTTTGAACTGTTTATAATATTACTTTTGTGACCCGTAAATTACTGGTTACGTTTGACTTATGTACTGACACAATTTTCTTTTCTTGTTTTAATTATTTTCTTTTAGCTCTAATTTCACACCGTTTACAAGCATCCATGATAGGTTAACTCCTAATGTTTCTGCAAAAACTGATTTATGCTTTTACCTTAACAGGCCATGTATCTTGGTGGTATCATCACCACCATCGCCCAATATATTATGACTTTTGTACTCATACAATAATTAATAATAATAATAACGCAGTATTTATATAGCGCAGTTTTGTGATGTTTCACTTCGAGTGCGCTTAATTATAAAAAACTTAAAATTAATCTACAGTGTTCCTTACGAGTCATTAAAAAAATAATTAAATAATGTGAAATAACGAATGTACAAAAATATACAAAGCAATTCCTAAAGAACAATATTAACAACAATAGTGAGTGCTTTGGCACAGGACAATATATAATGATAAACCATCGCGGTGCCATTCAACAAGAATCATTTAAACTAAATTATATAGAACAGGAGGCAGTTAACATTTAGAAATAATACAAATTCAGAGTGCACATAAAACTATAGTAAGGAGGTAATCGAAACCAAACAATTACCAGAAACTTGAGGAACATGGCTTATTATAGTAGATTGAAAAGGAGTTAAAATTCATGAAAGGTATGATTTTTTAAATAAGTTTGTTTTTAAAGCTCTTTTGAATTCAGCCAAGTTCTGGATATTAGTAAGAGCTGAGGGAAGTTTGTTCCAAATGAGCGGGCCAGTTACACGAAAAGAACGATCATAGTAAACGGCTCGATTTGACCTAGAAAGTTCGATTAAACGATTAGTAACATCTCGATCTGCTGACCTTAGAGTAAGCTGCCTATCGCTTAAGTTTTGTCGGACACATAGTTCCGATATATAGGCTGGCGCCATTCCTTGCAATGCTTTGAAGGTCATTAAGCAGATCTTGAACTCTATTCTTTCAGGGCATCGAAGCCAATGAAAATCCTTTAGAAGCGGGGTTATACGGCAATACTTAGATTCACGAAAAATCATTCTCGCCGCAGCATTAAAAACGGACTGGATTCTATTGAATTGTTTTTTAGGCAAGCCAGCATACGCACTATTACAATAGTCCATACGTGAGACAACGAACGAATTTATGAGTGACTTTGCTCCATCAGAGGGAAGGCAACGCCTGATTGATTTTATCTGCCTTAGATGGAAAAAGCCTGAACTTACAGATTTTGAAATTTGTGATTCAAGAGAAAGACTATTGTCTGTATGAAACCTAGATACTTTATTTCTGTAGAAGGGATTATATATGTGCCCTGAATATGGATTGGATTAGAGTCGATGAGGGCTTGCCTTCCAGGAGAAGCTATCCAAATAAATTCCGTCTTGGTCGGATTAAGTTTGAGTTTATTGACAGACATCCAACTTGAGACTGTGTAATGAAACTAACCACCTCGTTTTTAAGGAAGTCTTTTTCATCCGGGGAACAAAACTTGAAAATGAAACGATCGTCTGCATAGCCTTGTGATTCAAAGCCAGCTGATTGAATGAGTTTCTCGAGGCAATTCGTATAGAGAATAAAAAGAATGGGACCCAAGACAGAACCCTGGGGAACTCCACATTCTATGGGAGTTTCAGGTGAAGTACAATTATTGAAAATTACTGAGGCTACTCATCCAGACAGGTATGATTTCATCCATTGGAGAACATCACCTCGAACGCCAAATTCGGTTTCAAGCACATTTAATAAAATACTATGATCTACCGTGTGAAATGCCGCACTCATGTCAAGAACAGATACAAAACCCAACTAACCTGCTTCCATTCCGATGATCAAGTCTGAAATTAACCGCAGAAGAACAGTTTCCGTTGAATGAAACTGTCGATAAGCGTATTGATTTTTGGCAAATAGACCGGCGGAGTTCAAGTACCCCACCAATTATTTCGCAACGATTTTCTCAAGCAGTTTAGAAAGGAATGGTAGATTGGATATTGGCCTGTAATTATCCGTATTGTCAGTATTATGTTCTAATATATAATTGCTCTTATCATTTTTTTTAACTTTACATTAGCTTTGGCTCCATATTTTGGTGGCACAGCTGAACTGTACATATTATGTATCGTCGTCACCCCATAAAAGGGGGTGGGATAGACCCTATTCGTGCGTACAGCCAGGCGAACACATACTGGAGCGGTTTTTCCGCGATCCTCCCGCGCCTCCCCTAATGACATGCGTAGGCCTGAGGAACAGCTGCGTGGTCTCGAGGTCCTTCCGCCTCTCCTCCGACAACCCGACGCTCATCTTTTCCCCAGAGTCTTCTGAAACTTTCTCTTCTTTCCCACATATATTTCTTCGTGGCAAAATCGGGGGGTCGGCTAAAGGGCGCGGACTCCGGGTTTCGTCTGCGGTTGGGCCGATAGTCATGCACATTGTCATTGGGACTGCCTGGTGGTTTGTGGAATACATTCTCTGTATATTTTATTTTTATGCATTTTATCTTCTCTCAGCTATTATTGCAAATACTTGCATTATATTATTACTGTTACTTTTTCGTTATTTCTCTTTTCCAGGTCTCCTCAACCGGGCGCAGCTCTTATTTTTCTTTTTATCTACTAACACCTTTATCTGCATATATTTTTCTCTATAGATTTCAGAAGAATTGTTCCACGGGGTGCTACTTTTATTTATCTTTTGTATAGTGTTAATGTAAGTACTTGCATACTGCTTACTAACCCCGTATGCATGGACATTGGAGGGTCTAGAGTCGTTCAATTAAATGTAGTTTCGTTCAAAAAAAGAGTAGAGTCTTGACGTGTGCGGTAAAGGAGGAAACCCTATGTTTCCAAAACCATTGTGGTGGGGTCCCCTCCAATGACTATGTGGGTAGTTTAAAAATGATTGTTCAATAATATTTCAAACTGGCTAAGTAGGTAGGATTGTAGTCATCTTTTTCTCCCAAATAGGGCTTTGTAAGGAAGGTTAAAGACAATGGGAGATGAACACATTGAACACGGCCTTGGGAAATGGATTAGTGCCAAAGCTGTTTCAATACTAAACATTATGTAATGGTGATTTGAATTTGTGTTGTTTCTATTAGTTTAGTTGTGTTTGTGATCAGTATTGTTCATGTATTGTTCATTCAGTATTGTCACATAGTTCGACCCAGAGTGACGTGCGTTCGCACGACAACCCAAGTTTAATAAAAAATGGATGTACTAACATTAATAGAAAACATTAAAAGTGAACTAAAAAACATTTCGACCGTAAAGGACACAAAAATTAGAAATAACCTGGAGCAAACGATTCAACTACTAGAAGAAGCATGGAAATAGGAAAAAAACCATTTCCAAGAACAAATTATTGAACTACAAAAAAAGTAATCATCAAGCTGCAAAAAAATTATGAACAAAAATCCTACGCAATGGTTCTAAAAGAAAGAACTGTTCAAATCGAAGAACCCAAATTTGCAATCTTAATCACCGCTGAAGACAAAGAAACATCCGAAGACATAAAGAGTATTATCACAAAAACAATTAAAGCGCCTAACCTAGGAATTGGAATAAGTGGAATAAAAAAAGCAACAAATAATAAAATAATTATGACCTGCTCAAATAAAGAAGATGCTGAAAAATTGAAGGCAGAAATAAATAAAAATAAAAATGGAATATCAGCAACGGAATTAAAAAAAAGAGACCGTGCATGGTTATTAAAGGTGTCGGAGGGGAGTATAACGAAGATAATTTCCTAAACGATCTTATTCTACAAAACAGTGAACTTAACGATATAACAAATGAATCCATTAAAGTAACGAAAATATTAAAAAAATTGAAAAAGTGATCAACTCCGTAATATAATAATTGAAACAACAGGTCCAATCCGGAAAATGCTACTACATAAACAAATAATCAATCTAGACTTTGTCCGGGCGCACATAGAGGATTGCGACCCTTTGATGCAGTGCTATCATTGCGTTGGATTCGGACACACATCCCTTAATTGCCTAAATAAAATGAATAAGCCCAGATGCATACATTGCTCAAAAAATCACAAATTTAGCGAATGCGAAAAAAGCAAAGATAGTGTCAAATGCTACAACTATGACAATAACATCAAATTTTTCGGAACAAAAACAATACCCAACATAGTGCAAATAGTGAAATATGTACTTACCGGAAAAGAATGTCTATCATAGCACAGCAAAGAATCGATTATGAATAAGTAATGGATGATTTTCTAACCAAGGAAATTGATAAATCAACAGATGTTTCACAATACACTTGCGAAGACTCAAAACAATGTAAAAAACTATTAAAAAAAGTTCCAAGTGCATTCATTGTTCTGCACCAAAACATCAGAAGTTTGCAAAAAAATTTCTAAGGATTTGTATTAACATTAAATCTCCTTGAAACTTAACCGGACCTCATTGTTTTAACAGAAGCACACTTAAATATAAATAATGCTGACGCACTGTACGACATCCCAGACTATACATATTATTCGTCCACAACGCATATTAATAAGAACTGTGGTATTGCTGTTTCCATCTTAAATAAATACAATAACGTCACAATCACTGAAATCAACATGAAGCTAGCAAACTGTCTAAAATTGAATTTAAAAGTGAATGAAGTTATACACAATATCATAGCAATCTACCGCACACACGGATCGAATCCAAACAATTTTATTATAGAATAAGAACAATTATTGCTACAACTAAAAGGTACTTGTAACTTGTAACATTGTCACGGGTGATTTTAACCTGAACATTTTGAAAGAGATAAAAGGTAAAACGAAGGAAGATTATATAAATGTAATGAGATCGCTAAACTATAAATCATTTATAAATAATCCAACAAGGAATGTCAGCGGACAAATTCCTTCCTGCATTGATCACATATGGTGCAACTCAAATAACAATGAAAAACACATGTCAATATTATGGAAAACCAGCATAACCGATCACTACACCTGTATATTTGTTACCAACATTGATAAAAGAAGTACCAACTCTAACACAACTGACAAAAAAAATATGAAAAAAAAAACATTTAAATATGGAAATTTTAAGAACAAATCTTAAAACCGAAACCTGGGCATTAATATTTGAATCGGAAAATCCAAATACCTGTGCTGAGAATTTCGAAACAGTTTTCCAAAACCACATAAACCTATCCACACAAATAATTGTTTCTAAAACAAAATCTAAGCACAGATTAATAAAGCCATGGATAACCCAAGGACTAGTGATTTCAATCAGAAATAAAGAAAAATACTACCACCAGTGTAAAAAATTCCCAAATGATGAAAAAATCCCCACTTTCTACAAGAAATACCGAAACAAACTTGAGCTTTTAATTAGACTGACAAAAAAAATATTTTCATGATAAAATAATAAATGCTGGTCAAGACAGTAAAGAGTTCTGGAAAATCATTAATACAATAACCAACAAAAGCACAAAACAAAAATTACCATATGAAATTACTCATCAAGGAATCAACATCAACACCGAAAAAAATCCAAAACTTTGTGGTAATATTTTTAACGATTATTTTGCAAATGTAGTCTCTAATCTTGCTTGTAATATTACACCAAACAATAGACAGACTCCCCAACCAGAGCAGAACTCAAATTTTGAAGAAGGTTTTCACACATTTGCTTCAGTAACTCACAAAGAAGTTGAAAACGCTGTATTAAGTTTACGGGGATCAGCAAGCCCTGGCTTTGACAACATAACTGTACAAACATTGAAAGCCGTTCGTGAGATAATCAGCAAGCCAATTGCTCATATAATAAATGTTAGTTTGAAGAAAAGTATATTCCCGAACAACTATAAGAAAACTATTGTCACCCCTGTTTTTAAATCTGGAGACGAAAAAAATATTTCCAACTATCGTCCCATAGCACTCACATCAAACATAGCAAAAATTTATGAAAAAATTGTTAAAAAACAACTTAACAACTACATAAAATCAAAGAAGATAATGAGCCCAAACCAATATGGATTTAGAGACAATCTCAGCACCCAAGACGCGATTGCTAAATTAACATTAACAATAATGCAAAGGTTAGACAATGGGGAAAAGTGCCTTGGTATCTTCATCGATCTCCGCAAGGCATTTGATAGCATATCACATTCCAAACTTAACGAAAAACTAATGCAAGTTGGATTGGACGGAATAGTACTATCATGGTCCCAAAGTTATGTGAAAGAGAGACTTCAATATTTCAAAATAAATAATATACTAAGTGAACCCAAAACCTCATCTTTTGGTACACCACAAGGAACTGTCATCGGTCCAATCCTTTTTATAATATATGTAATTCAAATGTTCACTCTTCCTATACTCCATCTATAGGAAGAGTGAACATATTATATCATATGCAGACGACACTGTGGTTATCACTAGAGGAAAATCATGGGAAGAAGCTACGAGTAAAGCAAATATCAATATAAACATACTTAAAACATGGTTTGACCTTAATTGTCTCTCACTAAATACTGAGAAAACATATTTTATCCCATTCTCTTTGAAAGAAAAAATGTCGAAAACAGTTTTATAATTAAAATCCATTCATCACAATGTGAAAACAATAAGGAATGCGACAGTGCAAATATTTGTTTACAAATAACATGTAAAAATAGTATAAAATATCTGGGTGTCACAGTAGATAGACACTTAAAATGGAAAGAACAAGACCAAAATACAGTAACCAGAATAAGAAAACTTATATACATATTTATTATACTGAGAAACATCTTATCAAGTCTGAAAAAAAAATAAAGTTTTTAAATCCCAAATAAAACAACTAATAGACCAACCCGACATTAATTATAAGTTTTAAATTCATCATCACAATAACAACAAAAAAAAAAAAACTAGAACATATCCTCCAAAAATATTTCATCAGCATATCAAATTGAAAGCAAAGTACATACGCGTTATTTGTAGGCACAAAATTGTTACAACTTTATCCTATGTACCTACTTTTAGAATACTGTCAGCCCAACCATTTCAAATATATTTCTAAACCAATGCTATATACCTACTACCTACTTACAATCTACCTATTGAGTAAATACAATAATATAATTTTTTTCTGATATATCTATGCCTGTATTATCTTATATTGTATCCTATTCCAATTAAACTCTTATTTACTTCAAGTTCATAATGTCGACTTGTCTTCTAAAAATATATATATATATTTTTAAATTTAAGCACTTGTAATAACATACTCTCTGTATCTATTCGCATTTTACAATGGCACTCTCCAAAATTCAAGCACGAGAAATGTTTTCTCTTTTGAATTGGGTAGTTTCGTTAAAAAGAAATTTATATATTGTAATTAGTTTTAAGAACCATATGTTTTTCTATTAATCTGTATATGTATGTATTTTTTTAATAAAAAAAAAAATAAAAAAAATGTTTTTGTAAATCTTTATTTTATTTTATGAAATCTCTTCATGTTGAATTGATGATAATAATAATTGCAATGGTACTGGGGAAAGAAAAGCATCGAACCTTTATTTTGAACGACAAAATCCAAGACCTTTTAAGGCCTGCAAAACCAAGTTTCGTCTTAAGACAAGTAGAGTTTATAAACTTGGCTGCTATGTAGGCCAGATAATATGGACCATTTCTAAAAGATCTCAGAACACTTTCTAGCGTGCAAACTCGACCATCCTTGCCAAAGACTTAATAATTGAAGTCGGCCATTACTTTGTGTTTGTTCCTAAAGTCAATCACTATTAAAATAGACGACGACGGGCCAGACTGAATGGTTCTTTGTTTCCGGTAACTGACGGCTATACGTCAAAATCAAAAGCCGAAAACAATATTGATTTAACTAATCATTCAACTGAAATATCGGCCCTAAGAGAATTGCGCACAAGGTGGTATAACTTCTACATACATTATCCACAATTTACAAATGTGCCCTGACAATGGACGCTGTAACGCTGTCCGAAATGTCGGCTAAATAATGAGGAAGTGCAACACAGCATGCTACACTTCGACTGTTGCAAATTCCTGAGTCTAGTCAACTTAGGAATACCTACTCTTTACACTAGGCATAAGGATCTATTTTAAACTCACCATTAAAAAAAATTATTTCAAAAAACGCCCGGGTTGCGGTCAATTTCAAAAAAAAAAAAACAAATTATGTGGCAAGCTCATCAATTCCTGGCCTACATAGCAAATGTAGGCAGTACGAATGTCATTATGGTAGGAACCAAGAAAAATGAGAAAAAAAATTGGTAAAGTAGTGGGTACTCTAACTTTTTTCAGTTATTTTTAAATTTTTCCGAATTTTTAAAAATAGTGAAAATAATTTCCTTAAAATAAGCTCCTATCATAGAGGGATTAATAAAAAAAATTCGTCTTAGTTTCAAGAAAATCGATCAATTAGAACTTGTGATTTTGTGACACACGTTTCGAAAACAGCAGTTTTGAGCATAACTTATTTAAAGTTTTGCTCTATTATGATTCTTGTAAGATTTCGTACAAACCGGTCGAACTAAATCGGCTATAACTTTTAAAATAATTAGAATTTTGATAAAATCCTTAAAAGGAGATATTCATTAATATCTAAACTATTGAAAAATGAAGAACAAAATGTTTGATGTATAGAATAGGTACCCCTTTCAGAAACACCTAAACATTTTTTTATATCAAGATATTATTTCAGATATTTTTAGTTTTTGTATTATTATAAAGTTTTTTTTATTATTTAGTTTTTTATTAGGGTATACCGCTGAAAAGTGAGAAAATATTTTTTGCGACTATTGTTTATTACTAACTCTTGTGAATTTCCCCGACGTAAAAGCCTCATGGGCATATAAAATAGTAAATAAATAAATTACGAAAACTCGTATTTCATAGACAGGTTAGGTTCTATTTATAAACCCATCTGAAATACAGTGCGGCGTGGAGGTAGAAGCTATATTAAAGAAAAATCTTTAAAATGCAGGCATATCTCTGCATTTCCATCTGTGATAACTTCTACATTAATCCAGACTGATTGAGAATAAAGCACTGGTCTTAGAGTTAAGCGACACAGATAGAAACACGCGATAAAACCGTCCGTAGTTTAGCATCATGATTTAAATGCCTTCTCGCGGAATTGATAAGACTGATAAGTGATTTCAAAGTCACTGTTTTCGCTTTAAATAGGTACTATTTTATCGACAAGGTTTCCACACAAATTTTCAGCTGGCCCTGAAAATTATTAGGTTAAATAATAAAAAATAAAAAATGTATTTTTTTTTCAAATATGCTTCCACGACAGTTGATCCACCGACAGTTGAATACTATTAAAAGTATGCAGTCGGTTTAGGGAAAATACTGTATACCTAATTACACAAAATACAGGGTGTCTGGGGGTAAGGTGCATCAACTTCGGGAGGTGATTCTACATGATGGCAGGAGTAAAAAAGATTAACAACTTTTTCCGAAATACAACTTTTTCCGAAATACAACTTTTTTTCCCCATATAAAAAAACGTACCTACTAAAAATCCGTAGTGTGAGGTACGATCTTACTTTCTGAAAGCCTACTGCGGCAACATTACATAGTTGTGATTGACCCGTATCATAACAGCGAAAAATAATAAAGCTGACCACACACGCCGGTCGAATTTTATATTTTACCATAAAACTACCCCTAAAAGTTGGAATTTCGAAAAAGTTATTTATCTCTTTTACTTATACTATCATGTAGGATCACCTTCCAAAGTTAATGCGCTTTACCCCCGGACACCCTGTATAACTAACTAACCCCGAAGGGATGTGTAGAGAGGATGTACCGCCGAATAACATAGCATAAAACATATTTTCAGCCGAATGCTTCAAGGAAAAATCTACTTATAATACTACTATATAATACTATATAATAATATATAATACTGTGTAACCAGCGCATAAGTAAAAAAATCGATTCCATGCTAACTGAGAATGAAGTCAACTCAACATCTCTTCGAAAAGTCATTAAAATCTATGAAAATAATAATTTTAAAATAGCCCCTAACCCTACTATTTAACCAATTTTTTATAAAAATTTTTCATCACTTCTAATGACATTTCTGAGGTGGTTCTGAGTTGGTTTCATTCTGACTTGTCCGGTCACCAAAAAATCGATACTGTGTATAAAATCGTTTGATATTCATATCTAGGATAATTTTGAAGCCGACTTTATGTTTGAAATCGGTAGATAACGCACAAAAAGTTATAATTTTAGAGTAAATAACCAATTGTCAGCAGACGACTTTCGGGTCACCATTAAATATGTAACAATTTTGTTTTTAGAGCTACAGAAACGGGTTCCATGCCAACTCAGAATCAAGTCAACTCAACACCTCTTTGAAAAGTCATTAAAAGCAATGAAAAAAATAATTTTAAGATATTCCATAACCCTAACTTAACGTAATACTTAACCATTTTTTAATTTTTTTTTTCATCACTTTTCAATTGAAGTTCTGGTTGATTTCATTCCGAGTTGTCCGGTCACCGTCGACTATAATATGTATAACATCCATTGTAGTGGCAAGATTGCCTCATGTTTAGCGGTAGCCCCTGAACATACTAATTTTTTTCGAATCTCTTGTTCTCACTTGACCCAAACTTTATAGTCTCCAGTTTTTGTTGTTGCAATTATTTATATGTATACTTAACCCTTACTAATAAACCTGTTTTATTTTAACTGATAAACAATCATTTATTTTACAGTAACGGTAATTGAGTAAAATTTAAAACACATTTTGGAAGGTGTTGTTGTTATTTCTATATCTGTTGTGCACACAATAAGTAAAATAAAAAAATTCCACTTTCAAACTATAATATTGACGTATAAAACATTTTAAATTAGTGAGAAGAGATTAGTAGGATGAATCATTAAGGTTCTGTGTGCTACGCAGGCGCAGGTTTAAACAAGATCGTTTTGGATGTCCATTAATACCCCTAAACGAAGCAAACTGCCAAAAAAGCCCATTGAACAGAACTGTCAAAAAATGCTAAACATCCAGGTGGTGGCAACCCTGACTAAATCAAACATGTTGGTATGTAAGTAGGTACATTAAAATATATATTTTTAAATTATCCTTTTATCTCACAATGAAGAATTTAGAAAGATAAACTTTAATATGTTCTTATAAGTAACGACCTTTAGAGACGTAAGCCATAGTAGTTGAACCACCGTACGACGCAGTGAGTTTACGTTTTAAATTATTTTTTTTATAAAAAAACATTATTTGTGAATTTAGTAACTACTGGTGTTGTTTCTTTCATTAAGTTAATTGAATTAAGAGTATGTATTATAAGTGTCGAGTTATTTTAATTCTTAACTTTAAATTATTTACACATAATGTTACAAATTTATTCAAATCTTAAATTTGCATTTCTGGTCAAAATACCCAACTAAATTGATTTTTTTAATCAAAAACAACAGCTAATATCTAGTTCGGATATGTGCGATTTTTTATTTTATTTTTTATTTCAAATTATGATAAAAAGGTAATTAAATAATTGAATTTTGCTTAATTTCGGAGGCAGCTTTTGATTTTTTGTGAGTTTTTAATAATTATTTAAAAAATATTTTGTATTATGTACTATTTTTATATTGTAAAAAATAAAATATAAATTTGTTAAAAGGGCGTTTTTGGCGTAGTAATTTTAATTTATATTCGACCAATTGGTGTTCCGACGTCAATCGCTGATTTATTATTTAAATTTATATTCGACCAATTGGTGTTCCGACGACTATTTGTTATTTAAATTTACGCACATCGAAATGCTTTTTTTTACCAATTTTCCTTTATTTTATATTGTGTAATATTAATAATATACGCCCTAGTTGCCTTGAAAATCACGAACAAATTAATTCTTTAACGTCGTATGTTTTGCAATTAAAAATACAATTAAATGTACATATCTGATATTTGATATAATCTTTGATTATAAGAATATTTTTTTCAGTTTGGTTGGGTATTTTAACCTCAAATCCTAATTCAAAATTTTTGAAAAAGCACTTTCAGTACAATATAAAATTTTATTCCAAGGACACCGAAATAATGAACATCGACATATTTATCAATATTTTATTTGGTTTCCACATTAAATCAATGAAAAATGCGAATAATTATTATTAAATGTCTTGAAAAGGTGTTTGAACAAACATTATTTCAATTAAGGCGATGTAGCGTTTACCCTTCAATCTTTAGAGGTATATTTGTGATTACTAATTACAAACGGGGCTTTACAATAATTAATAATTTAAAATATTAACCTTACTTTTAAACGATTCTTTATTCTATTCTTGGGCACTTAAAATATTCACCGCCCACAATTCACCACGGAAACTTAACCGATCACAATAATTATTCACCGCCCAAAAAAGATTAAAAATATATATTTAAGGTGATACTTAAAAGATTTAATAATCTTATCTTTCCTAGATGGCGCGAGTTTAATTATTTTCGAAAAAAATCTTTTTACGCGTTGTGCCTTAAAATATGGAAATACGCAATACGAATATGAATAAATAGTCCATAAACAAATTCAAATCTTTCAATAAAGGCTAATAAATAATACAATATTGTATCGGTAATTCAATTAAATATTGAAAATGTTCGCCTTTCTTGAAAGATTTGAGTTTGTTTATTCACTGGAGCGATCACGCGAAATAAATCAATTTTCCTCGATTGCTCGAGATTTCCCAGAAGATCACTTATAAAATTGTTTTGCCAACATTAAAAAAATCATACCTTCGATTTTTAATATGTAGACATAAAAACTTATTATAGAGCTATAAAGCCAATGAATTGACCTGTATTTTACCGTTTATTTTATATTTGTACGATTTATAAAAAAAATCGTAAAGCTGAAACTGCCGTGAGGGGTACATATTCGAGTCAACGTAGAATATTTTCGATTTCTGTATGTAGTCCGTGGTATACTTGATAATGAAATATCTACGGAAAAAGGACAATTTTAACCGCGAAGAGATGATCAAAAATTCGACGTGAAAAAAATATTTTAAAAAGAAAAAAATTCGTTCTATAATAGTTTACCGCCCCATTTACGAAATGGTAGATTATGAATTCTTTAAAAAAATTTATTAATAATTTATTTTGTTGCTTTTATTAGTTGGCTATGATTTGTACAAAATTACTTCTGACACAAAAATTTTCGTGTGAATATTCTTAGCTGAATAATTGTGATGGGTAAATCCTCCGCGTTGAATTTACCAAATACCATAATATTATTTTTTACATTAAACAAAATAGTAATTATAATTTGTAGGTACCGTCTCAGTGAATAACGTACGAGTGAACAAAGAATGTTTTTTTTTCGTCGGCTTTAAAAATAATTCATTTTTGAATCCAAATTTCAAATTCCAAATTCAAATTTTCAAATGAAAAATAGATTTTAAAAAATATGTTAATAAACGCTGATTCTGAATATATAAGTTTTATTTAATAATATTAAACGCAAAATACGCCGTCAAGTTGGCATTATTGAAATTTTAGTGGTGACGTTACTGTTCGACGTGTCGTGAGGTCACCGTAAAGTCATTGTATAGGAAAGTATGATATGACACAAGCGATCGTATTAATTTATTCGTTTATTTACATACTGTTTATAAAGAATAAAGGTATCTCTTTTTTGTTTCACCATACATACCGGTGGTTTTCAGGGGGTCTTAAAAAATTTTAACTTTGAGAATTATTTTAACTATTAAAAATAACTCTAAAAATAAAAATGCAGTTATTTAAGTTAGAAGGTCATTCATAAAAAAAAAATTAAAAAACGGACTGGAGTTCTCTATTGTCGAAATCTGCAATGGTTTAGTTCGTGCAAAATGTTCTTTGAAAGCGCTGCATAATGATTATTATTACTAACAGATATGATTGTGTCGTGTTAATGTATTATGTCCTTAGTAATATTATCTCTACTCTAAGTCTAGTAATAAACCCCACTTCACCTGCGGTTATCTTTGATGGATTATAATTAGCTACGGATTATTGCGGTTTACTCACCGAAGGCTATAAAAATACTCATGTACGTCGATATTGAATTAAATGATAAACGATAGAAAAATATAACACCGTGTGGAATGAAAGTTTGAAAATGCACGGTCAATACACCAGTTGTTTCGTCGGAAGCTCAAAATTAACTTACCGTCACGCCGTTTCCCCGCAGGGACAGGCAGAGAGGACGGACCGCCAAACAACTCGGTCTTGGCACACATTCCTTGCCTCGTTTACATTCATACAACGTCTCATAAATGCTCTTCTATTATTCTGACTCTTGACATGGCCCGGCTCAAGTATCTGATGGTCGGGCCACGTCTTTCTACTATACTCCTTTCAATATTTCTGAACGCATCCGAAAACTAAAAACTGTTTTTAAATGGTGATGAAATACGCTTTCAAAATACGCTTTCTAAATAAACATTTAATTTTTGACAAATGAAACAATACAACTTTGTATAAACCACTCATATAATGCGTAAATCCTACCGGTTTCGGAACAAACGTTCCTTCTTCAGGGAAAGCTTATACTAATTTGACAGTTTCGAACAATATTTTATTATGGTAGGGGTGGAGCTGTTGCTTTAGTGGGTGGGTAGGGGAACAAATACATGATTGGGCTATAAGATAATATTTTTTGGTAATTGATAATAGATTCATTATTTAAGTAAAAAAAAAATTTATTCAAATTAGTATAAGCTTTCCCTGAAGAAGGAACGTTTGTTCCGAAACCGGTAGGATTTACGCATTATATAAGTGGTTTATACAAAGTTGTATTGTTTCACTTTTCTATAATGGATAACCACAAAGTGATAGCTACATTCAAAAATATATAATTTTTGTCCCAAATTTTCATAATTTGAAAACTTTGGGTTCATAAAGATGTTTATTTTTAATATTTTTCGGTTAACTTTTAGATTTAATTATAAAGCGTGGTGTGATCTCTTTCTAAAGCAATTTAGATCATATTTCTAACCATGTATCAGAGAGATACCTACAATGATTTCTATGAGACCTATACGAGTTGTTCCGAAAAGAGAACAAATTAGCCTGAGGGGTTACTTGATATAATATTATGTTTTTCGTTAGAGAGCATAATATATTCACTTTTTTCGTGCGATTTTGTGAAGAGTGAAATTAATATTTTTTTTTTGGTTTTCATTTAATTTACATTTGTATTTTCACAATAAAGTAAGTAATAATAATTTGTGAATGATAGTGACTAGATTTAAAAGGTTTTTTTAAATAACAAATATGGACTCTCTCGCTAATTTGTTCGTTTTTGTTAAAAGCTCATAAGGGTCACGTAGAAATCGTTCTGACTCCCTTACTGCCTAAACCTAAACGATAAAGTCATAGCGTTCCAATTAATTAATAACGATATTATCAATAATTTATTATTGGTGTTTACATATAGTCATAGCGTTCCAATTAATTAATAACGATATTATCAATAATTTATTATTGGTGTTTACATATAGTCATAGCGTTCCAATTAATTAATAACGATATTATCAATAATTTATTATTGGTGTTTACATATAGTCATAGCGTTCCAATTAATTAATAACGATATTATCAATAATTTATTATTGGTGTTTACATATAGTCATAGCGTTCCAATTAATTAATAACGATATTATCAATAATTTATTATTGGTGTTTACATATAGTCATAGCGTTCCAATTAATTAATAACGATATTATCAATAATTTATTATTGGTGTTTACATATAGTCATAGCGTTCCAATTAATTAATAACGATATTATCAATAATTTATTATTGGTGTTTACATATAGTCATAGCGTTCCAATTAATTAATAACGATATTATCAATAATTTATTATTGGTGTTTACATATAGTCATAGCGTTCCAATTAATTAATAACGATATTATCAATAATTTATTATTGGTGTTTACATATAGTCATAGCGTTCCAATTAATTAATAACGATATTATCAATAATTTATTATTGGTGTTTACATATAGTCATAGCGTTCCAATTAATTAATAACGATATTATCAATAATTTATTATTGGTGTTTACATATAGTCATAGCGTTCCAATTAATTAATAACGATATTATCAATAATTTATTATTGGTGTTTACATATAGTCATAGCGTTCCAATTAATTAATAACGATATTATCAATAATTTATTATTGGTGTTTACATATTATGTCACGCGCTATACAAACTTACGAACATTCTGAATAGGTAGTATCGAGAATTTGGCCATTATTCCTATCATCATAGTATGCAGGCGCGGCTGGTGCCTAAAATGTTTGGTGGTTCACCTATCAATAAATCAAACACGTATAATGTAATTTAATTGTTGGTAGGTCACACAGCTAGCTACCGTAGCTACCATATTTATAGAGAATAAAAAAATAAACTTCTTCGGTCCTTAATAATCAAATAAATAAACTTCAAGCTTCTCTTCCCAGTACCCGGTGTAGCGCATTTAAAACGCACACACATAAAAAGTCATTTTTAACTGAAAAACTAATGTCGTTGTCAAATAGGTTCCCTAAATCCCAAACATAACAAGACCCATTGACTTATGGTTGAATTTTGCAAGCTAAATATTACTATCCCGTTCAAACCTATTTTGCTGGAGCCCTTCGGAATACGTCGGATGTTTTCGACGCACTTCGTAGCGCCGTGCGCCGTGTCGCCAGAAGCAGATTTTTGGTACATTTCGTTATTCTGACGGTCTGGACATGTTTGTAGGAGCACCATACAAAATGACAATTCCCGAACGGGGCGTTTGACCGAAACGCGCCGAATGGTATGTACGTAGGTTCCTAGTTCTTAGCGCGCGGGAAAAGAACTCCAGTCGGCTGCAATAATTATTATCTCTGGCAAAATTCATGCATTTAAATACGTGATTAGTTTTTATTTTCATCATTGTGCGTAATTTAAATTAAAAAATATTAAGTAGGAACACGTTGAGCTGTAAAATGTTCAATTTTGTTGGCGGTTCGGCGCACTATTGAACGTTTGGGCCAGCCGCGCCTGATAGTATGTACTATTTTATAAATGACTAGATTGCCTTGCCCGTGCTTTATACAGGGTTTTTCGAAATCAGATGTAGACAGTATTTATAAAACACGATGATTATTGACCAATTAATCATTAATTACCTGTGATTTTTAATTCGTTATTTTTAAATGTTTTTTTAAAGGTATTTAATAATACATGATACACAAAATCGTGTTTAATAAATGATAGTGGAGTGGACGTTATTGTTAGTGATTCAGATGTTTTGCTAGGTCTTATATTTCGATCTTTTTATTTGTTTATTTATTTATTTATTAAATGTGTTGTTTGCCAGCAGGTACCTACATAATGACAACATTTTATGCAATAACGTGGTATATTTTCAAACAGTGTAAATATAATTAAATCAGGTATTACATTTTTATAAATGTTGATACAGTTCAGTACGTAAAATCTCGGTAACCGACGAGTTCATCGAAAATCAATTCATCGAAAGCAAATTCATCGAAAACGAGTTCATCGAAAATCTATTCATCGAAAGCAAATTCATCGAAAACGAGTTCATCGAAAATTAATTCATCGAAAATCAATTCATCGATTGATTAATTCATCGAATCGCCAATTCATCGAAAAACTTTTTTTTTGTAGATATTAGAGTTGTCAAAATTAAATACCCAGAAATGTCTGTTTAACTGAGTTAAATGTGTTTAGCAACTGTCAGTTTCGTAGTGACAATGTAAAATTTATAGGTTATCTCTTCGATTTCCGATTGTCTGATACTGCAAAAAAGAGATATCTAAGGAACGGTGACCAGACAACTCATAATGAAACCAACTCATAAACAACTCAGAAAGGTCATTAAGAGTGATGATAAAAAAATATTTAAAAATTGGTTAAATAGGTTAAGTTAGGTTGGGTTAGGTTAGGTTAGGTTAGGTTAGGTTAGGTTAGTTTAGGTTGACCAATGCTTTTTTAACTTCTCGGTCCGCTCGGCATTTCTCTCAAATATCAACAAAATATATTTTTTCGATGAATTGATCATTCGATGAATTGGTTTTTGATGAATTGATTTTCGATGAATTGGTTTTCGATGAACTCGTTTTCGATGAATTTGCTTTCGATGAATTGATTTTCGATTAATTGATTTTCGATGAATTCGTTTTCACATGAACTCGTCGTGAACCAAAATCTCAAGTATCGGAACACTTCACATGTTATAAATTACTGAAGGATTGAGTTCATCTTTATAATTAATATAATTTATATTTTATTTTATAAATCGCGTTAGTGCGTGCTAGTTCTGCAGAAATTGGTGCGAAATGAAGAGAACAAATTTTATATAGTAGTTTGATTAATCCTCGTAGAAGTGCCTTTCAGGCATATCCGTGTAGTATAATAATTTCAAGTTCAATTTTTACTTACATCTGGTTTAGTTGAACGAACGTTTTCATGTATCAAATTCTTTCCTAAACAGATCACAGACCACCATAACACGGGCATGAGCCTAGCATGGTGGTCGAAAAATCCACAAATGACGTAACCATTCAAAGCAATGAATGAAAAAAATCAGTCGAAGTGTTTTTCGTCATTTGGCGACATCAGTTTTTTTTTAAATCCCGACAATAGGATGACCCGATAGTTTATTCCCTAACAGTGGCCCCCCGAAATTATAAAAATTATAAATATTGTTTTTTGCATTTTTACAAAATCAAATACCTTTAAAAATAAGTTGGTATGGAAACAAACGAATTTATTTACTGTATGGACTTTTGTACTTATACGCTGATATGTGTAGTATATAGACAAGTAGTCCTCGATAGCGATGCGTAGGTTCAGCTGGAGTGGGCTCTTAAATTCGGGTTCTTCACGCCCAGCGGCTCCTACTCCCTTTTCAAACCGACTACTCCCAAAGAACCCGGTCCTGTACGTGTACCCGGTACTCGACGGACCGAGCCATTTCGTCACTTCATTTGGATAGGGTTCTAACTTCGCTTCACCTTGTTCTGAGATATGAGGTGTCAAAGTTTGCAAAGATGATTTCTCATAATCTGTTTACAAATTTCCGATTTGGATGTTGAACCTTGTGTAGAGAATTTTAATTGAACATATTTTAAATGAAAGTATTTAAAGAGGACGTAAACTTACCCTTTTAGAATATACCTAAACATACAAATAGAACCCTGTGCAACCAGCTAGAACATAATAATTCATTGCACAAGGTTCTAATTACATTACCCTAATGCTATTCCTAGCTAGGGCCAAGCCCTATTAAAATATTTTCCATTAAAATACAATAAACTAAAATACACAAATTAAAATTCTTACATAGATTTCGAAAATACGTCTTTGGAAACTTAGAAACCTTAGAAAATGGTAAGACGTAGTTAGAACCTTATCCAAATGAAATGACGGACCATAATGTGCCTCGTATTTAAGATCAACTGTCAGATACAAACAAAATAGAGAGTGTAAGTGATGTTAGAACCTTGTGAAATGAATTATTATTGAAAAAGCTTGAAGTTAGAACTTTGTCATACTTATATCTACGAAAATACAACACAGATGGTTCTGAAAATTATTTTGGTTATAGAAATAAGCAAAAGAAATGCTTTGGCATTCAAAGGTCATTTTTGAAAAAAATGTCAGTTAGAACCCTATCCAAATGAAGTGACGATTTGCGAGTCAGGTGTGGTTTCCGGGACCTGCTCCAAGAACTCAAGTACTTTTAAAAGGAAGCACGTTTCGGAGGCCTCCGGCAAAATGAATGATAATATGTTTTATTATTTTGTTATTAGGAGGTACACCTCCGCTACACACCCCTTCAGGGATGCTCAGATGTATTTTGTATTATTAGGTATACCATATTTTTTCTAAACCGGCTGCATATTGTGAATAAGTATGCTGGGGGGGTAGGCAACTGTCGAGAGACACCATCGGCACTATCGTGGAAGAATGTCACACATTTAGAAATTATCAACGTGGTTTTAAAACATCGATTTATAATAGTTATGTTTATAATAGTTAAGTTTATATTTTTAATTTTTTTATTTATAATAGTTAAGTTTCTCTTGTCCGGTTCGGCAAAAGTAGACTTTATGACAAATATGTTTACTTACCATAAAACACAAATCTAAAAACGCAATTAGTACCTAATTAATATTTGACAATCTTATCTTTTCTATTATATGTAAGCGTTAATAAATCATTCTGTCAAAGTTCATAGATTAATTTCCCCTCAATCAAATTATTTTGAATGCGTCTTAGGAAAATATTTCGTAACATACGTATTGAACTGTTTATACATATTATAAGCCTTTTCTGATATGGTTTAAAAAGTTAATTCTCCCTAATCAGAGTGAAATTTTCAGCGAAATGCTTAAGTCTTTAAATAGAATGATATTTTATTAAAAACAGAGGATTTTAATGGTATTATAATCAGGAAAAAATAATTCCACTGAACGCTATCAGTTACTGTATCCAAAAAATGAAAAGTATTTAAATATGATCTAAAAACATATATATTTAAACCAGTTTATTTAAGTTTAAGGACAATTTTGTAGGTGGGTATGGGTACCGCCGCCCGGGGAACCATTTAGAACAATAAACATCCTATATTTTGCTTATATCCGCAGCTTACTAGAATACGCGTCACAAGTTTGGAACCCGCAATACAAATCATATGTGGAAAATCTAAAACGTTTTTTCTACAATACTTAGATTTCCGCAGCTACCGCCCACACCTAAGTCACCAAGATTCAGCCGCGTACATTAATATACCTACTATCATTAGAAGTTCGAAGAAGCTCGGCCGATATACTCTTTCTTCAAAAAAAGCCAGATCCGTCTTAGATTACCCAGAACTCTTAGAATGAATACAGATACGAGTTCCTAACAGACCAACCAGATCAGACATGATTCTTAGCCTCCCTGGGTGCAACACTAATTCTGAGCAGAACTCTTTCATCTATCGTGCATCCAATACTTTCAACACACACTATATACAATTTGACATTTTTAACTCTGCACCACACTCCTAAAAATCACGCAGACGCTCTCTCGATACTCCACAATAACAATAACTATTGATACCCTCTTATACAACCACCACTCTATGAACTTCCTTTTTTTCTCTTTTAATTTTTTGTTACGCATATTTTTATTACTATACCTCAACTTAACCGATTCCTCCCCCCCATCCTACCCCCTGCCTATTCCCACCTAAATAACTCGTCTCTTGAAGTGTAATTTTTCATTAGTAAATATAAACTGAATACATGGAATCACTACACTTGTATACAATACCCATGTGGCAACCTGTAAAAAGTTCAATTATTGTGACTCAATTACTATTATGCTCTGTTATTTATGTAAACTGTTGGTCTCCCAAATAAAATAAAATAAAAAAATAATTAACATCTCTGCCTTAGGTCACCCCAAGTGGTTTGCCTTGCACTGCAGTGGAAGGGATGGATTCATACACCCGTCACTCCTAGACACATGACCCCCAGATTCCTACCCACCCTTCATACCTTTCACTTCTTACTTAAGAATTATTTTCCTTAGGACCTCCTGTGTGGAGCTAATGTAAAAAAAACGGGTTGTTTCACAAAATTTAAGCAATTCATCAAATTTAAACGTCTTTTTTAAATAAATGTTTGAACCACTTATATATTTGAGTAAAGCCGACGGGTTTCGGAACGACCGTTCCCTCTTCAGGGCAAACGTATCCTGATTTGACAGTTACAAAATAGAAGATGGAAACAGTGTATTATTATGGTAGGGGTGAAGCCGTTGGTAGGTATTAATGAAGAGTGGGTGGGTAGGGGAACATATCCATGATTGGGCTGTAAGACAATATTTTTTGTTTGTTGATAATAGATTATTTTAAAGGGATTTTTTTTATTTCCAAGGCTTTCCAAGACCACGTCATCCTATCGTACATCACTATGCCGTCTTCCGAGTTAAAAAAATCACTCGAACGAAATTATTTATAACTAATTAATTAGTTATTTTCATACATAATGTTTTTTATGTAACGACACATAGGAGTATAGGAGGCCCTTGGTAAAATAATTTATCTCAGAGCACATTAATTTCAACTTTAGGGATGCTGCATGAAGGGTCTTTTAGACGAGAGTAAGAATGAGGTGAACAGTGGTTTTTTAATGTTGTAGAAGGGATGAAATACACAGGTAGACAAATCGTTCCACAATCGAACTGTTGGACTCAAGAACTAGCCGTAGAAACGACCCGTTACCTTGCGACAAATATCAACCGTGCACAAATGTTAAGCGTGTGTATGGCGTGTTTCCAGACTTTGCACCGGTGCCGAAGGGGTCAATGACACTAGTTCCTCGGAGTATCCTCTTTTGAAATACCAGTAGAACAGGGACAGCATTCCCACCTGACACATGTGTTCTAAAAATTGCAATCCGTTTATTAATGTATGGGAATCTATCAAAAGGGCCGCCTTTTTCCGCACAGACTAATGTTTTTTTTTTCAAATATTTTGACCGATATGAAAGAAATAACCGATGTCGCCAATGTATGACCTTTCTACTCCTAGACAATAAAACAAGCCATTGAAGATTTTCAAGAAAAAAAATTCCTTACTTGAAATTGTTTGATTTATAACGACATAAACTTATTTAAAACAAGCAGAACACGTTCACACAACAAATGTATCGGTTTATCTCTTGAAGTCACTTTTAGAATTAAAATAGTGCTTGACATGGATATGTTATGAAATGTGACCACAACTGATCTAGGATAAATTTGTATATGAGGAGGCACTTGACTGATATGAGAACAAGAGGGTAAAGTTAACATTATATGCTTAAGTGTTACATTACAAAAATAAACAGAATCGTATTTACAATCCACTTAAATTTTCATACAATTCATAAAATACTTGCAAATTTTTGCCTGCATGGGGGAGCGATTATTCAGTTCTGGCGCAGATCCACTAAAATTCACGGGATAGTCTGAGTTCTTGACACATCAGTTCTAAATTTGAAAACGACAAATATAATCACTTTTTTGTTAAAGTATTGTATTGCAGGTAGGTACTTTATTACTCGTCTGAATTTTTGACACAATCAGTTCCATTTTTTTTAAATGACACTAAAATTCAAATAAATCCGAGTTCATTGATCCCGACAGACGAGAACCAACCGAAAATTGTATATTTGGTGATGTTCGCGATATTAGTCATTTTAATTTGAAAACATACATCTGTAGTAGTGACCGACCGAAGGTTCGGCAATTTTTGGCAAAAAAATCTAGTTTCGGCATCAGTTTCGGTTTCGGTAGATTTTCTGCCGAACCTTCGGAGACACCGAAACTCTGCAAAAGATCTCAATAAATGGTAAATTTAGTCTTAAGAATGATGTGATTGTAAACGCAATTAAAATTAAAATACTCAATTAATGAGGTCCTCCCTTTATAATGTACAAAATTGTTGATCATTCACAAACTTTTGTTCCAAGAAATAGTTAACATGTTTGTTAATTTTTTAATATCAAAAAAAAATATATTTTTCACATACTTAAATTATTGTTTTTTTATGTCATTTTACACGTGTTAAATATTTGTATAAGTGTAAAAAAAGCCAAATTTCAGTAAACAATAGATTTTTAACATGTCTAAAAAAGTTTCGGTTTCGGTGGAAAGTCCTGTTTCGGTCGGACACTAATTTGTAGCCTTTAATACATTTTTCACGAAAACCTTAATAAATATATTGTTTGTCAGAAAATACTTGAGAAGCACACAATTTCATCTCTTTCCCTTTCTGTACTACCCTTTCCAACTCCTAAATATTTAATTACATCTTTGAGTATTGTGTATCGTATGTTACATTTAATATTATCCTGAAGAAGGGGGGACACTTACTTCCGAAACGGATCGATAAATTTTTTAAATGTTTGTGGTTTGAAACAAATAATTTACGTGTAATTAAAAATTAAATTAAATTAGCATTAAACAATATAATTTCGGATGTACATCATTCAAGTGGTTCACTACGTTTGGTGACTTAGCAGAGGTGCCCGGGTTCATGGGTGGGGTGAGTCCAGGCGGATGCGCCTGGATCGGGAGGGGATGATTTGCGAAGACCCTTTGATCTCTTAAGCTTATGTCTCTCGACATATTGTCTTGGAACGCAGCGGGAGGGATGGATTCATACATCTGTCACTCCTAGCGTTTCTACCTATCTCTCATATCTTTTTCCCTTTGCTTCCATTTGCCAATTCCTTGATTCCGAGAAAATAAATTAAAAATTACATTGATGAAAATGTGATGCAGAACGTATTATAATTTAATAATCTTTACAATATAGCATTAAGCCAAAGAATATTAATAATTTAAAGATATTAAAATAGATTGAATTCTGCTACCTCGGAACTGGCTCAACTCAACTGGAGATAGTTTATAACAAACAAAAATTGTTTGTGTATTTATCTATTTGGTTAATGAATCCTTTAAAAAATATAAATAAAAAAGATGAAACATTTTTGCTCTCAGTATACTCAGTTAATATTAATGTAAATCTAAAAATGTGTTTAATTTTTCTGTTTTTTTTACTAGTTGTTTGGCCTAATGTCACGTGTTTTTTGCTTTGAATGTTATTAAACATCAAGATATTTCTATCAAAATATTATGTTCTTTTTAAAAATATTTATATTTGATCTTGATCTTGAATGTGAATGGCTGTTTCTTACTCTATTTGTTCTTTACTTTTTTTGTTTTTCTGTTTTTTACATCGTATATCGATCTTTTTTATCTTTGTCATCTCTATATTTTATCATCACTATTTTTGTTATCTCTTTTTATACCTATGTTTATATTTTGCTATTTCTAATTTCTGTTAACTTCTATGAATACATAGCGAAAAGCAATTATTAAGCTGTGCATTCTGTGAATATTTTTAAGTGGACTATTAACATCTACGCTTTTTACAATGCTAATCTAATGACTTTTTTTATGTTAATACTCTGTAAATGTTCCAAAACAATAAATAAGTATATTTCAAATATGTTAACATTTTATTCTGGATTCAAATTTTGCATCTCACATTTCAGTTTTATAATAATGGCAGAACCCTCGCCGAAGCTAGTGCATGAAATGGCGACTTTTTTTTATAATTTCACGAATATTTCAGATATGGCGCGACTTCTGCTAGTGGTGTTGGCTGCATTAGCGCTGCAATGGTGCTCAGCCCTGCCCTTCGAGGACTTCAGTGGATTGGAAAATGCCTTAGAGCCAAAGGCAGAAGTTGACCCGACAGTTTACAGATTACCTAAGGACTACGAAGCTATCAGTTACAAGATCACTTTAAAGCCATTCTTTAAAACCGGCGACGCAAAGGAGTTTACGTTTGATGGTATCGTCGTTATGCGATTTAAAACTGGCTCTACAGTTACTGGCTTGAACAAATTGGTTCTGCACTCAAATGGGCTCAACATTAATCTTGCAAATGTAGAACTCATAAGAATCGAAGGAAACCTACTAACAGTAATCAGTTCTTTGGGACCTTCTAACGATTATGACTTCTTGACCTTAAATTTCTTCAACCCTTTAACAATCAATACAGAGTATCAACTTACATTTTCCTCATATACTGGCACCATTCGGGAGGAAATGGAGGGATTCTACAGGAGTTCTTACGAAGAAAATGGTGAAACCAAGTAAGTTTAAACAATTTTTTTCAACGAAAACAAACGTCTTGGAGATTAAAAGGTGCTCTGTAATGTAGCAGTAACTCTATTACTGGAGAACTGAATGCCGTAGGCGCGAACAAAAAACTGTCCAAAAGGCGAAGCTAGCAGTCCAAAATAGAGTGCTGGTACCTACCCTGATGTATGGCAGTGAGGCATGAAACTGGCAAAGGAAGGATGAAAGAAGATTGATGATGTTGAAACGAGATCTCAGAGGCGGTAAAACTATGATTGTGGGAGAAATGTGGAGCCGCAAATAATGCAAGACTGATGTAAGCGTAATGATTAAGATTGAGAAAGCGGCCTCTAGATGGTTTGGGCATGTAGAGCGAATGAACAAAAAAAGGAGTGTAAGAAGAATATATGACGCAGATTCGGGGACGCCCGAGGAAGACATAGAACGATCAAGTGAATCAAATACTTGAGTCGGGCCATGTCAAGTGTCAGAATAATAGAAGAGTACGTATTAGACGATGTATTAATGAGAATAGGGCAAAAAGTGTGTGCCAGGACCGTCCTCTATACCCACCCCTGCATAAACAATGTATATCTTTCCATGAACTATTTTATGACTGTTAAATGTCAATTATTTCGGTGACCCGACAATTGGCCCACTCAAAATAATATTTACTATAAAATTATATTTTTTGTGCATTATTTACCAATTTCAAACGTAAAATCGACTTAAAAAATACCCTTAATAATAAGTTGGTATGAACATATTCAAATTTATACAGTGTCGATTTTTTTGAACTCATTCGCTAGCATGTACAGTACATAAAGAAGCAGATTTTTCCTTGATGCATTGGAATGAAAATATGTTGTATACTTTTGTTTTTGTGCAGTACAACCTCTCTACACATCCCTTCGGTGTCACTTAGCTATATTTTGTCTAATTTGGTATACCGCATTTACCCTAAATTGTCAATTGTGCCAATTGTCAGCGAATCAACTGTCATGGAACCAATTATTTCAAATATTTAGGTTTTTAAATACGCGGTTGTTTATCAATTGTAAAAAACTTATTAGTAAGGCTAAAAACTTAATTTATTTGCGGTCGGCTTTCAGTTGACTGTTCTCACGATTTGCAATAGACCATCCACACACTAGACACTAGACTGACGTTTATTATAAGTATACAGTTACATCGTAGATGGCGATAGTAGTAACATATCATATTTTATTATTTATTGTAACAAATCGAGTTAAAAAAAACGCATCTGTAGGTTCACCGTGTTCCATACTCATACCGCGAAACTTTGGTATGATTATTAATGATAATGTAAGAAGAAAATCATAATATAATGCGAACATATGAAAAATACAATATTTTAAGTTTTTGAATGTTCTTGAATTCTTTTCCAATACGGAATAAGAATCCTAACATTCTAAGGGCTTTCTTCACAATCATGTTTATATGCGCCTCGAATGTAAGTTTACTATCAAGTAGAACACCTAGATCACGAATTTGAGTAACCCTTTTGAGTGATTGGCTGGCTATATGGTAGTTATGGTCAAATTTAATTTTATTTCTAGTGAAACACATAACATTTAGAAGTGTTCATGTTGAGATGATTAATTATACAGTAGTCATTAAGTCTATATAGATCTTCTTGTAATTTAATGCAGTCGATGATAGAGTTAATCGGAAGATATATTTTCATATTATTACAAACCAATTCTTAGAATGATTGTTTCCAATAAAAAGGTTAGTTGCCCATAATATGGAAAAAAGAATTATTAGTTGAAGATGATATTTATTAATTCTAAAATTTTAAATATGACATTGAGAAAAATATTACGGTTTGACAGAAGGTGGCAAAAGCGAAATTGGCTAACCCCCACGTCCCGGTTAGACGCGAGGTCTGGATTTGTGTCCCAGTTGCGACCATTCTTCAATTTTTCTATATCTTGTTCTCTTTCATATTTTGGTTTAGATTATTATTGTTATCTTTTTCTTCAATAAAATCATAATTTTTATGAAGGCGTGTTTATGTGAACGTTTTACAAACCGCTTAAAAACAAAATATTCCTCATTACTTTTTAATTTGTGTATTAATTAAATAAAAATGTCTTAATATTATTAATGAATGTTCACCCCAAAGTTTCGCCAAACGTGCGCTGCCTGATTACAGGTAGGAAAAACATAACAAGTGAGGTGGGTCGCGACTGTATGGACAATTTTTATTTATTTTTTATTTGTCTTATAGTGATAAAAGGGTATTATTTGAAGGGTAATATTTGGATATCATCTTCTTCCTCCGGATTGACTTTGAAATTTCACATAATAGAGAAAAACCCACCCTTGTTAAATTTTTTAAAAATGCTAGATAAACCAATAAAAATGAACTATTTTTCAATAAAACACGAAAAAGAGTGAATGTTTTGATTGATTTATTTTAAAAACATATGAATATACTCGTACTAGTAATTCAAATTATATCAAGGCAGTGTATTCTAATACTAGCAAAATCCTTCTTACTCTCAAATTTCGGCATTATTTTGCGAAACTTAATCTTGGGACTTTTTGTAAATGATTTCGTAAATATATACTACGTTTGCTGTGGAAGATTACAAAAATATGGTTGCAAGGATTTATTGTAACTTTTTTATACACTAGAAATAATCCTATTTGAAGTGAATCCGGAGGAAGAAGATCGATGAATAAAAAGGCTAACATAGACATAAATTAATTAAAAACATGGTTTGACAATAACCTACTAACATTAAACTCTAAAAAAACACATTACATACCATTTTTCATTAAAAAACCAAACACGCCGTATGAAATAAACATAAGGATCCATTCTGCACCACACACTCAACAACACCACTGTAACTTATTGTGTACTAATATTGAAATGAAAACTTCAACCAAATATCTAGGAATCACTATTGACCAATGTCTAAAATGGATACCACATATGACCATTCTAACAGAGTACGAAAATTGACATATATTTTTAGCCGTTTGAGGCACATTCTAAGTAAAGAACTACTGAGAATGACGTACTTCGCATTCTGTCAATCCATAATCCAATATGGTATAATAGGATGGGGTGGCGCCTATAAAACTCACACAGAATCTCTTTACATTGCGCAAAAACTAATAATTAAAGTAATATTAAAAAAACCTTTTCTATATCCATCTGAACTCATATTCAAAGAATTTAAAGTCAGAAAATTAAATACTCTCTTCCTGTATCATTCAACCTTACAAGTTTACAAAGAGGATATCCTAAACAAATCCATACCCTTCAAAAACACAGTAAATCTCAGGCAAAAATACATGTTACCAATTCCCATTTGTAAAAAAACTTTGGGTCAACAAAACTATAAATACTTAGGAACAAATTTCTTTAATAAATTACCAGAAAATATAAGATCCCTTAAGGACAGTTTCAAAAATTTCAAAACACAATTAAAAAAATGTACTGAAAACCTTAACTAAAAAAAAAATAATAATAATAATTAAAAAAATATATACATATACACAAATATGTTTCTCTTATTCTTAATATAAACTAAATTTAAAAAATATATATATATATATCAAAATAACCTAACAAATAATACTTCCTCCCGTACACACAAGCATTTGCTTATTATGGGAGAACATTTAAAAAAAATATGTATATTTGTATTTAAAATATTGTATTAAGTTTTTTCTTTTTTATATACTTTCATTATATTTATGTATCTATTGTATGTACTGTACCAAAATAAATAAAAAAAAAATTTAAAAAAAAAAAAAAAAAATCGTATAAGAAATTTGAAAAAATTTAAACGCGTCGTTTTGCACCCATTTGGCACCCATTTGGCACCCTTTTATCGCTCTTAGAATTTAATAATAACATTTTTTAAACCTTTAGTAGACAGTCGACAAGACAAGAGTCTTGTAGCCAGCAATAATAGTTGATGGATACAAAAGACATGTACTTTTTGGCTGGGTTGTGATTTTTTTGTGGTTTGTTTTCAGATGGCTCGGTACAACACAGTTCCAGCCTGTGAGCGCGAGGAAGGTGTTCCCCTGCCTGGACGAGCCCGAGTTCAAGGCCAAATTTACCCTGACCATCATTCGTCCAGTTTCTATGCAACCATCTTTGTCCAACATGCCAATCAATGCTGCCCTAACTGATACGTGAGTATTAATGTCAATATGTCTTCTCATTTAAAATTTTTTTGAAGTGAAATTTCTTTAGCCCCGTTGTGATTCGAAATTCGGATGAAACGGAAATGATTGCGCATTTCATTAGCTACGAAGTCTCAAACTGCACCCTTTGACCGCTTTTGATTATGACCCCACTTTGCAAGGCTCCTATTGATTGAGATATGAAACGGAAATAACGCATTACATAACCTACGAAATCTCCAACTGCGCTCATTGGCCGCTTTGATTATGACCTCGCTTTTCAAGGCTTCTATTGGTTGAGATGTGTGGGCGAAGGTATCACTTCAAAGCTCCACCCAGGAGGAAAATAATTCCCCTCGGGGCCTCGGGGCCTTTGGGCACTATCCGGGCGTCGCGTGTTCGATTCCTTGGCTGGCTAAGTCCTTCATAGGACACAAGCAACATTTTCAGCTTAGTGCGGTGGTATCAGGAGATTTTCAAACATTGTTGGCTTATTCGTAACCCGGGAATGTTTGTTTTACTTTAAAAAAAAAAAAAAAAATTATTTATTTCACAATATATATAAATATATATATTGTGAAATAAATTAACAATAATTTAAATTAATAATAATGTATAAATTACAAAATTGTTGCTTTCCCTTGCCCCCTTGCCCCCACGAATACTGAGCGAAAGGGACAACTGCATCCCGGGCTGATTACACCTAATTAATATTGTCAAAATCGAGTTTTTGTATTCCTCAGTTTTGGCCTTCAAAACTGGAACGCTTGTAAGATTTTTTTTCACCAACTGTATTATAAGAAATTTTTTTATTGGTGCCCATTTTTACTCATTTAAAGTACGCTCTAGCGTGTTTAAATCGCACTTTATGGAACGCGCGTTTTTAAAGTTACCATGGCAACATCAACAAATCAACAAAATGTGAAGTCTAAATGTCAACTTTTAACTATAAATCTGACAGGAATATTTTAAACGTACAAGCACAACTCGTTCATCTACATCTACTACGTTTTGCTCCTCCATCCATGTTATGAACCTTTCATATTCTTTTTTATAAACGTCTTTGGATTTTTCAGGTATTAACCGCGATTCTGCTTTGGTATTTAAATTATCAATGTTAGAACTCATTTTACAACACACAATAACTAGTAAAAACTGTGATGTCAACTATTAATCTTATGTGACAGATTGCAAATTAATGTTTGTGTTTTTGATTTCCATGACAACAAGATATTGTGATGTCACATCACGAATTCATTAATAGTTCTTATTTCCAAATTTTTAATAATAATATCAATATTTATGTTTTCAAAGTGTACCAATAAAAAAAAATAGAGTAAAGTATTCGTGGATAACTGGTCTTTAAAACACTTGCTTTATTTCGAGCACTCGGCTACGCCGTCGTGCTCGAAAAATCGCGCGTGTTTTAAATACCTGTTTATCCACTTATATTTTAATATACTATTATATCTTAACCTTTTCCTTTTTTAAAAATATGTCGAAAATTCGTATACCGAACGTTCGTCAATGGTGTTCAAACTAGACAATTTCAAGGATTTTTGGAAGTTAAACTTCTGTAAGAAGTAACTTATCGATGCTCATGTTATATGTATTAAAAAATCATTGCACCAGTGTCAAAATCCAGATATGAAATAGGAAAATAAGTATGTAAAGCACAAAACGACGTCTAAATTTCCTCTTATTGTAAAGGATATTGATCTAATATTACGATCATCTGTTTTTATGAGAAGTTGTTGGATTCATTATTTTTCATAGTAAATAAATAAAGTTCCCATTTTTGAAGATGCCGTTTCCCACGTAAAACATAAAATAAAATAAAATCGGTGTTTTCGCCATAGAAAAGATAAATGGCTAAAGCGCCATACAGCTGCATGGCACTTGAGCCACTCTTTCTTTCCAGCTGCATGGCGCTAGACGTTTATCATTTCCAGCGTTGTTATCGTGAAATCAAGAGTTATGTTAGGAACCATTCGGCTGTAATCGGCTAGTAATTGTGTTTACTAATCTCGGATGATTTGTTAATAAATTGCAGGTCCGAAGTAGGATTTGTTTCAGAAACCTTTTACGAAACCCCAAAGATGTCCACATATCTGCTGGCTTTCATAGTCTCAGAATTTGAAGATGCTGGCAAAACAGAAGCGGGCAGTGATAAGCCATTCGGTATTTGGGCTCGTCCAGGAGCTAAGTCTATGGGTGAGTATGCGTTCAAAACTGGCCCGAAGCTCGTAGACTCGATGGACAAGTACACCGGAGTCAATTACTATGATTCTGATCCTCACATGAAGATGGACCAGGTTGCCATTCCAGATTTCTCTGCCGGAGCTATGGAAAACTGGGGTCTCTTGACCTACAGGTCAGTAGAAACGCTTTTTCATTTCTTGTGGTGTAACTAGGTATAATTAAATGTTTTTTTTAAGTATCGATCCACATGCATAGATTCAATTTTTTTGTATTAGTTGAAAGACTATCGATAACAACAAACGGTTATCAAACATTAACGCCCGGACTGGACGTAATCAAACACTAACGCCCATCCTGAGTTTCGGCAAGTTGAACTATGAAAAATAGATTATGCTGGTGAATTCAGATATCCCTCAGACCATATTGCAATACATTATGAATTTATAAGATTTTAAATAATTACGTTCTAATAAGTAGTTCAGATTTAAAATTCTCTTTTTTTGTCAAACGTAATATACAAACGCCGACACCAGAAATTGCACGGGATAGTCTGAATCTTGACAAATCAGTTAAAGAATTTAAAATGGCAATTAAAATAAATAATATTCGTTTAAAAATATTTTATAATATTGGTAGGCAGCAGGTACTTTTTTGTTTTTTTTTTTTTACAATGGCTCCACACAGGAGGCACTGAAGAAAGTAATTTTCTTCAGGGATTATATCATCTTTGGGGGGGGGGGGGTCTTTTAAAAGAGAGAAATTCTGGGAAGAGGGAATGGATCGAGGTCAAATCAAAAGGTCTTCCTCAACGATTCTCTCCTGATCCGGCCCGCCACGCAGTGGGTGGGAAAATGCATTCGCCGCCAAGACCTAGACATCCCATCCCATGAACTCGTACACCCCTGCTAAGTCACCAAACGTAGCGAACCGCTTAGGGTGACCTATGGCAGGGGTTTTGTTTATCCAATGGATGGTTCCCGCTTTCCATACACGCCTCTCAAATTAAAAGCAGTAAAATATTCATTGCTTAAATTTTTAGAAACGATAGTCAACCCTCGAGCACTGTGCATTTGATGACAATCCCATTCTATAAAGTACACGTACCAGATCGGAATGTATTAGAGCTGACATTATTTTATATGTGGTTCCTTATTTTTGGGTTATTTGGTATTGCCCTTCTACCCTGATGATGGACACTGTATGCTGCCCGAAACGTTGGCTAAAGATGGAGGAAGCGCAACAAGGCATAATACCCCAAAAATAAATCACCATAATGTTTATGTCTGTGAAAATGTGAAATCATATCTTATTTTGTACGTTTTATTCAGGGAAGCCATCCTTATGTTCGATGAGAAAGAATCGTCCGCCAAATACAGGCAACAGATCAGCTCAGTCATGGCGCACGAGATCGCGCACATGTGGTTCGGGGATCTGGTCACCACTCACTGGTGGAGCGACACCTGGCTCAACGAGGGTTTCGCCACCTTTTTCCAGTTCATCCTGCCTGACTTGGTGAGTAAAGGCTGGGTCTCGCGGAGTGATCTCGTTGCTGTTATGTTGAGGCGACGAGCGATCGCCAGGTACCTTTAGCAGAAAACGCAGTCTTTTTAAAACATCAATATAAAGAGGTTTTTGTGAGTTATTCTTCTCAGGCATAGACATTACATAACGGTATTCTTCTCCCAAAAATCCAATTATCATTTCGAAAAGAAAGAGGCAAACTACGCGGTCATTTTGTTGGCACCACGCGGGTTCAAAAAAGCTTAAATCAACTACAACATCACTCTTCAGTCATACGTTGAGCCTTCGCAAAGTAAAAGTCAAGTGAGGTAACAATTTGTTGCGCAGTGCATTTAAGGAACTGAATGAAGATAGAAAAAAATTGCAAAGTATGCTCCAAAAATTATTATAAACACGTTTTTTCAGTTATTTTATAAGTTACATGTATGAAAAAAATCACAGTGTTTCTTTAAATGTTGTTTAAGACAACCCCCGCGAGATTTATGCTCTATTTTAAAATTTATTAAACATTTTCACAATTTTTGCATCAATTTTGTCGATTTAAATACTAGCGAGCTCCTCTCACATTCGTAATTTCATATCTCTCCATCTTCTTTTTGTACGCGGTTGCGGGGCCTTAACAGAACCGTCTACAAATTGGATTGTTTCATGAAAATTTTCGATTTTGTTAAAACCCCGAACTCTTGTTTACCCGATTCGGATTTTTGTGCAGCTAGTTATTTGCGCCCCATTGTAAAAAGGAGTATTTATTTGTAAGTGGATTTTATTTTCGTAGATTAGATACTGATCTTTTTTGTTAGCCTTATTTATTGCGAAATCACCAAAGGGAGGCAGTCACGGCACCTCCCCTTTCCCTCATGCCCAATTTTTTTGTGTGTCTATGTTCTTAAGTGAATCGAAAATGTCTTATACATCATAGGTTTGGTCCTACACGGCTAAAATTTGGAACAATTAGAATGATTTTGCGAGAAACGCCTAAATATTTAAAATAACTCTCACAAAATCAGCGTTTACACGTATTTGCTTCAGTTCTGCTCAAATCGTCTATTCTTTGGCTGCTATCAAAAACATAACAAAAATATGTTTTGATATATGTACGAACCTAATGAAATATATAAAGAAGTAATTATTTATAATTTAGTTATATGAGAACTAAAAAAACTCGTAGTCTTATATCTTGCGGTATTAAGAATAAAAGTATGATTTTGGTCACTTTGGTCTACTGTTAGAACTAATAAACGATAACGCACTAAATTGTTGACTAATTGGTTTTTATCTCGTTTGTTTTAATAGCATGATGAGGACATGGACATGTCAACACAGTTTGTGCTCGCTCAGCTCCAGACCGCTTTGCTAGCCGATGCCACGCTTAGGTCAGCCCCCATGACCAACGACAAAGTCAACTCGCCTGGTCAGATCAACGGTCACTTTGGAACCATCTCTTACAACAAGGGCGGATCCGTACTCAGGATGATCGAAAACTGGATCGGAACGGAGACCTTCAAGAAAGCACTGACAAAGTATCTGACAGCTATGTAAGTGAGATATTCTTACCGGCGCGGTGGCGTGCCTAAATCTTTATATATAAAATAATGACCCGTATAAGTTCCTATACCACTGATCCGATTGGGATGAAACTTTGGTGAGTTGTTGTGTGCACCTCCGCAAATGTTTCTATGTATAATGGCGTGTTCTGGCGTTATGAAATTTGAATAAAAATTTTACAACAAAGAAAGTTGGAAAAGGACGCGAAAGGGTAATTAATTTAATTTCATTCAATTTAATTTATTCAATTTTAAAATATTACAAAATAAAATTTCAATGCGTTTTAAAAGAGATAAAGTATTAAGATTCAAACAGATTTCAGCAATTTATACATCAATGAAGCACAATCATATTAACAACAACAAAACTTGTTGTCTGAATTGTGCTTCATTGATATTAAACATATTATCGATCTTCGAAGTGATTCTATTTAATAACAAGACAGCTCTCCCGACTGGGCATAACAGGAAGGAGGAGAACGCGGGAGGGATGGATTCGCAGGACGGGGGAGGGGAAAGGTGGGAGGGGAACGGGGGCGGGGTCCACGGGGTCGCATGGGAAAAACCAGCCGGGGAGAGTAGACGAAGGAAAAAATGTGAAGTAGACGAGTAGAGAGGGGACGAGGGATGGTTAGAGGACAGGATTGCAAAGTCGGCAAAGTAGCGGTAGAGGATAGCAGGGTTAAATTTTTAAAAATCCATGCTCACACGGACAGCGGTATGTGGCCTGCTCACGGGTCGGAAAACCTTCTGATTTATTCTTGTACGCACCAAATTAATGTACGCACAAAAAATATTGTGTATCCAAAAACCCTTGAATTAAAACACTTCCTTTCTTTGAGTGACTTGCAATGCATGGCGGAGCTCACTCGTACACACAGAAATTCATTCATGGAAAACACGATACAAATAGAAACACTTCTTCAAAATTACCGGAACATCTCTTAGTGAATGACCACGTTCCATTTAACAACAACACGCCCAAACCCTAACGTATAGAAAAACATGGGAAAGATTAAATTTCCTTCAACAATTAGAAATTAATAAACTATCAAATGACCCTAATAAACTACTGATTAATAAAGCAAGGAAAGCTCACTTCTCTGTATGTTTATAAGACCTAAATCAATAGCAGTCACATCGTTATTAAATAATTAAGATAAAGTAAGTCAATAGCAGTCACGTCATTATTAAATATTAACATTTAATGTGGGAAAAACGGAAATCAAAGTACACCAGTAAATAGAAATCTGTTGTCACAAATATATTCTCAGTAAATCAGATATTAAATCATTCTAGACACCTTGAAAATTGAAATTGGATTGGGGTAAATAGAATCAAATCTATAATATAAAAATGATTATTTATGCATTAAACCGCTTACTCGTTAATAAGGAAACTTTTTATCCAAACAGTTATATTTAGTTTTTTTTATTTTTAATTTTTAACTTTATGAGTAAAACCTCAAATTGTAATATTTAAATAAATGAAGATAATATAAGCGAAACTCAATCGAAAATCTGGAAACAGAAAAATCAGCAAAAACATATTGACACCTCTGGGACAGAGGTGTCAATATGTTTTTTCTGATTTTTCTGTTTCCAGATTTTCGATTGAGTTTCGCTTATATTATCTTCATTTATTTAGTTATATTTAGCTTTATTATTACGAAAAGTGAGTATTTATGTCGGGGGAGACCAAAAAACTTGCAAAAAATATGCATTTAACATTTTAATTTTGTTAAAATTAATTCACTCGCACGGTAACGCCATGTTCATTCATCGTTTTTATTTTAACATTTCATAAATGCTGCCAATCATAGAAAAATATTTTTGCGTAAAACAAAGTAAATGCATCATTGAAAAGTATTTGTAACAGTTGAACATGGAAAGAAATTTATTAAAATAATTACACAGACCCGCTAGACAAACCCTGCGTAGCCAAACAAACCATTCAAAACCCGGGATGTTTTTTAAAAGTGTGATGAAAAGCGAGTTTATTTTAGAGAATTTATTTTATAAGATTGGTACTTCCGACAAATGTCATATTTGATTGTCTATTAGTTAAAAAAGGAACATTCCGTATTATCCGTGCATCAAACTTCGACAACAGGAACATTCCGTATTATCCGTGAGGTGGACTAACTGCATATTTACCTAAAAATGAATCGCTAAATGTGTTGCTAAGCGCAAATCTGGAGAGCAGCTGAACCGATTTCGCTAATTCTTTTTTTAGAATATTCCTAAGGACGAGGATGGTTCTTACGGAGAGAAAAATTAAGAAAATTGCGCAGAAAATTGGATAATTTCAGAAAACCTAACGACTATCGCACGTTTGACAGTTCGCGTGTTTGAGAATGACATTGTTAAATCAGGATTCTATTTTTGAAAACCTTTAAATTGATAGATTTATTTAAAGTAGGTACTCCCCTAATATTTTGAATCGAATCAAGAATTTTAGATATTTTAAATAGGTACCTATGTTAGGTACCAAATTTAATATACATGAAAAATGGAAATTTGAATAAAAATTGTAAAAAGTGACACGCGGGCTGTTTAAAAACGGAATGTACTGGGATTGAATATTTAGAACTCGGGAGGGGGGTTCGCGGGACGGGGGAAGGGGGGGGGGGGAGTAGAGTGGGGAGAGGGAAGGTGGAGGTGACGGAAAAGGACGCAGGAGAAGAAAGGGAGGCGGAAGGGGAACGGGACGAATGGGAAAGAACACTCAGGGAGAAACAATGTCTTTATTAAATGGCATAGCAACGCATGCCGGGACCAGCTAGTACATAAAGAAATCTTTTCAAAACGGTCCTACCACCGTTTGAAAATGGCCTTGTAGCTGTCACAGTAGAAAAAAACTAAAATACTTGCAGGACTTGATAATTATTTGACATTATTGAATTTGATTTAAATTAAATTTACATTGATATTTGATGAATTCGTGAAATTATGTGTAACAACCCGTTCTTAACAAGCTTTACTATTTTAGAATATTAAAAACCAGCAGACCTGGCCACACGTTGCTGTGGCTAACAAAACACAACGCCATTACCCAACCTTTATAACAAACGCCACACACAGCGCCCGTTTGCCAACTGCCCGCTGCCAGAATTGAGTTTTTAAATTTCTCGGCTTTTCTCTACCATAATATGCATGTGTTATACATATAAACCTTCCTTTTGAATCACTCTATCTATTGGTGAAAACCGCATAAAAATCCGTTGCGAAGTTTAAAAGATCTAAGCGCACATACAGCAAGAGCGACTTCATCTTGTACTTGGTAAAGAGCAAAGATAAAGATTGATAGCAATTATGGGTTTGACCTTGGAGAAAGAGCAAAATTTATCGTAGCGTAATTTAATTAATCCAAAATTATTCCTAAAATGTATCTATCTACCGACAGCGAAGTAAACCGCGTCAAGTTGCAGATACCTCCACTATCCCCTGAAGCCTGCGAAAAAATAATTAGTTTGTCACTTTTCGACTGTCTATTTGCATGGAAAAACATATGTTTTTAAGATTTTTTTTTTTACAAAAGATACATTTTATACAATAATTAATTACATAATATTTGTATTTGATCTACCTCCATAAATAAGCAGGGCTTTTGTGCCATGTTGTATATTTTAACTTTGTTTGAACCACTTTTAAACATGAGTAAATCCGAACGGTTGCAAAACGAACGTTCCTTCTTCAGGGCAAATATATACTGATTTGACAGTTTTGAAATGTGGATGGGAACAATGTATTATTATGGTAGAGGTGGAGCTGTTGCTATGTATTAATGAAGAATGGGTGTGTAGAGGAAAAATAAATATTTATAAAATTCTAATAATATTAATGATAAAGAATGGCGTAAAATTTTGTTAATTAATAATTTTTCAGTTCAATGTTGCAAAATCTTCCTTCTAATATTAAACCAGCTTTTTATACAAGAAATAAAATCGGTAATTTTTTGAGAAATGCTAAAGATAAAGACCATAAATTGACTAATTCCGGAATATATAAACTCAAATGTAATGATTGTCCCTCATTTTATATTGGAAAAACAACTCGTAATTTTGAAATTAGAATCAAAGAACATTTAAGATGTCTTAATAATAATAGTTCGCTAACCATATCACTGAAAATAACCATAGTTTTGAAAAAAATACGGGGATAAATATTCTTCATATTAATCATAAAGGAAAACGTTTAGATAACTTAGAAGCATTAGAAATAAAAAATCCCTTAAAAATAATGAATCTATTATCAACAAACAAAAAATATTGTCTTACAGCCCAATCATGGATATGTTCCCCTACCCACCCACTCTTCATTAATACCTTAGCAACAGCTCCACCCCTACCATAATAATACATTGTTCCCATCCATATTTCAAAACTGTCAAATCAGTATACATTTGCCCTGAAGAAGGAACGTTCGTTCTGAAACCGGTCGGATTTACTCAAGTATAAAAGTGGTTCAAACAAAGTTAAATTGTTTCATTTATCTATAACGGATAACCTCAAAGTTATAGCTACATTCAAAAGTATAACATATTTTTTTAGTTCCTTCTCGGTTATATTTCATTATTAAATGTCCTTTATGCATTTTCCAACAGGTCTTTCAAATAATTATTGAGATCCAGGTAAAAGACAATCCATTATCACCAAATTTTCCCAGCTGGGATTTTCCTTGCCGCACTTGTTTCTGTACCCTAAAGGATAAATCACGTAAATCCATAGCTAAGTCTATAGATATGAGTGGTTTATGCTTTAAGGTACGGATTTGTACATTTGCACCTCGTGCCGGAGTTGTAGAAACTAGTGTCCGACCGAAACAGGACTTTCCATCGAAATTCAATCTTCAGTGTCTGTCTGAATAAGTGTAAAAAATAAGCCAAATAACAGTAAACAATCGATTTTTAACATGTCTAAAAAAGTTTCGGTTTCGGTTTCGGCATATTTTCTGCCGAAACCGAAACTGATGCCGAAACTTGCCGAAACCGAAACCGAAACCGAACCTTCGGTCCGTCACTAGTAGAAACCTCAGAATAAAGCCCCGATGAGAAACACTATTCAAAGACCTGCTTAGCGACGACGTCATTAGCATTGTAATTACCAGCCCTCCATTCTCCTCTTACTTCCTCTCCCATACTAGGAGTACTTCTCGGCCCAACAATATCCCCCAGTTTAGGAAAATAAGAGTTCCACTCGTTCTGGGCAGCTGGAACTTTCGTGCTGACGTTGAAATTACATATATGATTCATCTTCAGGCAATTCCAAAGCGCCACGCCTGCAGATCTGTTCAAGTATTTGGATGAAGCAGCCACAGAAGATAAAAGTCTGGAGGGCTACCCTGGAACAACTGTGGCCAGCGTCATGGAGTCTTGGACAAGCCAGGCGGGATACCCATTGCTGTATGTCGATATCGATTATGAAAAGGGAACCATGAAACTGACACAAGTAAGTAACACGAATAAAAAACTTAATTAATATAATGTACCATGAGTATCATGACTCAAGGTTATTAAAAATGTATTCATATGAAAAGATAATGCGCGACAAAATATACCCGACAAAGTATTCTCCGACAAAATATCCTACGGACAAAACATACCTTAACAAAATATCTACTAAAACTTAACCTAACCTAACAAAAAAATGGGACAAATGTAATACACACATCCTGTAAAGACAATGTCTTTTTTATTGAGACAATACAATAAATTATTGTTCAAAAATGGTAAAACGGGACAAAAATAGTACCTACAGATAAGCATAATTTATTGTCTTTTTATTTTCCAGTTTTTTTGTTAGGTTAGGTCAGGCTAGGTTTTAGTAGATATTTTGTTGGGGGATGTTTTGTCCACACGATATTTTGTCGGGATATTTTGTCGGGGATATTTTGTCGGGGATATTTTGTCGGGGATATTTTGTCGGGGCTATTTTGTCGGAGATATTTTGTAGGAGATATTTTTTCGGGGATATTTTGTCGGGGATATTTTGTCGCGGAACCATATGAAACAGCAGTGGAGAACGTCGTTTGTATTGTCTGAAAGTACTCTGTCAAAGCAATAGTGGAGAGCAAGTAAGACTCGAAATTCAAATAAATTATTCATTGCAATGTTCGTGTCCATATGTATATAATTCTATCGTGAGTAGGTTTATACTTCTCGCCGGCTACAATAGGCCACTTGCATGGATGTCATAACGAGTTGGAAAAAATCGTGTGGATAGATTTTTTTACTAAGATTACGAAAATTTTCGAAATATACAGTTTTTTAATTTTAAATAAATAAATCCATTATTTGGGCTCGTGACGTCACTAAATGAAAATGTCCCGTCTACAAAAATGTTCCTATTAATTTTATAAAATTCCACACCGATTTATTTTTTTATATGGCATCACTTTGATTTCAGGCGAATTTTTGAATTTGACATTTTTGTTCACTAGATTTATTGTTTGTTCTCTGCGAACTTATCATTTGGTTTGACTTTTTGACAGATGTTCGGAAGAGAACCCCGTACATTTTACGCTGTCCGTTCATGTTCCCCCCCCCCCTGGTGATATGTGAAATCACGTGTATTTTTTTTAGTACAAAGTATTTTGAAATTTTTAGAATATTATCACGAAAAATAAATACACGTGATAGCTCAATGATATTTCGTGATTTTTTCCGAACCCCCCCCCCCCCCCCCAACCTTTGGAGCCTCTCGTGATTAGTGGACGACCCCTTATTGCCATATTGGGGAAAGAAATTTTCTCGGTGCTGCACACGCACAGATCAAATATAAGATAAAGCAATATTTTGTCTTATAACGTAGGTGCGGAACACAGTCTACCATTATTTTGAGCCGTGGTAACAAAAAAAATTATTTTGTTATCATTTAATAAATGTTCATCGTCGGGATTAAAGATGTTTTAATTCACACATTCCAATTGATTTTCAACGGGCCAATTATCACCTTTTTCATTAATTTTCACAAGCAATTACCGCGGGCTGGAATTTTCACCTAATGTTACTGATATCGTTTGTTTGAAAAGTTTAATAATTTTGCAAGCTTACCCAGAGATGTTCGAAGGGCACCTGATATCCTTGTTCCGAATCGTTTATTTATTTATTTGAAAACATACGGCACAACATGTACCATTAACATAATTTATAATAATTTATGTGACAACACTTATATAATTATTTTGTCTGTTAGATTAATTGTTTTTGTGCACGTTTCCAATAATTATCGTCAAGTTCATATCATAGAGCACGACCTGCAGACCAGCAGAAAGCTGGCTGCCTGCCCACACGGCAGCAGAGCGTTCTGGTCGCTTGCGGGCTCAATAGGTCGCAATTTCTGCAAACCCAGTCTGCCACCTCTTACCAGACCTGACGGCTCTCTAGCAAATACCGCCGCCGAAAAGGCTAACTTATTAGGCAAAATGTTCGCGGAAACCTCGACCCTCGATGATCAAGGTGCTACCCCGCCGTCGGTTCCTCATTGCGGTTTTTATATGAAAAAGCTGAGGATCCGGCATCGGGATGTACTCCAAGTCTTACGAGGGCTTGATATTAATAAAGCTAGTGGGCCTGACGGAATACCTGCCCTGGTATTACAGAGGTGCGCTGCAGAAATAGCTCCAGTTTTGACGAAGCTTTTCAAAATGTCCCTGAAGTCTGGCTCTGTGCCCTCTGGTTGGAAAAAGCGATCATTCACCCTATTCGAAAGAAGGGTGACCGCTCCAACCCAGCCAACTACCGCCCCATAGCGATCACATCAGTTCTGTCTAAGGTGATGGAACGTGTGATCAACGACAAACTGCTCACATACCTCGAGAAGAATAAAATTATTAACGACCGTCAATACGGATTCCGGCGGAACCGCTCTTGCGGTGATCTTCTCGCGCATGAGACGCATGTTTGGGGGCGGTGCCTGGAACGTTTCGGTGAGACCCAAACGGTTGCACTGGATATTTCCAAGGCCTTTGACCGGGTTTGGCAGCGAGGGCTTGTCAACAAACTGTCTTCTTACGGACTTTCCGCATCCTTGTGTGCGTGGATTGCTGACTTTTTGAGGGAGAGGTCGATTCAGGCGGTTGCTGACGGTTTCACCTCTTCCTCGCATTCGTTAAATGCTGGCGTCCCACAACGATCGGTTCTGTCACCGACTTTGTTTCTGTTGCACATCAATGACCTCTTGTCATGTGCACCGATTCATTGTTACGCGGATGACAGTACAGTCCATGATAGCTTTTTGTTTGACAAGCCCTCAAAGGGCTCACAAACTCCAATAGCTCGGAGGGCTTTGAAGCAAAGAATGGACGGTTACCTCGAGAGTGTTTTCTCTTGGGGTAAGAATAACCTCGTCGAATTTAATGTTTCAAAGACCCAATCATGTTTGATAACGTCTAAAAGGGATCGAAATGATAATCTAGTCTCCTTCAACGGAAGCAATCTTCCGAACAGAACGTCCATCGATATGCTTGGTGTAACTCTAAGTGACCAGCTCAGGTACGGGGGCTTCATCGAAACCAGAGTTAAGTTAGCCTCTCAGAAACTGGGCGTACTGTACAGGGCCCGCAGATACTTTAATAGTACACAACTGCTAACCCTGTACAAATCGCAAGTGCGCCCCACGGTTGAATTTGGCAGCCACCTCTGGTCTGGAGCTCCAAAATATCTAAAAAAAAACCCTTGACTCTGTGCAGAAACGAGCGGTCCGTTTGATAGATTCTCCCATCTTAACAGACGGACTGCAATCTTTAGAGCACAGGCGTCAGGTGGGAATGCTGTCCTTGTTCTACCGGTATTACAATGGAAGATGCTCCGAGGAACTAGCTTCATTGATCCCCTCGGCACTGGTGCATAGTCGGGAAACACGCCAAACACGCGCCCAACATTTGTACACGGTTGACATTAGTCACATGAGAACGGGTCGTTTCTATGACTCGTTCTTGAGTTCAACGGCTCGGCTGTGGAATGATTTGGCGGCCTCTGTGTTTCCTCCCTCCTACAACCTGGGTCTCTTCAAGACCCGTGTTCACTCCTTCCTTTCCTCAAAAAGACCCTCCACACAGCATCTTCAAAGATGACATAGGCCCTGAGGGAAGTTATTTTCCTCAGGGCCTCTTGTGTGGAGTTAATGTAAAAAAAAAAAAAATATCTTAATCCTTTATATTTTATTTCATAAAATTGATTCCGTCATTTTATTATTTTGTTTGATTGATTAATTATTTTTGCATACGTTTCTAACGATTTTCGCCAAGCCTCTGTCCTAATCCTATAATTTAAATAAGATTTTAGAGATATCATTTGATTAATTATTTTAATATTGCACGCTTGCCGAATGATTTTTCAGAGTAGATCTAAACGATTTTATTTGATTAATCAGTTTAATATTATTGCACAACTAAAGGAAATTTACTTTCCCTAACAACACACAGCGACAATTTCATGTTCATACTCATATTCATACACACATCATGCCGGGTATATCAGTTGTTAGAACACAACACTGGCCCGTTTGGCGGAAGACCCCAGAGAGCAAATCCCGGTGAAAGCTCTTACAGTTTTCTCACAGAATCTGTGACACAGATTGTGCTGGAAAACAGATGTAAAATTATTGGTTGAAGTATTATAAATTTAATAATTTATTCGCAGTCGAGAATGGTATCATACGGAGAAACTCCGACGGACGAGCTATACAAAATTCCCATAACATTTGCGACAGAAGCTGCAGCTAATTTCGAAGACACAAAACCAGCCATCGTATTGCAGGAGAAGAACACAGAACTTAAAAAGACAGAGGGACACGAATGGGTCGTTTTCAACAAACAACAAACAGGTAAAACTTTATAATTATGAGGCATGTAATAGACAGTTTAAGTACCAAAGTAACCACACATGGGAGAAATAATGAGGCAATCCAACATAACAAGTTCAACGTTAGCTTTGTGGATGAGATTGAGAAATATGCTTAGTTAGTTTGGACATGTAAAGTGGATTGCAGGAGAAATGATTTCTTACAAGGTAATGAAAAAGAATATTTTATACGTAATGTTGATGATGCCAAGCTTACCAGCAGTGTACACCCGAACAGAGCAGAAGTTCCAAAACTTGACATCTAAAATTTCAACCCAACGTAAAAAGTTATGTATCTAGTTTCATAATAATAAAATAATGATAAGAATAATAAATTATTGAAGGGGATATACTATATACCTAGATCATATTTATTCCACTGTTTTTTTTTATTATTTATGGACGGTCCGATGCATTATGTTGACTTTACAACAGTTAAATCCTCCCATAGCCAGGTTCTTTATTCAAAATGATAGTTCTGCATAGACATCCAAATTTAATAGACGAGAAGATACAGATGAGGGGTAAAACCAAACTATGGGGGGGTTAAGAGGGAAAAGATGACTGTGATTAGTTAAAAATTCAATCTGACAGTATATAGACATCTCGCATTATAATATCACCATTTAGTTTTTAAAAGCAAAATCTGCTTTTGAATGAATAGACCTTTTTACACGGGAATTGCTCGCAACGTTAACATGTTTGCGAAGTCCAAATGCGGCAAAGTAAAGTTCGCCCCTTTTCACAGACGCATATTTTGTTGCCGTATTTAGTTAAGACCCTTTTACAAATGTTTCATAATTTACTTACCCCTGTAACCAGCGACGAGCTCACTCGAGAACGCCCACATTCGTTGTTCGACATATTTTAGGGTATTAATGTATAGCACAAGCTATCATTTTTGCCATATTATTTCGTAAAATGTACGATGTGTGCTCGACGCTGGTACGGACAAGAATGATGACGTCACATTTTTTAGATTAAAGCGAGGCTCTCGTAAGCCCAACCGGCTCCATGGAACCGTTATGGGGAGGGGGAAATAATGCGCTTTTATCACTTAGGGCTGGTCCAGATATATTCATATGTTCATGTAGTTCTGTTAAAATTGCTGTGTAAAACCTAGGCAACATGGTATATTAGGATTCACGCAGTAAATGCCCAAATTGGTCTCCTGTGAATCGTGGTCTGAAAATGTACCAGTCTCTTATGATTACAGCATTATTATTATATTCTTACAACATCGCGTTAACGATTTTACAACGGTGATTTCAGGGTTCTACAGAGTCAACTATGATGACCATTCTTGGATGATGTTGACCAGCGCATTGTCGAAAGATTCAAGAACAGATATCCACACTCTCAACAGAGCGCAGGTACTAAATCTAATGTACTAATCTTGTAATAAAATTACTCAATTATTTACGATAATTTCAGATATTTATTTGCTTAACAATATAATATATAGGGTGTTAAGGGATGTACTTGACTTACTTTAACCAGTGATTCCTGACATTATTTGGAGTAAAAAATGTAAATGAAATTTTGGTCTCCGGTGGCTTTTTTGGACGACTCTTTTTTTTTCTTTCTAAAATATTTTCGTCACTGGTCACTCGGCCGAGTATCCGACCAATCCCTTACCCCACCTCCAACTGTCCCACACCGACCATTTTTTTATGTTTTTGTAGAAAGAAAAAAAAACATCAAAAATGTGACCGGAGACCAAAATTTCATTTACATTTTTTACTCCAAATAATGTGAGGAATCACTGGTTAAAGTAAGTCAAGTACGTCCCTTAACACCCTGTATAGTAGGGTTTGAAAGATGTGAATAGCTAACTCAAATTATTATGACATTTATTACAATCTTAATATTCGCTGTCTTCTCAAAACTTCTTATTTTATTAAGTTACAAGTGGTGTTCCACATGGCTCTCGCTTTCGATCCAAATTAATTTTTGTTTTTACAAGCGGTCGTGCCAATAACCTATTCTTTTTCATGTGTTTTCTCTGAGATGTTTGACGATTATAAATATTGTTTTAATATGAAATTAGGGCATTGGACCATGAATTATTTTTCATAAAGTACTTTTCTCGTATGTAATGGTATTAAGGGCCGACCGAGACAGGTTTTTCGTTCTCGACCGAGACCGAGACCGAGAATCAATTAAAATCTCGGCCGAGACCAAGAATAGATAATTGAGAAAAAAATGAAAATCCGCTATTTTTGCATAGTATGGCAATAATAAAACATTATACCTACTTAGTAAATACATTGAATCGAAATAACAAACCCTATCCGTGAATCAATTGCCACATTCATCAAAACACATCGATTAGTTAATTTGTATATTCATTGCTGTTTTTGGCAGCTTATTATGAACTAAGTTCTAAGAAAAACAGCAACGATGAAGAACAGCAACAAAAAAAAACAAGATGAGCGGTAAGCAAAACCCGCCTCGCTGCCAGCCGACCAATCACAATCGACAGCTCTCTCACGCTTGTGTCAAAACACCAAGCGATGAATGTGGACGCCCGCGGTAGATTTGAATCCCATTATCCTATACCGTACCTACTTACAACGGTCTCGGTTATGGCTCAGAATCTCGGCGATTTTTCGACGAGAACTGAGACAGAGTTCTCGGTAGAATTTGTAGCCGAGAATGCCGAGACCGAGATCTCGGTCGACCCTTAAATGGTATACTCCTTCCATGAAAAATCTCTTTCTGTCATAAATCCCATCCCCACACACTTGCGATACATTCGTTATTTTTTTTTTATTTAACATCCAAAATATTCACTAGAAATAATTTATGTGGCGAACAACGTTTGTCGGGTCAGCTAGTATATATATAATTTTTTTTTTCTTTTTACAGATTGTTGATGATGTTTTGAATTTGGCCAGAGAAAACATTACGAGTTACGAGAACGCCCTGAATGTTGTCCAATTCCTCTCTAGTGAATCTGACTACGCCCCATGGACTGCTGCCATCGCTGGGTTCAACGCCATTAGGCGGCGATTTGCCACTGTTCCAGACACTCTACCAAACCTTGATGTAACTATATATTTGTATAACTATAACTATTGATTTTCTTCATATATTGAAACAAAAAAATACTGTTTATTTTGATCGCTTACCTCGTAAAAACGCAGTGAATTTTTACGTTGAATTTGTCGTTCATCTCTTTGGCGCTGTTATACACGAAACACAAGTCCAATTCGTGCTTTTTTGTACACTGCTGTTATTTGTTATTTTTGCTAAGAATCCTTCGTCTGAAGCATTTTAGTATTTTCGTCTGAAGTATCCCTTATTAATTTCCATCAAAATTACAACTTAATTTTTTTTAAACAACACTTTTCCATAGTTGTGCAACAGAACATGTTTTATATGTTCAAGTTTTAGTATAAATTTCACTCTGCAACTCCCGTTAATAATTGAAAAATCAATAAAATGATCTGCTTTTGAGTGACAATATATTCGTTAATGTTTATGTAATTACAGAAACACATTCTCAATCTGTTGAAAACCGTGACGACTACCCTAGGACTAGATGAAGACGAGGGTGATGATCATTTGACCAAAATCTTCCGCGCCAACACCCTTAACTTTGCATGCATGCTGGGTCATGAGGAGTGCTTGGAAGATGCGCGGTCAAAGTTTGAAGCATTGCGCGCTGCTGGCACACCGTAAGTCAATTTTACGACATCACGATAAAGCAGGAACAGAAAAACTAAACAAAACACAATTTTAGGCATTGTCTTTCCATTAGCCAACAAAGCCTCGGATTGGTGCGCGGCAATAAAAAAATAAATATTGCGTTTTCATTATCACTAAATTTGTTAATGGAGTCATTTTTCGATTTGGGCAAAAAATTCATTCTTAACTTATGTAATTAAACCGCTAGATACATTTTGTACATCATTGAAGCAGAAAATAACAATTATAATCTAAACGAAAATATGAACGAAAGAACGAGACAGAGAGAAAATTATTTCTAAAAGAAATACTTGATTGACAAATATTACGGTTTGATAGAAGGTAGCAATAGCGAAAAACTCTTTTTTATAACTTTTGAAGAAGAAGATAATAATAATAATAATCTAAACGAAAATATGAAAGAGAACAAGACATAGAAAAGGATAATGGTCGCAACTGGGACGAGAGGTTCTGGGTTCATGTCCTAGTTGCGACCATTATCTTTTTGTGTTTTTTGTGTCTTGTTCTCTTTCATATTTTCGTTTAGATTAATCTTCAATGATATATTACATTGATGGGAATAACCTTCAAAAGTTATACAAATAGAGTTTTTCTTGCAAAAAAATTGAATATTACATTTTGGTTTTATTTACACATTCGTAACATTTTCCAAATTTTTTTGCTATATTGGTGCCAGATGAAACGATCCATATTTATGGATAATTCGGTATAAATAACCAATATTACGTAATTTTGAAATATGTAATACCAATTATTCAAAACTTGGCAACGGGACAGCTTTTGGTATCTGAGACAAATAGGTTATCGTTGTGTACGATAGTTCCCAAAGACATTCTTCGAATGCGTTTTGAAAACTCGCATTTAGCAAAAAATAAAGAAATATTTTGTTAAACGTAAAGGGCTTAACTTGTTAATTGTATATTCTACAGAATAAAGAAATAAACTAGAAATTCCTTCCACAGATTTTAATGGAAATCAATGTCACCATAGAATTCTCTCTTTTACACTTGCCCGACATCGTATATCGTATAACTCCATTCAAATTTCATAATGATGGTGAATTACAGTTCTGCATACAAAATTTAAGCAATGATTGGTCGGCCTTTTGGATCACGAAACACGCCCGCAGGGTTTCATGTATTCTTGATGCTAACTACTTCTACGTGAATATTGTTCCATTAAAAATGCTAATAATTAAGTAACCAGTAACGACTTTATTCCCAAAGAGAGATCGTAGAGGACGTCATTGACGACCGTTCTAAAAGGCTCAAGTGAAAATCTGTAAACTAAAAAAACTAAAGATACTAAAAGTAAAGACACTAAAAGATACTAAGTCTCTCTGTGAACTATAATGATGTTACGAACATTGTTGTTATTGGAATATAATTCTGTAATCATAGATACAAACTTGTAAAATACAATAAATAAATATGAATAATCGTTTTTCCGCGTGAACTTACACCCTTGCTCCATTGGCCATCCATATTTTAGTAGATTTGAAAAGATTATTAATCTTTTAACTTTTCTTATTCATATCTCTTCGAATATCAACACTTTATTTTTTTTTTATTTAATGACAATATAAAATAGAGTAAAATTACAAAAATAAGTAAAAATACAAAGTAAAGCACTTTGTTCATAGTCACTAGGTTTTCCTGTTCCAAGGCCGACTGTATGTTGTTGTATGGATGCTGATCATGATTTCCTCATCTTTTGTTGATTTTCATAAAATAAACAATAAATAAAATTTTAAAAAGTATTTATGCTTGTTGTCCGTAGGTTGCGTTGTTACTGCATAATTTTAATGATTTCCTCATCTTAATGTTTACTTAGCCATAATTTGATTGACTTAGTCATAATTAATTTGATTTGTATTTATTATTTCTTTTTTAAATTTGTTTGTCCATGGTGTTCTTATTTTCAATTGGAAGTGCATTTTATAGTTTTGTAGCATGGAATTTATGGTTTTTCTGGCCAAAAGATTTATTTAATTTCGGGATGTTCAGTAGTTTTGAGGATTTCATCCTTGTAGTGAAGGTGTGTTGATCAGCAAGGTACTCAATTTTTTCTTTAAATTTGAGCAGTGTATTTTTTCTGTTTGTTTTATATTCTGTATTTTTATTTATTTCAACCATTTTATATTTTAATCACAGGGTCAACCCCAATCTCCGAGAGCACGTGTACTGCAATGGTCTCCGCAAGGGTAATGCTAGTGATTACGAGTTCATGTGGAAGAAGTTCGAGGACGAAAATGTTATCAATGAGAAGCTTGTCATTCTGAATGCATTGGGATGTACCACAGACGAGGGATCACTTATTAAGTATGTATTCAACGATTATTATTTATTATTATTTTAAGTTTTTAACTTTAGAAGTAAAATCTCAATAAAATCTCATATATAAAGATAGCAGCGAATAATATGTGCGTTAAGAAAAATGAAGACAATATTGGTAGTTCTTAGTCGAAGTGTGATACAGTTAAATGTGACCGAATTGGATATAGGTTCCGTAGCTCAGTTGGTAGAGCACTTGCCATGTAAGCAAAGGGTCCTGGGTTCGAGTCTCAGTGGAGCCAATATTTTTTTCTGATTTTTCTGTCTCCAGATTTTCGATCGAGTTTTGCTAATTTTGACTTCATTTAATTAAATATTATGATTTGAGATATTACTCATAAAGTTCAAAATTTAAAATAAATATTCATCCTAGAAATTCAGAAAATTCAATAGATGTCGCGTATTAAAAAAAATGGATAAGAAAATTATTCAAACACTATCTAGATAGCATTTAGTTCGCGTTGAATCTTGCAATCATATATAAAGACAGCAAGCAGCTAATAAATAATATGTGCGTTAAGAAAATGAAGATAATATTGGTAGTTCTTAGTCGAAGTATGATACAGTTAAAAGTGTTCGAATTGGATATAGGTTCCGTAGCTCAGTTGGTAGAACACTTGCCATGTAAGCAAAGAGTCCTGGGCTCGAGTCCTAGTGGAGCCAATATCTTTTTCTGTCTCTTGATTTTCGATTGAGTTTCGCTAATATTGTCTTCATTTAATTAAAGATAAATATTAAGATGTTAAAATAATGCATTAATATACTAACTGACAACTGTTATAGTTTACAAAGTGCGTAAAACGAAATAGAAGAAGATGTAACTTATAAAAAATGGATACAGATATAGCAAAGACAAAATACGGAAATAAACAAGAGAATCGTCGTTACATAATGTACACTTAAACCTAACAAAACTTCCTTTTCTTCTTGTATTGAGTTGACCGGACCAATAATGTCAATAATGGTATAACCTTTTGGTAAATGTGTTATTTTTCTCAAATTACGAGTGTTCCTATATTACCTCCGAGGAGGTGAGCCTATGTGTCTAATCTCCAATGGAAGTCGAAGACGAAAGAAAGAAATTAAACACGTCTTCTTCTTCTTCCTTGCGCTGTCCCAACTCATTGCCTAGGTAGGCTATTGGGGTCGGCTCTTCTCGTTCTCAGGTTGTAATTTCTCCTGTTCTGGGTATCGCCTTCTTCAAGGCCGTTTTTCTAAAGAATTTTGGCGCATTGAGTCATCCAGGAGTTCTTCGGTCTTCCTCTGGATGACTCCATGAAGCTTTGGTTTATTTGACTATATGGTTGTTTTATCCACCGATGGTCGTCAGACGTGGAACCAGAGTGACCCAACTAACTAGGGCTGCATTCGCTAACATTGCCCATGTATGGTCAATTATCGGATTGAGCCTGGATACCCATTAGATGTGGTGTGAAATAAAAAAATTTAAATTATGAAGAAACTAAACACGTGTAATAGTAAAAATCAAAAATTGTCTAATTTTGAGTTGTAACTTATACACTGTGCGTCAAAATGTCTAGTGTACTTTTCTAATCGAAGCCTTAAATTAAAAAGTAATCGACATTAATGCCAGAAGGTTTCATTCTATAGCTTTTCCGCATTTCTTCAATTTTGCTCAGACATTGTTCTCTTCGAAGTGCGAAGATGCAGACAAAAATTTTGTTACTATGAGCGGTCTCTGAGGAACCCCACATATTGTATCGTTATAAGGCTTTGATCAAAGTTTTGTAGGAATACAAAAAAAAGTTTTAAACAAAATCAAGCTGATAGAGTGTAAAATTATAATATCAGAAATTTTTGTCGCCGCTTTTGGCAATACATCAAGAAAACTCGTCGAGATGTAATCATGAACCTTAATAACGAATAAATAAAAACATATTTTCATTGCAGATTCTTGGAACAAACTATCAGCGATGCGCCTAAAATCAGAAGACAGGACTTGATGACAGCATACAACTCAGCTTTGGGAGGAAATGATCAAAACGTGGAGATTGTTTTCTCTTTCATCAAATCAAACACCGCCGCTTTCGTCAAAGCGTAAGTACACTGTATAAAAATATAGATTAAATTATTAAAGACTGGTTGTTTCACAGACATTCAAATGTAATATTGTCATCAAATAGCCATTAAGCACTTTATTATTTTGTTTTTTTTTGACAGCTAAAAGGTTCCCTGTAAATGCCGATTGTAAGTCCGTTTACCTTTCGAACAAATTGATCAAAATAAACAGCAGAAGAGGATAACAATTGTCTTGTTGTTAAGCTTGTCAGCTTATTACAATTTGATGGAAAGCTGAAATGCACCAAAAATCGGCGTTTATATATCCAAAACAAAAACAGAATGGCTCTGAACGGCCAATCAACGGCCAACCTTGTCACGCATGAATTTCTGCGAAGCAACTTGATATGTGTATATTTTTTTAATTTACCCTAATATTTATTTTTTAGCTACGGATCGAGCACCTCAGGCGCCGTTAATGGCCTGATCAGCCGCATGAAGGGCACACAGCTACAAAGGGTAAGTTAACCGAATGAAAGGTTATTAATTATCTCATTGAAACAACGCGCAAAGGACAACCCTACAGACAAAATCATACTAAGGTTTCAGGATGGAACTTAACAAAAGGCAAGCAATACTTCCAGACCTTAGTAACACTAAACTAAATATAACGCAACACTGAACATCATATTTTTTTCTTTTTTAAACTTTGAATACTTGTGTATTTATCAAACATATGCACCAAATGTAAAACCGCTCTTATTATTGCGTATGTTATATCTTTATATGTAGCATTTTGGCTTTGTAGCACCTAATCAATATGTTTCGTCGAGGAACTCATGTGAACTTCATTTATAGTTGTTTGTTGTGGTTACTTCCCAAGGAATCGACGATGGCACAATGATGTAACTGCACAAAATTACACTTCTACAGACATTGCAAAGACAAACATAAACTTAAAATAAAGCATTCTGCCACCACAAATACGCTATTTTGCCAGTACAATACCATTGTCGTGAGGATTATAGAATCTTGTCTATTTTTTGTATTTCTATGTAACAATTTCTAGACTATTTTGTTTTGAAAAGTTCTAATTATCTATGTACATTTGTTACTTTCATTTTTTTTTTTTTTTTTTTTGCGAGTAGTTATTATAATAACTACTCCGAGTTCGCTAACCACCTAATAGAGGCAGGTCATAGCTTCAAAAAGGAAAAAAGTAAGTTTAAACATTGCAATTTAAATTCATTTTTTAATTTGTGCGCTTTAAAAACTTTAGAAATTAACAAAAAAATTAAATCGAAAATTAATTTATTTAATAACATAATAGCACGATGTAAATCCCCTCTACTTACGATGTTTCCATGTAATTTTGACTCCTCCCACCGTTCTCCCCCTCCACCAAATTCCCCACTCCCACTACCCCTTAATTAATTTTTGTACTTGTATATAATTTTTAAGTTAGTTTTAATTTTGCTCGTTAATGATATAGACGTGTCGAAACCGGTCGCAAAATTTTAAAATTAAAGTAACAAATGTACATGGATAATGAAAACTTTTCAAAACAAAAAGAATCTTGTCTAGACTGTCAATATGCTATATCCCCTGCAACGCTGGTTTTAGATAAACTGCCTTAAAAATTTTTTGGACATTTTAGTTTCCTCGAAAACTAATTGTACTAATAAGTTAAAATTTGGTAAGACATTTGGTTGAGAATTAATTTGAAGTCTTTGGACAAAAATAGCATATCATGAATTTTATGTTTTTAATATAAATATTTTTTATGAAAGGGTCAACGTATCCTTTCATCAAATTTGATATTGTCAAACTCTTAGTTTGAGAGGAAAGCAACAAAATGTCTAAAAGACTTTAAAGTAATTTATCTCATAACTAGCTTTTTGATTGCCATTCATTACACTGGCGTAAATATAAATATTTTATTGCTAAATAAAATATACAAAAATGCTAACATCACCAAATTAATTGATGATACGTAGCGTACTAATACCAGTATAAGCCCATTGTCCCATTGGCTCGGTAAGGATAAGGAATCGACAAAAACCGAAGATCCTGCACAGAAAAGTCCCATAACGGCTGCGCTGCAAGCCGTAAGCTGCAACTTTTCTGCGCAGGGTATATTTAATAGTAACTAACCATGCACAGGAGGCCCTGAGGAAAATAATTTCCCTCGGGGAGTGTCTTTTTAAGGAGAAGGAAGGAGTGGAAGTTCTAGGAAGGAAAAGGGTAAAAGGGATGGGCAGAAATTTATGGACCAGTGCGTACAGGAGTGACGGAAGTTTGAATCCATCCCTCAGCGGGGCAATGAGTCGAGAGAGTCTAACTGGGGAGGTCAAGGGGTCTCCCCAAACCGGCTTCTCCCGACCTGACCCGCCACGCAGCCGGTGGGCAAGCGCGTCCGCTGCCAAGACCTGAACACACTTCATAGGATGAACCCGGGCACCCTTGATCATTAAACGTAGCGAACCACTTGAGGTGACCTATGGCAGAGGTGTTGATAATCCAATAAATGATTCCGTGGCGGTGGTACAAATAAGATAAAATACTGTATTATGTTTCAGGTTCTCGTATTCCTGAGGTCCTCAGAAAATGGCCTTTCAGACAGCGTCATTTCTGGAGGAATCTCTGCCGTGGCCAGCGCTGGAGTCAACTTCGAATGGGCCACGTTCCACAAGGCCACAGTGGACGACTGGTTGGACCTGAAGTATTCAGGGTCTGCCGCCATCACCTCCTCACTGGCATTGATCATCACCATGCTGGCTTTACTATTCAAGAACTAGACGATACTGGAATAACACCAAAAGATATTTGACGAACAACAGTCGTTATCGTCAAAATAGGCAACACGTACTTACTTAGACATATACGTAAATAAATATAAAAAATGTAAAGGCAGTGTACATCCTACAGCATTAAACTAATTACCTCTTCAATATTTGCGAATTCACTTTGAGGCGTCAATTTTAATTAAATGAAAACAACTCACTTTGTAAAACACCACTATCTAATCAAAATTATCTACACGCTTCAAAACCAAAGGTTTCTTCATCACGATAACATTAATATTTATAATATTAATATCTGTTTTGCAAAACGACTTCTTTTCATTTAATCAAAAAATGGCAGATATTTTTTTTTTAATTTTAATTTTTTTTACAAATATTTTGCTTTTATTCAGATTGGACTTATTATGTACCTCAGAATCTACGTGACTTAAAGCTACTTAATGTAATTAGGCGTATTAATTAATTTTTTATAGGTCTTTTTTAAATTTTGTTTTAATTTAAGAGACATTTTGTATTATATTGTTACATTGTGTAAATCCCAGGTACATGTGTCAAAAATAAAAATTCCTGATAAGTACTGGTTTTATTTCTTTAATTTTATCCCAATAGCATATCAGAAAAATATACATAAAATGAAAAGTATTTCCGTGCGACAAAGACTCGAACGCGGAACCTAACGCTTGTCAGGTAAGAGTGTTACCATTGCGCCATCATCCATATTGTATGAATATTATTCCCTGTGTTACAATTACTGTTATATATAGGGTGTCCGGGGGTAAAGTGCATTAACTTCGGTAGGTGATTCTACATGATAGTACAAGTAAAAAAGATAAATGACTTTTTTCGAAATTCCATCTTTTAGGGGTAGTTTTGAGGTAAAAAGATAAAATTTGTCCGGCGTGTACGGCCAGATTTATTATTTTCCGCTATTACAAGCAGGCTTTCAGCAAGTAAGATTGTACATCACACTGAGGATTTTTAGAAGGTACGTCTTTTTGTACGGAAAAAAAAAGTTGGAATTTCGGAAAAAGTTGTTAATCTTTTTTACTCTTACCATCATGTAAAATCACCTCCCGAAGTTAATGCACTTTACCCCCGGACACCTTGTATATTATAATATGGTGTCTATAAATCCAGTGATTTTGGGCAATAACATTATTATTTCACGAAAACGATGAAATAATATTATTTATTTTTCTCCGGCAAAAAGAATTATTCGCAGTTATTGCAGAAGCGTTTTCACAAAGAGAAGTATCTACAAAAACGTTTTTATGTTTGACACTCTAAATCACATTCGACAAAATTAACCACGAAGGGAAGCAGACCCTGGGATTTATATCCAGATCTATCAAAGATTTCGATTATTACCTTACATATATTTGTTTCTAATACGCAGCTAGTTAGAATACAATTCAATAGTGTGGTCCCCATACTATTAAATTCATATAAGAAAAATAGAACGTGAAAAAAATAGCACATTTCTTAATATTTATTGACTTCAAATTACATGTATCTATCTATTCAACACTAAAACCGTACGTTCTAACTAAAAACACTTATTTATTTATTTTGGTACAATAACTCACATTTTATATTTGATATTGTACATGTTCAATAATAAAACTTAATTCATTTGTGAATAGTTATCTTTCTTTAAACAGAGGTCGGAAATTGCAAATTTTTACAAAATAGGAATATTTACATATTTGTAAACAAATAATTCGCATCTAGGATATTTCGACTTCTAAAATTTTAAATCTAAAACCTACATTTTTTAATGTTTACTTTACCTTTCTAAATACCTCCCTGCAAAGAGAAAATATTTATAAATATTCGCAAATAAAAATTTAAATTATATTACTTACGTCCATGCAAAGTTATACCTAGGCAAAAAAATTGGTAGGGAATCAGAAATAAAGTTTCTTTTTATGTAACTGGAGGCCTACTCAAATACGTTGAAAAATGATGACAATGGATCTTTTAAATTATATACCTAGTTGGGTTTTTTTCCTTTTGTATAGATGAAGGTTATGTAAATATTTCACTTTGTGAAAATGTATTATTTTCCATTACACATAAAGCAGTATAAATAGCAATATAATATATTGATTTTCAAAATCTGCATTAGCTGTTTCGTAGATCTGTACAGAGAAAAAAGAAAAAAAACCATTCAGGGTGTATATTTCCCTTAGTGAAAACGCTCCTCGGTTATTCGTGTATTTTTTTCATGTAAATGACTCCATAATGGAAAGTAGAGTTCCAACCTATTTGATTAGACCTATCGTACCACAATCCGACCGATATCCGATCCGACGATGGTTATTTTTTCTTCTTAAGTCGGTTACTCATAGCTGAGGATCGTAACGCCTACTGCAATATCCGTGGTGGCCAAGATTCGTTCACTCCTTCTGGTTCTGTGCTGCCTGGAGAGCTACAGATCCTGACCATTTTTCTCCAGCACCACATTTTCATTTCCAGGGCGTCATTCTGCTTTCTTTCGCTGGCTTTGAGTGCATTGTTCCATACCGTAAATAAATATGGGGGTGCCAGGACAACTCTCATCTTAGTGGTCTTCTGTATGCCTCTGTCACTCTATATATTGGTTATTTTTTATTTATTAGTTACTTTGTGCAACTAGTGGTCTACCGCAAGGAAGTCTTCTCGGCCCCATTCTATTCCTTACACTCATAAATGACATCATAAGTTGTTTCGACGATGTACAAGTTGTGTTTTTTGACGGTGACGTTAAACTATACAAAAAAATATCCAATATAAGCGACTACCTAATCTTACCGTCAAACATCGACAACTAACACTATTGGTATCTCGCTAATACGTATCCCTACCGATAAATATAAGAACATATTGTCGAAAAAAGACCCCGCTATCATTCAAGTACACAATAGAAAACAAAATCTTTAAAAAAGTCAACGAAATTGAGGATATTGGATTTACATTTGACACTCAATTAAATTTTGTAAATTACATACAAAAAAAAATTAACTAACAAAAGCATGAACACGCTGGGATTTCTAACAAGATCTACCAAAGTCGTCGATTCTTTGGAAGTTATAAAAATTGTATATTTGTCGGTAGTACGCAGCTTGTTAGAATACAATTCAATGGTGTGGTCCCCATAACATCAAATTCATGTAAAAAATATTGATCGTGTGCAGCAAATTTTTTTACGATTTATTGAGTTTAAATTATACGTACCACTCAAACGATACGTTCTTACTAAGTACACTTTAAACGCATCCCCCAGAATACAGAAGAAAAACAAAATATTCAATTTTTTAAATTTAAAATATTTACTCCAAATTAGAATTACCGCCTACTATTTGTTGACGACATCGCGAGACAGGAGGATAGGATAGAACTGCCATGGTCTGAGGCCGAACAATCAGCGCAAGACAGGGACGAATGGAGGAGCCTTGTCGATGCAGTGGGTCCCCGACCCGAATAGGACAAGGGGAAGAATGATTATGGTGAATTAGTATATTGTAAACTCGTGCATCTCATCGACTTCAAAATGCCAAATCGAACAACTATAATAATGAATGCAACAATAATTCCAGGACCAACCACCACATATTCCTCGCTTTCATGCGCTTGGAAACAAATTCACCTCAAATCTTGACATATTTGAGGTAGGTGAATGTTTTTTTTATGTAGCGTAATATTTTTTATTTACTTTTTTCATATATTTTTTGTTTTAATATGTTGATAATGATTTTGATTTGATATCAGTTTGATAATACCTTCAGAAGGCGAAACAGCTGTTACGCGTAATAATAATTACACGGCAGAACTCGTTTTTAAATAAACTGTTTTTATTAATTTAATTATAATATTCCTGTAATATTCAAAAATCTGTTTCTGAAAAATAAGAAAATATACAGATTTAGAAAATTAGATTAAAAGAATTTGGCATTCTCAGACTATAAGAATATTTCCTTTTGTTATTTCGGCTACTGGCATTATACCTAGCTCTCTCATCCAAAATTTAGGCTTATTAGATTTGTCAAAGAATTTATAAATAAAAATGTAAAAATCGGTAATTTTAAATACAAGCATTACAAAAGATTTTTAAAATATTTATACTGAGGGATCAGTAGGATTTATAAGTCCAATTAGGAGTTCCACCGATCCGAACCCTCTGATATGAAAATATCTGGAGTCGGTGAATTATTTTCCCATTTGGTCTCTTTGACATATTGTTCTTGTATTGTTTTGTATTTATTATACTTATATAGTGCAAGTGCATAACGTGGATTGACTAGGTGATCATTTGTGGAAAAGTGTGTGAAAGGGTTCAATTTTTTCCTGAGGGAACGATTTAAACCGGACACAAAATCTGAAGCGTATTATATAAAAGAAATAAGAATTAAAATAGAGTTCTACAAATTAGACTTGAAAAGAATAAATAGGTACGTAATATTATTATTCAGGAGCATCGGTAGGGACGACTGCACATATTTTACACTGTTCTTATTGTTCACTTGCAATATCACAAAGCACTCTTTTTAGGGTGAATTGCCTATTTCAAAAAAAAAATTGCAATTCTTTTTTTAATATTTTTAGTGAATAGTTAATACATATCAACAAGCAAGTCCTGCTAAGCCAATTGAATTGACTTGTCGGGTGCTTATAGTTGTTTAGTTATATATACATTTTAAAAGTTATAATTTACATCTTATATCTACAGATTCAAAATTTTTTCATACATAACAATTTATTTTTTTCCGATAGCCAATTTTTCATCATATATTTTAACCTTATTCATAGAATTACATTGCTTTATAGTGTCAGGAAATAAATTAAATATATTCGGTATGATGTATTCAAACGTTCTCTGTCCGTACTTATTATTAAGTTTCGGAATTATTAACCCGTCGTTGCGCGTGAATCTAGTGCTGTCTTTATGTTCTAATTTTTTTTTATGCTGCGGGGTAAATATATACTGAATTATAATTTTGTGCCATAGTATTGCCTTAACAGGTAAAATTTTGGCACTCTGAAACAGCAACGGTGTATTGTCTCTGTTTGAAAATATTAGGGACGACTAATAATTTAACAATTGCGTTTTGTACAACTTTTCTGCCAGTGACACATAAATTATTTAAAGTGTTTCAATTGGTAGGAAAAAATTTTATGTGTACATTCTGAAAGCAATTGATCCGAGTCTTTTAAAGGTTTTTTTAATATTGGATACGCGCCATAAATATATTTGGGCATTAATTTCTTTAAATTGATAATTTATGCTATAAGACCATAAGGGCGCCATCTATGGGTTTTGTATTGTATTGAATTGAACCTATGTGACTTGAGATGCAGTGTATTCATGCGTTTCCTTACCTTTGTGAATCAAGCAATTACGTCTGACGGGAGTGTCAGTAAAAGGCCAAGAGATGTCTCTCCTGGTCAGTCATAAGAATAATTCATCCAGTGAGTGAATTATTGTTGTACCTAAGATTGGATTTTTGGCACGCATTATTAATATGCAAATTTTTTCATGGTTGAAACTTCCTTGCTGTGCGAAACATCTGTCAAGTTTATGCAATATCGCCTTGACATTTTTATTGAAAAGAAGTGTCTTTTTGTGTGGACATCGTGGCTGAGCTGCATTCTCTGAGTGAGTGTTTGTTTGTTTTCACTTTGGTTTTTGAGATTGCTGGGTCAACTGTTTTTTTGTGTCACATAGGGAAGAATTCAATTTTCGTTAATTTTACATAGGGTAGTCATCCCTTAGTGTCAGGGGCTATTTACACGCCCCTACATATTTATTGGTCCTTCGTAGCCTAGATTATTAATTCATTCATACATTCAATTCGAGATTATAGCTTAATTACATGGATGTTTGAATTTACGTATTTTTTTTGGTAAATTTGAAGTACCTCTCATTTTTTGAGAACTATAGCTGGTCTTGTTTTTTGCTTTTGGATGACATATTTGGATGTTCGCAGAATTATCGTAATTTTGGATAATTATTCGCAACATTATTATTATTAATTAATTGTTAACATTGTTCGCAGAATTGTCGTAATTTTGGATAATTATTCGCAACATTATTATTAATTAATTATTAACATTGTAACATTATTGTAAAATTTTGTGGTAATCTTTTCGCATATATAAAAAATGCCAAGAATTACGGAGGAGGGTTTTGATGAGGCTCAAGACAGATCGCTTATTCTTTTAACCGCAAAAAAGGAAAATCTTTTTGTTCGTATGAACGATCTGTATAATGCAACAAATAATATATCTAATTTTGAGTCAAGAAATAACGAAGTGTTTATGGCTCAGTCAGAGATGATTGATCAAATGCGAAGTCAATTTGAAAATATTATAGATAGCATCAATGATCGTCAGTTAACTTTAAATCCAGAATTTAAACCAGATTTTCAAGCTTTAAATGCTTTTGATGATCTTTTTTTGAAGGTCAAACGAACTAGATCGAATATGAAAACTTCTGTAAGAGAGTCACTGACGTCACAAAATAAGTCGCGGGAGCCGTATATGATTAATCTTCCTGCAATAGATCTTCCAACCTTCGATGGTAAGAATGAAAGTTGGTCGAAATTTTTTGAGTCATTTAAAGCCAATATCCATAATAATAGACAGCTAACTGACTCGCAGCGTGTGCAGTACTTAGTCGGAAAACTCACACACGGGGCTTTGAACATAACCGCAGGCATTGTGCCTTCGGGTGATACATATCAGATCATTTGGGAGAGTTTAGTTAAAAAATATCAAGATAAACGTACACTAGGAACACATTATTTAAATAATATTCTCGATGCGAAAAACTGCACGAATACATCTGCCAGTCTCAATTCTTTCATTGAAAGATATTCTTCGTCAGTGTCGGCATTAAAGCAGTTAGGTATTGAAGATTTAACTGATTTTATTTTGTTTCACTGCGCGGTAAGAAAAATTGATTCACAGACGGCTCAGAACTTTGAGCTGACAGTTCGTAATAAAGAAATTCCTTCTTATAATGAGTTAGTTTCGTTTGTACAAGATCAAGTAAAGATTTTAGAACGAACGAGTAACTCGCATGGTGTCGTAAATAAAACGCATCCCATTTCGTCCTCCCGATCAAATAATACTAAATCGTTCGTCGCGAGTAATGCGAATATTCCGCGCTTCCCAGCTCCGCCGAAAGGATGTATTCTGTGTAACAAAACTGATCATTTAATCAATGTTTGCTCAAAGTTTAAATGTATGAGTTCCCCACAGGCTCGATTTGAATTTATAAAATCGAAAAATGCCTGTGTAAATTGCCTTAGTGGTTCACATACAATCAAGTCATGCAAATCGGGGTTAGTTTGTGATTTGTGCAATAAACGTCATCATACATTCTTACATTTCGGCAGTGTGAATAATATGAAAACCAATACTCATGTACATACGTCGCAAGTACCTACCAGTGAAGAACCGTCAGTCCCCCCTCCAGTGTCATCCAGCATCAATGGAACTGGCATTGGTGATAAGCAAGTGGAGGGGACCGCGAATGTCAATCCTTCGTGTTCGCTTTGTGCCAAAGTAACACCGAACTCTTCTATTTTACTTTCGACCGCACAAGTATACGCGAAGCTTAAAAACGGAAATAAAGTTATTGTTCGGTGCCTAATTGATAATGGCTCTCAAAATAATTTGATTACGGTCGATTGTTGTAAGACGCTGAATTTACCAATAATTCCTTTGAGTAATTCGTTTGTCAAAGGAATTGGATCAACGTCTCGACCAATTTTCGGTTACGTGTATTTGGATATTGAGTCTCGCGTATACCCAGAGAATAAATATAATATACATGCGCTTGTCGTTGACAGTATCACCGACCAATTACCTAATCACTATATAGCCAAGGGTGATATGAGGTACTTAGAGGGCATACCTCTCGCAGACTTAACATGGAATATTCCTGGATGCGTGGATGTCGTCATCGGTGCACAACTGTTCCCATATATTTATTTAGGGAACAGGGTTGAATCGGGTACTAGTGCACCCCCCGCGTTATCGACCGCTTTCGGTTTCGTGTTGATGGGTGATTACCCCAATAATGTGCTCAACACAAACACATCATTCTCGGCACTCGCACTTAATGATTTAGTGCAAAAATTTTGGCTGTTAGAAGAGATACCTAATATAAAATTTCTAAGTCCGGAGGAGACAGAATGTGAGAATCTCTTTACTTCATCAATTTCTCGCACTGATGATGGTAGATATTCTGTTGCTTTACCTTTCTGTAAAGATCCAAGACAATTGGGTAATTCTCGTACTGCTGCCCAACGCCGATTTTTGGCATTGGAGCGAAAATTTAAACATTCCCCTGCTTTGCAGGAGAATTATAACAAGGTTATCAGTGAATATATTGAAAATAATTACCTATCAGAAGTCTCAGAGTCTGATATAACAGAAGATGGATATTACATCCCACATCATGCTGTCACTCGTCCAGACAAACCAATGCCTCGTATTGTGCTCGATGCTAGTGCTAAAACACACACAGGGCTGTCACTGAATGACATTATTCATACTGGTCCCAATTTGCAAGCCGATTTGTTTCTGCTTTTGCTTGACTTTCGTCTTTTTCCCATCGCTATGACTGCGGATATAAAGCAAATGTATTTACAGATTGAAGTTCCTAGCAAGCATCGCAGATACCTGAGGATCTTATTTCGATTCTCAAATAATGGTCTCATACGAACTTTTCAGTTCAATCGAGTTCCTTTCGGCTTGACGGCAAGTCCATACTTAGCAATGCGGACGGTTCGCCAGTTGGCCCAGGATATGAGACCACATTACCCGGATGCTGCCAAAGTGGCAGAGTCCAAGCTGTATATGGACGACCTGGTCTATTCTATTGCAGATGAGCCCAGCGCCATACGTCTTTCTCGAGAATTAATCTCGTTGTTTAAGTCCGGTGCCTTTGATTTAGTAAAATGGACTAGTAATTCTCAAGTTGTACTTGAGAACCTCCCGGATTCTCACCGCAGCCCAGTGGACTTCATTGTTGGTTCTAACAATACCTCTAAGGTGTTGGGCCTTTTGTGGGAACCAGCTGATGACAGCTTCTTCTTTACGACATCTTATGTTCAGGAGAAGTGCACAAAGCGGAGCATACTCTCCATAGTCGCCCGTTTATTTGATGTCCTCGGCTTGGTCGCCCCTGTCATTCTGTACGCTAAATTACTTATCAAAGAGCTATGGCTGTGCAACATTGGTTGGGATGATACACCCCCTGATAGCGTTATTCGTCGGTTTTCGGCGCTTACACAGGAATTTCCGCTAATTTCAATGATAAAAATCCCTCGCCATGTTGGTGTCCTGAAAGACCGTACGGTGCTCGTTGTTGCTTTCTGCGATGCAAGCATGAATGGTTACGGCTGTGTGATTTATTTGCACACCACTGATCTGTTTGGAAAAATTACAGTGAGATTGTTGTGCGCAAAATCAAAGGTTTCTCCCACCAAAGTGACGACCCTCGCTCGTTTGGAGCTCTGTGCCGCAGTATTGATGTCCAAATTAATACGGACGGTTCAAGATAATTATTTTGAGCGTCTTCCTATTGCAGGAACATATGCGTTTTCCGATTCTACCGTTGCGCTCTCTTGGATACATTCTTCACCGCATCGCTGGTCGGTGTTTGTTAGTAATCGCGTAGCTCAGTGCCAAGAAAATTTGTCTCCAGAGAACTTTTACCATGTTGCTGGTAGTGAAAACCCGAGCGACTGCCTTTCTCGTGGCATGCTTCCTTCCCAACTCGTTTCACATGATTTATGGTGGAACGGCCCATCATGGATTCGCAGCCCACCTTTGGAATGGCCATTAAAACCGTTTCACCCTACCAATACTGGTGAAATGCCTGAACACAAGGCTAATGTGCTCATTGCAACATTTCAGGGTGAAAAATCGGTCCTGAGTGAACTGGCTCAGCGTATATCCACTTGGGATAAACTACTAAGGATTGTTGTTTATGTCCTCCGATTCATAAAAAAGATATCACTTTCCTCTGGAACGGTCAATAATCTTATGACTGCTGAAAAGGCTGTGATTCGTGCTGTGCAGAGTATTCATTTTGCAGGAGATATTGCTGCACTCCAGGAAGGCAAATTTCATTCCAAAAGACTTCAGAGTTTATCTCTATTTCTTGATGGAGATAATCTGTTACGTATTGGGGGGCGGCTTTCTAAATCGGATTTACCTTTTGAGGTTAAACATCCGGTTTTGCTTCCCAAACATGACTGTGTTGTCGATCTGATCATCGCTCACTTTCATGTCGTGAACTGTCATACAGGCCCAGGACTTCTTATGTCTATCTTACGTCAACGCTATTGGATATTAGATGCTAGGACTGTTATTAGGGCGATGGTGCGGAAATGCAATTGTTGCTTCCGCTTAAATCCATCGCATCCTACACCGAAGATGGCAGATTTACCGTCATATCGTGTTGCAGAAGCAAAGGCCTTCGTACATACCGGTGTAGATTACGCAGGTCCACTCCGTATTACGCTGACTCGTCGGAGAGGACAACATTCTCAAAAGGCATATATTTGTCTATTCGTATGCCTTGTGACCAAGGCTATTCATATTGAGTTGGTCTCTGACTTAACTTCAAATGCTTTCCTGGCTGCTTTCAGCCGTTTTATTTCTCGGCGTGGCCCGGTAACATGCTTGTATTCAGATAATGGTACTAATTTTGTGGGTGCGAAGGCACAATTAGATGACCTCTACAAGTTTTTGGTTGAATCTGAATATGAGCCCTCATTAAAGCGCGAACTCGCTAAGCGTCGTATAGAGTGGAAAATGATTCCACCACGCGCGCCTCATTTTGGGGGTATGTGGGAGTCGAACATAAAGAGCATGAAGACACACTTGTACCGTGTGATTGGAACTCAGCTTCTCACCTATGAGGAGTTACAGACTGTGCTAGTTCAAATTGAGTGCATAATGAATTCGCGTCCACTTACAGTTATGTCTTCTGACCCTTATCCAGAAGTCCTTACGCCTGCGCATTTTTTAATGTCGACACCATTGCAGTACTTGCCTGCTTCTGTCCTGGCAGACGGTAAAATCAATTTGACTCAGCGTAAGCAATTATTAGACAGCATGGTTCAGTCCTTCTGGAAGAAGTGGCGTTCAGAGTATCTGCACACCTTGCAAGTCAGGCAGAAGTGGACTACTTCTGATCATCCGATTGATATCGGAACTGTCGTACTAGTGGAACAAGAAGATTCCCCTCCGTTAAATTGGCCTTTAGGCGTGATAACTGAAATCCATCCCGGAATGGATAAAATTGTTCGCGTTGCGACGGTAAAGACAAGATTTGGTTCTTTTAAACGTCCGGTTGTCAAATTATATCCCATTCCAACGCAATAATTTTATATTTTATCTATTTTTGTTTATTTTTATTTATTTATTTTTTTTATTTTTTTTTTTTTGATTTTAGTCATTGTTTCAATGATCTCTGACCCAGACATGGCATTACTTAATATCCGTTATCTTGGTCAATTGAACTTTATTACATTGTATTTTTAGTTATTTTTTCTTTATTTTGTGAGATTCTGCGAATTTCCAATGCGTGTCATTCCTGAATATTACCGGTGAATAGTCACTTTATTTCTATTTCATTTCTTGTTTCATTTGTATTTTTATATTCTTTCTTTTGTAAGCTCTACGAACTTCCAAGGCGGGGAATATGGATACGCGCCATAAATATATTTGGGCATTAATTTCTTTAAATTGATAATTTATGCCATAAGACCATAAGGGCGCCATCTATGGGTTTTGTATTGTATTGAATTGAACCTATGTGACTTGAGATGCAGTGTATTCATGCGTTTCCTTACCTTTGTGAATCAAGCAATTACGTCTGACGGGAGTGTCAGTAAAAGGCCAAGAGATGTCTCTCCTGGTCAGTCATAAGAATAATTCATCCAGTGAGTGAATTATTGTTGTACCTAAGATTGGATTTTTGGCACGCATTATTAATATGCAAATTTTTTCATGGTTGAAACTTCCTTGCTGTGCGAAACATCTGTCAAGTTTATGCAATATCGCCTTGACATTTTTATTGAAAAGAAGTGTCTTTTTGTGTGGACATCGTGGCTGAGCTGCATTCTCTGAGTGAGTGTTTGTTTGTTTTCACTTTGGTTTTTGAGATTGCTGGGTCAACTGTTTTTTTGTGTCACATAGGGAAGAATTCAATTTTCGTTAATTTTACATAGGGTAGTCATCCCTTAGTGTCAGGGGCTATTTACACGCCCCTACAAATATGTTTATCCCATTTAAAAAAAAAAACAATCTACTGTAACACCAAGATACAAATATTCCGTAACTAATTCTTAACTATGAACTTATATTATTATTTTGAATTATTGAAGCGAAAACTTCTTTAAAAACCGTTGTGATTTGAAACTAGGTAAAACAAAAATGCGACACTTAAAAGAGACGAACACATTTATCTATATGATTTAGAAAAATCGGCCATCCCCTTTGTACGGTGCTTCGTATAGCCTCTCCACTCTTGTCTACTTTAGTTTTCTGAAGGTTTCACTTGCATTTTTTTATGCCATCCGCAATTTTATTATTTTTCATACTTTTATTTATTATTTTTGTTGCCCTTTTCTGTATTTCTTAATAAAACATACCAACTCAGAATTTTTTTTACATGAGTTCCACACAGGAGGCCCTGAGGAAAATAATTTCCCACAGTGCCAATGTCATCTTTGGGGAGGCTGTGTGGAGGTTTTTTCTTAAAGAAGGAAAAGGGTTTAAGGGGTGGGTAGGAATCTGGATTTCAGTGTGTCCTGGTCATCCGCCTGCAAGATCTAGACAAACCTCACCCCATGAACCCGGGCACCCCTGCTAAATCACCAAACGTAGCGAACCACTTGGGGTGACCTATGGCAGAGGTGAGAATGAAACCAACTCAGAAGCACCTCAGAAAGGTGTGATGTTAAAAAATATTACAAAATTGATTAAGTAGATTAAGTTAGGTTGGGGTTAGGGGCTATTTTAAAATTATTTTTTCATAGCTTTTAATGACCTTTCTGAGGTGGTTCTGAGTTGGTTTCATTCTGAGTTAGCATGGAACCATTATGTTCATTTTAACAAAAGTTTTTTTATAATAGTTTATTTATTATCTTTTTTTATAGGAATACCGCACAAGAGTCCCAAATACTCCCGTCTGAAGTCAGTGAGACTATGGCATCCCCAATTGTATGTTGTGAGGCTGAAGGTAGTGGGAGGGGAAGGAGATAGGAAGAGGAAGGTGGGAAAATACCTGGCTATTCAGATCTGGTTACCAAACACAGCTAATTCCATTTCAAGCAACGTTTCAATTCTGAATGGTGGTCTTACACCAAGGCGATACCGAGAGTATCTTCAACTCTGAAAACATTAAAAACTATAGCTGTTTCTGTATCAAGCAGTAAATCATGTAAAATATGTAATATTGTAAAAGCCTATCGGAGATGACTAAAAAATATATATATATACAGTAGGGTGGAGCGATCTAGTATGGAGATATTTTTTTTTCATAATATAGAATTCGGCATACGCGGGATTGGTGTTCCGTTATGTACTTATCTCAAATAAAAAATATAAAAAATAAATATTTATAATTAGGACATCGCCACCACTTTCAATTTTTTCCCTCTTCCGGCTTCCCTCTAAACCAGTGGTTCCCGACTATTTTTTGGCCAGGGACCACCATGACATTTATTTGTTCTCAGAGGGACCACATGGTACAAAAATGAGCTCTTCTTGGACTTCTTCAGCTACCTCTCCAACACTAACACCAAGAGGGTTACGAATCAGCTTTAGGACTCCTTTCGATTCGGTTTTGTAGTAAAATGAACAAATGTTTCGCTGACCACATTTTAGATCTCGCGGACCATCTGTGGTCCATGGACCACCGGTTAGGAACCACTGCTCTAAACGGACTAGGACCTTCCCTTCTGAAGGAACTCAGAGAATTGTTGAGTTTATTGGGGGTATGTGTTAGGCCTTCGTCTCTTCGATGATTTTTGTTTATCAAAGTGCGCGTCGGTCGAGTTACATTTACTTAGTATTTTTAATTGTGGGCTGCATTAGAATATTCAACTATTTTTCGATGGGCTTTTTAAGGGTTTATATTAACTGTTCTTTAAACTTTGAACATTATGGCAATGTAACATCTGGATGAGAATTATCTTTGAAAGTTTTGCCTAATTGTGAATTGTGAAGATGTATTACGAGGTTTTTTGTGAATGAAGCATAACGAAAAAATATTCAGCATTCCTTTTGTAGCTAGAACGTTAGGCAGATATTTTTAGGGTTCTCAGTCTTAATAAAATTTTCAAAAAGAACTCATTATTGCAAACTCATAAAGATCATTTCAATCCATCAACAATAACATTCACAAACATAAACAACCGACCACGATCACGGGGCAATTTAGAAATTCCAAAATTTAAAACGAGTGCTTCCCAACACCATTATGCTTATCAAGGTATAAAATTTTTCAATGCTCTCCCGTATAAAATCAAGTCTGAAAAAAATTATAAAGTTTTTAAATCCCAAATAAAAACACTAATAGACCAACCCGACACTAATTATAAGTTTTAAATTCATCATCACAATAATAACAACAACAAAAAAATAAACTAGAACATATTCTCTAAAAATATTTCATCACCATATCAAATTGAAAGCAAAGTACATTCGCATTATTTGCAGGCACCAAATTGTTACAACTTTATTATATGTACCTACTCTGACAATACTGTCAGCCCATCCATTTCAAACATCAATGTTTTCTTAACCAACGATATGTACCTACTACCTACTTACAATCTACATACATATTGAATAAATACAATAATGTTATTTTTATTTCTAATATATCTATGCCTGTATTATCTTATATTGCATCTTATTCCAATTTTAACTCTTATTTACTTCTAGTTCATTATGTCCACTTGTCTTCATGAATATATATTTTATTAATATAAGTACTTGTAATAACATACTCTGTGTACCTATGCATTTTACAATGGCACTAGAAAATTCAAGCAAGAGAAATGTTTTCTCTTTTGAATTGAGTAGTTTCATTAAAAAGAAATTTATATATTGTTATTAGTTTTAAGAATCAAATGTTTTACTATGAATCTATATACGTATGTATTAAAATATTTTTTTTTTCTGCTGTATTACAAGATGTTGGCTCAATTTCACAAAACGATACATGTTGTGTATAGGAGTAATATTCGTCGATATAGTTTGTTGCAATTGGATGCGATGGAACTGCAGTCAATACGGCTACAAAAGAGATTTGGTGTCTTGAATCACTTCTCAAACGGCTTTTACACTGGATTGTCTGTCAGTTATACGCAAACGAGTTCATTTTGCGACTACTTATAAACTGCATCGATTGGACCGCAACGTTTCACTGAAATTATTGGAAAATCCTTAAATAAGTGTGAATAACTTCTTATCCTGAAATTTAAAGTCATTCAATGTTCTTTCGCAAGCATGAAAAATGAACAGGATTTAAGTATAGCTCAGCTGTATATATAGAAAATATGTAAAACCATCGACTGATTGATGAGATTGATAATTCCAGATTCTGCAATGAAAACTTAAAATTGTACATTTCAGTTGGCTCACTAAAACGAAGCGAGTTCTTCAGCTTTACATTTCTACCCTAAAACCATCAGAAAATTTGTTAACTTTAACGACAGTTCACGCACCTGTGTGGTTCAACGTTAAGACCAAAGCAATATGTATTTCCGGAGTTAGACATTTGCATGAAACAAAATTGCTTTCACGATATTTATCCAGTGATTTTAAATAATCCAGCGCATTGGTTTTTTGGGTATCACAAACGTATTTTGTTAACCATCTTACCCGACAACCGAAAATGGTTAAGAGAGTTGGCGTTAAGAAGAATATTGGAAGCCCAGCAAATGAAAACGCAATCAGATGTTATTCGTCCCTTGAAAGTGCCTTTTTGATTTTTCGGTAGATAATTATATAGGTGTTATGAAATGAGTATTGTAACCAAGTCACCGCTCATCAAATGTGTTAGGGACGAGGCAATTTGACAAGCCATTACCGATCACACGATAATTGTCGATGTCATGGTAAAGAATTTTCCTTGCCCACTCAAGGCATAGAGGGATGCGTGAAAATTGTAACAGAAGTCTCAGCTGCTGTCAGTGAACCCTTGAGACGAGATGACTTAATAAAAACAAGGTTATAGTCACGAAACCTTATGCCACTTTTTGACTCCAAAATGCAGTACCGTTCATAGCAACTTTTGCAATTTTCAAGTTTTTCAATACGGTAAATAATATGAGAACATTTTTTATTTCCACTATTTATTCCATTCTACCAATCTATGAATGTATTATCTGTAAAATAAGTGGTAAAATACAAATTTTACGTGTGTTTTATTTCGCGTATATAAGCTCTAAATACTTAGGTAAAATCGTGAAAATGATAAAATACAAAGCTTTGGCGATGTCCAGGTTTTATGAATATAATTTTTTATTATTTTTGCTGTAATTGTTAATATATGGAGCATCTTTTCCAACTATGCCGATTTCGAAATTCTCAAAAAAGAAATTTCACTCCATGCTAATAGTTTACAGGGTGTCCGGGGGTAAAGTGCATTAACTTCGGGAGGTGATTCTACATGATGGTAGGAGTAAAAAAGATTAACAAGTTTTTCCGAAATTCCAACATTTTTTTCCCATACAAAAAGACGTCCCTACTAAAAATCCTTAGAGTGAGGTACGATCTTACTTGCTGAGAGCCTGCCGAGCACCCGACTCGATTGTGATTGGCCCGTATCGTAACAGCGGAAAATAATAAATCTGGTCGCACACGCCGGATTAATTTTATTTTTTACCTCAAAACTACCCCTAAAAGTTGGAATTTCTAAAAAAGTTATTTATCTTTTTTACTTGTACTATCATGTAGAATCACCACCCGAAGTTAATGCACTTTACCCCCGGACACCCTGTATATTTTGACTTCTGGAGTTGAGTGCTTATACCTCTAATTTCATCATCTCCTTTCTAGTTGGTGGAATAATCTTTACTATCTGTGTAAAGAAAGGTTAACGTATGACATACATTTTTATCACTTGATCAATCGATAAATAGTTGCTGCTTAAATAAACGAAAATCATTTGCCATTACAGTTGTTGCTCTGGCTGCGAGATGTCGAGTGAGATTCTTTGATTTAATTATTATACTAGTACATCCAATTTTATTTAATACTTTTAGAGTCATTATCATTTTAAATATTTTAATAATTAAAAAAAAAAGAAATTAACTCTTTTTGAGCCGCATTTTATATTACAATATGAAACGGATTTATAGTCTGATAATGTGCGCGAAAAAATAATTTAAATAAAACTTGAAAATATTATAAAATAAATGCAATTTAAACTAAATATTTTGTGAAAATCTTGTCATTCTCAAAATTTCATTGTATTTAAGTTTTTGTTGGTATTGCGGATTTGATACTAATATTAATAATACTATTTTACTTATTTTTCTCAACTTCATTGATTATTATAAAATGTTTTCCAAAAAATAAACGACCTCTCTTTTTTATTAGAGTTTATTACGATTGAAGTGTTACAGACACTATGTTGAATAAAAATTGCTAATTTTTGGTTTTTTTTAAATGGGCACTTTGTTACTAGGTCTTATTACAATCATTATACGCTTTTAAAAATTTAAAAAACACGTTTTACTATATTATTTTTTATTCAAGTTCATCGGTTATAAGACGTTTTCCGAAAAACAAACCACTATTGTCCACCCGAAGGTTCGGTTTCGATTTCGGAAAAAAAATCTAGTTTCAACATTCGGCCGCACCGAAACTCTGCGTTCGTAAATTATCGCGCGTCGTTCGGCTGACTTCGAGTGACTTTGTGGCTCGTGTGTCACCCGCCATCATCAGCTGAGTTCGCCGTAAAGTGTTGAACACTTCCAAGAAGCAATTAACACATTATGTTAATTTTTATAATTTTTGTTTGTTTTATATCAGTAATATAATTTTTTTTCACATAGTGACTTCAATAATTTTTTTTTCATTTAACACATGTTAACTGTCTGTAAAAAATAAGTTAAATTTCAATATATATTAGATTTTTAACATGTCTAAAAAAGTTTCAATTTCGGCCGAAACTGAGACAGATACCGAAGATTCGGTTTCGGTTTCGGTAGAAAGTCCTGTTTCGGTCGGACACTACAAACAACCTTTTTTATTAGAGTTTATTTTGATCGATGTTTTACAGACACGGTATTGCATAAAAATTGTTTATTTTATTTTGTGTTTTTTTTTTTTTAAATAGGTACTTAGTTACTATATCCTATTACAATCATTATACGTATATTAAAATTTAAAAAATACGTGTAACTATGAATTGATCATACATTTTCGCAATTTAAGGTCCCGCAACCCGAATTTCTACCGATTTCTTACATATCTCCCTTAAACACGGTAAGTTTTAAAGCTCTTAAAAAATATATATGTTATTCTTGAAGATAATATCTAGACATTTCCCGCGTCGAAACGCAAATTATATAAAATTCCCTCGATAGAAAAAAAATCGCAAAATATGCTCCAAAAATTATTATAAACACGTTTTTTTCAGTTATTTTACAAGTTATATGTATGAAAAAATTCACAGTGTTTCTTTAAATGCTGTTTAAGACAATGCCTTTGTTCAATGATTTTGTCGCTGTAAATGTTAGCGCTCTCCTCTAACATTTGTATTTTCGTATCTCTCTATCTTCTTCTTTTCGAGCCCGGTTGCGGAGCCTTAAGTTTAAATTTGATTATATTTTCTAACAATTTATTTCCTTTGGTAATCCGACAGATATATTAGTTGCTCCATACATCAACGACTTTTGATTCTGGGGTTTTCATCAGAAGGGGGGGGGGGGCTTATTTAATTTCTTTTCTCGTCTCGTATGTGTATTTGTGCTTCAGGTTTTCATTTTTTCTTGGAAATTCGATTGAATCATGGGACCAATAATTATTTGGAGATTAAAAATAAAGTATTGATGTTAATAAATTGTTTAAATGACAAGATATTTAACATTATTCATCATTCCCACATTGCCTCGAATCAAGGGGTTCATTGTTTTATATTTGAACATAAATAATATTAGTGCTCTCATCTTTAACTCGGGCTCGTAAAGATTTACAGGTAAATTCTTTTTATTCCAACTTCGATTACTAAATTCCAGATTTTCTCAAGTTTTCTCTTAGTTCTATTTTTCTAAGTAATTAAAAACTGACTCAAGCAGGAAAGAATATATTTTTTCGAAATGTGATGACAAAGGGTGATAGATGCAGTTTTATAATTTTTTTTGAAATATTTAAAAAAAAATTAAAGAATTCTTAGGTGTGGCAAATGAATTCAGCAGAGATTGTTTAATTTAGAGTTCAGAAAAGACATCACTGCATGTCAAGTGAAAACCGCAAAAATGATTTGGGAAAAGTACTAATTTATTAGAATAAGTTCTTTTCTTTTTTAAGACAAAAAATATTAGACGAAATTCCTCCTCCGTAAAAAATATCCCCTCATAGAGGCGGAATTACATTTGTCTGTCGTGTTGGGGGGGGGGGGGAGGGAGTGGAAACCCCCGTAATACCATGCGAGCGAAGCCGCGGGAAAAAGCTAGTAGTATGTAATGCAAAAAACATGCCATAACAAATTTTTTCTGCTCATTTCTTTAAGATATTAAAATTAGATTGAATTTCTGCCATCTCGGAACTGGCTAAGCGTCGTGACAAGGTTTATACCGAAGAAAAAATATTTGGTTAATAACAATTCCAAAAAATTAAAAAGATTGAACCTTCTTTGTCTCAGTTTACCTAATTTTAAGAACCAAATTTTTTTGTTTTTTTTTTTAATCTTAATAGTTGTTTTTTAACACCCCTTTTTAACACTTTTTTTTTGCTTAGAGTGCTCTTAAACATGAAGATATTTCAATTACAAAACGCTCTGCATATTCACTCTTTCATAAATTTCAAGTGTTGAAAAAGTTGACTTAGCGTGGGTTGTTTGAAAAAAATTTAACAATTCATCAAAAAATATTTGATAGTAATTTTCACGTTCTTTGGAAGTTCCATTTAAATTCTGTAATTATTTCAGTTTTACGAAGCAATCGACCTATAATGATTTAAAAATAGAACTTGCATTCACAGAATGTTAAAATTATCTTCAAATATTTGATATATTCATATTTTTTTAACAACCCGTCCAAAGTGTTAGCATTTTTTTCGGGATTAATGTTTTGAACCTCAATATCTCAGTTTCATATCAATGGCAGAGAGAACCTTCTTGATCCAAGGGATTTAAATAGCTATTTATTTATAATTTCTGTAAATTTCAGATATGACGCGATTTCTGGTAGTGGTGTTGGCTGCATTAGCGCTGCAATGCTGCTCAGCGCTGTCCTTCGAGGATTTCAGGGGATTGGAAAAGGCCTTAGAGCCAAAGGCAGAAGCTGACACGACTGTTTACAGATTGCCTAAGGACTACGAAGCCATCAGTTATAAGATCACTTTAACGCCATTCTTTAAGACCGACAACGTTAAAGAATTTACGTTTGACGGTAGCGTCGTCATACGATTTAAACCTTTGGTGGGTGGCTTGACCAAATTGGTTCTGCACTCAAATGGACTAAACATTAATCATGGTGATGTAAAACTCACAGGACACGAAGGACATCTTAGTGTGACAATTTTGAGTCCTTTGGAATTTAACGAAGATAACGACTTCTTTACCTTATCTTTCGCTAGCGCATTAACCGCCAATGATGAATATGAACTCACGTTCACCGCATACACTGGAAGAATTCGGGAGGAAATGGAGGGATTCTACAGGAGTTCTTACGAAGAAAATGGTGCAACCAAGTAAGTTTTAACTGATATTTTTATCCATGAAAGCGAACACTACAGCCACTCTACGATGCTATCGATAATTGAAATAAACTGTATATATGTACATCATGTTAAACATTCACACCGCGCAAATATGGGGGAAAAAATTATATATAAACGAACTATCGTAATCATGGCTCTACATTTGCTAGGTAATACATTTGGAAAAAATTTCCAATTATCGTAAAAGATAAACGACACAAAAATGAAAATTCAAAATCAGTATACATATACATAATTATGAGTAGATGGGAAGAAGAGAGCCGAGTATATATAAGATGCGTGTAGATTTATTGACGGCCACAAAAGGCAAGTACTTTTGGCTCACTTGTGATTTTTTTTACAATTAAATAAAAATGTTTAATTTATTGCGATCAGCTTTATAATAGTTTGTTTTCAGATGGCTCGGAACAACACAGTTCCAGCCTGTGAGCGCGAGGAAGGTGTTCCCCTGCCTGGATGAGCCCGGGTTCAAGGCCAAATTCACCCTGACCATCATTCGTCCAGCTTCTATGCAACCATCTTTGTCCAACATGCCAATCAATGATGCCCTAACTGATAAGTGAGTATTAAAGTCAACATGTCCTTACATATCTGGCAAACAACCAATTAACAAAACAAAAACATTATTAAGCATCGACCAAGACAGGCTCTTTTAATATTAAAATTATCACCGAAACCAAAAATACCTATTGGATAACATTTATCAAAAAGAAAATGCAATATCTCGCAGTCGACAGATCGGAAGATGCAATGCTTTTTACCTTTTTTTGGTCTGCACCTGTGTAAATTTGTCTTCCAGTAAGTTCGTTCCGACGCTCACCATATTTCCTTTTTGAAGATCATTTTCACACACGAAATCAAAGTAGTCAGAAATATTTTACTTCTTCAAACTTCGCAAAATTACTTTGTGGCATCATTAATTATATAATGAATAATTATAGAAATATTTTAGTTTTACAAATAATCAGCTTTATGAATATTACAAAAATATATCCCTTATGCACAGTATCGATAAAAGAAACAATTTACGACAACACTTTTGTCACAGAATGAACGATCTTCGGTGGTTTCACGTAGGTACGTTTTTGGAAGCTTGTTCAACAAATTTACATCAAGTCGAGTTGTTATTATATATCGATACCAGCTACAAACATTATTAGGGAATATCCATTCCAAGAAGTCGTAGACACCCGAGGAAAACACTGCAAATCGAGTCCTTTATCCGGGTCATGAAAAGATTCTGTACAACATAGCCGAGAAGTGTGCGCGAAGATTACATTTTGTGATTGTCTAACCTCTTTGCCCACACGCGGCAAAATAACAAATGTATTAATGAATTACAGGACCGTAGCAGGAGTTGTTTCTGAAACCTTTTACGAAACCCCAAAGATGTCCACATATCTCCTGGCTTTCATAGTCTCAGAATTTGAAGCGGCTAAACAAACAGAGGGCAGTAATAAGCCGTTCGGTATTTGGGCTCGTCCAGGAGCTAAGTCTATGGGTGAGCATGCATTCGAAACTGGCCAGATGCTCGTAGCCGCGATGGACAAGTACACCGGAGTCAATTACTACGATGCCGATCCCAACATGAAGATGGACCATGTTGCCATTCCAGATTTCTCTTCAGGAGCTATGGAAAACTGGGGTCTCTTGACCTACAGGTCAGTAGAAACGCTTTTTGATCTTTAGTGGAATGACGATGATGAAAGAAATTGTAAGAAAAGATATCGAACAACAGGCATCGATTCTTAATATAAGTGTCTGTATTATTTTTTTAATCGGTTGAAACTAACAACAAACATTTAAATGTTTTAAACGGTTTGACGTAATATATTATGTAGAAACTATGTAGGACGTTATTGGACACTAAGAGTGACAGTTAATATGTATACACGCGATGCTACCTCCTTCCCTGTTTAGCGAGTTTGAACGATAAAAAAGTATTACAAATATGTAGATCGTGCTAGCGAATTCAGATATGTATCCATCGGACCAGAAAGCAATTTTAAATAATTATGTGTTAATAAAAACAGATTCAAAATTTAAAAAAATTCTAAAAGACAAAATTTTTGACAAATCAATTAAAATTTTGACAATATTCTGTAAAAGGTATTTTATTACACAGGTTGGTAGCAGGTACCTACTCCATCCGATGTTTCCAAGATTTCTTAAGAAAATTAGTTCCAATTCTGAAAATCACTCTTAAATTCAAACTGAACCAGACGCAGGACGTTCCGACAGCCGGGCAATCAATCAGCAACAATCACCGGGCTGCGTATTTCCAATCCCTAACGCGGTTGAGTCACTCTAGCGACTGAGCCGCGTTAGGGATTGGAAGGAGTAAAACGCGCGTTTTTTTTTTACTTAAAATATAAATTTTCTATGTAAAAAAAAAAAAAATAGTAAAAAATTTCAGTAAAACATTACGCGGTCCATCCTCTCAGCTTACCCTTCTATAATTACGGTCGTCACTCTCAGTAAAAAAACAGGCGTTTTTTTTTACTTTTAATAAATTTTCAATGTAAAAAAAAAAAATTCTAACTAAAAAAACGCTGTCCATCCTCTCTGCTAACCTCTCTATAATTACGGTCGTCACCCTCACAGAAACAGATAGAGCAACGAAGCGCGTAGGTGACTGAATCGGTATAGCTTTTGTAAGGTGATTTATGCATAACAATCCCTAACGCGGCTCAGTCACTAGCGCGACTGAAATGCGGTAGTGTTTGTAAGGCGATTTACGCCTTCCAATCCCTAACGCGGCTCAGTCGCTAGAGTGACTCAACCGCGTTAGGGATTGGAAATACGCCACCGGGCTGATATTCTTTAGCCGTATTTAGACGGCAGTAAAGTATTTTTCGATATTTTTAGATATGATAGTCAACCCTCGAGCACTGTTAAATTGAAATTGATGATAACGTTTTTATTATCTACGAAGCTTAGATCTCCATGAACCCAGTCTATAAAGTTCACATACCAGATCGGAATATATTGGAACTGTCGTTACATGGTGATTAAGTTGTTATGCCGTGGTGCGCTTCTGCCCTGATGATGGACATTGAAACGCTGCCCAAAACGTTAGCTAAAGCTGGACGAACCGCAAGACAGCATAATTCCTAGAAAGCACGAAAATACTTATGTAAATTCATGTCTTATGTTGAACGTTTTAATTAGGGAAGCCATCCTTATGTTCGATGAGAAAGAATCGTCCGCCAAGCACAGACAGCAGATCAGTTCAGTCATGGCGCATGAAATCGCGCACATGTGGTTCGGGGATCTGGTCACCACTCACTGGTGGAGCGACACCTGGCTCAACGAGGGTTTCGCCACCTTTTTCCAGTTCATCCTGCCCGACATCGTGATGGCCCAACAAACCCGACACGAGGAGGTATAGTAGAAAAACGCAGTATTTTTAAAACATTAGTGGGTCGTCAATGTAAAAAGGTTTTCGTTTTGAGTTATTCTTCTCTGGCATAGACTACTGAATACCAATATCATTTCGACGAGCTAGAAACAAACTACGTGACAATCTTTTTGACACTAGGAGGGTTTGAAAATGCTTTATGTACATTAACTACAATATCCGTTGTACACGTTGGCCGTCGAAGATGGCACATTGAAATAACCATACACTGCACAGAAAAGTAAAGTTCGCTAAAGTATGGTAACAATTTGCAGCGCAGGTGATTTTGATTTTTAAGAGAACCCTCTACAAATCGGATTCATTTATTGACAAGTCACTAAAGGGAGGCGGTCACGCGTCACTCCACCTCCTCGTTCCGTGAAACTTGACGTGTTTCCCTTCTCCTTACGAATAGGCTATGTTCTCAGATGACTAGAAAATTTCTTATTCATCATAGTTTTGCTCCTACTCGGCTAAAATTCGGGATTATTACAATGATTTTGCGAGAAACGTATAATATTTAAAATAACTCTCACAACAGGTTTTACACACATTTGTTTCGGTTTTTCTCAAAACATCTCTTTTTTGGCTGCTATCAAAATACATGACAAAAATACGTATGTATTTTACGTATTTAGTAATAAAAGTATTTTCCATGTTTGACGTCATGTTGGAGTTGTAGAAATCTCACAATAAAGCCCCGATGAGAAACACGATTCAGAATCGGAAAGATTATTACGTATGTATTTTACGTATTTTTGTACTTACCTTTTGAAAATACAAAGAACTAATACATTATAGTTAATATTTTTGTATAATATAACGTCACTTTGCCCGTAAACAATTATTGATCTTGGGCAGTGGCGGTCCGTGAATTTTCAGTAAGCTAGAGTGCTAAGATACGACGTTATTGATGTTGTTGTAGCTGAAAATTATTTTTCTTCAAAATTTCAACATTTTGTAATAAGATTTTCAGTAGAATCTTCATACAAAAAGTTGAACTTTTGAAAAAAAATGTTTTCAGCTATAACAAAATCAATTACGTCGTATTTTTCAATCTTAGCACTCTAGCTCACTGAAAACTTACGGACCACCACTGATCTTGGGGTATTATAAAAAAAAGTATGATTTTGGTCCATTTGATATACTTTTAGACCTCATCATCGAGAACAAACTAAATTATTGACTAATTTATCTTATCACGATTGTTTGAATAGCATGAAGAGGATATGGACATGGCAACCCAGTTTGTGCTCACCCAGCTGCAGACCGCCTTAATAGCCGACGGCTCGCTTCAGACAGTCCCCTTGACCAACGACAAAGTCAACTCGCCTGGCCAGATCGATGGTCACTTCGGCACCATCTCTTACAACAAGGGCGGATCCGTTCTCAGGATGATCGAAAGCTGGATGGGAACGTCAACCTTCAAGAAAGGACTGTTCAAATATCTAGCAAATATGTAAGTGATATTTTTACAGAAGTACCAACATATAATAGAATTAAGGAAAATGCTACTGTTTCATAATGATCAAGCAATTTTCTGCTAATTGTGTCACTGTACAACTTACGAATACGTAAATTATTTATTTCATTAAGCCCATTCCACGCGGCTCTCTTTTCGTACGACTTGGCTAAATAAAATGTCGTTTGAAAAGTTTGCTTTAAATCTGGTTAAAAAAATAAGAACCGAAATCATCGATAATAGTGGCGTTACCAAAATAAGGAACTCCAGTGAAAAATATTATGGCTTTAAAAAAATATGTCCATGTAGAATGTAGACCAATAAACGCTGATTCTGAATATATAAGTTTTATTTCATAATATTAAACGCAGAGTTTTTAAAAAATTATTAAAAAGTGCATTTTTAAATCTCTCCTCAAAACACAGCGTCAAGTTGGCATTACTGATATGGTTAACGGTGACATCACTGTTAACCTGCTAACCAATTCACCGAAGTGTATCAAGATGTATTGACATTTGAAATCTTACGCCTTACGCCACGAAAGATACGCACGCCATTCAACATTTCGTGTGTTTTGGTTATTTTCATACTGTTAAAGAGATTTAGATAAATAATAGTTATTGTGTTTATTGGAAACAATATTTAGGCTCTCAACAATTAAAATTATGACGTAAAAGGGTTATATTTGAACTTAAGCGTAGTCATAAATAGTCATATTTGACATTTGGTTTACGATACATCGGTCGTATTTTCGAATTGTTTTTAGTATCAAGGGCTTTTTATACAATTTCATTGCAAATACAAGTAAACAATCGTAAATCAGTAAATACCAGTGTTTCTGTATGTTTAATATATAAAAAAAAATGTACAGTCACGCCTGAACACAAAATTCGAGCCTTACGATGTCACTTGTATTTGCAATGAAAAAGATGGTTTATTGATTTTATATTGCACTTTGTTAAAATACAATAACAGTACCGGTGAAATGTGGACATTTTACCAATGTTTTTCTATATTAAAAGCAGTTAATCTTGAATAAAAAACACACCTCACACCTAAAAGTCATCCCAAAGCATTCCGCCATTGATTCTTCTGGATTCTTCATTCAAATTCAAAATGACAACTTATAAACTATCGGTGGGTGAAGAAGTCACACAATCCACGGTGCTTTTCGCGGGGTCTTGAAAAATTAAAACTTTGACAATTATTTTAACTATGAAAACTTACTATAAAAATAAAAATAAAAGTGCAGTTATTTAAGTTTAAAGGTCTTTATTCATTTAATAAAATAAAAAAATTGGACTGGAGTTCTCTATTGTTGAGTTGACCAAAAAAGGAAAAAAAAGATTGATATATGAACGAGGTATTAGAGTACCGAGGGAATACATTTGGAATCGCCACATCAATAATACATTAAGATTAGAATTAAAACTTAATTTTAATATCACTTAATTAGTATGAATCTTTAATAAATAATACATAAACAAACCGATTACGATTCGACATGAACCTTCATCAGGGTTTTATAAAAACATACCATAAATTATAATTATGTAAACCCACAACATGAAAAAAAAAATTAAAACGTAACTAATAAACAACCATTAATATTAAAAAAAAAATTATATAAAACACGTTATTAGAAAGGGCAAAAGAATTTTAGTGCACACCAAAAATTTCTTTTGGCTTTATTAAACGTCGAATACGTCAATATTGTATTAAAAGTGAGTTTGTTTGTATTTAAATTTTAAATGTCTTTTATGAAATTTTTTCAACAGGTCTTTTCAATACTGATTGAGATCCAGGTAAAAGAAATTCTATTATTACAAAATTTTCTTCGCTGGGATTTTCTATGCCGGTATGTTTGCACGTCATGCCGGAATTGTAGAAATCTCACAATAAAGCTCTGATGAGAAACATTATTCCAAATCGGAACGATTCTATAAAGGCCTTTAGCCGTACTTAGCGACCATGTCAAAAGCATTATACTTACCAACCCTCCATTCTCCACATACTTCCTCTCGCGTACTATTTCTCAGCTCAACAACATTCACCGATTTGAGAATGTCAGAGTTCCACCGCCACCGGTTCCGGACAACTGGGAGTTTTGTGCGGATTTTGGAAATACATATATGATTCATCTTTCTTCAGGCAATACAAAATCGCCACGCCTACTGATCTGTTCACGTATTTGGATGAAGCGGCTGAAGAAGACCATGAACACAGGCAGAGCGTCTACCATGGCCCAAGTGTGTCCAGCGTCATGGAGTCCTGGACAAGCCAGGCGGGATACCCGTTGCTGTACGTCGTAATCGACTGTGACATTGGAACCATGAATATAACACAAGTAAGTAACACGAATAAAGAACTTCAGTAATATAATGCATCATGACTCGTGGCTAATGTATCATGGCTTAGGCACTGCTGAAAATCAGCTGCGTTCCAGGAGAAATCCTGAATTGTAGCTGAGCAGTGACCTTTTCATCAAAAGACTCAATGATAAGAGAACAAAATGTATAATACTGTAAAAAGTCTATGGACGAATAAAGTTTTTATTATTATATTAAAAATATATTCATCTACCCATCTCGTCTACCCAGGAGATGGCTTTTGCTAATTCAGTCATTGCCGCCTTCCACCAAACCGTCATAACGACTAATTTTTCCATATCATAGGCAACTACCCTTTTCATTGGAAAAAATCGTTATAAGATCCCATTTCGTTATTGGGTCCCAGTTGCGACCATTATCTTTTTCAATTTTTCTGTCTTATTCTCTTTCATATTTTCTTTTGGATTATAAGTGTTATCTTCCTCTTTAATAAAATATAGTTTACTTCAAAACAAAGTTTTTAATCAGTTCATTCAATCATTCATTGCCTTGACTCAGTAAACAATTTTTCTAAGTGAAAAATTCTTATTAATTTTTGGAGATCGCTGGCAACGGTTAATATGCATTAAAAAAAACCTTTTGATTCACCTTAATTACATTAAAAGGCAACTATTTGCATTGCGGGAAGTGGAAAATATTTCATTCTAAATTTCGATTACGTAAAATTAAAAATTAGCTTTCGTCTTGTGGGATTGTACCTACGCCATTAGCTATTAGCTCATTCCCTGTCACTTTGGTATGTTGGTATTCCTGATACACTTGAATGTATAACGAACGGCTAGAAGATTTTGAAGGTACGGGGCACTTTCTTTTGAATCACAAACCATGTTACACAAACCTAGGGTAGCCGCTAAACTACTTGAAAACTGGGATGTTTTTCTTGCCTTGACGCGAGTAGGCGTTATAAAGGGACACTTTCTTTTGTATCACAAACCATGTTACACAAACCTAGAATTCCCATGAAGTCTGCTACGCTTTGCTCTAACATCTTTTCGTACAGTAACAAGAATACCAACATAACAAAATGATATTTGAAAATAATGTTTGAAAATGGACGGTCTCGTTTCACAGAATGAGAGCTAATTTTTATTTTACGTTATCGAAATTTAGAATGAAATATTTTCCACTTCCCCCAATGCAAATAGTTGTCTTTTAATGTAATTAAGGTGAATCAAAAGATTTTTTCAAAAAAAAGTGCGTATTAACCATTGCCAGCGATCTCAAAAATTTACCAACTTCTTTAGCACTGTTGATTTGAAACTCGATGAATCGAAAAATAACGACACTAAAAAGAGACAAACATATACATCTATAGGATTTAGCCCGAGGGATAATGAGATAGTATAATCGGTCTTATGTTTGTGCGGTGCTTCGTAGCACCCCTCTCTTATTATTTTTAGTTTTCTGAAGGTTTCACTTCTATGGCGGGTAAATTGTACACTCTGTTTTTTAACCCTTTCAAATAATTTATTCCGGTTGCTGACTCTTGTCATACGTCAATCATGCTCACCAAAGTTGAAAATTTAAAAAAAGAAAGATAAAATTTTGGCAAAAAGTCTTAATTTTAAGACCAACATCAGGGTGACTAATCTGAAGCCTGAAAAGAAGATTATAATTTTTATTATATGATTTATCATTGGGTTCGTGTGCACATAAACTATTATTGACTATCTTATCTGTACAATTGATTTATTTTATTCACACGGCTCTACAGCTCAGAGCAGGTATTGGGGAAAAAATTCTCGTTACTACATAGATCAAATTAAAGATAATCAAGAACAAAGCACGGGTTTTGTCTTATTGCGTAGCTGCAAAACTCACTCTAACATTATTTTAAGCCCATAAAATTAACAAAGTCATAGGTACTTCATTCTGGAGATTGAGAACCAAAAATTATTATTTTGATATCATCCAAAAAATAATTTATTAGGTATTTATTTTACATATAATGCATACCATTTTTTTTAAATTAAGTATAATGAAAATAAAGAGTTGACAAATAAAATATAAGAAACAAAATACAGGTTACATGTTAAAATATAAGTGTTGACACAGAGTAGGTAACATATAATGTAAGTTAAGTAAAAATAGCAAATATCATCCAAATCAACAATAATATTAATGAAAATGTTTAAAATTGGAGTTCACAATGGTTTATGAAATAGGTAGAAATATATATATATATAAGATAGTTGGCATATTTGAAGTTTGTAAAGTTCAAATTGTTGTCAAATACATCCATATTGTTTATGTACTTGATACCAAGACCACGTAAACGTTGTATTGGGGAATGCAAACTATTGTTGGAATGAGATGTATGTATATAAAGTGTTCATGTTTATCTAGTTTTTCATGTAGGTACATTTAATTTTATTACTTGTTCGCAACAATCGAATTTTGAGTTTAAAAATTTTAATAGGTTTATTTTTCGTCTGTTTTTATGTTTGAATATTTAAAATATTCATTAATGGCGGGTAATTTATGTGCTCTAAAGGGATGATGAAATGTTGAACGTTAAAATGTTCTTTGTTGGGATTAAAGATGTTTTAATTCACACATTCCCAATGATTTTCAACGGGCCCACTTTCACCTGACGTTAACCATATTATCATTTGTTTGATAAGATTAATCATTTTCCGCTCGTACCCAATGATGTTCAAATGACCTTGTCCTGTATCTTTTATATGATAAATCTCATGTCACTATTTGGTTGGATAAGTTTATAATTTTTTGCGCACGTTTCCAATAAATTTCGTCAGACCCATATCTTAATCCTTTATATTTTATTTGATAAAACTGATTGCATTGTTTTGTTTGATGAATTAGTTATTTTTGCACACGTTTCCAACGATTTTTGTCAGGTCCCTGTCATAATCTTAAAATTTTAGAATTTAGTGATGTCACTTGATTGATAAGTTTAATTTTGCACCCGTACCGAATGATTTTTCAGATTAGTCAGTTTAATCAGTTTAATACATTTGCACAACTGAAGGAAAATTACCTTCCCAATCACTATGCTATAATTTCGTGTTCATACGAATGTTATTGGTAATGCTCGTTTGCACCAAATAGCAGAAAAATTGACAAAATCATTCTAGCCCTTGCCTGGAAAAACTTTGTATCCAACAATATTCTTGTTCTGAGAAAAATGGTAAAAACAAAACCAGGTATGTTTCATAACGTTTAACATTTATAATACAATAAACTAAAAATAAATTAAAAGTCTTGAAGAAAAGGAATTAACTGAGAAATTATTACAAATGTTGCATATAAAAGTTTCACAAACAACGTTTTTCCACAAAATAATTAAAAGCAATAAGCTCTTCTAACATAAATTTACACATGTCATCGATGTATTTGATCTTAAAAAGCAAAAAAAAACGATATGATTAAATCGAACCATTTACGTTCGAGATATTCTCATGATATAAACTTACAACATTATTCCACAAACCTGTTTCAACGGCTAGAAAGCAGGTTTAAGAGAGTATAACCAGAGAACACCAGAAATATGTCCTTTTCAAATCAGATTTTAGTACAATTTTAAAATGATTTCGAAAGATTGTTCTTTTCTCTAGGAAACGCATGTTTTAAATTTTGAGAAAAATTGTTTATTTTTAGTATAATAAGGTTATACCATAGGTCGTTGGCAGATTTGTTAAATTTTCAAAAAAGATTTTGTACAGGGTGGGGCAGAGTAGAGTTACTGGTTTCAAAAAATCACCGACGGCCCCCCAGACCGAGAAAAGGGGCGGGGCGGATGCCGTTAGGTCGGGGAAATTATACCGTTTTTTTCATGATATTTTGAAAATGATATCGTCTGGCGTGGCGGCCTTGGCGAGCAATACACAAATTGAGCATTTCAAAGAAGTTTTCGGCCACAGTTCCCAGCATATCTTGCGGAATTCCAGTTCAATCACCTCGTTCAGAGCTTCAAGGGTTCGAAGTCGACGTATGTTTACCTCAGCTTTGACGTATCCTCACAGAAAAAGGTCACTCGGGGTCAAATCGGGAGAGCGAGGGGGCCATGGAATTTCCCCCGCAAAGAGATCAGGTGACCTGGAAAGAGCTTTTGCAAAATTACGCATGAACGATGGACAGCATGGACCATGGCTTCATCTTGTTGAAACCAGAAGGCGTCTGTGTCGTGTTCTTCGCCATAGTCTTTCATTTTGGGACGCCTACGGTTCTCCAATATCTCACAATAGTCAGATGAATAACTCAATAAAGGTAATGGTTAATCCTTCGTCGCTAGTGCATAAAACAGCGCCAAGGGATACAACAGTAACGATTACAATGCAAGCATCTCTACGTTTCAAAAAATCTTTTGGGATGAATTCCCATGTATGCATAATCTTGTAGGGGTAGAGGTGAAGGTCTGAGTGTAAGATTTGACTTCTAATTCTGGACGATATTCAAAGCGCAGCAGCATGTTTCGCTGCTCGGTTTGGAGACTCTTCAATTCACGCCCTTACTGCCGCAATGTTTTCAGGTGTTTGCACACTCTTAAGTCGCCCAACTGGTATTTTAGGATCTGCATTTCCTGTCCACCTTATATTACTGATCCATTTCCGAATGGTTTTAGGATCAGGAACACCGTCATTACAATTTAACTGTCGAACCGGACCCGGAAAGCCCCATGCATAGCCACAACGCTTTCCCCGTTTTTAAAGAACGTCTCCACGACAAAACCCCGGTACTTACGTGACTACAGTATGGTCACTATCATAAACGGCATCATTTCCCCGACCTAACGGCACCGGCCTTACCCCTCTGCTCGGTCTGGGGGACCTTCAGTGATTTTTTGAAACCAGTAACTCCACTCTGCCCCACCCTGTATTATACAACACCCATTTCAAATCATACAATCATGCAGTAAAATAAATCAATACATATTCTGGAAAACGCATGTTTCAGAATTTTAATTTTAGTTTAAATAAAATCATTAAAAAATATACACGTAGATGTGTTTCTTGGCGAAAATTGGTTCGTTTGTGTATTTATTTGCGCACTTACAAACTAATATATTTCAGGTTTTTTTTAACATTCTTATTTAACTTAGACATTATAGAAAAATGATAAATACTTATAATAAAAAAAAAATTACAAAAAGTACATAATTTTAATAGTTTTATTATCACGCCTTTCAGCATTTTTGGATGTTGGTATTAATTGAAGCAAATTTGGAATAAAATAAAATCGATATTGAGTTATAATTTTAAAAAGCTAGCGGAGAATAATTAATCTTTCTCATTGGAACCGCCCTGTACGATCGTACGAACAACTTTCAACGAAATGTGGATTTTCGGCCGCTGGCTGGTTAAACGCTCTTAATAATATTTTTTCTGGACAAATACTACCCTGCATCCTATGAAGTCTTTCTAGTTAAAGCTATAACACGTTTGTTTTCTCAATATATTTCCATGAATCAAATACTTGGACATCCATTCGTATTTCGGTATTTAGTGGGTACACAGCACCAGCCCGTTTGGCGAAAAGCCCCGGAGAACAAATCCTGATGTAACATTCAAAGTTTTCTTGTATAATTTTCTAAAGCATATGTATATCTGTAATTGATTGTTCCAGAAAACCAATGTATGTAAATGGATAAAGTTACTTTTTAATTATTTATAAGAAAAACTCTCTTTTTATTACTTTTGAAAGTTATTCCCATCAATGTAATAATAATAATTGGCCAATTTATATAGCGCCTTTTTCGTGGAAAATCACCTCAAGGGCGCTGTATTATATCATTGAAGAATAAGATAATAATAATCTAAACGAAAATATAAAAGAGAACAAGACACAGAACAGAAAAAGATAATGGTCGCAACGGTTGATCCCGGAACCTCTCGCCTATCCGGGACGTGCGTTTGCCAATTCCGCCATTGCGCCCTACTGTCAAACCGTCATAATAGCCAATCTCATATTTCATTTTTTTTAGAATTAACAATATTATCTTCAACTAATTTATTTTCCATATCATAGGCAACTAACCTTTTTATTGGAAACAATCATTCAAAGAATTGGTTTGTAACCTGGATAGCGCCACGGATAAATATATCCGATTTAATTTATAATATGGAACTATTGACTTTTTATAAAAGTCTAAATGAATATTCAATTTTTATAAGAAAAACTCTCTTTTTATAATTTTTGAAGGTTATTCCCATCAATGTAATATCATTGAAGAAGAAGATAATCATAATAATGATGTAAACGAAAATATAAAAGAGAACAAGACACAGAAAAAGATAATGGTCGCAACCGGGACGAGAGGTTCTGGGTTCGTGTCCCAGTTGCGACCATTATCTTTTTTCTGTTTTTCTGTGTCTTGTTCTCTTTCATATTTTCGTTTAGATTATTATTATTATTATTATCTTCTTCTTCAATGATATTAACCTTTTAATTATTTATTTGCAGTCGAGAATGGTAGCATACGGAGAAACTGCACCGGACGTGCTTTACAAAATTCCCATTACATATTTGTCAAAAACTAAAAATAATCCCAATGACACAACACCAGAAGTCATATTGGAGGAGAAGAACGTAGTACTTACTAAGGCGCTGGGACACGAATGGGTCATTTTCAACATGAAACAAACAGGTACAACTTTGTGATTATTTTGTATCTTATCGCTAGCAATTATCCACCCTGTCTGACACGGACGACCGATAAAACCCTACTTTAATATGATATTAACTAAATTCGTCGTTTATGTTCAATAACGTTATTAAAAAAAATTGCGCTGCCTCCCTCGTGTCAATTTGCTATCAATATACACAACGTTCGTTTTGCAATATAACAGGCTTCTTAATGAATGAAGTTGAACTCTTTCAGCCTTACTAAAAAACCTCGTGAAAATTTTATTCAATTGACAAACGGCCGCGGATGTGAAAACATTACTAATTAAAAAAATTTTTCATGAAAATATATATACACTGCTTACACACCCTGAGGGGGTAGTTTATATCTTATGTACGACTGTTGTATTCATAATTTCTGAACGAAATTTGGAATTTTTCCAACCTATTTTAAATGTCTTGTATATTTCTTATTTTTGAAGATGTCGTAAAAGCATATACCTTTATAGAAACTAGATTAAATTGCCTTTTAGATTTGTGCATCTGAAATATACAATCGTGTTTGAAAATTGCAGTATTTTAAGTTTCAACATGAAAAAATTTGAAAAAAAAAACAGCTGACTCCAAATATATTCTAATAAATTGTCAAAAAAATTTGGAAAATTCAAATTTTAAAAATACACACTTCTTACTTTATGAATTTGGAAGAAAACTGTCACTTCATTTTTTATCTCCTTCATACAATTAAAAAGGATAAAAAAATATAATAATAATTCCGAAAAAATTACTGAAAAAATTTTACATCTTGGATTCATTTTTATCCAATTAATACGTCGATTTCTCGAATTTGTTTTTATTTACATATGCATGAAGCTTTTACATTATTAAATAATATTGCTTTTGTGGTAGTTTTTTACGTTACTAAATAATATTGCTTTTGTGGTAGAAAAGATATTAAAAAAATGAAATTTCAGAAATAACCTAAAACCTATCGTGAAAGAAACTAAATCATCAACAAAACATTATTTAAAGGACTAAAACTGAAAAAAAGGTATCGCCAGCATTGGTAATTATGTTGAATTACACTGAATTGATCATTTAAACGAAAATTATCTCCAAAAACATCAAATTAACTGCAAGTACAACTGAACATTGTCAAACATTGTTTTACCGCGAAGTCTATAAAACAAGATGGCCGCGGCGCCTGCGCAGATCTATTGAGATCTATGTGAGATTCAAGGGGACCAACAAAAAAATCATAAAATACGTGATAGTGTTATTAGTAAAGATGTAAAAACGCAGATCACCGCGCAAGCAACAAATATGCAGTTGACCGCTCGTTAAGGCGTTTTGTTATTAGTAAGGCTGTTTGAATTTAAAGGAATCGTACACGCGATCCACAGATTTAATTAATTCATCTTAGTTGCGATCAATTTATTCCGTTCGTTCTTGGAGAAACAAAAGTGTTGAAATATGACTAATTCACACAAGCCTTCATGAAAATTGGATCCTTATTTCCTTTGATAACTACAGAAAGCTACTTAAAGCTCCCTTGTACTACATATCTTTATAGATATATGTACTTAACTAATTAATACGTTATTTACGACCTTGAACGTAAATATTTTCGTATTTATGTTGTAATTAAACTCCATCAAACGTTGTGTATTTTTTTGATTTATGATATAGGACTTTAATTACTTTCATCTTTGTGGTAACCTTTTGATTCTAAACAGGGCGTTGAGCTTCAAATTGTATTGGTCTCTCTCTTGCAAATCTAATTTTAAATAGTTCCTCTAAATAAGCTAACTTTCTTTTGTCACTTATTTTGTTTCCCTACAGCCTAATGAATTCGTAAATAACTGTAGTAAACGACATTAAACATGTTTAATTGAACAGGTAATTAGATATAACTCAAATGGTTAATTGTTAGTAAAATTGATTATAATTGTTTCTTGTGTCTGCTTGGCATCCCTCCATTATGATTCTGCTGCTATAAAGTACATATAAAGATAGATTTAGTAAGTTAATGTAATTAGTTAATTGTATATTAGACGAACTCAGAATAACCCTTTTCTGGCAAAATTTGGCTACTTTCCTCCGACAAGTAAGCAAGGTGATCAGGTTCCAACTAGAAATTTGCACAATCTTTTGGCACGGTTCGACTGATTGATACCTAAGTTAGTGCGTCCCAATCGAACCTTCCTTTCGCCATCATGCACTGCCTTCAGGTCTTCACCCGAGCCCAGATACCTCCAAATTCCTGCTCCTCCAAGGTCTACTATTTACTTAGGGCGAACCGGTTTCGTCCTATATGCAATCATATACTTACGGTGTTGTGTGGAGACGCCTCCACGTTCAAGAGATAATGCGAGAGCATTAACTATTAATGCATTAATTATTAATGCAATAACATTTTCCAGTGAACAGTACATAAAAAGATATATATGTAGACATACATTTTGGGAAGGTTTATAACTTGCAATAAGAAGCTACTTGCATCGCATCCCAAGCTTGGATCTCGCACAAAGAATTCTGCACAATTCTAAACTTGGTAACCGAATGTATACATTCTAATAGTAGGTAATATAAATATATACTAGTATACTAAAATCTTATCTGGCGATATGTTCTGGAGATTCGCCAAAACTCCAAGCTTTTGTTTGGTTTTTGACGATTTTATTTAAGATACTCGTCATCTCTATTTTTTTGGTTAATGGTCTTTGTTTTAGAAGCGACCACTGCCTTCTATTGGTTGGACTGTATTTTTGATTTTCTCCCAAGGTTCAACTTTTGATAAATTCTTACTATCCCGTGATTTTTCAACTACTTCATGTAAATTTTCAATACATTTTATTATGGTATTCCGTGATTTTTCAACTGCTTCATGTAAATCTTCAATACACTTTATTAGACTATCCCGTGGTTTTTCAACTGTTTAATGTAAATGATTGATACCTATGAGAGTAATTATTCCATAAATTTTTACTCGAATTTCTTTAATACACTTCATTAGATTATCCTGAGATTTTTCAACTGTTTCATTTAAATGATTGATACCTGTGAGAGTAATTATTCCATAAATTTTTACTCGAATTTTCCATGTCATTCTTCAATACTCTTTTAAGCTAACCCGTGATTTCTCAACTGTTTCATGTAAATCTTCAATACATTTTATTTGGCTATCCCGCGATTTTTCAAATGTTTGATGTACATATTATTTGTCTAGCTGTAATAAAACCTGTTTATTTTTCAATTGTTTTGTCCTAAAGGTATCTCCTCATGTTCAAATTAAAGATTGTGTTTAAATTTTTTTTTCATAATTGCGCAATTTCATAAATTTTTGTCTCGTTCTAGAAGTCAATACCTAAGTACGATATCCACTCTTGACAATTATTTATTCAAGATACAAGGTCATATTTTTTTTAAGTATTCTACTTAGTGCCACAGTGACCGATTTATTTTATAAACATTTCAATTACGTAAACATTCGATGGTCTCGTGACCTAAATTCAAAGCGCGTGATGTTTGTTTACTCAAACATTCCCGAACGCGTGTTTAGATGGTCCTTTTTTTTTCTTTTGAATTTGATAATAATAATAATAATAAATTTGGACAACTTATATAGCGCTGTTTTTCCGAAAAATCGCCTCAAGAGCGCTGTACAAATTAGCATGGATTTTACTTTAGAATTTACTTAACTATGTAGGAGGTTAGACAACAACTCGTCTTGCAGCTATCAAGCGCATTGATTATCATTATTCTAGCCCCCCAATAAATTAAATAAAATATCTTTTTATATGTACGCATTTCAATTTACTTAACTATGTAGGAGGCTAGATAACAACTCGTCTTGCAGCTATCAAGCGCATGGATTATTGGAATTCTAGCCCCCCAATAAATTAAATAAAATATATTTTTATATGTACGGATTTCAATTTACCTAACTATGTAGGAGGCTAGATAACAACTCGTCTTGCAGCTATCAAGCGCATGGATTATTGGAATTCTAGCCCCCCAATAAATTAGATAAAATATATTTTTATATGTACGTATTTCAAGACTATCAGAATATATATAATTACTCTCTTGCTTCAACATTTGAACCTAGAAATAAGAATTAGCTACCGACCGCTCTTGTTCAATAAACAAATAATAATGGCTGCTGCGGACACAATCGTATTGCAGTCTTACTAGAGGTAATGCAATAGCATTGCACTCTTCTGTATTTAGTCTTACTGTATCAACATAAAATAAATTAACCATTAGGCGGCTCGGTTCTGCCCTAGGGCTTCCCAGGAGGGCCTAATCGCCATTCCTAACCAAACAAATGCACATAAAATGATCTTACAAATAAAACAAATCATAGAAATTATATTAATGCTCATGTAAGTTAATGCACAGTTAAGGAGAATACATTGTAGCTAAATAGCCACACTGATGGCTTCTTTCTATACATTTTATGTAAATATTAACCAAATATTGTAATTTATTGATACGCACATGCCTCTCCATTTTGCTCCCAAATATAATTTGTGTCCTACCGGGCCCTCGGCGATCCTCTATCTGATCCTATTTGCAGAACCCAATATGTCGGGTTTCTGCAAGTCAGATCATATGTGGGCAAAGTCGCCGACCAATAATAATCACGAAGTCCTGGAGTCCCACGAAGTCCTGAAGTCAACATGCCTCTCCATTTTTCTCCATTTCACTAGCAATAGGGGATTTCCCAGATACCACCAATGAGAAATTCTTCTCGGTGACCGGAGCTGTGGTGGACTGAGATGGTCCGTTTTTCCCACGAGTAACTTGAGCGTACCTCATGGGTTCTTTAACTTCATCCACTGAGAAGACCGGACTTGTCGTGGGCTTATCATTATTTGGAGAGGAAGTTTTGTCCACCTTGCCAGTGATAAGCGAATTTATGCAAGAATGTTTTTGAAGTGATTTTATGCAAAATGAAAGGAAAGACTACTTAAGTCGGCTGGTAAAAGAAAACTGAGTTGATTTCAAGCTTTCACATCTTTCAAAATGATAATTGTATTATTTGCGCATATGTCTAATCTGATCCCCAATAAGTATAGTCATAATGTATATGAGTATTTCTCAAAATAAATGTACGTAACGAAAAGGTTGTTACGAAAAATTGTTACGAAATAGTCCTAAGATGTAATTAAATAGTAAACATAAAGCTTGTCATATACAATACAAAATTTTTTAATATATTTTTATTTTTTGTATTATTTATTTAATTAAAAAAATATTCGTCTTTTCTAAATGTACGTCTTTAACTTTTTTTATTTATTGTACATACTACAAAATACATAAACTCATGACCCAAACTCTTGTTGTACCTATTGTAAAGGGTTTAAAATAAAACAAAGAAGTATTAATTAATGTTTTTTAATAAAATTATCAGCTTCCCAAATTTAAGTACCTAACACTATAATTTTAGTACCTACTTTCTTTTCTCAGAGATCTGCTTTATTCAACTTTGTTTTTAAAGAATCTGTAATTTCATTTAGCAAAATTAGCTTTTTTCCACCTTCTCTTTTTTTGCCATGGACACATTTAGAAAAATTTCTTCTGAGAATCTTTTTGCCTTCCGGCATTGGTTTTAGGGGGTATTCCTAAAAAAAGTTATCCTGTAGCTGGTATTATAAGAGTAAATTCTAAAACATATTTATTTAAATAAGATTTTATAAAAGTTTGAGGCACCACTAATTCATAAATATACTTTCAATTTGAAAAGGACAACTTATACTTACAGACACACTTACAATATACTATTCTTAACCTAAGCATTTAATCAAATATGGACAAATAACGCTAGACTACATGATACCTAATTGCTTAAATGTGTTATCTACCAAAATTAAAACACGTACAAATGGTAAAACAAATATTATGTTGAAGAATTGGCTCGCCAAAAGAAATAATTTCTATATCTTCAAAGTAAAAGCACCCATTGACAAACTACTTAAAAGTAGTTGATTGGGACTTTTCTTTTTTTTGTAAAATATGTGTATTTTTCCTGTCGTATTGTATTACTTTGTTTTTATAATAAATAAAATAAAAATCAGGTTGTAACTGTATACACTCAGCTTTACACTATACTTTTTAGTTGCGTTACGAAATTTATAATAAAAGTTACGAAATTGTAACAAGAATTAGACAAAATGGGGTTATAAAAAGTCAATGGTTTGTTAAAACTTAAAACTGTAAATAGGTAAACTTAGCAATGTTCCTACCGCACGTATTACAAAAAGATGCGTAAAAAAACACTTACCGTTTAGTGAAAAAAGGCTATAATATTTCCTGTCACGAAATAGTTGTCCCACTAAAGAAACAAGTTTTTACTGATTTTAACAATTAATGTTATGGCGGAGACGTCAGACCAAAAACCAACCAGAATGAAGCTAGTGTTGCCCATGTAAAATTTAATGAATGGGTTCAGAAATTACGGTGGAAGTAGAAATAAAACGTAACTAAAGAGAAGTTACCAAAAAGTAAATGACTATGTCTCATTTTGATTTTTGTGCATAAATGATTAATTTATTATGAAACCCCATATAAAATTACTTTGTACAGAAACTACAACTAGTTAAGACCCTAAAACTTACAAAAATTCACATATTACAACGTTTTACTCGCATTTTATGAAGTATAAACACATGAAGTAGGTAGGGTGGCAATTTTATTTTGTATGAAAGGTAAAAATCGATATTTAAAAAATTTTTTAAATATTTGCGGATTTACAATTGTAATGTTTATTCTTCGTTATTTTAAAGCCTAATATTTATTCTACAAAATGGTGTATATATTTTTTTTGTATGATTAATTAAAAATGTGTAATTTTTGAACTGTTTCTAGGCACACTTTATTTTTCCAAAATGTACACTTTTTTGAGAAATACTTTTACATATATATTCAATTATATATATTTTGTCCCAATAAATATTTTAATAATATACAAATAAATAACTATGTTATGATTGAAATAATTTCTAATATCATAACTTATTTAAATTGCTTTATATTAGCTGAAATTATAATAGTACATATATTAATAATATAAATACAAAACATGAACTTGAAATTTATCAAGCACATAACTATTTTCGATAGAATAGTTAAATTCAGAGGTAGGTATTCGGAATCGATACCTTTTAAGTGTGTTTCTTTTTGATTAAAATTTTCTTGGAATAAATATATATATATAAATATATATTTTGGAATTATAATTAATTATATAATATTTTGTTATAATAATTAATTCAAATACCAACAGTCTGCTGCATGCCGCTTTCTCCTTGGAAACTGGATTTTTTTTATAAAATGAAAAACTCACCCCTCAAGGTTTTTTCGAACCGATCTACACGATTAAAACCTTGTTGAAATTTCCCACCTAATTTATTATTATTTTATTTACTAAATTTAAATAAATAAAAAAAATTACTTCAATTTTATTTTATTCTCGTTTAATATAACTAAATTAATCGGCATTTGATATTTATCATCCTAACTGTATTCTATTTTCAAAACTCGTTGATTAAATAACACTTTAAACAATACTTACTTCACGATTAATTTCGGAATGGTAAGTTGTTGTTTAATTAATTTTTATTCCTCCGAACTTTTATTTAGTAATAAAATACTATTTTGTTTTATATATTTTTTTTCTTTTCTTTAATCTTTTTTATTAAAATTTTGGATTAATAAATTATTATAGGGTTAATCTTCTGATAGATTTATCCTTTTTTTGATAGAAATGTGCCGTACAATTGTAAATTATTTAATCGAATTATTCTGATGTTAACTTTAATATTAATAGTACCGAATATTTATTATTAGCCACTGTTTTTTTTTCTAATAAACAACACTTTCGTTATCGCACAATAAATTATGACTAATCACTTTATTTATTCTAAATTTTATAATTTTATGATTAAATTTATTTAAAATTGCGCTATTTTTAAATAACTGAATTTAAACAATAAATATTTGTTTGGTCCTTTCGCTTAGACTGGACACACTTATTTATTTATGAACCTAACTTATTCTCAATCGAAAAGTCCCAAAATATAATATTTATTGATTATAAAATCCGAATTTTCCACTAAAACAAATTGTATTTATCCCAAGCACCTTTTTAACTTTTTCACAAGTAATAAAAACGTAAACTTTATTTTTATTTTCACTGATTTTAACTGCAAATTTTTCTAAGTCACTGAATTTAATAGAAAATTTCACGAGTCTCAAAGTCCCAACCACTTGGAGCTTTTCCACAATTACCGAATTTTCTCGCCGCGTCACACGAACCTCCAATTTTCCAAAACCGACCGCTGAATGTCCCCAAATGCATCTGCTCTCGATTATATACCCCCTCTCAGGTCCAAAAGAGAGTATCTGAATTTCCTGTGATAATCTAATATTTATCAACTCGTAATTTCTTGAAATGCTCTCCCTATTATGTCTTGTTTGTACATAAGATTTTTTGGTGACCGTCACTCGTCTTGTTCTGGGCGGTAGCTAGTTTTTGTCTAGTATTTTTATACTTATAAGACACGGATTCGGTAAAATCGTGTTAGATTGCCCCAACTTCCTTTGTTCTACTGTTCATACAAAATTAGTTTTAATTTCATAATTTTAAAGTTCTTTTTTCATTAATTTCGCAACACGTCCATGCGTACGGCATTTACCATATGTTCCAAATCTGTCCCCAAATTCGCGTAACAAAGATAACTTCATGTCGAAGTCTTTCTCGCAAATTTTCCATCTTTATTTTATGATTTTCCCTCGAGCTTTTCTGTTTTCTATATGAACCTTTCCATTTAAAACCGTATTTTCTCTACTTACGTCGTAGATTTGAATTTTTTCTTTTTTCTTGAATTTTCTTTTATTAACGACGCACTTTCTACGAATTTCCTTCTTTATCCTTTTGTAATTTTACATATCCCTATAAATTTTTATATTTCAAGTCGTATTTATTTTATTCATTGTTAATTTACGATTTCCTTTTTTTTCTGTCGTATCTACTTCCCCATAGCTTCACTGTACCCTCCTCTCCTAACCATATCGTCTTTTGATGTTTGCTGCCTGTTGGAAAATTTCATTTTCTATCTGTTATTAATTAATATATCATTTTTCATATTTTTATAGGATATATTCCCAGTTTGACCCTTAAATATCTGTCATTTTTATTATTTCGTCTGGCCTGTTCCCCATCTTCCATCTCTCTTTTACTCAAAATCCCATAAACTGTAAGCTTTGACATGTGTTGATATTATTTCCTCTACGTACCGAGCCATAAATTACTTTTTATCTGAGAGTCGTTAATTGTTATGGAATTTCTATAATCTAAATACTACGTAAGAGCTGGACTAATTTTTAAGGTCCTTTTAACGGCTAATTGCGTTAATCTAAACAAAACTCATGTTCGAATATTCATTGTTTACAAAACAATTTACGTGTGAGATCGACAACTATTTGTAACGTCTCATTTTTCCCTGCAGTCTCGTGCAACTCTAAGTTCCACTCATCATCATAATTACGTAAAATGACTCCTTTTTATGAGTTAAATCTATCGCAATGTGTTCAGTATTATCAATCTCCCCTAGGTATTCTACTCTAAGTTCCTCAAAACCCTTTAATCGCACTCAAATCTCTTAAACGTCCCCTCATTCAGTCGCTAATCTCTTTATAAACTCCAATTTTTTTACGAAATTTTCTTTCCAAATCATTTTTCCAATATCTCCGCTCCATCTAGAATTGATAACAATAAGTTTCCATTGTTTTTGGCATTTACAATTTTCTTTAGCACGTTTTCCCTCGAATTGATCATCTCCGGTCGTCACAAACAATCGTATTATGGATGGAAATCCCCTTAATAGCTTCCATTAAGTTTTTCTCACTTTCTATTCAATTTTTCATGAATTTTTTTCATCGTTGTCCACGTGTATTTTTTTCAAACTTTAGAATTCTCATATCACTTCGAAAACTATGGTTTACTATCCCATAATTGTAAACAATTATCCATAACATTGCTTGGGTTCGTTGTACTAAAGTCCCTGAAACGTATTTTGTTTATCATTGAGTTTATTCACCTCTTGGTTCGGTGGGAATGGAAAGGTCATTAATTATCCCTTTAATTGTCGGGTATAAAGGTCAATCCTTTGTTCCCCGTTGGTGTACGCCTTCCCGTTTAGTGATTGGTTTGTTTAATTTCTTATAGTTTTCGTTCCAATCTAATTGGCTGTCAAGATTTCAATATTTGTAATCGCGCCTTAGAAGGGGATCTCCGTGCGCCGTGACGATTTCAACACCATCTGTGATTTTTTTTATCAACACTCATTTCAATTTGGATTATTATAGAACTCTACTGTCAATATGAGCTCAATTTACTCTGATCCGATAGATGTCGTAAGTGTGTCCGTTTTATAAGTAACTGATATTTTTCTTAATAAAAGTGGGAAGCTACGATATTTTCTTATTTTCACTGTTGATTAATGCAATACATCACAGAAAGATCAAACAGTATTGCCAGCGTATATCGGCTTCTTATTTGTTACCTATCGTTCATGTCGGTCCGGCTATCAACAGTTCAACCGTGCTCGGGAAATCGGTATAAAATCATTAATCATACATAAAAGTTATCCAGTCCAATGTAAGCTTTGTGGCCGAGATTGAGAAATATGCTTAGACAGTTTGGATATGTACCTACAGTGGATTGGAGGAGAAAGGATTACATATAAGGCACTGAAAAAAGTATGTTTGATAGGCATTTAATGTTGATGATGTCAGTCGAGCCAGTAGTGTGTACCCGGACAGAAAATAAGTTCCAAGACTATGACACCTTAAATTTCTATCCAACAAGAAGTAAATTAAAAGTAAACTAAAAAGGAGTAAAGTAAAAGAGTAAATTAAAAGGAGTGTCTAGTTATAAAGATGATTGTAGGTATCATAAACTTTTGTGTAATGTCTTGCGAAGTTACGCAAGTTCAACGTAGATTACCATAATAATAGCATTTTGGTAAGATTAATAAATTATTGAAGGGTAAACATCAGCAATAAAATGAGACAAGATAACGTCTTGAATTTTGATTTTAAATCGATAATATTTAATCTAACTTTTTTTAAATTTATGGATAGATGGTTGACTCTACGAGATGAATCCGCCCGTATCCAGATATATGTCCATCCGGATCTATCTTCAAAATGTTAATTCTGTTAAAATTGCTATCTTATTAATATACCTATATTGTTAATCCTAGGAAACTTGGTATATTAGAGTTCACTTAGTAAATGCATATTGGTACTTTATTGGTCTCCTATGGATCGTCGTTTCAAAATTTTCCAGTCTCTTACGGTTACAGCATTATTTGCCCTCTCCAAGTATGACTTCCCAACCTTCCTCTTCCCCACCTCCTTCCCCTCCCCACTACCTTCAGCCTCACAACATACCCCAATTGGGGATGCCATAGTCTCACTGGATCCAGACGGGAGCAGTTGAGATTCTTGTGCGGTATTCACTGTAAAAAAAAAAAAAAAAAATGACGTTTAAATATCTATGTTTTCAGTGATCATACCACATTCATATAATATCGCATTAAGGATTTTACAACGGTGATTTTCAGGGTTTTACAGAGTGAACTATGATGACCATTCTTGGGGCATGATAGTCAACGGATTAAAAAATACCAGAACAGACATCCACACTCTCAACAGAGCACAGGTACTAAATCTTATTACTAATCTCGAAATAAAATTACTCACACGTTTATAATGATTTTTGTTATTTATCCTTACATTCAATTTGCATATTAATATTAACTAATAAGCAATATAATATTAACTCAAATTATTACAGAATTTATTATAAGCCATCAACGTAATAATCGCTGTCTTCAAAAAACATATCTCTTTACTAAGTAACAAGTGGTGTTCCCCAAGGCTCTCGCTTTGGACCCATCTTATATTTTATTTAAAGATTTTTATTTAAGCTGTTTTTCATGATTTCTTTTTTCAAAAACGTCGCGATAATTTTTTTTTCTTTGTGTTTTCACGTTTTATGTGTGGAATACACCTTTAAAAAATAAAATTAACATACTTTATTTTTACAGGTTGTTGATGATGTTTTGAATTTGGCCAAAGATAACTATACGGATTACGCGACCGCCCTAAACGTTGTCCAATTCCTCTCATTTGAATCTGACTATGCCCCATGGACTGCTGCTATCGCTGCGTTCAACACCATCAGGCAGCGATTTGCCACTGTTCCAGACACTCTACCAAAACTTGACGTAACTAGAATTTTCATCACATATTGAAAGAGAATTTTTTTTATTTATTTTGATAACCGCTTACCCCGTAAAAAAGATAGTTAAATATTACGTTGAAATTATTGTTAAACTCAAAAAAATGTATGCCATACGTATGAAAAGAAACCTTATCTCTCAACATATGCAATTCAACTATTAGTTTTTCGTTTCATCTATATAATCATCATGGGCTGATGAAAATAAATTATTTTTTAATACAAAAAAATGTGTCGCTATGTCATATACACGTTCGAGAAACCCTATCAAATTCGATTATTGCATCAAAAATGATATATTGTCAAAAGTAAAATCCATCAAGGACCTTGGGGTAGTCTTTGATCCCAAACTTACGTTTTCGGACCATATATTGCAGTTGACGACATCATGCTACAAGCTTCTCGGATTTGTCATAAGACTCTGCAAACAATTTTCCAATCCCGAGGCAATGATGACTTTGTACAGCTGCATTATAAGGTCTAAAATCGAATACGCCTCTGCTGTATGGGCCCCATACCAACAAAAATATATTGAAAAACTAGAACAGATTCAAAAAAAGTTTTTGAGATACATGTATTTGAGAATGCACGGAGAGTATCCGCGATTCATGCATCACGAAGATTTGCTTGCCGAAACGCGCTACCAAAGTCTCCACTCGAGGAGGAGTGGGGCTCTTGCAGTAACGGCGTACAAAATTATTAATAATTTAATAGATAGCCCATACCTTCTGGAATGCTATAAGTTGTTCGTACCGAATAACTACAGCCAGGGACGTCACCATGATCTGCTTTGTATCCCACGTGGCAGAACGGACGTACTGGCTCGGCATAGCATGACACGAGGTATGGCGCTGTTAAACAACGCCTCCAAGACTATCGATATTTTTAATAGTAGTCTTGAAGAATTCAAGAGGCATGTTAATGCTATTAATCTATAACTTGTATTATTTGTATCATATATATGTAGTTAATGTTACATGTGTATTGTAAATGGACACAGTCTGTAATACACAAAAAAAAAAAAAAAAAAAAAAAAAAAAAAAAAAGAAAAAAAAAAAAAAAAAAAAAAAAAAAAAAAAAAAAAAAAAAAAAAAAAAAATCGTAATATTCTTGAAGCATCGGTGCTATATTTCTGCCAGATAAAATGATCCACTTTCATTCAAAATTTTGTGTAGAATCACAAAAAATACGCAATATATTGAATAATATATTGAATTATGCATTATGCATACCAATTATTCAAAACATGACAGGGGGAAAGCATTTTGTTTCTGATAATATAAAATTATATATTATTATGTACATAGATCCCAAATACATCAGTTTGAATGGAACATTTGAATATTTTTTTAATAAAAACAATGTTTCAGTATAAATTGAAAAATCAATAAAATGAACTACTAATCAGTGCCAACCTATGTGTTAATGTTTAATTTATTACAGAAACACATTCTGAATCTGCTGAAAACCGTGACAAGTACCCTGGGACTTGAGGAAGAAGAGAGTGATAAGCATTTGACCAAAATCTTCCGCGCCAACACCCTTAACTTTGCATGCATGCTGGGTCATGAGGAGTGCTTAGAAGATGCGTGGTCAAAGTTTGATGCGTTAGTTGCTGGCACACCGTAAGTCAATTTTATGATATCGTGATAAAGTAGCAACAGAGAATCTAAACAAAACACAAAATAAAATATTATGTTTTCAACAGCTAACAAAGCCTTTGGGGTGGCTCGCGGTAACAAAAACAAATACTCGTAAACTGCATTATTTTCATTATCACAAAATTTGTAAATAGCGTGATTTTTTTTATTTGTGCAAAAACAAACGTAACTCTTAACATACCTAATGAAACTATAATTTTTTTATTTCACTTACATGTTCGTAACATTCTTGAACCTAGATAAAACGATCCACTTCCATCCAAAATTAGGTGTAAAATAGCAAAAATTACATAATATTGAATTATCTTTCATCAATTATTCAAAACACGACAAGGGGGCAGATTTTTGTGTCTGCGAAAAATATTGTATTTTATGTACCATAATTTCCAAATAATTTCTCCAAATTAATTTGGAAAAACTCGCGTACAGCAAAACACAAGGAAATCTTTTTTTGAACGTTAAGGTAACGTGCTTGTCATTGTTGTATACTCGTATATTCAAACGATATCTAAGGTACTAAGATAGAATTAAGAAGAACACTAGAAGCGCCTTCCACATAAACTTGAATGGATTTCAATGTCACCACTGAGCACAGCACGCTCTCTGTCTCTCTTATACTTGCCTTACATCGTATACCACCATCCCATTCAAATATCATAATGATGGTGAAACTTTTGACTAGCGGATCACGAAACACACCCACAGGGCATTTCATGTGTTAATCTAAATATACATAATGAGTATTGATGATATTTCCAGAGAAAGGTCGTAAAAGACGTCATCGACGACCGTCCTAATAAGCTTACATAAAATATTCCTTCTCATACGTCTTATAGAAAAACGAAAAAAACTGAAGATACTAGAATGACGACGTCATGTACGACCTCTCTCTGTATTTACTTCACTGATGTTATTAAAATTATTATTATTGGAATGTAATTCTGTAAGCGTAGGTACGTTCGTGTAAAATACAATAAATAAATATAAATTCTCCTCTTTCCGCGTGAAGTTACGCCCTCCCTCCATCGTCTAAACTTTTGTAAATTTGAAAAGTTTTTTAACCTTTTTTTCCATTTCTTATTCAAATATTTTCTAGTATCAACATTTGTTTAATGTGTTTGATTTACATTGTGTATTTTTTTATTTCAATCTTTGTGTATTTTAATCACAGCGTCAACCCCAATCTCCGAGAGCACGTGTACTGCAATGGTCTCCGCAGGGGAAAGGCTAGTGACTACGAGTTCATGTGGAAGAAGTTCGAGGGCGGCAATGTTATCAATGAGAAGCTTGTCATTCTGAATGCGTTGGGATGTACCACAGACGAGGGATCACTTACTAAGTATATGCTCAACGATTATTATTTACTAGCTTTTTCCCCCGGCTTCGCTCGCATGGTATTAGGGGGGTTCCCACTCCACCTCCTCCACCTTCCCCCCTCACCACCCACCCCTTCCCCTTATCCCCCCCCCCCACCCCCTTCCTGCAAACCATTTCCCCCTCCCCCCCTTCTCTCCCCCCCCCCCTCACCCAGACTCGTCCCCCTTTCCCCTCCCCACCCTCCCCCCTCCAACCCCTCCACCCTCTCCACCCTCCCCCTACCCCCTCCCGCATTCCATACATTCATTCCCTTTACATAAAGTTTTCAAACTGCTCGCATGCCACCTGTTGCAATTTTTTTATTCAAATTTCATAATGCCATAGCTCACCAGTAATTTTATACAAAAAAAGAATTATCCGATTTTGGTGCAATCATTCGGAAGTTATGCGCGTACATACATTTCGGCGATTCATTTTTAGAAATAGATATTATTTACGACGTCAACATCGTTTCCACGGCAACCGTTTGTTTTGCTTTTCTTCTGACGTTTGCAATAACTCGCTTTTGTTAGGGACAGAAAACATATGATAAATAATTTCGTAACGGCACAGCTTATCAATATATGAAACCCATATTACTCACAAATAATGAAACTTTCAATTAGTGAAAGAATTTTTAAAGTTCAGTCAGTATTGATAGAGTAACAAACATACATGCACCCATACAAACTTTCGTCTGTATACTATTAATATGATAAGACAATAGGATAGGATGTGTTAAAATAATATATTTATTGATTAACGGACTTACGTCCAATTTACAAAATAGGTAACACAAAAAAGGAGAAAAAAATAAGTTGACAACTCAATCGCTATCCACAGAGAAGGGACTTGCCAATTCCATTGGCGGTCGGCACACAAGCAACTTGTTAAAGACCACTTGTCTAGGTCTAGGGCGACCCGGCGACTCGCAGTGCTTTGCGCCACATGACCTGTCAAGTATTCGAGTAATTTGCTATATATCGGAGACGGAAAATATCGATTTTTTTCATGAGGTTGATAAATTATTATTATGCATTATAAGATTGATAATTGATAAATTATTAATAAATTATATATTTTTTTAAACAAGCTGATATAATTACTGAAATCGTAAAGTTGAGTTTCGTGAATTGGGTTGCCAACCAGTTTTTGGTTTCTCCGTGAGCGAAGGCCCTAAGAAGAAGAATGTAAATAAAAAAGGATGGATAAAGCCAAGATAAAAGACCGAATAAACAAAAAAAATTGTATTTGGTAACAAGTCAAGTCGTATCAGATAGAAATAATGTTGACTTAAACCAAACAAATCTTCTTATTGTTCTTGTATAGAGTTGACCCATAGAACTAAGATTATCCATACTCTTAGAGTTGACCAGTCTATTACTGTCGATAATGGTTTTACCTATTGGTGTGTGTTATTTTTTGGGAAATTACGAGTGTTCCTTTATTACCTCTGAAGATTCGAGCTTATGTGTTCAATCTCCAATGGAAGTAAAACACGATAATTATTATATATGTACATTTGCATGGCTACTTCTGAAAGTAAAAATGTGTACCTATTAGTAAATATCAAGTGGAATATAAGCCAAGTTGTGCGTCAAAGTGTCTAATGTATTTTTCTAATCGATGTCTTAATTTTTTTTAAATCAGTCGACATTCATACCAGGAAGGTTTCACTCGACAGTTTTTACCAGGGAAATATAACTATAATATCCTTACTCTTAGGTTATTATAAATATCAAGGGCGAATTACATATTGTCTACTTCGACATGCTAAGATACGCAAAAAATGTGCTACCATGAGCGTTCTCTGAGGTATCCCATATATTAGATTAGAAAGTTTTGTTGGAATACAAAAAACAACTTTTCAATAAAATCAAGCAGATATGTGTAGGATTATAATATCAGAGGTTTTTGTCACCTATGGTGGCTATACACCAAGAAAATCTATTCATAACGTGTGTTTCAATTTTTTTAAATTTTACATGACCCCATAGAGACGCAATCATAAACCTCGTTATCGAATAAATAAAAACATATTTTTTATTGCAGATTTTTGACAGAAACCATCAGCGAAACCTCTAAAATCAAGAAACAGGACTTGATGACAGCATACAACTCAGCTCTGGGAGGAAATGACCAAAACGTGGAGATCGTTTTCTCCTTCATCAAATCAAACACCGCCGCTTTCATCAAGGCGTAAGTACACGTTGTTAAAATGTTATTTAAATTATCAATGACGGGTTGTTTTACAGGAATTGGGGTGGTGCGCTTGATGCTTTTATAAAACCTTTATAAACAACTCAAAATTATATTATCAAAGTTATGTACAATAGAAATAAAACATTTTCGACAGATGCTTTATACGAAGAATCTAAACTATTCAGTCTCCGTAAACTATGTATACTGCAAACTATGAAATATATCTATAAAAACATAAAGAAATTCGAAAAAAATGAAAACAGAATAGCATTAGAAATAATAATGTATTCTTTACCCCTCAAACGAACACAAAACAAATGCAAACTCACAGTTGGATCTCGCACTTTTAACCTTTTACCAAAAAATATTGAAGTTGCAATTAAACTCTCGCATTACATAAAAGAGTTAAAAATATGGCTGAACCATACAGATGTACAAACTCTATTTATTTAATTTTATATTAGTTTATGTTTCTCACAAACTTTACACTTCTTATTACACTGTATAACTATTATTACAATACAAACTTATTATTACCCTGTATACTATTGTACACACTTTTTGTAGAAACTGTTTAAACAAATTTTAATCATGTTTTTACTTTATATACCACTGTTTGTTTTTTTCTAGGTACTAAAATAAAATATATTTCACTATATTACCACGCACAGGCTGCGCCATAGTGGGTTCCCATTATTTTTATTATTTCCAAAATATGTAACCATAAAATGTAAAATTGGGAAGAATAAAGGATTTAAAAGAAATAAAATTCAAATGTAACAATAAAACTAATTAGCCATCTATTTTGGTATTTTTTTACAGTTGAATGGTTAGATGCTAATGCCAAGTCCTTTGGCTTTTGAATAATTGCGATTAGCGAAAAAGAACAACTATCACGTTGTTAAGCTTGTCAGCTTTTTACAATTTGATAGAAAGCTGAAATGCACCACAAATCAAAAGGCGTTTGACGCGGACTTTTCAAATGTCAAAAAGATAATTAAAAAATTACGCTAACGACCATTTAATGCATTTGTCACACGAGAATTTCTGTGAAGTAACTGGTCCTGAATATACACATAATATATATATTTTAATTTTAACCTTATTGTTATTTTCTTAGCTACGGATCGAGCACCTCAAGCACCATAAATGGCCTGATCAGCCGCATGAAGGGCACACAGCTACAAAGAGTAAGTAAAATAATGAAAATGAATTACTTACCTCTGTGATATTTTCGGTCTAATACCTCATGTTCTTTTTTATTTACTCCTGGGCACTTGGCACCAGTCGTAATATTTTAAGTTTTTTTTACATATTATTATTATATATATATACATATATATATTTTTTTACTTTTCTCTTGGCTCTGATCGATATTTAAAATTTTAAGGCTTTGTATATGTGTAGCAGGGATGTAAAATTCTATCCTAATGAAATTCGTAAATAAACTATTCGTAAAAATCCTAATGAATTCGTAAATAAACTGTACTAATCGACATTATACATGTTTAATTGAACAGATAATTAAATACAACTCAAATAGTTAATTGTTAGTAAATTTGATTATGATTGTTTCTTGTATCTGCTTGGCATCCCTCCATTATGATTCTGCTGCTATAAGGTACATATAAAGATGGATTTAATAGGTTAATTAGTTAATTAGTTAATTTTATATTAGACGAACTCAGAATAACCCTTTTCTGGTAAAATTTGGCTCCTTTCCTCCGACAAGTAAGCAAGGTGATCAGGTTCCAACTAGAAATTCGCACAATCTTTTGGCACGGTTCGATTGATTGATACCTAAGTTATCGCGTCCCAATCGAACCTTCCTTTCGCCATCATGCACTGCCTTGAAGTCTTCACCCGAGCCCTGATACCTCCAAATTCCTGCGCCTCCAAAGTCTACTATTTACTTAGAGCGATCCGGTTTCGTCCTATATACAATCATATACTCACGGTGTTGTGTGGAGATTTGGGTCGTGAATCCACGCCTCCACATTCAAGAAATGAGCCGAGAGCGACCCGACAGGTCTAAAGCACTAGCTGTATGTGAGTTCGCTTCATTCAATGAATATTACATAAAAAGATATATATGTAAACATACATTTTGGGAAGGATTATAACTTCAATAAATTATCCCAAGCTCGGATCTCGCACATAGAATTCTGCACAAGTCTAAGCTTGGTAACCGAATGAATACACTCTAATAGTAGGTAATATAAATAAATACTAGTATACTAAGATCTTATCTGGGGATATGTTCTGGAGATTCGCCAAAACTCTAAGCTTTTGTTTGGTTTTTGACGATTTTATTTAAGAGACTCGTCATCTCTATTTGTTTGGTTAATGGTCTTTGTTTTTAGAAGCGACCACTGCCTCCTATTAGTTGAACTGTATTTTTGATTTTCCCCCAAGGTTCAGCTTTTGATAATATAGAATATATCATTGACATATATAATAAATAACAGTGGTCCCAAAACTGTACCTTGGGGTATTGAAAAGTCGCTACATTTTGAATCGCTGACTTGATTGAGTATTTTTACTTGTTGAGTTCTTTTATGTATATAACTAGTTATCCATGCTAAATCTTTTCCATTAATTCCTATCGATTTTAATTTATTTATTAATTTTTGATGTGATATGCTGTCGAAAGCTTTTTTCAGGTCTATAAATATTGCAATACATTTTTTATCGGAATCTAGGGCTGTATATATATATATATATATTTATTTTTATTTTTATTATTTAATATAATATAATGATATCAATTACATGTTTTTATACAAGAAATAAAGTTTTTCTATTAAAATACCTTCTATTAAATAATAATACGTATTACACCCTTTTTAAGAGCAGAGCTCGAGTTAAAAAGGCGGATAAACGCAGGTTAACCACAGTTTAGCAAAGGAAAAATATTATTTTTTTTTTATATATATTAAACATAAAATAGATAATTAACAGTAAATAAGAAAAAAATATATAAATATATATTTTTTTAAACTAAATAATAGATAAGAAATACAATTGACTGAAGAGGAGGAGATAAAGAGAAAGGAAAAAAATAATGAGAGAAAAAGGATATCTAATATTATAATTGAGTTGTTGTGTTGATAAGTTATATAAAAAGAGTTTTTATTAAATTTTTGTATTTTTTGTAATTTGTTTCCAATCTTAATTTCAAGGGTAATTCGTTAAACCATTAAACTCCAATATATTTGTAGAATTGTTGGGCTGTGGTGGTGTTACAGCGTAGTATCGTTAAAGAACCAAGGATATTTGTTCTATTGCTGTTCGAAAAAAGAGTTAAGCTCACATTATTGAAACAATCTTTGTGTATTTGTAAGAGCGTAATTTTTTTGAAAATAGTTTGAAGTGAAAGGACTTTAAATTCTTGAAATAATTTGATGGTATGGCTTTTTTAGAATTATTTTTATTAATATTCTTTGGATAATTTCTAAAGGCAAAAGAGAAGTTTTTAAAGCACTACCCCAGCCAACAATTCCATATTGTAATACTGATTGAATTAGGGAAAAATATATGGTTCTTAATAATCCAATATTTATATGTTTCGTATTCTAATAAAAACGTCAATTAGTTTTCTTAAACGTTCTACTGTTGTATTGATTTGTAATTTCCATTTTATGTTACTATCTATAATTACACCGAGGTATTTTAATTAAGGTATTTTAATTGAAAACCATGCTGATGTGCACTTAATATATTATTTTCTTTTATAAACTTAAACATCTGTTTTTTAACAATTTTTTCAAATATTTTTGCTATATTTGGGGTCAGAGAAATTGGTCTATAATTATTGCTTAGAGTGGGGTCACCAGATTTAAAAATGGGCGTAATAATAGTTTTTTTGTAATTTAAAGGAAAGTTGCCATTTTCGAAGCTTGCATTTATGATATGTGCCAATGGTTTGCAAAGTGAATCAGAATTTTTTTAAAGTATTTCTGCAGTAATATTGTCATAACCAGGGGAAGAATTACCTTTTAATTCATTAATAGCCTGTTTAATTTCATCAGTGTTAGTTCGTTGGAATTGGGTTAAGGTGTTATAAGGATTGGAAGGTGATGTACATAGATCATTATTTTCGGTGTTTTTTTTTTTATTTTTAGTGCTAATTTTTCACCAGCTGACCCAAAATAATTGCTAAAGATATTTGCACATTTGTTTGGATCCGTGTTTACATTGTAAATTTTGTTATCAATATCTGTGATTTTATTTATATTAATTTTTTTTGGTTTTTTATTGATAATTTCATTGATAGTTTGCCATATTTTTTTGTTGTTGGTGCCAGCAATATTTATTTTTTCTTTATAGAAATTTTCTTTGGTTCTCCGGATAATGTAACATAGTTTATTTCTGAATTTTTTTAAATATTCGTGTAGCTTAGAGTTTTCTGGGGACTTTATAAATTCCTTTTAAATGTTTTATTTATGTCTAATTGAAATAATAATTCCTTGAGTGATCCATGGTTTTAATTTTTTGAATTTAGTTTTTGGGGAATGTTATAATGGAAGAGGAAGATTTGATATGTTTATTCAAAATTAATTCAAAATTCAGTGAACATATATCGGTATCATTTGAGCATAGAACAGTTTCCCAATTTTCAATGTAAAGGTTTTGTTTTAGTTTTTCATAGTTAATAAAAGTTTTAGGTAAATTATTGCACGAATTATTATTTTAATTTATTTTGCCAGTTTTGAAGGCTACAATGCATGTGTGATGATCAGTAATATTATTTTTCAAAATAATTGATTTTATTTTTTCAGTTTCATTTGTATTACACCAAATATGGTTAATGCATGATGGCGTTTGCCCAAAACATTCTCTCGTATATTTTTTAATACATGGTTTGAAATTGAGCTCAGATAATGTGTTAATATATTCATTTTTTTCCTTATTACTATTGTTTTCAAAATCATCAGATATATCGATATTAACTTCTCCTATAATAAATGCATTTTGAAAGCGATTTGTGTTTATAAAAGATTTCAGATTCTCAGTGAGATTAGTAATGCTCGAGTTATGAGTTCTATATAACGCTATTATATCATAAAAAATGTTTTTTTTATATTAGTTTGTATATGTAGACAATTTACAAGATCGATGGGTATTTCATTAATAGAAATATTTTTATAGAAAGATTTTACAAAAACAACTAATCCACTATTTTGATTTATATTGTAAGTTGTAAAAAAATATTTGTAACCAGGTAAATTGTAAGTGCCTGAGTTTTCGCTAATTCTGGCTTCTGACAACACAATGCAATCCGGTTTATGGGCGAGTTCATTTAAAGCTATTGTGAAATGATCAAAATTTTTCGAAATACTCCGAATATTTAAATGCAGAATTGTAAATGATTTTAAAGGATCCATTTCTAATAGTGGGTTATTACATTCAGCACTGGAGAGACCAATATCTTCTGAAATGTTGAAGGATGAATCTATATCTTCAAATAATGAGTTAGTCATGATAGTATATTGTGAGAATAGATTAATAAAATCTTGATTAACATATTGATCATACATTGATTGATCACATCTTCATCATTACTAGCGTAGTCTATAACAATATTTAAATGCATATCTCTTATAATAATGTTATGTATATTTCTAAAATTTAATAACATATTTTTTAATTCTTCTATAAATTGTTGTACTATAGATTTATGTGTACGATAAATAGCAAAAATATTATAATAATTATTTCCGTCTTTAAATTTTATATTTAAAATAACATCATAATCATTAATTACTCCATTAATATTGTGAACATTATACTGGTTGGAAATAGATATTCCAATATTGGAGTTTTTGTTTATTCTTATAATTGTTACATGGTACCCTGGAATGGAGTAATTAGTTTCGCCAGTAGAGTAAGTCTTTGTTAACCCAATCAAGCCCCGGAAAAAATATTTCTTTTAAAGATATTATTAATTTTTCTATTTTTTTTCTACGCTTTTAATATTTTTATGAAATTGAGTAAATCCTTTTTCAGTGCAAATAAAATAGAAATTTCTTATAGAGTGATATAAATTTTCTTCTATACATATTATTTTTTTACCTAATGCGTTACATAAAAAAATATTCATTGTTAATTTATAGATAAGAGTTTGAGGAAATGAAAATTTACAATATTTATTCGTAGTCAATGCGTTCTTTAGCAATTTGAAGCATTTTTTGTCGGTAAAGGCATTTTATGCTATCGATTCTATGATCGGTGGAATAGTTCATATCAAACCTTTTGTTTTGGACACAGTAGTTGTTGCAGATTGGAGTTTGTTCTTTGTTTTCACATTTGGATAGTATATGTTCCTTGGTGCAATGAGGGCAAATGGGAGGCTGCGTCCTGGCGAGACATATTTGAGCTGTGTGGCCGAACTTGAGGCAATGGTAACATTGTGTGAGCGGGCTGCAGTCGTTGACGTACACTCTTTGGAATTTGATGTTTATTTTTTTTTATCTATTAGTTTTTTCCTTAATTGTCCAGTTGTTTCGATAATGTAGTTAGTGGTGTCATTTTCTTTTCCTTCATTGTACTTATTTTTTAATTCCTTGATAAGCTTAATGTCTTTTTTGTCTTCTAGGGTTAATCCTTCATTTTGTTATACAATCCCGTCATAATTTCTTCTTCAGTCAATTGGCATTGCAGCCTTTTCAACATTAAGCACGGTTTCCTTTTTTTTATTTCTTCGGCCGATACTTCTTTTCCAATTACTTTATTTATCTCTTCGGTTAATTTTTCAGCATCTTCTTTTTTTTGGCAAGAAATCACTAATTTTTGTACTCCGATCTTTTTTACTCCATTTACTCCAACTTTTATTTTTGTTAAATTAATATTTTTTTGAATTTTTATTTTTATGTCCTCGGCCTTCAAGGTGTTTTTTGAAGTAATTAAAATGGCGTATTTCTGTTCTGCATTATATGAAGTTTCTACGAAGTTTTTATTGTTACTTAGTGCACTTGCGTATGATTTTTTGTTACTTTGATGAATTTCTTCAAGTTTCTGTGTGTAGTGATAATTATTTTTAATATTAATTTCTTGTAATTCTATGATCTTCTTTTGTAGACTAATTAGTTCATGTTGAATTTTTTCTTCCAGTGATACCTTATTTTGTTCCAGTGTTAATTTTATTTTTGAGTCTTTCACTGAAGTGATCTTATTAACTAAGTCTTTAATATTTTTTAAAATTTCTTCGGTTTCCATATTAAATTAATGGAATCGCCCAGGTGGGCCAGTAATTAATGTGAGTAACTATATTTATTGTTTTACTTCTTACAAAAAAACGCGACTGTACTCGTTCGGTGCTGAGCGAGAATGGTTAGTTATTTATAAATAGTTAGTTATTTTTGCTATTGCGTCATGAGTATTTGTATTGTTTTTTGAAGCCTAATTGGTTATAATTAATTATTTTATTTTCTTCTAAGAATGACCAAATTTGTTTTTTTACAATTTTCTCATATATTTTTGATATGTTTGATAGAAGGGAAATCGGGCGGTGATTTTGTAGATGTTTACGACAGTCTGTTTTATAAATGGGAGTTATAATTGCTCTTTTATAATTATTGGGAAATTAGCCACTTGCTAGACTTAGGTTTGTTATATGTGTTACGGGGAGAACTAAGTATGTTTTCATCGGTTTTATTGTCTTTGCATCTATGTTATCAAAGCCGGGGGCGGAACCTCCTTTTAGTTCCAAGATAGTTTTGTCAATATCGGCTTCTGGGACTGGGTGAAATTTATTTATTTGAAATTGTGTAATCTGTTGTGGATTTGATATATTGGTTGTATTTATGGATTGTACTAGGTTTTTTCCAACGTTATTAAAATAGTTATTTAAAATATTACAACATTTTTTGTGTCATTCTGTACGTTATATTTTAATTTCCCATCTAATATTTCTGATATGTGCTTATTATTTATTATTTCATTTATTGTTGACCATATTTTTTTATTATTGTCTTTAGCTTCTGAAATAATTTTTGAGTAATAGTCATTTTTCGTATTTCTTATTAGAGTAGTTAATATATTTTTATACTTTTTATAATATAGTATAATTTTATTGTTAACTTGTAGCCTTTGTGTAATTTTATAAAGTTTTTTTTTCTAATGGCTTTTATTAATCCTAGAGTAATCCGGGGTTTAATTTTCCTTGTTTTTGATTTGGGGACGATCTGTGTTGTTTTTGTTGCTTCTAAAACGTGTTTATTTAAAGTGTTTTCAAACAGTAAGGTACTTTGGTTGGCGCATTTATTTTTTAATACTTCTTCCCATTTTTCAGTAATTAATGATTTTTCTAATAATTTGTAGTCTACTTGGGAATATGGAAGATTTAATTTGGGACTCGTGTTTAGTTTTTTATTTGTCTCATGTAATATAAGACAAGCGTAGTGGTCAGTAATATTGGTTTTCCAAACAGTAGTTTTAATATTTTTTATTTCATTTAAATTTATAGTACACCAGATATGATCTATACGTGATGGCGTTTGGTTTTTAATTTCTCGATTGTAACCATTAATACAAGATTTATAATTGAGGTGCGTCATCATGTTAATGTAATCATTTTTTTCTATTGAGTTATGGTTTGTAGAAATGTTTATATTGAAATCACCACACACAAAAGTAAGTATTTTCTATAATTTGCTTAGATATTTACCTAGTTCATTTATAAAGTTAGTTATGTTTGATTTGTGTGTTCTATACACTTTTATAATTCTATATAATTTATTTTTTAATTTTATATCTATTTTTAGACAAATTACGTGTTGTATATAATATGTTGTTGTGTTGATCGTTATTACAGTGCGTTTCTGTTAACACTATGCAGGCGGGAGATAAAAACAGATCATTAATATTTATCAAAAATTCATTGAGGTTTTTTGCGATGCTTCATATGTAATAGCAAAAAGGGGGAACTGCTTGTAATGCACCATTTATTGACTTCTGTAATATTTTGACATATTTCTTGGTTTATTTTATATTTTTCGTCAATTTGTTTTACTATAAAATCGGTTATTTAGAATTATAATTAATTTTTTCTTTAGCAAAGTTAAGCATTTTCATTCTGTGTTTGCATTTTTCACTATTTGATTTGTGGTCTGTTGGGGTCGTAGTTTTAAATTTTAAATTAAGTTCTGTGCAATTAATGCATTTTGGTATTTCGTTCTTATTATTGCAGTTTTTTAAGTTATGTTCACCCGCACAATGAAGGCATATTGGTTTGTTCGGTGGTTGGAGGCAACGCATTGCTATGTGACCATACTTTTGGCAACGGTAATACTGCATTAGGGGGTTACAGTCCTCTATTTTAATTTGGTAAAAAACAAGGTTTACGCTTTTTTTCATAATTAGAAGATTTCTGAGATCTCCACTGGTTTCCAGGATTATATTTTTTTGTTGATATTTTTTAATTGGTATGGTTCCTTTATATTTTATTTTGTTTTGGGTCCATTTCGTAAATTATTTTTATATCTTCATTTTGCAGTATTAGATCTAAATTCTTCATTCTTCTTGTGTATATTTTTCATCAATTCCTTTAAAGATCATGCACGGTCTTTTTTTAACAATGTTTTCAACATGTATTTCTTCAAGTTTTAACTTTGTTATTTCATTTTTGATGTTGGCCAAATCATCCACTTTTTGTAAATTTATTATAAATTCATTTTTTTATGTCTTCCTGATGCTACTTACTCCGATTCCTAGTTTAGATATTTTGACGTTCTTTGTGATGGTTTCTTTTATGTCTTCGTTATCATTTTTAGTTTTAATTATAATGGGGTATACTGGAATATTGGGTGTTGTGTTTTTTCCACTGGTGATGCTAGCGTAACTTCTCGTAGTAGCATTGTTTTCCAGATTTTGATATTTTTCAAAGTTACTGATATATTTTCTATCACTGTTTATTATGTTTTCTTGAAGTACGATTATTTTGTCTTGTAATGACAGACTCTCTTTTTTAATAGCATCTTCCAACCTCGTTATTATGAGTTCAATCGTATTTTTTGTTTTTTGGTCCTTGACAGTCTGAATTTTCGCAACCTCACTCTTTAGCTCATTTAGATAGCTAGCTACCATCATTTTTGGGTCTTCAATTTGGGTTCAAAAATACCCCCCACTCTATTTAAAATTTAAAACATTGTCTCTTGTTACAGTAACAGCCATAACAATACTCTGTTAACTGTTTGTCTATGGCTTCAAATGTCACTTGTCTTCAAACTTAAAATTTAAATTCAAATTCAAATGGTTTCAAATTCAAATATCACTTGTCTTGTTAATTTCAAGATTTGGTTTTTAAATTCACTCTTATAGTATGTCTGTTCTCACTGTGATTATTTATTAATTGGAAAACAATCCACTTTTTTAATGTGATACACTTAGTTTTGTGTGAAAAACACGATCTATATATCGATTTTTTAAACTTTTTGTAGGACAAAAATATTTGGTTACTTATGAAAAACTCCATAGAAGTGAAAAAAAAAATATATATATATCTCCTGATGTTTTAATAAAAGATTGTGTTTAAATTTTTTTTCATAATTGCGCAATATCATATATTCTATACTAACCCCTTCTTATATATTCCTTAAACTATTGGATTCAAACCAATTAATCTTTTATTTTGTTTCACATTCCTGATAACCATTCAGTCACGTCTCAAGGCCATACTAAACTATTCAACCTAGTGTCTTTGTTTATTTATTTAAGTTATATAAACATTTTCACTGACCTACTGAACTACTGAGTACACAAACCGACACGTGTGTGATATTGTTTATCTAAACATACACTTTTTATAAGTCAGATTTTTTTGTTTATCGTGCAAAATTAATTCCAACAACTTTAGTATTCCATTTTTAATTAAATATTTAATCACCCTTTAAGGTTAAAGGATTTCTTTTCTACTCCTTGCATCATTAATCCCTGATATTTATTACGATACGTTCCGAGGTCATTCTAAACGTTCCATATATCCCCAATATAAATACGACTTATACAATACGTGTACATATATATAGATATATAGTAAATGATTATTTAATTTTGTCTCAATAAATCAATCAATAACGCAAATATATAATTATATTATGATTGAAATAATTCCTAATATCATAAATTTATTTCAATTGCTTTATTTTAGCTTAAATTATAATAGTACATATTTTAATAAAATAAATACAAAACATGAACTTGAAAATTATCAAGCACATAACTATTGTCAATAGTATAGTTAAATTCAAAGGTAGGTTTTCGGAATCGATACCTTTTAAAGTTAATGTCAGTATGTTTTGATTAGATTTTTCTTGTAATAAATACATATATTAATAAACCTATTTTATATATAACATTTTAATATAGGTACATAACACATATTGAGCAAGTAATATTTTGTTATAATATTAAATCCAAATACCAGCTGTCTGCTTTTTGCTTTCCGCTTTTCCTTGGTGCCTGGAAAATTTTTATAATGGATAAACTCACCCCCCAAGGTTTTCCTATCCGGGTGCTACACGGATAAACCTTGTTGCAGTTTTCCTACCTATTTACCTATTGTTCTACTAAATTTAAATAAATCTATTCGACTTCAATTTTATTTTATTTTCGTTTAATCTAACTAATTTAAATGATATGTAAACTGTATCATTCTAAACTGTATTCTATTTTTAAACTTGCACTATTTTTAATAATTAATTTTCATAATTTTTTTAATAATTTTTTCAATTTGCACTATTTTTAATAATTAATTTAAATATTTAATATTTGTTAGAACTCTTTCCGTTTAGACTGGACACCCGTATTTATATTTATAATTTCTTTACATTTAATTATCACACCACTTTATTTATTAACTTCACTGACTCTAGACGCGAAAATACTAAAAAAAAAAACAATATTCATCGAATATAAAATCCTAATTTTCCACTAAAACAATTGTATTTACCACAAGAACCCTTTTAACTTTTCACAAGTAATTAAAACGTAAACTTTATTTTTATTTTTACTGAATTTAATCGCAAATTTTTATAAGTCACTGGCTTGTTCAGACTTGAACGTGAATTTTTTTGAGTCACTGATCTTAACTGCATATTTTACAATTCACTGAATTTAATAGCAAATTTCACAAGTCTCAAAATCCCAACCACCTAGAAACTTTTTCACAAATTACCGAATTTCCCGGTCACGTCACACGAACCTCCCACCTTTTTCAAACCGACGTCTGACTCCTGCCAAATGCATCTGCACTAGATTATATACCCCCTCTCAAGTCCAAAAAATAGTATCTGAATTTCCTGTGATAAAACAATCTAATACTTATCAACTCGTAATTTCTTGAAATGCTCTCACTATTATGTCTCGTTTATACATAAGATCTTTTGGTGACCGTCATTCGTCTTGCTCTGGGCGGTAGCTAGTTTTTGTGTCATATTTTTATACCTATAAGGTCCGAATTCAGTAAATCCGTATTAGATTGCCCCAACTTCCTTTGTTCTGCTGTTCATACAAATTAATTTGAATTTCATCATTTTAAAGTTCTATTTTCATTAATTTCGCAGCATGTTCATGGGTACGGCATCTACCATATGTTCCAAATCTGTCCCCAAATTCGCGCAACAGAGATCAGAGATACCTTCATGTCTTTCTCGCAAATTTTCCATCTTTATTTTATGATTTCGCCTCGAGTTTTTCTGTCTTTTATATGAACCTTTCCATTTAAAACCGTATTTTCTCTGTTTACATCGTAGATTTGAATTTTCCATTTTTTATTGAATTTTCTTTTATTTACGGCGCTCTTTCTACGAATTTCCTTCTTTATCCTTAGGTTATTTTACATAACCCTATATATAATTATTTTTCAAGCCGTATTTATTTTATTCATGGTTAATTTAAGATTTCCTTTGTTTTTCTCTGTCGTATCTACTTTCACATAGCTTCAGTGTACCCTCCTCTCCTAATCATATCGTTTTTTGATGTTTGCTGCCTCTTGGAAAATTTAATTTTCTATCTCTTATTAATTAATATATCATTTTTCATTTTTTTATAGGAGATATCCCCAGTTCGACCCTTAAATATCTGTCAAGTTTATTATTTCGTCTGGACTGTCCCCCATTTTCCATCTTTCTTTTACTCAAAATCCCATAAACTGCAAGCTTTGACATGTGTTGATATTATTTCCTCTACGTACCGAGCCATAAATTACTTTTTATCTGAGAGTCGTTAATTGTTATGGGATTTCTGTAATCTAAATACTACGTAAGAGCTGGGTTAATTTTTATGGTCCTTTTTAACGGCTAATTGCGTTAATCTAAATAAAACTCATGTTCGAATATTCATTGTTTATAAAAACTCGACAACCATTTGTAACGTCTCATTTTTTTCCTGCAGACTCGTGCAACTCTATGCTCCACCCATCATCATAATTACGTAAAATGACTCCTTTTAATGAGTTAAATCTATCGCAATGTGTTTAGTATTATCACCCTCCTCTAAGTATTCTATTCTGATTTCCTCAAAACCCTTTAATCGCACTCAAACCTCTGAAACGTCCCCTCGTTCTTTATAAAATCTATTTTTTATGAAATTTTCTTTCCAAATCGTTTTCCTAATATCTTTGCTTCATCTAGAATTGATAACAATAATTTTCTATTGTTTTCAACATTTCCAATTTCCCTTAGCACACTTTCTCTCGAATTGATCATCCCCGGTCGTCACAAGCAATCGTATTATAGATGAAAATCCACCTAGTAACTTCCTTTAAATTTTTCTCACCTTCTATCCAATTTTTCATTAAAATTTTTCCATCGTTGTTCACGTGTATTTTTTTTCACAATAAAAAAGGCTCCAATACATTCGACATCTAAGGTTTCCGATCTCTTAAATGCATTTAATGTTTATCCCCAAACGCGAGTTCACTGATCGCTTGCCCTCGGATCGCCTTATGTTTATCATTGAGTTTATTCACCTCTCGGTTCGGTGGACATGAAAAGGTCATTAATTATCTCTTTAATTGCCAGGTGTAAAGGTCAATCTTTTGTTCCCCGTTGGTGTACGCCTTCCCGTTTAGTGATTGGTTTGTTTAATTTCTTATAGTTTTTGTTCCAATCTAATTGGCTGTCAAGATTTCATTGTTTGTTATTAAGCCTCAAAAAGGGGACTCCTTGCGTCGTGAAGATTTTAATACCATCTGTGATTTTTTTATCAACACTCATTTCAATTTGGATTACTATAGATCTCTACTGTCAATATGAACTCAATTTACTCTGATCTGATAGATGTCGTAAGTATGTCCGTTTTATAAGTAATTGATATATGTTTTTAATTAAAGTGGGAAGCTACGATATTTTCTTATTTTCACTGTTGATTAATGCAATACATCACACCTCATTAAAAAAAACCACAGAGAACACACCTACAAACAAAATCAAATGAAAGGTTTCAGGATGGATCTAAACAAAAGTAACGAAATGTCCAAAAAACTGTAAAATCATTTATCTCAAACTAACTTTTTGGAGATATAGTATGTTACGACTCTCTCAGTTCCCTTCAAAAACTTAAATCTAGTCCTCTTCTTCATCCCGATGATCACTTTGTATGTCTTATTCAAGTTCTGATAGCCTTCATTCAAAGCTCTGGAAACAGCAACTCTGATTTGGATTCCTGGACATGTTGGCATAGTGGGTAACGATATTGCGAATTCCTTGGCAAAACAAGGATCATCCAACTCTTGTTATCCTCGTAAACCATATTCCCTATCTGATAATTATTTCCATCATCAAAGATAGATCCCGCAATGTTTGTACAGAGTATTGGAACATTGCTAGTCAATCTACATATCATTTCAAACTTATATCATACGTATTGGTATTAATATATATATCATGATATTAATATTTTGCTAATTTGCACTAAATTTTATTATCTTCATAGGAGTTATTTTCTTTCAATTACTATAACTGCGTTTATCTTTTTACACTTAAATACTGTAATCAATTTGTAAAATTTTCTTATAAAAACCCACTAGGGCGTAAATAAATAAATAAATAATTCCAAGAGAATCTGCTATGCCTCAATACAAAGGACTATTCTTACCGTAGTTTTAACAATTCTCCTATTTTTACAAAAAATAAATATTTCTTTACTTATTCAAATGAGAATCAAAGCCTTGATTTCCAAAATTGTACATTCTGTGGTCTAGAAGAGGGAACTTTAGATCACATATTTTTTGGTTGTCCCTCCCTAAACAAATATCCTCTATCAAGCCTTATATTTAAAATTTCCAACCTGCCATAGAACCAGTGGCGGATACAGATGGGGGGCGCGGGGGACGTATTATTAACATTGTTATTGTTTCCTATAAAATAAAGGTATTGTGCTGTGTAAGCTGTATAATAATGACATATTATATCACACTATCATCATCACTATGTCATTTTAAGGAATGCTGTGTGGAGGTTATTTTAAGGAAAAGAAGGAGGGGATTTTCTGGGAAGGAAATAGATATTAGGGATGGGTAAGAATCTAGGGATCATGTATCCAGGCGTAACGATCCATCTCTTCAACCGCGGTGCAAGGCGATAGGTCGAGAGATTCACAGTATGGAAGGTCTACAGTCTCTCGTATCTAGGATGAAAGAAGTATGTATGAAGAATGAGTTAATGATGAATGTAAGTAAGTCTAAAGTTATATATTTAATTAAATGAAGACAATATAAGCGAAACTCAATCGAAAATCTGAAAACAGAAAAATCAGAAAAAGATATTGACACATCTGGGACACGAACCCAGGACCTCTCGCTTACCGGGCGAACGCGCTAACCACTGCGCCACCGTGTCGATATCCAATTCGGTCACTTTTAACTGTATCATACTTCGACTAAGAACCACCCACACTATCTTCATTTTTCTTAACGCATATACTATTGGCTGCTATCTTTATGTATGATTGCAAGATTCAAACCCGAACTAAATGCTCTCTAGATAGTGTCTGGATAAATCTTTATCCATTTTATTTAATATGCGACATCTATTGACTTTTCTGCAAGTCTAGGATGAATATTTTTATTTTTATTTTAACTTTATGAGTAAAACCTCAAATTGACACATCTGGGACAGATGTCCCAGATGTGTCAATATCTTTTTCTGATTTTTCTGTTTTCAGATTTTCGATTGAGTTTCGCTTATATTGTCTTCATTTAATTAAATATTACAATTTGAGGTTTTACTCATAAAGTTAAAATAAAAATAAAAATATTCATCCTAGACTTGCAGAAAAGTCAATAGATGTCGCATATTAAATAAAATGGATAAAGATTTATCCAGACACTATCTAGAGAGCATTTAGTTCGGGTTTGAATCTTGCAATCATACATAAAGATAGCAGCCAATAGTATATGCGTTAAGAAAAATGAAGATAGTGTGGGTGGTTCTTAGTCGAAGTATGATACAGTTAAAAGTGACCGAATTGGATATCGACACGGTGGCGCAGTGGTTAGCGCGTTCGCCCGGTAAGCGAGAGGTCCTGGGTTCGTGTCCCAGATGTGTCAATATCTTTTTCTGATTTTTCTGTTTTCAGATTTTCGATTGAGTTTCGCTTATATTGTCTTCATTTAATTAAATATTACAATTTGAGGTTTTACTCATAAAGTTAAAATAAAAATAAAAATACTAAAGTTATATGTTTGAAAGAGAGAATACGAAAACAATGTGCAACATAGTTGTGAATGATGAATACTTGGAGCAGGTGGATGAGTTTGTGTATTTGGGAAGTACGTTTACGAGAGATGAGAAGGCTGATAGAGATATTGAAAGAGGGGTGAATGCAGGTAACTCTATTAATGGGGTACTGGTACCTACTCTGGTGTATGGCAGTGAGTCGTGGAACTGGCAGAGAAAGGATGAAAGTAGACTGAATGCTGTAGAATGAGATCCCTGAGGTGTATGGCGTATGTGTTGTAAAACCATGTACGATCGTGTGAGAAACATGAAGATTCCCATGTATGTAAGTGTAATGAGTAAGATGAAGAATGGAACTCTCCGATGGTTTGGGCATGTAGAGCAAATGAACGAGGAAAAGAGTGTAAGGAGAATTTATAACGCAAATGTGAATTGTAGAAGAAGTCGTGGACGTCCAAGAAAGACATGGCACGACTAAATGAATCAGATACTTTAGTCGGACCATGTCAAGAGTCAGAATAATAGAAAAGCATGTATGAGACGATGTATGAATGTGAACGAGGCAAGGAATGTGTGCCAAGACCGAGTTGTTTGGCGGTTCGTCCTCTCTGCCTACCCCTGCGGAGAAACGGCGTGATGGTTAGTTAGTTAAATTATGAATAATAATAATTAACCATATATTTGGACAGCCCTATTTCGTGTGTAACTTGACACTCGCTTTTGAAAAATAAAATAATATAATGACGGATAATATACATGCCTTCTTCGAAAAAGTAAGACAACACGGAATTTTATTTATTGTAAAAGCACTGATGGGCTTTTACAAAATGTTTAATTTTTACATGGTTTTACTGCCAGATACAGAGATATCGAAAAATATTATACAGTTAGATACAGTTCTGAATCTCAACTATTTAATAATAATAATTGGATGATTTGTATAATGCCGTATTAGTGAAAAATCACCCCCAGGGCGCTGGTTCACTTGATCGTGCCATTCTCCCCCCGACTTCTTCTACCATACACATTCACCTCGTTCCTTCTCCTTATACTCTTTTCTTCATTCATCTGCTACATAATGCACTCATAATTAAATAAACTTAGTAAATATGGTCAAAAGGAATAAAACTTCCGAATAATAGAAGCTAATTAAAAATAATTAAGGTTTCAATTATTATTGTTTACAAGTAATGGGAGTTTTGCCTACCAAAGTCATCGCCAAATCAACAATTGTTGCCGGTACGCATATAATTAAAATCATTAAAAATATCTAGCAGAACTTAATAAACAGTATTTGATTTCAATGATAACATTAAAAATATTTTTCGAAAGCCCACGTGTAAAAATAAACATAAAAGCAGTTAAAAATTGATTCGTAAAACCGAGTGATCACTGTATTCATATTTGGGTCTACGGATATTATTTTTTGAACAAAAACAAGGCAATACATAGGAAGGTACAAGTATATGACAGTCCGTGTCCTGGACACTATCGTTTTAAAATATATCTTTTTGACAAGCTTCATTCACTTTCCCCGTCCAAATTCAGTGATCGAATTTCTTCCCTCCAGAGTATACGTATTCTATACAAAAACCAACACATGCATATATTATTAATACTACTTTACAGAACAGAGCGTCACGAAAGAACCTCTTGTGGCGACTGACTTTCGCGTATTGAAGAGCAGTTGGAAATGGAATCGCTTTTATCTGTTTTGGGTACAGATAAAAATGGAATATTACACAATAAATCAAAAAATAATTTTTATTTAATTATCAGTTTGTATAGGTTAAATATTGTTTTAATATACATTATTTTTATTTTTTTCAAATACTTGTTTTTTAATACATAAAATCGATTTCAAAGTACATCGATTTACGTAGTTTTTAAAAATAATTTTACCTCATTATTTGCGCATTTTAGAAAAAAATATAAATTTGAGGGTATAGGTTGATATGCGTCCTATAACAAAATATTTTTTAATATTTTTTTTCTCTTCGTATATGACGACAAATGGAAAACCATCAGTGGTATATTGACGACTTTTTGAAAACTGATCTTTTATAAACAGTTATAAAGTAATAAAAAATATTTTTTTAATATTTAATTTTAACTTGGGGCATTGACAAAGCATGTATCTAAAACAACATAGTAACAAACTTTTTTTTGAGGTGCTATTATCGACACAGATGACTTCGAAAATACGCAAAAATCTGCAAAAATACGAAAAAAAACATTAAATATTGAAAAATCCCTCGCGGGCTCTTAAATACTGTGGTGTGTTTCAGGTTCTCATCTTCCTGAGGTCCTCAGAAAATGGACTTCCAGATAACGTCGTTACTGGAGGTATCTCTGCCGTGGCTAGCGCTGGAGCCAACTTCGAATGGGCCATGTTCCACAAGGCCACAGTGGATGACTGGTTGGACCTGAAGTACTCAGGGTCTGCCGCCATCACCTCCTCACTGGCATTGATCATCACCATGCTGGCTTTACTATTCAAGTACTAGGCGATACTGGAATAAAACCAAAAGACCTTTGACGAATATTGTCAAAAAAAGGCATCACGTACTTACTTAGACATACTCGTGAAGATAAAAATTGAAAGGCTGTTGAGACCGTGCAGCATAAAACAAATTATTTTTTTAAATCCCCAATAGATGGCAGGAGTGTTCACAATACGACAAACATTTTTATTAAATCTGCTCGCGCCAAAAAATAAAAATGACACATATTTTTTTTTAAATTCCATTATTGTTTATAAACATTTTACTTTATTCAGGGATGTATATATATATGTACTTACCTAAGAATCTACGTGAATTAACACCATTTGATATTATAAGGCATATTAATAAATTTTTAATAGGACTGCATTTTTTAGAGTTTGTCATTAACTTAATATGTATTTTGTATTATATTGTAATATTACGTATGCAGTTCCAGGAGGCCGTGTTAAAAATAAAATTCCCTTCCAAATTACTGGTTTTATTTATTATTATGTTTTTTTACATTAACTCCACACAGGAGGCCCAGAGGAAAATAACTTCCCTCAGGTCCTTTGTCATCTTTGAAGATGCTGTGTGGAGGGTCTTTTTGAGCAAAGGAAGGAGTGAACGTGGGTCTTGAAAAGACCTATGCTGTAGGAGGGAGGAAACACAGAGGCCGGCAAATCGTTCCACAGCCGAGCCGTTGAACTCAAGAACGAGTCATAGAAACGACCCGTTCTCATGTGACTAATGCCAACCGTGTACAAAAGTTGGGCGCGTGTTTGGCGTGTTTCCCGACTATGCACCGGTGCCGAGGGGATCAATGACGCTAGTTCCTCGGAGCATCTACCATTGTAATACCGGTTGAACAAGGACAGCATTCCCACCTGACGCCTGTGCTCTAAAGATTGCAGCCCGTCTGTTAAGATGGGAGAATCTATCAAACGGACCGCCCGTTTCTGCACAGAGTCAAGGGTTTTTTTTAAGGTATTTTGGAGCTCCAGACCAGAGGTGGCTGCCAAATTCAACCGTGGGGCGCACTTGCGATTTGTACAGGGTTAGCAGTTGTGTACTATTAAAGTATCTGCGGGCCCTGTACAGTACGCCCAGTTTCTGAGAGGCTAACTTAACTCTGGTTTCGATGGAGCCCCCGTACCTGAGCTGGTCACTTAGAGTTACACCAAGTTTTAATTCTATCCCAATAACTCACAAGAAAAATATACAGAAAAAAAATTAAAATATAGCCTCGTAGCCCATCTGCCTCCTCTTTGTGCGGGGCTTCATAGTCTATCGGTCTCCTCTATTTGCGGTGCTTCGTAGAATAATATGTAAAATATTTTTTCAACTTAATTATAACAATATTGTTTATAATAAATAAACCCTACAATTATCTTACTCCTGATAGTCTGCATTTGTCTCATTCTCTCGAACTTTAGTTTTCTGAAGGTTTCACTTCTACCGCGTGTGAACTTCACTCATGATTTTTTTTAAGTGAAAACATTTTTAACACCGTTGTGATTTGAAATGATAGACACAAACACTAAAAAGAGACAAACACACACATCTACAGGATTTAGCCAGCGAGAAAATGCAGCGCATCCACATACTGAAAAAGACCTTCATACAAAAAGGTGGCACCCCTGCTAAGTCACCAAGCGTAGCGAACCACTTGGGGTGACCTATGGCAAAGGCGTTGGTTATTTAATAAATGGTTCCCGGGGGGCGGCACCCATACCCGCCATAGTTCTTATTCGAAGTATGATACTGTTAAATACGACCGAAGTCGGAACCCGGGCAAGGCTAAGGTCCCGAATTCAATTCTAAGATGCGACCGTATCTTTTTCTGATTTATTGTTTCAACTTTTCGTTAAGAGTCCCTAAATATTGTCTTCAATGATTAAATAATGGTCTACATTTTTATGCAGTTCTTCGTATAATTTTTCCGTGTAAATTACTCTTTAAGGGCAAGCAGAATTCCAACCACTTTGAATAAACTCTCAAAATCACAAGGATCTGATAATGGTTCTTTACTAACTGTGTAAATATAAGGTAACGGTGTGACGTAAAGAATTATCGCTTGATTAAATCTAATGATTACAAAATGAAGATCTCGGTAGATATAATAAATATATATGAATTGTTGGAAATCATTTACCATTACAGTTGCTGCACTCGCCGCGTGATATCAAGTAAGATTATATTGGTTTTAATTACTTTACATCTAAATTTACGTATCCCTAAATACTCTTAGGTACACTCATTAAGAGGGAATAACCAGACAAAAGCTGAAATATGTCACTTTAAATCAAATTTTAGACGTATTGACTCTTTTCCACAAAAAATTATAAATTGATTTCGAAAGATTGTTCTTTTATCGAGTAAAGCTATATTTAAAATTTTTAGAAAATATGTTTATTTGGAGGCGTTTACTAATATTTACAGGAATTCCAAAAACTTAAAAAATCGGACTAATATCTGTGAGAACCAAAGTGCGTACGAATATCTACAGCTCAAACTGCTGAGTAATATCTATGAGAACCAAAGTGCGTACGAATATCTACAGCTCAAACTGCTGACTAATACTATGAGAACCAAAGTGTTGACGAATATCTACAGCACTGGCAGAGGTTGGATTTGCAATTATGTATAGCATATTGGAATAACGTAATATTGCGTACGCAGTTTAAAAAACTTAATTTATGTATGTAATTATGTAAAAATCCCTAAAATCGGACTATTGGACACATTTTGCTGAATATTAAGGATTTGGGTTTTTGTTTTAACAGCTTTCTTTATTTCGAGTGCTTCTAAATTATTTAGTCTGTTACCATGACCATTTCTGTCAGTTAGGTTAGGTTAGGTTAGCTTGTGGTGCCGTTTATTTCGAAATAAATAAATATCTTTGTATAATGACCTCCACATGTTTGTTCAATAAATTATTGTCTCGTAAACAGCAAAATTCGTAATTTAATGCAAAAACTTCATTTACGTACTTTAAACGTTTAAGCCTTTACGTAATTAGTAATTACGTAATTGAAGTAATTTATGCTTTTCCGTACAAACTCTTGCTCAGCTGCCCTCTATAGATTTTAGTCCAACCTACGCTCTGTAGATATTAGTTCAACCTACGCTCTGTAAATATTAGTCAACACTGGGACCGTCATAGATATTAGTCAACACTCTGAAGTTCGTAGATATTAGTCCAACATATGAGCTGTAGATATTCCTCGGACATACAGGCTGTAGATATTAGTATCTGGAGTCGTTTATTTTTAGTATAATAAAGATTTGTTAAATTTTCAAACAAAATTTTATATTACACAACACACATTTCAAATCATATAATCCATGCAGTAAAATAAATCAATAAATTATCTAGAAAGCTGTTTCAAAATTTTTATTTTAGTTTAAATAAAACCTGTTTTGTGACGAAAATACTTCAGTTTGTCTATTTATTTACGGACTTACAAACTAATATATTTAAGATTTTTTAACATTCCAAAGAGGTGTTGCGTTGACTTGATTCTGAGTTGGCATGGAACTGTTGAAAAGATACTTTATTATTTTACTCATGAGAAAATAAGAAGTCAATTAAGAATATACAAAACTAAACTAGAGAACTCACCTGCCATCCAAAACATTTCTCAAGAATTGACTTTAACTTAAGGGTAAAAAATATACATAAAAATACAAAATGTAAAAATATTTTTTGGAAAAATTTGGAGGATAAAACAAAAAATAATTAAAAATAAAAATAATAATACAGACTCAGATTTAATAAAAAAAGAAAAGTACGTATACATGAAGTATGTCTAAAACATCACAATATTCATTATCCCGCATTGTCTCATACAAATGGTTGTGTTGTTTCTAATTTCGTGTCTCTAAATAAAATAAATAATTATTTTTTCCACTCTAGTAGGCCTTGCCCGCAACGACAAAAATATATATCTGAATTTGTAGATTACTTACCAGTTTTTTATTGCTTTCGGGTTTTTTCCAGGTCATTGAGTACTGCCATTCAACTTAAAAAATATTATGTTAGAGGATCATATCATCGAAGAATAATCTAAAACAATAATAATTGTAATATGTTAACCTCAGAATGGTTGTAAACCTAATAAGATAAAAAAATAAAAATAAATTGTTGGTAACACTTTTTCAAAGTTATTTATATTAAAATAACTAGTGGTACTAATTTTTCTATCTGTGATGACAAATGGTTGTAAATGAGGTTTTTTTCTCCCAAATCATCATCATCTTCATCCCCTTGTCCTATTCGGGTCGGGGACCCATTGCATCGACAAGGCTGCTCCATACGTCCCTGTCTTGTGATGATTGTTCGGCCTCCGTCCATGGCAGTCCCATCCTCTCCTCACACAGTTTCTGAAGTTGCCTCGCCCAACTGTGTCTGGGGCAGCCCACTGGACGTCTCCCCTCTGGAATCGCACTCAGTATCTTCCTCGGAATTCGGTCATCAGACATTCTTAGTACATGCCCAAACCACCTCAGTGGCGAAGAGTAGCAGTGGTTCAATGTTTAGATCATCTCGGATCGTCGAGTTTCTTATATGATCCCATTTCGTAACCCCCGCCACTCCTCTCAAGTATCTCGTTCCGGCAGCTTGGACTCTAGAGCCTGTTGGTTCGTTTATTTACAAAAAAATCTTAATTATAAAATTATTAGTTAATTCTTGAGTTATAAATGGTGTAACTAAACCAACTTTGTTTTATATATTAAGTCTCAAAAAATGCCTCTAAAATCATGAAAAATTAATTTCATTAATTACCGATATTTTATAATTTCAAACAAAAATAAATAAAATAGTATATATCTTTATAGATATTAGGAATACCTTTTGAGTAAAAACACCAGTATTCTTAAATCCAAAAATATGTTTGGTATGAAAAAGGCCGCGCAGCCATTCCTCTTAATCAAAAATAATAAAAATGAATTCATAACAAACTAGACTTAATATTTTCTTACCACGGATGACAGATGAATTAAGGTGAAAGTGATTTATTTAACAATAGGCCACTTGCATGGATTTCATAACGACTTGGAAAAAAATCGTGTGAATAGATTTTTTTACTAAGATCACGAAAATGTTAACGAAAATTGCGAAAATTTTAGGAATGTACAGTTTTCTAATTTTTTAAATAAATAAATCCATGAAAATGTCCCGTCACCGATGATGTTCTATTAATTTTGTAAAATTCCACACTGATTTACTATTTTTAAATGGCAACACTTTGAATTCAGACGATTTTTTTAATTTGACATTTAAACTTCAATAGATTTATTGTTTGTTCTCTGCGAACTTATCAATTGTTTTGACGTTTTGACAGATGTTACGAAGAGAACCCCGTATATTTTTTGCCTTCTGTACCTGTTTTAGAGGTGTAATGGTAATGGTGCTGATTTTAACAAAATCAAATTTTATAATATTCTTATTATTATTATAATTTACAAGTATATTACATTGGATTTAGTCATATATAGACGTTGAACATTGTAATGATTTATGATCAATAAGATGGATCATGGAAAAAAATATTTATGAGATTTAATATTTTTGGTATGCCTCGTTATTCTCCTGTGCCATTCGTGTGGAAAACGTTCTCCTTTTTAAAATGATTTTTGGCTATGTAAATATCGTTTTTTTGCACCTATAAAAATATTTACCGTCTTTTTGGTTTATAAAAATGGTCTGATTTTTCGGATTGAAATTTTGAAAAATTCGACAGGGTTTCAAAAATACGATTAAAAAAAAAAATACTTAGAATATTTGCCTAAACCGTAAATTTTTTTAAAATAAATGTGATGAAAGTGGCCTATTATTTCGTTTTGAACCCGATTAAACAATTTCAACTTCCCATATATAATTCGTGTCAATTGAATTGATAAATAATATTTGATTGTCTTTTATCTCGATCAGCCTTCTGATACTTCTGATTCCATTGGGAGATATCTTAAATATAGACTGTACGAGTATTTTATGATGACAAGTTATTTTTATTTCTTATCAGATATTGTTAATAATATTTGTAAAGATTTTTATCCACTCGTACATTCTCATAGATGAGAGATACATAAAATACATACGTGGTCATCGTGCCCGATCCTGAAAAAATTACATGATGGGTCACCTTGACACTAAGCTGGGTCACCTTGACAATAGCTCCAAACTGGAGGACCTGAGGAAAAAAATCCCTCAGGGCCTATGTCGTCCCTGGGGTTGCTGTGTGGAGGGTCTTTTTTAGGAAAACGAAGGAGAGGAAGTTCTGAGAAGGAAAAATATATGAGGGGTGAAGTGCAGACAAACAGTTCTCCAACTCGTCTTGGGAGGAGATTACTTATTTGGAGAGAATAATTTTCTTCTATGTTAATCTGAGATTTATTTAATACTTCGCGTGTACAAGTGGTGACCACGATAGTCGACCTATCTGGAAACCGGCTAAATGGAATCTACATCGAATGAGCTCCTGTAGACTGCGCCTGGTCCCTTGGCCTCCCTGGTGCCCAAATTCCGAACTAAACTAACTGCCATCTAGCGGACTTTCAGGACAGCTCTTAGCACTGCCCTCTATGTGACAAGCTCAGAAGCTTTTAGATACACCACAAGGGGTGGGTAGGAATCTGGAGGTCAAAATGTACAGGATTGTCGTATGCACGAATCCATCCCTCCCACTGCGGCGCAAGGCGATGGTCGAGAGAGTCCGGCTGGATAGGTCTCCCTCAACCAGTCTCTCTCGATCTGTATGTGAGCATACGCATTCGCCATCAAGACCTAGACAAACCTAACCCCATGAACCCGGGCACCCCTGCTAAGTCACCAAACGTAGCAAACTACTTGGGGTGACCTACAGCAGGGGTGCTGGTTATCTAATAAATGGTTCCAAGGGCGGCGGTAGCCATACCCACCTCTCAAATTGAGGTTTAGGCCTAAAAGCCGGGGACCTTACTTTAAGCCTATCTCGATGAGAAAAACACACTCTGACGCATTGGTTACACCTAATTAGGACATTTTGGGAAAAAAATTACTTAACTTAGCGATTTCTTAGTTTTATTGGCAACTTCCGACTTTTTCGTTTTTCTATTATATACAAAGTGTTAAGAGACGTACTTGGCTTACTTTAACCAGTGATTCCTGACATTATTTGGAGTAAAAAATATAAATGAAATTATGGTCTCCGGTGACTTTTTCAAGGGCTTTTTTTGTAATTTTTTTTTTTTCTTCATAATTAAACAAAAAAAATTCTTCCGCATATCGTCACTAGTCTAGTCACTCAACCGAGTAACCGTCCAACCTCTCACCCCGCCTCCAAATATTTAATATCAACTATATTTGTATGTTTTTATAGAAAAAAATAAAACATCAAAAATGTCACCGGAGACCAAAAATTCAATTACTTTTTTTACTCTAAATAATGAAACGAATCACCGAATAAAGTATGTCAAATATGTGTTTTATTCATTTATATTTTTTATTAAGTAGTAACATTATGTAATATTTAACCCATCCGGAAGGTCAAAATATTTCCGCTTTGCAATAAAATCCAAATAAATGGAATATTTTTTAACCCATCCAAGAACTATAAACTGTTTTTTAAAGGTAACGAAATACGATTTCAAATTTTAGACATCGAAATAAACTTTTTAGTTATTTGTTTTTGGGGTGTTATACCGTGTTGCGCTACCTCCTTCTTTAGCCAACGTTTCGGACATCGTTGTAGTGTCCATCATCAGGGCAGATCCGGCAGATCGAAATGAACATTTATTTTTTTTAAACCAATTTTTTTTAATGCAAACATTTAAAAGTTTTAAAAATGACACATCGTCATTAAATTACCTAAAATTTCTGATAACGAAAAAAAATAAAAACACACACTATTTCCTTAGACGAAACATATTACAAAAGTTAAAGTCAATTCATGTAAAATTAATTAATAAAATACTCCCAAAGTTTCATAATCTTTTTTCAAATTGCGGTCGGTGACTTTAGTTTCATCAAGTTGAACATTTGAATTATTTTGGGTTTAAATTTTGAATTAAATATAAAGCGTTGTTTCTCTTTCTAATGTAAGACTACGTATACATGCATGTGACAAAACGCGAAACGAACTACGAATTATGTATTATATTATTGAAAACTCCATAATATTATTTTTTGCTCCTACACCAAACTCAAGAGCTAGTTCTCTTCACTGGCGTATAAAATGCGTATTTCACTGGTTCTTCTTATGTCATATTATTGTAAATATATATACATTATTGTGAAATAATAATAATTCAAAAAAAATATTTTTCAGAAATGGTGCTACTAAAGCTGCTGGTGGTATCGTCTTTAGCATTTTGGTACTGTTCTGCACTTACAGATGCCTCCACAAATGTCCCGGACCTGAAAACAAAACCAAACAAAGACCTCAGATTAAATTTCGCACTGCCCGTAGAATATGAAATCTATAATTACTGGATAGAACTAACGCCATACTTCAACACTGACGATGATAAACAGTTCACCTTTGATGGGAGGTCTATAATGCAGGTGCGACCATTGGCAACATTGAGCAGTATCACTCTACATGCCAGTGGACTTGTGTTCGAAGAAGATAAGATCACAGTGACTGTTAACGGGTCTAATCAACGCGTAAATATAGCTGGAGTTGCTTACCCTGCCGATGATTTGATAACCCTCACTTTTGCTGCCACAGTTACCACAGCATTTGTCTACACGATCGAATTTGAGAAGTATAGTGGAATCATAAGGGACGATATGAATGGATTCTATAGGAGTTCATACAACCAGAATGGTACAACAAAGTAAATATATTGATTTTAGTTTAATAATATAAGTTTTTGGTTATTTCTCAAAGTGAAATGAAACAATATGTAGGAACTATGAATTTTTAAAGCTGCAATATTTAATAAACGGCAATACTTTCAATTTGGAAGGCGGGAATGGGTACCGCCGGCCCGGGAACCTTTATTGGATAACCAACACCTCTGCCATAGCTCACCCCAAGTGGTTCGCTACGTTTGGTGATTTAGCAGGGGTGCCCGGGTTCATGGAGTGAGGTTTGTCTAGATCTTAGAGGCGGATGACCAGGACACACTGAACCCCAGATTCCTACCCACCCCTTAAACCCTTTTCCTTCCCAGAACTCTCATCTGCTTCCTTTCCTTTAAAAAACCCTCCACACAGCATCCCCAAAGATGACATAGGCCCTGAGAAAAATTATTTTCCTCAGGGCCTCCTATGTAAAATAAAATTAAAATAAATAAAAAAAATGTAATTTCTGTCGATCTCATATTTCAAATTCAAAATTACCAATTTTAACAATAATCTAATTTTTTCCCATATATTTTGGTTGCTATCTTTTTAAAATTTCAGAGTTCTTAATAATTTAGTTGTAACCGAAATAGTGTCGCAAATATACATAACCGATTTTATTTACATGGGACATCTGTTGGCTTTTTCTTAAAATCTAGAATAAAATTGTTTTAAACTAACTAACTAACTAACCATCACGCCGTTTCTCCGCAGGGGTAGGCAGAGAGGACGGACCGCCAAACAACTTGGTCTTGGTACACACTCTTTGCCTCACTCACATTCATACATCGTCTCATACATACTCTTCTATTATTCTGACTTTTGACATGGCCCGTCTCAAGTATCTGATTCACTTGATCGTGCCATGTATTCCTCGGGCGTCCCCGACTTCTTCTACCATTCAAATTTGCATCATTTATTCTTTTTATACTACTTTCTTCGCTCATTCGCTCTACGTGCCCAAACCATCTGAGGGTCCCTGTCTTAATTTTGCTGATTATACTTACATTATTAAATTAAATATTTAAATATTAAATATTCAATTTTATTCCTATTCCAATAAAACTGAAACAATAATACTTTCGAAATAAAAGACTTCTTTGTTTTACCGCTTATATTGTTTAAACCGACATGTTTCGAGAGCGATGCTCTCTTCTTCATGATTTACTAAGAACTTTAAACCCTGAAGAAACAAGTCAGTTTTATAAACAATAAAAGTGCCAAAAACAAAAAAAACTTTTAATTTTGAATTAAAATGGTGCCACAAAATAAATTTGCTGTTTTAGGAGAAATAGTACTTCGTTTTTAACCACTATATTTGTTTTATATTAACCAACCGGTTTCAGAACATCGGTTCCTTACTCAAATCAAAATATGAACTTATACCTATAATATTACAAAATTAATATAGTGAACATACTTTACATATGATAAGTTTTAAGATTTTCACGGCCAAAAGCATTTTCGTTATTTGTTTTTGGGGTGTTATGCCGTGTTGCGCTACCTCCTTCTTTAGCCAACGTTTCGGACATCGTTGCAGTGTCCATCATCAGGGCAGATCCGGCAGATCCGGTAGATGTGTACATCTACCGGATCTGCCGGATCTGCCCTGATGATGGACACTGCAACGATGTCCGAAACGTTGGCTAAAGAAGGAGGTAGCGCAACACGGCATAACACCCCAAAAACAAATAACGAAAATACTTTACATATATATAATTTTTTTTTTAATAATATATCAGGTCAAAGTGGAGGAGGGGGTGGAAAACCGTGAATATGAATATAATATCTAAGTAACGTAAGGTAGCATTTTTTATAGTTTATTAATAATAGGCTCTTTATTACCACGTCCTTTATTAATTTCTAAGGCTTCTAAGTTATCGAATCGTTATCTTTATTATCAATTAGCTGGTACCCAGCATGCGTTGCTATGCCATTTAATAAAGAAATTGTTTCTCCCTGCGTTCCCTGGGTTCCCCTCCCCCCTCCCAGGTTTCCCTTCCCCCTCCCTTGTTCCTCTCCCCCCCCCACCCCCTCCCGCGTTCCATAAATTAATTCCCGGTACATTAAGTTTTCAAACAGCTAGCGTACCACCTATTGCAATTTTTTTATACAAATTTCATAATGCCAGAGCTCACCAGACAATAACAAACACATCAAAAAAATAATTATCCACTTTGGTGCAGTCTTTCCGAAGTTATGCGCATACATACATTTCGGCGATTCATTTTTATACAAATTTCACGATGCTATAGCTCACCAATAGTTTTATACAAACCTTGTCCTGATAATAACGAACACAACAAAAAAGAATTATCCAATTTGGTGCAGTCATTCAGAAGTTATGCGGGAACATACATTTCGGCGATTCATTTTTATTAATATAGCTATATAGATAGATTTGTAGAATATTTTTATCCCTGTATTCGCTAATCGTACGAGTATTATTGTAAAATAAAATAATTTTTTTCAACGTTGCTCCGAAACTGGTCGGTGTCATTATAAAAATATAGTGGTTTTAAACCGTGATATTGTTTGATAAACTAAATATTTTAATGCAGTCATAATTCCATCCATAATTGAACTAAATATAATTGTTTTGGTAAGATAATTTTTAAGCACAGGTGAATTCTTGGAGGTTTGTCGGTAAGGCGGTACACTGATAAATGGCTTTAAGGTTTTCGCCATAGGTGGCAATAATTGTCTTCTAAAACAAAGCTCATTGCATATTAATTGCAGACGAGTGCCTTTCCTGGACCTCTAGATCTAGAACGAACGATCGAAAAGGATTGTATCATTAATTTTCGTTAACTTCTCATCGTTCCCTAGGATAACTGCAGATCAACAGTTGATGTCAAATATATAGGAACACTTAGTCTTTGTGAACTGTTATTTATTCGTTGGCGATCTGCAGTCATGCTGGGGAACAATGATAAGTTACCGAAAGCTATCGATACAATCTTCATCCATCGATCGTGCCAAGAGTCCAGGATAAAATTGTTGAAGGTTCGTTCATAGAGAACCGTGGGATAGAATGATTGATATTGATATTTTTTAATAATATTTCAGATGGCTCGGAACAACACAATTCGAATCCACTGGTGCGAGGATGGTATTTCCCTGCATAGACGAACCTGCATACAAAGCCTTTTTTACTCTGAACGTTATTCGTCCTCCAACATTCAGCAAGACTCTGTCCAACATGGGGATTGAAAACACAAATGATATTAAAGATGTAGATGGGTGAGGAATATTAACAATATAAAAAAAATAAAGACTCCTGGGATAAGAATAGCCTGACAACATTTGAAAATCTCCTACTACCACCACACTAGGCGGGAAATGTTGATTGTGTCGAGATGGAGGACTTAGCCAGCCACGGAATAAGGACCTCCAATTTTTATAATGACCTTCTGACTTAAATAACTGCATTTTTTTATAGTTAGTTTTGATAGTTAAAATAATTGTCAAAGTTTTAATTTTTCCCGAAAACCACCTTATGTATGAATCGTGTGACGTCATCACTCACCAAAAGTTTTTATTTTTATTTTCAACAGGTGTTGTCATTTTGTATGATAGTTATATGCAAGAAGCTATGAAAATATTCAATTAGTAAAAACATTATTTAGGTGGAATTATTTATTTATTATATTATATAATTTTAGTTTTTTTCAATACTATTACGGGAGAGTGGTTTAAAAATTGTTTGAATTTATTATTTTTTTACTTTCACGAATCGTAATCAATATTACGAAAACCGAGGAATAGCATTTCCGAAGTGTACGTGTGGAGATACGGCGCCGGATCAGCTGTTCGACGTCCGCCATTTTAGAATTCGGAATTCGGAGGATTAGCCGTGAAACTAGCATTACGATTTTTTGTACAGTAGTTTTTGAATATTTTAAATAATAAAGATAAACTAATAGAGATACCTCTATTTTTGAAACTGAATTATTATAAACAGCACGTAAATAAACGAATAACACGAAATGTTGTTAATACGACGGCTTGTGTCATAGACTTTAAAATTATGGTAAGCAGTGACGTCAGCACTAAACATTCAATAATACCAAATTGACAGTGTGTTTTAAAAAAATGATTAAAAATTGACTTTTTAATATTTTTTTAACTGCGTTGAATATTATTTAATTAAACTTATACTTATATTCAGAATCAGCGTTTGTTGGTCTATATACTCTAACTCTACATGAACATAATTTTTAAAGTTCCTTATTGAACATACGACGCCTGAGTGGGAACCAAACACGATGCCAGCTCAGCCTTTGAGTGGTCTATTGTCATACTTCTGAAAATATCACTTTTTCGTGTCGTTCAATTTTCACATAACAGTATCATGGTTATGATACCGATTAAAATGGTCATAATTTGTAGCATGCTATTTCGAAAACTAGAATTCTTTAGTTCTTGACTTATTTTAAGCAATTCTCGGCAGTTCGAATTTTAATGCAGAATTTTATGTTATAATATTAAAATCAAAGTTTATCCTGTTTTCTCAAAGTTTAAAATAATGTGTGGCTCATAAAATCAGTATTTGTTTAATAATTCAATTTGCGAGACGGGTATGGGTACCGCCGCCCCGGGAACCATTTATTGGATACACATTGGATTAAAACACACAATATTATATCCCTACATTATTAAGAACAATATTTTAAACAGAGTAAACGTAATAAGAGATCTTGGAGTTCTATTAGATAGTAAGCTTCTTTTTCAATCTCACGTCGAGCATATCACGTCGAAGGCTTTGAAAATGATGGGATTTATTCTTAGAGTAAGTTCAGCTTTCAAAATCCATAAACATTTAAGACTCTCCACATATCCTATGTTAGAAGTCACCTGGAGTATGCTTCTACAGTGTGGAACCCTCATTGTTCTACATATAAAGCAAATATAGAAAGAGTTCAGAAAAAGTTTATGAAATATGTCTCTTATCGCGTGCGAAATGATGAAAACTATGTCCCCGTAAACCTTAAATCTCTTGACAACGCCGGGATATCAGAAACCTATTAATGCTCTATAAGATTATTCATAACTTCATTGATAGCCCGTACATACTACAAAATATTCATTTCAGATGTCCATTAAGAGTTACTCGATCTCCAGACACCTTTTATATCCCTAAGAGCAAGACAAATTATCTTGAAAATGAATTTGTAAAAAGAAGCTGTAGCACATTAAAAAGATTATGCCCAAATATCGATGTGTTTAATACAAACCTTGATAAATTCACAGCTTGCATAAAAAAATAACACTATTGAATGCCACATGTTTAACTAATAACGTAATTTATTTATTTATTTATTTATTTATTTATTTACATATGCATATATATTACAATACATTACAATATGATACTTTGTCTCTCTAACTGGGCAGAATACCCGTTTCAGGACAGCCAAATTGTATATTTAGTTCATAATATTCTTAACAAAGGAATGGTTTCGTTCAAGATATCTCGGGAATTTGCTTCTGTCAAGACAACTTTTGAGAAAATTAAGAATTGTATACAATTAATGGATGGTTTCTTTAAGTCTTTAAAAGAATCGCAAAGATGTGATTTTTTTCAAGGTCAATTTGGAGATTCTTTCCAGGCCATTTAAGAGAACATTTACAATTGCATAGTCAGAATTTACACATTTATAAAGCAATATTTGACATATGAATTCCCAATGTATTTATAACTATTTAATTTTAATAAAGTACTATAATTTTTAGAATTTCTTAAATAGTAGAAATTACACAATTATAATCCAACTATATGACAAATGATTTTTTAAGCTCGTTTTGGATAATAATTCATTGATTTCTGTATTTCTCTTTTTTTATTTTTAGTATCACTACATTTTCTCTCCTACTTTTAGCAGCTCGAATTCAAATAAAATCACTTCCTGAAATATATTATTGAAATCCATCAAAATTCAAATGTAAACCCTTGAAAATTTTCAGTAAATCACTTTTTGTAGATTTAGGGTGGGTTTCTTCATTCACCGAGAATGTGAATTGTGAATGCTGATTGTAAAAGTAAACGATCGAAATTTAAAAATTTCTATGCATTTGACTGTTTACTTTTACAATTAGCATTGCATTTCGCATTCTCGGTAAATGAAGAAACCCACCATTAAGTAAGAAGATACACTTTATCAGAATTGTTTATATCAGGTATAGGTATTGTGTATTTTTGCATTATGGTTCTAAATTTAAATGTGTAGTTATTTTATTGGTCTATGACATACATATTATTATCACTGTCATTTATGAACATTGTACATAAATGACTGTTTATAACGCTAATAAATAAAATAAAATAGTCAACAACTCTTCCATAGGTCACTCCAGGGGGTTGGCTAAATTTGGTGACTTAGCAGTTCATGGGGTGAGGTTTGTACGGGTCTTGGCGGCGAATGCGTCTGCCCACCAGCTGCATGGTAGGCCGGATCGGGAGAGAATGATTGAGGGAGTCCCTTTGACTTTTCGAGCCGTGCTCTTTCGGTCCATCGCCGTGCACCGCAGTGGCAGGCGTGAATTCATACGTCCATCATTCCTGGACACACTGACCCCCAGATTCCAACCCAACCCTCTCATACCCTTTTGCTTTCCAGATATTCCTCTCCTTCCTTTCCTAAAAAGACCGTTCACATCCGCATCACCCTAAGGATGACATAGAAGGCCCTGAGGGGAATTATTTTCAACAAGGCCTCTTGTGTGGAGCCAATGTAAAAAAAATCCAGTGCAGTTTACACGCGTTAGAAGCGAAACTTTACCAAAACAATCTCAACCAATACTTGAAAAGTGAAGTCATAATCAAAGCGACCAATGAGCGCAGACCTCGCGTAATTTCTGTTTCATATTTCATATTTCTGACCGGCCAGTGGTTGAGTGGGCATAGCGCTTGGGTCCCACCCGGGCGTCGCGTGTTCGATTCCTCGGCAGGCTAAGTCCTCCATCACAACACAAGCAACATTTTCGGCTTTCTGTGGTGGTAGTAGGAGATTTTCAAACATTGTTGGGTTATTCGTAACCCGGAAATGTTTGTCTTTCTTTTATTAAAGTAAAAAAAAAAAAATCATAATCAATAAGAGCCTTGAATAGTGACATCATTATTAAAGCGGCCGATGAGCGCAGTTGATGCCTCGCAGGTGCAGTAATCGTCATTTTACATTTCTTCCGAAATAAAAATCACAGCAGTGCTATAGAAGTTTCAATTCAAAAACGAACTGCACGAATCATGGAAAAATAAATATGTTTTCAGGAAAATTACAGCAGTTCGAGAAGAGTTCTATCAGACTCCAAGGATGTCCACATACCTCCTGGCATTCATCGTTTCCGAGTTCACGGCCGCCGCTAAGACCGCCGACAGTGACGCAAAGCAATTCGGGATATACGCACGCCCAGATGCGAACAAAATGGGACAATATCCTTTTGAAATTGGTCAGAAGCTGGTAGCTGCAATGGACAACTATACGGGATTTGAGTACTACAAGTTCAACGCTAACATGAAAATGGATCACGTTGCTGTCCCAGATTTTGCAGCTGGGGCAATGGAAAATACCGGTTTGATAACCTACAAGTAAGCGAAATTCTTTCTTATTAATTCGTTCATTATGGTTTTCACTCATTTATTGTTATTTATGGAAAAGTGCATTGAGGGACTACTTCGGGATAAGAGAGGACTGCGGGCGGGTCTTCCAAACAGTAATGAGCGTATTCATCCCGCGATAAAACATCCCCGACAAAATATCCTACAGACATTTCCCAACAATATACCTACCAAAACATAACCTAACCTAACCTAAACTAACAAAAAATGGGACAAAAGTAATATAAACATCCTGTGAGAACAATAAATAATTGTTATCTGTATTATTTTTGTACTTTTTTATTATTTTTGAATTTTCACGCACCAGATTAAATGTCCTGGTTAAATTTTCCCCACAGGAAAAACTAAACCCTTTCACACACTTCCCCAAATGATCATCTAGTCACTCAATTGCACTGTATAAGTATTATAAATACAAAACAATACAAGAACAACATGTCAACCTACCAGAGACCAAATGGGAAAATAATTCACCGACTCCAGATATTTTCAAATTATCAGAGGGTTCGGCTCTGTGGAATTCCTAATTAAACCTATAAATCCTACTGATCCCTCAATATAAATATTTAAAAAAACCTTTTGTAATCCTACATGTATTTAAAATGACTGATTTTTGCATTTTTATATATAAATTCTTTGACAAATCTAATATACCTAAATTTTGATTGAGACACCTAGGTATAATGCCAGTATCCGAAATAACTAATGGTAATATTTTTATAGTCTGAGAATGCCAAATTCTTTCAATCTCATTTCCTAAATCTGTATATTTTCTTATTTTTTCAGAAACAGTTTTTTGAATATTATAGGAATTTGGAATAGCTACATCAATGATATAAGTTATTTTTTTAATTTTGTCATGTAAAACTAGATCAGGCCTTTTATGACTAATTATTCTGTCTGTTAGTATAGTTTTATCATAATATATTTTATAAAATTCATTTTCTAAAAATGAATATGGTTCATATTCATAATATGGTACTATATTACGGCAGTCAATCAAGTTTATGTTTAATTACCAAACTTTGATAGATTATTTTTAAAACCTGATTGTGCCTAAATATATACTCGGACGGCGCTAATACAGAACATCCAGAAATAATATGTTCTATAGTTTCCGGCAAAGGGAAACATTTTCTACATAATTTTGAAATATTTTGTTATCTATATTATTTTTGTAATATTTTTATTGTTTTTACAACAATAATTTATTGTTTTTACAGGATGTCTGCATTACTTTTGCCCCATTTTTTTGTTAGTTTAGGTTAGGGTAGGTTAAGTTTTGGTAGATATTTTGTTGGGAAATGTCCGTAGTATATTTTGTCGGAGGATATTTTGCCGGGGATGTTTTGTCGCGGGATGAAAACGCGCATTACCTTTTGAAATGTCGTTTGTTTACAGGATGTCTGTATTATTTTTGCCCTATTTTTTTGTTGGGTTAGGTTTTAGTAGATATTTTGTTGGAGGATGTTTTGTCCGTAGGATATTTTGTCAGAGGATATTTTGTCAGAGGATATTTTGTCGTGGGATGTAATGTCGCGGAACCCTTCCAAACTAAGTCGAAGAATGAACCACTATCTCTAGTTAAGTACCGCTGATAGCTACATTGTAAACGCTTGCTCTTTCCCAAAACGTCAGTGGCTTTCAGTCAGACAGACAGTTTAGTTTATTTAACTCGACTGCTTGGTTCAATATATTCGCACCTCACAATCCGGAAGCTTCAGTTTCGGGCGTAAATTCTGAAACCGTCACTTTGGATCGAGATTGTAAAATATCTATGCAAGATAGCTTTCATATTTCAAAGACAATATGAAGCATTATTTCGTTCTCTTTCTGGTTAAGAGAAAAATACATATGTTTGCAAGAGAGGAAGAGAGATATATAGCTTTTAAAATGTAAGGTCGCTCGGGACGTTTTTGGTCTTATGAAAGTATAACGCAATTACGTGTTTTGGGATGTATTTATTACTAAACAAGCAGACGGGTTTTAATGTGGTTTATTAGTTAAAAAATTTCTATTCAATGAAGCAATTATTTTGGTGATATGATTAAGCTCTTACATTTTCCTTATGTCTTTCAAACTGATCAACGTCAGGTTCCACAGAAATAATGCTAATGAGCTAAGTAGTTGCAAAAGAGTTACTTTATTTGGAGTCATCGCGGAAATCGTCAACATCTGATATTCCAGGGGAAGATTGAAGAAAGACGACATACATCATTGCTTTGAAACTCTCGCCACTGGTACCTTAGAGTGTAATTTTACGAATTTATTTTGGGATGCAGTCTGTAGGTTTAAGGTTGCCCTGATCAAATAATGAAGTTGTTCAGGTTCTTCAGTAACAATTAGCCTTTAGTGTTTCACGCTGTCCCCTGTTATTTCCCTTCATTGTGATATGATGAAAAATGAAGACAATATTTGCATTTCTAGTAAAATATTTTACTTTCTACCTTCTTGATTGTAAGCGTCGTACTTGATAGTGTTTTTATCCTTCCAGAGAGGCAATCCTTATGTACGATGATGAGGAATCATCTGTCAGGTATCGGCAAGAAATCGCCTCTGTCATGGCCCATGAAATAGCCCACATGTGGTTTGGTGACATGGTTACCTGCCACTGGTGGAGCGACCTTTGGCTGAATGAGGGGTTCGCTACTTTCTTCCAATTCAAAATACCCGATACGGTAAGCCTAAGAATCATTAACCAATTATGTAAGTAATTAACTAATTTGCCCCTTACTTACCTTAATAACTGCCCCTTTTATCACAATTACTGAAGAGATAAACCGATGGCTTAAAGCCATTCCTACATCTCCGTGGAGGAATGGCTTATCTCCATACTTAGAAGCTTTTCGAAATTCGTTCGCATAGCATACGCGCCACTAGTAAGTACTAGAAATACTATTTTGCTAGTGTTCATATACGACGATACGCGTCAATCCGTCAACTATGGGTTTGACGTCCCGCGTCAGTAGCACGCTGCTGACACGCAGTGCGAGCCGCATTCGCATCTACTACTCGTTTGGCAGAAATGACGTCTGAACAAGATAAGAATGTTAAATTTGTTCTGGAGGTGGGAAAATATTTATGTAACCATAATTTACCGGAATGCGTAAGAAAGGATTTAGTGGCGAAAGCGTTGTATTGAGATTAAAAAAAAACTATTTGACGACATTCTCATGTAGCCCCTTGGCGGTGACGAATAAATATCTACACCACAATTTATATTTATTTTGTTGTATGGGTGAACCGAAATCTCTCTTTAGATCATGTTTTAGGCTTGTAATAACAATAATGAAGAACCATAGTGTCTTTTAAAGTCAGTTGACATCGTATGTACATAAATGTTCATCAAATTTTTGAAAAAAATAAAAAGTTCAATATATTTCGGGTAGCGCCGTGTAAGAAAACCAGCATTAAAGAGTACTAGAGTAGAAAATAGTCGAAAGGTTTTTTTTTTTAAATTTTTAATTTATAAAAAAAAAAAAGAAAAAAAAAAAAAATAGGTCTTTTTAAATTTCAAATTTTGGTCTCAATTTGGTTTACTATAAGCAAAGGGCATTATCTATTAGACTCTAATCTTAGCAGCGTTCTAATCCATAACAATTTTACTCTGTATTATGATTATGATGTAAAAGTTGATTATAATTCGAATTGAATATCATTACATTTACTTTTGTTGCAGATTGATAACTTCGAAATGGGCACCCAAATTGTCCTCGCTCAACTTCATTCAGCTCTCCAGGACGACACAAGCGTCTTATCTACTCCTCTTACGGTTGAAAACGCCAATTCTTTCGGGGGACTATTCAGCAATGTCGCATACAGTAAAGGTTCATCCGTTCTGCGGATGATGGAACATTGGATCGGCCCAGAGACGTTCAAGAAAGGACTAAACCAATACCTAACTGAAAGGTCAGCAAAAAACAAAATAATACGTGATTATTTACCTGACGGTCGTAAAATAATGTGAATTGATGAGAGATTTTGGGTTTTAGGACATGGCAGAGTGGTACACCCGAACAACTATTTAGTGCCCTGCAAAAGCATGCCACAAGCGATTCTAGCTTGGATCCTTATCCCGATAGCACCGTTTCTGCAGTCATGTCCTCGTGGACTAGTCAATCAGGATATCCACTTCTTCAAGTGAATATTGACTACACATCAGGTGATATGAGTATCACACAGGTAATTATTAGTGCTTTTATTGATAGGTTATGTTTTGGTTTATTTTTGAATGATTTCGTTTTAATAATAATGTACAGCTATCCCTGATGATAAAATTACAAAGCGAGGCTAGCAGTCCACAGTGGAATGTTAATACTTGATACCCACCCTGATGTACCTATGGCAGTGAGGCAACGAACTATCAGGAATGAATGAAAGTAGACTGAATTTAATAGATCCCTGAAACATATACTCGTAATTGTAAAACCACACATTTTGCCGTCCCGAGAACCATTTATTGGATAACCAACACTTCAGTCAAGTTGTAAGCGACGTTTCCCGCTACTCACATAGACTGTAAAATAGGGGGGCTGGGTAGTCCTGGGTAGCCGCCAAGATGCTCGTCAATAAAGCCCCGGTGATGGCCCACAAGAGGAAGAGGCAGCGTCCAAGGGGGGCAGAAATGAAATCCAAGTTTTCAAGTCAAGTCCGGGGAGAGGTCCAAGGGCCAGGCAGAAGAGAAGTACCAGATCGAGTTGTAAGAATGCGTGTATGCGTTTGAATGCCTGATGTTCCCGGTGTACCTCTCTATTTATAGCCCGACCCCCTGCTCTCGCCGCCGGCGTGCGCGGGCCCGAAATTTTTGTCCACTTTTACGGCGGTCCGAGTTTTGGCGGGCCGTAACCTCTGCTGTGTGCTATACAGCAGAGTTCGCTATTGTCTCAGCTCTTCCCCTTAACCTTCTCTTCCGTCTGACCCCCATGAACTTTCCCCTAGTAATTTATTTCGATTTATTAAAGCATGACAAGTAATTTTCACCGGGGTCCCTGCACCCACATTTCTTCAGGGAAACTTAAATATCTAGCTTATAACTAGTTGTACATTTACAAAAGATATTTGTTCACATAAAGGAGAGTCCGGTCTATCTCTCCATATCATTTATTCGGTGATAGATTAGACCGAACTCTCATAATTTGATAAAACATTTAAAACCTTCCTTGCATTTTTGATGCCAAAATACCTAATCCACCAGACGGAGCGTTCCTATTGGTCCGCCCGGTGGGTAGGTGAGGGGAAGGGTAGGGAAGCGGAGCCCGCCCGTCCCCGCGGGTAGATTTCGCCCCCCGGGGTGGGCGACCAGTGGCGGCGGAGAGATCGAAAAACGAGAGTTGACTCAGCAAAAGCCTGCTCCCGCCTTCGACCTCTCTAGAGCGCCCGTTTCGGGTGAAGGAACTTGTCTTTATTAATTCAAAACGGGGTACATTATAATTGTAAACATAATTATGATCATATCATCTTTGCTTCTAACCCTTAGGCCTACGTTATTTAAGAAGACGAGGACGGCCTGTGAGGGAACTCATCCTCGTCTTCGTTTACCAAATATATTTAACCTTTTAAAAATAAAGGAAGAAGACGTCCGGAAGGGAATCGTCTTTCCCTCGTCGTCCCGTCCGGTACACAAGTGGTTCGCTGCGTTTGGTGACTTGGTGACCTGATGCAGAGGTGCTCGAGTTCATGGTTTTTCTAGGTCTCGGCGGCAGATGCGTCTATCCGCCTTCTACGTGGCGGGCCGGATCGAGAGAGACTGGTTGAGGAAGGCCTTTCGACCTCTCCAGTCGGAGTCTTTTGACCCACCCCCTTGCATCGCAGTTGGAGGGATGGATACACGCGCCCGTCATTCCTGAACATACTGACCCCCAGATTCCTACCCACCCCTCATACCTTTTTCCTTCCGAGAACTTCCTCTGCTCCCTTACCTTAAAAACACAGCACTCCCTAAGATGACATAGGCTGGGAAATTATATTTCTCAGGTCCTCTGGTGTGATAAAAAAATATAAAACTGGTGACATAGTCTAAGAGCCGACGACATTAAACCTGTAATGATAGGTCTCCCAAAGTTCATACACATAAATCTTCAGGTCATTCATAGGGGTACACAAAATGGCCCTGCTGCCATGTCTGCGACCGGTCAACGCTAAAAAAAATTAAACTTTCAAACGCTGCTGCCGCCATGTTCTCCACTGTTTGGAAAAGGCAGCAGTGGTTTATTTTACACAAAATTTTATGATCTTTCAGATAAGCTTTGGTTTTTTAAGTAGGTCGATGAGTACAGATACCTCGTACGAGGTGTCTCTTATTTCTCGGCAGCAACTGAGACGGCCCATCAGGGGGACGGGCAGCACTGCCTTTTCGTATAGACCTACCCCTCCCCTGTCTCGAGGAACAATCAGAACACGGGAGACTTATATTACGGAAACCTTGAAATTTTCTTTTTTCAAAAACATTTTTTTTTTTAGCGTTGGCTGGTTTCAGACATGGCAGCACGGCCATTTTGTGTACTCCTATGAATGACCCGACGATTTTTGTGTATGAACTTTGGGAGACTTACAGTTTCGTGTCGTCGGCTCTCCTACTATTAGCTTTGTGATGAAGGTTACGAAAAAAGCAACGGTTTCGACATGTAGATCCAATGAACAAAGAAAAAATTGCCATGAAATGTAAGATGAATGCTTACCAGAAAAGGTGAGATTATGTGTGAATGTGATTGAAGCAAGGAGTGGGTTGGTGTGAAGTTAATTTATAATAATTACGTACACTATTTTGTTTTGGCAAACATGTTCTTTTTTTTACAGACCAGAATGTCCATTTTTGGTGAAGAACCACTGACCAACGTGCTCTACCAAATTCCCATCACATTTTCAACCGAAAAACTTAAAGATTTTGTCGACACAAAGCCGGTCATTGTAATGAAGGAAAGAAATATTATTCTTAACAAAGGATCAAAAGACATGGAATGGGTTGTTTTCAACAAGCAACAAATTGGTAAGCTTAAATAAAGGTTGTGAACATACTTTAATACAATGAACGCAGATTAGGACCTGGGTTTTTAAATATTCGTAACCCGGGAATGTTTGTCTTTTTTTTAACAACTAGCAAAAAATGATCCTCATGGCGATATTACCCGATTCACTTCTTCATTCAATTCAATTGGATGAAGGTACCAAATTAATTCCTATAATTATAAAAGTGAATGACTCAATGTCATTTAATATCATTTTGTTCAATCGTATTACGTTCGACATTCAACGCGATTGAATGATAAATGAACGTGTAAACACAAGTATTGAATGATTCACTCGATCTTCATTCATGCGCGCCGCAGTCACGCGAAATATCGCGTTGTCGACTTAGTTAAAATGTTTATTAAATGGAAAGAGGAACATACGCCTCTATTATTGGAGCATTTCGAGAAGTAACGTCGTCAATTCCTTCGCTTCTTTTACGTTAAATGTAATTCCCAGGCGCATGCACGACTTTATTCGAAGACATCCTCAGCAATGTATGTATATTGAAAGTTCACTTTTCCAGGTTACGTGAGTACAGCGTACCCTTTCACTTCTGCTCCATTCAACCAAAGTGAATAAATTTGGTTGAACTGTGTAATATAGCCATTACAAGTAATATATGATATGCCTTAGTGATGTACCTAATGAAAACTTGCAATTATAATAATATGAAAGTATTTAAAAAATAGAGATAGGTAGCAGATTAATTATTATATTTGGTGTAGTAACCCATAGACAATAATATCTACTCATAGGCATACTTAACACGTTCGTGCATACTCACAGGCATATATTTGGGCATACTCAAATAAAACATTTACAATACAAAGCTAAAACAATACTTGAACTGCGCACTGTGAAATCTGTACAACAATTTTATTTTGAAGTGAAACTTATTTAGCCACGCTAGCGATTTGAAATTAGGATGAAACTGAAATGAGTCACAAAAAATTATCATTTGACGGTCCTCGGTTCTAATATAATGCGGTAAATTCACAACTACACGCGGGCCTCCAATAGCGCCGCGGCATGAAGCGTCCAACTCTCAGCGCCCAGAGAGACATTCAGCGAACGGGGGTTCGAAACCTACCAAATCCAAAAAATAAACATTTTTATTTTTGTAAAATCAATATTCCCATCTTCAAACCACTTTTTAAATAAACAGGCAAAAGAAAAGAAAGCGACATCTAGAGACTTTCTAGTTTCACGTTTCACATTATTTAATCTGTTTCACATTATTTAATCAATTTTGTATTTTGTAAGGACTCGTAAGGAACACTATAGGATTAATTTTAAGTTTATTATAATTAAGCGCACTTGAAGTGAAATATCACAAAACTGCGCTATATAAATACTACGTTATTATTATTATTATATTATCTACTGCGTGTGTACCTACATAAAATAATAGTATCTACCAATTAATGTAACCCGATTTCAAAATAATATTCCTAATCCATTATTTCAGGGTTTTACAGAGTAAATTACGATAGCCATTCTTGGGAAATGTTGAGCAGTGCTTTGAAGGGAGCTACAAGAAGAGTCATTCACCCTCTGAACAGGGCGCAGGTAAATTTCACCCATCAATCAATCAATCGAACAATTAATTTCATTTTATCCATTGGTAAATTTCACTACATTGAAATAATTTTTTTCTCATCCACTTCGTTCTACCACCAAATAATTCATTGCAACATAACAAATTACTTATTTGACATCTGTTGAGATACCACAAAACTTCGTACAACTAACTATATTATCGACGTATCGTTATTTATTTTTGGGGTGTTATGCCTTATATTGCGCTAAATTCTTCTTTAGCCAACGTTTCGGATAGCGTTACAGTGCCCATCATCAATTCAGATGTGACACATCCGCCCTGACGACGGACAACTAAAAGATAAATCGTTTGCTATGCATTCTGTGAACATACTATTTAACAAGATTATTGACTCTTAGCGCACTTCCAAATACTGTTAATATTCTGTAAACTTTCCAAAACAATTTATTTATTGATCTGTATAAGGTATGTATACATTATATAATTCGATGCCTGTGTCACTAGGGTATATCTGTGTTGAGACAGGCCTAGAGGTACGTAAATGAATATCATACATAAAGGTATTTAAGAATATCATAAGAATATTTAAAGTTAAATACATATTAATTTGAATACAATTAAAACATAAAGATGTTCGAAAGTGTGGGTAAATCCCATAAAGAGATGTAGTAAAGTAGTAAGTCCTGTCAAATCTGTTTATGGCATTAGATTATATAGGATTTTATTATTTTCATTTGTTTTATTTGGGTAAGGAAGGACATATGTAAATTGACAATAAATTAACTGTTTTTTTTACAAAAAACTTCACACAGGAGACCCTCTGAGGAAAGATGTAATCGATTAGGGATGCTGAGTGGAGGATCTTTTTTAGAAAAAAGAAGGAGAGTAAGTTCTGGGAAGGAAAAATGTTTGGGGTGGGAAGGAATCTTTGGGTCAATATGTCCAGGAGTGACCGTCGTATGAATGCATCCCTCTCACAGTGGTGTAAGGCGATCGGTCGAGGGAGTCTGACTGGAGAGGTCAAATGGTCTCCCTCAACCTATCTGTTGTGTCATGCAGTTGGTGGCAAACGTATCCACCACCAAGACCTAGACAAACGTCACATAGCAAACTACTTGTGATGACATATGGCAGGGGTATCAATCGATATATCTAAATCTTTGAGTTGTTTTTTCGGCGATTTTTTTCTCTTTTTTCATGTTGTTTGATGATTAATTTTTAGATTGTGGATGACCTCCTGAACTTGGCCAGAGAAAATGTGACCAATTATGAGACGGCCTTCAACGTGATTCAATTCCTGGAAGAGGAGACAGACTATGCTCCATGGACCGCTGCATACGCTGGGTTCAACATACTAAGACGTAGATTCTTAACTGTTCCGGATACTTTGCCTAAGATTGACGTAAGTGAAAGAAAATGATTTTTATATAGCTACAATCGAGCCATTAGGCGGAAAAACAGTGTTATCGAAATAAAGCTATTTTTGCTCAAATTACGCGCCTTTCATCCAACTATCTCAGCAAAAATCGTTTAGAAATCTCAATCATAGACGCCAGTACCTACTCGGCGCGCTCTTACAAATCGGCCATTACTAAATTGAGCCATTAAGGCTCCGCAACCGGGCTAGAAAAGAAGAAGATGGAGAGATATGAAATTACGAATGTTAGAGGAGAGCGCTAACATTTACAGCGACAAAATCGATGCGAAAATTGCGAAAATGTTTAATAAAACACGACTCGTTTAAAGTAGAGCCAAAATCTCGCGGGTAGCATCTTAAGTATCATTGTTTTTTTTTCACAAATATAATTTATAAGATAATAGAAATAGACTTGTTTTTAATAATTTTTGGAGCATAAATCGCGATTTTTTTCGGTCGAGGGAATTTTATATAATTTGCGTTTCGGTGCGGGGAACATCTAGACATTGTTTTCAAAAATAACATATATTTTTTTAAGAGCTTAAAACTTCAAATGTTTAAGGGAGATATGTAAGAAATCGGTAGAAATTCGGGTTGCGGACCCTTAAATAATGGTGAGACAAAAGATGAGACACCCAACGTACGTGTGTCTGTTTTTCCAAAGAAAAAAAGGAATGCTTTGGAGGAAAGGCACATACGTATATTGTGTGTCTCACCATTGTTTAATGTTTATGAAAGAGCTGCAGCATTATTGTGATAAGGAACGTGTGTTTATTGCCTTTTTGTATCATCGTCGTTCCAAAAACGTGGGAATGTTAAAGGCGCCTATTGGGTTCTCGTCCCGATTACGACAAGCGGAATAATTTGATGAGAAGATTATTATAATTTCAAGGTAAATGCATAAGGGGGCATTCATTTATTACGTAAGACGAATTTTGCTAGTTTTCGACCCCCTCTCCCCCCCCCCCTATTATAAGAAAAAATGAGAATAAGCCGACCCCCCCCCTGTTTAATATTTATTACGTAAGAATCTAAAGGAAAAATGAATACACGTTTGATTTGTTTTAATGTTTATTTTGAATGTTTATTTGTACTTACAAAGGTACTAATAATTTTAACTTTGTTAACAAACTTAAAATTATACTTTTTCAAAGCTAATAATTTAGTAAAACTTATACTTTTGCGCATTTTTGTAATCTTACGTAAGAACTATCGAGATTCTCTCCCACCCCCTTGTAAGAAAAAATAAGACGTGGTCGACCCCCCTCCGCCCCTAAATCGTCTTACGTAATAAATGAATGGCCCCTAATAAAAGTCCAAATCTTTGGTTTTGCAGAACCATATTTTAACATTGATGGAAAGTGTAACGACTTCCTTGGGTCTGAGTGAGGGCAAGAACGACACACATTTGACCAAACTGTTCCGCGCCAACACACTGAACTTCGCCTGTATGCTGGGCCACGAGGGATGCAGGCAGAATTCTAAGACTCTCTTCGAAGACTTTGCCTTCAAAGGAGTCAAGTAAGCCATCATTATCGTAATATAATAACTACTAGATACAACGTGTCGTACAAATATTACGCATCTATGAGAATATATTATATACATAAATAATATGAAAAAAAAAATACTCGCAATACTCGAAACAATAACAAAGATTTACTACAAATTCCCATAATATTACCTACTTTTGGTCAACGAAACTTCAAATACCTTGTCTCTAGACTTTACAATATTCTTCCAGACTTAATAAAAAAATGTTTCTCACAAAAAAATTTAAAAGATAACAAAAAAATTGGGTAACCAACCCAAAATCACCTAAATCCGAAATTACTAATGTTACCAATGTATTGGTTGATATTATTCGAACTTATTGTTAATGCAACTAATATCTTTCATAAGTATTTTAAATAGACTTCACAAAATGACTGCCTCAACGCAGGTTAGCTTAATGAGGCAGGTTATAGAATCCTCGACCATGTAAATATAAATTTGTTTTCTTTAATTTACCGTTAACTTACTGTTCATATGTATATTATTTTCTGTTAGTTAACTTTTTGTACGAATGTAGTCTATTAACCATTGTAAACTACACTGAACATATACTTTCTTAGTTATGATTTTGCAAATTTCATTGAATAAAGATATTTATTTTTTTTACATTAACTCCACAGGAATAATTTTCCTCAGGCCCTATGTCATCTGGGATGCTGTGTGGGGGGTCTAAATATTATTAATATTATAAAATATATACCTATCGAATAATATTCTTGGTCGACACGTCGAAATATTATTACCATAGTAGATACAAGATTAGGTTGGCTGATTTGGTTGTTGAGCCAATTTTAAAACAAAAGCACCCAATTCTTTTTTTCCGTGCGTTTTCCAATTTAGTCGTTCATTTTAATATTTAAAATAATTATATTTCTAAATATTATGGTTGATTTGGTGGATGGTACCAGATTATCTAATTCTATTTTATGTTAGGTACCTCTATTTTGCTATCTCTTTTGCCTTTTTTATTTTCATTTTCATTGTAATTTTTCAAAATGAATTTAAAGGGTGCTTAAATAAAATAAATGCAGCTTAACGACATCTTCTAAGTTTGCGATTTCGATTTGGATTTTACATTGTAACAGTATTATTTAAAAAAAAATAGTTTACAAATTGCTAATGACCATGTTATTTGAATAACATTAATATTATTTTGATAATTAATGTACTTCCAGCATGTTAAACATTTTTTTTTTAAATATTAATATATCTTGTTAATTTCAACAGAATCAACCCAAACCTTCGAGAGCACGTTTACTGCAATGGTCTACGTCAGGGCAATGCGACTCATTTTGATTTGCTTTTGAGCAAATACCTGTTCGATAATGTTATTAATGATAAAGTGGTAATTCTGGGTGCTCTCGGATGCACCAAGGATAAGGATTCATTGAAAAAGTATGTATAACTTACTAATAATTTAAAATATTACCAATTCCTATACCTCAGCCCACGGAGGAAAGAATAGTCTTTCCTCCGTGCCTCAGCCCCTTTTTTGCTTAGCAGAAATCTTTTTTAAACAGCAAAAATTTTAACTCGAAAATCATCACGTTTCTCTCTCGATTGAACAAGTTTTATAATTTAGTTACTTTTTATATTTTTTTGCTAACCAATTATTCAGTTTACGTAGGTATAACTTTAAATTTTATTTTAACTTATTTATTATTTTTGTATTTCTCTCCTAGAGAAAATCCCGTTTACATGATAAAATATCATGAATAATATCGGACAGAGCACCGTACCTTGTGGGATTCCATATTCGGATGTTTATTTCGATATATTGAGGGTGAATTTTAAGTTGCTGTTGTTCTTCTGGCTATATTATTCTCCTTAATATAAATATTATCAATATTTTTTTCAATTTTATGTTAGATAGGTGTGCTGTAAAATTATTTTCTTAAATCTACGAATATCCCAATATCCAAGTATTCAATAGTTAACATTTTTTGTTTTTTTACAGGTTCCTTGGACTGGCCATTATCGATAACTCTCCAATCAGAAGTCACGACTTTATGTCAGCCTTCAACTCGGCCCTTGGAGGAAACCCGGAAAACGTAGAAATTGTATTCGAATTCATCAAAGAAAATTTATCGAATGTTGTCAAATAGTATTTAAAATTTTAATTTTTAGATGAATATTTGTGAATCCGTTGGCCGCTTATAAATATTAATTATTAGGCTACTTTTTTGTATTGGCAGTTATACATATATATTATAACTATATATATATGAAATGAAAAAATGAATCCCTGTTTCCCTTGGTCACGCCATAACTTCAGAAGGACTTTACCTATTTCATTCATCTTTTTTTAAAGTTTTCTAATACTTCATAGAAGGTTCTTACGGAAAGAAACATTAACAAAATTGCACTGAAAATTGAATAATTTCAGAAAACTTAACGACTATTTTAACTTCGCACGTTTGTCATTTCGCGCGTTTGATGAAATTGAATTTAGTAGGCAGCTGTTTTTTGTTTTGTTTTTGTAACAAAAGAATTGTCTAAGGATTTTTTGAATTATAGATATTTTAAATGGGTGCCTCTGTTAGGTACCAAATTTGATTGACTGTTCTTATAATATACAAAAATTAATATTAGTTATATAAGAAAAATGAAAATTTCAATAAAAAAATTGTAATAGGTGGCACGCGAGCTGTTTGAAAACTGAATGTATTGTGACTGAATGTATGGAATGCGAGATGGGGGTTAGCGGGACGGGGGAGCAGGAGAAGGTGAGGGTAAGCGGGGAAATTGATGCGGGAGGGGAAGGGATGCGGGAGGGGAACAGGATATGCAGAGAGAAACAATTTATTTCTTTGAATATATCATTGCAACGCACGCCTGGAATCAGCTAGTAATAAATATATTTTAACTATTATTTTTGAGCTAGACATTGTTCTATTTTGTGATATGATTTGATTTTTTTAATGTTTTATAGTTACGGTGGAAATCTACAGAATGCCCTCAATGGAATGATAAGCCGTATGAAGGGAACCCAACTGCAAAGGGTGAGAAACTTTGTATTATTAGCTGAAGACCCGTCTAAACTTTAAATTTTTTTTATTTATTGCTTCTTCACAATTTATGTACATATATTTTTAGCGTGTAATTACTAACCCCACTAGGGTTCGCCTGTATCGGGGTTAATAATTTCACAATTTAATAAAAATAACACACGCAAATATCGGTCATGCAAAACAGTTAAGTAAAAGCAAAATAATAAAATTTAAAAATAAAATGATAAACAGAGAAAATAATAAGTGATAAAAATATATGAATTAATAACAAAGTGTTAAGAGATCAGACAAAATGTTCTCATTCATTATATCATTAGTTCATACCATTTTCAACAATAGATAAAATTTAAAAAAATATATGTCCTTAGGTTTTTTTTTTTAAATATGTGTAAAAAATAAAAAATGAAACAAAACAATGATTTATAAGCGATTACATTAGAGCCAATCTTTCTTATGCAATATTAAAGTGACTATCAAATAATTATGAAATAAATATGAAAGAAACCGTTTTGATCACAACATTATTGTTTTCATTCCATTTAAGTGACCGTTTTCATTAAAATATGATTGTATTTTTTTATAGTGTAAGTGACACCTTAGAAATGCCATCCGTGTGATCTTTTAGTTTTGACAAAGTCATGGGATACGATAACCCATATATATTTTTTTTTATTTATTGTTTCTTTACCTTTTTAATTTAGGTGTTATTGTTTAAATTGAAATTTTGAACTTCATTTTGACTTGAGATTAACAATTTTATAGAGTACACAAAATAATGTGTTGAAAGACAATATTGTTACAATAATATTTCTCACAGAATGGGCCTCTACTGCACTGCCTCTAAATACTAGCTGAAGTCCATTTTGAACGTCAAGTGTACAAATTTTCATCAAGAAGTATCAAAATTCTGCTTTAAATGGTGGGAAAATGGGGTGGGATGGTTTTTCGAAATCTCTACAGACAATGATTTTTCTCATGTTTTGAAGGTTAAGTTTTGAAAATTTCATCAATATTGAAATAAGACTGTCCATTTATTTTGACAACAAACCTATACCGAAACACTATTCTTAATATCTAAGTACTTTTATAAAAGATTGATATGAAATGCTTTTGAGGATCACGATTGTGTTTTTGTGACCATCTTTTAATTTGTATGATTAAATTTTAAGAAAGCTATTTTGCATATTAATATTAAACTACGCATAAGCAATAAGCGTGCGCAAAAATAACACTTTTTGCGTGTTTGCAATGCAATTTGTTATCAGTTATCTTTTATGTATTGGTTTCCCAAGTTTTTAATACACATTAGGTTGTTACACGGAAGGTGAATTATCACCACAGTACCGTAGATAATGTGTATATAATAATATGAAACACGATAAACAATATTATCATTCAGGAGATACCTATCAAAGATCGAGTTACCGATTATACATGCACGTCAACCATGCCATCAAAACTAAAATGTTTTACGTTCACACAACAAATGAATATGTATCAACGTTTCTTTTAACTATCTTTTTTTAACTATTTTTTCCTTTCTTTTACCAGGTTCTTGCTTTCATCAGGGGATCCCCTGAACTGTCTGAAGATGTCGTTAATTCTGCCATTTCCGCTGTGGCCAATGCTGGAGTCAACTTCGAGTGGGCAATGTATCATAAAAGTACTGTGAACTCCTGGTTGGACGCCAAATACGATAGCGCTGGAGCTGCCATAGCATCATCGCTGGTGTTGGTGTTTGCGATGTTGGCCTTGTTATTCAATAATAACTAACTAACAGTAACATAAGACATAATATAAAATTGTACATATTAAATACTTTTGATATAAGACACCGGGCGGCTGATGACTACAACATAATATTATCATTAAGTGATATCGAACAAGAGGTTATCTTTTAATTTAGCTATCATGTTATTTAATGTTAATGTTTTTTAAATAGTTTTAAGGGTTAAAATACTGGTTTTGAAAATCAGGTAGGTGCTTACCTTCCCTGGTTTGGTACAAGTTTATTATAAGCATAATAAAGAGAGCACTTTCTGAAAAATGTGATCCTAAAAGACGAAATTCTGAACACGCAATACAAACAACCTAAAAAAATGCGTTCTTTCAATTTCTCGGAATGTTCGTTTTACGGAATCATGATTTTCTGAAAGATGGACTTTCAAAATTTGGCTTTCAGTTTTTCAGCTTAAAAAGTTGACTTTCCAGATTATTTTTAAACATAAAAATAAACCTGTACGTAATAACTTTGTTTAACTAACCCTAAACCTTAACCCACACATGACTAAGCTGACAAAATCTTAATATTTTCCAGAATGGTAGATACTCTGGTTAACGACCATCATTCAGAATAGAAACGTTGCTTGAAATGGCTTTGGCCGTGTTTGGTGACCAGATCCAAATAGCCGGGTACTTCCCAACCTTTCTCTCGCTAATCTCCTACCCCTACCCATTCCCTTCGGCCTTACAGCATACCCTAATCGGAGATGCCGTATTTTTACTGAGTCTGGGAAGTTGGGACTCCTGTGCGGTAATAATATAAACAAGAACAAAACATCTTTTTATTTTTTCAGAGATTATTACATTTATTTCGTTTATTCGCTTGTATAATATGTCCACATCTCTTTCTGCTATTTTACAATCATTTACCTATATTAGGTATATATACGTTATTACATCCCACAGATTCTGAAAAGATTTGTATATTAGAGGTTTATGTTATTAAATCCCACGATTCTGATAAGATTTTTATATTAGATGTATATTTTATCAAATCCCACAGATTCTGATAAGATTTTTGAATGTTTATTAGAGTGAAACACAGATTAAAAATACTTTCAAAGTAATAATTTATTAAAATAATCTTTAAGTACACACAATAATTAACCTATCTATGTAAATGGTAATAATGGCCTAAACGCCTGACGGTTGAATTAATATTAATTACGAAGAAAAATACCAATGAATTCAATTTTTAATCGTAACATTACCAACTAAATTCGATTCTCCTTTCCTTAAAACCATAAAAATTTCATCTAGAAGAGAGACTTATAATTATTTTCATATATCTAGTTTATACAAGTAAAACGAAATTGTTAAACAAACTTATTCTCTTTAAATATTCATGGCGAGACGTTAAAATTCTAAGTAAAATCGATTATTTATAGTTAATAGGGGATAGTTTTTAAAACACTTCAAAAGTATGATTTCTTTCTCACAATATCCAAGCGATTTCGTAAGAAAATATAAAATATGAAATTTGGTGTATCGTATTACGTACTTCAAAAGATTGCATAATATATGTATTATTAATTAAAAACAGTAATTTCCGTGTGTCTGTCTGTGACTCTGCTTCAATGAACTCTAGAACTCGGATTTGCTGCGACCGAATCTTTAATTGTTTCTAGGGTAGACTTTTATTATTGTAATTCTGGTAAACTATTCATTAAAGTGTCAAAAATAAAACTCGTCTGACTGTCAGACGAGGGGGAATTTGAGAAATTCGCCTTTTTATTGTTTTCAGACAGTTTTGAAAGAATCCAAGTAATAAAGGCGTCTTACAGTTTTATTGTTGACACTTTAATGAATAGTTTACCAGAATTACAATAACAAAAGTCAGGCTCTGACACAATAATTACGCATCTTCTTTTTTTAGAGAAACACAAACATTCCGGGGTTACTGACAACATTTGAAAATCTCCTACTACCACCATCACACTAACCAGAAAATGTTGCTTGTGTCATGATGGAGGGCTTAGCCAGCCGAGGAATTAACACACGACGCCAGGGTGACCGGCCATTGACCGGTTTTGAAATAACACTCCGTTTCAACTTAATTATTACAATAAACAACTATTTAGGTCACGGGAGACGCAAAAATGCATTAAGGTTCCAATAAAATTTATGCACCTACTCGATAATTCCCATGTTGAGTTCAGGCCATGTTGTTATATATTATGAATGCCGATTCCGGCACATGTCACATTATAATAACATGACGTCAATCTGTCGATAAATCCCGTATGTAAAAGTTTTTACCAAATTTAAATTTAAATGCGTGTTTGGCATCTCCCCTAATGTAAAGATTGTTTTTATGGTACCTAATTAAGTTGAAACCAAATATTAATTGTTTTTATGTTTAATTTAACTTTTTATATAAATTTAATTTAAGAACGTAATTATCAAGTTCTGTAAGTATTTTAGTTTTTATTTTTGATACAGCTGTTTCGGCTTACAAAGCCATTTTCAAACTGTGGTTAAACCATTTTGAGGCGACATATTTATAGGATTCTAACTTCATCTTCAAAAATTGACATTTAGAATCCTATAATTAAGTCGTCGCAAAGTGGTTTAACCACAGTTTACACGGGAATGGGTACCGCCATCCCGGGAACCATTTAATGGATAACCAACACCTTACCATAGGTCACCTGAAGTGGTTCGCTACATTTGGTGACTTAGCAGGGGTGCCCAGGTTCATAGGGTGCGGTCTGTTTGGATCTGGCGGCGGATGACCTGGACACACTGAACCCTAGATTCCTACCCACCCCTCTTACCTTTTTCCTTTCCAAAACTTCCTCTCCTTCCTTTCCTTAAAAATACTACCAATAATCCACACAGCATCCCCAAAGATGACACAGGCCCTCAGGGAAATAATTTTTCTCAGGGCCTCCTGTGTGGAGCTAATGTAAAAAAAAGTTATAAATGGCCGTGTAAGCCGAAACAGCTATAACAAAAATAAAAATTGCAGAACTTGATAGTTACATTACTAAGTTTAATTTAAACGAAATTTTAAAAAATTGAAACAGTGTTATTCAATAATTTATGCGTATTAAGATTGAAGGAAATTAAAAAATTTTACTAATAAAAGTACTTAACGCTATTTAAATACGATGTGTGTGCCAAGACAAACATAATGTGGCATTCTATCCTCTCTAGGCTAACGTCTGATGGCGTTAAAGTTTGTTATTCGATAAGTCAACTCTTTCAAAATAATTATACTATACTTTTGTATATATAACTATATATATACTTTTGAATGTAGCTATAACTTTGTGGTTATCCATTATAGATAAATGAAACAATTTAACTTTGTTTGAACTTGAACCACTTTCATATTTGAGTAAATCCGACCGGTTAAGAAGGAACCGTCGTTCTGAAACCTGTCTGATTTACTCAAATATAAAAGTGGTTCAAGCAAAGTTAAATTGTTTCATTTATCTAATTATAAAAGCATTACTAATGCTCTTTTGGTATTTTGTTAGTTCTCCTTGGGTGAAGATTTCATAAAATTTGGTCCATTTTCCTCCATTCCCTCATCAACTTGAGAGAGTCACGTTCTTCAACCAGACCACGATCTTGTCGTAATTTCTGTTCATCCACACAACATTGGCTTCGGTCCTCTCCACTGCTTGGTCGATGGTCCTTCCTAGCTCTCCCTTGCGCTCCTTCGCGAACTTTCTCAACTGTGGAAGAAAAAAAGATTACAGTATAACTTCAAATAGCAGCTAAAATACCGCCTTTAAATAAAATAAAATACTTGAGTGTATGTGGGACGAGTATTGCAAAAGTTTGTTTAAGATTCCGAACATGCATAAATGTGATTAAAACTTTGAATTTTCAATCGTTATACTTGCGCAAGCGGCGTTTGCACAAGTATACTTGGATGTATGTCGGAGGAGTATTGAAAAAAATTTGATCAAGATTCCGAACTTGAAAAAATGTGATAAAAAGTTTGAATTTTCAATATGTGCTAGCGCAAAACGGCGTTAGCACAAGTATGCTTGAAAGTGTATGCAAGAAGGGTCAATTTTCAAAAGGCGTCAAGAGGTTCTTAATCATTGGTGTAACTAATACTATTGACAGAAACTCCCAATAAAATACTTCATTCATACGCAAATAATTATTGTGTAAATTTTTCGGAGCTAATTTCAATTCACTGATTAAAAGCATTTATGAATATCATTCTGTTTAATTCAACGGGTCAAACAGTACGTCATTTTCGTGCCTTTCTGCCTTTTTTAATAGCTAACAATAGTCCAATGGAAGTCAAAACGTTGTCAGTGGACACCACAACCACCGTCATATATTGTTCACAAGAACTGAATCTTGTGCGTAGTGATGTGTGTAGTCTTAATAAGTCTTGATGTGAGTAGTCTTAATGTGTGTAGTCTTAATAAGTCTTCAGCTGAAGTATACCTACTTGAAAAGTATATTTGACGTAGTATGACTCTAAATACCGATATGTACAGGCATCTAGGTGTAATAATAGAGTTGTAAAGACGACACAGGGCTGAAGAACAGCCATGTTGTATTATTAACATAAATGACTTGAAGGTGATATTAAAAAAAATTAATGCTATGAAAATTAGGCAATGTGTTTGAAGATTTGCAAGCTCCTTGGTTCTAAATGGGAATTAATAATATTTTTTTTGGTCTTACTTCTTCTAATTCGTGCTGAGCGTTCAGTTTTCTTGTGGAATACTTCACTATGGTATTGAGATTCGATGCTGTTGGTCCCAAGCTGCAAATAGAAAAATAAGAAATAATAATATGAACACAAGAAGTATTTACGTTTGCATAAAGTATGTTAAGTAAATGACGAAGGAAACATAAAATATAGATGTGGCCATCCAATTGAAACAAACCATGAGAATAAGTGGGTATACCTGTTTTAGTATGACTTTAAAAATCGGTATTATGACATTTAGACACGTAATTTTCTCAAAGATTAAAAAAAATACGTTTGCAAGTAACAAAACGAAAAGCTATAATAATATTGATTTATTAAAACAATATTTCCTTGCCAAGCTAATTAAATATATTTTAGTGCTACTAATAGTAGATATTAGTAGCACTAAAGAAGAATTTTTAAAAAATCTTAATAAATATAATAATGATTTTACATTAATAAAATAAAGGTTTTTCCCCGACAATATTTAAGTGAGCTACAAACCCAAGGTAATTATACTACTGGAATAACCACAATGATTAGCAATTCGACAGTCTAAAACGACTTGGTAACAAATATAATTAATATATTTGATTAAAATCCTTGTAGACCACCCCTCTCCCCCTCTCCCATATGTCATGTATATAAACCGTAGGCTAATAATGATTTGTACCAGTTTGAAGATGGCTTTAATGAGGTGAAACCGATTATGATCAAATAAATTAAAGCGGAAATAAGTTTTATATTTGTTTTATTATAATTCGTCTTACTCATAATCGCGGAATAATATAATAATACCACGATAATACGAACGGGTTAGGTGAAATTGTTGTAACAAATTTAACTCTCAGCAAATCTAACGTAGAGTCGCTGGCACAAGAGGTAAAATGTCAAAGTTTTAATATATACGGTAATTAAATGATACTTACTAATTTTTCATCTTAGTCCAATTCTCCCTAATCCATGAGAAGGCAATGGGTTGACCAATGACAGAGTTGGACACCGCTCCGAACACCCGATAGACGTCCTGTTTGCGGATTCCGGAGTCATTACGGCAAGATTGGTCCAGGTATCTACGGAACCAAAAACAATAGATTTTAATTTTTACTGCGTGTATTATTGGTGTGCGTAATCTTGAAGGGACTGATAATTCCAGAAGGTTTTAAAATATTTCCTATCGACATATCTATGTTGTATCATTTCTATGTTGCCTACAGGTCCTAGGTGATCTTCGGGGAGTGAGAGTCTTTTATGGAAATGAGGAGATGAGGTTCTGGGAAGGAAAAGGGTATAAGGGGTAGGAATCTGGCGGTCAGTTCAGAGACGTATGGATCCAACTCTTTTATTTCCATAAAAGTCAATGGGTTGAGAGATTCCGGTTGTAGCGAACCCCTTGGGGTGACCTATGGTAGAGGTTTTAATTCAACGAATGATTCCCCAAAGAATTCAAGAAATAATATTTTTGGTGGCTGGAATTAAAAAAAAACTATCTTACTCTAATGTGAAATCTTACTCTAATTCTCACGTGAAAGGTACAGCATGTGTGTTATGCGTTTTGCAGACAACGGGCGCAGACGCATAATTCAAAATCGGTGAAAAGACTTCTTTGGGGTGTAAAAAAATTTAGGTTTAAACGGATTTACGAAGGATTTTATTCGTGTACTTAATTGAAAAAACTTCTCTCCAAATCCCTCCCCTATAAATGTTTATAATTTATCCAGCGGGGAAAATTTAAATAATAATATAATAATAATATATTAATTTGTAAGTTAATTACACACACCGACCAACAGTCATCTAAAACACACGTCCTTACATTGGCATTGGAACTTTACACAAAACAAAAAATAATACAGCAGGTATATAAAGTTTCCGATATAATTTTTTTTAACAATAATTGCAGTGAATCCGAAAGAATGTGTAGAAGGGATATACCGCCTCATACCGAAACAGGTATACGGAAGGAAGTACAACAGAAATAATCCATCGGGGATAAACTGACAGAGGGATCATCTGTCCTGGGATCAACTTTACGGGTGATCAACTGTCAAGGGATCTACTGTCAGGGGATCAAATGTCATGAGATCTACTATCTGAAAGCAAGCGTCATAGAAAAACAAAACTGTTATAATACATATCGCAACTTTACACAAAAGAAAAAAATAATATGGCTAGCATTTTTTTTACAATAGCTCCATACAGGACTCAACAGGAGGCCATAAGGAAAAATTCCTCAGTGCCTATGTCACCCTTGGGGATGCTGTGCAGAGGATTTTTTTAGAAAAGAAGCGAGGGAAGTTCTGGGAAGGAAAAAGATTTGAGGGTCTGTGGGAGGAGGAAATCTGTGGGTCAATGTGCCCAGGAGTCAAGGACGTATGAATCCATCCCTCCCACTACAGTGCAATGCGATGGATCGAGAGAATCCGGCTGGGAAGATCTAGGTCAGGTTTCCCTCAACCAGTCTCCCAATCCACCCCGCCACGTAGTAGGTGGACATTCAGGCATTCCAACACCTAGACTAATCCCAACCCCATGAGCCTGGGCACCACTGCTAATTAACCAAACTTAACGAACCACTTGGAGTTACCTATGGTAGGGTTGTTGGTTATCCAATAAATGATTCCCGGGTACCAACATCCGCCTCCCACATCGAGAAAGGTGTATATGGTTTCCACTATATATTTTTTTAAATTAACAATAATGCCGTGTCTCCGAAGGTGTATGCAGATAGGATATACCGCCGTATACCAAAATACGACATGTGGGAGGAAGCACAAAGAAATAATCCATCCGGAGACTAAGTGTAGGAGGGATTAACTGGCATAGGGATCAGCTGTCTGGGGATCAACTGTCCGAGGGGTGAACTGTATGGGATCAACTGACGGGAGATCTACTGACGGGACTAATAAAACTACATTTTACCTGATAAGTAACCAGGGCAGTCGCGTGCAACCCAGCGAGGTGAGAAGGAGTTCCCTCTCGGAGCCGGTCTGGGAGCGAGCGAACCTCTCCCGGACAAAGTTCCACTGCGTTTCGCCACCCACCCTCACGGCCGTGCAGTATACTGTGTTGCGAAGGTTCGGAGATATCCTGCGAAAATATTATATTTGGATCAATTTCAAGGCAGAAATTTCAGTTGCTTTTTAACCCTTGCATGACTTTTTAGATCTGAAAAATGTTTATTACATTGTTTACATGCTTGCTCAGATCACATGAAAAATAATTTGCCACTCTGTGCAGAAACGGGCGGTTCGATTAAGTCCCTGTTCTACAGGCATTTCAATGGAAGTTGCTCCGAGGAATTAAAGTCGTTCATTCCTTCGGCACTGCTGCAGTCAGAAATCACGCCAAATGCACAGTTGAAATTATTTGTCACATGAAAACGGGTCGTTTCTAGTACTCGTTCAAGAGTTGAACAGCTTGGCTATAGAACGAATTGTCGGCCTCTGGGTTTCTTCCCTCCTACCACATGGATCTCTTCAAGAACCTTTTCCACAAAAAGATCCTCGACATCCCCAAAGCCGACATAGGCCCCAAGGGAAGTTATTTCAATTAGGGCATTCTGTGTGAGGTTTTTTTTTTCAATTATTTCTGGATTTCACCCTTCAAGGGTGTTCTAGGCCATCATTTATAATTGCAGAGAAAGGAAAGGTGAATTTATATATTAATTTTATTTAAATGTGCAAATTTCAGAATTTTATGGAAGATTGAAGTAGAGTTCAGACTTAGAAGAGATGAGATGTTGAATGGAGGGGAGGCAATTTTTGATAACACTTAATAGAAGAGAGGAAATTTATTTAGAGAGGGACAACCAAAAAATATGTGATCTAAAGTTCCCATCTAGACGTACATCTAGACGTACAATCTGGGGAGTAATTTACAAAAAAAATAGGAAAAAGGATTTTTGGTGGTTTAAACAGTTGCTTGAGAAGATCAGAGTTCAGTCAGTACGGGGTGTGTACCAGTGGCGGTCCATGAGTTTTCAGTGAGCTAGAGTGCTAAGATTGAAAAAAGCGACCTTACAATGTTGTTGAAGCTGAAAATTATTTTTTGTTTTTTCAAAATTTCAGCTTTTTTAATGAAGATCATTTAGTATGTGTATGCGGCGCATCCCTTCACTGAAATAATCCTGAAAATATTCATACAAAAAGTTGAAATTTAAAATATTTATATATATATTCATTTTTAGCAACAACAACGTCAATAACGTCATATTTTTCAATCTAAGAAAAATGGGTGTTGAAGAGACACGGAGGGCGACACGTGTTCCACAGTCGAACTATTGAACTCGAGAACGAGTCGCAGTAACAAAAATATTAATAATAATAAGTAAAATTTAAGTTAGGTATGTATTAGACATGATCTTATTTGTTATAGTATATCCCGAAGCTCAGTTTGCCTCTTGGCACAGGCCTCCTCTAACATTTTCCATTGGGACCTGTCACGCGCTACTCTTCTCCATTGATGTCCAGCAGTGAGTTTTAGATCATCTTCCCATCTTATGTGTTGATGTCCTCTACTTCTCTTGCCATCTCTGGGATACCAGTCAGTGACATTTTTGCACCATTTCTCTTGTGGATCGCGTATCATGTGTCCTGTCCATCTCCACTTTTGTTGGTCTATTCGGGTAACTATATCGGCAACTTTAGTTTTCTCCCTTATTGTGCTACCTCTCACTCTGTCCTGTTTCCTTGTTCCTGTCAAACTTCTCTCCATGGCTCTCTGGCAGCGTTCCAACTTTTCTCTGTGGCGTATGGTGAGTGCCCAAGTTTCACATCCATAGGTGATGACTGGAAGTATACACGTGTTGAAGACTTTCCTTTTTATTTGCATACTTAGCTCCTTGGATTTCAAGACTTCTTTCAAAGACCGGTATTTCTTCCATCCATTTGCTACTCTTCTCTCGATTTCTTTAGTGGTTTGATCTTTGTGTTGAAGAGACACGGAGGGCGACACGGAGGCCGACACGTGTTCCACAGCCGAACTATTGAACTCGAGAACGAGTCGTAGTAACAAAAATATCAACCGTGTACAACTGCTGGGCGCGTTTGGTGCATTTTCCGTCTATGCACCGATGCCGAAGGGATATATGAAGCTAGTTCCTTAGAACATCTTCTAAATAATACGTAAGTTACGAAACTTACGGATTGTGAACATCGGGATTTGGCGTCATCATCCAGTTGTGGAACTGAGTAACGGCCTGAGTAACGCAGTCATCGTGCTCCAGTAAGCAGGCTATGTTGATGATGTCAATCCTCTTGTAAATGGTCAGCATGGAGTCATCAGAGTTGTCAGTGAAGCCGACATCGTTGTACACATCGCTGATTAGACTGAGAAGGTATTTCTGTAAAGCAAATAGATCAAAGTTTGGAGGGCAGACAAAATGAACATCAATACTGTAGTGATATTATGAAGCTACTCCCGTCGGCGTGGATTAAAACTCTAATTAAACTAGCGCAGACCCGAGAAAAGTTATTGATATTGAGGTCACGGAATCCTCAATATTAGAGAGGTAGGTAGGTACTACACAATTTATATTTTTTTATTTAATTTAAATTAAATTATTAAGTTCTGTAAGTATTTTAGTTTTTATTTATGTGACAGCTGTTACGGTTTATGAACCTTTTTTTAAACTGTGGTTAAACCACTTTGAAACGACTTATTTATATGATTCTAAATGTCAATTTTTGAAGGAGTCTAAATTGATTTATTTCCGGTTAAACCAATTTGCTAAGAAAATGGCCTTGTAAGTCGATACAGCTGTCACAAAAATAAAATTAAATTTAGAAAAAAATAAATGGAGTTCTACGATTTAAAATTTATATGCAAAGTTTTAGTAGAAAGTATACAGAATAAATTTTTGAAACCTTTACGTAACAAATAAACACAGCCAGAATTAAAATGTTTATTAATTTATTTACTCTATTATAAGCCCATAGGGCTTTTATTGAATATGTGAAAGTTAGTTATTTACTTTCGTTAATATTTAGAAATAGATTATTAGCTACACACCAATTATACAACATTTAAATTTGATTAAAGTTCTGGCATTTCTTTGTAAATTTTAATGTCATCAGCAAAGAGCAAAAGTTTAACATTGTTGAAGCATGATATTATGTCATTAATAAAGAGTAAGAAGAGTACAGGACCCTAATGCCTACTTTGAGGTAGGCCTTGTTAACTTAAAAAGACATTCATTGAAGATCTATTCTTTCTACATAATCTGCTAAACAATGAAAGGGATAGTCCCGAATTACTATCCATCATTGATTTATGCTGCGTGTAGGTACATTTGCGAATCAAGACGAGAACCGAACCACGAATTATGAGAAAGGAACTAAGCAACCGCAAGTGGCATTTCGCGGTTGCATCCTTTCCCACAATTCGTGTTTCGGCTCGCAAGTTCAAGGAGCCAATACTAATGCAACAAATAGCTATTATTATTAAAGTTTTATTACACCTCGATTCAATTGGTGAGAATATATATATTTCTTGATTTCAAAATTTCTCTTTGTCTCTCTACACACTTTCTTCCTTTTTATTATTACTACTACTTATTACTTCAAAAGTAGCAGCTAAATCTACAAAAATGACGAAGTAATGACCTTTCAAATTGAACTTGGGTAGTGCAATGGTGTTTCGTCCTAAGTTTCATCCTCGTGTAAGTTTAAATATCAGCTTTTTACCTTATACTCAAGATAGTGTGGTCCCTTAGCCAGCATTCCATCGAGGTATCCAAGTCCAACAAGTCCAGCCTTCCAAGGAACATACTCCCTCTCCTGCACCAGGTACTTGGTGACCTCCAAAGCCGTGGTATAGTCCAATTTCCCCCCTAATGCAAGGTTGAGGGCATCATCCAAAATCTGCGCCCTGTTGGATGGAGGAATCTCTTGGAAAGTGCTCGCATCATTCAGGTACTGTATAATAAGCCGCCAATTGTGTTCGTCATAGTTCACTCTGTAGAATCCTGATGATATCGTAAAAATAATATTACATTAACATAAATGATAATTTATTTATTGGAATGACTTTTTAATAATCTTTGAAGGTTATATCGATCAATATGTCATTGAAAAATAAAATAATACTAATTAATCTAAACTAAACTTGAAACTGACCGAGGCACAGAAAAAAAACCTTCGAATCGGTTCGCTAGATTCCCTATCTTTAGAGCTCAGGCGTCACGTCACATATATCAAAGGAAGATTCTTCGATGAACTAGCGCCATTGATCCCCTCGGCTTTGGTTATGTACACGGCTGATATTTGTCACATATTAATGGGTCATTCTTGAGCCCAACAGCTCGGCTGTGGAACGATTTGCCGGCCTGTTGAGATTCCTACTTCATACAACATTGTTCTCTTCAAGACCATTTTTACTCATTCCTATCCTCAAAAATACCCTTCTTCTTATGGCATCCTCAAAGAAGACATAGGTCTGGAGGGAAATTATTTTCCTCAGGGCCTCCTGTGCCAAGTGAATAAAGAAAAATTAGAGCGTACATGAATTGGTCAAAATGTCTCAAATTAAGATGCACCGATTTCAAATTTACACGACATCTGTTTAAATTTCCGCTTGACACCAGCCGTATTTTTTAGTATGCAAGAAAAAACTTCGCCAAAAAGTGAATTTTATTTTATTTTGCAAAGTTCAGTAACAAATATTAAAATGTTTTCTGATCAATATCTAAAGAACTTAATTGGCCACATTATACAATAAAACCATTACAGAAAAGGGATTCGGAAGTAGGAGATTTTAAACTCTAAAGCAGTTTTTACCTGCCTGATACTTAATTTTTTTCTGGGCTTATAAAAATGTTTTAAAGGCCAAAATGTGTTCTACTCGCAATATTTAATTAAAGCATTTAAATGTTTCTGAGCAACCAAATTAAAAAATATATATACATGATTTTGCTTTATGTCGTAGTGCTTAGCATACTTATGATATCAATAATTTCGACAAAGTACCCGGTGGATGTGTTTTACATGCTGGAAAGTCGAGATAAAATCAGGTATTTACTATTTACCTGTCTGTTGAATGTTGAAGATGACCCAGTCGTCTTTCACAGCCGCTTCCTTGTTAGTCAATTGAAGTTCCTTCTGCCCTTTCATCCACTTCTCCGGCTTGGTGTTGACAAAGTCCAGTTTTGCCCTCGTGGTGTAGGTTATGGGCACCCACCAGAGTTGCTGGTCTCGGGACCTCATGGCTTTCATCACAGCCGTCTCGTTCTTGGCGAGCATAAATCTTTCCTGAATTTGGAAAAGAAATAACCCAATTAAGTTTTATTGCCAATCTTAATAATGAGACGTTACTGTTTTTGGAAAACGGCTTCAGTTTAAAATAAGTCATTGTTTTATCCAAACAATGGTATCTCATCAAATTAGTCCAAAAATAACCTTAACAACCTTAAAATACCTAGGTTCACTTGCATAATACTGTAATTTCACATATATCAGTTATTCGAAATTTGACAGCGTCAACCAATTTTGGCTAGCAAAATCTTTTTCATTACAAGCGATTGAACGATTTATTGGATAACCAACAACACCTCTGCCGCAGATCACCCCAAGTGGTTCGCTTCGTTTGGTGGATTAGCAGAAATGCCCGGGTTCATGGGGTAAGTACCAGTTGCGTGGCGGACAGGCTTGGGGGAAGCCTGATTTTCCCCAGAACTTCTTTCCTTTAAAATACCCTTCATATAGCACCCACAATAGGTCCTAAGGAAAATTATTTTCATCAGATTCCTTAACGTAAAAATATTTTTTTAAATAAAACAAAAAAATTTCATGATTTATGTAACCCAAGACACAAAAAAGTGCGGATTACCTTGAAATGCCTGAACAGATTTTCAAGTATTGTAAGAATCATCTTGATCACGTAAGCTTTCAAACAAAAAAACGCATCATAATCGGTCCATTCGTTTAGGAGCTACGATGCCACAGACAAACACCGCTCCTTTCGTCGGGTTTAAAAAGCTATAAGATAAAAACGGTCTCCGGAAACTTATGTAAAAGCAGGAAACTTTTACTATGAGTTTCTGAAAAAACTTTTACTATAAGTTACTAAAAAAACTGCAAAAAAACATTTGTTTTTTCGATTTGAGCATTTGGATTTTTTTTTGCTTATTTCCTTTTTTTCGGCGACTAAAAGGATAAACAAAACTTATATCAAAGCCAGGTCTACACTTCGACGCATTTTAATAAATTAAATCTTCAAGTTACCATTGTTTTTTAATTAGACTTCTGACGCAATTTTGTCGAAAAGGAAAGCTCTGATAAAAAATAGCTATACCACAAAATCAAAACGTGGATTCACGGAATATAACGCATAAGCCATCGATATTACTGTGAAACATCCACCTGATTCAATGTGATATCTCCTGTCACATAGTCCCTCTTCACGTTGATGACAGGGAATCCTGTCTGCAGGGTCCAAGTCTCCATGATGGTCTTGACCGACATGGTTTCGTCGAACACCCCGTCCTTCCTGGCCTGCAGCGTCAGCGCCTCCCACAGATCATTCTGCTCAGAGCTCTGGTACTCCTTACTCTTCAGGTACTTGGTGATGCCCGAAGTGAACACGTCTGTCGTCAGGAAGTGGTTCATCATTCGGATTATAGCGGCTCCTAGGGAAAACCAATGTTTAATTTTTTTAAGTCCCAACTGCTTCCAACCGTCTGTAGCCAATAGGACTTGCCATCCCTAATTGGGGTATGTTGTGAGGCTTAAGGTAGTGGGGAAATACGTGGCCATTCAGATCTAGTCACCAAATACGGATAAAGCCATTTCAAGCAATTTTTCGGTTCTGAATGGTGGTATTTCATCAGGGCGATACTGAAAGTGTCTACCACTTTGAAACTTGCCGCAAATATACTGTATTTTATTTTAAATGAATAAATTGTGAAATAAAATCAGTCAAATAAAATCAGCATCGCATATAGTTGAGATTAAATATTTAATTTAGAGGTTTTATTCAACACGTTTTTCCACTACAAAAATTGCAAATAAAATTTATTTATGTATGCTGAGATTTGAACCCACGACCTCCACATTGCTAGTCGAGAGCCTTAGGCCGGTTACAGTGCACGACCGACGGTCGGTGCGTACGTCGGTCGCGCTTATCATTTGTATGAAAGTTCATAAATCGTTCAGTGCAGGACCGACCGTACGCATGCGTACATCGCTACGCAGTGCGCACGAGAATCGTCGGTCGAGCGCGTGCGCATGCAGACCGTCGGTCGACCGACGAGCCTGAAATGCTCTCTGGGCGACGATCGGTGGTACGTGGTATCTACGTTTTCTGTTCCTAATACGTCTACGAAGATAATAAGCAGCTATTAATTAATTAATTTCGCGCACGACGTCCGGTCAGCTTGTTGGTCAATCGTGAACTGACGGTACGCACCGACGGTCGGTCGGTGGTATGCGATCGTCAGGACCAACCGTACGCACCGACCGTCAGTCGAGCCTGTAACCGGCCTTACCCCTCGACAACGGAGTTTTAATTTTAGTTTCTTTTTCATTATTATTAAAAAAAAACTATAATGTGCTTCATTGCTTCTAATTGTTTTTCTTTGTATTTAAAAAAAACTGGATAAATTTGATGTCAATTGAAATAAAATTTATTGAGGGCATAAAAGCAAATGGTAAGATGTTATTTTTTTAACTGTTAATACTTGGTGGAATTCCAAGGTAGTTTTTGCTTTTCTAACCGGTCTGAGAAAAAAAAAATAAAAGGAATAAAGTTTTAAATCGACTCCCTTCACAGAATAAAAAAACTTTATTTTATGGTATCATTATATTTACGGAATGTTAAAATCGTTAACTATTCAGAAGAAACAAACGAAATCTTGAAATATTTTCCGTTGTTAAATTTAATCAACATGCAAGTCGACAGCACTCATTTTTAATATTATATAACGAATCATCTGAAAACAAAGCACCTGGAAATTTTATTTTAGGATAATACATAAGTACAAAAGCAACACCCATTTGATATACGAGAATTTTCATTAAAAAAGAAACATTTACGATATGCCGCCATTCTGCAAAAACTCGTAAATGTGGATTAATTATTGCGATAGCAATAAATTGTTCATAACGAGAAATATCGCTTAACCGTGTACCCCCAATAAATAAACATATTTATTTGTTATTTGTAATAATCCAATTAGTGCGCGCAATATCAATTCATTTCAAGTTAAAAGTTTCTCTGTTTTCCTTTATTTTCGGAGTGTTTCTGCTTTTCTCAACAAAAACACAGTATTACATCTACTTATGATTTATTTAACAAAGTATCAAACAAAACAATAAACTAATTATGGCATGCATACAAATTGCATTGCATAGTTACCCACAAACTGGTACATTCACATACTATTTTTTTTTACATTAACTCCACACAGGAGATACTGTGTGGAGGGTCTTTTTGAGGAGAGACAATGGTAGGAAGGAGGAAACACAGAGGCCGGCGAATCGTTCCACAACCGAGCTGTTGAACACAAGAACGAGTCGAAGAAGCGACCCGTTCTCATGTGACAAATGTCAACCGTGTACATATGTTGGGCACGCGTTTGGCGTGTTTCCCGACTATGCGCCGGTGCCGAAGGGATCAATGGCGCTGGTTCCGCGGAGCATCTTCTATTGAAATACTGGTAGAACAAGGATAGTATTCCCACCCGACGCCTGTGATCCAAAGATTGCAATTAAACTAATACTAACATGTTAAAACAATATTTTTTCAACGTAGATGAAAACTGACTATTTTATTTACAGATATCCGGAAAACCATATGACTTTAATAGCCACGCACCGCAAATATTTTTGCAATAATATTTACCTTTGCCGTAAGAAATTCTGTCGAATATTTCGTTGATTTCATCCGGGTTTCCGACTTCGACAGATATTTGATGTGATGACGTCAGAGCGTCCAATCCAAATACGTTCTGCACTTCGTGAAGCACAAACTGATCCATGGCTTTCCAAGACTTTTCAATCTGCAATGGAAAACAAAAGTTATAAAATTTGTGTTTTCCAAAAGAAATAACGCAGAATAGGTTTTATGAAATACCTACGAGTATATCCAGTGAATATACTATATCTTTTCTAAAATGTGGAATATACTAAGACTATTCCTTTTCTCACGACGGTAAAATGTAAACATCACAAATGTACTACTATTTTATGTGTACCGTTTAACGGAAAGGTATATTGTAATTAGAATTGTATTTGTAATGTTTAAAATTGCCTCATAACATTGTATTGTTATGAGGCAAATTTAAACATTACTAGGTATTAAAGATTATATATTAAACATAAAGGTTCGTGGAAAATACCCATTTTCTTTAACAACTTATTCAACGCGTTAGTAAACTTTTATAATAAAAATTTTAAAATTAACTACAGTATTTAAGTATAATGTGATAAATAATACGAAGTCCCGAGAACAGATGCATAGTGATGAATTCCAGACACATTTTCGTCGCATCCAGGGAAAATGTCGAGATTTATTTATTTATTTATTTACGGACTTACGTCCAATTTAAAACAAAGTATCACGAAGTATAGAAATGAACAATGTAAGGATTCGAATGGTACATGAAAGCAAAGACAAACAGTGAAAATAGAAGAAAAAATAAGTGTCAAGTCACGTCAAGACCTTGCAAAAATTAGGCTGAATATGACATATCTTCATTTGTTTAAAGAGCGACAGAAATCATTTAAGCTAATACCAAAAAAAATCAAGGTCTTGACGTGAGTTGACCAGTCTACACATTCTGGACAGTGGTGAGTTATAACCATAGTTAGTCGAGTGCTGATTGAGGAAAAGCAGATCTTTATTTCTGAGTCTCCGAGAAGGTATATTAAATGTGATGAGTTGTAGTAATGTAGGCGAGTCGATTAAACCGTTAATAATTTTGAAGAAACAAATGAGATCAGATTTTATCCGACGGTCTTCTAAAGGAGAAAGGTTTAGAGTTTGTTCAATTTCAGCATACGAGTAATTGCCTCGCTCTAATCCTAGCCTCCAAGCAATTCCCTTTAGGAACCGATGTTGAACGGATTCAATATGACGAATATGAACAGCATAAAAAGGAGACCATATAATACAAGCATATTCAAGATGGGGGCGAACCAAGGAGCAGTAAAGAGTTCTTAGGGTATTTATGTTTTTGAAGTCAGAAGTGGTTCTAGTGATGAAACCAAGTAGCTTGAGAGATTTATTAACAATCATATTTATATGTTCCCGGAAAGAAAGCTTGCTATCAAGAGATACACCAAGATCTTTAATGGATTGAACAGTTGTTAGGCTATTATTATTTAATTTGTATCTGTACAAGGACATAATTTTGCACTTATCGACATTTAGTTCCAAGCAATTAATTTTACACCAGTCATTGAAAGAGTCAATATCTGATTGGAAAAGAAGGCAGTCATGGTAGTTTTTGATTATTTTTAGGATCTTATTGTCATCAGCAAAAAGCCAAAAGCGTGTGTGAGAGAAAATTATGTCGTTTAAAAAAGAGATGTCGTCTCTAGGTTAAAAAAATAGGTCTAAGTTATTAAAATCGATATAAACAAAATAGAAAAGGTAGATCATAATACTACACCTAACCAATGAAATACAAATAAAACAGATCAGATAGTGAAAACACTTCAAATACCAAACCGAAAAATAAGAAATTTACTTACGGCATCGATCCCAACGTACTCCAAGTAACTGGCAAATCCCTCGTTGAGCCAGAGGTCGGACCACCAAGAAGGAGTCACCAGATTTCCGAACCACTGATGGGCCAACTCGTGGGCTACCACAGTGGCCACTCTTGGCTTATTGATCTTCGCAGAGATGTTTTCGTCGTAGAGCATTGCCGTTTCCCTAGATTAAAATGACCTGGATTATTAGCATAGTTAATATTGATGATTTTTTAATGCAATGAATTTCAAGTTTTGATTTTACGACGGTCAAATGATCGTCAAAGAAAGAGTCTGCAAGGGGCTGAATGTTAAATACAGTTAAAATTAATGAGCCAATTTTTTATTTTTTATTATTTAATAATCTTTTATACGTTTATTGTTTATTGTCATTTTTCGATTACTAGGCTCGTGTTGTGGTAGTCAACATGTCTCAGTTCAATGGATGATTCGCTCAACCCCCCCTTCCCCCTCTCCTCCTCAATGTTGTGCTAATTTTGGCTTTGAGGAGAAAACCTTGTCAGTATATTTTTTGATGGTCCTGCTACAGCAAAAACCTTATTTGCTATCAAGTTTTCTCAAAGATCCACAACCCCCTTCAATTTTTCCTATTTCCTATAATTTATTATTATAATTTTTAAAATACTTAATAATAAATTTACAGCACGTACTCATTTCCACAAAATTAAAATGTACCTTAGCGTTGTTTGGCGGTCCGTCCTCTCTGCCTACCCCTGCGGGGAAACGGCGTGATGGTTAGTTAGTTAGTTAGTTACCTTAGCGTTCTCTTTTTTAACATTTTCGATGGATGACCTAAAAAGCATCCTTGAAGGACGAATTCAAAATAATAGTTGAAGTAATAGCACAACAATTTACAATAACGATCACTCTTCTTGCTGGGAGGTCATCGGTAATAATTAGACACTTTTCCGGTTCGTTTGAAAACCGTTCTTATAATGGCTGCTTTCCCTTGAATTTCTCTCAAAGGCAGATTGCACAAATGCACATCCCATTATTCCGGCTTTTGCGACACAAGACTCCATTCTATGCAAAAACATTTCAGACTAGGAAAATTGGCCTATTACGGTAAGGCTTCCGGAGTAAAACATTAAATACGGCATGATTCAAGATACTCGCGACCCTTTCTAACAATATAATAATAAAGCTAATACGAACCTAAACGTAACCAATCCCCAATTCTCCATAGCGCCAGCGTTGAAATCAGGCAGCGCCACCATGTCCATCTTCGGCAGCGGATATTTTATTTGGTAAAACTCAGCAAAATAGTCCAGGATCTTTGGTCCAATGTCCAGGGTGTACTCCGCACTGACGATGGCTCCATCCCTCGCCCACACGGAGAAGTTGCCGACAGATTTGTGGGCAAAATCTGACACGACAAATGCGACGAGATACGTTGACATCGGAACGGACTCGGCGAAATGCTCCCAAACGTAGTCAGGCAGCCCCTCTCTGAAAAGAAAAGACATTCAAAATATATTATTGTACGATTGTCAACTCTATTTTAATTTTAATTTCTTTAAATTCAATCAAGTGCGGATCCAGTATTTTTTTCTGGGGGGGGCACAAGGGGCGGACGGGCAAAAAATCAACAATTACTGTAAGGATTTTTTTCTGGGGGGGCCCAAGGGGCGGACGGGCAAAACAAATAACAATTACTGTTAAAATAAACTTGAAGTATCATACTTCAAGTTTAATTCTACAAGTTCAAGTATGTTTAGGAAGGTTTATGAAAGTGTCAAAACAATAGAAAAATTAAATGTTTAATAAAGAAAGTTTTTGCTTCTAAGTATGTACTGTGATGGTATCTCCACAGTACGCAAAAATACCGTCTGGAGGGTTCACGTGCCTTCAATACCTTCAGAAGGCGAAACCGATTTTAAAAATTCTTTGTAGTGGGAAGGTGGGGTTCGCGGAGAGGGAAGAGACGAGGGAGGGGGGAGGCGGGGAAGGTGGAAGGGAACGGGGAAACACGGGAAAGGACATGCAGGGAGAATCAATTTATATCTTTGAATGACATTGCAACGCATGCCGGGTACCAGCTAGTCTATCCATACCTACTAATAAATGCGAAAGTGCGTGTGTTTGTTTGTTACGCTTTCACACCTAAATCACTAATTCGAATTTAAAAATTCTTTAACCAATAGAAAGCTACATTATCAGCGAGTAATATGGGCTGTATATAATGGTAAGCTCTGGCGTTTTGAAATTCGTATAAATGAAAATGTGTGTATTTCATATATTTTAGCGGCAGGGAGGAAAGGCAGGGGGAAGGAGGGATTCTTGGAGAGTGAAGAGAAGAGGGAGAGGAATGCAGGAGGGAACGGGGAAGCACGGGAAAAAATTTCTTTGAATGGCATTGCAACGCATGCCGGGTACCAGCTAGTAGTCAAATAAAGCCAGAGTAAAGAAATATTGTAAAAAAACGTTGCTGAACGACACTCACGTCATCTTTACAATGTTTTGAAGATCTAAAACAGTATGTTAGAAAACTAAGATTATTGAAACCTGGGCACTAAGGATATGAATATAAGAAGCTTGATGTGTATGCGTGAACGCATACTCAACGTAATATTCTGTTCGCGGAATTACTTAAATGTAGAGTTCAGAGGTTCTTCAACGAATGGCCAAATATTACATTTGCCCAAAATTCATTAAGGGGAACGGCTGCGCAAACTTTCATACAAAACTTAATTTTGGATTTGATGGAAAGATACTTAAGCAAACCGATTTTTTTTAACTAAAGGGTTTAGCAAATATCTAGTATGGATGTGTGTACTTTATTTACTCACGATTTAATTTATATAATGCAGGTAATTAAAGAAACATTTTCGCATGATTTTAGAGGCAATTTTGGCAAACATAAAAAACTATTACTTTTATTTAACTACTATTTTATGTTTCATCAAAATATGATGACACATAAAATAAAAATAAAATAAAAAATGAAAAAAAAAGTATTTTGATGGGCGTAAATGCAAATTACAATCGACCAATTCACATACAAATTTGTCGTATGTAAATTAAAATTTATCCCCAAAGAAATACTTTTTGATTATTAACTCAAAAGGTAAGGTAAGATTATTTTTTTTAATTGTTATAATTAACTCACAAAAAAAGTGAAAGTTTCCTCTTAAAACATGTGTAGGGGCGTGTAAATAGCCCCTGACACCAGGGATGACTACCCTATGTAAAATTAACGAAAATTGAATTCTTCCCTATGTGACACAAAAAAACAGTTGACCCAGCAATCTCAAAAACCAAAGTGAAAACAAACAAACACTCACTCAGAGAATGCAGCGCAGCCACGATGTCCACACAAAAAGACACTTCTTTTCAATAAAAATGTCAAGGCGATATTGCATAATCTTGACAGATGTTTCGCACAGCAAGGAAGTTTCAACTATGAAAAATTTGCATATTAATAATGCGTGCCAAAAATCCAATCTTAGGTACAACAATAATTCACTCACTGGATGAATTATTCTTATGACTGACCAGGAGAGACATCTCTTGGCCTTTTACTGACACTCCCGTCAGAAGTAACTGCTTGATTCACAAAGGTAAGGAAACGCATGAATACACTGCATCTCAAGTCACATAGGTTCAATTCAATACAATACAAAACCCATATATGGCGCCCTTATGGTCTTATAGCATAAATTATCAATTTAAAGAAATTAATGCCCAAATATATTTATGGCGCGTATCCATATTCCCCGCCTTGGAAGTTCGTAGAGCTTACAAAAGAAAGAATATAAAAATACAAATGAAACAAGAAATGAAATAGAAATAAAGTGACTATTCACCGGTAATATTCAGGAATGACACGCATTGGAAATTCGCAGAATCTCACAAAATAAAGAAAAATAACTAAAAATACAATGTAATAAAGTTCAATTGACCAAGATAACGGATATTAAGTAATGCCATGTCTGGGTCAGAGATCATTGAAACAATGACTAAAATCAAAAAAAAATAAATAAATAAAAATAAACAAAAATAGATAAAATATAAAATTATTGCGTTGGAATGGGATATAATATGACAACCGGACGTTTAAAAGAACCAAATCTTGTCTTTACCGTCGCAACGCGAACAATTTTATCCATTCCGGGATGGATTTCAGTTATCACGCCTAAAGGCCAATTTAACGGAGGGGAATCTTCTTGTCCCACTAGTACGACAGTTCCGATATCAATCGGATGATCAGAAGTAGTCCACTTCTGCCTGACTTGCAAGGTGTGCAGATACTCTGAACGCCACTTCTTCCAGAAGGACTGAACCATGCTGTCTAATAATTGCTTACGCTGAGTCAAATTGATTTTACCGTCTGCCAGGACAGAAGCAGGCAAGTACTGCAATGGTGTCGACATTAAAAAATGCGCAGGCGTAAGGACTTCTGGATAAGGGTCAGAAGACATAACTGTAAGTGGACGCGAATTCATTATGCACTCAATTTGAACTAGCACAGTCTGTAACTCCTCATAGGTGAGAAGCTGAGTTCCAATCACACGTTACAAGTGTGTCTTCATGCTCTTTATGTTCGACTCCCACATACCCCCAAAATGAGGCGCGCGTGGTGGAATCATTTTCCACTCTATACGACGCTTAGCGAGTTCGCGCTTTAATGAGGGCTCATATTCAGATTCAACCAAAAACTTGTAGAGGTCATCTAATTGTGCCTTCGCACCCACAAAGTTAGTACCATTATCTGAATACAAGCATGTTACCGGGCCACGCCGAGAAATAAAACGGCTGAAAGCAGCCAGGAAAGCATTTGAAGTTAAGTCAGAGACCAACTCAATATGAATAGCCTTGGTCACAAGGCATACGAATAGACAAATATATGCCTTTTGAGAATGTTGTCCTCTCCGACGAGTCAGCGTAATACGGAGTGGACCTGCGTAATCTACACCGGTATGTACGAAGGCCTTTGCTTCTGCAACACGATATGACGGTAAATCTGCCATCTTCGGTGTAGGATGCGATGGATTTAAGCGGAAGCAACAATTGCATTTCCGCACCATCGCCCTAATAACAGTCCTAGCATCTAATATCCAATAGCGTTGACGTAAGATAGACATAAGAAGTCCTGGGCCTGTATGACAGTTCACGACATGAAAGTGAGTGATGATCAGATTGACAACACAGTCATGTTTGGGAAGCAAAACCGGATGTTTAACCTCAAAAGGTAAATCCGATTTAGAAAGCCGCCCCCCAATACGTAACAGATTATCTCCATCAAGAAATAGAGATAAACTCTGAAGTCTTTTGGAATGAAATTTGCCTTCCTGGAGTGCAGTAATATCTCCTGCAAAATGAATACTCTGCACAGCACGAATCACAGCCTTTTCAGCAGTCATAAGATTATTGACCGTTCCAGAGGAAAGTGATATCTTTTTTATGAATCGGAGGACATAAACAACAATCCTTAGTAGTTTATCCCAAGTGGATATACGCTGAGCCAGTTCACTCAGGACCGATTTTTCACCCTGAAATGTTGCAATGAGCACATTAGCCTTGTGTTCAGGCATTTCACCAGTATTGGTAGGGTGAAACGGTTTTAATGGCCATTCCAAAGGTGGGCTGCGAATCCATGATGGGCCGTTCCACCATAAATCATGTGAAACGAGTTGGGAAGGAAGCATGCCACGAGAAAGGCAGTCGCTCGGGTTTTCACTACCAGCAACATGGTAAAAGTTCTCTGGAGACAAATTTTCTTGGCACTGAGCTACGCGATTACTAACAAACACCGACCAGCGATGCGGTGAAGAATGTATCCAAGAGAGCGCAACGGTAGAATCGGAAAACGCATATGTTCCTGCAATAGGAAGACGCTCAGAATAATTATCTTGAACCGTCCGTATTAATTTGGACATCAATACTGCGGCACAGAGCTCCAAACGAGCGAGGGTCGTCACTTTGGTGGGAGAAACCTTTGATTTTGCGCACAACAATCTCACTGTAATTTTTCCAAACAGATCAGTGGTGTGCAAATAAATCACACAGCCGTAACCATTCATGCTTGCATCGCAGAAAGCAACAACGAGCACCGTACTGTCTTTCAGGACACCAACATGGCGAGGGATTTTTATCATTGAAATTAGCGGAAATTTCTGTGTAAGCGCCGAAAACCGACGAATAACGCTATCAGGGGGTGTATCATCCCAACCAATGTTGCACAGCCATAGCTCTTTGATAAGTAATTTAGCGTACAGAATGACAGGGGCGACCAAGCCGAGGACATCAAATAAACGGGCGACTATGGAGAGTATGCTCCGCTTTGTGCACTTCTCCTGAACATAAGATGTCGTAAAGAAGAAGCTATCATCAGCTGGTTCCCACGAAAGGCCCAACACCTTAGAGGTATTGTTAGAACCAACAGTGAAGTCCACTGGGCTGCGGTGAGAATCCGGGAGGTTCTCAAGTACAACTTGAGAATTACTAGTCCATTTTACTAAATCAAAGGCACCGGACTTAAACAACGAGATTAATTCTCGAGAAAGACGTATGGCGCTGGGCTCATCTGCAATAGAATAGACCAGGTCGTCCATATACAGCTTGGACTCTGCCACTTTGGCAGCATCCGGGTAATGTGGTCTCATATCCTGGGCCAACTGGCGAACCGTCCGCATTGCTAAGTATGGACTTGCCGTCAAGCCGAAAGAAACTCGATTGAACTGAAAAGTTCGTATGAGACCATTATTTGAGAATCGAAATAAGATCCTCAGGTATCTGCGATGCTTGCTAGGAACTTCAATCTGTAAATACATTTGCTTTATATCCGCAGTCATAGCGATGGGAAAAAGACGAAAGTCAAGCAAAAGCAGAAACAAATCGGCTTGCAAATTGGGACCAGTATGAATAATGTCATTCAGTGACAGCCCTGTGTGTGTTTTAGCACTAGCATCGAGCACAATACGAGGCATTGGTTTGTCTGGACGAGTGACAGCATGATGTGGGATGTAATATCCATCTTCTGTGATATCAGACTCTGAGACTTCTGATAGGTAATTATTTTCAATATATTCACTGATAACCTTGTTATAATTCTCCTGCAAAGCAGGGGAATGTTTAAATTTTCGCTCCAATGCCAAAAATCGGCGTTGGGCAGCAGTACGAGAATTACCCAATTGTCTTGGATCTTTACAGAAAGGTAAAGCAACAGAATATCTACCATCATCAGTGCGAGAAATTGATGAAGTAAAGAGATTCTCACATTCTGTCTCCTCCGGACTTAGAAATTTTATATTAGGTATCTCTTCTAACAGCCAAAATTTTTGCACTAAATCATTAAGTGCGAGTGCCGAGAATGATGTGTTTGTGTTGAGCACATTATTGGGGTAATCACCCATCAACACGAAACCGAAAGCGGTCGATAACGCGGGGGGTGCACTAGTACCCGATTCAACCCTGTTCCCTAAATAAATATATGGGAACAGTTGTGCACTGATGACGACATCCACGCATCCAGGAATATTCCATGTTAAGTCTGCGAGAGGTATGCCCTCTAAGTACCTCATATCACCCTTGGCTATATAGTGATTAGGTAATTGGTCGGTGATACTGTCAACGACAAGCGCATGTATATTATATTTATTCTCTGGGTATACGCGAGACTCAATATCCAAATACACGTAACCGAAAATTGGTCGAGACGTTGATCCAATTCCTTTGACAAACGAATTACTCAAAGGAATTATTGGTAAATTCAGCGTCTTACAATAATCGACCGTAATCAAATTATTTTGAGAGCCATTATCAATTAGGCACCGAACAATAACTTTATTTCCGTTTTTAAGCTTCGCGTATACTTGTGCGGTCGAAAGTAAAATAGAAGAGTTCGGTGTTACTTTGGCACAAAGCGAACACGAAGGATTGACATTCGCGGTCCCCTCCACTTGCTTATCACCAATGCCAGTTCCATTGATGCTGGATGACACTGGAGGGGGGACTGACGGTTCTTCACTGGTAGGTACTTGCGACGTATGTACATGAGTATTGGTTTTCATATTATTCACACTGCCGAAATGTAAGAATGTATGATGACGTTTATTGCACAAATCACAAACTAACCCCGATTTGCATGACTTGATTGTATGTGAACCACTAAGGCAATTTACACAGGCATTTTTCGATTTTATAAATTCAAATCGAGCCTGTGGGGAACTCATACATTTAAACTTTGAGCAAACGTTGATTAAATGATCAGTTTTGTTACACAGAATACATCCTTTCGGCGGAGCTGGGAAGCGCGGAATATTCGCATTACTCGCGACGAACGATTTAGTATTATTTGATCGGGAGGACGAAATGGGATGCGTTTTATTTACGACACCATGCGAGTTACTCGTTCGTTCTAAAATCTTTACTTGATCTTGTACAAACGAAACTAACTCATTATAAGAAGGAATTTCTTTATTACGAACTGTCAGCTCAAAGTTCTGAGCCGTCTGTGAATCAATTTTTCTTACCGCGCAGTGAAACAAAATAAAATCAGTTAAATCTTCAATACCTAACTGCTTTAATGCCGACACTGACGAAGAATATCTTTCAATGAAAGAATTGAGACTAGCAGATGTATTCGTGCAGTTTTTCGCATCGAGAATATTATTTAAATAATGTGTTCCTAGTGTACGTTTATCTTGATATTTTTTAACTAAACTCTCCCAAATGATCTGATATGTATCACCCGAAGGCACAATGCCTGCGGTTATGTTCAAAGCCCCGTGTGTGAGTTTTCCGACTAAGTACTGCACACGCTGCGAGTCAGTTAGCTGTCTATTATTATGGATATTGGCTTTAAATGACTCAAAAAATTTCGACCAACTTTCATTCTTACCATCGAAGGTTGGAAGATCTATTGCAGGAAGATTAATCATACACGGCTCCCGCGACTTATTTTGTGACGTCAGTGACTCTCTTACAGAAGTTTTCATATTCGATCTAGTTCGTTTGACCTTCAAAAAAAGATCATCAAAAGCATTTAAAGCTTGAAAATCTGGTTTAAATTCTGGATTTAAAGTTAACTGACGATCATTGATGCTATCTATAATATTTTCAAATTGACTTCGCATTTGATCAATCATCTCTGACTGAGCCATAAACACTTCGTTATTTCTTGACTCAAAATTAGATATATTATTTGTTGCATTATACAGATCGTTCATACGAACAAAAAGATTTCCCTTTTTTGCGGTTAAAAGAATAAGCGATCTGTCTTGAGCCTCATCAAAACCCTCCTCCGTAATTCTTGGCATTTTTTATATATGCGAAAAGATTACCACAAAATTTTACAATAATGTTACAATGTTAATAATTAATTAATAATAATGTTGCGAATAATTATCCAAAATTACGACAATTCTGCGAACAATGTTAACAATTAATTAATAATAATAATGTTGCGAATAATTATCCAAAATTACGATAATTCTGCGAACATCCAAATATGTCATCCAAAAGCAAAAAACAAGACCAGCTATATTTCTCAAAAAATGAGAGGTACTTCAAATTTACCAAAAAAAATACGTAAATTCAAACATCCATGTAATTAAGCTATAATCTCGAATTGAATGTATGAATGAATTAATAATCCAGGCTACGAAGGACCACTAAATATGTAGGGGCGTGTAAATAGCCCCTGACACGAGGGATGACTACCCTATGTAAAATTAACGAAAATTGAATTCTTCTCTATGTGACACAAAAAAACAGTTGACCCAGCAATCTCAAAAACCAAAGTGAAAACAAACAAACACTCACTCAGAGAATGCAACGCAGCCACGATGTCCACACAAAAAGACACTTCTTTTCAATAAAAATGTCAAGGCGATATTGCATAATCTTGACAGATGTTTCGCACAGCAAGGAAGTTTCAACTATGAAAAATTTGCATATTAATAATGCGTGCCAAAAATCCAATCTTAGGTACAACAATAATTCACTCACTGGATGAATTATTCTTATGACTGACCAGGAGAGACATCTCTTGGCCTTTTACTGACACTCCCGTCAGAAGTAACTGCTTGATTCACAAAGGTAAGGAAACGCATGAATACACTGCATCTCAAGTCACATAGGTTCAATTCAATACAATACAAAACCCATAGATGGCGCCCTTATGGTCTTATAGCATAAATTATCAATTTAAAGAAATTAATGCCCAAATATATTTATGGCGCGTATCCAACATGAAAATTACATTTCTTTATTTATTTATATTTTATAATTTAAAACAAAAATAAATAAAATAGGACATCATCATCATCATCACTATTGGCTCTACAACCCCTGGTGGGTCTTGGCCTCCTCAAGAGTCTTCTTCCACTCATTTCGGTTTTGTGCCAGCTCTCTCCAGTTTAGAAGCTCCAAGATAGATATGTCTTTAAATAGGAGATATTCGAACTATACAGGGTGTCCGGGGGTAAAGTGCATTAAATTCGGGAGGTGATTCTACATGATAGTAAAAGTAATAAAGATACATAACTTTTTTAGAAATTTCAACTTTTAGGGTTAGTTTTATGGTAAAAAGATAAAATTAGACCGGCGTGCGCGACCAGCTTTATTATTTTCCGCTGTTACGATACGGGCCAATCACCACCATATAATGTTGCTACGATCGTGCCTGGCAGGCTCCCGGCAAGTAAGACCATACCTCACACTAAGGATTTTTAGTAGGTAGATCTTTTTGTATGGGAAAAAAATGTTGGAATTTCGAAAAAAGTTGTTAATCTTTTTTACTCCTACCATCATGTAAAATCACCTCCCGAAGTTAATGCACTTTACCCCCCGGACATCCTGTATATTTCCAATACCTTTTGATTAAAAAATAATTATTCACTTTGGTTGGGTATTTTGGCCTCAAATCCAAAATTAAGTTTTGTATGAAAAAGACCGTGCAGATGTTCCTCTTAATTAAAAATACTAACCTCGGTTGTGATTGGTTGTGACTCTATCCGTAATACCGGTTCAATAAATTCTACAACTTTTACGTTGAATTTATTTCAAAATTGGAAGGGTTTGTTTGGAAAATTCCAGCAAGCGGTCTAGGACACCTGCCTTTGACGTATTATTTTAACAGAGAATTATTCTATTTGCGTTTAAAATTGTATGTTTTGACCCTATCCCGAAGCGAAAATATTGGTTCCACGTATTTTTACCTCCAATAAATCCAGTTGGACCTCCAAATTGATCTCCAATTAAACTACCGAATCCGATCCCCGCGCACTTCTAATCTCGTGATAAAATGGAAAATGTTTCGAGGAGATTTTTGTTCACCATAATGCCTGTGTGGCTATTCTGTGATTTTTCAAAATAAGAATAAGTACCAAAAATGCAAGGTCTATTCTGATTCATTGGCAAGACCAAAGCCTAGGAAGAAGAAATAACCTTACGTGATAGAGACAAAAATTTATATGATACATGCTGCGAAGATGGGTAGGAGAATGTTGGATTTGTTTCACGATTATTGACCCCTAAGACAACCTCTCGCACCGGTGAAAAAAAACGAACATCACGAAACAAAACAAATTCGTACGAATAAGAAATACTGCAGTATCTACTCACACAATAGCAGTTTGGCCAACAGAGTTCATATTGGAAATGGCAGACATGTTCTTGGGATGAGCGATGGATATTGTGAACCTGGCCTTCAGTGCTGGCTCATCAAAACAGGGGAAAGCTCTGCGGGCATCTGTAGGCTGGAACTGGGTGGTGGCCAACCATCTGGAATTGCGAAAGTAATCAAAATTAGTATAAGAGTAACATTAATGAAAAGATTCGAGAGAAGAAAAATATTTGCTTCAAGAACAGAAGATCTCATATTCAACAATGGTTAAAAGATAGCTTAATTTTTTTATAAGATGCATTCTTACTTTAATATTCCAACACTGGAGCGCTTTTTGCCACAATTTGGCACTGTTTAAAATACCTCGGATTGCTTTGCTGCCAGTTTTAGGCAAATTTTCCCTAGATGCATTTGTACTTAATTTGAATTATTAAGTTCAGTTATGTGTGTGTGTGTGTGTTTTTTTTTATTTGGGCGGAAAATATTCAAAACGATCAACCAAAAATCACGAGCAATCCGAGGGAAAAGATTTAAATTGTTAGTTTCGTATCACAATGATATTATGCGAGAATAAAATTATTAATTTCGTCATCATTGCCTGAGTTTCAACAAACTTTTTACGAAATATTTTTCATATTTTGAAATATCGGTTAAAGAGATATATTCATTATTCTATAGAATCAATAGAAGTTTAAGGTCGAGTTGTTTCTTCACAATTTGAACAATTCGCCAAATTTCAAAGTTAAAATTGAAGTTCTGGAATAAGTTCGTATTAAAATTCTATTACTATTCAAGTACTGTGAGCTGTCGGCCCATGATGAAATAATAACGGAAATTAAATGAAACTATCAATTATCGTAGAAAGCAAACACTTTGTGGCTTGACATTATATAGAATGAAACAAGCACTTTGTTTAAAAACCACTTTATTTATATTGGTCGACCGGTGTCGGTTGAATTCAACCTTTTTCAGGACAATAAACATATATACACAGTTTAAATGTTTATTGTCCTGAAGAAGGTTGAGTTCAACCGAAACCGGTCGACAAATATAAATAAAAATAAAGTGGTTTTTAAACAAAGTACATGTTTCATACTATTAAATTTTATCGTTAAAATTTGACGAATTGTTTAAATTCTGTGAAATCACCAGTCCTTATTGTTTGTCAATAAAAGTTTTATTTCTAATCTCCTTAGCTCATGGTGGAAATTATGTTTTGAGCTGAATGCATTTGTATTGACGAGTTTCAGACTACAAAGTCTGTTGTTCCAAATATTATATTGCTCTAACGGACTGTCTGCTCATGGTAGTTGAATTTTTTACGTGTGTCTTACCCTTTAAACCCTTAGAAGTTTTTAACTTTAATTTGAACGAAAGTGCTCTCCAGATCTCTCATTCTAATTGGGAATTCTCGCTTTGAGTATTTTGCAGAATTCGCATTTAATTCTGTAGAAGTTATATTGGATTCTGGATAACAAGCATAACTCGGAAAATGTTGACTAAATCCAATATCGTTCGTTAATTCAAATACATCCAACTTGTCTAATGAATAGGTTCTATTATTTGCCAGCTACAATAGAGTGCCGGCAGTGTCGTAATGAAGATGGCAGCAATAAAGTTTGCCTTAGCAACGGTAGTCACGTAATTAAAGGGAATAGGCAACTACCTTCTGCTGTCCTGTTTTAAAATGCAGACTGCATTAGACAGGGAAATGGCAAATAGGAAATTGTTTCTGCGTTTAAAATGTTATGAATCGATCAATATGTTATGCACAAGTACAAAATAATAGTACAATAATTCATAAGACTGGCAAGTGAATGTACACTACAAGGGTATTGGTCTTGACACAATAAAATATTATTATTGGACCTGAACTTTTTATTTTTCAGAGAAGTCCGTATGTGATATTATATTTGTGACAAAAAAATATATATATGAAAGCCAATATTAAAGATTTTATTTTAATATTCTATTGGTTCATCAATCATTTACGTTTACATAGTCTAACACAAGAGCGAATTAAGTGGATTTCTTTTTTCTTGCAAGTACGTTATTAAATTCACTTACCTTCGAGATTTTCCCACTTTATACGAGCTCCTGTAGAAACCGTGTAGATCATCATTAAGGATACCCGTGTACTTCATCAATACCACATATTGTTCTCCCTTTTTCAATTGCTCTTTCAAGTTGATTATATAAAACTCCTTTTCACTGTCATTGGCATAGCCAATAACTTCAATTTTACCAACTTTCTGACTTCCATTCATAGAACTGACTTCTGAAGAAATGAACCCTAGGTCAGCCGCGTGTAAAGTTATATTCTTTGTATCTTCAAGAGCTTCAATAACTATTCTCACTTCACCATGAAACGTGAAATTACCTTCAAAGATAAAAGGGATCAATTTAACGTCGTATTTGATCGGAGTAACATTTCTTGGTAATCTAACATTCACTTTAGGCTTTGTATCATTCAAAACTTTATTTATATTAACACTGTCGTCTTTAATTGTTGTTACTTTGGATGTGACTTCGTCGTAAGTTTGGTTGCACATATATCGGGATACTTGTGTCGGGATATCGATCTGCGGACACGTGGCAAAGTTATAGACTAGAAATCCGGTGGCCACTATTGAGGTGACGTATATCGTGACTAGAAGGAAGGCGAAGCTTTTGGACACGTGGTGGCCTTTTTTGGAATTTGTAGAAAATGTGATGGAGGGGGGACCACCGTCCATGATGCCAAGAGATTCTCTAGTCTGTGTCATCACAGGAACCTGAAAACAAGAAAAAAGTTATTATTTTTTCAGTTACATAAATATAGTTCAGGTTCTTTCTTTTTAATCTGTATTGAAAATTGAATTTTTATTTTAGTTTTAATGATCTGTGTCTTGGGGTGGTTGGGTTTAGCTGTAAAAAAACAAAAACAGAAAAAAAAAAACAAACTTATTTTCAGTTTTATTCCGAGAACGATGCAATTTTGGACACTTGACCTTTAAACCAGGAGGAAGATTACTATTTACATGAGATTTCGAAAATCCACCCTTATTCTTTTCTCACCCTTAAAACAGAAATTTGAAACTTAATGAAATTTTGCACATTTGACGTTCAAAATAAGAGGAAATTTACTGTCTATATCTGATGTCGGAAAACTCTGCGTAAAGCCCTTTCCAAAACCTATACCGGTTCAGTCGCGGTAATTTACATTTTAAATACACCTCCATATTGGTTATTTTTTGTCACTTTGCTGAAACAAAAATTGTTCTAAAATGTACATGGAATAATCTTTTCAATGTGTGTATTATAAATTAATAATTTTATTTCTAAATATTTGAATTTTGATACTATTCCCATATATTGTAAATACACCTATATAATGTTTATTTTTTATCACTTTGCAAAATCAAAAATTGTTCTAAAATCTAGATAAAATAATCTTTCCAATGTGCATATTGAATATTAATAATTTCATTTATAAATATTTAAATTTTTATATTGAAAATTTATATGGTAATTGTCGCTATCGAATGGAACCGGTAAGGATTTTGGAAATATACGCCCGGGCAACGCCATGGACTTCAGATGGTATAAAATAAAATAAACATGTAGCTATTTTTCAGCACAAATGAACTGTGTTCTTGTATTTGGTGAAGGAATTTCACTAAAATAGTGAAATCATAAATTTAAATTATGTTTAATTTTTACAATTACACAGTAGAGAAAAATACGAAGCAATTGTTTTGTTTCAATTTCAATCGAAAAATAGTTTCCCTTTTCCATCTCTGGGGAGGTAATTAAACATAATGCATTGGTTCCAGAACCAGTAGTCAACAGAAAGAATGATGCTTAACAACCGGATTCTGTCAATAAAACACAATTGAATAAAATATAATTTCTGCCTTCCTTACCAGTGGATTATAGAAAGCATGCAATGTTAACACAATATAGCCATGAGAGTGTTAATATTGAACTAACTTGTTCATTTTAATTACGTAAATTGACTTAAATTGCGGAAATGGTGTGGAAAAGAAAAGAAGAGAGATATGATAGGTGGAGGTTGAATTAAGCTTGGAGCTAAAGGAAGTCACTCTTTAGATTTGCAATTATGAGAACTGCTCGTTAAAGAGACGTGACAATTCCAGTGCGAAAAAGTGAATATGATTCAATATCCGTGAATAGAGCATCCCGTCTTTGGAGATGATACGAAACTTTACACTTGGTCGAATTAGGTACTGGGTTCAATTCTCAGATGTGACCGAATCTTTTTCTGCCTTTTTAGTTTCACATTTTTCATTTGAGAGTGGTTTATAATGTTTACAATGTTACTTTTAGATTATCAGATGAGTTTATATTGAAGAGAGGAAACATTTTTTAAAGCATGTCGTATTTTTTCGATTATTGAGCAGCAAAACCTCATCGGCAACTGCAAAAAAAGTGATGATGTTATTGTTTGATTTAAAAAAACAATCATTGTTCATAGAGCCATCCAGTAACCTGCAAGAAAATTTGTTCTTTTCAAACAATCTATGAGTAGGTACAGAGGCGGCTCTAGGGGTCCAGAAGTGGGAGGTCATTTAAAAAAATGATATTACCTATGATACAATGTCATATTAAATATAACAATATTCATTTGTAGGAACCTCACGAGTTTGAGAGTCAAATTCACCCACATACGTCAAATTACGTTTAATATAGTAAATTATTTCATGCGACAAGCGTAAAATATGCGAAATCAACCTACGTTTATCAAACCATCTCTTTCAGACGAATGATATTCAGCATGCTCTCTCTCCCTCACGGCTCTGACCCAAACCGTCTTCAGAATCCGAAAACTTTTTAAAAAGGGACATAGTGCCATCTCATTTATTGTGTAGTGCGTAAAGAGACAGAAGATATGATACCAGGGCATTTCATAATTTGACCCAGCCAATCGCAGTGCGTGGGAAAGAAAGCTTCCATTTAAGATGTTAGATGTCACTGCTTGCCGCTGCCGGCTTTCTCTCGCGGTACATTTCAAATACATTAGAATAATACCAGTTGTTTTGATTTGCTTAATATTTCATAATAATATTGTTTTACTGTCATCTTATAATTTTGGGAGGTTTTTGACCAATTGTCCTGAGGGAAGGACCGCCACTGAGTAGGTATATATTATGTAAAGAATAGTGACGGCCTCCGTAGTCCAGTGGGTAAGACTCTTGACTCACAATACGGAGGTCGCGGGTTCGAACCCGGCATGCGCAAATAAATTTTATTTGATTAATTTGTGTTATTTCACAATTAATTCATTTAAAATAATATATAGTATATTTGCGGCATGTTCCAGAGTGGAAGATACTATCAGTATCGCCCTGGTGTAAGACCACCATTCAGAATTGAAACGTTGCTTGAAAACGGCTTTAGCCGTGATTAGTGACCAGATCTGAATAGCCAGGTACTTCCCAACCTTCCTCTTCCCCACCTCCTTCCCCTCCCCACTACCTTCAGCCTCACAACATACCCCAATCGGGGATGCCATAGTCTCACTGGCTCCAGACGGGAGCAGTTGAGATTCTTGTGCGGTATTCACTGTAAAAAAAAAAAAAAAAGTGAACTCGCGTAAGTTTGTTTTTTAAACAAATCTTCAGTTTTACTTCGATATTTGGCGCACTTGATCTTCAAAACGAGTAAGGTCATTGTCTACGTCTATGAGATTTCTAAAAACCATTTACCACCATTTACTACCTTTTTACCACCTCTTAAAAACAGAATTTTGATTCTTCCTCTGCACACTTGACGTTCAAAATAACAGGAAAATTACCTTTTTAATGAAAAGACAAATAACTTTGTTTACATCCCTTTTATTTTTTATATTTTAGTTTATTTAGGAAACATACAGTTTTACAAAAAAAAATTGAACATAAAATATAGAACATGATTTAAACCAGTTAAGTTCCATTTATAATATTTATAAAAGCTAGAAATTAATTAAAAGTAATAAAGTACTTAGTGTGTGTGAAAAATGATTAAAAAGAGAATACTAAACAAAAGAGAAGTAATATTTTTTATACACAATCTACATGTTTCGTGAACGATGTTCACATCATCAAGATCAAATGTATACTAAACTTAAAAACTAAACATAGATCACATATAGGTAGGAGGAAGGGAAGGGGTTAGATTGAGGGGACTTTATTAAAATTGGGAAAAGGTTCAAAAGAGGGTTTATAAAAATTTGTTGCTTATTAATTATGTCTGCTTTATTATTTACATTTTTCCTAATTTCTAAAATCTCTAAATTATTTATCTGTGATGCCTTATAACCGTCATGTAATATTTTAAGTCCATGGTTTTTGTCAAAATTATGATATTTTTTTATTAAATGATCTGCGAACTCAGATTCGCTATTGCCATTTAATGCCCTGAGATGTTCTTTAACCCTTACTTCAAAGTTTCTATTTGTTCTACCTATATAAAGGTAATTACAGTCTTTACAATTTGTTTTAATGTCGCTATCTTTGTTGTTAAGGATTACTTAACAACAAAGATAGCGAGTTTTACAAAGAAGTAGATAGAAATTACTATCTACTTCTGTGTAAAACTCGGGCAACGCCGGGGACTTCAGCTAGTTTGGTAAAAAGCATGTTATTTAAGTGTAAACTGCCTATTTGTGGGTTGCCTATTTCATAATAATCTGTCTGTAATACATTTGTATTGTAGTCACTTGAAATGTTGTTCTTGAATATCTATTTTCTATATTGTGGTTTCTCGTTATATGTGTGTTTTAGTGTTATAATTAATATCGTGACGTTCACCTGCAGACAAATTAATTTGGCAGTTTAGCGAAAACTTATAATTAACGTTCCACTTAACAGCATCAATCATAAACCATTGCATATTAAATAAAGGGTATTGGATTAATTTTACTTCAACAATAAGAAATCAATAAACGAAGGAATATAACACTAATTAATAAAGTACGGAAAATATTTAAGGTATGTTAACAAGACCTAAACAATATAATACATTTAAATAAGTCAATAGCAGTCAGGTCATTATTACACAATTAAGAACACATTAACATTCCGATTAATTTGGGGAAAACATATTTCAAAGTAACCCCATGAAATATCTCAGTTAATCGGTTTAACAGTAATAAATCATTTTAGGCACCTTCGAAAATGAAATCTTGAATCGCATAAATAAGTCATCTCAAAGTGGTCTAACAACAGTTTTAAAATGGCTTTTTTTTACATTAACTCCACACAGGAGGCCCTGAGGAAAATAACTTCCCTCAGGGCCTATGTCATCTTTGAAGATGCTGTGTGGAGGGTCTTTTTGAGGAAAGGAAGGAGTGAACACGGGTCTTGAAGACCCATGTTGTAGGAGGGGGGAAACACAGAGGCCGGCAAATCGTTACACAGCCGAGCCATTGAACTCAAGAACGAGTCATAGAAACGACCCGTTCTCATGTGACTAATGTCAACCGTGTACAAATGTTGGGCGCGTGTTTGGCGTGTTTCCCGACTATGCACCGGTGCCGAGGGGATCAATGACGCTAGTTCCTCGGAGCATCTTCCATTGTAATACCGGTAGAACAAGGACAGCATTCCCACCTGACGCCTGTGCTTTAAATATTGCAGTCCGTCTGTTAAGATGTTAAGATGGGAGAATCTATCAAACGGACGGCCCGTTTCTGCACAGAGTCAAGGTTTTTTTTAGGTATTTTGGAGCTCCAGACCAGAGGCGGCTGCCAAATTCAACCATTGTAAGCCGAAACAGCTATCGCAAACTTAAATACTTTCAAAACTTAATAATTTCAAACATTATTAAAGTTATATAAAAAATAAAAATTGTAAATTCTTCCGAAAAAAGATTGAAGTTCGTTTTCTGTAACATTATATTTATCAAAAACTATAATCATTTAATTTAAATTCATAAATCAGGGAAGTACAATTTAAACCACTATTTTTAAAAATAAGTTTTAGAAATGATGATGATAATTGATAATGAACAGTTAACAAGTAATGCCGTTGTATTGGTTAATTTCCAAGACAAAGCTGATCAGGACATCCTTTTTAATTTCTCCAGCGGACGAAGCTATAAAACACAAAGAGGAGAAAAGACAATTTCCCGCCAGATAAGAAAACTTTAAGAGGATTGAATCATTTATAAGCAGCTCAGATGGCTCCAAATTAAATTCGCAGTAAAAAGGCAACATATTTACGATTCTTTTTTGTGTAATTTTGAGTTTACTTCTTGTTTCTCTCATAATAGCTTAAATCCCTGGCGTCGCTTCGGCTATTCGCCAATTTTTTTGAAATGAGACGTAGAATCTTTAATTTGGGAGGCGGGTACGGGTACCGCCGCCCCGGGAGCCATTTATTGGATTACCAACACCTCTCCCATAGGTCACCCTAGCAGGAGTGCCCGGGTACATGGAGTAAGGTTTGTCCGGATCTTAGCGGCGAATGGGTCTGCCCAACAACTGCATGGCAGGCCGGATCGGAAGAGACTGGTTGAGGAAGACCACTCCAACAGGACTCTCAGGACATCGTCATACACGCAGTGGAAGGGATTGATTCATATGTCCGTCACTCCTGGACACACTGACCTCCAGATTCGTACCCACTCCTCATACCTTTTTCCTTCCCACTACTTCCTCCCCTTCCTTTCCTTAAAAAGACCCTCCACACACCATCACGAAAGATGATATAGACCCTGAGGGGAATTATTTTCCTCAGGGCCTCTTGTAAGGAGCTAATGTAAAAAAAAACATTAATTATGAATCGATAATATTATCGAATAATGTAATGTAAACATACCTTATATAGATAAATTAAAAAAAAAATAAAAATATATATATTTTCCTCTAATTTTCAACCCCATGCGTGCGAAATTTTATCAAGTATCAAAATTCTGTTTTAGGGATGGGAAAAAGGATGCGAGGTGGTTCGGTTATCGAAATTTCGTGTAATCAGTGATTTTTTCCATACTTTGAAGGTAAATTGTGCAAAAATTTTATCAAAATCGGATTAAACGGCAGTTTTGTGTAAAAAAAAGGTCATAAGGAGAGACGCCGCCCCGCCCAGGACATACTGTTTAAATTATACCAGCTGACTCGGCAACGCGTTGCTGTGGCTAACGAAACACAACGCCATCTACTGGATGGTTACCCAACCATTACAACCACCGCCATCTGTTAATTTGCATGCAAATCAAATCCATTCGCTCTCCACCACATGCAGACATTCTCCCTTATATTTCAACCAATTTACACAAAACCTCGACAAATTATATATTTAAACCTTCCTCATAAAGCACTCTATCTATTGGTGAAAACCGCATGATCATCCGTTCAGTAGTTTTTTAGTTTATTGCGAACAGACAGACGGACAGACAGACCCGACGGAGGACTTTAATTTATAATATGTATAGACCAGAGATGTAGAGATAAAATACAATAGATATTTTTGTTTTGAAGAGTTTTAATTTTCCATGTACATTTGTTACTTTAATTTTAAACAAAAGTTTTTACATACTTTGGAGTTTGGTAGTTAATGCTGCGGTTAACACGTAAAACATTGGCTCACTTCAAACGAGTCCGACGAGTCATAGCTCAAATTTATAATGTTTTATTTATGTATATAGTACATCTGTAACATATATTATATTATATTTTATGTGTACAAAATAAAATAATAGCTTCGGCTTGCGGTTTTCTAAAACCCATAAACACGTAAAAAGTTAATAATGTTTTTGCTAAATTTAGTTAAACAATGCTAAATTAAATTTTTATACCTATTAAAAAATTATTTTATTAGAAAGCAGTCACTTTGTGGTTTGACATATTAATGAAATAAAATAGTTACTTCGTTTATAACCACAATATCTTTATCGACAAGAATTTGCCAATCATCTCTACATATTATAAATTAAAGTGCTCCGCCGCGTCTGTCTGTCTATTCGCGATAAATTCAAAAACTACTGAACGGATTTTCATGCGGTTTTCACCAATAGAGAGAGTGATTCATGAGAAAAATTTTGATATATAATTTGTCAAGATTTTGTGTAAATTGGTTGAAATATATAAAGGAGAATGTCTGTATGTGGTCGACGAGCGGGCTGCTAAGCGGGCGGTGGGATTTGATTTTTATGCAAATTAACAGATGGCGGTGGTTATAAAAGTTGGGTAACCATCCAAAAGATGGCAATGTGTTTCATTAGCCACAGCAACGCGTGGCCGGGTCAGCTAGTCTTGTGATAAATTAAACCAAATTCTTGGTTATACATAAAGATAATGTTATGAAATAAAACAATAATTTACTATCGAACAATAAAGGTCATCCGCGAGTTTCTTTCAAATTTACTTTAACGAGAGATATCTCGCATCTTTTCTTAATGTATTTACATTCCGCGAACCTAAATTATTGAATATTTTCATTAGTTTAGTGTTTTTTTTTTAAATGCATGATGCAAATTAAATTTGTATCTGTAATTATTAACTAGGCCATAGACAATATACAAAAGTCCAAGTAGGTACCAAGTGCTGCATTTTTAAAGAAAATAATACGCAGAATTCAGGCTTAATAAATTCAACGATTTTTTTATTTTTTTATGAATCGTTAAAATATGGATAGACGGTCAAATATAGGTGCATTCAATGTTGTTCTATAAGCAGTTTATATCAATATTAATATTCGGAAGAATGATTTTTTAAAAGAGGGCGGAAATTTTCCAAAAGGAATGCTTAAAAATTTTCCAGTGTGAAATTGATAGATTATAGCGGGACGCTCGGGGACGTGGTTAATCAATAAAACTCATTAAAATTCAGAATTGACAGTTGCTTTTCTATCTGAATAAAATACGAAAGCAAACAAAGGAAAGTAAAATGTAATTTAAAAAAAAAACCGCACGTGGGAAAATCGCGATTTTGAGTTAAAATGCAAAAATATCCGTGAATTTACCAATATTGTTTTGCAAAAACAATTTTTTCAAAATCGATGCACGTAGACAATTGTGAATTGTGTACGTAGACAATTCTCAGATGCGATGTTGCTATATAAAACCGTAAATAACATAACTGACTGTCCTGAATTATTGAACAGAATAGACGATTTAAATGCTTGCCTTATAAGACTGTGTTCAACATATAATAACATTACCCACTGGACGACCTCCGTAGTCCAGTGGGTAAGACTCTTGACTCACAATCCGGAGGTCGCGGGTTTGAACCCGGCATGCGCAAATAAATTTTATTTGATTAATTTGTGTTATTTAACAATTAATTCATTTAAAATAATACATAGTATATTTGCGGCATGTTCCAGAGTGGAAGATACTATCAGTATCGCCCTGGTGTAAGATCACCATTCAGCGTTGAAACGTTGCTTAAAAATGGCTTTAGCCGTGTTTGGTGACCAGATCTGAATAGCCAGGTACTTCCCAGCCTTCCTCTTCCCCACCTCCTTCCCCTCCCCACTACCTTCAGCCTCACAACATACCCCAATTGGGGATGCCATAGTCTCACTGGCTCCAGACGGGAGCAGTTGAGATTCTTTTGCGGTATTCACTGTAAAAAAAAATTTTATCTGATATAGATATCTTCAATTGTGACGAAAATAAATATAAAAACTCTATCAAAAGTGTATTAAAAATATATAAAATGAGTACAAAACTGCATAAATGTAAATGTAATTATGTATGACAGATATTATGTACTACCTACCACTTGTTATATATGTAATATCTTTTAGTTTTGTTAGATTACAGTATAAGTTAATTATTATTTCTGGATACACAATATAATAATATAATGAGGAAATCTATAATTGGTTTCTCAGATAGGTAAATTATACATGTATAAAATAATCAAATTTTAAACTTGATTTCACTAAATTAAAATAAAGATTTGGATATTGACTGATATTTATCTAATTTCTCTGTTTATTTACTATATATAATTAATAATAATAATATGACATTTTGTGGAGCGCCGTTTTAATGAAAAAATCACTACTTGGGCTAATTAATACCAATGTTTGTATATTTGTAATGTTAAAAGTATTTTTTATAAAAAAAATAAAGGATTCCAGGAAAGAAGTATTTTTACGAGTTATTTGAATTTTCACAAATGTTTGAAAATTCGATAAATAAAATCTTCAGACCTCTTTTCTCAAAACCTGAGAATTGCAGAAACATTTCTTTAGCGCTCATGGGAGATGTTTTAAGGTCATAGTATTTTTTTTATGTAATTCACCATTGAACACCCCATACTATCAATAAAGCTCGCATAAAGCTTGCTTGGCATAGGGGCTCTAGTGATGTGCGGTGTGGGGTGGCAGGGCGCTGGGGCGTACATTGATTGCGCCTGCATTAGCTGGTTGCAACAAGGTGGCAGGTGTTCCGCGCTGTCTCGAGCGTAGCCGGGTATCGTGTTGCAGGATGCATTCGCCGGAAGAAAGCCCGAGGCTTTGTTTGCCGGATATTGAATATCAACTATGCAACTCGAGTATGGCAGAATAATATTCTAATATTATTCCATGAAGTAATTAACATTAAAAAAATATTTTGTACCTAAATTAGTATTTAACTATAAAGAATTTATAATGTCGTTCTTGTAATATTTGGTGATATACATAATTGTCAGCATGATTGCCTTCCAAGCAGTTGATCTGGGTTGGATTCTTAGTCGTTGCAATTTTTTTTTTTAAATCACAATATTATAAAACACCGTGTTTCTTACGGGTGTGTGCACTAGTAATCGTTTATAAAACGACATCTAAAAAAATGTAGAATGAAATTTTTCATGTATTTTTACTGAATGGCCTGAATGACGCGATGTCGGGAATGGCCTGAAAGACGTAACAAAATCAAGTAAATTGAATATTCGAGTCAAGTTTAGTAAAATATTTTGTAGCTATTTTGAAGGGTTGCGTTGTCCCGAAATATCAAGAACTAAAGTGAGCAATATTTTCAAGAGTTATAACCCGCTCTAACTCTGAAATTAGATTTTAAGCTAAAAAATTACCTATATAAGTTTTTTCTATACTTAATTATTAAACAAAACTATTTCACGAAATTTAAGATGTTTAGTTAGTTACCATTTATCATTTACTAGCTGGTTCCCGCCATGACGTCCTTCCTTTAAGTGTTGATTATTGACAAATGTTTGTTCCAGGAAGTAGTTAACTTTTTTTCATTTTCATTTGTTCTATAGCAGTAATTAAAAAAAAATTACATTTATTTATTTATACTGCGTTTTTACAGGTTGTTCACACATATGTGAGAACAACCCAGTTATAAAAACTCAGTTAATTATACAAATAAGATAAAGTAAAAATTTATATACAATCAATTAACCAAATAATAAAATAATAATTTTGGAACAGATAAAATAAAAATTAGATTAAAAAAAACAGTTACATACATAATTTAACAAAAAAATCAAAGTTTACTCAAATAACAATTAAAGAGAGGCAAGATAAGAGACATAATTAGAGACAAACATGATACACATAATAATTTATCACATATTTTTCAGCAATCGGAGAGAATTTTCTTTAATCCATATAAATTATCGACAAAAATATCTACTTCAGCACACTCTTTCTTATTATACAGTCGACACATTTGGGTCAGAGGGCTAAAATAGGCGATATTGTTTTTATGTATTCAGGTGAAACATATTATGGCGTCTTAAGCAATGGGAATTGGTAACATTTATATCAATGTTGCTAAGACACAATGAAGTATCAAGATGGCCGTGAATTATTTTATGTAAACATATTAGATCAGTCAATTGCCTTCTGATTTTAAGTGTATTAATTTTGAAGTATTCAAGTCGCATGTCGTACGATTTAAGATGTTCATGTAATTGACATTTAAAAGATAACAGTCTTAGCATTTTTTTTTAACTGATTCTACAATGTTTTCATACTTGCAGTAATGTGGATTCCAAATAGTGCTTCCATATTCAAGTTTACTTCTAATTAAGGCATTGTAAAGGGTTAGAATTGATAGATGATCTTTGAAAGGTTTACATATTATATGAATAAATCCCATCATTTTAAATGATTTGCACTTAATGTCGTTAATTTGTACATCAAATATGAATTTCGAATCAAGAGTGATTCCTAGATCTCTTATGGAAAACACTTTTTTAAGAATAGTATTATTTATAACATAGGAAAAATCCTTTATAATTCTGTTACGAGTGAAGTTTAAAGTGAAACATTTTTCAACATTTAAGTGCATATCATTGACAGTACACCAGTTATTGAGTGTGTCAAGGTCATTTTGAAGCAGTTGATGATCAGAAACAGATTTAATTTTACGAAAAATTTTAAGATCATCGGCGAAAAAAGCATAATCACAGTTTAATTTTGAACCAAGGTCATTTATGAATATTAGAAAAAGAAGAGGACCCAGATTTGACCCCTGAGGTACACCAGAAGTTACATTTATAGGGGATGATTTGTATCCATTAATAAATACTAGTTGCGTTCTGTTACATAAATATGATTTCACCCAGCGAAATAGGTCTCCATGTATTCCTATTTGATCAAGCTTTTTAAGTAAGATGGAGTGGTTAACTTTATCAAAAGCTTTTTGGAAATCGGTATAAATAGCATCTACTTCTTTCATTAAAAGAGTTACACACATAATCACAGAATTCCAAAAGATTTGAAGTAATAGATGAGGTACAAACCCATGTTGCCTAGTGCAGAGAAGGGGTTTAAAGTGAGAAAAAATATTTTTATATATCAGAGATTCAAAAACCTTAGCAAAACATGATAGTATACTAATTGGTCTATAATTTTTTTATTAAAAATTGGTCACCCGATTTGAATACTGGTACCACATGCGCTTTTTTCCACAAGTCAGGAAAAGTTCCAGAGGTTAAAGATTCATTGAAAATAATAAAAAGTGGTAAACATAATGAATCGGCACAGCATCTGACAAAGAAAGGTGGAATACCGTCGGGGCCGGAGCCCTTATTGGAATCTATTTTATTCAAAAAACATTTTATTTCAACTGCACTAATATGAATTTTACCGAGATTGCTTTGGTTGTGTTCAGTAATATTTAACATTGAATCATTATCAGGTGATTCCGAATTAGTATAAACAGATGAAAAATATTTGGAGAACATGTTTGCTATGTGTTCTCCATCGTTTGCGGAAATATCATCAAGATGCCTTACTTTAGGAATACAATTGGTTTTTCGCAATGATTTTGAGTATGACCAGAATACCTTTATGTTATCTTGCAGACCACTTTCGACAGAGTTGATGTATGATTTATAACATTCAATTTGCACTTTTTTGGCCATTTTCCGTAAATTATAGAATTCTCTATAATCTGAAACGTTGCCATGTTTTTTTGCCTTAAGTCTAATTTAATTTTTTTTTCTTAAGAAGATCAATCAATTGCTGATTAAACCAGATAGGGTATTGGTTTTTTGATTTAAGAACATATTTTTTTTTTAATTTTTGTCAATTATTTCCCACAGTTTTTCATAAAACAAGACAACCATACTATTCACATTTTTATTTTTAAAAAGAGTTATCCAATTAATAGCTAATAAATCCTGCCGACATTCATCATAGTTTCCCCTCCTGAAGTTGTACTTTGAATAATTTTTATTAGTCTCTAAGAAATGATTTTTATTTTGTTTTACCGTGATTTCAAATGAGGGGTGATAATTATCCAATTTAGTTAAGCCTTGTGCTATATGTAGATCAATATTAATTTTATCAGATAAAACAAGGTCTAACACATTTTCATTTATATTTAATATATAATTGAATTGACTCAAATTACAAATTGAAGAAAGGTTGACAAGACTATGCGCCGTCTGACTTTTATAATTAGAAGGTGAAAGTACATTTTTAAAGGAAGTGTCGGGTAACCATTTAATTTCAGATAAAAATCACCAATAAAAATAAACTGTGAATTTGATTTTGAATTCTTTGAATACAGATCTTGTAATTTTTCGATCTGGTTGCAATACTTGTCAACAGTTACACAAGGAGGAATATAAAGGACGCAAATATAAATGAGCGAGTTGGAATGAGAATTGGACTTGATCATAATCCACAAATCTTCATTTTCACTCTCCCACTCTGTTTTTCTCGACACAAGAAGTTTTTTAGAAACGGCGGCTAGAACTCCGCCTCCTTCTTTAGACACAGATTTGGTTGACTCACGATCTCTTCTAAATATTACATATCTGTCATCAAATACTTCTTCACTTAATACCGTTGAGTTCAGCCATGTTTCGGAAAAACAAATAATGTCATAGTTATTAATTAAAATATTATTGCGTACACTTAGAGTCTTTGTTCGAATACCCCTCACATTTTGATAGTATATATTCAATGCATCAACAGCAAGTGCCTCGCCATTTTTTCGGTATGCTTAAACGCCATAGTCGATGGTGGAGAGGTCCTTTATTAATGCGGCTTTTTAGGCCAGGCAATCCTTATCTCCGGTGGGGTGGGCACGGGAAGCTGCAGGCTTTCCGAAACGTGCGCATGTGGCGCAACTGGGTGCTGCAGCAGTAGCGGGGCAGGAATCACGGGCGTGTCCTTCTACACCGCAGTGGGAACATCTCATTTTTTCTTTGCAGAACTTGTGTGAATGTCCTATCATTTGGCAATTCAGACAAACGGTAAGTCCCACAAAGTCACGCACAACTGTGATGAATTGCATTGATCAACAGTGAAAATTAGAAAATATCGTAGCTTCCCACTTTAATTTAAAAAGAAAATATTAATTACTTATAAAACGGACACATCTACGACATCTATCGGATTAGAGTAAAGTGAATTCATATTTACGGTAGGGATCTATAATTAGACAAAGTGAGACGAGTATTGATTAAAAAATCACAGATGGTATCAACAAATAATCAGAGGCAGGGACTCCCCAATATACTTTAGGCCGTGATATCTTGACAGCCAATTGGATTGCAGCAAAAGCGATTAAAAACCAATTCAGCCTATCAACAAGAAGAGGGCCGAGCCCATTTTTAGAACAAAGGAACGACCTTTGGATCCGGCAATTAAGGATGTAATTAATGAGTTTGACGTTCCCACCGAACCGAGAGGTGAATAAACTCCATGGGAAAAAATAATCTATTCAGGGACAAAAGTACGATGAACCCAAGAAATGTTATGATTAACAGGTACATTCCAGAGATCGGAAACCCTAGTTCTCGAATGCATTGAAGCATATCAGGTGCGAAAAAAGGATACACGTAAACAACGATGGAAAAGTTTAAGTGGAAAATTGCATAGCAAGTGACGAAAACGTGTTGTAAGATGTTAGGGAGATTTCCATCTATAATACGATTGTTTGTGACGACCGGAGATGATCGATTCGAGGGAAAACGTGCTAAAGGGAATGGAAATGTTGGAAAAACAATGGAAAATTATTGTTATCAATTCTATACGGAGCGAGGATATTAAGATGAAAGATTTAGGGAGGAAACGTCAAAAAAAATGAGAGTTTTAAAGAATAGGCGAGGGTACATTTCAGAGGTCTAGAGCAGTAACAAGTGTTAGAGAGGAAAATAGAGTGCAGTACGGAGGGGAGTGGAAAATGCTGAAAACATTGCGACAGAAAAACTCAGGAAAAGGAGTCATTTTACGTAATTAAAATGGAGTTTATAGTGTAACATAGTACGCGACTGCAGATAAAAATGAGACATTACAATGGTTGTCGATTTCAGATGTATTTTGTTGTGATAAACAAGGAATATTCGAACATGAAAATTGTTTAGATAAGGGCAATTAGTCGTTAAAAGAGCTATAAAAATTATCATGGGTCTTATGAAATATTTACATTAAAGAATTCTCATAAAAGTTAACGACACTGAAATAAAAAAGGATTTATTGCCAGGTGGGTACAGATATTAATGTATACAACTGTCGAAGCATATGGTTTATGGGATTTTGAGTAAGAATGAGACGGAATTTGGGGGACGATCTCTATGAAGCAATAAAAATGACAGGAATTTAAGGGCCGAAGTGGGGATATCTCCTATAAAAATGTTAAAAATGATATATTTATTAATAACAAATTGAGAATGAAATTTTCGAAGAGGCAGCAACCATCAAAAAACGATATGGTTATATCAGGGAAGTACAGGGAAGCGAGGGGAGAGAAGATACGACAGAGAAAAACAAAGGAAATCTTAGATTAACAGTGAATAAAATAAATACGGCTTGAAATATAAAAATCAACAATAGCGTAAGAATAAATAAGGAAATTCATGGAAAGAGTGTCGTGAATAAAAGAAAATTCGAGAAAAAATGGAAAATTCAAATATACGACGTAAATAGAGAAAATTCGGTTTTAAATGGAAAGGTTCATATAGAATACAGAAAAACTCGAGGAAAAATAATAAAATAAAAATGAACAATTTGCGAGAAAGACTTCGACATGAAGATATCTCTGATAGGCGAATTTGGGGACAGATTTGGAACATATGGTAGATGCCGTACGCACGGACATGTTACGAAATAGATGAAAATAGAACTTTAAAATTATTAAATTCAAGCTAATTTTGTATGAACACCAGGACAAAGGAAGTTGGGCAATTAAGCATGGATCTTACTAAATCCGGATCTTGTAGGTATGGAAGTGCGAGACAGAAATTAAAAGATCAAGCGCGAAAGGGACTAAGGGACCGCATTCGACAATAATGGGGAGGTTTCAAGAAATTACGAGTTGATAGTAATTAGATTGGTTTATTACAGGAGATTCAGATACGCTCTTTTGGACCTGAGAGGGGTATAAAAGACTAGACAAATGCCAGTTGGAGACAGTCTACGGTCGTGGTCGAAAAGGTTGAAAGTTCGCGAGGCGTGACGAAACGGTGGGTGATTTAAAGTTGAAAAATTCTAAGTGATAATTATTATGATACTTAGAAAAATTTCACATTCTAGCCAGTGATCTACAAAAAAAAAATACTTTGCAGTTAGAATCAGTGAAAATAAAAATAAAGCCAACGCATTAATTACTTGTGAAAAATAAAAGTGCTCGTGATAAATACAATTTGTTTTAGTGGAAAATTCGGATTTTATAATCACTTAATATCGTATTTTTAAACTTAGAAATTTCGCGTCTAATATTAGTGCAATAAATAACTTAAGTGATGTGATAATTAAGCGTGAAGAAGTTATAATTAAATACGTGTGTTCAATCTAAGTGAAAGTGTTCTAACAAATAATAAATATTTAAATTAATTATCTTAAATAATAATAATAAAACAAAATAATAGTTTATTAATACATAAAAGTTCGGAGGGATAAAAATTTAATTTAACAACGATTTACCATCTCTAAATTAATCGTGAAGTAACTATCATTTAAAGTGTTATTTAACCAACGAGTTTTGAAATAAAATACAGTTTAGAACGATAGAGTTTATACATCATTTTAATTAATTAGATTAAATGAAAAAAAAAAAATTGAAGTCAAAAGATTTAATTAAATTTAGAAAAATATAAATTAATTTAGGAAAATTGCAGCAAGGTTTACCGTGTATTTCCCGGTCGGAAAAACCTTGGTAGGGGTAAGTCTTTTTCCGTTATAAAATTTTACAGATTCCAAGGAGAAAGCGGAATGCAACAAACATTGGTATTTGAATTAATTATTTGACCAAAATATTACTCGCTTGATATGTGATATGTAACTATATTAAAATATTATAAATATAATAGGTATATTTTATATACATATATATATGTAATTTTATTGTTCCCAAGAAAAATTTTAATCAGAAAGAAAAACACTTATATAAAAAGAGGAAAAAAGGGTATCGATTCCTACCTCTGAATTCATCAATAACTATTAAAAGTAGTTATGTGTGATAAATTTACAAATCAATATTTTATATTTAATTTTATATATGTATTAATATAATTTCAGAAAATCCAGAGCATTTGAAATAAGTTATGATATTGGAATTTATTTAAATCATAATATAGTAGTATATACCAGTATTTAATTATTTATTGAGACAAAGTATATATAAATTAATAAATATGTATACGTAATCGGGGATCAGACTAGACAATTGCGCTAAGTACATCATTATCAAACAAAGGAAAAAAAATTAGAGTCATCTCACACGTCTCCGGAATGTCTAAAGTAAACACATCATACGCTTTGAATCTAGGTCACGAGGCCGTCGGGAATGTTTACAAAACTCAAATTGTTTACAAAATAAGTCGGTCACTGGGACACTAGTTCGAATACGTTAAAAAGAAGAAAAAAAAATGACCTTGATTAGTGGATATCGTACTTAGGTATTAACTTCTAGGAACGGGATAAAATTATTATATTGCGCAATTTTAAAAAAAAAAAATTAAACACTATCTTTAATTTGAACGTAAAGAGGTATCTACAGACCTAAGCAATTGAAAATTAACAGATTTATTATAGCAGATCAAAAAGGTGTATTGAAGATTTACATGAAACAGTTGATAAATCACGGGATAGTTCAAAAAGGTGTATTGAAGATTTACATGAAACAGTTGATAAATCACGGGATAGTTCAAAAAGGTGTATTGAAGATTTACATGAAACAGTTGACAAATCACGGGATAGTTCAAAAAGGTGTATTGAAGATTTACATGAAACAGTTGACAAATCACGGGATAGTTCAAAAAGGTGTATTGAAGATTTACATGAAACAGTTGATAAATCACGGGATAGTTCAAAAAGGTGTATTGAAGATTTACATGAAACAGTTGATAAATCACGGGATAGTTCAAAAAGGTGTATTGAAGATTTACATGAAACAGTTGACAAATCACGGGATAGTTCAAAAGGGTGTATTGAAGATTTACATGAAACAGTTGATAAATCACGGGATAGTTCAATAAGGGGTAATGATGATTTACATGAATCAATTGAGAATCACGGGATAGTAAGGATTTATCAAAAGTTGAACATTGGAGGGGAGGGAAAGAAAAAAAAAATACAGTTCAACCAATAGAAGGCAGTGGTCGCTTCTATAACATTACCCAAACCATAGAGATGACGGATCTCTCAAACAAAACCGTCAACAAAACCAAACAAAAGCTTGGAGTTATGGCGAATCTCCAGAACACATCGCCAGATAAGATCTTAATTTACTAGTATGTATTTATATCACCCACTATTCGTACGTATGTATTCGGTATCAATCTGAGAATTTCGCAGAATTTGATGGGCGAGATCCGAGCTTGGAATGAGATGCAAGTAGTTTCATATTGCGAGTTATAAACCTTCCCAAAACGTATGTTTACATATATATCTTTTTATGTACTGTTCATTGAATGAAACGAACTCACTTACAATTAGTGCTTTAGGCCTGTCGGGTCACTCTCGTCTCATTTCTTGAACGTGGAGGGAGGATTCACGACCCGTTACTCCACACAAACCCGTGAGTATATGATTGCATATAGGACGAAACCGGTTCGCCCTAAGTAAATAGTAAACTTTGGAGGAGTAGGAATTTGGGGGTATCTGGGCTCGGGGGAAGACCTGAAGGCAGTGCATGATGGCGAAGGAAGGTTCAGTTGGGACGCGATAACTTAGGTATCAATCAATTGAACCGTGCCAAAAGACTGTGCGAATTTTGGGTTGACACCTGATCACCTTGCTTACTTGATGGAGGCAGGAGCCAAATTTTGTCAGAAAAAGGGTTATTCTGAGTTCGTCAAATATGCAATTAACTAATTACATTAACCTACTAAATCCATCTTTATATGTACCTTATAGCAGCTGAATCAAAATGGAGGGGCGCCCAGCAGATACAAGATACAATCATAATCAAATTTACTAACATTTAACCATTTGAGTTATATTTAATTATCTGTTCAATTAGTCATGTGTAGTTTCGATTAGTATTGCTTATTCATGAATTCATTAGGATGTAGGGAATCATAATAAACGTCAAAGGGAAGTTAGCTCATTTAGAGAAACTACTTAAGGTTAGATTTGCAAGAGAGAGACCAATACAGTTTGAAATTCAACACTCTGTTTAGAATCAAGAGGGTTACCACAAAAATTAAAGTAATTAAAGTCCTATATCATAAATCAAAAAAATTACACAACGTTTGATGGAGTTTAATTACAACCTAAATACGAAAATATTTACGTTCAAAGTCGTAAATAACGTATTTATTAGTTAAGTACATATATCACTAAAGGTATGTAGTACAAGGGAGCTTTAAGTAGCTTTCTGTAGTTATCAGAGGAAATAAGGGTCCAATTTTCATAAAGGCTTGTGTGACGTAGGGGAGGAATTTTCCATCCCTACCACACATATGCAAAGCCTTAAGAATTTAAATATCGATCAGAGCCAAGAGAAAAGGCGAGAATATTACAATTGTCTTGCCGATGACCAGGAGAGTTAAATAAGTAGAAAAAGAGAGAACATCACAACTGCACAGCCGTGACAGGAGATCAGAGTTTTACAAGTTTGAAAAAAAAAACTTTATTGGTCAATCTATTGCAAAAAAATAATAATAATAATAATAATAATAAGTAGGACGTTATGTTAAATGAAGTGATAATAAAAAAAATAAAAATCAGAACAGTGCGCCGTTAAATAAACACGAAAAAAATATATAAATAAATAAATAAACAATACATTTAAATATAAAAAAAAGTGTTAACGAATAAACTCTACATGTTTTAAAATAATTTATAAAAGTGTCGATATAAAGTTTAAATCAAGTGACCATGAATTTGTTGATTGCTTATGAGATCATAAATATCGTTATATTAAACAGCGAATGTAGGTCAGATAAAAGCGTAAACAGTTTAGTCAAGGCAGGCCATAAATTGACAGAATAATGGTATTGACATTCCTGAATCCAGAATGTTAATGACCGTAATGTAAACAATGTGATACGAGATAACGCGATGTTTGTAAGCATCGAAAGAATGATAACAAAGCATCGAAAATTTTGAAGTAGAGGACATCGAGAGTAACACGTATCGCTTTAAGAGATTGTAGAATAAACAAACTCGAAAATAATGTCAACACTCGGTTACGGAAAAAATAAACAGACTTTACAGATAAAAACGGGGGAACTTACCTACATAAAGTGACCCTTTGTTTATAGTTAATGTTATGGGTTTGTATGTGAGGATTATCACATAAAAAGTCATAACATAAAAGATAAGGAACATAAAATAAAAATAACATAAAATATTTGATTGGGGATAGTGTCGAGTTGAGAACTTTAATATCACAGACGAATGTTTTATAGGTATATACCTATTTAAAGGAACATTTGATCATTCGGACCAAAAAAAAAAGAGGGGGTTTGACGAAATAACATCAAGATAGGTATTGCGAACTCTAAACAGATTTTGCGAAAATATCGTAGGTATTGCAGAACTTGAAGGAATGGTTGGCATTCTAAACAATAAATAATTATTGGTTGAACGAAAATCACGGGATATTCATTAACATTAGAGTAACAATATTCATTCCGTTTTTTTTTTTACAATTACCTACATTTATTTGAAATGAAGTGTGATGGTAGAGTTGATCTAATTTGGGTTACAATCATCATGCAAACAAATATAAATAATTGAAAATATTGTGTTTTATAGGGGGACAGGTTCCAAAAAAAAAAAAAAATAAAATAAAATAAAAAAATATAGAAAAACGAGAAAATTGAAGAAAAAAAAAAATAAAAAATAAATAAATAAATAAATAAATAGAATAAGAAAGGCAACATAATTTACATAAGGTAATTTAGAAAATTAAAATAGAGATTATAAGGTTGTCGCTTAATAAGATAAAAATATAAACATTAACCAGGCGACACTCGGAAAATAAAGAAAATGGTTGGGAAACGTGGAACAAGTAGGCGAGCCCAGGCTTTAGTGACAGCAATCGGGGAAAATGTCACAGCCGAGACTTCAACAATAAACATAGGAGATATAACTACAATAATTCAGGCAGCTTTGGCACCGCTCGTCAATAAGATGCAAGAACTCGAGAAACAATTGGAAAGCCCAGCAACAGTGGCGGTGATAGGAGAGGATAGTGCGCCGAAAAGCGTTCTCCAAGTAGTGGAAATGTTACCACAGCAGGAACGACCATCATTCTCCGGTGGAAATCAAAATCCCATTAGTTTCCTGGAAGATTTTAAAGAATACACTAGAAAAGTGAAACGAACGGATCCTTTAGTCGTCGTACGGGAAAATTTGAAAGGGGAAGCTAAATCGTGGGCAAAATTGTACAATAAACGATGGGAGACTATGTTAGATTTCGAACGAGATTTTTTAGCTACCTATTGGGGAGACATAAAGAAAAATGAAGTTCGCCGTCGTCTTGCAGAAGGGGTATATGATGCCAAGAAAAATATATCCATGCTCACTCATTTCGCAAACTATTGGGAGCTAGCGAAGGCTTTAAAGATTACTGACACACCGTTGGGCATAGTTGACGAAATTATGAGACATTATCCGAAGGAAATTCAATCGCTATGGTTTTCGGGGCAATCAGGAGATGAGATTGTCGCCGCTGAGTTTCTACAAAAACTAGATACAATGGTATGTACACCAGAAGAACGGAACATGAAGAAGAGGAGTGGGGAGGAATCCAGCAAGAAGGACAAATACCGTGACCGTTACCACGCCATAAAAAGGAGGATACACGCAATTGAAAGTGTGGGCGAAAACGCTAGTTGCAGCAAGTGCACCGAAGTTAACAGTTCACCAAAAGAAAATTCTACAATAACTACAACCGGGAAGGAGCTAGTGGTCGCAGACAACTCGGGAAACGGACGGGGGTTGATTCATTAGTCCTGATGGATACGACTCACACAGGAAGAGGGACGCCGGCACCAAGACACAGCACTGCATTGAAGATTATGCTGAAATGGGGATGGAATCCAACGAAAGGATTGGGGAAAAGTGAACAAGGGATGACTGCCCCAGTAAAAGCTGAACGGAATGTAAGAAGACGAAAGGATGGAGCGGAAGAAACGAGAACGGAGGAGGAAATGCGTATGGAAGGATGCGTCAATTTACTACAACAAATAACTGATGAATGGAATAAATTGGAAATGATTGAAGAAAAAGTGGGTAGGGAAGTTAGGGGGTTTAACAACATTTTTGAGGACCGAGATTATGAGGAAGTAGAAAAGGGTAGCACTTTACCGTCATTACCGGAAGCCAAAGCACATATAGATAACACGGAAGTTCATTGTTTAATAGACACCGGAAGTCAGATCACGTGTGTAGCACAAGAATTCTACGAAAATTATTTAAATGATCAAACACTTTATCCGATTATGCCTGTAACAGCTATTCAGATCAGGGTAGCCGTAGGACACAACAGTCAGAGGATATCTAGATTGGTTTTAGTACCACTGCGATTTGAAAATTTTACGATAAATACGCCATGTTTAATAATACCCAAGTTGATTCGGCCCATTATATTAGGAATCAATTGGTTAGATGAATATGTAGCTGAATTTAAGTGTGGCGAAAATAGAAAGTTAAAAATAAAAACAGAAAATGGTAAAAAGGATATAGAGTTGGTAAATTCATCGATAACTTATAGGAAATCTAAAGGTGAGATTAGCGGTCAAAATTGCGCAAGTGGAAAATTAATTAGCATTGAAGTAAACCCCGAAAAAAATAATACGGCGTGTCTCGAGCGTAGAATAACCTCTTTGTGTCCGGGCTAGATTTGGGTTTAAAAGGAAAAGAAGGGTTGGAAAAGATTTTAACCAAACATAAAAATGTATTTAGAGACAGACCGGGTCTCCCAACTTTATACACTCACGAAATAAAGATGACGGACGAGACGCCCTTCGTTAAGCGATCTTATCCTCTACCTTTTGCTTATAGAGATAAAGTTGACGAAAAAATTAGAGAATTGGAGTTACTCGGAATCATCAGTAGAGAGGCCACACAGTTTTCTAGTCCTCTAACATTTACTTTAAAAAAGGACGGAACAGTCAGGATACTTTTGGATGCTAGGTTTTTAAATACTAGAATGGTTGCCGAAGTAGAGAAACCACCCTTAACTTCTGAGATAATACAGCGTTTTCATGGCGTAAAATTCATCACCACGATAGATCTCAATTCAGCTTATTTTCAGATACCTATCAGTCCAGAAAGTCGCAAATATACAGGGTTTGTATACAATGGAAAATCATATGTATACAAGGTATTACCGCAGGGGTTAAAGACATCAGTTGGGAGTTTTTCAAGGGGAATTGACAAAATCCTAGGACCAGGACTGAGAGAATTCTGCGCTAATTACTTGGATGATTTAATAATATATACGTGTGGGAGCCAAGAAGATCATTTTGAACATGTAGACGCGGTACTTGAGAGGTTAGAGGCAGCAAACATGACTTGTAAACTCGAAAAATGTCAATTTTTATTCACCGAAGTGCGTATGTTAGGACATATTATAACGCCTTTGGGAGTTCAAATGGATCCGGAAAAAATAGACGCGATTAAAAATTTTCCGGTGCCCAAGAAAATCAAACAAGTTAGAGCTTTCCTTGGACTTTGCAATTATTACCGTAGATTCGCGAATAAATATGGGGAATCAACACGAGTTTTATGTGATTTACTTCAGAAAAATAGAACTTCGAGGTGGGGTGACTCAGAACAGCGTGCATTTGAGAAGGTGAAAACATTATTTTTAGAGACAGTTATTTTACACCATCATGATCCAAATAGTACATACTACTTGCAGACAGACAGTTCGGGATTCGCAATAGGAGGGGAGCTATACCAGCTAGAGGCCGAAGGAAATCACCACGTTATTGGATTTATTAGCAAAGCTTTAAGGGGACCGGAGTTGAAATGGACCACATCAGAACAAGAGTTGTGGGCGATAATATATGCTTTACATAAGTTTGAGACATATTTAAGAGGAGTACATTTGATAATTAGAACAGATCATCAAGCACTGACGTTTTTGAAGAGCTGGAAGATGTACAGTGGTCGCCTGACTCGGTGGATTTTGTATTTAAATCAATTTAATTTCACTGTAGAGTACGTTAAAGGAAAAGAAAATATAGGACCTGACATTTTATCTCGTTACTCTTGTGATGCGGAAAACGTTCAGGAGGAGAAAAACACATGTCCAGAAATAGCAGCTTTTGCGGTTAAAGGTAGACAACAAATTCGAAAACACTTAGAAAATATAACGGAATTACAGAAGCAGGACACATTTTTGGGAGAAATTTTCGGGTATTTGCGCAAGGGAAAATTCGGACCACCAACAAAAAGAGTAAATAAGTATTTAAAAAATTACAAAAAAATAGGTAAAACTTTGTATTACACCACAGGACTAAACAAAACGGTGTTAGCAGTACCCCAGGAGTTGACTGAAGAGCTAATAAAAATGATACATTTAGAAATTGGGCATGGGGGAATTTTTAAAACAGGATCAGCTATGGGAGACAGGTATTACTGGCCGGGTATGAATCAAGATATAAAGCGCATAGTAAGAGAATGTCACCTTTGTCAGCTGGCGAAGCGCGAAATTCGACCAACTGTAGGGCCGAGTAAATCAATTATGACCAAAGAAGTAGGACAATTGGCTATGGCAGACCTATACGGACCATTACCGAGAGGAGTGGGAGGCGTGAAATACATATTTGTGATTCAAGATTCTTTCAGCAGATTTGTAAAGTTATATAAATTAAGGATAGCAAGTACTAAGACCGTGTTAAATTGTGTAGAGGATTTTAATAAAACCATACAAATAGATGCTTTGTTAACTGACAACGGATCTCAATTTACATCAAAAAAATGGGAAAGCCACATGAATAGGATGGGCATAAGAATCGTACATACTTCAGTGCGAAATCCTGGACCGAATATAACTGAGCGCGTAAATAAAGAACTAGGAAGAATTTTTCGTATTTACTGTCACGAGAAACATACAAAATGGGCAGCTTTCCTTAAAGAAATAGAGCAGACCTACAATAACTCAATACATTGTTCAACAGGATTTTCACCAAATGAAATAGCTTTCGGGAAATCGCCAACTTATAGTTTAGACAAGTATACCCTAGGGTGTGGAAAACCTACGAAAACAATAGATGAAATTAGGTTAACAGCTCAAAAGAATTTGGAGAAAAGCGCTACAAATCGACAAAAATATAATAATCTCAATAAAAGACTAGTTACCTATGAAATCGGAACCATGGTCAAGTTGAAAAAGATTACACAATCAAGTTTTTTGCGCAAACAAATCAAGAAATTCGGTTTAATTTACGAAGGACCGTACGTCATCGGTTCAGTAGTTTACAGTAACACATATACCCTAATTGATCCGGTAACTCGGGAAATAAAAGGAGATTATAGCGCTTTACATTTAGCGAGATATTACACAAGTAATAAGGAACAAAAATCAGGTTTAAAGTTAGTGGAAATCAACGGATAGAGTGCGAAGTTTACAAATATTTGTAAATGTTAATAAATAAATAAACGATTGAGAAATACAAATAAAAATATGTTAGGATACATTATAATTGGGGAGGGGGAAGAAAGAAAATTACTAAAATATTAGATTATCAGGTTGCTTGCGAGGGGCGGATCGTCGTCAAGTCTTTGAGGGTGAGTGGACAAGTTCTTAATAAGCGACAATCATATTCAATTATTGAAATAGAGTAAGGCAAATAAATTCGTTAATTTTGATTTTCTAGTTGAAAAAAAAATTGACTTTTTTTTATGTGTTAGTGAGTAGAAAAAAAAATGTTAGATAAGTAAGAACACTCAAAAGGAGAGAATTAGAGATATTATATGGCACACAAAAGGGACATTTTGAAAAATAAACAGTGCTTAGGAATTTTTTTTTAAATATTGAAATAAGAAAGTTTATCTATAGATATAGGGTAGACATTAAGTATAGAGATAAAAAGGTAACATTTGAATTAAGATATAAATAGTTTAGATTTCAAAAAAAAAAAGGGAAAAAAAGGAACGCTGAACCAATTTGAGGATAATAAAGAACATTTATAAAAAATTAAATAATAGAGTGGGCAACACTTAGGCTAGAACAACTTTGGATGAATTATGAAATTACAATTAGAAATTAAGGATTAAGAAATAAAGTTTAAATAAATAAAAAGAAAAAAAAAATGCTGGAAAATTTATATGAAACATGTATACCACTGATTGTCGGATTGGGTGAGGTCGTGCGAAAACACACATTTCACAAAAAATATTCATACTTACAAAACAAAAACAATTAATTGCACACCAAGAGACCACCCGCTTTTCAGTTGTTCGAAAGGCCGCGAGATTGTAAACAATCTTTACTTAAATCATTGTAAGGGAGGTCTTAGTCCAATTTGGTTGGGGACCACCAAAACACGCGAGTCGAGGGGCGTGTTCCAGCAAAAAGAAATTAATTATGAATCTATCAAAATTAAAGAAAATTTCCTTAAGTAAAATCTACGCGAAAAGAAAATAAAGAATACAATGAGATTCAAATTCAAGATTGTTGACAATCCGAACAAAAAGAGAAGAGGGGGATAGGGAGTAATAGGATACGGAGAAGAGATAGGGGATAACAAAATGAGGAGGGGGAGATAGGAGGAATAGGATACGGAAAAGAGATAGGGGATAACAAAATGAGGAGGGGGAGATAGGAGGAATAGGATACGGAAAAGAGATAGGGGATAACAAAATGAGGAGGGGGAGAAAGGAAGTAATAGGATACGGAAAAGAGATAGGGGATAACAAAATGAGGAGGGGGAGATAGGTAGTAATATGACACGGAGTAGAGATAGGGGATAACCAAATGAGGAGGGGAAGATAGCTAGTCTAAATTTGAACACAATTTCGGTGTCTAACGAAAAAAAAAAAAAAAAAAAGGAAGAGGACATTAAAATAAAATACAACGTTAGCCACAGCAAATTGAGTTCAGAGGAGGGAACTGTGATGAATTGCATTGATCAACAGTGAAAATTAGAAAATATCGTAGCTTCCCACTTTAATTTAAAAAGAAAATATCAATTACTTATAAAACGGACACATCTACGACATCTATCGGATTAGAGTAAAGTGAATTCATATTTACGGTAGGGATCTATAATTAGACAAAGTGAGACGAGTATTGATTAAAAAATCACAGATGGTATCAACAAATAATCAGAGGCAGGGACTCCCCAATATACTTTAGGCCGTGATATCTTGACAGCCAATTGGATTGCAGCAAAAGCGATTAAAAACCAATTCAGCCTATCAACAAGAAGAGGGCCGAGCCCGTTTTTAGAACAAAGGAACGACCTTTGGATCCGGCAATTAAGGATGTAATTAATGAGTTTGACGTTCCCACCGAACCGAGAGGTGAATAAACTCCATGGGAAAAAATAATCTATTCAGGGACAAAAGTACGATGAACCCAAGAAATGTTATGATTAACAGATACATTCCAGAGATCGGAAACCCTAGTTCTCGAATGCATTGAAGCATATCAGGTGCGAAAAAAGGATACACGTAAACAACGATGGAAAAGTTTAAGTGGAAAATTGCAAAGCAAGTGACGAAAACGTGTTGTAAGATGTTAGGGAGATTTCCATCTATAATACGATTGTTTGTGACGACCGGAGATGATCGATTCGAGGGAAAACGTGCTAAAGGGAATGGAAATGTTGGAAAAACAATGGAAAATTATTGTTATCAATTCTATACGGAGCGAGGATATTAAGATGAAAGATTTAGGGAGGAAACGTCAAAAAAAATGAGAGTTTTAAAGAATAGGCGAGGGTACATTTCAGAGGTCTAAAGCAGTAACAAGTGTTAGAGAGGAAAATAGAGTGCAGTACGGAGGGGAGTGGAAAATGCTGAAAACATTGCGACAGAAAAACTCAGGAAAAGGAGTCATTTTACGTAATTAAAATGGAGTTTATAGTGTAACATAGTACGCGACTGCAGATAAAAATGAGACATTACAATGGTTGTCGATTTCAGATGTATTTTGTTGTGATAAACAAAGAATATTCGAACATGAAAATTGTTTAGATAAGGGCATTTAGTCGTAAAAAGAGCTATAAAAATTATCATGGGTCTTATGAAATATTTACATTAAAGAATTCTCATAAAAGTTAACGACACTGAAATAAAAAAGGATTTATTGCCAGGTGGGTACAGATATTAATGTATACAACTGTCGAAGCATATGGTTTATGGGATTTTGAGTAAGAATGAGACGGAATTTGGGGGACGATCTCTATGAAGCAATAAAAATGACAGGAATTTAAGGGCCGAAGTGGGGGTATCTCCTATAAAAATGTTAAAAATGATATATTTATTAATAACAAATAGAAAATGAAATTTTCCAAGAGGCAGCAACCATCAAAAAACGATATGGTTATATCAGGGAAGTACAGGGAAGCGAGGGGAGAGAAGATACGACAGAGAAAAACAAAGGAAATCTTAGATTAACAGTGAATAAAATAAATACGGCTTGAAATATAAAAATCTATAGAGATATGAACAATAGCGTAAGAATAAATAAGGAAATTCATGGAAAGAGTGTCGTGAATAAAAGAAAATTCGAGAAAAAATGGAAAATTCAAATATACGACGTAAATAGAGAAAATTCGGTTTTAAATGGAAAGGTTCATATAGAATACAGAAAAACTCGAGGAAAAATAATAAAATAAAAATGAACAATTTGCGAGAAAGACTTCGACATGAAGATATCTCTGATAGGCGAATTTGGGGACAGATTTGGAACATATGGTAGATGCCGTACGCACGGACATGTTACGAAATAGATGAAAATAGAACTTTAAAATTATTAAATTCAAGCTAATTTTGTATGAACACCAGGACAAAGGAAGTTGGGCAATTAAGCATGGATCTTACTAAATCCGGATCTTGTAGGTATAGAAGTGCGAGACAGAAATTAAAAGATCAAGCGCGAAAGGGACTAAGGGACCGCATTCGACAATAATGGGGAGGTTTCAAGAAATTACGAGTTGATAGTAATTAGATTGGTTTATTACAGGAGATTCAGATACGCTCTTTTGGACCTGAGAGGGGTATAAAAGACTAGACAAATGCCAGTTGGAGACAGTCTACGGTCGTGGTCGAAAAGGTTGAAAGTTCGCGAGGCGTGACGAAACGGTGGGTGATTTAAAGTTGAAAAATTCTAAGTGATAATTATTATGATACTTAGAAAAATTTCACATTCTAGCCAGTGATCTACAAAAAAAAATACTTTGCAGTTAGAATCAGTGAAAATAAAAATAAAGCCAACGCATTAATTACTTGTGAAAAATAAAAGTGCTCGTGATAAATACAATTTGTTTTAGTGGAAAATTCGGATTTTATAATCACTTAATATCGTATTTTTAAACTTAGAAATTTCGCGTCTAATATTAGTGCAATAAATAACTTAAGTGATGTGATAATTAAGCGTGAAGAAGTTATAATTAAATACGTGTGTTCAATCTAAGTGAAAGTGTTCTAACAAATAATAAATATTTAAATTAATTATCTTAAATAATAATAATAAAACAAAATAATAGTTTATTAATACATAAAAGTTCGGAGGGATAAAATTTAATTTAACAACGATTTACCATCTCTAAATTAATCGTGAAGTAACTATCATTTAAAGTGTTATTTAACCAACGAGTTTTGAAATAAAATACAGTTTAGAACGATAGAGTTCATACATCATTTTAATTAATTAGATTAGATGAAAAAAAAAAATTGAAGTCAAAAGATTTAATTAAATTTAGGAAAAAATAAATTAATTTAGGAAAATTGCAGCAAGGTTTACCGTGTATTTCCCGGTCGGAAAAACCTTGGTAGGGGTAAGTCTTTTTCCGTTATAAAATTTTACAGATTCCAAGGAGAAAGCGGAATGCAACAAACATTGGTATTTGAATTAATTATTTGACCAAAATATTACTCGCTTGATATGTGATATGTAACTATATTAAAATATTATAAATATAATAGGTTTATTTTATATACATATATATATGTAATTTTATTGTTCCCAAGAAAAATTTTAATCAGAAAGAAAAACACTTATATAAAAAGAGGAAAAAAGGGTATCGATTCCTACCTATGAATTCATCAATAACTATTAAAAGTAGTTATGTGTGATAAATTTACAAATCAATATTTTATATTTAATTTTATATATGTATTAATATAATTTCAGAAAATCCAGAGCATTTGAAATAAGTTATGATATTGGAATTTATTTAAATCATAATATAGTAGTATATACCAGTATTTAATTATTTATTGAGACAAAGTATATATAAATGAATAAATATGTATACGTAATCGGGGATCAGACTAGACAATTGCGCTAAGTACATCATTATCAAACAAAGGAAAAAAAATTAGAGTCATCTCACACGTCTCCGGAATGTCTAAAGTAAACACATCATACGCTTTGAATCTAGGTCACGAGGCCGTCGGGAATGTTTACAAAACTCAAATTGTTTACAAAATAAGTCGGTCACTGGGACACTAGTTCGAATACGTTAAAAAGAAGAAAAAAAAAATGACCTTGATTAGTGGATATCGTACTTAGGTATTAACTTCTAGGAACGGGATAAAATTATTATATTGTGCAATTTAAAAAAAAAAAAAATTAAACACTATCTTTAATTTGAACGTAAAGAGGTATCTACAGACCTAAGCAATTGAAAATTAACAGATTTATTATAGCAGATCAAAAAGGTGTATTGAAGATTTACATGAAACAGTTGATAAATCACGGGATAGTTCAAAAAGGTGTATTGAAGATTTACATGAAACAGTTGATAAATCACGGGATAGTTCAAAAAGGTGTATTGAAGATTTACATGAAACAGTTGACAAATCACGGGATAGTTCAAAAAGGTGTATTGAAGATTTACATGAAACAGTTGACAAATCACGGGATAGTTCAAAAAGGTGTATTGAAGATTTACATGAAACAGTTGATAAATCACGGGATAGTTCAAAAAGGTGTATTGAAGATTTACATGAAACAGTTGATAAATCACGGGATAGTTCAAAAAGGTGTATTGAAGATTTACATGAAACAGTTGACAAATCACGGGATAGTTCAAAATGGTGTATTGAAGATTTACATGAAACAGTTGATAAATCACGGGATAGTTCAATAAGGGGTAATGATGATTTACATGAATCAATTGAGAATCACGGGATAGTAAGGATTTATCAAAAGTTGAACATTGGAGGGGAGGGAAAGAAAAAAAAAATACAGTTCAACCAATAGAAGGCAGTGGTCGCTTCTATAACATTACCCAAACCATAGAGATGACGGATCTCTCAAACAAAACCGTCAACAAAACCAAACAAAAGCTTGGAGTTATGGCGAATCTCCAGAACACATCGCCAGATAAGATCTTAATTTACTAGTATGTATTTATATCACCCACTATTCGTACGTATGTATTCGGTATCAATCTGAGAATTTCGCAGAATTTGATGGGCGAGATCCGAGCTTGGAATGAGATGCAAGTAGTTTCATATTGCGAGTTATAAACCTTCCCAAAACGTATGTTTACATATATATCTTTTTATGTACTGTTCATTGAATGAAACGAACTCACTTACAATTAGTGCTTTAGGCCTGTCGGGTCACTCCCGTCTCATTTCTTGAACGTGGAGGGAGGATTCACGACCCGTTACTCCACACAAACCCGTGAGTATATGATTGCATATAGGACGAAACCGGTTCGCCCTAAGTAAATAGTAAACTTTGGAGGAGTAGGAATTTGGGGGTATCTGGGCTCGGGGGAAGACCTGAAGGCAGTGCATGATGGCGAAGGAAGGTTCAGTTGGGACGCGATAACTTAGGTATCAATCAATTGAACCGTGCCAAAAGACTGTGCGAATTTTGGGTTGACACCTGATCACCTTGCTTACTTGATGGAGGCAGGAGCCAAATTTTGCCAGAAAAAGGGTTATTCTGAGTTCGTCAAATATGCAATTAACTAATTACATTAACCTACTAAATCCATCTTTATATGTACCTTATAGCAGCTGAATCAAAATGGAGGGGCGCCCAGCAGATACAAGATACAATCATAATCAAATTTACTTACATTTAACCATTTGAGTTATATTTAATTATCTGTTCAATTAGTCATGTGTAGTTTCGATTAGTATTGATTATTCATGAATTCATTAGGATGTAGGGAATCATAATAAACGTCAAAGGGAAGTTAGCTCATTTAGAGAAACTACTTAAGGTTAGATTTGCAAGAGAGAGACCAATACAGTTTGAAATTCAACACTCTGTTTAGAATCAAGAGGGTTACCACAAAAATTAAAGTAATTAAAGTCCTATATCATAAATCAAAAAAATTACACAACGTTTGATGGAGTTTAATTACAACCTAAATACGAAAATATTTACGTTCAAAGTCGTAAATAACGTATTTATTAGTTAAGTACATATATCACTAAAGGTATGTAGTACAAGGGAGCTTTAAGTAGCTTTCTGTAGTTATCAGAGGAAATAAGGGTCCAATTTTCATAAAGGCTTGTGTGACGTAGGGGAGGAATTTTCCATCCCTACCACACATATGCAAAGCCTTAAGAATTTAAATATCGATCAGAGCCAAAAGAAAAGGCGAGAATATTACAATTGTCTTGCCGATGACCAGGAGAGTTAAATAAGTAGAAAAAGAGAGAACATCACACACCGCAAACGGTCCAGTCCACGAATACTCGTCCTTGTTGTACCAGCGCATGACGTATGTTAGCGGGTACCAGGTAAACTCTGTGGCAGGACGGTCCGGTTCGAGCTCCAGCCATATGACTAAGTTTGCACTTGGAAATATACTCTTTGACCTCATTATCTCCAGAGATTCCGGAAAATGCCTTCTCAAGGAAGTCCTCATCAGATAGCTCCCGGGGTACGTTAAAGAATATAATTCTTGGGTGCCTCTTTACTGGAAGTCGGGCACTCAGCAAGTCGGAGCTGGTTACAATAGGAGCATTTAAGAGCCGCTCTTGTTCCTGGCTGTTGGCAGTGTGGATAATGACTCCTTTATTTTTTATATTTTTTACTCCCGTTATTCGAACTCCCAATTGCGAAGGCTTCACGATGTCGCGTATGATCTTTTTTGTGCCATCGCTATCATCAACCCCTGGTAGTTTGGGAAAAAAATATACCAATGGTCTTGGTTTTCCTATCTGGATGGTGGTGCGAGTGAGTGGTGGAGGCAAAGGAAGTTTTTTCTTGGTAACTTCAGCAAAAGAGATGCTGGCTTCGGTCGCATCGGCTACTCGACGCATCACTGGTCCCAAGTCTAACTCAAGTTGCTGAATTTTGTCCAGCAACTGTTTCGTGTAGTTATCCGCCATGGTTTTCTCGGCCTTCAAGACCTTGATTTCAGCAAGGGCCGAGTTGAGTTTGCCTCTGATTTCTTCTTTCTCTAGGAGAAGTTGGCAACGGATCCGAGAACACTAGTCACATTCACGGACACTTTGAGCTGTTGCTCTTTTGACACTTTTGATGACTTTTCGGCCAACGCGTCCTGCAAAGCTTTTAAAGCATCTTGTGTCCCAGAGAGAATCGTACGTCCCGATATATTACTTATGGGTCCAGGGTCAATTTCAGCTTCAATCTCCTCGGCGTCGGAATCCGATTCATCGTGGGAGGTATACGGGGAGGCTACATTAGGGCGACATTTCCTATTTTTGCCCATGATTATCGATTAAAAATCACAAAATACGTAGTTTCTTAAAAAATAATAGTTTCAATATGTAAACAAAGATATCACAAGTTCACAACACAATATGAGCCAATAAGAGCCTAGAGAAGTGAGCTCATAATTAAAACGGCCAATGAGCGCGCTAGCTCATTATACACAACGCTTCGGTTAACTATTGTACACTCAGAGCGAAATGAATAGTTTTTTAACACTCAAATAACAATGTCAGAATGCTAAAAAATCACTGGATAACACTATCACTTGTATAACTTTCGATGATTATCACGATGATTATCTTTTGTCTTCCGGCGAATTCGTTAAAACGTTGTTTATCCGTACGAAAGACACCTTGACAGAGCGTAACAGGCAGGGTAGGCTATGTACATCTGTTAACTGTTACATACTTCAATTTTATTATTGTTTTTTATAACAAGCATAAAAATAATTTTGTGATTTTAAACGCAATAAAAACTAATAACAATTACAACGGCTCCACCCCCTACCATAATAAAACATTGTTCGAAACTGTCAAATTAGTTTAAGCCTTCCCTGATGAAGGAACGTTTGTTCCGAAACCGGTCGGATTTGCACACTATATAAGTGGTTTTTACAAAGTTATATTATTGCATTTTTCTATAATGGATAACCACAAAGTAATAGCTACATTCAAAAATATAAAAAAAAATAATAATAATAATAATAAAAAAATAAAAAAAAACTAAAATACTTAATTAATGAGGTCCTTCCTTATAAAGTTAGTATTGATTATTACAAATTTTTGTTCCAAGAAGTAGTTAACATATTTTGTTATTTTTTATAAATTTTGTTTTGTTTTATAGAAGTTTTTTTTATTTTTTTTTTATTTAGTAACTATATAATATTTTTTTACATTTTTATATGAAACATGTTAGTTAGATGTATATATAAAATATATTCGTAGTCCTCCTCACTAGGAGATCCTGTGCTGAGGGGGACTATGCTTTGGATAAGTTTTTCAGCGACTTCTATGGTTTAACTTCATTGATTGGATAAGGTTTTCCAGAAACTTCTATGATGTTTTAAGTATACTAGTAAGTTCATTTTCCGATAGATTCTTCAGCCAACATTTAATGTCCTTAATGTAGCTATTTTTTATTTTTATTTGTTTGATACTAAGTGGGAGCTTGTTATATAACTTTACTGCTAAAAATGCAGAACTTCTTTGACCAAATGAAGAGTTACACTTTGGTATATTAAGTATGTCTGCTTGTTTGGCTCTGGTTTTATGAGCGTGGGAGGTGTCTGCCTCTGAATCATTTTTGTGGTGATGTACTAGAATGTTTTTGGCATAGATTTTCTGTATGCTTGGAACATCAAACTGTTTAAAAATTTCTGCCGTTGACGTCCTTATGGGGAGCTTTAGAATGGTCTTTATAATGGATTTCTGAGTTATCTTAAGTTGTTTTAAGTGATTAGATGCTGCTGAGCCCCATCCTATTACTCCATATTCCAATCGAGAGTGGCATAAAGCATAATATACTCTCTTTAGATCCCTCATTGACAAGATGTTTCTTAATTTTTTGAAGAAGTAGATGAGTTTTGTTAGCTTTTTTGAGGTAAGATCAATGTGTGAATTCCACTGTAGATTTTCATCAATTTCAATCCCAAGATATTTAATACTTTTGGTTTGGGTTAAAGACGGGCAGGAACATTGTGGAAAAGTATTTTGACATTCATGTAATTTGAGGGTATGCACATTCATTGGTTGTCCTCTTTTGTTTTTGGAGAAAGTTAGATATTTAGTTTTACTAACATTTAATGTAAGGGAGTTTACTTTTAGCCAGTTTTGAAGTACAGCCAGGCCATGTTCCGCCTCCTTGTAGGTTCTTGTCCAATCTTGTTCGTGGAATATAATAACAGTGTCATCTGCAAAGCTCATTATGTTTCCATTAATGGGAAGATTCATAAGGTCATTTATATATATCAGAAATAGTATAGGTCCTAATACGCTTCCCTGGGGGACCCCGAATTTAATTGGGAGAGATTTGCTCTTTCTTTTACCAATTTGTACAATTTGTTCTCTTCCAGTTAAATAACTTCTAAGTAGGTTTAGAGTTGTTTCGGTTATTCCATTTTTTTTAGTTTTAAGTACAGTATTTCATGATCAATTGTATCGAAAGCTTTTTAAGAAGTAATATAAAAAAATATTATTTTTTCCCAATTATTGTTTATAAAAAAAAAAATTTTTTTCTCAAATATGTATTTAATTTAACACGTGTTAACTGACTGAATACGTATAAAAAATAAGCCAAATAACAGTAAACAATCGATTTTCAACATGTCTAAAAAGTTTCGGTTTCGGTTTCGGCCGAAGATTCGGTTTCGGTTTCGGTAGAAAGTCCTGCTTCGGTCGGACACTAATAATATCGGCATTATATTACAAGACAATTTGATAATAACGGAAAGTGATAACAATGGAATACGAATTAATAATAATGGAATACAAATTAAAAGGCAATGCGATAATAATACGTCTACATTTCAAGACAATTTCACCATTACGTAGTACATTTATATTACGAGACAATAATAAAACGAAATACAAAGATTTTTTTCAAAGATCTATTAAGTTACCGAATTCCTAAAACGTCCCCTAAAGCGTTTAATGAGTGCTTTTTAACGGTTACGGCTTTCTGAAGAGAGAAGATTTTTTAATTCATATTGACATTTAGGGAAATATAAATGTGGGCACTGAAATACAGGCACTGCGATTTTTCTGTTAAGATTAATGAACCTAACAAAAATGATGGTGGTGCTTTTGTAAGGAATGATAAATTATTATTTGAAAATTACGTAAATTTTGAATAAATTAATTATTATTGAAAGCCACGTAAAGTCAACACAAATTAAAATGCGTTTGGAATTTCTGTGAAAAATAATTAAATTTTTGTTCTCGCTTGTCAATCAAAACCGTGCTTATGAATTTGAGCTCGTAAAGAATGTATTTCTACGTTTTAAATTCACAGGAGATAACATGGCAGTAATTGGATTTCCCGGGGGCGCTTGGGGAGGATAGTGTACAGTGGCGCGCTGAAAAACTACGGGCCCCTCGGCAACCCGACCAGCAAAAACTTGTTTAAAAAATTTAAAAAGCGGAAGACAAATATTACTGGTTTACAAATATCCTGACAATATTTGATAAACTCGTAATATCGTCAATTTATGCGGAAGACGTTGCTTGTGCTATGATTCAGGACTTAGCTAGGAGAGGTAACGAACACAATCCGTCTGGGTAGGAATCAGATTAATTTGTCAATTCAGCCACTAACCGATTAAATGACATAACGTATTATTTCTGACTATGTTTTAAATAAATAAAAATATTCAACTAATTTTTGCTTTCGATATTTCGTTAAGGAGAGTCAAAAGTAATTTAATGTTATCAAGATTAATTTGTAGAACTACATTTTAAATTTTTTTCTGTTTGTTCAAAAATATTATTATTCAATTTATAAAAACAGTACATAAATAAGCAAGTTCTGCTGCGTAATTATTATTATGCGTGACAGTTGTATCGCCTTCTTTAGGCATTATTAAATTGTGATTAAGCCACTTAAAGACGATATATTTATATTATTTTTATGTAGGTAAGTACATATGTATAATTATTGCTTTATTTTTTTTACCTATGCCCGTATTGATTTCCGAGTAAAAATCTGAAACTGTTAATGGTTATAAATTACCCTTTAAAGTTTCGACAATTACTGCATTGTTAAAATTTTACTAAAGGTCGTTAAGAAAAGATTTTCCAATTAATGACTCACGGGTTTCTTTTTTTCTGCATAAGTATATTTTTTGTGTTCTCTAATAAGAGAATTGTGTTCTCCAAGTTCACACTTTGCGTGAAAACGTAATAAAAAACTAAGCTAGTTTTAATGAATCTGGTTGACTATTAAATAGTAATCACATTTTGACTCTTTGTGCCCAGAGCGGCTACCCTGATTGCCCCGGCATCCGCTGCACCCATGGCCTTTCCCGTTCCATAGTAATTAGGCACACACCACTCTGAGCGGCTTCCAAGGCAATTTTCATATAAATTGTTTTCCATCACGGAAATTAGCCCTCAGACAGAAGTTTCCAGCAGTTGAAGCAGGCGAAGGAACTGAGGGCATTCAATTTTCAAATTGAAAATTTCCGAGCATTCCTCTGCTATAAATTTTTGATAGCCACTTCTAGCGGTTAGTCTACTAACTTTCAAAGTTGTGTAATTTTATAGGGAATTCACTTAAAACTATTTTGTCTCCCTTATGTTCTACAGTTTGTTTAAACGCTTTTGAGATAAAATTATATTTCCATTATAAAGTGTGTTTTCGCAATCATGTATTTTTTCGTAACATTTCCCCCTTAGGCCTACAGCCTATTTTCTCTGAAAAATATTTCCGCTTTAAAAATAAAATCCAAAAAAATGGTAAACTTCTGAATGCTTCCGAATATTAAAAACTATTTTAAAGGTGAAGAAATAAGCTGTCAAATTTAATAATTCGAAATAAACATATATATTTTTAAATACAATTTTTTTTAATTCTAACATTTTTTTTTAAATCGCTCGCCTTATTTTTTTTCTAACTAAAATTAGTAAAAAAAATAAGTCATTTTACTAGACATATTTTAAATGTATCTTAAACTTTATCGTCAACAGACTGTTTTGTCGTTTCATGTAAAAATAATTATTAAAAAATTTCCAAAGTTACTTTTTTTTTTCAAATTGCGTTCGGAACCTTTGATTTAGATGAATATTTTAATTATTTTGTGGTTTTTTAGATTTCAATATAAAACGTGACATTTTTTCTTAGTAAAACCGTTTAGATCCGTGGTCGTCAAACTATGCCTTGAGAGCCTTGCCCCTCGACCAAGGAGGCCGATGTATTAAGCGTTGATAAGTAAACTTGTTTGTAGAATCTTCCATTTGCAACAATCTGAGGTGCTAATCACGTTCCGCAGTGAGTTGGTACGAAACTAATTCGTTTATCAATGCGCTTGCGCTTTGCAGAATCTATCTAATGAAAAATTCAAACAAAACACTAGAATGTTTGGCATGCGTCAATTGTTTTCATTGAATGTGGGCTGTTAGGCACTCTGTAATTGTATGTGATTGTTGTTTTAAGTAAAAACGCATGCGACTCAGGAAAATAATTTAAATCCAAGTAAAAAGCTATCAGAAGGTCAATAAAATGATCGATAACACCCTACATCAATACGATATTGACTAAATCTGTCATCTATGGTCAGTTATTAATATTTGTGAGTACGGTCAATGATTGATAACAGATAAATTTTAGCGTGGCCTCCATGGTATAAGATATGTTTCGACTAACCGTCAATATACACATATTTTTTAATAATGTAGTTCGTTATGCAAAATTACAGGTTTATTTAATAAACGGATTGAAATAACGAAGCTCTTAGAATTGAAGGAAGTCGTATGAGCTATCCATAGACTTAAATAATTTGAGATCAATTTATTTCGTTCAATCTATGATAAAACAAAAGTGGTTGAAAAATGACTAAAGACCTCATTGGAGACTGATTGAGGGAGGCCTTTTGACCTCTCTAGCCGAACTCTCTCGATCCATCACCTTGAACCTCAGTTGGAGTGTTGGATTCATACGTCCGTCACTTCTGGAAGGATACACTGACCCCCAGATTCCAACCCTCCCTTCATACTTTTTCCTTTCCAGAACTCATTATTTTTACTTTCCTCAAAGAGACCCTCCACACAGCATCTCCTAAGACGTCAAAGGTCCATAGGGAAATTATTTTCCTCGTGGCCTCCTGTGTTGAGATAATAGTATAAAAACATTCAGACCCGTGAAAAATCATGGGATATTATAATTTTTGAATTTGTGAAACTGAAAGTATTTATTAAAAAAAACATATTCAATGCAAATGAACTATAAACAAAATTCTTGCCTGAATTACCTATGCAATAATTACAATAACAAATATTACAAAGTGGACATTTTCTATTGCGAAATTATCAAATATAAAAAATCCATAAAAGAGTGTTTCCCTGATCTTTCGTGAATAATTTTATATTTCTATTATTTTTATTTATAATTTTGATATGATTCGATTTGTATGTATGTACAACCTGTCTTCTTGTGGTTACCAATATAATGATAATTTTTTTGTTTTATGTAATTTTTCGTTTTATGTAAATTTTCGCTTCATATTCCTTTCTTGTATATTTTATTATTTCTTATTTATTATTATGCTATCTTATTAGAGGTAAAGCCACAAGAAGGAAATATATAATTGGTTTTATGATGGCTATAATCCTTTTGTATGAACTGAAAAATGTATACTGTCGATTTTCCGAAAATGAATAAATAATTAAATAATAATTAAATATTTGCCTCTGGAAAATTAGGAATCTTGAAGAAATACGACATCTATCCATTATATTATACAAAAATCAAAATGTGCTTATATTTATATGACTATATATATACAATATATACATGAGGTGTCTATGCTTTGCTAAACCATTCATCCGATTGCGATTAAACTTTGGGGATTTGATGTGGGCATGCTCGCGATGGTTTCTTTATATAATAGTGAGTTCTGGCATAATGAAATTATGCGTTCCTAACAAAGATATTCAAATACAGAAGAGATATGCTATGGTGTCCGCGCAACTGTCGCCGGACTACGCGCTAATTAGCGTAGTTTTCATACAAAAAGAATTTGTTCATTTCGTTGATTTTTTGAAAATGTGCATTAATATTGGTTAACAATATATTTTGAATAAGGAAAGAATTCGTTCATTTAGTTTAACGTTCGTTTGGTTTATTCGTTAATTATTTGTTATTTTAGTTTATTTGTTAATTGGTAAACAATATCGGCGACACCCGGAAGCGCAGACCCACATAGTAAAAACAGCAGATAGCACATCTACAATGGTTCCTAACCATTTATCCGATTGCGATGAAACTTTGGGGATTTGATGTGTGCATGCCCGGGATGGTTTTTATATATAATAGTGAGAACTGGCATTATGAAATTAGTATAAAAAAATTGCAATAGATAATATAATAAAATGTTTGAAAACCGAATGTATGGAATGCGGGAGGAGGGAGGGGAACTCGGGAGTGGGTTTTATGGTACGGGGGGAGCGGTAGAGGGGAGTGTGGAGAGGGAAGGCGGAGTGGGAACCCTTAAGGAGAGGCGAAAGTGGAACGGGACGAATGGGAAAGGACACGCAGGGAGAAACAATTTATTTATTAAGTGGCATTGCAACGCATGCCGGGAACTCGCTAGTCCATTAAAAAAATACAAAACATATTACTATTAGTCGATTATAGAATGTAATACCGCTGATGAAAAAAATAGCAATGTACTTTGGAATATAAAAGAATACCAAAGTGTGGAGTATATCCCGCGTGTGGTCTGAGTAAAGAATACCAAAGTGTGGAGTATATCCCGCGTGTGGTCTGAGTAAAGAATACCAAAGTGTGGAGTATATCCCGCGTGTGGTCTGAGTAAAGAATCTTCTCGCTACTTATTTATCTAAGCATCTGTCAATCAATCAAATGTCAATCTGTCAAACATGTAAACAAAACCAATTTACATTTCGAATAAAGCAGCATTAATTAATTAACATATTTATCACTTATTTATCACAAATATGACAAAAGTTCATCGAACTTGAATAATGTTACGCACTAAGTAAGAATATTTCACATTACTTACCAACTAACCTATGCACAAAAAACTGATTTTAGTATGTAATCGGATTAACGGTCTCCGTGTAAGGTTCTCGTCTACTAGTCCGGAGGTCGCCAATCAATTTTATTTTATCAATTTGTGTTAATTTATTCAAAAATAATATATAGCATACTAGCAGTTAAAAACCCACTCCGCAGGTTTTTGTTGCTAGGCCCTGCGGGCGGCTTTTGGTTCGGCTTCGCCCAGTTTGAGTATTGGTGACCATTTTATAAATCAGCTAGTCACCAGGACAAAGTAACCGCGACAGGCAATTACGTCAAATGTAATATATAACCGCGTGATACTATTATTCACAACTCTAAGTATAACCGTAAATCTTTCCATATCCGGAGAGATACTCAAATTCTACAAATCCGTAGTTCTTATACGTCTTCATGCGACCTGCTAACGTAAGTGGCGCCATCCTTTGACGAATTTTTTAATTCGAAACCGAATTACAAAAGTAGCTTTTTTAGCATATTATATGCTATGATGCCATAGCCTCACATAACCCCATACGGTTGGAAGCTGATGGGACTCTTGTGCGGTATTTACGTAAAAAAAGGTATTTTTTTTATTTATTTTATTCGTTTATAATTTATATCTATATATTACAGTTTACACCTTATTGTTAACATTTTTACATATGTAATATATTTTGAAAACATTTTTACATATGTAATATATTTTGAAAACATTTTTACATATTAATATTACATTTCATTATATTGTGTGTTAGGTAGGTTTGAGAAGGTGAAACTGTTGGTTGGTAATATTGTATGTTTCGTGAACACCTCACTAGGAGAACCTATGCTGAGGTGTTTACGTGTTTATGATTAAGTATGTAAGCAAACATTCATTTTATCATCGAAATAAAGCTTTCGTGGGTGGTATTATTGGTCCGACCCGCATACAAAGAAATCGTATTTGCATGGGCTTCATTAACGTTTTTTGTGAGCTTTTTTTATATTATTATTTGCCTACATAAAGTTTATCTACTAATTTTGTTTACATAACAAAATTTCGAAACTCTTTTATTCCGTGTGAACAAAGTTTTATTTTTTTTTAAATAAAAATAAAATCTTAAATTTTCCTTTGAAAATCTGTCGAGAATATCGCTAAAGAATCCCAACTGCTCCCATCCGATAGAGGGCCAGTGAGACTATGGCATCCTCAATTATTAAGGTATGTTGTGAGGCTGAACGTAGTGGAAAGAGGAAGGAGAAATGGAATAGGCAGGTTAGTAGGTAACAAGCCATTTCAAGCAATTTCAAGTCGTTTCAAGCAATCTTTAATTCTGAATGGTGATCTTGCACCAGGGCGATACTGAATATCTTATTAATATAACTGCGAAACAATAGAAATTAAATAAATCAAATTTACTTGCGCGCGAGATTCGAACCCGCGACCTTCGGATTCATAGTCGAGAGGATTTTATCAGGACCGCGGAGGCTGTCAAAATTAGAAATACGTAATATGAAATAATAAACGTGAACATAAAAGGATCGTCAGTTTAAAGTTTAAACTATTATCAATATTTACAATTCAGTTTTTATAGCTCGGTTTATCGTACCGAGCACCAACAAAATGTAAATACCGAAGTCACCTGGATTAAATCATATCTTTACATAAGAACACCAAGCGCCTAACATTAATTATTGCTTGCAGACGAAGCAAAACATGTGCCATGCAGAGATATATAAATCAGTAAATTTTCCGATTCAATTTCGATGACCAAGAATCAGAGACTATCTTCGACAAATTAAGAATATTATTTTCACTTAGTAATCCCGGGAAAAGTTATAATATTATAACACATATTTATTATTAGTTGGGTTCCTTCGCTATTTTTTTTTTTTGTACATTAACTCCACACAGGAGGCCTTGAGGAAAATAATTTCCTTAAAGGCCTATGTCATCTGAGATGCTGTGTGGAGGATCTTTTTGAGGAGAGGAAGGAATGAACATTGGTCTTGAAGAGACTCATTTTATAGGAAGGAGGAAACACAGTGGCCGGCAAATCATTCCACAGCCAAGCTGTTGAATACAAGAACGAGTGGAAGAAGCGACCTGTTCTCATGTACAAATGTTGGGCTGCCATATTCAACCGTGGGGCGCACTTGTGATTTGTACAGGGTTAGCAGTTGTGTACTATTAAAGTATATGCGGCCCCTGTACAGTACGCCCAGTTTTTGAGAGGCTAACTTTAGTCTGTGTCGATGGAGCCCCCATATCTGAGCTGGTCCCTTAGGATTACACCTAGCATATCAATGGAGGGCCTGTTTGGAAGATTGCTTCCGTTGAAGGAGACTAGATTTTCATTTCTTTCCCTTTTATTGCAGCGCTTCAGCGATGGTCGCCAAAGTTCGCTTTCACCGCTTTGTCTTTCACAATTTCGCTAGTCTCAAGGAAAGACTCGATAAGCGCAACAACTTCATAATCTCGACTATCATAATGAGGGCATTTGCCTAGCTTGGTAGTCGAAAAACCTTGTAAAACAAACCCGTAACAAACAAAATGAATAAAGAAAATTTAAAAAGATAAAATAAGCATCAGGACCTTTAGTTTAGCACGCTCGAACGATAAGGATTGTATCGATAACTTCGATACAATCCTTCAGATCTTCGTCGATCAATGTTAATCTTATCCTAACGAAGAAACCTTTGGTTTCGACACATGTAGATAATTTTGATTAAATAGTATTTTAAAAAGGAATTTGTTTTCGTTAAAATAAAAATTACACCACAAAGTGAATTTGCAAAGAATGAAGATGTTCTTTATTCGTTGGCGATCTGTTCAGAAATTATGAGAATTTGCTATACCTAGATCGACCATGCTAGGAGTCTAAGAAACTCTAGTACGAACTGAATGGCAGTGTTATACCGGGTCTAGGTAAATTGACCGAATAACAATTTTTCGAATTCAATTGTTCTAAATGCAATTTTTCGAAAACATGTTTTTCGAACATCAATTGACCGAAACACTAGTTTTTCGAATTGATATAAGTATGTACACAGTACGTACAAGAGTATTTTATTATAGGATGGACAATATCACCTAACCTAACCTAACCTAACCTAACAGTATATTGTTATTCATAAGCAAGTAAAATATATATTTTAAAAGTTGATTAACAAATTCGAAATATATGTATTTCGGCCAAATGCTGTTCGAAAATTTAGTCATTAGAAAAATTAGTCTTTTGAAAAACTGAAATTCGAGCAATTGATTTCGCACAACTGATTTCGAAAAATTGAATTCGAAAAACATGTCTGTTCCCGTTATACCGATAGACGCATGTTGACGATGTTTACGTGTGCCCTAAGTAAGTTAAAAATTACCTTACTCTGGTTGAAATTGATCAAATATTGAAAATCTTTCTTCAACATATTATCATTTGCATTGGCCTGTCTGAATCCCATGAGTCTAAATTATATAAATAGCCGTTTTCTTGAAAATTAAGTAAGAAAATAACGATGTAGTACTACTCGTAACTTCATTTAAAATACTGGCAATATTTATCCAGTGACCACACTGATACACACGCGTCAGCTTTATTATAAGTTAACTTTTGATATATAAAATAAATATTTCGTATTCAGTTACCGATATTCGTGTCCTGAAGTAAATTTTCCGGTAAACATGCCCCATCTCTTTGAAGTTCTTTTCACAAAATCAATTATTTTTTTTGGATTGGCACTTAATTGAATAATTCAATAAACTTCAATTAGTTCAATCATTAATACGACGTTGCTTATGGTATCCAAAAATACTGTAAATCCGTCAAAATAATGATGCATAATGATTAAAAAAGATGTGTTTAAAATATATTTATCCAAATTGCAATTAGAAAGACTAATTTTTCGAACAGCAATTGGCCGAAAGACATTTTTTTGAATTTGTTAATTAACTTTTAAAATATATATTTCACTTGCTTACGACTATTAACGAGATATTGTTAGGTTAGTTGATAATTTCCATCCTATAATAAAATACTCTCGTACGTACTGTGTACATACTTATAGTCTGTCAAAAAAGAGTAGAAAATATAAAAACTGGAACTACAAAATTTTTAGACTGGCAACACCAATTTAACTGTCAAATATTTTTTTTCAAGTGCAATGACACTGAATGTATAGAACACAGTAAACCACATTTAAAAAAAACATTTTTTCTTCATTACATAAATTTGATTAAAAGGTGATTTATAAAGCGATTTGTTTTAATTTAATTTAACATAAATTTGAATTTAACAATAGATCGAAAGGAAGAATCACTAATGGTGAGTTTAGTTATACTACTTTTAGATCTGAATGAGATAAATATATTCAGATCTAAAATTAGAGACATGATCTAAAGCCCAGGCAACGCTAGGTACTTTATCTAGTATTAAATAAATATGAGCAATTTCTAAACTGTGCTTTATATTTTATTACATTATAGTTATTCTTCTTTATGTTAACACAAAATTTCAAAGGTATAATAATAATATACCTATATGCAATTTTAATTTTGAGATCGGTGAATATTTATACTGCAATGAAAAAATATTTTTTCCACGATTATGCCTTTTTAATTTTTTATAAAAATGTAGGTTACACAGCATTACTTTAACACCATGAGTTATGTGCTTAGTATTGCCATTTGATCAACAGTGGCGCCCTCATATATTTTCTACTCTTATTTGACAAACTGTATATCAATTCGAAAAACTAGTATTTTGGCCAATTGATGTTCGAAAAATATGTTTTCGAAAAATTGAAGTTTGAAAAATTGCATTTCGAACAATTTAACTAGACACATTAAATCGGGGTTTTTCAAATAAGGTTCACATTGGAACACGCAGCTGTAATTCCTTGCGGAGAAATTCCTCGATCTAATCATCGAGGAATTTCTCCGCAGGGGTAAACGGAAAGGATGGCACGCCGCGCAATTTTGTATGTGTTATTCCAATCGAGTTTTGCCCCGATTAAATATTTGATTCACATGATCACGCCATGTCCGAATTGCCAATCGAAAAACTAGTCACTGGAATATGCTCTTCGTAACAGCTGTATAATACTATCGAGTACCCGGCATGCGTTGCAATGCCACTCAAAGAAAGAGAGTGTTCGTGTTTTAATTCTGTTTATTGAAGTGCTTTTGGATGCAAAATATTTTTGTGTTTTTCCGGTTGGTGCGTACACGAATAAATCAGCAGGTTTTCCGACATGTGCTGTCTTCCCTACCGCTACTACATCTCCTTTGCAATAACTCTCTCTGCCCCTCTCTCGTCCCTCCTTGACTTCCCCCTCCCTCCTTCCCTCTCTGCCACTAAACTATATGAAATATATACATTTTACAAACTATTCGAGCGCCACCTATTGTAATTTTTTTATTCGAATTTAATAACGCCAGAGCACACCATTATAACCAAAATTTCTTCTCAATCTATTTTTTGCAGTGTGCAGGGACTTTATAAAGAAGGGAAGGATAGAAAGTTCTGGGGAGGAAAGGGGTATGAGGGGTGGGTAGAAATCTGGGAGTCAGTGTGTCCAGGAGTTACAGACGTATGAATCCATCCCTCCAACTGCGGTGCAAGGCGATGGGTTGAGAGAGACCGGTTGGAATGGTCAAAAGGACTCCCTCAACCAGTCTCTCTCGATATGGCCCACCACATAGCAGGTGGACAGTCACATCCGCCACCAAGACCTGGATAAACCTCACCCCATGAACCCGGGCATCCCTGCCATGTCACCAAACGTAGCTAACCAACTATCTAACGAATGATGGAGGAAATAATAAGGAAAAATCAAATAACAATTAATTTATATACATATACAGATATTTATAAACTGCGTGCAATCATAAATTTCCAGGTAAATAATAAAATATAAATAACAAATAAACTTTCAAATAAATTATTTTCTAAACAAAACATCGTTATCATTTTTATGTAAATTTAATACTTGTGCTTTTACGTGATGTAAACACGACAGGTAAAAACACTCAATTTGTGTAAATTTCAAAGCCCCTCTGAAATATTCAACCAATCACTTTGTTTTTGAAATGATACTGTCAACAAAAATAAATTGCTGTATCGGGTTTCATGTTTCATCCGCGTTGTGTAAATTTTAATTTTTGAGAATTTTAAAAGCTCTTTCTGAAGAAAAGCTTAGGTAAAAGAAATAAATAGAAAAGTAGCGACAGATTCAACGGCAAAGGGGATATTTTATAGGGGTACCCATTTAAATAAAATAAAGCCTAAGGCGGCCATGAACGGGTAAGATACATGCTGTTTTTTATTGTTTTCTAGCACGTGCAATATTTCTAAGAAAATTCTCACTCTAGAAAATTAAACATTTAACGGAAATTTCGTTTGTTATGTCCTGTTTTTGTATAAACTTTTTCTTACTTTATGAATTACTACTTAGTTAACACAGTTTTAATAAGTATTTTAGCTGTAGTGTATTATTTGTTAATTAACATGCTTTCTTGATTATATAAACCAGAAAAAATCTTCTTTCTGTCTACTTTTCGAAAGAAACCTTCCTTTATTAGGGACAGAAAATGTTATGCTGGCAACGAATATTGAAAAGAAAAGTTCGTATTGATAATATTTTACTGGCCTCTGTCATCTTTGGGGATGCTGTTCGGAGGGTTTTTTTTATGAAAGGAATGACAGGTAGGAGTGGAAGATCTGAGAAGGAAAACGGTAGATCTGAGAGGGGTGGTTAGGAGTCTGGGGGTCAGTATGTCCAGAAGTGACGCGATACATCTCACCTACTGCGGTGCAAGGCAATGGGTCCTGCTGGAAAAGTAAAAAGGTTTTCCTCAACCAGTCTCTCCAAACCCAGCCCGCCACACAGTAGGTGGCTTAACCAAACGTAGCGAACAACTCGGGGTGACCTATGGTAGAGGTGTTGATTATCCAATGAATGGTTCTCAGGGCGGCGCGCAAACGAATATGAAGTTAAAGAAAGGTCGTATACTTACTTAATATTTAAAATGGTTTTCAATCATCGCCTGAGCCCGTGCCCTTTTCCTCCAGTTATTTCGCTCCAACAAGTTTTTTAAAACTTTTACATTGTATGTTTAATAATGAAAGTGATAATACAAAATTATAACAATAATATTTATAAAACATTAATCCTAAAGAGTTTAAAAAAACTCACTTCCGGAAAGACAAAATTATACAATTAAAAGAAAATTATTTTTACGTTAGAATACGAGTTTAAAAGGAAGTTCAATGAAGATCGTACGTAGATTTAAAAAAATATATTTCATCAATAAATACGTAATTAATTAATACGTAAACGTTAATATACAAACGTTAGAGAGTTCCAAAGAAAGGTTGTTACCGATTGATAAAGCTGCTGAGAAAATATCCTTTAAGAGCTTTTGAAAATGTTTTTTTTTGTTTTTTTGACATGTTTGTGTATCCTATGATAGATATATTTATTTAGTACTAGCTGGCTGCCGGCGTACGATGCAATGCCACATTCAAAGAAATAAATTATTTCTACCCGTATGTCCTTTCCGTGCGTCTCTCTCCCACGCTCCCTTGTCCCGCCAACTCTCCTCCAGCGTTCCATATATTCAGTCCCAGTACATTCAGTTTTAAAACAACCTGCGTGCCACCTATTACAATTTTTTTATTCAAATTTTAATTTTTCATATATTACAAATTTTCATTTTTGTATATTGTAAGAACAATCAAATTTGGTACCTAATATTTAAAATATTAATAAATAACCTATTTCAAATATAATTCTATTAATTAATTATTTCAAATAAATCCATTAATTTAAAGATTTTCGAAAATAGAATTTTAAGTTAACAATTATTATTTTGCAAAATGTCTTTCTCAAATTTGGACAGTTTTGCAAGAGTTTTTGTAATGAGTAATGATTAAAAATCCTTTCAGATCTATTGTCATGTAGTTTTAATAATCCAGAAACCTTCGCGGTGATTTAAAAAAGGTATTTTGAAAGTTTCTAACATTTCTCATGCTTAATAAGTAATACATAGTCATCTCATATACTGACATAACATATAGACAGAAATAAGCATATTTTGATTTTTGTATATAAATATTTATTTTTATTTAATGTATAGTTTTCTATTGTTGGTTATAGTTGTTGTTGTTTTGTATAAGTTGACTTCCGTCCTAAACGACGAACTAAAAGATTTTGCAAGTACCTCGTAAATTTTGGAACTAAAGGTGAAGCTCAAAGCTAAATCACTAATTTAGATTAATCTTCAATACAAGTTCATTTATATTATAAACACAAAAAATATGCCATGGATAAATTGGATGTTTTCCTACCATTTCCATTTACTAGATGTTGGCAATGGCCGAATTTTTTTAATGTTTTTTAATTTTATTTTATTTTATTATTATTGTACAGCAGAATACTTCAAATTACAGTACGATTTAGTTACCCTATCAGCATTTAGGCAAGTGACTCTTCAATAATATTTTTAAGGCATATAAAGAACAGTCACTTACATCCAAATGGTTTGCAATTTCATTTAACAGCACCACTCCCCTCGTCATGCTATGCTTTGCCAAGACGTCTGTTCTGCCATTCGGTACTTTAAATAAGTCATGATGTCGACTTCGGCTGTAGTGGTCTGGTACATATAAATCATAGCATCCCAAGAGAAATGGGCTATCGATGAAATTTTTCCAAATTTTGAAAGACAGAATAGCAAGACTTGCTTTCCGTCGAGTTTCTAGACTCACAGAATCAGTTTCCTCATTATGTTTTTCCTTTTTTATGTGTCTTGTTCTCTTTCATATGTTCGTTTAGTTAGATCAATATTTAGATTTGATTTAGATCGACCTTATTTTGCCCACCGCCCACTTTGAGAATATTTTTTTTCTAGCGCCCCCCAATTGTTTTTCTTACCATTAGTCGCGAATCTAAAACAAGCTATTGCCACAACGGAGGGGGGTACGTACCGGGTTGCTATCTCCTTCCTTCTTGTATTCAAGTTATAGTGTGTATTCTTAATAACACGTTAGATTATTAGAATGTGATTAACGTGTTTTTTGCCTGTTTTACTTTTCAGACCATATTTTTTCACTGCCCACGCCCTCACTATGCCATCTCAACGCTCCTAGTTTTCCTCAGAGCCTCCTAGTTCTCTTCAACGCCACCTAGTTTTTTCTGGGTCTTCTACCGCCCCCCTGACAGTCCCAAACGGCCATAAGGGGGCGTTATCGCCCACGTTGAGAACCTATTATTTTTTTTAATTAATAGTGTTATCTTCTCCTTCAATGATATATTAATGGTAATAACCTTCAAAAGTTGTTTGTATAAATAAAAAAATGTAATTGTTTTGCTAAAATCATCTGTAACAGTTTACCATTGATTAACATTTCCTCTTTTTTATAAAAATATTCACAAAATAAATTTAATAAAACACTTGCGCTTGAAATCCTGACCTCTAGACTCCGTTTCCAAGCGATTTTTATGCATTATACCTACCTACATTCGTGACGACACACTAAGAATGCATACAATTGCTAGTGGCTTCCTCTGCCATAGGTCACCCCAAGTGGTTCGCAACGTTCGGTGATTTAGCAGGGGTGACCGGGTTCACGGGGTGAGGTTTGTCTAGGTCTTGGAGGAGGTTGCCCACCATTTTCCCATGGCGTTCTAAGGAAACAGATGGTTTTCTCCTTCACCGTACACGTCAGGACTCTAATTTTTATTTATAAAGAAGCTATTTTTTTATTAAAATGACATGACATACATTGTTAGCAGGCAGTATGCGAGTGCGTACATGGTGTTAGTTATTTATTTCACAGTATCACGTCTCATCTCCGCCAATGGATATAGCTGAAAACAAAGTGTATTAATATAAAAGAGGAAAAGTTAATAGAATTAAAAAAATATTACATATTATGATGAGATTGTATGACTTAACCAAAGCAACTGAGTTGCAGTCGTCCGGCAGTCCCTCCGAGGATAAGCGGAACCATCAGTCCAGTCGCAAGCGGGACTCGGTGTCCGCGCCCCTAAGCCGGCTTCCCGGTACGCCCTCGAAGAAAGTGTTGGAATTAAAGAGGGAAAGAGTGAAGAAAAAGTGAGCATCGGGTCTCCGGAGTGAGGGTGGAAGGGCACCGGTCCGCAACGGTTCGTCTTCAGGTCCGCTCATGGCTACGGGGGAGGCGTGGGCGGGTTATGCAACCGCTGCCTTGGGAGTCATCTCCTCAGTTGATGCACGGTCATAGGTCTAGTCCAGTGATTCCCAAAGTGGTCCAGGTGGACCCCCAGGGGTCCATGGGAGACTAGGTGGGGGTCTACGTTGGCGTAATAACAAAATGGGGGTCCACAAGTTGTATGTGGGGGTCCACGAAAATTTATCTGGTTTCGATAATAAAGAACAAAAATTTTGGCTTGGCTTTACCTATTAATGTAGGCAGATAATACACTACTAAAAAAAAATTAAGGGAGCAAAAAAAATCTAAATTTTGCGGTGATTTTTGACAGGCTGTATTTCGGTGAAAAATGGTCGTATTGAGACTTTAAAAAAAGCATTTTGAAGCTTTATCTACATTTTGAGCTACGGTTCTCATGCAATCCTAATAGATAGTGCGAAAAAATAATTTTGAAAATTTTTTGGTCCACGGGCTTGAAATTTTTTTTCAGTTAGGTCGGCATACGGATCAGATAGCCTTAATATTTATCAGTAATTTTCTTTTTCTAAAACCTCCCTTAATTTTTTTGAGTAGTGTATTTTGAAGGTCAACCACTGTTACTTGTAAAAACTTGCATATTCGATATTTAATTCTATTAAGGTGGGAAATATAGGACACAGGACTAGGTTTTTATAATGATTTTCATGATTTTTTTGGCATGGAAGAAATGTGTATAATTTATTGACTCTGTGAGGTCATTTTATACATCTGCTTATGAAAATATTGTGAATTTTTCGAAGCATTTCCTCGGAAAATATGAAAATTATCTGCAGCTATGCATCGAACGTCACCATGACATAGCTTTTGTGTGCATTTTTGGGGCCATGGTTTTCATCTCAAATCAATAGGGTTTTAAAATTATTAATTTAAGAAAGTAGCGGATCTCTTCTATGTAAACCTTACTTTTCACAAAAAATGGAAATTACATTTTTTACAGGTGTGTAAACAGGAAACATTGATTTTTTGCCAATTTTTTACATTTTTATTAAAATATACTATTTTTATTTTTATTTATACCATTCCAGGGATGGAACCAGCCGCGATGCAATTTTCCATCGTTAGATCTAATCTTCACATTTTTTGAGTTTTGGGAATGTGGTAGAAATGTAGCAGCAGGGGGTCCACCGAAATCAGTAAATTTTTGAAAAGGGGTCTACGAGAAAAATAAGCTTGGGAACCTCCGGTCTAGTCCATTCCCTTGATGGGGTGTAAGACAATACAAAATGATGAGATGTAGTTCAGTTCCGGCTCCTTACTTATGCAAGTCCAGACACGCAAAACTTGATTAAAATGTATCTTAGATTTAGAAAAAAAGAATTGTTATTAATAATATCTAGTTAAGAGAAAGAAAACAATGAGGAGGCAGATGACCAGGACACACTGAACCCCAGATTCCTACTCACCCCTTAAACCCTTTTCCTTCCCAGAACTCTCCTCTACTTCCTTTCCTTATAAAACCCTCCACACAGCATCCCTAAAGATGACATAGGCCCTGAGGGAAATTATTTTCCTAAGGGCCTCCTGTGTGGAGCTCATGTAAAAAAAAGAGTATTTTGAAAAATAAATCTATCGGGTATATTTTTAAAATATGTACATGAAATCAAAAATCACAGTATGTTCCTCTACTTGGTTAATAGTTAATAGGCACTCCTTGTCAATTTCAGTCGCACAGTCCGCGGATAAATGGATTGAAGGCGTGCGACCCGCGTCCCGCGACCCGCGTCCCGCGACCCGGGTCCTGCGTTCTGTATTTCTGTCACGGTTCGAGAAGAGCGAGCGGAATTTCAATGCGAAGATAAGTAATTCAATAACGATTACATTAGGTAAGTACTTCTGCTTTCAGGCCCAGCAATACTTCTTACAATCTACATTGCGTCACTTCATTTGTGTAGGGTTCTAACTGACATTTTTTTCAAAAATGACCTGTGAATGCCAAAGCATTTCTATACCGAAAATAATTTTCTGAACCATCTGTGCTGTATTTTCGTAGATACTCGTATACGTATAACAAAGTTCTAACCTCAAGCATTTTTAATAATCATTCATTTTATAAGGTTCTATCATCACTTAGACTCTCTATTTTGTTTGTATCTGACAGTTGATCGTCAATACGAGGTTCGTCACTTCATTTGGATAGGGTTCTAACTACGCCTAACCATTTTCTAAGGTTTCTAAGTTTCCAAAGACGAATTTTCGTAATCTATTTAACAATTGAGTCGTTCAATTTCTATATCCGCTATATCAATTTTCACTGATTTGGTGAAAACCGTAAAAAACTGTCACATCTCTAACGTAAATTAAAAAAATCATTTTTATTTTTTTATATAATGAATTGGAGTAATATACATTCGAAAAGTGTTAATTTTTTAATTTATGTCTAGAAATATTTAAGTAATTTGGATAAATAAAATGGATATAGCGGATTTTGATACTCACTTCGTGATTTATATGGAATATAGTGGCTTTTGAAACTTGACTGACCTGAGGGGCGTGTTTCTAGACCCGCCATCTTGACAAAATAACTGGTAGTGATTGATTGAATTCCGATACAGCGGGTTTTCATAGTAACTTCTTGAATGATATAGCGGGTTTTGTTTCTCACTCGCAGTTATAACATGGTTTTTGGTTGTGATAAAGGAGGTTTTGAAACTCAATTTTAGATTAGTCTTATTCCTCGCAAAAATGTGAACAAAATGTCATACTCAGATCATTTTGTCAAAAAATCGGATATAGCGGGTATTGAAATTATAGGACTCAATTTTAGTTAAAGTATTTTAGTTTATCATATTTTAATGGAAAATATTTAAGGCTCTGCAATTGGGCCCGAAAAGAAGAAGATGGAGAGATACGAAATTACGAATGTTAAAGGAGAGCGCTAACATTTACAGTGACAAAATCGATGCGAAAATTGCGAAAATGTTTAATAAAACACGACTCGTTTAAAATAGAGCAAAAATCTTGCGGGCATTATCTTAAACAGCATTTAAAGAAACACTGTAAATTTTTTCATACATATAACTTGTAAAATAACTTAAAAAAACGTGTTAATAATAATTTTTGGAGCATACTTTGCGATTTTTTTTATCGAGGGAATTTTATATAATTTGCGTTTCGGCGCGGGCAATAATAGATATTATCTACAAGAATAATATATATTTTTTAAGAGCTTTAAAACGTACCGTGTTTAAGGGAAATATGTAATAAATCGGTACAAATCCGGGTTGCGGGCCCTTAAATAGGACGTGGCTCTAGCTAGGTACTGCAATTATTATGCCTTAACCGGTTGCACAAGGTTGTATTTGCATGTTTAGGTTTCTAAAATGGTAAGTATACTTTCTATTTAAATAATTTCTTTGAAAATATGTTCAATTAAAATACTTTACACAAGATTCAACCTCAAACCCGGAAATCGGTAAATAGATTATGAGAAATCGTTTTTGCAAACTTTGACACCTTATATTTCAGAACAGGGTGAAGTGAAGTTAGAACCATATCCAAATGAAGTGACGATAGGACGATATTTGGAGCACCGCCGATAAAACGTGAAACTGTCACAAAAACATTATTTGGTCACTTCTCGAAGGAGTTGTTTTTTTCACTTTTATCAATAGAACTAGCAGACCCAGCCACACGTTGCTGTGGCTAACGAAACACAACGCCATTACCCAACCTTTATAAAATCCACACCACCCGCTTGCCAGCTGCCCGCTGCCCGCTGCCTGAATTGAATATTTGAATTTCTCGACTTTTCTCTACTATAATAAGCATGTTTTTATGCATATAAACCTTTCTCTTGAATCACTCTATCTATTGGTGAAAACCGCATGAATATCCGTTGCGTAGTTTAAAATATCTATGCGCACATACATTTTGAACGACTAAATAAAATAATTCAAATCAAATACCTACTTACTCTAGGACATCTATTTTCCAATTTATTCCGTAGAACGAATTTCAAAAGTGACTAAAATATGTTTTCTTTGAATTTCTCGGCTTTTCTCTAATATAATTTACATGTATTACACATATAAACATTCCTCTTCAATCACTCTATCATAATCAATCTATTGGTGAAAACCGTATGAAAATCCGTTGCGTGGTTTAAAAGATTAACGCGCACATACATTTTAAGCGACTTCATTTTATACTATGTAATGATTTACGACCTCCTTCGCAGATGGGTTAAATCCACCGGCCTTCAAGGTTGCGAGTTCAAATACCGACGAGAATAATTTTTCAAACACACTTTCTTTTTATTTGGCACCTCATATTCTATGCTGTTATTACCTAATCAATATATTTTATTGTAATATATTATGTTCTGTGAACTGATACTAAATAGTATATTAATTTTTCCACGTTCCTGTGAGGAGAAGTATGAGTATCAATCCTGGTGCAAGAGTACATGCGTTTGCCCAGCTATTGCGTGGTGGGATGGATCGGGAGAGATCTCCTTTGTGGAACTATTGTAAAATAAGGTGTTGTAGTGATTTATTTTTGGGGTATTATGACGTCTTGCGCTACCTTCTTCTTTAACCAACGTTTCGATCAGCGCCATCAGGATAGATATGAATGAACCTGTGAATGAAGATGAACCCTGTGATACTGTCCAAAATGCTGACTAAAGAAGAAAGTAGCACAACACCCCAAAAATAAATCACTACGTATAATTTTAAATAAAAAAATTCAAAAAATGTATGCTTTTGGGCGTGAAAAGTTAATACCACATCTGATTTAGATGTTATTAAAGAACCGATATTTAGTCAGATATTACTATAGGTACCCGCTTTTAAAAATGTATTTAGATATTTCCCAAAACTTCCCAATTGGGCACTTTCCAGGAATTTAGAACTTTCCAGGCATTTAGAACTTTCCAGGCATTTAGAACTTTCAAGGAATTCAGGACTTTCCAGGCGTTTAGAACTTTTCAGGCATTTAGAACTTTTGTGCGGTAGTGAAAATGGAGTAAGTATTCCTTTAGTAATAATTCAGAAAACAAAACACAACAATATTATAATTATATAATAATTTCTGTGTGCGTCAGGCATTATGGAATAAGTCAAAACAAGCCTTAACGAAATGAATATATTCAACCTTTGTCCTTAACTTGTTTTTCAAACAATGCTGAATAGAATTTCTCACATGTTCTTTGATTCAATAAAATTCAAAATAATAATTTCCATTGCGCTGTGCGTAACTCTGATTCAATCTTATTTTTATTATTGTGAATACCTCGCAAGAGTCCCAGCTGCTCCCGTCTGTAGCCAGTGAGACTATGGCATCCGCAATTGGGGTATGTTGTGAGGCTGAAGGTAATGGGGTGGGGAAGGAGATGGGTAAGAGGAAGGTGGGGAAGTACCTGGATATTCAGATCTAGTCACAAAACACGGCTAAAGCCATTTCAAGCAACGCTTCAATTCTGAATAATGGTCTTACACCAGGGCGTAGCTGAGAGTATCTTTCACTCTAGAACGTGCCGCAAATATACTTTATATATTTTTTATACAATAATTGTGAAATAACACAAATTAATCAAAAAAAAAATATTTGCACACGCCGGGATTCAATCCCGCTTCATTCGAGAGTCAAGAGCCTTACCCCTCGACAACGGAGGCCGTCAAAAGCCGTCAATCTTTGAGGAAGTTTTGAATGTGTCATTTTAAAAAATGAACTGATTGTGGGGTGAATCCATACAAACGACCTAGGTACCTAAAACGCAATATTTTTAACAGAAAATTATCCATAAAATTGTTACATTCAAAATTGGAACTTATGACAATAATTCCACGATTTGATACGACTATGTATATGCAGAAATAATTAAGAATTTATTATATAAACGACCAGCGTTTTCCCAAAAAATGAAATGGAATATTATGCCCATTTATTTATTATATAAGCAATAATTTTAACAAAACAAAAAAACGACTTCAAAAAATGCAAAAAAATAATTTCGTATTCTTCTACAACTTAATAATCAATTAACTTTTTCTACTCATCAATATGTAGGTACGATTGTTATTATTGAAGTCGGCGTCAGCCAATGTAGGTTTGTAGCCAAATAGGTGAGATATGCTTGATATGAGAGTGGGGCCGAGGCGGGAGGGGAGCTGTCAAGTGGACACGCTGGGCCGGGTACCTTGGCTAACACCGACTCCAAAAATAACAATCATACCTACATATTGATGAGTAGAAAAAGTAAGTTGATTATGAAGTTGTGGAAGAATTCTAAATTATTTTTTTACTTTTTAGTGCATTTTTTAAATCGTTTTTTTGTTTTGTTAAAATTGTTGTTTATTTTTTTGATTTTTAGTGAATCTGAAGTACACTTACTAATTTGTCTGAATATGGGTAGACCTACTAAACGTGCTGCTTAAATGAGACAGACATTACTTGATCACAACGACGTTACGGTAGGTGACGAGTATTGTTAATTTGCTCCTAAGAATTGAAGAGTTCCGTTACTTTGTCATGGATCCCATAATCAGAACCTAACCAAAGTCTCATCAAACTACCCTTGAAGTACATCCTTTCCAATAAAAAAAGAATCATCGAAATCGGTTGGTGTGATATTTAGTTATTCGTCCATTTGTCGCGCACATACTTAATGCATATTTAAGACTTATATGGTTTTCTCATGGTTGCCATTATCAGAACTGGACCAAACGGAAAGCACCAGCTTTCAAATAAAAAAAGAATCATCAATATTGGTTCACCCAGTCGAAAGTTCTGAGGTAAATAACATTAAAAAAATTAAAAAATACAGTCGAATTGAGAACCTCCTCCTTTTTGAAGTCGTTTAAAAATAAATGTCGTCTACTATAAAATCTTTCTATTTTTCCTTTTATTAGGATGTTGTGTGTGTGTTTAGATACGAATATTTCATTTCATTCTGAAAATTATTTATAACATCTAATACATATATTTAATTAAATGAGGATAATATTAGCGAAACTCAATCGAAAATCTGGAAACAGAAATATCAGAAAAAGATATTGGCTCCACTGGGACTCGAACCCAGGACCCTTTGCTTACATGGCAAGTGCTCTACCAACTAAGCTACGGAACCTATATCCAATTCGATCACTTTTAACTGTATCCGGCATGCCGCTTAAAGTCTCGAAAACCCTTCTAGACGGAAGGAGAAAGACTCCTTCGAACACCTCTCACCCCAGAAGATAGGTGAAAGCTTGAATGGCAATCAGCCAACGTCAAAAACGCACATCTCGTGCAAGACCCCACTGAGAGACAGCCTGGGTTCTCATTGCCTCGCAAACTCTGGACTGCCATCAATAGGATAAGGTGCTCCCATAGCCGTTGTGCTCACATGATGCATAGATGGGGCCTTGAAGAGTCGGCGACGTGTGAATGCGGTGCGGTGCAGACCACCGAACATGTGGTCAACGAATGCCCGCTCCATTTATTCCCCGGCGGGATTGATGAGGTCCACAGGGCAACGCCTGAGGCCCTAGACTGGCTCGCAGACCTAGATGTCCCCCTCTGACCCCCCACCATACGAAAGAAGAAGAACTGTATCATAATATTGTATTCAATTAATTAAATATTATAATTTCAGATTTTACTCATAAAGTTAAAAATTAAAAATAATTATTCATCCAGGACTTGCAGAAAGGTCAATAGATGTCTTGTAATAAAAATAAAATGGATAAAAAAATTATCCAGACACTATCTAGATAACATTTAGTTCGAGTTGAATCTGGCAATCATATATAAATATATGTAGCAGCCAATAATATGTGCGTTAAGAAAAATGAAGATAATGTTGGTAGTTCTTAGTCGAAGTATTATGATACAGTTAAAAGTGAATGACTTGGATATAGGTTCCGTGGCTCAGTTGGTAGAGCACTTGCCATGTAAGCAAAGGGTTCTGGATTCGAGTCCCAGTGGAGCCAATATCTTTTTCTGATTTTTCTGTCTCCAGATTTTCGATTGAGTTTCGCTTATTTTGTCTTCATTTGATTAAATATTATAATTTGAGATTTTACTCATAACGTTAAAAATTAAAAATAATATATATGTTCATTTGAATCAGATGCTTTGTAATGTGAGGTTATAATTTAAAACAATAACTTTGTAACATAATACCTGCTCTAGTAGAGTATTGTACTGTCCTGATGAAGCAGCAGTGCTGGCGAAGCCAGGTCGGCAATAGTTATAAAAAATAAAAGTGGTGTTCGCAAAGTTATAGTTTCATTTGAAAGTTTAAAATATAGTATTGTCTTTCTGAGTTTTGTGTTGAATGTTTTCTTATGCAGAACGAGGCCGAATTAATGATGTCCTATTTATAATATTTATTGTGCAGTCTAATGCAATTTGAATTGAATTATTTATTGCATAGCATCTGTGTCATGGCAGCGTTATTACAGTAAATATAAATTTACGACTGTATTTCTTTTTTATTTGCAGCCGTATTCCATCCTTTGCTGAAGATCTACAATCCTTTTTAACGGTCTCCTTTTTTTACATTAGCTCCATACATAATGCCCTGAGTAAAATAATTCCTCTCCGGGGTCTTTGTCATAATTGAGAATGCTGTCTGTATGGTGGGTCAATTTAGGAAAGGAATGAGAGGAAGTTATGGTAAAGAAAAAGGGATGAAAAGGGTTTGAATTTGAGGGTTGTTGTGTCAAAAGTCCTGCTGGAGAGGCCAAAATGTCTCCCTCAGTCAGCCTCTCCCGATCAGGCCTGCCACGCAGTTGGTGAAGACCCGGACAAACCTCACCCTATGAAACCGGGCACCCCTGCTAAGTCACCAAACGTAGCGAACTACTTGGTTGACCAACGGCAAAGGGGTTGGTTATCCAATATAGGGTTCCCGGGCGGCGATACCCTTACCCTCATAATGGCCTGGACCCTAGACTGACCTGGACTCGCCAAAGCATACCAACTTTAAATAAATTCGTATTCCGACAATATCAACAAGACAATCCAATTTATTTCATTTGCCCACATGTAGAACTAACATTAAAAAAATCCCCAATTCCCCGTTTTTGTCTGCAATACAACACAAAATTTTACAATATAGAAATTTTTCAATACCCTTCAGAAATACCGAATAGGTAGAAGTAACGCTCCTATCCTTATCCTATATTCCTCTTCCTCTCCTCCTCACCTAAATTAATTTTAAGATATGATCAAATTCCATCTCTAAGTAACTTTAACATAGGAGACCTTTTTGGCTTGACTTAATTTAGCTCTGTATACCTAATCGTATATGTGTCTTTATGTATGCATAAGCTGTTTGTCGCTTACAAATAAATAAATTCCTCTAGTTCCTAATAACCTAGGATTCGCTCTATGGCACGGTGGTCGGCATTTATTCATTTTGATTCGGCTTTTGGTTCGGCTTCGCCCAGTTAGTGTTGGTGACCATTTTGTAGATCCAATACGAACTGATTCCAAAAACAGCCCGTTTCTCGGATCAAATGCATTAAATAGCCACTTGATACAAAGTGTATTACCATCTTTTGATATCCGGAGAGAAACCACATATTCACAAATTCGTAACAGTTATACCTAGGGAGGAGACGTCCCCGTCCGACCTGCTGACGGAAGTAGCAACATCTTGTGTCGAATTCTTGAATTCGAAACCGAATTATAACAGTAGCTTCGTGTGAAATTCCACGTACACAGAGTTATTTGTGGAGCGGCGCGTATTGTGTGGCCTCCGACATCGACTCGTAGCTGGGTTAACCACGCAGACGCTACGGTATTAATAACGTTCAATTAGCCAATAGTGAATCAATTGTGAATATTTATTCTAGTACTTCAAACCACAATATTTTTGTAAAGCAATTATTGCTACTCACACTGAGTTCCTCATTTGTCAACAATTTTCTCAGTAAACATGTGCTAACATACTTTATAGGTTAAATTATGAAAATAATTTCACATTAAAGTAGCCTTTGCCGTGAATAAAGGAGTTTGAGGAGGAGTGCTTTTTGGTCGGAATTATAAGAACACGCGACATGAAACGTATTGACTCTTTTCCACAAAAAATATAAATTTATTTCGAAAGACTGTTCTTTTATCTAGTAAAGCTATGTTTTAAAATTTGAGAAAATATGTTTATTTTTAGTACAATAAGGTTTTACCGCGGGTCGTTGGCAGATTTGTAAAATTATCAAACAAAAGTTTGTATTACACAAGACACATTTCAAACCATATAATCATGCAGTAAAATAAATCAATAAAGTATCTGGGAAAGCTATGTTTCAGAATTTTAATATTAGTTTAAATAAACTCATTTTAAAAAAGATCCGCACACGTGTTTTGTGTCGAAAATACTTCAGTTTGTCTATTTATTTACGGTCTTACAAACTAATAAATTTAAAAAAAAAATTACATTCTTATTTTGCTTAGACATTATTGAAAAATTATAAATAATTATGATCATAAAATAATTGTAAAAAGTACATAATTGTAATAGTTTTAACATCGCGCCTTTCGGCATTTTTAATTGTAGGTATAAATTAAAGCAAATTTTGAATGAAATAAAATCGATATTGAGTTATTATTTAAAAAAGCTGGTACGGAGAATAATTAATCTTTCTCGTTGGAACTGCCCTGTACGATCGTAAGAACATCTTCCGACGAAATACGAATTCTCGGACGCTGGCTGGTTAATGGCCCTTAAGTTGCCGAGCTTGATAATAACATTATCAATTTTAATTTTAATAAAATTTAAAAAAATTAAACGGAGTTCTACTAATTAAGCAGAAATAAAATTAATTAATTAACATTCCACAACTATGGAAATGGTAAATGATATATTTTGGATCACGTATTTTTATTTTGTAATTTCTCTTTTAGATTCATTGGTAGGAAAAAAAATTTGCTATTCTTTATTTCTTGATTATTCGATTTTTTTTTTCAGTACATGATAGAAGAATATTTTTTAATGGCCATGTCATCCGTCAATATCATTCATGGTAGATATTTAATGCATATGAACATAATAAATTTTATTGTTTACCTTTTCAATCAACATCTCGGCATTTACGATTCTTAGAATATCTAGAAGGAATGCAAATTGCAAGGTGTTCAAACATCAAAACATTCATTGCCATATTCAATCAATAGAGAAATTTTGTGTAGGTTAGTACCTACAACCAAACTTTGGAAAAGCTCTGATAACTGTTAAGAAAATTTAATAAAATAATAAAAACTTTCGACGATATCCTAGAATTCATATTGATATAAATGTAACACATTTTATTATTTATGAGATAAGTTTACAACGAGCTAACTGCGAATGAAAATATTAAATTAAAACGGGTTTTAGTATTCAATTAAAAAAGAATATTAATAATTAGGATTAAATTAAAAAATAATAACGATAATTTTAAAATATTAAATTTAAACGGGTTTTAGTATGTAACTAAATAATTAAATTCTTTCACTTCTTTCAACGACAAATATAACACATATCGTTATTTCTCTGGTAACTGACCACTTTTTAGTTTTGAAATATTGCTAAACGTTGCTTCTATCTCGATCGAGACGAATATCGGGCAGATTATTGTCAGATTTGTGTGATTTTCTAAGGCTCTTAAATGAATAAATAATTGTGCCTACTCGCGAGAATTCGTGATTAAAACGACCTACACTAAAATATGTGGCAGCTCACAGCTGAAATTCTGACATCGGCCCATGGAAAAAGCAAATAACAGCCAAAGAAAATCACACAAATCTGACAGGAGATCTCGCCCGAGTTTTATCTAGATTTTACAAAACATAGAGAATCGGTCGGTGTTCCCCTTTTACAGATGCCATATCTAACTAACGCCGCAGTGGTGTAATATTAATAAAAAAAAAACATATTTTAGGGAACAAATGTATTCATTAAGGTTTTCAATTACACAAAAATTATCATAAAGTTTTAAATCATATAAGATGGCAACCTTTAGAAAATAGAAATTATTTGATAATATTTTCATTAATTCTTATTAAAATACGAGATCGTTAAAAATGACACGAGTTCTCCGTAGCTGAATTGGGAGAGTGTTATCTCGGTAAGAGAGAGGATCTAGGTTCAATTTCGAGTCGCGGCCGTTGCCTATTTATTTTCCGTGTTTGTTTTGTATTTCATATTTCATTGAGATTTGTTCATATTATCTTTCTCTTTTATGATTAAATTTAAGTTTTTCGTCCTGGATACAAGAGATATCGATTGTTTTGTAGTATGTTACCGTTGACCGCAAACTTAACAAATCACAAGCGTGAAGGGTAAAAAAAACACTTGCCGAAACCTTACTAGTGTGGCCAGAAAAGCTTAAAGGAATATTTTTGTTGTATCTGGGAAACCAAAAAACACAATGCACGAATACACATGTGTATTTTTAGCTTGCCTGTTTGGCGTCATTCTTTACAATGCAGATATTCCAACAATAACAAAAATTACAAAGCCATAAAAAGTACATAAAAGCGGTGGTGTTTTGCCGTAAATAAAAATTGAAATTAATAATGGTATGATTTTAGATTTTCACGGCCAAAAGTATTATCGTTATTTATTTTTGGGGTGTTATGCCGAGTTGCGCTAACTCCTTCTTTAGCCAACGTTTCGGACAGCGTCACAGTGTCCATCGTCAGGGCAGATGTGTAACGAAGGACATCTGGTGGTGATGTAATGCTGTCCGAAACTTTGGCTAAAGAATGAGGTAGCGCCACGCGGCATAACGTCCCAAAAATAAATTACGAAAAAAAATACTGTTTGATTTTCTTTTGGAACAACTTTTAAAGGTACCCATCAAATATCGTCAATTGAAATAAAAGATAATAATAACAAAAAGGTAACGGTCGCAATGGGGACTCGAACCCAGGATCTCTAGTCCTACGCCTAGCTCCCGACTCGGCCATTAGAACCTACATTTTTCTGCCATATTTCAAATTCAAAATTAACAATATTATTCTTAACTAATTTTTCCCAGTTTTTGGCAGCTATCTTTTTTTTAAATGATTACAAAGTTATTTAACGAATGTATTTGTAACGTAGATAGTCTCTCGGATAAACAAGTCCGATTTTATTTGGGACGGATAAATGGGACATTTTTTGACTTTAAAAAAAGTCAACAAATGTCAATGGGACACCTGTTCAATAACAAAACCTACCTTTTGATTACACAAATATTTTTTTCAGTTTTGTTGGGTATTTTGAGCCCAAATCCAAAATTAAGATTTGTGTGAAATGTGCCGAAACGGGTCACGAAAACGTTCCACTTAAAACTAAAATTTTCCGAAAGAGAGTTAGCACATTTTTGGCTGCATATAAAGATGAGTATAGCTTTCAAAGCGTGCTATTGCAATTCTCTATCATTTACCCTATATACTATACATGACATACTTATGCGAATTGGGATTTTCAACCCTCACTACTATTAAATAATTAAAAAAGAAAACTTATTATCGAAGGAAGCAAATACTTTGTGGTGTGACATTATATATTAAATTAAAAAACACACTTTGTAAAGCTCAGTTGTTATAAAAAGCCCTGATGAAGCTCGAGATGAGCGAAACCTGGTTGGCTGTTAAATATCAATTCTAATAGAAAGTGGTGCTTTACAAAGTGTGTTTTTTAATTTAATAAAAAAGAAAACGCCTGTGGACGATTGACGAAGATATAAGAGCAGCTTTATCAACGATTGCTCCAAATTTTGAACTCCTGAGCTCAATTAAGCAGGCTCACCTTTCTCATTGAACATCTTTTCATATATTATTACTGATTTTAATAAAAAATATTAAATAATTGTTTTTTTTCTTTAGGTGTACCTCTAAAATTTCTTGATTTTGTAGGTGTACCTTGAACACAAAAAGTTTGCGGAACACTGGTCTAAAGCACACTTGTTTTATTTTTTTAATCGATTGTATTTGAAAAAAATATATAGCACAACCAAAAATGACGCCGGAGACAAAAAAAAAACATTTTTTTGCTCCAAATAAGCTCAGAAATTACTGTTAGGTACGTCTCCTGTGCATGAATTCACAATATACGGTTTCACCCTATGAATTCATAATATACGAGTAACTTTTGGAAGTGTAAACGACTTTTGTTTGTTCTCAGTTAATTTTGTATAGACTGATTAAATTAATACGCAAAATGTAAATGTACTCTTCCGTGATCAGAGAAATAATAAATGTACGCAGAGAAGTTACATTATTACAGGAGGAATATGAAAACAGGCAGTTGGGTTGAAGCATTATTATTTATTATATTAGGAACGCCGAACTCATCTGTGAAGTAAAAAATATGTTTTCTGTAGCAACAAAAATACTCGAACAGTGACCTTTGCCTTGATTAAAATTACACAGATTGTCCGACCGGAATCTACAGATAAACAAACATACCTACTTTCAACTCACTTGTTTCCGTCATGAGCTATGAATTGAGTCATATAAATAATCTGTCATAATAAATACCAAATTTCATATAATTTTGACATATTTTCAAATTAATCTCTCAGGCTAATTTGTTCGGTTTTCAGAACAACTCGTATAGGTTTCCTTGAAATCGTTGTATCTCCCTTACTATCATTACCAAAAATATGAACTAAACGGTATTAGAAAGGGCTAACACCACGGAGGACTCTATTCGTTCCTCCGTGGAAATCACCATGATTTTTACATGGAATGACCAAAAAGCAAGTTGGCGATTTGCCTAAATAAATATGTTTGAGTATTTATCTTTTTTCGTTATCAGTAATTTTAATTAGGTAAAATTAAAGTGAGCCATGATTAAAAGCATATTTCATCACTTTTCTTAAACCATATTTAGTTTTCGGATGCTTTCAGAAATATTCCATTCATTAAGTTTTTTTTGTTGACCTTTCGACAAATTACTTTCGAGGCCTGATAGGTTAAAAATGAGACAAGATTTGACAAAAGGGTTTCGAATTTTGGGCATGGCCGGGTATTAAAACATGCGATTGTCGACGATTGTGTAAAACTAAGGGATAAATAGTTGTTAATATTACGGCCATTTAGGTATGTATTGATAAATTTTAAAATTATTTTAATTTTTTTTTTCACAAAAGTAGAAAAGAATGTGACCTTACTGGGGTACCCCGTTCTAAGGTAACATTGTAAAAGGTTTTTTGTATGAATTATAAATTAGGTCAACATTTTTTTGTAAGTAGGTATGTTCCTTTTTTAATTAAGTTTTTGTAAGTTTGCGTCTGCCCTCCTGCTGCGTGGCGGGCCGGATCGTGAGAGACTAGGTGAGGGAGGCCTTTTGACCTTTCCAGCCAGACTCTTTCGACCCATCGCCTTGCACTTGGAGGGATGGATTCATACCTCCGTCAATCCTGGACACTCTAACCCCCAGATCCCTACCACCCTTCATACATTTTCCTTCCCAGAACTTCCTAGCCTTCCCTTCCTTAAACAGACCTCCACAAAGCATCCCTTAAGATGATATAGACTCTGAGGAAAATTATTTTCCTCAGGGCCTCCCGTGTGGAGCTAATGTAAAAACAACAAAAAAATATTCGTTAGGTTGCAACATTGTATCTATATTCTTCCTTCCCTGGTCCATAATCCATACCTTTAAACTCTTTTGAAGTCGGTTATTTTTTAGATGGTTTTTATTGTAAGTGGGAGGATATTCAATAATTTTATAGAAATATATCGTATATTTCCTTGACCTAAATTTTAGTTGTAGGTTGGTGGAAAATACGTTGTAATGAGGATTTTGTGATTATGAGTGAAATAAAGCGAAAACGTACAATCACCAGCAGGTAGTTGCTCCAAGCTCCTTCTCATTAGTCCCAATAGAGAACAAGCAAATATCTGCACAATCCATGGTAATGCTTTACCGAAAGCATTAGCATTAATCAATATTCATAATCCAATTAGCATCTCTGGTAGCCACAAGAGATTACACACGGAAATGAGAGTTCACCACGACACAAGGCTGCGAAAGACACGTTTTGCCAATATTCCGTGCGGATTACCCGAATGCTACCTTCTCGACAAAATCACTTTTTAAACTGTTTTCAGTAGGTACCAAATGTCGAACACAATCGCACATCCCGTAGAAAAGGGTTGTAAGTCAAAAAAGCAAATTTTACAGTAGAGATTGAGTAAATGATTGATTGAACAAGCGGTCCCGTCGAAAAGAGACACTAGCGACATCTCACGAAGATAGAGTGGTCTAACTTAAATGCGGTTTTCGTGGGGCATAGATAATCACAATCTCTTTAGTATCCAGATATAAAATTAAATATTATAAAATAGAAAATTTTACTTAGGACCCTTTTTTATATTAGCTCCACACAGGATGCCATTAGAAAAATAATTTCCCTCAGGGCCTATGTCATCTTAGGGGATGCTGTGTGGGGCGTGTTTTTAAGGAAGGGAAGGATAAGAAGTTCTGGAAAAGAAAAAGATATGAGGGATGGGTAGGAATCTGGGTGTTAGTGTGTATAGGAGTGATGGACGTATGAATCCATTCCTCCAAACGTGGACATGTGGTGCAAGGCGATGGGTCAAGAAAGTCCAGCTGGAAAGGTCAAAATGCCTCCCTCACCCAAACTCTCTCGATCCGGCCCGCCACGTAGCAGCAGGTGGACAGACGCATCCGCCGCCAAGTTCTGAACTAACCTCACCCCATGAACCCGGGCACCCCGGCTTTTCAAAAATGTGTAAAGATAAAATATCAAGTAAAATTAGGAATAGAAAATAAGGACACTACATGAGTAATGAAAATAAATGTATAACTCCTATTTTTAAAGCTACCTAAAAGCTAAAAGCAAAACCATTATATTTAATAAGCCATAAAAAGCTACAATAATCAAATGAATGCGATTTAATTTAATATATTTTAATTTAATTCTATCAAGAGCCAATCAGATTTAATTAATAAAATTATAGTTTTTCAGAAAAAATATATGTAAAACATATTATAATATACAATCACTGTAGGAATTGTGGCTTTGTATTTGTGGATTAGTATAAATGCCCTTTAATGTAATATTTTCTAAGACATGTAATTATGTAAGCAATATATATTTTTTTATATTACAATACTCGTATATATTAAAAAGTGGTGAAACATAGTCGTAGATCGCAGGCTCGGTTAATCAATAAACAATTAAAAAGCATTTAAATAAATGAAGACAATATAAGCGAAACTCAATCGAAAATCTGGAAACAGAAAAATCAGAACAACATATTGACACCTCTGGGACTCCTTTGAAAATCTCACAGTGAATGTAAATCATAAAAATAGAGAAAAATATGCACCGGAAAGCGCACTACACACTACGGTCCACCGGAGAGGTCTACCTGTGCAGGTATGCCTGGGCAGATAGACCGGAGCGTGTGTGAGAATAGACCTGTGCAGTTTTTTGAACCTGCGCAGGCAACTGGCGCTAAAATCAATTCTTTCGAAACAAACCTGCACAGGTAACCTCTCCGGTAGACCGTAGCGTGAATGGCTTTTTTAGTGAAAGTATTCAGGTCGACCGCAGTCTTTTCAGAAAATCTCCGGTCGAACATACGCCTTTAGAAAACATTACTATGGTGTAAATTTTCTGCTAGATCACGGGCTATATAGATAAACTCTATTCTATCTATTCTATTCTAGCAATAATGGAAATAACAATTTAAAAAATAATAAATAAAATTAAAAAATTAAAAAAACGAGTGTGCTTTAGACCACACAACTGAAGTAAAACTTCACTAACTTATAAAAGAAGAGAGAAATAAAATGTGCCCGCGCACTGCTCTCTCTTGCTCCTACAGTGTGATACAGACAATAGGCCTGCACTGTGTAACATAATTAGCTACGAGAGAAAGATAGAAAGAAAATGTGTGCTCGCACCTCTCTCTTTTGCCCCTACAGTAATATACGAAACGTAACTCTCACGCTTTCTATCTTCACTAACTTATATCTCCCTATCAACTTCCGTTCGCCTCGCCCGATCACACTTTTCGTAAAGCTCTCGTCATGCATTCACCAGCTTACTCCCCAAGTCAAGCGTGCGTAAAATAGTTTCACTTCAAAAATACGAGTGTGCTTTAGACCACACGACTGAAGTAAAACTTCACTAACTTATATCTCCCTCTCACCTTCCGTTCGCCTCGCCTGACCGTTCGCCTCGCCCGATAACACTTTTCGTAACGCTCTCGTCACGCATGCACCAGCTTACTCCACAAGTCAAGCGTGCGTAAAGTTGAACTTCAATAACGTAATATTTGTATTGCCCAGTGTTGTGTTATTTCACTTCAAGTGCACTGTTCTATAATAAAATTAAAACAATCCAACAGTGCTTCTTACGAGTCTTTTCAAAATATTGATCAAATTATATGTAACAAAGAATATAAGCAAGGCCAAGAGAACAACAATTAACAATAACGGTACTGTTATAGCACATAACAATAATAATGGACAATAATGGTGCTATTTTAGCAAAGAATAAAACAAGATCATAAAATATAATATAAAATAGGCGGCCGTTTATGTTCAGAAATAAGAAATATCATGAGTGGAATCATAAAAATACAATAAAGAGGAAACTGAAACCAAACAATTACCGGAAACTTGAGAACACGGCTTATATATATTGGAAAGAAGTTAAAATGTGAAGGGCCAGTTACACGGAAAGAGTGATCAAAACGGCACGATTTGACCAAAAAGTTCGATTAAACCGTAGAGTGAGCTATCTATCGCTTAAGTTTTGTTGGACACATAGTTCCGATATAGGCTGGCATCATTCCTTGCAATGTTTTGTAGGACGCACATTCTAGTTCTTGTGGAACAAGATGCCCTGGTAGACGGCTCGTTCTAGTGTGAATGTTTAGCCTAACAAAGTTAGTAGCGTAAAAATATTCTGCAAGACGGTAACATTGTCTGATTTCAATAAAATTACTTAATTTTTAAAATTGTCCACATTATCTATATTCATAGCTTAAGAGATAAAAAAAAAATGTGAAGCCTATGGACTTATAGGGAAAAGGAATAAGGCATATAGTTTAGCAATATTACGCAGGTAGTTTTAATAGGTTGTACCTGTTTCATAAAACCTTTTGTTTACATTACAAAAAATTATTTACTCCTTTCCGTTTATGTTTTTCTCGTGGTTTACGCTTCGGGGGCATCGGGTTTATTGCGGTAAACAATAAATAACTAATATTTATCTAAGGAGAAAGATTTTTTTTTGTTTGTTGATTGATTTTGCATAAATGAAACAATTCCGCTTTTTCGATATCGAAAGATGAAAAAAAGGTTCGGGATATTAAACATCCACCTTTTAAACATAAAACATAATCATTTCTTTTTGTACAACGACTAGATGGAACGAAAATCTTTATGTAAAAGTGCATGTTTTTTCAGCGCACCAATTTCGGTATGTAAATCAGTTGTTAAATTATATTACTTCAATTATTATTTTTAATTTATAAACTAACGTTTAGACAAGATTTTTATGCATAGCACAAAGGGTAACAATTATTATAAGCAATAATAATAATAATTGTTACCCTTTGTGCTATGCATAAAAATCTTGTCTAAACGTTAGTTTATAAATTAAAAATAATAATTAATATTTGACAAGTTTAAGTATTTCCCCAATAAATGTAGTCATAATTTGTCTCGACGCCACCTAGCGAGGGATTTAACACTTACAATGTCTCTCTCGCAAAAATAAAGTTGGTTGTTTTCAGGTGGAAAAAACATAATAAGCAGTAAGTGTTGAATGAAACACTAGTAAATATTGAATTATTTGGCGGGTATTTGATAAGCCCCCATAGCTCAGTGGTCAAGAGCAGCTGACCGGCAATCAGAAGGACACGGGTTCATGTCCCGTTGGCGGCAAGTATCTTTTCTCGGAAGATTTTTCAATGTTGATGAGTGTTTCAGGCTGATAATTATTGCTTATAATAATTGTTATATTATTTTAATTTGCCGTAGCACTTGCGTTTATAACCTAACTTTTAGCTACTAACCTAAACCAACTTAACCTAACCGAACCATCCCTTACCTAACATAATTTAACTTATTATAGCAGAACCTCAGAAAACCTAACTTAATCTAATCTCACCTAATGTAAATAATGAATTTAATGCGATTGCCCCCCAATTACACAAACCGAAAATATTAAATATCTTGGTATATACTTCGACCGTTATATAAAATGGGATAAACATATAGATTCGGTAATAGGAAAACTAAACAAGTTGATTTACTTTTTTTTAAATATTTTAAACATATGTGATATAAAAAATATATACCTCGCACTTGCACAATCCATAATGGAATACGGCATTATTGCCTGGGGCTGTGCCAGTAAAAATACACTAATACACTGTTTAAAGCTCAGAAAACCCTAATAAAAGTAATATTTAAGTTACCAATACTAACACCCACTTCAATCATATTCGAAAAATTCCCAGTGCTGAAAATTCAAAAATTATATTCAAAACAAATATTTACTTTCCTTTACAAGAACTTATCCACATTTAACACTTCACAAAATTCGCGCAATACTAGAACAAGACATGCTCACCAACTACAAATACCAAAAACAAACACATCCTTTGGACAAAAACACTACAGATACCAGGCTATAAAACTATACAATTCTCTTCCTATACAATATAAAACAACTGATATTATTGAATACAAAAAAAAACATAAGAAACTGGCTACAATCTTTTTAACTTTTAATTTATAAATTTTGTCGAATCGAAGTCGATTTTATATTTTGATTTTTATTGTTTCTCTTTTTATATTAGCTATTAACACTCTTTTGTTTTACTATTCACAATTTATAATCTATAATTTACAACTGAAATATGTCCTCCACAACACAGGTGACCTCCTAGTGTGGAGGACAATATATTATACCTTTGTAATGTAAATGTACTAAGAATAAATAAATCGAAAAACTCGTCGAGCACATCGAACTAAGTATTAAAAAGAAAGATGTTATTGCCCACACAGTAAATGAAAACAGTCCAAATTAAAGTTGTTAGCGATGTTATGTTAAAATGATTCGTCGAGGTGCTAAAGATATTGAATCTAAAAATACTATTTTGTAAGTGCAAATTATCCAAAAACAAAGTTCGTGGCACCAAGTTCTTGTTATCTAATCTAAAATGCAAACATATTTATCCCAATATGTACAAAATACAAGCAATTACACGCGCTTATGAGTCAAGTTCAATTCCGCGGTAGCCATCGGCTCTCTAATCGAATCAACTCAAATCAACGCCAACAAATAATGAAACCTGTGTTAATGGTCTCATCAAATCCAGAACAAGGCAGTTTCCGGCGGCAAGAAGCCACTTATCATGTCCCATTCAGTTGTGCCAATAGTAATAAAGGCGTCCGCTGATAGATCCATTGAATTATCTCTCTATTCTCATAAACGACGCACGCTACGGAGTGAGAGGTTACAGCAGAGCTCTCAGCGGTAGGATCGTGTATAAAGTGTCATAGACAGGATTAGGTGTTAGCCACCCTAGGTACAAAAGAAGTCAAAAGAGTCGTCCATGAACTCACCTAGTTAGGCTGGGGCATGATCTGAATACCGCAGCATCCGTTAAACTAGATAAGTCCTGATTCGCAAGAGTGGTCGATCTGATTTGGAGGCCCGTCTACATTAGTAAATTATGCAAATATAGACTAGGGAAATTGGTTTATTAGAAATAGGTAAAAAGGTAAAAATAAATTTATTGTTTTTTGTCCAACAAAATTAACCGCTCAACGTATTTCAAAGACATTAGGAAGAAGGATCTATAAATATATCATTATATTGAGTTTTGTCTAATTCAGTCAAAGTGTCTTGATCAAGTTTTCTAAAATTCTTCTCAAGTCGGTTCCTCATTGCTGAGGATTGTGACTGACCCCTACTCCAATTTCCATGATGGACAAGGCTCCCCCACTCCTCGCGGTCCTGCACTGCGTGGAGAGCCAAGGACACCGACGTAATGGACGCCAGTGATAATTGGTAACTCCAGCGCATTGGTGACCTTCATCTGCTAAAAAAATAATATTATGTACTTACGAGACTCTCCTGACCCCAACGCCTTCATCGCAGAGGGATGGATGGATTTATACACACTAACCTCTAGATTCATAATTTTTTGTATTTCTTGGGCCACTGACTCTAGATTCTTACCTAACCTTTTTCCTTCTCAAAACTTTTACTCCTTCCTTCCCTTAAAATGACCCGTCATATAGCACCCCCAGAGATGAGATAGGCCCTGAGGGAAATTATTTTCCTCAAGGCCTCGTGTATGGAGTTAATGTAAAAGAATATGCATTTTGTTTTAGTGTAGGTATTCGTAGCTGGTTGTAGGTGGCCTATTTACTTGAGCACAACTTGCAGATAGACAAGAAATAAGAAAATTTTCCCGCTGAGTCGAAAGAAATTATACGAAGATCATACAATTATTAGAAGCGCGATTGCGATACTAATATCTCATGAAAACGCGTTTCACTATTAGAAAGCGATATTGGGTGCGGATAGACCGGATTTTGTAGTTTTTGGGTGTAGTTGGGGCGTAAGTAGTATTGGAGGCCAAATCAGACAAATTTGACGCACAGAAGCTGAACATATTTTTTTAGCTTCATTTGTCCTCTAAATATAATAAGTAGATCAATGGTGAAGATATTTTTGGCGCACCAAAAAACTGTGCTAAAACCATAGAGGTTTTACGTAATATTACAATATTTTACCTTCAAGTACTGATCAAAGCAGATAATAATCGAATAGTCGCTAAACACAATCACGATAATTGACATGTATTCATGTATTACGAAATGAATTTCGGGAAGCTTGGAGGTCGCAACTCGCAACTCCATTGTGGTTACTGATTACATTAGCGAGGTGTTTGGAATAATCCATACGTCCTCAACGCAGTTACTACGCTGATTTGGCAGCCAAGTACGCTTTACAACCAAATTGCACACCTTCCATGTACACAGCACGTAATGCGTGTCAACACGAATCGTAAATAATAATGTTTGGATCATTTCTATAGCGCCGTTTCCACGAGAAAAAAACACTTCCAGGGCGCTTTACAACTTAAAATATGACAACGTAAAACGTACCAAATTTATTGAATTGCACCTATTATTAATCGGTATTATTAATTAGCATTGTACACAAGTATTTACAGAGAAGCATTCAAATCAATAGCATTTCCAATAGCGTGTGTTCCAAATTATGTCCTCAAGTTAGCAATAAAAATGATCTGCGTGATTATTAAAAGAATGTATTTTTGTAATTGCTTTTTGATCATAAGTATTACCAACGGTATAAACTTACTATATGAAAATAAACATTTGTTATCAAAATTTAAAATACAGCTTTATTAGACAAAATACCAATCTTTCGAAATCAATTTATATTTTTTTGTGGAAAAGAATTGCTACGTCCAGAATTTGATTTTTAAATTACATATTTCCGATTGCATTCGGTTATTCCATCTTAAAAGGCCTCCCAGATAAGTATGGTCCTGTATATTTTCTGTCTAAACAGAATATAAATAAAACAATATATGTAGGTACATGTTAACGCAGCATCACATTCATTGGTCGAACGCATTGTACATATAGTTCTGTATTAATGATCGACAAACCATAACGGATGCAATCCGTTAGCCATAAGTTGTTATAATAGCTTGTCTAGTAGTCCAGTCTGTAGTTAGAAGTAAAGCATTGTAGAAATGTATTACCTATAATTCAATTAAATTACAAACTTTTGTACAGTGCCCTTCAGGTGAATTTTCACAAAACTGCGGTAAACAAATCCTGCAAATATCGAGACTATTTGAAAAAATCTTATTCGCACTAGTCAAAGAAAAACTATTTACCCTGGACAACCAATTCGGCTCAAGAGCGCCTCATCAACCGATATGACCATTTATGGAGTAAAACAAAAATAGCCTACGACAAAAAAAAGAAAAACCACAGTTTATGGGTGTTTTCTTGACCTAAGCATGTCCTTTGATCGTGTTTCCCATCAATTATTATGGGAAAAACTCATAAAACGAGATGTTCCAGCAGCAGTGGTCAATATGCTGGCTCTTTGGTTTTGGTAGTCTTTAGTAGACATCAGGAAAATCACAATCAATGGGCAGGAGCTCCTTCATGACCTTTATTCCTTAAAAGCGGAATCAGGCAGGGGGGAAATATGTCTACAACTCTATTTAATGTGTATATTAACGACCTCTAACAAGAGTTGAACGATACACGAATCGGTTGTCATATCTGCGGACAAGGCAGTAATAACATTAATTACGCGGATGACATGGTGCTGCTTGCACCTTCGATTAAAGCGATGAGACGACTTGTACAAATATGCGAAGAGTACGCAAACTCTCATAACTTGTTGTACAATTCTAAAAAGTCAGTCATCGGCGCTTTAAAACAAAACAAGGACCCATTAAATATTCCTCCAATATATCTAGAAGGAAACCGAACCGAAGACATGAAGGATGTAGAAGATATGGAACGACAAAGAAGAGCAATTAACATACGGGCCGGAATGCTCTCAAGGCGGTTCTATCACTGTAGCGACGACGTCAGAAAATTACTCTTCAAGACATACTGCACTGCCCTGTACACATCTGAACTGTGGACGCAATACCCAGCAGCGCAATGGGACAAACTAAGGGTGTGCTACAACAATGCATACAAGCAACTTATGCAACTACCGGGGTTCTGCAGCGCCTCCACGATGTTCACCGAAGGGAGGGTGTACTCTTTCCCAGCCTTACTTCGCCACCGGCTAGCCAGCTTCTGGACCAGGACAAGGAAATCAACCAACATCATTGTCGTGACTGCATCCGAGTGGCTCAGTTCCCCACTAAATGAGCGATGGATACAGTTGTCCCTGATCGACGATCGAAAAAAACAAATATTTCTTTTTTATTTTAATTTCTGTTTAATTTAATTTTTTTTATTTTTTGTTTATTTTTTTGTTATTTATGTTCGAATTTTATTTTTATTTATTGTTTTCATTAGGTACCTACTTACGTAATACGTTATCATATTTTATTTCTTTTAGATTTTAAAATATTATTGTACTGTAATATGGCAGACTGGGATTGCACTATCCTCCCAGCCCTGCTGGAATAAAAACTTAAATAAAAAAAATATTTTTATATATAATTATTAAGAAATTTGTAACATATTTCGAATGCCTGTGTACGAGATGGTATTTAAAATGAAGTTGGTAGGTGCATTGTCAAAATACTTATCAAATCAAGACACAAATAATTTAAAGAATGACCATATTCAAAATATCCTAAGAATAATAATTGGAAATTGGAAACATAAAGATATCTAGCAAATGAGGTACTTGTTAACTCTCAATAATAAGTTTTTTTTACAATTATTGGAACGGCTCTATTGTAACAAGCACGAAAGAAAGTCGACCTCCAATTAAGTTTTCTATAATAGATCTGCAAGGTTAGAATGTATCATTAAGAGAAATCGCTACTCACCCTTTTTTAAACCAATTTTTGGATTTCAGGTTCAAAATACCAAAACACATAATTTAAAAAAAATAACTATAGCAGATACATACCGTTGTGATTGTGTGCAATAGGTACTGCTAATCACCTGTAATTGAGGGTTTATGGGGTGTGGTTTTTCCAGGTCTTGGCGGCGGATGCGTCTGCCCACCTGGCGGGCTGGATCGAAAGAGACTGATTGAGGGAGGCTGTTTGACCTTCCAGCCGGAATCTCTCGACCCATCGCCTTGCACTGCAGTTGGAGGGATGGATTCATACGTCCGTCACTCCTTGACACATTGTCAACCCCCAGATTCCTACCCACCGTTCATACCTTTTTTACCTTCCTAGAACTTATTATCCTTCCCTTCCTTAAAAAGACCCTCCATACCACATCCCCTAATATAACATAGGCCCTGAGGAAAATTATTATGTGTCGAGTTAACGTAAAAAAATATATATATTGAACCAGATTTCACGCAGGACTTTTTTACATGAGCTCCACACAGGAGGCCCTGAGGAAAAAAAATCCCTCAGGGCCTATGTCATCTTTTGGGATGCTGTGTGGAGGGTTTTTTAAGGAAAGGAAGGAGAGGAGAGTTCTGGGAAGGAAAAGGGTTTAAGGGGTGCGTAGGAATCTAGGGTTCAGTGTGTCCTGGTCATCCGCCTCCAAGACCTAGACAAACCTCGCCCCCATGGACCCGGGCACCCCTGCTAAATCGCCAAACGTAGCGAACCACTTGGGGTGACCTATGGCAGAGGTGTTGGTAATGCAATAAAGGTTCCTGGGGCGGCAGTATCCATTCCCGAATTGAACTGACAAACAAGAGTCCCAACTCTGGAGCCGACTGGAGCCAGGGAGACTATGGCATCCCCAATTGGGGTATGTGGTGAGGCTGAAGGTAGTGGAGAGTCGAAGGAATTGGGAAGAGGAGGGTGAGGAAGAACCTGGCAATTCAGATCTAGGCACCAAGCCATTTCAAGCAACGGTTCAATCCTGAAAGTGGTTTTACACCAGTGCGATGCTTTAAAGTATCTTCCGCTCTGGAACGTGCCGCTAATTTACAATACTTTTGATTAATTAATTGTGAAATATTTTTTTTTTTATTTACGACTGTGACCTTCGGATTCCAGTTGATGGCCTTACCCCTCGACCATGGATTAGTACGTTTTATGATTTAATTTTAAGTGAGACGTATTGCGTCCATTCTGACGACAACTTCGTTTTTCAGGAAGACAGGCGGCATGTAAATCAGTTATATCAGAATTAAAATGGCGAGACAGAAACACCGAATTTTAATTTGCATAAGCAGCATAAAAGAAAAAGAAATATTTAGTACCTTTGCGCATTCAAAACCCGCGTTTTCATTTAAATAACAAATGCTATAAAGCAGTGTTTTCTTTAAACAACTTAATTGAATTCAATGAAATCACACGAATGAATATTAGAAGTCTCAATAAAAACCTTGAAACTGAAAATTAAGTGAAAATGCGAAAACACTTGTCAAAAATACATTTTGAATTGATTTTCATACTCTTTGTGATAACGTTGCTCCTTTGAGTGATTTCTCACAAAAGCAGCGCTGTACAAGTACTCAATTATTATTATTAGCCGCATCCATATTTCAGTATATCTTCATACAAAAAGCAGAAATTTGGTAAAAAAATGAAATTCGTTTTCAGTTACACCAACATCAAACTCACGGACCGCCACTGCTACCTACTTGTTAGAAGAAAAACAGTCGTATTGTGGCTTATAATAAATAGATTATTTTAGTTTTCAATAACCATTAATTATGATTTTAGATTTTCACGGCCAAAAGTATTTTTGTTATTTATTTTTGGGGTGTTATGCCGTGTTGCGCTACCTCCTCCTTTAGACAACGTTTCGAACAGCGTTACAGTATCCATCATCAGGGCAGATGTGTGACGTAACGCTGTCCGAAACGTTGGCTAAAGAAGGAGGTAGCGCGGTAGAAGGAGGTAGCGCGGTAGAAGGAGGTAGCGTAACACCCCAAAAATAAATAACAAAAAAAAACATTAATTATTTTTACTCTTGAGTGATTCGGAACAATTTTAGGGTTAGGAACCTTAGTTAACCTCGCGTAGGCACTCTCACATTCGCCAAGACAATTCGTTTAAAACTCTTCCAAAGTCAGGACAGAAAAAGGATATTTAATTTAATGGGTATGTATTCGGTCAGTTAAGAAAGCGATACAACGTGTAGTGTTTTAATTTGGCCTAGGCAGGTAGTAGGTACCGACTTTTGTAGGTCTGCCATTTTTAAAAGTGGATAAATAAATGGTTTTAAAACGTTTCTCTTTCCCCATTATTTCCATCTTCCTTTCAATAAATCCTTCTGTCAAAATCAATACCTTTACTTTTGTTTAGAAAAGTTAAAAAGGAAATACGTACCTAATGTTAAAGAAAATCATTCACCAAGTACCTACCCCAATATTATAGTAACTATCACTTTATTTTATACCCAAATTATTTGATTTGGAAACATTTAGAGAAACACCAGATTATGTTAAACTGGTTTCCATCCCCCAAAAAAGGGGTGGTTTTAACAATGGCGGGTAGGCAACTAGGTACGCTACATAATTTGTCACATTTTCGCTTAAAGGGGTCCATTGACTTGATGTCTCAAAAAAAGAATGTTTGCAAGTTATTATCTAACTTAATTAAAAACTTAAACGTGACTGGGAAGAATTGTCGAGGCACTGTTCCATGAAATACAGTCAGCTAATTGTAAAATATTTTTTGTAACCACTGCTATTGTACATTTTTACATTTGAAGTGATTTACTCCGTGGATAGACTAACTCATGTATCCTACCATGAAAATACTATTAAAATATCTAGGTACTATTGGATAACCAACACCTCCACCATAGGTCGCCCCAAGTGGTTCGCTACGTTTGGTGACTTAGCAGAGGTGCCCGGGTCAATGGGGTGAGGTTTGTCTAGATTTGCCCACCTTCTACATGGCGGGACAAATCGAAAGAGACTGGTTGAGGGAGACCTTTCGACCTCTCCCGCCGGACTCTCTCGACCCATCCCCTTGCAATGCAGTTGGAGTGATGGATTCATACGTCCCTCACTCCTGGACACACTGATCCCCAGATTCCTACCTCATACCTGTTTTGCTTTCTTCTCCTCCCGTTCCTCAAAAAGACCCCCACACATCATCTCCTAAGATGACATAGGGAAATTATTTTCCTCAGGGCCTCCTGTATTTTTTTTTTTTTTTACAGTGAATGCCGCACAAGAATCTCAACTGATCCCGCCTGGAGCCAGTGAGACTATGGCATCCCCTATTGGGGTATGTTGTGAGGCTGAAGGTAGTGGGGAGGGGAAGGAGATGGGGAAGAGGAAGGTTGGGAAGTACCTGGCTATTGAGATCTAGTCACCAAACACGGCTAAAACCATTTTCAAGCAACGTTTCAATTCTGAATGGTGGTCTTACACCAGGGCGATACTGATAGTATCTTCCACTCTGGAACATGCCGCAAATATACTATATATTATTTTAAATGAATTAATTGTGAAATAACACAAATTAATCAAAATAAAATTTATTTGCGCATGCCGGGTTCGAACCCGCGACCTCCGGATTGTGAGTCAAGAGTCTTACCCACTGGACTACGGAGGTCGTCGAATGGAGCTAATGTAAAAAAGGTATCGTATCTCCACAAATTGTGTCTCAAATTTCCTTTCATTCTTTCATCATTATGTCTATCTTTAGTCTCAACTCAATTCCATCTCTTTCATTTTTTTTTTAAAGTACCTACCGATATTTTAAAATAGGAACATTTAAAATACGAAATATCTTTCCCTCATTCTACTTCTGAAATAATTTCCCTTCAACACCATTGAAAGGTAAAAATCAAAGCATAAATCTGATGATTTAAAGCGACAAAACTCTTAAACGGTGATCCCTAGAATCATGAAATTTACACAGATTTTTATGTATGGAATTTCAAGGTCAACACACCATTTTTCTGCTCGAAATTTCATTTAATAATATAATCTATTTAACCATCATCATTAAATTTATAAAACCACATTTTAATTTTTTCATTAAGAAAGGAGCCGAATGAGTAGTAATTTTGTGCAAACATAAACAGTAAATTGGAGATATGTGAATAAAGTTGCTTAGGTCATTGCACAAAAATTTTTAAAATTAATTTTGATAATTTGTTGAACGATTTTGTTTATTTAATTCGTTGCACGGCTTGAACCACGACACCCCTTTTGTGATGTAAAATTGAATAGCCTCTCGTGGCGATATTATTGTAATAATAGTGGGATATCGCTGTGATTTAACAATCACGTTTTCTCCGTTGTGATTGAACGGTTCCGAGGGTCTCATTTACAGGGGCTTAGATAGATTCAATGACCCTGTGAGAAAAGGGACAGCTGTACTGAATTGTCACACGAGGGATATATTAGAATATTACAATAATCCCATAATTTGACACACTACGATGCGTACTAGTTAAACTGAAGGGTTACACCCTTTATCCCATTTTAACTAGAGAATATTTTAACAATTTTTGTCTCATTCTAAAACTTAACTTTTTCAAATTTTATTAAAGCTGGACATTACTTATTTGTTCATTAAAATTCGCCAAATCTCGTTTTTGAAAGCTGGTTTTATTATCAACTGATTAGCGTTTTTTTGAAAGCTTGTGAAATGCTTGTGTTTTATTTGATTTTAAGGATTTTTTCAAAATATGGAATTATTAAAAAGACATTCCATCTGACAAAATATGTACATAAATCCAAAACACACAATTCACACATGCATAATAACTTCTACAATATTATACCAACACACTTCATGCATGAATTTTTCTTTTTTCTCGCATCGCTTTTTATTTCTTTACTACGTTTCGTTTCTGTTGCTTTCATTTTTAGTTCGTTTATTTTATTTTCTCTACTTTTTATTTCATTTATTTCTATTTATCCCTTTAAATATATATTTTTTTATGATTTCCTTGATACTAAAATAAGAATTACATTCTGCCACCTCTGAACGCGTTCAGCATAGTGAGGTGTTTTTTTAAGTATTGTATCTCCCTAAGTTCAGATGGTCAAATGCGTACAAAAAAAAATTATTTGACAGTTTGATAACGCCTTCAGAAGGAGAAACAGCTGTCATGCGTAATAATAATTACACAGCAGAACTTGTTTATAAATAAACTATTTTTATAAATTGAATAATAATATTATTGAATAAAAGAAAAAAGTCACAATTTTGGAAAGTAAGGGTTGAGATAAGAGTACGTATATTTAATTTATTGTTACTAATGCTTATAAAGCTCCCAATTAAGCCCCAGCCAGACTTTTTGAGGGAATCTTCTGATCTTTACAAAAGCGGAAATAAAGGGTTGTTTTGTGTCTTGTTCTTACGCTCAACTCCGTTTTAAAACTGCTTGCTTATTTATGCTTCCATCCTCCTACAATTAGGGTCTCTTAAAGACCCATATTCTTTCCCTACCACCCTTAAGAAGACACAATTGAAATAAACTTTTGGTTTGCTGATTACCGATTAATATCATTACTTAATATGATGTTTTCATGTCGTAAATATAAAACAGTAAATTGTCAAATTTAATTTGTATTGAAAGGTTTGACTTACCAGTAATGTTCATCAGTCCCTTATACCGCCATGGGATAGATAAAATTAGTCTTTGGAAGTTAAAATATTTATATTGCACGTAAATATATCACTTTCTTCTATTCTTTCACAGTGAAAATAAAATCCATCACTTCAGGATATCTTCGTTCCTGAAAATAAAACAATTTTGATATTAAAAAAAAGGAAAATTTCATCAAAACGCTACGTTGGAAATTTGGTATATTATGATCTTCACGTGCTAGAGACTAAGATTAAAAGAAAAATATTTTTCATCATTAATTTTCTGAAGTTTTTCATGTACTTAGCACTTCACATCAGATTATTGGAAGAGTATTTTATTTCTTCGAACTTCAGATATCTTCATCAAGAATATTAAATTTTCAAAAGTAGGTGTATAAATTCAAATATACTAATTGTTCTGTGAACATCAGACCTCACTTCCAAAAGGAATGTTTCTATCTTTCTCTTGATTAATAAATCAAAACCAAAATTTCCTCTGAAATCATAAGATTTGTAATGAAGTACTTAAATACCTACCTACTTAAAAATTATGAGCCAATTATATTGTCTAAATTGCGAATAAGGAATGATACAATATGTCCAAATAAACGTCACTATCTCAATTACAATTAATTTTTAGAACTTTTCAAGCGGGTATACTTTACCTAGATACCATAATATTGAAAAGCTCACTCAAATTTAGCCACATCTAGTCAAAGTAAGGCTTACTTGAATAATAAAAAGGACACAGCAGATTTTCTTTAGGCGCCGTATCCCCACTCAAAAAGAAGAAGATGGAGATGTATGTAATTACGAAAGTTTGAGAGAGCGCGCTAATATTTAAAACGATAAAATTGAAGCGAAAATTGTGAAAATGTTAATAAAACACGACCCATTAAAAAATTAAGCAAAAAATCTCGTAGGGGTTGTCTAAAACAGCATTCAAAGAAACACTGTGATTTTTTTTCATTCATATAACTTCTAAAATGACTGAAACAAACGTGTTTATAATAATTTTCTGAGTGTACTTTGCGATTTTTTTCTATCGAGGGAATTTCATATAATTTGCGTTTCGGCGTGGGGAATGTATTATTATCTTCAAAAATTACATATGTATTTTTTAAGAGCTTAAAACTTCAAGTGTTCATGTAAGAAATCGGTAGAAATTCGGGATGCGGCGGCTTAACCGAAGGAGGAACGTTCCTGCAATTTTATAGTCTTTGGTACAATCAATTTTTATCATCATTTTTAAAGTTTTCTTCTAAAATTTGAAAATGTTTTTTTATATAAGAACTAACTGACCCAACAAACTTTGTTCTGCCATATAAATTATTTTTAGTGAATATTTTGGTTGATAAATAAAAAATAACGAATGTAAGTGTGTGGGGATGGGATCTATGACAGAAATAGGAATGGAGCAAAAAACACTAACTAAAGTAGAAAATGAAATAAATAAAATCGATATGAATTTTGAAGAGCAATTGAGTGTATGATATTTTGTCAGTGCGTCTTTCGCCAACACAAATAAGCTCGATGGTTTGCCCACGCGAGAACATGATGCCGAATGAAATATCAAAATGACGCGACGCTTCTCGTGAATGTCTTGTGCATGTGTGAATGAAAGTTCGATGAGGTGGACGTAGCGTCATCTGTCATTCAACAACATAAATAATTTCGTTCTGTTTGAAATACGAAAGACGGTTAAATTTGTCCAGACAAAACGACTAAAATCGTGATTAAAAAACGGAAGGGTGGGGGTAGGAGGATTTAAAGTTGGGGTTTGTAGGTATTTTTTAATGCCAAATAAAAATAAAAAAATAAAAATAAATTGTCTTAAAAATTGTTTTTTTTACTGAATAGGGACACCCTAATCACCTAGCGGTATGAAATGTACATTAAAACCCATTCTCATACCTACTAAATATACATTAAAAAAAATCATAAAAATCGGTCAAGCCGTTTCGGAGGAGTGCGACCACAAACACCGTGGTCGCACCACGAGATTTTTATTTATTTATTTTTATTTTATATTTTATTAACGCCCTAGTGGGCTTTTACAGGAAAAGAGGCAAATATATAATTAACAATATTAATTACATGTATTACATAAACAATAAAACAGAATAAATATGAATGCAATCGACTCGTTAGGTAAAGAATATTACAACATAAAAAAGAAATGAAATGAAATAGTACAAGTTGTACTTACAAAAAACTAAAACAATTCAGCTTTAAATATTTATACATATTATTAACAATAATAATAAGACCTGACATAGAACAAAGTGTAAATAGAACTGCAAGAATATTATAAAGTAAGTATATATTTTACTGGTGAGGTTTAGATGAGAAAATATTTTATGAGAAAAACAAAAAAATAATAAAAGTAATTATTAGCAGATAGAATCGAGATTAGTTGATTTTTGAAACATTCAAAACTGTCAATACTAAATATATCTATAGATTCGCAGTATTTATTCGCAAGGTTATGGATTCTTGGTATTGGTGAGTATATAGAGTAATTAGTGTTGAGTTTATTGTTGCATTTAAAAGTATCTTTACTACGAGTTTGTCTAGCGGGTATGCTAATGCAAATTAGTTCAAACAAATTAGGGCTGTCAATTAAAGATTTTATAATTATGTATAAAAATAATAAATCAATTAACACTCTTCTATCTGATAATTTAAGAAGTCTGGTTTCAGCGCGTAAGTAATTATAATTTATAAATTCGATTGGTATTTTCATTTTAAAATTGATGTACCGAAGAAATTTGTTTTGTACCTTTTCCAATGATTGAGAATGAACATTGTAGTATGGTGACCATACAGAGGAATTGTATTCTAATCTGCTTCGTACTAGTGAGCAATACAGATGTTTTAATGTTAACATACTTTTAAAATTTGCCCCCATTCTCAAGATAAAACCTAGTATTCTCATTGCATCACTTGTTATTTCATCGATATATAAGATAAACTTTCAAATATAGACAAACATGCTGACATATTCACTGCTAATTACTATAGCCATATACCTATGCATTACAATGCTAATACATCATATCTATCCCAATATTCGCTTTGTTCAATGTTCAACGCATATGTCTCCAATCTCCAACAGGACTCTCTCGGATCATCGCCTTATACCGCAATGCGAGAGATGGATTCATACATCCGTCACTCCTGGACAAACTGACACCCAGATTCCTACCCACCCCTCATACCTTTATCCTTCCCAGAACTTCCTCTCCTTTCTTTCCTAAAAAGACCCTCCACACAGCATCCCCAAAGAAGACTATTTAGGAAATTATTTTCCTCCAAGCCTCCCGTGTGGATCTAATGTAATATATATGTTCTTTGATATTATATTCATGATTAAAATCCAATTTCACATAATGGGAGCACCTTACTAACAACTACATAACGATATTATGATCGTCAAAATGGAAAATATACCAAATTATTATTAAATACTCTAGTTTAAAAATTATACACAGGCTAGAAAAAAACTAAAATCATAATTTGAATGAAATTTGAAGAAGGTTTACATAGCTGAGAAAAGTAAAAGATATGTCAATTGGAATTCAACCAATATACATATTATTTTGAAAAGAAATTTTAGCGTATTTTTTTAATTGAATACCGCACAAAAGTTCCTAATGTTCCCAACCGCCTAGAGCCAGTGATATTATGGCATTCCATATTGCGATATGTTATGAGGCTGAAGGTAGCGGCGAGGAGGATATGAAAAGAGGAAGAAAGGGGAAGATCTGGCTCTTCAAATCTTGTCACCAAATATGGCGGAAGCCATCTCAAGCATCGTTTCAATTCTGAACGGTGCTCTTACCAGGGCGATACTGAGAGTATCTTCCACTCAGCGTATAGCTGGGTATAAGTTTAAGGTATCAAAAAACAAGTGGTAAACTGCAATAGTATTTTGTATCGCAGTTTTCCTCAAATTACAAAAAAAAATATCTTAAGTACCGCTGAAAATGGTTTTCCCACTTTTATCTTTAAAATAGCCGTTAAAGCATAAAACCATATTGTAACCATTTATGCCAAATCACCAGAACGAAATGGAACTCAATCTGTTCATAGCTTTAAATTTAAAACTAAATTTCGAAGAAAGTCATTTAACGCAATTAATAAAATTACCTGACACATTACAAAATTAAAATAATAAGAATTTTTTTTTCATAAGAAGCAATTACTTTGTGGTTAGACATTATATTATAAAAAATAAAACAAACACTTTGTATTTAACCACCAATTCGTGGTTAAATAAAAAAGTGTTTGTTTTATTTGTTATAATATTAAGAAATGTTAAAGTTGTTCTAAAAAAGAAAAGGTATTTACCTGTAAGATCGTTTCGTTTAATCAAAATGTTGATCAATAGCTTGCTAAATTTCCAGTTAGATTTATAATTTCACAAAACACTGTTTTCCCGGAAAAAAGTCCCGGCTTCTACAGACGTGTAGTACTAATAATTATATCGGAATAATAACGTTAGTAGCCAATGCGACTAACAACAGGATAAGTACCGCTTCCCGGCGTAGTTGATCAACTACTAACGACAGTGAGTACGACTAACGTGTACGCGTAACGTGTCCTAACGTACGCTATTGGCAAGTGGCAAGTAACGCGCCGAACGCCAAACTCTGCGCTCCTTACTCCGATACCCCGCGTCGGTCCTTTGCTAAAGCGCGGGAAAAGCATCCTTCGGTGGTGATGCCATATCGCACAAAAGTTCCCTTTCCGATGCAAATATCCCCATATTTCCCTCACTGCGAAATGGATTATTTTACAGTCAGTCAGAAACGGAAATAAAAAACAAATTTAATGTCAGTTAGAGTTATGCATACCGCCGCCCCGGGAACTATTTATTGGATTACCAACAACGCTGCCATATGTCACCCCAAATATTTCGCTATATATGTTGGCTTAGCAGGGTTTCCCGAGTTCATGGGGGGGGGGTTTCCGGATCTTGGCGGTGGATGCGTCTGCCCACCAACTTCTTGGCAGGCCGAATCTGCAGAGACTGGCTAAAGGAGACCTTTTGACCTCTCCAGCAGGACCCTCTCGAAACATTGCCTTGCACCATAGTGGGCAATAGATTCATACGTCCGTCACTCCTGGAAATGCTGACCCACATATTCCCGATACCTTTTTTCTTCCTACAACTTCCTCTTCTTCCTTTCCTGAAAAGTCCCTCCACACAGCATCCCCAAAGATGACATTGGCCCTGAGGGCCAATTTTCCTGAAGGCCTTTTGGAGCTAATGTATAAAAATGCTCAGTTAATGAAGAAGAAGGTTTGTTTGTTTGTTTCAACAAATCTACGGTTTTATTTACTTCAACGTCAAAATAGAAGGAAGGTAATTATTTATTTATTAGGCAGTTTTTAGGACCTCTACTTAACACTAATCTCTGTTTTCCTACGCAATAATGAGATCGATATGTTTTAAACCCCCTATAATTATTATAGCCTTTCCTTATACTGAAAACTTTCAACGTTGCCGTAAACTACCAAGGGAAAATTAACAAAAATGTTTCTTAGCGTAATTAAGTTAAAACGATTTGTTATTTATGGAAATTATGCGTGTTATATTAACCCTAATAGCCTTCGCTCATGGAAAAACTGAAAAAAAACAGTTGTCGACGCAATCGTAATCAACCTCCTGAACAAAATCGATATTTTTCTGACCTGGCATGTCAAAACATGACAAAACTTGACAGGTCGTGAGCCACTACCACGGCAATCTATCAACAAGGCAACTTAAACGCGACTACCGCGGCGACCAGTGAACGACGAAAAATGGAATTTCTGACGTTTATACTACTCGTATTGTGCGGACGAAATTTTTTTTTATTCTTGTCTTGCCTGTCAAGGAAATCCAATATCATAATATTAATCTAGACTCTCGTTTCGCCACTTGCAAATAAATATACGCGTACTAATTTTATCTTTGAATTTTTATATTTGTGAAAGCGAAAAATATTTCCGATTTTCAAAACCGTAGTTCTATATTTATTTACAGGAAAGCCATTAAAGGTCATTAAGCAGATTTTGAACTCTATTCTTTCAGGGCATCGAAGCCAATGAAGGCGATCCCTTAGAAGCAGGGTAATACGGCAATACTTAGATTCACCAAAAATCATTCTCGCCGCAGCATTGAAAACGGAAATATTATTATCTGCAGAAAATATGTTGTTAGACGGTACAAATTACAAATTTTTCATTTTTGCAAAAACAAGTAAGTTATTGAGAAAATAGTTCCTTAATAATAAAAGTTTACCCTGTTTTTAAATTTAAAAAAAACTTTAATAAGGAATATTTTTCCTTTGCCGTGGGAATTTCCCTCGCTACTGGTATCCCCATTAAATAGAAGCATACCTCAGCGAGAATGACAACAACTGACAGTAAATGGAGGCACCAAGTAAAATAATTTATCTCATTTCAACTTCAGTAACGCTTTTATTATTTCAGGTGAGCATTAAAATCTGCGATTAATTTTTTTTAACGCTTTGACGCCTTTTTCAGATTCAGATTTTCAGTTTTCGAACCTTGGCACTTTTGTAGGAAGGGCTTCTATTAAAATCTGTTCTAGTTTGACCATCATCAAAAGGGGGTGAAAGGGAATGATTCCCCTCTTTTTCTGTAATGCCTGCCACCTTGACTGACATTATTAGTTGAGAGAATTTTCAGCAGTTTTAATGAGTAGGCGGAAGCCGGTATAAACGCGTTGGGTAGATCGTTAATCTGAAAGTTATGTCCCCATTGAAATAATGATTTAAAATAGTGCTTTTAATCACTCAGTGACGCTTAGGCTTTTATCGTGTTCGATAAAAGCGTGCCTACTTATACTACCTTTTATTTTGTTTATTTAAATCTCAAATGACATGATTAATGTCATTTTATAAATGGCGTTGACACGTGTTGTTATTTAGTTAGTTTTTTTTAATGTTTTTTTAATATTTTTTTTTTTTTTACAGTGAATACCGCACAAGAATCTCAACTGCTCCCGTCTGGAGCCAGTGAGACTATGGCATCCCCAAATGGGGTATGTTGTGAGGCTGAAGGTAGTGGGGAGGGGAAGGAGGTGGGGAAGAGGAAGGTTGGGAAGTACCTGGCTATTCAGATCTGGTCACCAAACACGGCTAAAGCCATTTTCAAGCAACGTTTCAATTCTGAATGGTGGTCTTACACCAGGGCGATACTGATAGTATCTTCCACTCTGGAACATGCCGCAAATATACTATATATTATTTTAAATTAATTAATTGTGAAATAACACAAATTAATCAAATACGGAGGTCGTCCTCCGGAGTCGTCTGCGGAGGTCGTAATATGTTCTAGAATAAAAATCGTATTTGAGATCCAACTGTAAAGAGGCCAAGGGGGGGGGGTAAGAGCTGTGCTTACTTTTGCTGACGGGGGGGAAGGGGGCGTTTAATAATTGCAAAAAATCTACTTACGTAATATTTGAACGGCCCCAAAGCCCCGACTTGCTGAAGGAAGCGGAGGGGGGAAGCAGATGGGGAAGTACCTACCTAGCTATCTGGAACTGTTAACACAGAGCTAAAATTTTTTCATGCGATCAACGTTTCGAATCTGAATGGGGGTTGTTGGATTTTAAAATGAATACATGCCCTTCCGGGATGTCTATATCCAGTTCCTACCTCTCCCTAACCGTCACTTTGCTGGAAAAGTATTTGAAATTTGGAAAAAGGTAGGAAAAACAGTGCTTATTTGGGTGCATTTGTTTTTGAAGTGAAACTTCTTTAGCCCCGTTAGTGATTTGAAATTCGGAAATGCGTCACTGAAATTTATTATAGGCGGGTCCTCGGTTCTAATATAATGCGGTAAATTCGCGCGTCAGCGCGGGCCTTCGATAGCACAGTGCGCAAGGCGCTCGAAAAGTTTCGGCGACCAGAGAGACAGCCATCAAGCGAACGGAGGTTCGAATCCTACAAAATCCAAAAGAAATTAATATTTTCATTTTTGTGAAATCAATATCCAATCTTCAAACCACTTTAAAATAAACAGGCAAAAGAAAAGAAAACGACATCTAGCGACTTTCTACTTTTACTTCTACTGCGTGTAAATTATACAATATGATTTTTTTACAATAGCTTTTTACAACAGGAATTCAAGACGAAAATAATTTCCCTATGTTATCTTTGGGGATGCTGTTTTTTAAAGGAAATGAAGTATAGAAAGTTATTGGAAAGAAAAGGGTATGAGGCGTGGTAAGGAATCTGGGGGCCAGCGGGTCCAAGAATGACGGACGTACGAATCTATCCCTCCCACCGCGGTGCAAGAGAGTGGATTGAGAGAGTCTGGCTGGAGAGGTCCAAATGATCTCCCTCAACCAGTATCTCCTGATCCGGCCGACCACGCAGTAAGTGGGGAGACGCATCCGCCGCCAAGACCTAGACAAACCTCAACCCATGAACCCTGGCACACCTGCTAAGTAACCGAACGTAGCAACCCTACGGCCCTACAACCCTATGGCAAGGGAGTCGGTTATCCAATAAATAGTTCCCGGGACGGCGGTACCCATACCCCAAATTGAAAAAGATCAGAAGAAGATTTGGGACTACCTTGGAAGTAAGTTGTTGGTATTTTTAGCGTACACAATCCACAAAATCTCGTTTTTAACTAAAAAGAAGGAATTTGACCATCTCGAAAGTACATAATATAATTTTTCTTTAAATTTAAGTTTTTATTCCAGCAGGACTGAGAGGGTAGTGAAATCCCAGTCTGCCATATTATATATACAACTGTAAACTATAACAGAAAATATATATGTTAACTTTTTAGGTAGGTACCTTATAAAAAAATAAAATGAAAATAAAATTCATCACATAAATAACAAAAAAATTAAGCTAAAAATTAAAATTAAATTAAACAGAATTAAAAATAAAAAGATATTTTAGGATTGTCCATCAGGGAGGTCGCCTCATCATCTGCACCCATCGCTCATTTAGTGGGGAACTGAGCCACTCGGATGCAGCCGCGATAATGATGTTGGTTGATTTCCGGGTCCTGCTCCAGAAGCTGGCTAGTCTGTGGCGAAGTAAGGCTGGGAATGAGTTGACCCTCCCCTCGGTGACCATCGTGGAGGCGCTGCAGAACCTGGGTAGTTGCATAAGTTGCCTGTATCCATTGTTGTAGCACACCCTCAATTGTCCCATTGCGCTGCTGGGTATTGCGCCCACAGTTCTGATGTGTTCAGGGCAAGTGCAGTATGTCTTGAAGAGTAATTTTCTGACATCGTCGCTACAGTGGTAGAACCGCCTTGATTTTGTACTCACCCGTTTTGTCTTGGCGATAATTACCTCGAAAAGTCGCGGTGGAACTATACATATAACTAGAATATTGTGGTTATGTTGTGTGCTCCTTCGCAGGGATACAGTGGTAAGTTATTGGTCATTTTTTTTCCATGCATACCTTATTTTTCCTACATATATACTATCTTAATTTAGGAGGCCGCCAAATTAAGATTGTACCGCCGCGCGCCGCCCCGGGAACCATTTATTGGATAACCAACACCTCTGCCATAGGTCACCCCACGTGATTTGCTACGTTTGCCGGGTTCGTGGGGTGAAATTTGTCCGGGTCTTGGCGGTGGACGCTTTTGCCCAACAGCTGCATGGCGGGCCGGATCGGGAGAGAACAGTTGAGGGAGTCCTCTTGACTTCTCCATCCGTACTCTCTTGGAACATCGCCTTGCACCAGTGGGAGGGATGGACTCATACGTCCGCCACTCCTGGACACACTGACCCCCAGATCCCTACCCACCCCTAATACCCTTTCCTTCCCTAACATCCTCTCCTTCCTTTTCTAAATAGACCCTCCACACAGCATCCCCAAAGATGACATAGGCCATGAGGAGAATTATTTTCGTCAAGGCCTCCTGTGTGGAGCTAATGAAAAAAAAATCACCCAATCGGATAAAACACCATTTCGTCCCGTTTCTTTAAATATTTACAGTTCATTACAAGTGCACATTATTTATTTAATATTTACATATTTTTACAATATGTATACATTTTTTTACATTTTAAACAGAGTTGTAAATGTATATATATTCGTAAACGAGACAGAATTCACAAACAAATTAAACATACGCCATATGACATACAACAACTTAATTACTACAAAAGATATAGAAACATCTGCACGAAAATTATTAGAGTAGCTAAGGAGTTGTATTTTAGAGAAAAACTTAAAAAAGAAGAAAACAATAACCCAAAGGAAATATGGAAAATATTAAAAGAAGTTACATACACACAAAAATTCAAACAAGAAAATACAATCGAACATCTAAACATTAACTCAAAAAAAGTAGACGCCAATACAAATAAAGAAACTATAGCAAATCATGTAAATAACTTCTTCGCAAGTATAGGAAAAGTCTTAGCGAACCGTAAAATTCTCAACACAAACACGACAACACAAACAAACAGTTCAAACATCAATACACAACCGACACAACACAGATTTGCAATAAAAACAACTTCGGAAGAGGAAATTGACAAAATAATAAACACATTAAAAAACCGTATTGCTCCTGGATTAGATGAGATAACGACGGATTGCATTAAGATAATAAAAACAGAAATTTTAAAACCCATAACACACTTAATCAATCTAAGTATAACACACTCCTGCTTCCCTAGTACTCTAAAAAAAGGACTGGTGATCCCTATTTACAAATCCGGAGACAAAATGCAAATAACTAACTATAGACCTATCACTTTGTTAAACTCGCTTTCAAAAATTTTCGAAAGAGTAATAAAAAACCAAATTATAATATACCTGGAAGAAAATAAATTAATCTCGGAAAAACAATATGGATTTAGAGAAAAAATAGGCACAAAAGAAGCTTTGGCGTGTACAATAGACTATATACATAGCAATTTAGATCAAGGGTATAAATGCATAGCGATATACCTAGATTTAGCTAAAGCTTTCGATTCAATCTGCCACCAAACACTTTTTAAAAAATTAGAAAACATAGGCATCAAAGGCAAGGAACTCCAACTATTAAAAAGTTATATGAGTAACAGAACACAGCAAGTAAAAATTAACAACCATATTAGCAAGCCACTGCCAATTACATATGGAGTTCCACAAGGAAGCATACTAGGGCCCGTTCTTTTCACTATTTACATTAATGAACTTTGCAGCATGAAAATAGACGGTGAAATAGTTAGTTATGCAGACGACACAGTTTTACTCTTTAAATCTAAGGATTGGAAAAATGCATACAACATAGCGAATTTAGGAATCACGCGAGTGAAATCATGGCTAGACTCAAACATACTTACACTGAACATATCGAAAACAAAATTCACAACGTACAGTATAAATAGCACAGGACAGCCAAAAAATAACACAAATACCATAAAAATACACGAATGTTTAAACACCAACATTTGCGTTTGCCCTCCTCTAGAAAAAAAAGAACAAATAAAGTATCTAGGAATCATAATTGACCATAACCTTAGATGGACACATCACATCCAACAAGTCACAAATAAACTCCTCAAAACGATACACATTTTCCTAAACATAAGAAACATATACAAAATACAACAAATGAAAACAATATATTTTGCTCTATGTCAGTCTATAATAGAATATGGAATAATTGCTTGGGGAGGAGCAACAAACTCAGCTATCGAACACCTGGAAATTGCGCAGAAAACGATCTTAAAGGTAATACTTAAAAAACATAGACTTACTGATACAGACCAAATATTCAACCGTTGTGACGTACTAGACATACGACAATTATATGTTAAATCGCTACTAAATTACATTTTTGACCAAAAAAACAACCTTCAACAAACACAAAATATCACAAACAGACCAGTTAGACAAGCATACAAAGAAAACTTAAAAACTCCGACGGTAAATACAAGCTTTGGACAAAGACATTACCAATATCACGCTATAAAAGCATTCAACAGTCTAACACTTGAAAATAAAATTGAGGAAAACAAAAATAAATTCCGACACAAAATTACAAAATGGATTAAAGACCAAAATAGACAATACTACCAAAATATCATAGCATAAAATAACAAAACATATAAGTAACACACAAAACCAATATAAAACACAATCACCCACAAACATACAACACGTATTAAAAATATCGTTTTTAACCTTATATAATATTATTTATTCTTAATTTTACGTTAATTCTAAATCTCTAATTTTTAAGTTTAATTTATCTTAATCGTATGTTTTTTATCTACTTTTTTCCTTTTTTTCACCAATATTATGTATATAGATATTTATATGTATTGTGTATAATTTTGTATATGAAATGGAGGCCTCAGCACGGGTAAACCACCCAGTGAGGCCAACATCATTGAATTATGTAAAAAATGTAAATAATATTGCATCAAATAAATAAATAAATAAATAAATATAATAATAGCCCTTTCTCACCATAAAGAGACAAGGCTCTTGTGTTTGGTGAGGGAATTCATCCTCAAGTATATGTTATCATATCATTTGAGTAGGAAAATAATAATATTGCAAGTAATAACAATACGAGTAAAATTCAAAATTTAGGCGTATTAGATTTGTCAAAGAATTTATACATAAAAATGCAAAAATCGGTAATTTTAAATACATGTAGGATTACAAAAGATTTTTTAAATATTTATATTGAGGGATCAGTAGGATTTATAGGTTCAATTAGGAATTCCACAGAGCCGAACCCTCTGATATGAAAATATCTGGAGTCGGTGAATTATTTTCCCATCTGGTCTCTGGTAGGTTGACATGTTGTTCTTGTATTGTTTTGTAATTATAATACATATAGTGCAATTGCATAACGTGGATTGACCAGATGATCATTTGGGAAGTGTGTGAAAGGGTTTAGTTTTTCCTGTGGGGAAAATTAAACCCGGACATTTAAATCTGGTGCGTATTAAAATACACAGATTTAGGAAAAATACACAGATTTAGGAAATGAGATTAAAAGAATTTGGCATTCTCGGACTATAAAAATATTACCATTTGTTATTTCGGCTACTGGCATTATACCTAGGTCTCTGATTCAAAATTTAGGCGTATTAAATTTGTCAAAGAATTTATATAATATAAAAATGCAAAAATCGGTAATTTTAAATACTTTTTAATTTAAAAAAAGTTTTTTTAAATATTTATATTGAGGGATCAGTAGGATTTATAGGTTCAATTAGGAATTCCACAGAGCCGAACCCTCTGATATGAAAATATCTGGAGTCGGTGAATTATTTTCCCATCTTTTTTTTTTTTTTTTTTTTGTATATTTATTCAGTTTTTTTTTAAATTTTACAATATTAATCTTTAAAATCTTACAAAACTGATCAATCAGTTTGATTGTCTGGTCTCTGGTAGGTTGACATGTTGTTCTTGTATTGTTTTGTAATTATAATATTTATATAGTGCAATTGCATAACGTGGATTGACCAGATGATCATTTGGGAAGTGTGTGAAAGGGTTTAGTTTTTCCTGTGGGGAAAATTAAACCCGGACATTTAAATCTGGTGCGTAAAATAATAAATAGATTTCAAGATTTAATTAATGAAATTAGATATGAACTCTTCCAGTAGTTTGAGATAATTTTTCAATTTAATTTGGAATTAATTTTTATTTTTGATAATTTTTAGTTTTAATGGGAGGTTGTCGAAATAATTTATATCTAGATATATATATATATATATATATATATATATATATATATATAGGTATTTTGAATGTGCTTCGTATTAAATTTTTGGATTTTAATATTGTTTTGATATCTTGCTGATTTATTGAAATGTTAATTATTTAGCTGTATTTCTTTGAAAGTTTGTAGGATTGAATATATTTTAACCACTGGAGCGATTATTAACTGTCGAAAAATGGACCACTTTTATTGTTCTGCTATTGATAGCGGGCCAAAATTGGACCACATTTTCCTACCATTCGTAAAACATTTATTGTAATTATTTAAAACATTTCCTTGGCCAGCCATTTATTTTAAAACGGAGCTTTTGAAATGGTTTATCTATTATGGCCATAGATTTCACAAATCCGAACTTCGTAGACTATTTTGAAACGATGTTAAAAAAGAAATTTAAAATATTTTTTCCCGCCGAATTTTTGACCAGCTGTTTACGGTTAAAATTACGTCCCTTTTCATAGATATGCACCTTTCATTATCAAGTATACCACAGACAATGTACAGAAATCGAATAAATTCTATGTTGACTCGAATAAGTATCCTTACAGCAGCTTCACGCAGGATTCGCGCGGTTATAAATTTTACGATTTTTTAATATTTTTTCTATAAATCCTGCAAATATACGGTAAACGGTAAAATACAGTTTAATTCATTGTCTATATAGCACTATAATAAGTTTTTACATCTCTATGTTAAAATTCGAAGGTAGGATTTTTTTAATGTTAAGCAAAAAAAAATTAAAAATGATCTTCTGGGAAATGTCGAGCAATCAAGGCAAACTTATTTATTTCCCGTGATCGCTCCAGTGGTCAAGGGAGGATTTAGAGGGGGGGGGGGGGGCACAGGGGTACGTTATTACCCCCAGACCTTATTTTTGTGTACTGTGGAGATTCCATCACAGTACATACTTAGAAGCAAAAACCGTCTTTATTAAACATTTAATTTTTCTATTGTTTTGACACTTTTATAAACCTTCCTACACATACTTTAACTTGTAGAAATAAACTTGAAGTATGATACTTCAAGTTTATTTCCAACAGTAATTGTTAATTTTTTTTTGCCCATCCGCCCCTTGAGCCCCTCCCAGAAAAAAATCCTGGATTTTTTTTTTTTTTTACATTTACTCCACATAGGAGGCCCTGAGGAAAATAATTTCGCTCAGGGCCTATCTCATCTTTGAATATGCTGTGTGGAGGGTCTTTTTGAGGAAAGGAAGGAGTGAACATGGGTCTTGAAGAGACCCATGTTGTAGGAGGGAGTAAACACAGAGGCCGGCAAATCGTTCCATAGCCGAGCCGTTGAACTTAAGAACGAGTCATAGAATCGACCCGTTCTCATGCGACAAATGTCAACCGTGTACAAATGTTGGGCGCGCGTTTGGCGTGTTTCGCGACTATGCACCGGTGCCGAGGGGATCAATGACGCTAGTTCCTCGGAGCATCTTCCATTGTAATACCGGTAGAACAAGGACAGCATTCCCACCTGACGCCTCTAAAGATTGCAGTCCGTCTGTTAAGATGGGAGAATCTATCAAACGGACCGCCCGTTTCTGCACAGAGTCAAGGGTTTTTTTAGGTATTTTGGAGCTCCAGACCAGAGGATGCTGCCAAATTCAACCGTGGGGTGCACTTGCGATTTAGCAGTTGGGTACTATTAAAGTATCTGCGGGCCCTGTACAGTACGCCCAGTTTCTGAGAGGCTAACTTAACTCTGGTTTCGATGGAGCCCCCGTACCTGAGCTGGTCACTAAGAGTTACACCATGCATATCGATGGAGGCTCTGTTCGGAAGATTGCTTCCGTTGAAGAAGACTAGATTTTCATTTCGATCCCTTTTAGACGTTATCAAACATGATTAGGTCTTTGAAACATTAAATTCGACGAGGTTATTCTTGCCCCAAGAGAAAACACTCTCAAGGTAACCGTTCATTCTTTGTTTCAAAGCCCTCCGAGCTATTGGAGTTTGTGTGCCCTTTGGGGGCTTATCAAACAAAAAGCTATCATGGACTGTACTGTCATCCGCTTAACAATGAATCGGTGCACATGACAAGAGGTCATTGATGTGCAACAGAAACAAAGTCGGTGACAGAACCGATCCCTGTGGGACGCCAGCATATATCGAATGCGAGGAAGAGGTGAAACCGTCAGCAACTGCCTGAATCAACCTCTCCCTCAAAAAGTCGGCAATCCACGTACACAAGGATGCGGGAAGTCCGTAAGAAGGCAGTTTGTTGACAAACTCTCGGTGCCAAACCCGGTCAAAGGCCTTGGAAATAATATCCAGTGCAACCCTTTGGGTCTCACCGAAACGTTCCAAGCACCGTCCGCAATATGCGAGAAGATCACCGCACGAGCGGTTCCGCCGGAATCCGTATTGACGGTCGTTAATAATTTTGTTCTTCTCGAGGTATGTGAGCAGTTTGTCGTTGATCACACGTTCCATTAGCTTGGACAGAACTGATGTGATCGCTATGGGGCGGTAGTTGGCTGGGTTGGAGCGGTCACCCTTTTTGGAATAGGGTGAATGGTCGTTTTTTTCCAGCCAGAGGGCACAGAGCCAGACTTTAGGGACATTTTGAAAAGCTTCGTCAAAATTGGAGCTATTTCTGCAGCGCACCTCTGCAATACCAGGGCATGTATTCCGTCAGGCCCACTAGCTTTATTAATATCAAGCCCTCGTAAGACTTGGAGAACATCCCGATGCTGGATCCTCAGCTTTTTCATGTGAAAACCGCAATGAGGAACCGACGGCGGGGCAGCACCTTGATCATCGAGGGTCGAGTTTTCCGCGAACATTTTGCCTAATAAGTTAGCCTTTTCGGCGGCGGTATTTGCTAGAGAGCCGTCAGATCTGGTAAGAGGTGGCAGACTGGGTTTGCAGAAATTGCGACCTATTGAGCCCGCAAGCGACCAGAACGCTCTGCTGCCGTGCGGGCAGGCAGCCAGCTTTCTGCTGATCTGCAGGTCGTGCTCGAATTTTGACCTATTTATGATCCTCTTACTTTCCTTTGCCATTTTGTTATATACTATTCTGTTTTCGGACGTTCGAGATGTGTTGTATAGCCTCGGTAAGCCGCGTTTTTTCGTCCGCCCTTGCCAGTGGTAATATACCTATATTGTCTATTGTAGGTACTTTGAATATTGAAAAGATTTTTTGATGAAGCTGTAAATCGTAAGCAGTTTTGGATGCATTCGGGGTCTTTCACAAGAGCGATAGGAAACTGTCTTCATTTTGAAGCGTTATGCAAACATGTTTCATTTTTTAACTCTGAGTGTGATATAACCAGTAAAAAACTACCTACTTACTTATGCTTTTATTTGCCCCCCACAAAAATTTAAACCAGTGACTTTTTGATCCAGAGCCAAGAAGATTATCGCCCCCCACCACAGAAGTCGGCAGGAGGTTTTTTTTCTTTTTGTCCGAGAAAATACAAAAATATTGTTATAATTATTTTCCCAGTTGAATTTTCAGTTGAAAAAATATTTTTACAAAAATAAATTATTATAACACCTAGTAGGTACTAGGTACCTACTTATCTTTAATTTACAAGAGCGGATTTTTTTTCAGTTCCATTACTTGATTATTTTCAGGTAACAAATGGAAATATTAAAATGTTTTAGTCATTTTTCTTAAGGCGCGCTGAGAAAAATGATTAAAAATGTCTAAGGAATGTCCCACGTACAAAAATTTAATTTTGAATAATAAAATATAATTTTTTTTAGTCAAAATGATCACTTCATTTCACATGCCATTTTTGAAAGATGAATTATAAATTCAACGATTTTATTGAAAAACATTTATAGAATATGAAATAATGGGATAAAGGGAGAAATATTTGTGGACATTTGCTTTAAACCGCAGTAAGCAATTCATATATTTTGTTTCCATATTAATATTTGAAGGTATGATAAAATCGAATGCCCAAATCAAAAACCGAACCCATTACTCGAATGGTTAGTATGTATTTCAAATTTGCGCGCTATTTGTCAGCGAAAACAAAAAAAAAATATTTGAAAAATAATTTGAAAAGGCCGACCTTTTCACACGCTACCTGCTGGTAGAATTATTGCTTAATCCAGAATTAATGTGTTTCGTGGGAAGTGTACGAATACCTCCTTAATAATGTGAAACTAGCCCAGTCCCGTGAAAATCACGGGATATTAGAATTTATTGTTAGACTGATAACTACACGTTAGCTAAAAAACGCACACCCATGAAAAATCACGAAACCTAATATTGTTTGTCAAATTCAACCCTAAGAAATTATAGAAAATACGCTTCCAGTAATATAGAATTTAACCAATTTTTTTAGTAAAAAAATATTTTATTGTAGGTAAGTAGAAGTAGGTACTTTATCATTTTTTTAATTGTGAATACCGCAAGAGTCCCAACTGTTCCTAACCGCCTATGGGGGCTCAAGAAATGGGAAGGAGATGGGGAAGAGGGACGTGCTTAAGTACCTGGCTATTCAGATCTATCTGCATCTATATAATATAATAAATACGTATATAATATGTACAGATGCCAAATTTAAAAATATAAGCAGATAAAAAAAAAATGTGTGAATATTGCACAAGAGTCCCAACTGCTCTCGTCTGGAGCCAGTGAGACTATGGCATCCCCAATTGGGGTATATTGTGTGACTGAAGGTGGTGGGGAGGGGAAGGAGATGGGGAATAGGAAGGTGGGGAAGTACCTGGCTATTCAAATCTAGACACTTAACACGGCTAAAGCGATTTCAAGCAACGTTTCAATTCTTAACGTGATATAAACGTTATAAGAAAAAGATAAAACCAAACTTTATGTTCAAAAATATGTACATCTGTATGAAACCAAAAGTTCCGATTGAAATTTGAGAAAAATTTATGAAACTTTGTAATTATTTTATGAATTATTTTTATATGAAAAGACGACAATGAGATGGCATGAGGTTAATAATAAATTTGTCTAATAATTTTTTTTTCGCAGTTCAGTGCTTGGGCAAAAAACGCCAGGTGAGACATTTCTACAACTTTTTATGTTTGCATTAAAAATTTAAATAATTAAAAAATTATAATATTTCTAATAAGAACATTTTAAAGCGTATTTCATCACTTTTCTAAAGAGTTTGTAGTTTTCGGATAAAACCAGAAATACTCTATTTATTTGGCTTTTGCTGCAAAGTGGAAAAACACCCAAATTCTCCGACCTTTTGATACTGTTGCTTGCAAAAATATACCTTATATTATTTTAAATGACTAAATTGTGAAACAACACAATTCATTTTATTTTTTTCATAATATTTTATTTTTTAGAGATTTTTGCCTTTTTTTACTATCACACTAGACCAGAGTTTCCCAAACTTTTACTGCAATGGAACACTTTGCAAACCCGTAAATTTTATCGGAACTTTCGGTTTATTTTTTAGATTGGGTAATTTTTTATAGAAAAATTTTTAAAAATATGTGATTAATCAAATTATTTCTTTAGTATATAAACAATATAAACCAAAAATGTAATAAATAAAGCACCCAAAGCACCTAATGACTGTTTTGAGTCCGTGAATTGCATATCTTCTTGATATTTCTGTTTGAATTGTATAAATCAGTATGTATCTTTCCTTAAATATTCTTATGTTATAATTAAATATTCTTATGTATGATACTCATTTATGTACCTCTACGCCTGTCTCAACACAGGTATACCCTAGTGAGACAGGCATCGAATAATGTAATGCAAACATACCTTATATAGATAAATAAATAAATAAATAATAAATATCAGGCGCAATATTGGTAAGTTGCATAATTAAAAAATCCCGCTTCGTACAAGAAAACGGATGTAAAACAATATTAGCTTTGATATGATTTTTTTTAACACTCTCTCAAAACAGGATATTTTGCATTTCAGGGTGAACTTTTTGAGCAAGTGGAAGGAGTTGCGATGGGCAGTCCGTTGTCGCCAGTTTTAGCTAACTTCTTTATGGAGAAGTTTGAAGAAGTGGCACTCGACACAGCTTCGTCTGTTCCAAAGGTATGGTGGCGTTATGTCGATGATGTCTTCGCCATTTGGCCTCATGGAACAGAGAAACTGAACGAATTCCTAGACCATCTTAATTCAAAAATTAAGTTCACAATGGAGCTGGAAAATAACCTGAAAATAACCTTTCCTATAGAACTGATGCGAAAATAAGATGGTAGCCTAGGACACACAGTGTATAGGAAACCAACTCATACAAATCGGTATCTACATGCCGATTCGCACCACCACGCAGCGCAGAAGAGAGGACTTATCCACACGTTGGTAACCCGAGCGACCAGAATATGTGAAGAAACAAAAATCGGAGCGGAACTTACAAAACTCACCGATGCACTGGAGCGTAATGGTTACCCGGCAAGGCAGACAAGGCAAATGATAAGAACCAAATCAACACCAAAGGAAGACAGAATTGAACAAGGGTCTAAAGGCTGTGCTTTTCTACCCTATGTTCACAATGTGACAGACAGAATTGCCAGACTGTTGAGGAAAGAAAGCATCCATCAAGACTGTCTTCGGAACCACGACCAAAATACAAGACCTACTGAGGTCTGCAAAGACCAAGTTTCCTCTAGAAACAGATGAAGTATATAAACTCAGCTGTTCCGGATGTGATAAAGCTATGTGGGCCAAACAGAGCGGACGATCTCTAAAAGGATATCGGAACACTTTCGAGCGTGTAAACTTGGCCACCCTGACAAATCGGCAATCGCCGAGCATTTAATTGAAACCGGCCATTACTTTGGATTTGTTCCTGAAGTCCTGGGAAGACCCAAAACTTATAGAACACGCCTAATTACAAAGGCAATTGAAATTCATAAAAATCCTATTAACATTAATAGAGACGACGGAGCTAAGCTCAATAGTTCTTGGTATCCGATAATTGATGGCTACACCAAAGCTAAATGCAGAAAACCATCTTCAAGTTTACTATAATTCCAGCTCGCAGTGGAGAGAAGTACTTAAGCACACATTTTACCACTAACATTTACACATCTGCCCTGATGATGGATACTGTAACGCTGTCCGAAACGTTGGCTAAAGGAGGAGGTAGCGTAACACGGCATAACACCCCAAAAACAAACAACAAAAATATTAGCTTTGATAAATTGGATACTTTTCTGACAATCTCGCCTAGAAAACATATAAAGGCTGATTTTTGTATTTTTGTTTCAAGTCAGGGTCAATAATTAAATCAATTAGATTTTCATGCGCTTGCCTGCTGGTTTAGTCGTCACGGAAAATAGATTCCTCTTCCTTACTAGTTTTAGGAAAATATTGCAAAAGAGTTGTTTTCAAGTTATGTAGGTGTTGTAAGAATTGTTTGGAAATCTTGTCATCTACTTTAAGATTTAATTCTTTCAAATATTCATGTATGGAAGGAAAAAAAAGATTACTGAACTGATGAAATCCAAAATTGTATTTTTTGTTTTCACTTTTTTCACCAATATTTACGGCACCATGCGCGTGTATACATCGACTATTGGCTAACAAGAATGTAGTAAAACTGGTTGAATTTTATTTTCAGGTAAAGTCGATTTCGAAAAAAATATGGTTGGGTTCCTTGGGATCAGAAATTTCGTGAAACACATACAGATCCGTTATCCCGTTGATATTGTTTCCACATCGCACAGATGTTCATATTATTGAATCTTATCACAGAATCATACAGCACAGTAATAAATTTCAGAGTTTTTTTTTTAGTATGTAAAATGAAGATTTACTGCGATAACAGTATAAAGAGCTCAATCAACTTCCATAAAGCTTTAGTCTCTCTATCTAGTAGGGTCTAGTACCGTGGTCGTCAAACTGCGGCCCGCGGCGGATATTTGTGCGGCCCGCACAAATATCTGGCGTTTTCTTTTTAAATATATATTTTTTTAAGTACAATTATACTATCCGTTTTTTTGCGGCGCGCACAAATATCTGCCGTTTTCTTTTTAACCAAAATTTTTTTCACGTACAATTATATTATCCGTTTTTTGCGGACCGCACAAATATCTGCTGTTTTCTTTTAAAATATATATTTTTTTTTCATGTACAATTATATTATCCGTTTTTTTTGCGGCCCGCACAAATATCTGCCGTTTTCTTTTTAAATATATTTTGTTTCATGTACAATCAATAATACTATCCGTTTTTTTACTATTAATTATATTTTCGTTTGAGACTTTCAGGGCGGCAGTATAAGATCCATAGAGAAATAGAGGGCGTAGAGATGGCACAGTGAGGGTGTAGGTAGGTAAAAAAATGGTCTAAAAAAGACCAAAAAACACGCTAATCACGTACTAATAAAGCAAAATAAACTTTAATATTGGTTAATTTTTGTTATTGTATTTATTGTAATCATTTTTATCGCGTGTGCGAATATTCACGCATTCCGATAGTCCGGGAAGTGGATGATAATTGAACTGAAAGATTCCAGTACACATCTACACAATTTTTTTTTTATATAATATAATGATTTTACGTGTATTATTATTATTAAGAATTGACACTATATCATGAACACAAGAAGGAAGGAAGTAGCAACCCGATACTTAAATACAAAATAATTGCTTTTTAACTTGCTAAACAAAAAGGTACAACACCCCCCCCCCCCCCCCGAAATCATAAGTGTGCGGTGTTAGATTGTCCTATGTGGCCCTTGACCAGAAAAGTGTGACGACCGCTGGTCTAGTACCTAACTTAAGAACTATTGTTAAATATTTATTAGTGATGCAACGAATACTACTTTTACGAATACGAATACGAATATCAAACCTACTATCCGGCGAATACGAATAACTTGGCAGAGTAATAAAACACTAATTTATTTAACCTTGTTCTGTTTGTTTTATTATAGGTACTAATAATTAAAATTTACACTTTGATCACGTTTACGGGAGGACATTTTATTTAAATTTAGTTCCTTTTACTTCGCAGCTAACTCACATGTAACAATATACTTGCACTTGACCTGTGCTATCGACTGCCAAATACTGAAACTACTAAGAGAAAGAAAGCGTATTAAATGAAAAATTCGAGGTTCATAGTACAGTGCCACAAAATCCATAGACATTTTGACATTTCTGTGACAATTTATTAATTCAAAAGTTTTTTTTATAGTATTCGTATTCGTTAATATATATTCGTCGAATACGAATATTCGGTAAATGTCTACTATTAGGCGAATACGAATATTCGTATTCGTATTCGTTGCATCACTAATATTTATATAAATAATAATTTCTTGTGAATTATTATTCACAAGAAATTATAGTGTTGAAATATAAATGCGTGTATATACTGTATATTATAATGAAATTCTTCTGACGAATTGTCACGGAACCCCTATTCAGGTTCAGCGGAACACTGGTGTTCCGCGGAACACAGTTTGGGAAACCCTGCACTACTCTAACGCCCGTGTTGTGGTAGTCATATATTAAATATTTTATATAGGAACTAAAAGATGCTATTCTATGGAAGCAAATAATAAACATACAAAATACAAATCGCACACCTAGATAAAGAGTAGTACAACTCAAAATACGTCTTTTTCAGGAACAGCGAAAAACGTTTTACTCGATTTCTATTTGACCGATTAAAAATATTGTTGTATGATATTGTATATTATTTTACTAGGATATTTATTTACTTAATTACTTAACCATCAAATTGACGTGTCACGCGCTTATTAATTAATTTCGTATTATTTTAGTATTTGTGACAAAATCATTGTTTAATAATTTTATCAACTCAAATTGATTCCATATTAGTGATAAATTTTGAAATAATACACTCTTATTCTGTATATTTTGTTTTATAATCTTCACAATACCGGAGTAATTGATATATAGAACGCCCGAGAAACAAGACAAGTTCAATCACGAATACCAAATCAACTCAAAATATTCACGCACTATGACTGCGATTAATCACGAATACAAGACTAAGTGGAAATAATCTTTGTGCGTATTGACAGCACCTTCCCCTACAGCTGGTATGTTGTAACTGGTGGTGCATTACTATTGTTGGTGTGGGTTTTCGTAGAGCAATTCGGAAAAACCGACTTAAGTGTCATCGTCATCTACAATATTATTGATGGAGATTTTTAAACAGGTGTCTTTTTGGTTTTGTGTAGTTTTCATACATAACTCAATTTTGGATTATGAGTTGTGCTATTCTTTATCTAGGTGTGCGAAATATAAAAATTTTAAAAAGTGTAAAAGTAAGGTGAAAATAAAATAAAAAATAATAACATTTTAAAGAATAATGGAAATAAAAATGGAAATACAATTTTTGAAATACAAAAATTAGTGTTAAGAACTCATATATTCTTTGAAGTGCGGTCGTCTGTGTTGTTAACTTTGTACATGTGCTGTATAAAGCGATGTAGAATTACTTGACTTTATGGCGGTACTCAGTGCATTATATATTTTAGGAGCGATGAACCAGAATTGTCATTGAGCGAATGAGGTTTTAGTTTTAGGGACCATTCAACCCAGGTTTGATGAAAAGCGGGTGTGTGCTTGATGTTGTGGAGCCACCAGTAGGTTATTTTCCCTTATATAACATAAACTTATCTTAGTAAATAGCTCTTCAATATCTGGTTGGCATTTAAATATATTTCTCAAAATTAGTTTTTGAACTTTTATAAGTGGATTAATAATGGATTCAGCATAACCACCCCATCCCACTGTACCGTATGTTGCTATGGATTGGAAAAGGCAAAGTATACGCTTCTTAGGGTGTGTAAATCTAAGATGGACCTAAGGGAACAGAATCAAATAAAATTATCTTGCGGATGCCAGGATTTGAATCTGCGACCTTCAGATTGCTAGGTAGAGCCTTAACCCTTTACCACGGAGGCTGTCTGATTTCTTGACACATCAGTTCCTATTTTGTAATAAAAATAATTTTCCGTAAGTTAAAATACTATATTGTAGGCAGTGGCGTAGCGAGCATGGGTGGCACACGTGGCAAACAATTTCAGAAATAGGCTGTTTTCGTCAATAAAAATACCATCAGGCACACACGTCTCCCCGTTTCGGGACATTCCACATAAATAACACCGTATTCAATATTTTTACGACAATATCCTTTGTATTTTTTTCTCCGTATTTTTTTAACGGTCGGGTGTCATCTCCCGTCGGGTGTAGTGTCACCCCCCCATCGGGTGGCACCCCATCGCTACGCTAGTGATTATAGGTAGGATCTTTATCCTTAACTTGTCCGAATTATTGACACAATCACTTCCAATTTTGAAAATGACTCACCATAGTTAAAATTACACACAGACAGACCCACAACCGAAGTTAGTTTTTGACGATAATTCCAGAGTCACCTTCACACTCACCTGTCCCGGTAAAATAGTTAGATTTTTACCAAATTCTGTTGGATTTTCACTATTTTCAGGTATCTTATATCTTATCCTACTAATATTATAAACGCGAAAGTTTGTATGGATGTATGTGTGTTGTGAACAGATTATTAACTCTTTCACGCAAAAACTACAGAATGAATTTTATTGAAACTTTACAATAATATAGCTCATTCATCAGAATAACATATAGGCTATTAAATAATAGTAAGCTCTGGCGTTATGAAATTTGTGTAAATGAAAATGTTTGTATTTCATATATTTGTGGCAGGGGGAAGGGGTACGCAGAGATGGAAGAGACGAGGGAGGGGGAAGGCGGGGAAGGTGGAAGGGAACGGGGATGTGCAGGAAAGGACATGCAGGGAGAATCAATTTATTTCTTTGAATATCAAAGAAATAAATCTATGGCGTTGCAATACATGCCGTGGACCAGCTAGTATAATATATAAAGGAGAATGTCTGTATGTGGACAAGCAGACTGGCAAGCGGGCGGTGTGGATTTGATTTGTATGCAAGTTAACAGATGGTGGTGTGGTTAATTTATTGAAAAAAGACTTGGTTATAAAGGTTGGGTAACCATTCAGTAGATGGCTTTGTGTTACGTTAACCACAGCAATGCGTTTTGCTGGGTCAGCTGGTATATTATATATATAAAAATGAATCCCTGTTTCCCTTGGTCACGCCATAACTTCACCTATTTCATTCATATATATTTTTTTAAGTTTTCTAATACTTTGTAGAAGATTCTTACGGAAAGAAAATTAAAAAAGTTGCGCAGAAAATTGGATAATTTCAGAAAACTTAACGACTATTGCGTTTGACAGTTCGAGCATTTGAGAATGACATTTTGCAAAACAATGATTGTTAAATCAAAATTCTATTTTCGAAAATCTGTAAGTTGCAATGTCGAAAAGGTGGAAAGTTTTGGATACCTTGGCAGTATTCTCACGGAGACTCTTGACCCAGATGTAGAGGTTTGGTGCAGAATTGAAGCAGCAAGAACTGCGTTCATTAAAATAAAATCCCTCTTCTGCAATGACAATATCAGCTTAAAACTAAGGCAGAGAATGCTAAAATGTTATGATGTGAAACATAGACCTTGAAAGTAAATACCATGAACAGGTTAGAGGCTTTTGAAATGTGGCTTCACCGAAGAATGCTCAAGGTCCCATGGACCGACATGATCACCAACACAGAAATTTTCAGGCGGGCTAGAGCAGATAGAGAACTGCTTACATTAATAAAAATCAGGAAAATTTCATATCTGGGTCATATACTTCGAGGGGAGAAGTATCACTAGCTCCATTTAATATTGAAAGGCAAGATAGAGGGTCGCCGAGGGCCTGGTAGGAGACAAATGTCTTGGCTGCGAAATATACGAGAGTGGACCGGCATTAGAAGTGTGGAGGAGCTATTCCGGGCAGCGCAAGACAGAGAGACATTTTCAAGAGTGATCGCCAACGTCGGGGGGACCTGATACGGCACACAAAGACGAAGATAAGTTGATGGATTTACTTAAAGGTACATCAAGAATCTTAATATATAAAACGAAGTCGGGTTAGTTACACTATTTATAACTCGAGAACGGCTGGACCGATTTTGATGATCTTTGATTTGTTGGATTTGTCTCCGCCCCGGATAACAGAATAACCATTAAAACATCGCAAAAATTCACGAAAAAGAAAGTTATGAAGAAAATTCATTTCTCCATGCATTTTGTATGGAACGAATTCTCATATTTTGAAAGAGCTGCAGGAATTTTATGATAAGTAGGTACCTATAAATATTGAGTAGTGAGTGACTTCCAATAATTCAAAAACGTCAAATGTCAATGTGCTGATTGTTTTGTTTTTATTCTTAAACATATAATGCTGCCTCTCTTTCTTACACACTTAATGTCAATAGTCGAAAATGAGACAAACGGTGAACGTATGTCTCCACCCATCCAAAGGAAAGATACAATCAAAAATAAAATACCCTCACACTTATAAAGAAAATGAAAAGCAAAGTTTTTTTTTACATCAGTTCCACAACACATGAGGCCCCGAAGAAAATTATTTTCCTCAGTGCCTGTGTCATCTTAGGGGATGTTGTGTGGAGGGTCTTTTTAAGGAAGGGAAGGATAGGATATTCTGGGAAGGAAAAGGGTATGAGGGGAGGGTAGGAATCTGGGGTCAGTGTGTCCGGTAGTGACGGACGTACGAATCCATCCCTCCAACTGCGGTTCAAGGCGTTGGGTCGAGATAGTCCAGCTGGAAAGGTCAAAAGGCCTCCCTCAACCAGTCTCTCTCGATCCGGTCCGCCATGCAGCAGGTGGGCAGACGCATCCGCCGCCAAGACCCGGACAAACGTCACCCCGTAGCGAACCACTTAAGGTGCGATTCCTAAGGGTGACCTATGGTTGACGTATGACAGAGGTGTTGGTTATCCAATAAATGGTTCCCGGTTCACAAATTATCGTAATTTAGTGGAAAAATAAGAAAATATAATCACAAAATATAAATCCATACACAATGCCATCTCTGATACTGACAAAATCAAAAGACGGACAGTTGTGCATTGATGATTGCTTCATTGTGTAATTTTTGACTTGTGACTTGTGCAGGCCGCGAATGTTGGTGTAATTCACCAACAGTTTTAGCCTGCACTGAGGACTCCTGCTTCTCGCCGTTGTAAGGATGTCATTGTTATTTGTTAAGTTCATGACATTATTTAACTATATATTTTTTTTAGGGTATGAGGAGAAAGGAAGGTCTGGGAAGGAAAAGGTATGAAGGATGGGTAGGATGCTGGGGATCAGAGTTTCCAGGAGTGACGGACCAATGAATCCAACCCACCCACTGCGGTGGATTGGGCAGGGAGAGTCCAGCTGGAGGGGTCACCCAATGCGCCCCAAACGCTGCTGCTGGGTCCCCTTCGGTCACGAACCAGCACAACAGCAGCGGCAGTTGAAAATGTCAAGAGACCTAGAGATATCATTTAGCAGCACCATACCTCTTGTCATGCTATTCTGGGCCAGAACGTGTTAAGAAATATTTGTTAAGAAAATGAAGATAATGTGGGTGGTTCTTAGTCGAAGTATGATACAGTTAAAAATGACCGAATTTGATATCGGCACCTTGGCGAAGTGGACAGCGCGTTCGCCCAGAAAGCGAGAGGTCCTGGGTTCGAGTCCCAGAGGTGCGAATATCTTTTTCTGATTTTTCTGTTTCCAGATTTTCGATTGAGTTTCATTCACAGTGTCTGCATTTAAGTGTGATATTTTTGTGACATTTCTGCATTTTTAGTGTGATATTTTTCCTTAAAGGAAAAGTTCCTTCTTTACTTTCAGTTTTTATTTTTCATTTTTCTTGTTTATCTATTAACATTTCTTTAGTTTATTATGTCAACTAAACAATAGTAAAAAAAAATGTCGTGGTATAACTGAAAGTATACTAGTTTTATGAATATATATATATATATATATATATATATGTATTATTTTACCAACAGAATTTCTTCATTCATTTTCATTTTCAAATTCATTTTTCTTGTTTTATCTATTAATATTACTTTAGTTTATTATGTCAGCTAAACAATAGTAAAAAAATGTCATGGTATAACTGAAAATATTCTAGAATATGAATATACATATGTATTATTTTACCAACAGAATAGTCAACACTATAACTTACTATAATTTACATGTAAAAACATTATCATATTGGAATGTCCTAAAACGGGCAATTGCCTAGTTGGACATTTTAAGTTCATTATATTGTATTATGTAATATTTACAAACAAACAATAAATAAATAAATAAATAAATTAAATATTACAATTTGAGGTTTTACTCATAAAGTTAAAATAAAATATTTTACTTTATATTAAACCTTTTGCAGACCCCTGATTAATTTTAGAATTAGAATTTGCATGGTCATGAGGACCCCTCAGTGGGCACGAGGACCCCTCGGGTTCCTCTTTGAAGTTCGTTCCTCAGGAACCTCTTTGAGAACCACTTACCAAAATCATCAAAGGTATGTTCCAAAAGCCAGACTAAACTAAAGCTGGCTGGACTTTTTCTCTTGAGGTTTTGTTTTGAAAATAATTAAATTACTGATAAAAAGTTTTTGTGTCGAGAACATGTAAAAATATTTTCCTTAAATATGCAACTTGGTAATGGTAGCCGGGTGCACATTCCTTGTTACATCCAGTTTCAAATACCGTCCCATACTTTTCTGTTGTTCCGAAACTTGATATGACCCAGCTAAGTATTTGATTTCTAAACCAGAAACTTTTCTGCGCCTTTGTAGATCTACAAAAAGCATACGACCGAGTCGACAGGAAAAAGCTATGGAAGGTGTTGTCCAAGTATGGAGTAAATACAAATCTCATACAGGTAATTGCGTCTCTGTACGAAGGAAACGTTGCATGTGTTAGGGTGAACGGTGGTTTTACAGGGTGGTTTGACATCACAAAAGGTGTCACGCAAGGCTGCGTAAAGTCACCATGGTTATTCAATCTATACATGGATAATATTGTATGCAAGGATTGAAAGAGGTGGGATTGGGCACGAAATTGAGTAATCTGAAAGTATGTTGCCTGTTGAATGCTGATGATGCGGTGCTGATTTCTAATACTATGGAAGATCTACAGTCTCTAGTGACTAGGATGAACGAAGTGTGTATGAAGAATGAGTTAATGATGAATGTAAGCAAGTCTAAATTCATGGTGTTTGAAAGAATACAAAAACAGTGTGTGATATTGTTGTGAATAATGAATACTTGGGGTAGGTGGATGAGTTTTTGTATCTGGGTAGTATGTTTACGAGAGATGGGAATGCTGATAGAGATATTGAAAGAAGGTAAATACCGGTAATTCCATTAATGGAGGACTGAATGCCGTTGGCGCTAATAAAAAACTGTCAAAAGAAGCGAGACTAGCAGTCCACAATGGAGTCCTGGTACTTACCCTGATGTATGGCAGTGAGGCATGGAACTGGCAGAGAAGGATGAAAGTAAACTGAATGCTGTTGAAATGAGATCCCTGAGGCATATGTGTGGTAGAGCCATGTATGATCGTGTAAGAAATGTGGTTATCCGCAAAGAATGTAAGGCTGATGTAAGTATAATGAGTAAGATTAAGAAAGGGACCCTCAGATAGTTTGGGCACGTTGAGCGAATGAATGAAGAAAGAAGTGTTAAAAGAATAAGACGCAAATGTGGATGGTAGAAGAAGTCGGGGACGCCCGAGGAAGACGTGGCACGATCAAGTAAATCAGATACTTGAGACAGACCGTGTCAAAAGTCTGAATAATAGAAGAAGAGTATGTATGAGACGATGTATGAATGTGAGTGAGGCGAAGAGTGTGTGCCAAGACCGAGTTGTTTGGCGGTCCATCCTCTCTGCGTACCCCTGCGTAGAAACGGCGTGATGGTTAGTTAGTTACTTAAGTATTTGATTCACTTGATCGTCCATGTTTTCCTGGGATGTCACCTTCCGACCACTCTAAATATTCTTTCTCAAATGAAATGTAGTAAGCATTCATTCATCATTTATTTTTATTGTTTTTATTAAGTATCTTATCTTAGCTGTCAAGACCAAGTGGAATTATGGCATCTCCATTTGGGGAATGTTATTTGTGAAGAGAGGGAAATAGAGGAATAAGAAAAATAGTCAAATCAACATTCAAGAAAAATCGCATCAAATACCAGTCAGTAAATTAAAAACAAAATAAACAATTAAGATTTTATTAATTTGGAAAAGAAGTATGAATAAGGAAGTAACTGGACAAGTTTGGTCCACTTGGAAAGCATAAAATAAACAGGATGATTATAGTCTTCAAGCAAAATCATTGGAATGAAAGATATCTTAAAACTATGGAGGTCGAATAAACCAAGGAGTTTTAAATCACAAACAAAATTTTCAAAAGGAATGAACAACATGGGAAATGGTATATAAATACGTAGATAGGCATAGACAAGCGAGAAAAAAATTACATATTCATAATAAGGCACAGATTCTTCTGAATGAAAAGGTTAAAATAAAACTTTAAAAAATGCTTTTCAAAAATAAACAAAATGCCTTTTCTATTAACGGCACAAAAAATATGAATATAAATTGTAAACATAACAGAATAATACAGATTTTTAAAAATATATTATCAAAATTTGTACGCAATTACAATATGGCTTGAATGTCACAACTAATTATTATTTGTGCTTTTGGTTAATTGACAATTTATTATAACGAATACACAAGATATGAAATTTAAGTCATAATGTATAATTTACCTACATTTTCAAATTCTTAATAAGAAGAGAAGATATTATTAAAGGCAGTAGTTTCATAAGTTTCTTTTAAACACATATAAATGTATTATTACTCACAGATATTACTAAGACACTGATTTTAAAGCTCTGTTTCGTAGAATATATATATATTTTTTAAATAATTCTTCTTTTTCTATCTTTCTCATGCTTCTTTACACTAGCCTCTATTTCTTTAGAACTAAAAAACTACTAAACAGTGTAATTAAAATAATTATTTGATCAGAGAAATATAAATAATATGTAACATTGTTGTGGTGACGATACAAGCTCTTTTCTTGATGGTGACAAAATGTTTATTCTTCTGCCACTTCTTCTGTCTCCAGGATGGTCTTGAAGCAGAAGGGCTGGAAGGGGTATCCCAGACCGGTGTAGAATTTGCTCATGAACTCCACCCTGAAAGTATACAAATGTCAGTTAGTATTTAAAATGGAAACCTCCATAAATACAGCCCCCATTTTGTAGGAGGACAAGAGACTCCGGGGAAGGAAATTGATTGTACTAAATAAAGAGAGAGTGACAATTATTGACTATAAATCCAGAAAATTCAAAGGGAGGGGCGTTTTGTTCAACACTCAATGTACATCAGAGGTCAAATTCTTCAATTTTAGTTTCAGGTATAGGTAATAAAACTCAGATATTATTGTTAAAAATTGAAAGTCGAAATGTACAAGCGAAAAAAGATTTCATGTATAGTGAAAAAAGTAAAAAATATGTGAAACTGGGTAAGTACAGCATTTGTTGAGTTTTGAAAAAAGGTCCCCCAATGATTGCTGTGTGTAATATTCGGTATCAAATAACAGTGCTTGCAGCATTCTTCTACTCATACGATTTCTTATAAACGAAATCATTTGTGTTTAAACTGTATTCACAAATTTAAAGTTTTACAGAGCACTTTTTACATTTGGCCAGACATTTAAAATTGACCTTAAGCCTAAATTATCTATAAAAAGAAAAGTGTTTCTGCTTTCTGAAAAAAAAAATAATATATATTATAAACTAAATCATAATATTATGAATGAAGTGCAGAAATAATAAATTGCTGAAGAAATATGAACTTTCAGTCATAAAAAATTGAAATTCTCCAATTGAATTTAAATAATTTGTCAGCAGACCTTAAAAGCTAGTTTGGACAAACGTATCTTCAAAGTGCATAAACGGACATAAAATCAGTAGGTATTTACCAATGAAGACGGAGCGTGTGAAGGAAGGCGGATAGCCCCTCCATGAGTACGAGGATGGCGATTGTGAGCACGGCCCAGATGATGAAGACAAAGTAGAGGACGATGGCCCCCGTGTAGCCCTTGCTACTGAAGCCAAACCTAAACACCATCTGCCACAGCACCTCGGATAGCTCTGTCAACAAACGAAATAAACAATTAATAAGAGAAGAAGAAAAAAGAGAGTGTGCAATTCACATGTGGTAGAAGTGAATCCTTCAGAAAAATAAAGTAGACAAGAGTGAGGAGGCTACGAAACATAGCACAAAGAGGAGACCGATTATTCTATCTCATTCTCTCACAGGGTAAATCCTATAGATGTATGTGTTTGTCTCTTTTTAGTGTCGATATTTTTCATTTCTAGTTTGAAAACACAATGTTGGTAAAGAATTTTTCGCTTCAAAAAAGCTATAAAACTTTTACATCAATAACAATGGCCGCCAATTGAACAATTTTAAGTTTAACGAAACAACTATTAAATTTTCCATTTCCGGAGACTGAAATGTTTGTTTCTCATTGATTATCAAAGTATTTTGGAATAATTTGTGCGTGTTAACCCATTTATCCGTATATTTATTATTAATTAATAAAAAAGTAACTCACGTCCGTGGGCCAATGACAGCGCCCACAATCGCAGGTAGGAGGCTGTGTGGGAGATGGTACTCAGCACATACTCGATAGTGTGGATGGCCTGGTGGATCATGATCTCGGAGAAGGGTTCTTCCTCGTGGCCCCCGTGGCCCCCGCCGCCCCCGCCATCGCGGCTCGAGGCAGACGGTGGCGCCATTACCTCGGGGGTCATCTCCAGACCCTGGTTGATGTCACCGTTGGTTGTCTGGTGAACCAAATATAACATACTTTGTAGTAAAAAGCCGTGTATGTAGATAGATACTAATGAAAATGAGAGAAGAAGTTTTGGAATGTTTTCCTTTAGCAAACTTGGTTTGTGCTTCAAACTCTTATCAAATATATCAATTAACTGGCAACCATCACTACGTCAGTCTGACAGCTGGCCGAGAAGTTTTTACACTTTTGTTCGAAAACGTGGGAATGAAAACTCAGAAACAAGTTCCGGTACGATCAAGGGAGTTATATGGTATGGTAGCCCTCTGTCCCTCATACATGAAGAAGGTTCCCGTTTTTACTAGTAGGGCATGCTTTTAGATATAAGGGCTGGAAGTTTCACCCTCCAGAAATTTCTAGAACATTCAAGAGCATTCCACAACATTCCAGACCACCTCGGAATATTCTGGAATGTTGTGGAATGTTCGAGAATAGTCTGGAAAGTTTGGGAACATCCCAGATCATTGTGGAACGTTCCAGAACACTCTCGAATAATGTAGAATGATCTGGAACATTGTTAACTAATTGATAATGTGTTCACCTATTTTTGTAAAGAAGCTTGGTAATTTTTACAGAAATCTACAGTTTAAATTAGATATTGATGAAATTTAGCACACTTAACCTTCAAAACAAGAGAAAGGTCACTGTACACGAGATTTCTAAAAACCCCGCATAAACCCTGGGCAACGCCTGGGACTTCAGCTAGTATATATATATTTATAAAAATTGTATATTAATAATAAGAGTAACAATTGCATAATTTGTAGAACGCCATTTTTGTGAAAAAATCCTTCAAGGGCACTTTATGTATGTATCCTAGATGTAGTTCCCCCAGGATACTTATGTTCAAAATAAAGGTTTTTTTCTCTCTAATAAAATAAAAGAATTTATTATATTTTACAGCAAAATAAGCATTTTCCACCATAAAAATAAGTTATGAGGCTTTCCTGTAAATAAAAAACAGTTCTGTGGACATTTGAAAATCAGAATTATGACATTTGACACGAAATTTACGACGTGCTTTTCATAGATAAAATAAATACTTTTGCAAGTGACGAAACAACAAGTTAGAATAACATCAAGATAATTTATTTTCTAATCATTTATTAAGGATCAAAATACGAATCATAAAATCAAGGCAAGTGCGGTAAACTACCAACACATCCGTTATGAATATGCTAGCACGCAAATGAAATGTCAGATATCCACAACGGATATCTTGGCATTCCAAGTTCCATGTTTTAAAAATTTATTTTATTAAATTACCTCATGTTTGGGGCTCTTCTTAGTTAACTTGATGTAAATTGGTTTGCCGAACAGCATGACGGGAATGCAGAGGACAGCTACGATGACAAAGTAGAACTGCAGGTCGCCCTGTCCCTTGAACATGTAGGCATCGCACTCCCCTATGGGCTTGGTCTCCGAGAGCAGCATCATGTTGATGAAGAGGATCAGCACGGAAGGAGCGCAGGCAGGAGAGAGTTTCACATCCACGTCCACTGCGAAGTTAGGAATTCATTACATTTTGAAGAATAATAAAGGGTTAAATAAAAATACAGTTTTATCAAGCATAATAGAGAAAAGTCCTCGTTTTGTTGAAAGCTTTATTTGTAGGCAAACTTGATTACATTGGAGATAGTATCAATTTCTTTTGAAAATAAAAATAAATTATGCAATCCTTCGGTTCTGATGTGCACCTAGGTGATGGTACAATGAAGTGCAGATATATATTTAATCCTTTGATCCCTGAACATATATTAAAAGGATTTTCATACATTTTTTTTAAAATTATTTGTAGCTTGAAAATCCTTCCGAATTTTCTGAAAATTTCTGATAGGGAAAATTCCTCTGGTACATTTTTATACCATCAGGGAATAAGTACCATTTTAATTGTTATCATTATGTTCAAATTACAATCTAATATGGTTAATTGTTTACTTCTAAATAGCTAATAATTTTGATAGATAAATGACATTATTGTTTACAATACGAAAAATGTTTTTTCTCATTCTAACCTCTCGAAAAACAACGCGATTAACCCGTCTGCTTGTTTAGGAATAAATACATCCCAAAACACTTAATCGTGTTATACTTTCATAGGACCAAAAACGTCCCAGAGTGACCTTATATTTTAAAAGCTATATATCTCTCTTCCTCTCATGCAAACATATGAATTTTTCTTTTAACCAGAAAGAGAACGAAATAATGCTTCTTATTGTCTTCGAAATACGAAATCTATCTTGCATAGATATTTTACAATCTCGATCCAAAGTGACGGCTTCAGAATTTACGCGCGTAACTCAGGCTTCCGGATTGTGAAGTGCGAATATATTGAACCAAGCAGACGGGTTAACCTTGTGAAAACTTAACATAAAATAATTTCTCCTGGTGTCCATTTTCGTAACTAAGCTTTAAAAAATTGCCGACTTATAAAATAATGTCCATTAATGAACTGACAGGAATACTATGTAAAAAATTGTTTTTGGTATAGAGGGTACAAGGACATTTTCAGACGAGTACGAATTTAACCTGTTAGGAAGTGAAGGGTTAAATTGAAGAGACTTTTTTTAAAATAAAAAATGAAAAATTATTACACTTGCATAAACATGCACATTACTTTGTGTCTACTGCTTTGTAGACTTATATAAAAAGAAACCAATGGATTACTTTGGACTGATTGGTCAATTGCTAGCTTATGTAACTCACATTCTAATATTGACTTATTGAGGCACACGCACACTATAACCTTACAATATGTGGGCAAATAAAAAAGGTGTGAGGATGTTATAAGATAATACTTAGCATTGTATTTTATTAGGTATGGCATTGTGTTCAAGCAAAAAATCTAAATATTAATTTGGCAGTGAATTCACAAGTTCGTGAGGATTACTGGGATGTGAAATAACATATAAAAATTAGAGTGAGATTTGAGGTGAGTGGGGAATGTTTTTTGAAAAATCTTTTAGTAAGAGAGAAATAAAAGAAATAATAAAAGAGAAAAATGTCAAATGATATTTACCGTATTCAGCGCTGTACACAAACCATTTCAGAATGATCATGAAAACCATATAGAAAAAGAGTAAAAACAAGAAAAGGAACTGTGGAATGAATTCAAGGAAGATTGATTCCCTTTTCTTGAAAAAACTGAAAAATAAAAAATAAAAATAAATTAAAAACAAAATCAATAACAATAATAATAAAATCAAATAATAATTCAAATGATATTGAATGATAAAAATTAATCTATAGAATAGACGCAGAGGTTAAAAAACTTACTTGTAATTCACAACGCTCATGGACACGCCGAACAACATGTGAACTACACCAAAGATAATGGACAATTTCATCTTGAAAGAGTTAGAGAAGATGATTTTGTTCTCTGAGAGCTGTAATAAAAACAAAATATTTTAAATGTTGCAGGAAGTAAAAATATATTAAAAAGCAGGTACATATTTATAAAATATTGCAAATCAATTTTTTTTTCAATACCTATAAAGTAAAGTTTCTATGATCCAAACAATTAACTGTTCAGTTATGATCCAAACAATTGAGCCTGTTCGGTAATGAACCGAACAATTAAGCCTGTTCGATTATGATCTAAACAATTAAAGGCAGAAACATACTTGCGTGTCGTGATACGCCAGAAGCACATCAGTTTCATACATTTATTACGGTTAGAGACATATTTGTAGGTCGTGGCGTGTCGTCCTACAAATATGTCGCTAACCATAATAAATGTATGAAACCGATGTGCTTCTGGCACATCACGACACGCCACAACATGCAAGTGTGTTTCCGCCTTAAGCTGTTCGGTAATGATCCAAACAATTAACTGATCAGTTATGATCCAAACAATTGAGCCTGTTCGGTAATGAACCAAACAATTAAGCCTGTTCGATTATGATCTAAACAAATTAAAGGCAGAAACATACTTGCGTGTCGTGATACGCCAGAATCACACATCAGTTTCATACATTTATTACGGTTAGAGACATATTTGTAGGTCGTGGCGTGTCGTCCTACAAATATGTCGCTAACCATAATAAATGTATGAAACCGATGTGCTTCTTTACATCACGACACGCCACAACATGCAAGTGTGTTTCCGCCTTAAGCCTGTTCGGTAATGATCCAAACAATTAAGCCTGTTCGGTTATGATCTAAACAATTAAGCCTGTACGGTTATGATCCAAACAATTAAGCCTGTTGGGTTATGATCTAAACAATTATGCCTGTACGGTTATGATCCAAACAATTAAGCCTGTTCAGTTTGATTTCGGTTTGTGCTTTTGCTCGGCTTGGTTGGAATGTTGAACTCAATAGATAGTTGGATGAAAACAAATAAAATGATATATGTAATACTCACTTGCCACGCTGGATCGGCACCCATCGCATAAGGCATATCAGAGGTATAATCATCCTTTGGATTAAGCTGCATGTTAACATTAGACATAACGGTGGATTCGTTATAATTAACTCTCCAACTCGACCCAAAGATATTGACGGATTTGGAGAAGAAATCATTGTAGATGAAGCCTGTGTACATGGAGAAGAGACCCATGAGGAGTATTATGTAGCGGCCGGCAAAGAAGATGTTCCAGATCTCGTTGGTGCTTTTCATGGCACCGAATTTCTTCTCGAAGATGCAGAGGGTAGCGGCGAAGGCGGTCATGATGCAGGCGTGTCCAGTGTCGCCGAACATGACGCTGAACAGGAAGGGGAATGTGATGATGGTGTATAAGGCTGGAAACAAATACAATAAACATTGTAAATACACAGAAATTGCCACTAGGCATTTTATAAAACCATATTTCGCAATAATAAACCCCTTTTAAATCTGGATAAAAAATCATCTTTGTCAAGCACTAAAAAGCAATTATTACAAGAATAAAGAACTCCATTAATTTTCTTTTTGGAAACATTAATATTTTTTTCATAAATGCAGTTTTCAGTTTATAGATTTTTCAAAGCCAGCCAAAACGATTGAAATGTGATGAGGTATGCGTGATGTCATATCAGTTGTCTGTTAACAATATAGCTAATATTGTTTGTTAACAATATACCACAGGGGTCGGTGTGAAATCAACAAATCCAAAAATAAATAATTAGCAAGATTTAAAAAAGATATTAATACTTTTGAAATACTTTGTTTACCACAGTGGTGACATTCGAGGGGAGGTTTTTAAGTTCGCGGAATGGGTAGGTATGTGATTAGTGGGGGTGTCGCTAAATTAGATATTAATTGAACAACTCATTATTAGTATAAACACCGGGTTTAATTGTAATTAGGTCATTAGTCTTTGATAAGGGTCGACTGAGACAGGTTTTTTGTTCTCGGCCGAGACCGAGACCGAGAATAAATTAAAATCTCGGCCGAGACCGAGAGCCGAGACCGAGAATAGATAAATTGAGAAAAAAAATGAAAGTGCGCTATTTTTGCATAATATTGTAGTATATTTAAGAACGTAATAATAATTTGTTTTAAATAGTTTTTAATCAAAATTGAACAACACGATGTTGTAGCACATAAAAAGCAATTTTTCTGCATTTTCACCCTTCAAAGAGTGTCACAATCGACAATGTGGACACACGCGGTAGATTTGAATCCTATTATCCTATACCGTACCGACTTACAACGGTCTCGGTTATGGCCGAGAATCTCGGCGATTTTTCGCCGAGAACCGAGACAGAGTTCTCGGTAGAATTTGAAGCCGAGAATACCAAGCCCGAGACCGAGATCTCGGTCGACCCTTAGTCTTTGAGCTATCGTCGACCAAACAAACGGGAAGAAATTGTGAAATATGGAGAAAACCAAGTTTCGCGCTGTTATAAAGTTCCTTACCAAGCAAGTAAAATCAGTTCAGACCATATTAAATAGGAAAAATATATATTTTTTTTTATTTCCAAAAACCCACCCTCGTATATGCAATCCCATGCATCGTGACAAATCTCAGTGTTTAAATCTCTTATAGTTTTAATCGTTAATAATTATTTATAATAAAATTTATCTACTCAGAATCACTGTTTGTGATATATGTATACATGAATATGATACATATATTTTTACGCTGTAAAAACGTTTGCACCCATCTCTGAAGGGGACTTCAGTTTTTATATCTGTTACAAGCTAAAGGTGTTGCCTGGGCTTTATGCGGAATTTTTCGAAAATTTCATGTATACTCTGACCTCCCTTTTGTTTGAAGATCGAGGGTGCAAATTTTCATTCTTCTTCTTTGTGTGCCCTATCAGGTCCCCCTGACGTTGGCAATCACTCTTGAAAATGTCTCTTTGTCTTGAACTGCCCGGAATAGGTCCTCCGCACTTCTAATGCCGGTCCACTCTCTTATATTTCGCAGCCAAGACATTTGTCTTCTACCGGGCCCTCGGCGACCCTCTATCTTGCCTTTCAACATTAAATTAAAATTTCATTAATCTCGGAATAAAACTGTAGATTTGTATAAAAATCAAATCCATGCCGCCCGCCAGCCACACTCTTCTTTAAATTATGGGTAAGCTAAAGGTAATATAACTAACCTGGATTGGCCTCCCGGTAACTCGCAACTCCGTAAGCGTCAATCAGGGCCTGGAAGCTCTTGGTGAACTTGTTGGTGCGGTTGAAGGTCGGCGGGTCTTCGGAGGTCTCAATGCAGTTCAAGAACGAAGGTATGGAACTTCCGCAAGCATTCTGAAAAATCAAATTGGTTCAAAGTTTGTCATAGTCATTTTTAATTTTATTATGATTGAAGAATTTTACATGGTACCATTGATTCAGTAATAAAAATCACCCCACATACCCACATTTTGTCATTGTGACTTCTGGACTATGTGGTTATTGTCATTGCAGCTTGGAGGGTTTAATTAAATTTAATGGTAAAACGACTCAGAGAAGTAAACACATTTTTTTAAGGTGTGAATTAGTCAATTTTGCTATTCTTTCATCAAAGTTAGTCCTTTTTTTATATGCAGTATCAATTTACCGCGAAACTAGTTTTTTTTTAATATAAATTACCTTTGACACTTACAAACAACAGTCTGTGTTGCATTTTTTATCACAACGAGAAAAACAGTTGTCCTTGAAGAAAATTAGCAATGTTTTTGAATAGACAGACAGATCACAAAAATTTTTTTTTTTTTTTTTTTAAGTTTCTTTATTCTTTGAATTATTCATTACATGAATTGGGGATTTTTCGACCACCATACTAGGCACATGCCTGTGTTGTGGTGGTCGATTTTCATATACAGTATATTAAAAGATGCAATATAAAGAAATGTGCGAGAATATAAAAAATAAAATAAAAATATATAAATATACATATTATATATAATAATATTAAAGAAATTTAAAGAAAACAAATGAATATAAAATAATGTAAATAACTAAAGAGTATGGAAACCTTAAATTACTATAGAGTATAAAAGAGTATGAAAGAATATAGTAGAATATAAAAATAATATGAAAAGTATAGATATATTCTTTCATACTCTTACTATAGAGTATAAAAGAGTATGAAAGAATATAGTAGAATATAAAAATAATATGAAAAGTATAGAACATAGAAGGGAATACATGAAAGAATATAAAAATGATATAATTATAAAATATATAAAGTCGAAGTAAGTACTTTGTAGAGTATGCAAATAAGAAATGATAACGATTTTAATGGAGATCTGTGTGTACGTGGTAATATTGGTAGGTACATTATTTCAAACCAATTTTTGTACAAATAAATTTTGGAATAAATTTATGTTTCGAGTCCGCCGAATTACACTGGTCACTAGAGTAAATTATTATTGTTACAGTGATTTTCTGGTGGCACTGGGCTCTGAGTACATAAACATGTAGATATAGGCACTAGTACACAGTGGTGCCAAACAGTTTTAAAGAATTAGTTTTTAAAAGTATTTAAACTTTTGGCTATTTATATTATAGTGATTACAACCAAAAAAATTTATTAGCGGTATATAAACCGATATCAATTTTATTTACAAAATATTACTAAAAACTTTTCTTCTCCCACATTTTATAAAAAAGTTGAAAGCTTTATTATATTTTCACAATGGAAATAAAATAAAGTGATGCTATCCTCCAGATAAAAGAAGTAATAATGAGATATTATATTTTACAAATATCAATAATTTGCAGATGATGTTTTCACAATGGCAAAAACACATTTTCACAGAAAAAATAAGTAGATATGTATGCACGAGAAGAGGACAATAAGTGAAATAATAATTAAAAAATATTTTTCCTTAACAAGTGGAAAAAAAGAAAAAATTTTAGTGTGCTAGTACTTAGGAGTATTTTTTATGATTTGAATATATCATATTATCGAGTCAAATGCAGTTTAGCTGCTAGCATATTGCAAAAGCGGTTTAGGCAAAAGTTGATCTTCATAAAAGGATTAAATATCTATCCCTGTTCTAGCAGAAAATATTAGAAAACGATAATGTAATGCTAAGGCAAAATTAAATTTGAATTACAGATAATGACACGTGACCTTTGTTTCCCACCAAGCTTATATTTAAATAAAACAAAGTTTGGCAATGACATAATTCTCTTCAAATAAATTTTCTAAAGAAATTCTTTAAAAAACTGTCGACCCTTTACGGATATCCATATTTGGACACTAGTTGCAAAGTGAGTAAGTGTACTAGATTTTTTGATGTTGTTATTTAGTTCGTTGTATATTTTAGGTGCGATGTATGAGTATTGCCTTTGTGAAAAAGTTGTTTTTGTTGTAGGGATTGTGCATTTTGCATGAGTTGAGTAACGAGTATGTATATCTTTTTGTGTGGATTTTATCAAACCATTTTTCCAGATATGGATGAGAACTATCTTAATGTACAATTGGCGAATGTCTAAGACAGCTAGTTTTTTGAAGAGTGGCTCTGATGGATGAGAAGGGGAACATTTGAAGATGATCCTTAACAAAAGTTTTTGAATGGTCACTAGAGGGTAGAGAATGGAAGCTGCACAACCTCCCCATCCTATAATGCCGTATGTTGCTATAGATTGAAACAGAGCAAAATAAACACTTCTGAGTGTTTTTATGTCAAGGATTGATCGAATAGAATAAAAAATATAGCATAACTTACGGAGTCTCTTTGTTATGGAGTTTATTTGGGCCTCCCAGCATAAATGGTTATCTATAATGACCCCTAGGTATTTTATTTCATTAGAAGGTTTGAGAATTGGGCATGAACAGCTGTTTGAAAGAGATAGTGAGGGATTATCTAGATTTTGTGGGCAAGTGTGAATGACTAGCTTAGAAAGGTTTTCTGGGAGAGTGAATTTTCGGATTGAGAAATGCATATATTGCGTTTTTTGAATATTTAGGGTGAGGAGGTTAGAGTCTAGCCATTTTTTAATTTTGCTCAATCCAGAATTTGCTTTCTCGATTGTTAATTAACGTAAATCTTTTGAAAGAATTTGACTTGAAATAATATTCTTATCTAAAAAGCAGAAAAACTGTATGTCTGAAGCAGCATAACAGTCTAAAAACAAGCTGTAGCATCAGATATTATAATCATGAAATAAACAGATTTTTCGCAGGGAATATCCAGGCTGTTCGCAATGACATTTCCATCACAAGCAAAGAAGATCTTAAAGTGATATGCACAAGGTAGGCATTTTTCACATGAGGTCGGGTCATTTCTATGCCTCGTTCTTGAGTTCAACAGCTCGGCTGTGGAACGATTAGTCACCCGTGTTTTTTTAAGTTAAACTTTAAGTTTAAGTTTTCTTTAACCCCTTTAGATTTGAAATTCGGATGAAACGGAAATGACGCATTACAGCACCTTCGAAGCATCAAACTGCGCTCATTGGCCGCTTTGACTATGATGTCACTTAACCTCTGGGAGGCCGGAGACGCGCCGGCGCGCGCGTCATATGCGCATGCGCGAGAAAATAATTCAAATATTTGAATAATACTTCCGACCAAAAACTTTTGGTCTACGATTTTGGCCCTTCTATGTACACAATTTGTATGAAGAACAGTGTCAGAATCGCTTGCGTCGTCATTACTCTCGGAGACGCTACAAGTTTCATTCACCTTGTCACCCTGGAATATTTTTAAAACGATTTCTTCTATGACAATCGGCTGTCAGAATTTGCCGCGAATTTAACGGTCGCAATTAATGCGTGTATCGCGAATAAAACGATCATAAAACCTATTAATTTACGTAATAAATGCAAGTAATGTGGTTTTCGTAGATAGTTTATTGTGATGTGAACGTGTTTCAGTTAATAAAATATACAATAGCTCAAAATTTATCAACAAAACATTCAATTCATAATTCAAAGTGGTGGTTTTTTAGTGTTTTTTTGCGAAGTTCCGCGAATTTCCGCTAAATGTCATGGCCTTTGACCGGTTAAAAGGCTCCTATTGGTTGAGATATGAAACGGAAATGACGCTAGGATTATATGACGATTATGACCTGACTTTTGAAGGCTCCTATTGGTTGAGATTGTTATGGTAAAGTTTCGCTTCTACTTTCGTTCGATTTTTTTTTTTTTACAGAAGCTCCATACAGGAGGCCCTAAGGAAAATAATTCCTCTAAGGGCCTATGTCATCTTTGGGAATGCTGTGTGGAGGGTATTTTTAGAATGGGAAGGAGAGGAAGTTCTGGTAAGGAAAAAGATATGAGGGGTGGGTAGGAATCTGGGGGTCAGTGTGTTCAGGAGTAACGGACGTGTGAATCCAACTGTGGTGCAAGGCGATGTTCCGAGAGAGTCCCTCCCAATCCGGCCTACCACACAGTTGGTGGTCAGATGCATCTGCTGACAAGTTCCAGACAAACCTCACCCCATGAACCTGGGCACCCCTGCTAAGTCACCAAATGTAGTGAACCACTTGAGATGACCTGTGACAGAGGTGATTTGGTTATCCAAAAAATGGTTCCCAGGGCGGTGGTGCCCATACCCGCCTCTCATATTTTTATTTTTTTATTTAGTAACTATATCAAACATGTTAGGTATATACATATGTATAAAATAGAAAATATATACGTAGTCCTCCTCACTAGGAGATCCTGTGCTGAGGGGGACTATGCTTTGGATAAGTTTTCAGCGACTTCTATGGTTTAACTTCATTGTTCAGATAAGGTTTTCCAGAAACTTCTATGACGATGTTTTAAATATACTAGTAAGTTCATTTTCTGATAGTTCCTTCAGCCAACATTTAATGTCCTTAATGTAGCTATTTTTTGTTTTAATTAGTTTGATACTAAGTGGGAGTTTGTTATATAACTTTACTGATAAAAATTCAGAACTTCTTTGTCCAAATGAAGAGTTACACTTTGGTATATTAAGCGTGTCTGTTTGTTTGGCTCTGGTTTAAATTAAGTTTCTTGCTTCACTACTTCGTCTCTTCAAAAAGAGCCTCCACACAGCATCCCAAAAATGACATAAAAACCCGGAGGAAAATTATTTTGGTGGAGTTAATGTAAAAAAAAAATAAGAATTTAAATATTATTAATAATTAAAAAAGCTTTTTTTTAATGATTATCCGCTAAATTTGTTCCCATTTTAAAACTTCCCCCATTCCTTCTCCCAACATCTTAAAGTTTTTTTGGAATTTAGTTTCAAGTAACCCTAAAGAAGAACCCTAAAAGCTCACGAAACATGTCGGTTGTATCCAAACAATAAAAGTGTTAAAAAATAAATGATTAATATTTTTAGTTTAAAGATGAACATACGGATCCATCAGTCAGGGCCTTCTGCACGTTGGAGAGGTCGGTGACGGGCACCCAGCACTCTCCGATGAGGCACTTCTTGGTGACGTCCATGTTGAAGAGGTTGAGCGTGTGGTAGATGGCCTTCATCTTGCGCACCATGATGGACCAGCTGGCCAGCTGCTTGGCCACGCTGGACAGCACACGCTGACGGTGATCTTGGGTCTGATTCAATACCTGGACAACAGAACAAGAGAACACATTCATTATTTTGGAAAATTAATTAAAATTGTTTCCCTTTATTTGATAGGACACGATGGCATTGTCTGGACCCTGTAACTCTCAAATAGACAAGTATCAGTTGAGTATATATGTATAGTTAGAAAGTATCTAAATATTCAGATCTAATCACTAAACGAATGGTAGGTAAACCATTTCAAGCAAAGTATTGATTCAGAATGCTGGACCAGAAAACACACTTATTTTTTATTTATTTAATTAAATTTAAAGTTTCCAAGCCAATATTCTCTCTATTTACTTGATAAGGGATAAGAGTCCCAACTGCCAGGGCCCAGGGGGACCATGCCACTTTCAATTTCGAGAAAATGGTGAGACTGATGAGAGAATTTTTTTTTGTGTTCGGAAACATTCGACTATTCAATTCGATAGTTAAACATCATTAAAACCTAAACTAACATCTAAAAAACGGCGCTTTTAAGCCATTTTTCATTTCCAGTGTCGATATATACATATATGTATGTATAATGTACTGTTGTTTGCAAAAATAAAAATACATTTCAATAGAGATGAACTTCAGAAACGGGTTTTTGCAACAAGTCTTCATGTTTTCAATCACTTATTTGGTTAACATTGAGGTGAAGTTTTGATAAACAAATAGACACACCTGTCACGATGGTGAAAAATCTGAAATCTAAAACGGGAATTCAAAATCAATATAATAGTTAGCTATGTACGTAGAAATATTATGATAATATCAACTGAAATAGCAACAATGAAACATTCCTTGAACCATCAACCAAGTACAAATGTACAAATCTGTTACCAGGCCTTAACCCTTGTGCAGTGTCATGATACATAGGCTGCGCCATAAAAAATGTCTCATGCTATCTACCGGTATGAAACTTGGTCACTGCAAGTGGAACAAAGAACAAGAATGCTTGAGAGGATTGTCCCAAAATAGAAAGGCACATTAAGGCGAGAATATTTCTTCCATAGCTGCAGTGCCATCTAAAAGAAGTAATAATTGGATGGTGAAACTCACCATGTTCAAATCCTCGAGCCTGGTACGAACGCCTTTGACCATGTCCTGCCTCTCGTTGTGGGAGTTGGGACAGGGGTACAGCGAGGCGTGGAATCCCGTGCAGACTTTCTTGATGCGGGACTTCAGCTGCTCGCCTTGGAAGAAAGCTACAAACACCGTCTTGTAGATCTCATTGCCCTGTACAAAAACAAACCTTATATTAGAAACATTACTGGTCAATATAATCAAGATCTAATCGTATGCTTTTTATAGTTGGTGAGTTGTGCAACATCGCATCACCTCCTAAAACCCCGATGACCTATGGCAATTTCAGTTGCAATTAAAAAAATTGTGATTGGCATTCGATTCTTGAACTATATCTGAATTTCAGAAGCATAGTACAATCATTTACAGCTGGTTAAGAAGTTGGGAACTATAGATATTAACATGTATTTCAATGCGGTCAACCTTTCGATTAGTGGATTATATTTCAGACTAGGTTGGACGGCCAAGAGGTATTAAATAAACTATTCAAATAATGTGTTGAGTGAACTTACGGTGGCAGGGTCCTCCAACGGCTTGTCAAGTTCGGCCTGACGCAGGAAGACATTACCTCGAGAGATGCGCCACAACATGCGCTCGAATCCGGGAACCCTCTCTCTCTGAATGACTCCGGCCACGAAGCCCAGGCGGCCACGGATAGCTCCGGACTGCTGGGCATCCTCGGGAATCAGGGCCCTACAATATTCAATTGTTATGAAGACAATACATAATAACAAAGCGATCATTTCGGTTCCATATTAAAACAGAACACTGAAAAAAGTGATGAAAAAAAAACTTCTAACCTAATCTAAACTAACCTTTGATTTTATCATGTTCTGTTTTGTCACCGTTATGTTTTATCTGGTTACCAATTATATAAGTCACAAATCAGATGGATACCTCTCATGAAAAAAAGTTGAAACAGTATTAATATTTCAAGAAGTATGTAGTGGAGATATACAGCGGCACATAAATGGTTCAATGGTCAAATTGTGAAAGATGTCTGCTTAACAAGTGAAAATTCCGAGTGCCGAGAAAACGCAAATATGTAGCTCTGTCCGAACAGTCCAAACAACGCACAAAACACAATTACAACTGCCAAATAAAGAAATAGTCGTCAAAAGGGTAAAATAAAATGCATAAAATTATTTGTGACTGAAACACCATATTTGGATGCTTTCGTTAGTGTTCAACTAGTGCTTGATACTTGTTTGCACTTTTCTAGCTCAAGTGCTCTCGGAGTCTGTATGAAGCCAAGGACGACTTTTTGAACAATCTCACCCCCGTTTTGGAAAGAAAATGAATTAAGTAAGTACCTCGTCAGAGAATCCATTCCATTGGCTTCCTCTTGTTCCGTGAAAAAGACCTGGGTCTTCTCGAGCACGTGCTTCAGCTCTGTCAGCTCCAAGAAGTTGGACTTCAAGTTGACCGCATTGTGAGACAGCTCTAGAATCTCATTTTCAGTTTTCTCCAAATGAGCCTGAAGTAAATAAAAATAAATCAATAAAGAGTTTTACACACATAAAATATGAATAGTTCCTAAGTTAACAGATAACTGAATTATTTTTTTTTTGTGCTGGTTAGGTTCCAAGAGAAAAGACAAACTGACACTCTTCGAAACTAATTGAATATGTATATGATGAAATTGAAAATAATGATACTAATTGAAGAGGTAAAATAGAACAAGTTGATACTAATTGAAGAGGCAGAATAGATAATGTGGTAAAGCACGTTGATACCAATTGTAGAGGCAGAATAGATAATGTCATAAAACAGGTTAATACTAATTGAAGAGGCAGAATAGATAATGTCATAAAACAGGTAAATACTAATTGAAGAGGCAGAATAGATAATGTCACAAAACAGGTTAATACTAATTGAAGAGGCAGAATAGATAATGTCATAAAACATGTCGATACCAATTGCAGAGGCAAAACGGGTAATTTAATGAAACAGGTTGATACTAATTGAAGAGGCAGAATAGAAAACGTCATAAAACAAGTTAATACTAATTGAAGAAGAAAAAATAAAAACTTGTTTCATGATATTATGAAACAAGTTTCATCTTTTTTATTTTTAAATTTAGATGCAGTGAAATTTTGTAACCTCTCTTGTCGAAATGATTCAGGATTAATATGCTTAGGTATGTGTAACCGCAATCCTCTTACAAAGATGCCACTTGTTCTTTGATTTGTATTAAACATTAAGTTAACAAAGGATGGTTTAGATTGGGCGAGGTTAGGTAAGTTTTGTACTGTTCAGGTTGGGTTAGGTTAGGTTAGATTATCTTGGATTGTGTTGTTGGGTGATGTTAGATTTTGTGAGGTTTTGTTGGGAGAATTTACCTCAAGGTCGATAATTTCCCTGGGGTTGGGTGCGCGGGGTGGTTCCCCCTGCACGTCGGGGATGGTGACCCCGTCCTTGTTGACCTCTGCCTCGATGTAACGCAGCTTCCTCTCCATCTCATCGCAGCGACGGACCTCATTCACAAACTTGCGCTGGAATGCATTTACTTCCACGTTCAGCTGAAAAAAAAAATTTGAAATACTTTTATTTATTTACTTTTCCCAAGAGTACTTCTTTTACATTCATATCTCCCTACTAAAGTGAAATACAAACAGTATTAATTTGTACCCTTAAGATGCTTGAGTAAAGCGAAACCGGTCGATTCATAAATTAATAAATCTCGTGGTTTTAAACAAAAAAGTATTTTATTTTATTGAAATACAAACCTTCTGAGGTAACGAATAACTTGACAATATTTGATAAACTTCTACTACTCTCATTATAAGCGCAAAATGTTGCTTTTTTAATAAAGGGGACTTATGTAGTTACGAGGGATTGAACCAGATGTTACCCAAACTACTAAACGGTCACTCGCTTTGAACTCTCTTCTAAGATTCATAAGAAAACGAAGGATTGAAGAAAAATAATGCAAAAAATGAAACATAATAATGACCCATCATCATGTGGATAAGGGAACGTACCCATACTACGTGACCAACTTTTTGCAATTTTTACCCCCCCTCCCCCCCGGTGACCAAAAACCTAAGCCCCCCGCCGCTCATTTGTACCAAGCGTGGTATTTTGAAGACTCCCCCCCTGAACAGGTCACGTAGTATGGGTACATTCCCTAATGTTAACCATGTAAATGTTGGGCAGGCATTTGGCAAATATATGACTGTACACTTTTGCAGAAGAAGAATGGCTAAAATATTATAATCATTTCATCGAACAGTATTAATAGGGTAGCGTTTGCGTGGTTGAATTTCAGAACCCAGCTACGAGTGGATGTTTCGAATTCAAGAATTCATTAATAGATGGCGCTACTTCCATTGGCAGGTCAGATGGGGACGTGCCCCCCTAGGTATAAGTACTACGAATTAGTAAATTTGTAGTATTTCTCCGGATATGGAAAGATTGACGGTAGTATTTAGTTGTATCACATGGCTATATATTACATATGACGTCATTGCCCATCCCGGCTACTTTATCCCGGTGACTAGCTATCACTGGATGATAGTGGATCCGAGGAACGAGCTATTTTTGGAACCAGTTCCTATTGGATTTATAAAATGGTCACCAACATTAAATGGGTGAAGCCAAACGAAAAGCCGCCCGCAGGGCTTAGCGTTAAAAACCTGCAGAGCGGGTTTTTAACTACTAATTAATAATAATTATACAGGGCGTTAAGAGACATGCTTGACTTACTTAACTAGTGATTCCTGACATTATTTGGAGAATGCAAATTTAAAAATGCAAATGAAATTGGTCTCCGGTGATTTTATATATATTTTTTTCAACTTAAATCATTAAAGTATGTATTGGCCAGTGATGACAGCACGGGCGTAGCCAGGTTTTAGTTTCGGGGGGGGGGTTCAAGAAATCAAACAGGTTTTAGTTTCGAGGGGGGGGGGTTCAAGAAATCAAAACTCGTGTCGGGGGGGGGGGGGGTATTGTCGGACTTTGTATTTGTGTTGAAAACTTTTATTTTCTATGTACATTGGTTACTTAACCCCGTACCCCCCCACCCCCTGGCTACGCCCATGGATGACAGGGACAGGACAGTTGCTTTGTTCCTTTCCCTGTATGGTACAGCAAAAATAAATAGTTTTTCGACGCATTTAACAAAAATCTTGAAAAAAAAACCAGCAACAATGGTGGAAAAAATAATAAACTGTATGAAATGAGGATTAATATTAATCGCATTAGTTTTAATACTTAATTAGTTTTATTAACCTATTTGCATGAATCTTTCAATCCAGGTGATTAGGTACCAACTTAAAGAATGTCAATTCAACAAGGGGGATTACCAATTTCAACAGGAGCAAAAATTAATGACAACATTAATATTGTGTACATTGTTTTTGATTGAGACATTTTAGCAAGATTTTCAATTACAATCAATCATATTGACAAATAATAAGACAGATTAATGAAAACTGAGTACATTCACTATCGTGGTGATAAGATACTATACGTACATTGTAACCTTATCAAATCAAGAAAATAAATAAAATTCTTAAATTATCTGATAAATTTCGAATAGTGTTATTGGTTCAGTAGAATTTTAGGTAATTTCAATTTGAAATGATTATAATCAGTTAGTAATTTAATGCTCAACTAACTATTGCTGATGAATTTTAATAATCAATTTAATCAATTAGGAAGTCAATTAAAGCCTTGTTGAATCAGCATTACAATGATAAAGACAGATTCGGCTAAACTAATGGTAAATTAACAATAAAAACAATACACAAGCCAAAAAATTGTATATTCTTAGTGTGCCTTATGTCACGTCACAAATATAGGTAATTGGTATAAAAAACGCTTGGCAAACGAAGTCCAGAAAGGGTCGATTTTAAGAGCAAAAGTAGTTTTTATTTATTTTGTGATAGAAGAAGAAAATTATGAGAAATAAAAAAGTTAATCAATGGAAACTGTCACAAACAATCTTAGGGGCCATTCATAAATTACGTCACACTTAAGGAGGGGGGGTAGAGAGGTGTGACAAGGGGAATGGGGGGGTCATCAGGTTTGTGACGCCACATGAACAAAACGACTGCGACACATGCGACTGCCACAAAAATATTTTCCCTATCCCAGTACACCCCCTCCGTTGTGGTAGGTATCCCGTTACGATATTAAATGTTGACGAAAAACATTGGAATATGTTACCAACTATTATTTTTACATGTAAAATTGCAAAATATGGGACGTCACGCTAGGGGGTAGGGGGTCTCACAAATGTGACGATGTGTGACAGGGACGGGGGTGGGGGTCAAAAAATCATGAAATTTGTGTGACGTAATGTATGGATGGCCCCTTAGCAATAAAACCAATAATTAAAAAAAATACATTTTTTAGTAGTTGGCACTTTTTTTATAAAGTAATAAACAATTTTATTTTAATTTTACTCAAGCGAAACGATAGGAAAAGCTACAGTTTATCCAAAGCATATTTTTTGGAATTCATAATGTAAATCGAATTGTTGTAAAGATTAATCAAAAATAGTGCTTAAACATTCTCAGATTAATTTATTTGCTTTTGGGAACATCTTGTGTAGGTCTCATAGAAATCATTGCCTCCCTTACTATAATGATGAGAAATATGATCTAAACAGTCGGCGTTAGAAAAAAAAACACGCTTTATGTTCAAATCGAAAAATTAACCATAAAATAATTAAAACGTACACCTTTGTGAAACCAAAGTTTCCGACAGCAATTATTAATTATTTTTACATGAAACGACAGTCGTTATCAATAAGTTTAGTTTGAAAAAACGTAAGATGAGTTACTTTTAAAACTTTTTTATGTTTACATTTAAAAATTTTATATTCCAAAAATTATATCTATGTTTATTCAGAATAATAAAATTTGAAAGCGGATTTTTAAAACAGTTTTTAGTTTTTCGAGACATGAGGGCAGCAGTATTTTTAAAACTATAAATAATTTTACAATTTATTTCAAAAAAACTTTTTTAAATTTTCTATCTCGCGTCAATATAATATTATGACGTCTTCCGTCTGTACTTTAAAAAATAGACAAGTTGTTAAAACTATTAGTATTAATAAAGCCAACTATAATCCGTTTATTTTTTTGATATGTAAAATCATAATAATATTATGGTGCACTCCACTTAAATACAGGTTAGGCAACTAACTAAACGTAATCTTAAAAATCTGGGTGATTAGTGATTTAACAAAACCTGATAAGTGTCAGATTACTGCCATTCTAATGCCTAATGGAAGAATAATCTATCAATACAATATTATGAAATTTGAGATACAATTGATGATCAAAAAATAATACAGTACCTACCGAGAAGACGAAGTAAATTTTTAAAATATTCCTGAAGTGATTGAAGAAAACCTATTCACAAGGAAAGGGGAGTAAAACCCAAACCGCTGATATCTTCGTCAGAAAGAGTAGATTACAATGGAGCTCTCCAGCCAGGACAGTCAGGAGACACGTCAAACACCTGCCCAATCTCTACATATTATAAATTATAATAATATAATATAATAATAATAAAAATTATAAATTAAGGTCCTCCGACGCGTCTGTCTGTCTTTCTGTTCGCGATAAACTCAAAAACTAATGAACGGATTTCACCAATAGATAGAGTGATTCATGGGGAAGTTTTATATATATATATTTTGTCAAGGTTTTGTGTAAATTGGTTGAAATATATAGATAATATATAAAGGGAGCGGGCTGTGAATTTGATTTGTATGAAAATTAACAGACGGCGTTGGTTATTTATGAAGGTTGGGAAACCAACCAGTAGATGGCGTTGCGGTCAGCTAGTGTTGGTATACAGTTGAAATTTTATACACGAGAAGGGGTCGTTTTTGTGATTCGTTCTTGAGCTCAACAACTAACTAGAATATGGAATGATTTACCGGCAATGTATTTTCTCGCTCTTAAAAGAGAAATCTCTTACGAGGGTACCGGGCGGCGTTTTGTCCATACTTTTTTTTTACATGAGCTCCACAAAGGAGGCCCTGAGGAAAATAATTTCCCTCAGGGCCTGTGTCATGTTTGCGGATGCTGTGTGGAAGGGTTTTTTTTAAGGAAAGGAAGGAGAGGAGGGTTTTTTTAAGAAAAGGTAGGAGAGGAGAGATCTGAGAAGGAAAAGGGTTTACGGGGTGGGTAGGAATCTGGAGTTCAGTATGTCCTGGTCATCCGCTTCTAAGACCTATACAAACCTCACCCCATGAACCCGGGCACCCCTGCTAAATCACCAAACGCAGCAAATCATTCGGGGTGACCTATGGCGGAGGTGTTGGTTATCCATTAAAGGTTCCCGGGGCGGCGGTACCCATTCCCGCTCCCCAAATTGAATCTCTGGATTTTGACACTACTGCAAATACTTTTTTAATGTAATATGGATATCGACTACTAGCGTGTCGGTACGTTTTGCTTTTTTCGATAAGTTACTTATAGAAGTTAGGATCCTACAAAAATCGTTATAACTGCTCGCTTAGAATGCCATAAACAGACGTTCAGTATACCAACTAGACAAAGTATTTTTTTTAATGCTAAACGTACTGACGTAGAGTATTTACTTCTAATACAGTCAGTAAAAAAAATGAAAAATCGGTGCAGTTTTGGAGGAGAAAAACGGGGAATACAAAACCTAGAATTTGAAGATTTTATTTAGATATTATCAGCCTGTGGTGCAGGGCCGGATTAACCATGTTGGGGCCCCTAGGCAATGCACGTCTCGGGGCCCCTTTACCAATGGCGGACTAACGGCGGGGTGGGGGGGGGGGGGGGTGAAGGGGCTCCCAAACGCCTCCTTGTTCCTTTGATCAAATCCTTAAAAGGCTTTAACTGAATGTAAAACATGTCAGTTTATTGAGTACTGGGACAAAATTTCAAGTAAATCAGAGCAAAACTAACGAAGGTACAGCATTTCAAGCGACCGGCCCTCACTTTTATTTTCCCAATCAGATAGGTAGGTTGTGAATACTGAAGCTTGTACAATATTTATATTTTAAAAACATATGTATGTATAATAAGAAATAAAATGAAACAAAAATGCCAATATAAACCATAGACGGCACCTTCAATCATTTCAGATATAAAAATTAGCTAATAAAAAATAAATAAAACATCTTGAAAGCTGACTTTTTCCGCAACTTCGTTGCTCACTAATTGAAGCAAGTCATTTTTTCCCTGGATGCGGGGCCCCTAACCGATGCGGGGCCCCTAGCCAAATGCGGGGCCCCTAGGCAGTTGCCTACTCTGCCTTAGGGATAATCCGGTACTGCTGTGGTGCAATTGTCCCCCCCCCCCCCCTCCAGTGACCAAAATCCTAAGAAAAACGCCGCTCATTTGTACCAAGCGTGACATTTTGAAGACCCCCCCCCCCCCCGAAGAGGTCACGTAGTTTGGGTACGTTCCCTAACATGGGGACTGAGGAACACCTCAGATCCTCCTTTGTGAAGTTAATCTTATTATTTTATCCATTTATATCGTCTATGTAAATAAAATTTTGCACACTTGACCTTCAAAACAAGAGAAAGGTCACTGTCTACATTAGATTTCGAAAACCTTTGTGTAAAGCCCGGGCAACGCCGAGCACTTATAGAGCACAAATATTAAGCTTCTCTTAATAAAACAAAAAAATATATATATATAAAACAAAGTCGGGTTAGTTACACCATTTATAACTCAAGAATGGCTGGACCGATTTTTATGATCTTTGGTTTGTTGGATTAGTCTCCACCCCGAATAGCAGAATAACCATTAAAACAATGGAAAATTTCACAAAAAAATTATCAAAATTATTTTTCTCATACATTTTGTATGGAACGAATTCTCATCTTTTGAAAGAGCTGCAGCTACATATATTGTGATAAATACTCGAATAATATATAATATTGAATAGTGAATGAATTCCAAAAATTCAAAAACGTAAAATATCAATGCGCTGATTGTTTTACCTTTGTTCTAATGCTGCCTCTCTTTCTTACACACTAAATCTCAACAGTCGAAAAGGAGACAAAAGGTGAACATATATTATGCCTGCACGTCTGCACCCCTCCAAAGGAAAAATACAATAATTATAATAAATCTCCCTCACACGTATAAATAAAATTAAACGCAATTCCCGTAAGTAAGTGGAAAGTAAGAAAATCAAAGCAATCTTAAGAGCGTTTAACCAGCCGGCGGACGAAAATCCACATTTCGTCGAAAGTTGTTCTTCCGATCGTGCAGGACGGTTACAATGAGAAAGATTAATTATTCTCCGTACCAGCGTTTTTAAATTATAACTCAATATCGAATTTATTTCAATCCAAATTAGCTTTAATTTATACCTTCATCCAAAAATGCTGAAAGGCGTGATGATAAAACTATTAAAATAGTGTACTTTTTGTAGTTATTTTTTGATTATAAGTATTTATCATTTTTTAATAATGTCTAAATTTAATAAGAATGTTAAAAAAATCTGAAATATATTAGTTTGTAAGTGCGCAAATAAATACACAAATGGACCAATTTTCGTCAAGAAACACATGTACGTACATATTTTTTAATGATTTTATTGAAACTAAAATTAAAATTCTAATACATAACTTTGCTAGATAATGTATTGATTTATTTTACTGCATGATTACATTATTTGAAATGGGTGTGGTATAATACAAAAACTTTTTTGAAAATTTAACAAATCTGCCAACGACCTATGGGATAACCTTATTATACTAAAAATTTAAAAAAATTCTAAAAATTTATTACATACGAATGCTAGATAAAAGAACAATCTTTCGAAATCCATTTATAATTTTTTGTGGAAAAGAGTCAATGTCAATACGTCTAAAAACTTTTTTGAAAATGACGTATTTCAGGCTCTCTCTGATAATGCCCTCTTAATTGCTTCATTGTGTAATTTTTAACTTTATTTAATTCAGCTAATAAGTTACAAAACAGTTATTGATTCGGAGGCGGTACGAAGTTCGCCGTGTCATCTAGTATTATATAACTAAGGGCCTTAGTTACTAATAAATAAACTTGTTTTAAATTTTACACAATTGGTAAACATTCATTAATGTATAGTAAATGTTTGTTAGAATTTGCGTAAATTTTAAAGCAAAGGGGGACTGTAAATGTGTAAAGTTTAAAACAGTTTAGGGGGTAATTAATTCTGACTTACATCTCTGAATTGCACAGTCCCATTCTCTCCCAGCTCTGATACCGAGGTGTATGCCGCCTCGGGTTGGATGAAGAGCTGGCAGAGCGCCATCTCTTCACTCCGGAATAAGGCCCCCATGGTTGGAGCGTTTCAATCTCCTCCTTCACGAACAATGCTGGAAAAAGGAAAATCAATTATTAGACAAGAGGTACTATTTAATTTCACAGAAAAGATGGGGGCGTTTTCTAGGACGACTTTCACCGATCAGAATGCTACCACCTAATGCTAATGTTCTGTGACAATTTTAAAACAAACTATCAGGCCCCTATAAATCGACTGCATAATTTTGGCAACACATAATTCATTATGTATTGATTGATATATTATTTGTGTTAGCCGAGGATTGCCATTTTTTTTAAGTAAAACTTCTTTACGCACGCTCGACTTGGGGGGGTAAGCTGGTGAACGCGTTGCGAAAAGTTGTGATTGTTACGAAAAATTTAACGCGAACGGTGATCGATTGCAAGGTGAACGGTGGATAAGGATTATGATAAGGATAAGGATAAGGATAGGGATGCGGATGGGGATGGGGATGAGGATTAGGGTGGGGATAGGGAAGAGGATAGGGATAAGGATACGGATGCGGATACTGATGCGGACGGGGAGAGGATGAGGATAAGGATGAGGATAAGGATAAGGATAAGGAGGGTAAGGATAAGAGGGTATAAGTTAGTGAAGTTTCACTTCAGTCGTGTGGTCTAAAGCACACTCGTTTTTATTATTATTTTGGTCCTTTCTAAACTAATAGAATAATATATATATGTATATATTTGACTACTTTATTAACCAGTGATTCCTGACATTATTTGGAGTAAAAAAGTAAATTAAATTTTTTGTCTAGATTTATGACATTTTGGGAAGGAGTAAGAGGTTGAGTGACCAGTAATGACATGCGGAAGAAAAAAAATTGTTTGATTTTGAGGGAAAAAAAACGTCATCGAAAAAGTCACCGGAGAACAAAATTTCATTTACTTTTTTTACTTCAAATAATGTCAATAATCACTTACGATTTTAGATTTTCACGGCCAAAAGTATTTTCGTTATTTGTTTTTGCGGTGTTATAGTGTCTGTCATCTGCCCTGATGATGGACATTGTAACGCTGTCCGAAAAGTTGGATAAAGAAGGAGGTAGCGCGCAACACGGCATAACACCCCAAAATAAATAACGAAAATCAGTAATCACTGTTTACAATCAGTCAAGTACGTCAATTAAGATTTACAATAAGTCAAGTACGTCCCTTAATATCCTGTATACATTTTTTTCATCTTAGTCCTTTTTAAATTAATGGCATATTGTATTTCAAATCAAATTTCAACATATACATGGTCACCCTACATTCTTACATTACAATGTACCAGTCTCCTTCAGTTTAGTAGGTACCCATTATATGTACGAAATATTAATGTAACAATATTGTTCTTTCAATACCTATATTATTTTACGTTATTTTTATTACTTTATAAAATTATTAACCACAGCCCAGGCTTGATATACTGAGGTAATACATTTGTAAGCGACGTTTCCCGCCACTCACATAGACTGTAAAATAGGGGCGCCGGGTAGTCCTGGGTAGCCGCCAAGATGCTCGTCAATAATGCCCCGGTAATGGCCCACAAGAGGAAGAGGCAGCGTCCAAGAGGGGGGGGCAGAAATGAAATCCAAGTTTTCAAGTCAAGTCCGGGGAGGGGTCCTTAGGTCAGGCAGAAGAGGCGGAGAAGTGCTTGAGACGGTACCAGATCGAGTTTGTCAAGTGCGTGTGTGCGTTGGAAACGCTTCTTGTCGAATGCTCTATGTTCCCGGGGTACCGCTGTATTTATAGCCGGCCCCTTGCCCTTGCCGCCGGCGCGGGTGGGCTCGAACCTTTTGCCCATTTTTCCGGCGGTTCGAGGTTTGGCGGGCTATAACCTCTGCTGTGGGCTACACAGCAGAGTTCTCTGTTGTCTCAGCTCTTCCCCTTATCCTTCTCTTATGTCTGACCCCCACGACCTCTCCCCTAGTAATTTATTTAATTTTATTATGGCATGTCAAATAACTTTCATTGGGGTCCCTGCACCCACATTTTGTCAGGGAAACTTAAATATCTAAATCATTATTAATTATACATTCATCAGAGATATTTATTAACATAAAGGAGAGTCCGGTCTATCTGTCCATATCATTTATTCGGTGACAGATTAGACCGAACTCTCATAATTTGCCAAAACATTCGGAGCCTTTTGTGTATTTCCGATTCAAAAATACCTACTCCCCCAGACGGAGCGTTCCTATTGGTCCGCCCGGTGGGTAGGTGAGGGGAAGGGTAGGAAGCGGTGCCCGCCTGCCCGCGCGGGGGGATTTCGCCCAAGGCGACGAGAACCCACAGGAGCCACAGGAGCCCGTTCTTGGGCCAAGGAACACCTACTCCCCCGGACGGAGCGTTCCTATCGGTCCGCCCGGTGGGTAGGTGGTAGGGGAAGGGTAGGAAGCCGTGCCCGCCCGTCTACGCGGGGGGATTTCGCCCAAGGCGACGGGGACCAACAGGAGCCACAGGAGCCCGTTCTTGGGCCAAGGGAACTGGTCTTTATTCAAACAGGGTACATTTTAATTGTGAACATAATTATTAGCATATTATTTGCCTCAAACCCTTAATCCTACGTTATTTAAAGAGACGAGGACGGCCTGTGAGGGAACTCATCCTCGTCTTCGTCTACAAATATATTTAATCTTTCTTAAAAATAAAGGAAGAAGATGTCCGGAAGGGAATCTTCTTTCCCTCGTCGACACGTCCGGTACAACATTGAATTGTAAATGTCTAAATAGTAAATTGTAAATATCTACTAAGTAAAGAAACAAGAATAAAAAAAATAAATTAAATACATAAATACGGGAATGTTGACGACGTAATATTTAGGGATTCCAAGTATTAACAGCGATGAAAATAACTCTTCACAAATACTTTGTTGAAATACATACAGGGTGTTAAGGTACGTACTTGACTTACTTTAACCAGTGATTCCTGACATTATTTGGAGTAAAAAATGTAAACGAAATTTTGGTCTCCGGTGACATTTTTGGAGTTTTTTTTTTTTCTACAAAAACATAAAAAAATGGTAGTTGTTGAACAGTTGGAGGCGGGGTTTATTAGGGGTTCGTTGGACACCCGGCTGAGTGACCAGTGACGACATGTGGAAGTTTTTTTTTTGTTTGATTTTTAAGAAAAAAAATTTGAAAAAAAAAAGTCGTCAAAAAAAGTCACCGGAGACCAAAATTTCATTTACATTTTTTAATCCAAATAATGTCAGGAATCACTGGTTAAAGTAAGTCAAGTACGTCCCTTAACACCCTGTATAGGTACTCGTAAGTTTACCACTCTATACTATTTTTGAAGTGAAATTTCTTTAGCTCCGTTAGCGATTTGAAATTCGGATGAAACGGAAATGCGCCACAAAAATTTATTATTTGACGGTCCTCGGTTCTAATACAGTGCGGTAAATTCACGATTACGCACGGGCCTCCAATAGCGCCACGGTATGAAGCGCCCGACTCTCAGCGCCCAGAGAGACATCCAGGTTCGAAATCAACCAAATAAAAAAATAAAAACATTTTAATTTTTGTAAAATCAATATCCAATTTTCAAACCACTTTAAAATAAACAGGCAAAAGAAAAGAAAGCGACATTCCTACAACATGGGTCTCTTCAAGACCAATGTTCATTCCTTCCTCTCCTCAAAAAGACCCTCCACACAGCATCCCAGATGACATAGGCCCTGAGGGAAATTATTTTCCTCAGGGCCTCCTGTGTGGAGTTAATGTAAAAAAAAAAATCTAGTTTCATTTCTACTGCGTGTGAATTACACTGAGATTTTTTCTGTTAAGTATTTCAATTTTTATTATATTTTTTATACTTCTTTATTGGGTTTTGTTCATAGACATTAATATTCATATGTCTATGGTTTTATTATATTTTCCATAAAGCTAAATAAATGATCTTCACAATAAAAGGGATAATATGAGACTTTTCTATAATTACGTACGGTACTGGAAAGGCTTTGAAAATCATAACTATTTTTCACTTCCAAAAAATCAAAAAATTAAAACATTTGCTTGCGGCGAATTTACGTTTTTTTTTCAAATCTTTATAAATAGAAATGAATCGCCTAAGTGTATGTGCGCGCATAACTTCCGAACGACTTGACCTATTTCATTTAAACTTTGGGGATTTGATGTGTGCATGCCCACGAGCGTATTTACAAAACCTATAGGTACCGATTCAGTCGCGATAGCGACAATTTACATTTTAAATATACCTATATATTGGTTATTTTTTATCACATTTCAAAAACAAAAATTGTTCTAAAATCTAGATAAAATAATCTTTCTGATGTGTATATTAGAAATTAATAATTTTATTTCTAAATATTTAAATTTTGATATTATTCCCGTATTTTGTAAATACACCTCTACATTGATAATTTTTTATCACTTTGCAAAAACAAAAATTGTTCTAAAATCTAGATAAAATATTCTTTCTGGTGTGTACACTAGAAATTAAATATTTTATTTCTAAATATTTAAATATTGATATTGAAAATGTAAATTGTCGGTAGCGCGACTGAAACGCGTTAGGGATTGTAAATACGCTGCCCGCGAGGGTTATACATATACATATATTCCTACTGGCAATTTATTTATTTATTTTATTTATTTGTTTATTAAGACATACACAGTACATTATAATACAAGTTATAAGATGTTAAATTTTTACAAGGTTATGTACCTATTACGCAAGTCATAGAATATCATTTGGTATTTACGCCTGACAAATGTAATAACGGGTTTTGAAACGGGAATGAACAAGTAACAATAATAAAAAGAAAGAAAGGGAGGGGGTACATAAAGAGACATTTAAAATAATTATATGCTCACTGAATTATAAATGACCGATTAAGGTATAGTGAGAGGTTTAGTGTAAGTAGTTTTAAATATATAATATGTATTTATATCACGCCAAGAAATTTAATAAATTAGTTTTGTATGTTTGCAAGGAATCATGGAAAATGTCTAAATGTAGTCATTTTTCGTAGTCGGTATAAGTTATGATTGCGCGAGCTCTGGCATTATGAAATTGGTATTTAAAAAATGCAATACGTGGCACGCGAGCTGTTTGAAAACTGAACGTACCGGGACTGAATAAATAGAATGCGGGAAGGGGGAGGGGAACCTGGAACTCGGGAGGGGGGTTCGCGGGAGGGGGGGGAGGGGGGAGTTGAACTCGGGAGGGGGGAGGAGAATTCGGGAGGGGGATTCGCGGGACGGGGGAAGCGGGCGATGGGAATGGGGAGAGGAAAGGCAGAGTGAGAACGTGAAGAGGGAAGGAGACGCGGGAGAGGAAGGGGAACGGGACAAATGGGAAAGGACACGCAGGGAGAAACAATTTGTTAAGTGGCATAGCAACGCAATAATAATATAAATGGAGCGACCGATCGATTTGATTTTATGCAAATTAACAGATGGCGGTATACCTCGTATTATCAAACATAAAATAAATATACATAATAATGGGGGAAAAACAGCGTAATAATATCTCAATTGTTTAATTCGATGTCTCGATTATAACGTACGGTGAGTGGTTTGGTTTATTTATGAAAATCTACGCAATACTTTCTCAGAAGGACTCAGAAGTAGTAGATGTGTTCAACTGAACGGAATATAGATTAAATAATGGTATAATAATGTGCCTCCAAAATCATAATCAACGTTAGCTTGAGGGTATTACTATAGAAAACCAGAAATATCTCATTTTTTAATCAGATTTTAGACGTATTTATTTTTTTCCACAAAAAATTATAAATAGATTTCGAAAGATTGTTCTTTTATCTAGCATTCGCATGTTTTAAATTTTGAGAAAAAATGTTTCTTTTTAGTATAATAAGGTTATAATACCATAGGCCGTTGGCAGATTTGTTAAATTTTCAAAAAAGATTTTGTATTATAGGTACCACACCCATTTCAAATCATGCAGTAAAATAAATCAATACATGACATTATCTGGGTATCGCAAGTTTTAGAATTTTAGTTCAAATAAAATCATTAAAAAATATATACATACATGTGTTTCTTGTGTCTCTGTTTGTGTATTTATTTGGGCACTTACAAACCAATATATTTAAGATTTTTTTACATTCTTATTTTGCTTAGACATTATTGAAAAATGATAAACACTTTTACCTAATCAAAAAATAATTACAAAAAGTACATTATTTTTAACTACTATATTCATTTATATACCTGTACGCCTGTCTCGACACAGGTATACCCTAGTGAGACAGGCATACAAATAAAACCATTGTAAATATATTTTATTATAGATAAATAATAAAAATAATAAAAAAATTAAAAATAAAATAAAAAATAAAAAAAATAGTTTTATCATCACGACTTTCAGCATTTTTGGATGTTAACTTTCGACGAAATGTGGATTACTATAATAATATTCTGCATGAGTTCTATATAATTTAAATAGAATATTTGACTTCGTGTTACTGATCCACAAAATTATTAGGAATGTCACATGTTTGTAAAAGTCTCTCTATAGGCGTGTAATACATAAATAAATTAACTTACCTGCTTTCGTTATAATGCAATGTTTTTAAAAATAACTGTGAAACAATTGCATCAGTCAGTATAGCTCTGCTTATCTCAAACGACAATATAACATACATATATATGGTATTTGGCTACCTATTGCGTGATTTAAATAGAACTTTCTAAACAGGAATTTGCATGACAAATATTGCATCTAACCTAGAAATCCAATACTTTCATAATGATAAAAATTTGAATAGCTGTCTCGTAGGTACTATCGGTACAAAGTTCGATTTTAAAAAGTAATATCTATGACTTATCCTAAGATAGAGTGACGTGAACGTCACCGCAAGCGTTACAAAACTTAAGACAAATATTTAATCTAGTAAACAAACTATTGAATTCTACAAGTTTGACCAAAATCAACGTATTTATATTTTATACTCTCTTTACTGAAAGAAATAATTTTAATCAACAAACTCAAGAGAAAGCCATAAGCGAAAAATGTATGCATTTTTAGTATGCCTTATATCGCCAAGAATATACGTAATATGAATACAAATCGATTGGCAAATGGAGTCTAGAGATCACGATTTTAAGCGCAAAATTGTTTTTAATTTATTATTATTTTTAATTTATAAACTAATTTTTAAGACAAGATTTTTATGCATAGCACAAAGGGTAACAATTATTATAAGCAATAATTGTCAGCCTGAAACACTCATTTACATTGAAAAATCTCCCGAGAAAAAATACATGCCGCCGACGGGACTCGAACCCGCGTCCTTCTGATATCCGGTCAACTGCTCTCCACTGAGCTACGTCGGCTTATCTCCTACGCGCCAAATAATTCAATATATACTACTAGTGTTTCATTCAACAACTATTACTGCTTATTACATTTTTCCACCTGCAAACAACCAACTTTATTTTTAAATGGGAAAGGTATTATAAGTGCTAAATCTCACACTAGGTGGCGTCGAGACAAATCATGTCTACATTTTTTGGTGAAATACTTCGGTGAAATGGTTTTAATTTATTTTGAGAATAATAATATTGGAAAGAAAAAAGTTAATCATTGAAAACTGTCGTAGATAATTTTAGTCAAAAAATCGTGTTTTTAAAAAGTTGTTTCTTTTATGCGTTCGTACTTTTCGAATGAAAAAATACTTTTTTAGTACTTTACACTCATATTTTTTATGAAGTAATTAACAATTTTATTTTTATTTCTACTCAATGGAAACTGTAGGAAAAGATTCAATCTATCGAAAAGCATATTTTTTGTATTTATAATGTAAACCGATGTATCTAGTAAAGATTAATCTAAAATAGTGATTTAGCATAAAGTTTTTTTTAAGATGAATACCTCACAAGAGTCCCGAAGACTATGGCATCCCCAATTGGGGTATGTTGAGATGCTGAAGGTAGGGGAGGGGAAGTAGATAGGGAAGAAGGTAGAGAAGTACCTGGCTATTCAGATCTGGTCACCAAACACGGCGAACGCCATTTCAAGCAACGTTTCAATCCTGAATGGTGGTCTGACACCAGGGCGATACTGAGAGTATCTTCCATTCTGGAACATGCCGCAAATATACTAGGTATACATTATTTATAAATTAATTAATTTTGAAATAACATAAATCATTAAAATAAAATTTATTTGCCCGCGCCGGGATTCTATCCCGCGACCTTCGGATTGCGAGTCAAGAGCCTAACCCTTAGATCACGCCGGCCGTCAATAACAAGCCACGCCCTCAGTATAGGTACATTTTACAAGAAGAAGCAAATAAATTTGATATGCAAACAATTTCGATTTTATACCAAAGTTCAAAGTTCAATATAATTATGACTAATTTTACTGACCATCCCTAATTGGCGCTTGCAACTACTAATATTATGATACATCTACAATACATACGTACGGAAAAAAGCATTCGTCATTTAATTCACTCAGTCAGACTAACACGGAATTATTTAATTACAATTTGAGGTACAATATATTGTATACTCATTAACGTTGTAATGGAGTTTGTACTTTTTTATTAATTTGATTTGAAAAAATATTTAATACAACAATTGACACGACATCATCGATATATTAGTAGGTAGGCACCTTACTAATATGTCGATGCAATACACACATTAAATGGTCATAATAGGAAAAGATAGTAAAAAATATATAAAAAATGTATAAACTGTGGAGTTTCGTGTTATTTCCAGTATACTCCGAGGCGAATAGGTTTTAAAAACGCAATATCGTTATAGGAAATATCATCAATGTCTAGTGACATTTTTTTTAAAAGGTTATAAAAACTATGCACATAAAAAATGTTAAATCCAAGAACCACAAGAATAAACAAAACTGTTTTTTTTTTATTTAAAAAAAAAAAGGAAGACAAACACTCCCGGTTTACGAATAACCCAACAGTGTTTGAAAATCTCCTACTGCCACCACAGAAAGCCGAAAAATGTTGCTTGTGTTGTGATGGAGGACTTAGCCAGCCGAGGAATCGAGCACGCGACGCCCGGATGGGATCCAAGCGCTATGCCCACTCAACGACTGACCGGTTATTAAGTTAATCATTGAAGCAGAAGATAAAACTAATAAATCTAAACGAAACATGAAAAAGATCAAGACACAGAAAACAAAAAGGGTAACGGTCGCAACTGAGAGTACTCAAAATCTCTTACTAGAGACGCTTTAAAACTTTAAACCATTCGGCCATTGGGACCTAAATATTTAATTTGTATCATTTTTATCGATCTCATATTTCAAATTCAGAATTAACAATATTATCAGCAATTTTTTTTCCGTATTTTTGGATATACTATTTTTTTTGTTTTTCCGTCTGGTGTGTACTCGAATAAATCAGAAGGTATTCCGACGCGTGAGCAGGCCACATACAAGCTGTCTGTGTAAGAAGCATGAAAGTTCCAAAATTTACCCCTGCTATCCCCTACCGCTACTATGCCTTTAACCCCCGCACAACTTTTTGGACAGCGTTACAGTGTCTATTATCACACATCTGCCCTGATGATGGACACTGTCATGCTGTCCGAAACGTTGGCTAGAGAAGGAGGTAGCGCAACACGGCATAACACCCCAAAAACAATTAATGAAAAGTTATAAACTAATATATTATGGAGAATATTACAAAATTTTAAAAAAGTGCAAGGTTGCACTTTTACTATGACATATATCAAAAGATAGTTGCTGAATTCTCGATAGGTGGCATTGAAGATGTCGATGTTCAATGCAGAATCGTTAAGCAGTTATTAAGTTATTCAGATAAGATTTTCTTCTTTTTACAAGGCGTTCTTGAGACGATAGATGATATTTCACCACTGATCCCTCAATTATTAAAACGTCAATATTTCACAAAAATCGCGTATTACAAATTGCATTCATCATTATCTACGTTCTACGTGGATTACAAGAATTGCAAAAATTACAAAACATCACTAATTAAATTACCCACCGGCAGGCTCAGTTACAAGACGAAAGAGATCAATAAATAATATAATTACATTTAACAGGTTTAACAGGTAGGTATATCAGTTAATCTTAAAGTATCATTAAAATGGTCTGAAGATCGAAAGACAACCTTGACCTAAAATCTACTGACCTTCTTAATAGTTTACAAGAACCGAGAACAACACGCTCAGGTACCCAACACAGGTGAGGTCCCTAGTGACCACAAAACTGAGTCACCGATATAATTACCCAGGTGTGAAAGAGTCAATAGGTTTCTGCCAAAACAGAGTATTTTAAAGCAGGTAGGTTCATGCCTAATGATCGCATAGCTTCCGTGTTTGCAGACTGGAATAATAATGGATTTGGACGTAATCGAGACGATAAAAACGAAAAAACAACAGCGAAATAATTGTTTATAAATTGACCAACTGGACGTTGTGTGTTTGTTTTCAAATGGGCATCCTGTGTAATTTTAGGCGGCATTTTTCTAACCCGAGTTTATTAGTTTGAATGGGACGGTCGTTGTATTGTTGGCAGAGCCGCAAATGGGGCATATTGGCGAATGGGATACCCTTTCAAAAACGCACCCTTACAATAAAAAGGTGTCATCTGCGTAAACATTACAGAACGGGTAAAATTAAAAATCATTGTAGTAAGGGCCTGGTAGTAAACGTAATACGTAAATAAGAATTTTAGAGGAAGCCAGCTAATATTGAAAATGATAATATTTAAGCGAAAATTGTGAAAACGTTTAAATCACGACTCGTTTAAAATAGAGCAACATATAGCAATAGCGTGGGAAATGTCTTAAATAGCATTTAAAGAAACACTGTGAATTTTTTCATACACATTACTTGTTAAATAACAGAAAAAAGGGTTTATAATAATTTTCGGAGCATACTTTGCGATTTTTTTTATCGAGAGAATTTTATATAATTACCGCTTCGCGTGGTAAATGTATAGATATTATCATTAAAAAAACATATATGTTTTTAAGAACTTTAAAATGAGCTTTTTCGCTCGAAAATAGCTTCCATCACGCTGATTTTTTTTTACTTAGACAAGGCTATTTTTTCATGTTCCAAAAAATGGCAAATGAAGAAATGTTTTATTATATATTTGATAAGCTACGGTTCATCGATTTTTTAATAGAATAGATTTCTATGATGATGGCTGCTTATAGTTTCAGTAAGTATGCACATAGCTGAGTGTTGTTATTTTGCAGCTTAAATTAGTACCTATTTAACTATCTGTCTGGCGACCCAACGTCTCCGTGTACCCTGACTCGTAAACAAATAACACGCTCTCTCCCGTGCATTTTAAAATCAGAAAATTATAATTATTACTCTTCAACACATAATATCATTGTTTCCAATCTGTGTATTGCGATGTCGATTACTAATAATAACTCAAAATTTAGAGTTTTGAAGTGAAAACTTTTTAACGCCGTTGTGATTTGAAACTCGATGAAACGGAAACGAGCGACACTAAAAAGAGACGAACACATACAACTATAGGATTTAGCCTGCGAGAGAATGAGATAGAAATAAATTATTTAATTCACGAGTACTCGGTTCCTCTAAAACAAAAATTTTAACAAAACAAAAAAACGACTTAAAAAAATGCACTAAAAAGTAAAAAAAATAATTTCGTATTCTTCTACAACTTCATAATCAACTTACTTTTTCTACTCATCAATATGTAGGTACGATTGTTATTTTTGGAGTCAGTGTCAGTCAAGTTAGGTTTGTAACAAACATAGTTATAGGTGAGATGTGCTTGTGTCGCACGAGCGACTTGACGAGGCGAGAGCGGGGCTGTCAAGTGAACACGCTGGGCCGGGTACCTTTGCTGATAAAAAAAAATGCTTTGAAATCTCCCTACTCTTCTCTATTTTAACTTTCTGAAGGTTCAGTTCTACCGCGTGTGAATTACACACTGTGTTTTTATTTTTATTAATATCTTTCTTCTGACATATAAAATAAATACTTAAATGTTTGTCCTCGTTCTATATTATTGGCACAAATACGCTGAATGTTTGTAAAACCAGAATGGTTCAATCGGAAATGTTCACAAAATCAGTTAATATAACAAAAATAAATAAAATATTGATAAAGGCACAGTGATTAAAATTTTATATTAGTATCAGTAACAACAATAAAAACAGTTGATAATCTATAAGCACTTGAAAATAATAAATTTCTCAGTTCTTCTTCTTCTTTCGTATGGTGGGGGGTCAGAGGGGGACATCTAGGTCTGCGAGCCAGTCTAGGGCCTCAGGCGTTGCCCTGTGGACCTCATCAATCCCGCCGGGGAATGAATGGAGCGGGCATTCATTGACCACATGTTCGGTGGTCTGCACCGCACCGCATTCACACGTCGCCGACTCTTTAAGGCCCCATCTATGCATCATGTAAGCACAACGGCTATGGGAGCACCTTATCCTATTGATGGTAGTCCAGAGTTTGTGAGGCAATGAGAACCCAGGCTGTCTCTCAGTGGGGTCTTGCACGAGATGTGCGTTTTTGACGTTGGCTGATTGCCACTCAAGCTTCCACCTATCTTCTGGGGTGAGAGGTGTTCGAAGGAGTCTTTCTCCTTCCGTCCAGAAGGGTTTTCGAGACTTTAAGCGGCATGCCGGGTGAGAAACGACATCATCGTGCAAGGGTATTTCGCTTTTTTGCAGCGCCTTCTTGTATTCCCTCAGTGTTGCAATCTCTCGCCTGATATTTGGCGGGGTTATATTTGCAAGTACGGGGAGCAAGTATTTGCAAGGAAGAGGAGTCGATTTTAAGGTTCCGCTGATGGTTCGCATTGTGGCATTAAGCTGAACGTCGACCATGGAAGTGTGGGCGCTTCTGGCCCATACTGGAGCACAGTATTCAGCTGCTGAGAAAACCAGGGCAATGGATGCCGTTCTGAGCGTGTTGGCGTCGCATCCCCAACTAGTACCAGCCAGCTTATTGACTAAGTTTAGTCTTGTCCTGGTTTTTTTGCCTGGCAATTTCTCAGTAATAATTAATAATGGAGAAACTATTCATAAAATCAATTAAAATTAACGTCTACATAAGTGTAGTTACATATCACGTAGCAGGTTTTACATGTTCTAAGAAAACCTCTTGTCTCTCTACTTCTCCCTCTATTACATACCTCTCAGTCTCTGTTGTGTCTCTCGCTTTCATCATACAATTATTTTTTTAAGTAGAAAGGTACATACCGTATTTTTAATAATTTTCTCTCTTGTGGCGCATACATCCACACTTACGAGAACTTGCGGTTGGTGTGTTCCTTTCCCATGATTTGAATTAGGTCTACCTATGTAACCAGTGATAAACCTATTAATTTTAACATTTTATAGAAAGACAAACATTCCCGGGTTACGAATAACCTGATAATAATTTGAAAATCTACCACCATCACAATAAGCGGAAAATTTTGCTTGTGATGGAGGACCAGCCGTGGAATTTAACCCCTCGCGCTAATGTGTTCGCTTTTCGAAACAACTCATATAGGTCTCATAGAAATCGTTGTGTCTCCCTTACTAGGAGAATTGTCCTTACAAAATAATAAGAAATGTGAACTAAACGGCATTGGAAAGATAAAACACCACGGTGCACATTTAAAAGTTAACGACAAAAGAATTAAAATGTACACCTTTATAAAACCAAAGTTTCCGACAACAATTTGAAAAAAAAAAATAACACTACGTGAATTATTTATAAATTATTTTTACATGAAACGACAATAAACAAAAATTTTAACAAAACAAAAAAAACGACTTCAAAAAAAGCACTGAAAAGTAAAAAAATAATTTCGTATTCTTCTACAACTTAATAATCAAATTACCTTTTCTACTCATCAATATGTAGGTACGATTGTTATTTTTGGAGTTGGTGTCAGTCGGTGGGTAGACCTACTAAACGCGCATATGAGACAGACATTACTTGACCATAACGACGTTACGGTAGGTGACTCAAAGATACGGATAGCCTATAAAAGATTCGGCCGAGTATCGTTAATTTGCTCCTAAGAATTGAAGAGTTCCGTTACTTTGTCATGGATCCCATAATCAGAACCTAACCAAACTCTCATCAAACTACCATTGAAGTACATCCTTTCCAATAAAAAAAGAATCATCGAAATCGGTTGGCGTGATATTGAGTTATTCGTCCATTTGTCGCGCACATACTTAATGCAAAATTAAGACTTATATGCTTTTCTCATGGATGCCATTGTCAGAACTGGACCAAATTGAAATGGGACCACAGGGAAGCACCAGCTTTCAAATAAAAAAGAATCATCAATATCGGTTCACCCAGTCGAAAGAAATGAGGTAACTAACATTAAAAAAAAAACCGTCGAATGGAGAACCTCCTCCTTTTTGAAGTCGATTTAAAAGATTAGGTGATGATATGGTTTATAATACATTTGTCTAATAAAATATGAATACGTTTTTTTCCTTATTTGTAATTTAGTTAGAAAAACCTTAAGGTGAGCAATTATTTAAAACTTGCATTCCAAATTTTCGTATTGAATTTTTTTTTTTTTTTTACATTAACTCCACACAGGAGGCCCTGAGGAAAATAATTTCCCTCAGGGTCTATGTCATCTGGGATGCTGTGTGGAGGGTCTTTTTGAGGAGAGGAGGGAATGAACATTGGTCTTGAAGAGACCCATGTTGTAGAAAGGAGGAAACACAGAGGCCGGCAAATCATTCCACAGCCGAGCTGTTGAACACAAGAACGAGTCGAAGAAATGACCCGTTCTCATGTGACAAATGTCAACCGTGTACAAATGTTGGGCACGCGTTTGGCGTGTTTCCCGAGTATGCACCGGTGCCGAAGGGATCAATGATGCTAGTTCCTCGGAGCATCTTCCATTGTAATACCGGTAGAACAAGGATAGCATTCCCACCCGACGCCTGTGCTCTAAAGATTGCAATCCGTCTGTTAAGATGGGAGAATCTATCAAACGGACCGCCCGTTTCTGCACAGAGTCGAGGGTATTTTTAAGGTATTTTGAAGCTCCAGACCAGAGATGGCTGCCAAATTCAACCGTGGGGCGTACTTGTGATTTGTACAAGGTTAGCAGTTGTGTACTATTAAAGTATCTGCGGGCCCTGTACAGTACGCCCAGTTTTTGGGAGGCTAACTTTACTCGATGGAGCCCCCATACCTGAGCTGGTCACTTAGGGTTACACCAAGCATATCAATGGAGGGCCTGTTCGGAAGATTGCTTCCGTTGAAAGAGACTAGATTTTCATTTCGATCCCTTTTAGACGTAATCAGACAAGATTGGGTCTTTGAAACATTAAATTCAACGAGATTATTTTTACCCCAAGAGAAAACACTCTCGAGGTAACTGTCCATTCTTTGCTTCAAAGCCCTACGAGCTGTTGGAGTTTGTGAGCCCTTTGGGGGCTTGTCAAACAAAAAGCTATCATGAACTGTACTGTCGTCCGCATAACAGTGAATTGGTGCACATGACAAAAGGTCGTTGATGTGAAACAAAAACAAAGTCGGAGACAGAACCGATCCCTGCGGGACGCCAGCATTTGTCGAGTGTGAGGAAGAGGTGAAACCATCGACTACCGTCTGAATCCCTCAAGAAGTCGGCAATCCACGTACACAAGGATGCGGGAAGTCCGTAAGAATGCAGTTTGTTGACAAGTCCTCGGTGCCAAACCCGGTCAAAGGCCTTGGAGATGTCCAGTGCAACCGTTTGGGTCTCACCGAAACGTTCCAGGAATCGCCCCCAAACATGCGTCACATACGCGAGAAGATCACTGCACGAGCGGTTCCGCCGGAATCCGTATTGACGGTGGTTAATAATTTTGTTCTTCTCGAGGTATGCGAGCAGTTTGTCGTTGATCACACGTTCCATCACCTTAGACAGAACTGATGTGATCGCTATGGGGCGGTAGTTGGCCGGGTTGGAGCGGTCACCCTTCTTTGGAATAGGATGGATAACCGCTTTTTTCCAACCAGATGGCAGAGAGCCAGTCTTCAGGGACATTTTAAAAAGCTTCGTCAAAATTGGAGCTATTTCTGCAGCGCACCTCTGCAGTACCAGGGCAGGTATTCCGTCAGGCCCACTAGCTTTATTAACATCAAGCCCTCGTAAAACATGGAGTACTTCCCGATGCCGGATCCTCAGCTTTTTCATACGAAAACCGCAGTGAGGAACCGACGTCGGGACAGCACCTAGGTCATCGAGGGTTGAGTTATCCGCAAACATTTTACCTAGTAAGTTACATGGTTATTTCTAACAATAACATCTGATAGCGTAATTCATCACAATCATCACCCTTCAAAGACAGTTTTTAGTTTTCAGATACGTCCATAAATACTCCATTCATTTGGATTTTATTGCAAAGTGTAAATATTCTGACCTATTGACAGAATACGGTCGAGGCCCGAGGGGTTAACTCATGACACCTAAGTGAGACCCAAATGACTCACTGACCGGTCAAATATAACAAAACTAAATTATTTCAAACATATATTATGCGTAACAATTTACTAGTATATGATCAAACAAAGGCACGACCGTATGCGAAACCAGTTGACTTGTATCACAAATAAAATTATGTAAAGTATAAAAAGAAATTTTAATAACAAAATATTACGTAAATCAAAACAATTTTGGCTGCCCGTTTGAAAAATGACTACCTAACAAATCATCCCGGGCTATGACCAGATAATGCCATGAAGCAAAACTCTAATACTTTAAGCACGTACATCACGTCTCATGTCTCATGACCAAAGAACAGCTTACGTAATAAGATGTAGTATGCACATCGACAATTGGTCGAAGAGTATGCATAATTGGTTAATAGTAATGTTATAGTCACCACAGTCAGAGTGTTGTTTACAGTAAATTGTATGAAGCAAGATCCCGATATCAACTGGTTCAATTAGCCAATAGAGGATTGTCCGCAATTTCCATTTCATAGACATACGAATATGGACATTGTGGTGGTGGTTTGGTTTGGTAGGTGTGGTGTGGTTTATGTGGTGGTAGTAGGAGATTTTCAAACATTGTTGGGTTATTCGTAACCAGTGAATGTTTGTCTTTCTTTTTAAATAAAAAAAATATAATAAAAATAATATGTAGACCTGCCCTAAGTGATAAAGGCGTTTTATTTCCCCCTCCCCATACCGGTTCCATGGAACCGACTGGGCTTACGAGAGCCTCGCTTGAATCTAAAAAATGTGACGTCATCATTCTTGACCGGACCAGCGTCGAGCTCTCATCGTACATTTTACGAAATAACACGGCAAAAATGGTAGCTTGTGCTGTACATTATACCCTAAAATATGTCGATCATAACGAATGTGGGTGGTTCTCCAGTGTGCTCGTCGCTGGTTACAGGGGTAAGTAAATTATGAAACATTTGTAAAAGTGTCTTAACTAAATAAGGCAACAAAATATTCGTCTGTGAAAAGTGGCGAACTTTACTTTGCCGTATTTGGACTTCGCAAATGTGTTAATAACGTGGCGAGCAATTCGCGCTCCCATGTAAAAAGGTCTGTTCATTCGAAAGCAGATTTTGCTTTTAATACCTAAATGGTGATATTATAATGCGAGATGCCTATATACCGTCAGATTGGTTTTTTAACAAATCACAGTCATCTTTCCCCTCTTCGTCCCCCCATAGTTTGGTTTTACCCCTCACCTGTATCTTCTCGTCTATTAAATTTAGATGTCTATGGTCCATTTCCAAATGTCCAACACTGAACATATATTACAAACCCATAGACCCATCTTTATATGCATACCCATCATAGGAATCTTGATTTTTTACGAAATTTACTAAGATATATTCGACAATCAACAAAGGCAAGAAGGGTCGCCGAGGGCCTGGTAGGATATAAATGTCTTGGCTGCGAAATGTACGAGAGTGGACCGGTATTAGAAGTGTGGAGTAGCTATTCCGGGCAGCGCAAGATAGAGATACATTTACCAGAATGATCGCCAACGTATAGGGCACACGAAGAAGAAGAAGATTCAACAATTAAAAAAGAGGATTTTGATTTCTCTAATATCTCCAATGTTCTCTCCAGAGACATTCCTTATTTGTAAGTGCTGGAACCAATATTCTCAAGTGCATACAGGAAGTTTATTAAAATGACTAACTTATTTGTTCTAATCACTACTTCTTCAGTGGTTCCACTAGCAGCCGACTTTTGGGACAAATACTAAAAAGAGAATTTTAAAATTCTATGACATACCTAATCAAGGAGGTCAGAGGAAATATAAAACTGGAGGTTTAGCAACTTGATACGAAACTGCTATTAAAATACGAGTATATTCTATGGAACTTATGTACATATTTTTTTTCAAATTTTCCCGGAAAATCTGACAGTTTTAATAGCCTAAGGTTGAAAATTAAGAACCCGGCTTTGAATACATCTCTGACGCCGCGCTTGACGCAAAACCGATTTGGTACGTGGAGTTTATTACAAATCGACTTTCATAATATAACCGAATTAAAGCAATTCCAAAAGAGGGCGCCACTTACGTTAACAGCTAGCGTGAAAGCATCGGCTGGCAGGCGTAAGTACTGTTGGATTTGTACTTTCGTGGAATCTGATTATTATTGTAACTGGAAGTTGTCATGATAATACCACGTTGTGATTTTGGTAAATATGCAGTTAGTCCACCTCACGGATAACACGGAACGTTCGTGTTGTCGAAGTTTGATGCACGGATAATACGGAATGTTCCTTTTTTAACTAATAGACAATCAAATATGACATTTGTCGGAAGTACCAATCTTATAAAATAAATTCTCTAAAATAAATTCGCTTTTCATCATGCTTTTAAAAAACATCCCAGGTTTTGAATGGTTTGTTTGGCTACGCAGGGTTTGTCTAGCGGGTTTGTGTAATTATTTTAATACATTTCTTTCCATGTTCTACTGTTATAAATACTGGTACAAACTTGTCAATGATGCATTCACTTTGTTTTACGCAAAAATATTTTTTCTATGATTGGCAGCATTGATGAAATGTTAAAATAAAAACGATGAATAAACATGGCGTTACCGTGCGAGTGAATTAATTTTAACAAAATTAAAATGTTAAATGCATATTTTTTGCATGTTTTTTGGTCTCCCTCGACATAAATACTCACTTTTCGTAATAATAAAGCTAAATCTAACTGTTTGGATAAAAAGTTTTCCGTATTAACGAGTAAGCGGTTTAATGCATAAATAATGTGATTTTTACCGCGCAAACATAATATAAAGATATTATGTACGTCATTGCCTGTCGCGGTTGCTTTGTTCCGGTGACTAGCTGTCACTGGATCCGAGGAATCGGCTATTTTTGGAACCAGTTCCTATCGGATTTATAAAATGGTCACTAACACTTAAACTGGGCGAAGCCGATCCAAAAGCCGCCAGCAGGGCCCAACTTGAGGAACAGGTTTTTAACTGCTATTTATGATTATTAAATAAAATAAAAAATCAAACCTATAATCTGTAAAACAGCCAGGAAATCTTTTTTTTATATTTTAAATGGCTGCAACTTTAAAATCTCCTTCAAAAACATTTACATACATAAAATCAGAAATTTGTGATTGCCGTGCATCTCATTGCGACAAGAATGGGATCAGATTAACGATCATTCGAGTGGTTTTATTGGAACTATTAACTGGAGAAATTAATCCAAGCGATATAATTACACATTACAAAACGCGCATAAAACCAACCAACGTAATACCAAATCGACTTCGTGTAAAGAGTTTTTTTTTTGACAAATGTCGATTTTTTTTCATCCGACGACCTTTATAATGTACAAGTATCCTACAAATTGGAGCATTGATAAATTAATAATGTCCGGTTGAGCGACCACTACACTCACACTGGTACAGTACTATAAATGTTGACCAGTGGAAGGCGATTGAACTAAAAAAACACGGTACATCAAACAAATAAATCTATGGAGAAAATGCCGATTGAATAGCTGATGAAAAATGTATGTAATGCTTCCTAAAGGCAGAGGTTTGATGGAAAATGTTTGTATGTTTAACATGAAGTCGTAACACTAAAGAAGGTAAAAATCTGTGAAGAATGGTCCATACTTTCCAAAATTTCATCGAAGAAAATCGTTCGAATTTCACTCGCGTTTCTAGCGTCGGTATACAGGGTGTCCGGGGGTAAAGTGCATTAATTTCGGGAGGTGATTCTACATGATAGTACAAGTAAAAAAGATAACTTTATTCAAATTTCCAACTTTTAGGGGTAGTTTTGAGGTAAAAAGATAAAATTGGTCCGGTATGTACGGCCAGATTTATTGTTTTCCGCTGTTACGATACGGGCCAATCACAATCGAGTCGGGCGCCCGGCAGGCTCTCAGCAAGTAAGATCGTACCTCACACTAAAGTACGTCTTTTTGTATGGGAAAAAAAATGTTGGAATTTTGGAAAAAGTTGTTAATCTTTTTTACTCCTACCATCATGTAGAATCACCTCCCAAAGTTAATGCACTTTACCCCCGGACACCTGTATTTCTGCTTGAATTCCTGTTCTTTTGGCGATTTTCGTTTTTTTCTATAAAACCTGGATACATTTCGTCTGTCTGGCGATCTTCCTTTGTTATTAGTTATTCCGGATTTCATATATTTTAAAAAATATCAACATTTAATTCGCTACCTGGCGGAGATACTACAAACTATACATGGTATCCGGAAACTCGCAGTGCAAGCTGGAAACTGGTGAATTTACATCACAGAAATCGACAATTAAAGGGTAAATAAACTTTAAACCGATTTTTCGTTGAAGAATTGAAAATAGCTCTGATCGACGATATAATATTTATCAAATGTGACGAAAGTTTGAAACAAACCAACCTAACTTTAAAAAATGTCAGATAAGAATGCTGCGTTTGTTCTGCCGGTGGAATATTATAGAAGTAGATACTAACGGCAATATTGAAAATAAAATTTCTAAACCAAAGTACGATGAAAATATTGAAAATCATGACAGTGGGAGTGAAGAACAGTTGCTACGTAAATGTGGCAGGAAATGTGGTGCTCATTGTTAAATTTGTGTCATCATTTTAATAGCAGAGCATCCATGATCCAAAACCACTGGTACCTTTGACGACCAGTGGTCGGTGGTCGCGGGTTCGAACCCGGCATGCGCAAATAAATTTTATTTGATTAATTTGTGTTATTTCACAATTAATTCATTTAAAATAATATATAGTATATTTGCGGCATGTTCCAGAGTGGAAGATACTATCAGTATCGCCCTGGTGTAAGACCACTATTCAGATTTGAAACGTTGCTTGAAAATGGCTTTAGCCGTGTTTGGTGACCAGATCTGAATAGCCAGGTACTTCCCAACCTTCCTCTTCCCCACCTCCTTCCCCTCCCCACTACCTTCAGCCTCACAACATACCCCAATTGGGGATGCCATAGTCTCACTGGCTCCAGACGGGAGCAGTTGAGATTCTTGTGCGGTATTCACTGTAAAAAAAAAACCTACTTTATAAAATTATAAATAATTCATAGCGGTAATGCAGGTAATTTCCGAATCATCTTCCGAACATCTTCGATATTTGGCGAAATTATATCAATTATAATTCCGCATTGGTGACATAACGGTGAGCAATTTACTAAATATTCAAACAGAACACCTTTCAATTTTATTGGGTAAATAATAGCAACCCGGATAGCAGAAACTCAAACAGATGTTTGAAGACAGGATGACATAACAGAATCCCAAGCACATAGTTTACGTAATTCACATAAACCGACAATTTTCTCGCAAATAATACGCAAAACTCTGAATTAAACGGCAATTAACAACAACAGCTGTATTAATTTCATCATAACGATCTGATTTGAATATTTTATATAATTCTCAACTTACTCCTACTTATACATACTAATTAGAAACAATATGGTAGCCGCGCGGTAAACAATGCAGTAAATAAAAAGCGAACGCATCTCCATTGTTGATCACGTGTTGAATCACCGTTGTCACGAGTTTCCCGCCCCGCTACAACAACGGCAAGTAAAATAAAGCCACCGAGTGAAAAAATCAAAGAAAACCTCAACAGTGTTGGTTTGTAAATGTTTTGAATGATTGTTCTTTTTTACTCGGGGCAGAATCTCCGCACCTGTGGTAGCGGTCACCTGAGAAAAGCGAACGTAGCCGCGGGTCACGCGGGAAAACGCCTCGGTAATAGGTAGGTAGAAAATGGAGTATTCAACATTTTACTGTCAAATGGAGATTAAATACGTTTATTAAGACGTCATAAAGTAGGAATAAATCAATCAATATCAAATAATCATGTGTGGCATAAGACCAGACAGATATTGAAATATGTCTGGGTTATTTAAGTCATACATTTAAAGTACGTACTACCAAATTAAAAATACTTTTAAGTACATTATTTATTTGTTAGTAATAGCTATATCGGTGTATTTTCTTAGATTGTTAATATAAATTTGATGCAATAAAGATTAGGCACCTGCCATGAGTCGCTATATATAGAGAAATTCCGCGTTCATTGAAATGCAATTTATTGAAAAATCTATTGGTCCATTATCGATAGTCATAAAATTTTCACGTAATCTGAAAAAATATAACAATCGAGAGGAAAATAAGGAAATCAGAGATCGTAAAAAAAACAATGTGCGGTAAGCAAAAATGTTAAAATACGTTATTATTTATTATGAAAATATTGTTTTGGTCAATGATTTGCAAGTATGAAAATCGTTTGATAACTGAATATTATGAATTATTAAAATGTTTAAGGCGTTACACTACGATGTAATGCAAAATCATGTGTTTTTGGTTTGTAAATTTGATCGCTTAGAAATATTTTAGATACTTTCATTAAACACTGCGAGTAGGACACACCTTGGCCTTTGAAATAATCGAGCACAGAATTTTTATAAGCCCAAAAAAAATAAAGTATCAGGCCTATAAATAATGCTTTCAAGTTCAAAATCTCCTACTTACGACCCCCCTTTCAGTTATGGTTTTATTGAATGATGTGGAAAATTAAGTTGCTAAGAAAATGATCGTAGAACATTTACATATTTGAGACCTGAATTCACAAAAAAATATAAAATACACTTTAAGTTTTTTTTCTTGCAAAATTCAAAAGACGCGGCTGGTGTAAAGGTCTCTGCCCAATAAACCGTTCCATACCATGACCGTACTATGAACGTATCAGCCACGAAATAAACACGCTACGCCCTACTATGCCCACTAGAACGTGCTAACACCGTATTATACCCGTACGTAACGGATATAGTGACCGTATGATACCCGTATACACCGCGGTTAGTGTATATTGTTTGATATTTCATTTTTAATTTTCTATTTAGTTTGTATGTAGACAAGGACTAAAAACTGACTTAAAAAACATCCATATTCGGCAGTCTACATGGAAAAGGTCTTGAGGCTCTAGCTACCATACAGGAATACGACTCTTCGTATTAAATACAATGCCATTGTCACACCAGTGCCAGTGGTCTCACATGGTGCGGAGTCATGGACAATGACTCTAAAACAACTATGAAGACACTTCTGGTTTTAAAATAGTCCTTATAATTATTCTAGGCCCGATGTAAGGTATTGCAGTCGGAGCGCGGAGATAATTCAACAATAAAGAAATAATAATAATTCACTTCAATTTAATGAGAAAAAATCAGACTTAAAATTAATATTCCCTCCACACAGCATCCTCAAAGATGACATAGGCCCTGAGGGAAATTATTTTTCTCAGGGCCTCCTGTGTGGAGTTCATGTAAAAAAAAAATATTATGCATATACATTGGTTATAAGAGTGGGAAATACTTTCAGTTTCGTTCTAAGAAAGCCTTTTTTAATGTTAAGTGAATACCGCACAAGAGTCCCGACTGCTCCCGTCTGGAACCAGATCATTGTGGCATCCCCAATTGGGGTATGTTGTGAGGCTGACGAAGAAGGGAAGAAAATGAGAAAGAGGGGGCGGCGAAATACCTGGCTTTCAGATCTGGTCATCAAACATGCCTAAAGCCATTTCAAGCAACGTTTCAATTCTGAATGGTGGTCTTACACTAGGGCGATGCTGAGAGTACCTTCTACTCTGGAACGTACCGCAAATATGAATATGTAAATACAAATAATATGAATAAATAAATTGTGAAATAACACAAATCAGTCAAATAAAACTTACTTGCACACGCCGGGATTCGAACGCGCGACCTTCAGTTTGCTAGACGAGAGTCTTACTCTTCGACCATCAATCGAAAATGAAACATTGCACGAAATAGTGTTAGCTATAATAATTTTTATTGGATAATTTGTATGGCTCCTTGCTGGATCATAACTTTTATTTTGACCAACTTTTTATTCCTAATGGTACGTTTCCATGCTTGCCAAGCCTCGGCAAGCGTCCACAAGCGCAAACGTGTAAACAGGTCGTTTGGCTTGGCTTGCGTAGGCTTGCAAGAGCTTGCGAGAGTTTGCCGCCGATCCAGTCGGGGTCGGGTCCAGCGGCAAGCTTCGGCAAACGCTCAGTGGAACTTTCGAACTGGCGGCGAATGCACGCCATTTTTGCTCCATGCGGTCTATGATAATATTTATAACATTACGAGACATAATATATGTATGACGCATGAGGCGTGCCAGACTTATTAAAATGTATAAGTACATAATTTTAATGCACTTATGTTATGTAATTTATTGCGACTGGATTTACCTAAAAAGTCAAAATAAAAAATTAATATTTTATTGATGATTTACTATTTATTATAGTAAAAAAATATATGATTTTTGTTAAAATAACATTTTTTATAATACAAGACAATTTTATATAAGACAAGTGATCCTCGAGTTCGGGTCCCAATTGCGATCATTATTTTTGAAGCACCGTTGTGATTTGAAACTCGATGAAACGAAAAAGTGGTACTAAAAAGAGACAAAAATCTATAGGATTTAGCCTGTGAGATAATGTCTCCTCTTTGTGCGAAGCGACCTGGTACGATTTTTATGAATCTGTATCATCCACCATATTCGTGGTCGTCGAGCTTTCCTTGTTTTTGTTACACTTTGCTTGTATTTCAAATAAAAGATTGATAAACCAAACGCAATAGCCGACACAAGTTCGGCGTCCGCTATGCTCGGGTGTAGGTAGCGCACTGACGCATTCACAAGCATGTAAATGACTTCCAAATGCCAAGCGAGATTTGTGGACGCTTGGAGTTTGTGAAGGCTTGCCAAGCCTTGGCAAGCGTGGAAACGTACCATAACCTTACCGTATTGCCTTCAGCCTCATAACATTCCTCAATTGGGGATGTCATAGTTCCACTCGCTCTGGGCAATAGGAATCTTGAGTAGTATTCAGATTGAGAATACATAATGTTGACCTTCTTGATAATAATAATAAAAACGTTATATTTGTATAGAGCAGTTTTGTCTCATTTCACTTTACCTTATAATAAAACACTTAAAGTGAAATGAGACAAAACTGCTCTAGGTATACAAATATAACGTTTTTATTATTATTATCAAGAAGGTCAACATTATGTATTCTCAAAACTAAAAGATCCAACAGTAAGTTTTTCAGAAATCCAAAATACTCGAAATGTTTATTTTAGAAAACTCAAAACCTTCATTCTTATATGAAATTTAATATAACGACCTTTTTTATATGAATACCGCACAAGAGTCCCAACTGCTCCCGTCTGGAGCCAGTGAGATTATGGAATCCCCAATTGGGGTATGTTGTGAGGCTGAAGGTAGTGGGGATGGGAAGGAGATAGGGAAGAGGAAGGTGGGGAAGTTCCTGGCTATTCAAATCTGGTCACCAAACACGGCTAAAACCATTTCAAGCAAAGTTTCAATTCTGAATGGTGGTCTTACACCAGGGCGATACTGACAGTGTCTTCCATTCTGGAACTTGCCGCAAATATACTATATATAATTTTAAATAAGTAAATTGTGAATAACACAAATTAATCAAATAAAATTTATTTGCCACACCGGGATTGGAACCCGCGACTTTTGGATTGCGAGTCAAGAGCCTTACCGCTGGACTACGCCGGCCGTTATACATGTATTTGAAGAATAATGTTTTTATTGTGTGTTATATCAAGATAAAACCAAATTAATGTATAGAAACGAGTATAAATCAAGTGTTTTTAATGATATTTACCTGATTATCTACAAACGACAACCGAGTTAATTTTCCTGGAGAAACTATAAAATTCACGGGAAAATGTATAAATTATCCACGCCCCCACCGCGTAAACACTAGGTACTAACTGATTTGAAATTTCAAAATGAAGAATGTTTGAAATGGCTTATCTTATCGTTAGCACATAATAAATATAACACATTTACCAACAGATAATGATCGGTTGACGCATTGTAGGAAAATGATTATAATCGGAAAACGTGTTATATTTCCCGTTTACATGTAGACTAATAACACAATACTACAATGTGATAACTGAGTGATAACTCAATAACATACTACCTGTCAAATAATGCATTAATCAATTGCGATTAATTGTTGACTTATACTCTTAATATTATAGGCGCATCCGTCAAAAACGGGGATATAACTGGATCACAGCTATGTGAGAGTATAAAGTTTAACAAATACGGGAGTTCAAGCTTAGAAGACTGGATGAGCATCCCCGCTCAAAAAGAAGAAGATAGAGAGATATGTAATTACGAATGTTGGAGAGAGTGCGATAATATTTAAAACAGTAAAATTGAAGCGAAAATTGTGAAAATGTTTAATCAAACGCGACTCGTTTAAAATAGAGCAAAAATCTCTGGGGACTGTCTAAAAAAGCATTTAAAGAAACGCTGTGAATTTTTTCATACATATAACTTGTAAAATAACTGAAACAGACGTGAAAATAATAACTTTTGGAGCATACTTTGCGATTTTTTTCTATCGAGTGAATTTCATATAATTTGCGTTGCGGCGTGGGGAATGTATAGATATTATCTTCAAAAATAACATATATTTTCTTAAGAGCTTAAAAACTTCAAATGTTTAAGAGGGACATGTAATAAATCAGTAGAAATTCGGGTAGCGGCGGCTTAAGAAACTTAGAGGAAAAACCCGGAGACAGGGTTAGGAGTGTAGGAAACAAATTTAAAAGCTCTTCATCGAATGGCCAAACACTGCCAAATCGTACTAAATTTAATCAATTTTAAAGCTCAGAAACTGATTACTTGTTCTTCCATGTGGGATACAGAGCAAGTCGTGGTGGTGACCCTGGTAGTAGTTGTTAGGTACGAACAATTTATAGCATTCTAAGAGGTAAATGGACTGTCAATGTATAGTTTATAATTTTGAAAGCTGTTACTGTCAGGGCTCCATTCCTTCTAGATTGGAGACTTTCGAAGCGCGTTTCAGATAGCAAATCCAATCAATCGCGGGTATTCACTATGCATTGTCATATAAAGAAGCTGTAGCACTTTCAATAGATTATGCACAGACATTGACATGTTTAACACGAACCTTGCTAACTTCATAAAATTCGTAAAAAGTAATATTCAACGGAAAACTTAATGTTTCATTAATTCCTTATCTTTCTTTTTCATTTTTCATTTTCATTTTTCTTCATTTTCATTACATTTTCTTTTTTGATTTCAGCAGTTTGCATTAAATAACCTCTTCAAAAATGTTACAGTATATATTACCCTTGAAAATACATTTTGTGTAGATTTAAGTGAGTAGATGCACTTTTTCAGAACTGTTTATATTACATACATATATTGTTTTGTTTGTTTTTCTTTTTATTATGGTCTCAAATTTTTATGTCGTTATTTTATTGGTTAATGATATGACTATCTCTAACACTGTTATATATGAACTTGTAATGACTGTTTATAACGCTAACAAATAAAATAAAATAAAATAAAATAAAGTTACCGTCGATTTTTTTTTTTGATCTGTTCCAATAAATCTATGTATTTTTTCTAGTATGGGGCCCAAACAGCAGAAGCGTATTCTAATTTTGATCATATAATGCAGTTGAACATCGATGTCATTGCTTCCGGCTGGGAAAATTGTTCACTTATTCTTATCACAAATCCAAGAAGTTTGTAACACGATGATGCCAACCCTACCATATGATCTGAAAAGTAAGTTTGGGATCAAATGTGACCCCGAGGTTCCTGATGGATTTTACTGATGACAATATTTCATTATTAAAGAAAAGTTTATTCTCATTTTACAAAGACCATTCTAAAATTACCGGTCGCACGCAATTCGGATGAAATCTTTAGGAGATATGTTTTAGACATTAGGCAACTTTATGACAAAAACATTCTAGCATACCTCTTCAAATACAGAACTGCTTTTGAAAAGGTCATAATCTCTTATCCCTTTCGCTAAAACAACTTTTGGTCAAAGAAATTTTAGATACTTTGCAACAAAGCTATACAATGCACTTCTACTGGCCATTAGCAAGAACACAACTAGGGATGCAACCGATAAATATCGATATATCGACCCCTAAAAGTATCGATATATCAATATCGAAAAACTCAATATATCGTATCGAAAATTGAAAAAAAAAAATTTTTTTTCAAAGGCAGAAGACACTATAATTCAAAGCAGAAACCGGATTTAAGAAGCAGACTGTCAAAGTTATTATTTAATACATAGTTAATTAATAAATAGTTATGATTACAATGTACTGGAATTATTTTTATTTTAATAAATTTATGAAGAAAAAAACATTTTATAACCTAACTAAATTTTGTTATTATTCACATAGATAAGTATGTATATACATACGAGTACATAATCGATAAACGTTTGATATAACTAAAACTAGATTGGATTTCTATAAGCTTTTAAAAAAAGATGAAATATCGATATATCAGCCTAATAGACCGATATATCAATATCAACCCAATTCGATATATACCCAAACACAACTCATTTTAAATATAAATCAGACATCAAGTCTTGGGTCACCAGCCAAGATAGATCAAATTTTAATATAACAAATAGGTATAACAAATTACAATATAACAAATATCAAATACAACAAAGATTTGATCAAAACCAATTTATAAATATGCATTTCCAGAGGTACAGCGCCGATTGTCTCTATTTTAAACATAATTTTGTGATGTTATTTTTGTTATAAACTGCATATGTTATAAACTGTGCCTGCTCTCAACGTAGAATTCCCGGTGAGAGAAACGCAAATCACAAATTGTAGTAGAATTAATAAAGATGAAAATATAATAAATACAATAAAAATGTAAAAAGGGGATTAAATAAGTGCATTGTTGACCGAAACGATGGCTGAAGGATGGCGAAACGATGGCTGCGCAACATGGCATTATACCCCAAAAATAATAAATCACGATAATATTTTTGGCCGTGAAAATCTATCATATCTGACAAAATAAAGTTTAAAAAAATAAATACAAAGCAGACTTTGACTCCCGCAAGATAAAATCTTTGTTGCATGATTGTAATATAAAATACAATCAATAGATAATAATCAATTATTACGGTAAGAAGCTGTCCAATACGTCACGCAGTAAGGGGAGAGGGGGTAGGCGTTATCTTTAAATATATATTGTGAAAGATACATGAAAAGGGAATCGCATGTAACGTAGGTACCTTATGAACTAAAACTTTATTTGTAATTTTTATATTCTTACCAGAACGAGGGTTCGACCCAGCCTGACTTAATTTGAGATGTATGCGTCTAAGATAGGTTTTACAGAGCAAAGGGGAAGAGGGGTGCTAAAAAAAGGCTACAATTTGCAAAATATATGGACGACCTAACATAAAGATTCTTAATTTATTGTTATCAAGTTTATTTTGTAAAACTCCTTTTTAATTTTTATTTCTTTTTATATTATTTAATATTTTTATGGATTAAATAGAATATTATTCAAAAATATTCTTATTTAATCCATAAAAACAGTTTATTATAGACAAGTTACGATATGTAATTGATATTACGCCTGACAGCTGTTTCGCCCTCTGAAGGCATTATCAAAGTGGGGTTATACCGCTTACAGACGATGCATTTATATCATTTCTCGTTAGGTACTTATGACGAAAAAAATTATTGCTTTTAATTTTATTACCAACGTTCTTAATAATTTCCGAATAAAATTAGTGAAAATATTAATGTATCCCATAAAGAAAATTCAATAAAGAAAAAACAAAATTTAAACATTGCAATATAAATTCATACTTTAATCTTTGCGCTTTAGAAACGCTCGAAATAAACAAAAAAATTAAATCTAAAATTAATTTAGTGAATAAAATAATAGCGCCTTGCAAATCTCCTTTACTAACCATGTTTCCGTATAATATTGACTCCTCCCACCGCTTTCCCCCTCCCCCCAAAATCATCCCTCCCACTACTCCAACCTAATTAATCTTTGGTACTTGCATTTATTTTATAAGTTAGTTTTAATTCTGCTCGTGAATGATACGGTTGTATCGAAACCGGTCGCGGAAAAATTTAATTTAAGTAACAAATGTACATTTAATAAAACTCTTCAAAAAACAAAATGATTAAATATCCCTTTAAAGTTTCCCCTAATTACTGCATTGTTTAAATTTTGAGCGAAGATCGGCAGTCTGGTATACTTAACTATGCTATAAAATAAACCCAAGATGACTCATGGGTTAATTTTATAGAAAATTAAGTATTTTAAATTGGCTTAAGGCTCCGCAAGCGGGCTCGAAAAGAAGAAGATGGAGAGATACGAAATTACGAATGTTAGAGGAGCGCGCTAACATTTACAGCGACAAAATCGATGCGAAAATTGCGAAAATGTTTAATAAAACAAGACTCCTTTAAAATAGTGCAAAAATCTCGTGGGGAGCATCTTAAGTAGGTATCATTTAAAAAAACATTGTGAATTTTTTCACAAATATAATTTAAAAGATAATGAAAACAGTCTTGTTTTTAATAATGTTTGGAGCATACTTGCGATTTTTTTCTATCGAGGGAATTTCATATAATTTGCGTTTCGGCGTGGGCAGCATCTAGACATTATCTTAAAAAATAACATATTATATATGTTTATACGAGCTTAAAAACTTCAAATGTTTAAGGGTCGGGTTTGGAAAACATCGCTCCGCATTAGCAGTAGCATCCGCGTCTCGTAGCAGCAATACTAGAAAATTATATACGGGTAGTTAGAAAAATGTGTAAAGTTACTAGTGATTAAATTTTTTTTACTGTAATCTTACAAATTCTATAAGTTATACATACTGCAACTTTAGTTAAAACGTTGAAAAAGGCCTTCGCGATTATCTCTCCTGAACCTGTTGTAAACATTTTTACCAAAAATCCTTCCGTAATCTCAGAGTAAACATTATGTTAAAACATGCTATTAAATTAAAAGTGCTTCAGTGTATCTAGATTTTTATTGTAATTCGCCTAAACTTTCTGAATTTTTCAACTATTCTCCGCCATACAAAAATGTATGGCAAAATAATACGCCGCGCGATGTCTTATATATAACGGTTGAATTTCACAGAATTCATTCAGTTGTGAGAGAGCGGTCAAGGTGGGACCACGCATATTTTTTTCGCAGCAATTTTGTTCGCTGTTTATTCGATTTTTGAAGGAATCATTGAGGAGATAGGTGTTACAGTAACCGGGTAAGTAGAAATAAAATATATCTAATAAATTATTTTTAACTTGATTTACAGTTTTACAGACTTTATTTTTATTTTTATTTTTAAACTTCAGGTACCTTCAAAATGGGTAAAAATAAAGGAATTCTTGCTTACCGTGCCATAAAAAATAGACCCTCCCACTGGAAGAAAAGGAGAATAAGGTAATAATGTCATTTTTTTTTTTTTTACTGATTTCTATCAAAGGTAGTTTTAAGGTGGACTGAAGTCATTTTGCTTTTTGACTTCTAAAAATTTCGGCATCCATCTTGAATTTCTCTGTAGTTATCTACCGATTTGGTTCAATATCAGAATTCGGGCGTTTAGAAGTGCACTGAACTCGGATCTAATGTCAAAATGCAAAATTTCGGCATCCATCTTGAATTTCTCGTGTTCTCTACCGATCTGGTTCAAAATCAGTATTGGGAAGTATTGGCGAGCACTGAACTCGGATCTAATGTCCAAATGCAACATTTCGGCATCCATCTTGAATTTCACTAGTTATCTACCTATTTGGTTCAAAATCAGGATTAGGGCGTTTGGACGTGCACTGAACTCGGATCTAATGTCAAAATGCAACATTTCGGCATCCATCTTGAATTTCTCTAGTTATCTATTTGGTTCAATATCAGGATTCGGGCGTTTAGAAGTGCACTGAAATCAGATCTAATGTCAAAATGCAACATTTCGGCATCCATCTTGAATTTCTCGTGTTCTCTACTGATCTGGTTCAAAATCAGTATATGGGAGTATTGGTGAGCACTGAACTCGGATCTAATGTCCAAATGCAAAATTTCGGCATCCATCTTGAATTTCTTTAGTTATCTACCGATTTGGTTCAAAATCAGGATTAGGGCGTTTGGACGTGCACTGAACTCGGATCTAATGTCAAAATGCAAAATTTCGGCATCCATCTTGAATATCTTAAGTACTTTGACGATTTGGTTCAAAATCAGGTTTAAGGAGTTTGGGGTTCACCGAACTCGAATTTAATGTCGAAATGCATAATTTCGACGACCATTTTGAGTTCTCTACCGATTCCGTTCAAATTGTCACTAAGTTTTATTGAAAACAACGACAACATCCATTGATAAATCGAATGAATTTCGATGTTGGGTAAATTCTGGGTTGTATTATTACAAATAAATTTATTTTATATGTTTTTTTAGAAAAGCAGCAGAAGCAATATAAATGACGTCGTTATAACAGAAACTATCAGTGAACATGTAAGTTTTTTAAATAAACATAAGCGGCCTGAGTAATGGCCTTCCATATAAACTTTTTGCTTTAATGAATGATCTACCACACTTTTTGTGAATGTTTAGAATTATCGATAATAGACCTGGAGAAAGGATGATGTCATTACAAAATGACAGTCTTATGAATAAATGAGGAGCTAACACTTATCACTCTGCATTGTTTTGTATTTTTTTTATTAATAAGTTTACATTACAAATGTATAGTATAATGTCCTCCACGCTAGGAATTCACCTGTGTTGTGGAGGACATTTTTCAATTTTAAAATTATATAATAGTAAACAAGTATATAATAGTAACTTTGTTATTTTTGGATAATGCTGTGAAATAACTATAATAATTGTAAGTAATAATTAATTTATTTTGAACTTACATATAACATTTGCAATTTTACCTGTAACACGCACAACACGAGTTACAGCGTGTTTTATACAAAGAAAAAAAAACTTTTCAATAGCCTTCTATAAAAAAACAGAGTGGAAGATACTTTATGTATCGCCCTGGTGTAAGACCACTATTCAGAATTGAAACGTTGCTTGAAATGGCTTTAGCCGTGTGTGGTGACCAAATCTGAATAGCCAGGTACTTCCCCTATATTATTCCCCTCCCACCTTATTCAGCCTCACAACACACCCCAATCACTGGCCCCAGGCGATTGATAACAGTTGGGACTTTGTAAGGTACATAAAAATAAAAATAAAACATTTAGTTGTTTTATAAAAATTTGTCTGAACTTCTTTATATTTTTGACTGTCTTTTTCTAAATGTGCTTCGTTCTACTTTATGTATATCAAAGATAAATTGTAAAATATATTCTTTCTTACTAGGTATTAATAAAAATCTGTATGCATATAAATAAACTTTCAAAAACAAAACTACCTGTTTTTTAATTTCTAAGGCACAGAGTAAAAACTGATTGTCGTAACTTATTCACACTCATTATTTTCTGGTAAAATTATAAAAAAAATTAATAACATTATACAAACCATATATGAACCAGAAATTTTTTCTACATCAAAACACCATTAGATTCTATGTCACATTGAGTCAAAAACTAAGACGTCTGTAAAGGTCCAGGGGCTAAAAAAAGTCTATGTATCCTTGCCCTTGCATAATATGATTTATAGTCTGTCGAGCTGTATCAATTATGTTGGAAATAAATTAAAATTTTACAAAGCAAGTGTATTTTTATTCCGTATTTTATCAAAATGCTGAGCAGCCGTGCCTGAATCTAACCAAAATACACAGTAGATTGCGGCGGCCGAGCTTGTTTGCAACTACCAAAAATACCTAACTGCAGTGAATGGGCAGTTTGACCCAGGCGCAAATGTCTCTATGAGCTATCCACGCTATTCCACAATATGATTCTTAGTATGTTAAGCTGTATCCATTATTATAGTAGGAACTAAATTTTAATTTTAGAAGGCAAGTGTATTTTTATTTCCTAAGTCCGTAGTGTCTAGTATACCCACATCTCCTCTAGTCAGACGCAGGCGGTCAGCTGCGGCCGTGTTTGTCTACAAGTACAAGAAATACCTAACTGCAGCGTCAGCGCGGTTTGATACCCGACCCTTAAGGGAGATGTGTAAGAAATTGGTAGGTTCGGGTTGCCGAGGCTTAAACATATATCTAAGAGTGGCGAGCGAATTATATTTTTTTGTTCATTTTTCAAAATAGCTTTTCGATGATTAGAATTACTGCTCTAAATGATTGAGTTTGCGCCTTTTATTTTGTACGTGTAACGGAGTTAGATTATTTTTATCCGGAAGGTGTTTGGCAAATTGTGACTGCATTTTATTATCATTTTTAAGCGTTCGAATGTGTTCTTTGAATTTAGTGAAGGACCGAAAAAAACAAAGATTCTAATAATTTGTGCTTACAATGAAAATCGTAACCGTCGAATCACAAATCAGAATGGCGAATCTACGAAGAGAATCAAACGTCCAAACGGAAGTATTAAAAATAAGAGGTGGTAAACTGATGATTATTTTTATTTTCCGAGGTTTTTCCTGCCATCTTTACCTACAGGTAAATCGCATGAATAAACTTTACATAAAATAATATTCAATATCACTCCTCGTATAATGTACCTACCGTAAAAATTTAACTAGAATCCCATTACTATAATTCATATCATGCATCACGCAGCATTGTTCGCGGTATGAAGGACGTTCCGCATTTTATTCAACATGAAACAGAGACACACATAATATTCGAGTTAAAATAATATAGTAACATTACGTGCAGAAAGATGTTTATGACGAGAACACAAATATCATTTACTGTGTGAGGCTTGTTAGATTTTGAGGGATGAAAAGTAAAGATAAGCTTGATTTAAAAATTAAAGAAAAAGGTTGTTTTTGAAGTGAAAACTTTTTAGCATCGTTGTGATTGGAAACTCGATGAAAAGAAAAATAGCGACACTAAAAAGAGACAAACACACACATCTATAGGATTAAGCCTGCGAGAGAATGAGATAGAATAATCGCTCTCCTCTTTGTGCGGTGCTTCGTAGCCTTCCCACTCTTGTCTACTTTAGTTTTCAGAAGGTTTTATTGCTATCGCGGGTGAATTGCACACTCTGTTTTGTTTTTATTCATTTTTGAAATAATTTAATGAGTAAAACTTCAAATTGTAAATATTAAACCATTGGAGACAGTATTAGCGATAAATCTGAAAAAGATTCGGTCGCATCTAGAAATTGAAGCCAGGGCCTTGCCGGGACTCTGCTTTAATCACTAAGCTAATTCGACCCTATTCCCTTCGGTCATATTTAAGTGAATCTACCAACATTATCATTTCTTATTATTGTTTGAGGATATTATTTTGGCAATGCTTTAATTAATTATATAGCACTTTATGCACCCTCGGCAGTCTTTTTAAAATATGGGAAAAAAAGATGATTAATTATGGATTAAATTGTTGTTTACATCCGCAATACTAAATTTGAAAGGCGAATGAATTAAAAGCTTTCTGAGATTTTAGGTTATTGACAGTTTGATTGATTGATCGATTTGTAGTATTAATTGTTTTGCAAAACACTCTATAAATTGCCCGTCTAGATTTAGAACGAATTTTCATTAATTACTTACGACATTAATCCAGCTGTTAAAAGAATTTGGACATAAGCCCTTATCGGGAGATAATGACTTATTTGTAATCAATATACATTATAAAAGAAAATGTACTATAATGTGCGTGTCGGTAAAACTCAGAAACTAGTTCCGGTACGATCAATGGAGAGTTATTAGGTGTGGTAGCCCACTATTCCCCATCCACGAAGAAGGTTCCCGTTTTTACCTGAAGGGCGTGCTTTTGAAGATATAAGGGCTGGAAGTTTCGCCCTCTAGAAATTTCTAGAATAGTCCGGAACATTCGCAGAATTCGAGAGCATTCCACAACATTCCAGAACGTCGCGGAACATTCTGGAATATTGTGGAATGTTCGGGAATAGTCTGAAACGTTCGGGAACATCTCGGAAAATCCCAGATCATTGTGGAACATTCGAAAACACTCTCGAATGTTGTGGAATGAAAGTTTATCCTCTTATTCCAACTGCCACACAAACTCATATCAACTCTCTGGGCGAAGCCGGGTATCCCAGCTAGTTCTAAGTAATTATCTCATCTCTACATATTATAGTCTGTATCTCTGTCTGTTCGCGATAAACTCAAAAACTACTCAACGTATTTTCATGCGGTTTTCACCAATAGATAGAGTGATTCATGAGGAAGGTTTAGGTATATAATTTGTCAAGATATTGTGTAAATTGGTTGAAATATATAAAGGAGAATGTCTGCATGTGGTGGAAGAGCGGGCTGACAAGCGAGCGGTGTGGATTTGATTTGTATGCAAATTAACAGATGGCGGTGGTTATAAAGGTTGGGTAACTATCCAATAGATGACATTGTGTGTCGTTAGCCACAGCAACCCGTGGCCGGGTCAGCTAGTATTGTATAAATTCTGCCCTTCTGAACAGAAGTTTGTTTAGGTGTCAATTTTTTTTTAATTTCTCCAAACAAAAGGCGCTGAGGAAAAAATCCCTTACGACCTATGTCATCTTTGAGGGTGTTGTGTGGAGGGTTTTTTTAGGGAAAGGAAGGAGAGGAAGTTCTTGGAAGGAAAAATCCATCCCTCCCACTGTGGTGTAAGGCGATGAGTCAAGAGAGTTCTACGGAGTTCTGGAGAGGTCTTCGCTAGGTCTCTCTCAACCAGTCTTTCCCCAACCTAGATTCGCCGCCAAAACCTAGACAAACGTCACCCCAAGAACCAGGGCATCACTGCTAATTCACCAAAGGTAGCGAACTACTTGGGGTAACCTAAGGCAGGGGTGTAGGTTATCCCCTTTCTCACCGGACGGCGGTACCCATACCCGCAATCGGGGAAATCGGCAATAATATAAAATCGTTTGCAATAAATTTGTTAATGATTAGAATAAATTTGTACTTTGCATCTCATAAAAAAGTAGGTACGAAGATATAAGAATTGTTCGCATATCTTTCCCTTTGTAATCAGGTTGAATACCGATATCACGTCAATCAAGATAACAACTTATACGTCGATTGTAACAGGTAATTTGAGGGTTTTGTGATAAGACTAGATTGTCATTCGGCCACTCAGTGTTTAAGTCATTTGACGTGTTCACAGAGATACGGTGAAACACTTGACACTTCATCTAAAATTATTCTAGGTAAATCGTTGGGCTGTGACGCGCATGATACTCTCAATTATCTACAGAAGATAGTTCCAGGAAATCATCCCAAACGGGACAATGATAAACAAATCCGACGGTCCCGAAGAACCGGCTAAGGGGCGCGGAAGCTGAGTGTGATTCACGGCTAGACCGAACGTCATGCGCATTCTTGCTGGGACTGCCAATCGATTGGAGAGGACTCCCAACTGTTTGCCATGCCCTTATTATTTATGTACTGTGTCTTTCTCCCAGACAGGTGCTTGTAGGATACGCTGGATACAATCACCCAGCGCTTGCCACCTCGTGGACTTTCACCAACCTGTCTATATTTTGTAATACTAACTAACTGTAACTCTGTCTTGTCTATATTTTGTAATACTAACATATATTGTATCTTGTATTTCCGGCTAAGCACTTGCATACTGCTTACTAACAACGTATGCATGGACATTGGAGGTCTAAATTGGTTAAAAACTAAATGTAGCTTCGTGCTTTAAAAAAAATAGAGTCCTTGCGAGAGCCTTGAAGGAGTAACCATCTGTTACTTATACCAGGGCGGGTAAGTGGTGGATAACCTCCAATAATCCCGAAGAACAATATCGGATGTGCGATTTTGTAGTTTTGCAGTAGAGCTGTTTAAAGTTTCGTTTCTGCATTTTTTTTATTTAAACGACTTCAAAAGGGAGGAGGTTCTCAATTCGACTGTATTTTTTTTTTAATTATTATTTTTTTTTTTATGTTTGTTACCACAGAACTTTCGACTGAGTGAACCGATATTGATGATTCTTTTTTATTCTGATATCAAAAAAGATAGTTTTGTTTTGATATTTGGCATTTCATTAAAAAATCAGAATATTTGGCATTTCATTAAATCAACAAAATAAGCCAATAAATAAGCCAACAGAACTAATTTCAATTTTTAGCAGATGATCCGACATTGTTCTTCGGGGCCGTAGAAGTCATTCATAAATTGACGTGTTTGGAGAAAGAAATGTTACAAAAGTGACCAATAACAACAATAAAAAAATAAAGTTGCAAAAAAATTATATAGCTAATTGTGTAAGTTCATCTTCTGTATTTCTCTTTAGCCGATTTTCCTTTCAGCTTCGATATACTCTTATATAATAATCACGAAAGGACAGATGCTAAAAAATGGTTGCCTTGCAATATGAAGTGTATGTGTTCTACGCTTTAGTTATGCACGATTAATTAACACCATATATGTATATGTTACCTAACATTCGTGATAGGCAGATTACAGAGCGAATCTTGGGACACAGAGAGAACCAGGTGATAAAGAATTACCTGGAAACAGTGATACAAAACATAAGGCCTTAGTACGAATGCTATAAGGTTTGTTCGTTCCACAACAGCCACAACAACAATGTCTAGATTATATTATGAAGTTATCTGAAGAAAACTAGTACAATATGATAAGGAAAATTTAGGTATCTGTATTGCTATCATAAGCAAAAAGGCAGCTATAATTTTTCAATGGTCATATTCCGACAAACTTTTTGTTATAATAGGTTGATTAACATGAAAGGTTTCGTACATCAGAATGTGACTGTTGAAAATATCCAGCTGCCTTTTTGCTTGTGACGGCAGCGTAATAGGGTTAGATTTTGAATGGTTGCCACTGGCGAAGCACAATATGTAGGTAGCAGTGGCGGTCCATGAGTTTTCAGTGAGCTAGAGTGCTAAGATTGAAAAATACGACGTTTTTGATGTTGTTGTAGATGAAAAAATTAATTTAATTTTTTCTCAAAATTTAGATATTTCGCTTGAAGATTTTCAGGATTATTTCAGTTTGGGGATGCGCCGCATCCACATTTCAGTATATCTTCATAAAAAAGTTGAAATTTTGAAAAAAAAAAAGTTCGTTTTCAACTACAACCACATCAATAACGTCATATTTTTTCAATCTTAGAACTTTAGTTAACTGAAAACTCAGGGGCAGCCACTGGTAGGTAGGTACTTACATAAATAGCCATTTGCTAAGAATATATTATATTGGTGGAAATTATTAAAGACCAAAAACAAACATTGTAATATAGGTATACTTTTTAAAATAGAGAGACGTCAGAAATTTACCGTCCGCATGAACACCGTTAGTAACCTTGAAAGTCATCTGACAAAAATTTAAACAAAAGAAATACACAATTCAAATATAGAATTATAATTAAATAAAAAATTAAATAATTTCTGATTACAGTATCGCTTGTCTGCACTCACTCAATCATCAGTTTCAATTTTGAAAATAAATTTGAATCATTAGGGACGCAGGAATATTTCACATCACAGACAAACCGAAATTATAAATAGCCATTCCTAGTTTATGAACAGTGGCGTAAGTTGACAATAACTGGGGTGTTTATAATGGTGAACGGCCAACTCAGAAACACCTCAGAAAGGTCATTAAGAGTGATGATAAAAACATATAAAAATTGGTTAAATAGGTTGAGTTAGGTTAGGGTTACCGGCTATTTTAAAATTATTTTATATAGCTTTTAATGACCTTTCTGAGGTAGTTCTGAGTTGGCATGGAACCGTGTATAATAGGGTTAGGGTTACGAGGTGTGACCCGGTAGCTACACTGTATATGTAAATATAACTTAAGATTTAACTATTTAATAGCCATTGCTATTAATATTATATTGACGGAAATAATTTTATTGCGGAAAACAGCTTTTGGATTACGAGTCGAATGTGGTCATCAAAATTGTGAAACAATAGCACAGAAGCAATGGTCTGTGGTTCCCAAACTGTAGTTCCTAGCGAAATTATGTATAGTTTAAATATATCTATTAGAATTTCAATTTTGTTTGTTTGAATGAATGTATGAATGAAGTGGAATCTTGGAAGTGAAAATTAACCCACTTCCCGACATCCAATCGAGCTGAAACTTGGCAGATAGACTCATTGTCGATAACAATGCATTTTATCAATTTAAATGCACACACACACACACACAGGTATTTTTATGAAATTTGATGACATTATATTTTTAACACCGGTCAGTGGTTGAGTTGGCAACGCGTTTGGGTCAGACCCGGGCCTCGCGTGTTCGATTCCCCGACTGGCTAAGCTCTCCATCACGACATGATAGTAGTAGGTTTTCAAATATTGTTAGGTTATTCGTAACCCGGGAATGCTTGTCTTTTTTAAAAAAAAAAAAACAAAAACATTACAGCAGTTTGAAATAAATAGATAGTTGATATAATTGCCACAGCAGAAACCTGATAATAAATAAACTATTTTTTTTAAATAAATTGAACAGTAATATTATTGTATACATAAAAAAACTTCAATATTATTTTTCCATTTACAATATGAAGAGTGCAAGTGCAATCAAATTATCCAACAGTTAATAAAACAGGGGATAATAAAATACGTGAAATCGAAAATAATTGTAGATTGAAGATAATTCAAATTAATGCTGATTTAAATAAGATTAGACATAAGATTAAAAATTAATTAATAATAATACTAAGACCGGTCAGTGGCTGAGTTGGCATCGCATTTGGGTCCCAACCAGGCGTCCCGTGTTCGATTCCTCAGCTGGCTGAGCTCTCCATCACAACACAAGTAATATTTTCGCTTATTGTGGTGGTAGTAGGAGATTTTAAAATTTTGTTAGATTATTCGTAACCCAGGAATGTTTGATTAATTTTTGGGGATCGTTGGCAACGGTTAATATGCACTTTTTAAAAAAAAACCTTGTGATTCACCTTAATTATATTAAAAGGCAACTATTTGCATTGTGGGAAGTGGAAAATATTTCATTCTAAATTTCATTACGTAAAATTAAAAATAGCTTTCGTCTTGTGAGATTGTACGCCAGAATCACAAACCATGTTACACAAACCTAGCGTAGCAGCTAAACTACTTGAAAACTGGGATGTTTTTCTTGCCTTGACGCGAGTAGGCGTTATAAAGGGGCACTTTCTTTTGTATCACAAACCATGTTACACAAAAATACTTTCCACTTCCCCCAATGCAAATAGTTGTCTTTTAATGTAATTAAGGTGAATCAAAAGATTTTTTCAAAAAAAAGTGCGTATTAACCATTGCCAGCGATCCCCAAAATTTACCAATGTTTGTCTTTCTTTTTAAAAAATAATAAAGAATAAAAAACTTAGGTGATAAAATGCATTTTTTTACATAAAAAAATGGGTGGCGGTATAATAAAGATTGAGAACCTCTAACATAGACCATCACTCAGATATGCTAATTATAAGGGGCGGATATTTCTAGTTTAAATGTCTTGAAAATAGTGTGGGTCGTCAGGATTCCACTTAAGACGAGTTCAGCACGTTGAGTGCACAAGTATGCAAGGTTTTGAAAGAGTTGCTGTTTTTTTGGCAGCGTGAAAGTGCTGTTTTTAAATATTAAATTACCCTAAATGATAACTAATCATTACGTCAATTCCCGCAGAGGTACGCGGAGAGGAAGGAACGCCCACAACTCTTTATTAGCACACGCTTCTTGATTCAATCACGCTACTCTATATCGACTGATATGACCTGACTTAAGTATTTAGATTCAACGCGCGTACTGCACTGTACATTGTACAGTGCGCCCCACTGTTGAATTTGGTAGCCACCTCTGGTCTGGAGCCCCCAAATACCTGAAAAATCCCTTGACTCTGTACAGAAACGGGCGGTCCATTTGATAGGTTCCCCTACCTTAATGAGCGGATTGCAATCTTTAAAGGAAAGGCGTCAGGTATGCTGTCCTTATTCTACCAGTATTACAATGGAAGACGCTCTGCTGATCCCGTCGGTACCGGTGCATAGTCGGAAATACGCCAAACGCGCGTCCAACATATGTACACGCTTGACATATTTCACGTGAGAACGGGTCGCTACTACGACTCTCTACGTTCTTGAGTTTAACAGCTCGGCTGTGGAACAATTAGCCCATCTCCGTATTTTCTCCCTCCTACAACATGTGAGCCTTCAAGCCCCATGTTCACTCCTTCCTTCCTCTCCTCACAAAGACCCTCCACACATCATCTTCAAAGATGACGTAGGCCTTGAGGGAAATTATTCTTCTTATTTTTATTTTTTTAATTATTTTTCTGGGCCTCCTGTGTGGAGTTAATGTAAAAATAAATAAAACCGTTCGGGCCGAGTTTTCCTGGAGCGTCCTCGGCTTCTCTTCCAGCCACTTTCGGACCATTCTATACATTCAATTCATGGTTTTATATACATTTTACCACAGATAGAATCTCAGGGTTCCAGTTTCGACTGTATTATTCTAATTAGAAACGAATTCAAAAGGTGCGTAAAAACCATTGCCGAAATGTTGGCACACATACGCCTCGGGGATCCCATTTCTACAGCATTCAGTAAACTTTTGAAAAATGCATAAAACATGTTTTGAGGAAATATTACTACACTGTCTAAAATCAATTTATTTATTTATTTATTTATTTAAGTTTTTATTCCAGCAAGACTGGGAGGGTAGTGCAATCCCAGTCTGCCATATTACATAAACAACTATAAAAGAAAAGAAAAAAAAAATAGTTTAAATATTAGGTAGGTACCTAATTAAAGCATAAAATGATAACAAAATTCATCACACAAATAATAAAAAATAAGCATAAAATTAAAATAAATAATAAGTAGACAGAATTAAAAATAAAATGCGGATGCAATGCGGAACAACCTTAAAGGCTCAAGAGGTGAACCACCATCAAAGGTATCCAGCCCTCCCATATTATGTAACCCAGTTTTACACACACACACACACGCCTCGATGATCTAATTTTTACCAAATTTAGTAAAAAAATGTTTGGCAGGAATGTTGCCAGTGTTTAAATCAAGGTGGAAGGATCACGAAGGGTAACAGGGCATTCTTCATTAAACGTAGCCTGATTATACACCTAAATTTTAAAACACGCACGTTTCAGGGATCCCAGTTCCACTCCACTCAGAAATGAAAGGATAATAAAATTGGCGTGAAAACGTTTCAGCGGAAATGTTGCCAGCGTTCAAAATCAAGGCGGAACGACCCCAAAGGCTAAAAGGGGAACCTCCACCAAAGGTCGCCCCCTCACCTTGGCTCTAAGAGCGCGGCGAAAAAATTAAAGAGGCGGCAATAACCGCGCGTGATCGCGTTTCGCAAGATAAAATAATAATAAAAAACAAATCAATGAGCGTAGTACTTACTCTTGCGTCGATCGATCCAGTCTTGAATAATTCAACTGTTAACACTTGCCCCGGGCACTCGTTAGGGCGGGGGTACCGGCGCGGACTAGGCGGATGGAGGTCGGCGGGCGACTGGCGGCTGGTAGAGAGCAGCTGATTGAGGCTTATCGCTGGTCCCGTGACTAGCTGCTGCAGAGCGTGATGCCGACTATAGCGCCACTGTCACGGCTAGCGCTCGCCGGGCAAAGCGTGGCCGAAGGAGCCTGCTCGTGAACTAGAACTAGTGCCTACCGTAATGTTGGGCGACTTTGATCGGAGGGCGACTTTGACGAGGTTTTACAACGGAATTTGTATCGACATAATTATTACAAGAAATAACTATTTATGTCAGGGGAGATGGTAAAACACGCATTAAAGTTCCATTTTTCTCAAGGTTAAGGCGCCGTATCCCCGCTTAAAAAGAAGAATATGGAGAGATATGTAATTACGAATGTTGGTTAGAGCGCGCTAATTAATATTTAAAACTATAAAATTGAAGCGAAAATTGTGAAAATGTTTAATAAAACACGACTCGTTTAAAATAAAGCAAAAATCTCTTGGGGAACATCTAAAATAGCATTTAAAGAAACATATAACTTCTAAAATAGACGAAATGAACGTGTTAATAATAATTTTCGGAGCATACTTTGCGATTTTTTTCTATCGAGGGAATTTTATATAATTTGCGTTTCGGCGTGGAACACGTCTAGTTTATTATCTTAAAAATAAAATATATATTTTTTAAGAGCTTAAAAAATTCAATTGTTTAAAGGAGATGTGTAAGAAATCGGAAGAAATTGAGGTAGCGGCGGCATAATACTCATAGTCAATATAGACATAAGTATAGAAGACTGTATACAAATTTTTGTACTCTAATCTAAAGTATCTATACGAGTAGTTTACGGTGTACGTCGCTTTTAACAGGACATTCTGTTTACAGCTTCACATAAGGGAATTTTGATATTTAAAAAAAAAAGTGGCGGATCAGCGAATATTATTTTCGGTTTTTATGGAAAATTTTCATCGTTCAAAAAAAAAAGAAGGGTGAACTTTATAAAAAAATCCCTACATGGTGCCATAGAGACTGGATTTTCGAACAGTTCGGGACTTATAGTAGATATACTTAGGGGATGTATATTTTTTTATTATGTTGTCAACCAGGTTGAACAAAGTATTTTGAGAAAAAAGCGTTCAAAGTTTTGCTGAAGGGAAATTTAACATCTCCGTGAAGTTTACGAACCTCTTTAAAACATTTTGTGAGAGCATTCTTGACAAATGCATCTTTCAGAAAATAAAATTAGAAAAAAAAAACTTTTTTTTACAGTGGTGTGGGGCCGTACGTTTGAAGGTTGGGAAATATGAATAAATTATGTAATTAACCCAAACTTAAAACCTAATGAACTGTTTTCTGCGTGTTTTACACCTTCCATACTTAAAGAGTTAAACAATTTTTTTTTATAAATTGCGTTCGTGAGGGATTCGGCCACTTTAAAATTTTCCGATACAATTCATTTTATAAAACAGTTAGTTAGTTTCAAAGTTGAATATTGATCATATTCACTCCATTTTACGGTGCAATTAATCAACTAGAACTACAACTCAACTAGAACCTATTAGTTAACTAGGTCTCACTTAAACTCTTCGACTGTGATAATGCAGGAGGAATGACATCTTAGTTAATAAGTCATACATAATCATTTTTCACATTGAGCGCATTATGAAACAATGTTAGTAAGACTAACATAAAACAGAAAAAAAATCAGAGTGTGCAATTTACAGCGGTGGAAGTAAAACCTTCAGAAAACTAGAGTAGACAAGAGTGGGGAGGCTACGACGCACCGCACAAAGAGGAGACCGATTATTCAATCTCATTGTCTCGCAAGCCAAATTCTGTAGATGTATGTGTCTCTCTCTTTCTAGTGTCGCTATTTTTCATTTCGAGTTTCAAATCACAACGGTGCTAAAGAAGTTTTCACTTTAAAACAGAGTGTGCAATTAACACGCGGTTGAAGTGACACCTTCAAAAAACTAAAGCAGACAAGAGTGGGGAGGCTACGAAGCACCGCACAAAAGGAGATCGATAGATTGCGAAGCACCGCACAAAGAGGAGACCGATTATACTATATCATTCTCTCGCAGGCTAAATCCCATAGATGCTACGAAGCACCGCACAAAGAGGAGACCGATTATACTATATCATTCTCCCGCAGGCTAAATCCCATAGATGCATGTGTTTGTCTCTTTTTAGTGTCGCTATTTTTGGTTTCATCGAGTTTCAAATCGCAACGGTGCCTAAGAAGTTTTCACTTCAACGATACTAAAAGATAGATCACTTTTATTCTTGTGTCACACACAGCTATGAAAGATCATTTGGCTCGGCCTGTTTCAGCATAACGTTTGACATATATTCCCATTGGGAATGTACGGCGAGCGAAATACGCCAAGCCATAAGTTCTTTCATAGCTGTGTGTGACATTCATAGCTGTGTGTGACACACGCATTATGGTTGTATTAATTCATTTGTGTTCCGTAAAACCGGACGTAATCAAGGTTTGCTAATTACAAACATGCTCACAACAAAGTCGCCATGTCTATTTTCATTGTAACAATAACAAACTTACTACACTTGCTCTGTAACTACTTTCATATATCTACTTCTTTTGTACCTACTCTTGCTATTTACACAGGTATTCTTTGTACAACTTTCTATGATAATGAAACTAAATACTTGTATTGCACCTACACATACTTAGTTCATCGTGTTATTCATTGTATATAATTATAATCCTTTGTACAACTCAAAATTATTAAAAATCATCAAAACCGTTGAAGATTGTGCCAGTCTACAAAATAATTTAAACAAATGAATTAATTGGTGTTCTCTTAACAAACTTTATCTGAACATAAATAAGTGTCATTCTATAAGTTTTTACAGAATAAGTCAACCAATTATTCATCCGTATGAACTTAACAACTCTACCCTTACCTCTGTCGAAGAAATTAACGACCTGGGCAAAACTTTCGACTCTAAATTAAACTTTATATCCCATATAAACTCAATCTATAACAAAGGAATCAAAATGCTTGGCTTCATTCTTAGAAATTCCAGGAATATCCAGATTTCAGGAATATTTTAATTTGTTAAATTTTGTATACATCCTTAGTACGTAGTCAAGTCGAATATAACTCCTCGATCTGGTCCCCCATTTTAAAATACGTTCAGATTCAATCGAAAAAAATCAACACAAATTCCTAAGACACATTAATTTTAAACTAAGTATTCCCATTGAAAACATAAATTATAATTACTTGAGGAAAGAATTAAATTTATTATGACTCTCAGATCGAAGAATTATATCCGACTTAATATTGATGTTCAAAATTGTAAATGGTAGAATAGACAGTCCTGATTTAAGCTCATTGAATTTCATATTCCCACGAGAACCACTCGTTCTTTTTAAATGCAACAATAATCGAACTGAGTATACGAAACACTCGCTTGTACCTAGGTTGCATGTAGTTACTAATAGATATGCAGATCTATAAAACTTCACGGAAGGTAGGTACAAAAAGGTTACGCTATGCACATTTTTTTAATCAATATTAATTTTATTTGTATTATAGATTTTTGCATGTAAATGTATCTCTGGTGTCGATTCCCAATGTAACGCCACAATTAACTGTTATAAACACAGTTTTTTATTATTACTAATATTTTTCGTGTGAATTTGTGACATGTAATTAGTGTTTATGGCGTACTTATGCCGTTTGTATTAAATAAATAAACTCACCTATTCTGCAAGGCGTGAATAAATAAATAATAAAAGTTTCCACTATGAATTAATTATAACACGAAATTTCGTGGTTATAAACAAATAGTAATTGTTTTATTTCATTAAATATGTCAAATCACAAATTCATCGCCTTCCGCCAAATATAATAAGTAATATTATATAATATCGAATAGCTGTAGAAAAATATGATACTTTCAACTTATAAAATTTAAACCCGTCAATCATCAATGGAAATGCAAAAATTTTTGCAATGACGATATTTTGTTTTATCCATATAGAATTGAGTGTGCAAAATATGAGTGCCGCATTCTGAACATAGTTTTGAACTCAGAAAAACTAGCAGATTATGATTCTGGAAGTTGCCAGGAGGTTTATTGGTCCAATTTTTTTACACCCAATCCACTTAGCTACGCAAAATATGCTATTATATATATTTAATATGGAACTATTTTAATGATTGTTTTAGTGACAATATCCAATTGTTTCTTACGATTAAAGATACTTATTCAATTGAAAAAGTCTTAGCCAATTGAAAAAAAGTTAAAAATAAAAACCAGAATTGTTGATAAAAAAAATTATTTGAGGTGTATTCTAGTCTAGAAGCCCGCGCGTTTTTTGAAGGTCGATAAAAAAAATATTTTAAGTACACATTTTTTATAATTTATTTATTTATATTTTAAGAATAAAAAAAATAATAATTATGTAAAGGGGGGAAAAAAGAGCGTGTCCATCTTGTCACGATTTCAACCCTTCTGGTCATCTGAAAAATATAAAAAAGGTAGATTCTTTATCAGTACAAATGTCTTATCGGAGGAACCAGGAAAAACGAATAAAAAAACTTGCTAAATGGCGGCTACTAAAAAAAAATTAAAAAATTTCAGTAAATTTTTAACTTTTTCGAAATTTTTAAAATAGTCAAAATTTATTGTTGGTTCCTACCATAGAGGAACCAACGATTATAAAGAAAATTCTTGCCAAATTCATTTGGCGTAGTTCTAAATTAAATGAAAATAATCAACTTCGTTTACACCCATGGAACTAGTATCCATACTCTTAGTTTACACCACTATTTCTAATAAAAACATATCAATATATTTCAAAACCGAAAATTTCTGTATCGGAGTACAAAGTATATTTCAGTATACCTTTTTATTTATTTTTATTTATAAGTACATGTTACATACATAATAAATTTACTTCAGGAGATACATTAGGTCACCATACTAGGCAGCTGCCTGTATCATGGTGACCAACGGAGGATAGTTGTTTGAATTGGAGTCTAGTACTCGTAAGTGTAAACATATCTAAGTATATCTAAGTAAAATAATAAAAAATAAAAAAATTATAAATTAATATCATTCATTTCTTATGATTTTTTTTTTCTTTTTTTGGTATGCAGTATTATAAAAAGAAAGAAAAATAAGGTTTCTTTAAGTACCAACTAAATGTAACATGAGTAAGTATAAAGAGAGTATATGAGTGTAATAAATAGGTGAGAACTAGGTAAGTACTTATACTGGAGGGAACTGAAAGCAATAAGTATTTTAAAACAAAAACAATCATTACAATATTATGATGAAAACCGAACTTGAGAATTTGCAGTATATTTTTTCCAAGTTTTATTAGTATTTTGATATATATATATATATATATATATATATATATATATATATATATATATATATATATATATATATATCAAAATACAATATATATATATATATATATATATATATATATATATATATCAAGTGTTACAATGAAAATATTACCTTGTATCCTGATGACGAAATCTTTGGTTTTTAAATATGTTGATGTTTTTTTATTAAGAATAGTAGTTTAAACAAAGTTTTTTTTTTTTAATTGTTGTACGACAGACAGGTGAGTCCAATTACGGTACAATTTTAATTTTCTTTTAACTAACAATACATGTATATAGTTTTTTTAAAACATGTTACGGTGATATCGAACACATCTATATCCGCTGGTAGGGCATTAAGCAATGCCATACCTCTTGTCATGCTGTGTTGAGCCATGACATCTGTCCGACCCTGCGGTATGTGGAATAGGGCGTGGCTACGAGTTCGACAGTATTTGGCAGGAGCGAATAAGCCACAGCATGACAGGAGATAAGGAGAATCAATAAGGTTTTTTATTAACTTTAATTCGAATACCATGAGTCCGGCATTACGCCTGGTCTCTAGGCTTTGATAATTTGTCTCCTTTAGCAGTTCCACGTGATGCATGAATTTCGGATATATTCAATTATAAGATCGCATGTAAACATACCTTAGGAATTTTTTTTGAATTTGTTCAATCATATTTATGTATTTAAGTTGATATGGTATCCAGACAGTACTAGCGTACTCCAGCTTGCTTCTGACCACTCCGTTGAACATGGCGGTCATTGCTTCTACGTTACTGAATTGTTTGCAAGTTCTAATTACAAAACCAAGCATTTTGGAGCAAGCCGAAGTAAGCTGCACTATATGATTTGAAAATGTTAGCCTGGGATCAAAGGTCACCCCAAGATCCTTGATGATATTTACGCGTGTTAGTATTTCTCCATTCATTCTAAAGTTGAATATTTTTTTAATTTATTACTAATCACATCCACTGGAAAGGGTTCTGAGGTGATTTACTACAGAAAGCAGCAATATAAAATTACAAAACTATCATTAAATAAATCTTAACGCGTTTTTTAATTATTAAGATTTATTATATTTGGCAAAGGGGGACTGATTTATTATATATTTTTATATATCCACACAGTAGACCCTGAGGAAAATAATTTCCCTATGGGACCTACGTCATCGCTGTGGATGCTGTGAAGGGGGTATTTTTAGGAATAGGGAGGAGATGATGTTCTGAGAAAATGCGTGAGGGGTAGGTAGAAATCTGGGGGACAGTATGCCCAGGAGTGACAGACGTATGAATTCATCCCCCCACTGCCTGCGGTGCAAGTAGAAAGGTCAAGAGAGTCCGGCCGATGGATGTTGTTTTCAAGGTGCATTTTAACAGTATAGCTAAAGGAGCCAATATAGTACATCGAAATGGTGTTCACACGTCATATTGTGTCTAAATTATCGAAAAGTCCTAATTCCCAAGTACTTATTAGAAGTTATAATATAAGTAAATTGAAAGTGAACAAAAAGATTTACGTAATGCATTATGCTCAGCGATTTCTTACAGTTAACCTAAATAATTGATTATCCAGATCGTATCCAGACGACGTATGAATGTTAATGAGTCAAGAAGTATACGCCAGGATAGAGTTGTATGACGATCCATCCTACCTATATGCCTACCCTTGCGGTGAAGCGGCTTGAGATGAACGGCTGCGCGGCCTTTTCTTACATAACTTAAATTTGGATCTGAGGTCAAAATACTTAATTTAACTGAAAACTTATTTTTTTAATCAAAAGGTGCAGCAAATATCTAGTACGGATGTGAGCTACTCTATTATTTGTGTATTGAATTATAAAATATAGATAAAAAATAATATAAAATGATTTTAGGCAAATTTCGAATGTTTGGTGAGCTAATTGTAACTATAAAAGAAATAATCTTGCCCCTACCTATGATGCTAATATAATGAAATATATAATAAAAAATAGTTAAAAGGGCGTTTTCAAAATCGAATCAATTTTTTTTTTTTTTTCAACAAATTTGTGTTCCTACGTTAATCTATAATTTGTAAGTAAAATATAAGCACATCAAAATACTTTTTTGAATATTTATTTTAATTTTATACGTATTTAATTTTATAGTTAATAGTTACTATTAACCTACAAAAAAAATTCCAAAGTTCCCTCTAAAATCTCGAAAAATTGAATTATTTTATGGTGAATATTTTAAAATTCAAAACACAAATAAACAAATTAGCACATTTACGTCCTAGGAATTTGTTACACCTTTTCATTAAAAAAAAATCAGTTTGGTAGGGTATTTTGACCTCAAATCCAAATTTAAGTTTTGAACGAAAAAGGTGGCGCTGCCGTACGTTTTAGCGGCAGTTAGATAACCCAAATAAAATATATCTAACTAGCTGGTACCCGGCACGCGTTGCGCTGCCATATTCAAAGAAATAAATTGTTTCTACCTGCACGTCCTTTCACGTGCGTCCCTGGTCTCCTTCCCCTCCCGCGATCCCCTTCCATCTTTCTCGCCTTTCCTCTCCCCTCTCCCGCTACCCCGTCCCGCCAACCCCCTCCCGCGTTCCATACATTCAGTCCCAGTACATTCAGTTTTCCAACAGCCCGCGTGTCACCTATTACAATTTTTTAATTAAAATTTTCATTTTCCGTATATTACAAATATTCATTTTTGTATATTATAAGATCAATCAATCAATTTTGGTAACTAGCAAAGGTACCTATTTTAAATATCTATAATTCTTGATTCGATTCAAAATATGAGGCGAGTAGGTACTTCAAATAAATCCGTTAATTTAAAGATGTACGAAAATAGAATTTTGATTTAACAATCATTGTTTTGACATTTCTCAAGTTTTGACATTTTTGACAGGTTTTCCAAAAGTTTTAATGTAATGATTAAAAAAAATTTCAGGTGTATTGTCATGTGGTTGTAATAATCCAGAAACCTTCCCGGGGGTTTAAATGCGGTATTTTGAAAGTTTCAAACATTTCATATGCTTAATATAGCAATGCATAGCGGACATACCTACATACATACATACACACATTCAAATATTTTTAGAATTTTATATATATATAGATAATAATATCATTTTAAAACCAGTTAAAACTGAGTTTGACACTTTTGTTTGTTAGGTTATTGTAAGTATATTGTAATAAGTTTACCTATTTATGAAAAGGGTCAGATCCGAAAGTGACAATATACTATAATGGGCATAGGGCAATGATCCTAATGTTTTTTTTTTAATTAAAATTATTGGAAAGTGTGAAAACATTTACACAAACGTAATTTGATCAATTTATGTATTACCTAGTGAAAATGCCGTTTTTTAATCAACTTAACAACCCCACCTTATCACACAAGCATTATTTACAATGTGTTAAAAACCAATGCTCATCAAAATCACGCAAAAACCATTTTAATCAAAAAACATCTTTAAATTATAATGTGAAAGCAGGCTTTGCATTAAAATTTCGTGTGCGTAGCTGGCATTGAGGTATAATCTTATATATAAAAGTCTTGTGTCACGGCGTTTGTGGTCGCACTCCTCCAAAACGGATTGGCCGATTTTTATGAAATTTTTTGTGTATATTTGGTAGGGATGAGAATCGGTTTTTAAGTATATTTCATACCGCTAGATCTAGATGATTAGGGTGTCCCTATCCAGAAAAAAAAAAATTTACAATTTTTTTATTATTTGCCATCAAAAAATACCTATAACCCCAAATTTTAACCGACCTACCCCCACCCTCCCATTTTTTAATCGCGATTTTACTATTTTTGTACGAACAAATTTAACCGTCAATTTAAATTTAAAGAGAACGAAATTATTTATGTTATTGAATGACAGATGGTGCTACGTCCGCCGCATCGAACTTTCATCCAAACGTGTGCAAGACATTCAAGAGAAGCGTCGCGTTTTGATATTTCATTCGCCATCACGTTCTCGCGTGGGCAAACCATCGAGGTTTTGTGTTGGCTAAAGACGGACTGACGAAAAATATCGTGCACTCAATTGCTCTTCGAAATTCATATTGATTTTTTTTATTTCATTTTCCTACGTTATTTGGTGTTTTTCTGTTTTTATCGGCGGTCATCGTCTCCTGCGCTCCATTCCTCTTTCTGTCGTAGATCACATCCCCACACACTTACAATACATTCGTTATTTTTTATTTAATAACCAAAATATTAAATAGAAATAATTTTTATGGCAGAATGAATGTTTGTGGGGTCAGCTAGTTTTTTATATAAATCTCACGCATATAATTTAAAAATATATATATTTTCTCTCTTGTGCCTTGTTATGTAAAATCAGTGCGGGAGATTGTAAGAGAATTCTAATCACTAAAATACTTATTCGGTTGTGTGTTTTTTTTTAATTTTTTTTTATTTATTTATTTACATTTAAACCCGCTGAACTACTTATGTAGTTTGTCAGCAGGTACATAATGACAACATTGGTACATTTTCAAACATTGCATACATATAATTTTATAATTTTGATGCTAAATATCAATTAAATAGATTATTTAAATTACGGAAATAGTATATACCTACATGTAAGTACCACTACAAGCCTTATATAATAAAAAAGTACAAATGGATTTAGTACGAACAAATGAAATATAATCACAAGTAAATTAAAAGTTTCATAATATACAGTAGGTATTACAAAAATTGTAATGAATTTACCAATTCCTCCAATGTGAGTTTCAATAAAGAATACAAGGACTTCGGTAGGGCATCAATATAAATCATCCCTATCTAATAGCCATTTCCTTAGTTTATATTTGACTTTACCATTAAAAACGTTATTATTTTTGATTTGTCATTGGTAGTTTATTGAATATTTTGGGTACAATATAGTTTAGGGTCCTTTCACCGTATTTATTGGTACATTTCGGAACCACCAATCCTTCATTTTGAGTGAATCTTGTATTATGTTTATGGTAAACTCTTTCCCTGTACAAGGAATCGGACAATATAATATGTTGACTTATAATATTATAAAACAATAATCTTCTGACAGGTAAAACATTTAGAGACTTGTATATTAATTTAGTGTCACTTCTGTGTTCATTAGTGTACTTAGGGATTAATAATTTTGTCGGGGAATTTTGCAAGGTTTGGGTATAATTTATATTAGTTTTACAAGAATGTCCCCAAGAAGTTTGTCCTGCGTAACTTTCGTTCAATGAACTCTAGAACTCGCTTTTTGCTCGATTTTTTTTTTATTTCGAATTCGTAAATCGACCAAGTACCTACCTAATATAAAATTTTCAACAGAAAAATATTTTTATTATCATTTTCAAAATTGAAACTGATTTGACGAGAATTCAGACACCAATTCCAGACGTTTAGAGAGAGGGCGGAACGTCACGTCACGTCAACGTCTTCAGATGTGTTTATAAATATTATATTATTTTACGTTACTCCACACAGGAGACCCTGAGGGAAATAACGTCAACTTAGAGACCTATGTATGAGAGAGGAAATATAGGCCAGAAATTCAGTCCACAGCCGAACTATCATTAGACAAGATCGTGAACAGGGCAAGACAATCGAAGAAGCCTAAGAAAAGCGCCTTGTCGAAGCAATAATATCTTGAAATATGTTTTTCCTTTCCTAAACACGTTAATTAAAGTTTTTTTTTAAAGGACAAACATTCCTGGGTTACAAACAAACCTGAAATAAACAAACCTGACAATATTTGAAAATCTCCTATTATCACTACAGTAAGCGGAAAATATTGCTTGTGTCGTGATGCAGGACTTAGCCAGCCTAGGAATCAAACATGCGATGCCTGGATGGGACCCAAACGCGATGCCAACTCAGCCACTGACCGGACAATATATAAATTTTAAAAATAAATGCCAGAATTAAACAACAGCATTTCGAAAGACATGCATGTGTTCTCAATGACGTCCTCTGCGTAAGAACTGTATCTAAATTTCTCTACTAAACAATAAACTGTGTTAATCTTAAAAGTGACCTGCAGGGTGTGGTCCTAAAATAAATGGTAAAATGTATTGAACATATAATTTTATTTTGTGATTTACGAACTGGTGGATGAAATATGTTAGCCAGATGTTGTTATAGTAGTTTGTCTAGAATATAGTTAGTAATAAGATAGAGCATCATAGAAATATATAATATATTTGCACAGCGCCCTTCAAGTGATTTTTTACAAAAACGCGCTATACAAAACATGTTAATATTATTATTATTAATAACGGATTCCCAATAGAAAAGGGGGATGAAAATGATTTGGATGAAAAGGAAAATCAGCGGCCTAGCAATGATTTTTTACAAAAACGGCGCTATAAAAATCATTCAGACATTATCATTATTACGGTCACGAAAAGAAAAAAAAATACATTTTATATTTTCAAACAAAACTTTTCCAAAGAAAAAATCTGCTAATCCCTCGTAAAGCACAAAGTGCCAGCTTTTTTCAAATAGTAAATGGTGAACAATAAATGGTGGCTTAAAACCCTGACCTCAAATAAAGAATATATCGCCAAATACAATTATGTACGAATTATATTCGTATATCAAAAGGGATTGACGCTTCATCCTAACATAAAAAAAAGTCTTCAAATAGTGTAAAAACTGCTTTACGTACTGAACAGTAAACTGGACGAGAAATAATTATTAGAGAATGGCTAGTGCAGAATCCATGACCAGTATTTCCGTTGGTAGTCGTCAATATTACTTACTTGACCTCGTACAACAGTAAATATTTCATTCAGAATTCATAACAAGAATCTCTGAAAGTGGACCACAACATCTTAATGTCTTCTGATTGAACCATCGACTAAGTTAACTTTATTGGCAATGGTAAATTGACCTATCCAATACAATTAAGATTAAAAATAAAACATTTAAAGATACAATACATGGGTAACTAAATGGAAGTTTTTCGTGGCTGAAATGATATTTTAAAAATGATCTCTATCTATTTATTAATGAATCAATACTAAAACAGACCATATCATGCTTGTATGCTCTTATGTAACATTATAATACCCACATACGTAAATTATGTTTTTGCTTACAAATTATACAATTTTTTTATGAAATGATAATTATTTGACAATGAGGCAGATGTTCATAATGTAATTTACAAGCATTGTGCCATTTCAAAGATGGTATAACGCCTGCCTTCTAATAGCTTTACAGTGTTTTATGTTTCCACACAAAAAGATAAGATAACACTATCTTTAGAGTGTACTTCAAATGCCACAAAACATGGAAAGGCAGCATTGTAAAGTTTACGTGAAAACTATAAAATATGATTCATTCTGCATAGCTTCACGATAAAAAAAACCTTACCACGATAACACGATAGGGTAATTGCAGGGAACCGTACTTGGCCCAATACTATTTACATTTTACACAAATCATACGAATAAAACACTAAAATATTGCAAAATATGACAGAAAAATATGCACATCAGTAAGATAAACATAGGGATTTGGCTACTGCATAAAAAAACCAAATATACAATGAAACATAATTGAATCAAACGAAATATGTGAATATTGCAAACGAAACGTTTACATTATTAACAAGTATGAAAGATTAAAGTGAGGTAGATACATATGGAGAGCTGGGAATTAATGGGATGACCGCTGATAAATAACAAAGGATTGGTAGTAGAGGCAAAAACATCTAAAACCAGCTGGGAAAATAGTAAGACTATGTATAATGAATTACAATTATCAATCCTTATAAGAGTTAGAAGGCAGCCTCGTGAGGCTTATCAACGTAGGTACAAAGAAAACGTCTTAAAACACAAGCACATAACTGAAAATACATTAAGTTAAGGTCTGGTAGTAATATGGAACCGTCTGTTCATAGTAGAACACGAAAGAAGGAATATAATCAGCGAAACATAGTAATTTCAACAGGTAAATAATCCTCTAAATCAGAATGTCAACACATTCAAGGCGATAACAATTTGTTCATAACTTAAAGATTGCGTCATATTGGAGAGCTTGCCATCCATTGTGCTTTAAAATGGTAGAATCATGGGGAAAGCAGCTGGATGCGACGGAGTTCTTCCAGACTTTCTGAAACATGCTGGGCCACGGACAAAGTTATGGATCGCAAAACTGTTTACTGAAATTTTTAAAACTGGAGTAATTCCAAATATCTGGAAAAAAACTAAAGTTATTGCGATCCTCAAACCCAACAAGCCAACAGAAGATCCAAACAGCTATCGGCCCATCTCGCTTTTAAGTACCATGTACAAACTCCTAGAGCGAGTGGTGCTCCGCAGACTTACCCCAATTCTGGAGAAAGTGGTTCCACAAGAGCAAGCTGGCTTCAGACCAGGCCGTAACTGCTGTGACCAGGTGCTAGCTCTGACAACACACATCGAATCTGGATTCCAGAAACGGCTTAAGACTGCGGCAGCGTTCATTGATCTCTCTGCGGCTTACGACACGGTGTGGCACAAAGGCCTCCTTGTCAAGCTCTACGACACCATAGAGGATGGCAACACAGTACGACTTATTGAGCAACTACTAACTGGCCGTACTTTCAGGGTTTTTCTAGGAGGGCTAAAAAGCAAAAAAATGCACCTGAATAATGGCCTTGCCCAAGGCTCAGTACTGGCCCCATCGCTCTTCAACATCTATACACGAGATCTTCCTCACACTGAAGGCAGAAAATTTGCTTACGCAGATGACTTCGCCATCACAGTCCAAGCCAAAACCCTCAATGCAGCAGAAGAGATCCTTAATTCTGACCTCAAGGCTATGGAAGAATTTTTCCTCAATTGGCGACTAAAGCCGAATGGGTCGAAAACAGTTGTGACAGCTTTCCATCTCAGTAATTCACAGGCAAACGCAAAACTCTGTGTTCAGTTTGATGGAAAAAATATTTACCATGACCCCCATCCCCGCTATCTTGGAGTAACTTTGGACAGGAGCCTGAATTACCGGAAACACATGGAAACAGTGGGCAAAAAAACCAGGACAAGACTAAACTTAGTCAATAAGCTGGCTGGTACTAGCTGGGGATGCGACGCCAACACGCTCAGAACGGCATCCATTGCCCTGGTTTTCTCAGCAGCTGAATACTGTGCTCCAGTATGGGCCAGAAGCGCCCACACTTCCATGGTTGACGTTCAGCTTAATGCCACAATGCGAACCATCAGCGGAACCTTAAAATCGACTCCTCTTCCTTGGCTCCCCGTACTTGCAAATATAACCCCGCCAAATATCAGGCGAGAGATTGCAACACTGAGGGAATACAAGAAGGCGCTGCAAAAAAGCGAAATACCCTTGCACGATGATGTCGTTTCTCACCCGGCATGCCGCTTAAAGTCTCGAAAACCCTTCTGGACGGAAGGAGAAAGACTCCTTCGAACACCTCTAACCCCAGAAGATAGGTGGAAGCTTGAGTGGCAATCAGCCAACGTCAAAAACGCCCATCTCGTGCAAGACCCCACTGAGAGACAGCCTGGGTTCTCATTGCCTCGCAAACTCTGGACTGCCATCAATAGGATAAGGTGCTCCCATAGCCGTTGTGCTCATATGATGCATAGATGGGGCCTTAAAGAGTCGGCGACGTGTGAATGCGGTGCGGTGCAGACCACCGAACATGTGGTCAACGAATGCCCGCTCCATTCATTCCCCGGCGGGATTGATGAGGTCCACAGGGCAACGCCTGAGGCCCTAGACTGGCTCGCAGACCTAGATGTCCCCCTCTGACCCCCCACCATACGAAAGAAGAAGAAGAATTGGGAATATTGGGAACTAGTAAAACAAATTATCTTAACCAAAATGCAGTCCACGATTCCTTCAAGATTATCTGGACTCTTCGTGAACAAATTGTCCACATCTTCCTTTTCCAGCCTCACGCTGACAGGCATTGTAGCCACAATGTTCACCTGACAATACAGGTTAAGAATTCTGCCACGCGCGAGTTTGAGGAAGAGGACCTCGATTACACTTTTTTTTGTTTTCTGCCACGCGAATCGTTTTGAGGAAGAGGACCTCAATTACATTTTTGGTTGTGGCCAATTTTTAATTTTCGGCAATTTCTTATAATCGCTTAGATACCTATAATCGCAATTAAAATTAATTACTTATAATCGCAATCGATTTTCAAAACAAAAGTAGCTATATTCATTTCACAGCTGAACCAAAAAATGGACAACTTGGATTTTATATTATTGTCCTCGTAATTATTAAAGTGTTCCCGCACTTACAACATCTCACTACCATCCTCTACTTGACGCTAACTAGAAAACATTATTAAAAAAAACATGAGTAAAAATAACCCGTAAAAATAAAGTTTTTTTTTTTAAATATGTATATCTATTTTCAAATTTCGATCTAGTTGCGCCATCTCTTGGGTCGGTTAGTAGCCAATTACCAGATTTTTTTTGTTTGATTGATGATTGAACCTTTTTCACCAGGGACTGGCTCCAAACTGCTGTAAACTTTTTAAATGTTTTTTTTAGTTAAAAAAAACTGTTTCACTAGGATTGAACCTTCCTCCCCAGGGACTGAGTAAACACCGCCAACACCAAATCCTAAATGGATGGTACCGATATTTATTTCGTACATTGATATTAAATACACAAAATTTTAAAATATATCAATTAATTTCAGAAAAAAATGCGCATGTGTGTGTGCGTGAGTACCACCAAAAGTCGAAAGAATGCATCGTCATCGACAACAAGTCTACCTGCCGAGTTTTAGCTCAATCGGATGTCGGGAAGTGGATTAATTTCCACTTCCAAGATTTGCATTCATTCATGAAAACAAAATCGAAATTCAAATGGATGTATCTAAATCTGACGAACGTTCAGCTGGCGTCATAAAATTTGCACTGTTATATTGTCTAGAATTACTAGATCAAGACAGCTCTATTCAACCTGCAAAGCCATTTCCAGCATCAAATATGGATCTTTGTAAAAAAAAAGCTAACGTAAGAATTCACACAGGTACAATACTTAGAAAATAGAGAGCCGTAACTGAGGCGAAGTAACTATTAGCAGTTTATTTATAGTAACGTAAGTACTATTTATAAAACAAAGTGTAGAATTAACTTCGATGTCTCGAGAGAATAGTTTACGAACTATTATTATCACTGCTTGGAATGGTACCAGACCATTTGTTTCTTTTATCTATGTACCAGATTAGATATCTGAACTACGAGTCTGGCGAGACTGAGTCATAGACGGCTAAGGTCAACAGATCTTGATGCTGCTAATCGATTAGTCGAACCGTCTCGGTCCAGTAGAGCCGTCTACAATAACTGGACCCGTCATTCATTCACCAACTCAACTTCCATCAGCTTTAAATCCCAAATAAACAAATCCACAACTTTTTCGACTATTTTACTCGTATATATCACATTCAAATTAGATCACTCGATCCTCAATCTAGTTTCCCATCTACTCCCGTCTTTCGTCATCTTTGGGGATGCTGTGAGGAGGATATTTGTAGGAAAGGAAAGAGGGGAAGTTCTGGTAAGGAAAAGGGTATGAGGGGTGGGTAGGAATCTGGGTGTCAGTGTGTCCAGGAGTGACGGACGTATGAATCCAGTCCTTTAACTGCGGTCGGGATGATTCGAGGGATTTTGGCTGTAGAGGTCAAAAGACCTCCCTCAACCAGTCTCTCTCGATCCGACCCGTCATGCAGCAGGTGGACAGACGCGTCGGCTGCCAAGACCTGGACAAACCTCTCCCCATGAACCCGGGCACCCATGATAAGTCACCAAACGTAGCGAACCACTTGGGGTGACCTGTGACAGAGATGTCGGTTGTCCAATAAATGGTTCCTGGGGCGGCGGTACCCATACCCGCCTCCCAAATTAAATGCTGGAGGATGGACTGATGGGATTCCATGGTGAGGATATTTCCAGAGGCAGTTGAGTTGCTTATCCTTTCCATCGTTCCTGCCACCCTGGATCTGATAAAGGCTGCATAACCGGGAACTCGCCCCTCCGTGAACTTCCGGGAAGCGCTGCAATATCTGGGGAGGCCAAACATTGCGAAAGGCGTTATTGTACTGGACCCGAAGTCTTTATGTTGTTTGCCCAGAGTTCGCACGTTTACAACGTTGCGCAGAAGAAAAGGAAGAGCGTCCTTTTTACAGCGCTACTGCAAAGGCGAAATCTTCTACTGAGCATGTTTGCTTTTACGCTGAGAGCTCGTATTTGCCTATCGATGTCGTCATCGTCCATCAGATTTCTGGTGATTATGTATCCAAGGTATTTAGGTCCTTCAGTCACCTTTAGGTTCACACCGTTCAGGGTAGCTGGAGGAATATTTTTCGGCCCTTGCCCATGTCTTACGACCACTACAGCCGTTTTAGAGGGGTTATAAAGCATGTTTGTTGTTTCTTCGGCAAACTCTTTTATCCTAATCCGAATTTTATGTCAAAATACACGATGTGAACGGTGTTGCACTGCTGCAGCAGTTGAGTGTTTATAATAGAGAACTCCAGTCCAATTTATTTTTAATTTTTTTAATGAATAAAGACCTTCAAACTTAAATAACCGCATTTTTATATTTATTTTTAAAGTTAGTTTTAATAGTTAACATAATTGTCAATTGTACCGTATCTATGGTGGATTGTGTGACTCATCATCCACCGATAGTTTTATTTACTTTCAAGTTGTCATTTTGAATCAGCGATGTTATGTCTAGGGAAATTTCCCTAGATCTAGGGGAGAAAAATATTTTTTAGAGAAAAGGGAAATCAGAACAAAATCTAGGGAAATTTCGAACTCTGGCAATTTTTTTATTACATATGACAATATTACTGGTATTATTTATATATGTATACATATACGTATATATATTTTTTGGAATTCACATGAATCTTAATTATTGTGACAACTCAAAATGATATTACGTATCTAAAAAGATAAATAGGACTTCTGAAAAAAAAAATGTTTTAAGTTCGGTTTTATCGGTGATTGCGGTTGATTTTTTATTTGGAATTCAGTTTCTAATTCAGTGGTGAGTGTATTCGTACTTTTCAATTATTATTTCACGTAGCAAAAAGTGTTTTATTTGGAAAAGCACAGTATTATAAGTACATTTACCAAATTCCGATATCTTTCCGATTATTTAATCATATTAATTAACATATAACAGGATTAGTGTTACACAATCAGGTGGCTACGTAGGTAATTGCGTAAATGTGAAATTCTAGGGAAATTTCACCTCGAAATCTAGGGAAATATTTTTTTTGGGCAGAACATCCCTGTTTTGAATGAATGTATTAATGGCGGAATGACTATAGGATGACAAGTGTGAGAAGTCGAGGCGTTTTTTATTCAAGATTAACTGCTTTCAATAAAGAAAAACATTGGTAAAATGTCCACATCTCACCGCTATGTTATTGTATTTTACCAAAGTGCAATATAAAAACAATAAATCATCTTTTTCATGGCAAATACAAATGACATCGTAAGCCACCGAATTTTGTGTTCAGACGTGACTTATTGTTTCATGTATAACACACACAGAAACACTGGTATTTATAATACACTGATCATGACGATTGTGTAATAACTTGTACAAAAAGTCCTTGATACTAAAAACAATTCGAAAATACGATCGATGTATCGTAAACCAAATGTCAAATATGACCTATTTATTAATATATTTACGACTATGTTTAACCTCAAATATAGCCCTTTCCCGTCATCATGTTAATTGTTGAGGGCCTAAATAATGTTTCCAATAAACACAACAACTATTATTTATCTAAATCTCTTTAACAGTATGAAAATAACCAAAAAACACGAAATGTTGAATGTCTTACGTGGCGTAAGATTTCAAATGTCAATACATAAATATACCAAACCACCCACTGTCAATACAACTTCAACACGCTATCACCAGGGTGAATAGTTAGCAGTGACGTCACCACTAACCATTTCAATAATGCCAACTTGACGCTGTGTTTTTTCAAGGTTTTAAAAACTCTGCGTTTAATATTATTAAATAAAACTTATATATTCAGAATCAGCGTTTATTGGTCTATGTCTATATGAACATATTTTTTTAAAGCCATAATATTTTTCACTGGAGTTCCTTATTGGCATAATTTACTATTTTCAAAGGTGTGTATAAATGTATACGTTAATTTTAAGATTTCATGTTAATTTTCCCAAAAATAAATAAATAATAAAATAAAAATTCAACAAAACTGAATTCAAACGGGTAATTCATTGTTTTAGAAGAGGTAAACCGAGATAATTATGTTGTGGGCCTGTCTGTGTGCCAAAGTAAGGGAAACTATATCTTACTTTGGATGGAAACTTTAACATATCAAAATTTCTTTAATGAACTGATCAAATAATCTGCCTGGAACCAACGGAAGCCCATCTATAAAGGTTTTATCGACAATGTCGGTTATTTTTTAACGTACCCGAGCACGACTTGAACACCAACGAAGTTTTCGACGCAATCTGAATTAAACAGACAGTTATTTGTTCGTTGGCGATCTGCAATCGTGCTCGGGGCTGTTTAAAAAAGTCTTATTTAAATTGGCGACAACAGTTTTCTTTAAAATCGGTATGGACCACATTCGAAATTTTGTGTTCAGTGGCAGGTGCGCGTGTTTTAAATTGCTCGATAAACTTTTTTTACTTAATGAGATTTGTTTAAATTTGAAAACATTGTTATTCCATCACAATGTAGGTAACAACATTATTCTTAAACATTTTCCAGATCCCGAATTTCTGTTTATACACGCTAAAAATATTGCTAAAACTGACTTATTTCTAAACATCCTAAAATTCGATGCAGTAATTGGCGCTCATAAGAAAACTTCTAGACTGAAAACAGATGTTAAAATATTTGTTTTGTAACTAACACAAAGAAAAAGATTTTGTAAACCGATAAATTAAAACATCTAAACATACATGTCAGGCGAGCCCAACCTAAGTAAATAGCACCTATTGTTATCTTTTATTGACTACTTACTGTTGGATAAAGATTGGTTTAACGAAATTATCTCTTTATTTATTGAGATTACACATTAGTCTAAGAAAAAATTAAGATACCTGGAACCGTATAATAACACTAGAAGAGCCTTCCATACAAATTCCAAAGGAAACAAATGCTCCAAAACAAATATAGCCCGATAGCCCAGCCAGCACTCCGTCTCACTTGTGCTGCGTACGCATTTGCGAACCGAGACGCGAGCCGAGCCACGAATTATGGAAAAGGAACGAATACATCGTAAGCGGCGTTTCGCGCCTTTTCTGTGTACATGTATTCAGTCAGTGAACCAGTGGAAAGAGGCCCCTTTGATTACCTTTCACCGCAGAAGATAGGGGGGAAACTTGAGTAGCATTCGGTCAACGTGGGAAAAGCCATCTCGTACACGACCCCACAGAGAGACAGCCTGGGTTGTCACAGCCTTGTAAACAACTCTGGTCCGTCATCATTAGGATAAGTTACTAATCATAGACGCTGTGCCCACGCGGTGCATAGATGGGGCCTTAAAGAGTCGGCGATGTGTGAATGCAGGCCAACGTACATATGGTCAACGAATGCCCGCTCCATTCACTACCCGCGGGGATCGATGAGGTCCACAGGGAAAGCCTGAGGCCCTAAACTGGCTCGCAGACCTCGATGTCCCCCTCCCTCCTCTTTCCCCACCCTACTTGCACTTGCATGAGTGGTCAGAAAACTGATTATTTTTAATAGACTATAGCAAACCTGTGAAATCTCGTATAAAAATAAAAAAATGGTTTCTCTATGAGATGTAAATTCACCAATTTTTCGCTAGTACTACGAGTTTCCGGATACCGTGAATGTAGTTATACATACAGTGTTTCATTTATTTAACAAGTTATTCATAAGTAATGTACGAGTATAATAAGTTAGCAATAGATATGCAGATATGGCGGACATATTTGACTGCACGGGAGGTAGGTACAAGATCACTATACTATTATATATTTTCAATCAATATTAATTTAACCAAGTCCACTTATATGTTTTGCATGTACTTGTATATCTTACTATTATATTCATTTCATGCTTTCTGATGTCGCTCTACGATTTAATGCCACACTTAATTATTTTTTTAAATTATTTCTAGCATTTTCTTAAACTTGTATTTAACCGTGACGCGCAATTATTGTTTGCGGTATATGTATAGCGTTGATATTAAAATGTGAATAAATCCACAAAAATTAAATCACGTTTGTTGCCGCTTTGCATTCGAACCGGAGACTTCTGGGTAGAGAGTAAAAGAGTTTACCGCTTTCCAACGATAGCATATGTGTGAAAATAGATGACGGATTTAACAACCACTCAAAAGAACTTAGTTTAGGGCTGTCTGTTTCAACAGAAAGCTAAATCGTGAAAAAAAAATTTTAACCGTTGCACAGCGGTTCCAAATACCCCAAAAGTTGGAAACAAATCACAGGGAGGATTAACGGGGGAAAAAAAGTGATATTATTTTTCGGTATGGTTTAAAAAAATAATATTCGGTTTTAGTAAGTTTTACTGGATTTTATTAACGATTTCTGGATTTTATTATGTAGTTATCAACGAAAAAATAAATTTTAAAAAAAAATTCTTAAAATTGTTATTATTTATGTCCATGTCCATGTGAAAATAAAGGCCGAGTAATGCTTAATTTTTCTTTTTAACATTCTGAAGCAGACGATGAACAATCATCATCATCGTCGGTGCTAAAGGTTCTGCAGCGCCTCCACGATGTTCACCGAAGGGAGGGTGCACTCATTCCCAGCATTACTTCGCCACCGGCTAGCCAGCTTCTGGAGCAGGACACGGAAATCAAACAACATCATTGTCGTGGCTGCATCCGGGTGGCTCAGCTCCCCACTGAATGAGCGATGGATGCAAATGATGAGGCGACCTCCCTGATGGACGATAAAAAAAAACAATATTTCTTTTTTAAATTTTAATTTCTGTTATTTTTGTTTAATTTTATTTTGTTTTTAATTTTGTGATTATTTTTTATTATTATTATTTATGTTCGAATTTTATTTTCATTTTTTATGTAATATGGCAGACTGGGGTTGCACTACCCTCCCAGCCCTGCTGGAATAAAAACTTAAATAAAAATAAATAAAAATAAAGATATTTGAAGAATGAATATCCGGAGGAATTATTAAATCGAAAACTTCCTTAGGAAAACGATTTAACAGTTTCTTTGGGGGTTGCCTGTAACTAGTTATGATCGGATCTGATGCAACTAACATTAAATTAAAAACACCTTCATAAAATTACTTACGAGAACATTTTCTTGAATAGTTCTCGCGATATTTTTTTAAAATCTTTGATCCGAGCTACCTGAGCCTCTTCTGATAATCTTAATCGGGCGGCAATATCTGATAGACGATGGGCAAGGATTCTGCCAAACTACATTTTTATTGTCAGACTTCCCGCGAACTACTCGCAAAGGTAGGTACAATTGAAGATTTAAAAATACTAGAATGATCTCGCGTTCCAATGAACACCTGTTATTAAGAAGAGCGATTTTCATCAGATATCTTGTACACTTGCCTGAGCGCCTAGAATAATGCCTTCTAATAATTTTGATGCTACCGATTGACCGAAAAGTATACCTCTTTCTCAAACACCAAATGAGAAAGAGGTACACTTTCTTGCGGTGCGGTTTTTAAGCGTTTGGATTGGTCTGAACTACATTCAAATTGTGTTTACGATCACCACGTGCCGTTTTCAGGATAAATCGCGTACAATATAAAATCAATCGGAGTCACAAATCATTTTTTTTATTTTCCATCACAAATTTAGCATCATCTCGACGAGCAATAGTCCATCTTGTATTAATGCGAAATTTGAAGCCCGCGATCTTTTCACATAATTTATCCTACCTCTCAATTGGTGAGGTTTATATATATTTTTTTCAAATATTAAAATCTTTTTCCATCTTTTGACACTTCGAGTTCATCATTATGTCAAATAACGACCGGTCAGTGGTTGAGTGGGCATAGCACTTGGGTCCCACCCGGGCGTCGCGTGTTCGATTCCTCGGCTGGCTAAGTCCTCCATCACAACACAAGCAACATTTTCGGCTTTCTGTGGCGGTAGTAGGAGATTTTCAAACATTGTTGGGTTATTCGTAACACGGGAATGTTTGTCTTTCTTTTCAAAAAAAAACAAAAAAAACAAAACAAAAAAAAAAAAAAAAAAAAAAAAAAAAAAACTCATTTTGTCTTAAGAACAAATCCTTTGAAACCGAACCTGTGACAAAAATAATATTTATAAAGCACACAAATTGTACAGTAAGTAAATTACGTAAAAATTACTGGGCCGTAGAAACGCAAAAATGCGCAAGATTTTTTATAAAAATATGATACGTAAATAGTTCAGCTACAAAAGTACATCAGAACTCCACAACCTCGAATCTTGTGTCTTTTATAAATTTTCTTCATGCTCAAATGGATATGCGATGCCAGGTAGATGCCATCTATACTGATTATTCCAAAGCATTCGACCGTGTTAATCACTATATTCTTTTACAGAAGTTATTTAGTCTAGGAATTCACGGTGATCTCTATAGATGGATCGCATCATATGTCAGTAATCGGCACCAAATCACGGTTGTCAACGGTTTCGCATCCTGTTTAACGGAAATCGTCTCGGGTGTGCCCCAGGGGTCGCATCTCGGACCACTCTTATTTAATATTTACATAAATGACATCTATGTATGCTTTCAAAATAGTTACTTTGTGTTATATGCGGATGATATGAAATTTTTTAAACCTGTACAGTCTTTATCTGATTGTATAGAATTACAAAGCGATATTGATCATTTGTGCGCGTATTGTGAATCAAATTTACTCTCCTTAAACATTTCTAAGTGTCACTCAATTACATTTACTAGAAATAAAAATAAAATCATCTATTCTTACAACTTGAATAATAAACCTTTACAATCTACGTCTACATGTAAAGATCTAGGTGTTTATTTAGACAACAAATTAATTTTTGATAAGCATATCGAACACATAATATCAAAATCCTACAAGATGCTAGGTTTCCTATTAAGAATATGTAAAGTTTTCAAAAGTGCTAAGACTCTTGAAATGTTGTTTTGTTCATTGGTCAGAAGTCCACTGGAGTATGCGTCCCCGGTATGGAATCCTCAATATAAGGTGTACATCATTGATTTTCAAAGTGGGGGGCGCGCCCCACTAGGGGGGCGCGAAGACAAGTACAGGGGGGCGGGCGGCGGTATCACTACGATCGCCGTATACCCGCGCTACCGCACGCATCTGTGGAGTAAGCCCTTTTTCATGTTCCGAATGCAGTTATACAAGTTCTCAAAGGGAAGATTTAAAAATCCACAGTATGATTCACAAAAGAGAAAAACCATTTTCATGTCCTGACTGCAACCATTCGTGTCCTCAAAAGAGATATCTAAGAAGTCACTTGCTGACTTATAGTGCAATTATTTATGTACTACGAAGAGAAATCTAAAAATCACATGTTTACCCACAGTGAAGAAAAACCTTATTCATGTTGTGACTGCAACTATTCCTCTACTAGAAAAAAATAGCTAAAACGGCACTTGCTAACTCACAGTGACAAAAAACCTTTTTCATTTTCTGACTGCAACTCTTCATATTATTACTATTCATATTCATGTACTATTAAAAAAAAACAAAAAATCACATGTTTACCCACAGTGGTAAAAAAAACTCATTTCAAGCCCTGACTGCAACTATTCTTCTTCTCGAAAAAAAAAATAAAACTGTGATGAAAAACCTTTTTTTGTCCCGACTGCAACTATTCAGGCGCTACAAAACGTTATCTAAAAAGTCACATGTTTACCCAAACTGGACAAAAACCCTTTTCATGTCCCGACTGCAATTATTCATGTTGTACAAAGGAACTTTTTAGAAATCATTCGCTGACTCACAGTGTTATAAAAACACTTACATGTTTCTACTGCGACTATTCGTGTTCTACAAAGAGGCACAAAAATCACATGTTAACCTTCAGGAGACAAAACCATTTTTGTCCCGAACGTGGTTATTGAAGTTCTCGAAAGGGAGATTTAAAAATCCACAGTGCGATTCAATGTGGAGAAAACCTTTTTCATGTTCTGAGTACTATGCACGTACTACGAAACCTATCTTTAGGTAATATTATTATATTTTAGCAGTAAACTAACCTGTGTGTAATAACTAAAAAGCGTTGTTCCAACTAAAAACTCTCATATAAATATAAAAGCTCTCATGCTGGCAAGTCAGCATGAGAGCTTTTATAGACCAATAACTGCTGATGACATTATAATTCCTACAAACTCACATTAAGTGTATTTATGCGTATTTCGTGTTTAAAACACTAACGAATACTGACAACAAAAATAAAATAAAAATTACGCACAATACAGTCGAGGAATTCCCCGTACAACATAAAATAAAAGGGTTGCCAACTTGGAAGATTTTAATTTCCTGTTTTTATTTTTATTTAAATGAAGAAAAACATGTTACCCCCCCCCCCCCCCCCCCCCCAAGTGCATTACGTAATACTTGAACGGCCCCTTGCTGGGCCCTGGGCCGAGGGGAGGCGTGGGCATATTCATTTGAAGCAGTAGGGAGGCGTGATACTAATAAGTTTGGGAACCCCTGGTGTACATAGATATAGTAGAAAGTATACAGAATAAATTCTCTAAATATTTATTCAAGAAATACAACAAAACTACAAATAACATGTTAAGTTTACAAAAAAGACGCACATTATCAGATCTGCTGTTTCTGTATAACCTGCTAAATAATAAAATAGATAGTCCTGAATTGCTATCCACTATTGGTTTAAATGTCCCAATGAGGCGTACCAGGCACACTTCTCTTTTTCATATAGAATCCAATAACACTAATGCAGCGAGTAACTCACCAATTACTCGCGCAATCATAACTTATAACCACTAGACGTGGGCAAAATTGAATGACTGAATTAAATGAATAAATTCAATCTTGTAACACACTCGATCTGATTCTCATTTTCAAAAGGAATTAAATCTTTATTCCTTACCCTTGGCCTCGCATCTTACGATTTTTTAACAGCACCATATTTATTTTTATTTCGATTAATTTATTTTACAGTTAAATATTTCATGTTATATTGAGGTAAGAAAATAATAATAATATTGTACTCTATAAATATTGTAGTGTTTCGTAGGAATTAAATTAAATATTATTCTGGATATTTGTTGCGCGGATAGGTACACCTACTACAAGCGATGCGCGCCGCGAAATTGCCTATCACGTGTACTGTGTAGTATCCCGCGCAGTAAATCTTATACCTACAAAAAACCCCGTAGGCCAGAGTCCCCGTCCCCAATCCAAGTGACAAAACCGCCAACAGACAAGCGAGTCAGCCAAGATCCAAATAATTCTGAGCTCCGAGAGTCGCGTCTGTTTCACAGTTGTCCCGCCAGTCCCGCCAGTCATAGTCACGGAGGAATCGTTCCTCCGTGGTCATAGTCCTACAAGCTGTTCGGTCTGTGCGAACTCAATCCGCAACCCCAATCTCTGTTTCACTTATTCAAGGAATCAAAACATTTATTTCTTATTCATTTGTGACGACGTAGTCCCACCACGGGTCCCGGGTCCCACGTGTCGAGTCGATCCGACCGGTCCGCGGAATGCAAGTTATTCAAGTCACAGCAAGACAAAAGACACTTATTAGTCAGAAGTTCCTAATTCATTTCTTGATGCCCGCAGAGAATCGGTTCGTCGTTAGTCCCCGCGCGGCCAAGCCGTCATCTTAGGGTGAAACTTCCCACTTCGGACCCTGAACGTTAATAAAAATCTAAAAGCGAAAGTTAATCCTATGTTTTTTCTCCCTCACACGTGCGTAAATTGTGATACAATGCTTGTAGAAACAAAACGATGTTTATCTATATTATTATTGTTTTTTTATAACCTACTGTACCTGTCTGTCTACTCTAGCCGTAAACAATACATCAGTCGCTATCGAACCGTGATACTGATAAATGATAATCCAGCGATTTGTTCCTTTATATTTTGGTAACAAATTATACGACGCGTGTCGCCAGGGCTTTTAATTAGTTTTTATTCGGCGCATGGTATTAACTTCACCATTGAGGTAGGTGCATTTAAAATATATGTATATATTTGAGTTAAGCTTATTCCAGGTGACCGGTCCGGATATACCTATGAAAGCGCGATAATAGTATGGCTTTTATGTGAATTCCGCCCAAGTCCCGTCTGGAGCTAATGAAACTATGGAATCCCCAATTGGGATATTTTGCGAAGCTGAAGGTAGTGGGAAGTTTAGATCACGTGAAGTGAAATAATTTTAAGATTAATAAATAAATAAAAATTAGTAAAACTTTAGGGGTTAATTACAAAAACTGTTTTTTGAAAAAAAATTTAAGATTTAATTGATAGCCTAATATAAACACATTTTTCTTGTCAAAAATTTGTCTTTTGGGCAAAATAATATCTAAGTACACATTGAAATATTTCATTATCCTCGTCGCGCGTCGTTTTTAGTACCAACGATTTTTCAGACCAACATAATTTACCCCAAGAAGAGTGCTTTGCGTAGTGAAAACTTCTTTATCACCGTTGTGATTTGGAACTCGATGAAACGAAAAATAACGACACTAAAAAGAGCAAACACATGCATCTAAAGGAGAACTAAGAAATAAAGTAGTCTGCGAGAGAATGAGATAGCATTATTTGTCTCCTCTTTGCGATATAAGCGATGGTTTTTTTTTTTTTTTTTTTTGAATTAAAGGAATTAAAGGAATGAATAAAATGAATCAATTCAAAAGGCCGAGGGAATCACAATGAATCGATTCACTCCTGGGAATGAGTCTGCCCATGTCTAATAACCACTATGAAAAATTACTACACTTAGACATTTTTCATGATTCCTTGCAAACATACAAAACTAATTTATTAAATTTCTTGGCGTGATATAATTGTTTTAAAATTACTTACACTTAACTTTTCATTAAACTTTAATCAGTCAGTTACAATTAGTGAGCATATAATTCTTGATTTCAAAATGTCTCCTTATCTCCCCCCCCCCCTCTTTTCTTCCTTTTTATTATTATTACTTCATTCATTCAATAATTAAGTTTTAAGACCGGTTCATATCTCAGGCGTAATTATCAAATGACATTCTATGGACTTACGTAATAGGTACATAACCATGTAATAATTTAATTTAACATACCTTATAATGTGTATTATAATGTACTGTGTATGTCTTGATAAACAAATAAATAAATAAATAAATCAGCACATTTACTGAATATTACTGAATATCTAACTTTAACCTTAAGTATTCCAAAAATCTTCGTAATTTTTTTTTTAATTCACGAGATATTTTTGAAAAAAAAAAAATATATCCCAAATTTGTCGCATTAGGAAATGAAAAAAATAAACTTAACATCTTTAGTACACACCTGAAGGTATTTAATCCATATTTTTAAAAATTTGCCAGCAAGTGGTGTAAAAAGTTATCAGTCCCTAAATGTTATATAATAACCGTTGCATTTACACACAAACGTCCTGACTGCTCGGGGAGTCAATCTTTGCTGACGTGTTTCGCAGTGACGAAACGTTTTGCTGAATTTTGTGGTATGGGGAAAGATGCGCTGGTATGCGGTGTCAAGATATAGAAACCAAATTTAGTGATTCCTGCAATTTGAAATTTCGAATTGTTTCCGGTCGGTTAAAGTAACAATGATATTAGATAGGACCGCGCGCTGTGTACCGCGCGTAAAAGTGTTATTTTGCTAAAGTAATAATTGTTAGTGTGGTCAGTCTAAAAAGCAGAATATATTTTTTGGTGTGGCTACACCACAAATTAAATTTGAAAATTAGAACAACTGTTACAATATTCCGTTGTATTATTTTGTTTCGCGTCGTTGTAGGATCTGACAGCTTTGTTTCCATAAAAATATTTATATGAATATTTAAAAATAATAGACGACCTACTCTACGCTACGATATAATATATATCACGGAAAAAATATTATTTATTTTCCAGTAGTTGTATTATCTCCTTGAATTAACTCAAATAACTAATCCTCAAATAACCATATTGTTAACAAGGGCTTTAAATATTTTTGGTTTTTGCTGCAAGATATATTGGGCGAGGAATTCATTGTTCCTATGTATCATCATCTTCTATAATATTAATCATGATTCATAATCAATGTCGAAGTGCGCAGTTTCGTACCATACCTCCAACATAACTGTCAAATATATGTCAAAATGGCGGAGTAACTCTAAAGTAGGTAAATATCGATTTTCTAAAAGTAAAAGCTAAAGTTAAAATGACGTAAAATAGGCGGTTAAATTTGTGTGATATTTAACAGTAGCAATTTCTTTTACTATTACTCTTACTCTACCAACCGTTGAAACAGACGTTAGAGTGAGAAAACAAAAACATAGTCTAGTTTGAGTACATCCTGTAATTGGATCCATCAAAAAACATCTTTCAATTCCGTGACCACTTTGGCTAAATTGAAGCCGGGCATGAAGTCTCCAGTCTCAGTCCGTAGTCCGCAGACCACAGAGGAACTTATCGCATCATTTCACTAATTGATTCGTCAATAGAATATTCCGTGTCAACGAGTTAGCATAACGTTTTAAATCGGCACGATTCCTACACAAAATATGTCCATATATAAAGGTATCGCAGAGTTGTCACGAACGTGGTACTCACACAGATGCAGTGCTTGCTTACGGCACGTTTCAAACACGTTGATCGATTTCAGAAAATAAAATTCCGGTGATTGAAAAATAATATATATTACAATACGATTGCGCTTTTTCCGTTTCGTTTTTCCTTTTTCAGGCGTACAATTTAGGAGACGGGTACGGGTAGCGCCGTCCCGGGTCCATTCATTGAATAACCAACACCTCTGCCATAGGTCACCTCAAGCGGTGCGTCACGTTTGGAGATTTAGCAGGGGTGCCCGGGTTCATGGCGTGATGTTTTCCCAGGTTTTGGTAGCGTTTAGTCTGCCCACCAACCCCACTACAGTGGGAGGGACGTCTCCCCCAGATTCCTACCCACCCTTCATACCTTTTTCCAACCCAGAACTTCCCCTTCTTCATTTCCATAAAAAGCCCTGCACACAGCATTTGATACAATAACTTTATTATATTTTAAAACATTATTGAATAATGTGGCTTCACTGGGTGCCTTGGGTGCCTGGCCCTTGCTGAACGACCCATTTTACAAATTGATAAAATTCAATAAAAAAGATAATATGAAATAATAAATTAAAATGAGATGAAATAAAAGTAAATACAAAAAAATGAGAGTGGGCAATTAACACGCGGTAGAAGTGAAACCTTCTGGAAACTAAACAGAAGTGGGAAGGCTACGAACCAAAGGACAAAGAGGAGACCGAAAGGCTACGAGGCAACACACAAAGAGGAGGCCGATTATACTATCTCATCCTCTCACAGGCTAAATCCTATAAATGTACCTGTGTCTCTTTTTAGAGTCGGTATTTTTCGTTTCATAGAGTTTCAAATCACAACGGTGCTAAAGATAAAGGCGGTAATAAAAAAAAATTAAATCGAAGTGTATATTGTAATTTTATTGTGCATTACTCTTTTCCGTTATTTATTTAATACAAACGGCGTAAGTATGCCATAAACACCAATTACAAGTCACAAAATTATATGAAAAATATTAGTAATAATAAAAAAGTGTATGTATAACAGTTAATTGTAGCGTTACATTGGGAAGTGACACCAGAGATACATTTACATGCAAAAATCTATAATACAAATAAAATTAATATTGATTAAAAATGTGATAGCATAGCCTTCTTGTACCTAACTTCCGTGCAGTTAAATAGATCTACCACATCTGCATATCTATCAGTAACTTCATGCAACCTAGTTCCAAGCGAGTATTTCGTGTACTCAGTCCGATTATTGTTGCATTTAAAAAGGATTTTAGAACGAGTGGTTCTCGTGGGAATATGAAATTCAATGAGCTTAGTTAAATCGGCTATTCTACCATTTACAATTTTGAACATAGTATTAAGTCGGATATAATTTTTCGATCTGAGTCTTAATAAATTTAATTCTTTCATCAAGTAATTATATTTTATGTTTTCAATGGGATACTGAGTTTAAAATTAATGTGTCTTAGAAATTTGTGTTGAATTTTTTTCGATTGAATCTGAATATATTTTTAAATGGGGGGACCAGATCGAGGAGCTATATTCGACTTGACTACGTACTAAGGTAACAAAATGTGGTAATATAGCATTTTGTTCTTTAATCCATCTTTTAATTTTGTATCTGAAATGTTTTTGGTTTTCCTCATTTTTTTGTATCGAGTGAAAGATTGTTGAATGCTTTTATTGACCGCTATTTATGGTGTCTTTGTCCAAAGCTGTTTGCCGTTTTAAATATATTACTTACATAATATAATAGAGTACGGGCAAAATACCCAGGGAGGTTCGCATTTCACATTATCAAATGTTTTATAAAATAATGTTACTGAATCAGTATATTTTTTGAAAACCTTTGACGCATTGGAGCACTCGGCTCTCCACCGGTATAATTGTTTTAAAATTCTATGAATCACTCACAATTAAACAAAATATTATATGATGGTGTATTTATAAACAGGAAAATTATATTTAGGAAAATAGTTATACTGAGAAAGGAATTTCTTCATTGATTCACATCGACACATGGAAACTCCAATTTTTACAGTTATAGTTATACTTACCGTAGAATTAATCATTGATGATTCCTAGAATTCAAATAACGTGCAGTTTTCCACGTTACGCGTCAATGAATAAAAATAAGTCGTGACATCACCATTAAATTATTTATCAAACTAAACAATGAGCATAACGTAAAAAAGTAGTTTTATTTGCAAAGATGGTTGGCTCATTTTATTTATTTTTCCCAGGTGTATTTATTTATCTGCAGAGAATGTAAGAAAATGTGATTTTCGTGAGATATTAATAAAAACGTATGAAATATGAAGACGACAACACATTATTATGCAACAAAAAGGTATATTGACATACTTATCGAACCATCGAACGAAGTTGTTTTTTTTTTTAATTTATGTTCGAAAATATCCACCGATAAGTTATTAGATAAGTTTGTCAAACTATACTTTTATTTATATATTAAGGGACTAATGTCCAATTTACAAAATCAAAAAAACGATATCAAATAAAAGTGTAAATTATAAGAGTAAAGGAAGGTATGTGAAAGCAAAGACAAAAGGCTGGGATAAACATAACAAAATAGAAGTGACAAGTCAAGACTTACAGTATTGTGCAAATAAATGGAATAATTGTCAATTATTATGGTAAAACCATTTAATGATTGTAAAATAATATTTTTACATAATTATACAACAAATATTATGCAAATTAATAGGAAATATCTCCCTAGTGGCTTCAATAACTGCTTTCACTCGTTTTGGAATGGACTGCGCCAGTTTTTGGCAATTTTCAGAGATCCTCTCACCCTGAAATCAAACCTGAAAGAGCGTTTCTGCCTTCTTTGTTCATTAAGTGCAGTCGATTTAGCATATTCTAGCTTTGCAAATGGCCCAAAAATTCTCAATAGGGTTCATATCTGGTGTAATCCCTGGACAATCTAAAACAGTTATCTCCTTATCCTGGAAATATTTCATAATTTCCTTCGACTTGTGGCAGGGAGCAGAGTTCTGTTGGAGAATTGCTCCTTCTTGGGGTTGGCACTTTTCAAATTCTTTATTCAAAGCTATTTCAAAATCGATTTTTATTTTTTTCTTCACTTCAGCTGATCTCGTCTTTACGCTTCAAAATCTTGCTGTCCCCTTACTTAAGCCACACTTTCTAGCAATGACTATTTGTGTAATAAACGTGTATTCACTCAAAGTGACAATCTTTTCGCGCTTCTTGGGCGTGATATCCATCTGGAAAGTTAGACTACCAAAACTCACTTATTACTGAATATTCAGCTTTGAATGATAAAACATCAAAACCTCGGTGTAAAATTTCCAAATAACAATTTATGACAATAAACCGATAATTAAAGATTATGTTTTCAATGCTTTGACAGCAATTGACATTACAGTGTTTCAATATGCAAAACTTCAGAATCGTTCCATTAATTTGCAGAATACTATAGCCAGAAATCAAAATATTTATAATATTTCTTCACTTCTTTATCGACCAAAAAAACATTTAGACTTGTACCAAAAAAATCAACGTCTTGTCTTGAGTTGACCAGTCTACACATTCTCGACTTTGGTTGTACGGCCGTATATCGTCTTTGCATGCTTACTTGAAGAAAAAATCTTCTAAACTTTCGGCCGGACCAACTGTCGGAAGGATCAACTGTCGGCCGGACCAACTGTCGGCCTGACGAACTGTCGGCCGGACCAACTGTCGGCCTGACGAACTGTCGGCCGGACCAACTGTCGGCCGGATGAACTGTCGGCGGACCAACTGTCGCCGGATCAATTGTCGCCAGACCAATTGTGGGGGCACCGTGAATTATATCCATAATTAGTGGAGTGTTATTTGAGGAAGAGCAGTTCATTATTTGAGTTTACGGGAGGGGATATCGAAAGGGATGAGTTATAGTAATATAGGTGAATCAATAATACAATTAATAATTTTGAATAAACAAATTAGATGAATTATTTTCCAACGGTTTTCTAGGGGATAAGTGTTTAAGAGTTAGTTCAATTTTCTTTGAAGGTTCTTTCAAGAACCTTTGTTGAATGTATTTAATATGACAAATATGGGCAGCATAAAAAGGAGACCAAACGACAAAAGCATATTCAAGATGGGGGCGTACCAAGAAGTAGTAAAGAGTTGTTACTTTATGTTTTTGAAGGCAGGTGTAATTCTAGTGATGAAACCAAATACTCGTAGTTTGAGAGATTTATTAAGGCGGTAGACAACCCTAATAATTTGTGTTTGTTCAAAACTCACATTTCAATAATTTTTGGCGAATTCTTAACTATGATAACTTTTTTTTATTTCCATGCCGCACAAGGGAAGCGAGTTATTTATATTTTAGATTAGAAAAACAGTACCTTACCATTAATATATTTTACGTACAAGATTTTAAAACTTTATAACCCGTTTTTCAACTATAAAGTTAGCGGTAAGCACCAGATTTTATTTTTCTAGACGATGAATTATGTACTTCGGGAGCACAACAAGGAGACACATTTTAAATATTTGTAACACGTTCTTCAGAATTAATTAAAATGAACGAGGCGGAAAGGTCCAATCTCCAGGCCTGCTAGGGTGAATTCGACCGTACGTTCGTCCAATACGCCGTGTCGCGGCGTATATTTGTTTACACGCTTTCTTCACTTACGTTGTTAAGATTCCCACATTATTTTTCTTCTTCTTCTTTTCTTTGATACGGCAAATTCGACAGTAGTTCCGTCCAATACAAGGGTCGCGAGTCGCATTTTGAATACACGGCTTCTTTACTTACGTCGTTAAGATTCTGAATATATTTTAGAATTATTTTATATTGTCTTTTTAGAATATATTTTATATTGACGACTTTTAGAGGCCCAAAATGAAGTTTTCAGCTTTCTTTGTTTTGGATTTTGGTTTTCATATAAAAAAGAAATCGTTTATCGTAAATTTATCACTATTATATATCAAAACGTTCTTGTTATTAGACCTCGGACTCTCTATGGGGGTTTGGATTTATTGTTTAAAAAGTACTTTATGAATTTATTTTCGCAATCAATTCCAACCAGTATATTTTTCCGCAAATTGCCGGTAAATATTAACAGTAATGTCCGCCATTTACCTACATCCATGGACATATTCTAGGTGGTTTTGGTTTAACCGGGAATCGTTTTGAAGTTTAGGTTTAGAAAAAATTTTGGTGAAAAACCTCAAAAACAAAACGTTTCTTGAAATGGTTCTAGCCGTTTGGTGACAAGATCTAAATAGCCAGGTACTTCCCAACAGTTCCCTATATTCTTCCCCTCCCTATCCCTTCAGCCTCACAGCATAAGACAAGTGTCACACACAAAGATAAACGATCATTGCACGCACAATGATGCTCTCCATACAATCCCATCAGACCTGTCACACTTAAAGCCTCGATTACGTTGAGCGAGTTTACAAGCTACTAACCGGCAAGTTTAAAAACGGGCGAATCGGCGATTGTGATGATTACCCAAAAAAATTTCAATATGCTCAATACCGAAGTAGCTCTCTTTTTTTCCTCCTTCCTACAACATGGGTCTCTTCAAGACCAATGTTCATTCCTTCCACTCCTCAAAAAGACCCTCCACACAGCATCCCAGATGACATAGGCCCTGAGGGAAATTATTTTCCTCAAGACCTCCTGTGTGGAGTGAATGTAAAAAAAAATCTACGAGTAGAGCGAACTAAAATAACGACATAATAATTAATAATAATAATTCTGTCGACATTTGGTAGAAAACTGAGATATTCGCTGCTAGCTCACCGCTATTAGCTACTTGCCGGATAGTAAGCATGTAAACTCGCTCAACGTAATCGAGGCTTAACAGATTGTCCAACGAATAATCCAGATACAGCAGTAGTTTAACAATTATGAAATCAGCTGTTGGCGGACCGCCATCTTGCCATCCGCCGCACACGCTAGCGAGTAGCGAGCAAAGTATACCCCCTTTCAACTTTTTTCGTAAACTGTTCACAATCTGCTAGTTAGCTAGTAATATGATTACACTGAGCGAGTTTACTAGCAGATAGTGAATTCACCGGCTGGTAGCTTGTAAACTCGCTCAATGTAATCGAGGCGATATGCGAAAAGTTATGAGATCCTCTCTCTGCCGTAAATAGGAGAGGGAGAGGGGGTCATTTTAATTACGGAGCTGTCTACACGGGCGGATGACAACTGTAAAGTTGATAGATTCAGTACAAAGAAATGGCATTTCGTGGCAGCTCTCTAATTCATCTGACCCCCTCTCCTACCGTAGGAAGAAATATTTGATAACGTCGTGCGCTCGCGGTTCAACAGATATCTGCTCGTGCTTTTATCTCTGCGTGTGGCACCTAAATAAACTTATTGGGGATGGCAGTAGGGACTTCGATCCCCAATATGTTTGGTTCCTGTGCGGTCTTCACATTAAAAGGTTAGGTATTCATATAAAAACCTAAGGTTATGTTATCAAAACAATTCTCGATGCAAATAATACCCAAATACCCCATTATAAAAAAAAACTGTCTCTGTATCATAAACTTGTCATGTAAAAGCCCATCAGGGCGTTGAAAATTAATAAATAAATAAAATAAATAAAAATTATATCTGGTAAATTTGTGAAAATCCGGCGATAAAAAAATCAGATATACAGGTATAAAACGGTCCTGCAGTTGGTCCAAGCATGTTTGATCAAGTACACGACCTTGAATAATTTAGTACAACCGGTAATTTACGGCTCAGAGACCGTGAAAAATTAAACAACTCGCATTGTTCAAGCCAAACTGCAGCGGTAAACCGCGACGGTGTGACGCTTAACACTGGGGACTTACTTACTACCTACTAGCGGCTAAGAGTAAACAAACTGTAGGTACATGTACTTGCACACTCGGTGCTTAAACCTGAACCAATCAGCATAATCTGGATAACAGCATAACCATACTACATGGCCATTAAAGTATATAACAACCTTCCACATAACATTAAACAAATACAAGATACACACAAATTCAAATCGTCACTAAACACTTTCCTTGTTAATAAATGTCACTACACGTTGAGTGAATACCTCACGTAAATGAAACGCCTATTTTTATTGGTATATATATTTGTATTTTTTTTCCATTGGAATATTGTTATTTTATCTGTATAAACATTGTAACTATAATAAAACAAATAATATTACATAAACATTGTAATTAAATAAATGTGGTTAGCTGGAAGAAATGGGGTCTACCCATAAGCTACACCTTTTGTAATTTTTATTTTACAATAAATATTGTTTGATTTTTGATTTTGATTTTGATGAAAATTGTAAACAAGAAGAGTATTTTGCAATACTGCTAATCGTTTTCTCAGTTTCATAAATACCTACATAGCAAGGTTCGTAGAAAATAGGTTTAACAAGGTTAGCCCGTTGAGGGGGTAGAGCGGTGCTGGGGTAAAAATTCGTGACGTAGCTTGAAGCCCATGTTCCACTGGGAGATTTGATTTAACTGCAACACAATTGTGACAGCGTTTTACTTCAAGAACGCATTCGAAATATCGAGTTTTTTTTTCTAAAATGGCCCGTATGAGCTAAGCTTGCCTACAAAAGTATACTAATAATTTCAAAGATTTTCTTATTGTAATCTGTACCTACTTACCCCACTTGACTTGAATTGACTTAACAAAATGTGAAATGTGAATGCTTAAAAAATTGATATTTATTTTTAAATGCCTAGTCACCAAACGTAGTGAACCACTTGGGGTGACCTACGGCAGAGGTCTTGGTTGTTCAATAAATGGTTCCCGGATGGCGGTACCCATTTCCGCCTTCCAAATTGAATATATAAAATTAATAAAAAAAACTTAAAATCAATATAGAGTTCAACAAATTAAAGTATAAAGGTTTTCAGGTTGGGTCAGGTGGTCACTGGTCAGGTCTAATTCACAAGATTCATCCAGGAAAAGAAAACCACACATGCTCAAGAGTAGGTAGAGTCCTGAAAATTTTGCGTGGCAATAACATGTAAATCGTCGTTTGTACGCGAAAAACGCGAGCTTTGTGATTTTCGTGATAATAAGGTCAAATTCGCAATTTTCCGCAAATTACGCAATTCTCTGAAATTTTATAAGAAAGTTAACATTTTCTAAATATTTCTTTGCCTAATGCAAGTCTTTAGCAGCCGTAAAATGGAACTTAGCTATCATCACGTCATTCATTTTTCAATAAAAATAAAAAAGGCATTTCCGTCATTTTCTATGCTGCAAAATACCAAAAAGTTAACATAACATCACTTTTGTTGCAAAATACGACCGCTTTTTTGAAAAATAGCTCGGCTTTTCCTAAAAATTCCCAAAAAACGCGAATTTCGTCATAACCAACACGAATTTGGCCGAAAAATAACGCCAAATTTTCAGGACCCTAAACTTCGCCAAAACAACCAGAATTTTCGAGAAAAGTAAAGCTAATTTTTCAGGTCCGTACTTACTCATCCATCAGTCAACATCGTGAGATAAAATAAAAAAAAAAATAAAAAAACATTTTACCAAACATCTGTGACTTTCGTTCATCAATGTAATGCAGCCGTTTGAGACAACTTACCTGAAAAGAAAAGAAAAATGATTTGTTAAAAATAATATAATAAATAAGCAGAAAATAACAAACAAATTTATATTAATCTTTTTTATTCACAAGCGTTCCAATTGCTACCAAACACCTGGAGCCAGTGATACTATCTCCAATAAGGAACTCCAGTGAAAAATATTATGGCTTTAAAAAAATATGTTCATATAGACCAATAAACGCTGATTCTGAATATATAAGTTTTATTTCATAATATTAAACGCAGAGGTTTTAAAAAATTATTAAAAAGTGCATTTTTAAACCTCTCCTCAAAACACAGCGTCAAGTTGGCATTACTGAAATGGTGAGTGGTGACGTCACTGCTAACCTGTCACCTGGTAATAGCGTCCGTGTTGAATGTTGTATTGACATTTGAAATGACTTGAAGTGCACACGTACGCAATTCAACATATCGTGTTTTTGGTTTATTTTCATTCTGTTTATAGAGATTCAGATAAATAATGGTTGTTGTTCGGGGAGTCTTGAAAAATTAAAACTTTGACAATTATTTTAACTATTAAAACTAAGTATAAAAATAAAAATGCAGTTATTTAAGTTTGAAGGTCTTTGTTCTCTATTGGTGGGAGTGCGGCTGAAAGCAGAGGAGATTCGAAGGCGATTGGGAATAGGAAGGTGGAGAAGAACCTGGCCATTTAGATCTGGTCACGTTTCAATTCTGATTGGGATCTTCAAATCTGATATACTTTTAATTATTCAAAATCATTGAATTGCGAAATAACACTGGTAACAAAGTGAAACTCTATTTTATTTTATTCTATTCTAAGTACCGAGTAAATTTGTCGGTTGTCAGTTGAATGGATAATGTGCTGTATTATTTTAATAACAATACTTGAAACTCTCATGAATAATAAAATGACAGTCGTTGGCGTTAACTCATTGGCAAATTATAAATTAAGTAGCGAGTAGAAAGACAACTGCTACTAGACTTGTTGTAAAACAAGTTAGCATTGACACACATCGTCGGACATTGGGCACAGAGATAACGTAAAAACTATCATTTAGTGCAGAATATTAAAACAAGTATGCATGAACTCGGGTAGGACTAGGGAATGCAATCTCGTTCTCAATCAATTCTCGCGAGATCTCGTTTTCGCGAGATCTCGGCCTTTTTTAGCGAGATTGATCTGGGGCAAAAAAAGAGCGAGATCTAGCGAGTTTAACGAGATTGCACTCGAGGATAAAAACGTCTTATTCGAAGCGCGTAAATAAGAAGCCGTTTAGCAGACGATTCTTTGGACATTTTGTGCTTCTTAAGGAACTATTTTCAAAATAATTCGTAAAATGGCTTGTGATTTGAACTGAACAAATCTTTCATTTGATTGGTATATTTTGTTAATTAATCTGTAATTTCTAATAGTCTGACTAATTGGTATATTTTGATAATTTATCTGTAATATCTTATGGATCTTCTGAGTAGATATAGTTTTATTAAATTGATAATAATATCTCAATTTATAGTCAACTCAACTTGGATAATAAGTTTAATTTTTTTTATTCCTCGTTGTTTTGTTTGTTATAAAAGAACTGTTTTATTACTAAAAGATTTTTATTTGATATTAGAAAAGAAGACTGGTTGTTTCTTTCATTCGTTATTTGATAGATACGTACGTAAAAGTTTACTACTTAGAAGTTTATTAAAAAAATTATAGACAAATACGTCAAATAATGTTTGATGAATAAAAGTCTGTTGAAAAATTCGTGAAAATAAATGATTATCTTATAATACTTAAAATTTTATTACTTTTTCCTAATTTATTCAAATATTGTGATTATTTGCAATAAACACACAATACTGCCAATCTCGTGAGATCTCGAAATTGGCGAGATCTCGCAGCATTGTTATTCATAAACTCGCGGGATCTCGCTTGAGCCCCAATCTCGCGAGATTTGCATTCCCTAAGTAGGACGAATTAATATAGAATTATTTAAAAGCAATAATAATAAAGAGGCCGACAAACAGCGTAATGGTTTGCAGAAGTGGCATTCCGTGACTTCGGTTACAATGAGAAAGATTAATTATTCTGCGTACCACCTTTTTAAAATTATAACTCAATATCGATTTTATTTCATTCCAAATTTGCTTTAATTTATACCTACATCCAAAAATGCTGAAAGGCGTGATGATAAAACTATTAAAATAATGTACTATTTGTAATTATTTTTTGATTATAAGTATTTATCATTTTTCAATAATGTCTAAGTTAAATAAGAATGCTAAAAAAATCTGAAATACATCAGTTTGTAAGTGCGCAAATATATACACAAACGGACCAATTTTCGTCAAGAAACACATGTACGTAAGTATATATATTTTAATGATTTTATTTAAACTAAAATTAAAATTCTATAACATGCGATACCCAGATAATGTATTGATTTATTTTCCTGCATGATTATATGATTTGAAATGGGTGTGGTATATACAAAATCTTTTTTTGAAAATTTAACAAATCTGCCAACGACCTATGGTGTAACCTTATTATACTAAAAAATAAACATTTTTTCTCAAAATTTAAAACATGCGAATGCTAGATAAAAGGACAATCTTTCGAAATTGACTGTCCTAGAACGGGAAGAAACCTTCCTAGTTGGACAGTCAAAGCTTCCTTATACTGAATGTATTTTATAACAAATAAAATATTTAAAAAAAAATAAAAAATAAAAAAAATAATAATTTTTTGTGGAAAAGAGTCAATACGTCTAAAATCTGATTTAAAAATTACATATTTATGGTTTTCTCTGGTAATACCCTCTTCAGTGAGCTAGGGTGCTAAGGTTGAAAAATGTTTTAGCTGAAAATGTCAAATAAAAACTTTTTTAGCGCCGTTGTGATTTGAAACTCGATGGAACGAAAAATAGCGACACTAAAAATAGACTTACATATATAGGATTTAGCCTGCGAGAGAATGAGATAGTACCATCGGTCACCTGTTTGTGCGGTGCTTTGTAGCTTTCCCACTCGTGTCTACTTAAGTTTTCTGAAGGTTTCATTTCTAATTTCTACCGCCTGTGAATTGCACACTCTGTTTTTTTTTTTTCAAATTTCAATTATTTGTATGAAGATTTTCAGGATTCTTCCAGTTTTTTTTCTTTCATTTTCAGCTACTACAACATCAACAATGTCACGGACCGCCCCTAGTGTGCAGGTAGTAAAGAAATGGCCTTGTTTTATCAAACAGACGAACTTAAATAATAAAAAAATATTTAATAGCCACACAGTTTATTTCGTTTTTCTTCCTGTGCGTAGAACAAGGGGCACGCTGAAAAATATTGAATGAATTTTCAAATAATTTATCATCAAATATTTATAATTATTTAGAGAAAGTAAGCCCGCCCAACCCACTGGGTCGATATCGGTACTAAATCGACAAAAACCGAAGACACTGCACAGAAAAGTCCTATAATGACTGCAATGCAAACCTTAGTGAACTTTAATTTTCTGCACAGGGTCACCGGTTTTTGTCGTTTCTTAACGATTCCGCCGGTGTCGACCAAAATATAAATAATGGTGACTTTTCCGAAAATTTTGGTACCCGAAGTTTACAAAAGTTCATGTTGATAAAAACAATACATTTTTCAACAATAAATTTATTATATTTTAATAAAAATAAGAGGTATCAATGGCCGAGTTGGTTGAGGCGCTTGTCGCGGTAAGTCGAGTGATCCTGGGTTCGAGTCCCAGTTGCGACCGTTACCTTTTAATTTTTGAAGTAAAACTTCTTTACGCACGCTTGACTTGGGGAGTAAGCTGGTGAATGCGTGACGAGAGCGTTACGAAAAGCTAGGCGAACGGTAGTTGAGAGGGAGATATAAGTTAGTGAATATAAAAAGAGAGAGAGTTACGTTTCGTATATTACTGAAGGGGCAAGAGAGAGAGCTGCGAGCATACATTTTCTTTCTCTCTTTGTCTCATAGCCAGTTACGTTCCGTATATCTAAGACACAGTGCAGGCCTATTGTCTATATCGGTTCCATGCCAACAATGAAACCAATTCAGAAACACCTCAGAGAGGTCATTAAAAGCTCTAAAAAATAATTTTAAAATAGCCGGTAACCCTAACCTTACTTAACCATTTTTTGAAATATTTTTTTATCATCACTCTGAATGACCTTTCTGAGGTGCTTCTGTCAAGGTAGGTTTGTAACTACATACATAGTTGTAGGTGAGATGTGCTTGTGTCGCACGCGCGACTTGACGAGGTGAGAGGCGAGAGCGGGGCCGCGGCGGGAGGGGAGCTGTCAAATGACCACGCCGGGCCGGGTACCTTAGCTGACACCGACTCCAAAAATAACAATCGTACCTACATATTGATAAGTGGAAAGAGTAAGTTGATTATTAAGTTGTAGAAGAATACGAAATTATTTTTTACTTTTTAGTGCATTTTTTAAGTCGTTTTTTTGTTTTGTTAAAATTTTTGTTTATTTTTTGATTTTTAGTGAATCTGAAGTACACTAACTAATGTGTCTGAATATGGGTAGACCTACTAAACGTGCTGCTCATATGAGACAGATATGATTTGACCATAACGACGTTAGGGTCAAATTAAGAGATTCGGACAAGTATCGTTAATTTGCTCCTAAGAATTGGAGAGTTCCGTTACTTTGACATGGATCCCATAATCAGAACCTAACCAAACTCTCATCCATCTACCCTTGAAGTACATTCTTTCCAATAAAAAAATCATCGAAATCGGTTGGCATGATATTGAGTTATTAGTCCATTTGTCGCGCAGATACTAATAATGCAAATTTAATACTTATATGGTTTTCTCGTGGATGCCATTGTCGGAACTGGACCAAATTAAAATTGGACCACACGGGAAGCACCAGCTTTCAAATAAAAAAAGAATCATCAATATCGGCTCATCCAGTCGAAAGTTCTGAGGTAACAAACATAAAAAATAAAATACAGTCGAATTGAGAACCTCCTCCTTTTTGAAGCCGTTTAAAAACGAATGTGCTTTAGACCACACGACTGAAGTAAAACTTCACTAACTTATATCTCCCTCTCAACTTCCGTTCGCCTCGCCCGATCACACTTTTTACAACGCTCTCGTCACGCATTCACCAGCTTATTCCCCAAGTCAAGCGTGCGTAAAGGCCCGACCGTTCGTCTCGCCCGATCACACTTTTCGTAACGCACTCTTTACGCATTCACCAGCTTACTCCCCAAGTAAAGCGTGCGTAAAGAAATTTTACTTTAAAAAGAAAATCTTCGGCATAGCTGGGTAAAAGTTAGAGCCAGCGAAACAATAAACAAAACAAATGTAGAAACATATCTCGCAAGCGCCGATTATATAAAACGTAGAGGAGCAATAACGTCAATCATGTTTACCTCTCTAATAGTTACAAGCTACGTTTATAGCCAATAACAATAAATTTGGCAGTGTGTTGCGAAATTATGTCAGAGTGTGACCTCGTGTGACCAGTCGATCAGCCAATACACAAATCTCCCGTATGGTTCATTTGCTGTTTTTCCTTGCAAAAATTTAAATAAAGTTTGCCAAAAGTAACATTGTTTTTGGCTCGGCTTACACTTACATTGAAAATCTATCAAAATATTAAAATTGGTTCGAAACCAATCAAAGGGTAACTTGACTGATTGAGGGCCGGTTTTATAAACGTCCGTTCGTTACGCTTGATACCATTTTTGGTTTACCGCCACAAATATTTGGTCTACCGCCTGATTTTGACGTTTTATAAACGTTCGTTAGGTTATCGGTAGGTTAAGTTTCGGTTAATGCTTAACTGACTGATTTTGACCAGTTAAACGGATAACGATCCGTTTTGTTGCTTGTCGGCGCTCAAATGTTATTTGACAGCTGTCAGTAGTAGTTGGTTGTTGCCCGACGATCGCTTATTTTAAAGAGACAGTATTATATTATTTGCATTTGTGAAATGGATTATTCATCGAGCAGTGAAAATGAGGATGGGCGTTTGTCAATGCTTGAAGATGACACGCCATCGTCGTCATCTAATAGCAGTAGCAGGGAAGACGAAGCTGCGGGAGGACGGATACGTCTACGTGTTTTATGCATAGACCGGATTATTTTATCAATTTCGGGAGCACCGATAGCTCTATAACTGTTTACACCAAAATAATTTACAAGAGCAGACTATAATGAGCATTTGCTAGTCGTGTCTAAAACTACCTTAACATTGAAATCTTTCGAAATATTCAAATTGATCGGAACCAACAACTAATGACTTGATCGATTGAATCAATGATATTCAAGATCGATCAAATCGTTCATTTATTAACGATCAGCTGGTTCCCGGCATGCGTTGCAATCCCATATTCGAAGAAATACATTGCTTTTCCGTGCGTCTCCGATCCCCTCCCGCGCCCCCTTCCTAGCTAGCTTTATAAATTATAGCCTATATGTTATTCTGATGTACGAGCTATATTATCGTACAGTTTCATTAAAATCCAAACATTAGTTTTTGCGTGAAAGAGTTACAAACACACATACATCCATACAAACTTTCGCGTTTATAACATTAGCATGATTCTTCGGAATACTCGAATGTTAGGAATACTTATTGAAAACATCAGTTGTTGAATGGAAAAGACTATTCGAGATTCTGAAGAGAATTGACATCAAATATAGAGATAGACGAATAATCCAGGCGCTATACAAGAATGAGGCCGCTATAATTAGATGTGACAATGATACAAAAGAAGCCAGTATAAGACAAGGGGTGAGACAGAGATGCTCTCTGTCACCTGTTATTTTTAACACTTATATACAAAGTGCGATTGATGACTTGAGAGAGAGAATGAGTCACAGAAAAGGTTTAAAGATACACGGGCAAATGGTGGATATGATAAGGCTTGCTCACGATATTGCTATGGTTGCTGAAAGCGAAGAAGAACTGCAAGAGGCCTTAACAATAATGCAAAGCATTCTTCAAAACAATTACAACATGAAGATAAATAAAGACAAAACAAAGCTGCTGACTGTAGGCCGAACGCAACATCAGATGAGAGTAGAGATGTCAGGAGTTCCACTAAAGAACACCAAGGAGTTTGTCTACCTCGGGAGCAAAATAACATGGGACGGTCGGTCTAAGAGCGAGGTCGACAGCCGTATACACCAGGCTAGGCTTGCATTCAATAAAAGGTCGAAAATAATAGAATCGAATAATATAGACCTAAAACTGAGAATACTCCTCATCAAGACCTATGTATGCAGTATCTTGATGTACGGCTGCGAAACATGGTGCCTATCCCAAAGAGATAAACGGAGAATAGAGGCTTTTGAGATGTGGTCCTATAGAAGACTATTAGGAATTTCCTGGAGAGACCACATCACAAATAAGGAGGTTCTCCAAAGAATCGAAGGAGGAAGGCCCCTGCTCAGGACCTCGTCCGAAAGGCGCGCAAGATGGATCGGCCATGTAATAAGACAAGAAGGCCTCTTGCATGCCATAATGGAGGGTATGACCGAGGGGACAAACGCTAGGGGACGCCCACGCCGAGAGTACCTCGAGGACCTGCTGGTGGACGTGCGCTGCTCATCATATGCAGACTTCAAAAGAGCCGCGCAAGACAGGGAAGAGTGGAAGAAACCAGAGAGAGAGACTTATTCTTTACAAAATTGTTCATAACATGTTGGGCTCCCCTGATTTTCTTTGCTTGATTGACGTTCATGTGCCAAGTAGAATGTTTCGTCAGAAGATACCCTACCGTCGATAGGGATTATCGCGGAATCAAATCAGTTCAGTAAATAGTTCAGAAAATATTGTCACCAAGGGTTTCGAAAGTCCATCAGCTTGTATAAAAATAAAATATATAAAATTGTATTCTATTCTTAACAATTTTGAAGTAAAATATTGCAATTCTATTTAAAATGAAGAAAGATTTGAGAGTCGAGTTATTTCATCTATCGTTTTTTTTGTCATGTCCTTGATATTTGTTACTTTTTTACATTAGCTCCACAGGAGGCTCTGAGGAAAACTAATCTCTCAGGGCCTATTTCATCTTTGGGGAAATTGTGTGGGTCTTTTTTGACGAAAGAAGGAGAGAAAGTTCTGGAAAGAAAAAAGGAATGCGGGGTGGGTAGGAATCTGGAGTCAATGTGTTCAGAAGGGACGGAAGTATGAATCCATCCTTCCCACTGGCGAGTGGTCGAGAGTCCGCATAGAGATGTCTAGGTTATGTCTCACTCTCACAACCAGTCTCTCCCGATCCGGCCCGCCATGCAGTAGTTGGGCAAACGCATTCGCCGACAAGACCTAGACAAAGCTCACCCCTTGAAGTCGGGCACCCCTGCTAAGTCACCAAACGTAGCGAACCATTTCGGCCGACCTATGGCAGAAGTGTTTTTTTCTTTATTATTTTATTTTATTTATTTATTTAAGTAGGGCTTTTACATAGAATGCGGTACATTTTTTTTAAATTACAGTCAAAATAATGAGTTTACAAAATATAGGTAACATAAATATGTATATGTTAAAAACAAAATATAGGTTACATAAAATATAAGAAACAAAATATAGTCCATAAAATATAGGAGTTGACATAAAGTAGGTACCTAATGTTTAAAATTGTTAGTCACATCAGTTTATGGGATAGGTAGAAATACATATTTGGCACATATGGCGTTTGAAGTTTGCTAAGTTCAAATTATTGTCAAATACATCCATATTTTTAAGTATTTGTTACCAAGATTATGTAAACGATGTATTGGAGAAAGCAAATCATAGTTGGAATGAGATGTACGTATTTAAAATGTTAATGTTTGTCTAGTTATTCGTGTATATACATGTAGATTAATTAATTGCACAATAGTCGAATATAAAGTTTAATAATTTTAATAAAAAAGTTAGGTCGTTTATTTTTCATCTGTTTTTTAAAGTTGGAATATTTAAAATATTCATTTACGACGGGTAATTTATATGCTCTAAAGCTAAAGGGATGTTAGGTTTAAAATTTACAAAACATAGAAATTTTCTTTGAATTCTTTCAATAGTACGAATATGAATTTTGTAGAAGGGCGACCAGACTATGGAGTTATGTTCTATTAGGCTTCTAACAAGGGATGTGTACAATAGTTTAATGATTTGTAACGATTCAAAGTTTTTAATTGTTTTTAATACAAATCTTAATGTTTTCATACCCCTATTTGTTATTGCTGACATGTGCATCCTATTTTTTGTATTGTATCCTTATTTTTAACATTATTTAAGGTACTGAATAAAATTTAAAAGCTCTAATTTAGAAAGGTGGCAGGGAATGAAGTGTGTACATTGTTATATTTAATCCAATTGAAATTTATCTATCAGTCCTTTCGAATTGCCAACAAAGCTTTAATTCGAGTTGATGTTGACATACACGAGTACATGTTAAGTACGGCCTAGAAAAAAAAGTTACAGAAAATTACACGAATTATGTAAGCTGTATTCCCAAAATTTTACGATAATTTCGACCTTCTCAAACAATGACAGTTAATCAAAAAAATATCTTAAGAGAATAATACCACTTCTGAACAATTTTCTTAATAATATAACAATTAATAGGTACTGAAATCAGTGGCAGGGCAATTATTAGATTGACGACGTAAGATTTAATTTAGTATTTGGCAAATGCAGCGATAAGCGTGATGTCAATTATTTACGCGACGTTTAACAATCGGCACAAGAGTCATAAAAATAAGTGTTCGACGCGTACCCCTCAGGCCTCGACGATATTTTGTCAGAAGGTCAAAATATTTCCGTTTCGCGATAAAACCCAAATGACCGGAATATTTCTGAATGTATTCGAAAACTAAAAACTGTTTTTGAAAGGTGATTAAATATAATTTGGAATGTAATTTTATAGCGGAACCTTTATTGGCTAAGTGTCCTGAGAGAATCCAATTCAAACTCTGCTGGATAGTTTTTAAAGCAACACACGACATGGCGCCGCCCTACCTGTCGGAACTGTGCTTTCAAAACGATGTTAATACCGGGCAAGCAACCCTTCGATCAGCATCTTCAAAAGCCATAGGTAGACTCTCAGTACCTATGCGTAATCCCAATACCAATTTCGGAGACCGGGCTTTTGTAGTGGCAGGCCCAACTAGGGATGTCTAAAGTGAAAAAAAATCGATATATCGATGTATCGGTATTTAATAAAATATCAATATCGACGTCGATATATCGAGGAAAAAATATCGATGTATCGATATATCGGTCAAATTTTCAAAGGATTTTGCGTTTTTAAAATAATAGTGTATTCAGCTCAATATTATCAATAGTAATTTTTGTACACAATGTGCATTATTTTAATGTGCAAAAATCTCAATAAAAATTAAGGTTTTTTATCAGTATTCATTATTATTAGGTAATAATTATAGGCGCTATATAAATTAGCCAATTATTATTATTATTATAAGGTAAATGTATTATTGGGGGGCAAGAATTCCAATAATCCATGCGCTTGATAGCTGCAAGACGAGTTGTTATCTAGCCTCCTACACAGATAAGTAAATTAAAATACGTAGGTACATATAAAAAGATATTTAATTTAATTTATTAGGGGGCTAGAATTCCAACAATCCATGCGCTTGATAGCTGCAAGACGAGTGGTTATCTAGCCTACATAGTTAAGTAAATTGAAATACGTATATAAAAAGATATTTTATTTAATTTATCGGGGGCTAGAATTCCAATAATCCATGCGCTTGATAGCTGCAAGACGAGTTGTTATCGAGCCTCCTAAGTTAAGTAAATTTTAATGTAAAATCCATGCTAATTTGTACAGCGCTCTTGAGGCGATTTTTCGCAAAAACAGCGCTATATAAGTTGTCCAAATTTATTATTATTATTAATTACAAAAATATGAAAAACTAAAAAGCTGTCTTCTAACTTACATGTAAACTGAGATGCATACAAAGTTTGTATACGTCTCAATAACATTCTATTGGCGTATTAATCTGTCAAAAAGGATTTCATGTTTGGAACACGGTAGTCAATAATCATAGACAATTGGGAACCAAAACCAACACATATGAGTGGCTTAGAAAAAAATGGCGAAAAATAGCATACATTTCTATATATGTATGTACCTACACATATGAGATAGTATTAGTGATCACAAATACTAATGCAAAGACAATAGATTTGAAAGCTATTAATAGTTCAAATTTCAACCGCCAGATGTCATGACCCAATACAGTTACTTTTTCGTTCGTTCCTATACGGTTTTGGATTCTAGTGACTTTAGTTACATAAATGAAAAAATATCGTTTTTGATAAAATTTTCGATATTGGATATTTTGTATCGATATATCGGATCAAAATATATCGGCTAAAAATATCTATGTATTGAATTAAAAATATCGATATATCGATACCTTTTCAACAAGCCTAGGCCCAACAGCTTGGAACAAACTCCCTTCATATTTGCGAAAGATCGACAGCAAATCTGAGTTCAGAGCAAAGCTAAAAACTCGCCTTTTTAAATTGTCATATCCAGAAAAATAATTGCATTTCTTCAGTAGTTTGTCATTACTCAGTCCAAAATTTACTTAGATTGTTTTTAAATATTTTTCATAACTTACACTGACAGCACGGGCAGTAATCATAACAATATGTGTTTGTAAATGTAAATATGTATAATAGTCATAAATAAATAATTTTAAGACAGTTGTAAGTAATAATACGATTAGAACAGTATTGAACTCGGTTATAAAAATAAGTATAGTTTTAAGTTAAAGTTATATAAGGCTTAGTTATAAGTCATTAGTTACCAATCTTAGTTATAAGCCAATTGTAATATACATGTATAGATTAACAACCTTACTAAAAAAAAACCACAGCACGGCCGATTACCTGTGTTGCTGCAGCAACATGAATAAAACAAAAATACACTAAAACACGATAACATTACTAATAAGATTGGTTCTAAAAATGTATTTTAAATCTGGCAACAATGTAATTTTTCATAGTGTACATAATAAATTGTTTGTTTTCCTACAGAACCGCTAGGTGGCGGCGCCTGCGCATTCATCATTCGCGTTGAAACCGCCAAAAAAAATCACTCCGCGGATGTGTGTGTGTTTTTTTTTTTTTTTTTACAGTGAGTACCGCACAAGAATCTCAACTGCTCCCGTCTGGAGCCAGTGAGACTATGGCACCCCCAATTGGGGTATGTTGTGAGGCTGAAGGTAGTGGGGAGGGGAAGGAGGTGGGGAAGAGGAAGGTTGGGAAGTACCTGGCTATTCAGATCTGGTCACCAAACACGGCTAAAGCCATTTTTAAGCAACGTTTCAATTCTGAATGGTGGTCTTACACCAGGGCGATACTGATAGTATCTTCCACTCTGGAACATGCCGCAAATATACTATATATTATTTTAAATGAATTAATTGTGAAATAACACAAATTAATCAAATAAAATTTATTTGCGCATGCCGGGTTCGAACCCGCGACCTCCGGATTGTGATTCAAGAGTCTTACCCACTGGACTACGGAGGTCGTCAAATGTGTAATATTACACAAATGTGATCGTAATATCTATTAATATGACTAATTCACTATTACATTCGCATAATTGATATATTTACCGTGTTTTTAGTGGTTTTTAATAAGTTTTAGTCAAGTTATAATAACAATAATCATACTTTGAAAATTGATATGTCAATAAGTATTTAATGCAAAACATGAAAATTCAAATTTACATTTAAAGGATTTTATTTTATGAGAATTTCATAAAAGTGGTGTTTTTTTTTAAATATTAATCAATATATATATTATAAAAGAAAACCCAAAAAAACGTGCGGAACGCAAAAACTCAGAAACGAGTGCCGGTACGATCAAGAGAGTTATATGGTATGGTAGATCTCTATCCCCCCTAGGGAATAAGGGTATTCGTTTTTACCTAAAGGGCTTGCTTTTGAAGATATAAGGGCTGAAAGTTCTAAGAAGACTCTAGAAATTTCAAGAAGAGTCTGGAAGATTCCGGAAACTTCTAGAAAATTCGATAAGACTCTGGAATGTTCTGGAAGAAATGGTGGAGTAAGTCAGCGAGTCCAGAAGGTTCCGGAAAGTTTAAGAAGGTTCGATAAAGCTGTAGAAAGCTCTGAAAGGAGTGGAGGAGTGTGTCGGTGTGTCTAGAAGGTTCCGGAAAAATGTAGAAGGTTCCATAAAGCTTTACGAAGTTCTAGAAGGTTCGATAGGGCTGTACAAAGCTCTTGAAGGAGTGGCGGAGTATGTCGGTAAGTCTAGATGGTTCCGGAATTTTCTAGAAGGTTCGATAAAGCTGTAGAAAGTTCTGGAAGGTGTGGCGGAGTATGTCGGTGAGTTTAGAAGGTTCTGATGGCTCACGAATGCTTTAGTGGGAGGAGAAAGTTCTAGAAGCTTTAATAGGCGGTAATAATAGGCGGTGAGTCTAAAAGATTCAGGAACTTCTAGAACGTTCGATAAAGCTTTAAAAAGTTCTAGAAGGTTCCATAAGGCTGTAGAAAGTTCTGAAAGGAGTGAGGAGTGTATCGGTGTGTCTAGAAGGTTCCGGAAAATTCTAGAAGATTCCGCACAGCTGTAGGAAGTTCTAGAAGGTTCGATAAAGACGTACAAAGTTCTGGAAGGAGTGGCGGAGTAAGTCGGTGAGTATAGAAGGTTGTGGGAAGTTCTAGAAGGTTGGATAAAGCTGTAGAAAGTTCTAGAAAGTTCCATAAGGCTCTAGAAAGTTCTGAAAGGAGTGGCGTAGTACGTCGGTGAGACTACAAAGTAATAGTAAAGCTGTAGAAAGTTCTGGAAGGCATGACGGAATATGTCGGTAGGTCTAGAAGGTTCTATAAAGTTCCATAAGGTTGATAAAGCTATAGAAAGTTCTGGAAGGAGTTACGTTAGTGAGTTTAGAAGGTTCCGGAAAGTTTTACAAGGTTCAGTAAAGCTGTACAAAGTTCTGGGAGGAGTGGCGGAGTATGTCGGTGAGTCTAGAAGTTCTACGAAAAGTTCTAAAAGGTTCGATAAAGCTGTAGAAAAATCTATAAGGAGTGGCCAAGTACGTCGGTGAGTCTAGAAGGTTCCGAAAAGTTCTAGAAATTTCGATAAAGCTGTAGAAAGTTCGGGAAGGAGTGGGGGAGTACGTCGGTGAGTCTACAAAGTTCCTGAGTTCTAGATGGTTCGATAAAGCTGTAGAAAGTTCTGGAAGGAGTGGAAGAGTACGTCGGTGAGTCTAGAATTCCGAAAAGTTCTAGAAGGTTCGATAAAGCTCTAGAAAGTTCTTGGAGTTTTTCGTTGAGTCTAGAAGGTTCTAGATAGTTCTGGAAGGTTCCCTTATGCTCTAGGATGTTATGGAAGGAGAAAGTTCAAGAAGCTTTCAGAAATGAGTGGCGGAGAGTGTCAGTGAGTCTAGAAGGTTCTGGAAAGTTCTAGAAGTTTGTATAATTATATTATTAAAAAAACAGTTTGCATGCCGCTAAAACTCAAAGACGAGTCCCGGTACGATAACGGGAGTTATATTGTGTGGTAGCCCTCCATGAAGAAAGTTCCCATTCTTACCTGAAGGGCGTGCTTTTAAAGATATATGGGCTGGAAGTTTCGCCCCGTTGAAATTTATAGAACACTTCAAAAAATTCCAGAGTATTCTTGAGCATTCCACCACATTCCAGAACATCTCGGATTATTCTGGAACGTTCGGGAAGAGGATGTAACGTTCAGGAACATACCGGAACAGCCCAGATCATTATGGAACATTCCGGAACCATTTTTTGTATGGGGCTACCCATATGGGGTATGTAAAGCAAGATCCGTCGTGGATTCGAATGTCAATTCAATCTCACATCAACTCCATGAGCGATGCAGGACACCCCAGTCAGAGTATTTGCGACCTTTTCACAACGTTCCAGAACATCCCGGAACCTTCTGGAATGTTCGAGAATAGGGAATCGGGAACATCAAAGTGAAACATTCCAGAACACTCTCGAAGAGCGAAGCCGGGTAACCCAGCTAGTATCTAATACATGTTTTCCTAAACGTATCAATGAAATTAACGTCTTTAGAGTTGCAAGAAATCTGTTATAAAAGTCGGTATTATTATTTTAGGTTAGTTTTTTGGCAATAAAAAAATTTTGAAATTTTTTATTATTTTTTTATTGTATGCACGAGGAAAAAGTGAGGTGACAGTTTCGTTCCAAATTCATTATATGTATAAAAGGACTGTATTTTTTAAATTTTGTTGTTTTATAAATTTCTCTACACTTTCATCAAATATGTTTTGGTAAAAAAAAAATCCATTTTATTCCGCTTTTGAATCTTAAATTATATATGGCAATTTTTTAAAACTAAAGTGTATTTCAATTACACAAATCTAAAAGGTAATTTTATCTAGTTTTCGTAAATGGTTTTTGTTTTTACGACATCTTCAAAAATAAGAAATATATAGAACATTCAAAATCCTTTGGAAAATTCCAAATTTCGTTCAGACATCATTATCATTACATAGTATAAAATGAAGTCGCTCAAAATGTGTGTGCGCGTTAATCTTTTAAACTACGCAACGGATTTTCATATGGTTTTCACCAATAGATAGGGTGATTGAAGAGGAATGTTAATATGTATAATACATGTAAATTATATTAGAGAAAAGCCGAGAAATTTAAAGAAAACATATTTTTGTGTGATTTAAAACGGCTGGCACTATAGTCACTTTTGAAATTCGTTCTACGGAAGAAATTGGAAAATAGATGTCCTAGAGTAAGTAGGTATTTGATTTGAATTATTTTATTTAATGAAGTCGCTCAAAATGTATGTGCGCATAGATCTTTTAAACTACGCAACGGATATTCAAGCGGTTTTCACCAATAGATAGAGTGATTCAAGAGGAAGGTTTATATGTACAAAAACATGCTTATATAGCTGGCAAGCGGGTGGTGTGGATTTTATAAAGGTTGGGTAATGGCGTTGTGTTTCGTTAGCCACAGCAACGTGTGGCCGGGTCTGCTAGTCATTAATAAAACAGAGATAAACTACCCTCTCAGGCTGTGTAAACCAAGTGTATTTTTTTCCATGAACAATTATTTAATTAGTAATGTTTTCACATCCGCGGCCGTTTGTCAATTGAGTAAAATTTTCACTGGGTTTTTTAGTAAGGCTGTAAATGTGTAAATGAATTGTAAAGCGCCCTTGAGGTGATTTTCCCACGAAAATGGCGCTATAAAAATCATGCCAAAATTATTATTATTATTAAATAAACATATAAGAGGGTAGGCTGAAAAGTAATGCCCACATTTTCGTTATTTGTTTTTGGGGTGTTATGCCGTGTTGCGCTACCTCCTTCTTTAGCCAATGTTTCGGACAGCGTGCAATGAGAATGTTTATGCAGACGATGGTGTTGATAGGCCCACTGTAAATATATGGGTATAAAATTAGCCATAATTGTTGATGAAACACGCAGCGGACGTCCGATCAGTACCACAGAGCCACAGACCATAAACTCACAGCGCGCGTCCCATAGCGCAGCGGTATAGTGCGTCGCAAATCTCAGCGGCCAGAGAAATCCAGCGGACCGAAGTTCGAATCCAACGAAATCCAAAAAAATATAAACATTTTTATCTTTGTAAATCAATATCCAATCTTCAAACCAATTTAAAATAAACTAGCAAAAGAAAGCGACATCTAGCGACTTTCTAGTTTCACTTCTATCGCGTGTGAATTACACTCTATTTTTTTATTAAATTTATAGTGCACATATAAAAACGTTAATTTGATATCCATGAACGAGTCAGATGGGGAATAAGATTAGTTAAAAGTATGTATACCTACTTAATCTCTTTTACGGTTTTTCGTTAAATTTTTCATCAAAATCTGAAGTTGATACGTTTTTCGCAGAAATAATTTGGACTGGGTAGTAAATCGCAGACAGTTTTAGGGTGGGCCTCAAAAAAGGAAAACATTTCACATTTACCCATTAGTGGAATTAATGTCTTGTTTGGATCAGTCCATTCAGCCCAAATGGCAAATGGCCTTATAGGCACACAGCTGATAGATCCGCCGTAACCTCTCCCCCTTTTCTCAGATATAACACATCTTCTTATAATATATAAAACAAAGTCGGGTTAGTTACACCATTTATAACTCAGACCGATTTTTAGGATTTTTTAATTTGTTGGATCTGTCTCCGCCCCGAATAACAGAATAGCTATTAAAACATCGGAAAATTCACGAAAAAAATATTAAGAAAATTCTTATCCTCATACATTTTGTATGGAACGAGTTCTCATCTTTTGAAGGAGCTGCAGCAATATTGTGATAAGTATAATATTGAATAGTGAGTGAAATCCAAAAATTCAAAAACGTCAAATGTCAATGCTTTACCTCTTTCTTACACACTAAATGTCAATAGTCGAAAATGAGATAAGCGACGAACGCATCTGCACCCCTCCAAAGGAAAAATACAATCTGTCTACTCGTATATAAATAAAAATCGTCTAAGTCTCTAAGCCTAAATGTATGTACGCGCATAACTTCCGAACGACTTTACCTATTTCATTCAAACTTTGCATGCCCGCGAAAGTTTTTTTATGGTGAGCTCTGGCATTTTGAAATTTATATAAAAAAAATCGCAATAGATGGCCCGCGAGCTGTTTGAAAACTGAATGAATGGAATGCGGTAGGGGGGAGGGGAACCCGGGAGAGGGGAGGGGAACCCGGGAGGGGGGAGGTGAACTCGGGAGGGGGGAGGGGAACACGGGAGGGGGAGGGAACCCGGGAGGGGGGAGGGGAACCCGGGAGAGGGGAGGGGAACCCGGGAGGGGGGGAGGAAAACTCGGAAGGGGGGAGTGGAACTCGGGAGGGGGGTTCGCGGGACGGGGGAAGCAGGCGAGGAGAGTGGGGAGAAGGAAGTCGGAGTGGGAACGCGAGAGGGGAAACGATTTCTTTATTAAGCGGCATAGCAACACCTACCGGGAACTCACTATAATTATATAAATGGAGCGACCGATCGATTAAATTTGTATGCAAATTTGTTAGCCACAGCAACGCGTGGCTGGGTCAGCTAGTGTTTAATAGAAATAAAGGTTGAGAGATGTAATGCGCAACCCAGAACGAAGAAATAAAATGTAGTGTATTTAAAAGCGACACACATTTGAAAATATTTGGGTATTTATACAAAATGGATCATAATAGAATTAAAATAAATGTATTACGCATGAGAACATTGTGAGATTCTGTGGGTCCCAAGTCCCAAATAATACGATGGGCAGACGAGCTGGACTCGCAGAAAGAATCCCAGATGATAGGACATCGAAGATCATAACCAAGTGAGTTCGTGCGTGAAAGCAACCAACAGACGTGCCTTAGAAAAGATATACTGACAGCGTGGAAGAAGACTGGTGCAGGGCGAGAAGGACTGAGGACTGGAGGAGAATGGCCGTAATTATGATGATGATTAAAACCGTGGATAATAGAAACAAGGCATTATTAGTATTAAATCGCGCACAAAAGTGTCGCTAATCTCGTTCATTCAAACTACTGCATATCGGATGTATGCACAGCGGCTGTCGCCATTGTTTTTACTTATACACCAAACGAATCAATTTAAGATGAGACGCTGGTAGCGTTTTATCCACACAAACGTTTCCACGTATTTTTCTCTGGATTTTGACACTAGTGCAAATAGTTTTTAAAGTAATACAGATATCGACCACCGTCAAGTCCCCACGTTTTGATTTTTTTTGATATGTTACTTTTAGGAGTCAGACTTCCGAAAATCCTTAAAATTGCTTATCCCATCACCGTCATTGCCGGATCTGCCATACATTCAAAAACGTGCAAAAAACCTGGCGCCAACTCCGAAGGGGCGCCGTGAGAAAATAAATATTGTATTAAAATTTAGTTATAATATTCCCTGAATCGTTTCGAAATTACCCATAGTACGAAATAGTTATTACGCTCTAGCAACACTTTCCAAAGAAACAGAATGCGCACGCATAAATAAACCAGTCATGCGCACGCATCAGGTTGGTTTACGGCTTACGAATTTATAGTCAGTTACAGAATTTTTTTACAAATTCCATATATTTAGTTTAAACGTAAGATCCCTTTTTCCATATATCTTTTACCGTCTCTTAGGACGAATGGGTGCGATCTAAATTCAATAACCAATCACAGCGCGATGTTTTTGTTCAAGAGAACAAACAAACCGACCGCCTTTCAAGTTAGCGTACGCTCGCTATTTTTTTATTTTGTACGATTTCAGTCTCTAGGAGAAGGTAGTTAAAGACCATTTTCTTATGAAATCTTCAGTAAATTCCATTAACAAAAATATCGCACGGTTTGCAGGATGCAACGTGTTACGTGTTGACAGTTTGATCATTGCAGATCATTGATTTGACATATTATTTAAAGTTCGTTAAATGTATAATTAATATCTATTAGATTTGTTGGATCTGTTATTTTGCGGTGTTAGTGTAAGCGTCTTTCGTAAGCCATTGATACCATACGTCAGTGTTTAGTGTTTGTATGGTGTTTGTTCACTCAATTTGGTGTTTGTTCGCTCAACACGGGAAATGCAAGTACAAATTTGCAAATACAAATTTGAGGTTACATTCTTATTAGTCAGAAGCTGTAGATGCTATTCTTGTGTTAACGTTGCCATGAGAACGTATTTGTATTTGCTTTTTCTATTAATATTCGCGTTGGGTATATACATAAACGTAGTAAATCTCAAGAATGTCTAATGGAACTAGTTCAGCTAAACCACCCGCATTGTCTCGTAACCTATATTTTAAATCATGGTACGGGCACAAACAAACAATTCGTTGTATTATTTTAAAGCATAACTTTCAAAAAGAGTTTTTCCTAAAATAATTAAAATAGCACCATAATTTTATGTTTACCCAATAGATTCAGAGAGTGTAGAGCTCCTGGCGATTCTCTCTTTAAAAAAAAAAACGAGTGTGAGAGCTACCGCCAGGTCACTTGGAAAAGTTACACCCTTTATATGTATTGATTTTATTTGATAAATCAGTGTAAAAAAAAAAATAAAAAAAATAAATAAAAAATTGGGGTGAACGAATTTTTAATCAAAATAAAAATGTAGGGGGGGGGGGGGGCGCCATCGGTACCTACTGCACAGGGCGCCAGATTTCGTAGATCCGGCCCTGACCGTCAACAGATGTTCAGTATACAAATTTCATTGCAAACATTGTATTTGAAAAAAAGGCAAAACTAACACACATAAAATATTTTCATCTAATCACTTGGTGAAAAAATTGGTCCAGTTTTCGGGGAGAAAACAGGGGGGCACAAAACTTCGATTTTGGCGATTTTATTTAGGTAAAATTAGTGGATATGCCACGAATATTCGGCTGCTATTCGGTATTCGGCCGAATTTTGCGAACTTTTTGGCCGAATACCAAATCATGAAAAAAAACGCCCAATATTAATCACAATTTTTTTTTATTGTGACAAAAAATCAGCATATATATATATATAATAATACTTAAAATGTATTAGTGTTAAGTTATGATGAATGAAAACATTTTTTCAGCATTTGGTGATAGCAAACGATTGCGCTTTTCATCATAAATTATAACTGGTTCCGAAAAAGCCGCTCACTACACTGCTACACTGCTCCCGGGAGATGATAAATAAATCTTAGCAAATTCTGCCAGGCTTGTATACCTACTGTTTTGCGTTTGCTGACCACCACTTGTAAGGATCTGCTATCCGATTTAGGCGAACAGTTTTCATGTATTTTTTAAGACATACACAATACAAGTTTCAGTGTGTTTTTTAAGATATACACAATATAAGTAACACAATTTGATGTAACAATCAACAAATAATGCGTGTTGTGGGACAACCTACTCGCAAATGAAATAAATACGCCCACAGCGTGGTTACCGCACGCACTTCAATGATGCGGGTCGGAACCTGTCACCCGCGAAATGTGCTAAGTATCACCGAATATCCGGCCGCCGAATATTCGTCGCTTCGGCCGAGAGCCTAGCCGAATATTAGGTATTCGGCAAAATCACTTTTCGTGGCATCTCTAATAATTAGTCTGAGGCGCAGTTGGCCCTTTTGCTCAGTATTCCAGGTGATGCAAGCGGGGGTCAAATTGACTAAGTCCTTGGAAATCATTTGAAACATGAGTATAAAAAAAAGTTATGATGAGCATACAATGCGAATGAAACACAGTTTGCAAAAAAAAGTTGTTGATTACTAAAATGGCGGACTTAAAATGAAAATTGTAGAAAAATTGGTCCAATAATAATAATTTTTCATAAATCAAGGTTCATCCACATACAAATTTAATTTACTTTAACTTTGAATGAAGTGAATAGGATAAAACATCGACGAGCTACGATTTTAGCCAACTTGAAAAACGTGGTTTTGAGAAAACCGCGTTTAAAGTTTTACGGTCTATCTTCATTTAAAAGTCGAATTTGATACTACAACTTTGGGAATGTATTCTCCACATGTAGGTACAGGAAGATTTTAGACAACAAAAAATCGATTTTTCGGATCAGCTGGACCCTTTGACCTTGACTTTGTATTTTAATAATAATACGTACTCCAGCTCTCGGAGGCTGGACTATAAAACTCATGTTTCTATTTTAGCCTACATGTTCCTGTGTTAAATGCCTCAATTATTTAGTGTAGAGTTTAGACACTGCACAGATGATAAACACGACTAAACTTATAAACAAGTTAGCATGGTGGCTTGTTCGTCTACGCTTTGTGAATTTTTCAGTAGCTGGATAATATATTAACTACATGGATTGTTTATATTCCCTTAGTATTTACGATTATACACAGTTTGCACAATTTCAGGTGTCATGCAAATAAAATTATACAAGTTTTACAAGGGAGAAATCCTGTTTTTTGTGTGATCACCGCAGTCCCAACTGCTTGGAGCCAGTGGGACTATGGCAACTGGCAACCCCAATAATTTGGTAAGTTTGGTTTCCTATCCACCTCCACAACAAACCCCAATAATTTGGGATTTGTTGTGGAGGTGGATAGGAAATGGGTTTGAGGAAGTTTGCGAGAGATATGCAAGTAGGCTAAATATATCATAATAATAAAAAAATCAGAGTGCGCAGATCACACGCGGCAGAAGTGAAACCTTCAGAAAACTAAAGTAGACAAGAGTGAGGGAGACTACGAAGCACCGCACAAAGAGGAGACCGACTGACTCACTCTCTCGCAGGCTAAATCCTATAGATGTATACGTTTGTCTCTTTCTAGTGTCGCTATTTTTCGTTTCACCGAGTTTCAAATCACAACGGTGCTAAAGAAGTTTTCACTTCAATAATGGTACCTGTGTTTAATTAAATTTCTGACATAATTACAAATTACGCAATATAACATTTGCCAGAAGATATTCACGCGCCTCAAAATAGCCAAATAGCCTCGCAGCAGTCTGAAGAAGTAAGTGACGGCTTACCACCCTCCCCCCCCCCCCCCCCCCCCTTCTCCCTCAGAAGAAAGATGCTTATAATAATATACGAAACGTATGCTATATTATTTTATTATGCCCTTATAATACTTTTTTGCCTACATTGGGTTTCTAACTCGCGGCATCTGGGTCCAGAGGCAAATAGCTAACCACTCCGCCTCCAAGTTGGGGGAGAATACATTATTTTAACATATAGACATAGATATATATTATACTATGTATAATACGAGGGCTGTCCGTAAAATAAGGTCTCAAGGTGCTGCGGTCGCTAGGAACGATTTTACGTGCAATCCGGCGACACTGGCGTGTAGCCTGGTGGCCCCTGCCTTGCCAAATCCCTACCACGCTGCACTCTCTGTGACGCTTAGGCCCTCCGTTCATGGAGATACTTACAGTCTACGTAATTGTGACGACACCACAAGTACCCTGCTGATATACTACTTTTTAATGCCAGTCTCCGTACACGGCGCTACCCGAAATATACTGAACTTGATCATTTTTCACGTGCAGCCGTGGAGTTAACACGCTGTCAAGCGATGTCATATGACTTTTTTCCAACATCAATCCATGCCTTCTCCACTAAATCCTTTCTTACGTATTCTGGTAAAGTATAGTTATATAAACGTGCATTTTTTCCACTTCCAGAACAAATCTAACATTATTTTCATGTTTCGACGCCATTTCTGTCAAACGTCAAACGAATAAGTATCAGACACAAATGATGCGACGAGTCGCGTGCGATCAGCACTGTCGGTATTGTGATACTGATTGGAAACTGACAGCCACTGCGTAGCGCCGTGCACGGGCACCAGCAAAATCGTACGGGGGTACTTACGATCGGCGCGTATGATACGCTCAGGATCGAGTATCTTGTAAGTATCTCCGTGAACGGAGGCACTTAGTCTCGGCGTGGCAGCCGTTCCCGGTAGAGCTTCCACTCGCCACACCCGCCAGGTGTGAGTTCTCGTCCCCAGTCACAATTAAGTCCAAGAATTCTTCGCCATCGATGTCGTAGCACTCAAGGGCTTATTGTTTGTGGTTTTTGACGAGCATTTTGGGTCTCACCTTGGGCAGACCTTGTGGTCTCCCAAATGTTCTGTCAAAATCTTGTCAATAGTCTTACTGACATCAGGGATCATATCACAGAGCTCGTCGCTTTGCAATCATTGTTTTTCCACTTTGGCATTTTTTTCGTCTGAAACCGATGGCCGTCAGGCACGCTTTTAAATTTTCTGCACCATTTGCGCACGTTTTCGCACTCATACACTGTTTTCCGTACACTTCAAGTAGCTGGGAATGAATTTCTACTGGGGTTTTTGTTCTTTGTACACAAAAGCTAATTATAGAGCGTAATTCACACCCGCGGCAAGCGGAAGCTCCATCGCGAACGGCTGCCACGCCGAGACTAAGTGTCGCAGAGAGTGCAGCGTGGTGGGAATTTGGCGTAGGGAAACCAGACTACACGCCAGTTGCCGGATCTCGCGTAAAATTGCTCCTCGCGACCGCAACACCTTGGAGACCTTATTTTACGGACAGCCCTCGTATGTTACAGCTACACTTCAAACGAGAGTCGTGGTTGGGCAATTAGGTGCCTAATATCGTAAAATAATGTTTTTATTATCCCAAAACAATAAAACAGTATTTATGGAGAGTTCTAAAAATGTTACAATAAAAGCAGGCTGATATTTATGTAGCTAATAATAATATTTGGCTTATCTTTATAACGTAATTTTGAAGAAATAGCAAAGTCCCCTACTTTGCCCGGGCTTTACGCAGAGTTTTTCGAAATCAGTCAGACGTAGACAGTAATTTTACTCTTATTTTGAACGCCAAGTGTGCTAAATTTCATCTAAATTCTTTTGTAAGAGATGGGAAAAGGAATTGCGGTGGTTTTACAAAAACTTGCGTATACAATGACCTTTCTCTTGTTTTGAAGATTAAGTGTGGAAAATTTCATCAATCTCGGAATAATCGGAATAAAACTGTAGATCTGTACTAAAATCAAATCCACGTCGTCCGCCACAGGACCCTTCTTTATATACATAGAAGTTAGATAGACACTCTTCTGTCATTGCAAATCAAACATTATAAAAAAGGATTCGTCCATGTACAGTTGTACAGTATGAAAATTTGTAGCTGTTAAAAGTTTTTAAATGGTAGCACCAAGATGGCTCATAGGAAAGTGAACGAAATTTTAAAAGAGCACCATAATTTAAGATCAATATTTTTTACTTGATCGAAACGTTCAGAAATTAGTAGCACTTTTGGTGTGGAAGTACTTCTACGTCGCATTCAAGAACAATTTTATTTTTAATTTTTTTTTATTATTTAGGTAACGCTTTGTAAGGAAGATAATTAGATGGAAAGGCAATTTTTTTGTATTTCTGAAATTTATGTATCAAAAGAGCCATTTATTGGATTTAAAATCAAAATAAAAGAAAATCTAATTATTTAATTTTTATTTTAACTTTATAAGTAAAACCTCAAATTGTAACATTTAATTAAATGAAGACAATATAAGCGAAACTCAATCGAAAATCTGGAAACAGAAAAATCAGAAAAAGATATTGACACCTCTGGGACTTGAACCCAGGACCTCTTGCTTTCCGGGCAAACGCGCTAACCACTGCGCCACGGTGCCCCTTGGCGCGTTTCCAAGGGGCACCGTGGCGCAGTGGTTAGCGCGTTTGCCCGGAAAGCAAGAGGTCCTGGGTTCAAGTCCCAGAGGTGTCAATATCTTTTTCTGATTTTTCTGTTTCCAGATTTTCGATTGAGTTTCGCTTATATTGTCTTCATTTAATTAAATGTTACAAAATCTAATTCATATATCATAATTATAAATTTAAAATCATTTTTGTTTTTATGTGAGTACCTCACAAGAGTCCCAGCTGCTACCGTCTGGAACCAGTGAGACTATGGCATCCCCAGTTGTGAGGCTGAAGGTAGCGGGGAGGGGAAGGAGATGGGGAAGAGGAAGGTGGGAAGTACCTGGTCACCTATTCTGATCTGGTCACCAAACACGCCTAAAGGCATTTCAAACAGGGTTGATAAAACTAATTATTAAAAAAAATAACATAAAAATCGGATTTATTTGATTTAAATCAGTTTTTTTTTAATATGTCGTCTATTTTAACTCGGAAGTTGGTCTGTGTTAAAAAAAGCAATGTTGTTGTTGTTCATTTTAATTACTAATTTATAAATTTCAAATCAATATACCAATCTCTCCAAAATGTATTTATTTTAATTTATTTATTTAACATTTAACTGGCAACCATTTTTGAACATTATAACATTAAAAAATTAACACAACATAACAAAAAAAGAGCAGGCTTTGTCCTTTAAAAAAAATTCTTCTAACCCACCTGGAATGAAATGTGCTTGGAGAGATTATTTCTTTTAAGAGCTATGCCGGTCATTTAAAAATATCGTCGATAGGTATTGTAACCAATGTCTTCTGTTCCACTCCGCGCTCCCCTCAGGGGAACTGAGCGAAAGGGACAACTGCATATCGGGCCGAAAATACCTAAATAAAATCGTCAAAATCGATGTTTTGTATTCCCCATTTTTCTTCTCCAAAACTGAACCGATTTAAAAAATTTTTTTCACTAACTGTATTAGAAGAAAATATTCTATGTCAGTACGTTTTGCTTTTTTCCAAAATACATTGTTTAGTTTGTATACTGAACGTCTTTTGACGGCGTTTAAACTAGGCAATTTTATTCATTTTTGGAAGGTCCTAACTTCTATAAGAAGTAAATTACCAAAAAAATCAAAACGTACCGACACGTCAATGGTCAATATCTATATTATGTAAAATTTTTGCTCTAGGGTCAAAATCCAGAGAGATTCCTCTTAAGAGGAAATACCAGCGGCGTTTTTTCCATACAAACGTATTCCCCGTTTATCTCTCTGGATTTTGACCCTAGAGCAAAAATTTTACATAATATAGATATTGACCATTGACGTGTCGGTACGTTTTGCTTTTTTTGATAATTTACTTCTTATAGAAGTTAGGACCTTCCAAAAATGAATAAAATTGCCTAGTTTAAACGCCGTCAAAAGACGTTCAGTATACAAACTAAACAATGTATTTTGGAAAAAAGCAAAACGTACTGACATAGAATATTTTCTTCTAATACAGTTAGTGAAAAAAAATTTTTAAATCGGTTCAGTTTTGGAGAAGAAAAATGGGGAATACAAAACATCGATTTTGACGATTTTATTTAGGTATTTTCGGCCCGATATGCAGTTGTCCCTTTCGCTCAGTTCCCCTGAGGGGAGCGCGGAGTGGAACAGAAGACATTGGTTACAATACCTATCGACGATATTTTTAAATGACCGGCATAGCTCTTAACACCAGCAATAGTATTTGCTTATTCAATAAAAAATCAACAACTAATAAAATTAAAAAGTCTTAAAAGTAAGAATATTAACAATGTAATTAAACCACTTGGGTATCTTGTTTATTTTGGTTTTGTGATCTTTTCAAAGGGAAGACTAATTTGTCCGCCTTTTTAAACGACTTCAAAAAGGAGGAGGTTCTCAATTCGACTGTATTTTTTTTTCTTTTTTTTTTATGTTTGTTACCTCAGAACTTTTTACCGGGTGCACCGATATTGATGATTCTTTTTTTATTTGAAAGCTGGTGCTTCCATTTTACCACTTTCCTTGGTCCCATTTTAATTTGGTCCAGTTCTGACAATGGCATCTATGAGAAAACCATATAAGTCTTATATTTGCATTAAGTATGTGCGCGACAAATGGACGAATAACTCAATATCACGCCAACCGATTTCGATGATTCTTTTTTTATTGGAAAGGATGTATTTCAAGGGTAGTTTGTTGAGAATTTGGTTAGATTCTGATTATGGAATCCATGACAAAGTAACGGAACTCTTCAATTCTTAGGAGCAAATTAACGTTACTCGGCTGGATCTCTTAATTTGACCGTAACGTTGTTATCAGGGGCGGCCCTAGCTAAATTATTAGGTGGTGCGAAATCTCCTGGTGGCGCCCCTCAACTCCTAACAAAAAATAGAGCTCTTTCTATGCAGTTATGCAACTTTAATTGAAGTACCTAGCCGAGTAGGACAGATGAGAAATAATTTCGGAAAAAAAAAATTTTTAACAAAACAAAAAACGACTTCAAAAAATGCACTGAAAAGTAAAAAAATAATTTCGCATTCTTCTACAACTTAATAATCAACTTACTTTTTCTACTCATCAATATGTAGGTACGATTGTTATTTTTGGAGTCCTTCGCCCTCATACAAAATTCATACTCAAAATAATGAAAGAATTCAAAGAATTTCTACGTTTCGTAAATTTTAAACTTAACATCCCTTTAGAGCACATTAATTACCCGTCGTTAAAGAATATTTTAAATATTCCAACTTTAGAAAACAGACGAGAAATAAACGACCTAACCTTTTTGACGGCCGGCGTAGTCCAGCGGTAAGGCTCTTGACTAGCACTCGGAAGGTCGCGGGATCGAATCCCGGCGTGGCAAATAAATTTTATTTGATTAATTTGTGTTATTTCACAATTTATTCATTTAAAATAATACTCTCAGTATCGCCCCGGTGTAAGACCACCATTGAGAATTGAAACGTTGCTTGAAATGGCGTTAGCCGTGTTTGGTGGCCAGATCTGAATAGCCAGGTACTTCCCCACCTCCCTCTTCCCCATCTCCTTTCCTTCCCCGTTACCTTCAGCCTCATACCCCAATTGGGGATGCCATAGTCCCACTGGCTCCAGACGGGAGCAGTTGGGACTCTTGTGCGGTATACATGTAATAAAATAAAAAAAATTAAATTATTAAACCCTAAATTCAACTGTTGTGAACTCTTGCAACTAATAAATCTACATGGACCTACACGAACAACTAGACAAACATTAACATTTTATATACCTACGTAGGTACATCTCATTCCAACTATGATTTACATTCTCCAATACAACGTTTACATAATCTTGGTAACAAATACTTAAACAATATGGATGTATTTGACAATATAATTTGAACTTAGCCAACTTCAAACACCATATGCGCCAACTATGTATTTCTACCTGTCCCGTAAACTAATATGAACAACAATTTTAAACATATGTCAACACCTATATTTATTTTATGGACTATATTTTGTTTCTTATATTTTATGTTAACTGTATTTTGTTAACGCGTATATGTATTTTGTGTAACCTATATTTTGTTAACGCATAACGCTTATATTTTATGTAACCTATCACGGGCGTAGCCAGGGGGGGGGGGGGGTTGGGGATTCAACCCCCCCCCCCCCCCCCGAAAAGTTAAGATATCAACATCAATAATATTAAAATAAGGAGGCGAGCGGCGTATCTTAATTTATTACTAATTATGTATTTTGGATTCGCCCTCTCTACCACCCGCCGCTGGCCGTCGTCGATTGTCCGATCGCATTCTTTTTTTTTTTTTTTGTTATTTAGTAACTATATAATATTTTTTAGATTTTTATATGAAACATGTTAGTTAGATGTATATATAAAATATATTCGTAGTCCTCCTCACTAGGAGATCCTGTGCTGAGGGGGACTATGCTTTGGATAAGTTTTTCAGCGACTTCTATGGTTTAACTTCATTGGATAAGGTTTTCCAGAAACTTCTATGATGTTTTAAGTATACTAGTAAGTTCATTTTCCGATAGATTCTTCAGCCAACATTTAATGTCCTTAATGTAGCTATTTTTTATTTTTATTTGTTTGATACTAAGTGGGAGTTTGTTATATAACTTTACTGCTAAAAATGCAGAACTTCTTTGACCAAATGAAGAGTTACACTTTGGTATATTAAGTATGTCTGTTTGTTTAGCTCTGGTTTGTATTGTTGATGTACTTACAAGCAATTTTGTCAAGCAAAGTTATTTTTAACACTGACAACTCAAAATGATATTATGTATCTAAAAAGATAAATGGGGACCTCTGAAAGAAAAAATTAATTTAACTTGCAAGTTCCGTTTTTTCGGTGATTGCGGTTGATTTTTATTTTGCAAAGTGATTTTTATTTGGAATTCCGTTTCAGTGGTAAGTGTATGCGTAATCAGTGGTAAGTGTATGCGTACTTTGAAATTATTATTTCACTTAGCAAAAAGTGTTTAATAAACATATAACAGGATTAGTGTTAGACAGTCAGGTGAATACGTAGGTACTTGCATAAATGTGATTATTTGAATAATTTGACTGCTTAAGGGTCCGCAACCCGGATTTGTACCGATTTATAACATATTTCCCTTAAACACGGTAAGTTTTAAAGCTCTTAAAAAAAATATATGTTATTCTTGAAGATAATATCTAGACTTTGCCCGCGCCGAAACGCAAATTATATAAAATTCCCTCGATAGAAAAAAATCGCAAAGTATGCTCCAATAATTATTATTAACGCGTTCGTTTCAGTTATTTTACAAGTTATATGTATGAAAAAATTAACAGTGTTTCTTTAAATGCGGTTTAAGATAATGCCCGCGAGATTTTTGATCTATTTTAAACGAGTCGTGTTTTATTAAATAAAATGTCCACAAATTGTTATAGTTAATTTCCATTTCGAAGAAAACCGTTCTAATATTTCGAGTGGAGTTAAAATTTTTATTTCAAACCATTCCACAAAATTCGTAATTCATAGGAAAACCATACTAAGCATTATAAGAGAGCAATACTAATTAAATCTGTGGACACGCAAACCAGTTTTGTGATCAGAATGTAAATTTCCAGTTGTGGATTCATCTGCTGACACATTTTGAAGGAAAACGTTCTCTTATTCGAAGTGAATTGGAAGTTATCCACCACATACCCGCCCGGTGTAAGTAACAGAAGGTTACTATTTAACAAGGACTCTTATTTTTTATAGAACGACCCTACAATTATAATTAACTAAAACTAGACCCCTATTGTCCCTGCATACGTTGTTAGCGAGCAGTATGCAAGTGCTTGATCTGATGACAAACCGTTTAGTATGGAGAAGGCCCGAAGATATCGATCTAGGGATTGGTTTATTTATGACTCAACCGTTGAATAACATCCCCAATCTGTTTGGGAATCCCCCTAAGCAGTGATTGCAATACGCGCAGTCTCTCACCACTTACTTCAATTCCATTTATGGGCAGAATAAAGAATTGATATAATATGATTCTTTGGTTAATTCGGAGCTATTTAGTTAGATGTCGCTACGCTACAGTAATAGGTAGTATTTTTTTTCAATCATGTCAAACAATGAACAAACAGTTTACTAGTATATTATCATAGTCGATGGTATTTCTTAAGGTAGGGCACAGGTATTTTAAGGTAGGGCATTGCCCCCTAATGCCCCCCTAGCTACGGCCCTGCCCTCCACACAGCATCCCCAAAGATGACGTAGGCCCTGAGGGAAATTATTTTCCTTAGGGCCTCCTGTGTGGAGCTTATGTAAAAAAAATGTAAAAGCCCTATGGGAGTTTGTAAATGAGTAGGATTGATTTTTCGAATAACGTGCCAAACTGTAGGTAAGTACCTAAATAGTGCTATATTTTTCAAGTGAGATATTCATATATCAATGATTATAAGTAATTATTACTTATTTATATTATAAAAAAAAACGAGTGCCATAATCCCTCCATAAGGTTTTAGCTATTCGTTTACTTACTTTCAAACCACCACACCGTTTCCCACTGGGGTAGGCAGAGATTCATATGCATTCGTCTATCGACATTCAACTTTTAACAACAATAATAATAATATATTTAATACAACCCAACGTGTGGTAATGTGATACGTTTTTTTATTATCATTTAAATTTAGCGCCGTACGAAAACCGGAAATAATTAATACTATCATATTGATAAAAAAAAAAACAAACGAGTGTAACTTTCTTATCCAGTTACCCGTTATTAGGTTACCTAAGGTTAAAATAAATACATAAACGTATGTTTCGTTGAATAAAGACCGATATATTTTTAACTCCTTTAAAAACATATTATATTTACAATGTTACAAAAATTGTAGACGGTATGCATGTATTTAAAATAAAACATACATTATTTACCTTTTATCAGTTGGCTGCTGGTTTGAAGTACGCGCTGTCAAAAAACATAATAACGTTCTCACACACACTCACTGATATGAACACTAACTACTTGATTTCTCTTTCAACAATCCCGATCAGTCCAAAACAATTGTATAACTGAGTCGCCAATTAACACTGAATGGTATTCTAATTAATGTTGTTTGATCTTGTGTAGTTTGTAGACATCGCACAATATAAACAAAACAACATGCGGACTGACTTAGTAAGGACGAGCCAAAACTCAGTGTTGCCAGATCAAAGAGATAAAATAGAAACTCCCAACAAAGTCAGCAAAAAATCCGCAGAATTTAGAAAAACTACCTAGATTTATAAATGATTTTATACTATTATCACGGCCAAGAGTGTCAACGTGAGAGCTTTTTGGGATACTACGCCGTTTTCCGCTTCCTCGTCTTTTAGAAAATGTTTCGGTCAGTTTTTTTTTACATTAGCTCCACACAGGAGGCCCCAAGGAAAACCATTTTCCTCGGGGCCTATATCATATTTGGGGATGCTGTGTTGAGGGTATTTTTAGGGAAAGGGAGGAGGGGAAGTTCTGGGATGGAAAAGAAATGAGGGGTGGGTAGGTGGAATCTGGGGATCCAGGGGTGACGGACGAATGGATCCATTTGCAATTTGGGAGGCGGGAATGGGTACCGCCGCCCCGGGAACCTTTATTGGATAACCAATACCTCTGCCATAGGTCACCCCAAGTGGTTCGCTAAGTTTGGTGATTTAGCAGGGGTGCCCGGGTTCATGGGGTGAGGTTTGTCCAGGTCTTGGATGACCAGGATACAATGAACCCCAGATTCCTACCCACCCCTTAAACCCTTCTCCTTCCCAGAACTCTCTTGTCCTTCCTTTCGCTAAAAAAACCCCTCCACACAGCATCCCCCGATGACATAGGCCCTGAGTGAAATTATTTTCCTCAGGGCCTCCTGTGTGGAGCTCATGTAAAAAAAAATCCTCCCATTGCCGATGGATTGAGAGAGTCCAGCTTGAGAGATCCATGTTAGGTCTCCCTCAACCAGTCTCTCCCGATCCGGCCTGCCACGTATTAGGTGGGCTAGCGCATTCGCCGCCAAGTCCTGGACAAACATCACCCAATTAACCCAGGCACCCCTGTTATATAACCAGACGTAGCGAACCACTTGGGGTGACTTACGGCAGGGGTGTTGTTTAACCAATAAATGGTTACCGGGGCGGCGATACCTATAGCCGCCACCCAAATTGAAGTGAATTAATTTGAAAGGAAACTAATGCCAACTCACCAGTCTACATAAGACCTTTCTATTCCAAGGTCACCAGCAGGCAATGAATTATCTGCTCCATTACTTTGAAAATGTTTGATCAATTTCACCACGAGTAAGAGAAAATTGAGCTTTGTTTGCGAACTCAGACACGCCTATTGGATTATCTCTTTACTAGTGTCCTTGTTCAGTTCAGCCACTTATTTTTTTTAAGTTGTAATATATTTATTCAAATTGCATGGAATAATATTTTTTTCCAGATTCACAAAATCTTCTGTTTTTAGAACTTTCTGCTTCTCCCTGAATGCGGGGAGAAATCCCTAGCACTGGCAAAAATGTAATACGAAACTCGCGACAGAGAACTAGTACCCACCATACGCACACTACGGAGCGACCGAACAGAAAAGTAAAGATCGATAGTAAAATTATAACGGTTTACACGTTTACAGCGAGTTCACTGTGAGACTTTTCTGCGCGGCGGCCTCAAGTGGCGCGGGACTCGGTCGCTCCGAAGTGTGCGTGTGGGGGGTGCCAATTGAATAGTACCTCCCACACGCACACTTCGGAGCGACCGAGTCCCGCGATCTTCGGGCCGCCGCGCAGAAAAGTAAAGACCGATAGGTTTACAGCGCAGTTCACTGTGAGACTTTTCTGCGCGGCGGCTTAATGCCGCCGCTACCCGAATTTCTACTGATTTCTTACATATCTCCCAACATTTGAAGTTTTTAAGCTCAAAAAATATGTTATTTTTAAAGACAATATCTAGACGCGTTCCACGCCGAAACGAAAATTATATGAAATTCCCTCGATAGAAAAATATCGCAAAGCATGGTCCGAAAATTATTATAAACACGTTTTTTTCAGTCATTTTACAAGTTATAGTTGTGAAAAACTTCACAATGTTTCTTTAAATCAGGGTTTCCCAACCTTTATTTCGCCGAGCAAAATACTTTCAAGCCCCCCTTCAGTGGCGTTGCTAGCATGGGCATGGGGGGGTGGCTAGAGAATTTCATTTCAGAAATAGGCCTTTTCGCCAATAAAAAGACCGTCAGGCACAAAATTCTGCCCGTTTCGGGACGTTCCAAATATAAATAAAAACGTATTCAATATTTTTGCGACAATATCCTTCGAAATTTTTTAACAGTCGGGTGTCACCTCCAGTCGCTCCCCCTCGCTACTGCCCCTTAATTAAGTTTACACAAAAAATAATAAGAAACACATTTTTTTATATTAACTAAATTATTTATTTGAATTTCAAATAGGTACAATACAGATACGATATATTTATTTATTATGGATCTTTAAAAGAATAGTAGGTACACTTTCAAACATTAATTACTTTTCGATTTACATTTCTTAGTGGTCTTTTAATTATACATATTATTATTTTTTATTTATTTTACTTATATTTTTATAATTAGATAATGTCTTGACAACTTTCAAAGTAATTTTAGAAAAAATAAATAAAAACTTTTAAAATACTATTGGGATACTTGAGCTTGCATAGCTGGTCGACCATAGTCTTTGCTAGAGCTTTGCTTTGAATAGATTTTTTTTTCGGAAATGCAAACGTACCTATTACGTCCCCCCTGACATTTCTCTACGCCCCCCTAGGGGGGCGTGCCCCCCCGGTTGGGAAGTCCCGCTTGTTACAATTTTCACACAGATTTTATCGCTTTAAATATTAGCGCGCTCCTCTAACATTCGTTATTACATATCTCTCCATCTTTTTCTTTTTGAGCGCGCGGATGCGGCGCCTGAAGTGGCGCGGGACTCGGTCGCTTCGAAGTGTGCGTGTGGGAGGTGCTAATTGCCATACGCGTCGGTACGCGTTGACAGCGGTGTAGTGTTGGGAGAAATTCTATATCCTACTATTCGATATTAATATCATTGATCGATATTTTGCTATTTTCAGGTACGACCGGCCGCCATCGACGCGACGATTATCGATTTTAAAATAAAACTAATACTGAACGTGTGCATGTTAATGAATATAGTATATTCGTGAATTAATTCTTGAGTATGTTTTAATCCATACAAAATTATTGATAACAATTTATTAATTGCAGATAGCCTTATCAACTGCTTTCCAATAATACAAACTTAAAAATATTTTGCAGTCCAATGTCTTATTTCCAAACAGTGGTTCATTGAATTATTGAAGTATAATGTAATAATAATGAATAATGATAAATATGATTCATAAATACAGTAATAAAAATAGTTTTTTTTTGTAACAGAATAATTTATTAACTGATATTCAACATCGTTTAAATATTATTCTATGTATTTTTATTACAATAACAATAAATAATAACAGCAACAATGATAATAAATGTTAAAAATTTAAAAACAGAAAAATTATGATTATTATAAAATTATAGTATTCAGTGGCGTAGCTTATGGGGAGGGGGTGACACCACGTTACCCGCCCCGGATGCCACCCATGCGAGCTACGCCAGTGATTGTATTACCAATGATAATAAATGAATATAATTATTTTTTACATGAGGTAGTGCCATTTTAAGTGGCAAACTTCAGTATTTGCGCCATTTCTTAGCATTTTAAAAACAAATCACCACTATTTAATGAATAGAAATTTCATTTAAATTTTAAATTTCAACCGTTTACTTTTACAATTAGTATTGCATTTAGCATTCTCGGTAAATGAAGAAACCCACCATAAATGTAGCGAACCACTTGACGTGACTTATGGCAAGTTTTCTGATATACAGTTCTCAGGACGGCGGTACCAATACCCTCCTCCCACAATGAAAAATTTGTGAACATGTCCACATGCTACAAACAATCATTTTAATTCACAATCAACAAAGTTAAAAATTAAAATACTAACACAATTAAAAAATTAATAAAACAGAAGGAAATATTTTTAATAATAATAAAAACAGAAGGAAATATTAAAAAGGTAAATGTACAAGGTGTTTGTTAAGGGACGTATTAGACTTACTTTAACCAGTGATTCCTGAGATTATTTGCAGTAAAAAATGTAAACGAAAATTTTGGTCTCCAGTGACATTTTTGATGTTTTTTTTCTACAAAAACATAAAAAATAGTCGGTATTGGAAAGTTGGGGGCGGGGTTAGAGATTGGGCGGTTCCTCGGCTGAGTAGACAGTAATAATGACATGCGGAAGAATTTTTTTTTTTATGACTTTGTAGAAAAAAATTCAAAAAAAAAAAAGTCGTCAAATGGCTAAAATAAGTCAAGTATGACCCTTAACACCCTGTATCTGTTCTGTGTATGTTCTAGAAGTTTTAAAGAGTCAATAATCTCTTTTGTGATGTTATTTCAATTTTCTAAAAGGTTTAAATAATTTGTTTTTTTTTTAATTTGGGATTTAGGATAAATTAATCACATGTAAAAATTTCTGTATGTAAAAAAAACAAATTCGTTACAATAACATAATTTTAAGATTAACGACATTCCGCAAGTGCATAGGTATATCCAAATTTTTGGAATTGCTGCTCCATTTAAAAAAAAGGAATTTGATCTACACTTTCTAAATTGACTAAATAATTTCATACTATCGTACCATAAATAAGATTTAAGTAATAAAAACTGGGTTTCAAACAAGATGAACAAAGATGCCTTATATAATGATAATGGACATAATCGATGTACATCCATTTCTAAATTAATGAAATATTTAAAATCATATTATAAAAACAATTATTTAACCCATTGGGCAATTTTGGGAGGTAGTCTTCGCAGACAACAAACAAACATATAGTTTATAATTTTTGAGATTTATATCCCAGGCCTATTAATATTAACTACAGATTAGCCCTCCCATACCCAATTCCAATCCCAAAGTGACACCACCTACGATAAATTTCATAAAACAACTACCCATCGAATTCCGTTGCATCTCTTGCGTGACGTAGTTGTTTTACTAGGAAGAAATTAAACATTTTCTATCAAATGTTACTTTCGAATTCATATGTTATGTACATATTGTTTTAGATATTCATATAACTGATTAAATTGTTAATAATAAAGTTCGTGATAGCCCATACCTAAAATATTTCTATCTGCCTGAAATTTGTGTTTTACAAATGATCTTCGCAAAGCTAGTAATTCCGTTACCGCGAACTTGCTGGAAAACAAATTAGCTCCACGCAGACCAACTAAAGGTACAAACTAATGCTTCTTGCGATCTTTTGACTGCGAGATAAAGGAATTTCTTTTTGATAAATGTTCTCGTAAACCAATATTTTTGGTTCCGGTGTCATTTTTAAGACCTACACGCCCTGTCTTTAAATCATATTATAAAAACAATTATTTAACCCATTGGGCAATTTTGGGAGGTAGTCTTCGCAGACAACGAACAAACATATAGTTTATACTTTTTGAGATGTATATCTCAGGCCTCATAAAAGTTATGCGATCTCATTTTGGATTACGGTGAGAAATGCGATTTAAACAGTAGAGAGAATACAGCACTTTCAGCTTCCATTGAAAAAAATTACCATAAATGCTCCTGAAAATTTGAAATAATTCTAAGAAACAACATTTAGCATTTGGCAAATATTTGTCAAGGTTTACAAGTTTTTAAAATTAAATGAAAAAAATTGAAGTGCCAATAACTTTAATAATACCTTTATCTAATTAAATATGTTTTTTAGCGTGGAAATCAAACACAGTGAAACCCTCTTAAGAAGTTTTCCAAGGGACCGGAAAAAACAAACTTCTTAAGCAGTAAAAACTTACATGTGGGAAAAATTGGGCCAATTCTGCACCGAGGGACCGAAAAATCCAAGAGATTCACTATCACTAAGAGAGTTTCACTATATGTACAAAAACAGCAATTTCATCTGGAATTAAACGTGATAAGAACATATTTTCTGCAGAATCTGTATTCTAACACTTCTCCTAAGAGCAGTGCATTGCAAAAATATTAAGAGCCTTGTTAAAATTAATGAGAGCCATTCATTCTAAAAATTAATATGATTACAAATTAATGATTACGGTACTAAAAAGTTGACAACATAGCAACACTGGAAGAGTGGGCTATGTATTTATAGGAAAAAAATGTTTTATAACTCATCACACATTTATTTTAATTTTTGGAACAAAATTTCGGTGACGGAGCGATTAATTCAAATCATTCAATAAGTATTGCAGCTTTTGATGTTTCAATTATGCCCACTGCTACTTTATACCAAATTTAGATTAAACATACACAACCTAATTACAGTGCTACAAGTATAAGTTGGCGGTGGCGTAAACATGAACTAACGCTACATCTCCATAATTTAATCTGGCAACCAACCACACCTAATATAGTTATGGCATGGACGACAGCTCCATCCTTTTTCGCCAACTGATACATATAGTACTGTGTATAAATTTTGAAAAAGGAAATAATTTAAGACTTATAATAAATAAATACAATATGCATTTTCCAAAGTATCAAAAACTTGTAGGTTTTTAACATAATTTCCGACAACCCGGGCGTTTATTGAGATAAAATATTGTGATAATGCTAGTAAGTTAATGCTGGCCTTAGACGGGTAAAGAATTGATACATAAATTCATACTAAGCGCAGTGCTCTCTCAGTAACTTACCACCCAAAAAACCAGGAAAATTAATGAAAGCGGCGAATTATAGTGCATACAAAATATGCAAAATAATGTCCATTTTTTGCTTTAAAGTTAAGGTGTCATGTTTACGCTTGCAAGAAGACTCCATTTTGTAAATTTATTCAAACAAAAAGCAGAATGAAAAGAACATAAAAACATGCGACAGTTACTAGAACACAAAGGGAACTAACCGAAATGTCCTTAAACATCAATTATTAACCGTGTTGACTGGTAGAATGGTCAGTTATAGCAAGTCCAGACAGCGGTATATTAACACACTTCAGGCGGGAGAAAACAAGGAACTTGTTCAAGAAAATGGAATTTGTTTTAAACCAACATATCTTTAAAAATGATATGTACATTTGAATTCGCACATCTATAGTGCCAAAGTGTAAGTTTCCTTTTCATAAAATATTCTTTCCCGTAAAAGACAAGGAAATAAGAAGATGGGGAAGACTTGCATCACATACAGGGTATTAAGGGACGTACTTGACTTACTTTAACCAGTGATTCCTGACATTATTTGGAGTAAAAAATGTAAATGAAATTTTGGTCTCCGGTGACTTTTTTTGAAGACTTTTTTTTTTTCAAAAATTTTTTCTTCAAAATCAAACAAAAAAAAAATTCTTCCGCATATCGTCACTGGTCACTCAGCCGGGTGTCCGACGAACCCGTTATCCCGCCTCCAACTGTTCAAAAACTACCATTTTTTATGTTATTGTAGAAAAAAAAAAAAAAACATCAAAAATGTCACCGGAAACCAAAATTTCATTTACATTTTTAACTCCAAATAATGTCAGGAATCACTGGTTAAAGTAAGTCAAGTACGTCCCTTAACACTCTGTATACATGTATATTTATGTATGTGTGTTTTAAACAAATACATAGAGTTGGGACCAGTGACGGCCCTTCCCGCAGGTCAATTGGTCAAAGACCTCCCAAAATTATCAGATGATAGTAAAATATAATATTATTCAAATCAAAACAACTGGTATTATTCTGATGTATCCGCGAGAAAAAGCCGGCAGCGGCAAGTAGTGACATCTAACATCTTAAATATAAGCTTTCTTTTCCATGCGCTATGGTTGGCTGGGTCAATTTACGAAATGTCCCGATATCATGTTTCTGTCTCTTTACGCGCCATTCAATAAATGAGATGGCACTATATCGCCAAATAAAAATGTTTTCAGATTTTGAAGACAATTTGGGTCATTGTCGTGAGGGAGAGAGCATGATGAAACTATGCATCTAAAAGAGATGGTTTGATAAACATAGCTTGATTTTGCATATTGTACGCTTGTCGCATGAAATAATTTACTAAATACTCTGAAACTCGTGAGGTACCCACGTCAAATGAATATTATCGTATTTAATCTGATATTGTATCACAACATCAATTTTTTTTTAACTGACCTTCCACTTCTGAACCCATAGAGCCGCCTCTGGTTGGGAAGAAAGAGATCGATGTACAATATTCATATAAAAATATTTGACAGCAATGCCTTTCCAGGCAATCAAGTAGGATCAGCGTAAAAGGTAGAACTATCCTTTCCACCCAAAGTGTGTTGACTGAGAGTGAATTATAACTTAACCCAACTGTATACAAAGTTACAAAGCTTGGCTCTGAGTCTAGGCATGTGAAAAAATACTAAATTTTGCACAGGAACACCGGCGATATAGAGCTTAAATTTGTGATTTTAACTAATAAAAATAACAGGGGAATTAAGAATTTGTCGGATAATGGAGAGGCGGATTACTGACAGAGTACTGTATTTAAATTAGTAGTGGCTAAATAAATTGGTGGTTATCAACTCTCTTCGTCGGAGACACCGTACAATGCAGAAAACAGAGGAATAATGTTCATGGACCAAAGCAAAATATCGCTTGCGTTTATTCTGACTGAACTCGACCCATCGAATGTATTAGAAGTGCTGACTAGTTTTCCAAATTCCATCGTAGAATCATCTGGAAACGATAAAAACATTATAATACATATGCAAACATTAGATGAGTAGAGTGAAATAACCTAATTCTTATAAAATAAACAAGAAATATATTTTCAAAAGCTGTGTTATTGCCCCACTAAAACTGAAAAATTTCGAAACAATGAAATTATTTCTAAGATACCTTTTTTTTGTGTGTATGTGGCAAAGTTTTGTAATATATTTGTAATTTCGTTATTCTTTTTTTTTTACATTTCCTCCACACCCCCGGGGAAAAAATTCCTTCAGGGCCTATAGTCATCTTTGGGAATGCTGTGTGGAGGGTCTTTTTAGAGAAAGGAAGGAGAGGAAATTCAAGGAAGAAAAAAGGTATTTATTTATTTATTTACGGACTTACGTCCAATTTAAAACAAAGTATCACAAAGTATAGAAATGAACAATGTAAGGATTCGGATGGTACATGAAAGCAAAGACAAACAAATAGAAGAAAAAATAAGTGTCAAGTCACATCAAGACCTTGGAAAAATTAGGGTGAATAGGAAATATCTTCATTTGTTTAAAGAGTGACAGAAATCATTTAAGCTAATACAAAAAAAATCAAGGTCTTGACGTGAGTTGACCAGTCTACACATTCTGGACAGTGGTGAGTTATAACCATAGTTAGCCGAGTGCTGATTGAGGAAAAGCAGGTCTTTATTTCTGAGTCTAGGAGAAGGTATATTAAATGTGATGAGTTGTAGTAATGTAGGCGAGTCGATTAAACAGTTAATAATTTTGAAGAAACAAATGAGATCAGATTTTATCCGACAGTCTTCTAAAGGAGAAAGGTTTAGAGTTTGTTCAATTTCAGCGTACGAGTAATTGCCTCGCTCTAATCCTAGCCTCCAAGCAATTCCCTTTACGAACCGATGTTGAACGGATTCAATATGACGAATATGGACAGCATAAAAAGGAGACCATATAACACAAGCATATTCAAGATGGGGGCGAAACAAGGAGCAGTAAAGAGTTCTTAGGGTATTTATGTTTTTGAAGTCAGAAGTGGTTCTAGTGATGAAACCAAGTAGCTTGTCACATTTATATTTACAACAATCACATTTATATGTTCCCGGAAAGAAAGCTTGCTATCAAGAGAGACACCAAGGTTTTTAATAGATTGAACAGTTGTTAGGCAATTATTATTTAATTTGTATTCGAAAACAATCGGATTTTTAGATCTGTAGAAGGACATAATTTTGCACTTATCGACATTTAGTTCCAAGCAATTAATTTTACACCAGTCATTGAAAGAGTCAATATCTGATTGGAAAAGAAGGCAGTCATGGTAGTTTTTGATTATTTTTAGGATCTTATTGTCATCAGCAAACAGCCAAAAGCGTGTGTGAGAGAAAATACGAATAATGTCATTTATAAACAAGTTGAAGAGAAGCGGGGCTAAATGTGCTCCTTGCGGTACGCCGGATGTTACTTCAATAATAATAGACTCAATGTTATTTATTTTAACTCTTTGTTTTCTATTGCTTAAATAAGAATTAAAGAAAGATAGCAATGGGTTTCGTATACCTATAGCATATAGCTTGGCCATGAGGATAGCGTGTTTTACTTTGCCAAAAGCTTTAGAAAAGTCAGTATATAGAACATCTACTTGTGATTTATCTTCTAGGCCATTAACTACGGTGTTGGTGAAGGAGAGTAAGTTTGTAGTGGTAGATTTAGCAGATCTAAAGCCATGCTGTTCCTCAATCAGCACATTTTTGAAAATAGGTGTTATTTTTTTTGTGATTATAGATTCAAAGATTTTAGGAATATGAGATAACATCGATATAGGTCTATAGTTTTCTACGTTCGACTTATTACCCGATTTAAAAATAGGTTGTATATAGGAAACCTTCCAGGAATCCGGAAAAGTGGCAGATGATAGTGATAAGTTATATAATAAACAAATTGGCTTAGATACAACAGATTTACATTCTTTCAATAATATTTCAGGTATACCATCAGGACCAGTGCTTGTTTTGCTGGGAAGATTTTTAAGTAATTGAAAACATCTACAAGTGTGATTTCGCAATTATTAAGGTCAATAGTATTAGCATATTTAAGTGGAGGGATGGTGCATTTGTTATCAGTATAGACAGAGGAGAAATGTTCAGCAAAAAGGTTGGCAATATCGAAATCGTTGGTGGCGTGAGTTTCATTAAAAAATAAACTTGAAGGGAGATCGTTATCAATACGTTTTTGTTTAATAAATTTCCAAAATTGTTTAGGGTTAAGATTTAATTTTGTCTCAGTGAGTTCAATATAAGATTTGTAACACAAGGCAGATTCAATTTTGGATAATTCTCTTAACTGAGAAAATTTTTGATAAAGCGCTAAGTTGTTCGTTAATTTGAATAACTTGGGTGGTTAGCAATCTGTGGGTCAGTGTGTCCTGAAGTGATGTATGAATCCATCCCTCCCACTGCGATGCAATGTATTGAGTCGAGTCCAGCTGAACAGGTCAAAGAGTCTCCCTAAATCGCCTCTCCCGATCCAACCCATACTCGACACCCAAATTGTTTTTTTTTAATTTTAATTTTTACATTAGCTCCATGCAGGAGGCCCCGAGAAAAATAATTCCCCTCAGGGGGGCCTATGTCATCTTTGGGGATGTTGCGTGGAAGGTCTTTTAGGAAAGGAAAGAGAGGAAGTTCTGGAAAAAAGGGTATTAGGGGTGAGTAGGAATCTGGGGGTCAGTGTGTCCAGGAGTGACAGACACATGAATCCATCCCTCTCACTGCGGTGCAGGGCGAAGTTCCGAGAGAGTACGGAGAGTCCCCCTCAACCATTCTCTCCCAATCCAGTCTGCCATGCAGCTGGTGGGCAGACACATCCGCCGCCAAGACCCGGACAAACCTCACCCCATAAACCCGGGCGCCCCGGCTAAGTCACCAAACGAGGCGAACCACTTGGGGTGACCTACGGCAGAGATGTTGGTTATCCAATAAATGGTTCCCGGGGTGGCGGTACCCTCACACGCCTTCCAAATTATTGATTGGTTGAAATAAGAGACCAGCAATTAGATTGGTTACTTGGTAATACCAAACGTAATAATTTCACTTGTGAAATTATTCACATTTATTAAACTCAAATTTGCTTTGAATTTGAGTGTCATTTTCAAAATTGGAAATGATTGTGTGAAGAATGTCAAACAAAAAAGTATGTACCTTTCTATAATATGATAATAAATATTTGACAGAAAATTATTTTAATTGTCTTTTCATAATAAAAAGAACTGATTTTGGTTGCCTGTGCGAGATTATTTGTCTCGGTGAAATCTGATTCAATGAACTCAAATTTGCTTGGAATTTAAGTGTCATTTTCGAAATTAATCAGTTGTGCGAAGAATTTAGACAAGCGATAAAGATAAACACTAATACATACTTGATAAGGAGTTTTGGGGGTTATTAGTCTTGCCGAGGGACGATGGTAATGTGACCAACACCGCAGCCTGATATGTAAGGAACTGAGAGAAACTGCAGGAGACAGGAGTGGAGAAAATTCCTGGAGGTGGCCAAGACTACAAGGATTGTAACTTGGATAATGTATGTTATACTTACTAAGATTCCACTTGAGTCCGCTTGAAGTAATTTTCTCACACTTGCCACCGAGTGGTATCAGTGCACACCAAGAATTTTTACTTTTCAGCACCGACTCTGGCACCATTATCAAGCTCTCTCCCTTGTCAAGAAGCCAACTCATGGAGTTGTCGGATAAGAGGTAGATGGGGGTGTCGTTCATCATTCGCTCAGCCAAGAATTTGTACATTGTGTTGATGTTAGCCATCACTTGGTCCATACGTCCGGAAGATTGGCACACCACGAATACGCTATCTAAATCAATGAAAAAGATTTTTTTTAATAATTTGCCAACCATTTTTTTTTCTTCTTCTTTCGTATGGCGGGTGGATCTAGGGCATCAAGCATGGCCCTGTCTCATCAATCCCGCCTGAATTGACCACACATTCAGTGGTCTGCACCGCATCGAATTCACACATCGCCGACTGTTTAACCCCTCAGGCCTCGGGCTTATTTTGTCGGGAGGGAAAAATATTTCCACTTTGTAATAAAATCCAAATAAATGGAAGATTTCTGAATTCATCCGAAAGCCTAATATTGTTTTTGAAAGGTTATGAAATACGCTTTCAAATTTTATAATTAGAAATAAACATATAATTTTTGAAAAATAAAAATTTTCAATGCAAACATAAAAAAGTTTTTAAAATTCAAATTACTGATAACTAAAAATAAATAAAAACACACACATATTTTACTAGGTAAATGTATTATAAATGTTATCCTTAACTCACTTTTTATCATTTCATGTAAAAATAATTCATAAAAAATTCCTCAAGTTTAAGTTGTTTTCAAACCACGGTCAGAAACATTGGTTTCATAAAGGTGTACAATTGAATTATTTTGTGGTTAACTTTTAGATTTGAATATAAAGCGTGGTGCTTCTCTTTCTAACACCGTTTAATTCACATTTCTAACCATGAGAGTAAGAGAGACAACGATTTCTATGAGATCTAGAAGTTGTTCCAAAAAAAGAACAAATTAGCCTGAGGTGTATATCCCTACCTATGCATTATGTGGGCACATCGGCTGTGGGAGCACCTTATCCTATTGATGAAGGACCAAATTTATGAGGCGGTGAAAACCCAGGCTTTCTTTCTGTATTTTTTTTGTGTTTTTCTTCTGATATTACAATGTCCAGATAAGGTTACGTTACAGAAAAACTCCTAGATATAGCATCTAGCAGATAACTTGGTGCCGTGAAGATAATTTATTGGTCAGAGGTTCAAGGCCAAAGATTATAATGTCCTTATAAGGTTGGTGATAGATAGAACCTCCAAATAATATAACACCTCAGAATCACTATCTGCCTATTAATATAGTTCAATCGGTTAGACAAAAGCAAAAAATTGTCATAGAATTTTTTACTTTAATAATTCTGACACGGGAGATGTATTTTTAATGTACCTACATATATTTTACTAGATCAATTAACTTGCGGAAAGAAGAATAGTTCTTTGAAAAAGTATCTGACATAGATTAGCATGACGATAATTAATTAGCTAGGATGGTCGACAAAATCTGGATTAAGTTACTGCAAACTTTGAGAATCCCTGAAATATAATATGTACAGTAACCAGAAACTCTTAGTACAAGCGGGAACTGGAAAATCTACATCAAATTTACCTTTTTTTATTTGAGCTTTCGTTTTCGAGTAAGGCCATTTGTACATAGACATACTAACAAGCAATTCGAGTTTTATATGCACCGCTTGTGTCGCTTGTGAAGTGTTCCTACACGACGTTACACGTCGACTACGCGTTTGAGGTAATTTGCATCTAATACCCGTTTAACAGAAATGGCGCACAAACATGACTTGAATGTTAAATTTGTTTTGGAGGTGGCAAAATATCCATGTTTATATAACTATATTTTACCGGAATACATAAGAAAGGATTTAGCGGAGAAGGTGTGAGTTGAGGTTTGAAAAAAAAGACGATTTGACATCATTCTCAAGAAGTTCCTTGGCGGCGACGAATGCCCTACAATTATTATTTATTTCGTTGTTTGGGTGAATCCAAAATCTTTTTTTAAATCGTTTTTTTTTTGCTTATAAAGATAAGGAAGAGCATTATTATTTTCTCTTCACTAGAATCACATAACATTGTGTTAATTCCATGGTTGCATGTGAAAAAATGGTCAAGTTCAGTATATTTCAGGTAGCGCTGTGTACAGAAACCAGCATTGAAGAGTAGCATATCGGTAGGCCACTTTTGAGTCTGAAGTTGGAATGTGATATAAATTCACCAGTTTTCCCCTTGTACCACTAGTTTCCGGACACCGTGAGTATACAAATAAAAGAAGCATTGCGACATGTCCAATGTTACTTACTCAATTTAGTTTTTTTCTTAGCGCAATGCGCTGACAATTCTCTCAATGCTTTTGTGAAATCAGTCTCATTTTGGTCTGGGGTGTGAATTATCTGAAACATAAAACATTCAGCCTACTAAAAAACGTGCGAACGATGTAAGCGCAGTATTGGCAAGTATCACCAGATGGCAGTGCCAGTGTGAATGAAAAAGCGATGTTGCCACCAGATCTACCGCAGCAAGTTGAAAGCATTTTTTATTAGTAATAATTCAAAAAAGAAAATGTACAGTCTTTATTCAATGTTAACTAAAATAGCATTTAACGGTTGGGAAGTTTTTTTTATAAGTAAGGCTGATGATTTAAAAAAAAAACTCTTCACATTTCAGTCACATAATTTACAGTAAATAATATGATTGGCTTCATGTTTGAGTTGTCAGTTTGCCTTGAAGGTTCAGAGTTCAAAGTCAATTATGTTTACTAAAAGCAGGCATTTGATGAATAACATAAGATTACATTAGCCACGTGCCGTTACTTTTATCAGGTTAGTGTCGTTTTGAATAAAAAAAAAAAAGATTATGATTTATTTTTATCTAGTACACATATCTTTTTAATTCACTTTTACGTGGAAGGTGTGCCCATAAAAGTGTAAATTTTATCACAAAAATATTGATTACAGATATTCTGAATATACCAACTTTAAACTAATTATATCGACGGCAGAAAGGCTAATTGACGTAACCAACATTTTGTCGATTTTCACTTTTTGATGCCATTTTACTTGAAAAAAAAAAACTACGTCGATCTGTATACTCGAAGTTTATATATTATGAAAATTTGAAAGTTTACCCCCTTAAAATACCTACTGTTTTTCCCGGAAGTCTGACCAAAAATTGATGTAAGTGATGGAAAATCCGACGTTTTTTAATAAAATGCGGGTTGCTCCCTTTAACCCGGGCGTATCCAATGTTTTAGTTTTTATTTACTATGAAAAATTATATGGTTACGTCAAATAGCCTTTCCGTTTTTTAGGAAACATTTTCGCTTACGGTAAACGGCTGACTAAAGTTTTAAGTTTTATTTGGTTACATTAATCCTGTAAGTTGTGCCGCATCGAAAGTTTTTAGTAACATCATTTTGTAAGTTTAAAAACTTTATTAAAAGTTGAATACTACCACAGATTTGAAGACTTTTATTTTGTGGACAATGTTACACTGTTTTAATCGAAAATGCGTCATGCTCAAACATCGTGTTATTGCATCCTGCTTCGGCGTTCAGTCATCCGACCGATGCAGGGTGAACGTGAAGACGTAAATTCGTGGGTGAATATTTGTGCTCATGGTAATTGAGTATGGTCTCATACGATAGGGGTTTTTTTTTTTTTTTTTTTTTATTATAGCGACTATATAGAAAAATTTTACATACAAAATGAAATGTGAAATTAAGTACAAAATATTGTATTTCTTAGTCCTCCTCACTAGGGGGTCCTGTGCCGAGGAGGACTAAAGTTATTCAAATATAGTTCATTTGTCTTCTATGTCGTTTTTAGCGTCTTCGCTAGGGTTTTCTCATTGACCTCTTTAAGCCATATTTTTATTCTTGATTTGTATTCAATTGGATTTTTTATTAGTTTTATGTCTTGGGGGAGGATGTTATGGAGTTTTGTTGCAAAGTATGTATAGTTTCTTTGTCCAAATGTGGTTTTATAACTTGGAATATTTTTTATATCATTTTTATTCGATCTAGTGTTATGCATACACGGTCTAGTAGAGGATTCATTATTTTTGAAGAGCTTCAATAATATATTTTTGGAATATATTTGTTGATTAGTAAATGAGAAAAAAGCACGTCTGCCGACCGGCAGCCTGGAAAACGACGGAATCTTCCGAAACCCGTCCGTTCCACAGTGCTTTCGCGTGCCCCGCTAGCATCGAGTAAATCAAATACATGAATGAAACCAACGAATTACTGTAGTCTAGATCACACTCCATTGAAGAGTTCTTTGATCGACCGGCCACCAGCCTGGACGTTTTTGGTGAACAATTTTATTTATTTTTTCGACATGTTTTTTTAAAAATTTTCTTATATACTTTTAATAATTTTTTTTTAATTATGTTTTTAAAAACTTCGATGGCCATATTTAAAAAAATAAGTGATGCATATAAAAAAAGGAATGATATATAATGATATAATGAGGACACTATTTAAATAGAGTTTAAAAAATTTTTAAAAATGATGTGCATAACTCTGTTTCTGAAAAAATGTCAGTTGCGAACTTATTGTTGTTAAAAGAATATTTCGCCGTACCTCCCATTACAAAAATATTTTTTTTATTTAAATTTGGTTACATCAACTAATTGTAAGTCTGATTCTCTTCGAAGAGGGTTACACCATGGTTTTAAGAGCTACAAATAACACAAAAGAGGTTACGCCCTTTTGCCTTTCCGTAAATTAATCACACACCGAGCTTCTCATACCTAGATATTGTTGGTTACAGCCAAGCAGTCGTAAAATTTTCACAAAAAAGAATGGATGTAACCACCAAAACCATCATTTTTTAATATAATTACATAGATCTAATTATATTGGTAGAAACATAAACATTATTCTGTTGTTCAATGTAAAAATCAACGAGATAATAATAATAATAATAATTTTTATTTTAGTAATTTGTACATTTAAGTTTACAAATTTCTAATTGATAATAATATTTCATATTCACTATATTTTTTCAAGTTTTATGTAGCTCCTACAATACATCTCGAACTTTCCAATTGGTGTGGACTTTAAAGTTTCTGGTAGTGTGTTATACAACTTCATTCCCTTGTACAGTAGACTGTTCTGCATATTCGCTTTGCCCTTTTTTTGTAGCCTTATTTCCTTGCACGTCCTTGTGTTATGTCTGTGAATGTTTTTTTTGTATAAAATTTTATTTGAGAAGTATTTTGGTAACGTGTTCTTCAATATTTTGTGGATAAATACCATTGTGTTCAAGGACAGCATCTGTTTCACAGTCAACCAATTTAGTTCCTTTAACATTTTAATTATTTTTGAAAATCGGTTTCGTCGAAGAATTATTCTCATTGCCCTGTTTTGGAGAATTTGTAACTTATTTTGTTCTCTTTCGTTACATAGGAAAAGTATACTTGAGCAGTAGTTGAAGTGTGGAGCAATAATTGAATTGTATATGGTGATTGCAGTTTTTATAGAAATTTTTGGCCGAATTCTTCCAAAAAAAGATATCTTTTTGCCAATTTTCTTTTGGGTGTATTCAGCATGTCTATTGAAGTTTAGTTTGGAATCTAATATAACTCCTAAGTATTTCATTTCAGTAACATTTTCAATAATTTCACCATCAATTTTAATTTTGCTTTCACTGGATGTCTTCTTGTATCCAATCACCATACATTTTGTTTTTCTTTGTATTTAATTTAAGCTTATTTATTTTTAGCCATCTTGATACATCATTTAGTTCATTATTTAAAATGTGTATTAGTTCTTCATAGTTATCTCCAATTAAGTATATTAATGTATCATCGGCAAATAGTGGTACTTTGCATTTTGAAAATATTTTCACCATGTCATTAATATAGAGTATGAACAATAGAGGTCCAAGGACCGATCCCTGTGGTACTCCTATCTTATTTTCAATTGGTTTTGAAAATTGATTATTTATTTTTGTTACCTGCTTTCTGTCTCTCAAATACTCTTGTATTAATTTAATGGCTACAGATGAGAAACCAATTTCTTTAAGCTTTCTTATTAGTATGTCTCGATCTATAGTTTCGAATGCCCTTTGAAAATCCAAAAATATTGCTAAGATAAATTTATTATTATTCATTCCTTCCTTCCATTCTTCGACAATTACGTTTAATGCTGTTTCACATGAGTTATTAGATCTGAACCCTGATTGCTCTTGGTATAAAATATCGTGTTTATCTAGATATTGCAAAATTTGTTCTTTTATTATAACTTCAAGAATCTGCTCATATTTTGGTAAGGTGTTGATTGGTCGAAATTCTTCACATTTTCTGGTATTTTTAACCTTTGGAACCGGTATAACAGTAGATAGTTTCCATGACTGTGGAAATTTTCCTTCTTCAATCGTCTCATTGATAATATTTAATAGAGTAGATCCAATTACTGGAAAAGCATCTCTTATTTTACTAATAGTTAATCCATCTTTTTTTTTTTTTTTTACATTAACTCCACACAGGAGGCCCTGAGGAAAATAATTTCCCTCAGGGCCTATGTCATCTGGGATGCTGTGTGGAGGGTCTTTTTGAGGAGAGGAAGGAATGAACATTGGTCTTGAAGAGACCCATGTTGTAGGAAGGAGGAAACACAGAGGCCGGCAAATCATTCCACAGCCGAGCTGTTGAACATAAGAACGAGTCGAAGAAACGACCCGTTCTCATGTGACTAATGTCAACTGTGTACAAATGTTGGGCACGCGTTTGGCGTGTTTCCCGACTATGCACCGGTGCCGAAGGGATCAATGATGCTAGTTCCTCGGAGCATCTTCCATTGTAATACCGGTAGAACAAGGATAGCATTCCCACCCGACGCCTGTGCTCTAAAGATTGCAATCCGTCTGTTAAGATGGGAGAATCTATCAAACGGACCGCCCGTTTCTGCACAGAGTCGAGGGTATTTTTCAGGTATTTTGGAGCTCCAGACCAGAGGTGGCTGCCAAATTCAACATCTGAACTATTCTTTGATTTTATTTTGTTTAAAATGTTAAATAAATATTTTGCATTTATTTTTCTGAATACCAGTGATTCTTTGTTTGGGTCGATATTATCATTTGTGGGGTTAACGGCAATGTTGGGTATTAATTTGTTAATTTGAATGATACTTTCAATAAAATATTTATTAAAGTTATTAGCCATGTTTTCTTTGTTTATCTCTTTTGGAAAGTTTACAATTTTTATGTCGTCTTTGTTTTCGCCATGTACTAATTCTTTTATGCTTTTCCAAATTTTTTTGGGATCCCCTTCTTCTGAATTTATTTTATTTTTTATGTACTCATTATGCGTTCTTTTTATGTCTTTGGAGTATTTATTTCTCGCTTTTTTGTAGTTATCCCAATCCGTAATACTATTAGTAAGGCATGCTCTTTTGTAAAATGCATTGTACGTAGTTCGCTTGTGTACCATTTATTATTGTTTCTTTTATGTATCTTCTGTTCTGGAACAACTTTATCAATAGATTTTTTAAAGTTTAATATCATCTGGTCAGCTTTTTGGTTATTTTCCATTTGATTTATTCCATTCCAATTAATAGTCTCTAAGGATTGAATGAAAATTTTCTTATTGTATTTTTTGTAATTTTTAAATGTTGTTATTTGTGTTTCTTTACTGGAGTTGCATTTTTCTCTGTCATTTATTAGAATTTGAATGATGTTATGGTCGGTAATTTTAGGATTATCTAGTACATTAATATTTAAGTTGAATTTATTTGAGATTACCAGATCAATCGTCGTTTTTGAGATATTTGTAATTCGTGTAAAATCTTTGACTAATTGTTTCATCCCTGCAGCTTGTATAATAGATTTCAGTTTTTTTGTGTATATGTCTGCATTTGCTTTAACATTTATATTAAAATCTCCAGCTATAACGTTTATATTTTCATCTTGTAAATTTTCATGCACCATCTTTGAAAATATGTTAAAAAGTCGCATTTGCTTGTGTTTGGCGATCTATAAATTACAGTATATACACCTTTCTTGGTTCCTGATTTAGCGGTGATGGCTAAGATCCAACAATGTTTTTCAAATTGATTGTTCGATATTACTTCATATGGAATTTTATTGCTTAAGAGAATCATCACTCCTCCTGTATGTCGACTATGTGAGTCGCTACGGATGGTATTATAGTGTTCAAATCTAATTTCACTATCTTGAATATCTTCAGTAACATGTGTTTCACTCATCATAAGCATAAAAGGTTTCTTCTCCTCTAAAAGTATTTTTACCTCTTCGTAATGTGCCATGATGCTTTGTATATTCAGGTACATAATTTCATCTTTCTCGTAACTTTTTTTTATAAAAAGAGATTCTGCTCATTTTTGCTTCTAGTTTTCTTTAATAAATTGGGCATTCCTTGCTCATGGCTGAGTGACCACTATTTAGTTTCAGTCCTAATCTATTGCTAGTCATTATAAAATTGATGCACTGAATATCCTTATCGGTGCAATCTTTAACATCATGATGTTTTGCGCATTTTGAACAAGATTTTAGGTTTCTGCAATCTATAGCCTTGTGATTAAACCCATTACATTTAAAACATTTCATGATATTTAAATTATCAAAGACCTTGCATCTGTCCCATCCAATATTTATTTTTTCTTCCTTTAACATCCTGTGGTATGTCTTTCCGTCAACGTCAGCATATTTGGTGTAGCTTGTTTGATTTCGTAGATTTTTTGTTTCTTTTACAAATGTTACTTTTATTTTTGAGTGCTGTTCAAAAATAAACTCATTTTGACATTTAATTTTCCTTTCCGTTTCTTCAAAAGAATATTTTTCGGTTAAGCCTATAATTTTGACAGATGGATTTTTTTCTTGAGGGATTTTTACATCATATTTGTCACCTATCTTTGAAATTATTTGCTCCTCCATCTTTTGTATTGCAGCTACGTTCTTGCACTCCACTATTACTGCCCCTTGTTTAAAATTTCTAATTCCAGTAACACCAAAATTAACAGGATCTATGTTTTGTTTTATTTCATCCTTTGTTACCATATTTTTTTGATCCTTATCTTTCGGCTTAATATTGATGACAGGTTCATGTTTTTTACATTTACTTGGTTCTTCAATAGATTTACCATATTTCGTAATTTCAGCATACGATTTAGACTCAATATTTAATTTTAAATCTTCAATGTTCTTATCAATTTCATATAATGACTGATACAATCTGTCGAGTCCCTCCCCTTCTTTGGTAGTTGGTGCCTTGTATTCTTGGACCATGGCTTCAATGTGGTTCAACATTTCACACATTGCCTCAGTTAGGGAGGTTTTTTGATCCTTTGACAAGATGTTAGATGTTAATGTCTTATTAAAATTTTTCATTAAATTTTTTGCATTTTTTAACTCCTCTTCTGGAGTTAGGGAAGTCATTTTAAATTATTAACTTTTATTTAATAAAAATAAATAAATATTATTTTAATTATTATAACTATCACCATCTATTGGGCAATAGTTGTATTAAAATATTTTCTTTTGCAGATTACGCATGCATTGCCATCTGTTGATCAGTAGAGTAACTTAATTAATTTTATTACTGTATGTAGGTATTTACTGCCCTCTATTGAAAGGTAGCATAAATATACCATATGTAGGTAAACCATACAAGTTATTCAAAATCACAGTTATTTGACTTTATAAAATCAGTTTCTCTTATGAAAATGGTTCAGTACGTACATAATATTAGCTCCAGAATTACCGCAGCACAGTGATGCACTGCTACACCAGTTTTTAATGATCAAAATAAACTTTTTTGCGTTTTATTCCACTATTTTACGGAGCAAAATTAAACTTGACGTCTGGCACTGTTGTTGTTACAACAGATAGGGGTTACCATTACTATTTTTTGTTTTTTCGACTTTCCCGAAAGTAGAGGATTTGCTGGTTATGTCAATTAGCCTTTCTGCCGACGATATTATACTTTTTAGTTGGAAAAAAAGATCATGACACGACCCATATAAACAAAATGCAGAATACAACAAAAAAACTCTTTGAAATCCATTCATCTTCTCATACCATATATTTTTTAATGTTCCAGACAGAGATCGCATGCACGTCATCTACGAAAAATCTTACATAAAAATCTTTCTTCTCACACATCTTGTATGCAAATGAAAAAGACAGAAGATACTGCAATTTCAAATATCTATCATCATATTCCTAATAGATATTTTGCAAAAGTATGTTTCCTTCGAATTACAAAACTATTATGGTATTTATTGCCAGTTATAAGAACAAGCAAAAAAAAATTAAATGCTTTATTTCGTACAACCGGAAAAGGTAGACATGTAACTTTAATTACAAACTTATTCGTTAACAATTTAATGGTAAAAATAAGTGTGTTAAAATATCTCTTATTTTATTTTTGTTAAAATGTTAAAAAAGTTTTTGTTTATTATTTGTAAAATGTAACTAATTAAATTTTATTAAAGAAGAAGATAATAATAACAATCTCAACGAAAATATGAAAGAGAACAAGACATAGAAAAACAGAAAAAAAGACAATGGTCACAACTGGTACTCTCTTGTCATATGAGATTGACAATTATGACGGTTTGACAGAAGGTGGCAATAGCGAAATTGGTTAACGCGCACGTCCCGGTTAGACGAGAGGTCTGGGTTCGAGTACCAGTTGCGACCATTGTCTTTTTTCTGTGTCTTGTTATCTTTCATATTTTCGTTTAGATTATTATTGTTATCTTCTTCTTCAACGACATATTACATTGATGGGAATAACCTTCAAAAGTTATAAAAGAGAGTTTTCTTATTAAAAATTTAAATAAATTTTACTTTGATACAATATTATGTCTCTATATTACATTCAAAATTATTTCTTCAGGCATGTAATGTGGACTGAACAAGTGAAAAGAAAATATGTGCATATAAATATTTTAAATTCGTATACTAACTGCGGTTTTTATTTCGATTCCACATATTTATTAATGATAAATAAAATATTATGTAACATCATCACTTATTAATATTACATTTTTAAATAAATATATTCTATTGTAAGTGTCCCTTTAATTACAGAAGAATGGTCACTGTCATCCACCAATGTTTTAAGAAGCAAGTTACGACATACATTCCTTTCGTATAACCCAAGAAGACGTGCATACGAGCTCTGCATGTGAATATTATACATCATAATAATATAATAAAATGTCTACCTCAGTATTCCGTAAGTCAGGTCTTTCCAATAGGGATTTATCGAGGGAATCAAAGTCCCCTGATACAATATCGATAGTGGACACATCAGCTATTGGGACTTGGTTCCGATCTAAATAAGACAACCATCGATTCGTGCCACCGTCCACTGTTATTCTAAACGCAGCTGAAAAAATCATCAAAACTTTAATTAAAAATTAAATTCAATTTGTATAAAAAAAAAATAATAAAGTAATCCAAAATTAAGCTTATAGACTTAATGGTAGAAAATTAACTTGTCAGGCATTGATTTATTAATTATTTTTTATCAAAAAACACAAGAGTTCTGACCATTTGAGGTCAGTGGAACTATGGCATCCCTTTGGGTAATCTTGGAAGGAGGTTGGAGAGGAAAAGGAAATGGGAAAGATTAATAAGTACCTGATTTAAGTCTGGACCAGTGGCGGCTCGTGAATTTTGGGTGTGCAAGATTGCTAATATTAAAAAAATGGTTTTATTGATGTTGTAGCTGAAAAAAAATTTTTTTTTTTTTTTTGAAAATGAAAAAAAAATTTGAAAAAAAAATTATGTAAAATTTCAGAAAGTTTCAGTTTGACCGTGTGCCACACGGATTTCCTGAAAAATCTTCATACAAAAGTCGTAGTTGAAAAAAAAAATTTTTTTTCACCTAAGTCAACATCTATAATGCTATTTTTTCATTATTAGCACCCTAGCACACCCAAAAGTCACTGAGCCGCCACTGGTCTGAACCCATTACATAGATGAATCTATTTAGAGGGGTAGATACTTTCAGTATCACACTGGTGAAAGACCACCATTAGCAATCAAAACGTTGCTTGAAATGGCTTTAGCCGTGTTTTGTGACCAGATCTTAATAGCCAGGTACCCCCACCTTCTTCTTCTCCGTCTACTTCCCCTCCCCACTTCAGCCTCACAACATACCCCAATTGGGGATGCCACAGCCTTACTGGCTCCAGATGGTTGGGAACAGTTGGAACTCTAACAATAAAAAGTAAATAAAAAGAAAAGTGGAATGAAGCCTTTTGAGTTCCCAATATTGTCTGTGTTATGAATAAATTTAGCAGTATTATGAACTAAAATAGGGCTCGCTATTATTTTAAAACAAAATTGCTGCAATAATCCAAGGTAAACTTTCAGGATGACTGGACATGCTTAGTACAAATATTTTTTAGAAAACCATGATTTTGATTCACCTTTATTACTATAAAAGACAACTACATTGGGGCGACGGAAAACACAGCATTCAAAATGTCATAGAATACGGATATAAATTATTGTAAATGGTCATCCCATACGACAAAAGCAAATTTAATTGAAATTTTAAAAGCAGTTTTTTCCACAGGCCCGAATGCGAATAGTTATCTTTTATAGTAATAAAGATGAATCAAAAGATTTTTCTGAAAAAATATTTGTGTTAAACGTATCCAGTCATCCTGAAAGCTTACCTAATCCAATGTACCTTTGTTCCAAAATGGTATGATAAAGTCGACCGGGTAGTTGATGGGCCTATTTAAAATCATGACAGCGTAATTTGTTGCATTTTGATTCAGTGATAGCAAAGCTTCCGGAACAAATACAGAAGTGTTCTTTGTTGAGAAGCCATTAGTGGTGGAGGAAGAATGATTCATCTGTAATAACACATGGAACATAGAAAATTGGTAAAAACTTAAAGATATAACATTCAAGAAAAAGCCAAACATTTAACATATCGTCGACGGCAATCCATCATCACGTAAATCATATCTGGCCACTTTTCAGGAGAGACATAAACCCATTTTTCTACACTTACATCGAAATCGCGGCAAACCATTTTATTTTTCATGTTCAATTGTCTTTTCAATTATGTATTTCGTTTTTAACCGAAAATAAAATAATAAATTACACGGTGATGTTCAGTAAAATACGGCAAAAGTTTTGACTTATGCGGAAATTTATTCTTGTTGGGAGGTAGGTATATAATATCATTATAGTTTTAAAACACGGGAATGTGGAAACAAATGTTATTTATTTAAAAAAAAAAAAATAATAATATTTTACAAAAAAATAATATTATGTTACATGACATTATTTAGACAAATAGAATAGAAGATCGGTACCTAATCATAAAAATACACAAAATTATTAGTTACTCAATGACACCGACAAACATCAACGAAAAATTAAGCACATCAATTTTTCAATTAAAAAAAAAATAAACTTACATTGTAGGTACCTTGTGTAATGTTAAAAATATATAAATTAAAGTCATTGATACAGTAATGAATCATAGCTTTGACAATCTTGCGGTATTACAGATTTTAGTTCCTGTAAATGTTTCCACTTGGATTCTTTTATTTTAATTCTATCTTTGTAAAGTTTTGGAATAATATAATTTATATTATTCGACAATTTTGGTCATCGTGTCGAATCAAATCGTCTTCGAAGTTTGTTTTAAAACGAATGATCCCATCTGGTAAGTATTGTAATACACGTAGGTTTTATTAGTTTGATCACTTACTGTTCTGCCTGGCCCGATTGAATCGTATAAAAAGTATTTATTTGTGCATAATTCAAAAAGAATTCGAATGTCAGTATTTGAACGTCGTATGGCTTATTAGGTTTTCGAGCCAGTTTAGTGACTTGCGCATACTGATTTGGTAGGTATATTTCTTGTTTTTTTTTTTAAATTTATTTTCTATTCTACTATGTACTGAGTCACATTCCATGTAGGTATGTCCCTTCTCTAAGAATTTTTGTGTAATTATGATGTTGAATTTCATGGAGAGACTGTGCAAAGCATTACTGAGGATCACATTCCTATATTGACAGCCGCATCCATCACTATAAATTATAACTGGACGAGCAGGGGCTTTGTTTAATTCTCCTATAATATAATCAATATGCAGGAGGTGAATACAGATGCCTCCAGTCCGGCTTGGGTTTCGTCAAACCAATATGTCATTATAGCCTTACTTACCAAATTAAAGACGGTAAAATTATGCACACATAATTTCGTCTTGTAATAAATTGCACTTGCGTTTAAATTTGGCGCCAATTTGACCACTTGCAAATCGTGAGTGAGAACGAGGCACTTTCCTTCCTTTGCCAGCTCCTTATCTTTAACTTTTTCTTCCTGTGCCTTATTTTTACGATCAATGTGTCTTTTCCAAACCTCGTAGCTAATATTCACAATGCGTCACACCGATCTTTTTTGGGCATAAAAATACTCATGTTTTCTTTTTTAAACACATTTTCGAAAGTTCTGCGACTCATGGGACTTCCTACATTTTCCTTACAATAATCTAAATAAATATCATACAGTTGAGCCAAGCTTTTGATCATTGGTTCTAAGTAAAGCTTTTTTGTAGATTTACGACAAAAGTGCGATTCGGGTTTTGGAAGGTCGTGAAAAAACTTCAGTAATAACATTTTTATAGAATTTTCTCCTGTTGTTCGTTACCTGTTCTGATTCGTCATGGGTGACATCGGAATCATTGCAGATTCTCATTTTTCTGTCCAATACCTCACGGTCCATTTCTTAATCCCCAGGGTATTCAAAACAACATTTTGCAAACTTGGTCTCTAATATTTTCAATGGGCAAAAAATACACAAACTTGCCTTGTTTACGAGAAGCACTGGTTTCCGATCTTCTTTATTTGGGTTCTTTTTTCATTACATTAGATGCAACAAATTGTTTTCTCTGATTCCAATTTAGTTTTGACCAAAACATTTAGAAAATAGATTCTCTAGAACCTTGGTTAGGTTTGGAGCAGTTGCGTAGTTTTGATGGAATGCACATTTTGGATTTGCAAGCTGGACCCATTTGACGAGCTTCTTTAGGCACATTGTGTACCATGTTGAATTTCCCATCTTGCAGTAAACTTCTTCTGCATTGCATCCTCAATTTCTTGTTTATTAATCTTGATGAATCTGCGTGTATGTCGCCATCACTCGGCCGATTTGATGGTGATGCTATTATTTCCGAAGGAGATAATATAGAACCTGGTGTAGGATTACTGTAATCCACCACTTGCATTTCATTTGAAGTTGAATCAACTATAATTTTGTCATTATTTATTATAACAAAAGATGTTGAATTATTATTAATGCTATGAATATCTTGGCATATTATGTACTCAGAAGATACGATCGAGATCAACTCTGCACTGTCTTCTGTTGTTGGTGGCTGATTTTGGGAATAATCAACGATTGAAAATTCAAAATTATTTATATCAATGTTTTCTATATTTTCATTTGTAGAACATTCACCAACTTTTTTTCCACTGCCCTGTTTGTTAGATAATGTATTTATTCCTAGTTCTTTGCACATGGCATCAACAAATAATTCATCATTGCTAAAATCGAACATTTTGTTACTGAAATAAAATTTAAAAAAAATTATTATTTTGTTTGTTTCGCTATATACTGTCAGTATAGTAATAGTAAAGTATAATAGACTCGGTCAGTGGTTGAGTGGGCATAGCGCTTGGGTCCCACCTGGGCGTCGCATGTTCGATTCCTCGGCTGGCTAAGTCCTCCATCACAACACAAGCAACATTTTCGGCTTTCTGTGGTGAAGTAGGAGATTTTCAAACATTGTTGGGTTATTCGTAACCCGGGAATGTTTGTCTTTCTTTTAAAAAATAAAATAAAAATTATTAGTAAGGTAATTCCATTTGATTTTTAAAAAAGCACAAATCAAAAAAGAATGAATCAACGCGTATCTCACGTTTTTCGATACAATGGAACGAATCATTGCGAAGTGCATCAACGCGTAAGTCCATAATATGTATATATTTTTAAAATTTTTTATTATAATTATAATTTTTTTTTTTTTTTTTTTTTTAATTTTCTTTATTCATTTTGTTTATTACAGGATTTTTTTTTTACATGGTATTTCGACTACCAAGCTAGGCAAATGCCCGTATTATGGTAGTCGAGATTCATAAGATATTAAGTATATAATATTAATAATCATCCATATATATGTAGATGAAAGTACAAACATATAGCATATAGCATATCTATTATACTAGTATTAGGTACATGATCACATACAGGAAAGGTGTTAAACTAGGTGAATCTTGTATAAATAAAAATAAAATAGAATAACAAATAAAAATAAAAGTAACAAAATAATAATATTTTAAGGATAATAGAAATACAAAATAAGAATAAATATGTAAATCATCTATACAGATGAACAATGATAGTCTTTGACCCCAAAAAACAAAAGCAAGTATTCCTAAGCAGCATATGAAATGGACGAACAATGTCAAAAAATATGAAAAAAAGCATCAGCATAATATAAAGTTTTGGTTGAAAATTAATTTAGAGATAAGATTTTTTACTCTAGAAATATGAAAAAATAAGAACAGTTTTTAAGATGTAAGGCATTCTTTATAATATTTCCTTCCCCGAGTAAATAACCAGTTCTGTATATTAATGGCATAAAGATCAGCAGTTTTCGATGTCTTAATATCAATACTCAGTAAGTTGAACATTTTAGGCGCGATGTAAGAGAACTGTCGTTGGGCGAAAGCTGTTTTTGTTGGAGGAATTTTGCATTTTTGGTGTGATGAATAGCGGGTGTAAATATTTTGTTGAGTTTTGAGTGTTAAATCATTTTTCCTTAAGTGTATGAGAATTGTCTTAACGTATAATTGTCTAATGTCTAGGATTGCAAATTTTTTAAAAAGTGGCTCTGATGGGTGAGATGGGTGACATTTTAATATAATCCTTAGTAGCAGCTTTTGAATTAAGATCATGGGATATATAATTGAAGCTGCACAGCCTCCCCATCCCACGATACCGTATGTTGCTATTGATTGGAATAGTGCAAAATATATGCATCTAATTGTTTGAAGTTTCAGGATTGATCTGAGAGAGAGAAATATATAGCACAATTTGCGGAGTCTTTTTGTTGTAAAATTGACATGGTCCTCCCAACGCAGTTGGTCATCTATAACAATCCCCAGATATTTAATTTGGTCAGATTTTTTTAGGTTGGTACATGAGCAATTATTGTGGGGAGGCGTAGGGGTAATATGGTTCTGTGAGCTGAGTGAATGATAAGATTAGGACAGTTTTGGGGAGGAGTGACTTTACGTATGGAGAAAAGTAAATATTTTGTTTTGTCAACATTAAGAGTCAGAAGGTTGTCATCTAACCAATGTTTTACTTTATTTAGGCCCTTATTTGCTTTTTCCATAGTTGAGTTCTAATTTTCAGCTTCAAAGATGATTACCGTATCATCGGCAAAAGATATTATAGTTCCATCAATTCCCAAGTTACATAAAGTGTTAATATATATTAGAAAGAGAAGTGGGCCTAATACACTGCCTTGAGGCACACCGTACGTGATTGGTAAACTTGTACTTCTGTATTCTTTAGCAGAATTTACAAGAGACGATTGTGACCTATTTGTTAGATAGTTCTCAAACCATTTGAGGGGAGTACCTTTTATTCCTACCTGAAGGAGTTTCTTCAAAAGTATGCGGTGAGAGACAGTGTCAAAGGCTTTGGCTAGATCCAAGAAAACAGCGAGGGGCTTGCGGCCTTTATCAAGGTTATCAGAGATTGCTTTTGTAAAAGTTGCAATTGCATCTGCGGCACTACGATCTTTGCGGAAGCCATATTGATTTCCTGACAAAATGTCATTGTCTTCAAGAAATTTGTATAGCCTTTGCTTTACCGTTTTTTCAATTATTTTTGATATCGGACTCAGCAAGGATATTGGTCTATAGTTATTCACTGATGATCTGTCCCCTGATTTATAGATAGGAATAATTGTTGAGTGTTTTAAAGAATTTGGAAAGAGGCCAGTTTGAAAGCTTAGATTTATGATATGTTTAAGGGGCTTAGTGATGATTGGTTTGAGGTGTTTAATCAATTTAGTGGATATATTGTCGATTCCAGTTGAATGTGTGTTTTTGAGTGATGAAATAATTTCAGTGATTTCTTGTTCTGTGGTAGGAGTGAGATTAAATGGATCATAGCTAAGATTATCGATCGATATATTATTTGCAAGGTTAAATTCTGACATTCCGTTTTTATTTAAAATATTATTTGCTAAGTCTGATCCGACTGTGGAGAAGAATTTATTGAAATGATTTGCGATTTTTTCTGGATGATTTGTTGTATCTAGTGTTTGGTCTGCAATGGTTATTTTATTTATAGGTGCGGTAGTTTTGTTGGTATAGCAAATCTCTTTGACAATATTCCAGATTTGTTTATTGTCATTGGCAGCTTCCTTGATCTGTTTTCTATAGTATTCGTCTCTAACTCTACAGATTATTTTTTTACAAGCATTTCTGTATCTTTTGTAAAATAGGAGAGATTCGTGATTATTGGGATTGTTTTTACAAAATTTGTGAAGTTTATTACGCTTGTGAATACAGTGTAGAATGCCATTTGTTATCCAAGGCTTAAGTTTAATTTTGCGACTACTTTGGTTGTTGTTAGTGTTGGATGTGGAACTAATTAAGTGGTTATGTATGGTGTCGATAAGAAATTCGCACGCTATGTTTGGATCGGTGAATTTATAGAAATTTGACCAGTTTTCCTTGGAAACCAGTTTGAATAGCGTGTCATAGCAGATTTTCTTCGTGGGTATTTTAGATGTAGGTAATTTTTTAATAAAATGTGAAAGGGAGGTGATAGTAGCATAATGGTCTGTAACCGTGCATTGGTATACGAGAGATTTGGTATTCAATTTACATTTAGCAAAGACATGGTCAATGCAACTGGCGCATAATTCTGTTACCCGAGTGGGGGCCGTAATAGCTGGAATAAAACCTTGTAGAGTTAGTAAGTTCATGTACTCATTTGCTTGGGGATGCATCGTATTTATGATATTAATATTAAGGTCACCAATAACAAGTACATTTTCACAATCCCTCATACACGATAAGGATTGATTAAGTGAGTTTAAGAATGGTGTTATATTTGACTCACTCGGTGATCGGTATATAGATAATATCGTTACGCTATTTTCTATTTCGAGTTTAAGACAATTTGAATTTGTGATTGAGATTTCTTTGACAGAGTGTTGTATGTGATTTTTGATGTATATGATTACGCCATCATTTTGAGATTTATTATTCTGTGTGTTGTATTGGTTATAGTCTTTTATAGTTTTTGGAACAAAGTTATCTTTGATCCAGCATTCGGTCAGAATAAGTAAGTCAAAATCTGAATCAAGGTCTGTGAGTAGTATAATGAGTTCATTGAAATTTTTATTGATTGATCTGATATTCATGGAGAATATTTTAAGGTTAGATTGATTTAAGATTTGTCGGACTTCTGTAGCATTATTTGTTTCGGTACATGGAATCTGTGAGATATTGTCTAATACATTTGTTATGTCTTCCATTTTTTTAAATTACTAAAGTATGAACTAATAATGTGCCAAAAATGTAGTTCGGTATTGGTAACAGCAAATTAATAATATAGTAAGTAAAAAAGTATATATATATATGTAGTGTTGGTTGCAAAAGTCGTTAAAAAGTTGGTTGTTAAGTCTTCCATTTATATTTTTTTTTTTTATCTTTGCGTTAATTGGTAATTGTAAAGAGGCAGTAATAGTGGTGACTTTGAAAGTAATGCAGGGATTAAGTTGTTGTAGAGACAAAGTGTGAAGATATAATTTATACCGGGTTATTTTAAAATTAGGAGTATATAAATAAGTATCGGAAGCGATGGTTAAAAGTATACGTGGAACACAGGGAATTTTAAATACAGATTTAGCGATAGAGACTGTGTTTATAGTTAAAAACAAGAAATGTTTAAGTATAGAAAGAAAAAAATATTTCCAAAAATATCTATTTCTGGCAGAACTAAAAACAGTAAAATTTGCGAAGGTAGTTTCACTCTTGATAGTACTTTTAGTTATATTATTTTGAGTGATTGTTTCAATGTTTTGAATATTGATAAAATAAATTGAACCATGGGTTTCTGTTGTAGGTAATAGTTGGGAAGGATTTTGACTGTTATTCAAAGCGATAACAATAATAGTAATAACAGTGACCTTCATAATGGTTACAGTAACATAAAAAGCAGTAAAAGTGTTCTTTGTAATAAGTGCAGTTATAAAATTCTGACATATGGAGTTAATATCAAAAATACAAAATTTATCTTTGTTAGTACCAGAACTATATGAAATGTTGAATAGAAATTTTAAAAAAGGTTTGATGATAACAATAATGTTTGTGGATAAAAATAAATTATAGTTTAGTGATGCATGAAAAAAATATTTCCAAAAGTATCTATTTTTGATAAACCCATAATTATTAGACTTTAAAAAGTAAGTTTTACTCCTGATAATAATTTGAGTAATACATGCATGTTGCACATGATAACAGTTACAGTAATATATAATAGTTGCATGTTGAATACAGATAATAATAACATGTAGAGTATTATTAAGGTAAATTGTGCCATTGGTTTTTGATGTCAGTAGTAGTAAAAATGGATTTTGACAGTTATTCAGAGCAATGACAAAAATACATAGTTCGGTGACCTTTATAATAATAGTAGATTTTTTTTTACAATTAGAATCCATTTCAAAAATACGAGATTTAAATATGTTGGTACTGAAACTACATTTATTTTTTAAGTAAATAATAGTATTGTCAGAGAATCTTATTTTTGTAGAGTTTTTTGAAAAGAAGTTAACTTTATAGTAATAATAATCTATGATTGTGGTATTATAATTTATATGGGAGAGAGAAGTAACTGATTTCATAATATTGTTGAAACTCGAGAAAGATAAATTAAAAACAAGTAGATTATCAAAATAGTATGCGAAGTAGAGTTTATAAAATGTTGGGGGTGGGCGATAAAAGATGTTTATTTTTTTCGTTGATGTGTAGAACAGGCGTCCCAATGTCTTTACGTACATACACCTTCCCGTCTCGGATCCAGGCGAATTTGAAGATGTTGTCCCGTAAAGCCTTCCGTGCAAGAAACCAGAGATGTTTAGCGCGAAATGTTAAGTGTTCGTTGATGTAAATCTGGTAGCGAGTTCCTGACATTCCTATAAGCGTAGTATTAAGTTTATTGTCTCTATTTGTAGATTTTTTGTTGAAGGCTTTGATGTCGTTAAGGAAGTTCTCACGGTCGATGGTAGTTTTAAATCTTAATATTATAGGCCTCTGTTGTTCTTTATTGGTTTTTTGGGTGACACGGTATGCTGTATCTACGTTGTTGAGTTCCGTGTTGGCATCAGTTGTTTTTTTGATGTTAAAAATGATGTTTTTTAGATTTTCTCCATTTATTTCAGGGATTCCCCTGATTTCCACGTTTTTCGCTCTATTTTCTCTCTCAATTTGTTAATAATAACGTCTACCGTGTGCACAAAACAATGTTTGCAATATATAATTACTTAGTCTCACAATACATACCTTTGTAAGACTTCTGATGAACAAAAAACATATAAATTTAAAAAAAAACCGTTGTAATCAGCGAAATAACGTGTTGCAGCAATGACGGTTGGTCAACGACTGAGATAGGCGATGATTTTATCCAAACGGAAGGCAAATATGCGCGGTGATACTATTTTAATCCTATAATAATCCCACCGATGTAGGTTTATGACCGCCGTCGAATGGCATTTCAGAATGACTTATGTGGTGATGTTACATACGCGGTGATGGAATGCCATTGACGATTATGTACTAGATAATTCCAAATTCTTATCTCTTATTAGATGATGCAATCTTTGGGATTAGGGAGCAACAAAATAACCAAATAAAAATCGCATTAAAGATAAAATATTATTCATGCATTAAACCGCTTATTCGTTAATACGGAAAACTTTTTATCCAAACGGTTAGATTTAGCTTTATTATTACGAAAAGTGAGTATTTATGTCGGGGGAGACCAAAAAACTTGCAAAAAATATGCATTTAACATTTTAATTTTGTTAAAATTAATTGCCTAGCGCGGTAACGCCATGTTTATTCATCGTTTTTATTTTAACATTTCATCAATGCTGCCAATCATAGGAAAAATATTTTTGCCTAAAACAAAGTGAATGCATCATTGACAAGTTTGTACCAGTATTTATAACAGTAGAACATGGAAAGAAATGTATTCAAATAATTACACAAACCCGCTAGACAAACCCTGCGTAGCCAAACAAACCATTCAAAACCTGGGATGTTTTTTAAAAGCATGATGAAAAGCGAGTTTATTTTAGAGAATTTATTTTATAAGATTGGTACTTTTGACAAATGTCATATTTGATTGTCTATTAGTTAAAAAAGGAACATTCCGTATTATCCGTGCATCAAACTTTGACAACACGAACGTTCCGTGTTATCCGTGAGGTGGACTAACTGCATATTTACCGATAAAATAAGCGTGCAAAAAATGTAGGTCATTCAATACTAGATTATTTAAAAATGATTGCAGTATCGTAAAGCTTAAATTAAATATAAAATCAATTCTTTGTCAATATAAAGAAATAAACGTACTTTCAACCACCGGATAAATAAGCAGGGACATGTTTTAAGCCTTCTCATGCTAAGCCAATTGTATTTCAAACAACTCAAGGGTAATTTTCATCAGTGTGAAGAGTTAAATCTTCCAATTTATGAAACAACACAAGGATAAAATAAAATAAATTACTCACTTTTATTCAGTAATCAATTAAGTATAGTATTATTAAAGCGTTGATAACTGTTAAATGGGAGACGCTTCGTACTCAAACAAGCATGCCCAACAAGGTGACTTTTTAGTGTGATAGAGGTTAGAAAGATACTTTTTGTTTAATTCATCCACAGCTCAAGGTTAGCGAAAGTTAAAATGTTAATGGGTCACTAAATTACACCAGAAAAAAGAAAACATTCTTCCAGAAATATAAACACTTCTTTCAAGTGAAAACAAATATAATAACGTATTCATACTTTTATATTACGAAGGTCTCAGAATATATCATTTATATCTGAGAGTAACAAGGCCATGTTGTGTTGATCTTAATTCATGAATCCAACAGAATCATTAGCTGAAAAAAGACGTAAATAACGGAATGCTTTTAGGTATATTTAAAAATACACTTCTCAACGAATTCCCGCTTGAGGTTGTCATTTTTTTATTGACAGTACATTTCCATAGATAAAAGGGAACATTCTGCCCTGCTGCTTTAAGCTTTGTCAATAAATCGACATTATTGGTTGAGTAGGTACTTACCTACTAGTTAGTTGTAGTTATGGATAACATTTTAATCATACAAATATGGTGTTCCACCAGCACTCTATACTAGATTAGAAAGTTGAAACGCATTGCTGAAGCTAAAAAAATATGTAAATAAAAATTTCAGCTTGACCTACTTATCTTCGTAGTCGATGGTGTCAATGGCTTGTTGGTAATAAACCCATTATAAACTCATACTGCTTACAATCCCGATTTTTTTTGATCTCCTACTCCAACTTACTACCTATTTTTACTTTTAAAAGCTGCATTGAGGTACCTTCTCCGACCTGGGATTAAAAAAGTGAAACAAAAAAAAGTTTTTGCCAAATTGGTTGGTACAAATACTAATGCTTTATTTCTACTCAGTGAAAAGAAATTAAATAAATACAAAGCACATAAAATGAAAAACTATACATATTACTTTTACTTAGAATGGTGATATTATTATCCGTACATGTAATAGGCACATACAATTTTTGTATTAATCATCAATCACTTTAAAATCTAATCTCATGGTTTAAATTAATGCATCATTGTTCGTATCCAATAAATTTTTTATCTTCAACTTTGATTTCACTCAAATAATTGTCCAGCCATTTTTCAATAACAGGTAAATTATCATCACTCCATTTGGTTTCTTCTCGTATGTTTTTCAGAGATTTTTCAATGATGTGTTCTGCGCTGCCAAACTCTCCTTGGCGCTCGACGTAGAGTTTTGTTACCATGTCCAAACCTTCCTGCGTCGTGAATACACTGGTTGCTGAAGAGATCAGATTGTCCCATAAATTCGTTTTGTTCTCAAACCTACAAAAAAGAGTTTATTGTTTAATATATTATTTCAGACTTTTTAATGTGAATACCGCACAAGAGTCCAAACTGCTCTCAACTGTCTGGAGCCAGTGAGACTAAGGCATCCCATTTGTGTATGTTGTGAGGTTGAACGGTATGGAAAAGGAAAGGAGATGGTGAAGATAAATGTGGTGAAGTACCTATATATTCAGAACTGGTCACCAAACACAGCATTTTAAGCAATGTTTCAATTCTGTGTAGGGATTTTTCATCAGGGTGATACTCAGAGTATCTTTCACCCTGGAAAGTGCCGCAAATGTACTAAAATTAATTACTTATTTTTATTGAATTAACTATTGTGAAACAATACAAATTATATTAATTGAGAAAAAAATATGAAAATGCGCTATTTTTGCATAATATAGTATACTTACGAACGTAATACTAATTTGTTTTAATATTTCTATTTTTGAGAGTGACAATTTGTTTTAAATAGTTTTATTAATCAAAATTGAACAACGTGATGTTGTAGCACATAAAAAGCAATTTTTCTGCATTTTCACCCTTCAAAGAGTGTCGCCTCATGATGTAAAATTGTCCAGCTCTGCTAAAGAGCTGTTCACTTGCTACACTATTAGGCTGTGCTGATAAAAACTTTCATCACAATCGACAGCTCTCTCACGCACTGACACCAAGTGTCGAATGTGGACGCGCGCGATAGATTTAAATCCCATTATCCTATACCGTACCTACTTACAATGGTCTCGATTATGGCCGAGAACCGAGACAGAGTTCTCGGTAGAATTTGTAGCCGAGAATGCCGAGACCGAGACCGAGATCTCGATCGACCCTTAGTCAAATGTAGAATACAATAGGAAAATACTAAACAACAATATAATATACCGTGTTGCATCTGTCCAAAAATAACAGGTTGCTTAAAAAACACATCAATAAAATTTGTCAAATGGAATATATGGTGCATTTTTATAAACCTATTTACACCAGCGGTCAAGAAAAAACAGTCTTTTGCACAAGTATAAGTAAGTATATCCATAACTTTGTATATCTATGAATTACTTTGATTAGTCGATGCAAATAACTACAAGGTTATCTTTCATAATGTTTGAAATGTTTCAAGAAAGACCAATAATTTATGCTTAAATTGTTGATAACCACTGGGGTGATTATGGTCGAAAAGTGGACCACTTTTATTTTTCTGCGATTGATAGCGGTCCAAAATTGGATCACATTTTCCTACCATTCGTTAAACATTTATTGTAATTATTTAAAACATTTTCATGGCTGGCCATAAAACGAAGCTATAGAAATGTTTTATCTATTTTGACCATAGGTGTCGTAAAGCCGAACTTCGTAGACTATTTTAGAACGATGTTAAAAATAAATTTTTTAAATATTTTGTTCCCGCCGAATTTTCGATCAGCTGTTTACGTTAAAATTAAGTCCTTTTTCCATAGACATGCACCTTTCATTATCAAATACACCACAGATAACACACAGAAATCGAAAATATTCTATGTTGACTCAAATAAGTACCCCTCATGGCAGTTTCAAACTTTACGATTTTTTAATATTTTTTTTATAAATTCTACAAATATGGGATGAATGGTAAAATACGGGTTAATTCATTGATTATACATATAGCACTATAATAAGTTTTTATATATCCACGTTAAAATTCGAAGGTATGATTTTTTTTAATGTTACTAAAAATTAAAAAATGATCTTCTGGGAAATCTCGAGCAATCGAAGCAAATTTATATATTTCGTGAGGTCGCTCCAGTGGTTATAAGAATTAAAGAGCAAAATAATTTACCTAAGCTTAATTGTATCCCAGTTCTCCTGCAGGAAATCAAAGAGTGTGGTGTAACCCCTGGAGCCACCGGTGAGCATACTGAATATCAGGTAGATATCATTCTCCGTAAAGTTGCCATTTTCCTCCAGGATGGTAATGTTCAGGAGCTTCTGAATCTTCCAGGAGGTGATGGGACACCCAGCCAAAGTCTTCAGCAGGTAAGTTCTCTCACTGGCCTTCCTGTCGGGGGGGAAGTTGATGATCCTCTGCAGACCGAACTCCCATTCCTCTTGGGATCCCCACTTGAATACGGGGCAGATGAATTGATTGCTGACCCTGAAATCAGGAAAAATTCCTGAAGTTTCCAAAATTAAATGCAAGAGTGTCGAAAGGAGATTGGCATCAAACCTGCTGTCTTATTTACCGCTAAGTTAAAAATGCAAAAATTGTGGACTGCTCTGTACAATATAGGCCTCATCACATAGATTTCCTTCGACGATTGCAGAGAGAAATCAACCAGTTGGTTGCCTTAATTGAGAACATTGTCAAATTGAATCGCGAGTCTAAATTTCACTCCGCACTGAGTATCATTTTTTAAAATATGATTATTAGCTCGCTAAAATGCATTGAAAATCAGAAAAAAACTATAACATGTTTTTTTAAATTATATTAATTCCTTTTTTATTTCAATAATTTAATCTTTTAACGTTTGATTATTATTAAAAACGCGTATAGCTGACAAAATGAAAAAAAAATCATGTTTATCAATACAAGTAAGTCTACAAGAATACTGATTTTATCCAGAAAAAGCGTAATTTTCCCCATTAATATTTTTAACAAACACATCACATAGTTAAAAAAATTGTTTTTTTTGCTTTATTTATACTCCAGTTTATAGCCTCAATAAGGCAATTTTTTTTCTCTCTATGGAGGGCGACACAAGCTACTGCGGGTGGGTGTTTTAAACTATCGAAAAAGTTTTTCGAAACTTTCGATACTATCAGCGCACAAATACATTCAAATGTGTCCTCTTTAAAATGATTTGCCTTCATCAAAGTATTAAAATAATCTTGCACCATAACAGGTAACATTTCCACAACTTGCAATTAAAGCCAAAAGCATTTAACATTACTCCCTAGAAAACGATATATTGACATTCGCTATTTACTTGAATAAACATAATATATTCATAGGTAAGAAACAAAATTGTTCACAAATCATGCAATAAATGACAAGCCTTAGGCTGCTTACGGATTGCCCTCATCTGGATCAACAGCATCCATCCATAGCTTGAAGGCTGACTGAGCTTCCTCAATGCAAGGTCTGTAGCCAGCCCTGCACAGGAAGGTCTTGGACAGCCCTCTCAGGTTCACCTTCCAACCTTCATCCTGGGGGCTGGGTGTGCCCAACTCTTCGTATAGTGGGGTGAGAAGCATGCGAACGTACGTCTGAAATAGCAAATGGAAATAAAATAAGTCATAAGATATCTACATAAGTACATAATTTTATTGGGTAGAGTAAAACAGCAAAAGGTAGTTGACAGCTAAGTAAATGAGGTAAATGACAAAAGCCATACAAAAATCCAAAAGAGTGTCAAGGTACAAAAGTGAACTATACCAACTGTTTGAAGATTTGTCAATGACTGTAATAGCTCTACTTGGCAAAGTAGGTAGCGAGGATAGAAGATAGCTGACCACCAGAGAAACTTGTATTTCGGAGTGTCGGGACATATAAGCTAAGCCCCGACAACCATTTACTGGACATCCAACACCTTTGCCATAGGTCACCCAAAGTCGTTCGCTATGTTTGGTGATATCAGAGGTGCCCTGGTTCACGAGTTGAGGTTTATCCAGGTCTTGGCGGCAGATGTCCTTGCCCACCAGCTGCGTGGCAGGTCGCATCAGGAGGTGAACTTCCTCTCCTTTCTTTTCAAAATAGTCTCCACGTAAGATGATGAAAAAAGTGGAAGTGTACCACTGTGACCAACTTGACAGCACCCAAAAAATGTCTTTTGTACAATCTTTTAATTTTAACATTATAAGCAGTACCTACCTCAAATTTCTTGTGAACTTCCGACGAGTCAATATGTCTTCCAATGTGGTCGATCATGGTAAATACAGGGTCCCAGACAAGGTGATGTCTTTCTTCCTTCAGGAACAGAGTCATGTTAAGAGCTGTAGCGAAGCCAAGGTCTCCTGCATAGGCAAGGTTCCAGGCATCATGCAACAGTTTGGCTCTTGTGTAAACTGGGATGTGAGAGCGAGAAGACGATTGAAGATACACAGCAAGCATGTTCCAATTGCGGACATCATAGTTAACGGGGAAGGGACCTGTTAAAATATTAAGTAAAGATCAATATAGAAAACAAAATGCAGGGGGAGAGATGAAAGTTGGTGAAGGTAGAAAAGGTAAAAAGATTTTTAAATGTTTTATTCAAAGTATAGGTACCGATTTCCTCAGGGTTGACGATGATGAATTGTTCATTTATGGGCATGTCCAAGATCTTGATTTCTCTCTCCTTCTTCATCCAAACAGTGGGTGAAGTGTTGGAGAAATTGAGGCTGCACTCCTTGACAATGACCAGAGGAATCCACCAGATTAGCTTGTCTTGGCCAGGAACATCATGAGGCCGTTCCCTCAGGTAGACTCTCTGAAAATTACCAAATTAAGTTTTTTTTCGATGTTCATACTTTCTTCTTTTCATCTGTGAGCTGATTGAAGACCGAAAGTCTTTACGATATAAGCTATGTTTTAATTATTTATTTCTGAGAGTGAAAAATATGAAGTAGCTAGGCATAAGCTTCCGGATTCCACTACGTAATACCAAAAGTCAGGATTTATTTCGGTACAGAAATTCTGGAACTAACTACCAAATGTATTCCTCTTTACCCAGAATACTAATGGAGGGAAATAATTATACCAAGGCAGTGGACATCTTCAATTTATCTAACAAATACAAAATACTGTTACTGAGGCAGTTCAGTTATGTACAATAAATACTTTATTTAATCACAGTGTAATTTGTAAATTTCATATGTAAAACCCCCGAAAAGGGCATAAATAAATAGCAAGTTTAATCAATGTATTTTTTTTTTAAATAATCGGAGATGGTTTACATATATATAGCTCCCGTGAGCACGTAGGCCATAGACCCATTGTACTATCTCCCATTTTACCTCATTTCTTTGACAGTAACCCAGTTCCTTTTATAAAGTTCACCAGGATTGTCATTGGAAATGAAGCTGTATCTTCTGGTTCGACAGTGTGTCTTCCCAGGTCTCATTTTCCCTCTTCACTCCTCCTTAGTTCCCTGAAGGCCCCACGACGGAAGAGGGCTTCATCTCTCCTCTCGGAGAGTCCACCTCCCTTTGGTTCCCTAAAGGCCCCACAAGGGAAGAGTCCACTCCACCTTGGTTCCCTGAGGGCCCCAGAAGGGAAGAGAACATATCTCCTCCTTGGTTCCTTAAAGGCCCCACAGAGGAAGAGTTTACCAAGACGGCCTCATTTCTCCTCCTCACTCCTACATGGTTCCTCGAAGGCCCCACATGGGCAAAGGACATCATCTCTCCACTTCACTCCTCCTTGGTTCCACAAAGGCCCCACGCTGGAAGGGTGCCCTTCCCCTTGGTTCCTTGAAGGCCCCATAAGGGAAGAGTTCATGGAGGTGGCCTCAGCTCACCTCTCCACGGTTTCTCCTCTTGGTTCCTCCTACGGCCCCAGGAAGGAAATCCACAGAGGTGGGCACTCAGCACTCCTAGGTTCCCAAAAGGTCCCTAGATTTCGAATGGTCCAATTTTTTTGTCCCACGAGTTACCAGGGAAGTAGAAGGTCCACTCCAGCAGAGCCCTGAGTGCTGGAGTGAGGTCTAAATACTCCGAGATGCGACCTTGTTTCTCGGAGGCACCGTTCGTGACACTGTTTCCCAGGACATTCAGCCTGAGCATGGTAGCTCACACCTTGGATTGGGATGGCTATTGCAGGTTTGTGTTTCTACTCCCTGAGCGATGGGTTCGCCACATTCCCTATGCTACCTAATCAATGTAAGTACACAAAATAATCATTGGTGTGCAGGCGACTGCTGGGAATGCTGTATTTGTAATACAGGTACTTTAACGAAAGAAGCTCAGTTCTTCGCCACCTACTGCCGTTATAAGCGAAAAGGCAACAGGAAATTTTCAATGGTCACATTCTGATGTGCGAGACCTTTCATGTTTATCAACCTATTATAATAAAAAGTACGTACAGAAAATATCTAGCTGCCTTTTGGCTTATGACAGCTATGTACACAGCAACATGCTAAATTCTTGTTTGACATTCGTACAAGATGCATTTGCCTCGTAAGAATATCATATGTAGAGTGTCGTTTTTAGAACTCTTTCTTTTACTCTACAAATTTCGTCTTCATAGCATGCACTTACTTATTATGAAGGTACATCTTAAGAAAGTAAAATAAATAAGGTAATAGGCATTGTTTACTTGTTGTGCAATGGCGCTCTTTGATCCATAATTTCTTTCGATGGAGATGACCGGAAGCCGGTCCTTGGAGATCCAAGAAGAGCCGATATCGACAACACTCATGTCTTTAGAAATTGACTTGTCTTCATGAGCTATCTTGTCCAATGCTTTCCAGATATCGTCTGATGTGAATGTTCCATATTCCCTGATAGTAAATAAACAAATTTTAATATATCACCAACAACAACAAAAAATGCCAACTAATCTATCAATTTCAGATAAAAACTTTAAAAAAAACTAGTGTGCTTTAGACTACATCACTGAAGTAAAACTTCACTTGTGATTGTAAATCTTAAAGTTATAAGCCAGTAATATTAATTAATTAATTTATTTTTTTATTGGCAATGCTTATTAAAAATACATATAAAGTTACAACAGTTACATAGTTACATAAGGTTAAAAAAATAAATAAAAAATTGCCTTTCCTCACCATAAAGAGACAATGCTCTTGTGTTTGGTGAGGGAGTTCTGGCTCAATTAGTAAATTAAAAGATCGTGTAAGTTAGTAATAACGGCTATTGTATATAATAAGTAGGTTAAAAAATCGGTGACCGGACAACTCAGAATGAAATCAACCCAGAAGCACCTCAGAAAGGTCATTAAGAGTGATGATAAATAAATATAAAAAAAAATTGGTTAAATAGGTTAAGTTAGCTTAGGGTTACCAACTATTTTAAAATATTTTTTTCATAGCTTTTAATGACCTTTCTGAGGTGTTTCTGAGTTGGTTTCATTCTGAGTTGGCATGGAACCAAAAAATCACGTATAAATTTAAAAATAAAAATCCTGAAGAGTTCAGAGAGAGAAATCATAATATAAAATGATTTATAAAATAGCAGACTTTAAGATTCAAAGTAAACATATTTGGGACTTTTATAGCAGTTTAAGATATTCTTAAATATATTTATTTGTCCAGCGCCCTTGAGGTGATTTTCCACGAAAACGGCGAATTATTATTAGTATTATTATTATTAATTTTTATCTCCCTCTCAACTTCCGTTCGCCTCGCCCGATCACACATTTTATAATGCTCTCGTCACGCATTCACCAGCTTAACCCCAAGTCAAGCGTGCGTAAAGGCCCGACCGTATGCCTCGCCCGATCACAAACAAAAGAAGAAGAATTATGAAATTTATTCAGCAGAGTATTCAACATAAGGTACTCATAAAATGTGTGATCAACCAATTTCTAGTGAGATTCAGTTCTGGAGAGTCTTTTTAGGGAAAGGAAGGAGAGGAAATTCTGGGAAGGAAAAATGTATGAGGGATGGATAGGAATCTAGGGGTCAAAGTATACAGGAGTGACAGATGTATGAATCCGTCCTTCCCACTGTGGTGCAAGGCCATGGGTCGAGGGAGTCCGGAGAATTCAAAGAGAGAGTCCGGAGAGTTCTGGTCTCCCTCAACCAGCCTTTCCCGATCCGACCCGCCACGCAGCAAGTGGGCAAACGCATCCGCCAAGTCACCAAAAATAGGAAACCACTTGGGGGACCTAAGGCAGGGATGTTGGTTGTTCAATAAATGGTTCCCGGGGCGGCGGTACCCATACCCGACTTCCATATTGAATACCCACCTCTCAACTTGATAAAAGAAAGCGTACAAAATATTAAATTTCGAAATTAATGTCTTGAAAAGGCTAAGTAAAAGTACAATTGTTAATGCCGAAAGAAGAATTTTAAAAACACATTCATACCTAGCATCTTATTACAACATAAATCACCCAAAAGAAGAGTGATTAATAAGTCAGGTATGCCTCATACGTCATACATATGTCTGGTAATATTATATTGTCATGATAATAAGCTTATGGGTCCGAGTGGTTAAGTAAAATGTAGTAGCATTGTTTGAATGAGTTAAGATGCCAGTTCATTGTTATAGTGGGAGCAACAACAGGACATTAGTGAACGGCGGATTTACCTTTCCTTGATGAATCTTTGCAGTCCTCTGGTGAAGGTCTGCTCCCCGAGGGTATAGTTGAGCATGCGGAAGACCAGCTCTATCTTGCTGCAGGTGGTCTCCTGCTTCATGCCCGTGATGCGGGAGTGCGGGTAGCGCTTGCTGAACTCGTAGTACAGGGAGTACAGGATCGTCATTGGCCATTTGCCGTCCATTTCCAAACCATTGTCAATCTGAAATGAATAAATAAATTCAAATTTATTACTTGCCGAATTTCACTATTCCATCATTTGTTCAATTCATTTTCTGTTTGTTAAATAATACTTCAATAAAAATAACTAAGGAATTCACAAAAATCCAAGACCCTGTGCAGAAAGGTAAAGTTTACTTTGGCTTGTAGCACTGTCATTGTGGGAATTTTATGCGCAGAGTCTCCGGTTTTGCTGATTCTTTATCCTTAGCGAGCATGTGTACCTTTTTTTGCTAACTAACTTTTATCAGGAACTTTCCAGCAACAACTAGGAATAGTACATGCCAAACTTTAATGCTGGCGACTTTACAATGAACGAAAGAGAAAGATTTTTTAGATTTTCACGGACAAAAGTATTTTCGTTATTTGTTTTTGGGGTGTTATTCCGTGTTGCGCTACCTCCTTCTTTAGCCCAAAAGAAAGAGGTTTTGGGGTGTTATGCCCAAAGGAAAAAAAAGAAAGAGAAAGATGTTTAAAAACATATGTGCGACGGAGAATGGCGTGGGCTGAGAGGCATGGCACATTTCTGACCTTAAACTCGCAAATTGCGACCATTTCTGTGTTAATTGTGTCATTTCCGGTATTAAAGTTTGGCATGTACTATATAATATTATGTGACTTTATCTAGTTCTATCACTTTTGACTTCCATCACTTATATTATCAGAAAGGCAAAATTTTTAAGTAGGTCTAGGTACAGTTTCTAATTTCCTTGCATATAAGTTTCAATAAACCCATGGACTAACCTTGATGGCTGTAGCAGCAGACAGATATCCGACCAAAGCCTTGTTGATATGGGCATCGCTCCACCACGCTGGTGTCACCAGTCCTCCTAGCCACTGGTAGTTGAGTTCCTGCGCCAGTTGAAGGTAGCCGCGAGCTGCTAACTCACTCTCCCTACAAATACAAAATGAACAACATTTTATGGACAAATATACAGAAAACAATTTTACGAGAGTTCCTGCAACTGACCTACATGAAGTACCTAGCTAGATAGCTTATTAATAATAAAGTAAAATGATTGCTCCTAACCACAAGGTTCTTAGCAGATGAGAAATAATTTGTTTTTTCAATAAAGATTATTCTTATTGATTATTGTTTCTGCCGAAAAGGTACTTGAAGAATCTAATCAGGGTAGATAGTTTTTTTAATTCAATCAACCACAAAGTAAAACAAGTGTTGCAAAATAATCATTTTCAAATAAGTATAATAAGAAATAGAGGCAGAAGAATAAATAATTATTCACCACATTCAATAGCAGTCTTTATTAGTGCAATTGATTTGAGTCCGGAAGTTATGTGTTTGATTCCTGCTGCAATATGGATAATAATAGATCTGACAAGATGAAATTAGAACAAAAATTTATTTGTTGCCGTCAAGACTTTTTCTTTCAAAGCGGTCTTTTGTTTTACATTCTGTCTCAGGCCATGGGCCCATTATTCTATTTCTTATTTTACCTCATTCCTGTAAAAGTAACCCTGTCTCTTCGATAAAGTTCATCAGGGTTGTCATTGGATATTTGGCTATGTCTGTTTCTTGGTTCTACAATGTGTCTTCCCAGGTATCGCAGATTTGTTTCCATTACGGTGGAATATTGGCACTGCAGGTAAATTAGAGCCTCCTCATCCTTCTTCGCTTTTCCTTCATCTATTGGTATTTTCTACTCCAAACAGAGCTACATGTATCTCCTGAAGTGCCAGTGTCCCATTAGTAGTCCTACCAGTTTCCTCTGTGGGTTTCTGTCTACATATATTCTGTCTAACGTATTTTTGTTGCGATTTTAAAGAGAAATGATAGAATGTTAATATTACTTAAAGATAATGAGCCCCCAGTTATCTACAGGCTTGACCCCCATGTAGTTGGGCAGCGCCACAATGTCCAGTTTGGTCATGGGCAGTGGAAGCTCCCAAAACTCAGAAATCTCTGTGAACACCTTTTCCACTTTCTCAATAATTCCTTCCAAAGCCTCTGCAAAGTCTGTTCTGGCCCAGACGGTAATATCTGGAAAATAAAAATAAATAAATGAGACTTTCATAAAATCGTACGTCACACAATAAGGAGGGGAAAAGGAAGTTGACGTTAATGTGACTTTGCTATGTAAAAGAGAAGTGTAACATGCCAATTTTTTCAGTAAATCATTTCTTATTTTCATTTTCTACATTTTTTAACTGCTGAATTTATAGAGAGAGAGCAGAGAAGGGGAAAAACAAGCACAGAAGCCATTTAATTTAGAAGAGGGGGCAGCGAGCAGTGGGCGGTGTAAGTGTAAAGTAAGTAAGATAATAAAACTTACTAATTTCTTGTCCGAACATGTTCAGTGTAGTATTGCCAATAGATTGGACGTCCGCCATTACAAGTCCCACTGAGAATGTGGAGATTGGAGGAGTTCTTTCAAAGTGATCCCAAACATATGTAGCATCTCCATTGCTGGTGGTCACAGTTCTGAAAAATACATTAGAAAAAGTAGTAAAACTAGAAGCACGGAAGAATAAGAAACATTGCAATTCTGTTTGAATCAAGGTGGAAGACATAAAATTGGTAAATATTCCTGTAACCGCCGCACTTTTAATAGGCCCAGATTATGGAAATGACACTTCGTTTCAACTTGATTACTAGACAAAACAACTAATTAATTTTACATTATTGCACAAGCATCTAAATAGTGGTTTCTTCTAGTAATTGTTGAAACAAAGTGTAATTTTCAAAATCTATGCCTAAAAGTGTGGCGGTAAAGGGAAATAATTATCAAAAATTTTGGATATTAAAAGTTTTTATTATCATAATATTAAGGACTCTTTAAATTTATAACTTTTAAATTATCGTGGAAAGCAAAGTGGCTTGACATTATATAAAATGAAACAAGTACTTTGTTTAAAAACCACTTTATTTTTATTTATATTTGTCGAACGGTTTCGGTTGACCTCAACCTTCTTCAGGACAATAAACATATAAACTGCTTAAATTTATTTATTTATTTATTTATTTACGCCTATTTAGGCTATTACATACATATATAAAACTATACTAGTAAATAGTGGAGGAAACTACTGTTTAAAACACTTGCACAAAAATAAATACAAAGTAAAAATATTAGGTATTGAATTTAAACCACACAATATGTAGGTACAAAATATAAAAATCCAAAATACTTTTTTTCTTTCAGCCGACAAAATACTGCCAATGTGTTACTCAATTTTAATAGCTTTATCAAAATATTCCCCTATTTGATGAAAAAAACTTCAATAAGGTATGCTTATATAATAAAATTGATGTACTAAATATATCAACAACATCGGAGTATTTTTTTCCATGCTATTGAATCCGTCGCATAGGAGTGTAATATTGGCTTGTTGACTTAGAATTGCTACAATAATATGGTAGGTACTGTCTTGTGACTGACCTGCCTGGAGTATGAAAAGAGATTACATATAATAAAGTCAGATTACATATAATATCAGAGGTATCAAACATTGAATTAATGATTTTATACAAACAGGTTAAATCGGAAATGATTCTACGATCAGATAATTTTATTAAATTAAATGAACCAATTACGTTTAATGTTTATTGTCCTGAGGAAGGTTGAGGTCAACCAAACCGGTCGACAAATATAAATAAAAATAAAGTGGTTTTTAAACAAAGTACTTGTTTCATTCTTATAACTTTTACTTACGTTTCTTCATCACAACTTTTGCGTGGCATGTTGGCCAGAGTAGTCATATGCGTGGGCCTAAGGATGCTTATGTCAAAGGGGGTTTTGTACGAAGGCTCGTCGAAACAGGGGAACACCCTTCTCGCATTATTGGGTCTCAGTTGAAGTGCAACGGTGGACCTAGAACCAAAATTACATATTTTTTGGTAAATATCTGATCAAAAGCACATATTATTTCAAAAACACTTTGTATCAGTCGGATAACAATGAGAAAGCTTTTGTCTTTGTGCATATAACCGTGTCCAGCGTATCTAGAAATTTACCTGGATATAAATTTTCCAACATGAAATGTCCAAACTTCACATAACAAAATCACAGATAAAAGATTTTTCATTTTCCGAGCAAAATTTTTCCGATTTTCCTGGAAGATTTTTTTTAAGAAAAATTAAAATTTTCAAACTTTTAATGATATCATAGAGTAAATTTAAAAAATTTTCCAGACCTATTTTCTGAAAAATTCTCCGGTTTTTTTTCAGAATAAATTAAATTTTCCAGGATCAAAAATTTTAATAATGAAAAATTACTAAAATTTAAATAAGAAAATCAAAAGATAAATATCTAATTGCGTTTTCCAACGTAAAATATCAAAATTAAAAAGGAAAATTTAACTTATGAACCAAACTATAATATATTTGTTTTACAGGACTTGAACGCCCGATATTATTTTTTCAAGGATTCAGCTATTTATGGAATCGGTTCCTTTTGGATTTTATAAAATTCGAAAATTTTTGCTGTGCCTGTGAAGAAAAAATATGTCTAAAATGATATATTTTTATTATTATTATAGTGTCCGACCGAAACGGAAACCGAAATCGAAACCGAATCTTCGGTATGACTCCAGATACTAATATCTACAGCCTGTATGTTGGACGAATATCTACAGCTCATATGTTGGACTAATATCTATGAACTTCAAAGTGAGGAATAATATCTACAGAGCTAAGGTCGGACGAATATCTATGACGGTCCCAGTGGTGACTAATATCTATGGAGCGTAGGTTGGACTAATATCTACAGAGGGCAGCTGAGCAAGAGGTTGTACGGAAAAGCATAAATTGCTTCAATTAAGTAATTACTAATTACGTAAAGGCTTAAACGTTTAAAGTACGTACATGAAGTTTTTGCATAATATTACGTATTTTGCTGTTTACGAGGACAATAATTTATTGAACAAACATGGAGGTCATAATACAAAGATATTTATTTATTTCGAAATACATCGCACCACAATCTAACCTAACCTAACCTAACTTAACCTAACCTAACTGACATAGAAATGGTCATGGTAAAAGACTAAATAATTTAGAAGCACTCGAAATAAAGAAAGCTGTTAAAACAAAACCCAAATCCTTAATAATCAGCTAAATGTGTCCAATAGTCCGATATTAGGGATTTTTACATACATACATAAATTAAGTTTTTTAAACTGCGTACGCAATATTACGTTATTCCAATATGCTACACATAATTGCAAATCCAACCTCTGCCAGTGCTGTAGATATTCGTCCACACTTTGGTTCTCATAGATTAATAATGTTTGAGCTGTAGATATTCGTCCTCACTTTGGTTCTCATAGATATTAGTCAGCAGTTTGAGCTGTAGATATTCGTCCTCACTTTGGTTCTCATAGATATTAGTCCGATTTGTTCAGTTTTTGGAATTCCTGTAGATATTAGTAGACGCCTCCTTCGGTATCTGTCTCAGTTTCAGCCGAAACCGAAACTTTTTTAGACATGTTAAAAACCTATTGTTTACTGAAATTTTGACTTATTTTTTACACTTATACAGACAGTTAATACGTGTTAAATGAAATAAAAAAAACAATAATTGAAGTAGGTACTTAATTGTTTTTTTTAAAATTACTGCTATAAAACAAACAAAAATTATAAAAATTACCAAAATATGTTAACTATTTCTTGGTACAAAAATTTGTCAATAATCAACACTTACATCATAAAGGAAGGACCTCATTCATTGAGTATTTTAATTCTAATTGCGTTTTCAATCTCAACATTCTTGTTAAGCGTGTTAAATGAAATAAAAAAAAACAATAATTGAAGTATAACTGCTTTAAAACAATAAAAAATTATAAAAATTAACGCATACACTCACAACACAATCATGCCGGACCAGCCGGTGAATTCAGCTGATAATGGCGGGTGACAGATGAGCCACGAACTCAGCCGTTTGACATGCGATAATTCACGAACACAGAGTTTCGGTGTGGCCGAAGGTTCGGCAGTTTTTGTGTCGAAACCGAAACTGATGCCGAAACTAGATTTTTTTGCCGAAACCGAAACCGAACCTTCGGTCGGTCACTAGATTTTATTTATTTATTTTTATTTTTTATTATTTCATAATTGTTTACATGATACATTTTTTAACTACCATACTAGGCTATTGCCCGTGTTATGGTAGTCATACATGAAATATTATTTTATATAAACAGATAATAAAATATTAGAAGAGGAAAGAAAAAAAATAACATACTAAGGGATAAATAAAACTAAAAACAGATAAAAATAAAAATAAAAGAATTAAAAGTAAGCTAAAAAATAAAGAATAAAAAGATAAATTAAAGAAGACTAATTAATACATTGGTAAGTATTAATTAGTCTTCTTGAGATAAAAATAGAAATAAAATTTGGTAAGTAGGTATTCTTCTGCACGAGAGTACATGTTTGTAGTCACTTTTGATATTCTTTCTATGAAAGAAATTGGAAAGAGTGTTAGAGAAAGTAAATTTTTTGTTTGTTATTTTTATTTTATTTTATATTATTGTATGAATCATAATTGGTTAAAAATTGCTACCCGAAGGTTAGGGGGGAGATGAACTCGGATTTTATGTCAAAACATGCAATTTCGGTGGCGTACTTTAATTTTTTGAATTCTGATTGGCAGTAAATTTTTTAGTTAACTGGAGTTTGTTACTTAGTAGAAATTAGTTTTCGTCTAGTGAAATTCCAATTAACGATATTAACAAACATGTAACCAAACACAAACATTAGTTGGCATTCACAAATACTTTTTCTTAAGGATAGAAAAATGAATAGGGACCTATGTGATAAGTAAATTTTTGTACACATTCTAATAATTGCAGTTTATAAATACAAAGGGCCAAACTTTAATATCAAGGAACTTCAATAAATTGGGCGGAGCCCATCAAAAATGCGCTTGCAAGACTTTGCAGCAAAAAAAAACCGTGGAAGCGGGTTTTTATTTGCTAGTAGGTAATAAATTATTGTACCTGGAACTAAATCTATCAAAATAAATGAAACAATTTTACTTTGTTTGAACCACTTATATATTTGAGTAAAGCCGACCGGTTTCGGAACGACCGTGCCTTCTTCAGGGCAAACGTATACTTTTTAGTATACGTTTGTCCTGAAGAAAGAACGGTCGTACTAAAAAGTATACGTTAAATACATAAGTGGTTCAAACAAAGTAAAATTGTTTCATTTATTAATAATGGATAACCACAATGTTATAGCTACATTCAAAACTATAAATCTATCATGAGACTGTAAATTCCGTTTGGGAATGTATGGCGAGCGATGCAGTGAAATAGGCCAAGCCCACATTATTGTATTTTACGTTTACATACATTACATAGACCAACATAAACTAGAAAAAAAAATAGAATCGAAAGTGTTCAAAAGAGATTCTTAGGGTACCTTAACTTCTGCTCTTTTAGATCTCACGTTAGTAATAAAGACTCTGCAAAGTTCTTCAATATACAGACGTTAACTTGCCGAAGAAATATAGCAGATTCGATTATGTTATTTAAAATTACACATAACTTAATTGATAGTCCTGATCTTCTTCAACGTGTATCATTCCATGTTCCAAATCGCAACAGCAGACAGTCGTTTAATTTTAATCTCTCTCTTTGCAAGACCAACTCCAAACAGAACACAATTTATCTACAGATCCACACACTCATTTAACTTAAATTAATACCACATTGACATTTTTAACTCGACTTTCCATGACATAAAACGAAAACTCACTATGCAAAATGACTCAAACTAGAAAGTTTAATCCCTAATATTCCCGTCCTTTGCCTCTTAATCCTAATTCTATGTTCCTCCTCGCCCCTCCCCTTTCATATATTGTAACAAAAAAATAAATTACAATGTCACTTTATCATTCATTCACTATCATCAGTGGAAATTTCATAATTGCCATAATGAACTATCTTACTATTGTATTATTGTGTAATCTCAGAGTTGCTGTCAACTTTCCATAAAATAAATAAAATAATGCTTTTAAAATTAAGTTTTTAATCTTTTTGTATGTACGTAAAAAGATTCAAACGATGATGAAAGCGTCTTCTTTAAGTGATACCTAAACATTTTATGAATGATCTTGAACTCGGGTGGCCCAGAGGTGCGCCGGACGGAGGTTTGAGAAACCTGAGAACGTCAGTGAGTCCTTGATTTTGTGGTAGGTATATATTTTTCTGATTTGAGCTATCGTTTGCGAGTAAATCGAGTCATAAATTGGAATTTCTTAGGTCAAATTTGAAAAAAATCGGTCGCAAAGGGGTTAATATCAGCTTTTTAATGTATTTTAAAATGCGTCGTAGGTTAGACCCAGCTCTAAAGAAAATTTCACCCAGTTGCCGAAAAAAAATTGAAAGGTTTAAAAAAATCAGAATGCTCAGATCAAGCTTTTTTGGGTATGTATGTGATATAGATTCACCAGTTTTCGGAAACGCTGTTTATGTAATAACTCAAATATCGATCCATGTTTAGAACAAGCTTAACCGTCGCATTAATTAAGTAAAAACTAACAAGTCTGTATTTATTAATTTAATATGAAGTAGGTATAATATTATTATTATTTTTTATTTTTTATTATTATTTATTGAAACATTTATTATAATTACAATTTTACAACAAAATTTTTTTTTTAAAGGTTTTTTTTTTACTACCCTTCCATTAAAAGCATTTGCTTGTGTATGGAAGGGGAGTGTACATAAATGCTATTAGTTATTAGTTAGGTATAAAATAATTAATTGTACATAAATATATGTGAGCTGCAGTATTTATTTGATAATGGTGTGTGTTTTTTTTTTTTTTAAAGAAAGAATGTTATGGAGATCTAAGATATTTGTAAGATTAGTTGACAGTAGTTCTTTTCTTAAGAACATCTTTAAAATGTCTCTTGACAGAGAGTAGCATTCGGGCCTTATCATTGATGCTTCTGATTTCCTCTGGTAGACGATTGAAAAAAGTTCTTCCCTGATAAGTATAATGATGCTGTGCAAAAGACGTATTTAGTTTTGGGCATAGAAAAACATGTTTAAGTCGAGTTCTGTTTTCATTTAAAAATGGATATTTATCTTTTTCTTTTATTATTTGAATTACTGAATTTTTAATATATAAATCTTTAAATGTGGGTACTTGAAATTCTTCAAACAGGCGTTCTGTTGGGTAGTCTAAGGATTTTTTTAATATAATTTTAATAATTGTTCTTTGTACAATTTCTATTGGAAGAAGGTTTCATTTATACGCGGATCCCCAACTAATAATAGCGTATTGTAGAGTGGATTGAACTAAGGCATAGTAGATTAAATATAGATTTTTTATCGACAGAAAATTTCTAATTCTTAAAAATATATATATTAATTTTCTGATTTTGTTTACTACTTGACATATTTGTTCCTTCCATTTCAGATTTTTATCGATAATTACACCGAGATATTTAATTTTATTTGTTGTTTTTAATATTGTACAGTTTGATTTGCAATAATGTTGGTTGTGAATTTTAGTGTTATCGTGTATGACAATGTTAAAATTTTTGGGAGCGTCGTTTGGATGGATTGCAAATGGAATTACAAATGTCTTTTCACTATTTAGTGATAGTAAATTAGTGTCGAAAAAATTCTTAAGCGTATTGATGTCTTCTGTGGCCTGTAATTCTACATTTTCCCAAGTATTTTCACTTATTATTAAAACTGTATCGTCGGCGTATGATGTAATTTGACCATGTAGATGTTGAAAAAAAATATCGTTTACATATATGGTAAAAAGGATTGGTCCAAGCACTGTACCTTGGGGGATTCCAAAGCTTGAAATCTCTTGATCACTATTAATACGATTGATTTTTACCACTTGAGGGCGGTTTTTTAAGTAGTTGGTGATCCATTTAATCGCGTTGCCTTTTATGCCAATATCATTTAATTTTTTTAATAGTATCTCATGGGATATGCTATCGAAAGCCTTTCTGAGGTCAATAAATATGCCCGCACATTTTTTACCTTTATCTAATGATTCGTAAATGTATGAAGTTACGTTAGCCATTGCATCTTGTGTGCTGAGTGATTTAATAAAACCAAACTGGTTTTTGTGTAGTATTTTATTACTATCTAGGAAATTTACCAATTGTTTTTTTTACTATTTTTTCAAAGATCTTTCCTATGTTAGAAATTAGACAAATTGGGCGATAATTCGTTACTTGGTGTGGATCACCAGATTTGTAAATAGGTGAGATTATTGTGTTTTTGTAGTTCATTGGAAATATTCCTTTCGTTAAACTCAAGTTTATTAAATGAGTGATGGGTTTTATTAAGTAAGATTTCATAGATTTTAACATGTGTGCCGTAATAGAATCAAAACCGGGAGACGAACCTCCTTTCATATTTTCTATTATTTTTAAGATTTCACATTCTGTTGTTATTTCAAATGTTGAAAGTATATTACGTTTCTGTAAATTTTTATTTTTATGTTTTTCCGGGTTAGAAGGTTTATGAATATTTTTCGCAAGATTTTTTCCAACATTTGCAAAGAAGGAATTAAATATGTTTGCACATTGTTTAGGCTGTAAATTGGCATCTATAATTTTTTTATCATGTTCGATGTACTTAATATTTTGTGTTTTTTTTGTATTGTCTATGGCCAAATTCACAGTTTTCCACATTTGTTTATGGTTATTTTCTGAAGATAATATTTTATTTTTAAAAAACTCTTCCTTACTTTTTTTAATATAAGATGTTAATTTATTTTTATATTTTTTATAAAAAATATATGCTTTTCATCATGGGGATTTTTTAAAGTTGTTTTATAAAGTTTTTCTTTGTTTCTGATAGATATTATAAGTCCTTTGGTAATCCAAGGTTTTAAACATCTTAATTTTGATTTTATGTGTATTATTATTTCAGTTGTCGAATTTTTAATGTGTTGTGACAGGATTTTTTCAAAGTTAGTCGAACATATTTCAGTATCATCACTCTTTAAAACATTGTTCCAATCTTCCTTTTTAAGTTTTTAAGAGAGAATAGTCATGTCTATTGTTGATTTTTTGGGTATTAAATTATGTTTTTTATTATTATTATACAGAAGTAAGCATGAATGATGATCAGTTATGTTAGTTTTCCAAACAATTGATTTTAGTTTGTGAAGATCTTTAATGTTTACGTTTGTCCAAATGTGATCTAAACAAGATGGAGTATGTTCTTTTATTTCTCTAGTATTTTTATTTATGCAAGGTATGAAATTTTGTTCAGTCATACAATTGATGTATTCAGTTTTGTTATTATTTTCTATTTTTTCATTAATGTTCACATTAAAATCACCCACCACGAAGCAGAGTTTATTTTTTAATTTTAATAATATGTATTTGAGGTCATTAATAAAAGTAATAATACTCGAGCCATGCGTTCTATAGATAGCTATTAAATGATATATTGATTTGCCGAGTTTGAAATGTACTTCGATGCAGTTTACCAAATGTATTGGGTGTTCTATAATGTTAACAATACTAAATTTATTATTTGCAAATATTATTATTCCCGAGTTTTTGTTGATATCTACTTTGGTAGAAATATAATTGTACTCAGGTAAGTGATAAGACGGTGACTCAGCGTTCGTAAATGTTTCGGTTAACACTATGAAGTCGGGCTTTTTAATTAAATTATTTATTTTTAGAATTAGTTCATCTAAATTTTTCTGAATGCTACGGATGTTTATGTGCATAATAATTATATCATTGATGTTTTTAGAAATAATTTTGTTACATGAATCAGTACAAATACATTCATATTCTTGAATTTTAATATTTAATTCTAATTCGCTATTTAAGAAATCATCTATTTAATTAATGCATTTTTGGTTGTATTTTGCAATATTATATATAAGTTTTTTTTAATCAATGTCATAGTTTATTCTTTCTTTGGCTAATTTAAGCATGTAAGAACGAAACTTACATGTTTCGCTGTTTGTTCGGTGGTCTATTTCATTCATTTTACTGTTGAAGGAGTTTATTTCTTTCTTCTTGTTAGCTGAGTGACAGTTAGCGCATTTGGGCGGCAGTTCCAGGGATTTACACTCGGAGATGGGATGATCTTCTGAACAGTGCTTGCATGTTGGTTTATTCATTTTATTGTAGCATTTTTGTGCTGTGTGTCCGAATCTTCGACAATGGAAACATTGGGTAAGAACGTTACAATCGGTTACATAGATTCTCATGAATCCTAGATGAATTTTTTTTCTATTTATAAGATGTAGTCTCAATTCTGGATTTGTTTGGAGAATTAAGTTTTTGCTGTTAGTTTTTTTGTTCGTAATGATGGCTTTAACTTGTAATATTTTTTTATCTTGGTATTTTTCACATATCATTTTGATGTCGTTGTTTTGTTCAATTATGTCTTCTAAGAATTCTTTTTCGGTATAGTCTTTGTCAAGTCCTTTGAATATTACGCATGGATCCGTTTTCACAAGTACCTCCGCTATTATGGTTTTGTCGACTTCATTTATCTTATCTTTTAATTTTTTTGCCTCTTCTTTTTCTGGGCATGTTATTATAATGTTTTTTTTTTGTTTTTTTTTTGTTTTTTTAATTTCACTTACTCGAATTCCCAACTGCGATATTTTGATGTTTTGTATTTTCTCTTTTATTTTTTCAGTGTCTTCTTCTTTTAAGCTTTTTGTAATTATAGGAAATCGTTTTTCTTGCGTTTGTGGTATTAAGTTTTTTACTGCCGAAGAGTATGAAAACGAGTTTTTTTGTGTTTGGTTTTTTTCTTGAATTTCACATTTTTCTTGTAATTTAGCTAATTCTATTGCCATGTGGGATATCATTTCCATGATGTTATTTATTTCTTTCATCATTTTTGATTTGGTTTCTTTGGTAAGTTTATTTTCTTCTATGATTGTATGTAAGTCGCTTATGTTTTGTTTCGCCTTAGTAATGAAGGGATGCGGATCAACCGCTTCCTCCATTTTCACGGGTTATGAATTATTTTATTTTCGGTTAATTTATATACTTTTAAAGTTTGTCTGGGTTTGAAAGTGTTATTTTATTTATCGCCGCTCACTCGCGTCCAACACCGTTAGAGGTTTAGGCGACACTAAAATGTGTAACACTTTATTAAAACTTGAAATTCATCGTTTAGTAAGAAGAATTTTTCGTATATGTAACTTCTTCTTTGACAGATCGCGACCCCCATCTACATATACCTTATCGCGACCCCCAGGTTTAGAAACTACGATTTATGCGATCGTAGAAAGTTTGAGAGCGACCTGCATGTTTTCCAGAAAATAAAAATGAAAATTAAAGTTTAAATCATTGAAGAAGAAGATAATACTCATAAATCTAAAGGAATCACGAAAGAGAATAAGACACAGAAAATAAAATGAAGAATCCAACCCAGGAAGAGATCTTACCGAGACAATGCCAAACTACTCGGCCATTGGGACATATTTAATTTATATCATTTTTGTCAATCTCATATTTCAAATTATCATCGTCTATTTTTTATTAATGATTAATATTAAATGGATGGGTACAACCTTCAAAGGCTTTTCCAATAAAATTGAATGAAGTTTTATTTAGTGGAACCTTAAAAATGTATTTACCTTTTCTTATCCTCAACGGCGGAGGGTGCTCTGAAAAAGGCCTCCGATTTGTCTGTTTCGAGTTTCCCTTCGAACGTCATTTCGATGTTTCCCTCCGTACCTTTTGGAATTTCCTTGGACAGGTGGATGACGTATATGGGTCTCTTTGGATTCCTGTCAGCTCGGGTCACGGTGAGCATGGTCATGCCATCTCCGGGAATCCTGAAAAATAATAATTATTACATTTATTAAAAAAATATGTTGACAATGACATTTTTCGAAATTTGCGCCATTTGCACATTTGAAATATTTCTGAAAGAGTGAAAATGCAAGGTTTATGTGAATTTTAATTTTTTTTTTAAATACCCCAAAAGGGTATATTTTAGAATTTTTTAAAGTCGAAATAAATTGAGAAAAAGTTATGATAATAACAAAAAAAATATTTATGTTGTTTTTATGTTGAAGAATAAATTTTCTACACTTTTTAAAAGCACACGATAATTGAATTTTTAAAAAAAGTCGCCGGAGATAAAAATTTAAAAGTATATATTTTTTGCTTCAAATAAAGTCAGGAATCACTTGTTAACTTTTGTCAGGTCCATATTAAATTCCCAGTATGCACTCCGTATTAAATGTTTTGAGTTCTGTTGATTATTGTATTGTTCAAGATGGAAGGTGTTATACAACTTGACGGAAAATACGGTAATTTCTTTGTGGTTTTTCTTTTGGATTGACGTATGTTTAGTTGAATTGCATATCTTGTATTTTTATCCGGGTTAAAATATCACTCCTATATTTATATAATTGATATATTTACCGTGTTTTTGTGGTTTTTCATAAGTTTTAGTCAAGTTATAATAACAATAATCGTACTTTGAAAATTGAAATGTCAAAAACTATTTTATATGATACATGAAAATTCAAATTTACATTTAAAGGATTTTATTTTATGAGAATTTCATACGAGTAGTGTTTTTTTTAAATATTAATATTTAATACATGTGTTCCTAAACGTATCAAAGAAATTAACGTCTTTAGAGATACAAGAAATCTTTTATAAAAGCCGGTATTATTTTTTAGGTTAGTTTTTTGGCAATAAAAAAAACTTTGAAATTTTTTATTGTATGCACGAGGAAAAAGTGAGGTGACAGTTTCGTTCCAAATTCATTATTTAAAATATTTTGGCAAGAAGTTTTTTCCAATTTTTTCCGCGTTTGAATCTTAAAATATGGCAGTTTTTTTAAAACTAAAGTGTATTTCAAATACACAAATCTAAAAGGTATTTTTATCTAGTTTTCATAAATGGTATTTGTTTTTACGACACTATCAAAAATAAGAAATATATAGAACATTCAAAATACTTTGGAATAATTCCAAATTTTGTTCAGACATCATTACTAAAACAGAGATAAACTACCCTCTCAAGCTGTGTAAACAATGTGTATTTCTTTCTATGAACATTTTTTTAATTAGTAATGTTTTCACATCCACGGCCGTTTATCAATTGAATAAAATTTTCACGGGGTTTTTTAGTAAGGCTGAAGTTTAACCTATTTTTAAAAGCGTGAATCAAAATCTCCAATTTAATTTATAAATGTATAAAAGTCAAAAAGTTGAGAACGTTAAAGCTGTCTTCAGTGGAGGTTGAGGTTAGGTTAGTTTAGGTAAGGTTAGGTTAGTAAGTTATATATTTTTTCTATAATATTCTGTAATGTTCTACACTGCATGGAGAGCTGCGAACACAGACATACCGGACGCCAGTGATACCTGATCACCCAGCACATTGGAGACCTTCGTCTTCTTCTCCTGCCTTCCACTTTGCCCGTGACTGACTTTCTCCAGGTTGGAGTCTTCAGTTTGGCAAGCAAAGTGTCCAAAGTTTCTTAAAGTACGTTGTACTCAAAAGCACCCCATTGAGTGGGTCATTTAGATACTCGCTTCTACTGCATCCTTCATGCAGTTGGAAATGCTTTCTCAGAAATAGCACATGTATTTAATGCACAATGCACGGAATTTAGTTACCCACAGGCTATAATAACATACCTCAAAAAATCAAAGTTAGTAAAATACCCTACTGTTCTTCTGCTTGGGTTCTATATAATTTAATTCGCATATTATATTCGCAGAACTATTATGTACGAGTATATCACATGTTTTGTAAATGCACGTGTAGGCGTATACGAATATAAGTAAAATTTAAAACATAATCTTACTTGGGGTCATTCAGCTTGGCCCTGACCTCTGTCTGCAGTATGTGGAGGTCCTGATGCGCGTGCAGCGACATCTCATCGCTGTCCCGGGCCCAGGTGATATTGATGATAACACTGCCCTTGAATATGCCATCCCCGATGTATGGCTCCAGCTCGAGCTTGTAGCCCGTGGGGACCACCTCGCCGTCCAGCTTGGGCTCGTTGATCAGACTGTGGGCGGCGCTCAGGTCGATGCTTCGGGGTAAGCGCACCTAGAACGGATATATAACTTCATACTAATTCAAGGAAATTAGAGAAATTCGGTAGTTCTACCGTCTGCGCCGGTTTGATCTATATAATGCCGATCTGCTTTAAACATTTTTTTCTTTCATTCTGTAAGTTTATTTATTTACCCATTTTTGAAGTGAAACTTCTTTAGCGCCGTTAGTGATTTTAAATTCGGATGAAACGGAAATGCGTCACAACTCAGTTCTACCCAAATACTCGCTACTGATATAATGCTGTAAATTCGCACCTCGACGCGTGCCTGCCGTAGCGCAGTGGGAAAGGCGCCTGACAAGTCTCAGCGGCCAGAGAGACAGACATCAAGCCAATGGAGGTTCGAATCTTACGAAATCCAAAGAAAACCATTTTTTATTTTTGTGAAATCAATATCCAATCTTCAAACCACTTTAAAATAAACAGGCAAAAGGAAAGAAAGCGACATCTAGCGACTTTCTAGTTTCACTTCTACCTTATATTACACTCTGATTTTTTTCACTTCTGGTAAATGATTAGAAACCAAATGTGATAATTTAGGTATATATGAATATGAATACGAGCGATTTTTGGTTTAATGTACTTTTCTTATAAATTTAATTATTCTTATTTTTTAATATTAGTTCCACACAGGAAGCGCCGAGGAAAACCACTTCCCTCGGGGCCTATCTTTGGGGTTGCTTCGTCCTCCAATCAACTACATGGCGGCCGAATCGGAAGAGGCCAGTTGCGGGAGACACATCGCCTTGCACCTTGCACCGCTGTCGGAGAGATGGGTTCATACGTCCATCACTTCTGGATTCACTGACCCCCAGATTCCTACCCACCCCCCTTTTCCATCCCAGAACTTCTCCTCTTTCATTTCCTTAAAAAGATTCCCCACACAGCAATCCTAAAAATGACAGATTCCGAGGGAAAATATTTTCCTCGTCTTCTGTGTGTACTTAAATTTAATGCAAATTTAAATGGAATTATGGAGGGTCTTATTAGGAAAGGAAAGAGAAAAAGTTCTAGGAAGAAAAAGGTATGAGGGGTAGGTAGGAATCTGCGGGTCAGGGTGTCCAGGAACGACGGAGTATAAATCTACCGCTCCAACTTCGGTGCGAGGCGATTTTCCCACTGGAGAGGTCAAAAGGTCTCCCACAACAAGTCTCTCCCGATCCGGCCTGCCGTGAAGTTAATGTGCAGACCCATCCGACGACAAGACCAGGAAAAATCTCACCCCATGAATCCGGGCACCCCTGTTATCAAACCACTTGGGGTGGCCTGTGGCATAGTTGTTGGTTATCCAATAAATGCTTCCCGGGCGGCGGTACCCATATCCGCCTGCCAAATTGTAAATTTACGAAATTCATGCAAGATCTCTACGGCTCTGTCGCTAGAGGCGATGTTAGCAGCTTGGGCCGACTAAACTGGATACACATACACATACATTCACCCCATACAGAATATAAATTGAAGGAAATAATCAGGTGGTTGAGTTCACACCATTCGTAAATACTAGCGGTCCTGCTGGGCTCTGCTGGTAGCTCTTAGGACTTTGAAATATAAGTTTTAGCAGCACAACATTTATCTTTGACGAAATGAAACTCACCTTAGTAAATTTTTCTTGGTAACCTTTTAGCACACTAGCCGTGGCGCAGGCCACGACGGCTAGGAGTAATGTGGCACGTAGTGCCGCCATTTTCCTTAAGTTTTTCTTTCCTAAAATGAAAAAAATAACAGATTTGAAGTTAATTATTAGAAATCACAATCATAAAGAAATTGCAGGAAATCGCAATAAAGTAAGTCCATCTGCTCATGGGGCAACTGAACAAAAAAAAAAACAGTTCAACAACTCAATCGCTATCCATGGGAAAGCGAATTTCACTGTCGGTCCGCAGACAGGCAACTTGTTAAATACCAGTTGTCAAGGGCGACACCGCAACAGGCAGTGCTGGTAGCGTTTCAGTTGCCAGGTTGACAGGTAATCATGGTTACGCCCCACGATCTGTCAAGTTTTCGAGTAATTTGCGACATGACAGAGCAGGAAAATATCGATTTTGTTCAGGAGGTTCATAAATTATTATCAGATATTAAGATTGATAAATTATATATTTTTAAAAGCTGATATAATTACTAAAATCGTAAAGTTGAGTTGCGCCGTGAATTAAGTTGCCAACCAGTTTTCGATTTCTCCATGAGCGAAGGCCCTAAGTCTTTACTAAAGTAAGTTTTTGTTTTTGATATTGATTTTGGTTTGATTTTGGTTTTGATTTTGTTATGCTCTTTTAGATGTTATTGTGAAAAAATAATGAGTAAAATATATTTCAAGTTGAAAAGATGTCTAAATGAAAATTGTGTAAGTAAATCACAACTCTTACCAGCGTGTAAAGCAGCAAAGAATAGAAAATAGAAAATAAAAACAGGTGTAAATAACAAAGCAAACATTGAGATCCTGTAAATAATACAATACTGCAACGAAAAAGAAAATATATGAGGTACACAGAAAATGTTTAATGGTAGGCATATTTATAATAAGTAAGATGTATTTTAAGTTCAGAAGATGTTTATATATTACAGGAAATAAACCTAATTTCCAATAAAAATATTAGTATTGTAGAAAAAAATATGGTGGTGGAGAAAAACATGGATTTTTATTTAGGTGAATCTTCTTGTGCAGGTGTCCGGGGGTAAAGTGCATTAACTTCGGGAGGTGATTCTACATGATGGTAGGAGTAAAAGAGATTAACAACTTTTTCCGAAATTCCTACATTTTTTTCCCGTACAAAAAGACGTACCTACTAAAAATCCTTAGTGTGAGGTACGACGTTACTAGCTGAGAGCCTGCCGGGCGCCCGACTTGATTGTGATTGGCCCGTATCGTAACAGCGGAAAATAATAAATCTGGCCGCACACGCCGGACTAATTTTATCTTTTTACCTCAAAACTACCCCTAAAAGTTGGAATTTCAAAAAAAGTTTTTTTCTTTTTTACTTGTACTATCATGTAGAATCACCTCCCGAAGTTAATGCACTTTACCCCCGAACACCCTGTATATAAAAATCAATTTGTTTGTTCGTATTTTATGCGTTGCCATACCGTTCATCCGATTACGATGAAACTTTGGTGATTTTTTGTGCGCACGCCCGCGAAGGTTATAGGTTATATACGTAAAGGAAATATATTCCATTTAAATTTGAATCCTGTAGTGTCAGTTAGAATGCAATTATCAATTGTCACTTGTTTTGTTTTTCTATTATTTGATTTAAAATATGAGATTTTGTTAGAAGAAACCATTCAAAGAAAAGTGATTTAAATAAACATAAATGTCGTTTCTTTGTTAAAAAAACTTCACAACACAAGTGTTTTATTTATAAATTAATATAAAGGAATAAACCCGTCTGCTTCTTTAGGATTAAATACATCCCAAAACACGAAATCGCGTTATACTTTCATAAGACCAAAAACGTCCCGAGCGACCTTACATTTTAAAAGCTATATATCTCTTTTCCTCTCACGCAAAAATATGTATTTTTTCTGTTAACCAGAAAGAGAACAAAATGATGCTTCTTATTGTCTTTGAAATATGAAAGCTATCTTGCATAGATATTTTACAATCTCGATACAAATTGACGGTTTCAGAATTTTCGCAAGAAACTGAGGCTTCCGGATTATTAGGTGCGAATATATTGGACCAAGCAGACGGGTTTTAAACCTCTCAACTTATTATTTATGTAATGGTAAGATCTGGCGTTATGAAATTTGTGTAAAAAATGTCTATTTCTTATATTTTTGCGGCAGGGAGGGAAGGCAGGAGGGAGAGGGTAACGAAGGAGGTGGAGTTTGTGGGGTGGGAGACGAGGAAGGGGACGAAGTGAGCGGGGAGCGGGGACGCATGGGAAAGGACATGCGGGGAGAAACAATTTATTTCTTTGAATGGCATCGCAACGCATGCCGGTTAACTAGTTTTAAATAATAAATAATTTGATATGACTATTAGATATTTATTACTAAGTTATTTTTATGCTATTTTTGAATTCGTCGAGATAATTTATGAGCGATAGTAGAATTCAAAAGAATAAACCTACATACTATCGGTTTTTGCCTTGTCTCAATAAATATTCCAGCGAGAAGAAAAATCAAGAAGCATAAAGTATGTGTTTTGATCGGTCAGTGGTAGAGTGGGCATAGCGCTTGGGTCCCACCTAGGGTTGGAAATCGTTGGGCTTTGTTCCCGGGAAATCAAGCTCGAGAAAAGTCGAGAACTCGAGAAATCATGTACCTAGATTTTAACGTTTTCTTTCATGTTATTTTTTTTTGTTTTATCAAAGCTATTTTTGTTTAAAAGTTTTAAGTTGATTTTTTTTCTAAATAACCAGCCAAAAATGGTGCTGTGATTGTAATTTAATTATACCTAAGTTAAGATATTCACGTTTTTTTTCATGTTGATTTTTTGTTTAGTTTAATAGAAGCTACTTTTGTTTATAAGTTCTAAATAACCAGCCAAAAATGGTGCTGTCATTATAATTACGAGTCTGAATAATATTATTTCTGTATTTTTTAAAGTTAATTAGCTTATTCATAAGATTAATGTTTTTGAATATAACCAATAAAAGTTTTATAATTAATTTGATACTTTTATTTGATAGGAAAACCACTGAATTTGTTGACGTTATTGGAACCAAATAATATGAGAAAATGTACGTAAATGTAAATTTCTCGGCAACCCGAGAAGCCTCGAGAAATTAGCCTCGAGAATTCTCGAGACCCGAGAAATTGAAAAGCTCGAGAAGTCATGAACCCTAGTCCCACCCTAGCGTCGCGCGTTCGATTCCTAGGCTGGCTAAGTCCTCCATCACAACACAAGCAACATTTTCGGCTTTCTGTGGCGTTAGTAGGAGATTTTCAAACATTGTTGGGTTTTTCGTAACCCTGTTTGTTTCCTGTTTCCTCTGTTTCCTTATAACGCCGTGGGAAAGTGGTGGGCAACCTCCAACCTCCAACCCGGGAATGTTTGCCTTTCTTAAAAAAAAAAGTGATTGGTTTTCCCCATACAATTGACCTTAGTTTTATCTCTATCAGGTTTCCGCCTTTTAGAAAGCTTTATCTCATTGTCATATTCAAGAAAAACACATTACTATTACTTCGAATAAGGCTGTAATATTGACTACTCTATTTAATAATACAATCCACTCGATAAGGGAATTCGGAAGCTTTAATTCACCGCGTAAAAAGCCCAATTGAGCTTTTAGGTTAAAAGCTTACTTTGAGCGCAGTATTATCATTATCAGTTTCCTTGTTCAAACACAATCCCGTCAAACACTTTGTGCTTTGTAGAGCTCGATTCAAGTGCTATAGATTCATATTCGAGATGCTAATGCAAAGGTCATATTCATGAAGCCACATCCTGTAATACAACAGGTCAGGATTGATACAATAAGAGTAGGTCCAGCTTTGAATGGGGAATTAATTCAGCGTGCGTGTGTCGTGTATTGAGAAAGAGGTGTTCACAATAAAGCCTGGTTCAGAGCATCAGTGGAAGATTGTGATTCATTGTACCTGCCCGTGATTGCACTACACGGGTATCACGATCGATAGAGAAATGAATTAGGTAATAGAACATCTTCACAGTTGAATCTATTCAAGTCGCATGTCGCATGATTCTCGTGGATAACTTGACTGCTGTACCTAGATACTGTACAGTAAACAAATATATATGTAAATTAGAGGATTTGCCCGCATAATCGTCTTATGAGCAAACTAGAGTGACTGCAAATACATGTATTATTTTTGTAATCCGAAAAATCATATTTCATAATACTGGTCCGTATTTTCCCATCAAAACGCGATGCCTAGATACGTATGTTTCCCAACTCCAGAAAACCCTTAGTAATTAGTTATCTAAAATCAATTCCAGAAGAATCTCCAGAAAACCATTAATCACTGGTTATATGAAACCTACTCCAAGAAATTCTTAATAACTGTTTATCTGAAACCTATTCCAGAAAACCCTTAATTAATAACTGGTCATCTTAAACCTATTCCAAAAAAACCCTTAATTAATAACGGGTTATCTTAAACCTATTCCAAAAACCCTTAATTAATAACGGGTTATCTTAAACATATTCCAAAAACCCTTAATTAATAACTGGTCATCTTAAACCTATTCCAAAAAACCCTTAATTAATAACGGGTTATCTTAAACCTATTCCAAAAACCCTTAATTAATAACTGGTTAACGTGAAACTTACTCCAGAAAACATTTAATAAGTGGATATCTAGACTGAAAAATGTTGCATTATTGTAATATAACGGGGTAAACAGGGAAGCGTCCATTAAATAAATTAAATAACACTAACTTTGTCATAATAAAGATACTCGTATCTATTATCCATCAGGAATTGAAAACGACACTCATATATGACAAATATAAAGTTAAGTAATTCGAGTATTTAAATAAAATATACATATATATAGTTAACTCACAAATAATTGCCAAATTTGCAAAAATTATCTCCTAAATCATGAAAAATTTAATTCTTTAATGACCCATGTTTTATAATTTACACTAAAATATCACAAATCCGCAGAAAATATTTGCTATTCCTTTGGATTAAAAATATTTTTTCAGTTTGGTTGGGTATTTTGGACACAAATCCAAATTAAGTTTCGTTCCCCTTAATACGGATAAGTGAAGGTTTATTATTTTAGAAAAAAAAAATTACAAGGAATTTCAAGAAACCCGCCCAATGACAGCACTGATGAAACCATTTATCATAATATTTACATTCCCATAGAATAATAAAAAACTGGTATCTACTGAGTAAATTAAAAAGCATAGTGGAAAGCAGCACTTATTGTCTCAACGCTGCATTATCGTTTAGTCTCCGGATAACGTAATAAACGAATAAACCATGTAAACACGTCTACAGGTTGTTATCTGACACGGGAAGGCTGTACTGAAGTTACAAATATCAAACAATTATCCAGTCGCTGTCGAACCTGACGCACGGTCATTTAAAAAAATTGCACACAGCCTTTTTGAGACTTTTGTCAAATCCGGGGGAATAGTTTAAAGCTTTTTTGGTTTGTTTTGTTTTTCGTTGCAGTGTTCAAATAACGTAGGAAATGAATGTGCCAATTCATAAGAGAAACGGAAGGTGGTTTTTGGAATAACTTTTAGCAGGTAGGCTTTGCGACACTGTATAATTTTTCAGCAAAATTAAAACACGTGATTGATGACTTATCTAATTTATAAAAAAATATAACATAATATAGAGTATAAATAGTGCTTTAAATCGAGCTACTTTATATAATGTTTGTTCGTTATTTAATTTAATCCATTTCTCGTGCTAAGTTAGTGGAAAAATGTGTAGTTTTCAGAAATTTAAAGACGTGGGAATCCCTCTCATTGCAATCCTACTAATATTATAAAGGCGAAAGTTTGTATGGATGTCTGTTTGTTACTCTTTCACGCAAAAACTACTGAATGGATTTTAAAAATTCTTTAACTAATAGAAAGCTACAAGGCTATATAATACAGTACTAAAGGCTATATATATTGGTGAGCTCTGGCGTTATCAATAATCTCTGGCGTTATGAAATTATTTATCGTACGTTTTCTGTCGCTAACAAAATCGATTTATTGCAAACGTCAGAAAAAAAGCTAACCAATTGTCGCCTTGGAAACGATGTTTTTTTTTTTTTAACTAGGCAATTCACCCTAAAAAGAGTGCTTGGTTGGCGTCGTACTTAATAACTATCTCTAAAAATGAATAACCGAAATGTATGTATGCGCATAAACCCGAACGACTGCACCAAATTGGATATGTATATATTTTTTTGTTCGGTATTTTGTATAAAACTACCGTTGAGTTCTGGCATTATGAAATTTATATAAAAAAATATAATAGGCGGAATGTGTGGAATGCGAGAGGTGTGAGGGTGGATTGTGGTGGGGGGGAGGGGGTGTTGATGGAGGGGGAAAGGGGAGGGGGAGGAGGGTGGGGGGGGGAGGGGGTTAGGGGAGGGAGAGAGGGGAGGGAAGGAAGGGGAAAGGGGAAGGATGGAGGATGGTGTGGGGAGGGATAGGCGGTGGGGGGGAAGGGGGTTTATGGGGGGAGTGGTGTGGGGAGAGGGAATGTGGAGGGGTAGGGGTGAGGGGAGGGGTGGGTGGAGGGGGAGAGGGGTTGATGGGGGGGAGTGGAGTGGGAGAGGGAAGGTGGAGATGGCGGAGTGGGAATCCCCTAAAACCATGCCAGCGAAGCCGCGGGAAAAAGCTAGTATTTACATATTTTAAAACACAATTGACTTCGACTTCAATTTGGGAGGTGGGTAAGGGTACCGCCGCCTTGGGAATCATTTATTGGATAACCAACACCTATGCCGTAGTGGTTCGTTACGTTTGGTGACTTAGCAGGAGTGTCCGGGTTAACGGGGTGATGTTTGTCCGGGTCTTACCACGTGGCATCCCGGATCGAGAGAAGCTGGTTGAGGAAGGCCATTAATTTGACCTCTCCAGCCGGACTCTCTCGATCCATCGCTTCGCACCGCAGTTTAATGGATGGATTCATATGTCTGTCATTCCTGGACACCCTGACACTCCTGACCCCAGATTCCTACCCACCTCTCGTACCTTTTCGTTCCGAGAAATTCCCCTCCTTCCTTTCCACAACAACACTTGAATGTCACGTTTGACAAAACTGTTCTGGTTTTTGCTAAATAAATCCCTTCACATTGTTTTTTTTTTTTTTTTTTTCATAATTTAAGTTTTCCGAGTTTCGTGCTTTTCCGAGACTCATTGACTGCCAATATCGAAAATTCCAAAAATTTTCCAAAATTTCCCGATGTCAATAAATTAATTTTTTCATATTTTGATAATAAATATTCATTCATTCAGCCAATTCAATTGGATGCGTCATTTTAATTGAATGAACATATAATATAATTTTGTACACAACACTATTTAATCAAAATAATCCATTGGGATAAACGTGTAATGAAAATCAATAAATTGGTCAATATACAAATTTAAATTTAAATGTACGGACAAACGGTCTATTTATATTATTGTAATAATGAAATGTATTATTGTAATAATATAAATAAACCGTATTATTATCCAAAAACAAAATTAGTATAACCGAAACCTTGAAATATGAACAATTCAAAAAGCAAATTAAGTCCCTGAAATTGGATAATGATATATTGTACCCTCAATTTACCCTGTAATATTGAATGTGAAAATAAAAATAATGCTATTGTCCACCTATGCCACCTATAGGTAACTATTTGTGTGTAAATTGTTTTGTTCAAATAATGATATATTTATTTCATTGATCATTGTTTACACATTTCATTAGAAGATCGCTAATTAATTTTGGAGAAAATGTATTTTTTTATGTTAGCTCCACATGGGAGGCCCTGAGTAAAATAATTTCCCTCAGGGTCTATGTCATCTTAGGAGATGCTGTGTGGAGGTTCTTTTAAGGAAAGGAAAGTGAGGAAGTTCTGGGAGGGAAAATGGATTGAGGGGTGGGCAGGAATATGGGAGTCAGTGTGTCCAGGAGTGACATACGTATTTTTTTGTGAATACCTCGCAAGAGTCTCAGCTACTCCCAGGAGCCAGTGAGACTATGGCATCCCCAATGAATATGGGAAGGAGACGGGGAAGAGGAAGATAGGGAAGTACCTGGCTATTCAGATGTGGTCACCAAATACGGCTAAAGCCATTTCAAGCAACGTTTCAATTCTGAATGGTGGTCTCACACCAGGGCGATACTGAGAGTATCTTTCACTCTGGAACGTGCCATAAATATACTATATATTATTTTGTATGAATTAATTGTGTCCCACGCTGGGATTCGATCCGCGACCTTCGGATTGCGAGTCAAGAGGCTTACCCCTAGACCACGCCGGTCGTATGAATCCCTCCAACTGCGGTGCAAGGTGACGGGTCGAGAGAGACCGAATGGAGAGGTCAAAAGTCTCTCTCTATCAGTGTGGGGTCAGACGCATCCACCCCCTACCTAGACAAACTCCACCCCGTGAACCCAGGCATCCCTGGTAAGTCACAAAACGTAGCCGGAGCAGCGATACCATACCAGCCTCCAAAATTGAAATTTACCTTAGTGGATAACAGATGTTAATTCTAAATAAATGTACGATTAAACTAATTACGACTGCTTCAATCCTAACGTATTTTTGAATATCTTATTCGAATGATTATTATTTTTAAGAATCACAAGCATAAGAAAAAATAGTAGGTGACCAGTATTCAGGTAGGCTCAATTTTCAAGGAGCAGGTAGACTTAAGGCTTTGTTTTTATCTCAATGCGGTTTTTATACGAAAAGACGTAATGAAATTACTCCGTCACTTGTTTACATCCGATTTTAACTAACTGTATTATCAAGTGACGCATTGGTGTGAACATATAATACGTTCAAACTTGGAGAAGTGTGTAGAATGTAGATTTTGCAGATTGGAGATAACAACAAAATATTATTGTGTTCATCTCATCTAACTACATATAATTGACCGATTGGTAGCCGAGAGGACAAATGCGTCGGATTTCCTCCAAGGCTTGTATGGTATATTTACAGAGTGAAATATAGTATAAAAGTGACCAAAATTGCACACGGAGAGAATTAAACCTACTCAAATTATACCTATTTGAATTAAACATGTATTCGGAGGAAAATAATACAACTCAGGGCTTATGTCATCTTTGGGGATGCTGTGTGGAGGGTATTTTTAGGAAAGGAAGTTCTGGGAAGAAAATATTTATGACGGTCGGTAGGAATCTGGGGATCTATCCCTCCCACTGTGATACAAGGCGATGTTCCGAGAGAGTCCTGCTAGAGAGGTCAAAAGGTCTCCCTCAACCGGTCTGTCCAGATCCGTCCTGCCAAGCAGTTGGTGGGCAAACGCATCCGACGCCAAGATCAAGTCAAACCTCACCCTGAAACCCTGGCAACCCTACTAAGTTACCAAAGCGTGTAGAGAACCGCTTGGGGTCACCTACGGCAGATGTATTGGTAATCCAATAAATGGAACCCCTATAGCCGCCTCTCAAATTGAGTTTTGATTAGACGATTTTTGACGTTGTAATTGGAGTAGATGAAATTTAAATAGGTTTATAATTATTTTCATCTGTAATACTGCATAGTATATGCACATAAACACGTAGGTATGAATAGCGTATGACAGTCCGGTATTGCTCGAATTGATAAGCTTCCGGATTCCATTACGTAATGCTAGAAGTCAGGATTTATTTCAGTGCAGTAATTCTGGAACTAACTACCATATGTATTCCTCTTTGCCCAGAATACTAATGGAGGGAAACAATTATACCAAGTCGGTGGACATCTTCAATTTATCTTTAAACAAACATAAAATATTGTTACTGTCAGTTCAGTTATGTACAATAAATACTGTGTATTTCTTACTATTCATATGTAAAGGCCCCGAAAAAAGGCGTTAATAAATAAATAAATAAACACAAACACTGCTTGTATAAACACATAGTTATTTCCGCGGACCAAACCTCGAATTACGGGAAAGAAAAGAAATGAAGCAACCCCCCCCCGCCTTCCGCGCCGTCTGACGTTACTTCGTTCCTTTCGCATAAATCGGGGCTCGGCTCGCGTTCAATTTCGTATACACAGCATAATAGTACGTGAAATTCACGCCTTTGTAATTTCGTCAATGTAATTGTGAAATATACTTTCAGTATTACCCTGGAGAGGGATCATCATAAAAAAAGAGGGGCCTTATTTAATCCCCCCTGAGTTAATCCACTTTCACACATTTTTGGCATTTCCGTTTCTCTGTTGTCTTAAAATCTCAAAAATTTGTTGAAAATTCGCATTTAAATTAAATTTTGTACGTGTCATAATGTACCAGACTAATTAGAAAAATGCACTTTGTATTTGGATTTTTTATCTCTCGTTTATACTTATATACCTAATAATTAATTTTGCAGAGAATCATTATTAAATTTAGAAAGAATAAAAAAGAGTGATGTTGCACGAACTGGCGAAATAAAATTCATCGATAACTGCATCTGATAACAACGGAATTAAAAGACAACATAATTAATATTACACTGCTTAACATGAAAAAAATCAATGTTGAGTGTTTTCCACTTCATTTTATCGTAAAATGATAAAATGGACCGGATAGAGAAGGTTTTATACAGAAGCCCAAGCTCGAGAGTGCCTACCAACCAAAGCATGGATTAATTTCATGCAATGTTCCAAATATTTAATTTGATTTTATCTACTAATATCTGTTTCTAAAACGTTTGGATCATTTTAACGTGAAATTATGAAAAAAAAATACACATAAAATCCGCAGCATGTTGAAAAAACTAAACTAAATTTATAAATTGCGATAATTCAATAAACAGTCATTGTGATCTCAAGAACCTTAGTCTTTTGATAAGCACATTTATAGTTAATACTATAATTTTGAATACTATAATTTATAGTTAATCTCTAATGAGAATACTGGCCCCAGTACTGATAAATAACGAATGTCTCTGGAAAAAACATTTGTAATATTATTTAACAAATGTTTCAATTAGTAGAAATTAAATTAGAAATAAATTCATTATTAGTAGACAGAATGAGAAAACTGATTTTATTTTATTTTATTGGGAAAACCAACAGTTACAATTATTAATAATGTTTGATGAAATATGTACAGAAATTAAACCAATAATAGGTTTTCGCTGAAGTAATCTATATATTTTTTAGACTTAGAAATTGTTTGTCATTAAAAATACTAAAAGACATTTAGGTATTATGCACTTGCCCACTCTGTACTACAATATAGAATCGTAGCTTGGAGAGGGGAGGGGGGGGGGGGGTTGCTTATAAATCATCCCTACTTCCACTGGAGGCAATTAAAAAAATATTAATAAAAATCATCTTAAAAAAACTACCCAACAATAAATGTTTTCAAAGATTTTCCGGCTCCCCACTAAAAAAATTTATGACAAAATTGCACATTTATAGTATTAGAGATATTATAATATGTAAATATTATGTAGTATAAATAACTAAAGCTATTTAAGAACAGAGTACTTGGAATGAAATACCATTTATTTGCAATTTACACGGTGTCCGGAAATTAGTGTAGGATTTTTTTTTAAATCTGCGAATCTTTTTTCTTCCTTTGTAGGTTAATAGTTATTATGTAATTCTTGATGAACTGCCATCACATAGTACCTACTCTTTTAGATAAGAAAACCCATTACATGTATATTATTATAAAAACTCAAAATAAGATATATTTACATCTAAATGCTGTACGGTGTTCAGAATCATATGAAATGATGCAATCGAGTAAATTGTGATAAAAGTCTTCGACGAAAACAAATATTTATCATTTAAACGTTTTTCAATGTACCTACCTACTTTAATTATTTACGACGCAAGTCAAAATAAAAAATAATATTATGGTGTTTTTTGAACGAAATATTTTTGTTAATTTTATTATTAGTGTTTTGACAAGGTTTTGATTGTGCCCCAATTCCTCAAGTCTTCATCAGCTATGCTTAAAACATAAAAAAAAACATATTTAAAATATATAAGTACTTATATAAAAAAAATACTGTGTGAATGACAAAAATGGTTGAAAAATCAACGGTTGGGAAGGATCCCATAACAGCAACCTAAACCCAATTATCATAAATTTAATACTTACTAAAATGACAAAATGTCAAATTTTTCGTTTCAAAAATCTTTTATACAATTTTTCGAGCAAATCTTTTTCCGATTTTCTGAAAGGAAATATTCAATTTTGTTTTTCGGCATCAAACTCCACTTCACAAAATCAAAAAGATTTCATAAAAAATTCCCAACGCATTTACTGAGTTTAAATTTAACGATTTTCCCGGAAGAAATGTTCTTTTCCGACCCATTTTGCGAGCCAAAATTTTTCCAACAAAATTTTCGGATTTTTCCAATTTTACCCTTTTTTTGACTAAAAGGGTAACGATTTTTTATCTGCTAGTAATGTATATCAAGCCATAAAAATTACAATAATCTCCCTGTTTAATTGCTTAATGCCAAAATCAGAGCGAACAAATAAAAGTAAAGTCTTTAAAAAAACTTATAGGTACCAATATGTTAATATATCTAAATATTACCCACCTTTAAAAAAAAAAGTTACTCATTTATAAGGCACAAGAAATCGCCTTTTGTGGTAGGTAGGTAGGTATAAATGAACACAAATTAAATATTTTGAAAGATATATGTATTTATGTAAAGGAAATATATTCCCTTTAAATTTGAATCCTATAATGTCAATTAGAATGCAATCATCGATTGTCATTTGTTTTGTTATTCTATTATTTGATTGTTAGAAAAAACCATTCAAAGTGATATTAATAAACATAAAATTATATATACCTACCTACTTAAAAATATAATGTAGATACCTATTTAATTAAAAGTTAAAAATAATACTCTAATTTATAATTCAGATAAAGTATTCGTTTTTACGACGTGTTTCCGGACACCGCGTATGAAAGTATCTCGATTTTTTATTGAATTATTCGCAATGGTATTGTAATCTTACTCAATAAATTTAATCCCAAAGGTCGAGATAAAATGTTAATAGAGATAAGCCCATAAATTTACTCGTAAATTTACTGCCTTTTGACGCTAAATGCCGACTGGATAGGGAAGGTAAAAAAACCGCCTCTAATGATCCTACCTGTTTCAGTGGTGCACACTATGGACTTTGAATCTTGAAGTTGAGGGTTCAATTCCCGGTGCAGCAAAAAAAATAATACCTTAGATTGGATACGTTTTTAGATTTTCACGGCCAAAAGTATTTTCATTATTTGTTTTCGATTAGTTCATATCTTATACATTTTCTATCCTATCTCCTATTAATATTATAAAGGTGAAAGTTTGTATGAATGTATGTTTGTTACTCTTTCACACAAAAACTACTGAATGGATTTTAAAAATTCTTTCACTAATAGAAAGCTACATCATATGAGAGATCTATAGGCTATATATATTGACAAGCGCTGGCGTTTTGCATAATCTCTGGCGTTATAAAATTATTTATCATACGTTTTCTGTCCATAACAATTAGATTACATATAGGTATATATATTTTTTTAATTAGGCAATTCACCCTAAAAATAGTGCTTTGTTGGCATCGTACTTATAATAACTATCTCTAAAAAATGAATCACAGAAGTGTATGTATGCGCGCAAAAACCCGAACGACTGCACCAAATTGGATAATTCTATTTTTTTGTTCGTAATTATGGAATTTGTATAAAAAATTATAATAAGTAGCACGCGAGCAGTTTGAAAACTGAATGTATCGGGAATGAATGTGTGGAATGCGCGAGGTGAGAGGGGGGAGTGCGGAGGGGGGGGAGGGGGTGCTGGGAGGGTGTTGGTGGAGGGGGAAAGGGAAGGGGGGAGGAGGATGGGGGGGAGGGGGTTAGGTGAGGAAGATAGGGAGGGAAGGAAGGGGAAAGGAGAAGTATGGAGGAGGGTGAGGGGAGGGGTAGGGATTGAGGGGAAGGGGGTTGATGGAGGGAGGGGTGTTGGGAGGGTGTTGGTGGAGGGGGGGTTAGGTTAGGTTAGGTTAAGGGGTTGATGGGGGAGTGGTGTGGAGAGAGGGAATATGGAGGGATAGGGGGTGGGGGGGAGGGGTGAGTGGAGGGAGAGAGGTAGGGGGTTTATGGGGGGAGTAGAGTGGAGAGAGGGAAGCTGGAGGGGGGTGGGAGAGGGGGGAGGGAAGGAAGGGGAAGGAGGAGGGGTGAAGGAAGGTGGGGGGAGGTGGAGTGGGGAGGGGTATGGGGTGGGGAAGGGAGGGGTGGGTGGAGAAGGAGGGGGAGGGAGAGGGGGGTTAACGGATGAGTAGAGTGTGGAGAGGGAAGGTTGAGGGGGGAGGAGTGGGGGGAGGGGAGGGTGGAGGGGGTGGGAGGTTGATGGGGGGAGTGGAGTGGAGGAGGGGTGGGTAGATGGGGAGGGGGGAGGGGGAGGGTTGTTGATGGGGGGAGTGGAGTGGGGAGAGGGAAGCTGGAGGAGGTGGAGGGGGGTGGGAGAGGGAGGAGGGAAGGAAGGGGAAGGAGGAGGGGTGAAGGAAGGTGGGGGGAGGTGGAGTGGGGAGGGGTATGGGGTGGGGAAGGGAGGGGTGGGTGGAGAAGGAGGGGGAGGGAGAGGGGGTTTAACGGATGAGTAGAGTGTGGAGAGGGAAGGTGGAGGGGGGAGGAGTGGGGGGAGGGGAGGGTGGAGGAGGTGGGGGGTTGATGGGGGGAGTGGAGTGGAGGAGGGGTGGGTAGATGGGGAGGGGGGAGGGGGAGGGTTGTTGATGGGGGGAGTGGAGTGGGGAGAGGGAAGGTGAAGGAGGTGGAGTGGGAATCCCCTAATGCCATGCGAGCGAAGCCGCGGGTAAAAGCTAGTATTTTATATTTTAAGTGTCCATCATCAGGGGAGATCCGGCAGATGTGTCGGATCACGTGATATGTGACACATCTGCCGGATCTGTCCTGATGATGGACACTGCAACGCTGTCCGAAACGTTGGCAAAAAAAGGAGGTAGCGCAACACGGCATAACACCCCAAAAACATATATAATAACGGAAATGCCCTAGATTGTTCTGTTTATGGAAATGGGTGTTGATAGAACAAACATCAATACTAAATATTTTGGCAAAAGTTTTAATGTATTTAGGGTCCTAGTTTCTCTTAGGGACTAAGTACCCACGGCAGGGATGGCGAACCTTTACGTATCAACGTGCCATTTTTCTAAAGAAATGTTTAATGAGGTCATAGACGTGACATCAAATAATTTTGACTTTGTGATTATTGGGAAAATAATAATAATAAATACTTAGTATCAATTAAAATCTCTTTATTTACTACTACTAAATAGGAAAATTTAGCATTATACGCGTAATTTAAATTAAAGTAAAGTTAGTGTGACTTCTGTTGTTGCAGGTTAGATGACAAATAACATATGTTAGGGTTGTAAGATGTTACTTTTAGCAGAATGCATGCTGAACTGGACTCACCTGTCAAACGGTAAATAACCGACTCTTTAATGTTATTCATCTCTGAAAATAATGATTTGCAGGCACAGGTTGATGAAAATATTATTAAAACAGCATGAGCCAGCTTCTTCAAACAATTAAATGTGTCTGGTAACGCATTCCATGTTTCCAAAATTTTATTATTAGCTTTTTCACTTATATTAGCTGTCAATCTTTCTGTTTCAATTAATTCTAACTCTCTCCTTGTTTCAACAATTTTTTTAATCCATATTGAACTAAACTGGAAATCAATCAGCTGCATTTCAAATGCATCAATTTCCAACCAATCGAATGGGGATCAAGTCAGTTTATCAAATGACGTCACATCACTTCACACTTTTTTCGTAGTGCATAATAAATTTTGTGATCACTGATCAGTGATGTGCCCAAAATATTGTGTCATTGGTTCGCCATCCCAGGCCTACGGTGTAGTTTGGAGTCCAAAGTATGAATATCACAAAATAATCGAAGCAGTTCAAAAGAAACAAAACGGGCAGTATTTTCATAGGAATTGAATGTTATTCGATTTCATCATATTATTGCAATGTTACTTTTCAAGTTCTGTGAAAGGTTATATAAGTTCTGTCATTATTTCAGTTCTGTGAAGCAACTGACCCATAATGACATAATAACAGAACTATCTAGAATAGAACTTTGACATAACTTGAAAAATTTTAAATTCTGTGATACAACTATGGACGGGTTGTTTTACAGAATTTGAACGATTAATGAAATTTAAAAGTTAAATTGCAAGTGAAAATTCTATTCAACTTCTGTTATTCACTATTCCTTTCATGGCACAGTCTAAAAGCTGTATGTAGGTATAGGTTTGGAAATAAATTCAGTTCCTTTGATATTTTCATTAATTCCTTGGTAAAACTTAAAGCCGAAATTTCGAATGTTTTGTTTGGTTAATTTATTAGTTATATACAAAGTATTTCAATATCTTTGGGTGCATACATCGACCATGTATATACTGGTCGAGAGTACATCTCTACATATTATAAATTAAAGTCCCCCGCGTCGTCTGTCTGTCTGTCTGTTCGCGATAAACTCGAAAACTACTGAACGGATTTTCATGCGGTTTTCACCAATAGATAGAGTGTTTTGTGAGGAAGGTTTAGGAATATAATTTGTTGCGATAATGTATAAATTGGTTGAAAAATAACGATAATTGTTAGAAGTGTCGGAAAAAGTCAAGCCGCCTGGTAGCTTTCATCGAAAACGCTGCCTAATCCTTTTGGGATATAACAAAACAATGCATGGTGGGATATTCCTCTTTTATAGATCTACAAAAAAGTTCACGAAAGCATATATCTATCTTTTACGGATAGCTTACTATACCCATTCTATCTTCTAAAAAAATGGTCACGTAGGTACATTGCAGTAATTGAAAAGTTATTTAGTATCAACCCATTTAGTTTCTATAGTTTATTTACTTTCATCTCACTGATTTCTTCTTAAACTTCTTTTAAAATGTCTATTTGCACAATTAGCATATTGACTTTGTTGCGTTGCAGCCCGTTCATCTTCCAATACACGCTTTTGATATTCCCACGTTTACAGAACAGCGAAGATGAAAAGAGGCAATAAACATACGTTCCTTATCACAATAATGCTGCAACTCTTTTTACACATTAAATAATTGTGAGACAAAAGATGAGACACACAAAATACGTTCGCCTGTTTCCTCCAAATGAAAAAAAGTAATTAGTAGGAGGAAACAGACATACACATTGTGTGTGTCATCATTATTTAATGTGTAAGAAAGAGCTGCAGCATTATTGTGGTAAGGAACGTATGTTTACCGCTGCCGTTCCGTAAACGTGAGAATATTAAAAGCGCCCAATGAACCACTCACTAATGTAGTCTTCCCGACGATGAACGCTTTCTAAAGGTCTAGCATGGATGATCGATAAAACCCTGTATCAATACGATATTGACCAAATCCGTTATCTATAGTCAATTACCAGTATTTGCGAGCACGGTCTACGATTGTTAACAGATATTCCGACGGACGATTGATTAATTTTAGCGGCCTCCATAGCATCAGATAAGTTTCGGTCAATTATCAATCTTAATATATAAAATATAGTCGGGTTAGTTACACTATTTATAACTCGAGATCGGCTGAACCGATTTTTATGATCTTTGATTTGTTGGATTTGTCTCCGCCCCGGATAACAGAATAACTATAAAAACATCGCAAAAATTCACGAAAAAGAAAGTTATGAAGAAAAATAATTTTTTCATACATTTTGTATGAAACGAATTCTCATATTTTGAAAGAAATGCAGCAATATTGTGATAGGAATAATATTTAACTGTGCGTGAATTCCAAAAATTCAAAAACGTCAAATGTCAATGCGCTAATTGTTTTGCTTTTGTTCTTAATCATATAATGCTGCCCCTCTTTCTTACACACTAAATGTCAATAGCATAAAATGAGACAAACGGTGAACGTATGTCTCTGCACCCCTCCAATGGAAAAATACAATAATAATAAATCTCTGAAACGAAACGCATTTTTTTTACTTAAGCTCCACTCAGGACCTATGTCATCTTAGGGGATGCAGTGTGGAGGGTCTTTTTAAGGAAGGGTAGGATAGGAAGTTCTGGGAAAGAAAAAGGCATGAGGGGTAGGTAGGAATCTGGGGGTCAGTGTAACCGGGAGTGAATCCATCCCTCCAACTGTGCTGCAAGGTCATTGATTTGACCAGAATTGACCTTTTACCTTGACCTCTCGACCAATGGGTTGAAAGAGACGGCTGGAAAGGTCAAAAGGCCTCTCTCAACCAATCTATCTCGATCCGGCCCGCCACGCAGCATGTGGGCAGACGCATCCGCCACCAGGACCCGTATAAAAGTCACCCCATGAACCCGGACACTCCTGCTAAATCACCAAACGTAGCGAACCACTTGGGGTGACCTATGGCAGAGGTGTTGGTTATCCAATAAATGGTTCCCGGGGTGGCGTCACCCGTACCCGCTTCCTTTCAAAAATTCCCGTAAGTAAGTGGAAACGTAAGAAAATCTCAAAAAATATAAATCCGTACACAACGCCATCTCTGATACTGACAAAAACAAAAAACGGACAGTTGGGCATCGATAATTGCTTCATTGTGTAATTTTTAACTTATTAAAAAAACTTAATTTAATTCAACAGTAGGAGAAACGGCACGAAGTTCGTCGGGTCAGTATATATAGCTAGTATACATATATTTTAATAACGTGCAAAATGCAAAAAGACTGGCAAATTTAATGAACGTATTGAACTAACGAAGCTCTTGGAAATGAAAGAAGTTTTTGCATTTTATTGGACAGCGGAAATATGACCTACTGACCGAATATGGTCAAGGTCTGAGGGGTTAAATGAGCAAGTAATTTTCAAAACAAACGATATAATTAAAAAAAAAAAAAAATCGTTAGCTCCACGCAGGTGGCCCCGAGGAAAATATTTTCCTTTAGGGCCTGTGTCATCATAGGGGATGCTGTATGGAGGGTCTTTTTAAAGAAAAGAAGTAGATGATATTATGGGAAGGAAAAAGGGAACGAGGGGTGGGTAGGAATAAGGGGGTCAGTGTCCAGGAGTGACAGACATATGTATCTACCCCTCCTATTGCGGTGCAAGTCGTTGGGTTGTGAGAATACGCCTGGAGAAGTCAAAAGGCTTCCCTTAACCAGTCTCTCTTGATCCGGCCCGCCACGCAGCAGATGGGCAGACGCCGGTCGAACTCCATGAATCCGGGAACTAAGTCACCAAACGTAGCGAACCACTTGGGGTGACCTATGGCAGAGGTGTTGGTTATCCAATAAATGGTCCCCGGGGCGGCGGTAACCATACTCGCAACCCAAAGTGAATGTTAAATAAGTATATATTGACAGTTAACCGAAACTTATCTGATACCGCGGAGTACGAGCTAAATTTTTTCAATCTTCGGCTTCTGAATATCTCTTACCAATTGTTGACCGTGATCATAAATATTGATAACTGACCATAGATGACGGATTTGGTCATTGTATTGTTCTAGCTGGTTCCCGGCATGCGTTACAATGACATATTCAAAGAAATAAATTGTTTCTCTCTGCATGTCCTTTCCCATGTATCCACGTTCTCTTCCCGCATCCCATTCCCCTCCCACGTTCCCCTTCCACCTTCCCCGCCTACCCTCGCCTCTCTCCACTCCTCCGCTCTCCCGTCCCGCCAACCCCCCACCCGCGTTCCATATATTCAGTACCAGTACATTCAGTTTTCAAGCAGCTCGCGTGCCACCTATTACAACTTTTTATTAATATTTTTCAAAAATTGCAAATCATAAATAAAAACAATCAATCTAATTTGGTACATAAGATAAGCACCTATTTAAAATATCTATAATTTTAAAAAATCCATAGACAATTCTTTTGATACAAAAAAAAACAGTGGCCAGCTAAATTCACATTCATCAAATGCGCCAACTGTCAAACGTGCGAAGTTAAAATAGTCGTTAAATTTTCTGCGCAATTTTCTTGTTTTTTCTTTCCGTAAGAAACTTCTTCAAAGTATTAGAAAACTTAAAAAAAAAGATTGAATGAAATAGGTAAAGTCATTCTGAAATTATGGCGTGACTAAGGGAAACAGGGATTCATTTCTATATATACAGATTGATATAGTAGCCCAGTCAGTGGGGAGTTTTACCTTGCAAAAGGTCGTGTAGTAGCTTCTTCTTCTTCTTTCGTATGGTGGGGGGTTAGAGGGGGACATCTAGGTCTGCGAGCCAGTCTAGGGCCTCAGGCGTTGCCCTGTGGACCTCATCAATCTCGCCGGGGAATGAATGGAGCGGGCATTCGTTGACCACATGTTCGGTGGTCTGCACCGCACCGCATTCACACGTCGCCGACTCTTTAAGGCCCCATCTATGCATCATATGAGCACAACGGCTATGGGAGCACCTTATCCTATTGATGGCAGTCCAGAGTTTGCGAGGCAATGAGAACCCAGGCTGTCTCTCAGTGGGGTCTTGCACGAGATGGGCGTTTTTGACGTTGGCCGATTGCCACTCAAGCTTCCACCTATCTTCTGGGGTGAGAGGTGTTCGAAGGAGTCTTTCTCACTACCATGAGGTAGAGAAAATGGCGCATTTTTTATTGTGGTATCCCGTAGGTCTTCTTCCTCTTCAATGGCATTACAACCCATTTCGAGCCTTGGCCTCCTTCAACATATGCCTCCACCGCCCTCCGTCCTCGGCCGTCGTCTTCCTAACTGTGACATGGAGTAGTACTCTTGCATCGTTCCTGACATCATCCTCCCGTCTCAGCCTAGGTCTGCCCGCCTTTCGTTTACCTCCTGGGTGTTCTGTTAGAACTTTCTTCGGTACTCGTGTGCTTGACATTCGATGCACATGTCCGGCCCATCTTAGTCTTTGGAGCCTTAGGATGGATAGAGAGTCTGGGAGCTTGGTAAATAACATAGAGCTTTATTGTGGCGGATTATCCATGCTCCTCCCTCAATGTAAGTACTTGCATACTGCTTTCTTACCCCGTAGGCATGGATATTGGAGGGTCTAGAGTCGTTCAAATAAATGTAGCTTCGTTCAATAAAATAGATTCTTAACGTGAGCGGTGAAGGTGGAAACCATATGTTTCCTTATAACGCCATTGAGAAAGTGGTGGGGTCCCCTCCAATGCCTCTACCTCTCGCACTGCTCCTAAGATTCTTCGAAGTACCTTTTTTTCAAAGGTGTCCAGCTTTTCCCGCCACACATCCATAGGCCAAGACCGTTCTAATAATTGTTTTATATAGGATTTTCCTATGGATGTTTCGGGATTTGAAACTGGCAACAACGCGAAGTAAGTGTTGTTAGTGCCTGTGATGCGCTTTTTTACTTCTACTGGGTTTTCTTTGTCATGCGTTATGATGGAGCCCAGGTATGTAAACTCTTCGACCACTTCGAAATTATAAGTGTCTTTAAATTTCAATTTATCTTTTATTCTATGGTGTGGGGTTCTGGTTTGCATCACGATTTTAGTTTTATTCTCATTGATTTGCAAACCCACCTCTCTTGCCGAGTCTTCAAAAACCTCGCTTAAAGCCTTTAGGGATCTTTCGACAATGTTAATGTCAGTATGTCTATTCCACAGATATTCCAGCGATGGTATGGCAAGCCGCACAGAGTTCGACTAGTATTCGTTAATTATGTTACATATTCGCTATTGCATAATAATATATTTTTTGTTGAAACCGGTTGGCTGATATTGACATCTTAATAATAGTCTTTGTTATCTAACTCAGTGCCTGTGGTACTGAGATGCTGGGCTTCTATATATACATAAAGTCTCGGGTGCTGGTTTCTTTGTCATTCTTACTGGAACAAGCCCATTGGTGCCAAGTTTCCAGCCCCCGCTTTCTGGATTTTTTTGGATTCCATACCATTTTTGAACTCCCGTACAAAGCGTTTTCCTTCATCTGCTATGTCTTCTGGTTTTGCATCATGTTGTTTTCATTCGTATACTCAATGAAGACGCACTGGCAGACTAGCTTTTTTAAGGCTTACTAAATGTTTTTTCGTTATTTGTTAGATCCGGTAGATATCTACCGGATCTGCCGGATCTGCCCTGATGATGGACACTGCAACGATGTCCGAAACGTTGGCTAAAGAAGGAGGTAGCGCAACACGGCATAACACCCCAAAAACAAATAACGAAAATGCTTTTGGCCGTGAAAATCTTAAAACTTATCTTACTAAATGTTCATTATCACTACAAAGTAGTTTCATTCATGCACTCGATGACGTCGGGTTAGGCGTTAATATAGGCGCTGAGGTGGCAATGCCGCAGTCAAGACTGCAGGCACGCAGCATGTTGCCGTCTCTTTCTCTCCTCTATGTTACACGAAAAATTAATGTAATTTGAAATGGATTTTGCTATATATGTTTTGGAAATACGTTAAAATGATATTGTGTAATATATTCTTATAAAATTTATTATGAAAAATTGAGTTTTATGATTTTTTGTCAAAATTTTCTTCTTTCTACCGCTGTAAGTCATTATATATTAGATTTATAAAAAAAATTTCAAACATAAAATATACGTAATTTAGTCTTCTTCAAATTTCACATATACATTTTTGTTGTAAAATCAACCGTTGAGGAATTATTTAAAAAAACCTAAATTTTGGCACCTTCAATCCAAGATGGCGGCTCGAGCTCGACCCCCCCAAGGTCGAAAACTTTTTGTTTTCTTTAGAGTCCCAATCTAAGTAACATTTATCGAAATCGCTGCTACACGACCTTTTGCAAGCTGGAGGCCTTTTTTATCCCCCACTGACTGGGCCATAGGGTTATATTGATCTACCGTGCTACCGTCAAATGGCGAGATAATCTCTATCTACCTAAAAATAGGATTTTCCCTTTTTTAATGAATTATTTTACACCTTTTTCCTGTTTTGGGTAGTAGATTGGAAAGGGGATGTTAATAACTATGTTTCATTTTACGTTTCAGAAATGTTTACTGTAATTTTGCTGCAAATTCTTCTCATTGGTTCTACGGTTGGAATTCAAACAGAGGATGTCATGGATTCGAAGGTAAAAGTTATTTCATTACGTAAATTAACTAAACCATCACGCCGCACGCCGTATTCCCGTAAGGCCAGGCGGACAGGATGGACCGCCAAACAACTCAGGCACACACTCTTGCTTCATCCCCATTCACACATCCCTTACAAAACCTTCTGTTATTTTAACTCTTGACATGGTCCACTTGATACCAATAGGTTTACTGGATCGTGCCATGTCTTAGAAAGTTAGGTATTTCAACACATAATACGTTTAAAAAATATTAATTTTGTGATGAAAGGTTTTATATGGAAACTCAGTTACTTTAAGATACGTAACAATTCATGTTTAAAAATAAATAAAAATAAAGAATTATTCTTCGTACGATTTTTCACCCTACCTACTCGTGTTTAAATATACAGTGTGTCAAGGGACGCACTTGCCTTATTGTAACCAGTGATCCCTGACATTATTTGGAGTCAAAAATGTAAATGAAATTTTGTCTCTGGTGAAGTTTTTGATGACTTTAAAAAAAATGTTTTTCTTTAAATCAAATAACAAAAAATTTCTTCCACATGTGGTCACGGGTCATTCAGCCGAGTGAACGACCAACCTTCCACCCCGCTCTCAACTGTCCAAAATCTACTATTTTATAAAGTTTTTGTAGAAAAACATCAAAAATGTCACCGGAGACCAAAACTTTCTTAATATTTTTTACTCCAAATAACGTCAGAAATCACTAGTTAAAGTAAGCCAAGTACGCCCCTTAAACCCAGTACATGTATACAATGTGTTAGGGACGCACTTAACTTACTTTAGGGTGATTCCGCTATAGACGATTCTCGACAGTAATTTTTAAATCGCAGTATTTGTTACTTTTTTTTATATCAGTGCAAAAAAGAAGGTCAATATTTGATAATAAAAAAATGGATTTTACTTCATATTGGCGCGCTTGGAAACATTATCATTCGAAGAATCGGTATATAAACTGCAAAATCACACCGTGCAACACTGGCGCGAAACAGCTGTTACCGATAGTTTGAGGTTACATTCTGCTGCTAAACGTGTAGTGACAATATTAATTTATTCTTATGGGCCGAAAGATGTAAGTACTTGTTGTTATATTTTAAGCATCATTGACTACAAGAAGTCACTGTTAGCTTTTGCACTCGCGATACAAAAGATGTAAAAGTTTGGGGTTTTCACAGAAATAAAATGCTAACGTTTTGAAACTTTGTGAAAGTAAGAAAAAATCAAAGGTCACCTTAAATACAAGTTTTTGTGAGTATAATGTTAGCTAAATTGAAATAAACGTTGACTCAAATTGGTTGCACACGCGATTGTGTTGTTAGAATCGCAGGTTCAACTCCTGACAACTATCCTTATTGTGTGACTTATCATATATTTTATTGTTTTGTTATGCCTTCAGTAATAATATATGCTGTGTATTACTAATGATTTATATTTAATACGTGTGTTTATATTATATTCCGCTTTTTTATAAAAATTCTATGATTTGGCAAGCAGTCTCTCTGAAACATCTTCTTCATATTAAAAAAAAAGAATTAAAAAAAAGCCGGTAAATGGGAAGGGCTCAAAAATAAATCAGGCATTCAATCAAAACATTTCTTTCAATCTGGAGACGGCGATAGCATTTCCGTGGCGCGAACCTCACTGTCTCATCTCAAACGCACATTGGTTTTGAAATCTCCGAAAACCACCACTGAAACAGAAAGTGATTGGGCAGATAACAATTTGGAACCTCTTACAAATTACAAAATATAAAAAGGAATTCTAAAAAATAAGAAAAAAAAACAAAATTTTGGTTTTTGTATTTCAAATTAAAAAAAGAAAAAAGGTACTAAATTGCGCATTTCTGATGTTTACAGTAATTCAGATGACTAATCCTTAATTAAACGACGAATCTCCAACGTCTTTTCAAGTAAAATTACCAGCAGAAGCATGCCATGAAACTGGTACTATCTGTGCCGCTGTCTTACTGAGAGATATAAATATTAATGAAATAATTATATTAATTATTTATTTGATATCAATAAACCAAAAGATTATAAAAATCGTGAATGACATAGCAGATGTGCAACTTGAAGACATTATCGTGAAGTTGGAAGCGCCAGAAAAAAGGATTGATGGATGTAATATGTTCATTGAATTTTCGGCGAATTTTGACGTAACCGAAAATAAATGATTAACATGAATGACCAAGAAGTGTACTGATTAGTAAAAAGCATTGTTTGATTTCTTATTTCGTTCCTCTATCAGTTTTTATTGATGTTTATATACACTTAAATTAGACGTGTTGCACCCGCGATAATTTGATGTTGCACCCGTGATTGCTTGAAAAACTAATAATTCGTTGCTTGTTATTGTTTTCTATATATTTATTTTTATTTTTTAAGTTGATTAGTTTAATGCCTTACGAAATTTCAAGACATAACAAAATAAATGTATCACAATTAACTGACTTTTGTGTTTTTGTCTTATGATCTGGAAAGGGTGGGCCAAATTGGTTGCACCCGCGGTCGCACTTTGAACCTCCCTCCTGACTATTTAAATATTTCAATAAAATTCTTATAAACTAATAAAAAGTAAACATGTTAAAATGTAGCTCTTCTAAGAATAATTTAATCAAAAATGATTTTTGTATTATTGTTAAGAAGCTTTATATGCGTTTAAATGTTGTACCCGCGATGATGGAATCACCCTTTAACAAATGATTTCTGACATTCTTTGGCCCAAAAAATGTACATAAATTTTGTTGTCTTTCTTTTTTTAAATTAAAAACATAAAAATCAATAGGTTTTGGACAGTTAGGGGTGCGGTGAGGGTTTGTACGGTTATTCGGCTGAGTGACCAGTGATCACATGTGGAAGAAAATTTGTTTTGATTTTGAAGAAAAAAAAGACATCGAAGAAGTCACCGGAGACCAAAATTCGACCAATTTTACTCTAAATGATGTCAGATACCACTGATTAAAGAACGTCCCTTAACACCCATATATACAAATACGAGTATACTACCTTTTAGAAGAGATATTGGAGAACTCGGTGAAAAATGACTACACAAATTTACTAAACTCATTTTGCCACATTTTATCGTCGAACAATAATAAAAAATAAAATTACGATCTACAATACATAATTTTACTTTTTGTTTACAGCTTTGTTCCGAGGAATCCACTAACGAGAAGAACCCGGTGATATGGCAAACATCTCTCACGAAGGAACAGAAGGTAGACTCGGAGCCACTCTGCATCACCGAGGCCCAGGAACTTGTTACAAGAGAGTGCGATGAAACTGGTTGGATCCCAAAACACGACGAGGTCCCTGATTGCGCACGCACGCAACCAAGAACCTCAACGGAACTATGTCCTCCAGGATTCAGCCCTGTGCTTACTTCAAATAATAAAATAAAATTCTGCTACTTGTTGACAGAGCCTTCGAAGTGGGAAAACCCGTGTTTTAACTCAGGATCCACGCTAACGATTTTTGATCTGAAATATGATGATGTAGAAGCTCTGATCAGTAAGCCAGCTTTTGAAGACGTTAAGCTGGCATGGCTGCCAGTCAAACGGATTATTCCCTTCGGACCCCTGGTCTGGTCTCTTCCAGGGGAGAAGTGGGGGGAGGCTTTAACAATTGATGATAATTTTTACTTCTCACGACATTCTATCGTTCAAAACTGCCTACTTGTAGACTTCGAAAAGCAAACAATGAAGACCGAGAACTGTTCTTTCAAGTATCCATCACTTTGCTTAAGCAGAAAGGAGCACTTGCTACCGCTTCACTGTCCCGAAGGATACATGGCTGCCAAATACGGCCACAGCGATGGTTTATGTTATGGCATCGAGATACACGAACCCGGCTCAACGTGGCGCGAGTTCATTGAATCTTCATGTCCGAATCCTTTACAGATATTGAGCAAGGTGGAAGGCCACATGGTGAACGAAATATCGTCCATGTACGATTTCGAATTGATGACCCATTGTTGGTCTGGATTGTATTGGTCAGGAGAAGAATATTTATGGTACCCGAATACCACGGTCTCTTACATCAACTGGGATCGAAAGACTAATTACAAAAATGCCAGTTACACGAAAGGAGTAATAAGCAAGAATAATCTTTGGTTGCTTGTTGATGAAAATACCAACTTATCTAGTATGGCGTGCCAAATCAGAGCGGATTTTAAAGAAGCCGAAATATCCCTGCAAACAAGCGGAGATCCGGACGTTTTGCATCTAGTTATTTACCATCCAAATAGCCTATGGAAACTCCCAGAAGATCCTGGTGTACAGTGTTTCTCTAATGCAAAAGGTTTTGTGCTTAGAGCCGAGATTGAAGATGAGCCGTACAGGAAGGTGAAATTAAGATTCAGTAAGAATCTCAACACTGACCATACCTATGACGTAGAAAAGACTGTGTTTGAAGTCGAGCGGATAAGTAACGAAGCAGGGGAATACTGGTGCGAAGGTCACAACTCTCAAAACTTCAATTTAGTTCAGTCTAACAAGATTATCATTCCCTCTAAAAAACTAGATAGACATGACTTTGTTATGAAACTCAAACTAACCAACATTTGTCCGGATATCACTATATGTGAACCAAATTGGAAGTATGAAGCCGAAAAAATTGAACAGTTTGGGACTATCAAAAGTGCCAAATTCATGAAAATAGATAGCATTGACGTTTCGTTCAATATGGAAGCGACGGTTCACCTGAGCGTCGAATTGATTAACACCGCTAACTGCGACAGTAAATATTGCAAAATTATCAAAACATATGTTTTCTTGTTAGAAATGTGCGAGAATATACTTGAGCATTATCATTATGAATTTATTTCATTGAAAAGCACAGAGTATTGTTTACCCTTTGTGGAAACCGAGAATTGTAATCTTCACTGGGAATTGACCGCTATTGGCGAAAATGTGGCACCTAAGGAATTTTGCATGCAAGATAATGGACTGCCAGTTACAAGGAAATGCCACGGTTCTTTCTTAGAGGGTGGGACGTGGGGCAGCATAGAAGGCAACTGTAGTGAAAACTACGAACCCACCAACAGGACTACGTTTCTCTATCAAGTAGCGAGAGGGTACACAGACATTTCAACCACATCGTCGTTTCTGACCCACGATTTAATTTCTGTATTAGACGACAAAGAAGACCTTATTCCCGCGGATATATATTTTTTGGCAATGTCATTGAAAACAATTGTACACATGTCAGATGAAAATATTAGTCTTATTGACTGGGGAGACTCCATGAATATTGCCAGGGCTGTGAACAGTTTGATGGAAATTGACGAGAATTTTATGAACTTAGCACAGACAATGAATTCTTCGAATATGCTCCTCGAATCGGTAGAGGTTATACTGTCGATGATAGCATTGAACAAAAGTATCAACGGCAGTTATGAATATAAAGATGCGGGAATAGACCTCTCAGTAACACCTCTGTTTTTAACCCACATGTCTTCTCCTCATGTAAACAATATTTCCGGCGTAGCTCTTGCTCGTAGACCTGGTGTTAATTCGTCACTATTCACAGATTTAGACGTTATTTCTTTGACGTCTAATATGTCAATTTTCGAGGTATTGGCAATACCAAATTTAGAAGTAGCCACGTGGATGACTCAGGACCTATTAAATGCGATACAATTTCGAAATCGGTCTGCTAACATCACATCTGACCCTGTAATAACTCAACCCCAAATCATAATAGAAGCGTTTTTTAGCGATATAATTTTTCAGGAGACAAAAGAAATTAAAGATATAATCAACAGCAGAATCGTAAGCGTTTCAGTTCCTGGTTACGAGTCTGATCTCCCATTGCCTTTGATATTGATATACAAAAGATTAGACGAAAATACTAGTGAAGAGAGAGCGTGCGCTTACTGGGACTATGGGAGTAGTCATCGTTCCGATGGACAATGGTTGAAGCAAGGGTGCTACCACATGGGGAGCCACGAAGATCTGGATGTGTGCGCTTGTCTGCATCTTACACACTTTGCTCAGTTGGTTCTAGGGTATCGCGGTGGCGGTGAGAATGGGGGTGAAATCATAGTGCTGTACTATCATGGTCGTGCGTTGAATGCCATTACTCTTGTGGGCTGTTCTCTGTCCTTGGTAGGGATAGCTGGAATTGCTGCTACGGCCATCGTGTTTCCAGCCTGGCGACAGAAGGCCGGATCCAAGGTGCTGCTCCAGCTCTCTGCGGCTATAGCGCTGCAGTCAATAATGATGGTTTCGCAGGATGCTATTACTAACAATGACGTCGAGTGCACAGTTTTAGGGGCGATGTTGCACTATTCCGTGCTTGCCGCATTCATGTGGATGTTGCTGACAGCACTGTTACAATTTGCACGCTACGTTCGGGTACTGGGGGCACAGCGGCCAGTCAGATTCATGCTGAAGTTTTCTCTTGCTGGATGGGGTTTACCCATTCTTCCGGTGGCAATTCTGCTGATAGTAAGTCCTCGGGCATACTTGCCACCCTCGAACTACGTCTCCAAAGATGTTCCAGGAACCGCGCCTGTTCTGATCCGAGATTCTTCCGCTCTATGCTACCCACAGGGTCTCGACTTGTACCTCACAGTGTTGCTTCCGGTGGGATGTATTATAGTAACTAACTTGACTGTGTTTGTCTTGGTGATGCGATCCATCCTCCGAGGGCCTGACGGTAAAAGACGTTCCGTGGATCCTGAGATGGTAATGTCCCAGCTTCGTCTGTCTGTTCTCTTGTTTTTCCTTCTTGGTTTGTCATGGATTTTTGGGTTACTCGCCATCACGGGAAATGAAATCCTTTTTTCGTACCTATTTTGTCTCACTGCTACACTTCAAGGGTTCGTTCTGTTTCTATATTTTATTGTATGCGATCCAGCTACGCGAGTTCTATGGGTGTCTTTAGTCCGAGAGCGGTCTCGTTCTCGATCCTCCACGAGGGAGGTTAGTGGATAGGTTTACAGAAATACTACAGATAAATCATGAGAAAGTTGTAATTAATGAGAGGGAACAATACCTTGTGAGGAGAGACAGCAGCGTGCGGCAGTTGGCGACCTATTGAGAGCAGCGGCCGTTGCAATAATCTGGTCGGCGGACCCTACATCATTTTACTTGTTATATCTCTACACAGGAACCGAAAGTCTTGTTTACGATACAGAAAAATTTATGTTATGTATAATATTTTACTTGGTATTTCTACATAAATTTCTAAATGATGCATTTTGATTGTCTAGAATTCCACGCACTGATAAACATTCGGATTCCAGTAGGTAATATTAGAAGTCGGGATTTATACCAGTGCAGTAATTATGGAACTGACTATTATATTATCTACTCCTCAATTCGCAGAATACCTATAAAGGAGGGAAATAATAATTTTGTTGGGACAGAGGATATCTTCAATTTATCACGAAATCAATACAAAATATTGTTACTGGCATTATTCAGATGTTTATAAAAACGAAGGAAAAAACTGTATAATTTTACTAGTCACAATGTAAAAGAACCTAAAAAAAATCAGAGTGTGCAATGCATACGCTGTAGAAGTGACACTAGAAATCCGCTAGATGTCACTTTATTTTCTTTTGCCTGTTTATTTTAAAGTGGTTTGAAGATTGGATATTGATTTTATAAAAATTTAAGTGTTTTTTTTTGTTTGGATTTGGTAGGTTTCAAACCTCCGTTCGCTGGATGTCTCTCCGCGGCGCTATTGGAGGCCCGCGCATAGACGTGAATTTACCGCATTATATTAGAACCGAGAACCGTCAAATAATATTTTTTTCCATTTCATCCGATTTTCAAATCGCTAACGGGGCTAAAGAAATTTCACTAAATAATAATTTCAATATTAAATAAATTAATACACGAATGTCCCAAATGTTGTGTGCGGTTTCTAAATGAAAATAAAATGTAATAATAAATACATATGTTTATTCGTATTTACACGAACAAATGAAATTGAAAAACTCGAAATAATAATAATAAGGGATTAGAGAATTAATAGTTTTCAAATCACCAATTTCATTCTTTTAAAAATAATAATAAGGCTTTTGCACAGGTGTACCATTTGTTTAAGGTACGATTGTACCTAATGTTAACAATTACTTTAACAATTTTTTATATAATGTTGCACCAGAAATTCAACTAACAATTACTTTAACAATTTTTTATATAATGTTGCACGCACCAGAAATTCAACTATTAAATACCTATAAAAATATAATTAGGGGGCGTACATTAATTACGTGAGCAGTTTTTCTTCCAATCTGGACCCCCCCCCCCCCTTGGTGAGATAAATTTGGGCCAATTCGTATATTCTTTTCAAATAAAGTGAGATTTGAATGTACCCCCTTTTTTGAGCTCACCTAATGAATGTAAGCCCCCTTGTCAAAATTTTAAATGATTCGTCAAAATTTTTTGTCTATCCCGTGATATTTCATGGGTCTGCCCTACTAAAAACTGATAATATTAGAAACCACTTAATAATAAGGAATGTAAATAATTAAAATAATCAATTTTACCTTCTAAGAAAACAAAATATTATGTTGTATGTAACTGCTATCAACTTAATGTAAAAAAATTAAAATTTAATGAATTTATGTTTTCATACTTTCTTGTGAGTTCTCTGGTTGATTTTTAAATATACTTAACTATTTTTCACACTTGTGTTTAAAAATAATTAGTTGAAGATAATATTGTTAATTCTAAAATTTGAAATATGATATTGACAATTATGACGGTTTGACAGAAGGTGGCAATAGCGAAATTGGTTAACAGTACTAGAAAAAAGGTACTACAGTATAGTAGACATGGGCAGAATGATTCCCAGGAGTGAATCGATTCAGTCTGATTCCCATGGCCTTTTGAATTGATTCCTTTAATTCATTCCTTTAATTCAATTAAATCCCAAAAAAAAAAGAAAAAAAAAAAAAGAAAATTAAATGAATGGGGAGGCTAACACCGCACACGAGACCGGGAGGCCACGGAGTACCCGGAGTACCGCGAAAGAGGAGACTGATAGGCTACCAAGCATCGCACAAAGAGGAGACCGATTATTCTATCTGATTATCTCGCTAAAACCTATAGATTAATGTGTTTGATTTTTTTTACTGTCGCTTTTTCGTTTCATCGGTTTTCAAAATCACAATGAGTGGGGAGGCTACGAAGCACCGCACAAAGAGGAGACCAATAGGCTACGAAACACCACACAAAGAGGAGACCGATCATTCTATCTCATTATCTCGCAGGCTAAATCCTATATTGTTTGTCTTTTTTTAGTGTCGTAATTTTTCGTATGTAAAATGTATTTATTGCTAGCAATTATATCTTAAAATTATACAAGTTTTCGTTTCACCCTTAAAATTTTAATGATTTTATTTTATTTATTAAACTTATAATTTTGTTCCATTTCACGTGATCTAATATAAACATACATTTTAACATTAAGATGAGTATTTTATGACAGCTAACCACAGCTAATTGGCCTTATAATATCTGCAAATTTACATATTATATCGACCCAAGATCTACGTCTAAAAGTAGGTAGGTACAATATCTTCCGTACGTACCAAAAAACAGATAAGCATCATTTTAGCTTCTCACTGCTGATGTTCAGATTCAAAGTCGAAAGTTTTCGACTAACTATGTAATGAAATTGACGGCTTGGCGCGCGGGGGAATAAATGAACCGCGCGGACGGATTAAGGGCTGGCATTGAGGAATGAATTAGTAACTTTTGACTAATGTTTTGTGTCTTACCTAGCAGTGACTTGATTTACTCGCGAGCTGCGGACCTAGTACTGGGATGCGTTTGGGACATATCGTGACATTGACGTGACGATGACGCCTGACGTCATTTCTAGGTCTGAGATTTACAAAAGACCATGACGTCACAAGTGAAAAAGACTTTTGTTTTAATTCCTCAGTCTGTCGGAATCGGACAATCTCGATTTCGACAGACTAGATACCTGGGACGCGGACATTGAACACGGACCTGGGACGGCGGGGACCTTAGGACAATCCCAGGACTATTGATTAGGATAAATGATTAATTCCTTGCGTGAAAGAGATGCTCGGGCAACCCGGATGAATCGCGGCCGCGTTTTGGCCATTTTGGGACATGGACTTTGATGATGTTCGGGTGTTTTTAGAATGGCGGCGCGGCGGTAGCGGAATACAATCGTAATAGGCGAGTCGTTCACAATACCGTCCGTCGACCACTTCGCGGCGCGCGGCCCGTTTAATAATATTTAAATACCTATGAAAGAATATAATATTTAAATCGTTTACAGAACACATTATTCATTGAAATAATTTAACAGTAAAATAAATGGAAATTAAAAATGTATGGTGTCATTAAAAATCGTAGGATGCAAGGCCAAAGATAAGGAATGAAGAATCAATTCCTTTTGAAATTGAGAATTAGATTGAGTGTGTCACAAGATTGAATTTATTCATTTAATTCGGTCATTCAATTTTGCCCACGTCTACAGTATAGTATTATTTTGTCCTGAAGAAGCTACGGTTGTGGCTAAGCCCTGTCGGCATAAAGTATGAACAATAAAAGTGGTATTTATGTAGTGATTGTTTTATTTTAAATCCAAACAAATTATTAGCTGGTTAATACCCTTCGGGTGTGTGTTGGTTGGTGATACAACCTAAATGTGAATTTAATTGGACATTACTTTTGTGATACCTGTATGCAAGCCAATGTACGAAATCACAACAGATGAGGACTTGATCCATTAAAAGAGTATGAAAATTGGCCAATCATTCCATTAAGTCCAGCGGAGGGGGCATCTTCTGTGTTATTCTATAGAGTTCTGTAAGGATATTGAGGGGGGTAGGAATGACGCTAGTATTTCCTCGATAAACAGTACATACCATTGACGCACAGTCCTAGAATAGGGCTGGCAAATCACATATTTATTTAATTTAATGAAGATACTATTAGCGAAACTCAACTGAAAATCTGGAGACAGAAAAATCAGAAAAAGATATTGGCACATCTGGGACTCGAACCCAGGACCTCCTGCTTACATGGCAAAGGCTACCAACTGAGCTAAGGTGTCTATATCCAATTCGGTCACTTTTAACTGTATCGTACTTCGACTAAGAACTACCAAAATTATCCTCTTTTTCTTAACGCATACATTATGGCTGCTATCTTTATATATGATTGCAAGATTCAAACCTGCACTAAATGCTATCTAGATAGTGTCTGGATAAATTTTGATTTATTTTTAATATGCGACATCTATTGACTTTTCTGCTAGTCTAGGATGAATATTTATTTTTTATTTTTAACTTTACGGTAAAACCGCCAGATTTTTTTATAGAGTTTCGCTAATACTGTCTTCATTTAATTAAATATTACAATTTGAGGTTTCACTCATTAAAATAAAAAAAAAAATATTTTAATTTTAAAAGAAAAACAAAATTTCCCGGGTTACGAAAAACTTGACAATATTTGAAATTCTTCTACTAGCTCCACAGTAAGCGGAAAATGTTGCTTTGTCGTAATGGAGGACTTAGCCAGCCGAGGAATTGATCACAGAACGCATGAGTGTGACCCAAACACGATGCCAACTCGGCCACTAACGACTTTATTGCCTCTATTTAATTTTTTTTAAATGAATGATGTATAATGGGGTAATATTAATTTGTGGAGGGTCTTGTCTGTTGAGTGTGCGAGATCGCTAATATTGAAAAAATGTAATTACTGATATTTTTCTTGCCGAAAGATGTTGATGTACACGGTGTTCGGACACATGTGGTACAAGCGGGAAATCTTACTCACATAGAGAACAAAACGATGTTACATAAAAATAATGTAACAAGTGAACTATCTGTGTATGGGTACTTTTGGTGTGAAGTTTGTTAACATTCAACATCTTTATATTGGTAGCATTGAAATGTTTACCTTTGCTCAGTTGGTGATACTGAGGATCTGCACAGAGGGGTGCACTAGGCAGGACTGGCCTTGAGCTCGCCATTCTTTGAGCAGCCACAGGTGACCACGGCCACCGTCCCTGTGGCGGGTCGACGTAATCAAATAGTCGTAGTTCGCCATTATTTTAAGAACATGAGAAGATTGATAAATCCGCGCCCACCAGCGGCATCCATTATTGAAGACCATCAGGACAATCATTAAAATCCTGGATCAGCAGCGGAGTACCATGGGAGCACATTATTTCTGCTGGATTAAAACCATATCCAGCATCTGCAGACACAGTCATGACAAGACCTTCCGACTATACCTGGAGCCAGAGGTGCTCGCAGGGATGCGGCCGAAGATCGCCCACCTTGGCCGTCATCGACATAGTCGGCTGGCTGGCAACCGCCCTTGGACGGGACGTCGCTGGGAAACCGCGGGACTGGAGGCCTGTTCGTCGCTCCAGCCTGCCGTTCAGCACATGTCAGCAGCGGAGGGAACTAACCGCCCATCTCCGAAGGCAGCAAGCAGCAGCATGGATCGCCTACATATGGCTTTCACCCATTCATCAACTCCTCAAGATTAAACGGTACTAACGCTCCATAATATGCCCATTCAGAATTTAGTCTAGCCCTGATTATTATTTGTAATTAATTAATAAATTAATTTAACTGTGTCAAAGCACAATACTATTTCATTTAAATAACCTATCCTCATACAAAGTATTACACAGCCGCCTACTTAAGGTCCACGCCTGAGAAATTCTCCAGTAATAATTACACTAACTTGTCTCATGCTCTCCATTATTATATTCCTAACATTTTAGCTTCCAATGTGAAAGTTAAATAACTTCATAACATTTTGACGTCCTACGCAAATATTTTCATAACAACGAAAACAGAAAGTGCAATTCACGCGCGGTAGAAATGAAACCTTCTAAAACCTAAAGTAACGGAGGTTACAAAGCACCGCAACAAAAAAAGAGACTGATTATACTATCTCATTCTGCCGAAGGCTAAATCCTATAGTTAGATGTATGTGTTTGTGTCTTTTTATTGTTGATATTCTTCGTTTTATCGAATTTCAAATTACAAAGGTACTACAGAAGTTTTCACTTCAAAAACATGTTTTTTTTTAAATTTGAATTGGGTGGGGCAGAGAGGAGTTACTGATTTCAAAAAATCACTGAAGGTCCCCCAGACCTAGCAAAGGGATGAGGCGGGTGCCGTTAGATCGGGGAAATGATGCCGTTTATGGTAGTGCCCATGCCGTGGTCAGGTAAGTACCGGGGCTTTGTTGTGGAGACGTTCTTTAAAAACGGGAAAAGCGTTGTAGCTACGCATGGGGCTTTCCGGGTCCGGTTCGAGTTAAATCGTAATGAGAGTGTTCCCGATCCTAAAACCATTCGGAAATGGATCAGTAATGTAAGGTGGACAATAACTGCAGGTCCTTAAATACCAGTTGGGCGACCTAAAAGTGTGTAAAAACCTGAAAACATCGCGGTAGTAAGAGCTTGAATTGAAGAGTCTCCAACGCGAGCTGCACGGAAACATGCCGCTGCGCTTGGAATACCGTCCAGAATTAAAGGGCAAATCTTACACTCAGACCTTCACCTGTACCCCTACAAGATGATGCATACACGGGAATTGAGCCCACAAGATTTTGTGAAACGTAGAGATGCTTGCTTTGCAATCGTGACTGCTGTATCCCTCGGCGCTGTTTCGTGCACTAGCGACGAAGGATTAATCATTACCGTTATTGGGTTAGTCATCTCACTATTGTGAGATGTTGGAGAACCTTAGGCGTCCAAAATGAAAGAGTATCGCGAGGATTACGACACAGAAGCCTTCTGGTTTCAACAAGATGAAGCCATGACCCATGCTGTCCATCGTTCAGGCGAAATTTTGCAAATGCTCTTTCCAGGTCACCTGATCTCTTTGCGGGGGGATGTTCCATGGCCCCTCGCTCTCCCGATTTGACCCCGAGTGACTTATTTCTGTGAGGATACGTCAAAGCTGAGGTAAACAAACTTCGACCTTGAACCCTTGAAGCTCTGAACGAGGACGTCATCGTTGGAATTCCGCAAGATATGCTGCGAAGAGTCGCCGAAAACTTCTTTGAAAGGCTCAATATGTGTATTGCTCGCCAAGGCCGCCACGCCAGACGATATTATTTTCAAAATATCATGAAAAAAAACGGCATCATTTCCCCAACACACTAACGGCACCCGCCCCGCCCCTTTGCTTGGTCTGGGGGGCCTTCAATGATTTTTTGAAACTAGTAACTCCTCTCTGCCCCACCCTGTATATAAGAATCTAGTGAAACCGTAAATGGGCTTTGACGCATTTTAAAATATAATAAACGGCCGATAGTAACCGTCTAGCGACTAATTTAAAATAAGAAATAAAACAAAAAATCTTAATATAAATGAATCTTTCAAAGCTCACGATGGAAGTGAAAGTGTTCCGAGCTGAAAACTTAGGTTTAGAAATTCCAGACAGAAAAGCACACAGTACCTACTGACGGCCGTTGTTCGCGACTTTTCACTATATATGCTATAATGTAAGAAATAATGTACTATAATGTAAGAAATAATTTTTATTAACCTGATGTTTATTACTAACACTTATGTGAAAAAATTTAAACATTATGTACCAAATGTAATTGTCCCATGGGCGTATAAAAGAGTGAATTAAAAACTGTTCGATTTGTTTAGCAACGCTCGATTCGTCTGTTGGTCGGAGAGTTGCGTTGGGAATAGCGTATTTGTGCATTTGAGGAGTGTTAAGCCAAAATTTTTGCTCGACAGTTGATCAGTATGATTGGGAGCAACAGCCATAAGCGTTCGAGATTTTTTATTGATCATACAAAAAAATCTGCTTTATGGTATAGATTAGACTAATTTAATTACAATTGGGATGTGGTCGACAACCCTCACTTTACTACGCTTGTTTTGTAGTAAGTATCCTTAGAAATAATTAGAGTCCAATGGTCCAATGAAGAGATGTTGACTGTGATACGGACGAGGGATTCGGTAGGTAGGTGCAAAGTCACAACTAAAATACCACCAAGACTGCTCTATATACAGTTCTACATATATTCTGATTATATAACTTTTACGTTATGACCACACCCCATTCCACAAACTATTCGGATCAAAGGGTATTATTGCACCCATACATCTTTTTGATTTTAACTTTTATTTTTTTGATTCAATTAATGTATGAATGAAGCGGAATCTTGGAAGTGGAAATTAACCCACTTCCCAACATCAGATCGACCTGGAACTCGGCAGATAGACTCCCTGGAACTAGACAGATAGAGAGAGATAGACTAGATTGTCAATGACAGTGCATTCTATGAGGCATTATTGGAGTGTCATTGTGTCACACACACGCGGACATATACGCATTTTTCTGAAATTCTAAGAAATTAAAACACATACGAAATAAATGTCGGCCTTACTAACTTGGGATTTGGCGTGGTTTATAGCGTGGTTGATTCCCGATCTTTGGTTAGGAAGGCTCAAAATCCAGTCAGTCCAAAAAAAATGTGTTAAGATATTTGAAAATAGAATTGGTAGTGCGGTTGGTTTCGATCACTGGGAAGGAAGGTACAAACCTCAGTCAAACCAAAAAAATGTAATTTAAATAAAATTTTAAAATGTTATTATTAGGTTCTGCAAGTATTTAACTTTTTTATTTTATTTTTGTGACAGCTGTTTCGGATTACAAGGCCATTTTCAAGCTGTGGTTAAACTAACCACTGGTTTGACCACAGTTTGATAATGGCCTTTTATGCCGAAATAGCTGTCACAAAAAAAACCAAAATACTTGCAGAAGTTAATAATAATAATATCAAATTTAAATTAAATTAAAAAAATGAAGGTCTACAAATTAAACATAAAAACAATGAATAAAAATTTTAAGTTTTAAAATAAATTAAAATATTATGTATCATAAAGTAAAAAAGAAATATGCTATGAATTGGTTGATTTGTTTAAATTTGTGTACAGAATTACAACATTACAGTCAGTGGCGTAACTATACCATCTGATGCCCGTGGCAAATTCATAGGATGCCCCCCCCCCAGTAAAAATCGTCACGTTGTAATTGAATTTTTATAGATAAATGAAACAATTTAACTTTGTTTGAACCACTTTTATATTTGAGTAAATCCGACCGGTTTCAGAACGAATGTTCCTTCTTCGGGGCAATTGTATACTGATTTGACAGTTTTGAAATATGGATGGGAACAATGTATTATTATGGTAGGGGTGGAGCTGTTGCTAGGTATTAATGAATAATGGGTGGGTAGGGGAACATATCCATGATTGGGCTATAAGACAATATTTTTTGTTTGTTGATAATATTATTAATATTAATATTATTTTTATAAATCATTTAAGAAGTTACCCAACAGTATTATTAATATTGTGTGCATTTTTGTCAAATATCCATTAAATTTTATTTTCAATAGCTTAGGTATTAGATATTTATAATGAAATAACAATTAAATCTTTACAAGATATTTATTAATAAAATTCTTTTCTCCGAACTTTCTGTTTCGAAAAAGTATTAATAAAGTCATCAAAGTTTAAAGATATTTTTTTTCAATAGACAGAATAGTCAAGTTACGTAGCCTGTTTTGTCTCATTGAGTTTCTTAAATAGGGTTTTAATAACTTTAGTTTCGAAAACGATCTTCAGCACCAGCTGTAGTCACAGGAACTGTAAGAAATTACATTAATGCATTACATGCTTCAGGAGAGTTGCACGACATAAAATGATTATTTTATTTTTTTTAAATCAGCAAGTTCTCTAATAAACGAAGCTTCTTTATTTCGTCTCTGAAGGTGGACCGAAAACTGAGAATTTCTTTATTTCCCTTTTACTTAAATATATCAACAAATTGTAGAGTTTTTTTTAAGAGATCAATGTCATTTAAATTTTTCAAAGTGGCAGGTTGCAAAACACTGAAATTGCAAACAATTTTATTAATTGGAAGGAAACGTGATTTCAGTTGATTAATAATGATGTCCTATACTGTATAAAACATGTTCTCTTTTTTATTTATTTATTTATTTTATTTATTTATTTATTACATAAGATACTAATTATTATTTTTAATTTATAAACTAACGTTTTAGACAAGATTTTTATGCAAAGCACAAAGGGTAACAATTATTATAAGCAATAATTATCAGCCTGAAACACTCATCAACATTGAAAAATCTTCCGAGAAAAGATACTTGCCGCCAACGGGACTTGAACCCGTGTCCTTCTGATTGCCGGTCAGCTGCTCTTGACCACTGAGCTATGGGGGCTTATCAAATACCCGCCAAATAATTCAATATATACTAGTGTTTCATTCAACAATTACTGCTTATTATATTTTTTCCACCTGAAAACAACCAACTTTATTTTTGCGAGAGAGACATTGTAAGTGTTAAATCCCTCGCTAGGTGGCGTCGAGACAAATTATGACTACATTTATTGGGGAAATACTTAAACTTGTCAAATATTAATTATTATTTTTAATTTATAAACTAACGTTTTAGACAAGATTTTTATGCAAAGCACAAAGGGTAACAATTATTATAAGCAATAATTATCAGCCTGAAACACTCATCAACATTGAAAAATCTTCCGAGAAAAGATACTTGCCGCCAACGGGACTTGAACCCGTGTCCTTCTGATTGAAATTTAATTATTTTTTGTCAAGCTATTGTTTTATCGCTTTAATGCCACTTTCAGCATGTTTATGTGTTTGAGTCCAGTCGTCTCCTTCAAATATAGCTACCGTATCGTCAGCGAATGTCATAATTTTTCCGCCTACTTTTAGCTCGCATTATGTAGATTATAAATCAAAACAACTTTCCGGATCTTGGAGACGCTCATATTCGTAAAGTTCGTCAAAAATGTTAGCTTACTTCTGAGCTCGCGACCTCTCGGACCGGGGCCTCGGCACCCGCGGGGCCCATGGCATTTTGCCAGTCCTGCCACGCTATAGTTACGCCACTGATTACAGATATTTTGTCTAAAACATTATAAAAGTACCGTTGATGCAGTGTGTCAGTTTTGAAAATGTCTTTGTAAGGGGGTATTTCACCATCCTCCTTACCCATAAGAAACGAATATTAATAAATGAACAAATAAATACTCACAACAAATAAAAAAACGGGTAACTTATCCCATGTGTAGCCACTATTCATAGGTTCAAGTACCGAGTAGTAACATCAGACTTTTTAAATAAATAAATCGTATTTAATTAATCGAAAATGTACGTTTCGTATGGATAATTATAATCTATGAGGAGGATGGTGAAATACCCCCTAAAAGTCATAAATAACTAATTTTTGACGCCCTATCCTCACGTAAAACTTACCAACTCAAGTTGATTACGCTATAGTTCCCAGGTTCCGAGACTAATGTGGAATTGGGACTAATGTACGGTGTTCGCAATTTTCCAAGTATTTTTATTATCTCTGTAAATACTGCTGATGCAATTGCAACCTTTACCAAACTGATATCAGATAACCTCGATAAAGGCAATAAACCTCTTGCTGTCTTTCTAGATCTGTCTAAAGCCTTCGATACTATTTCCCACCACATTCTTTTAAAAAACTCCAACAGATTGGGATAGAAGGTACTGCTCTGAAATGGTTTAAAAACTACCTCACACAGAGATCACAAACAACCGTCATCCACTCTAATCAAGAATATAGGAGTAAATGCTTACCTATCTCCTATGGCGTGCCCCAAGGGAGTGTTCTAGGCCCGCTCTTATTTCTCATTTATATGAACTCCTTACTGAATTTGGATATTGAAGGTAATATAATATCTTTCGCTGATGACACTGTTATCATATTTACAAGTAAAATATGGAAAATAACAATCGAGAAAGCAAATTCTGGACTGAGCAAAATTAAAAAATGGCTAGACTCTAACCTCCTCACCCTAAATATTAAAAAACGCAATATATGCATTTCTCAATACGAAAATTCACTCTCCCAGAAAACCTTCCTCAACTAATCATTCACACTTGCCCACAAAATCAAGATAATCCCTCACTATCTCTTTCAAACAGCTGTTCATGCCCAATTCTCAAACCTTCTAATGAAATAAAATACCTAGGGGTCATTATAGATAACCATTTACGCTGGGAGGCCCAAATCAACTCCATAACAAAGAGACTCCGTAAGTTATGCTATATTTTTTATTCTATTCGATCAATCCTTGACATAAAAACACTCAGAAGTGTTTATTTTACTCTGTTTCAATCTATTGCAACATACGGCATTATAGGATGGGGAGGTTATGCAGCATCCATTCTCTACCCTCTAGTGACCATTCAAAGAATTTTGTTAAGGATCATCTTCAAATGTTCCCCTTCTCATCCATCAGAGCCACTTTTCAAAAAACTAGCTGTCTAGACATTCGCCAATTGTACATTAAGATAGTTCTCATCCATATCTGGAAAAATGATTTGATAAAATCCACACAAAAAGATATACATATTCGTTACTCAACTCATGCAAAATGCACAATCCCTACAACAAAAACAACTTTTTCACAAAGGCAATACTCATACATCGCACCTAAAATATACAACGAACTAAATAACAACATCAAAAAATCTAGTACACTTACTGACTTTGCAACTGGTGTCCAAATATGGATATCCGTAAAGGGTCGACAGTTTTTTAAAGAATTTCTTTAGAAAATTTATTTGAAGAGAATTATGTCATTGCCAAACTTTGATTTATTTAAATACAAGCTTGGTGGGAAACAAAGGTCACGTGTCATTATCAGTAATTCAAATTTAATTTTGCCTTAGCATTACATTATCGTTTTCTGATATTTTCTGCTAGAACAGGGATAGATATTTAATCCTTTTATGAAGGTCAACTTTTGCCTTAACCGCTTTTGCAATATGCTAGCAGCTAAACTGCATTTGACTCGATAAAATGATATATTCGAATCATAAAAAATACTCCTAAGTACTAGCACACTAAAATTTTTTTTGTCCAGTTGTTAAGGAAAAATATTTCTTAATTATTATTTCACTTATTATCCTCTTCTCGTACATACATACTTATTTTTTCTGTGAAAATGTGTTTTGCCATTGTGGAAACATCATCTGCAAATTATTGATATTTGTAAAATATAATATGTCATTATTACTTCATTTATCTGGAGGATAGCATCATTTTATTTTATTTTCATTGTGAAAATATAATAAAGCTTTCAACTTTTTTTATAAAATGTGGGAGAAGAAAATCATTGCTTAACCCTTTCCACTCTAACTATTCTTTTGTTTTTATTACACCAGCGCTTTAGTTAAGCGAAATTGAGTTTTTTTAAAGTTTTTAGTTATTTTTTGTAAATAAAATTGATATCGGTTTGTATACCGCTAATATTTTTTTTTGGTTGTAATCACTATAATATAAATAGCCAAAAGTTTAAATACTTTTAAAAACTAATTCTTTAAAACTGTTGGCACCACTGTGTACTAGTGCCTATATGTAGTCAGAGCCCAGTGCCACCAGAAAATCACTGTAACAATAATAATTTACTCTAGAGACCAGTGTAATTCGCCGGACTCGAAACATAAATTTATTCCAAAATTTATTTGTACAAAAATTGGTTTGAAATAATGTACCTACCAATATAACCACGTACACACAGATCTTCATTATAATCGTTATCATTTCTTATTTACATTCTCTATAAAGTACTTACTTCGACTTTATATATTTTATACAAAATAATACATTTTGTACAAAAATTGGTTTGAAATAATGTACCTACCAATATAACCACGTACACACAGATCTTCATTATAATCGTTATCATTTCTTATTTACATTCTCTATAAAGTACTTACTTCGACTTTATATATTTTATAATTATATCATTTTTATATTCTTTCATGTATTGCTTTCTATGTTCTATACTTTTCATATTATTTTTATATTCTACTATATTCTTTCATACTATTTTATACTCTATAGTAATTTATTGTTTCAATACTCTTTAGTCATTTACATTCTTTTATATTCATTTGTATTCTTTAAATTTCTTTAATATTATTTTATATAATATGTATATTTATATATTTTTATTTTCTTTTTTTATATTCTCGCACATTTCTTTATATTGCATCTTTTAATATACTGTATATGAAAATCGACTACCACAACACAGGCATGTGCCTAGTATGGTGGTCGAAAAATCCCTAATTCATGTAACGAACAATTCAAAGAATAAAGAAACTTAAAAAAAAATAAATAAGCCATAATACATCCCGTGTGAGGTTTTTGACTAAAATGAGTTATTTACACCATTCGATTGGGATTTTTTTCTCCATCATGCAAAATTTATCCCATATTAATATTATTATCAGTTTCATTAATAATCCGACATAAATAAATCCCATTATTCAATTCAATTTTTCAGGATTTTGAGGCAACTTTAACAATTATTTGTGAGTCAGGCCCTCCGTCCACGGAGAAACTGAAAAGAAACCAGTTGGCGGCGCAATCATAATCAACCTCCTGAACAAAATCGATATTTTTCTGACATGTCAAAACATGTCAAAACATGACAGGTCGTGAGCCGCTACCATGGCAACCTGTCAATAATGCAACTGACACGCGACTGCCGCGGCGATCAACCTTGCTGGTGGCTGCCAATGAAATTCACAAGTCCTTTTCTGTGGATAGCGATTGCGTCGCCAACTGATTTTTTTTCGTTTATGTACATAACTTGAAAATACGAACGACGGCCGTCGTGGTCTGAGGGTAAGGCCCTTGACTTACAATCCGAAGATCAGGGGATCAAATGCCGATATTTATTTGATTATTTATGTTATTTCACAATTTAAAAATAATATGTAGTACTTACCTATGTTTTTGGGGCACGTTCCAGAGTAGAAGATACTCACATTAACGCCCTGGTGTAAGACCACCATTCAGAATTGAAACGTTGCTTGAAATGGCTTTAGCCGTGTTTGGTGACCAGATCTGAATAGCCAGGTATATCCCCACCTTCCTCTTCCTCACCTCGTTCCCCTCCCCACCACCTTCAGCCTCGCAACATACCCCAATTGGGGATGCCATAGTCTCTCTGGCTCCAGACGGGAGCAGCTGGGACTCTTGTGAGGTATTCATGTAAAAGAATTTTTTTATTTTTATTAATTATAAAAAAACTCTCAAAAAATCCAAAGGTTGCCTCCATCACGCCAAATTGATTTTTTAATGATCAATATATCATAATTTAAAACAAAAATACATAAAATAGTACAGAAAAAAAATTCGAGTGCAGTGTTACACGCGGTAGAAGCGAAACTTTATCAAAACAATCTCAACCAATACTTGAAAAGTGAAATCATAATCAAAATGAGCGCAGACCTATCGTAACTTCCGTTTAATATCTCAACCAATAGGAGCCTTCAAAATTGACATTATAACCAAAGAGGCCAATGAGCGCAGTTGATGCATCGCAGGTTCAGTAATCGTCATTTCAAAATGCCGCACAGCCCTTCCTACATTATTTAATACACAAAATATTCTATTCTATACAAGTTCTACACACAATATTCTGCCACCCACCTGATAGATAATTCTGCCACCCCCCTAATATTATGCCACCCATCTAATAGTTAAAAATCACTCATCTAATAAATCTTCCGGGATAGATTTATTGCATAGAAATGGGATAAGTCTACGCCTTAATAATCTTGAAAACCCATGAAATAAAAAGTCATTAAAAATAAATAAAACCAATTTACTTAATAAACAATTAGATTTGTCTAACATCCCTATTTTTTAAATATTTCCATTACCCCCGCCCACCTTCACCCCTCCCTCTTAGGCACCTCCCTTCTCGCCCCCACCTAAGTAAATTTTTTATCTCTCTCTTCTAATTTTCTAAATACCATGTATGTATTATGTTCATTTATCCCTTAGTCTGAAACAACAAGTGGATTCTATATACACCGATTTCAGTAAAGCATTTGATAAGGTTCGACATCACATTCTTATATCCAAACTCCGACTGTTAGGCATCAAAGGAAGTTTATTGACATGGATTATCAGTTACCTCAGTAATAGAGTGCTTAGTGTCAGGATTCATTTTATAGAATCCTATGTATTCGAGGCCACAAGTGGTGTCCCGCAAGGGTCCCACCTCGGCCCAATATTCTTCTTAATATTCATTAATGACATTGTAAACATATTTAAAGATGTACAAGTCCTACTTTTTGCAGATGATCTAAAATTGTTTAAAAGAATACGAAATATATATGATTGCCTAATTTTACAAGCTAATTTAGATGAATTTTTTAAATGGTGCGAACAAAATATGTTATTTTTGAATATTGAGAAATGTCAAGTAATACGATTTTCCAGAACTCATTCTCATATTTTACATGAATATAATTTAAATAATGTTAAATTAACACCAGTATTACAAATTCGCAACTTGGGAGTTATATTCAATTCAAACTTAACATTCACAGCACAAGATGATATAACTAAAAAGGCTTTAAAGATTCTTGGCTTCCTTTGTAGAACCCTAACTGATTTTAAGTCCATGGATTGCATGAAAACACTCTACATTTCATTAGTTAGATGTCAAGTAGAATATAATTCACCTATTTGGTCCCCTTTCTATAAAGTACACTCTAACAAAATAGAACGTGTTCAACACAAATTTCTTAGGTACTTAAATTTCAAACTCAAAATTCCAATAGAAAACATTAATTATTTAAGTTTAATGAATCGACTAAATTTAATTACGCTGTCTGACAGAAGAATCATTTCAGACCTAATTTTATTGTACAGAGTTATGAACAACCTAATTGACAGCCCTGCCATCGTTTCTAGTATTAAACTCCATGTACCGACAAGGAATACTAGACAAAATATAACATTCTTTTGCAACACATACACAACCAACTATCAATCACACTCACTTACCAATAGGATGCATGATTTAGGCGACAAGTTTGGTGGTATTGTAGATGTATTCGCTGATTCCCTTTACATTCTAAAATGCAATTTAAACCAACACTTTGTGGACTCCTACAAATTATTGTAACGTGGGTATAATATATTTAACGATTTGATGTGTTATTGTAATGTTTTATATTATATTTTGTTCTATGTTATTGTTAAATATTACATTGTTTAAAATATTTCACGGTTTTACGCAAGAATATACAAGTGGTTTTAAAACTACTTGTATATTCTTAAAAGTTTTTTCACTTTTATAACTTTTGGTATAAATTCTATATATGTGTAATCCTCGATATGTTAAATATTATTTTATAATCTATGTAAAAGCCCCTACGGGCGTATAACAACAATAAATAATAAATAAATAATATATTTTTATTCACCCCTGAAGAAGGTTCAGGATGAACCGAAACCGCTTGGATTAAGTGGAATTGGCAAAAGTTATTTTATTGTGTTTATTACAAAATATTCTATTCAACACAAGTTCTATACAAAATATCCTATAATAATAATAATAATAATCTTTATTCAATGAAATAACAACAATATAACTAAAAAAAATAAAAAAAATTACATACTCAATGTAGTTTACAAATAGATTACATCAATCAGTACAGAAAAATTAACAAACAGAAAGTAATGTAAGAAAGGTTACACAGGAGTAGTATAGTTATACAGTATTTTTAGTTGTGCATTGCCTGCCTCACTAGGTGAACCTGTATTGAGGCAGAAATTTTGTTAATTGTTTCTCGCAATTTTATGTGCACATATGCAGTAAACAGTGCGCACAAAAAATTCTTTATGCAAAATTTTTCGGTTGTATTGAAATTTTATACATAGTCCTTTAAAAAAAATGGTGTCAAACGTAAATTAAAAAAAAAATAAAAATAAAATAAAAACATAGGTCCCTATTTTTTTATACCGTTTTTATATTATCTCCTCATACCTAAAATCCATATAGGATATTATGTGTGCTCAACGACGATATATAATTTTATTTGTATCTTTCTACTCAGCCACCTGTTGTGAATCCCACGAACTACGCTCACGGAAAACTGCTGAAAAGTTCCCAAAGCAGTGGAAAACGAATTAAGAAATCTCTATAAAATAATACAATCAAATAAAATAATCCCATGACACGAGATATGAGAATAACTCAACAGAAAGCTGCGTACAAAGTTCATATATTTCAAAGAAGTAAAAATTACTTCGACCAAGACCCTACGTCACATATCATACGTCAATGAAAAATGAGGTTCTTTCAGCGGTATTTCTTGGTAGGTCCTGGAAATTACTTTGCATTTCTATCAACAGATGGCTCTATCTTGATGCAAAAATATTAGTGCATACTCGTAGAAAAAAATATAATGATTATAAAAAAAACTTATTTCCGTTGTGATTCTATCTTTTTGTCTGTTACTCCGGTTCAATGAACTGTAGAAATTTTGGTTTGAACATAAATTTTATTTAATTAGTGCCGTTCAGGACAAATCAATAAAGTAACTACCTACCTACCTATAATATAATGTTTTTGAGAAGAAAAAAATTGTTGCCATTTTCGATTTGTCGACAATTCAGACAATCCCGTTTAGATGAAAAAATGATGCGAAAAAAATATTTCCACTTTTTTATCTCCAATTAATCCAATGTGACCTCCAACGCTTACAGCGCACCCGACACATCTGTCGGATCTGCCCCGATGATGGACACTGCAACGCTGTCCGAAACGTTGGCTAAAGAAGGAGGTAGCGCAACACGGCGTAATAACACCCCAAAAACAAATAACGAAAATTAACTATACAAAAGAGCTTAGATACTAATAAACTGTGTTTAATTTTAAAGATTTTTCCGGTATTTCAGTTGCTTTTTAAGCTCGGCTTGAGAGATGTTTAAATTCATCAAGTTGCTCAGTTGCTGGATAGTTTTCTGGACAAACTTGAGCTTGGAAATCAAGTTTAAAAAACAACTGAAATAACAGTCCCCAGAATTATTAATAATGTGGAAATATTTCGAGATATAACGTATCTAATTATCAATTAATAATAATTTGTAGAGAGTTCCATAAAATAAAATAAAATGGACGTAGGTGTTTCAGGTGTTAAAGACAATAAAATATTGTACTAAAGCTTCTTATTTTTTTACATAAGCTCCACACAGTAGCCTTGAGGAAAAAATCTATCAGGTCCTGTGTAATTTTTGAGAATGCTTTGTAAAGGGTAACTTTATAAATCCAATATTAAAAAAAAAAGTTAATTCTATGGTGGTACTTGGAAAAATTAAAAACGCTTATTCGTTTTTTTTTTACATTAGGAGGCCCTAAGGAAAATAATTTCCCTCGGGGCCTATGTCATCTTTGAGGATGCTGTGTGGAGGGTTTTTTTAAGGAAAGGAAGGAAGGAGAGTTCTGGGGAGGAAAAGGGTTTAAGGGGTGGGTAGGAATCTGGGGTTAAGTGTGTCCCGGTCATCCGCCTCCAAGACCTAGACAAACCTCACCCCATGAACCCGGGCACCCCTGCTAAATCACCAAAGTAGCGAACCAATTGGGGTGACCTATGGCAGAGGTGTTGTTTATCCAATAAGAATTAAAAATCTATTAAAATTTATACTACCAATCTTCATACTGGTAAAATGATTTCTTTATCTATGGTTTGACGTATATGAAACAGTTGGGAGGGAAGAACGTTTTATCTAAAATTCCAGTACATATGTCAAAAACAGAACTTCAGGTGTAAAAACTTTTTGCACTGGAAACCTCATATATTTTCCTTACTATCGGTATAGTAAGGAAAATATGATGCCAGTGAGACTATGGCATCCTCATTTGGGTTATTTAGTGAGGCTGAAGGTAGTGAGGAAGGAAAGAAGAAATGGGAGGAGGAAGGTGAGGAACCTGGCTATTCAAATTTGGTCACAAAGAACACTTCGATTCTGAATCATGGTATTTTTTATTTCTAGTGTTAGTAGACTATAAAGTGAGTTATTTTAGTACTGACTTTTAAATACTTAATCATAATATTTTTATGCAAAGGTCCATCAATTTATAATTGAAATCTACAAATCTAACTTAAATTAAATTACACCATTAAAATTATAGTTATTTTTCCCGGAAAGCATTTAACTACGTGATTAACATTGATTAAGGATAAGACAAGATAAATTGATCGAGTGTTATGGTATTTATGCAGAACGCACCACGTGGTAACCTAGACCCAGAACTCATTGCGTAATGGGTGGAGCAAAATTAGCTCCACTGGAGACTTGATATTCATTGGTTTTTCTTTAAAAAATATTAGAACTCAATCAGCCATTTTTATCTAGTTTAGTAAAGAATTCATCAAATATGTTTGTTAAATGAAAAAAACACACTTTGTAAAACACCACTTTTAAAAAAATACCACTTTGTAAAACACCATTTTTTATATGTTTTATAAAGTGCACTATTTCTCTTTTCACTATTTATGGTGTTTTACAAAGTGTGTTTTTTCATTTAAAAGTGGTGTTTTTTTAAAAAGTGGTGTTTTACAAAGCTTTTTTTTTTTTTCATTTAATATATAATGTCACATCACAAAGTATTTGCTTCCTTCGATAAAACAAATATGTTTGATATTTTCTTTGAGAATCAGTGGGGACAAAAGTGGATACGCAATTAAAAAATACGCGTGTAAATCGTGGCACTACTCTACCAGGTAAGGGTTTTTTTTTAAATTTGGGAAGCGGGAGTGGGTACCACGGGAACCATATATTGAATAACAAACACCTCTGCCATAGGGCACCGCAAGAGGTTCGCTACATTTGGTGTCTTAGCAGGGGTGCTTGGGTTCAACGGGTGAGGTTTTTTTAGGTCTTGGCGGCGGATGCGCCTGCCTGCCAGCTGCGTGGCGGGCCAAATCGGTTGGTTTGGGGAGACCCTTTGACCTCTCCAGCTGTTCCCATCATTCTGCACCGCAGCGGAAATGATAGATTCGTAAGTCACCCCATTATAAAACATTTATTATAAACCTGCCATTTAAGGGTAAGAAACTAAAAAATATAATTTTTGTTCATATGAAGCGGTTAAAAAATATAAGTTAAGTTCCTCACACAATCGGTTTTCTAAGTAAATCGGTTTTATCCGAAAATATTAATAAATCGTTCTAAATATCGCACAAATAAAAATAAAGCAGGGTAAATAAAGACACGAAAATAAGTCATCTCAATGTGCTGTAACGACTGTTTGATAGGTACTGGTTGAAATAACTGTCTCAATAATAAAGACTAAAATACTTGCAGAACTTAATAATAAAACCATTAAATTTGATTTACTTGAAACGATTGGAGTTCCAGGAATTAAAAAAAAAACAATAAATAATCATTAGACAATCCAAGGGAGCCTGCTATGCCTCAATACAAAGGACTATATACAATCGAAACAGTGGTTTGAACAATTCCCCCATTTTTCCGAAAAAATACATTTTCCTCGCTTATTCGATTGAGAATTGAACATTGTTCCGCTCTTTTTCACGTTTTTTTAAATCATGTGCTTAACTTCCAGGATTCTACTTTCTGTGGTCTAGAGGTGAAAAGTGGATACACATTCCATCACATTTATTTTGGTTTTCCCTCTCTTCCAACAAACATCCCCTCATCCATCAAGCCTCATATAAAATTGCCTCCCCTCCTTTAAATATCTCATTTCTCTCATATAATTTTGAAGTTTGTCCTTTTAAATAAAATTAATAAATAATTTAACCTTCCCTCTCTCTATAATTTAAAATGATGGCTTAAAACACCCTTGAAGGGTGAAAGCCACAAAAATATAAAAATATAACAAAGAAGCATTCTATTTTGTTGTTATTAATAGCTTTTTTAAATTTTTTATTGTTTATTTAATACAAGAAAATACATTTAAAAATACAAGTTCTACAAAATAATATAAACATATATTTTTATTAATTTTTAATACATTTACAACATAATATTACATATAAAATAATATATCTCAATGTACCTACCTATATGAAGGTTATAGCCATTAATGTAACATAACGTTTAAGAAGAAAATAACGTTGATAATAAAATTAATTTCTGAACGAAATATGAAACCGAACACAGAAGCAGAAAATAAAAAAAGGTTTATTAGAATTATCTTCTTCTTCAATAAAATAGCACTCATTTATTTTTAATTTTACATACTTTACGACTTTATGTAACTGGGTAGGTACACTTTTCTAGAGCCGTGTTGATAGATTCATATTATTTGGTACAAATCAAATAATAAATAATTTATCCCACGGGGGTAAAAACCCTCCAAATCGTCCTAGTCTTTGAGTCTAGATCTGAATAATTCAACCTTAAAATCCAACAATATACCATGCATAAATCCCAAATTAAAATTTCCTAAAAAATTGTTAGTTTTTACAATGGAAAATTTTAACTATAAATACTAACTCAAAGGTATGTATTTGTCTACCTAGCGAATGTCAATAGTCTGGAATCCATACTATATTACATAATATTTATGAATCTGTAAAGAAAATTTACGAGGATTTTGTCTTCTAGGTCAAGTGTGTATTTATCCACCATACGGTTACCAACAATTACATACATAATATATTTCAAATTAAAGAGTCTAGTTAAAAGAAGAAATATACATGACATATAAATGTTTTATAAAAATGTAATAATTTAGTCAATCAAATCAAGTTCAGACAAGTTCAAATCAAGTTCAATCAAGTTCAAATCAGGTCCATGTTTACAAGAAACCGTAAAATATCTTTGAAGGAAATTTTTGATGACACTGACACTGGATAATATTTTAATCCTATATCTAGAATGTCTCGGTGATACAACGATCATGCGAAAAACATACATAGATATTTTCAAATAATATTATAGTTGATTTCAAGAGATATCTCCGTGATTTCTGTACCAGAGAAAGTGATGTTATATTTTTATTATTTACTTTCAATACTTTTTAATTTATTTTAAATTAAAATTCAATTATTTATTATTTTGTTTTCTTCAGTCATATAGTGCCGACCGAAAGAGTACCTCAACTCCTTTAAAGAAGTATTATAAACAGTGTATGTGATGGTGTCTTTGTGTGTGAGGGTGTGTGTGTGTGTGTGTGTGTGTGTGTGTGTGTGTGTGTGTGTGTGTGTGTGTGTGTGTGTGTGTGTGTGTGTATGTGTGCATTGTTCTGGCTTTACACATTGACAAATGTTATAAAAATGTGTATGTGTATTTGTTTTTGTGGATCTGCATTTGTGAATGCTGCAGATACATTAGTCAGTTAATCTATCGACATTTTTATTTGAATAGTAATCATTTTTGTATTATCTACAAACATGATTCATAATCATCATTTTGGTGAGACAGGGTTCTAACTTCACTTTACCTTGTTATGAGATATAAGGTGTCAAAGTTTTGAAAAGACAATTTTTCATTATCTATTTACCAATTTCTAATTTTGAGGTTGAATCTTGTGTACGTATTTTAGTTTAACGCATTTTAAAATGGCGTATGCAAACCATTTTAGAATTTACCTAAACATGTAGATAGAACAACATGCAACCAGCTAGGGCATATTAATTCATTGCATAAGGTTCTAACTATATTTTCCTAATGCCATTCCAAGATAGGGCCACGATCTATTTAAACATTTTCATTAAAATATGTCAAACTAAAATACTTAACGCAAGATTGAACCTCAAAATCATAAATTGTTAAATAGATTTTGAGAATTCGTCTTTGCAAAATTTGACACCTCAGAACGTGGTGAGGCGAAGTTAGAACCTTAGCCAACTAAAATTACTAAAGTGACCAGCTACACCGCGCCTCGTAAAAACGATCAACAGTCAGATACAAACGAAATTGAAATTGCAAAAGGTTCAAAGTGATGTTATGACCTTGTAAAATAAATAGAAGCTTTAAAAACTTGATGTCATACAAGTATCTACGGAAATACAACACAGATAGCTCTGAAAATTATTTTGGTTGTAGAAATGAGCAAAAGAAATGGTTTATCATTCGAAGGTCATTTTTGAAAAAAAATCAGTTGGATCCTTGTCCAGCTAATGTGAGGAAATGTCCTGTTTGCGTCTCAAATAAATAACTAAATGACTTAAAAAACGTTTCATTTTCTGGCCCACTCTGCATTAGGTGTCTGTTACACAAAATGACACAATATCTCGCGCCATTTCAAATTAGCCATGAAAGCAATTGAAACAATCACTTTGCTGTTACGTTTATGCCTAGACAACCTGCTTATACACTACTACGGTAGGTACGTCGTAGGATATGCGTGTACCTACGTGTAAACACGCTGTCCACTGCTCACTGTGACTGCTCATCTCAAACTCATAACTCATATTCCCAAGGCACTTGTAAATTTGAAGGTTACATCAATTTGTGGATACGGCGCGGCAGGTCTCTTTACCTATGCCTCATTCGGTGAAATTCATTTGTTGTTGTCACCCTGATGTACATAGATACCTGGACCTTAATGATTCACGAGTTATTTTTAAATAATTAAAAGTTAATGGCACAACGTGTCAAAACTATAAACAATTATTTAACAAAAAAAAAAATAAACAAAAAATGTACCAGCAGCGTACTGTGGGTGAAATTTTTTAAATGCTTTTTTATTCTTTTAAACTACTTGAAAATTGAAAACCAAACCTTTTTGCCGCCAAGGGTAAAATGATTTTTTATTTTATTTTTTATCAATTATTTAATTTTGTACATCTATCACTGGTTTGGGCTTTGTTTTTAATCTTTTCCAACAACAAATAGGCAAGGCTACCTACCAAACCTCTGGGTTCGCTGATTGCTTTTATCTTCACTACTGCCGATTTTGCTTGATTCGTCGCAATTAAAATATAATAAAAAACATCCGTTTGAAATGAGAATATGCTTAGTTCCTACAGAGATGTTATTTATCCAGTTTTCACCACTTCCTAATCATCGCCTTGGTGGAAATTTTTTTGAAATTTAGAACTATGGCAAGAAAAATTCGAGTGCATTTGTTTTGAAAACAGAAGAAGATTCGGAACTACCTTGGAAGCAAGTTGTTGATGTTTTTGTGAACATAATCTCAGTTTTTAACTAAAAAGAAGGAATTTGATTGGAATCTTCAAAATACGTAATATCGTTTTGTACTCGTTCGTTTTGTTGTGGCGATAATTTCTTCGACATATCGCGGTGGAACCATATAACTATATTGTGATTGGATTGTGTGCTTCTTCGCAGTGGTGTTTTTTTTTTTTTTTTAAATTTTCTTTATTCATTTTGTTTATTACAGGATTGTTTTACATGGTATTTCGACTACCAAGCTAGGCAAATGCCCGTATTATGGTAGTCGAGATTCATAAGATATTAAGTATATAATATTAATAATCATCCATATATATGTAGATGAAAGTACAAACATATAGCATATATATTATACTAGTATTAGGTACATGATCACATACAGGAAAAGAGTTAAACTAGGTGAATATTGTATAAATAAAAATAAAATAGAATAACAAATAAAAATAAAAGTAAAAGAAAAATTGGTCATCCGTTTTCCTTACGTGCCTTGTTTTTCCTATTATCTATTACATATAGTTTTTTTGCATATTATCACTAAGGGTCGACCGAGACAGGTTTTTCGTTCTCGGCCTAGACCGAGAATAAATTAAAATCTCGGCCGAGACCGAGAATAGATAAATTGAGAAAAAAATGAAAATGCTCTATTTTTTCATACTACAGCAACAATAAAACATTATACCTACTTAGTAAACACATTAAATCGAAATAACATACCCTAACAAACCCTAGCCAACCAATCACAATCGACAGCTCCTCACGCACTGACACCAAGTGACGGATGTGGACGCGCGCGGTAGATTTGAATCCCATTATCCTATACCGTACCTACTTACAACGGTCTCGGTTATGGCCGAGAATCTCGGCGATTTTTCGCCGAGAACCGAGACAGAGTTCTCGGTAGAATTTGTAGCCGAGAACGCCGAGACCGAGACCGAGATCTCGGTCGACCCTTAATTATCACCCAATTCCAGCAAATACCCCAAACACCATTTCGTCACGTTTAAATTTTAAAATTTATGGTCCAAACGCATCTGAAGCTGAAATGCATCGTAAGCAGTTTTGGATGCAACAACATCAGTATCAAACTTCTTCCGAGTGTACTTCCTCGCCTAAGTAGTATTCAGTGAAATAAATAAGGTGTGTAGACTGTGTGGGTTACTGATTCACTTTAAAAAAAAAAATATGTCGTAACAAATTTTTCAGTAGATGGTTGTTCTAGTAAAATAAACCACGGTACTTTTCATCAAAAATTATGTTGTTCAATTTACATATCACTTCATCAAAAACACCTAATAACCATATTTTTAGAGTAGCTCTTGTTCAATTCACTTGGTCGTGCATCACTTATCATATTCTTACTATTTAACATATTCATAATCATTAATCAACGAAATATACAGCTGCGTTTTATAGAAAACAGAATTCAGAAATAAACAGGGATGTATTTAGGTATTATTTACCTTTAGGTGATGAGATTTTTTTTTGTAGGGGTCAGTTTTAGGAGCGTCTAAATATCTAGTACTGGTCCTGTACTACTTATATATTTACTTAACTTCTAATTGAAAAGATCATGATACCATATCCTATACTTTTATTAGTATTACTCAACATTTAAAAAAAAAATTATATCTCTGCTGTGTAAAAATTGCCCCGATTTCCCTCACTTTCAAATTGAGATTAAAAAATATCGTCATGTGTGTAAATGTTTTTTTTTAAATTTAATTTAATTTATTAGCATGCCGTCTTTATAAATACGTATATAAGAGTGGTAGGAAATTTATTTCATTGATCATTAAAATAACGACATTAAATTTAAAACAATATTTTGAAATAAAAAAATGATAAGAATTAAGTATCAAAAATTCTAATTTCGGTTGTGGATCTTTCTGTAAGTCTGTGTAACTATGGTTCAATGAGCTAGGATTTGCTTTGAATTTAATTGTCGCTTTCAAATTTGGAACTGATTTGTTGGAGAATTCAGACATCTGGCAAAGTACCTGTATAATATATTTTTAATGGAAAATTATATTTATTGTCATTTTTCAAAATCGGAACTGATGTGTCAAGAATCAGATTACCCGTGATTTTTAGCAAGTCTGCGCTAATTTAATGAAAAACATTTCTGATAACGTAGCTACAAAAAGTGTAATTAGGAAATACTCCCTAGGTTTAGCTTTAATAGTTTTACTTAATTATTTAATTTAGGTTTACATAATTATGCTACGGAAATCAATAATAACAATAAGAGAAAGTGATTTTATTAAATTCAAAGCAAAAAAGGCAGGAAACATTATGAAAAAAATATAACAAATAAAGAAAAATAAAATACTGGTTCTGATCAGTTTTACCCCGTTTTACCATAACGTTCATCAGATAGTGTGCAGTTGTACTGTGTACAACCTTAATGTCTTTAACATCAGTGACAATAATAATCAAATAAAATTTTGAAACCGTCATGAGTTTAATTGGCTAAATTCTGAAACACCAGATCAGGATTTAAAAAAATTCTCTTCACTCGTTTTTATGGTTTTTACCTTTGGTCTATTTTTCCTCCACGGATATGATCGACCGTCTCCAGCCACATGTCGATTTTTCAGCGCCAACGTATTTTGAGGCCAGAGGCAAAAACAAATCGAGCCGTTGATTACAGTTCATTTAGCACGAGTCTGAAGCGGTCGCGAAGTTGGTGCAAAACATAATATATGCATTTATTATGTTTAAACCGATAAGTTTTTAAATCATTTGAAAAAGTTTAAACATTCCAAATTCAATTTATTTCAGAAAATTTTGCAGGTTGCTTTGAATTGTTGGTGTTTAGTGCTTAAAAATAATTTTAATAAGTTGTATCATAAATAAAGTGCACATTTATAACGAAGGTAAGATTTTTGACAATACACATTATAATAAGAATCATTGGTAAATTTACTGAAAGCCACCAGATGGTAAAAATAAATATACGTACAAATATTGATATTTTCCACAAAAAGTTTAATTAAATTACTTTGAGCATTTTATGCAATTGAAAAATATTTTATCTTAACCTGTTTAAGTAAAGTTAAAAATCTTGGAATCTATGGTCTAATTTATCAGGGAGAATGAATTAATCTAATTAAACATCGACAGTTACTTAAATCCCTCTATTTGTATTTTTAAATACATCTATTTGAATTTCACTTTCGTCTTTCAGATTGAATGAATGAATGTCGTGGTACCTTGGATGTGGAAATTAACCCACTTCTCAACATCCGATCGCGCGGAAACTCGGCAGATAGACTCGTTGTTGTTGACAATGCATTCTATGCACTTGCAACACTGGGTTGAGAGGTTAAAACCTCATTTAAAAAAAAGTTTTTAAAGACATTTGAAAATAGATGTATTATAGTAAAAAAAGGTTTTTACTGGTTGATTTTTTTTCGTTTAAATGTTAGCGTTATTATTATAATTAGTTGCTTTGGATATTGTGATGCAAAGAGGGAGTAGTCGGACATATCACAGGAAGACATGGCATGATCAGGTAAATCAAAACATGAGTTGGGTCATTTCGAGTCAGAAAATCAGAATATAATTTACGTGAGAGAATAAAGGATTTGTTCGACAAGAGTTATGTCGTGTTCCGTCTTATCTGCCTACCCTTGCGGAAGATGAGAGGGCGTGGTGGATGGTTAGTTATGAACACGATAAAGAAAAGGACGTTTAGATGGTTTGCGCATAGAGTGATTGAATGCGAAGTAGTTTCAGGATAAAGTATGAAGAAGCATGAGAAGAGAATGTAAGGGAAACCGGTGTCTTCCCAGAAAGACATGGCATTAACAAATCAGGATAATCTATAAATCTATAAAACCCTTTCTAGGAAACTTTTTTTGATAAGATTTCCAAACCTAAAAAAAAACTTTTTTATATATTAATAAACATGTAGTTATAATTTTTTTTTCAAAAATATATAATTTTCAAAAAAAAATTATGGTAACTACATATACCTCTGATCTGTTCGATGGAATACTAGGACAATATTGTGTGTTCGGTGGTACATATATCTACCACATGCTTTTTGGATTAATTCTGTAATTGTAATATCATAATAAATTAACAATTAACACTGTATATAGGATGAACAATATAGTTTATCTTGCTAGATATTAGGTACATGAACATAACTAGTTAAGTTTTTATTAAGTTTTTGAAATACGTAATATTATTGTAAGGAAAATATTATTATTATTATTTTATTTTTTTATTTGATTCACCTGATTTATACATGTGTGTTACATATTTGACTAATGTGGGCCTCACTGGGTGCTTAACCCGTGCTGAGGACCTCATTTTACAGTTTGATATGATTTTTTTTTTTTTTTTTTTTTATTTAAGATACATTTTTTTTTTTAATTTAAGATTTATGTAAAAGCCCCTACGGGCGTATAAGAACAATAAATAAATATAAAATAAAAACTAAAGAAAAAAGAAACTCAATAATAACATTTGAGAATTAAAAGAAAGAAAATAGAGCAAAACAAAATAGAGTAAAATAACACTAAAATAAAACAATAGAATAAAACTATATAAATAGGATAGATACATATAAACCGATAGTGAAATTAAAAGGTATTATATATTAGTGAGTATTTTTTTATTATTTTTTTATTATTACATTTATTACATACAAGATATAACAATATAAAAGGAAGCTTTGACTGTCCAACTAGGAAGGTTTCCCGTTTTAGGATTTCACGTTTTATTGCAATGGTGTTTATGTCTATGTGTTTTTTTTTGTGATTTTTTTGTAAAGTTGCCTTTTTTGGTCTTTAATCCATCTTTTAATTTTGAGTTTGAAAAGTTTTTTGTTTTCTTCTTTTTTTAAATCGAGTGAAAGATGGTTGAATGTTGTGCATACCTCCTACATTACTTGGAGTTTTTCTCATCAGGGTGTCTAGCACGGTGAAATCGATAACTACTGATGATGATTTTATCGAACTACTGACGGTTTTATACCGTTTTCCCGAGCACAGCCGCAATTTATTTCAATTCTAAGAGCTTCGTAAGTTCACCTCCATTCGTTCACCGTCAGTTTTTTTGAATAACGAACGACATTATTCAAAATGTTTTGTATAGGTATTGACAGTTTATCGGTCTCAGATCTCTTATCGTATATTGATAACTGACCTTAGATGACAGATTTAGTCAAAACCGTATTGATATAGGGTTTTATCGATCGCCCGTGCTAGACCTCCTGATGTGTGGATTGGACCAAAACAGTCCACACATAAAGCTACATGGCATATTTGACACTGATAGGTGCTTCTTTTTTGATTATTTTTGGCAGCAATTTGGTAGCAATAGCTACATTGGCAGCTCGTCGCCTTTTAGGAAAGTGATCTTCTACAACAAAGGGTTTGCTAGACTAAGGTCGTCCACGAGACGTAATCGAAAAAGATCCAATTAGTTCGATGGCCAATTGAATCCTAAATAAAAGCTGGGTTGCCGGTTTCTTACGCCCTATACCGGTGTAAGCTTTTCCCCGTATAATACTCGTATACATGAATCGATTGGTGTTTGATTGCTTCAATCACATAGAATCATATCCTTACCCACTATCGCCTAGACTTTCAAGAGATATTGTGTGTAATAAAATCTGATCAAATTTATCGGAACAATCAACATCTATGTTGATTCCTGTGTTTTGCTGAATATAGTTATACATTTTTATTTATTTATTTTTATTGTATTTTTTTTAAAGAAAGACGAAAATTCCCGGGTTACGAATAATCTAACACTGTTCGAAAATTTCCTACTACCACCACACTAAGCGGAAAATATTGCTTGTGCGTGATGGAAGACTTAGCCAGCCAAGGAATCAAACACACGGCGCCCGCGTAGGACCCAAACGCGATGCCCACTCAGCCACTGACCATGGGGACGGTCTTTTTTTAGGGCTTACGTTATCTTAGGGTATGCTGTGTGGAGGTTTTTTTAAAGGAAAGGAAGGAGAGAAAGTTCTGGGAAAGAAATATGTATGAGAGGTGGATAGGAATCTGGGGGTCAGTGTGTCCAGGAGTGACGGACGTATGGATCTGTCCCTCCAACTGCATTGCAAGGCGATGTGTCGAGGGATTCTGGCTGGAGAGGTCAAAAGACTTCCTCAACCAGTCTGTCGATCGGGCCCGCCACGCAGCAGGTCGGCAGACGCTTCGGCCGCCAAGATCTGTGCAAAACTCACCCCGTGAATCCGGGCACTCCTGCTAAGTCACCAAACGTAGCGAACCACTTGGGGTGCCCTTCTCTTGAGTTGGACAGTTTGTTTGCATCCTAATGTTATCAAAACAGAATCAAACAAAATTTTGCCAATATATTTAATGAAAAAAGCAATATTTCCAAGGAAGATATTAAAAATCGTCTTAAAAGAACCACAAGTTTTCAGATTTACAATGGGTTTAACTATGTTTTAGAACGAATATTATACCAACTCATGTTTATTTTAAGCGTTATTAAATATTGTTGTCTTCGTAATGAAAAATTGTAAAATTGCAAAACCCACAAACTGGCAAATAATATTATGCTAAGAATGTCTTTGATGACTATCAGATGTCGCCAGGTGTATAATTTAAAAATGATGACATGTCATTATTGTCCACTTCGTTTGAAGGTTTCAGTTGGAATATTTTTTTTTATATTAGCGCCAAATGCAGAAATAATAACACGAGAATTGTTAAGGCAGAATCCGATAAGATTGTAATTTAAAAAAATAAATGTGATAAGAAAATGTGCATTTTAAAACATAAATCCGATAATCACGCCTTTGTCTGTTTGTTAACGCGGTAAAGAAACCACTAATAATTTACATCATGTTATAGTGATGATAACTTTTGTTTATAACTTCCGTTAAGAAGATCGCGGTGAAGTATTATTATCTAATAAATAATAATGAATGTAGAAACTTTTTTAAATATTTTGTTGATAAAAACTTGATAACAAAATATGACATAATAATTATTAAAAATTGCAAAAGAGTTATACCTTTTAACACTTTTTTGTTTGTTTGACTAAGGTTAGTACCTTTCTTTTCAGAAAGGAAGCAACCGCGCTACTAATCTTGCTAAATTCCGATTTTTAAAACCGACAATAGAGAACTCCAGTCCAATTTTTTAATTTTTTTTAATGAATAATGATCTTCTAACTTAAAAACCTGCATTTTAATTTTTATTTTTAGAGTTCGTTTTAATAGTTAAAATAATTGTCAAAGTTTTAATTTTTTAAGACCCCCCGAAAATCATCGTATTTATGGTGAATCGTGTGACGTCATCACTCCTGAAAAATGAGTATAGGATCGGGCAATCAGCTGATCTACTATCTATTTTGAATTCCGTTGTTCGAAGTATTCTCCCTAGAAACAGCATTACTATTTTTTTTGTGCAGTAGTTTTTGAATATTTTCAATAATAGCGATAAACTAATAACATGTACCTTTATTTTTTAAACATTATTTAGGCCTAAATAATGTTTCAATAAACACAACAACTAAATCTCTACAAACAGTATGTAAATAAACGATTAAATTAATACGAAGACTTGTGTCATATCATACATTTTCATGCAATGACTTTACGGTGACGTCACGACACGTCGAACAGTGACGTCACCATGACGGCGTGTTTTTACGACCCGATTAAAAATGGACTTTTTAATAATTTTTTTAAAACTTTGCGTTTAATATTATTAAATAAAACTTATATATTCAGAATCAGCGTTTATTGGTCTATATGAATATATTTTTTTAAAGCCAGAATATTTTTCACTGGAGTTCCTTATTAATTCGTATTAAGACGCCGCTACCCGAACTTCCACTGATTTCTTGCAAACCTACATAAAGTTTTTAAGGTCTTAAAAAAATATATGTTATTTTTTAAGATAATATCTAGACATTCGTCGCGCCGAAACGCAAATTGTATAAAATTCCCTCGATAGAAAAAAATCGCAAAGTACGCTCCAAAAATTATTATAAACACGTTTGTTTCAGTTATTTTACATGTTATATGTATGAAAAATTCACAGTGTTTCTTTAAATGCTGTTTAAGATTACCCCCGCGAGATTTTTGCTCTATTTTAAACGAGCCGTGTTTTATTAAACATTTTCACAATTTTCGCATCGATTTTGTCGCTTTTAATACTAGCGCTCTCCTCTAACATTCGTGATTTCATATCTCTCCATCTTCTTCTTTTTGAGCCCGGTTGCGGCGCCTTAAAAGCCACCTGATTAGAATGCATTTTCACCGATAAATAGTCTATCTGCCGAGTTTCAGCTCGATCGGATGTCGGGAAGTGGGCAAATTTCTACTTCCAAGATTCCTCGGCATTCATTCATTCAATCGAGAAAACAAAAGTGAATTTTTAATAGATGTATTTAATAAAAACAATGGCACGTCAGGACATTTTCCAGACGGCCCCGGCCGGTGATATGTTCAAACGTCTGCGAATAAAATTTTAAAATGAATATGAGTAAACACTACAAATGGGCGTAACCGAGAAATTAATATTAAAACTGATGTGATATTATCTAACGCTAGCGTCACAATTCCTGAGAACCAGTGAGATCTTCTACATATTTGCGACTGTTGTGATGCTAAATGTTGTGAAAAGGATAAAATGAAAAATAATAAAGTTGAAAAGTAGTTCAAGTTAAAAGAGCCTGTTTAAGAAACGTTCGAAGCTGAATGATGGTCTTTCACCAGGGCGAAACTAAAGGAATTTTTCATTCTGGTTTCACTTTTCATCCGCCATAACAGGAGTATGAGCAAAACCTCCGTACATAAGCCAGTGTCAAGTTGTCCTCACAGAAGGTGGGCTTACTGTAAAGGGACTTCAGATACTGCAACTTCAAATAGTAACAACTACTGACCCTGTCGAATTTGGCAGCCACCTCTGGTCTGAAGCCCCAAAATACTTGGACAAACCCCGTGTCTCTGCAGAAACACGGGGTTTTCCCTATATTAAAAAAAAAAACGGACTTCAATCTTTTTAGTAAAGGCGTCAGGTAGGAATACTATCCTCGTTCTATCGGAATTACAATGGAAGATGCTCTGAAGAACTAGCGTCATTAATCCTTTCGGCACAGGTACTTAGTCGGGATACTAAACTACACAAATTAATATTCTTCAAAAACCTTAATTTTCCGGAATAAAAACGACTTAAACAAAAATTCCACTTAGTTGTAATATTGCACCACCCCACAGTGGACCATCTAGAACAGGGTTTATTTAGGGCCTTTATTTCACCGAGCCTCCCTGAATAGTTTCAAGCCCCCCTTTAGTGGCGTAGCTAGCATGGGCATGGGGGGGGGGATGGCTAGAGTATTTCATTTTAGAAATAGGCTTTTTCGTCAATAAATAAAAATAACGAATTCTCCCCGTATCGGGACGTTCCAAATATAAATAAAACCATATTCAATAGTTTTGCGACAATATCCTTTAACAATCGGGTGTCACCTCGGGTGTAGTATCACCCCCCCCGTCGGGTGGCACCTGGGGCGCTCCCCCCCCCCCCTCGCTACGCTACTGCCCCTTAATTAAATTTCCGCAAAAATAAGAAACAGATTTTTTATATTAACTAAATTATTTATTTGAATTTTAAATAGGCACAATACAGATACAATGTATTTATTTATTATGGCTCTTTAATAGAAGAGTAGGTACACTTTCGAACATTAATTACTTTTACGTTAACATTTCTTAGTGGTCTTTTAATTATACATATTATTCCATTATTATTTTTTTATTTATTTAACTTATATTTTTATAATTAGATAATGTCTAACAACTTTCAAAGTAATTTTAGAAAAAATAAATAAAAACTTTTAAAGTACTGTTGAGATACTTGAGCTTGCATGCTCTGTGCCAGCTGGTCGATTATGGTCTTTTCTAAAGCTTTGCTTTGAATAGATTTTTTTTTCGGAAATGCAAACGTACCTATTACGCCCCCCTGATATTTCTCTGCGATATTTTTCGACGTGCCCCCCCGGTTGGGAAGTCCTGATCTAGAACCGGCCAGCTTGAGAAAACTATTTTATTGTCTTTTACAGCGTATTAAATGATAATTTATGAAGTGTTATCAATAAATAAAACATTTAAGCTAGTTTTTTAAACGATTTATAGCGGTATTTATGATTTTGAAGCCACTAAAATTTGTGTTATTGTAGAATTCATTTTCTGAGTGCATTTTTAGGGCAGGTTCACATGACAAGCGCTTAACGCGCGCCAAATTTTTGTATAGTGTTCACTTGGTGCTCGATTTGTCTGGCGTTGAACGCGCGTTGCCGCGGCCGCCCTGGTTCAGTTTGAGTCATGAGTTCTACATTTGTCGAAGGTGGACGTAGAAACAGTTTTAACGGTAATTTTATACCGACGGCAAAAACGACGCGACAGAAGTCGGAGATATTGGGTCCATCCAATTTTTCATACAGACTAACTAACAGTATATAACTTTGTATCATAAGCTAAGGCAATACGGACCCAATTTTTTTAAACTATTTCAGAATGTGCATCAAATCATTTGATGATTTACTGGCTCTCATAAACTTAAAAAAATAAATAATAAATAAAATAATAAATCAAATTAAATTAAATATAATATAATATATATATTTTAATTTTATTTATTTGGGATATCAAAAGTTTACATTAATAACAGAGCTTATAGTAATTGGGTCACAATAATTGAACCATTTACAGGTTTCCACATAGGTATTGAGATGATTTTTCATGAAAACGGCGCTTTATAAATCAGCCAAATATTATTATTGTATAGGTATAAGCAGGGCTGGGCAGTAATTGAATTACTTGTAATTGAAATACGTATTTGAAATACAAATAAGTATTTTGTATTTGTATTTCAATTACTTTCTACAAACCTATTTTGTAATTGGTATTTCAATTACCTGCTGCTGAGGTATTTTGTAATTTGTATTTCAAATACTTATGGCTTCAAAATACATTTTCAAATACATTTAGCGATCTTAATAATGATAATGGAAAATAAACTGACAAAGATAATACATAGACTAAAAACGTTAGAATCCTGTACTATTGTCCTGTGCTATAGCACTCTTACTAGTGATTATTTGTAGTTCTCTTTTCATTGCTTTATAATGTACTGTACATTTTTTAATTTTTTTTTTTTTAATGCCGGCAACCCGGGCGTTAATTGCAATAAAAATATCTTATACAAACAAGTTAGTAACCCGCCTCACTAGACTAAGTCTGTTCCGAGGCGGGTACATGTATATATACATAAACTTACATAGGCATACATTTACATATACGTACATACATACATACACTCATATGCACACATACATTCACACAAGTATTCGCATACGTGTACATAATCGAACACATAGATACCTACATATTAAAACATAAATACAAATAATCAAATAAGAATTATTGGGAGTTGAAATACAGTTATCATGGAGTTAACATTTTTCCATAAAACCAAAAATTCATCAGATAAACATAGTAATGCTAGCATCTAAATCTAGAACTATTAAATATCAACAAAATGATTACACATAGTAATGCTACCGTCTAAATCTAGAACTATAAGATTTCAAGAAAAGAATATACATGTGAGGTAATAATGATGTGAGCATTCGTAAAACAAAAGCAGTATTAAAAATTAAGCTAAAATTTTTATAAGTAACCAACACATATATGTAATGCCATGCTAGTTATTATTATTGTCCTGTTCTATAATAGCACTGTTATTGTACATTTTGTATCAAATTATATTATACTTGTCATTGCTTTTGTATTGTAAATTTTTGTATCATTGTATTAGATCAAGCACTATAGAAATAATTTGACAGAATACTAGATTATTTTTAAGTTAATTACTGTAGAGCGCACTTGAAGTGAAATAAAACAAAACTGCGCTATACAAATGCCTTCTATGTATATAAAAATGAATCCTTGATTCTCTTGGTCACGCCATGACTTCAGAACGACTTTACCTATTTCATTCATTTTTTTTTAAGTTTTCTAATACTTTGTAGAAGGTTCTTACGGAAAGAAAAATTAAGAAAATTACGCTGAAAATTGGATAATTTCAGAAAATTTAACGACTATTCAACTTCGCACGTTCGACAGTTCGCTTGTTTGATGAAATTGAATTTAGCAGACAGCTGTTTTTTTTGTAACAAAAGAATTGTCTATGAATTTTTTAAATTATAGATTTTTTAAATAGGTACCCATGTTATGTACAAGATTGATTGATTGTTCTTATAATATGCAAAAATGAATATTTTGAATACGTGCAAAATTAAAATTTGAATAAAAAAATTGTAATAGCTGGCATGCGAGTTGTTTGAAAACGGAATGTACTGGGATTGAATATATGGAACGCGGGAGGGAGGTTGGCGGGACATGGAGCGGGAGAGGGGAGAGGGTAGGTGGGGAAGATGGAAGGGAAACGCGGGAGGGAAAGGGGATGCGGGAGGGGAACGGGGACGCATGGGAAAGGACGTGCAGGGAGAAACAATTTATTTCTTTGAATATGGCATTGCAACGCATGCCGGGAACCAGCTAGTGTTATTATAATAGGACTTAGGTGATGGATACCTAAGTCCTACACAAAAAAACTTTACAAGTGAAGCGGAGACGAGATGTGTCTTCTGAACAGTATGATTGGTCAATTTTTGCACGTATCTGTTTTATTCTGCTCCGCTTTGCTTCTATGGAAACGCACCCTTCGATAATGGCACTAACGACAATTTATTGCAACCAAAACCAAAACCAAATGTATTTTGTAATTTGTATTTTGTATTTGAAATTAAAAAATGGTTAAAATACTGTATTCTGTATTTCAAATACACAACTGGAAAGTATTTTGTATTTCGTATTATAAATACATGCGAAAAAGTATTTTGTAATTTGTATTTTAATTACAGCAAAGCATGTATTTTGCCCAGCCCTGGGTACAAGTTTAGTGATCCCAGAGATATTTACTAATGAAAAATTACATTAGAGCCGAGTTATTTAGGTAGGAATAGGGAGGGGGAAGGATCGGTTAAGTTGAGGTATATTAGTAAAAATATGCGCGACAAAAATTAAAAGAGAAAAAAAAAAGAAAAAAAGGTTTATTATAAATCTTTCTCCTTAAGTTCTTATCTGAATAAATGATACTTGTCATGTTCCACATCGCAGGACGTTTGTCTATTTCATCTATAAATAATTCGGTATTAAAAGCTTCCGATTCCATTTCGGACGATTTCTGGATGAACTGAGCGAACTCTAAAATACGTCTATCCGCGTCAAACGCGCGCTCAACTGAACGGTAACGTAGAAAACCAATGATCTCAAAGCGCGCATTGACGCGCGCTGACAACAGTCGAGCGCTAGCGCAGCGTTCAACGCGCGCTTTATTAAAACGCCCGTTAGCATGCGTACGGCCTGAATAAAATGTAAGTTGTAAACGCGCGTTAAGCGCCTGTCATGTGAACCTGCCCTAAGTGGGTAATTATTAAAATTATGTAATTGAAATTATTCGAGGTTATATATTTATAATCCGTGAGTAGGCAGGGATTAATATTTAAAAAATAAATTAAATAAATGCCTACATGCTATTTTATTTAATCCAATTTAAACGGCATCGCTAAAAAAATCAAATGAAATGCTTGTAACGCACTACACACTAATAATAATAATCATTACATAGTATAAAATGAAGTCGCTCAAAATGTATGTGCGCGTTAATCTTTTAAACTACGCAACGGATTTTCATACGGTTTTCACCAATAGATAGAGTGATTGAAGAGGAATGTTTATATGTATAATACATGTAAATTATGTTAGAGAAAAGCCGATAAATTCAAAGAAAACATATTTTTGTGCGATTTAAAACGGCTGGCGGGCCGTACTATAGTCACTTTTGAAATTCGTTCTACGGAAGAAATTGGAAAATAGATGTCCTAGAGTAAGTAGGTATTTGATTTTCCCATTTCAAATATCCAGTGTTGCATTGCAAGCATTGTAAATTAGTGGCAAGTTAATTAGTTTATATGTATAATACATGCTTATTATAGTAGAGAAAAGCCGATAAATTCAAATATTCAATTCAGGCAGTGGGCAGCGGGCAGCGGGCAGCTGGCAAGCGGGTGGTGTGGATTTTATAAAGATTGGGTAATGGCGTTGTGTTTCGTTAGCCACAGCAACGTGTGGCCGGGTCTGCTAGTAATTGGATAATTTGTAGAGCGCCGTGTTCGTGAAAAATCACCTTAAGGGCGCTGTACAATTTATTAAGAATTCTTAGGTTCTATCTAATTTTACTATTTACAAATGGATACAGAAACATAATCACCTGGCAGGTCACTTCCGATAAACACACTTTAATTAGAAAGTTTTTGCTCGGAGAAGTACGGCTTTGCACGCGGAGGACATTATATTTAAAACACTGGACATTGCACGATTTTACATTTGCTTCCCCCATCACTATTAGTATTACATTTATGAAAAGATTAGTGGCAAAAGTAGATTTGATATTTGTTTGAAAGACTGGAGAATTTAGGACTCTTTAAGGCTGGAGAATGATCATGAAATGACCCTTATAAACGCTTACAAATAGGTTTTTTCCTACATTTTTACAAATTAGTTATTTACAGGGTCACGGGCATTAAATGTGAAGGTGAAAAATTTTTGATTTTATGGATACGACTGTCTGAAAAGGTGAGTTTTAAGTTTAGTCTGTGATTATTCTTAAGTAATGTGGCAGTCCATTCCAGGCCTTAGGTCCTGACCATGGAACTATCCATACTCTTAGGTCCTGACACTCCAAAAGCGCGCTCATCGAACTTGTATTTGGTGTGCGCTTTGGTTCCTTTAACCTTCCGATAGCTGATGACGCTGCTGACCTCAGGGTTGACTGCCGAGAATTGAAATTTTCTGGAATACACAATTCCGATAATTAAACCGGAGCCATTCCGTTCAGGGACTTAAATACCATCCAGCAGAGCATGAACTGGATTCTTTCAGGACATTTGAGCCAGTCATGATTTTTAAGATGCTCTTAAATATGGGAATACTAGCTGTAGCCACGCGTTGCTGTGGCTAATAAAACACAACTTCATCTACTGGATGGTTATCCAACCTTTATAACCACCGCCGTCTTTGAATTTATCGCGAAGAGACAAACAGATGCCGCGGAGGACTTTAATTTATAATACGTAGAGATGGTGTGAAAGATTATAATAATGTGCATGAAATGCTTGGGGTAACTAACGTATTCCATGGAAGTAACTTTTCAATTACCGCAATGTACGTGACCATTTTTTTAGAAGATAGAATGGGTATAGTAAGCTATCCGTAAAAGATAGATATATGCCTTCGCGGACTTTTTTGTAGATCTATAAAAGAGGAATATCCCACCATGCATTGTTTTGTTATATCCTAAAAGGATTAGGCAGCGTTTTCGATGAAAGCTACCAGGCGGCTTGACTTTTTCCGACACTTCTAACAATTATCGTTATGTTTCAACCAATTTACACAAATCCTTGACAAATTACATTAAACCTTCCTCACGAAACAATCTGTCTATTGTTGAAAACCGCATGAAAATCCGTTCAGTAGTTTTTGAGTTTATCGCGAACAGACAGACAGACAGACGACGCGGGGGACTTTAATTTATAATATGTAGAGAAGATGTAGAGATTTAGATACGCCGATGATAAGTCTTGCCGCAGCGTTGAAAACGGATTGTAATTTGTTGATTTGGTATTTTGGAAGACTTGCATATATTCCGTTGCAATAATCTAGACGTGAAACAACACACTAATTGACTAATAATTTAGTCGCCTCTGTTGGCAGGTTTCTCCTTATTGCTTTAATTTGCCTTAATTGAAAGAACCCCTAACTTAATATCAATATCAACATTATAAACAGTTACTTTACTTCTTTTCTAACGATATCCAACTGAAATATTCGACAAAAATTATTATTAACTATTGCACTTAAAAGTTAAAAATTTGTTTACCAATGATACATTTCCACAAATAATATTTGCACATTAATTTAAAATACTTAAGACACAAAACAAAGAGAATAAGCATAATTTTATCGAAAGAAGCAAATACTTTGTAACAATTATTATCAGCAATAATTATCAGCCTGAAACACTCATCTACATTGAAAAATCTTGCGAGAAAAGATACTTGCCGCCAACGGGACTTGAACCCGTGTCCTTCTGATTGCCGTTTAGGTGCTCTGACCACGGAGCTATGGCGGCTTATCTAATACCCGCCAAATAATTCAACATATAATAGTGTTTCATTCCACAATTACGGTTTATTTTATTTTTTCCGTGACATTATATACCTATCAAATGAAAAAACACACCTTGTAAAACACCAATTTTAATTTGAATTAATTTTTAACAGGCTAACAGGCTTTTAATATTAATTTAAATTAAAAGTGGTGTTTTACAAAGTGTGTTTTATAATTTAATAATTTATAATTTAATACTTAAAAATTGGATTTTTTTTAAAATTAAAAATGTTGTACTGGGGTGCATTCGGGTGTAAGTGACGGTGTATTATAGATAAAATAAGGTGTTCTTTAATTTGAATAAAAAAAAAATTAGCTGTGATAGACTGGGATAAATACAGTAAATGTCTATCAAAATCAGATTTTTTTAAATTATCAAGAAAAATACCACTTTCTCCTACCGATCTACGCATTATGATTTTATGCACCGAGCAAAGGATAAACAATGGTAAAAAAGGTTATTTTAAATATAGTCTACCGATCTTAAAGTAAAATAAATTTAAATAGGGCATCTACCCTGATTATGTGATTATGTAACGCCGCCGTCTGAAACTTTGGATAAAGAAGGTAGCGCAACATGGCATAATACCCCAAAAATAAATCATGATAATATTACTGTTGTGTTAAAGAATATATACATAAAAGTTACATAAGTATGCCTAGGTAGATTTGTGTGGCGTTCCATCCTCTCTGCCCAACCTTTTGGAGAAATGACGTGATGGTTAGTTAGGTTGAAAAAATAGTTGAGCGTTATTGTCAATATTTTGCAAACAAACAGTATATAACATTTTTACCAAATAATCCAAATCCAGAAAAGATTTCATTTTCTATTTCTGTATTATTACATAAACTATTCACATCACTATAATAATAAGTATTGTTATTACATGTAATATGGTTTATTATACATTATGGCAATGTTTATTGTTGCGATTTTGAAGCATTGTATTCTTCACAAACGATTAGAATCTAAACAAAACATCAAGGCAACTTAAAATCTGTGAACATTATTAAATAATTATTGCCAGGCCTAAAATATTTTTCCACACAAATGGGTTTGTTATATTTTAGGCTCATACATTGAAAAATATCCATTCAGATCAGCCAAATAACTAGTGACCGACCGAAGGTTCGGTTTCGGCAAGTTTCGGCAAAAATATCTAGTTTCGGCATCAGTTTCGGTTTCGGCAGAGAATCTGCCGAACCTTCGGCCGCACCGAAACACTGCGTTCGTGAATTATCGCACGTCGTTCGGCTGACTTCGGGTGAGTTCGTAGCTCGAGTGTCACCCTCAAAAATGTTAAATTATTCCAAGAAGTATTTAGCATGTTTGTTAATTTTTATATTTTTTTATAGCAGTAATATCATTATTTATATTTTCACGTACTTCAATTATTTTAATTATTTTTATTTCATTTTATTACACATGTAATAAGAATGTTGTGATTATAAACGCAATTAAAATTAAAATACTCGATTACTGAGGTCCTTCCTCTATAATGTAAGTATTGATTATTGACAAATTTTTGTTCCACGATGTAGTTAACATGTTTTCTTAATTTTTATAATTTTTTTTGGTTTATATATATATATTTTTTTTACATGAGCTCCACACAGGAGGCCCCGAGGAAAACAATTTCCCTCGGGGTCTATGTCATCTTTGGGGATGCTGTGTGGATGGTTTTTTTAAGGAAGGGAAGTTTTATAAAATCCACACCACCCGCTTGCCAGCTGCCCGCTGCCCGCTGCCTGAATTGAATATTTGAATTTCTCGGCTTTTCTCTATTATAATAAGCATTTATTATACATATGAACCTTCCCCTTGAATCACTCTATCTATTGGTGAAAACCGCATGAAAATCTATTTCGTAGTTTAAAAGATCTATGCGCACATACATTTTGAGCGACTTCATTTTATACTATGTAATTTATTTATTTATTGTAAGAAACAAACAGCAGTTTTATACAGGATGTTAAAAATGAAGCGGTTAAAAATGAGGTAAGCCAAAACAGTTTCTTATGCTAATGGTTATTATGATATAATACAAAATTTTGTATTATATCATAATATAAAAAAATGATAACTACAATATGCTCGCTATACAGCCAAAACTGAATAGCTGAAAAAGTACGAGTATATTGGAGACCGATTAAAAAACAATTTTAATATTTCACTAAAACGCATTTAAATATTTCCTTTGGAATTAAAAAAAAATGGTTTAATCTTTTCTACACCAATTAATTAATTTATTACTAATTAATTAAACACATTTCACCACTAACAACTACACATCTGCCCTGATGATGCACACTGTAACGCTGTCCGAAACGTTGGCTAAAGAAGGAGGTAGCGCAACACGGCATAACACCCCAAAAATAAATAACGAAAATACTTTGGCCCGTGAAAATCTAAAAACGTGTTATGTTCTTGTATTTATAAACCTTTATGTAAGTAACTAACTTTGCATTAGCGTTACTTGTAATAATGGCCTGCGAACATAAGGCATGGACGCACACACTTATTATTAATCGCCCGGTTCAACATGTACTTCATCACTTCACTGGACATGAAATAGAAAATCTATTTCTAAAAATGTTTCTAGCAATCGTAAAGCCTGGTCCACACGAGATAAAAATATGATTTATTTTGAAAAGTAAAAAGTCGATAAATTGTGCACCGTTTTGATAGATTACTGAATTTAAAAAATCGCATTATTAAATCTTCACAGGACATTAAAAAAAAACGAGTGTGCTTTAGATCACACGACTGAAGTAAAACTTCACTAACTTATATCTCCCTCTCAACTTCCGTTCGCCTCGCCCGACCGTTCGCCTCGCCCGATCACACTTTTCATAACGCTATCGTCACGCATTCACCAGCTTACTCCCCAAGTCAAGCGTTCGTAAAGGCCCGACCGTTCGCCTCGCCCGATCACACTTTTCGTAACGCTCTCGTCACGCATTCACCAGCTTACTCCCCAAGTCAAGCGTTCGTAAAGGCCCGACCGTTCGCCTCGCCCGATCACACTTTTCATAACGCTATCGTCACGCATTCACCAGCTTACTCCCCAAGTCAAGCGTTCGTAAAGGCCCGACCGTTCGCCTCGCCCGATCACACTTTTCGTAACGCTCTCGTCACGCATTCACCAGCTTACTCCCCAAGTCAAGCGTTCGTAAAGGCCCGACCGTTCGCCTCGCCCGATCACACTTTTCGTAACGCTATCGTCACGCATTCACCAGCTTACTCCCCAAGTCAAGCGTTCGTAAAGGCCCGACCGTTCGCCTCGCCCGATCACACTTTTCGTAACGCTCTCGTCACGCATTCACCAGCTTACTCCCCAAGTCAAGCGTTCGTAAAGGCCCGACCGTTCGCCTTGCCCGATCACACTTTTCGTAACGCTCTCGTCACGCATTCACCAGCTTACTCCCCAAGTCAAGCGTTCGTAAAGGCCCGACCGTTCGCCTCGCCCGATCACACTTTTCGTAACGCTCTCGTCACGCATTCACCAGCTTACTCCCCAAGTCAAGCGTTCGTAAAGGCCCGACCGTTCGCCTCGCCCGATCACACTTTTCGTAACGCTCTCGTCACGCATTCACCAGCTTACTCCCCAAGTCAAGCGTTCGTAAAGGCCCGACCGTTCGCCTCGCCCGATCACACTTTTCGTAACGCTCTCGTCACGCATTCACCAGCTTACTCCCCAAGTCAAGCGTTCGTAAAGGCCCGACCGTTCGCCTCGCCCGATCACACTTTTCGTAACGCTCTCGTCACGCATTCACCAGCTTACTCCCCAAGTCAAGCGTTCGTAAAGGCCCGACCGTTCGCCTCGCCCGATCACACTTTTCGTAACGCTCTCGTCACGCATTCACCAGCTTACTCCCCAAGTCAAGCGTTCGTAAAGGCCCGACCGTTCGCCTCGCCCGATCACACTTTTCGTAACGCTCTCGTCACGCATTCACCAGCTTACTCCCCAAGTCAAGCGTTCGTAAAGGCCCGACCGTTCGCCTCGCCCGATCACACTTTTCGTAACGCTCTCGTCACGCATTCACCAGCTTACTCCCCAAGTCAAGCGTTCGTAAAGGCCCGACCGTTCGCCTCGCCCGATCACACTTTTCGTAACGCTCTCGTCACGCATTCACCAGCTTATTTCCCAAGTCAAGCGTGAGTAAAGAAGTTTTACTTCAAAAACTCGCATAACTTTTGTTAGTATAACAGAAAAAGTCTCAAAACTCACACATTTTCCATAATGATGGACACTGTAATGCTGCCCGAAACTTTGACTAAAGAATGAGGCAGCGAAACACGGCATGACACCCCAAAAATAAATGATTATGATTTTGGCTGTGAAAATCTAAAATCATATCCAAGTCTCAAAACGTTTGAGTTTGTGGTAGGGATAAAAAGGTAATCTATTAAAAGCAAATAATTAACGATTGTCATCGTACAGCAGGGGTGCTCAAACGGTCGATCGCGAGTGCTTTCTGAGTCGATCTCGGGAAAAGTTTGCCGATGTAAATAGATCTATTTACAATTTTGTTTTAGTTGATTCTCAATTAGGCCTCAATAATACTGCACATTTTTCATGCCTATTCGTTTATTATTTATTTATAGCTTATATTGTCAATGGTGCGCCTTTTTTTGTAATTTACTCTATCCTCATCTATGATGTGTGACATCACATGTCCCCATAGAAAAAAATGTTCGAATGTTGTCGAAAATTACCCCTTTCTAAAGTCCGAAGTTATCGATCTAGTTTCTAGTATGTGGTTTGGTTTATTTATGATTCGGTCATACAAAATGAGTGCGGTGAAGAGAAGTAAAACGTATCTTTTTATTTTTTATTTTTATTTTATTTTATTAAGAAAACTAACAGTTACAATTATTAATAATAATGTTTGATGAAATATGTACAAAAATTTAACCTATAATAGGTTTTCGTTGAAGTATCTTAATTATTTAGTGAGTAGGTATAAAGAGAAATCGAGAAAAAATAGTTACATTATGTTATATGTGGATGGGATGGTGGAAGGGAGTGGAAAGGGATGGATCTTTTCTGTGTAAATAATGGTATGTATGGGTAAATGTTATTTATTCATTTTAGTTTTGAAAACGTTAGGTACTGTGTTAAACAAGTCGAATTCACTGTATGAAATGTTTAAGGTGTGTGTAGCGCGATGAATGAATGTATTTTGTTTAGAGTTAGTGTTGCATTGTGGAATGTTTAATGCGTGGTTTTGTCCCGTTTGTCTGATGGGCACTCTAAGTTGAATTCTTTCTAGTAATTCCGGGCAATCTATCATAGAGGTAGCTATTTTTTGTAAGAATAGTACGTCTGCCAAATTTCTTCGACTTTCCAAGAACGATATCCTGAAGAACGCGGCTGACTCTTCGTGGCTCAGATGAGGACGATAGCTCCGAAAGTCAAGGTATCGTAGAAATCGGTTTTGCACTTTTTCAATCCTATCTATGTGACATATATACTTGGGGTTCCAGATTTGAGCGTACTCCAGAGAACTGCGTACGTATGCAAAATAAAGCATTTTCATGGTTTTTACATTTTTAAAGTCTTTGCAGGTTCTAAGTACAAAGCCTAGTATCTTGGAAGCCTTTGATACCATGAATTCAATGTGGCGGTCAAATAGTAGTTTCGGGTCTAACACTATTCCCAAGTCCTTCTTTTTGTTAGTACTGTACCGTTAAGTGCATAATTGAAAGTAATTGGCTTTTTATTGCGGGTGAAACTGATGGCACCGCATTTTTAACATTTATTTTAAGGTTGTGCTGTGCACAATAAATATTAAGACGATTAAGATCTTCTTGTATGTGGGTACAGACGTTGGTGCACGTGACAGGGGAAAATATTTTCATGTCATCTGCGTATAACAAAGTCCTGGAGTGGTGAAAACATTTTCCAATATCATTAATATATATGTTGAAGAGTAGTGGTCCCAATAGTGAAATCATTTTATTAACCTAATTAATAATTGCCGCCAACGGGACTTGAACCCGTGTCCTTCTGATTGCCGGTCAGCTGCTCTTGACCAGTGAGCTATGGGGGCTTAAGTTCAGGGTTGGTTCAAGTCCCGTTGGCGGCAAGTATCTTTTCTCGGAAGATTTTTCAATGTTGATGAGTGTTTAAGGCTGATAATTATTGCTTATAATAATTGTTACCCTTTGTGCTATGCATAAAAATCTTGTCTAAACGTTAGTTTATAAATTAAAAATAATAATAAATTTAAGCTTAAATAATTAAATCTTCTAGGAAAATGATTAAAAACATACTTAAATAATAATTACGAGAAAATAAAAAAAGGAAAAGGCATCAACCATAGCTAACAATTTAAAAATATATATATATATATATTCATTAATAGTTTTGTCACCTACCTTATCGCTTTTCTGATATGATTAATACTTTTCATTTCCAGTTGTGAAAATTAAAAAAACACATTGAACTCGAATAATTTTACGCACTATGGAGTAATAAAATTTCAAATCACGCACCGACCCACCCATGCAGCGACAAGCGAAATTAATATGTTTAATAATATCTAAAGATATAGATAATACACACATACATACACGGAGCGTTAAGGGACGTACATGACTTACTTTAAACAGTGATTCCTGACATTATTTGGAGTAAAAAATGTAAATGAAATTTTGGCCTTCGAAAATTTTTGATGTTTTTTATATTTATTTGTATAAAAACATTAAAAATAGAAGATATTATGTACAGAATGTACACTATATACAGAAGTTTTACAAAATATTCAAACCAAAGCTCCGCTTTGTTACGTAAAAATATTATTGCAGACTAACTTTCAATGAAAAATATTAGAAGACGCACTATCGGTAGAATACTATAAATAGCCTCAATAATTTATTTGTTGTAGTTAAAACGATAACTCTCAGACGAATGTAAATAGAAAAGTCAGCTAAAGTATAAACACTAAACTTGTACCGAAACTGTTTACGATTTGCGCACGACTTGACTGTAATTTTTAAACTCAAATCAAATTATGAGCCAGTCGAAACCAAAACACCGAGAATAAAATCTTAAATTGTAAAATATGTGTAAGTACCTGCACACATATTCGTAAATACCTAATAATTATGTATATTTTTTGAAATAGGGAATTCACCCTAAAAAGAGTGCTTTGTGAAATATTAACATAATTATATTGCTTACAGCTTACTTAAGATGTCCATTTTCCTCTGAAGAGATTTAGCTCACTTTATTTTTAAACTCAATAATTATCAGTTTATCCTACCGAAACTCATTCAAAACACCCATCTTCTTCCCGAACAGAAATGAAATATAAGAAATAAAATATCTAATAATTAAATGGAACAATAAAAATATTGTAATAAAAACAGTAATAAAAGAATCGGCAATATCAATTTAATTATATTATTGGATCGGTTGTGAATGTACTACTTCCCTATATAATGATTTATTATTTTAAGATGTTTTTTTTAAATAACGCCTTCTCTGTTCTAATCCTTATCTTAAATTGTTTTCCTCATTTTTTGTATTGAGTGTCAGATAATAAGTGAATGCTTTTATTTGTGATGTCATGGTCCAAAGCCTTATCGACGGATTTTATGTTTTGTATGCACATTGCACGCGGTTACAATGGAATTTCACCACGAATTGTCAGTATCAAAAATAGAAATATTAAAAAAACGATCCATTACTTTTAGTTTCCAGCATTCCTTCTCTCCAAGCCTCTCCAAATTTAAAAAAAATGTTAATGAAACGTTGTTTAGTTCTGCCTAAGGACCTGCTACCATATTACATCTTGGCTTTGTACACCAACTTAAGGCTCTGCAACCGGGGCCGAAAAGAAGAAGATGGAGAGATACGAATTTACGAATGTTAGAGGAGAGCGCTAACATTTACAACGACAAAATCGATGCGAAAATTGCGAAAATGTTTAATAAAACACGAGTCGTTTAAAATAGAGCAAAAATCTCGCGGGCATTATCTTAAACAGCATTTAAAGAAACACTGTGAATTTTTTCATACATAGGTATAACTTGTAAAATAACTGAAACAAACGTGTTAATAATAATTTTTGGAGCATACTTTGCAATTTTTTTCTATCAAGGGAATTTTATACAATTTGCGTTTCGGCGCGGGCAAAGTCTAGATATTATGTTCAAGAATAACATATTTTTTAAGAGCTTTAAAACTTACCGTGTTTAAGGGAAACATGTAATAAATCGGTACAAATCCGGGTTGCGGGCCATTTGACTTTGTCCTCTTTTGTTCTGTGCATGATCAATCAATTCGGCTGACTCTCATTTTGCTGGTTATTTATTGGCTTGAGGGGTCTGGAGAAGTGTTTATCGGCAGCTCCTGTGGCCGATCCAAATATCTAAAGCCTAGCAGCATCCTAAAAATCTACCTGTTCGGGCAAATCTATACCTACACCCATGTGTTCCTCCCGTCTTACCTACCTATCCTGATATATCCATCTTTTCATTGTCACCGGTTCAAGATTGATTCCTAACCGCGAAGTCAGTACAATTTCAACACCCGCGCGGTACTGACAGCCAAGTACTTTGGTCTCGTCGCCATATATTCGAAACCCGGATCCGCGCAAGATACGTGTTTACAACGGTGGAGTTTTCTTTAGTGCATGAGTGGGGACCCCGAGACATCACCAACAAGCTAGGGTCATCTTGTTTTCGGTAGACATCCCATTTTTTCCCCTTCATCCTTTTTCATTCCAACAGTGATAGGTAGAGATTTCGAACTCCGCGGAAGAAAATAACAACTTCCAATAGCTATCGAAACACTACCACTAAGATCTCAAACTCAGTTCTCCACTCCTATAAGCATGTTTGAATGAGAATGAAACTATATTCTAGCAATTAAAAAATAATATGGTGTATTGACAGCAATACAAATGTGGAGTTGACCAAGAATTTTCAGACAGAAAGAAATTGGTAAATTACGTGAGTTTTTGAATTTATTTCAGTCTTCAAAAATAAACTTTTTGCTTTTGGTTTATGAGTTTCATTTTCGCAAACAAATAAAATAATAATCGTCGACTAAAGCTTCAGCTTTTTATTTATTTTTTAATAAGGCAAAAATATTGACTTGATATTTTTAGGTGAATGAACTTATAATAATCAATCAATACTGCTTTGGAAATAAAACTCCGAAATACTCCCACGTAAATACATTCCAAAATGGTAGAAATAAGATACCCAACATAAATCAAGTTCAATGCGAGGATATTCCTGACAGGCATCTCTCACAAAATACCTACACTTATCTTGGCTCGTGAAAGGAAATGATAATATAAAAAATATATAAACCAAACGTTAATGTATTATTAATAATAATGTGATAGTGGCGTTCATTCATAAACAGGGTGTTTGGTGGACGACCTGAATTTTCGCAAAAGCTCGTAAACAGTTGAAGTAAATAGAGAAAAACTTGAGGTTCAGGTTAGGGTTAGGAAGGAAAAAGATGAAGAAGAGGAAGATTGAAAAATAACTGACTACTTAACTTAAATCTTTCCTGTTAGGCGATCCGATCTTTCTCAATCTGGTTCCAGAAGCTAGTTGGAATGTGGCATTCACAGTTTTAACAATAATAATGATTATTGGATTATTTATATAGGGCTGTTTACGTGGGAAAATGACTTCAAGAGCGCTATACAAATGGATTGATTTAGCCTGTAATTTATCACTCAAATAAAAGAATAACATTAAAGTAAAAGTTACTCATGCAATTTGGAAGGCGGAAACCATTTATTGGATAAACAATACCTCTGCCATAGGTCACCCCAAGTGGTTCGCTATGTTTGAGGACTTAGCGGAGATGCCCGGGAGCTTGGGGTGAGGTTTGCCACATCCACTGCGTGGCGGGCCGGATCGGGGGAGACTGGAAGAGAGAAATGTTTTGACTCTCTCGACCCATCGCCTTGCACCGCAGTGGGAGGGATGGATCCAGACGTACGTCACTCATTGATACACTCAACCCCAGATTCTTACCCATCCCCCATACCCCCTTCCTTGCAGAACTTTGTCTAATTCATTTCCTTAAAAATACCCTCCCCACAGCACCCCCTAATATGACAGATGAGAGAAATTATTTTTCTCAGGGCCTCTTGTGTGGAACTAACGTAAAAAAATAATAACTTACTAAGATTTATAACTAGGGGCAATTAAGTACTGATGCTTATTTTGGGGTAAATTGGGAGGATAGAGAAACTTGCAGAAGAATAATAGGAATTCAAATGTAGGAAAATTGTAGCCTCGATTTAGACGGGAGAGGTTAAGTACAACGGGAAGTACAGGGGTTAAGGCGGGAAGTAGGTGCCTGATCGCTCACTAAACATAGATAAAGCCATTTCAAGCAACATTTCAAATCTGGATGGTGGTAATTTCATCAGAGTTAAACCAATGGTATATTCCACTCTGAAAGGAGATCAATACAAATAAATACGATGTTACCTAAATTCCGTTTATCAAACATTTTTTATTTGCTGTCGCCGGGTTTTGAACACGTATATTCTGGTCTCGAAGCCGAGGAGCTTATTAATTTGCCATTGGATGTTGTAAAGATAGCTAAATCGTCCACCCACGCTAGATATTATATGTATAAAATAAGCCATGACGTTAAGGCAGCCCTTGGGGAATACTCGAAGGCGATCTGCAATCTGACATTTCACCACCTACGAGATGGTTTATAAATAGCGGCCGTGACCTTGTAGCTATATAGGAAAATCCCTTTTCTCAAAAGGTGCTAAGATATTTAGTATAAAAACACGCGAAAATTTGTTAATATTAACACGCCTACCAAAATTATCTGAGGCAATAAAATTGACACTACTCGTGCGAAACATTCGTCAGTGCATGTCTATCGTTTCTTTAAAACATAATTAGTTTTGAATTTCACTGTATGATACGAACTGCGTGCATTTTTATACGTTTCAGTTATAATTTCATGAACAAATAATATTCACACCATAGACTTCTTTATTCTATGATTCACACTTTAAGATCTAAAAGAAGATCCTCATAATAACATAGAGCATTGTTTTCAAAGCGTTGCTTTTCGGGCGGACACACGCTAGGTGTTATTGGTTATTGTACTTAACACATAATGTTCCTAATGTGTTTTGTATGCAAATGTGATCAACACTATTTAGCATGCACCATGAAAAAACAGCACTCATTTCGGTGAAAAAATTTAGATGCTTTTCAACGATCGCCGTGACTTGTGACACGTGGGGTTTTTAATTAATTTGGGAGGCGGGAATGGTTACCGCCGCCCCGGGAACCTTTATTGGATACCCAACACCTCTGCCATAGGTCACCCCAAGTGGTTCGCTACATTTGGTGATTTAGCAGGGGTGCCCGGGTTCATTGGGTGAGGTTTGTATAGGTCTTGGAGGCGGATGACCAGGACACACTGAACCCCAGATTCCTAACCACCCCTTAAACCCTTTTCCTTCCCAGAACTCTCCTCTCCTTCCTTTCCTTAAAAAAACCCTCCACACAGCATCCTCAAAGATGACATAGGCCCTGAGGGAAATTATTTTCCTCACGGCCTACCGTGTGGAGCTCATGTAATAAAAAAAATAAGTTTTCCCGTGGGTTGTCTAAGATTTGCTGTAAAGGGTGCAGGTTGAAGATACTCTCAGTATCGCCCTGGTGTAAGACCACCATTCAGCATTGAAACGTGCTTGAAATGGCTTTAGCCTTGTTTGGTGACCAGATCTGAATAGCCAGGTACTTCCCCACCTTCCTCTTCCATATCTCCTTCCCCTCCCCACTAACTTTAGCCTCACAATATACCCAAATTGGGGATGCCATAGTCCCACTGGCTCTAGACGGGAGCAGTTGGGACTCTTGTGCGGTATTCATATAAAAAAGGGATTCTTTTTATAGTGCCTATCTAATAGGACGCGTAAGAGAATGGAAGTAGTCGGAAAGGCCAGATAATGGCAAGGCAATAAACTTTAAACTCGCCGAGATCTGTCAATTACATAAAAATAAATCTACCAATAACATTAAATTATGCCGATTTTTCTTATTTCATCTTACATTTTTCGCTCTTCTCTCTTGTACTTTTTGTACTTCGGAGTTCTAATATTTTTTTACTCCAGGATGTGAGGAGGATAGTGCAATCCCACACTTTGCATTTAGTTATACATATTTATTTACCCAGTAAATTATAAGTTAAGAAAAAAGTAGGATTGAAGAAAAAAAAATTATGTAGGGCTCGAAAAATTTCAATTTTTTCCCCCCTCCCGTTTTTTTTTACCTTCTAAATAATAACGGTGGCGCTTGGTGCTAGAAGGCTGCGGTCACCACCGTGTTGTCAGGGGGCATTAGCATCCTGGCTCCAGTCACGCATTGCCGCATGCTACTTCGGAGAGTCGAAATTTTTAGTAAAAATATTTTTACAACGGATTTTCACTCAAGATGCCTTCAGATATAAGTATATCCACTTTGGTTGTACGGCCGTGTATCCTCTTTGCATACTTACTTGAAGAAAATATCTTCTAAACTTTCGGTCGGACCAATTGTCGCCGGACCAATTGTCGGGTCACCATTTAAATATGTGTACATTCGCAGATCACTGCAAGTTATCCTAACAGCTTAGGTAAGAAAAGCAGTTTCTCGAACAATAATAACTGAAACTAACTTTTTATAAGCAGAGGGAGAGGCATGGGGAATCCGCCACAATAATGAGCTCTATGATATTTACCAAGCTCCCAGACTATCCACCCATTTAAGACTCCAAAGATTAAGATGGGCCGGACATGTGCACCGAATGCCAAGCACACGAGTACCGAAGAAGGTTCTGACAGGACACCCGGGAGGTAGACGAAAGGCGGGCAGACCTAGACTGAGATGGGAGGATGATGTCAGGAAGGATGCAAGAGGATTACTCCATGTTGAAGATTGGAAGACGACGGCCGAGGACAGAGGGCGGTGGAGGCTTATTTTGAAGGAGGCCAAGGCTCGAAATGGGCTGTAGCGCCATTGAAGAAGATGAAGAACTTTTTTTAAAAGTATAATTTGAAAATAATAAAAATTCAATACTTAACATCAGTATTCTATTCATAAAAATTATCAAAGCCTGTTTAAAGACTTTTAAATTCTTGATTGGCAAGAACTGATTTTTCTTAGTATTTCCATCATTTGAAAGAATAAACGCTTCCAACACAATCGAAAGAACTAATTCTCATTCATATTCATACCAATACGTTACTAACGCTTTATGTAAAATAAAATTGCTTCATAAGTTCCAAAATAATTAGGCAACAATATGAACACAATCTCCTTGAATTAGTTTTACCTGTTCGCAGTTTTGTTTTACTAAACGTGGCTGCATTTTAATTATCTGCTTCTTCTTAAAATCTCGCTCAGTCGCTAAATTTTCATACGGTTTTAATGTTATGCACATAAATATTCTGACGTTGTTGCATCGCGTTGTGACAACCTATTAAAAAACATTACAGGTGTAGACATTGTTACATTATTTGTTGTTTAGATTTAGAATATCAGGGCGTTAATTATTTTTATTTCCTGAAACTTTTGAAAGAAAAGTGGGCAGAAAAAACGTTACATAGAAATTCAAAATTCGAATTGTTACATTTAGTTTTTTTAAATTTGTTTATTGTAACATAATCACAATGAAGTTCAGTTAAACTGGTAGATAGAAGTTTATCAATGGGTTAACAATCTACTTTTACATTTTTTTTAAGTTCAGCATTATGAGTACATTATTATATCTGTACATATTATATCACATGATTATTTTAAATCATTCAATTCGGGTGGCGGCTTGGGTGCCACCGCCTTGGAAACCATCTACTGAAAAACCAACATCTCTGCCATAGATAATCCCAAGTGGTTCGCTACGTTTCGTGATTTAACGGGGATGCCCGGGTTCATGGGGTGAGATTTGTCGAAGTCTTGGCGGTGGATGCATCTACCCTTGTAGACCTCTCCAGCAGGATTCTCTCGGAACACGGTGGGATGGATTCATACGTTCGGAGACAAACCTACCTACCCCTTATACATCTTTTCCTTTCCAGAACTTCATCTCCTTCCATTCCTCAAAAGCCTCTCCACACAGCATCCCCAAAGATGACAAAGACCCTGGGGGGAATTATTTTTCTCAGGGCCTCCTGTGTGGAGCTAATGTAAAAAAAGTGGATATAGTATGTATTTACAGCATTTATTTTCAAAAAATTAATTCTGAGAATTATATTTAAATGCCAACCTAAACATCCCTCAAATAAACTCTTTGCCAAAATCAGGGTCTTAGATATTCGACAGCTATTTACTAAGTCAAGCATTTGTTATATACGAAAAAATAACCTACTATTTATTAAAAACTATATATAATAAAAAATAATAATAAAATAAATTATATACTAAAAAATAATGACTCCACAACATCAAGCACACACCCACTTTTCATCAAACCTGGGTTGCGTGGTCCCAAAAACTAATACCGCATTCGCTCAACGACAATTCTGGTTCATCGCTCCTAAAATATATAATACTCTGAGTACTGACAAGTACAAGTAATTCTACTTATATAGCACGTGTACAACATTGGATATTTGAAAGGGGACGAGCGAACTTCAAAGAACACATGGGTTCTTAACACTATACATATTTTAATTATGAATTTTTGCATTTCAAAATTTTTATTTCTATTTTTCTTTAAAATATTATTATAATATTTTTTCTCTCTTAATTTTTCAACCTAATTTCATTTATGTTTTAATTTATATATATATATGTTTTAATTTACATATTTGTATAGAATACATGTCTTAACACTAAATATTATTATTAGTTTCTGTCTTTTCTTTATGTTTCACTTACTTTTATGAATTTCTTAATTTTTATTTAGAATGTTAATTATCTGTTTCAATAGAATAGCACTTTTTAATTTCTATCTATATAAAATATTACACGGGCATTAGCCTGGTGTGCCAAAAAAACCCAAAATTTTGTAACAAATAAAACATTATGAAATAAATAATAAAATAAATAAATACAAATAAATAAATACAGCGAACCTAAAAGAATATAGAAAATCAGAAAGAAAAATCAATACGAAATATCTTCTCATAAACCTTTTTTTCTCAGCATGCATTTTTTATTGAGCTTGGTAACACTGTAAATTTTGGGAAAATTATGACCAGAGTTTAGAAACATTGAATTATCGTAGATATCTGGGAATGACATGTCTATCACTTGAATTTAGTCTTGTGTGATGAACATGTTCCATTATTTTTTTTAAATAATAATAATTGGATAATTTGTAGAGTGCTGTTTTTGTAAAAAATTACCTCAAGGGCAGAGGTAATAGGTAAACAGATTCATAATTGTGCTGGCTCATTTTATGTTACAATATAGCATGAACTAAATTTACAAAATTATAAAACAATGTTTTTGTTTATATTCAGTTTTATTAAAGAGTAATTTGACTATTGAACACGTACGTTTTGAACTAAAATAAGATTTGTTTTTATTGAATGACCCCTTATAGTTTTTCCATATCTTAAAAGGAATTCCGCCAATGATAGATATACTATTCTTAATGTTTTTCGTGGAACAATTTTTTAAAATGTAATATCGTATTCAAATGACCAAACAATGCATTATGTTTTTGTTTTTAATTAGGATAGTCGCCGTATGTCGATTCCATGTACGTGAGGGAGCGGTCCGTATCGGTAGAGACGGGGCGAGAGAGAAATGAAAGGCGTCAGTCGATGTATGAGTCAGTCTTTATTGTTGCGCTACGTAGCGGAGGTCGAAGCGGAGCGGAGTGACGGTGGTGCCGTGAGTGTTGCTGCTACGTGATGATGTGAAGGTGAAGGTCAGGAGACTACGGCGGTAAAGATCACTGGTCTTCAGGGAGCCGGCGCGTCGCCCTACACCATGGCGGTGTAGAAGTGACCTTGATCCAGGCGGTCGACCATCGTCGCGTTGACGAGGTATGGCGGCTGTGTGTCCAGTGGGTCGGAGCACACACGTGACGCAGGAAGGAACCTTAAGAGGCGGTGAGGATGCTGGTTGCTCGTTGCTGCTCGTTGCAGGATGCTGGTTGCTGCTCGTTGCAGGATGCTGGCGCGTTGCCGGTTGTTGTTGCTGCTCGTTGCAGGATGCTGGCTCGTTGCCGGTTGTGTTGCTGCTCGTTGCAGGATGCTGGTTGCTGCTCGTTGCAGGATGCTGGTTGCTGCTTGTTGCAGGATGCTGGCGCGTTGCCGGTTGTTGTTGCTGCTCGTTGCAGGATGCTGGTTGCTGCGCGTTGCCTGACATCTCATGTCGAGATGGTAGTTGGAGAAGTTCCTCGAAGGTGTTATGAAGATGTTCCTGAAGTCACGCTGGATATGTGTTGTATCACTTGCTGCGAGAACGATATCAGCCCGAGTGGGCGGATATTGCGTAGCGACACTGAATCACCGCCCGATGTGTAGTTGTCGAACCATGATATGTCAAGCCGAGATGTCGCTGTATGGTACAGCCAGACGTTCTAGGCCTTTCGCGTATTGGCGGAATTATTATTCTACTAAATTACGGTACTACGCTAAAGGTAGGTATGCCGTAGTTTCCAGCGTATTCCGTGGAGGTCAGTGGCGCAGCGGTAAATTTCGCAGAGCGGGTTAAGTAGCCGCTACATACGTTTCTGCTTTTTATCGAAATGTGACTTGTTGTCAAGTACAACAACGAGACAGTTGAACTTTTCTGCTGATCTGATTGTTCATAATGGCACTGACTGGCCGTTTGATGACAATGTTACATTGAAAGCCAGTTGTTACACAGGATTCGAAAAATTCATCAAATTTCGAACTAAAGTTTCAAGTATATATTCCGTCCTCCCTGCCTACCCCTGTTAGTTAAGTTTCAAGTTCTGTGAAAGTAATATTCAAGTTCTGTGAAAGTAATATTCAAGTTCTGTGAAAGTAATATTCAAGTTCTGTGAAAGTAATATTCGAGTTCTGTGAAAGTAATATTCAAGTTCTGTTTCACGATTTGTAATGTAACTGGCCCATAATTATATAATAACAGAACTTTCCCAGAGCTTTCACAGAACTGGAAATTTAACTTCGAAATTTGATGATTTGTTCAATTTCTGCGAAACAATCCCCCAAATGTAACTATTCAAACTTTGAATTTTATAAAACACCCGAACCGTAGTACGAGTATACGAGTATCGTGTGAACGCTCGTTTTATCTCTTTTCATTTTGATATTTCGCTAAATAAATGGAGACGGGACGGTCAATGCCAAATACAGAAAATTACCATCAAGGACCCAAAATCACCGGCCAACGATATATAAATAAATTAGTTTGAATTTTTTTAAATTACTGTACAGTTTAGTATAGATCCCAGACGTCAACCGAGACTTAATGAAAACTTAACCATACACGATGGTCATCTAAAGAAAACTGCCTATGCAACCCGCTAAGACGGACTGAGATAATAAAATACTTGGGAATTTACGTTGACAACTACTTTAGGTGGACACAACAAATAAACAAAACAGCGGGTAAAGTCAGAAAACTTATATATTTTTTTTAGAACATACGAAACATAATGCCAGTGAAGACTTTAAAAACTATATACTACGCGTTAGGCCAATCAATCATCACCCACGGTATGATCAGTTGGGGTGGTGCTGCGAAAACTAATATGGACCCTCTCAACAAAGCGCAAAAGGCCTTAATTAAAGTTGTTACAAAAAAACATTTTAGATTCTCGACAATACAGTTATTTAAAGACTTTGCTGTATTGAACATACATCAAAATTATATCTATACATTACCAAAAAGACAAACTAAACCATCGTACGGCACAACACAATTACGACACAAGACACATACATCAACACATGCTTTCGAAGACAAATACTACAATGGACAAAGACATTATCAAAATCTGGCTCCAAAACTTTTTAATTTAATTGAAAAAGATGTTAAAGATATCCCACGACAAAAAATGCAAATCTAAAACACAAAATTCATATCTGGATAATGAACAAAGGCATTGCATACTGCGGGCAGATAACTTGAACAACACAAGAACACACTCAACGCCTGTATTTTTCTCTTTTCCTCTCAATTATTTTTGTGTCTCTAATTTGATTCTTTCATATTTTTTTCTATTTTTCTTATCTCTTTTCTTTTTAATTTCTTTTTATTGGTCTTTTATTCTATTTATCTATTTAAATTAAAATATTTACTTTTACTTTTTTCTTATTTTTCTTCCAAGATTAAGATATCAAAATTAGTTTAAATTCCTGCCACCTCGGAACAGGCTCAGCCTAGTGAGGTGGTATGTACAAAAAAAATGTGTATTGTATTTTGTATATGTTGTAATATCTTGGTTAATAAATAAATTTTAAAAAAAAAGTTTAAAATGATATAAAGCCTCGATCAAAAAGTTTTAGGACTTTATTCACAAAATCGAAAATACAAGATCATTCACCAAAATTGACATGGTTCCCCTCAAAGAACACCCTTCAACTGCAAGGCACTTACGCCAGCGTTTGATGTAGACTAATCCTCGAAACAATTTTCACTGCAATGCACTTACGCCAACGCTTGATATAGACTAATCCTCGAAACAAATTTCACTGCAATGCACTTACGCCAGAGCTTGCCTCGAAACAATTTTCACTGCAATGTACTACGCCAACGATTGATATAGATATAGACTAATCCTAGAAACAAGTTTTAGTTTGTCTATCAGAGCCGTTATCGATTTTTTCATAACATTCTCACGGGTTCTGTAACGAGCTCCGCGAAGCGGTTTTTAAAGTCGATTCAACAGGAAAAAGTCGCAGGAAGCCAGATCAGGTGAATTCGAAGGCTGCCGGATAGTATTCGTGTTGTTTTTGGTCAAAAACTCATGGATAAAGATAGCATTGTGCGAAGAGACGGTGCGTTATTGTTGTGCAAAATAGATGCCATTTTCAGGCTTGTAAAAAATCGAAAACACGCACAAAGTAGAGGTACTCAGTAACTTATATAAACGCCAAGCTATGATGCTGAAATTTAGAGGAAAGTGTCAATGACAGATGTGGTAACCTAACAAAAAAAAAATTCCAATCGGGTGACTGTCAGCGTCACATGGTGACCGGTCGTAAAACTTTTTGATCAAACTGGAAATTAGATAGAAGTTTCAAGAAGTTTGTAGTTTAAAAAATATAAATTGTAAAGTATGTGAGAAATTAACGTCAACAATAAATAAATATTTGGGAAATGCGCCTAGTTTGTCTTTTATCGTAGGTAATAATTTATAAATCATAAATTTATATATTATAATCGTTAATCAATCTTTTATTAGGTATAGTTTGTAAAATAATCTATCAATTTATGCGTATTATAAATAAAGGTGTCCCGGTGCGCGGTTTGGCATATGGCGTTGTTTTTTTTATAGAAATCCACCGTTTTGTTCGGAGATTGATGCAATTTTTCAAACTCGTCCTTCAAATCGTACATATTAAATCGGCAACAATGTACCAAAATTGGAACATGATTGAGTAATTTTGACACAGTAAAACACGGAGTTCCACAAGGGACTGTATTAGGGCCGTTACTCTTTTTAAACTATATAAATGAATAGTGTAATATTGTTATACCTGGTAAAATTTTCTCATTTGCTGACGATACTGCAATAACAGTCCAAGGAAAGACATGGGAAGATTCAACTAATAAAGCTAACAAATGTATTTCTATTGTCAAAGAGTGGCTAGATAGAAACCTTCTTACTTTAAATTACGAAAAACTCTTTGCATTCCTTTCTATATCACACAGAAATCAGCTCCTAAAACTAATCTCAATTTAAAGTTTCGTAATATAAGTTGTAACCCAACCACATGCTCTAACTGTGAAGAGATGAAATCAGGAAAAATGATTAAGTACTTAGGTGTAACCATAGATTGTCAACTTAAATGGACCAACCATATAGAAAATACAGTTAACAAACTCAGATACTTAAATTATATTTTTAAAAGAATGTGTAACATAGCAAATATAAAAACCATAAAACTAGTTTATGATGCACTAGTCCATTCATCTCTTTCCTACGGAATAATTGGCTGGGATGGAGCTTACAATAATCATGTAAAAGCTTTAGAAATTGCCCAAAAATCAATTATTAAGATTATCCCAAACAATTGTTTAAGGAAACTAATATTTTGGACCTTAGACAAACTTATGGTCTTCAATGTCTTAAATTTATTTACATGCATCCAAATAACTTTCTAAAAAAATTAAATCGTACCAGCCAAAGGCATGGCACCTGTGAGTATGCAGTACCCCACTGCAAAACTAGGTTTTCCCAAAGGCAAATTAGTTTTATAGCTCCAAAAATGTATAATTTACTATCTTTAAAGAGAACACATGTCAAAATCTTCAATCTTATAAAAAATACACCAAAATTTGGCTAAAAAACACTGAAACGGATATTTTTTCTTATAAGTTTAAATAAAGCCGTTAAGTATATCTATCATTAGACAGCTTTCAGAGAAGATATATAATATTGTTTGCTATTTTTTTGTTTGTTTGTTTTTTATGTTTTTAAATTGCACTTGTAACATCTATTCTTGCAAAACTTACAAATACGATAATAACAGTGCAGACTAGACATGGGCAGACTCATTCCCAGGAGTGAATCGATTCATTGTGATTCTCTCGGCCTTTTGAATTGATTCATTTTATTCATTCCTTTAATTCCAAAAAAAAAAAAAAAAAGACCAATAATGCTATCTCATTCTCTCGCAGACTACTTTATTTCTTAGTTCTCCTTTAGATGCATGTGTTTGCTCTTTTTAGTGTCGTTATTTTTCGTTTCATCGAGTTTCAAATCACAACGGTGATAAAGAAGTTTTCAATACGCAAAGCACTCTTCTTAGGGTAAATTATGTTGTTCTGAAAAATCGTAGGTACTAAAAACGACGCGCGACGAGGTTAATGAAATATTTCAATGTGTACTTAGATATTATTTTGCCCAAAAGACAAATTTTTGACAAGAAAAATGTGTTTATATTAGGCTATCAATTAAATCTTAAAATTAAACAGTTTTTGTGGTTAACCCTTAAAGTTTTACTAATTTTTATTTATTTATTAATCTTAAAATTGTTTCACTTCACGTGATCTAAACTTCCCACTACCTTTAGCCTCGCAAAATATCCCAATTGGGGATTCCATAGTTTCATTAGCTCCAGACGGGACTTGGGCGGAATTCACATAAAAGCCATACTATTATCGCGCTTTCATAGGTATATCCGGACCGGTCACCTGGAATAAGCTTCACTCAAATATATATATATTTTAAATGCACCTACCTCAATGGTGAAGTTAATACCACGCGCCGAATAAAATCTAATTAAAAGCCCTGGCGACACGCGTCATATAATTTGTTACCAAAATATAAAAGAACAAACCGCTCGATTATCATTTATCAGTATCACGGTTCGATAGCGACTGATGTATTGTTTACGGCTAGAGTAGACAGAGACAGATACCATAAAAAATAATAATAATATAGATAAACATCGTTTTGTTTCTACAAGCATTGTATCACAATTTACGCACGTGTGAGGGAGAAAAAACATAGGATTAACTTTCGCTTTTAGATTTTTATTAACGTTCAGGGTCCGAAGTGGGAAGTTTCACCCTAAGATGACGGCTTGGCCGCGCGGGGACTAACGACGAACCGATTTTCGGCGGGCATCAAGAAATGAATTAGGAACTTCTCACTAATAAGTGTCTTTTGTCTTGCTGTGACTTGAATAACTTGCATTCCGTGGACCGGCCGGATCGACTCGACACGTGGGACCCGGGACCCGTGGGACTACGACGTCACAAATGAATAAGAAATAAATGTTTTGATTCCTCGAATAAGTGAAACAGAGATTGGGGTTGCGGATTGAGTTCGCACAGACCGAACAGCTTGTAGGACTATGACCACGGAGGAACGATTCCTCCGTGACTATGACTGGCGGGACTGGCGGGAAAACTGTGAAACAGACGCGACTCTCGGAGCTCAGAATTATTTGGATCTTGGCTGACTAGCTTGTCTGTTGGCGGTTTTGTCATTTGGATTGGGGACGGGGACTCTGGCCTACGGGGTTTTTTGTAGGTATAAGATTTACTGCGCGGGATACTACTCATCACACGTGATAGGCAATTTCGCGGCGTGCATCGCCTGTAGTAGGTGTACCTATCCGCGCAACAAATATCCAGAATAATATTTAATTTAATTCCTACGAAACACTACAATATTTATAGAGTACATTATTATTTTCTTACCTCAATATAACATGAAATATTTAACTGTAAAATAAATTAATCGAAATAAAAATAAATATGGTGCTGTTAAAAAATCGTAAGATGCAAGGCCAAGGGTAAGGAATAAAGATTCAATTCCTTTTGAAAATGAGAATCAGATCGAGTGTGTTACAAGATTGAATTTATTCATTTAATTCAGTCATTCAATTTTGCCCACGTCTAGTGCAGACTGTTATTATGTTGCAGTTTTTAAATGCATTTATTCAGTTACTTTTTTAAAATCCCTAATTTATGTATACTTAAAATATTCACTATAACCATAGGAATAAAAATAAAAGTAAAAAATCAATATTATACCCACGCACAGGCATTGCCTTTGTGGGATTTTTTTGCCATATACTTTTCATTATTTCATGTATCTATTATATGTATTGTTTCAAAATTTTCAATAAAAAAAATAAAATAAAAAAAGCAGGAGCAAGGTCATTGTCTCCGTTTTTTTCGAGATTTCGAAAATCCATCCCCGATCTCCTTTTCCATAAAGCAGAATTTCGAAACTTCTTGACGAAAATTTGACGTTAATTACTGCTTACATCTGATTTCTAAAAACTCCTCGTACAGCTGTAGCAACGCCGGGGACTTAAGTTAGTATTTTAATATTAATAGATTAGTATTGTTATTTTCAAGAACTGACTATTTGTTTACTATTAGAAAGAAGCGAATGAAGTAATATAATTCTAGTATTTTATTTTCTTTTGTAAAAAGTAGTTAGATATAGAATTTATTTATTTATCTATATGTCGGCGGCCGATCATAAAATCAGGCAGATCATGCGTCTAGCTACTTCGTAAAGTGCCTGGCGGCAGATGGTGAAGTGCCTCAGGCGCATCATGATCGGCCTGATTTTACGATTTGCCTGCGACATACCTATATAAAGTATATTTACATTGGGTTTTTCGATGCCTGTCTCACTAGGATATACCTGTATCGAGACAGGCGAATGATTCCATTGTTTTCATATAAGAGTAAGTAAAATTATTGTAGGTACTTAATCAACTCATGCTAACGAATAAAATAAAATTGTTAAAAGCCATTTAAATAACACTCCGAGGTGTATGCTAATAATAATTACTAAGTGAGGGCAGGTACTCATTAAATTATTGCAATATCTACAGATTCCGAGCACATTATGAAAAATGATGTACTGTTTGTGATGTGAACAATAACAATGCAAAAGGAAAAAGTGACACCTTATTTATTTATTTAAGGAATATGTAGCAAATGTAATTATTTCGAGCGAAAAGTGTTCAATGTCGAATTCCCTTTCTGCTATTGGTTAGAATGTGCACCCCGCCGCTGAGGCTTACAGATGGTCTGACCGATATAAAGTCATGTGAGACCTCAAGAAACTTAAGTTTGCCTTCCGGGTCGATCCGCGCAGCTTCGGGTTTCCACAAAGAAAAGATACTCGCAATTCTTTTGTTATAAGGTTTAACGAGCGGTTGAGGGAATAATAAGTTTGCTGTGCGTTATTTATTGTTAAAATACCCAAAAAGTTTTTGTTACAGTTTTATTAGTACCGTTTTATTATTATTGAACTGTATCACACTTGCAAATTGATTTTCCTACCCCCAATAAAGACAAATTGTGTTTACCGTAAAAATAATTTTTGATTTTATTTTTACCACCGCTACAAATATATATTTCACAAATTAATTTATTTATTTACGGCACAAGCCGAAAGACCACAATTTAGAAATGAAACGTTATTTGAAATAATTTCAGTCGTGTTTGATAGCTACGTACTACCTAATTAGATATGAATTTCGATTTACACGGTCAAAAGTATTATCGTTATTTATTTTTGGGGTATTTTGCCGTGTTGCGCTATCTCCTTGTTTAGCCAACTTTTCGGACAGCGTTGCTGTGTCCATCATCCACATCCACAGTGTCAGTCGTGCACGCAACTGCCCTGATGATGGACACCATAACGCTGTCCGAAACGTTGGCTAAATAAGGAGGTAGCGCAATTCGGCATAATACCCCAAAAATAAATAACGATAAGTATTGATTAATTTGCGTTTATTTCGCAATTCATTCGTTTAAAATAATATATGGTATATTTACGGCCTGTTTCAGAGTTGAAGAAGTCTTGCTGAAAGATTTCAATTCAGAAACGAAACGTTACTTGAAATGGCTTTAGCCATGTTTGGTTGCCAAATCTGAATAGCCAGGTACTTCCTCACCTTCCTCTCCCCCATTTCCCCTCCCCCTCTTCAATTCCTTCAGCATCACAACACACCCCAACTGATGATGTAGTAGTCTCACTGGTATAATAAGGTTTTTATGTGCGGAATTCACATAAAAATATAGATAGGTCTGAAAGGGCATGGATGCAGATAAAGGGAGTGTTAGCCAGGGTAGAGATCTACGGGAAAATAGTTCGATAGTGAGTTAGTTAACCGACCTAATCGACCGGTTAGTGGCCGAGTTGACGAACGCATCTGGTTCCCACCCAGGTGTCGTGGGTTCAATTCCTCTACTAGCGAAACCCTCCATCATTGCACAACCAACACGTAGGTCTTATAATGATGGTAGTACGAGTTTCTTTAAAAAAAAAGTGTTTTGGTTCACCCATCGATACAATTTGTCTGTTTGCAGGGGAAACGCATGATGGGATCGCGATCGGATGATAGATGCCGAGTAATATAGAGCGCTGCGACTGCGGGCCCGCGGTCCGAGGGGGGGAACACCCCTCGTTGTCGCTGTGCAGCAACCACTTCCGCGAGATCGAGCTCACTTCCACTCCCAAGAGAAAGAAGAATAACGGCATCTTCCACCGAAACTCAGGTACAAACTGTGTTATATTAAATCCAGCCACCCGGCTTGCAGCATCCGACATATCGGGAGGTAGAGTGACCCAAAACCCCCGATTTAATATTATTCCGCTGTCGCGTCACTACACTTTACCGACACGTGGGACACTGCAAGTCGGATGGTGAGAAGGGCCAAGAGCCCACTCCAGCTGAACCTACACATCACTAGTGCATAGAAGATATACCGCCGAATACAAACATATTAAATATATTTTCATTCAAATGCATCAAGGAAAAAATACTTGTCTGTATACCAGCAACTATACAAGTACAAAAATTCATTTGATATCATAGGTATTTTTAGGTCGATTTTAGGTTCGAAATTGGTAAATAATGTTCAAAAAGTATAATCTCTACATATTATTTATATACCAGATTTAAATGTCCGGGTTAAATTTTCCCCACAGGTAAAACTAAACCCTTTCACACACTTCCCCAAATGATCATCTAGTCAATCCACGCTATGCAATTGCACTATATGTATAAGTATTATAAATACAAAACAATACAAGTACAACATGTCAACCTACCAGAGACCAAATGGGAAAATAATTCACTGACTCCAGATATTTTCATATCAGAGGGTTCGGCTCTGTGGAATTCCTAATTGAACCTATAAATCCTACTGATCCCTCAATATAAATAATTAAAAAATCTTTTGTAATCCTACATGTATTTAAAATGACTCTTTTGCATTTTTATATATAAATTCTTTGATAAATCTAATATGCCTAAATTTTGAATCAGATACCTAGGTATAATGCCAGTAGCCGAAATAACAAATGGTAATATTTTTATAGTCTGAGAATGCAAAAATTCTTTTAATCTCATTTCCTAAATCTGTGTATTTTCTTATTTTTTCAGAAACAGTTTTTTGAATATTACAGGAATTTGGAATAGCTACATCAATGATATACGTTATTTTTTAAATTTTGTCATGTAAAACTATATCAGGTCTATTATGACAAATTGTTCTGTCTGTTAGTATAGTTTTATCATAATATATTTAATAAAATTCATTTTCTAAAAATGAATTTGGTTCATATTCATAATATGGTACTATATTACGGCAGTCAATCAAGTTATGTTTAATTACCAAACTTTGGTGGATTATTTTTAAAACCTGATTGTGCCTAAATGTATACTCGGACGGCGCTAATATAGAACATCCCGATATAATATGTTCTATAGTTTCCGGAAAAGCCAAACATTTTCTACATAAATCATCAATTTGATTTATATCTTTGATTATATGCTTCCTATAATTTTTAGTATTAATGACTATCTTGAATGGCAAAAAATAATATGTTTTAAAGTCCTCCGACGCGTCTGTCTGTCTGTCTATTCACGATAAACTCAAAAACTACTGAACGGATTTTCGTGCGGTTTTCACCAATGGATAGAGTGATTCATGAGGAAGGTTTAGGTGTATATAATTTGTCAAGGTTTTGTGTAAATTGGTTGAAATATATAAAGGAGAATGCTGTATGTGGTGACTAGCGGACTGGCAAGCGGGCGGTGTGGGTTTGATTTGTTTGCAAATTAACAGATGGCGGTGGTTATAAAGGTTGGGTAACAATCCAGTAGATGGCGTTGTGTTTCATTAGCCACAGCAACGCGATGCCGGGTCAGCTAGTTTTCCATAAGTTATATTTCCCGGCGACCAACTGTCGGTGGATCAACTGTTGGGTCGCCACTTCATAAACATTTTCTTAAAATGTCAAAACTATAATATTTTAGTGTTTTTGCATGAACAAATTTAACCGTCTTCCGTATTTCAAACAGAACGAAATTATTTATATTGTTGAATGACAGGTGGCGCTACGTCCGCCTCATCGAACGTAATACAATAATTTAAATAAAAATAAACTTCGTGTTTAAATACATGGATGTAATGTATCAGGGGGGCAGAAAATTCTCGTTATGCCAAATAGCTTTGTGAAAAACCATCTTATACTGCGTGGTGCCCACGAAAAATAAGGATGCAATGCCTTCATCCAGCGGTAAGAAGAGAACGCCTGATGATAACGAAGCAATACAAAATACTTCAACATAAAAATCGGAAAATTTAACAATATCTAATGAATCACCAAGAAACAGAACTGCCAAAAAAAATCATGAAATTCGGCATCTGGTATGGAAATTTATGAATACATTATTGAGTCAATGAGCAAATCTTTACACAAAACAGCTGTGTTTGGTTAGCCCTGAATTTTGTGTAGCATGCAATAGTTTTGGTACCTGTCGACAGTACAAAAGTATTGCCTCAATATCCGTTCGCCTTTCTTTGGTAGCCTTGAAATCTTCTTACGACAATATTACATGAAAATCTTTGAAAATGTTACCAGAAAGACAATACTTATCTTAAAATACGTAATTATAATACGAAATGTTTAAAATATCAGCATTTTTAATGGTAGAATGAACATAATTAAACTAGCATTAAACATAAATAAATGTCAGTTCATTCATTTTTCCAAAGTTAAAGACTCCTGGCTCTTGGCTTTGTTTTGAGAGCTGCAAAAGATTTCAATGATTTAGGCACATTTATTGTGGTGAACGTAGGTATATTAAGACTTTATTTATTTATTTATTTAAACGCCCATAGGGCTTTTACATAGAATGCAGTACATTTTTTTAATTACAGTGAAAAGAATGGGTTTACAAAATACAATACACAATACAAGTAACATAATATTTGTTAAAAACAAAATATAGGTTACATAAAATATAAGTGTTAACAAAATACAGGTAACATAAAATATAAGAAACAAAATATAGTCCATAAAATATAGTAGTTGACATAAAGTAGGTAATTTTTAAAATTGTTGTTCTCATTAGTTTACGGGATAGGTAGAAATAAATAGTTGGCACATATGGCGTTTGAAGTTTGCTAAGTTCAAATTATTCTCAAATACATCCAGATTGTTTAAGTATTTGTTACCAAGACTATGCAAACGTTGTATTGGAGAATGTAAATCATAGTTCGAATGAGATGTGCGTATATAAAATGTCAATGTTTGTCTAGTTGTTCGTGTAGGTACATGTAGATTTATTAATTGCAGGAGTTCACAACTGTCGAATTTAGAGTTTAATAATTTTAATAAAAACGTTAGGTCGTTTATTTTTCGTCGGTTTTCTAAATGTTGGAATATTTAAAGTATCCATTAACGACGGATAATTTATGTGCTCTAAAGGGATGTTAAGTTTAAAATTTACAAAACGTAGAAATTTTCTTTGAATTCTTTCAATAATATGAATATGAATTTTATAGAAGGGCGACCAGACTATGGAGTTATATTCTATTAGGCTTCTAACAAGGGATGTATACAGTAGTTTAATGATTTGTAACGATTCAAAGTTTTTAATTGTTCTTAACACAAATCCTAAAGTTTTCATACCCTTATTTGCAGTTTGTTGAATGTGAACCGTGAAGTCTAGTTTCTCATCCATTATTATGCCAAGATCCCACATTTCCGATACTCTTTCTAAGTTTATTTTATTTATTGAATAGTCGAAAAACAGTGATGTTTTTTTCTGGAAAAGGTCAAAGTTTTGCATTTTTCTACATTTAAATATAGATTGTTTTGTGAGCACCAAATTTTTAGCATGTCTATATTTGATTGAAGAATTTCACAGTGATTGAGGATAGTTATCTCTTTATATAATTTAATGTCATCAGCGAAAAGCAATACTTTGACGTCTTTAAAGCAGTTGACTATGTCGTTTATAAAAATAAGAAATAAAATTGGGCCAAGATGACTACCTTGCGGTACTCCACTAGTGGCAGAAAATGGTTTGGATATAAAAGATTTTATTTTTACAAAGAATAACAAGTGTACAATATTTCTGAATAAACAGCAATAGACTACCCACGTCTTATTATTGCAACCTCACCCTGTACTGAGATCATCAGAATATGAGGAATCTGGATCCATCAAAGGGAGTTTATCAGATGCCAACTTGAATATAACACTACGTTATGGTCTCCCTTTTTCAACATTCATTCAGACAACATTGAAAAGATTCAACGGAAGTTTCTAAGGTTTAAAAACTATAAATTGCATATTTTTATTTTTTTATTTATTTGTTTGTTTACGCCTTGATGGCTTTTACATATAAAATAAATTGTACAGGAGCATTATAACAAGTATGCAGTATCATAAGTATTTAGTACATAAAATGATAAACAGAGCTAGAAAGATATATTTCTATACTAAACATTGATTACAATTACCTCCTGGATAAAATGTCTCTATTGAAACTTTCAGAAAGAAGAATAAGCACAGATTTCATACTATTACATAAAATACTGCGTTACAAAATTGACTATCCTGAATTATTATATTGAATGTGAGACTTCGTATCATTTTTACAGACTTGGTAATTTTTATTTTATTATATGCTTTTGTTGTTACGTTGTATTATGAATTTTCTTTTCTCATTGTATTATATTTTCACCATTGTTTGATACTCAACTAATATGTAAAAGCCCATCCGGGCGTGTAATAAATAAATAATAAAATATATCAATATTATCATGTTTATGCACCAATTAGGAATGAAGTTTCGGTGATGTTTTTGTAAACTTACAAACCTTTTCTTCGTTTTATGTAAAAGTTGTCGAGAATCATTGATTGTTTAAAAAAGACAAGACATTCCTTTATGAACATTTTTTTATTAGCTCCACACAAAAGGCCCTAAGGAAAAAAAATCTCTCAGGGCCTATGTAATCTTTGTGGATGCTCCGTGGAGGGTATTTTTAGGGAAAGGAAGGAGATGAAGTTTTGGAGAGGAAAAAGGTATGAGGGTGGGTAGGAATCTGGGGTCGAGAGTGAAGGACGTATTAATCCATCCCACTCCCTGAGAGAGTCCTGCTGGAGAGCTATAAAAGTCTCCCTCAACCCTCAACCAGTCTCTCCCAATCCTGCCCTCCACGCAGTAGGTGAGCAAGCGCATCCGCCGCCGGTGTTGGTTATCCAATAAATTGTACCCTTACCTGCCTCCCAAATTAGACATACTTATTGTAATAAAACACGGTAAACAGATTTACCTCAGACATCAAACAACAATAATTTAAAGAAATGAACCGCATGGCTTTCTTATGTTTCCAGAGATGATCCTGACCGGCAGTCGCCAGGAGTTCCTGCCCGGAGAATCGGGCGGGAGCACCATCACATACCAGCGCAAGGGCGGGGTCTTCGTCACAATCAAGGCGGCTGTGCTCATCGTGCTGGCCGTCTTCGCGCTGGCCCTGCTCGTGGGCGTCCTGGTATACTTCTTCATACCACGTAGAGACGCTGTAAGTTCTAAACTAATTATTTTTCTATGCTTTTTACGTCGTATGCAACAAAACTATGATCATTTTGTTTGGAACAGGATTCGAATGACTTAAATTGGTGAACATTGCAACAAAGATGACTAAAACCAATGAATAATAATAATAATTGGATGATTTTGATCGATGTATGCTGATAGACGATGATTGAATGCTGATGGACAAAGATTACGTAATGCTGCGTATAAACAGGAGAAAAAATGCGCAAGCCAAAACATGAATTATGGGAAAGGAGAGCGGAGCGACTCAACCCTCTTCCCCACAAACGGCTCGCGGTTTTTTCCTGTTTATACGCAGAATTAGGTACTATAAGAACTACCCGGAAGTAGAAAAATCCCGCCTGTAGTAAAATATGTTTATAAAGATCTCTACATCCGGAAAAATGAAATTACTAGTTGTCGTTTATTTGTTAACAATTCATTATGTACGTGAATTTGAATATTTGAAATAATGTTTTTTGCCTATGCGCACAAAAGCGTGGAGAAAATAATTAGGAAAGAATTATTGCCCTAAAAATTTTGTATCAAACTTCGAAATATTAATTACTATAGCTATTTTATGCTTTTTCTTTAAATTAGCTTCACAGAGAAGGCGCCGAGGAAAACAATTTCTCACGGGGTTTACGCCATCTTTGGGTTGCTGTGTGGAGGGTCTTTTTAGGAAAAGGAAGGAGAGATAGTTCTGGGAAGGACAAAGCTATGAGGAGTGGGTAGGAATCTGGGGTTTGCGTGCAGAAGTGACGGACATATGAATCCATTCTTCCTTCTGCGGTGCAAGGCGATGAGTGAAATAGTCCAGCTAGAGAGCACTCCCCCGACCAGTCTCTTTATTTTATTATTTACCAGTATTTATGTTTTTATTATAAAAATATGTGTTTTATTATTTTGCCTTGTATTATTGTATAGCTCTTGCAATTTTGCGAATGTTGTCAACTGTGGGTGGTTTGGTATAAAGCTTAGCTTTACAAGGGGAGTGGTACTGTCGCATGAAATTGCAAACCATTTGGATGTGGGTGACTGTTCCCTAAATGCCATAAAACTGGCTTTGAAAATTCAACTGCCTAAACGCTGACGTAAAGAAATTGCGACAAAATTGCATAGTTGGATTATCCTGTTGTACAATACTAAATAATAAAAAAAACACAAACACAATTTTTTAATTTATATTGTAAGTACCTAATAATAAAAAAAAAACTATGATTGTCAATTTGGCTATCCTAAAAAGGAAATTTTCTACTTTGACAGTCAAAGTTCCAATTTTCTGTAAAATATTATTTACCAATTAAAATAAATGAAACCGAGATTAAACAAACAACAAAACTTTCAATTTGGTAGGCGGGTATGGGTACCGCCGCCCTGGGAACCATTTATTGGATGACCAACATCTCTGCCACAGGTCACCCCAAGTGGTTCGCCACGTTTGGTGACTTAGCAGGGGTGCCCGGGTTCATAGGGTAATGTTTGTCTGGGTCTTGATGGCGGGTGCGTCGGCCAACCTTCTGCGTGGCGGGCCGGATTGGGAGATGCTGGTTGAGGGAGACCCTTTACAACCGGTTACCGTTGTCCGGGCCGCTCGGTAGTACAGGGGCCCGACTCTCAGGCTCACGACTGAGGGTGGGCTGCCCCATCAACGAGTGCAAAAACCCCGCCGCTGCTGTTGTGCCGGTTCGTGACCGGAGGGTACCCAGCAGTAGCGTTTGGGGCGCATTGGGCGACCTCTCCAGCCAGACTCTCCCAGCCCATCGCCTTGCACCGCAGTGGGTGGGTTGGATTCATACGTCCGTCACTCCTGGACACTCTGATCCCCAGCTTTCCTACCCATCCCTCAGACCTTTTCCTTCCCGGACCTTTCTTTCTCCTAATAATCCCCAAAAAAAAAAAAAAAACGTATAAAATCATGAATTGCACAAACAACAGTAATATCACTATCACAACGGCGAGAAGCAGGAGTCCCCGGTGCAGGCCAAAACTGTTGGTGAATTTCACCAACATTCGCGGCCTGCACAAAAACTTAAACTTCGTCCACCAACACCTTCTCTGCCAAAGTCCTAACCTTCTTTTCCTTTCTGAGACGCAGATAGCCGAGCCTACAGACGCCTCCTATCTGGATTGCCCGGGCTACACACTCGCAGGCAAATTCAGACCCAAAGGAGGTGTCTGTCTCTTCAGCCGAGCTGACGTCAACTGTGTGTGACTGTTGAATCTGGAGAACTCCAGATTCGACGTAATGTGGGTGCGTGTCAATCTTGCCGGTACGGTAAGATTTTACGCGTGTTTATACCGCTCACCGAACCTTAGCGTTTCAGATACGTCCGAACTCTTCAAACATCTAAGTAATACTGTTGATGACTTCTTGCCCCGCTTCCCTACGGCAGAGTTTGTGGTCCTGGGGGACTTCAATGTTCATAACGAACCTTGGTTAAAGTTCTCAGGACCAACGGACTCTGCTGGACGAGAGGCGGAATCCTTTGCCCTTTGCCACGGGCTGGAGCAAATGGTTCAGGAGCCTACAAGGGTTCCTGATGTCCAGACTCACCACTCCAATCTGTTAGATTTGTTTTTAACCACTGTGCCACACGGTTACAAGATTGAAATCACAGCGCCTTTAGGATCGTCGGACCACTGCCTGGTGACGACGTCAAGCCCCGTAACCTTCAGACAGCCTAACGAACGGCTGAAGAGAAAAGTGTGGCACTATAGATCAGCAGATTGGTTTGGTCTGCGGGCACATTTGAATGCTTTCCCGTGGTCTGCTGTCTGTTTTCGGACCTCGGATCCCTCAAGATGTGCCCAGGAAATTGGTGAAGTCATCACATCCGCGATGGATGGCTTCATCCAATCCACTGTTAAAGAAACTGGTGTGGGCTCAAAGCCATGGTTCAGTCGACAATGCTCTGAAGCAGTGCGACGAAAAAACGCGGCTCACCGAGCCTACAACACATCTCGAACGTCCGAAAACAGAATAGTATATAACAAAATGGCAAAGGAAAGCAAGAGGATCATAAACAGGTCTAAATTCGAGCCCGACCTGCAGATCAGCAGAAAGCTGGCTGCCTGCCCACACGGCAGCAGAGCGTTCTTCAATAGGTCGCAATGTCTGCAAACCCAGTCTGCCACCTCTTACCAGACCTGATGGCTCTCTAGCAAATACCGCCGCTGAAAAGGCTAACTTATTAGGCAAAATGTTCGCGGAAAACTCGACCCTCGATGATCAAGGTGCTACCCCGCCGTCGGTTCCTCATTGCGGTTTTTATATGAAAAGCTGAGGATCCGGCATCGGGATGTACTCTAAGTCTTACGAGGGCTTGATATTAATAAAGCTAGTGGGCCTGACGGAATACCTGCCCTGGTATTACAGAGGTGCGCTGCAGAAATAGCTCCAGTTTTGACGAAGCTTTTCAAAATGTCCCTGAAGTCTGGCTCTGTGCCCTCTGATTGGAAAAAAGCGATCATTCACCCTATTCCAAAGAAGGGTGACCGCTCCAACCCAGCCAACTACCGCCCCATAGCGATCACATCAGTTCTGTCTAAGGTGATGGAACGTGTGATCAACGACAAACTGCTCACATACCTCGAGAAAAATAAAATTATTAACGACCGTCAATACGGATTCCGGCGGAACCGCTCTTGCGGTGATGTTCTCGCGTACGTGACGCATGTTTGGGGGCGGTGCCTGGAACGTTTCGGTGAGACCCAAACGGTTGCACTGGATATTTCCAAGGCCTTTGACCGGGTTTGGCACCGAGGGCTTGTCAACAAACTGTCTTCTTACGGACTTCCCGCATCCTTGTGTGCGTGGATTGCCGACTTTTTGAGGGAGAGGTTGATTCAGGCGGTTGCTGACGGTTTCACCTCTTCCTCGCATTCGATAAATGCTGGCGTCCCACAAGGATCGGTTCTGTCACCGACTTTGTTTCTGTTGCATATCAATGACCTCTGGGCATGTGCACCGATTCATTGTTACGCAGATGACAGTACAGTCCATGATAGCTTTTTGTTTGACAAGCCCCCAAAGGGTACACACACTCCAATAGCTCGGAGGGCTTTGAAGGCAAAGAATGGACGGTTACCTCGAGAGTGTTTTCTCTTGGGGTAAGAATAAACTTGTCGAATTTAATGTTTCAAAGACCCAATCATGTTTGATAACGTCTAAAAGGGATCAAAATGAAAATCTAGTCTCCTTCAACGGAAACAATCTTCCGAACAGGACGTCCATCGATATGCTTGGTGTAACTCTAAGTGACCAGCTCAAGTACGGGGGCTCCATCGAAACCAGAGTTAAGTTAGCCTCTCAGAAACTGGGCGTAATGTACAGGGCCCGCAGATACTTTAATAGTACACAACTGCTAACCCTGTACAAATCGCAAATGCGCCCCACGGTTGAATTTGGCAGCCACCTCTGGTCTGGAGCTCCAAAATACCTAAAAAAAACCCTTGACTCTGTGCAGAAACGGGCGGTCCGTTTGATAGATTCTCCCATCTTAACAGACGGACTGCAATCTTTAGACCACATGCTGTCCTTGTTCTACCGGTATTACAATGGAAGATGCTCCGAAGAACTACCGTCATTGATCCCCTCGGCACCGGTGCATAGTCGAGAAACACGCCAAACACGCGCGCAACATTTGTACACGGTTGACATTAGTCACATGAGAACGGGTCGTTTCTATGACTCGTTCTTTCGTTTCCTCCCTCCTACAACATGGGTCTCTTCAAGACCCGTGTTCACTCCTTCCTTTCCTCAAAAAGACCCTCCACACAGCATCTTCAAAGATGACATAGGCCCTGAGGGAAGTTATTTTCCTCAGGGACTCCTGTGTGGAGTTAATGTAAAAAAAAAAAAAAAACAAACAAACATGACAGCTGGCGTGGTCTAGGGGTAAGGACTCGCAATCCGGTGGTCGCAGGATTGAATCCCGGCGTGGGTAAATAAATTTTATTTGAATAATTTGTGTTATTTAAAAATTTATACATTTAAAAATAATGTACGGTATATTTGCGGCACGTTCCAGAGTGGAATATACACTCAGTGTCACCCTGGTGTAAGACCAGTGTTTAGAATTGAAACGTTGCTTGAAATGGCGCAAGCCGTGTTTGGTGACCAGATCTGAATAGCCAGGTACTTCCCCACCTTCCTCTTCCCCATCTCCTTCCCCTCCCCGCTACCTTCAGCCTCACAACATACCCCAATTGGGGATGCCATAGTCTCACTGGCTCCAGACGGGAGCAGCTGGGACTCTTGTGAGGTATTCATATAAAAAAAATGTATATGAAAAACACACATCGTCGAGTAGGCGCAAATCAAAACTAGAGCTTTTTCAAACACCATTAATTCCGATGGGTGTTATTCACCAAAGCTCGTCCTTACTAGGTCGGCAGTTCTAACAAAGTAATCGCATACCATCTCAGGGTTTATTATTTTTATTCCAGTGAGGATGTTATTTTCTCTATTTACTACAAAAAAAGAAAGATAAAAAACATTTATTATTATTCATCATAATCAGAAAAACTTTGAAATAATTTCAATTAAAATTGTATGTTTCAGGAAAAAGCTGTTGTCGAAGACGATGATTTGTGGAACATTGGCAAAATTCACGTGAGGAATGTCGACGACCACATTCGTCTGCTTCCACACATTGTTCCAACCTACTACAGACTGAAGATAAAACCAGATTATGTCTCCTTCACATTCGAAGGGACTGTTGCTATAACTTTACATACCAAGAAAACAAACGTCAAGCACATCTCTTTACACGCAAAAGATTTAGAGATTTATAATAATACGATACTTACTGAGCAGCAGATTATTACCGCTAGGATGTCAGATGGAAGTCAAATTTTGAACAATAGAACACGGAGGGAATCTGGATTGACAGAATATAATTATGAATTGGCAATCAATCATGAAGCAACTACAGAAGAAGCAAACAAAGTAGGCATGGCTATGACAAATGATAAAGGTGTCATAGGAATCGATAGCGCTGTCATTGCCAGTAGTGTTGATGGCATCAGCATCAGTGCTGATGAGAATGATGCTGGTGAAAGTGATGCAAGTGCTAGTTCTAGTTCTGACAGTGGTGCGGAACCTAAAATAGCAAACGATGATGAAAACTTGTTAGAAAATACCACAACAGAATTTTCAAATGCTGTAGAACAAGAAATCCCAAAACTCAACATTTCTCAGATAACTCAACAACGTTTGAATGGCACCCAGGTTTTGTCCACGATGAAGAAGAAACACATTAAAGTCATTGGCAAAGAAATGAAACCAAACATTGATAGGCTCATTTTGACATTGGAGTCTCACTTGAAACCAAATGTAAATTATACGCTAGAGATTTCGTTTAAGGGCTTGATAGATGATTCATTAACCGGATTTTACAGGAGCGACTTCAAAAACAACAACACTGACGAGTAAGACAATAATTTCAGATACAAATTAAAAATATTTTTACAGAGTCAAAATAGGAAACACAGTCATTTATGTTAACTTTTTCAGGACGTTGCTGGTGACACAATTCGAGCCGACTTCTGCAAGAAAAGCTTTTCCATGTTTCGATGAACCGAACTTTAAGGCAGTTTTTGAGATCAGCATAGCCAGGCCTGCGAATATGACTGCTATTTCCAATATGCCTTTGGTTGAAGAAGAACCAATGTAAGTAGATTTTACAGTAATGATAATGAGATATAAATTTCTTCCAGTTTTGTTGCAGACTTATCGACTAAATTATAAATGATTTTACAATGCCCATTTCCAGAGAAGGAGAAGAGATGGTGTGGAGTCATTTTGAGAAATCCATACCAATGTCATCTTATTTAGTGGCATACACGGTGTCGGATCTGGTAGCCTTGGAAGCTAAGCCCGTTGTTGTCGATGATGTTGAAATACCCTTCAAAATCTGGGCAAGGAAAGAGTTCTTGCAGCAGACTCAGTACGCGGCTGAAATTGGTCCAAAGATCTTCCAGTTTTACATGAAGTACTTTGGAGTTACATACGCCTTGCCGAAAATAGATCTGTTAGGCATACCAGATTTTGCCTCTGGAGCTATGGAAAATTGGGGAATGTTGACCTTTAGGTAAATCATTATTCATTATTATTTTGAAACATTGGTTGTCAAAAAATGGAAATTTAATGCATCTTTTACCATTTCTCTTTTTCAGCAACTGTCCATTATTGTGAATTATTTTGAGCTTTTCGTTGCAATTTCGGTCTGCTTGGCAATTAGCATAATAAATGTGATATTGATAGTAGGTAATTCTACAAAAAAATCAAGATGGCCGCAAACTAGACAGGGAATTTATATGTGGAAATTGCTATTTAAATGCATTATTTACCATTTCCGGTCATTTTAATAATTTTTCCTCATTAATTTAGTCGAAACGAAGTTTTTGGCTGTCATGCATATTCTAAGAGAGTTTTCTAAGTAGTAAATATTTACCGAACGAGCTTAATTATTAGTTATGACTGTTAAGAGTTATGAGCTTTTTTAAATTGTTATTTATAACGGTCTTAATGATATTATAAGGATTTTGGTTGTGTTCCAAATGATGTATATTTTCAAAAATCATTTGCCTAATTTCAAACTATTTTAAAGTATCCTCTTGTCACAATACAATGTTGGCACTGAAAATTGATAATCCATACAGGGACAATACCAAACAATACCAATACGTTCAATACGAAAATATTTTTTGTGAATAATCATAATATAATATGGCAAAGTCAGTGTTGTATCGGGACTCAAGTAAAGCTACAGCTTTATTTTTGAATGTTTAGTGAGACGAGCCTTCTTCTGGACCCAGATTCCGACTCTATGAGATCCAAGAGGGTTATTGCTGCGATGTTGGCCCATGAACTGTCCCATCAGTGGTTTGGTAATCTCGTTACCATGAAGTGGTGGAACGACCTTTGGCTGAACGAGGGATTCGCAACCTATCTGGAATACATCGGAGTGGATGCGGTAGGTGTCATAAACTTATGAATAATGCATTCAAAAGGAAAGTCGTAGTCATAGGCCACTTGCATGCATGGAAAATATAGTGTCAGTTTTTCTGCTATTATTTATTTATTTTACTTTTTATCTTATTATTCACGAATTTTGCTTTGTGGAAATTGGAGTCGCAATAATAAGAATTAATTTTCAGATTGAACCCAGCTGGGGCATGCTGGATCAGTTTAGTTCAGACAGAATGCAAATAATGGTGGCTGACAGTTTGGAGACCACAAGGTCAGTGTCGTCTTTAGTCAATGATGAAACTCAAATCGGACAGCTGTTCGATGATATTTCCTACATCAAGGGTAATTATATATTCGTATTTATGTTAAAACTATTACCAGTACAATCGCAACTTTTTTGTTTGTATGGTAGGTATGTGGTTTGTTCATTTTAATATTATCATGGATAAAAATCATCATCATCTCATCCTGGGGTTAATGTTAAATATTAAAAAATGAAGCGACTTACCCATTTAAATAAAATGGTACACTTATAGTCGTCCCATGGGTCGGTGGTAAGGAAAGAGTAAGGAATCGACATAAACCATAAATCAAACACTGTGAAGAAAAGTCCCACAATGCCCGCGCTGCAAAACCTTACATACAGTGAACTTTACTTTTCTGCGCAGGGTCGTACAGTACTCGGGTTATATGTAAGTTCGATTCATGTAAAGCTAACTTTGGATAAAGGCGACCGCAGACGAGAGCATACAATTTCAAAAAAGTCTCTCCTATATATGGGCACCTCCATACACCGAAATGGATTTTTGTGCCCAAATCTGTTGCAACGCAACTGTATTCACAACTACAGTCTCTCGTCTGCAGATCCAGGTTGTACTTACCTTAAAGTCCCTTATTTTTTTTCGATATGAGTGATTGTACGGAAACTGATAAAAAATAATGGTATAGGTTAGGTTAGGTCAGTTTAGATTAGATTAGATTATATTCACACTTTTTTGGTGTTTTTTTTGGTGATGTAACCCTAAATCTATATTGTACCAGGAATATTGTTCCATATTTTCAGCTGCAAGTTTATTGAGAATGCTGAATAAGATCTTGACCGAGGAAGCGTTCCATCAAGGATTAGTGGAATATATGCGAGAATGGTATGTTTTTAATATTTTTAACTAAACAACTTAGAAATAATAAACCATTTTTACTTATTCATATTCCCGTAAAATCAAATGCCAATTTTTCCAGGCAATTCCGAAATGCTGATCAGAATGACCTATGGACTGCCTTCACCGAAGCCGCAAACGATACATCTACCTTACCAGAGCATATCACCATAGCAGACCTGATGAAGACTTGGACTCTACAGTCGGGCTACCCAGTTATTAATGTCACAAGGAACTACGCTAATGGAACAGCAACTATTACACAGGTTCAACATTACCAATTTGATTTGATGCATTTGCCACGTAACACCACGTAATCTGGAAGCAGATGGTGCTGGTGTTGTTGGATATCATTTTCGTGATATGAAAGCTGTGTAAAACTAAATTTTTAAGGAAAATATTTTTAAAAAAGTTTTAAAAATGGTTTACGTTTTGTCTAAACAAAATCACTGAAAAGGAAAATAGAAAAACAAACAAATAATTTATTCGAAAAATGTATTATAAATGTTATTGTCACCTCACTTTTTTTGTCATTTAAAAAAAATCAATAAAACATTCACGAATTTTCATATTTTTTCTCCACTTGCTTCCGCTTTTGAATCTACTTGTCTCTTTTTGGCTCTTCCTGTCTCTTCTTGCCTCTTCTTGGATCTTCTCCTCTCTTCACAGCTCTTCTTGTGTCTTATTGCTTCATCTAGTATCTTCTGGGATATTATCGTCTCCTCTTAGCTCTCCTTGCTTTTTATTATCTTTTTACCTCTTTTTGCCTCTTCTTGCCTTTCCTTGCATCTTCTCGCCCTTTCTTGGCTCGTCTTGTGTCGTCTTGGCTCTTTTTGAATCTTTTAACTGCTTACCGACTCTTCTAGTCTCTTCTTGACTCTTCTTGACTCTCCTAGTATCTGCCGCCATTTTCTTGCTTCGTCTCGACTTTTTTTCTTGTCACATCTTCTTGATTTTTCTTGGTTCTTCTTAATTTCCCTTGGCTGTTCTTGTTTTTTTTTGTCTCCACTTAATTCTTGCCTCTTCTTTCTTATGCTTGAATATTTCAATCAGATAATCAAAATTTGAAAAGATCTTCTCTCAGATTTTTTTTAACCTTTATTTATCTTTTGCACACCGGTAATTCATCAAATATAAAATATTCATTAATAAATAAATACGCAAATAAATTCATTTTTACCTGCATAAAAATTAGATTTTTCTAATTTTTTTTTTCCATTTCAGAATCGTTTTTATTTGGCAAACCCAACCAAAGGAATGACCAAAGAGCTGTGGTATGTCCCACTAACCTACGGGGTCGGTAATACCAACTCCGATACTTGGGACACAGTCCCCAAAGGATGGCTTGAAAAGACCGAGAGGACTACCATACTTCTACCAGATAACGCCAACGACACTTGGGTCTATTTCAATGTCTTGGGAATAGGTAAGCAAACGTATTTATTTATAATCTACCACTGTTTATTATTGCGTTTTGCGTTTTGCCATATCGAAGTAGATAATAATTTGTAAGATAAACAAAAACCAGTTGTTCAATGAAATGCAAGCGTAGGTATATTGTTTTCAAGTCACATGCCCTGAGCAAACTCAAAGAATAGTAAATTTATTATTTGTTTAGTCAACAAAACATTTTTTTAATGTTTTGATATCCATGACCGAATTCTCTGGGTCGAGTCATGAAACAACAAGTAAAATGATCACCCAATGGAGCAAATTGTAGAGTTGGTAGAAATTTGTGGAAAACGTAGAATTTTGAGAATTGCTGAATTCTGCAGCAAAATTAAAAAACTTGATTTCACTACAATATGATGTACCTATAAATGTATAATACGATAATTCATACTATTCCAGTAAAATTTTTAAGAAACAACTATTTATGCCGGGGGAGATGGTAAAAGGTTTATATATTTATTGACGCCCTATTGAGCTTTTACATAATGATTATAAATAAAATTGAAAACAGAATACAAGATAAATAAAAAATAGAGTTAACCAGCGGCCGAGATTCAAATTTCATCGAAATATGGCGGGAAAAAAACAGCGTTCGTACCCTTGCAACTGTACAGGGCGGTTCCTTTTTTATTTTTATTTTTTTTATTACATTAGCTCCACACAGGAGGCCCTGAGGAAAATAATTCCCCTCAAGGCCTATGTCCCCTCAGGTTCCGATGAGAAAGATTGATATAATAAACCAACTTTCAAGTTAGCAATAAAAATGCTCAAATGCATGTTGATAAATTTTTTAAAATTATGAACTTTTTGTAATTATTTTTTGATCACAAGTATTTATAATTTTTAATAATGTCCAAGCAAAATAAGTGAGTGAAAAAATCCGAAATATATTAGTTTTGTTCGTAAATAAATAGACAAACTGAAGCATTTTCATTACAAAACACTTACTGGGATTTTTTTAAACATAATTTTATTTGAACTAAAATTCAAATTCTGAAAAGCTTGTTTCCTTGATAATTGATTGATTTATTTTACTGTAAGATTATATGATTTGAAATTTTGTAGAATACCACATTTTGTTTCAAAATTTAATAAATCTGCCAACGACCAACGGCATAACCTTATTATTATAAAAGTGAACACATTTTTTCTATATTTAAGACATAACTTTACCAGATAAAATAACAATCTTTCGAAATCAATTTATATTTATTTCTGGAAAAAAGTCGATACGACTTGAATATCATTTGAAAATGACATATATCCGGTTCCTGGTAATACCCCCTTAAGAGGGCGTAACACACTATTATTATCACACTTAATATCACACTAACTTTAAAGAAACCGTAACATTTACATATAAGTAATAAAAAATTAAAATTTCAAAGAGATCTTGTAAGACACATTGAAGTTCCATTTTTAAATACACATATTTGAATTTCACTTTTTTTTCTACATTGAATGAATGTATGAATAAAGTGGAATTTCAGGGGTAGAAATTAAGCCACTTTACGACATCTGATCGAGCTGAGACTAGGCAGGTAGACTCCTTGTTGTTGGCAATGCATTTTGTCAGTTTTTGGCGGCAATCACGCATACACACGCTCACAAATACGCTTTTTTTAAATATTTTTATTTTTATTTTTTTTATTAGTAATAGAAGGTACATAAATTACAAATAAATTTTATACAGTATTTAATTACATGGTAGATATATTTGATGTACCCCCATAATTAAGCAAGGCTTGTGTGTATGGGGGGGTGTTATTGTATTGCTTTTTTTATATCATTCAGTTTATTTATATCACATTTAAATTACCATTTAAACGAAGTTTTCAGTATAATTTTTAAGGTGAGTTTTAAAAATTTTTATATTGGTATTCATGTTTCTAATTTTTTCTGGTAATGAATTAAAAAATTTTGCTCCGAGATATTTATGACTCAATTGTCCAATTTTTTTTTTACATTTTGGAGTGGGAAGTATTGATGTTTGTCTAAGACTTCTGTTATTTTTAAATGGTGCAACTTGATTTTTAATATTATCTTTATAAATTTGTAATGTTGCATGATAAAAGTATAATGCACTTAATTTTCTGACTTTAAATTGTTTGAATAAAAGTTCTGACGAATATGAGTAGGGTTTTTTTTAAATTGTTTTTATTATTAGTTTTTGTGATATGTAAATTGTTTGTGTTTGATTTGTATATGTACCGCCCCATCCTATAATGCCGTATTGTATAATTGATTGACAGAAAGCGAAGTATGTGTTTCTAAGTAATTTTTCGTTTAAAATATCTCTTAAACATCTAAATATATATGTTAGTTTCCTTATTCTGTTGTTCAGAATATTTATGTGTGGAGACCATTTTAAACGCTGGTCTATTGTTATGCCCAGGTACTTAATATCAGTTTTGCTTTCTATTTTTGAACATGATATATTACATTTGTGGTTTTCTGTATTTGTCACAGAGTGGATTATTAAGTTTATTTCTTTAGGTGTTTCTTCTTTTTTAATGAAAATGGCAAATAATAGGTTTTTTTAGAATTTAAAGTCAATAGGTTTTTATCAAACCATAATTTTAGTGCATTGATATCTGTATTTGCCATTTTGTTTAATTCAGACCAAGTGTTTGCTTTTAGTAGTAGGACTGTGTCGTCAGCGTAGGAGACAATGTCTCCATATTTAGAAATATTGAATATATCATTGACATATATAATAAATAACAATGGTCCCAAAACTGTTCCTTGGGGTATTGAAAAATCGCTATATTTTGAATCGCTGACTTGATTTAGTAATTTTACTTGTTGTGGTCTTTCATGTAAATAACTAGCTATCCATGCTAAAACTTTCCCATTAATTCCTATAGATTTTAATTTATTTATTAATTTTTTATGTGATATGCTGTCGAAAGCTTTTTTCAAGTCTATAAATATTCCGATACATTTTTTATCGGAATCTAGGGCCGTATATAAATAGTTGGTTATTTTTGCTATCGCGTCGTGAGTACTTGTATTTTTTTTTGAAGCCGAATTGATTATCATTGATTATTTTATTTTCATCTAAGAATGTCCAAATTTGTTTTTTTACAATTTTCTCATATATTTTTGATATATTTGATAGAAGGGAAATCGGGCGGTAATTTTGTGGGTCTTTAGGACAGTCTGTTTTATAAATGGGAGTTATAATTGCTCTTTTGTAATTATTGGGAAATTCGCCATTTGCTAGACTTAGGTTTACTATATGTGTTATTGGGAGAATTAAGTATGTTTTCATCGCTTTTATTTTTTTTTTTATTTTTTTTTTTTATTTTAGTTTATTTAGGAAACAAACAGTTATACATATTTTAATAAGAAAGTAACATATTACATGATTGCATTAACCAGCGAAGTTTCCGCTACAATTTATAATATATAAACATGGATTAAAACATTAAAGAAAACATAAAGTGGTAGAAAAAAAAAGAAAAAAATATATATACAACAGAAATGAAAGAAAAAAAACACACACAAATTAAAGCATATGGGATGTATAAATCATCCAAATATTATTATTATAATAAAAAGAAGGAAAACCAACATAATGAGAATGAAAAAAAATAACATGCAGCAGGGGTGGAGAGTTCGTAATTAACAATTTGTTTTAATTTTTTCTATTATGGTTTTAATAAATTGGCCTGAGGACAAATGGAAAATATCAGCGTCGTAAAAGATATCATTGTATTTTGTGCACGTCCTTCGGAGAAATGAATGTTGTGTGTAATTTGTTTTTGAGTGTGGGATGTGGAATAGTTGGTTTGACCTTGTGTTTCTTATTGGACAGTGGAAATTAATGTGTTCTAGAAGATAGTTGTTGTCAACAACGTTGTTAATGATTTTGAATAAAAATTTTTGGTCGGATATATTTCTTCTATCTTCTAAAGTTGATAAATTATGGAATGTTAATGAGTCTTTTAGGTTTTCTGAAGTTCGAAAGGATTTAAAGTCTAGGTGTTTCAATATCTTTTTTTGAATTCTTTCTAACCTTTCAATATTTACTTTGTATTGGGGATTCCATATGACTGATCCGAATTCTAATATTGAGCGAACAAAAGAGACGTACAGTATTTTGATTACGTGTGGAGACCTAAATGGTTTGGTCACTCTTATGATGAATCCTAGAAGTTTGTACGCCCTGTCACAGATGGAATTTATATGTGTTCGGAAAGACATTCCGGAGTCCATTATTATTCCTAAGTCCCTCACTTCACAACATCTTTTTATCTCTACGTCATTGATTTTGTACGGGAATATTAGGGGGTTTATGCTTTTGGTGAATGATATTGTGTTACATTTTTCCAGATTAAGGAACAGTTGGTTGTTAGCACAATATATTCCAAGCCTATTGATATCATCTTGCAATTCTAGGCTGTCATTAATATTAGTGATTTTTTTGTAAATCTTAGTGTCATCAGCAAAAATTTGGAATTTGGAATTTTTAAAGCATTTACCTATATCATTGATATATAAAATAAACAAGAGAGGTCCAAGATGTGATCCTTGCGGGATTCCTGAAGGTATACTGTAAAAACGCGAGGAGAAACCCTTAGCTCTAACTGCTTGACTTCTGTTTGTTACATATGATTTGATCCATCTGAGAAGGTCACCATTAATCCCGATTTTTAACAGTTTCTTCAGAAGCAGGTCAATGTTAATTTTATCAAAGGCTTTTGAAAAATACGTATAGATAGAGTCTACTTGATTTTTACCACCCATAGAATTTAAAATAAAATCTGTGTATTCCAGAAGGTTTGTCTCGACTGACCGTTTTCTGAAAAAGCCGTGTTGATTTTTAGATATGATTGTTTGTACCGCCGGAAAAAGTTGATCAAGAACTATGTTTTCCATGATTTTGCTGACAATTGGGAGTTTGGAGATGGGCCTGTAGTTGGTAATGTTAGTTTTGTCCCCGCTTTTGTGGATTGGTGTAATGAGTGCTTGTTTCCAGACGTTGGGGAAGTTGCCTTCTTCAAATGACATTTTGAATAGCAAGGAGAGAGGATAAGCCAATTGGTCCCGGCATTTTACATAAAATATGGATGGAATTAAATCAGATCCCGCGCTTTTATTCGGATCAAGTTTTTTTAAATAATTAAGTACACATGATTGATTGAAGTTAATATTGTGGATATGTAGATTAGAGTTGTCGTCATCATTCTCACAGTTTATAAGATTGAGGCGAGGGTTGGAATTTTCTACAAAAACTGATCTAAAATAATCACTAAAATGGTCGCATATGGATTGTCCATCATTGCAGGAAATATCTCCAAGATACATTTGCTTTGGTAAATCGGAAGAGGATTTCTTTGATTTAACAAATGACCAGAACTGTTTGCTGCACTTTTTTATTGAATCTTCTGCCGTCATAATGAAGTTTTCATAACATTCTAACGCGATCTTCTTTTGACGATTTCTCAGTACTGAAAATGATTGGTAGTCAGCCAGGTTCTTGTATTTTTTCCATTTCTTGTGATATTTTAATTTCTCTTTTACAATTTTAATAAGTGGTAAAGTGTACCAGGGGGGAAACCTTTCTAAATTACCGTTAATTTTTTTTTCGGGGATATATTTGCGAATAATGTCATTTATGATATTGTAAAAATCTAATACGGCTTTTTCGGTATCCTTACCTTGAAAATGGAGTTTCCAATTTATTTTGGATAATTCCTCAGTGATTTGACCGTAATCACCTCGGTGAAACATTTTAACTGTCCTAGATGAGCTGGAGAGAGACGGTACAGTAACAGGTGATAACTCTATGTCTAATGCTCTGTGATGTGAATCTTCAGGCGTCAGAGGTTCGGTACAATGGGTTATACTACATTTTGAAATATTTGTCATGATTAAATCAAGAATTCGTTTGTTTGTATTGGTTATAGAATTGAATTGGTGTAGTTGGGTGAATGAAAGGAAGTCTACCAAGGCACAGCTAGCAGTGTCTTCTGGAAAATTTGGTTCTAATTGGTTTTGCCCTTCGGTTAACTTCCAGTTTAGTTTGGATATATTGTAGTCTCCAGCTAATAAAAACAATCCTTCCGGGTGATTTGCGTGCAGGTCTGATGTGGTGTTGAAGTGATGAGTTAGGTTGTGGATGTAGTTGGTGTTTTGTGGATGATATGTGCAGCAGATATATAAATTTTTGAGTTTATTATTGTTACCTAGTATTGGCACTGATATCCAGATCTCCTCAGTACATGTAGACCAGGGAATTCTCTGAGCCTTCAGAGATTTGGATGTTGCAATTAGTACCCCCCCTCCCTGCTGCTGTCCAGACAAAAAGTAGTTCCGATCCTCTCTAAATACATCATACCTATTGTCAAACAATTCACTGTCCTGGATTGATTTATTTAGCCAAGTTTCACATATAAGATAAATATCGTAATTGTTCAAAAGGACCTGATTTAAGAAGCTATGAGTTTTTGTGCGAAGACCTCGCACATTTTGAAAATATATGTTAAGCATTTTTAAATATTATGTTCGTGAAATTGTTTCGAAAATAGTTTGGAAAAAAATAATTATGCTGTGATTGGGGGCATTTTTGAACATACGATTTTTTTTGTTTTTGTTTGTGGTAAATTAAAATGTCTATGGTTTTAAGAGGCTTTTGTTTTGACAGATTGATTGTTATATCTATGGACAGATTCAGGGGGGTATAACTCCGAACTTTTTTGTGTCGTGACGTATGATTAATGACCATATCATTTTATTGGTCCAAATTTCCATAGAAAGACTGTTGAGAACTGAGTAGTATATCTAAGTAGGATATCTATGGTATTATATGTCAAATAGAGATAGCACATTGTTCGAACCGAATATTCCTAACCTCCCAACGCCGGCGTAAATATTTGTGAAAATGATTCCTTGATATCACTGCGGTGTCGAAGGCTGTGAAGATATTGATTCAATTCGACATAAGTTACCGACCCACTTAAGGAGTGTCACGAAGCCCGACAGCAGCAATTCGATCCTCAAAAGCATCCCGGGTAAGCGTTCGCTTGGTAATCGGCGTCTGGTATCTTTTGTTTAGAATAATGTGATAATTGACCTGCAATATTGTGTTTTTCTAGATAAAATAATTGATAATCAATACCAGAATGTAATATCAGTGATACAAGGAGGACTTCCACAAGCTTTACCTTTGACGAGGACAAAATCAACGACTTCAAAGAAGAGGCAGATGATGAAATCAGAGATTGGGTACGTTTATAAGTACATTTTAATAATATTTGGATGATTTGTATAGCACCGTTTTTGTGAAAAATCACCTCGACTGTAATGGACTGCTGGTACCTGCCCTGATGTATGGCAGTGAGGCATTGAATTGGCAGAGGAAGGAAAAAAGTAGATTGAATGTTGTAGAAATGAGATCCCTGAGGCATGTGTGTAGTAAAACCATCCATGATCGTGTGAGAAACGTGGAGATCCGCATAGAATGCAAGGCTGATGTAAGCATACTGAGTAAGGTTAAGAAAGGGACGCTCAGATGGTTTGGCCATGTAGAGCGAATGAACGAGGAAAATAGTGTACATGTTCCAAATGTGAATGGTAAAAGAAGCCGAGGAAGACATGGCATGACCAAGTGAATCAGATTCTTGAGTCGGGCCATGTCAAGAGTCAGAATAATAGAATAGCATGTATGAAACCATGTATGAATGTGAACGAGGCAAGGAGTGTGTGCCAAGATTGAGTTGTTTGGTGGTCTGTCCTCTCTGCCTACCCCTGCGGAAACAGCATGATGGTAAAGTTGGTCATTTAACTGGACTACCTTTTTACACGGTGCAATTATAGGTTTTTGTTTTGAATAATGTGGTAATTTGTTTGAAATATTGTGTTTTTCTAGGTAAGAGGAAGTCTCAACTCCCTCAACTCCCCCAACTATCAACTCAACACCCAGAAAGAGGAGAATGCAGTTGCAAATGGTGGGGACCAGGCGTCAATTGAGATACGCCCAACAAAATAATGCAACGGAACGCATCGCTACGAGTATTGAAGATTTTCTTTCCGGCTCTCTCTGAATGCATATATTTAAAGTATGCTCAATATAGGATGAAATTGTTGTCCTCATTTATCTTACTTGTCTTGTTCTTATTTATTATTTATAAGACATCACAATGAACATCTTTTTTTTGGAAATCAGCAATCCTATAAAATTATCCTAAAAAGACTGCTTTGTAATGAATATCTTTCAACACCTTTAAAATATGTTTGTATATTATTTTGTGAATTTATACATATGTAGATTAATAAATAAATACTTTTAACATCTTGGATATTTTATTTTTAAAATAATTTTTAGGCTGATAAATTGGGTAGTGGGTAATGATTTATATTGTTTATGGTAGTACCCTTTTTTTTTTACTTTTCACCATTCTTGTCGATGGTATGTGACGTCAGAGTAATAAAATTTTCATTTTGACAGTTAAAATAGTGTTGAAATGGTATATTTATGTGTTGAAACCAGTTGGGAACAAAAAGCCGGAAGATATCGATCTAGGTATTAGTTCATTTATGGACAGATTACTAATACAATTGCAATTCAAACAATTGATAAAAACATGTTTTAACATTATTTGATAAGAGTTTAAAGGGAATTTGTAATTAACGTATAGTGATGATTCGTGTATTACGACTAAGTAGAAATTGAATATTATGTTAAGGTACTGCAAGAGGTTAAATTTGATATAAATAGTAATACGTTTGATATTGTTCTGTAAATTTAGTTTCCTAAAGGGAGGGCCGATGTAGAAGCGTCTTGTGTGGGCATTGTCTTCAATGTTGAAAGTCTGTTAACGTCATCTTGGTCCGCAATTAAAATTATGGGTGTTGTATCACTTACACGAATGAAGATTTTCCCATTTTTTATCCAGCAGTAGAGAATTTTTCTGTCCGTTTTTATATCTCTACATTGTTTTAGGAGATGCTGATTTTTGGGGGTTAAATGTTCATTGATGTAAATTCTGCTGGCACCAGGAAGCTGCAATTCTGAGGCAAACATTCCCTTCCTCTTCCTTATTGCAGCTAACAGGTTATCTTTCAGGTGTCGGCGTGTAAATTTTACGATAATGTTCCTCTGTTTTCCATTTGTCACATTTCGGTTTATTCTGGGGGAGATTCTGCTTGCGAAGTCCACTTCCTCTCGGGTGATTTTACATCCAGCTGTAGCACCAATTTTGGAGAGAATGTCATAAATATTTTCGTTTCTATCTTCTGGTACGCCACTTATTATAAGATTATTTGCACGATTATATTGATCATTGCGCTCTATTTGTCCTTCCAAATGTTTCACTTTCTTCTTAAGCTCCTCAATTTCCTCCTTGAACTCCTTTTTGATAACTTCTACAATGGTATTTTTGAAGTCTGCAAATGATTTTTCTAGAAACTGGATTTTAAATTCATCGAACTTTTTATCTAGAATTTGCAGTAGTTCGGGATTAGGATTATTGGTGGACTTGGAATTTGCACGTGTAGTCATTGTTATATATCGGTTTTTATCACAATATTAATTAAAAAAAGTGGAAGAGCAAAATTTGACAGTAGTTTTAAACAATGTTATTATTGTCTTAGCATCTATTGTCTTAGCATCTTAGTTTTATTGTCTTAGCATCTATGTTATCAAAGCCGGGGGCAGAACCTCCTTTTAGTTCCGAAATAGTTCTGTCAATGTCGGCTTCTGTGACTGGCTCAAATTTATTTATTTGAAATTGTGTTCTGTGTTGTGGATTTGATATATTGGTCGAATTTATGGATTTTGCTAGGTTTTTTCCAACATTATTAAAATGGTTATTTAAAATATTACAACATTTTTTTGTGTCATTTTGTACAATATATATTAATTTCCCATCTGATATTTCGGATATGTGCTTATATGTTTTATTTTTATTTATTATTTCATTTATTGTTGACCATATTTTTTTATTATTGTCTTTAGCTTCTGTTATAATTTTTGAGTAATAGTGGTTTTTCGTTTTTCTAATTAGAGTAGTTAATATATTTTTATATTTTTTATAATATAGTACAATTTTATTGTGAACTAGTGGCCTTTGTGTTATTTTATAAAGTTTATTTTTTTTTCGAATGGCTTTTATTAATCCTAGAGTAATCCATGGTTTAATTTTCTTTGTTTTTGAATTGGGGACGATCTGTGTTGTTTTTGTTGCTTCTAAAACGTGTTTAGTTAAAGTTTTTTCAAACAGTAAGGCACTTTGGTTGGTGCATTTATTTTTTAAAACTTCTTCCCATTTTTCATGTATTAATGATTTTTTTAATAATTCATAGTCTATTTGGGAATATGGAAGATTTAATTTGGGTATTGTGTTTAGTTTTTTATTTGTCTCATGTAATATAAGACACGCGTAATGGTCAGTTATATTGGTTTTCCAAACAGTAGATTTAATATTTTTTATTTCATTTAAATGTATATTACACCAGAAGACATGAAGACACATGAAGACATTACATATGAAGACATTACTTAATTTGCGGAATAATTGTTGATCTTATCCAATCGGTATTTGGCTAAGTTGGTAGCGTATTTGACTTCCAATTCCTGGGGGCGAAGGATCAATCCTCAGTTAATCAAAAAATAATGTTTGAAGACTTAAAAAGACATTCAAAAATACATGTATTATAGTAAAAAAAACATTGTTTTTTACGGGTTAATTTTTAAATTAGGAAATATGCATAAATTATTTAATTAACCCAAAGTAAGAACCTATTTGGTGTACGTTTTTCCATCTCTGGGGGCGTTCAAGTATTACATAATGCAATAGGCCACATGCATCACATTTTTTAAATTTTTTTTCCGGTTTAGACAAATATTCTAAGACATTCTGTGTTTTTTTTTTTTTAATCGTATTTATGAAACCCTGGGGATTTTTTGAAAATTTCAAACCGAAAAATCAGACCATTTTTTATAAACCGGAAACACGGGACATAATTTTATAGGTGCGAAAAAACGATAATTACATAGCCGAAAATAATTTAAAAAAAAAGAACGTTTTCCACACGAATGGCACAGGAGAATAAGCAGGCATACCAAAAATATTAAGTACATCTCATAAATATGTTTTTCCTTGATCCATCTTATTGATCATAAATCATTATAATGTACAACATATATATTACTAAATCCAATGTAATATACTTGTACTTGTAAATTATAATAATAATAAGAATATAATAAAATTTTATTTTGTTAAAATCAGCACCATAATCATTATACTTCTAAAATACGTACCGCCTTCTAAAATGTACGGGGTTCTCTTCAGAACATCTGTGAAAAAGTGAAACTAAATGATAAGTTCGCAGAGAACAAACAATAAATCTAGTGAACGAATTCAAAAATTCACCTGAAATCTAAGTGATGCCATATTAACCCGGCGTCAATGACGTGAAAATAATTACGCGGTCAATGACGTCGGGTAACCGTGACCCGAATTTTATCGAAGGGTTGTACCAAAACTGAAAGGGTTATCTTGATTTTGAAAATTATTTATTTTTTATGGGTTCTTTGCTCATAAAAAAATATAAATAATACCATTACATTTTATAAATCAACTTTTTATTACCTTAGTAAGAAACACATGCAAAATCAACTATGAAAAAATAGCTAAAGAATTTCATTTCAACTATAGGAAATATGTACCCGTTTTAACTTGACGCACATGTATCTCCTTCTGCAAGCGGCGTCGCACTGAGCACGCCGGCGGTGCGGGTAGAAGGGGGTTGTATCTCCAGCTACTGAAGCGCTCGAGTCGAATGGTTGACGGGAAAAAATAATATGGCCGTTTTAAATCGCCTCGGGTCATTATGACCCAGCGTCATCGACGCCGGGTTAAAAAAATAAATCAGTGTGGAATTTTACAAAATTAATAGGAACATTTGCGGAGACGGGACATTTTCATGTAGTGACGTCACGAGCCTAAATAATGGATTTATTTATTTAAAAATAAAAAAAACTGTACATTTCTAAAGAATTTTACTAACATTTTCGCAATCTTAATAAAAAGATCTATACAAATGATTTTTTCCAAGTCGTTATGAATTCAATGCAAGTGGCCTATTTTTGAAGATTTTTGACACCCCCTCCCCCCATGTAAAGCGCCGTAACGTTTTTCCGTACCCTCCCCCCCCCCCCTAAACGTTACGTAACGCCCAAGTGACAATTTTTACCTGAAAGTCACAATTAAGTTGCGCAATGTACTGGAAAGTCGCTTAAATACCTTTTTTCTCGTTTTAATCGCGTTTGCGGTAATAAATAAAACCACTGAATGATTATAATAAAATATAAAGCACACTATAGAAATTGCTCACTGCTCACATTTATTTGATATTGGCTTAAGTACCTGCTAGCGTTGTCCAGGCTTTAGATCATGTCTCTAATAACTAAAAAGTAGTGTAACTAAACTCACCAATGATTCTTCTTTTCTACCTACTGTTAAATTCAAATTTATGTTAAATTAAATGAAAGCCAATCACTTTGTAAAACACAATTTAATCAAATTTATGTCATTAAGTAGAAAACATAACAGTGCTTTTTCGATAAATTTTTTTTTTAAAGAACAAAACAATGTAATTTTAAATGTGTATACAGTGTTCTGTATTATCAGTGTAATGGCACTTCAAAAGAATATTTGACAGGTAAATTGGTGTTGCCAGCCTACACATTTTTTTGTTTAATTTTTTATGTTTTCTACTCTTATTTGACAGACTCTACCTATATTATTTTCATTAATAATTATTTATCTGAAAAACCGAACATTCCGAAACGGATCCAACAGGCTACAACTTCATTATGACGTAGAAAACGCCACTGTCTGATAGACGGCTGTCACTAATGTTGCCCGGCGTGACGTCAACGCCGCCGAATTCACGAATAAAAATGAACGCGTCATTTTGCCGACAAATCGAAAATGACACATTTTAAATCATTGTAGAAAATTTACACGTCAACATAAAAATAAAATAAAAATACATTCTCTACCAATCTACGCAATTTTTTTCGAGAATTAAAAAAAACAGGGAAAATACTGTATTACTAAAAATTCTTGACAAACAAAAATATATAAATAGAATAAAAAAAAGTTGGTTAGACTCTTGTTGTTTTGGAGTAAATTGCATAATGACGTATACCCTATAGTAAACAACATTAGCAGCCCAATTGTCAATGTGCGCTTTTATAATTGACTGTTAGGAAATAAATACGATTACGGTTATATACGATTCACGGTGAGGCAATAAACATGCTTTTCTTAACACAGTAATGCTGCAGCCCTTTCGAAAGATTAGATACGCAATGTACGTTAAGGCGGGTCACAATTGTATGGGGGAAAACAAAACTTGTTTTGGTTTGTCTGTTAGTGATAAAAGGGTGTTAAATGAAGATGTAAAATCACGTAATTTTTTTAATAATATTTGGATATCATCTTCTTCCTCCGGATTGAGTTTGAAATTTCACAAAATAGAGAAAAACCCACCCTTGTTAAATCTCTAAAAAATATTAGATAAACAATTAAAAATGAACTTTTTTTCAATAAAACACAAATTAGAGAGAATATTCTGACTTATTTATTAAAAAAATATATGATTATAATTAACATTATCTCAAGACAGTGTATTCAAATACCAGCAAAATCCTTCTTACTCTCAAATTTCGGCATTATTTTGCGAGACTCAATCTTTGCCTTAATAAGACCTTCTCTTGCAGAGTTCGTACATAAAGTAGTCGAGGCTTCAGTAACAGTCTTTACAGCTCTTTCAACTGCTTGAGTATGACATGGCAGACGCAGAAGAGGCAATTTACCTTCTCCCCCCTGTGCTACAAATAATTGAAGATCTTCATCCGATATATTCTTCAGTATTGGGGGTTCGGTTATATTTTGCTGCCAATTAATAAGGTCGTAGTAATATGATGCATCGAGTTTTATGTTTGGAAGTTGGAACAGCCTTGTTTTACTTAGTTTCTTACTGCGTGCTTTTAGAAAACGACGCGCAGCTAATTCCCGGATATGCTTGTGAGGGTCAGTTAACATTGCAAGTAGTAAATTTTCGGGGTGTGCGAAGTAACTGTTTCTTTCTATGACTGGATCAATTATAGTTTTTAGTTCAGGGGATAAGTATCTAGACGCTGAAATTAGCTGCCATAGGTGACGTGTTCCATCTTTACAGGTGGGATGAGTTTTAATACTGAACCAAGTCGGAGCATAAACTTTAACAACGTACGTTGCTAAAATAATAAGATTCTCTGTAGGAGCTTCCGTTGCAACATAAAGACGAAGAATTCGGTTAGCACGCGTAAGCCATCTGGCATGAGACATTTTTCCAGGAGATTTGTGGCCTAAATCTTCAGGTAATTCCCCCACCGTAACTGCAGATACGATTTTATACAAATATAACTGATCTGTACTTAGGTCTTTAGTTAATAATTCAGGAAACTCTCCGTCAATTTTCTGAAAATGAACAATAGGCTTTTTTTCACAGTTTTCTAAAGCTAGTCCTATTGTCCCTGAATATGTTTGAGGTCCAGATGTCTTACCGTCAAGATGTGTGAACAAATGACGAAATGGTAACTCGTTCATGTGAAGCAAGCAAATTATCCATTGCAATGGTTTATCCAAACGTTTTTCAAGCAAACGTATTATACCTCCATGTTTTCCAACGTTCACGTTCGTTCCGTCACATCCAATAGCCATTAATGGTTCAAATGGTATTTCTTCCTTTAAAAAATAATCGACAATTGTTCTTTCTATAACTTTCGACGTGCCAGAGTTTGGTGCAATATAACCCAAATATATTGAGTCTGGCTCTTTTATCATTGAAATATGCTCTTCAATGATTAGTTCTCTTTAATGCCTCCCCCTTTTTCCCTGATAATTAATGTTTTATCTTTCCGGCCATCAAAATATAATGCGGGTATATGTAAAACTATGTGTTGTGCCTTAATATTTTCCCTTGTTTTTTTTCGTTCTCTGCGAAGTTTACTTTTTTCAATAACTGGAATATTAGACTTGATATCATACAGAACTGCTGAGGCAATGGCTGCCGCTGCTCTATCCGAAACTCCATATCTATCACAAGTTTTCGACAGTGTAGAATAATCAATAGTGACCGCAGCCTGCTTCTGAGGCATTTGAGATACAACATTTGGTTTGAAAACATCATTGCAATCGGATTCATTTGATGAAGAAGACGTGGAAATATCGATTAGAGAGGTAGTTGGCTTACCTGTGCTTTCCTTTTTAGACGTACGCAAGGATTTTTGCTTCAGAAGTTTTCTTTTCAACGCAGTTTTCATTCGTTTTGTTGTAGCGGTATCCACATTTCCTATTATCATTTTTCGTGTAGTACGTTGGTCACTAATGAAACTCTGTTCATTTACAGGTATTTTTTTATCTTTAGGACAGTCACATTTACTGAAATCTTTGTATTTGCAAGACGAAATATCAAACAGCACTTTACTTCTGCGACGGAATTCCTCCATTTTTTTCTCCGGTATTTTAGGATGTGACTTAAGAAGGTTTTTGCATTTAAAATGATATGACCTCAACATGCGTGCTACTCGCGAGTGTGTAACGATGGGAATAGAAGCCTTTCTCCATATTTCTTCAATTCGTGCTGTCACAGTACACTCTATTTGCTGAAATTTGGGTTCTAGTTTGGTCTCTTGATTTAATTTTATTTGATGCCTGGTCCACTCGAAAAACTTCATAGCATCACAATAAGTTGGTAAAACATTGTCTTTAAAGTCGCAAATTTCACCAAATATGGGACTTTTTAACGCATTCCGAGTACGTTCCATTGCGAAAACTTGTGCAACGCAACCTACAGCTTAAAGAGCCGTAGCGATACTGACTCCAAACTCCGACGTCGGTTGCGCAGAGTCGCTGCGCTTAGTGCAATCGGTGCTTCCCCCGCCCTCACCTCGAGCCACTAATAATCAAAACTCGGATTTTTGTAAATGAATTCGTAAATACGTACCATATTTGCCATAGAATATTACAAAAAATATAGTATAAAGGATTCGTAGTAACTTTTATACACACTAGAAAATACCTCTAAAAATGAAAATTTTCAAAACTTTGAAGTGAATCCGGAGGAAAAAGATCATATCAGAAATTTAAAAAATTTTAAGCACGTCGGTTTGAACCCATTTGGCACCCTTTTATCGCTAACAGAATCTAAAATTATAATTTTTTTTTAAATGACCCACCTTAATGTACGTACGTACATCTGTTTTCTCCAAAGCATAAAAGTAATCATTTTCTTGCATCTCTTATACACACCGCACCATGACGTCTACTTGCCGTGACAATAATTTTGAAAGTGTGAAATATAGTTACAAGGATAATATTGAAGTGCGAGTGATTTTCAAAAATTCAAAAATGTCAAATATCAACGCGCTGATGGTTTTGCTTTTGTTCATAAACATATAATGCTGCAGCTCTTTCTTACACTAAATAACAGCAATCGAAAATGAGACAAACGGTGAACGTATGTCTGCACCCCCCAAAGGAAACATACAATCATTTTCATACATCTCCCTCATACGTATAAAGAAAATGAAACACAATTCCCTTCGCAAAAAAGCAGTACTTGGTAAGAAACAGTGACATGTATTTTGTGTGTATCACCATCATTTAATGAGTAAGAAAGAGCCTCAGCATTATAGCGATAAGGAGCGTATGTTTATTGCCTTTTTTCCCATCACGGTACCATAACCGTGAATCGTCACAGAAATTATAAAAGCGCACAATGGGCTGACGTTGCAATATCAATGCCATGAATATACATGGTATAATTGGTCACCATGAAACAGGCAGCCGCCTAGTGTGGTGATCTAATATATCTAATCTATGTAAATGTCTCAATCATGTATCATGTGTTTAATAAATAAATAAATAAAACATGCATAAATTAAAAAAAAAATACTTAAATGCAATAACAAACTTAATGCTGTGAAATCATTTTAAATTTTAGTACAGGGTTGGGTGTTTGTTGCAAGCGGATTTTAATTGACTTTAGGTTAGGTTAGATTTGTTGTTTTTTTCTAAGCTTTTCTTTAAAGTTCTTCCAGTTTTATCTCGGAACATAATTAAAATGTACCTTTCTGGCTTCAGGTCATTACAGAGTAAACTACGACCATGCAAACTGGAAGCTCCTACAGTACGGATTGGATGATTCCTTCAGGGACTTTCCCACCATAGCCCGAGCCCAGCTGCTGGACGATGCCTTCAACCTGGCCAGGGCAGGTCAAGTGAACTACAGCGTTCCCTTCGACCTCTCCAAGTACATGATCGGGGAGGAGACAGACATGCTGCCCTGGGAGGCAATCTTGGAGAATCTGTCTTTCTTGAATCAGGTCATGCAGAGGAGTAGGAAGTATGACTTGTTCCAGGTAAATTTTAAAAATAAATTGACAAAACTTTATTCAAGTTTTATACTTAATATCATAAATATCTAAAATTATACTAGGAAGGTACTTTTATATGATAAATTTCACCTTTCAACTTAATCAACGGCCTCCGTGGTCGAGGGTTAAGGCTCTCGATTAGCAATCAGAAGGTTGCAGGTTTAAATCCAGGCGTGCACAAATACAATGATTAATTTGTGTTATTTTAAAATAATGCATGGTGTATTTGTGGCACATTCCAGAGTGGAAGATACTCTCAGTATTGCCCTGGTGTAAGACCACAATTCAAGAATTGAAACATCGCTTCAAATGGCTTTAGCCATGTTCAGTGACCAAATCTGAATAGCCAGGTACTTCCCCACCTTCCTCTTCTCCATCTCCTTCCCCTCTTCACTACCTTCAGTCTCACAACTTACCCCAATTGAGGATGCTATAGTTCTGGCTCCAGACGGGAGCAGTTGGGACCCCTGTGCGGGATTCACATAAAAAAAGCACAAATTCCAACTTTCAACACAAAATAATACAGAACTATAATATTTTTTAAATTGCCTACTTTCTTTGACACCGTGAAGAGAAAAGATATAAATCAAATGACGAAATTATCATTTTGATTTATTAAATAGGAGAAACTTAGAAGCATATTTTTTTGACGAGAGGTCAACTGTTCATATAACTACTAGTTTTAGCACTATCATTGCATATTGTTGCACAAAAAATAGCTATTAAAATCCCAAATATTGCCAGCTAATAACCCTTTATGTTGCAGGACTACGTCTCCCGCCTGATAATGCCCACCCTGAATAACCTGGGCTTCTCGCCGTCCGACAACGAGAGCACCCAGGACATCATGCTCCGAGACAAGCTGATAGAGTGGGCTTGCCTCATCGAGGAGGTGGACTGCGTGGACTGGGCCTGGATGCACTACAACAGCTGGACCAACCAGACGGATCCTGATAAAACTAATCCGTAAATATACTTCAAGAAATAATAATTATCTTAAGCTCCTCGGGTCTAGACAAACAAAATTTATATCATAAATATTCCCGCTTAATCAAATGGATTAACTATTCGCTGTTTTTTAATGTCACCCAAAATGAAATACTATTTTTGAAAGCAAACCAAAGACTCCTTCAAATTTTAATATCACAAAAGGACAATAATTGAAAATAAAAAAAAATAAATTGGCTTTGAAGAAAAGTATATTTCAGATAAGGTTAGGAATGGCTACACGATTCTAATTGCCGATCGCTGGTCATGGTAAAGCTGAAGAGAAAGCTTTATACTTTCTCTTTCTAAATCTGTTTATATTATATCCATGACTATAATGGAAAAAGAGATAGAATGAGTTTATGAGGATGTATCATTTGGTGACAGATATGACACTACATAAAATTGGAGTGGGGGTCACGATCCTCAAGAATGAGGAATTGACTTAAGAAGATAGCAAAAACTTGCTAACATTTTCCATCCTACATCGTCGATCAGAGATTTAGAGGAATTTTTGTAAACTTATGAACCAATTAATATTTAAAACAATATGTATATTTTTCATTACCTAATTACATAATTTTTTTAAATGAAAATACCGCTTAAGAGTCCCAACTGCTCCCGTCTGGAGCTATTGAGACTAGGATGTTGTGAAGCTGAATATAGTGGGGAGGGGAAGGAGATGGGGCAGAGGATGGTGGAGAAGTATCTGACTATTCAGATCCGGCCACCAAACACGGTTAAAACCATTCCAAGCAATATTTCAATTCTGAATGGTGGTCATACATAAGGGTGATATTGAGAATATCTTCCACTCTAACATGGCGCAAATATACTGTACATTATTTTTAATTAATTAATTGTGAAATAACACAAATTGATTATTAAAATTTATTTGCGAACGCTGTGATTTGAACTTGCAACCTTCGGATTGCCAGTGGAGAGTCTTACACCTCGACCACCGGTCGAATTTTTGTCTTCGCTCATTTTCAATGTTGGTATTTCATACCGATGCACGATAGTGTATGCGTGCGTTTATTTTAGTAACATTTCCGTAATCTCTGTATACTTACATCATTTTAAGGTTAGGTTTGAAAATTGACTACTTATGTAAAATTGATTTCCTAAAGCTAAACTCACCTAACTTCAAACTTAACCCTAAAATAATGTGACGGGCGATATCCCACAAGAACCAAATAAATATAGATTTTATTACAAGTTTGTGAAAAATTAATTTAATTGACTCATTATTATACACACTATTTAATGCAAATTTATTTAAATTCTTTCAGAATCCGTTTTAGTACTCGGTACACCATCTACAAGACCATTCTTCGGCTGGGAGGCAAGAAGGAATATGAATTCCTATACAAGCGATATGAATTCTCCAATGATCCCGAGGTGCAAATGGAAATACTCAGAGCTCTTCCCTCCACCAGAACCACCTGGCAGTTATATTCGTAAGTTTCAAATTAAATACTAATTATCTGCTCAGTGGTATTTCAATTGAAAATAAGCTTGATTTTTATTTTTGGAGACGGATATGGATACCGCTGCCCAAGTAGCCATTTATTGGATAATCACAATCCCTGCCCACGGTCACCCCAAGTGGTTCTCTGTTTGATAATTTAGCAAAGGTGCCCGAGTTTACAGGGTGAGGTTTGTCTAGGTCTTGGCGATGGATGCGTTTTCCGCTCTTCATCTCAGACCGGATCGGGGGAGACTGGGTGAGGGAGGCGTTTTGACCTCTGCAACCGGACTCTCTCGACCCATCGCCTAGCACCGCAGTGGGAGGGATGGATTCATACGTCTCTCATTCCTGATCTCATTGACCCCCAGATTCCAACCCAGCCCTCATACCCTTTTCCTTCCCAGAAGTTCCTCTCCTTCCTTTCCCTAAAAAGTCCCTCCACATAACATCACCAAAAAAGACAGAGGCCCAGAGTATTTGTTTTCCTTAGGGCTTCCTGTGTGAATGTAAAGTAAAAAAAAAAAATTGAATTTGTCCGTAGGTCCCTTGAATAATCTATACAAATTGATTTTTTTTTACCTTAGCTCCACACTGGAGGCCCAGAGGAAAATAATTCACATCAGCGCAATTAATCCATTCCTCCTACTGTGGTGCAAGGCGATGTTCCGAGAGAGTCCTGTTGTAAAGGTCAAAAAATCTTCCCCAACCAGTTTCTTCTGAACTGGCCTGCCACGCAGTTGGTGGGCAGACGCATCTGCTGCCAAGATCCGGATATACATCATCCCTTGAACCCGGGCACCTCTGCTAAGTCTCCAAACGTGGCGAACCACTTGGGGTGACCAATGGCAGAGGTGTTGGTGGCATTTGGCAGACCAATAGCATCCTTACCCACCTCTCAAATGGCAACAGTTAAAAAATTAATCAATTTTAAAAATAAAATGTTACAGTGATACTAGCTCAATGAGTCAGTTTCTTGCCAGCACATGTACTTAAATAACATTGTTACATGTAAATTAATTTCAGATTATTTGACTATTCAATAACAACAATGCCGCCAACATTCACTCCCGCCCTGTGGACCGGGGTTGAGAGTGATATCGCCGCGCAGGTCGCCTTCAAGTTCATCGTGCTCCACTGGGAGAAGGTCAACGCTCGGTACTCCCTGTTGGATGAACAGATGCTGCAGTCCGTTATCAGCGGGGCTTTCCGAGGAATATCCAGTGAGACTGAATTAAGACAGGTAAACAAATATTACCTTGCATTCTTCAAGAAGAGCCTAGCAAACCAATAACACATAGTCAAATAATTGGCAAATGGAGTAGGCTAAAAAGTAGAAATGAAATTCCTCAACTGTGTGGTAGAATCATAAACCTACAACCATATTATGAATGAAGAGATCTGGAAAGAAGCACGGCCAATGAAAGCTTAATGAACATGATTTAAAAAGGGACGACATGGCAAATGGATGGAGAAAGGAGGTTGCGGTGAATATGTCGTCAAAAGATTGTAATCGACAAAAATGAAATTTTACAGGATACAATTTTTTCTTCTCATTTTATAACCCATCCTATCTTGAAGTTATATTGACTGAAACTGACCACAGCAACTGAATTCATTTCTGTGCAAAAGTCCCGAATTTATGTTAAAAATGCCATTTTTTTTATTTTTAACACATTTTACAAAAATATTTTTTAATAAAAATAAACTACTTTAAAAAAACTGTAAGATGGCAATGCATTTACATAAAAATAGATGTTTTGACGAGGTGGCGTGAATTATGGCCCCCAGGGAAGGCCTTCTATTCCCAACTTCTTCAGTTGGGAGTATGTGTATAAATTATCAAAATAATATTTATTTACATACTTTTAAGCCGGGCAAGATTGAAATAACAGAGCAGTGGGTGATGTATTAATGTGAATGCTCTCAATAGCCTTCCACTTGATATTTTACATAAAATAACCCAATCTATTCATAAAATAATTTTCTTTAGGAGGCGGGTATGGGTATCGCCGTCCCAGGAACCATTTATTGGATAACCAACACCTCTGCCATAGGTCTACTCAAGTGGTTCTCTATGTTTGGTGACTTAGCAGGGGTGCCCGGGTTGATGGGGTAAGGATTGTATAGGTCTTGGCGGCGGGTGTGTCTCCCACCCATGTGGTGGGACAGTTTGGAGAGACTGGTTGGCGGGACGGTTTGGAGAGACTGGTTGAGGGAGACCTTTTTAACCTCTCTGGCAGGGCACCACCCATGGATGGTGAGAGGTTCGAGAGAGGGATGGATTCATACGTCGGTCACTCGTGGACACCCTGATCCCCAAATTACTACTCACCCCTCATATCTCTTTCCTTTCCTTAAAAAACGCTCCACACAGCATGTCCAAAGATGACATTGGGGTGGGGTGAAGTTAACATTAAAAAAAAAATATGAGAGAAAAGTGTGTACCTAAGTTTCATCCATATGATTCTTTTCTTGGTTTCTCATTGCATATTTTGTCAACACTGTACATGTTTTGAGTATTTGGTTACAGTTCAAAAGTTTCATCGGAAAGAACAAAGAAGCCCTCAAGAACGTGTCCGAGTTGATCTTGAAACACTTGGAGGTGGCAGTGCTGAGGATACAATGGAGAAGAAACAAGATGCAGGATGTGGAAAGATGGCTAGTCAAATTCGACAATAACAATAAGATTGCCCTTCTAAGTGAGGAGAGTACTCTATGGTAAATACCCTTTTAAATAATAAGTACATTTATATGGGGAGATTGAATAAATACATATATGCCACATCTCACAGTGTAAAAAAACAAGGAAACAGCAAAACCACCTTGCGGTGTCGTTTTGGAGATTTTCTAGATCAACACAACTATTTTCAAATCTCAATATTAGTTAGATACATCAGAAGTTATCAAGACACCAATAACTTTTGTTTCAAATAGCGATATGCTTGCAAACAACTACTATTGCCCTCTGTGGAGTAAAAAACTCAAAAGCATTAGGTTCGGTACTTAGCTGAAACCTACTGTCAGTTATGAAAATTAATTACTACACAATGAAACAGATTTCTCTCTCCCTCAGTCGGTAATGAGATGCATTGTTTTAATTGTTTCTAATATGCTGGCAGTTAGTTTTTTGTTAGTATTGGTTCTTTAAAAATATTTTTTAATAATACAATCAGATTCTTTGAATCCTTCTCTATTCTAATTTGTAAGCGGAACAAACAGTTCCATCATAAACTCAGGGGGACTGAGTCGGCGAATAAAAAAAGTGCAAGATCATCATCATCATCAACTTGGTTTGGAAAATAAACTCAGAATATGTAATATGTAATAAACTTGTTTAAATGGAATGTCAATGTAACACGGGCGTAGCCAGGTTTTAGTATCGGGGGGGGGTTCAAGAAAACAAAAGTGCATGCAATAACCTTTATATTATACCACCTTGGCAAATCGAAACTCGTGTAGTCGGACTTTGTATTTCTTGGGCATTAACTATAACAATTTGTAGACATTTTGTGTTAAAACTTTCCACTCGTATACATACATTGGTTACTTATTTATTTTTCTTTTTTCAATAAAATTAAGATAACAAATGTACATAGAAAATAAAACTATTCAAAACAAAATACGTAATAAACGCTAGTTGTACATTTTAAGCAGTCAAATTATTCACATAATCACATTTACGCAAGTACGTATTCACCTGACAGTAACACTAATCCTGTTATAAATAATAATAATAATTGGCTAATTTACATAGCACTTACCACTGATTAAAAACGGAATTCCAAATAAAAATCACTCAGCAAAATAAAAATCAACCGCAATCACCGATAAAACGGAACTTGAAAGTTAAATTATTTTTTTCTTTCAGAGGTCCCCATTTATCTTTTTAGATACATAAAATCATTTTGAATTGTCATGTTAAAAATAACATTGCTTGACAAAATTGCTCGTAAATACATCAACAATATTTAAGATTCATGGGAATTCCAAAAAACATATAGGTACATAATACCAGTAATATTGTAATATGTAATAAAAAAATTACAATTTCGAAATTTCCCTAGATTTTGTGCTGATTTCCCTTTTCCCTAAAAATATTTTTCTCCTCTAGATCTAGTCAAATTTCCCTAGACATACCATCCCTGGTGTGGGGATACACAACAATACCGATACGGCACGAAAATATACGAAGGTTACCGAATGCGATTTGATAATCGATGATGGCCAGCGGCGGGTGGTAGAAAGGGCAAATCCAAAATACATTATTAGTGTAATAATTAGTTATAAAATAAGTTATGCCGCTTGCCTCTCCTTATTTTAATATTATTGATGTTGATATCTTAACTTTTCGGGGGGGGTTTGAACCCCCAAAACCCCCCCCCCCTGGCTACGCCCATGCAATGTAATATTAATCAGTGAAGAAGATAATACTAATTAAGAGATCCTGGGTTCAATTCACGGTTGCTACTGTTACCTTTTTATTGTATGTGTCTTGTTCTCTTTCATGTTTCGTTTAGATTTATTAGTACTATATTTTTCTTCAATGATTAAAATTATATAATTTATTGTTTGTTTCTTTTCAGATTCAACAAATATGTGATTATTCATCCGCCCAAATCTACTCAAAGAAATTACGTAATATATTTTTAAAATAAAAAATAATAATGCATGGATACCCAAGTGAATATGTTCTGATGCTTAATTTGTTGCATGAAATGTTATTTATAAGCCTTAGGGTTAATTTCCACAATTTTAAATACTAATATTAGTTATATTGTGATTGTTTATGTTTAAAATCTCCCTTCCGTGAAGTAATGTTTATATGTTCAATGAAACTTATTAGAATTTTAAGAAAATTATTATTACTTATTAAAACTGTTGATGCAGTATATTTTTATTAAAATTTTTGTGGATCGTGCCAATTCATGTTACTTAATCTTAAAATTATTATACATTATTATGAAATAATTCAAATAAATTTATTTATTAACAAAAATATTTATACTGTAAAATAGTTACACAATACTTTTTTTATTAACAAAGCACTATTCTAATAAATATTGTAAAAAGGACGGAATTCAAAATTATTTTTTAAATATCTTTAAATACTCGGACCTATAAGCTTGTTTAGACGACAATGTAACATTACTAGACGTACATATGATGTATGAGACGTGCCTGAGATATTAATAAAACAAAATTTGAAGCACGAGTAAATCTGGCTTCCAAGAAACTGGGCGTCTCGTAAAGGGCTAGCAGATTCTTCAATAGTAACCAGCCACTAACCCTCTACAAATCTCTATTATCAACAATTGAGTTTGGGAGCCACTTCTCAGCTGGTGCCCCAAAATACTTGTTAACCTTTTAACCGCTAAAAAAATATACCTAAGCAGTCCTCCCCACGCGGCACTTTCTTTTTCGAATGTCATTTTTACATAGACCCTTTTAGAAAACAAAATCATTGTCTGGATTAATCCTAAAAACATTAATAAATCTTGATAACATCATCCTCCAATATCGAAGTATCAATAAACATTCATTTGAGATCAACTGAAATGAAGATAACGTTAAATTGCGTTAATATAAACACGCCGCGAATATCAACAAACAAAGCAATCTCTAACATGGCCGCTTCTAGCAACGTATGACGTAACATATAGCTACCTACTTGCTCGTGTAATGAAATACGAGACGTGTCAAGAAGGGCCACTGCGCCGATGCTCTATTTTTATTAATTGTTTTTGTGTTTAATTCGTAAAACTCCATTTAATTTTTTGTTTGTTTTTTTTTTAAATTTAATTAAAATTTAATTTGATAATGTTATAATGTTTGCAAAACCATTTTCAAACTGTAAACTGAAACAGCTGTAACAAAAATACACACTAAAATACTTGCAGAGCTTGATAATAACGTTATCAATTTTAATTTTATCGAATTTTAAAAGATACTATGGTTTTAGTTTATAGATACTTCTATAGTTAACATTTTATTGATATTTCTGTTGTGAAATTATTTTATATTGTTTTCACTGATAAATTTGCATTAATAAGATCGACATTTTACGGCAGTAAATCGCCGTAAAACGTTAATTTATGCGGTTGATATCGACCTAATTCGTATTATTATTTTATAAATCTAAATTGGTTTACACCGGAATGCCGTATTTTTACGAATTTACTTCGATTATATGGATTTAAAGAGCCGGCTGCGGCGGAAATCGGCCGCAAATTTCTATTTTCGAGGAAATTTACCGTATTTTTACAAATTTACTCGAAATATCTGAATTCACAGGGCCGGCCTCTATGGAAACGGCCACAAATGTTTGTTTTAAACAGAAATGGTGGGTATTTTTACGAATACTATGAACATCTTAATTAGAATGGACGCCTGCAACGGAAATCTGCCGCGAAATTTCGATTTACGCGGAAATATCGTATTTTCTGTGAATCAAACGGGTATCTAAATTTAGAGGGCCAGCCACGACGTGATTCGGCTGCGAAATTTCGATTTACGCAGAAATATTTTGTATTTTTACGAATTTACTTCTAATTCCCGAATTAGAATGGCCGCCTGCAAAGGAAATCCGGTGCGATATTTCGATTTTCGCGGAAATATGGTATTTTTGTGAATTTATTTCAAATAGGTATCTAAATTTGGTGGGGCGGCCGAGATGGGATTCGGTTTCGGAAATTTCGATTTACGTGGAAATATATTGTATTTTTACAAATTTACTACGAATATCTAAGTTTTAAGAACCGGTCACGGGGGCAATCAACCGCAAATATTTGGTTTAGGCAGAAAATATTCGGTATTTTTGCGAATTTATTACGAATAGGTTTCTTAATTTAGGGGGCCGGCTAGGTTGAGATGGGAAAGTCAAAGGTTCAGCAGAAGAAGTTGTTGGCTGAACTGACGGGATTGAGACATAACTTTCATAATGCCCAACAAAAACAATATCTGTATCGTCATCAGTCATCACTTATTTCAAAAACACTTTCCGAATCTAACATTGCTTCAATGTCAATTTCAGATAAGCCATGTGTCGACAATTTGAGTGTTGTTAAAAAAAAAGTTTAAAATTCATAAGTTAACACACAAAACAAGATGTTTTTAAAATTGAATTAGTCAATTTTTAAATAATACAACAATTAAATAATTATGTACACAAAAATAAAGTAGATTTCAAAGTGGATATCGACGCCCAAGTATTATTACTAATACGCTACGGGGTCCGCTCGAAAGAGACAATCAGATTCGCGCGCATTTTCAAAACTGTGACTGGCGGCTGGGGCCGCGCTCTCGGTTTTATTCATTTACCAAGATAAACAATGAAGTAGTTGATAAACATTCTCAGAGAGGTCGCACCACAAATGAATATTCTTATTTTTAATATAAATTTCGATCGTATACGGCATACATGTGCTTAGAAAACGAAGTCGAAACTTGAAAATGACTGAAGTCAGCCGCCGCGCGGTGTGAGCCACTTGATGAAATGACTTTAGTCAGCTGCCGCGGTGAAAAGATTAAACCTAGTTGATTCTGTGCAACGGAGGGTGGTCCGTCTGATTGACAATCCGTTGTTAATAGACCGATTGCCATCTGTAATACACGCAATGTAGGCATGCTGAGTCTGATTTACAGGAATTTTAATGGAGCCTGCTCTAAGGGGCGTGCAGTATTGATCCCCGGTACATCGATGCACGTTCGTGAAACTATATGTGTGTGAAACTATATGTGTGTGAAACTATATGTGTGTGAAACTATACGGATACGAGCGGAATACCCGTTCACAGTTGCTGATAGCTTCATGAAAATGGGTCATTTCTTTGACTCATTTTTGTGTAAGTCGGCTTGGCTTAGCTCGTATGTGGAACGAGCTAACGACATCTGTTTTTCTTCCTTAATATAATCGAGGTCTCTTCAAGACCCGCATTAATAAAACCCTTCTTACAGCTCGTACCTTAATCCGCCTCACAATAGTAGGTAACATTATCCATAAAAACATACCAATAATTCGAAGGCTTAAAGTCAAACAACATTATCGACAAACAGACCTAACAATTATATTATTGTTATGCTTTTTTGTAGATAACGTTGCTTGACTTTAAGCCATGGAATTATTTGTACGTCTAACAACGCAGGTGATTAGCAGCTTTCTCAAACACTTCCTTCCTTATCTTTGGACAGTCGGGATGGGCGATCAACACATCTCTGCTAGCGGCAATTGCTTCAGGGTATCTGAAAATATATTATCGTGTGAGGAATAGGAGTGTTTCTGCAAAGACTTTAGCTTTAGTGAAACTGCCTGCATTTGAAAGAGTAAAACTTCAAAGAATAAGAGGAGCAAATAAGGGTGAAGGAAATGGAACAACGTGAAAGGTACCAGGATGTGGCACCAGTTAATTATTGGTTGAAACATGCACTTTAAGTCTACCCCTTTTAATGTTGGTTTAAAGGTGGCATTCGAGATGGCATCTTGCACATCAATGCGCAGCTCATTTCAAAGGTATGATACCACTGTGAAGGAATGTACGAAGGAGAGGCGAGTCAGAAATCCAAAGGATCTCTCATTTCACATGCAAAGAGGGAGAGCCCATGTTTAAAAAGACAGTGAAACAGCAGAATCCAGAAAGTTTTTCATTGGTACCTTTATTTGTACCATTTTGCTGTATAAAAAAAAAACTGAAAAAAGTAACAATTTAACCAGTCAAGCCTCGAGCGCATTTTGTCAAAAGGTCTTAATATTTCGGCTTTGAAAAAAATATAATAAACGGAATATTTCTGAACGCATCTGAAAACAAAAAACTGTTTTTGAAACATGATTAAATACGTTTTCAAATTTTATAATTCAAAATAAATATATAATTTTTGGCCTTGATTTTAGATTTTTGCAGCCAAAAGTATTATCGTTATTTATTTTTGGGGTGTTATGCCGTGTTGCGCTACCTCCTTCTTTAGCCAACGTTACAGTGTCCATCATCAGGGCGGATGTCTCTCATCCCGATGATGGACACTGTAACGCTGTCCGAAACGTTGGCTAAAGAAGGAGGTAGCACAGCACGGTGGCGTAACATCACAAAAATAAATAACAAAAATATAATTTTTGAAAAACAAAAATTTTGAATGCCTTGAACATAAAAAGTTTTAAAAATGGCTAAACTAAATTTAATCGTAACGAAAAAAATAAAAATGCACATAATTGGTTCCATACCAACTCAGAAACACCTCAGAAAGGTCATTAAAAGCAATGAAAAAATAATTTTGAAATAGCCGGTAATCCTAACCTAACTTAACCTATTTAACCAATTTTTTTATCATCACTTATGACCTTTCTGAGGTGCTTCTGAGTTGGTTTCATTCTGAGTTGTCCGATCACCATTTTATTAGGCAAATGTATTAAGTATTATCATCAACTCGCTTTTTTGTCGAATCATCTATAAATAATCAATAAAACATTTCCAAAGTTTCATAATTTTTTTTTTAAATTGAGGTGGGAAACTTTGGATTCAAAAAGATGTACATAATATTGTGCTTAATTTTTAGATTTTAATATAAAGCGTGGTGTTTTCTCTTTCTAATACCGTTTAGATCATATTTCTAACCATCATAATAAGGAGACACAATGATTTCTATGAGACTTCCGAAAACCGAATAAATTAGCCTGAAGAATTATATTTTAGAAAATGGCGAAAATCATAAATAAAAGTCCCTGCACAAAACCGCTTCCTATCCCCATGTCGAAACGGCTGATGGTTTGTTAGTTGAACTTACTTTTTAGCTTTAAGCAGATTGTAGGCATACTTGTATCCGATGGACGCATTTCCATGGCCGCCATATTCCCAGGCATTCTCATAATGCTTGGCCGCCTGCTTGTACGCCTGCTCCTTCTCAGACAGTAAAGCTAGCAAAAGAAAAGTAAAAACAACATGATAATATGCACAGCTAATTTGTCGATAAAATAAATCCATTTTACCACATTAGGCCCTTCTTTTACAGGGATATGCAAGTATTCAGAACTCGACGATTCAAATATCTTGGCGATTACAGCCATACATTTGCGATTCATAAACAAGTTATCGTTGGTCACATTTTGTAAACTCATCAGTGACGCCAATCTCCCGCGGCCAGCTGGTTGAAGTCGTCACCACTCTCAAGTCGAGACTTTTAATATCTTCACTTGTAACAAAACAGTCAACAAAAAATTACAGCTACAGCAGTTTTGAGTGAGTGGTTTTGGTGGTGAAATGGGTCTAGTGATTTCAGTAGCGACGTTTACGGACTGTGCGTGACAAGTCGCAATGTTAATACACAACACCGGTATCGGATACTTGCGTATTCTTGTGGAAGAAGTGCCTGAGAGTAATCCTTGGCTAAGCATTGTTCTTAGTGAAACACTCACCAAGGTACTCGTAAGCCGGGGCGCAGCTCCTGTTGTGTCTCAGGGTCTTATCGAGCAGTTCCTTGGCTGCATCCGAGTTGCCCCCGCCGGCCGCAATGAGACAGTCAGCAAGCAGCAGCCAGCAGCGCTCCAGCCAGTCTGCTCCCTCGGGTGTCCACGAGGATCGGGACACCCGTTTTAAGGCATTGCGGGCGCGCTGCGGCTGCTTTAGAACTAGATATCTGGAGATAGGAAACAGAACAATTTAGTTTATTTAGCACACATTTAGGAAAGTGGTAGATACTCTGTGTATCGATCCTATGACCTCAGCCATGTTTGGTGACCTGATCTGAAAAGCCAGGGACTTGCCAAAATTCCTCTATCCCATATCTTTCTTCTGCGGTATTCACATTTAAAAAAGGTGCTAATACGAAGAAGTCTAATTAATGGTGTACTGTGTAGTTATACCACAAAATCGAATTCAAATGTGATGTAGATTCATGAGTTTTCGCTTATACCACTAGTTTCCGGACATCCGCAGTTACACCAAAAATCAGTTAAATAGCAAATAGTCTTACGCAGTAGCTAGCGTGACCGCCACCCCGACATCATCAGCCCCCCCTTCCTCGGAGGCGAGCTGAAGCAGGTTCCGGAGGGCCGACTCCGCAGCTGACTTCCTCCTTCCAGCCAGAGCCAGCCTCGCCTCCAGCAGCTTCAGCTCCAGGACTTCAGCCGGGTCCTTTCCCGTCTCCTTCTTCAGCTCTCCGAGGAGGCGCTCCGCCATTCCCAGGGCAAAGGAACGGGTATCTCTGAAATCATTATCAAATGTATATTCTTTATATTTTTAAATCCCTGCAACATTTCCAAGGTTTTATTAACCACTGGAGCGACTAAGGTCAAAATATGGACCGCTTTTATTTTCTGCGATTGACAGCGGTCCAAAACTGGATCACATTTTTTTTACCAAAGTTAACAAGTTTTTAATATTTTTTTAATAAATCCTACGAATATGTGATAATCGACAAAAGACAGGTGAATTCATTGGCTATATAGAACTATAATCAGTTTGTATGTCTCCATTTTAAAATTCGGAGGCAATATTGGAATTTAGGAAGGGCAGGAATAAAGGAATGGATTGAGCGTTAAAATTTTTTTACTTCTTGCCTTTTCTCGGCTCGATCTTTTTGTTTCTTCTTGCATCTTCTTGGATCTTCTTGACTGTTTTTGGCTCTGCTTGGCTCTTCTTGCCTCTTTTTAGCTTTCCTTGTCTCTTCTTACTTTTTCTTATTGTCTCTTCTCGGATTGTCTCTTCTTGCTTCTTCTTGAAATTCTTGTCTCTTCTTGTCTCTTCTGGCCTCTGCTTGTCTTGTCTCTTCTTCCCTCTTCTCTTCTCTTTTCGGCTCTGCTTCCGACTTGTCTCTTATCATCTATAATTGGTTTTCTTAACTCAGCTGTATTTTTACTGCTTCTTCTTTCAAATTCTCATCATCTACGGCTAGTCTTGCTTTCTCCTACATTTTCTTGTATCTTAGTGTTTGTTATTGTTTATTCTAGTCTGTTCTCGACTCTTCTTGCTTCTTTTTATCTTTTCTTGCTCCTTCTTGGCTGTTTTTGGTGTTTCTTGCAACTTCTTGTGGAGTTTAATTCACATGTCAACCTAAAAGAAATAAAGAATTTGATTGCTATCTTTTTTTTCTGAGGTCCGTTCTTTTCTTCTTCTGATGTTTTCTTGCCTCTTCTTAGCTCTTTTTCAGTCTACCCTGGTATCTGCTTTCATGTTCTTGCTTCTACTCGCCCATTCTTGATTCTTCTGCCTTCAAGTTGCTTGTTCTTGCTGCTTTTTGCTTCTTTTTGGCATTTCTTGGCTATCCTAATCTTCGCTTGCATTTTATTGATTCTTCTGGTATTCTGATTCTCCTGTAGAGACAGGCATCTTCTTGCATCATTTTGACTTTTCTTGCCTTTTGGTGGCATTTCTTGTCTCTTGTTGCCTCTTCCAGACTCTTCCTGATTCCTCTTGGTTCCTCTTCCTCTCCTTGTCTATTTTTGCTGCGTCTACGTTCTTCTCGACTTTTATTGGCTCTTCTTGTTTCTTCTTGCATCTTCTTGATTATTTGAATCAGGTAATCCAAAAAAGAACAGGTGATACTCCTCCGAAGTGTAATAAGTGACTGCATTAATTAATGATAAAATGTGTACTTGAGAAGAACTTCTTCCAGATTTTTGACTGAAACCAAAAACCTGTTAACCGTTAACAGAAAAGAGCGAAAAAAATATCTTGTACACGTCAGTAATAAAATGTGTTGATAAAGTGTACTAACAGGATGTACTTTAAAAATGTGATTACATAGAGTAAAATATTATTAATTAAAATATGGTGTTGAAAAGCCCTGAAAGATGTTGAAAAATGTTTAAATTCATAGATCTGAGCTTAATTGAACCTTTTTATCCCATGTGCCGTCTCCCCCCTTGTTCAAATCAGACGTAATTTCAACAAGTGTGAACCCCTAATGTTTTCCAAACCCAGATGCAAGTATCTCCAAGTCGTAAATCAATAACTGAAGTGTTCACAGCGCACAGCGCCCTTGAGGTGATTTTTCACAAAAACGGCGCTATATAAATCATCCAAATATTATTATTATTATTCACGAGCACATTGGGGGGAAGGGGGGTCAAAAATCTTTAAAAATCGCGTTACGTAATACTTGAATGCCCCCTAATCACCAATGTACTAGTCTCAGGCAGAGTTTGTATGCATGTCATCGACGATCTTCCTAAAAGCTGTTCATAAAAATCTTCCGTCTCACACGTCTTGTATGAAAACGAAAAAAGCAGAATATACTAGAATGTCTTTAGTCATATTCCTACACACATTTCGCAAACTATTGTACTATAGTTATAAAAACATTAAATAGAAATAAAATAAGTGTAGTGTACGGGGTACCTATCACTGCAGGGGGGATCGGTTGCCGGAGGTTTCCGATCTCACCGGGAGAGAGAGAGTGGAGGGGACAGGCCGAACCACGAGCACTCGCTGCGCGGCGCCGGCATTCCTTCGGTTAGCTTCTTAGAGCAAACAGTGTGCACCTTTGTCAATTGAACTTATAATAAATATTCCGTCGTATAAAACGAAACCTCTTTTAATAAATATAATAGTAGTATCAAGGACACTACAATTTGGCGCAGCCGGTTATTTATACGAAATGAGAAGTTTATCTAAGGCGCAGTCGGGCGTGCACACAAATACTTTGGGTGTATGAATGACTCGACATTTTTTTTCTCAGACGGTTATTGTCGTGGACAATCGTGGGGTACTTCGCAGAAGGGCCAGCCAGAGAAAAGCGCCAATTGCGAGCAAAGGTTACGAAGTACAGGCCAGTACAAGACGGGATCCCTTAATATTATTGAAGGAAGGAAGTCGGTCACTCCGACCAAGATATTAAGAAGGAAGGAAGGAAGACAGTCACTCCGACCAAGATATCATTGAAGGAAGGAAGGAAGACGGTCACTCCGACCAAGAGGAAATCTATTAACTAGCCAAGCAGCCATCGTCGTGGACCCTTTGTTCAGTTAAGTAGTTTGTCCTTTTGGAGGTTATTGTCGTCGGGCTGTGTTTTTGTTATTCGCTGAGTCTCTGTTGGTTCGAGTGCCGGCCGGGTATCGGTTAACTATGGAGACCAGCGGAATACCGAGGTTTTGCCACATACGCGATGATTGGGGAATTTTTCGACTCAGACTAGAACAATTCCTGCTGATCCGTGATGAAGCGAAAACCGTTAAGTTAGATGCTACCCAGAAGAGGGCATATTTGTTGAATTCCCTCGAGGCTGAAACACTTTCTGTTTTGATTAATTTATGTTTTCCTACCAAGGTCACAGATACGTTGTTCGACATTTTAATGGGTTTATTAGAGAAACATTGTTCGAAACCAAAGTCAGTTTTTAGAGAACGGGAATTGTTTTTTTCAGCAACACAATCGCAGGGGGAGTCAGTTAAAGATTTCGCCGTGCGGTTACGCGGCCTAAGTACCTTTTGTGAGTTCGGCACGGGTTTAGATGCTAATTTAGCAGATATGTTTGCTCTAGGGTTGATCCCTGGGAGAGCAAAGGAAAAGATTTATCTTGAGGGACCCAGTCTTTCTTTCATTAAGATGGAGGAACTAGCGACTAGTATTGTCGGGTTGGACCATGTGGGCTTGAAGATGAAAGATGAGTGTTCTGTAGGTAGATTTGTTAGTGCAATCGGGAAAAAAACAGAAACGTCAGGGGGTCAGCGGTCGCGTTCTAATGGGAAACCAGGGTTTTCAAGAACGGATTCGCGATCAGGCAGCCCTGGTGTGAAGGAATTCTCGGGTTTTAAGAAATGTTCTTGTTGTGGTGCAAATCACGCATTTAGAGATTGTAAATTTAAAGGCGCAAAATGCTTCATCTGTAAACAGGTGGGCCACATTAAGAATGTATGCAAGAACAATAAAGTATCTCCGATTTTTGTAAAAAAGGGAACGCACAGGGAGCACGTAGCATTTGTTACTCCATATAAAGTCGTCATTAAAATTAATGGAATTCTGTGTTCAGCTATGGCGGACAGCAGATCGAGCGTTTCAGTTTTGCCGGAAGTTTAAAAAAAAAAATCATTTAAAAATATGGAATTGTCACCTGACAAGTGTATAATCGCCGGTTACGATGGTAAATCGTAGGTAAATCAATTTTTTCAGTGACTTACAACAACACTAGAAAAAATATTTATTTTATAGTTGTCACAAATGGGTCTGCATTAATTGTTGGACGTGATTTTATGGAATTTTCCGACTTGGGAATCGGACCGATTAATCGTGAGTCGGTTTCAATGGTAAATGAAAAGAAAGAAGAAATTTTTAAGAAATTTCCTCAGGTTTTTTCGGACGGGCTTGGTAAATTTAACAAGCGTAAAGTATAAAGCATAAAGTAAGTCTTAAAGTCAACCGAGATGCGAACTCAGTGTTTCATAACGCGAGAGCGGTTCCATTCGCGTTAAAGGGAAAAATCGGTTCAGATTTAGTGAATTTTATCATAGAAGGAACTCAGTTAGACTTGAGTTCAGTGAAAGCTGCAACTATTGTGGACTCTGTGTTACAGTTAGTTGGTAAATATTTAAGGCAGGGTTGGCCAAATACTATGAAACGTGACAATAGTTTATGGAATTTTGGATTAAGAGGAATGAACTTTCAACTGTGGATGATTGTTTTTTCTGGAACCATAGAATAATTATTCCAGTTTCGTTACAAAATCATGTGTTAACTTTGTTGCATAGATCACATTTAGGCATAGTCAAGATGAAAGGCGTTGCTAGAGCGTATTTCTGGTGGTCATCATTGAACAAGGATCTGGAAAAGATGGTTCAATCGTGTACGGATTGTGCTATGAATAGACAATCACCACCAAAAAGTCATTTAACCGTATGGCCGAATTCGGGGAGAGTTTGGAGTCGTGTGCATATCGATTATTGTGGGCTACTAGGGGGTAAGATGTGTTTAGTGATTTGCGATTCTTTTTCCAAGTGGATAGACTGCATCGAAGTTTCTAAAGCAGATTCGGTGCACACCATTTTCGAATTAAGGAAAGTTTTTGCGATTTTCGGTAACCCGGAATTAATTGTGGCAGATAACGGGTACAGCTTTCACGAGTGATGAATTTAGGGAATTTTTATTAGAAAACAATATTAAATTCATGACAGGGCCTGTGAGGCATCCGCAAAACAACAGGTTTGAGGAGAATGCGGTTAAAACCGCAAAGGGATTTCTTAAAAAAGTAATGATCGGTTCTAGCTTGCGCAAAGATTATAAGGTAAAATTACTGAATTTTTTGTTGGACTATAGAAATTCACCGCACTGTTCGACGGGCATCGAGCCCGCTGTTTTGTTAGTCGGCAGGAGGCTTCGTTCCTCGTTTGACGGGTTAGTTCCACCCAAAGTGGGCGAACAAGACTCAGAGTTGATAAAACGGGCACATTGATAACATTGCCAAAACTCAGAACAGACAAATTAGAAATTTCGGTGGGGCTAAGTCTCGTGAATTTAGGGTAGGTCAAAAATGCCTTGTGCGAGACTATCGCCAGAACAATAAGATTTTGTGGGAAAAAGGGGTGATTTGTAAATCGCTGGGCAAAAAGGTTTTTATTGTAAGAGTGGGGAACTCGGACATAACTTGGAAGAGACACTTAGATCAAATCAGGAAGTTGTCAGTAAGCTGGGATGAGGAGCTCAATAAATCGCAGCATCCTGCATCTGAGATCAGTTGGAATGACCCTCGGGGGTTGGAAACCTCAGTGTTGCTAAGTGGTTTAACTCGGTGTACTTCTGGTTTCAGGTTGACTGATGTGGAGGAGGCCTCACCAGGACCGTCAGGGGCGACGGCTTCACCTTCAGCGCAATGTAGCCCTTGGGCGGGTCGACTTCGGCCCAGACGAGAAACCCCTGAAGAGCAAGCTACTTAACCTCTTGTTTGCCGGGGTAGGCCAGCAAAAAGCTCCACCAATTACGACGCGGCACCCGGCACAGAAATGACACTTCGTGTCCATCGATTCTGACACTGTCCTTTACAAATTCGTAGGGTCAAAGGGTCAAAATCGTAGATAAACATATTTTTCCCGCGCATGCGCAAGAACTGCGCACACTCCCGCGCTCCGGTAAATTATTAATATAAATTATTTGGAGTGACTAGGCGCATTGCAGGTTTCGCTATGGTAAAGGGCGATAATAGAGCAAGCGATTCTGACCGTGTTCTTCATACACTTTCTTTATACATAAGGGTCAAAATCGCGTGTAAAATCTCATGACACACCGGTGCACGAGCGGCAAACAAGGTATTAACTATGATTAGTGTTCTAATTTGTTAATATATGTTATTTGTTGTTTGTTTTGATATCAGCTCACTGACCTGCGTTAAACTTGATAAGCAGTAGAGTGAGCTTTGCGGCATAAAGCAGCAATAGTAGGGACCTCCATCTCTGTTTTGTAGCTAGCGTAGTCTGTTATTAGAGAGGGAAGGGTATAGTGTACGGGGTACCTATCACCGCGGGGGGGATCGGTTGCCAGAGATGGCCAAACGTAGCCGAAGGTTTCCGATCCCACCCGGAGAGAGAGAGTGGAGGGGACAGGCCGAGCCACGAGCACTCGCTGCGCGGCGCTGGCATTCCTTCGGTTAGCTTCTTAGAGCAAACAGTGTACACCTTTGTCAATTGAACTTATAATAAATATTCCGTCGTATAAAACAAAAACTCTTTTAATAAATATAATAGTAGTATCAAGGACACTACAATAAGAAATAAAATTCGCACAGGACGAGGTAGACATTCGTTAATAAGTTTACTGTAAAAATAATATAATATTATCATTATAAAGTTTATGTAAGTTCCTATCTATATATTTGTAATACTTCGAATCCAAATGTCATCATAATTAAATCGTAATGCGATCACCCAATTTTGGAAATTGGAATTTTTACATCACTATATACCATCAATAATAATACGGTGTCTTACAAATTCAGTTGAACAATTTGGCCCGTCAATGAGTAATATCAAAATTCCCCATCTAATTCCGTCACCTCGCTTCGAAAGAATAATAATATCTTGGGATTCTAATTGCTCCTTGCGAACCAACTAAAGGTAAAAATCAATGCATGCTGTGATCTATTGACTGTAAGATGATGGACATTCTTTTTGAGAAAATTGTTTTCATAACTCAATTTTTGGAACCAATAATTTTGGTTTGGGTGTCTTTTTCACACGCCCTGTCTAGACTGTTGGTCGATGCTATATAAATAAATATGCATATAAAAAAAATCTATTGTTTTCTTTTTATGAAAATGTTATGTTTGTTTTTTTTTTGGTAAATTATTTGTAAAATGTTAATAAAATTGTAAAATTACGTAAAAAAAACACTACTAATGCAATGAATATTTTAACAATTTTGTTATTATTCGCATTTGACACCTCACAAGAGCGTCCCTATCTGCACAGTGCAAAAACAGGGGAACTATGTTACCACCCAATTGGGTAGCTTTACAAGTCGGAGAAACGACCCATTCTCGTCAAGCCATCATCAACTGTAAATGGGTGTTTCACTTGCATCCTTAGAAACATACTTCAAAAAAGAAAATCCAAATAATCACCTGTATTCAACCTCTTCCTGCGTCTCGGTGCCGCTCTCCTCACTGAGCGGGGGTGGCATTGCCTCGCCTCCCGGTGCCAGGCAGACCCGCACCACTCCCAGGGCTGCAGCCCGGCCCCACAGGGCCCCCTGCGTGCGGGCCTTGCCCCACTGACGTAGGGCCGCATTGGGGTCCCCGCAGTGGCGCGCCTTCAGGCCCAGGCAGTATAGGAAACCTGGAGATAAACAATTAACCTTTAATTTCAATCACTTTTGGACAAATGCCTTACCGGACTTTATCCACTTTCCTTGCCATGGTAATTTGTTAGTTAGTAGTTACCTGGTTCTTGAGATTGTCCAGTCTCCAGAACTTTGTTGAGGAACGGAGTGACATCTTCAAGACTGCCCAGTCTCCGCTGGACATCAATCAACCTCTCCAATGCCGTCCAATAAGTTGGCTGGGACGTTAGAAGTTGCTTTAGGTGGTATGCTGCTGTTTCAAAGTCAACCTGATAACAACATTAACACGATGGTTAAACTTTGAAACCTGAATAATTCATCAAACACTAAAGTTATTTTAAAAGTTCTGTAAAAGTTCTATTCAAGTTCTGTTATTATATAATTATGGGCCAGTTGTTTCACAAAACTGAAATAATGACAGAATTTCAATTGAATTTTCACAGAACTTGAAAATTAACTTTGAAAATTGATGAATTGTTCAAATTCTGTGAATCATCCAATCTTAAGTGTCCTTCACAATGAATAATACATATGGTACGAGTAATATGACACAAACAAACACAAAAAGTGCATTGCAAAGTTAATGACGCTTCCACAATGGCGAAGCACCTGTTCACAGATAAAATAAGTATGTTTACAAGTGAATGTAGAATAAAATTAAGTATATTATTTCCTTGGCAAGTGAAATACATTTTATTATGGTAGGAGCATTTTTAAAGGTTGAAAATACCATTAAACCACATCAAGTGTGGTTGAGCTATTAGCTAACACTCAACGAGTACAAACGTTAGATATACACCAGGGATAAGCTGGCACTCAAGCGGTTGAATTACAGACGAGTAAATGAATTTGTTTTACCTTTCTAAAGGCCAAATCGGCCATCATTACAGAGGCGGCCTCATTATCGGGGTCTGCATTCAATAATATGGCACATGTCTGTTGGCAGAGGTCTGCTTCATTTACCTAAAAGACAAAGGCAAAAATGATATATTTATCAATAAAAATATGTACCTACATTCAGGGCTGGGCAAAATATATGCTGTGCTGTAATTAAAATACAAATTACTAAATACTTTTTCGCATGTATTTAAAATACGAAATACAAAATACTTTCAAATCGTGTATTTGAAATACAAAACAAAATACCTACAGTATTTAAATATTTTTTTTATTTCAAATACAAAATACAAATTACAAAAAACAAAATACATTTGGTTTTGGTAGAGCCTTTGGTTGCAATAAATTGTCGTAAGTGCCCTTATCGAAGGGTGCGTTTCCATAGAAGCAAAGCTGAGTAGAGTGAAACAGAGACATGCAAAAATTGACCAATCATATTGCTCAGAAGACACATCTCATCTCCGCTCCACTTGTAAGGTTTTGTGGTATAGGACCCAGTTGTTAGATAGATAATAATAATAATTATTATAATAACATGACATTTGTATAGCGCATTTTTGTGTTATTCCTACTGTAATTAACTTAAAAATAATCTGGTATTCAATCAAATTATTCCTATAGTGCTTGATCTAATACTACAAAAGTGTACAATACATATAGAGCAATGACAAGTATAATATAATAGGTATGATAGAAAATGTACAATAATAGTGCTATTATAGCACAGGATAACGTACACGTTTGAGGTAAGATGTTGCCAACTCTAAATATTAACATATATTGCTCTGGATCTAGCGTTTTTAGTCTAAGTATGCATTATCTATGTTTGTGTATTTTTCATTACCATTACTAAGATCGCTAAATGTATTTGAAATGTATTTTGAAGTAATTGAAATACAAATACAAAATACGTATTTGTATTTCAAATACGTTTTTGAATTACAAGTAATTCAAATACTGCCCAGCCCTGCCTACATTAATAGATGGAACAATATTTTTTTGTAATTATACCTGCATATAAAGTTTTGCCAGCGAAAGCAAAACGGAAGGACTCTGTGAGTTGTATTGCAAGGCTTCTTTGTATGTTTGTATTGCCTTTTCGGTGGACTTACTGGAAGCGTAATGTGTCGCAAGAGAAAAACAGATTTCTGATAGAATCTTCTTTTCTTCATCAATGTCATCTGTAAAGCAAAATTTAACTTTTACCTGCTCCTGAGGCACAAATTCAAAAACATTCAAAATTTTACATATCAAAATTTCGCAGAATATGAAGGTTGAATGGTTCTCAATCCGGGTTTAAAATTTGGCTCATTCTTTATTCCACTGACATCTGTTGAAATATTCATGAAGAAATTCTCAACTTTACTCAGATATGTGGAAAAACAATGTTCCCCATTCTCAGTGGCGCTGAAATTCCACTATTTGGTCAATATGTACGTATTTGGCTTCGTTTTTAATATTTTTTCTGTATCATAAATTATTATCATGATGTATCCTAAATTAGTATAGGATGGGTTTGAGGATTACATTTTCATGATATTGTAATAAAAAAATTCAAGGTTTCAGAACAAAGATCCAATATTAATCTTCAAAATGTTAAAAAGATTTGCTTTGAGTGTTGATTAGTTTAATTTATTGTTGTTGATAAGGTATAGATATTAAAAAAAAATTGTAAGACGGACACAAACCAATATTGGAACCAAAATGATACATAGAAAAATTTCCTCTGAGGTTAAAAAAAAAATTAAATATACCATGTGATTCCAGTAGAGCGCGTTTTACCAGTCTAGTCTGATTGTCTTTAGCTTCCTTCAGGGTGCTGAGAGTGGCACGACTGTTCACATCAGAGGACCCTCGCTGCTCCCGAACCTTACCCAGGAGCATCAGCACTTTGCTTCGGAACTTCATGGAGATATAGTCACTTGTGTTTGCAGTCGACGGATCTTCCAGCTCTTTGCTGAGTGCTTCTTCAGCATTATCGTACTGCTTTAGCTGGGAAAAGAGATAGAAAAACTTAAAATAACAGAAAATGTTAGGAAAACTTGTAAGAATTTTGGTTTAAATGAGTTCAAACAGCAAAACAGCAATCTCTTGTGGTGTTCACACTCATTTATGTACAATAAATAAGATCAAATATAATAATAAAACGATGGATCGGAATTTTTTGTAATAGAATGAAGGCATTGAAAAAAATCATCTCTTTCCAAACATCACTGTCGGAGTCAATCAGTTAAGGAGAAAACCACGTCTTCTTGACTGAATTAGCTTCAGCTATGTTCAATAACTAAATCTGAATAGTCAGGTATTTTCTTGATAAGACTCTACAACAAAATCTCGAATTCAGCGCTGACTCCAGAAGTGAGATTTTTTCGTTAGAGATGTTTTCTAAAAGAAAATTGTACATACTTTAATATACAATCTTGCCAAATCTAATTTCAGCTCTGGATTATTCAGGACCCTCACAGCTTCCTTGAAGTGTCTTATGGCTCTGTCGTATTGATGCATTTTAACCAAAGCAACGCCCATCTTCTTAGCAAGGGTCAAATCTTGAGGACTCTGTTGAATAGCCTTTTCATACGCCTCTACTGCAAGACTTGGTTCTGGAAAGAAAAAAAGATCATTTAATCACGTGGAAACCATCATCATAATTATATTTTTCCTTTGTGCATTCAATACATTGCCATGATTTAATTTATTGCCATAAAAAAAAGCTTTTATTGTGGATACTGGAGAATATTTTTGAAGTTTGATGATGTTATAGTTACAAGTTCGTAGATAGAAATGTATTAAGACCGACCTAGAATTGACATGTATGCATCTCCGAGCATAGTATGTCCGTCAGACCCCGGGTGGTTGGCCACTATCTCTCTGAAGCACGTAGCAAACATTGCTCGGTCATTTTTTTCTTTGAGGTATATATTTGCCAGCTTTGTGTGAGCCTGTAAATTAATTAAGTGATATGTATTAACAATTAGGAAAAACTATTTTGATTTTGAACTACATAATTCAATCCAAAGTTAAAACAAACTGTGTAGTTAAAAATCAAACCTGAAGGTAATACGACTGTCCCGGCTTTATTTCAGAGAGAAGTTCAATAGCATGATCAATGTCAGATTTTCTAAGAGCCAACTCAGCATTCACTATTGTGAGTCGAGACTCCTCACTTGTATAAGAAAACTCTTCAATTGCGTCCTGGAAAATCACAACACAAAAAATGTATACATATTATAATAAAAATCATATTTCCGCAATCACTATTGACTGCATATGTATTAAATAATGAGAAAACACATTAGGAACATTGTGACAGGATTGTTTGTAAAGTAGCTCAGTTATTTTATAAGAGTACCTGTTGACACAACTATAAAACACATCTCCCTTCCTCCTCCCAACATACTATCTGCATACCTGTCCCTATCTGACAGTGTATGGCCGATTTACCTACGTGTGACATTTACAAAAATACATTATGGTACAATCAGATCATTAAAGGAGCCCCTGCAATGATCAACTCCTATGGTGTTCTCTCAGTGAATTTAATATCGACTCAATTAAGAAATCTGGGCAGTGACCATTTGGTACTCCCTTGGTGTGCATAGGTTTGATTCTTTTACGTGTGATTGTGCAGTGAATACAACCAGTATCCCTCAAGGCGATAAGAATGATTCTTATCAACAAGAACGTCAGAAGACAAAGGGTAAGTCCGTCCTTTACAATATCCCAATCTTTACCAACTCATAGATGTGTCAACTTGAAACATATTTAAAATTACTGATTACAATCCACAGATTGATTCGCAGTCAATAAATCTGCGACCACAGTACCTTAAATACATACCTGCATAATTTTAGTAGCTTCAGCATGTTGACCAAGTTCAGTATAAACATTTACAAGCTCCAAGTAAAGTGTTGCTTTATCAGGTAGGCTGAGATCTGATTCAGTGCTATTCCCTTTGGTTCTCAATGTAGCATTTCCATGCTTAGGACCCAAAAGGTTCAACGAAGAAACAAAGCAAGATAGTCCTTCCTTGAACTTCCTCTGATGCTTGAAGATCACACCATGAAGAAGATGGTACAAGGGGTTATCTCGCACCTTGAAGTTATAACTCAGGCAAGCTTCTAGACTCTGTTGGGCTCTCTCAAACATGTGCTGCTGGATGTAAATTTGAGCCAGTAACAAGTGAGCATTCGCATATGTTTGATCAATGTTTTCCAACAAATGCAAAACATTTAATTGCGCTTGAGTCACTTTTCCGAATGAGAATTGGAGTTTGGCCAAATAGTACATTGCACAAACCAGACCAGGGCAAGCTTTTAAAACAGATTCCAGCAAATACATGCTTCGAGTAACTGCAGCGGGGAGTAGTTCTTCAAAATTAAATACCAGAGAGTCAAGAACAACCGACGGCTTCTTCGGCACATACTTCAAATACTCCTCATTGATGAACATCAGTAAATCAGGATTCAGAACTTTCAAGAATTCTGTACCAAAAGGCATGGTGCGGGTGTTAGACAACAAGATATCCGTCGCTTCATTTAAATATTCCAGAGCTTTTTCCGGCGATTTTTGTTCTAACTTTGCTGTCATGAGAAGTAAAAGGGGATCCTTCTTTGCTCCGCCCATAAGTTCGTTGAGTAATTCTATCTGTTGTTCCACTTGTTCCGAGAAGGCAGTCTCACTCATTTGACAGAGAGTCAGGCCGCAGAGGGCTTCGATAGAGTTGTCATCCACTTTGGTTGCAGACTTAAAGAAATGATTGGCATCTGATATTTTCCCTTGCATGTAGCATTGATACCCAAGTTCTGTGAGATATTTGGTGTTGGATGGGTTTAATTCGGCAGCGTGTTTAGCAAATCTGTAGACTTGAGTTAGAACAGCGTTGGAGCGTCCACACACTCTGGAGAACAGCTGTGTTGCATCGTGGAAAAGATAAGAATTTTTTGGCTCTTTCTTTTCCAAGCTGTTGAAAAACTTGTTGAGCAAATCTGCAGATTCAATACAATCTCCCTTTTTGCACAATGTGACCAAAATTTTATATTTCAATGCAGAAAAGTTTTCTTCGTCCTTTGTAAGAATCTGGTTACTGATATCTAAAACTTGATCCCAATTAAACAGAGATAGCTCATTTTTAATCTTTTCTATTAGAGGAATTTCTAATTTTGGATGTTGAACGATCATTTTATCAAGTAGGATATTGGCTTCTGCAAAATCTTTTTGCAAATACTTGAGCTTTGCAAGCCCTAACTTTGCATCCAAGCTATCGACAGCATTTGCCGCTTCAAAGTGTTCGGCAATTTTGTAAGATGGGTTTGTTTCATTCTTATAAAGTTCAATCCAACCTTTTAAAACGGCGATTTGAGGATTTGTTGGTTCCACTTTGATAGCCTTTGTGATGAAGTCAGAAGCTTTGTCGTGTCTCTCAGTGAACAGAAGAAATAAAGCCGCATAATAGAGAGATAAGCCTGATGGATTCTTCCTTCGTTCCTTCAGACGGACTTCCAGGTGTTCGATGGCTTCCCTGTCAACTGTTGAACTCTTTTTGTGGGCATGTATCAAGCACATTATGACTGCAAGGGAGATATCTTCCTGCGACTGTAGAACATTGAGTTCGCGAATACCTTCAAGATATCTGCCATTGAATACTTGTGCGAAACCGCTGTACATTAAATATGTTGGATCATCCGGATATTTCACGAGACAATCTTTAACAATATCATGAAATTTACCGAAGTATTTTTCCCTGCAGTAGTAAAACAACTCTCCGTTTATATCGTCAGGATCCATGATTCTTATTCTTTCAAGTTGAAACCACTTTGAAAAGAAATTATTCCAATTTTCCTAACTTTATTCCTCTCGATATTTCACGGCAGTGGAAGGAATTTGAAGTTTTGTTTATGTTGTAGCAGAAAACGTAACCATGGAAACCATTTCCAATAAAGCTGCATCTAAATATAACTCTTATTTAAAATGCCGGAGAACCCATTTTAGCAAAAATATTAAATGTATCTGGTCATGAATTAGAACAACATAATTATCTATATTTAAAGAAATCTATGGAAAAAATGACAGTTCTGTTATGACTGGTTTATTTATGGTTCTGTTGGTTCTGTTTGGTTTGACATTGACAGTTGACAGCTCTGTTCACATTTATATTTATATGTGAAATATCAAACTCGGAACAAATAGCTTTTACCTAAAAAATAGATCGCAAGCCTGTGAAAAGACTGGATTACCAAATAAACCGTAAGTCTGTGATTAATATTCAATATAATTTAACAGAATGAATGCAATTCTATGGACTTATTTACTATTATGAAAATGAGCTTCTTGAAAAACTTTGCTTGCTCTCTGCTGATAAAATTTTATTTGCACATAGATTATAAGCTAATAATAATCTACAATAATTAAGACGCTTTATTTTTTCAGTTAACAACACCATCTTACGTAAGCCTTGCTGTTTTTGGAGTAAAATATGCTAAACTTGGCTAAAAATTCAGCAAAAATGATCACACGATCACGCGTTGCAAATTTTTCGGCTTCTGCTCTGAAGGCCTATCATGATGTCGACAAACGCCAATTTGTTGTGCAAATCAACGAAGGTAGGTTATCGTGATTAATTTTTGGGTTATTATCAAGGAGGGAAGAAGGGAGAGGATATGGTACTAGTGCAACACATCACACAAACTCAACTGGACACAATTGGCCATAGCTTTCTAGGCTAATATGTAAGGCCGGATATACGAAATCTGGCGCCCTGTGCAGTAGGTACCGATGGCGCCCCCCCTCCCCCCTACATTTTTATTTTGATTAAAAATTCGTTCACCCCAATTTTTTTTTTTTTTTATTTATTTTTTTTTTTTACACTAATTTATCAAATAAATAAAGACATATAAAGGGTGTAACTTTTCCAAGTGACCTGGCAGTAGCTCTCACACTCGTTTTTTTTTAAAAGAGAGAATCGCCAGGAGCCCTATTCTCTCTGAATCTATTGGGTAAACATAAAATTATGGTGCTATTTTAATTATTTTAGTAAAAACTTTTTTTGCAAGTTATGCTTTAAAATAATACAACGAATTGTTTGTTTGTGCCCGTACCATGATTTAAAATATAGGTTACGAGACAATCTTCTAATAATTCGACCGTAGGAATTAGTGCGAAAGATCTGTTTAGATGTGCTCGGGACCATTGTAACGTCATTGCGCGGGACATCATTTTTTATCGGTGCTGGAGAAATTGGAATAAAAAAATTCCCAATGGAAACGAGTTTTTTTATGTCATTTTGCTCTTTTCTACATTTTAGATTCTGCGAGCCTGAAAGTTTTTTTTTAAATTATTATTCTATTCATTGTAATCCACAGTACTTTTATAACCTCTTAACAACCAATAGAAATTTAGTTAAAAATTTTAAAATCTAATAAGAATGGACCTCAAATTTGTACCTTGCATTTCCCCTGTGTTGAGCGAACAAACACCAAATTGAGCTAACAAACACCATACAAACACTAAACACTGACGTATGGTATCAACGGCTTACGAAAGACGCTTACACTGACACCGTAAAATAACAAATCCAACAAATCTAATACATATTAATTATACATTTAACGAACTTCAAATAATATGTCAAATCAATGATGAAACTGTCAACACGTTGCAACCTGCAAATCCTACAAACCGTGCGATGCTTTTGTTAATGGAATTTACTGAAGATTTCATAAGAAAATGGTCTTTAACTACCTTCTCCTAGAGACGTAAATCGTACAAAATAAAACAATAGCGAGCGTACGGACGACACACTAACTAAAATTGTCAGCATTTTGAAAGGCGCAAGTCGGTTTGTTTGATTCACTAGAACAAAAATACCGCGCTGTGATTGGTTATTGAATTTGGATCGCACCCATTCGTCGTAAAAGATATATGGAAAAATAGATCTTACGTTTAAACTAAATATATGGAATTTGTAAAAAAATTCTGTAACTGACTATAAATTCGTAAGCCGTTGATACCAACCTGATGCGTGCGCATTCTGTTTCTTTGGAAAGTATTGCTAGAGCGTAATAATTATTTCGTACTGTGGATAATTTTTAAACGATTCAAGGAATATTATAACTAAATTTTAATACAATATTTATTTTCTCACGGCGCCCCTTCGGAGTTGGCGCCAGGTTTTTTGCACTTTTTTGAACGTATGACAGATCCGGCGCTGCTAATATAATGCTAGTATTATAGCACTGCTCGGTGTGAGCAGACTTTTCCTTCATGAACTATAAAGTGCATTTGTTACCTTTACCAGTAATGATTAACCTTTTTAGCCAAAGGGTCAATTTATCAATTTTCAATGTATTAACACTGTGGTCGTCAAACTGCGGCCCGCGACATAGCAAACAATTTTAGTTGACAATGACTACCAAAGATGATTTCGCATATGAAGTTAACTAAATAGACATGAAATTTAAATAAATGAAGACAATATAAGCGAAACTCAATCGAAAATCTGGAAACAGAAAAATCAGAAAAACATATAGAGGTGTCAGAAAAATCAGAAAAACATATTGACACCTCTATATGTTTTTCTGATTTTTCTGTTTCATTTCATTGTTTGTCTTCATTTATTTAAATATTACAATTTGAGGTTTTACTCATAAAGTTAAAAATAAAAAAAATAAAATAGACATGAAATTATTCAGCCATTATGGATTTCCTAAAACACAGTTGATGAACGAAGTCATTGAAGTATATTTCGACACACAGCTCAAAGCTCAATTAATTGAACACCGTGAAAAGCAGGAGTACATTGGATTTTGGAGAAATGTGCCTAGCAACTCTAAATGTTTATGAGACTACGCGCAATTTATTTTCACGAAATTTCCTTTGACATATCTCTGTAAAGCTTCATTTTCTAAAACGAGCTTCTTGAAAAACTTCTTCTTCTTCTTCAATGGTGCTACAGCCCATTTCGAGCCTTGGCCTCCTTCAAGATAAACCTCCACCGCCTTCAGTCCTCGGCTGTAGTCTTCCAATCTGCAACATGTAAGTCCTCTTGCGTCCTTTCTGACATCATCCTCCCATCTCAGCCTAGATCTGCCCGCCTTTCATTTATCTCTCGGGTGTCCTGTTATATTCGGTACTCATGTGCTTGGCATTCGGTGCACATGTCCAGCCTATCTTAATCTTTGGAGCCTTAAATGGGAGCCTTAATTGGAGCTTCTTGAAAAATAAATTCCGCAATCGCCTTTCTACTCATTTAGAAGATGCAATGAGGATTGCATGTAAAGGTAGACCTGCGTTACTGCGTTACTAATGTACATAATATCTAATTCTTAAGTATGCGGCTCGCAGTGATACCTCACACTATCCTGTGTGATCCTTGATAATGGGTCGGAGAGGGTTGGGTACCTACCGTAATATAGAGGTGATGCAGTGTGTCATGCGTTAATCGTGTTAGGGTCGATATTTCAGTGTAATAATGCACAATGGTTGTGGGAGGACCTTATTCTATTGTTGTTCTTTAAATTTTAAATCATTTTTCAGATTTAGCAACAATAGATTATGATTTAAATGGGAAGAAGATTACTTTCGTCCACACAGAAGTCCCTGATGTTTTTCGTGGCAAAGGAGTGGGAAAAGTTTTAGCCGAGGTAAAAACTTTCAACGCATTCTTAAATTTTATTACTCTTTGATGTAACGTAAGTACTTACTTCCTAAGAAAAACAGCACAATGAAAATTTGCCAAGTATTAGTTTTATGTTGGTTGACTTGGAGGAAATGGCATTGTTAATTTATTTATTTTGTAATGGGCTTCTTTCTCCTTCTTGAGACAATGTTTCAAACAGTTTTAGCAGTGTCCTTCATCAGAGCATATAAAACACATACTTATTATTATGAATTAATAAAATAAAATACCTTTTTTTTCAGGAAGCTTTCACATATGCTGAAAGCAAAAATTTGTCTGTGCAAATAGATTGCGACTACCTTCAACATTATTTCGACACCAATAAGGACAAATACAAAAATCTGAAAATTGTGGATTAGAGAAAAAAAATCTGGTTAAACCTTTTTATAAAGCCCAATTTTGGAATTTCATAGACATGTAGTGGCAAGTGTACTAACCAGCAACTCATAAAGCATTTAATAATGATTGTACAAAATGTAAATAATATTTTATTTTAATTTTAAATGAAATACATAATAACATATTTTATTTTTATTTTAAATGAAATACATAATAACATATTTTATACAAATAATACTTCTTTTCTCTTTATGTGAGTTATTTTATTGTAATTATTATTAATACGTACTATATTTTTAAATCTTTGACTGTCTGACGATGCTTTTAAATTAGATTAAAAATTTACAAGGTTGTTGAAAACTTTTCCTATGTTATAATGTTTTTTAAATTATTATAAAACTATGTATTTTAAAACTAGGTAACTGCATAATATTATATTCTAATTTATTTATTAATTAATCTTTCAAAACAAGCAAACACATTGTGACTTGACATTTTAAATAAATAAAAAGAAAATACTTTGTTTAACGTAAATTTATTGTTATTTTTTTCCAAATCAGTTAATACAAAAGGCTGAAATCATTAATAATCAACTAAATTTAACATTCAGCCCTATTATAAGTATGTTTCCCGTTATCCCACTCGCCCCTCCACCACTTCCCTCCCACAACTGATGCACTGTCCCACTCTAATTTACTGTCTCTTTCTTTCACAACTTGTATATATATATATGTGTATTTTGCTGTATTTGTCAGTATTTTTTATATTCAGTCCTGATGATGGTACGGAGGTACCGAAACCGGTAGACGGAAAAAAATAACAATAAAGTGACGTAAAACAAAGTATTTTCTTTTTATTTATTTATTATAATTTAATCTTTCAGATATAAGCTGTAACATGATTTTCCAAAAGATTTTACTCATACTTAACTGAATTTATAATATCGTTGGTTTACTGCCAGAAGTCATTAAGTGACATTTTGTCATAACTGAGTTAGAAGTTACAATCTACTGTTTTATCTAGTAAATAAGTCATTATGTCGAATAACCATTGACGTATGATATACTTGGTCGAAGCGAATAACCCATTGTTTATAGCTAATTGAACACCCTATTATGTAGTCAATTAGTGCATACAATACCAATGAATTATGAATACAAAATAACTCAAATATTTGTATGACTTTTGAATGTGGGATAATGTGTGATAATGCATATAAAATTGTCTAAAAATCACTGAAACGTTTTGGTGACTTCTTGCAAGAAGAAAAATATTAACATTCGTTGTTACACGATGTTTGTAAAAAGTTGCTAAGCGCAGTTTTTATTTTTATTTTTTTCTATTAATATTAATAAAACGAAAAGTTAAAATCCCACATAAAAGCATTTGTAAAAGATGAATAGAAGTGCATTTAAAAGATTGACTTTAATATTTTAGCTTGTGTAACAGTCGATTATTTCAGAAACTAGTTAATGAGTTCTGGCAGTGAGCCGCTAAGTGCTGATTTACTGATTGAATGAATAGTGTTCTTTACACACATTAAAAGACCTGAGCTTTATTTAGTTAGACAGGTCCAATTCAACATTTTCTTCATAAATCAAAATCACCTAAAAGAAAATATTCAGGTAGTGAATCTTTATCACATTTCATAGTGAAAGTACTGAAATTTCAAAAATAATATTATATTTTATTAAAATTCTTTAAAAAGAAAGATCAACATTCCCGGATTATGAATAACCCCACATCCCACAATATTTGAAAATCTCCTACTACCATCACACTAAGCGAAAATGTTGCTTGTGTATTGATGGAGTACTTAGCCAGTCGAGAATTGAAAACTCAGCCACTGATCGGTCTAAACCAGTGATTCCCAAAGTGGTCCAGGTGGACCCCCAGGGGTCCACGGGAGACTCGATGGGGGTCTACGTTGGTGTGATAAAAAAATAGGGGTTCACAAGTTGTAAGTGGAGGTCCACGAAAATTTATCTGGTTTCGATAGTAAAGAACAAAAATGTTGGCTTGACTTTCCCTATCAATGAAGGCAGATAATACATTACTCAAAAAAATTGCAAATTTTTCAGTGTTTTCGGTGAAAAATGGTAGTATTGAGACTTTAAAAAAGCATTTTAAAGCTTTAAGATTCTAAATTTCAGATTTTTGGATAAATTTTTTTGGAGCTACGGTTCTCATGCAATCCTAACAGATAGAGCGAAAAAATAATTTTTCGAATTTTTTGCTTTTTTTTGGTCCATGGGCTTGAAAAATTTTTTCTATTAAGTCTAACGATATTATTTCAATAAATAGAACGCAAGAAAACGTACCATTTTTCTTTTTATTTTGTCACTCCGAATTTAGAGTTGGAACTCAGCCGCGACCCAAATTTCCATTGTTAGATCTAATCCTTACATTTTTTGATGAGTTGTGAGAATATGGTAGAAATGTAGCAGCACGGGGTCCACCGAAACCAGTAAAATTTTGGGAACCTCTGGTCTAAACCTTTTAATCCTAGTCATTTTACTTGGAGATTAAAAATATATTTTTTCTTTCATTATGCCTAACAAAGATATTTATTGCTAAATAACAAATTATATTTGTGCTATATTATTTACAACTTTTATTATGCCATTCTTTATGTGACACCTCACAATAGCTCCTGTTTGTATATGTGTGATCGGGGGAAATGCAACATTACATTTGTGTCTAATATCACCTGCTTAGGAATGTTGAGCACAAGTAAAAGTGTTACCCAGATTGCACTCCATCCATAAAAATTGGAAACCTATCAGACACAACAGATTGCCTGTTTTTGCCGAATCAAATATGTGAGCTACTAAACTCAGCTAAAGGGCGCTCTTGCAATTTGTACGGGGGGCAGCAGCAAGGCCGTAGCCGGGGGGGGGGGGATCAAGGGGGTTTGATCCCCCCCGAAATCTAATAAAGCACACTAAAAATATGATGTTAAACGCTACTGACGCCCGATTGTACAAAATTAACTTATTGCAATTTGTGGTGAAATTGTCCAGAAAAAAATTGGTGCAAGGACTGAATTCTGCAAAATGTTTTTCAGTCCTTGTTGGTGGAACTACTGACGTTTCACTACAAGACAAGAACAGATGTCCATCTGTGTGAGATATGCAGAGCTAAAAGATAAATCAGCCTTACTAAAAAACCCCGTGAAAATTTTATTCAATTGATAAACGAGCGTGTATCTGAAAACATTTCTAATTAAAAAAAATGTTCGTGGAAAGAAATATACATTGCTTACCCGAGAAGGTAGTTTATCTCATGTGTACGACTGTTTTGTTAATGATTTCTGAACAAATTTTGGAGTATAAATATCTAAGTAAGGATCCCAAAATGTAAATTTGAATTTTTATGTAACCTATAAAACAATTTTCCGACACTTAAACTTTCAAAGTACGATTATTGCGCTAATAACTTGACTAAAACTGATGAAAAAAACACGGTAAATATATGAATTATATGAAAGAAGAGTGAATTAGTCACTATAATAGAAATCATTTAGTAAAATCACAATATTTAATAACAAAATTTTCGACATCCCGCCATGAAAAAACCAAACTATTTTTTCAGCGCGGTGCCGCTGAGGACAAATGTGCAGGCGCGCCAATAACGCCCCTTGCGGAGAAGAATTAAAACAACTATTTTTACCAAGTAAATTATAACCATACACAACGTTGTCAGATGTAAAATGCATTCAGAAATGCATTTAGATGTAAAATGCATTTTTACAGCGTGACCGCGGAAGAAAGCTTATTAGTAACAGATCGTGTTTTATTGTATACGGGCTTTATTTATGTTGTTGCTGTATCATGTATGTTATGTTGTTGTATCGGCCGTGGAAGGTTTTTTTTAGTAAGGCTGAATGTATTTACCTTGCGTGAAGATTTTTTAATTTTTGTAACAGTTGAGAATACAACAGGAAAGTATTTAGCAAACAATTTTATCTGAATTAAAATCTTTGGATGTAGATTGCGAATATTTAATCGGACAAGGATATAATGGAGCTTCTTCGACGAAAGGAAGTTTTAAAGGTGTGCAGGCAGTAATTCGTGAGTCACATCCAGAAGCCTTATACGTTCATTGCAGCTCACTGCAGTTGGTCATTCTTGTCAGGTTCGGCCTATTCGAAATACTATTGGTACCATAAAATCGGTTGGAAATTTTATCAAGTCCTCGGCAAAACGAACCAAGTGCCTAAAAGAAAATATCGAGAATTTTTTTAAATTTAAAAACCTAATTATCAAGAAGACTACTAAGAGCTCTATAAAAAATATTTAGAATGGGACTCTGTAAAAGCTGAATTAGAAAAGTGAGAGATAAAATGGCTGGAAGAATCTGAACTAAATCGACCAACATATGTGCTATTGAAGCTCTCAGAAAATGCAACGAGAACCAGACCTTATTTCCAAACATTCACAAACATTTAAAAATCTTGGTGACACTGCCTGTTTCCACATGTACCCCTGACATGACTGTCTATTTTCTGAAACGGCTCAGAAATTCTAGGAAAGACTAAACGGTTTGGCGTTAATGTAAATCCACCAATGGAAAAATGTTAAAATGATATTGTATGTTCTTACAAAATTGATCAACAAAACTTTAGTTTTATGATTTTTTGTCAAAATTTTCTTCTTTCTACCGCTGTAAGTCATTATAGGATACAAAACTTATAAAGAAAAACTTCGAACAAAAACAGTACGTAATTTAGTCTTCTTTAAGTTTGCAATAGACATTTTTGTTGCAAAGTCAACTGTTGAGGAATTATTTTGACAAAACCAAATTTTTAATTTTTGGCGCCTTCAGTCCAAGATGGCGGCCCGAGCTCTACCCCCCCCCCCCCCCCTTTGACTTGACCTTTTGCAAGTAAAGGCCTTTTTTACCCCCCACTGACTGGACTATAAGCACTGTTCCACCAAACAAAACCCCCCGAAATTTTTCTCTGGCTACGGCCTTGGGCAGCAGCCCCTACTATAGTAACTGTGGACCCTGTACAATATGCCCAACATCTGAGAGGTTAACTTACCTCTGACTTTAATAAGCAGCCATAACTGAGCTAGTCATTTACAAGGTTACGCCTAGTATATCAATGGATAACTGTTGAAAAGATATCTTCCGTAGATCAATTGTTTCCCAAATTCTGATAATAGTCCATTAACAACATTTAAAAAGAACAATATCCTTTAAAGGTCTAGGTACATAATTTGGGTGGCTGAAACAGCGCTGAAGAAGGCCAGACAGCTGGCCACAGAGACTACAGCGGTGGTGGTGCCGGAATAGCTGACGATGGATCCCATGCACATGGAGAGGATGAATTGCGCCAGGAATACCATGCTGCTCACGATGGCCACGTCTGTTCCCAGTCCTCTGAGCTGGCTGCCATGCCTGCCCTCGCCATCTGCGCTGACTTCAAACTAAAATTAAATATAATACATTGCCTATGATTAAGTTGATAATCACGGAAATAAATTTAAATTCGAAAACAAATTTTTTTATATGTAAACACAATGATCAATATTTTTTGTATTTCTTCGGCATTAACTATGTAACAATTTCTAGAGATTTTGTTTCAAAGAGTTTTAATTTTCAATGTAAATTTATTACTTTATATTTTAAAATTAATTTAGCACCCAGCAAATCGCCATTATTAACAATGTTTCCATGTAATGTCGACTCCTCCAACCTTTCTTCCCCTCCCCCAAAATCACCTCTCCCACTACCCCCACCCAATTAAATCCAATCGTTTTGTATTTGATTGACGGCCGGCGTACTCCAGTGGTAAGGCTCTTGACTCGCAAACCGAAGGTCGCGGGATCGAATCCCGGCGTGGAAAATAAGTTTTATTTGATTAATTTGTGTTATTTCACAATTTATTCATTTAAAATAATATATAGTATATTTGCGGGACGTTCCAGAGTGGAAGATACTCTTAAGTATTACCCTGGTGTAAGACCACCATTCAGAATTGAAACGTTGCTTGAAATGGCATTAGCCGTGTTTGGTGACCAGATCTGAATAGCCAGGCACCTATCTCCTTCCCCTCCCCACTACCTTCAGCTTCACAAAATACCCCAATGGAGGATGCCATAGTCTCACTGGCTCCAGACGGGAGCAGTTGGGACTCTTGTGCGGTATTCATGTAAAAAAAAAATTGCTTAGAATTTTAAAGTCAGTTTTAAGTTTGCTAGTGAATGACACGGATGTGTCGAAATCGGTAGCAGAAAATTTCAAATATAAAGTAACTAATGTACATTGATTGATCTTCATCATTGATCTTCAAAATAAAATGACAATGATCAATAATTTGTAAGAAAAATATTTCAATTATTTTGATTTTCGAAATGTTTAATTCATGATTAATTAAGAGGATACATCTCGTGTTAAACCGTGAAACTGTTAAGTTAGTCTTGTGATTTGTCAAAGATCCCAACATGCAGTAAATATCTCTTCAATTTGGCCACATTTTGGCTAGCGGGTGCTTGCTGATGTTTTCAAAATTGCATGAATGTGGTCAAACATGCTCCAGTTGTTATTACTAATAAATTCTTACGGTTCCTCTGGCGTGATAATGCGCTACCAGCAGGTAGGGCATGGTGAAGAGGGTGGAGTACATCACCCCTGCGGTCCAACTGAAGATGATGACCCCCGCTCGGTGCTTCGTGAGAGCCATCAGCATCATACCCAGGCTGTTGGTCAGCAGACCCCCCACATAAACCTTTTTGGCCCTGGAAATAATTTAATTTTAATTAATTTTTACATTAGAAAAAATTTCTGATATCTCGGAATAGGCTCAGTCCAAGGTACAAAAAAGGTACAAGGTCTGTACAAAAAATATCGACCCGTGATTAAAACAAAGTTTTTGCCATTTAATATATCTACTTTCAGTCTTTAGATTAGAAAGTCGTTTAGATTATTATTATTATCTTCTTCTTCAATGATATATTACATTGATGGGAATAACCTTCAAAAGTTATAAAAAGAGAGTTTTTCTTATCAAAATTGAATATTAATTTACTTTTATAAAAAGTCAATAGTTCCATATAAATAAAATCGGATGTATTTATCCGTGACGCTATCCAGGTTACAAACCGATTCTTAGAATGATTATTTCCAATAAAAAGAGTAGTTGCCTATGATATGGAAAATAAATTAGTTGAAGAAAATGTTTTTAATTCTAAAATTTGAAATATGAGATTGGCTATTATGACGGTTTGACAGTAGGGCGCAATGGCGGAATTGGTAAACGCACGTACCGGATAGACGAGAGGTTCTGGGTTCGAGTCCCAGTTGAGACCATTATCTTTTTCTGTGTCTTGTTCTCTTTCATTTTTTCGTTTAGATTATATTATTATTAACTTCTTCTTCAATGGTATATTACATTGATGGGAAAAACCTTCAAAAGTTATAAAAAGAGAGTTTTTCTTATAAAAATCAAATAGATGGACTTAAAAATCAATCAGGAACAAAGTATTTTGAATGTAATAAATGTATTTTTATTATGTAGTGAAATAGTTTCGACTTTCCGCCAGTTCGTTTGATACATTTTTATTAGCTGATACATCCACATGTACCTAAATAATATTTAATACCCTTCTCGTCTCACTAACCTAGTCACCAGCTTTGTTATTATGAACTGTGGTTGGAATATGAACGCATTCTTTATGTATCATGAATATTATAAGCTAAGGTTATGTTTATTTTTAAATCACCTCACGTAAACTGAAGCCATACATAGTAGTGGTCTGACAAGTGGTGGAATTATAAAAAGCAATGACAGTGAAGAAGGCGAGGGTTGTATCTTTGAAGGGTAGTTTTTATTCAATGTGATGGACACTGTATATTCTTGCACGTGCTTTCAAAGGTCAAGTCGTTAAAAATGATTGAGGGGCCATATCTGAGTGTTCGAACTTAGAAAAAAATAGCTATGTTAGCAAAACAAATTAATATACAGGGTGTTAAGGGACGTAATAACAACTTACTTTAACCAGTGATTCCTGACATTATTTGGAGTAGAAAACGAAAAGGAAATTTAGATCTCCGATGATATATATATTTTTTCAAATAAAAATATTTTAAAAATCAGAATGTGTTGGACAGTAAGGGTTGGGGTGTGGGGTTAGTCGGTTATTCGGCTGAGTGACCAGTGAAGAGAAGTGGACCATTTTTTTTGTTTGATTTTGAAGAATTTTTTTTTTTATTTATCAAAAAGATCAACGGATACCAAAATTTTATCTACATTTTCTACTCCAAACAATGTCAGGAATCACCGGTTAAAATAATCCAAGTACATCCTTTCACCCTGTATATAAATGTATATCGATAGTGGAAATTCGAGATGCTCTATAAAGGACAAAAAATTCAAAAATGAGTTAAATATATAATTTTCTTAGTTTTTTTTTCCTTTTTCGATCTGCGATGTCGAAATATTTCTAGGAAATTAAGTGCGTCTTGTCTTTTACGAAGTGCATTTTAAAATGTTTTTTTTTTCTGAAAAATTTAAAATAAATTAAATACTGTTATTAAAGAAAATAACCAGAAATGTTAAGTATTCTGAAAGATCTATTCAATGTGATTTTAAAATAAAATCATAATTACAGATCTACAAAAACAGGAGATATAATTTTTTGAAAATAAAACTAAACACTTTTTTTCGCTCTCCTGAACAATTAACATTTTGTCCTTTTCAAATTTCCTTGACCAAATATTTCTAGGTGTATTTTTTCATTAGCTCCCACCAGTTCATCTTTAGGGATGCTGTGAGGAGGATTTTTTAAAAAAGAAATAAAGAAGAGGAAGATCTGGATGAAAAAAGGCACGGGGAGAAAATTAGGTACCCTCAAAAAAATAAATTATTATTTATACTATTGTATACATACCCGTAACGTTTGATGAGTTTCTCGATGATAAGAGAATAGCATGCGCATGAAAGGGAATACATTGACATTCCCCAGCAACCGAATCTCACTCCTTCTTCGTACAAGTCCCTCGAAAGAGTTCCTTCCGATGCCTGCAAATTGCAAAAACATTAAAACTAACTAGGTTATTTCTTGAATTGTGTGGTACTCTCTCCTTGGATCATCATTCCTGCCCTAATGATGGACACTAAGGCTGTCAGAAACATTGCTCAAGAGAAAGTGCAATTTTACGGCCGTTCCCAGCTTTTCAATCGATCAATCTGAATCCCCGATCAGTCAAGTGATTTGTTTAGTAGCGCTCGATTCGCCTGTTAGTCGGAAAGTTGCGTTGGGAAGGGCATAGGTACGAGTATTTATGCATTTGAGGAGTGTTGAGCCAAAATTTCGGCTCAACAGTTGATCAATAGGATTGTAACAATGCCCGTTACTGATGTATGCACACATTTTTTAAACTGAAGTGAGTTTATTTGAATTTAAAGCCACCTTGTTTCTAAATTTTTAATTTAGCCGTGCGTTACAAAAGTCATTTTAAAGCTAAAACTAAAGTGCATTCAATAAATGACGTTTTAAATAACATATGAAAAGGGTGCATCAGCATGTATCCAAAAGATTTTTATCAGCGATTGATTGCTGTCCCAAATGCGGATGACATTTTGCTGTCTCGTGATATTTTTTTCAATATTGTTTTTTTTTAAAGCTATCACACGTCGCAACTGATCGTACTGCCACATGTTGCAACGGATCATGTTATACGAGCTCCTGGAAATAGGCGGAGGGCATATGACGTGATGGATATTGTGTATTTGATTTTTTGTTGTTGCTGTTTGTTAATAATTGTAAAAATACATCAGACAACATAATTTCATCAGACATCAGACATTTTTTAATCATTAATTAACATTTTTTGGGCACCTTTGTAGTGACACATGTGTTATAATGATATTAATTGATTGAAATGAAAATGCACAGAAAGAGTTGGTACAAAAACTTCACTCACCGCTGGATTCCCCAGAAAAACAGCTTCCCCGACAAAGTCCGTAAAGTACAGAGAATAGCAAACATGTGCCATCCAGGAAAACAGATTCGTCACACAAACAATCCTCAGAGAGAAAGGCATTATCACAATTGACATCAAATAGTGCTTCAAGGAAATTTGCTCAAATTCTGTTTCAGGCTTTACATTAATGCTCAAGTTATCTTCCTCGGGTATTGTATTCATTGGTTCGTCAGTATCACTGGATTCTTTGGTAGTTTCCTCACCCTCTTTGAGGAATTCAGGATTCCTGAATGGGTTTGTCTGCAATTAATTATATGTCATGAAAATATGAAAAACCAGAAATGGAAGAATATATATACTTGATTATTAACACAAAAAAATATTGTAAACATGTCAGAAGGTATGTGAAATAAGTGTTGAAACGCACAAAATAGGTACAGCCTCTTTAACATCTCACAAGTTAGTAGGTATAATAATAATTACGGTCTTTGTAACTTAATGACCGGGCAGCCGCTTTCGTGACTTAGCAGGGGTGCCCGGGTTCAAGGGGTGAGGTTTGTTCGGGTCTTGACGGCGGATGCGTCCGCCCACCAGCTGCATGGCAGGCCGGACCGGGAGAGAATGGTTGAGGGAGTGACTTTGACTTCTCCAGCCGAACTCTCTCGGAACATCACCTTGCACCAGTGCACAGTGGGAGGGTGGATTCACACGTCCGTCACTCCTGGACACACTGACTCCCAGATTCCTACCCACCCCTCACACCCTTTTCCTTCTCAGAACTTTCTCTTATTCCTTTTCTAAAAGCCCTGAGGGGAATTATTTTCCTCAAGGCCATCTGTGTAGAGCTAATAATAAAAAAACCTCAATAGAGGAAATCCCGACAAAATGGAAGCGTATAAAAGTGTCATTATTACCACCGTATTAAGGGGCCAAACATGAAGATCTTATGATCATGGAAGAGAATTATACATCTGGACTCTAGTTCCATCTGTGCCGCCCATCTTTTTATTAATGTGTTATTTTCATTAAAATCTGTTTCCATTCCATTTTCCATTAATATTAATGAATTTATACTTACACTAACAGCGGGAGCTGTTTCTTCTGTGGTATTTGCTGTCCCATAAGATTTTTCTTCATCCCCATTAGTAATCAGTGCTTTTTCAGTGTGGTCATTTGACAAGTGAATTATCTCCTTGATGCGCAAATCATCTTCTAGGATATCCAGCGGTATCTCACTGAAGCTGGAGATGGTGTAGCTCACACACACTATGAAGATTATGGTTATCAGAGAAAATACAGCTCTCACGTGTCCACCGAATAGCACACCTGTAAATAAATAAATTATTTCAGATGATTCAGTATTATTTTTTAAATAAAGATCTTGATCAAAACCAACAGTATTTGTTTTTCCCGTTCCACCTTATTCTTCTTCTCTCAAAAATATCTCAGAACAACTAACCTGTTCAGGGATTTTGTCAACCACTGTGCAAGTTGCTGGTTTGCTAATTGATGAATGTCTAATATAGAAAGGTTTAAATAAATACATTTTTTTTGTCATGACTTCTAAAAATTGACATGTTTGTCTTAAAAACTGACAACCCCTTTTGAAGTACTTTGAAGAACAACATTATAAATAAAAGAAAACAAGAATGGTTTTTTACCTATTGCAGTAGCATCCCAATTAATACCTCCCAGGCCATATCCGAAAAACCCTCCCAAACCGGCCATTATTGTAAAAGTGCTCAGCCCTCTCGCGTGGTCCTCTGGAAAATAAAAAAAATAGTGTGCATTGTTTGGTATCGCAAATTATTTCATTAATTTTTCAATATCCAACAGCAACGAGCTTCATTGAGAAATCTAAAACAGAAAACCAGAAACAATGTGGAGATAAAAAAATAAGGGATGTAGATAATAGAAAATATGGCCAAAGATAATATTTGAAACGATCCCTGAGTGCAGGTAATCTGAGTTAAAATATACTTACTGAAGCTATACCCCCTAACGGGTCCAGATATTTGGACAAGCTCTCAAAATGTGCAAGTTTCAAAGGATATCTGTCCTTTTGGGGGTGCTGTGAGGTTGTCTTTTTAAGTGGAGGAAAGGAGTTAACGTTCTAAATAACATGAGCCAAGTTATCTATGACTTCCACTCACCAGGTACTGTGACATCCAACAAATAAGCCCTTGATGGACTTTGGCACGCATCGGCATCAAAGTCCAACAGTACCGTTCCAAGAATTGTGAAGAAAACTCCCCAAGGATGGGGCGTGTTTGAATTTGGGATATCGGGATCCATATCACTTGTTAGATTGGAAGCGACCATCGTGTCGTATTTGTTAGCTGAGGTTCTGTGGGGCAGAACGGGCAACAGTAGTTTGGTGGCATTGTCATCTCCGTATGGATAGAAATCACCCATCGAATATCCAATGTCTTCTCCGTTTGGAACCAGAAGCAAGCCTGCAAACATTTTAGATTTACGCAAGGGTCGCAAGGAAACGGTGATATCCTAGATAGTGGTATAAGACCGAAGATAATATTCGACCGGTTAGTGGCTGAGTTGGCATCGTGCTTGGGTTCGATTCCAGGCGTTCGTTTCCTCGGCTGGCTAAGTCCTCCATCACGACACAAGCAACATTTTCCGCTTTCTGTGGTGGTAGTAGGAGATTTTCGAATATTGTCTGGTTATTCGTAACCTGGGAATGTTTGTCTTAAAAAAATCATAGATGGCACTGGTCCCAAATAAAACTACCGATAATGCATTAAATAAATACTATTGCAACCTCAAGGTCTGGACCCAGAATGATTGCTACATCAAATTTGCATAGCAAATAGAACATAATTACTTTTTTTTTTAAAATAAATATCATTAACTCTCAAATAATTGTCAAAGTTGCTTCCTTTTTATTTTCATTTTTATTTTTAATGGCTTTTCATCCCAAAGGAGTGTTTTGGCCGGTGTCAAGTGAATAATTTTGTGAGTGTAATTTTGGGTTAATATTAACAAATTAAGTTTTAATAACAAGAACCTATCTACATTATATAATAATAATATACAAATAATAACACACTAAATTCTTACAATAAGAGATGATTTTAATTACACATAACACGTGGAAGTAACAGGAAATTTAAAAAAATGCTGACATAATTTATTGTGCGTAAAAAATAAAATAAATAAAAAAATACATGAAACTAAACTTACATTTACAAATTGATGCTGTTAATATTCAGGAAATTACTCAAGACTTTATACACGCGCTTGTCCACAGAAGATAACGGGCATGCAATGTTGTGGGCAGGCAATATGCCCGAACTCATAAATATACCAAACCACTCCCGAACTGATTAGTTGCTTCTTAAAACTTAACTTACTGAAGTTGCTTCTAAAATCGTGAAATATTGAATTCTTTGGTAGCCTACTTTTTATAATTTTAAAACAAAAGTATCAAATAACCATATTAGATATTTGCTACACCTTTTGATTAAAAAAAATATTATTCAGTTTGTTTCCGAGCGTCCACGTTTACCGATGGATTTTTCTGGTTTTGTTCCAGCACATATTTACTTTGGTGTGAAATCCGTACGCCACTTCCATACTCCAGCTTGTTTCTTATCGAACATGGCTTAAAAATTAACTTACCTAACAACACCCCAACAGAAAGCAGCACGATGAAAGGTCTTCTCCTTCCATAGATGGACCGGCACCGGTCGCTGAGGGAGCCCAGGATCGGGGTGAGGAAGAAACCGACCAGCGGGGACAAGGCCCACACCAGGGTCATGTGTTGGTGTGCTACGCCGATCTTCAGCAGGGTCGGGGACACGAAGGCCGTCTCACCCGCGTAGGAAAATTCTATGCCCATCACTGCGGCGGAGATCCGGACCAGCTCTTTTCTGGTCTTTCGCCTAAAAATATGAAATTTGTTTTATATCGAAGTCGAGTTTAGTATGAGCAGAAAGAATAGGTATTTTAGTATTGATATCACACAAGGCCGATAAGGGTACAGATCTACGTGCCTGACCGCTAAATAACGAGTCAGTGCTGTCGCTAAGTTAATTTCACTGTTTAATTTAGTCTAATTTCTCTGTTAAATTAATATGTATATATTGCTGTTTTGCATGTGGACTTATGTATATCACACATAAATATTATAATTTTTTGTTTCTTGTAATTTTTTATCTATCTTAAATTTATTTTTATTATTTCTTTCTCCTGTTAAATTTTTTTTCTCAAGTTAAAGTTCCGCTGCCTATATGTAAAAACCTTCTGGGCGTAAAATAAATAACACACAAATCAGAAGTAACAACGAGTATCAACAACAATCGCCGCCGTTGCTCCGTTGCTTGACACTTTGGGGCCGTTCAAGTATTACGTAACACAATTTAGGGGGAGGGGGGGTTTTGTAAAATGTTACTGTGCGTTACCGGGATGGGAGAGGGGTTCGAACAACGTAACATGTTTTTATATTTAAATAAAAAAACTAGAGAATTAAAATCTTCCAAATTGGCAACCCTTTTCGTTTATTTTTTACGGGGAATCCCTCGATTGTATTGTACGTAATTTTTATTTTGTTCTCCCAAGTTGGCAATCCTTTTCGTTTATGTTTTAAAAGGAATCCCTCAACTGTATTTAGTACGTCATTTTTATTTTATTTTCGTTGTCAGTATTCGTTAGTGTTTTAATTACCAAATACGCATAAACACAAATTGCTGTAGTCAGTATTGTTAAAGTGAGTTTGTAGGTACTATAATGTCCTCAAAAGCGGGAGATTTACATCATCAGCTGTTGTTGTCCTATAAAGTCTCTTATGCTGACTTGCCAGCGCAGCTATGCCATAAAAATTTGGAAAACAGCAAAAAAATAAAATAAACAATACACGCATTTACGAGTTAGAAATCTCTTGTTTTATTAATTATGACAAACGCGATTAAAATAAGAACAAAGGTACGAGTATAAGCGACTTTCCAGTACCTAGCTCAACTTAATTGTGACTTTTAGGCAAAAAAAATAGTCACCTGGGTGTTACGTAACGTTTAGGGAGGGGGAGGTTGGGGGGGGGGGGTACAGAAAAACGTTACGGTGCGTTACATGGGGGGAAGGGTGGGTCAAAAATCTTTAAAAATTGCCTTACGTAATACTTGAACGCCCCCTTACTTGATCACTAAAATCTATTTCGTGCCAAGGCTCTTTACTGCGGTCGGCCTCGGAAATCATATTTATGACAGGAAACCCATATTCTATGCAATAGATAAGTAATTTTTTTAGAATTGGGAGAATTGGAATAGCTTGAAAAAATAATTGAGAGAGTTGGAATTTGCCCTCGAATGCACAACAGCCTCAACTGTTCCCAACTGTCTAGAGCCAGTGAGGCTATGGCATCCCCAATTTGGGGTATGTTGTTAGGTTATTGGTATTCATGAACATTTTCACTTACCTATAAATGTGCACAAAATCATTATTCTTTCTTTGACCATCTACTTCTCCAGAGAGCCCGGGGGGGTGCGGCCTCCCCCACAACCTGTCGCGCAGATCCCGCAGGGGGGTCCAGCTGGACTTGATGGCGCGGAAGTGCTCGCGCATGCTGTCGCGCCACGCGTGTGCGCGCCCCGTCCACCCCTCGTACTCGTGCAACTTGTCAACCATGGCGATACTAAAAATGGTACACATTAGAAAAATCTTAAATAAATTTGACAACAGTGTCATTTCTATAACCCAACCTAAGCTAAATTTGCGTCGCCTAACCGGATTGCAATATAGTTTAGAAATTAATAAGCAATATATTTTGTACCATAGGTACTAACATATTTACCACTGTACCAGCTCTTAATCGGATTTTCTATTTCATATATTTATTATTTTATTTTATTTGAAAAACCAACAGTTACAATAATTAATAATGTTTGATGAAATATGTGTAAATGTAACCAATAATATAGGTGTTCACTGACGTATATTAAATTATTTAGTGAGTAGGTACCTATAAAGAAAAATAGTTAAATTAGGTTATGTGGATGGGATGGTGGAAGGGAGGGGAAAGGGATGGATCTATTCTGTGTAAATAGTAGTATGTATGTGTAAATGTTGTTTATTCACTTTAGGTTTGAAAATGTAAGGTACCTACTGTGTTAAATAAGTCAAATTCACTGTGTGAAATGTTAAAGATGTGTGAAGCGCGGTGTATTTTGTTTAGAATTAGTGTTGTATTGAGGAATGTTCAATGCGTGGTTTTGTCTGGTTTGTCTGACGGGCACTCTTAGTTGAATTCTTTCTTGTAATTCCGGGCAATCTATCAGAGAGGTAGCTATTTTTTTGTAAAAATAGTACGTCTGCCAAATTTCTTCGAATTTCCATAGACGATATCCTGAAGAACGCGACTGATTCTTCGTGGCTCAGATGAGGATTTATTTCTTATTAATAATATCCCTCAGAGGGATAATGATATCTCTCATATTTGGGGATGTTTTGTGGAGAAATTTTTTAAGGGAAGGAAGGAGAAGAAGTTTTGGGAAGGAAAAAGGAATGAGAGCTGGATAGGTGTCTAGGGGTGCTTGTGTCCAAGAGTGACGAATGTAAGAGTCCTTCCTTTAGGTGTAAGAGATGGGTCGAGAGAGACCAGCTGGTGGGCAGGCGCAAACACACATCACCCGACGTTCCAGGATACCTCTGATAAGGTTATAGGTTAAAAAATTGTTATAATTTACAAATAGTAGGTAATTGCGCATTGTGGTCACCCAGAGCATAAGAATACTTTCAGAATTATTACCTACTCCAGTGAACGACAACCATTGACAATCGAAACGTGGCTGCAAATGGTTTTAGCTTTGTTAAGGAACTAAGTATTGTAGCATATTTCTCCCCATTAACAATCTACTACCCTACTCATTTCCGTTCTTCTCAAAACAACCCCTAATATTGGTAGACTTTGGATAGATTTCGCAGATTTTTATGAAATTTTCACAATTTGAACTAAATAACAATTGGGTAAAACATTAAAAAAAAGTATTTTGTGAGATGTCTCCGTAACCAATATTAACTTTAACTGGGAATTAAGATTGATGTCTTCACCGAAATCACTCAACAGATTATCTTGTCACTCATTCTAATACCAAGTTATGAACAAACGAAATTTAGTGGTACCCATCCACCTGGCACTTAAACTAATGAATTATTTGATTTATTAAATTCTCTGCCAAGATTCTCTGACATCTTCAAAAATCTTTGTTGATTCTGCATTCAAAATGTAAAAAAAACTGAAAAAAAAAATTTGTTTCCGAAAAATTGTGATCCAAATATTAAATTGTAGGTATTTTTTTTCTATGTGAATACCGCACAAGAGTCCCAACTGCTGTTAAGCATCTGGTGCCTATATGAGAGAGACTATGGCATCTCCAATTGGGGTATGTTGTGAGGCTGAAGGGAGTGGGAAGGGGAAGGAGTTGGGGAAGAGGAGGGCGAATTATCTGGATTTTCAGATCTGGTCACAAAACACAGTTAAAGCCTTTTTAAGGATCGTTTCAATTCTGAATGGTGGTCTTACACCAGGCCGATTCTGAGAGTAGCTTTCACTCTGGAACTTGTGAAATAACACAAAATCAAGGTTGCTAGTCGGAAGCCTTACCCCTCGCTCATGGGGGCCGTTAATTTTGATACAGATTTTTTTATGAGAGGAAATTGTTCCTTTAGTGAATTTTCAGCTAATCTCTACATCTTCTCTACATATTATAAATTAAAGTCCCCCGCGTCGTCTGTCTGTCTGTCTGCCTGTCTGTCTGTCTGTCTGTTCGCGATAAACTCGAAAACTACTGAACGGATTTTCATGCGGTTTTCACCAATAGATAGAGTGTTTCGTGAGGAAGGTTTGTGTATGTAATTTGTCAAGGATTTGTGTAAATTGGTTGAAACATAACGATAATTGTTAGAAGTGTCGGAAAAAGTCAAGCCGCCTGGTAGCTTTCGTCGAAAACGCTGCCTAATCCTTTAGGGATATAACAGAACAATGCATGGTGGGATATTCGTCTTTTATAGCTCTACAAAAAAGTCTGCGAAGGCATATATCTATCTATTACGGATAGCTTACTATACCCATTCTATCTTCTAAAAAAATGGTCACCAACATTGCGGTAGTTGAAAAGTTATTTAGACGGAGACAGTATTAATCCTTATTACCTTAAATACGTTAGTTACCCCAAGCATTTCATGCACATTATTGTAATCTTTCACACCGTCTCTACGTATTATAAATTAAAGTCCTCCGCGGCATCTGTCTGTCTCTTAGCGATAAACTCAAAGACGGCGGTGGTTATAAAGGTTGGATAACCACCCAGTAGATGACGTTGTGTTTTATTAGCCACAGCAACGCGTGGCCGGGTCAGCTAGTATATTATAATATCGACTGTTTGGCAAAACCCTTCACGCTACCAAAATATTTACAAAATGGTTAAACTTTTATAAAGGGTTACTTGTTTTTCAAAATTTTGATGTAAAATATTGCAATTCTATTTACGATTGTGGAAGATTTGAGGGTTGATTAATTTTATCTATGTTTTTTTGGTACGAACAACTTTAGCTTTTAGCATTAAAATTGCCTTAATCAGCAAAAATTATTTTTCCATTTTTGCAGTTCGAAGATGAAACATGAAACTGAAAAACCACTGATAAGAAACATTCCCAAAAATGTGGCTTTACAAAAACACAGTCGTTATATTATTGTCTAATTAAAATATAACTACATATCTATTGGATATGATTTTAGATTTTCACGGCCAAAATAATTTCTGTTATTTATTTTTGGGGTCAAAATGACACATGTGACACATCTGCCCTGATGATGGACGCTGTCCGAAACGTTGGCTGAAGGAGGAGGAAGCGCAAAATGGCATAACACCCCAAAAATAAATAACAAAAATACATGTCTATATGTTTTCTTTCACAAAACTATACTGCACTATACTACTCTTGCACTACAACGTCGTGGTTTTACGTCTTTTGTTCTGAAGTACCTACGCATAGTATTGTTTTTCCACTACTTCTCTACCACCCATGATAACTACCCTTATTCCCTTTTAAAATTTATCGGGCGTTTATATATTTTGCAAAATATTCAAAAATAAAAAAGTATGTAAGTATTAAAGTTAGAAGTTAACATTTAACATTTTTGATAAGCTTATCGACACATCATACAGACTGGCGGCTGATGTATCGATAAAGAAGCCACATAACGCCAAAGATTAAGAGCTAATGCAAGAGAGGATAAAGTGGCGTAATGCGATTCCCTCAAATTTTATAAAATGGCTTACACAATACAGAGGACAAACTCGTTATAGAAAAATTTATTCTTTGGATGTAAAAAAATGGTATAACATGTGAGTGGTTAGCAAACTTTATAGACTGAAGTTTTTTGTTCCACTGAAATCCCTTAGAATAGTATATATGTGGTTGGCGGAATCTCTAATAAGTAATAAGATATGGAATAACTTCATGGGGACATTCAACAAAAGCAAATCTTCCAACAGTGCAAAATGTACAATATTCCTTAGTAAAATTATTATTACACAAAGCTAAATACGAATAAGACATCCTTTACCAATATCGGTTCCATGTTTAGAATCAAGCCAACTCAACACCTCCTTGAAAAGACATTAAAAGCTATAAAAAATACCATTTTAAAATTGCCCGTAACCCTGACCAAACGTAACCTATTTTACTAATTTGTTATATGTTTTTCATCACTATTAATGGCTTTTCAAAGGAGGTTCTGAGTTGTCCGGTCACAGCCAAAATCATTACTATACAATCGAATTTATTATTTGTTCGTGCTATATTGTGGCACTAATCTCAATCAGAATAAAATAAAATATTGACACATGTCCATAATACAAGACTAACTGCAAACGACGGACTTGTAATTCCCAGATACCTAAATAAATACAGTCTCAAAACTCTAGAATACCTTGTTACAATAATTTGCAACATGTTACCCTATTCAATAAAAAAAACTGTGGTTTGATTTTCAGAAGGAAATGTGCGCTAAATGTTTGCTAAATGTTTTTTAAATTTATGCTAAATTATGTGAAAGATTTTTTTGTACTAATCTCTGTTTTTCTTCGTTTCGTTTTAATGTTTTTCCATTACTGTTATTTTTTATAGTACAGCAACTTAATCGGTCGATTTAGTAAAGTAGAAACCAATAAGAAGTTGTTGTTAGTCATATTGATATGGAAATTGTAGGTTTATCCGTTTGCAATTCCTAATTAAAGCAGTGTACTTTTCTTTGAAAATAGATAAAATTTGATATTGAACCTAATCTTACGGTTGATACAATTAGTAGAGGATGAAACATTCCATTTAAACTGTTCTTTTTTATTTATTAATAATGTACCCCAACAGACAGAGGGTAAATACGAGTATATACACATAACAAATAATAAAAACCTTTCAAATCATCTAATAACGATGTTCAAAAGTATCTAAGAATAAAAAAATAAGCAAATAGAACAACCCGGTGTACGAAAGTAATTTGTATTTGATTGATTTGTGTTTTCAGAATTTAAACATTTAAAATAATATAAGGCGTATTTACGTTCCTTAGTGGAGGATTATCTCTGTATCGCCCTGATGTAAGACCACCATTCAGAATTGAAACGTTGCTTGAAATGGCTGTAGCCGTATATGGTGTCTAGATAAGCATAGCCACGTACTTTCCCACCTTAATCTTCCTCATCTCCTCTTACCTTCAGCCTCACAATATACCCCAATTGGGGATGCAATGGTTTCGCTGGTTTCAGGCCGTTGAGAGCAGTTGGGTTAAGTGAAGTCAAGTGAGAACAAGAGATATATAATAAATTTAATACAGTTCAAGGGGCTATCGCTAAATATGTTCGAAATCTTGCCGCTGTGGTGGATGTTATTAGACAGATTCGCATAAGAGGTTGGGAGAGGATTAAGTTCGTTTCAAACCTTGCATTTTCTAAAACGGTATTTTTTTATAAAACAATTCTCATGTAAAGCAAAAAACAAAGCACCGCAGGTGAAAATTTCATTTAACCAAGGCCAAACCAATAAATGCTGTTTTTTTACACCGGCTTCACACATGAGGCCCTAAGGAAAAAATCCATTTTTATCTTTGTGTTTAAACCTCTTACTAGAAAATCAAACTAGTTGATATTGTGATGAGAAAATTATCAAAATGTTTCCAAAGGTCTTATGCGCATTATTTTAATGCGTAGAATGTTTAAAACATTAGCCTCCAGCGTCTAATTCAATAGGAATGAAAACATTCCAATTAAATAAATTTAATTAAGTGCAAATCCGTTCCTATTTTTTGTGGTAAGAAGGTTTCGGTATATAATTATTATAGTCACAAAAAATAACCACGCCTTATTAAAATACAATAATTCCAAGAAAGAGTGGTTGGGAGAAAAGTTTTTCTTTAAAGGTTTCGTTCCTTTTTATCCTTTCGCGGAACTGTTTGTTTCTAAAGAAAACACCAAGAATCCAAAATAAAGATAGAATAAGGCATTGAAAACTTTAACTCGAGAAATATTGTGATAGCATTGTTAGCAATTAATTAAACCTTTGGTAAATGTTTATATGAGGAATATTATTCGTAAAGTTTTCAACATTTTAATACGGAGAAAAATCAGTAGATATTAGAAACATTATTACATTTTATTCAAAATTATGTACTTAAGAAGTCATAAAATTCTTTGAAAGATTTTTTATGTGATTACCGTACAAAAGTCCCAACAGATCTTCTTAGAAATGAATTACACCTTGGGTAATTGTTTACATAAGAAATATGATTCTCAATATTTTAATAAGAAGAATTAAACTGGTATCAGAAACAATACTAAATTTTAATCCAAATTATATTAGTAAGATGGCATAAAATTCCTGAAGGATTTTTTAGTGAAGAGATCCAACTGCTCCCAACCGTCTGGGGTGAGTGAGACTATGGCATCCCCGATTGGGGTATGTTGTGAGGCTGAAGGTAGTGAGGATGGGAAGTAGAATACTACTTTCAAGTAAGTACTTTCACGAGGAAGAGAAAGGTGGGGAAGCACCTGACTATTTAGATCTGGTTACCAAACACGGCTATAGCCATTTCAAGCAACGTTTAAATTCTCAATGGCGGTTTTTCACCAGGGCGACAACTGATAGTAGGTATCATCCACTCTGGAACGTGAAATAATTATGAAACAATAAAAATTAATTAAATAAAAATTTACTTTCGCACGTGGGATTTTAACCAACATCCTCCGGACTGCTAGTCGAGAGCCTTACCCCTCGACCACGGAGATCGTCAGTGTTTAACTCATTACCACCTGAAGACATAAACAAGAGATATCTACCTACTTCGAAAATAAAAACCAACATCAGGTTATTCCATTTTCTATCTAGAACATCACAATAAATTACCTTTGTATGTTCAATATGAATACCTATCAATTTTAATGTTAGATTTTTTTTATCAAATCATCCTATTATATATGTACTTAGTAAATGTTAAATTTAGTATTTAGAAGTAAACCATCTTATAATATCAACGTTGTAATCAAATTCAACTTGACTGTCCTAAAACTGGAATCCTCATAGTTCGGCAATCAAGGCATTTTATAAATAATGTGTAATCTTGTACTAAATAAAAAAAATGAAATAAATGTGTGAAAATCGGAATTCGTGCCTTCAATCAAACTATCAGTTTTTTTAAAGTTTAATTTAAAATGTAATTGTAAAAAAACCTGAATAAAATATATTTATTAGAAATTTGTACAATAATTAATTCCGCATTGCAATGTTATTGTTTCTACAATAACTCCAGATTAATTCAGATTACGAATGCGAATGGTCAGATGCTACGTGTTTTCGATATTATTTTATGGAATGGAAGCATGGACACTTACTGAAGAACTGATAGGCGACTTGAGGCATTCGAGATATGGATCTACAGAAGAATATTCAAAATAAGCTGAATGGACACAGTTATGAATGAAAATGGTATGGTTGGGATGAATTAAGAAAAATAAGTTATTAAAACAATAAAAATTCTAAAATTTTAATATCTAGGACACGACGCGTGATGAGACATCTAGAGAATTACGAAATCTTGCATTTCATAATTCAGGGAATTCCAGAGGGGTTCCATGCCAACTCAGAATGAAAACAAATCAGAAACACCTCAGAAAGGTCATTAAAAGCAATGAAAAAATAATTTTAAATTAGCCGGTAACCCTAACCTAACTTAACCTATTTAACCAATTTTTTAAATATTTTTTTATCATCACTCTTAATGACCTTTCCGAGGTGCTTCTGAGTTGGTTTCATTCTGAGTTGTCCGGTCAGCGCCGGAGGATGGGACCCTGGAAAAAGGAGAACCTCATTACTGAAAACCTGAGACAGTGGTTTGGCCAGTCTACTGTAAAGCTGTTCCGCATAGCCAACGTGAAAACCAGCGTCCGTTGAACGGACAGGGCCACAAGAAGAAGAAGAATAACTTCAGATGATGGAAATTACAACTTACAACTCACCAAAGGTGTGGAACATATAATAAAATGGAGTGTGCTAAAGTAGATATTATAGCCGATAGTTTATACAGATTCTGAAAAATATACTGCACTGCTTAAGAATATGTAATAATAATTATTGAACGTATGTATATTATTATTAGTTATTAATTAATAACGTTACTTCAATTAATTTCAAGTCGATAAGTTGCCAATTTTTATAATTAAAATGCAATACCGCGTACCCTGTTATAAAAAAAATAACCTTCTTTTTGAAGAAATTCAAAAATTATTTTTGTTGAACGATGAAACTCACAAAAAAATCACAAAATTACAATTTTTTAACCAATTAATAATAATTTTAACACTTCCACACTTACGATTTTTATATTAATGTCCACTTATATTACAAGTTTTTTCGGGAATTTTAACAAGTGTCCGGGACTTCCTGTCTCTTTGGTTCCGTGCGAGGTACTGAAGGGAAATTAATCGAAGCCTCCCCTACCCGAGTGGGGTGTGGGAGGGAGGGGGTGGAGGGTGGTCACAGTAGGACCTGTTGGCTTCCACAACAGCCTTAAAACTCGCCCTAGTAAAAACATCGAAATGCCCCGCTGTTGCTCGCGAATTGACTTTCACATAGCTGCCTTGTAAACTATAAAACGGGATAAGTTTTAAGTCTGTGTAGGTTAAACACAATATCTGAAGACACAATATCAAATTTCAATTGAAGGTATGATTTATTACACATCATTTAAGAATGTATACACTTGTCCGGAGTTATTAGAACAACGGCATAACTCAATTGGCGTATTATCTTTAGGATATGGGGGAAGGAAGGTTCGGTTATAATATCCTTTTTAATTAATATTTTAGCCACCCAGCCCCACATGCCAATTTGTTCGCTTTTCGGAACAACTCATATAGGTCTCATAGAAATCGTTGTGTCTCCCTTACTACCATAGTGAGAAATATGATCTAAATGGTATTTATTTCAGCCCGAAAATACCACGCTATATATTTAATTCTAAAAGTTACCACAAAATAATTAAAATGTACACTTTTATAAAACCGAAGTTTCCGACCGCAATTTGAAAAAGAATTGTTTGTGAATTTTTTAAGATTTTTTTTACATGAAGCTACAAAAAGTGAGGTAAAGATAACATTTATAAAACGTTTGTCTAATAAAATATGTGTGAATTTTAATTTTTTTTCGTTACCAGTAATTTTAGTTAGAAAAACGTTAGGTGAGCCATTTTTTAAAGTTTGCATTAAAAAATACATGGTTATTTGTAGTAATAAAATTTGAAAGCGTATTTTATCATATTACAAAAAAAGTTTTTAGTTTTCAGATACGTTAACAAATATTTCATTTATTTGGATTTTATTGTAGCAGAGGTGCCCGGGTTCACAAGGTGCGGTTTTTCTGGGTTTTGGCGGCGGATGTGACTCCTCAACCGTTACGTGGCGGGCCGGATTGGAAGAGACTGGGAGACCTTTTAAGCTCTTTAGCAGGGTACTCTCGACCCTCTCACACAGTGAGAGTGATAGATTCGAACAACACACTGACTCCCAGATTCCGACCCATCCCCCATATATTTTCTTTCCCAGTCCTTCCTTAAAAAAAACCCTCTACACAGCACCCCCAAAGACGACATTGGCCACGAGGAAAATTATTTTCCTCAAGGCCTCCCATGTGGAGCTAATTAAAAAAATAATAAAATAATGATAAGTCCGCCAATAATACGAGCTATGTATAAATGTACTCTTCTTCTTCCTTGCGCTGTCCCAACTCATTGCCTAGGTAGGCTGTTGGGGTCGGCTCTTCTCGTTCTCAGGTTGTAATATCTTCTGTTCTGGGTATCGCCTTCATCCAGGCCGTTTCTCTGAAGAATTTTGGAGCATTGAGTCATCCAGGAGTTCTTCGGTCTTCCTCTGGATGACTGTCGATGAAGCTCCATAGACATTGCCTGCTTCACTCTGTGGTCTGATGGTCTCCGTCTTATGAGCCCATACCATCTCAACTGTCGTTCCTCCAGCTTACTGTTTATGTCTGTGACACCCAGGCTACCACGAATGCGTGAACTTTTAATCTTATCTTTTAGTGATACTCCTGCCGACCATCTTCGCATTTCTGCTGTTTCGAGTTGCCTAGAGTAGGAGTTGTACATAGTCCAGCGTTCGGAGCCATACATTATCGCGGGTCTTAAAATAGTCTGGTATATCTTTCCTTTAAGTTTTATAGACATTTTGGAGTCACACAATATTCCTGTTACGGATCTGAATTTAATCCATCCCACACCTATTCTATGGATGACATTTGCTGCACATCCTCCGTCTCTGTCTATTAGTGAGCCTAGATACTTAAATGAATCACATTTGGCTAATGTTACTCCATCCAGTTGCATCGAAGGAGTTACAGCATTTGTGTCTTCAAATGGCAAATACGAATATTCAGTCTTTTCCTGCTAATTTTTAGGCCATTATCCTCCAGGATCTTTCTCCACCTTTCCAGGCTATTCTGTAAGTCACAATGATTATCTGCTATCAGTACTACATCATCTGCAAAAAGCATAGTCTTGAGAATACTGTTATTCATTTCTTGACTTGTTAGATAATTCATGACCATTATGAATAGCAATGGGCTGAGGACAGATCCTTGGTGTACCCCCACTTTAATTGTAAATTTTGGTGAAAAATACGCTATGTGTAAATGTGCATGTGTTTTTATTATAAATTGTTATTAAAAAATAAAAGAGGTTATATTTATACAAAATATATATGTCATCACACAATTTGTAAAGCCTTTCCGATATAATACATAAATATACATTTTTTTATAAACCTCAAGTTAAATACGTGAAAAATATTTTTCATAATGTATCCACTCTCGTAGTTTCTTTAGAAATTCTTAATTAATATTTTTCATTATGAATAGGTTGCCTTTCAGCAACTGGAAATAATACCTTTGATATCGCTAGGGAAAACAAGAGAAATGACTCTAGAAACGGCACATCTGTTTCATCTTATGATTGCTTCCCTCTAGCATTTTTGCAAAATAAATCATACATATAAATCACGAAGAAATTATGTTGAATTTGTATGTTTTCCTGTTAAAACGCCAAGCCTTTTATTCAATTTGTTTTGGGAAATCTTTCAAACCTTCTAGCTTTTTTCATTCACTCGACATTTATTAATTTCTTTCTCCCATAGGAAACTTTATCATGGAATATCAAACCAAGATTTTCACAGCCATTGTACAATTTACACCGGCTTATTCCTAACCCTTTATATGAAATATTTTTAGATGCATTTACCAAACCTAAATAACTATCGCTTTTTGTACATGTTTCTGAAAGTATTGTTATAGATTGGTTTTTCACAATGTCTGGGTAGATTGACATGGATGAACGATAAAACCAAGTACCAATACGGTATAGAACAAATCTGTCATCTGTGTTTAGTAATCAATATTTGCGAGCACGGTCAACGATTGTTAACAGATATTCCGACCGACGCGATTCACAAATTTTAGAGCAGCCTCTGCAGTATCAGATAAGTTTAGGTTAACTGTCAATTTACACATATTTTTGAATAATGTCGTTCGTTACGCAAATTTACGGGCTTATTCAATGAACATATTGAAATAACGAAGCTCTTAGAATTGAAAGAAGTTGTATGCGCGATCCATAGAATTAAATAATGCGTTTAATAAAAATGGTTGAAATATTACTATAGACCTCGTTAACTAATTAACTCTCGTTTAGTGTTCAAAAAGTAAATACGCCTTGCAATGCATATTTAGGTTAGTATTTCAATTCAACATTGCCAATTTATTAATGTTTTTACGTAATTGATTGGCGTTTGAAATTTCGGAATGTGAATTCGTAGACAGATCCGCCAGGCGCCAGTGTTGTCAGCATATATTGATTTCTTATTTATTCCTTGTCAATATGGTTCGGCTATCAACAGTTAAACCGTGCTCGGTATATCGATACAAAACTTTGGTTCTATGTGCTTTATTAACAACGTTCTTGTGATGTAAAAATCTGAATGTGCACTTCTCACGTGGTTAGGGTTGCCATCTTCTAAAATAAAAAAGCCTGACTCTGCGCTGCATTAGGCCGGATATTTTGTTTTAAAAGCCGGACATACGTCCGTAATTTTGGACATAACTTTCATACATAATAATAAAAAATCTGTTACAAGTTACAGCTGTTTATTAATCACACGTTAACCAGTTTAATAACAACACTCATTAATCAGTCTTATTCTTGTCATCATTTGACATTTATATAGAATATGTCCAGAGGTTGAATATGAAGACCGGTCAGTTGTTGAGTGTTCGATTCCTAGGCTGACTAAGTCCTCCATCACGACTCAAGCAACATTTTCGGTTTACTATGGTGGTAGTAGGAGATTTTCAAATATTGTCGGGTTATTTGTGACCCGGAAATGTTTGTCTTTCTTTTTAAAAAATGAATGTCAATAACAAAGTAAAAAATATTGAGTCTTATGTCTGTAGACATAACATAATTAACTTATAAAACAAACAAACAAAACACAACCCTTTTTCTGGTTAAACAGTTGAATAAAAATTTTCAATAAATAAATATAAAATTAAACATATCTAAATTTTTGTGGACGAAAACGAAAAAAATAAATTAAAATGAAATCTCGACTTCTCCAAATTATTCAAAAATTATATAAATCTACAATTTTGTATATTTGGCTTTTTCACCTACTTTATCCAAAATGTCATTTTCTTTGGAAATCATTTAATAAAACTCTTGACATGTCATTTTTAAATTAAACAATGTGTACATCATCTTAGCAATTGTTTCTGTTTGTAATTTATTATGTTCCTTGGTCCACTGGGCGTTTATTAAAGAGAAAACTCTTTGAACATTGGTGTTATGACCTGGAATAGCAAAAAAATATTCTGCCAATTTCAGAAGTTTGGAAGAAAAAACCCGCGCGCACCGAGAATAGCCATCGTCCCCCGCCCCCGCCTCGTCCTTAACACGTTGCGCCTTGCGTAGTTTGCTAACAAAAAGCCTAACAAAATCCATACAGGCCGCACATATAAATATTTAGCCGGACACGACCTAAAAAAGCCAAACATGTCCGACTAAAGCCGGACAGATGGCAACCCTACACGCGGTAGAAGTAAAACCAAATAGACAAGAGTGGGGAGACTGCAAAGCCTTCTTTTATCAGTACGAACGATGATTTTTTTCCATAATTTTGTCGTCGAATTCCAGTACACTTTTTCATAAACATTTGGTAATTTTATTAGTATTTGTGTTTTATTCTTCGGAGTCGCTAGATGTTGCTTTCTTTTGGGTTTTCTTTTGACTCTTCGTTTTGGAGTAGTTTGAAGATTGGATATGTCTTTTGATTTCGTAGGATTCGACCCTTGGTCGCTAAATGTCTGGCCGCTGAGGTTCGTTAAGGGCTTTATACAACTACACCAAAGGAGACTTACGTGGGATGGTGGATTTATCGTATTATATTGGAACCGAGTCGGCATTGAGGAAACCGAAACCTCATACCAAACATTGGAAAACATTATTATCAACTTTGTAAAGGAATATTTCTCTCTAGACCTAGATCCCAGAGATATCCAAGAAGTCAAGAGAATAGGCAAAAAATGAGAAAAATCTCGACCAATAATTGCTACATTCACCACACTTGGCACCACAATAAAAACATTTAAACAGAGAAGAGAGGCATCGAGAGAAACCATACATTACATAACGGAAGACTATCCGAAACAAATAGAAAAAAGAAAAGAGCTACAAGTGCAGGCAAAACTCGAGAGAGAGAGAGAGAGAAAGGCAATATAGCGAAAATTAAGTTTTATTTATTTTTTTTATTTTTTATTTTTATTTTTTTTTATTTCATACAATTTTTGAAAATACACTTTTATGTTTTTTTTTTCTTGATTACCATACTAGGCTAATGCCCGTGTTAAGGTAATCATACGTGATTAAAGTTATACAGTGTATGAACTAGAACAAAATATAGGTTTGAAATAGAAATTATAAGATATTAGAAACAAGATAAAGAAAAAAGATAAAAATATTTAAGGTAAAATATAACAAGATATATGTATACGTATGCACATACAAATACATATGCACATACATACACAAATACATATAAATACATACAAACACACATATATAAATATATATATATACATATACATATATATATATAAATATATAAAGGATTATAAAAAAGAAAATGTTTTAAATAAGTTAAAAATAAAATACTATATAAAAAATAAAATACTAAAATATAACTATATAAAATACTAAGAAGTAGGATTTAAATATGTTAATCTATAATTTTTTTTTTTTTTTGAAAGCTAAAATTTTTACTGGAGGTTTGTCAAGTATGATATTTTATTTAGTTGATTTTAGTATGACAAACTTGTCGTAAAAGTCAAAACGGACAGCAATAAGAGAATGCTTTCATTATCTCCCGAAACACCTACAGACGACGGAACAAAAGAACAGGCTAACAAGAAAAATAAACAGCATTCAAAGAGAAGAACTTCTAGCATGTCTGAAGGAATTATGAAACCAAGCATGCTTAACTTTTTAGTAAATAAAAATCAAAACAACTTGCCCAGAGCTCAGTGTAACAAAGCCGACAACTTGTAGCAACTCCCGCCCTCCTCCGATACAGGCAACACGCAAAAAACAAAAACGACAATAAAAACCAAACCTCATCTTTTAACCCGGCTGGTCACCGTGGAAGATCAAGACCAAAACCCTCTAAAGAAGAAATTCCAAACTTCCTCAAAAATACAAGAAGTGACACAAACACAAAAATTTTTTTAAACCCTACGAAAAAAACAAAAGATGAGCTTTTCATAGTAACCTGTAACGTCAGAACTTTATCTACTCACGATGGAATTCTTTATAGGAGGCCTTCACCTTCGCCTGAGAGAGGGGTTCTTGCATATGAACTAATTTAAGATACGTTTATAATATTTTTCAACAAGATTGTTAATAACATTAATTATACTATTTATTACTTTTTATAACTTCTTCAACATACCTATTTGCAAGAAATAAAAGGCTTTATTTATTTTTTATTTTTATTTTATTGGAACCGAGTACCCGTGAATTACATTAATATTTTATTGGTAGGTATGTCATTCTCTCGCAGGCTAAATCCTATACACGTACGTGTTTGTCTCTTTTTAGTGTCGCTCGTTTCCATTCCATCGAGTTTCAAATCACAATGGTGCTAAAGGAGTTTTCACTTCAAAAAGGAAGCGTATTCCTTAATGCGGGTTGTAAGATACCGTAAGATACGGCTCGTGACTTTTGGGTGTACCAGAGTGCTGATATTACAAAAAATGGCATTATTGAGGTTGTAGTAGCCGAAAAAAAAGGAAGTTTCAGTTTGGCTGTGCACCGCACGGATTCCCTGAAAAATCTTCATACACCAACCGATTTTTGAAAAAAAAAAAAAAAAAAAATTTTTCGCCTACGACAACATCCGTAATGCAATTTTTTTGTAATAACACCGTTGCACACCCAAAAGTCACGAGCAGCCACTGGTTACCACTACCACTTCTTTCTAGGAGTCGTATGAAGGGTTAGAAGTGAGATCTTTTGATTTGGACAAAAGATTAATGTTAGGTAATAAAAAAAATGTTCGCGAAAGCTTTTTAATGAAGACGTTTAACAGGTTGCCAGATAATTCAAACACTGAACAAAATGTTTCCGGCAACTATTACCTACCTGGTTTGTTTGCTGGATTCCTGGGAGGCGGTAAGAAAAGTTTCGCGGAAAAGCCGGCAAAAGTCTCAAGCCGTAAGTTAACTTATCTCAAGTCGTAATCCATTCATTGTTAACTACATTAAAGCCGTTCCGAGCATAATATGCTACACGGAAATCAAGGGCATAACTTGCGTTTATCTTTTAGGTGGTGGCCTGCTTTAAAGCTCTTTGATTGAAAGTTTAAAGCCTTCAGGAGGTCTGATGAGCATGGACGATCGATACAACCTTATATCAATACGCGTATATCGGAAGTTATCAATGTTTGCGTCAATCAATATATCCAATCCGTTATATATTGGCAGTTATCAATATTTGCGAGTACGTTCAACGATTGATAAATTTTAGCACGGCCTCCATGGTGTCAGATAAGTTTCGGTTAACTGTCAATATTCACATATTTTTTAATAATGTCGTTCTTAATGCAAAATTATTAGCTTATTTAATGAACGGATTGAACTGACGAAGCTCTTCGAACTGAAAGAAGTCGTATACACGATCCACAGACTTAAATAATAATCCATCTAAGACGTAATCAATTTATTCCGTTCGATCTTCGAGAAACAAAAATTGTTCAAAAATGACTAAAGACTTCATTAACTAATAACGTTTAGTGTCAAAAAGTAAATGCGAATGGCCAATGGCCATGGCAGCATATTTAGTTTAATATTTCAATTCAACATTAATTAATATTTTTATGTAGTTGATTGGCGTTTGACATTTCGGAATGTGAAATCGTAGACAGATTACCAGCCATATCGATATCTTATTTATTCCCTGTCAATATCGTTCGGCTGTCAACAGTGAAACCGTGCTTTTTTACATGAATTTTTACCTCACAAGAGTCCCAGCTGCTCCCATCTGGAGCTAAAGCTAAAGCCATTTCAATTTTTTTTATTTTTTTATTTATTTATTCTTAGTACATTTACATTACAAAGGTATAATATACTGTCCTCCACACTAGCAGCCTTACTAAAAAAAACCACAGCGCGACCGATTAACTGTTTATTGCAATATCATAAATAAACCTCGTATACACTAAAACACTATTATTTTTATTACCAATAACGTTTCTTACGTGGTCACGCTGTTAAAACGCATTGAAGATGTGACAACGTTGTATATGGTTTTAATTTACTAGGAAACAATGTTGTTTTAATTTTTCTCCGCAAGGGGCATTATTGGCGCGCCTATGCATTAGTTCTTCGGCCCGCGACAGCCCGCGATGACAAAACAGCTCTGTGTGTTTTATGGCGGGATATCGAAAACTTTGTGATTTTACTTAATAATTTCTATTGTAGTGACGAATTTACTCTTCTGTTCACATAATTGATATATTTACCATATTATTTGTGTGGTTTACATCAGTTTAATCAAGTTATTGTAAAAACGCCGTACTTTCAAAGTTGAACTGTCAGAATATTGTTTTTTATAGGTCACTTAAAAGATAAAATTTTCATTTTAAGATCTTTATTTTAAGAGAATTTCTTAAAAGTGATAATTTTTTATAATATTAAAATCTAAAACATGTGTTCGTAAACGTATCAAAAAAATTAACGTCTTTAGAGATGCAAGAAATCTGTTTTAAATTTCGGTATTATTTCTAAGTTATTTTTTTGGCAATAAAAAAAACTTTGAAATTTTTTATAATTTTTTTAATGTATACACGATGAAAAAGTGAGGTGATAGTTTCCTTCCAAATTTATTACATAAAAGGACTGTGTTTTTTAAATTTTGATTTTATTTAAATTTCTCTACATTTTGTTCAAAAATGTTATGGGAGGAAATTTTTTTCCATTTTTTTCCGAGTTTGAATCTTAAAATATGGCAGTTTTTGAAAGGTAAAGTGTATTTCAAATACACAAATCTAAAAGGTAATTTTATCTAGTTTTCATAAATGGTATTTGTTTTTACGACACCTTCAAAAATAAGAAATATATATAACATTCAAAATACTATGGAAAAATTACAAATATCGTTCGGACATCAATGGTTAAAACGGAGATAAACTACCCTCTCAGGCCGTGGAAACCATGTGTATTTCTTTCAAAGAACAAATTTTTAATAAGTAATGTTTTCACATCCGCGGCCGTTTGTCAATTGAATAAAATTTTCACTGGGTTTTTTAGTAAGGCTGATGGAGTTCACCTGTGTTGTAGAGGACAAATTTCAGTTGTAAATTATAAATTATAAATTGTGAATAGTAAAACAAAAGAGTGTTAATAGCTAATATAAAAAGAGAAACAATAAAAATCAAAATATAAAATCGACTTCGATTCGACAAAATTTATAAATTAAAAGTTAAAAAGATTGTAGCCAGTTTCTTATGTTTTTTTTTGTATTCAATAATATTAGTTGTTTTATATTGTGTAGGAAGAGAATTGTATAGTTTTATAGCCTGGTATCTGTAGTGTTTTTGTCCAAAGGATGTGTTTGTTTTTGGTATTTGTATTTAGTGAGCATGTCTTGTTCTAGTATTGCGAGAATTTTGTGAAGTGTTAAATGTGGATAAGTTCTTGTAAAGGAAAGTAAGTATTTGTTTTGAATATAATTTTTGAATTTTTCGAATATGATTGAAGTTGGTGTTAGTATGCAACGCGTCAATTCTGAATGGTGGTCTTACACCAGGGCAATACTGAGAGTGTTTTCCACTCCGGAACGTGCCGCAAATATACCATATATTATTTTTAAATTAATTGAATGTGAAATAACACAAAATAATCAAATAAAATTTATATTGGAAAAACAACTTGTAATTTTGAAATCAGAATCAAAGAACATTTAATAATAATAATTTTTCTGAGTTCGCTAACCATATCATTGAAAATAACCACAGTTTTGAAAAAAACACAGGGATAAATATTCTTCATATTAATCATAAAGGAAAACGTTTAGATAACTTAGAAGCTTTGGAAATTAAAAAATCCCTTAAAAATAATGAATCTATTATCAACAAACAAAAAATATTGTCATATAGCCCGATCATGGATTTGTTCCCCTACCCACCCACTCTACACTAATACCTACCCACCCAATCTACATTATTAACTAACAATGGCTCCATCCCTACCACAATAAAACATTGTTCTAAACTGTCAAATTAGTATAAGCTTTCCCTGACGAAGGAACGTTTGTTCCGAAACCGGTCGTATTTGCACATCATATAAGTGGTTTATACAAAGTTATATTGTTTCATTTTTCTACAATGGATAACCACAAAGTAATAGCTACATTCAAAAAAAAAAAAAAAAATTATTTGCGCACGCCGGGATTCGATCCCGCGACCTTTGGATTGTGAGTCAAGAGCCTTACCCCTAGACCACGGTGACCGTGCTGATTCGATATAGCAAAGTTATCGATTTATCTGTGCTTGATCCCCAGACGTGGTCGCAATTCGCATATTACGTCAATTTTAATATTAAAAGACATGATATTTCCCGAATGAATAATTGATTAAATTTACTTCATGGGCCAACTCGTTTTTATCAACAGTGGTGTAGCGACCTAATGGATATCTTCGCCTTCTGGGCAGTCGCAAAGGGTCCCTAGCCAGTGTCCCATTTGTGTTGCACATTGAGTAAACGTATTCAAATGCATTCATCCGCAATCAATGAATCTCGTAATTTAAACCAAATCAGCGACCAAAATATGAATTTTGAGTTTTCATTCATTGCGGAGAAATATTTTCCCTCAGGGCCTATGTCATCTTTGGGGTTACCGAATTGGAGAATCTTTTTGAGGAAACGAAGGAGTGAACAATGTTACATGAGGGAGGATTCACAGAGGCCTGCAAATCATTCAAGGAAGGAAGGAAGGATTGCAATCTTTAGAGCTCAGGCGTCGGGTGGGAATGCTATCATGTTCTACCGGTATTACAATGGAAGATGCTCCGAGGAACTAGGGTCACTGATCCCTTCAGCACCGGTGCATAGTCGGGAAACACGCCAAATGCGTGCCCAACATAATATGTACACGGTTGACATTTGTCAAATGAGAACGGGTTGCTTCTTCGACTTGTGTTTAACAGCTCGGCTGTGGAACGACTTGCCGGCCTCTGTGGTTCCTCCTTCCTACAACATCTTCAAGACCAATGTTCATTCCTTCCTCTCCTCAAAAAGACCCTCCACACAGCATCTCAGATGACATAAGCCCTGAGGGAAATTATTTTCCTTAGGGCCTCCTGTGTGGAAGTAATGTAAAAAAAAAATGTGCAAAATAATACGTTGGGCGCCCATTTGTCGTGATTCCCGAGTGTGCACCGGTATCGAAAGCGTCAATTACGCTGCATAGTTCTTCGGAACATCTTCCATTGTGGAATAAATTCTGCATTTCCTATTAATCGTTTTTGTAATAATGTTTTAATTGTAATAAACAATTTTTTTAACTGTCATTAATTTCAGCTCCGTTAACCTTTTAATGTGTGTCCCACCCGTGCATATTGCTTATATAATCTTTTTTTTTTTCCGTGGGACCGTCAGTTTGTCGCTCCACGCCACTGCTCGTTAAGCCTCGTTAACCCTTGACCGTGCGGGTGTGATGCAAGACACGAGACTGACGTGAAACCACCCTTGCTCTTTCCCTTGATTTAACCCCCTTCTCCCCAAGGTAAATGGTAACTGGGGTTGCCCTTAGCTCGACATAAAGCTGGGAAACCTATTCAGGCGGTGTAGGTTTACTATTTACAAACTGACAATGAAATTTCAACCTTCTTCGCGACACTGAAAATTATTATAATAAACCTTTCTCGTACGTGACACCTAAAAACTTTGTAAAATTGTAGAGATAAATAGATAGAAATGTGTTGTGATTTATGAGCAATTACTTTAAGTGGTAATCCTTTGCAATAATGCCAAAACAATAATTATTTTTAACAGGTGCGAAGTCAATCACCTTACTGTGTTGATAGGTAAGATTTTATTCGGGGGGTTAATGCTACAAGGGCCTATATCAGTTTTGGTACGAGAAAGTCTACTAAAACCTCCCTTATTTGAATCAGGGGGTTAATGCTATAACGGCCTATGTCAGTTGTGGTACGAGAAAACCTCATTTATTTGAATCTGGGGTTTAATCCTATAAGGACCTATGTCAGTTTTGGTACGAGAAACTCCACTAAAACCCCTCTTATTGTATCTGGGGGTTAATGCTATAAGGAACTATGTCTGTTTTGGTACGAGAAAGTCCACTAAAACCTTTCTTATTAGCTGAGGGTTAATGCTATAAGGGACTATGTCAGTTTTGGTACGAGAAAGTCCACTAGAATCTCCCTTATTTGAATCTGGGGGTTAATACTATACGGGCCTCTGTTAGTTTTGGTACGAGAAAGTCCACTAAAACCTCCCTTATTTGAATCTGGGGGTTAATGCTATAAGGGCCTATTTCAGTTTTGGTACGAGAAAGTCCACTAAAACCTCCCTTATTTGAATCAGGGGGTTAATGCTATAACGGCCTATGTCAGTTGTGGTACGAGAAAACCTCATTTATTTGAATCTGGGGTTTAATCCTATAAGGACCTATGTCAGTTTTGGTACGAGAAACTCCACTAAAACCCCTCTTATTGTATCTGGGGGTTAATGCTATAAGGAACTATGTCTGTTTTGGTACGAGAAAGTCCACTAAAACCTTTCTTATTAGCTGAGGGTTAATGCTATAAGGGACTATGTCAGTTTTGGTACGAGAAAGTCCACTAGAATCTCCCTTATTTGAATCTGGGGGTTAATACTATACGGGCCTCTGTTAGTTTTGGTACGAGAAAGTCCACTAAAACCTCCCTTATTTGAATCTGGGGGTTAATGCTATAAGGGCCTATTTCAGTTTTGGTACGAGAAAGTCCACTAAAACCTCCCTTATTTGAATTTTTTGAATACCTAAGTCAGCTTCTCTAGATTGAGGAAATTGTGGCGTATGTAAGGTAGAAGTCAAAAATTGATTCAGCATTTTTAGTGCCAAGAAATCGATAAACAATGTTCACCGACAGAAAATATATTTTAGTAAAAATTAAATTGTTCATCTTTTCATCTAACATCGATTTTTCCGGAACAGCAAACAATTTTTAGTATTTTTTAAATGTGTTTCCCAGTTTAAAAGAAAATCAACGCGGTGTCCAATAACTTAATTATGTGGCTAATGGACGCAGCTTTCCGTGACTCAATTTCCATAAATGTTATCTGACGACCTCCGTAGTCCAGTGGGTAAGACTCTTGACTCACAATCCGGAGGTCGCGGGTTCGAACCCGGCATGCGCAAATAAATTTTATTTGATTAATTTGTGTTATTTCACAATTAATTCATTTAAAATAATGTATAGTTAATTTGCGGCATGTTCCAGAGTGGAAGATACTATCAGTATCGCCCGGGTGTAAGACCACCATTCAGAAATTGAAACGTTGCTTGAAAATGGCTTTAGCCGTGTTTGGTGACTAGATCTGAATAGCCAGGTACTTCCCAACCTTCCTCTTCCCCACCTCCTTCCCCTCCCCACTACCTTCAGCCTCACAACATACCCCAATTGGGGATGCCATAGTCTCACTGGCTTCAGACGGGAGCAGTTGAGATTCTTGTGCGGTATTCACTGTAAAAAAAAAAAAATCGTGTGCTATGTAATGTTAGGCTAAGGAGTTCAGAGATATTTTGGTCGTCCTAAATTCAATCAATAATAATTTTCATTCAAATTAATAAAATATTTAGTTTTTACCACTTTTATCGTTTACAAAACCAACATGTTTCGTGAGCAACGCTCACTTCTTCAGGGTTTTTTTTTAATTGATATTGATATTGATAAAAAAAAACCTGAAGAAGTGAGCGTTGCTCACGAAACATGTTGGTTTTGTAAACAATTAAAGTGGTAAAAACTAAGTATTTTATTAATTTGAATCAAAATGGTGACACAAAATAAGTTTGCTGTGTTAGAAGAAATAATAATTTTATTTTAACTTCATGAGTAAAACCTCAAATTGTAATATTTAATTAAATTTAAAAAAAAAAACAAACAATTTAGTACTTAAATATGCATTGTTGCCGGATTTACAATACGTTTTAAGACCAAATCTTATTAGTAATGTTATCGTGTTTTAGTGTATTTTGGTTTTATTCATGTTGCTGCAATAACACGGGTTATCTGGCGTGCTGTGGTTTTTTTTAGTAAGGCTGGAAATGTTTAAAATTTGTTCGATTTCATCATATGAGTACTCACCTCTTTCAAGACCCAACCTCCAAGCAATTTCTCTTAGGATTTTTTTTCTTTTCTTTGTTAACGCATATATTATTGGCTGCTATCTTTATGTATGATTGCAAGATTCAAACCCGAACTAAATGCTCTCTAGATAGTGTCTGGATAAATCTTTATCCATTTTTATTTAATATGCTCGAGTCCCAGAGGTGTCAATAACTTTTTCTGATTTTTCTGTTTCCAGGTGTTCGATTGAGTTCCGCTTATATTGTCTTCATTTAATCAATAAATAATTGTTCACGCCGTTTTTAACCACCCCTTTCACATTGGACCTCCTTACTATCAACTTTTCGTATGAGTTACATATTGCAACAAAAAGTATAATTTGTACACGAAGGAACTTACCAAGACTATTTTAGCTACTCTTATACCGATATAGCTGTATTTAGCGAGTACCCGGCATCCTTTTCCATTCTCCCCCTCCCGCATCCCCATTCCACCTACCCCCCTCCCACGTTTTGCTTCCACCTACCCCCTCTCCTGCGTTCACTCGAGCCGCGACCCCCTCTCTCGCATACCCTCCCCCTCCCGCCTTCCTCACTGCCGCTAAACTCCATGAAATACACACATTTTACAATTATCTCGCGCGCAACATATTTTTTGTACAAATTTCAAAACTCCAAAGCTCACCATTATATATGTATAGAAAACTTAGCAGGCGTGCGCAATCAGATGAATAGTATAGGAAATAATTTCATAACGCCAGTGCTCACCATTACAAATAGAAATCTTCGCATGCGCGAGCACAATAAATCACCAAAGTTTCTTGCAATCGGATTAATGGTACAGGACAGGGGTTCCCAAACTTTTATAAGTCGCGACTTCTCTAGCTCTAGCCACCCCCCCCCTCCCCCCCCCCCCCATGAGAGGTCAATTAGATTTTCTTCTTCCTGCGTAGTAAAATGTTGGGGAGCTTGAGCACGGAATGGATCTTGGATCCACACAAACTTCTCCACTTGGTCTTCTGCCACGCGGGTGATTTTCCATTCCATAAAATGTTTGTATTCGTTCATGTCAACTTTGATTTTTTGTAGAGACATCAGCCGCGGCACCCACTTTGGGAACCTCTGGTATAGGAAATAATAAAATGCAAACAAATATACATTTGTTTTTTACATAGATTTTATGATTAATTTTTCGAAGTGGATGTATGAAGTAAATTTGCATATATATCTGAATCAAAAACAAAAACATGTCAACAATATATAAAAAAATATATTTTTTGCTTCCCTTTTTCTACATTTTTAATTTATTGCTAGAATTGCCTGTGAAGGTTGAGAACCAAATACAATAAAAAAAATTAACTCATAAATATCTTTTCAGTGAAATCTGTCCATGAGACCAGAAACGGAATAACTATTTCTTTTCTGTCCAAAATACTACTTTATAGCGTCGCTCCTGACTGCGTAGATAAGTGTGTCGATCTCAGTATTTCCAATTTAACGGCTTTGATTGACCCTAGTGCGTATTTGCCTTCTCCTTAGAAAAGTCCTGGCCATACAACATATACATACAACTACATCGTGTGTGTATACATATTAACGTAAGTATTTCTTTCTCTGTTTCTCCCACAGAAAAAGACAATACATCACACGTAAACATTGTACACAATACATGTCAGCATTTCTTACATACACACAAACACGCACACACGCACAGATCATTCTCGACGCTTTTCCTAACAATGTCAAACTTTATTTAAATTGATTTAATCATTTCTGTTTTGTTTATTTCTTTCGTATAAATGTTTACATATTTTTTTGAGAAGAGCAAAATGCAATAGCTCTATGTGGAATAGTTATTTTAAAAGGTTTTTTTTTTAGGAAAAGGAGTGAGTAGGAATTTGGGGATCAGGGTGTCCAGGAGTGACGGACGTATGAATCTATCCCTCCCATTGTCTGATGCAACACGACAGCTGCAAAATACCATTACGAAAGTAAAGGTACAAAGCTATTTACCTGTTTTAATAAAAAGTTAATAAAGCTACCTAAAAACACAATTTCAAATATCTAATCATAAAAAGGCTACATTTGCAGACGTCTAAATAAAGATTAAAAAACAAAAACTAAACAAATAAAAATACAAAATTTTTAAATTATATAAAAGATCATTCAAATGACAAATGAATAATATACAAGGAGAGTCAAAAAACTGGATACAAGAGAGACACAGATAAAGACACCTGACACATAATACATTTAGCGCAACATATTTTTTAGCAACAACAGAACATTTGGTACGTTTTTAGATTTTCCCGGCCAAAAGAATTTTCGTTATTTCTTTTTGGGGTGTTATGCCGTGTTGCGCTACCTCCTTCTTTAGCCAACGTTTCTGACACATCTACCGGATCTGCCCTGATAATGGACACTGCAACGATGTCCGAAACTTTGGCTAAAGAAGGAGGTAGTGCGCTACACGGCATAACACCCCAAAAACAAATAACGAAAATATCGTTGAAAATGTTTACTTCCCCAAACTCTATCTTATTAGGGCGCATACATTAATTACGTGAGCTCAAAAGCGGGGGCGGGGGGTCCAGCAAAATCTCACGTTAGTTGAAAAGAATATACGAAGTGGCCCAAATTTGTCTCACCAAGGGGGGGGGGGGGGGGTCTAGAGTGGAAGAAAAACTACTCACGTAATTAATGTATGCCCCCTACGTAGTCGACACATTTGGGTCAGAGGGCTAAAATAAATGCTATTATATTATATTTAAATGTATTCATTAATTTATCTATTAGTAAATAGACTAGCTCCACAGTTAGACCCGATAATATTTCTCTACTAACTGGGTAATATTAGTTGAGTAAGAATATTATTATTATATTGTGTCTTTGCTTTATAATTTCAATTAAAAAAAATGATAATAATGATCAACTGCATTCAAATGATAGCAGTTGAAAATAATATGATTTTTTTTTGATGTTGAAGTTTCACAATATTTGGAAAACGTAGTTTTGTCGGACCGCGGTCGTTCGTATTTCAACTGACGTGACGCAGGGAAACCTTATTGTTCCTGGCTAAATCCTGTTAAATGTGTTTACAAACTACTCGCTGACGTTTACTCTTTATACATATATACACAAACATCAGTGTGTGGTATCAAGCCAGTACGTGTACGTAAGTATCCTTAAAGTTAAATGTAATATAAGTTGATAAGTACGAGTAAGTATTAAGTATGTATGTAATTGTATTTTTTTTCAATCCCAGTGATTGAGATTACTTAAAATATATTGGGAAAACATCGATAAAGATCGCAGTTTATCTGATCAGAAGTTCCTTTATTTACATTATCATAAGGTTTACTTGTGTAACTGGACCAGACGTCCTCCCTATAAGACGGTCTAAGTAATTCTGAAACCAGAGAACACGACACTGAGGAAGCCCAGCTGTCTATCGTGTATCATCGGCTAATTCCGTAACCGTTCTTGCATTAGACGTGGACGACGATAGTCGCCACTCTTTTGAGGTATTACTTAACTGACATCTGTTAAGACACCTCAAAACCACCTATTACTTACTATCTTTACTAACGATATCAGTTGAAGGATGTTGAAACTACACGTATAATACTATATACCATAGTAATACAATTTTTTTTTCACATTAGCTCCACACAAGAAGCCCTGAGGAAAATAATTCCCCTCAGGGCCTATATCATCTTTGGGGATGCTGTGTGGAGGGTATTTTTAAGATGGGGAGGACAGGAAATTCTGGGTAGGAAAAAGGTAGGAGGTGTGGGTAGGAATCTGGGGGTCAGTGTGTCCGGAAGTGACGGACGTATGAATCCATCCCTCCAACTGCGGTGCAAGGCAATGGATCGAGAGAGTCCGGCTGGAAAGGTTCAAAGGCTTCCCTTAACCAGTCTCTCTCGATCCGGCCCGCCAAGCAGCAGGTGGGCAGACGCATCTCCCGCCAATACCTGGACTAACCTCACCCCATGAAACCGGGCACCCCTGCTAAGTCACCAAACGTAGCGAACCACCTGGGGTGACCTATGGCAGAGGTGCTGGTTATCGAATAAATGGTTCCTGTGGCGGCGGTACCCATAAACGCCTCACAAATTGATTAAATCGAAAATATTCGTGCTTGAAAATGACGTGCATGGACATACATTACGTACATTCTATTTGTCACTCTAGTACTGTCAAAATAAATGAAAGGAACAATATGAATTGTTCACGCATAAAATTTTAAATTATGATTTATTTTAAGCTTACCGTTTTATGTTTGACCGTCTACGGAATCTTTTAACACAGTATTTTTTTACATTATCTCCACACATACTCAGGATCTATGTCAACTTAGGGGATGCTCTGTAGAGGATCTTTTCAAGGAAAGGATGGAGAGGAAGTTCTGAGAAAAAATAGGTATGAGGGATGAGTAGGAATCAGGGGGTCGGTGGGTCCAGGAGTGATGGATTTATGAATCCACTCCCCACTGCGGTGCAAGGCGATGGGTCCTTAGTGCAGAGTACCCAAATGCTGTGTAGTTCAAATGAATGGTCTTCGTCATCCAGTTTTCTCCGATTCGGCCAATCACGCAGTACGTGGGCAACTGGACATCCCTGCTTACTCATACTTACTTCACCAATAAGGATATACGGCAAAAATAATAATTTAGGGGATCAACTGTTCGGGGGATCCATGCCCGGGGTATCAGTGCCAGGGGATCAACTATATCAGCCAACTCCGGGGATCCATGTCCGGCAGAAATTTACGATTTGACTGCGTCTTGGTGGCATATTCCTCATTTTGTGTCGAGCTGCTCGAGCGTGTGGACGCAACGACTAACACGTGTTCGATAGAGACAAAATGTCGAGCATTTTTTTTTTCCATGAATACCGCACAAGAGTCCCAACTGCTCCCGTCTGGAGCCAGTGGGACTATGGCATCCCCAATTGGGGTATGTTGTGAGGCTGAAGGTAGTGGGGAGGGGAAGGAGACAGGGAAGAGGAAGGTGGGGAAGTACCTGGCTATTCAGATCTGGTCACCAAACACGGCAGAAGCCATTTCAAGCAACGTTTCAATTCTGAATGGTGGTCTTACACCAGGGCGATACTGAGAGTATCTTCCACTCTGGAACGTGCCGCAAATATACTATATATTATTTTAAATGAATAAATTGTGAAATACACAAATTAATCAAATAAAACTTATTTGCCACGCCGGGGTTCGATCCCGCGACCTTCGGAATGCTAGTCAAGCGCCTTATCGCTGCACTACCAGCATGAATGAATGTGAGTGTATACCAGTGGCGGTCCGTGAGTTTTCAGTGAGCTAGAGTGCTAAGATTGAAAAATACGACATTACTGATGCTGTTGAAGCTGAAAATATATATTTTTTTAAATTTCAACCTTTTATGTGAAGATCTTTCAGAAAATCTTCACCCAAAAAGTTGAAATAAAAAATATGTCTATCATTTTCTGCTACAATAACGTTATATTTTTCAATCTTCTATTAATAATAGCTCACTGAAAACTCACAGACCGCCAGTGGTGTATACATAGCTTTACATTAACAACCAACTTTTGCGTATAATTTTCATCTGACGACCATGTTTTTGTTCACAAAAACTTTTAATTAATATTTTCTCGTTTAAATGAAACTTTTTGAACAATCTACTTGCTAACAATGTCTCGGTGAAGAGATTTGCATCAGATTGGACGGAGGAAATTAACCCCATTTCGCATACCAATTACTTCAGTACGCAGGACGGCAATTTACATGTTGATTAATTTAATGGAAAATCATTGTCCAATTAACCATTATTTAAATTATTAAATACGATCAGTGCTGTAATAATTAATGTAACACCTACCTGAAGTGGTGAGTAGAGAGGGTAGGACACCACCTGACAACAAATTTAAATAGTTTTAGTGATCCAAATTTAAAATAAAGTTATTGTTACATAACACTACGTTGATACTTTCGTTATTTGTTTTTGAGGTGTTATGCCGTGTTGCACTACCTCCTTCTTTAGCCAAAGTTTCGGACAGCGTCGCAGTGTCCATCATCAGGGCAGATCCGGCAGATGTGCCGGATGATGGACACTGCAACGCTGTCCGAAACGTTGGCTAAATAAGGAGGTAGCGCAACACGGCATAACACCCCAAAAACAAATGACAAAATTATTTTTCTACGTGAAAATCTAAAAACTTAACTACTTGGATACATCTATACAGCAAATACCACTGTATTATAAAATATTATATATAATAACTGAAAATATTTAAAATGTGTGCAAGCGCTATTATGCTTGTCTTATAAGCACGATTTAAAAATAATCATTAATGCTTTCAGCATCACAAAACCTTCACTTATAATATTCCGTGATTTATCATGGGTCTGCGCTAGTAAAATAATATTATTTTTTAATTTTTAAAAACGTTTTATTCTTATAGAAGTTTTATTTGATAATTATTTTTACTTTTTAACAGCTGTTTCGCCTTTCCAAGGAAAAACATTCGTTTATAAGTAATCGGTGCGTTAATTAAACAACTTGTTAAAGAATATACCGTTTTTTAAATTAAATTAAAAAAAAAAAATTAAAACGTGGTCCCACAAATTAAACTTGGGAAACAATAAATCGATCACCTTTAATAAAAATAATGACATTTGTTTTGCGACACCCAGAGTGCAGAGATTTTATGTATGGAAATGTATTGTGAGCATTTTCATGCGGCCAAAATAAGATGAAATTTACCTTACTTCTGGCGAAGTTGGTCAAACATTTTTGAATTGAAAAGTTCGCACCGTTTTGATATGAAACTCGATGAAACGGAAACGAGCGACACTAAAAATAGACAAACACATACATCTATAAGATTTAGCCTGCGAGAGAATGAGAGCAATAAAATATTGATTTTTTCACAGGTATTCGGTTCCAATATAATACGATAAATCCACGGTCTTGCGCAAGACTCAATTGGTGTAGTGGTAAAAAGCGCCTGACGAAACTCAGCGGTCAGACAGGGGACCAAGGATGGAATCCTATATAATCCAAAATTTATATCAATATCCAATCTTCAAACCACTCCAAAATGAACAGGCAAAATAAAACACAAAAAAGCGACATCTAGTGAATCCGAAGAAGTAAACACAAATACTAATAAGATGACCAAAACTATAGGAAAAGGTGCACCGGAATTAGACGACATAAATATGAAAAAAACATTTATTTTTATTAATTTTTTAAATTATTTTTATTTTATTTTAGGGAAAGTTTATGATTACACAATAATACAATAAGATAGTTAATTATGCCAATTATGAACTTTCCACTGATAGTGAATGAATGATACAGTGTGATAAGTAAAATAATATTACCGAATCTGCTATTTTTCTTCGGCAAGTTAACGTCTGTATATTGAAGAACTTTGCAGTCTTCATTACTAATATTAGATCGAAAAGAGCGGAAGTGAAGGTACCTTAAAATCTATTTTGAACACTTTCAATTGTATTTTTGTGTCCTTTCATCCTTCACATTGATAAAAACAGTACTTCATAATCTTCCTAATTTTGTCTACTTTAGTTTTCTGAAGGTTTGACTTCGACCGTGTGTGAATGCACACTCTGATTTTCTTTTTTTAATATCAAAAAATTTTCATCAATAGATAATCATTTTATTGACCTTTATGGAAGTCGAATAGTAAAATTTAATTTAAGACAAAACATACTTCTAAATACTTTCTGTTAAGTGAAACGAATTCACTTCTGTCTGAATGTACTGTCTTGAGTCATTACTCATTACTCACTACCTGAGGCCAATAAATTGTTTTATTTTATTTATCACATTAGACACATCATTTTACATCATGACTAAGAAAAAAAAATCAATTTTCTTATTGAATTTATCTCTAAGAAGGTTAATATGAGTCATTATACTTTATCGATGGTCAAAATGACTTAAAAGTCCGTAGAACTTGTAAAAACCGGATAAACCTTTTTATTTATTTGTTTTTTGACGGACAATTTCAGAATGACAACATTTGTTTAGTGTCGATTAATAACTCGAAAGGTATATAAGTGATAATCAGATACGCGTGTCCGGAAACTCGTAGTACAAGCAGGAAACTGGCAAATCTATCACGTAGAGAACCACAAAAAAAATCGTGTACAGTTCACACGCGGTAGAAGTGAAAACTTCAGCAAACTAAAGTATACAAGAGTGGGGAGGCTACGAAGCCCTCGCAAAGAGGAGATAGGCTACAAATCACCGCACAAAGAGGACCGATTATTCTATCTCATTCTCCCACAGGCTAAATTTATTTTTTAATTTTTTATATGAATACCGCACAAGAGTCCCAACTGCTCCCGTCTGAAGCCAGTGAGACTATGTCATCCCCAATTGGGGTATGTTGTGAGGCTGAAGGTAGTGGGGAGGGGAAGGATATAGGGAAGAGGAAGATGGGGAAGTACCTGGCTATTCAGATCTGGTCATCAAACACGGCTAATGCCATTTCAAGCAACGTTTCAATTCTGAATGGTGGTCTTACACCAGGGCGACACTGAGAGTATCTTCCATTTTGGAACGTGCCGCAAATATACTATATATTATTTTAAATGAATAATTTGTGAAATAACACAAATTAATCAAATAAAAATTATTTGCCACGCCGGGATTCGTATGCGCGACCTTCGATGTGCGAGTCAAGAGCCTTACCGCCGGACTATGCCGGCCCTATGTTGTTGTCTTTTTTTAGTGTCCCTATTTCGTTTCATCGAGTTTCAAATCACAAAGGTGCTAAGGAAGTTTTCACTTAAAAAAAATATTTAACATTTTGATTTGTATAGTTTTTTTTTTTACTTTTAAAGGAATTAAAACAATTGGAGCCGGGTCTCCGCTTCAAAGCATTTTAAAATGGCGACTGATTTTTTTGTAAAACTTCGAATACGATTTAATCAAAAACGAAGGTTGAATCAACAGATTGTTATACAACGCAATCGATTCCACAATTTTTTTTTTACATTAGCTCCTGAGAAAATAATTCCCCACAGGGCCTTTGTCATCTTTGGGGATGCTGCGTGGAGGGTCTTTTTAGGAAAGGAAAGAAGGAACATACGGTGAAGATTTAGCAGTTTTTCGCTTGTACTAAGGGTTTCTGGACATTTGTATGGTATGTATTTTATATTGAGGAAGATTTTATAAGATTGTAGATATTGTATCAATATAATAATATAATTTAGTAGAGTGCCCTCGAGGTGATTTATAACAAAAGCGGCCCTTTATTAATCGTCCAAATATTATTATTCAATTTCTTTTTTAATTAAATAAACAAAATAACGTTTCATTATCTTTTATATTTCATTTTAACATACGAGTATTTGCATCACGGAGAATCACGGTTTGGTTAAGTTTCAAATTTATTTTCAGTTTTCAAGTTTCACCTACAATCAATTATTATAATATTTTTTATGTGAATACCTCACATGAGTCACGACGGCTCCCGTTTGGAGCCAGTAAGACTATAGCATACCCAATAGAGGTACGTTGTGAGGCTGAAAGTAGTGGGGAGGGGAAGAATACGGGGGAGAGAAAGGTATGTACCTGAATATTCAGATATGGTCACCAAACACGGCTAAAGCCATTTCACGCAATTCGGGAGGCGGGTTTGGGTATCGGCGGCGCCGCCTCGGCACCTACACCTCTTCCCAGAGGGGTGGATTCATACGTCTGTCACTCCTGGACACATTGATTTCCAGATATCACCCACCCCTCATACCTTTTCATTCCCAGAACTTCCCCTTCTTCATTTCATAAATTCTTTCCGGATTGCTATTCGAGGCCGTCATTATTTTACGCTTTCAAAATCTGTACTACAAAATACCAAAATCAAAATCTCTTGACAAAATTTTGTCAGGTGGTTTTGAATCGGTTGTCCAAAATTGCAAGTATTTTTCATTATGTTTTTTAATATTTCAGAAAAAAAAATGAAATCATTTATTGGTTTGACCTTGGAGTTATAAGATTTTCGACATAATAAATAGGTTTGCAATACCACCGACTGCAAAGTTAACCGTGTCAAGCTATATATGGGCAATACTTTGCAAATATACTGTCCATATACGACAATTGTCAAAAAATATGCCCAATTCCCAAATACACCAAGTGAAGTACCACTACTGGCCAATATTTTTACAAATATACTGTTCACACATCACTATTGTTTGCCAATGACGCCAAATAAATTACAGCCACGTGAGTGGTACGGATAGTTCCCCAATTGCCATAATACATTTGAATTTTAGCGAATCACCCCAACCATGGTAAGAATTTACAATATGAATTTCAGTACTACGTCTACCGAAACCCAAAGAACTATACTGTAAGTCCAGTAGGTATATATTTCCAATTTGAAATGTCTCATCATGCCTCTGCGAACGAGGTAAAAAACAATGTGAAAATGGAAAAAAAGTATTTTCCCGCAAAGAAGGCAAGACCGGGATTTGCTGCAAAATAATGAGCTGTTGACGTAAGTCTCTCCAGATTCGCAAATCCTATTACTTTCTTGGAACAAACTCGTTTATATATAACAAAAATAATTAGTGAGAATCCTTTTCCTTCTAATTGGCTCTGGAACTTGGTTCTTCTTCTTTCGTATGACAAGGATCTTAGCAAGGAAAACAGGACGCACGCGGTACACTAATCAGCGATTTTCTTTTTACTTGATGAAATCCTAGGCGTAACCTCCGGGCTTTATACACAGTTTTTTGATTTTTTTTGTATTTTTACACAGACAGTACACTTCCTCTTGTTTTGAAGGTCTAGTGTGTTCCCTCTTAAGGTTAAACGTAACGTACGTTATAATCTACGCATTAACAGATGGCGCCAATTAAATTATTTTAGGTTTTTAATACTTTTTGCAAATTTTGCTTTAAAATATTAAGGTAAATTAATTGTTTGCGCCCGTACATATTTCACGTGAATATAAATAAATAGTTTTGTCCATAAACAAACAGAAATCTTTCAAGAGAGGCTGAAAAATTCAATTTTGTATCGGTGACTCAATCCAATATTGTATCTTTCAGCCTTTCTTGGAAAATTAGGGTTTGTTTATGAATAAAACTGTTTGTTTATATTCATATTAACGGATTATGGAATAACGTTCGCCAAATAATTATTGCACGCGTCTCCATTGAATAAGAACGGGAAGAAATTATCCAGAAAAGATCTTTCAGAACTTTAAAAAGGCTTCTGCAACAGAATGATTTTCAAATTATTCTCACGATATTGTAAATCGTAATCAGATATAAACAAAATAATAATAATTTTAACAAAACACGTGATCATTGTTATTAGGTTAATATGTTTTAATAATGAGTAGATTTTATCTTATCCATGTTATCTTTTAAGTAAAAGAAGTAATAATTTGTCTCACACTTCACATGTCTATTAAAATTATTTTTGCATGAGTAATTCAAGCGAGATGAACGCCTCTAGACTTTTCAACAAAACTGTATACCTATTCAATGTTACTTTGATAAATAAATATCGTGGAATATTTATTGTGTATTACTAAAATATTTTCTTCAATAATCGCAAATTCTCTTTGTGGCGTCAATTTAATTAAATAACAAATCACTTTGAATACACCACTTATTTAAATAAAATTATCTACATGCTTCGAAACTTAACAAAATTAAAAAATTGAAAATTAACAAATTTTTATAATAAAATAATTTATTTTCATTTTATCCTGACGAAGAAACCTTTGGTTTCGAAATATGATAATTTTGATTAAATAAGTGGTGTGTACTAGCGATGTGTAGGTTCAGTTGGAGTGGGCCCTTCACGGGAAGCTAATTTCACTTCTATCTATTCCTTTTTCAAATTGACTACTCCCAGAGAACCTGGTCCAAAACTCGAACCCAAACCCGAAACTCGGGGCCGGTCCCAGAGCCAGAACCCGAATGCCTTCACGTGTCCGCTCCACTCGCGAGTCGTGAGGGTTCTTGTCTGGGTTCGAGTTCTTGTGCGGGTCCTATGTGGATCAGGCTCCGAGGTCCTGCTCCGGCCAAACCCGTGCTTCCCGGTAGCCGCAACAGCACCCAGTCCGCACCAAAGAACTCGGACCTGGGACCGGCTCCTAGAACTCGAGTACCTACTCTTAAAAGGAAGCACGCCTCGGAGGCCTCCGGCAAAATACAGAATCCACCCATCTCTAGTGTATACAAAGTGATCTCTTTTCATTTAATTAATAAAATATGTTTATCGAAATACCGAATACTGTAAGCTGCTGAGGGCAGTAAAATAATGAATTTTAATGAAAAGCAATGCAGTCCTCAGGATAAAGGTTGACCTGATTATAAAGATATAATAATTTTGATTTGTGGCGTTTAGTGTTGATGGGTTAAATTAAAGGGTTGGATTAAAGTGGATTTCGAATATACTGTTTATATTGAGATAAACATGTCAAAAATAATGCATGGTTAATTATATCATTAATTATATAACTCGCAGTCGATAATTGAGATATGATACCAACCCTGATGGCAGTGATGGATGGTGTTGGCAAAGGAAGGAAGGAAGGTCAAATTTAGATAGAATGCTGTAGAAATAAGATCGTTGATCAATATTCTGAATAACCAAATTATTGAAGAAGAGATCCGAAAAAAGTAGAATATTATGATATTATTGTAGAAAGCAATCACTTTGTGGTTTGAAATATTTAATAAAATAAAATACTTTTTTGTTTAAAACCACGATATTTATTAATTTTTTAACCGACCGGTTTCTCTTAAATTAAGCATCTTCAGGGTACATTATTAATTTGTACCCAGAAGATGCTTAAGTTAAGCGAAACCGGTCGGTTAAAAAATTAATAAATATCGTGGTTTTAAACAAAAAAGTATTTTATTTTATAGAATATTATGAATAGCCATAAAAAAAATTATATACAGAATTTTGATACGGAGAATAAATGAGTGCCAGGAGAACACATCATGATAATCACCCGATATGATAGATCAAATTCTTGAATCCTTTAATTTGAAGTTGAAAACAATTGTAGGTAAGTTCATGCATTATTACCTACACATCCTGGGAGGTCAAAGCCATGGTCGATATTCCAATACTGCCGTCTTTTTATAGCACGTTCATAAATAAAAATATCGTTTTTACAACACTATCAGTAAGCTAAGTAAATCTAAAAAACTACGTGTTCACAGGTCCGCTTTATTGAAAATAGATTCAATGATACAAAATTACCCAAAATTGCGTTGTTCAGGGTCATAGCGAGATTGTGATTTTGGCAGAGGCTGTATTAGTCCCATTGGAAGACCAAATTGCAATAAAGTCGTTGAACCGGTTTTTCTTCAATCCTTCAACTTAAAATTTAAAAAGTTTAAATTTTGTCGTAAAACACCCGCGCCCTTCAAAACTCACCGAGTCCACGCGTTGCACAATTCACATTCACAGCGATCTGCGTTATCGTATAGGAATACCTGTGTGATAAGGTGCCATGCGCTGCTTAAGGCCGTTCAGATTTCTGCGGTTTTGAGATGCAGCTCAAAGTAGTACCAATGTCAAATGCAGAGGAGAACTAGAAATAGCATTATTAATGTTATTAACCTCTCAGGTCAATTTGTTCGGCTTTTGGAACAACTCATATAGTTCTCATAGAAATCTTTGTGTCTCACTTACTATCATGGTTAGAAATACGTTCTAAACGGCGCACAGTGATTCGTTTCATACATACCAGACGCTAAAAACTCTTACACATGATTAAATTATTTTTAACGCTCTATTGAGGTGTAGTCAATACTAATTTCATGAAAATTAGTGTTAAAAATGATTTTTTCTTTCTATCGTTTTTAAAAAAAAAATTTTTAAATAATTTTTAAATAATGTATGAACAGAGTATTTTAGGTTTATAAAACAATTATATGTAAAAAGTAAAAAAAGTGTATTTTAATTGTAATAAATTGCTAAAATTACGGTCCATTTTCTGCTTATATTCAAAGATATAAGCCTTATTTGGTTTTTCAACTTTTTTTCACCACTTACACTGAGCTTATCAAGTTCAAAAGTACTAAAATTTTTTTAAACATTCCCTCAAGCTTTTCTTTCTTCGGCAAACTCTTCCATGTCACGAACAATTCCAGCCTGGAAATCTCGTATGTGGTTCCTGTAAAATGAAAAAATAGTAATAATGTGGATTCGTGTGGGTTCATATATATGATATAAACAGAATATTAGTTGCACTATTTAAAAAAATAAATTTTTTGTGCAATTTTGATATACTCTCTGAGATAAACTCTCGAGAAGTTAGAAATTTAATAATTTTTAGGCCGAAAAAAATACAAAACTTATTTATTATTTAAAAAACAACCAAAATTATTTACACTAAAGTATTAAGAAAAAACTTTAAACCATATCTTTTAAAGTAGCCACCATTTTACAAAACAGAAAAAAAAACACTTTTCAAACTTAGTACACAATTTTAAACGTCGAGCTGCGACAAGCGAATAAATGCAAATGATAATTTCAAAACACATTATGCTACTTTAGGCCTCAATCACCCCAATTAAGCATGCATTTATTATCCTGTCTATCTGGTAATGTCGCCGTGACGTCATTGTTTGGGAAAGTGACTTATTAGCGTCTAGCTTGTATGAAACGAATCACTGTGCGGCGTTAGAAAGAGAAAACACCACGCTTTATAAGCAAATCTAAGAGTTAACCACAAAATAATTAAAATATAAACCTTTATGAATCTAAAGTTTCTGGCCGCAATTTGAAAAAAAAATGTAACTTTGGGAATTTTTTATTAATAATTTTTCATGAAATGACAAAAAAGAGAGTTGACGATAACGTTTGCAATACATTTTTCTAATAAAAAGATGTATGTGTTTTTGTTTTTTTTTTTAGAAAAAACGTAAGTTGAGCCATTTTTAAAACGTTTTCATGTTCGCATTCAAGATTTGTGTAATTAAAAAAAATATATGAGTATCGGCAATTATAAAAATTGAAAGTGTATTTCATCACCTTTCAAAAACAGTTTTTAGTTTTCAGACACATTTAGAAATATTCCATTTATTTGGATTTTATTGGAAAGGAGAAATTTTTTGACCTACTGAGGAAATATGCTAGAGGCCTGAAGGGTTAAAATGGTACCAAAAATGTAGGTACAATGAGTGAAATACTGACTGTAATAGTCACTAAAGAAAAATTGTTCAGCAATTCAAATCTAAATAACATGGAGTATGGATGGAACTGGCAGAGGAAGGATATATTATGTAGACTGTTCCCTGGAGCCGATGGATAAATCATAACGAAAGAAAACAATAAATTTTATTTTTTTTTTCATTACCTCTTTTATACGCCCCTGGGGCTTTTATATTGAGTATATAATGATAATATTTTTTTACACAAGGGTTAATAATAAATAATGGGTTGCAAAAAAATATTTCTTACATTACAGCGGTTTACAATTGGAAAAATTAAATAAAAAATAATAATAATAATACGTTAATAATAATAATAATTTTTGAACGTCGAATTTGTTCATTACAAATGACGATTTCATTGGAATTTGTTTGCTGAGATTGGCGTAATAATAATACTAATAATAATAATTTTTGAACGTCGAATTTGTTCATTACAAATGACGATTTCATTGGAATTTGTTTGCTGAAATTGGCGTGTTTACTACATAATAATGAAATGGTTGGATAGTTTGGAGATTAGAGCTTCCCACATTGTAAGAAGAGTGTCACGTAAATTAAAGATACATCCTCTCTACGGATGTGTTAATGTCTAGTTTTAGAAGTTGAGTTTTTCAGTCTTCCTGTATTTCGTAGAAACGTCATATGTTTATTTTTGTATATTTAAAAATAAACCTGCTTGCAAAAATTATCACAGGAGAAAATACGATATCACCTACTTTTCCTTCAAACCAAAATCGATATAGATTATCCAAGAGAAAGCAAGAACAGCCAAAAAAATGGAAAGAAAATTTTAGAAACTTGAAGAGAGAAGCGGGAAACCAAAACCTACACTCAATCAATTCCTTTATTTCTACCCATCCTAAATTGCAATATTAGGTTGCCGTGCTTACTGGTCGATTAAACAATCTGAAATCCTCAGAGCATGTGTTCCAAGTCCGGTCGCGCCGGGACAGGAGTGCTCCTGGCTAGGGTTGTACATCCGTATCGTATCGAATCCATGACGCGATACCATATATGGTTCAGTGTTAGACTCGCCTCACATTGGCTCAGATGTGAACCGACTTTTCTTTTCCATTCGAATCAGTTTCAATTCGGAATAGAATCAATTTTGAATTCATTATGTAATGCATCCGTAATATTGCCGGACGACGTTCCGATGAAAGTGGTGCGATAAAGACAATCGAACAATCAAAATACGTACACAGTGAAGAATTATTTTAAATTATAAACAATCAAAATGGGTAAGTTATTTTTCTATTGATTTGTTTAATAAAATTAATTTTTAGACATCAAGTAGCAAAATTATTTTAACATAGTATTATTACACCAAATCTACAAGTATCTGTCTTCAGAGGCAATGGAAATATTATATTTTCTCTTAATAACTTTATAATACAGAAAAAAACAATTATACATCGGGTAGGGAACCTAAGAACCTACCTGCCTACTAATTTACTAAAGCTAAATATGAGAAAAAAAAACTTTTTCCTTGCGTTATTTAGGATTCAGTATTTACTTAATTTCAGCTGCTTGCCGAGATTTTACTTTCGAGATTATCGTGATTTTCGGATAATCGAATTTACCGATATATACACTATGTACAGGTATTTCATTTTAAGATACCCTCGCCTTGGTGTATCTGGTAGTGAGATTATGATATTGATAATAATAATACTAGGGTAATTTGTGGAGCGCCGTTTTTGTGAAAATCACCTCAAGGGCGCTTTACAATTTATTATGAATTCTTAGGCTCTATCTAATTTTATTATTTACAAATACGAGTAGATGCAGAAAACATACTTACCTGGCAGGTCACTTCCCATCAATACACTTTAATTAGAAAGTTTATGCTTGGTGAAGATACGTCTTTGCACGCGGAGGACATTATTTTTAAAACACTGAACCTTGCATGATTTTACATTTGCTAACCCTATCTGTTAGTATTACTTTTATGAACTGTTAGTGTTACGTTTATCTACTGTTAATATTGCATTTATGTACTGTTAGTATTACTTTTATGAACTGTTAGTATTACGTTTATGAGAAGATTAATGGTAAAAGTCGAGTTGATATTTAATTTGAAAGAATGGAGAATTTGGGTTTCCATTGGGCTGGAGAATTTTTATGAAATGACTTACAAAAGCTTACAAATAAGAATTTTAACATTTTTACACAATTAGTTATTTACAATGTCGTGGCCAGTGAAGGTGAAGGTGAAAGGTTTTTGACTATATGGATATGACTCTCTGAAAAGTACGTACGTTTAGAAACACTTGCTGACATATTCACTGCTAGTTACTTTCACTACAGAATTTCATTGTATAACATTCTACGTGCGAATAATACATAACACATATTTTAATGATGATTAAATTAATTGTACCTAATATTTTTAAATTACCTGCGTGGCAACTTTCCCTTATCCCTGTCCTCCCCTTACCCGTCCCAATCCAAATACCTGTTTCGCACCCTATTTTCTTTACAGTAATAATCGCATTTATTTTATTGCTTTGTTTTTATATTTAGGTTTATCACTTGTTGAATCTACACCTCTATTATATATATATCTATTCAGTTACTTTTATGTTTCTAAATACCTATCTGTTAACATTAATAATTGTTCGTTTTATTGTTATCATCTTATGTATATTATGTTATTAAGACTGTTTATGTTCCTTAAATAAATAAAAGGTATTTTTTAAGTTTAGCTCTAAATTCCGCTGAGTCTGTGATAATTCTCTTAGGTCCTGACTCCTGACTCCTGACTCCGAACGCGCGCTCACCGAATTTAATATCTGGAGTGCGCTCTGCTTCCTTTAACCCTCCGAAAGCTGATGACGCGGCTAACCTGAGGGTTGACTGTCGACTGTCGAGGTGTCGAGAATTGAAATTTTATGGAATACACATTTCCGATATATAAGTAAGCCGGAGCCATTCCGTTAAGAAACTTAAATACCATCCAGCAGAGTTTGAACTGGATTATTTCAGGACATTTGGCAAGTAAAGATTCTCTGAAATGTGGGAATATTTAGATACGCCGGTGAAAAGTCTTGCATGTATGACGAATATAAATATTTTTCCACAAACAATAAAATTTTTACGTCTTGATGTGCCTACCCGTGTATGCTAAATGAATGAACGTGATTATTGAGAAATGCGAGATTACGATTGAAAAACATTTTTCGTATACACAATAAATAAAATAATTATTTTGTCAAGCAAGCTCGTTCGCAAACGATGAATATATAAGGACATTAAATAATCACACACAAAATAATTTGCAGTCAGTTTTAGATAAGTTTTTTTTCATGGGAAAGTATTTGCAATTTGGGAGGCGGTAATGGGTACCTTTATTGGATAACCAACACCTCTGCCGTAGGTCACCCCAAGTGGTTCGCTACGTTTGGTGATTTAGCAGGGGTGCCCGGGTTCATGGGGTGAGGTTTGTCTAGGTCTTGGAAGCGGATGACCAGGACACACTTAACCACAGATTCATACCCTCCCCTTAAATCCTTTTCCTTTCCAGAACTCTCTTCTCCTTCCTTTCCTTAAAAAACCCTCTACACAGCATCCCCAAAGATGACATATGCCCTGAGGGTCTCCTGTGTGAAGCTCAAAAAAAAATCGTAAATAAAATGGAAGTGATTTCATAATGACAAATTATTTTTTTACCTTAATAATTTTCATTTCGATTTCAATTTGATTCGGGAGGTTTTGGGTTCGAAACCCGTATTAAACAAAAATCATATAATTGCTCAAATATACAGGGTGTTAAAGGACTTACTTACCCAGTTACTCCTGACATTATTTTGAGTAAAAACTGAGAACGAAATTTTGGTCTCCGGTGACTTTTTGATTTTTTTTCAATTTTTTTCTTCCAAATAAAACAACAAAAAAATTCTTCAACATTTCGTCACGAGTAACCGTCTGTAATGTCTGTGTGAATTGTATGCGTGCAAGCGAGATAGCATGCTTGCGAGAATCAATATAAGGCGATGCGTGCTAGATTCGTCCTCTTTTGCTTTAGGCAGCTCCATAATAAATACCAGTACAGAATACTGTTACGCTCTTCATTTAGTGTACTACCCACAATAATACTTCGTCTTACACACGTAAGTCCGTATCTGAATTGGCACTGACACCACAACTACCTCAGACGGACATTACAATTGGCGCAGTCGGTAGTAGCTGGCACAACAAGCTACGAAATTGAAGAACCTGAAGACGAAATTTCACGGAAAGGGATAGTACGGAAGAGAGGAGATTGTTGCGACAATAGAAAAAAATTGTTGCATGAAGACGCACTCAAGAAGACGCCATCACGTATGTCAAGAAGACGTGCATCAGAGCCTGCATCTATATTGCAGTATATTGAGGGAGAAAATTGGCGTGGGCATGCTAGCATTGCATGCGTAAGAAGAAGTCGGTGACAAGCAGACCATCTACGGAAGAAGCCGGAATCTGGGGCAAGGGCTCAGATTCTGTCGCTGCAGCTGTACAAGCGGGACCGGACAAAGGGCTGGATTCTGTCACTGCAGGGAGACGGACACGGGCGATCAGCGATCGAAAGGGGCGGCTGGTGACGGAATTCCGGACGCTGAGTGGGGAGCCACTTCGGAGCGGCGAGGTTCTGGAGCGTATTCACCCGGAAGCGCTGAGATAAGTTTTTAATTACAAAATTTGTTTCAGCTCTTATTCCCTATGGATGCGATATGTAGAGGACTGGGGGCATTCTGTCATAAGTCCCTGTTCAAGGAGAGATTGGACCAAGCTCTCATTTTATATGATGAGAAAATTTTGTCACCTGAACGTAAAAGAGCGTTCCTCTTAAACAATCTCACTGAAGATACCTTTTTATTGCTAAGTGATTTGTGTTTTCCAAAAAAAGTGTCGGAAACCTCATTTGAGGATTTGTGTAAATTTCTAGATTCCCATTGCAAGTCCATTCATAATATATTTGAATCTCGGGAACTATTCTATAAATGTAAACAATCGGCAAATGAATCCATTAAAGAATTCGCCGCGAAGCTTAAAAATATTAGTTTGTCATGTAACTTTGAAGCAAGATTAGAATCGTTTTTTGTATTTCTTCAGCATTAACTATGTAACAATTTCTAGACATTTTTGTTTTGAAAAAAACAGGACGTCCCTATCAGACCTGTTGTTCCTGCTTATTCTAGCCCCAATTATAATATATGTTCTAAATTTGTATCTTTGTTCAAATCCAATAAATTATTCACATCACATCGCTCAATTAAAAACAGTTTGGAGTTAATCGATAAAATCAAAGATTTAAATATACCTAGCAACAGTAAATTAGTTTCATTTGACGTTGTTAATCTGTTTCCTAGCATTCCCACTATTGAATGTAAAAACTTAATTTTAAATATTTTAAATAATTCCCATTTAGATCGAACCATTGTGAAGGAAATGTCCACATTATTAGAAATTTGCATTAATCAAAACTATTTTACCTTTAATGATAAATTATACAAACAACATAATGGTCTCGCGATGGGAAATCCCGTTTCCCCATTGTTTGCCGAGATATTTATGAACTTCTTTGAGGACAAATTATTTGATTGTGGACTTTCCCTATTATCTAATGTCTTTGCATGGTATAGGTATGTTGATGACGTGTTTGTAATTTCTTCGGGTAGTAACAGACAATTAGACAATTTTCTCACGTTTATTAATAACCTTCACCAAAATATAAAATTTACACTGGAACATAATGATAACAACAATTTAAACTTCTTAGATTTAAAGATCAATTTAGATAATAATAAGTATGTATTTAATATATATAGAAAACCTACACACACTGATTGTGTTATACAATCTACTTCTCTTCATCCTTTGTCACATAAACTCGCCTCCTTCAACTCGATGATACATCGTGCTATTAATGTCCCTTTAAACATTGGTAATTATAATAATGAAATTAACATCATAAAACAGATAGCCCTAAATAATGGTTATAAACCTGAAATAATTAACCGCCTAGTTAATAAAAAGCAAGCAAAATTTTTAACAAAAAAGTATATTTATAGTGGTAATAATAATAACAAACCTAGTAACAACCTAATATATAAAAAACTTCTTTATACCGGTAAATCGCCGGTATAAAGAAGTTTTTTATATTTTTTTTTTTTTTATATAAAAAACTTCTTTATACCGGCGATTTATCTTTAAAAATATCCCGCATATTACCAGATCATATTTCTCCAGCTTTCTATACTAATTCTAAAATAAAAAAAAAAATTGATTAATAACAAGGATATTTCTAATAAATTTGAAAAAAAACGGGATATACACTTTGGAATGTAACGATTGTGATGCACAGTATGTAGGAATGACTACTAGAAATTTTAAAACTAGAATCAGGGAACATGAACTTTGTTGGCGTAATAATAATAATATAATAATAATATAATAATAATATAATAATAATATAATAATAATATAATAATAATATAATAATAATAATATAATAATAATATAATAATAATATAATAATAATATAATAATAATAACAAATAGAGATAATGATATCCTCACTGGGATCTCCCGTGCTGAGGATTTCATTTACATTTTATAATTTAATTATAAGAATAATATGAATTCGACATAATAACTACTCCGAGTTTGCAAACCATCTAATAGAGGCAGGTCATACCTTCAAAAAAGAAAAAACTTAGTTTAAACATTGTAATATAAATTATTAATACCACTACCACTACCGGTAGCACTATTAATACCGTTACTCAGGGTAATAATAATGATCCTATGTTTTTAAATTAATGGGTAGATAATATTATTTTGAAGGTTATGGTCGATACGGGAGCCAGTATAAATGCAATTCCGCACGAAATATTTAATAAGTATTTTAGGGAAAAGGAATTACTTGTGTGCGATAAAAAATTATTCGGGTACGATAATAATTTATTAAAGGTATTGGGTAAAATTATATGTAACGTGGAATTTAAAAATAAATGTGTGCCGATTGAATTTATAATAATCAATAATGGTAGCTCATGCATTGTAGGTAGAAGTTTTCTCAAGTGTTTCGATATTACATTAAACGGAATTAATCTAGTGAACAATAGTGTTAAGGATAATAATATTCGCGGTATGTTAAAATTAAAGTATTCTAATGTGTTTTCAGATAAACCGGGTAGATTGAATAATTACGAAGTAAATATTGAGGTTAGGTCGGATTTTAAACCAAAGTTCGTTAACCCGAGACCCACTCCTTATTGTTTGAAGGATCAAGTGGAAATTGAATTATAAAAAATGGTCAAAGATGACATTATTGAAAGAGTTGAAATTAGTGAAATGGCGAGTCCAATTGTTATTGTTAAAAAAAAGATGGTACGATTAGGATTTGTACAGATTTCAAAAACACTTTGAATCCGATGCTGGCACATTTAAAATTCCCGTTGCCTTTTAAATCATATAGGTCTGTTCACGTATAAAGTTTTGCCTTTTGGACTAACAACAAGCCCGGCGATTTATATGCAAGTGATAGCTTCTATCATCGGTGGTTTAAAAAATGTGCGTGTGTTTTTAGATGATATATTATTATTCGGTAATTCGAAAGAGGAATTAAATTCGGTTTGTGACGCGGTAATTAAGAAATTAAATGATCATGATCGGACCGTAAATGACAAAAAATGTTATTTTTATGTACCGGAAATTGAATACTTAGGTTTTAAAATCTCTCAGGAAGGTATAATGCCGCTAGAAAGTAAAATTGAAGCAATTAAGAATTTGACAGTTCCGAGGAATGTGTCAGAACTGAGAAGTTTGTTGGGAATAATCTCATATTATAGAATGTTTTTTCGGAATATATTGGACACTCTGTCACCTCTCTATAATTTATTAAAAAAGGGAACCGTATTTATGTGATCGGATGAATGTAGTGATGCTTTAATTTTGTAAAAAAACAATTGATGACAGAAAAAATTCTAGTTCACTTCAATCCTAGTATACCTTTGAAACTTCTTACGGATGCCAGTAATATCGGAATATCAGCAATACTTTGTCACAAGTATGATAACCGGATAGAGCGCCCAATCGCATTTGCGAGTAGGACTTTATCGGAAACCGAACGAAAATATTCAATTTTGGATAGAGAAGCGTGTGCAATCATATTTGGTTTGAAAAAATTCTTTCAATACTTGTATGGAAATAAATTCATTCTATCGTGCGACAATAAACCGCTTGTACACATACTTGATACGAAGAAGCAGGTACCTATTCTTGCAGCGAATAGATTGCAACATTACGCGTTAATATTGCAAACATTTAATTATACTATAGAGTAAATAAAGTCGGACGACAATAAAGCCGATTTCTTGTCAAGATTACCGATGCAAAGTAGTAATAATAATATCTAGGAATACGAAAGTAATCATTATTTCTTGGATCTAATTAACGATACGGATGTCGATAGTTTGGAAATAGAACAGTTAAATAATATTTCTGTTGAAAGGGAAAAAAATCCGGTAATATTTAAACGGAGTTCGGAGAAGGAACGACTATGCACCGGTGCCGAAGGGATCAATGATGCTAGTTCCTCGGAGCATCGTCCATTGTAATACCGGTAGAACAAGGATAGCATTCCCACCCGACGCCTGTGCTCTAAAGATTGCAATCCGTCTGCACAGAGTCGAGGGTATTTTTCAGGTATTTTGAAGCTCCAGACCAGAGATGGCTGCCAAATTCAACCGTGGGGCGTACTTGTGATTTGTACAAGGTTAGCAGTTGTGTACTATTAAAGTATCTGCGGGCCCTGTACAGTACGCCCAGCTTTTGGGAGGCTAACTTTACTCTGGCCTCGATGGAGCCCCCATACCTGAGCTGGTCACTTAGGGTTACACCAAGCATATCAATGGAGGGCCTGTTCGGAAGATTGCTTCCGTTGAAAGAGACTAGATTTCATTAGAGATCATTTCGATCCCTTTTAGACGTAATCAGACATGATTGGGTCTTTCAAAAATTAAATTAAACGAGATTATTTTTACCCCAAGAGAAAACGCTCTCGAGGTAACCGTCCATTCTTTGCTTCAAAGCCTTACGAGCTGTTGGAGTTTGTGAGCCCTTTGGGGGCTTGTCAAACAAAAAGCTATCATGAACTGTACTGTCATCCGCATAACAGTGAATTGGGGCACATGACAAAAGGTCGTTGATGTGCAACAAAAACAAAGTCGAAGAGACAGAACCGATCCCTGCGGGACGCCAGCATTTATCGAGTGTGAGGAAGAGGTGAAACCATCGACTACCGTCTGAATCTCAAGAAGTCGGCAATCCACGTACACAAGGATGCGGAAAGTCCGTAAGAATGCAGTTTGTTGACAAGTCCTCGGTGCCAAACCCGGTCAAAGGCCTTGGAGATGTCCAGTGCAACCGTTTGGGTCTCACCAAAACGTTCCAGGCATTGCCCCCAAACATGCGTCACATACGCGAAAAGATCACCGCACGAGCGGTTCCGCCGGAATCCGTATTGACGGTCGTTAATAATTTTGTTCTTCTAGAGGTATGTGAGCAGTTTGTCGTTGATCACACGTTCCATCACCTTAGACAGAACTGATGTGATCGCTATGGGGCGGTAGTTGGCCGGGTTGGAGCGGTCACCCTTCTTTGGAATAGGATGGATAACAGCTTTTTTCTAACCAGAGGGCACAGAGCCAGTCTTCAGGGACATTTTAAAAAGCTTCGCCAAAATTGGAGCTATTTCTGCAGCGCACCTCTGCAGTACCAGGGCAGGTATTCCGTCAGGCCCACTAGCTTCATTAACATCAAGCCCTCGTAGAATATGGAGTACTTCCCGATGCCGGATCCTCAGCTTTTTCATACGAAAACCGCAGTGAGGAACCGACGTCGGGACAGCACCTTGGTCATCGAGGGTTGAGTTATCCGCAAACATTTTACCTAGTAAGTTAGTCTTTTCGGTGGCGGTGTTTGCTAGTGAGCCGTCAGGTCTGGTAAGAGGTGGCAGACTGGATTTGCAGAAATTGCGACCTATTGCAGCTTTCTGCTGATCTGCTGATCGTGCTCGAATTTTGACCTATTTATGATTCTCTTGGTTTCCTTTGCCATTTTGTTGTAAGCTGTTCTGTCTTCGGATGTTCTAGATGTGTTGTAGGCTCAGTAAGCCGCGTTTTTTCGTCGCACTGCTTCAGCGCATTGTCGACTGAACCACGGCTTTGAGCCTACACCAGTTTCCTTAACAGTAGATTGGATGAAGCCATCCATCGCGGATGTGATGACTTCACCAATTTCCTGGGCACATCTTGAGGGATCCGAAGTCCGAAAACAGACAGCTGACCACGGAAAAGCATTAAAATGTGCCCGCAGACCGAACCAATCTGCTGACCTATAGTGCCACACTTTTCTCTTCAGCCTCTCGTTAGGTGGTCTGAAGTTTACAGGGATTGATGTCGTCACCAGGCAGTGGTCGTCATAAGGCGCTGTGACTTCAATCCTGTAACCGTGTGGCACAGTAGTTAAAAATAGGTCTAACATATTGGAACGGTGAGTCTGGACATCAGGAACCCTTGTAGGCTCCTGAACCATTTGCTCCAATCCGTAGCAAAGGGCAAAGGATTCCGCTTGGCGTCCAGCCGAGTCCGTTGATCCTGAGAACTTCAACCAAGGTTCGTTATGAACATTGAAGTCCCCCAGGACCACAAACTCTGCCGTAGGGTAGCGGGGTAAGAGGTCATCAATAGTGTCGCTTAAATGTTTGAAGAGCTCGGACGTGTCTGATTCGCTAAGGTTCGGTGAGCGGTATAAACACGCGTAGAACCTTACCGTACTGGCAAGATTGACGCGTACCCACATTAGGTCGAATCTGGAGTTTTTCAGATTCAACAGTCGCACACAGTTGACGTCAGCTCGACTATAGAGACAGACACCTCCTTTAGGTCTGAACTTGCCTGCGAGGGTGAAGCCCGGGCAGTCCAGATAGGAGGTGTCTACAGGCTCAGCTATCTGAGTTTCAGACAGGAAAAGTAGGTTTGGGCGTTGAGAAAAAAGGTGGTGGTGGACAGAGTTTAAATTGGTGAGCAGGCCGCGAATTTTGGTGTAATTCACCAACAGTTTTGGCCCGCACCGGGGACGCCTACGTCTCGCCGCTGTAATGACGTTAATTATTGTAGGTTGCAAGTTCATGATTTTAATTGTTGTTTTTTTTTAATATGATAGGAAGGAGGGACTGGGAGGGAAAAGGTATAAGGGGTGGGTAGGATGCTGGGGTACAGAGTTTCCAGGAGTGACGGACGTATGTATCCAACCCACCCACTGCGGTGCAAGGCGATGGGCAAGGAGAGTCCGGCTGGAGAGGTCGCCCAATGCGCCCCAAACGCTACTGCTGGGTCCCCTCCGGTCACGAACCGGCACAACAGCAGCGGCGGGGTTTTTACACTCGTTGATGGGGCAGCCCACCCTCAGTCGTGAGCCTGAGGGTCGGGCCCCTGTACTACCGAGCGGCCCGGACAGCGGTAACCGGTTGTAAAGGGTCTCCCTCAACCAGCATCAAGGTGGGCCGACGCACCCGCCATCAAGACCTGGACAAACATTACCCCAAGAACCCGGGCACCCCTGCTAAGTCACCAAACGTAGCGAACCACTTGGGGTGACCTGTGGCAGAGGTGTTGGTCATCCAATAAATGGTTCCCAGGGCAGCGGTACCCATACCCGCCTACCAAATTTGAGAATATTAAAATATCAAAATATTAAAGAAAATGTTTTCTAACTTTGGTATACCGGAAAAAATTGTTAGCGATAGTGGAACAGCTTTCACGTCAGCTTCATTTCAGGAATTTTGTCATGAATTTAATATTGAACATGTGACGTCAGCAGTCTAGCACCCGGCTTCGAATGGTTTGGCAGAGAACGCTGTCAAAACAGTAAAAAACTTTAAAAAAAAAATTTGTGAATAACAGATTTCCAAGGGATCTGGACGATAAATTACTGTCATTTTTAATTGATATTAGGAATACACCTTCGTTATGTACGGGAATTGAACCTAGTGCGTTGGTGTTAGGTAGAAAAATTCGTTCAATTTTTAATACGGTTGTTCCAAAAATGAATAATGACAAGTGTAGTTACTTTAAAAAAATTGATGATAAAGTTGAAAATAAAATGGTAGCTAGTCAAAACAGTCAAAAAAAATATTACCGGGGAAAAAATTTTTAAAAATTCTCTGATTTGGGATCAAAAGTTTTGACCAAAGATTTTAGAAATAAAAAGAATAATTGGATTTTGGGTACAATTATCAAAAGATTAGGGAGTAGAACCTATATGGTTAAGATACATTCAACAGGCCAGGTTTGGAAAAGGCACCACGATCAGCTTTCGGATAGAAAGGTTAGGTGGGGGGAGAGTGACTATTATTCTGATAATTTGTTGGACTTTGGTCCACTCTTAGATGTGGATAGGACCATAACTAATTCTCCTGTTCTTTGCAGATCGCAGCCACCATGGGAAGGGAGACTGCGTTCCAGACCTCAACCACGCCCTCGTTATCCAAAGTAAAAAAAAGTTTATATAATTACATGAAGAAAGAAATGTATATAATGAAGTATGTAGTAATTTGAATTGTATAAGTGTAGGCAAAAATATATATTCCATGTAATTATTGTTTAAGTGTGGGGGTGTAATGTCTGTGTGAATTGTATGAGTGCAAGCGAGATAGCATGCTTGCGAGAATCAATATAAGGCGATGCGTGCTAGATTCGTCCTCTTTTGCTTTAGGCAGCTCCCTAATAAATACCAGTACAGAATACTGTTACGCTCTTCATTTAGTGTACTACCCACAATAATACTTCGTCTTACTCATCTGTAAGTCGGCATCTGAATTGGGACTGACACCACAACTGGCTCAGACGGACATTACACCGTCCAACCCCTAACAGCCTCTGTCTAACTGTTCAATATTAACAAAAACTGGAAACCAAAATTTTATTAACATTTTCTACTCCATGTATAATTTTTAAAGTTCTTCTTGAAAATTATAAATAATTATTGAAAGTTCGCTTTCACGTTTTTTTTATAAATTTCCTTTTGATTGGTTTTTTATTCATATTTTTGTATATATATATATATATATATATATATATATATATATATTTGTTTTGTGTGTATTTTTGTTAAATATACATATTTTTTATGTGAATACCGCACAATAGTAACTATTCAGAATTGAAAAGTTCCTTGAAGTGGCTTTTGCCGTGTTTAGTAACCAGATCTGAATGTCCAGGTACTTCCCCACCTTATTTCTCTCCATCTCCTGCCCCTCCCCACTACACTCAGCCTCACAAATTAGGGATGCCGTAGTCTCACTGGCTCCAAACGGGAGCAGTTGGTACTCTTGTGCGGTATACACATTTAGGGATGCCGTAGTCTCACTAACTCCAAACGGGAGCAGTTGGCACTCGTGTGCGGTATACACATCTGCCAATCTGCCCTGATGATGGACACTGTAAAGCTGTCCGAAACAGTGGCTAAAGGAGGTAGCTCAACACGGCATAACACCCCAAAAATAAATAACGAAAATACAATAACATTGTGTTAAATCAATTTAACTGAGCTTTCATAAATGCAATTTTGCATGCTGAACACAGGTCATACGCTTGTAATGTCACAATGGATTTATTAATTAGAATAAAAAAATAAAATAACATACATAAAAAACGTACTCACCTGGATTTTGGTTTTTCTAGCGTGTTTGAAAGTCTGGAATGAATCCACAGAAGAACCCAATTGTTACTGTAATTAATTATTATATCAATGAAATAAACAATAACTTAGTTTGTGACTAAGATTTATTTAATTTTTATAATACCGACCGGTTTCGCTTTTCTCAAGCATCTTCAGGGTATAAACTGGGTATATAAGTGTCAGGGTATATAATTATTATATTTTTATTCTTTCAGGTCTCGACTTTGTGGAGAGTGGGGCAGATTTCGAAAACGCCATCACTGCCGCAGGTATGTTTGCAGTATTTTGAAGCAGTGTGTCAGCAGAACCGCAATGATAAATCAAATCATTCCTTAAATCCATATCATCAATAAGATTGCCAGCTTCTTACGATTTATGAAATATTAAAAGCGGCCATTTTAATTTATTATGGGTTTTACGACTTATTCATAATTAGAGCATTTTAGGTATTTCACTACGTACCTAAGAAAGGTAATTATAAATTTTGTTTTCAGACTTATTTGTGATTGAGGAACTTTAAACTGGTAAGCCACAACGTTAAAATCCGACTATATAGTAGGTTTGAAGATATATTCGTAATTGGGGTAATTAAAGCGGTGTGCCAAAAATTGAAACTTTGACGACTTTTCAGTTGCTTTCGTGATTGTGGCAATTAAATCACATCAATAACATCCTAAACAAATCACTTAAACTACTCGGCTTTATTCATAGAATTAACTCTGACTTTAAACATATAAGTACACTTAAAACTCTTTAATGCTGGTCCGCTGGTTCCCTCACCTTGAATATGCTGGTGTCATTTGGTCTCCTTTCTATGCTGTTCACATTTGTCACATCGAATCTGTACAACATCGCTTTCTACGAGGAATTGCTTGGAGGTTAGGACTTGAAAGAGGCGAGTACTTATAAGATGAAATTAAATCAACTTTAAACATTTCTTCTTTAGAAAAACGCAGAAAGGGCTCTGATATAATATGCATTTTCAAAATAATCAACGGTATTACTGACACACCTGCTTTGTTATAACTCATCCAGTTCAACATCCCTTCCCGTAGACTTCAAAATAATGAATTACTGTTCCTCAAACAACATTCTACTAATTATGGATATCATTCTCCTTTATCCAGAATGTCGAGACTTTTCAACGTAAATCAAAGCATTGAATTTTTTGGTGTAAGCCTAAATGACTTTCGGCAGTCGATACGTACTATGATTTTTTAATGTATTTTTAAATCCATCTTTAAGCTACTTATATATGTATATTTATTTTATATGTATTTTGTCAATGCTCTTCATATATATGAAGTCTCCTTTCATTGTCATCTCTCTTATTTTAAATTCGTGTAATTGTAATATTGTTAATGGACTATTTGTCCGTAAATAAATAAATAAATAAATACCTTTAAAAGTGGTTTTCAAAGTTAATGTTTATTGGATTTGAAGGCACATTATAGATTTGAAGGCACATTTTAATTGGTATGCCACGCTTAATAACAGTAAGTAGCCAGTGTTTTGGGAACTTGTTGGTAATAAAGTGATTTAAATATCATCAAAGTTGGGCCGTACACGAAGGGCTAAGCGCATTCTTTAGTTGCCAAGCTCTAACATTAATAAAAAACATAACATAAGGCAAATAAATTACTTGTTTGTATTTCGTGTTTTTCAGCCGTGGCATTCCGAATTTCTACCGTTATCTATACCGAAATCTATAATACAAATAAAATTAATATTGATTAAAAAAATTTGATAGCGTAGCCTTCTTGTACCTATGTTCCGTGCAGTTAAATAGATCGAAATATTTTAAACGAGTCGTGATTTATTAAACATTAGCTTAAGTCCCCGGCGATGCCCGGGCTTTACACACTTTGAACAGTGACATTCCTCTTGTTTTGAAGGTCACGTACAAAATTTCATCAACCTCGGCATAAAACTGTAGATTTGCATACAAATCAAATCCACATCGCCCGTTTGCCAGTCGACTCGTCCACCACATATAGAACCTTCCTCATGAATCAATCTATCTATTCGTGAAAGCCGCATGAAAATCCGTTCAGTAGTTTTTGAGTTTATCGCGAACAGACAGACAGACAGACGCGGCGGCGGACTTTAATTTATAATTCTCGTATGTAGAGATTTTCACAATTTTAGTTAAAATACTATCATTTTTTAAATTAGCGCGCTCCCTCTAACATACATATTTACATATCTCCCATTATTCTTCTTTTGAGCGCTTATTGCCGGGTCTTCATGCAAAATTGTTTCTTTTTTCCAGGTTTCGGAAAGTTCCACTACCTCCTGCTGACGATATGCGGCCTGATCTACGCCAACACCGCCATCGGCATCACCATCATCTCCTTCGTACTCCCCTCGGCACAATGTGATTTCAGGATGACCTCGGAGAACAAGGGGATACTGACAGCGACCCCTATGCTGGGTAACTACTAACACTGACCCCTTTCTACAAATTTTACGTTACTAGCTAGTATTTCTGTATTAACTGTATTCTGTGCTACTGGTACAATATTATCCTTGGTACAAATTCTTGCTCTATTTTTTGACGCATTCTTATCGATGACGGTAGACGATAAAATACCCTCCGTAAACGGCTACTTACGTTTACTTACACATAATTTTTTTTCAGTATCATTTCTCATGCTTATTCGTTTTTTTATTTCATTTATGTGTTATAATAAATTTGGACAACTTATATAGCGCTGTTTTTGCGAAAAATCGCCTCAAGAGCGCTGTACAAATTAGCATGGATTTTACATTAGAATTTACTTAACTTAGGAGGCTCGATAACAACTCGTCTTGCAGCTATCAAGCGCATGGATTATTGGAATTCTAGCCCCCCGATAAATAAAATAAAATATCTTTTTATACACGTATTTCAATTTACTTAACTATGTAGGGGGCTAGATAACCACTCGTCTTGCAGCTATCAAGCGCATGGATTGTTGGAATTCTAGCCCCCCAATAAATCAAATAAAATATCTTTTTATATGTACGTATTTTAATTTACTTAACTGTGTAGGAGGCTAGATAACAACTCGTCTTGCAGCTATCAAGCGCATGGGTTATTGGAATTCTTGCCCCGTAATAATACATTTACCTTATGTATTTAGTAATCTACTTAACATCCTAAGTCTAGCTTAGTCTAACTTAATCTAACTTAATCTACTTAATCTAACCTAACCTAACTTAATCTTACTCACACATACTCCAAACCTATATTTAATATTATAAATCTGCAGTCCATAACAACAATTGCAAAGAAACCATAAAAATAACATGTAATCAACGCTAACGAAAATGTATATACTCGTAATACACTGTAATAATTGTCACTGTGAACTGTTTATTATTATTGATTGTTGTTTTGAACACTATCTATTAGGTATTTTAATTTGTCATTTATCACTTCATACGTACGGCACTGGTAAAAACCGAAGGGCGCGGGATCAGTCAGATGACTTCCTAGTCCATGCTTAGGGGCGGGGGGCAGGCGCGGGCGGTTGGCAGCGGGGGCAGCTAGGGATGTAGAGATAGCAGAGGTCATCTGTTTGTTCTCTTCTCTGGTGCGTTTCTTAGAAGGCCGCTTCGGTGGCCCACACACCGAACGGGTCATATGGTCCACAGTCGTAAATACAGCGACGTAGCGGTGAGCAGCGGGGGTTGCAATAAAGGTGCGGGTGCGCAGGGGTACGGCTATGACACCCAACGACCGAACAAATGACCACATCTGGTAAATGTTCGCTACCCATCCTGGGTTTTAAACACTTCGCATCTAATGTATATAAAACAGTTGTACGTACACCTTTAAAATCTTTTGGGATCCTTTAGGATCGTCGTGGGAAGAAATTACGCTCTGAAATATATGTATTTATCACATAAAGTAACAAAAACACATATTTATCTTCATAATATTCTGGGATCCTTTTAGCATAAGGAACCACACCGCTGGGTTTTGGTAAGACATTAAATTCTTAAACAGATATATTTACCACATTAATCAAGGTTCGGGGACAAAACTTGAATATCATTTCCTTCCATAGGATCGGATGGGGTTAAAAAATAAATTCAATTTGAGGTAAAGTTAAAATAAAGTTATTTTGGTTATAATCACGCGTCCCATATTCTCGAGGTAAAAAGGATATTTTCCGGATTCGGGAAGATTGGGGGTTGGCAAAGCGTAATTTCTTAATGAGTCATCCCGCTCTTTGTTTCCCTTTGAGAAATGTGACTTATAAACTGACGCATATCTCTCTAAAATTTGATCAGCAATGTGCTAACATCAGTCTGCAAATTCTCTAACACCACTCACGGAAACACTCACTCACTCGTAAGTGGGTCGGATACTTGTGTCGAATAGAAAAACGGAGATATTTTCACAAAAGCAGATATCAAAATATTTAAGTTCATTCAGTCGTCATAAACAATGACAAATTCAATGGCGTCGACGTCGTTGTAGCCTCTATTACACAGATATTATGGTAGAAAGGACAAGAAGAATGGTAGAGTGAGCGAGATATCAAACCAGCGGACTGTGAAGACGTCGTGAAACCATGGATTTTTTCGTGTCTTTTCTTCGGTTTCAAATTTGGATCGGAGTTACACCCCGTGCTCGCCAATTGGTTGAGACACTGGCGTCGCCGATGTGTTTACAAAATGCCGTAACCATAAATATACCAAACCACCCACGCCGTAACGTGTGCTAAATACAAACATCTGCGCAGATGTATAGCGGTAATCACCAAGATTCTTGTATCGTCGAGTGTCGGATAATTGTCCTGTGGAAGAAGGGCCTTAGATGTCAAAGAACTTGTCCCATTTGATAACGATTGTCAGGCCATTGCTTTGGTGGTTTTATAATAATGTAATTTATAAATGTTTGTAATAATTGAATGTTTATCTTTCAGGGATGGTGATCGGCTCATACTTCTGGGGCTGCCTGGCTGATACCAAGGGTAGGAAGGTTGTACTGATCGCCACCCTGTTCCTTGACGCCTTCTGTGGAATCGCTTCCTCTATCGCGCAATACTTTCTCATCTTCATTTCCTTCAGGTTCTTCAATGGTTTTGCGTAAGTTCATTCCTGATACCTAATATCGTAAGTCAGGATTTGACTGCAGGGATCTACTGCTTTCATTTTAAATTGAACAATAAAAAGATTTGATTTTTAATAATTTTGAAGGCAATTTTGACAATTTTTTGCGAGTTAGTTAAAATTATTAAAAAAAACAACAATCATGCCCAATTTTAATTTAAGCCCGTCAAAATGTTTTTTCATCCTTTTTATTTTTAACATTTCTTATTATTTAGATTATCTAACCCTTTGAAAAGTGTCTCCATTGTATCAACTTCTTACCAATTATGCAATATTCCATTCAGGGTTCCAACAGCCAAGACCTTTATCATCCTTTTTAATTATCAAAAAGTATTTTATTTTTATTTTTAGTGCTGCTGGAGCCATGGGAATCTGCTTCCCCTACCTGGGTGAGTTCCAGCCAACCAAGCACAGAGAAAAGATCCTCTGCTGGATGGAGATGTTCTGGACTCTAGGAATCATTGTTCTACCACGTGAGTAATAAAACCCTTTAGACAATGCACTTCTCTTACCAGCAGCGCTGATAAGTACAACCAAGACTGAATGATGTGTGATGTCGAAGGACCTTGAATGTGTTTTGAAGTATAGGTGTGTGAAAGACCACTGTACAAGACACTCTGCTATCTTGGCTGGTTTATTCATGCACTTATAACTTGCGGTATGCGGATTCAGTTTGAGGATGCGGGGAGCGGAAAATTGTATGCTTACGCGGCGAGTTCCGACTGACGACACTGACTTTTTTTTTTCATTTTCTAGATTCTTATGTATCTTGAAGAGATGAATCATTTAAATTTACTGAATTTAAAGTTAATGTTCCTTATACAAATAGAACGGCGTCATATGCGCCTTGCAATTTTTACCTCATGTGGGTATTTAAAAATAGTACCTGGCTGTTATAGACTTAGAGGTCATGTGTTTTATCGGTAGGGAAAAATTGTTTTGTAAAAAACCCTAAACGACACTGACTGTTATGGTAATGTTAACCAGTACCTAGGAATAGAATAGGATGGGGAAAAGGAACATGATAGGGATAGAAACGAAAGGAATATGTGACAATCAAGCTACAAGCACAGAGTCTATGACATATTGTTATAAATTGATTTAATGTTGGGTACTTTGTTGTAGTACAGACTGTTTCGGGTTATTTAGTGGGTTTCATGATGTAAATTAGGGTTGAATTGAAGTAGGGTATTTAATAAATCAGGGTAATGATGTTGAATGGGTAATGACACTGGATGGTTGTGTTGTGATTTGTACCTACTTTGTGGTCACGTTATCATGACATTTACACCTCTTATTGAGTGGGTGTATTAAATGTTATAGTTACAGGGTTATAAATAAAGGTACACAGTTATCAGCTTTAATCCCATGGGATCTTGGACGCCAAATCTCGTGGGTACGAGATATGCTGGACTGTGTCGGTAGGCATGAAATACTCCCATCAGAGCGTGGGCACTGTTATTTTATGCAATATTGTGAAGCTTGGAAATATAAAATAAAAGAGTGGATGTATAACAAGATTTATATATTAAAAGATTAATCATACCTGTGGACCATACTACATCTACATCCTAGCTAAAAACCTATAACGTGGCTGCGTCGAATCCAGATGCAAAGCAAGGGGACCGTTCCTCCCTCACTTTTGCATCATCGCCAGGTTACTCGATCTTCTCCATCCATCTTGGGTAGTTGTGGAGTATGGGAACGCCATGCCCTGGGCGTCCTCCATTATATGGTTCAGGTCCCATCAGGTTGGAAATATATGGTGTGGAAAAGGCGGACGGGTTGTGTGCCGTTGTATTATTGGTGATACATCTCGCCGAATGACGGATGGTGTATATAATCGAAGATTATGATTAAATTGGTCGATCAAGCCGCCATAGTAGCACAACGGGATTCTACACTTGAATACCCGTAAAATAAAGATTCTCCAGTCGCGATAACCTTGTACCGGCTGAGATTTAAAGGAAACTATCGTTCACATATTGAATTAACTTGAAAAAACCCGCCGATTAAACAATTTCCATTATAATTTAAAATCCACTTATTGACTGTCAGATTCACATCCTACCCTCAAGATGCGAATCCAAAAAGTGAAGGAAACAGTGTTGCCAACAGTTAGCTATGCTAAATTGCTAGACATCTTACAAATGTTGCTAGATTGCCAGTTTTTTTTTACCCCAAAAAGTTGCTAGAAGTAGCTAAACGTTACAGTAAGTAGATAAGGGAACGTACCCATACTACGTGACCAACTTTTTGCAATTTTTAACCCCCCCCCCCAATCTTCTAAATTCTGACAATCGTTTTATTTCCAGGTTTTATTTGGATAAAACAAAACAACACAAGGTAGAATAAGAGTAGTGCGTACTATTTTGGTTGTATTCTGTCTGTCGTAGCTAGCTAGCGGCTAGCGCACAGAACAATATTACAGTGCCACAAAGTTATCTGTTCCGGTGGTGGTGTCGCTAGTTGTGAACAAATATGTCATAGAAATATCAAAGATTGTGGCACTGTACTCCAAAAAGGGAGAGCTAGTGCAGCAGGAAACGGGGATTTTCCGGCTAACGCCACTTATACCATAGCGTCTATGACCATAGAGTCGCGTTTGTTTTTTACTTTTAACTATACGACGTAGCGTTTTATGTTCTCTCATGACGAAATCGAAATATCAAACAATGACGAAAAGTTGCTATAAAAAGTAGCTAAAAAGTTTAGCTACAAGTTTCATTAAAATGTAGCTGTCTGACATCAAATAATAGCTAGATCTAGCTATAAAGTTGCTAAGTTGGCATCACTGGTGGTGTCGCTAGTTGTGAACAAATATGTCATAGAAATATCAAAGATTGTGGCACTGTACTCCAAAAAGGGAGAGCTAGTGCAGCAGGAAACGGGGATTTTCCGGCTAACGCCACTTATACCATAGCGTCTATGACCATAGAGTCGCGTTTGTTTTTTACTTTTAACTATACGACGTAGCGTTTTATGTTCTCTCATGACGAAATCGAAATATCAAACAATGACGAAAAGTTGCTATAAAAAGTAGCTAAAAAGTTTAGCTACAAGTTTCATTAAAATGTAGCTGTCTGACATCAAATAATAGCTAGATCTAGCTATAAAGTTGCTAAGTTGGCATCACTGGAAGGAAATCGATCATGATCCCCCTATCGTTCGAAAGTTTAACTAATCGGAGAAAAAGTGAAACTATTAGTAGCCAGTAAAATAATTTGAGTTATTAATATAAACATATATTAATAACCCTGGGGTAATTTAGAACATTATTTTCCTTATTAAATTATTTTCATAACAATATGTAGATGTATGTAGGTAAATGTAGCTATGAATTGTGTAAACGCCCAACCAAAGACCATGATCACATGAGCGTTGAATTTTGATACAAAACTTGTGCGAAATGTGTAAGTTATGTGCGGCTTATTCAATTGATCCATCTGCTTAATTTTGGTTATTTCTCACAGTACTTTAACTATACTTATTTTACATCGACGAGAATTATAAGCTTTTCACAATCGACAAAGTTAATAATATATTAGAAGAAAACCACCATCAGTTAATAAGTTTTTTGTCTTCACTCTCATTTCTTGACACAGTCACTGCCAACTCCAACGCCTGTTTGCTATTTTTAATCCTGACGAAGGAAGGGGTTTTTCCAAAACCGGTCGACAGTGCAAATAATACGCTTTAGGATTAAAACAAAGTAGCTTCATCTATTTTTTTTTCTTGTTTTGCAGTGATTGCCTGGGGAATCATCCCAATCGACAAAATGAGATACGAATCAGACTACTTCATCTTCGACTCATGGAACCTGTTCGTAGCAATATGTGCCATCCCCAGTTTGCTGCTAGGCATCTGGCTCTTCGATTTCCCGGAGAGCCCTAAGTTCATGATGGAGTGCGGAGATTACGATGATGCCCTGGTCGTTCTGAAGGATATCTACCACACCAACACGGGTGATGCACCAGAAAACTATCCGGTAAGTTGATTAAATGATGAAGTGTGCTTTGGACAAGACTCTTTGCCGTGTAAAAAAGGCATTAATATAATTATGAATCAAGCTCCTTGTGCAGAAGTATCGTTGATGGTGATTCTAACCTTTTATGAAAAATGCAGTGGTTAAGAAGGATTCATCCGATTTACTTTTTTGTTAACATTGGGCCTATGTCTCCTTTGTGAACACTGTGTGGAGGTCTTACGGATGATAGGAAGCAGTGAACATATGTCTTGTAGAGAAAGCTGTCCGAAAGAAGGCGGGAAAACCGTTACACAGTTGAACTCAAGAATGAGACGTGGAAAAGACCCGTTCTCATAACAAATTTCAATCAAAAAATGGGGCGCGTTTGATATGTTTACCGGCTATGTTCCGGTGCTGAAGGGATCAATGACGTTAGTTCTTCGGTGTATTTTATATTGAAACACTAAGAGAAATAATAATGACTATTTTTTTACCTATAGATCAAAAGCCTTAAAGAGAAGATCAGATCAGTGTCAGCCATCAGCCAGCAATACAAATCCGTGCGAAGTCTCAGTGTGCACAAGCCAAAGGACCTGAGGAGATTGATATCGGAGATCTGGAACCAGACCAAAGCCCTGTGTAAGCCACCACACAGAAAGTATACGATCCTTACTTGTCTCATTCAGTTCGGAGTAACAACAAGGTAAGATAATAATTGTTTCTTTAAAAAAAGCGAAAGTTGTAGATAAACCAAATGAGATTGCTGTTTCTTACCCGATTAACTATTGTACAGATTATAACCTCAGTGATATAACCGTTCGAGAGTCCTGGTGACAGGAAAAGCCTTAACACCTGTCGGTCTTTTGCATTTCTCTTGCTTTCTGTTTTTATTTTATTTTATTTTAATTTTGTTAAAGAAGCAAAAAATATACGCATTTCACTTTCTTAACTTAAGTACACACTAAAAATTTCTAAATATTATATAATAGTCCTATGCTCAAAACTTTTTTTCTGTGGCTTGTGGAGGAGGGCATATAGTTGTTTTGCACGGTAGAATTGTTAATTGTTACCTCTAGATCTCCTCCTTTAGACCTTCATCTAGGCTTCTAGAAGAAGATTCTTAGCTGAGAATGGAGTTTACAGGGTAAATTTTAAAACTCATGATGCGTTCAAACATTTATGAACACTTTTAAATTATTTTTCTGGCGGGGTAAATTGTATCATCTCTCGCCTAAATTCTCGAATATCTTTTGGATTTTTTATTTTTTTTTTTATTTAAAAAAATACATACGTATACAGATTCATAGTAAAACATTTGGTTCTTAAGGCCCCGTTCTCCGCACAAAAAAAAACGATTTCGGACGAGTCGTGAAATTTACTTTTAACGCATTCGACAGGAGGTGTATCTGCAGCGCGCGGGGTCAATAGGAAAGCGAGCGCATTATTATTACAAAAAGGTCTGGTTTGGAACTTGGCTAATAGTTCTCGACCAAGAGAAGTATCATTTCAAATATGCGTTCCCAGAGAAATTGATAATATTTGTAGGGCTGCCACAATTTTAAAATACACATAATATTTATGAAAATATCTGTTATTTTGTTATTTTCTCAATGTATTACGTTAGATTACCCATTATTAATTAAAGTGCAATGCAATGTATTATTAAGTAAAGTGTAATGTACACTTGAGGTGACCGTTCACAAAACAAAGCTATATTATTTATTATAACGGAACTACTATTATCATTGTTTCTCTTTAATTTGTCTTATCAATTTGGGAGACGGGACGGGATGGGTACTGCCGCGCCGCCCCGGAAAACATTTTTTGGATAACCAACATCCCTGCCGTAGGTCACCCAAGTGGTTTGCTATGTTTGGTGACTTAGCAGGGGTTCCCGGGTTATGGGATGAGGTATCAATTTGGAAGGCGACCATTGCCGCCCGGCAACCATTCATTGGATAACAGAGGTGCCCGGGTTCATGGGGTGAGGCTTATCTATTTATTGGGTATTACTTTTTTTAAAAGAAAAAGAGTCATAATTCGTATTCCTGGTTTACGAATAACCTGACAATTTGAAAATCTCCTACCAGCATCATAATAAGAGGAAGATGTTGCTCTGCATTGAAAGAGGAATTGAACCCGCGACATCTTGACCCGACCCATTTTTCAATTTTCAACTAAGTAAAGTGCACATTTTAATCATATTTGTTTATAGTCCAGTCAATTTTAATTTGGGAGGTGGGAATGGGTACCGCCGCCCCGGGAACCTTTATTGGATAACCAATACCTCTGCCATAGGTCACCCCAAGTGGTTCGCTACGTTTGGTGATTTAGCAGGGGTGCCCGGGTTCATGGGGTGAGGTTTGTCCAGGTCTTGGAGGCGGATGACCAGGACATACTGAACCCGAGATTCCTACCCACCCCTTAAACCATTTTCCTTCCCAGAACTCTCCTCTACTTCCTTTCCTTAAAAAAACCCTCCACACAGCATCATAGGTGAGCATAAAGATGACATAGGCCCTGAGGGAAATTATGTTCCTCAGGGCCTCCTGTGTGGAGCTCATGTAAAAAAAAAATGAATGGTCCACAAGGAGGTGTAGAGCGCACCTAAGCGATTCCTTCAGAAACTTGGTCAGGGTGCTTAGGGTGTGAACATACTAAAAGTTCTGACGTCTAGGTGGTGAGCTAGGGGAGGGAGGGGGGGGGGGGAGAAGGTTAAAATTTTTGGATTTACGCTTATATCTCGGAAACGGTGCATTTCATAGGATTTTTTTTTAGAATAAGTGAAAGCTCATAAAATTATCTACAACTTTTATTCTATACGTAATTTTCGAAATCCTTACACGCTCCACAAATGTAGATATTTTCAAATAAAATCATTTTACCTCACATTTTTCATCAAACATTCCTACATATCGTCTAAAATATTTATCAAAGAAAGAAATTTGTTTAAAAGAAGTTGTAAAGAATTTAATTCCCTTTGAGATAATATGTATACATTTGCAAACTAATCTTCAACCAGTAAATATTTACAGGAATTTTAAGTTTTTTAGTAAATGTCGTCATTTTTTTTATCTTATTACTGACACACCACTTTTGTTTGTAACAGATTGTGGGACTTGGATTTCATTTATTATTTCATCATTTAGTTCCTAAAACAATTAGTTTAATGAATCTTCACCAACTTGAACAGAATCTAAGCAAGTTATTGTGGCGTCTCCGACGACTCCACTCCACAAAAATTGACATTATTTCACTGGTTTGTGGGAAGGGAGGATGTGCATCAAACCACTGACTGAGTTTGGCACAACCTGTTTTTGCCTACATGCACCTTTTCGCTCTTTATTTATATCCGGGGGTAAAGTGCACAAACTTCGGGAGGTAATTCTGCACGACAGTACACGTAAAAAAAGATACGAAACTTTTTTCAAAACGTTCTAAGGTAGTTACGGGTAAAAAAGTTTTGTTGTTTGTATGAAAAAAATAATATTCTTTTGTGGAAAAATAATTTTGTATAGGGAAAAAGTTGAATTTAGAAAAAAGTTATTTGTCTTTTTTACATTCACCATCATGTACCTCCCGAAGTTTATGTAGAAATTTATGAAGTGGCAGCCCTAAAAGCTATCAGCCAACTACAGCTTTGCTAGGACTAAAGTTAACCGATGGAATCTAAATTATTAAACATTTATAAAAAGGTCAAAGTAATTACTTATAACAATGTAGTCGGTTTTAGTAAACAAGCGAAACTTTTATTTACTTACATTTACGTAACGCATTTTGGTTTTATTATCCAACGAACATCTAATAATAGGTAGTAATAAAATAATACGTACGATGATAATTACATATTTCCTTGTCCGTAACAATTTGGGACGCGGGTAAGGGTACCGCCGCCCCGAAAACTATTTATTGGATAACCCCAAGTTGTTCGCTACGTTTGGTGACTTAGCAGGGGTGCCCGGGTTTGGATCTTGGTGGCGGATGTGTCTGCCCACCAGCTGCGTGGTAGGCCAGATCGGGAGAGACTGGTTGAGGGAGATCTTGTGACCTCTCAGGCAGAACTCTTTTGGAATATCGCCTTGCACCGCATTGGGAGGGATGGATTCAAAAGTCCGTCACACTCAAACCCACTGACCCTCAAATTCCTACCCACCCCTATAACCTTATCCTTTCCAGAACTTCATCTCCTTCCTTTCCATTAAAACACCCTCCACACAGCATATCCAAAGATGACATATGCTCTGAGGGAAAAAAATCCTCAGGGCCTGTGTGTAGTTACTGTAAAAAAACAAGGTAATTTTTGAAAGCAGATTTTTGTTAGCAGTTTGATCCGTAAAAATGTATTATTTATTATTAAGTCCTATAATTTTAATAAATGAGCAAAATAAAAGCTTTTGCATTCAATGGTCATTTAAAAAAAAACGTAATTTAATTTTTAAAAATTTGCCCGGGAATTTCAGTTTCCGAAGCATTGGAAATAGATTTATTTCCCAAATTACGCATTCTGTAAAAAATAAAACAATTACTGTCACCTTTGTTATATAATACACAAATAAATTGAAAATTTATTTTTATAATAGTAAATAATACGAGTATGTATTATATTAATAAAATCAAAATTTTATTTTTTTCTTCTTACCTTATACATTCCATCATACGTTCTCGATTTTGGAGATAATGTTTACGCTTAGAAATACGACTTTTTTGTTGTTGTCTTACCATTTTCGCAAAATAATATTATTATTTACGTACGTGTATATTAAACAAATCATGAAACGTAGGACTACACGTCTGTGTGGCGAGCTGTCTGGACAGCGAATGACGAATATTTGAAAGGCACATAGGTTACACGCACCAGTGTTGCCAACTCGAAATCTTTGTTCCCGCTAAATCGTGACGGATCAAGGGTCAGAAATCCGTCAGATACACAAATTTTCGTCCATTCTGGGGGGGGGGGGGGGGGGGGGGGGTGGCTAGAGAATTTTAGGGATCAAAATTTCTCCATAAATCCATAAATATAGGCGATTTTCACCTATAAAAGTATGTAATTTGGCACATTTTTCGAATCCGCCAGAAAATCCGTCATACTGTATATTCCGTTATACACAAAATTTTCCCGTTTCGGGACACTCCAATCCGCCAGATGTGACGGGAAATCCGTTAAGTTGGCAACACTGACACGCACGTTAGATAGAGATGGCCTGTAAATATTATCTTTAGAATTAAAAAACGTAAGCGCCTGTTGTTAAAATATTTAATTAATCACGGTTTATTGAAAAAAGAGCAAAAATCTCGCGATAATTGTCTTTAGTTTTATTTAAAGAAACGCTGTGAATTTTTTCATACATATAACTTGTAAAATAACTGAAACAAACGTGTTAATAATAATTTTTGGAGCATACTTTGTGATTTTTTTCTATCGAGGGAATTTTCTATAATTTGCGTTTCGGCGCGATAAATGTCTAGATATTATCTTCAAAAATAACATATATTTTTTTAAGAGCTTAAAAACTTCAAATGTTTAAGGGAGATTTGTAAGAAATCGGTAGAAATTGGGAGAACCGAGGCTTAAGGCTAATAACAATATGTAAATTTCTTTTTAATGAAACTTCACAATTCAAAAGAGAAAATATTTCTCGTGCTTGAATTTTGGAGTGCCATTGTAAAATGCATAGTTACACAGAGTATGTTATTACAAGTACTTATATTAATAAAATATATATTCATGAAGACAAGTGGACATAATTACTGACAATATTGTCAGAGTAGGTACATATAATAAAGTTGTAACAATTTGGTGCCTGCAAATAATGCGTATGTACTTGCTTTCAATTTGATATGGTGATGAAATATTTTTAGAGATTATGTTCTAGTTTATTTTTTTGTTGTTATTATTGTGATGGTGAATTTAAAACTTATAATTAGTGTCGGGTTGGTCTATTAGTGTTTTTATTTGGGATTTAAAAACTTTATAATTTTTTTCAGACTTGATTTTATATGGGAGAGCATTGAAAAATTTTATACCTTGATAAGCATAATGGTGTTGGGAAGCACTCGTTTTAAATTTTGGAATTTCTAAATTGCCCTGTGATCGTGGTCGGTTGTTTATGTTTGTGAATGTTATTGTTGATTGATTTTTTAAATAGTTATTAGTGTAACACAATGATTAGTCATTGTCATTATGTTATTCCAGTTACTACACCTTGATGGTCTGGTTCCCCGAGTTATTTAACCGCTTTGAAGAGGCAGAGCACCCTGGATGGTCGGCTGTGATACAAGACCACTGCGGTGATTCCATCAAGAGGTCGGTCTACGAGAACACCCTCATCATAGGCCTCGCCTGTGTCCCCACCAGTTTAATCCTGCCACTGTGTGTGCACAGGGTGGGAGCCAAGTTCTTCCTAAGTGAGTTACATTCCGATTACCATTGGAATTATTACACTTTTATATCCGGGCCTCTGTTGGTCTTCTGATATCTCACTACAATTAATTATGTCCAAGAATTTGCTGTTTTACTCCTTACTGACTAACGTCTAACCACACATGTTTGGATACATCTTTATTACAAGTGTAGTAAAATATGTAATTTTTAAATTTGTCTTCTAGCACTTCTGTGATAATTTCGATTTTCAACTCGATTTTAAAATCGTTATTTCTTTTATTCCAGTTACCAGCTTGGTAATCGCAGCAGCCGTCACCATCGGTTTATACTTCGTGCGGAACTCTTTCCAGAACCTCATTCTGTCTTGTGTATTTGAGGCCCTCACCTCCCTCAGTGTCAGTCTCGTGTATTGTGTGCTCGTTGATCTGTTTCCCACTAACCTTAGGTAAGGTCATTTTGGTTTTATTATACAGGGTGTCCGGGGGTAAAGTGCATTAACTTCGGGAGGTGATTCTACATGATGGTAGGTTGTAAAAAAGATTAACAACTTTCCCAAAATTCCAACTTTTTTTCCCATACCAAAAGACGTACCTACTAAAAATCCTTAGTGTGAAGTATGATCTTACTTACTGAATTGTGGCAACGTTGCATGGTTGTGATTAGCCCGTATCGTAACAACGGAAAATAATAAAGCTGGCAGCACACGCCGGTCTAATTTTATCTTTTTACCACAAAACTACCCCTAAAAGTTGGATTCCAAAAAAAGTTATTAATGTTTTTTACCTAGGTATATCATGTAGAATCACCTCCTGAAATTTTATATTTATTTTTAGAGGGATGTTTATATCTGGGGCTTAATGCTAGAAATATCAAGTTTGTAAATAGCTCCGGGATGATTAGGTATGTCACTATTTCTTCAATCTAAAAAGCTGCCGCAGACCATCATACTACACGGGTGGCGGTTTCCCGCCAGACTACACGAGCGGTTCTACAGCCCGCGGGAAACTGCCCGATCCTTTACGCGCACGACCGATCAATAACGCTCTCTCGCATGAAAACTCGCGCTCGTGAAGTATGAACGCCGCCGTCATCCGCCGCGGGAGAATCGCTGCATGTGGCGGTCGAATTTTTCCCGCCTGTGAACCGCGAGCAGCCGCGGCTGGAGAACCGCTCGTGTAGATTGGCCCATAAAACGTTCATAGTAAATTGTGTCTGCTGCGGTTTCCCGCGGCGAGAGAACCGCTCGTTTGTCCTGGGCTTTTGGGTATTCAAAGCATTCCAATACTGGATGTTGAGTAATTTATGTAATTTATTCCTAAAACAAATTCTCAAAAAACTGGCACTTCTAGCATCAACCTCCAGATATAATGATAAAGATCTTTTGCACACTTAACTTTTCTCATAATTAGTACATCTTCCCCAATTCAAACCCCCCTCTCTTACTTCATTCATCCTCACATTACCCTTATTTATTAATTTATTTTTTTGTTAATTTTTATTAATTTATTAATTTTTCAACGACCTGATGATTAGTTTATTTACAGAGAGACAGTTTTTAATTAAAAAAGATGAACTTGAAGAAGTAAACATCACATGACTGGAAGGTATAAAGATAAATTTTAGTAAAAATAATGCAGAGAAAGTTTTAAAGTTGCAGATGGCATAAAAAGAATAATAGAGTGTATGTTAGTAATTACAAAATTTACTTACACAGAAAACAATCCTTGACAAATCAAATCAAATGACTAACGAAATTATTAGTGAATATGATATCATAGTTCCAAGAGATGCGGACAGTTAAGGGCCCACAACCTGTTAAATCATTCCACAGCTCGGCTGTGGAATGATTTGCCGGCCTCTGTGTCTCCTCCTTCCTACAACATGGGTCTCTTCAAGACCAATGTTCATTCCTTCCTCTCCTCAAAAAGACCCTCCACACAGCATCCCAGATGACATAGGCCCTGAGGGAAATTATTTTCCTCAGGGCCTCCTGCGTGGAGTTAACGTAAAAAAAACCCCGAATTTATACCGATTCCTTACATATTTCCCTTAAACACGGTAAGTTTTAAAGCTCTTAAAAAAATATATGTTATTTTTGAAGATATCTTAGACATTGCCCGCGCCGAAACGCAAATTATATAAAATTGCCTCGATAGAAAAAAATCGCAAAGTATGCTCCAAAAATTATTATAAACACGATTTTTTCAGTTAGTTTACAAGTTATACGTATGAAAAAATTCACAGTGTTTCTTTAAATGCTGTTTAAGATAATGCCCGCGATATTTTTGCTCTTTTTTAAACGATTCGCATTTTCGCATCGATTTGGTCGCTGTGAATATCTCCTCTAACATTCTAAAATTCGTATCTCTCCATCTTCTTCTTTTCGAGCCCGGTTGCAGAGCCTTTAGTCTCTTCTGCGATTTTGAAATTTGACAATAATTCCATCTCCTACTTTGCTCAAGTGAAGACAGAACCCCCTAAAATCCAATCCATCAATTGCGAGTTTACACAGGCTCCTGTGTGCTTTAGGTAACTACACTGTAATTCTTGTGTTTTGGAGAAATCTGTGTTGATGGCGATGTTCTCTGTCCCCAGGGTGATGGCAGCTGCATTGTCTCTGACTGCTGGTCGAGGAGGAGGACTAATAGGAGACTTGGTATTTGGTTACCTGGTTGATATTGACTTCATCGTTCCTATCGTCTTGTTCTCAGCCATGTTATTCAGTAAGTCCCTTCAATCACGCCATATATTTCAGAACAGTAGATATTTTTTTTCGTATCTAGGATGAACGAAGTATGTACTAAGAATGAGTGTAAGTAAGTCTAAAGTCATGGTGTTTGAAAGAGAGAGCACGAAAACAGTATGCAATATAGTTGTGAATGATGAATACTTGGAGCAGGTGGATGAGTTTGTGTAACTGGTTAGTATGTTTACGAGAGATGGGAAGGCTGATAAAGATATTGAAAGAAGGGTGAATGCCGGTAACTCCATTAATGGTGGACTGAATGCCGTTGGCGCTAATAAAAAACTGTCAAAAGAAGCGAAGCTAGCAGTCCACAATGGAGTCCTGGTACCTACCTGATGTATGGCAGTGAGGCATGGAACTGGCAGAGGAAGGAATGCTGTGAATGCTGTTGAAATGAGATCCCTGAGACGTATGTGAGGTAAAACAATGTATGATCGTGTGAGAAATGTGGATATCCGCAAAGAATGTAAGGCGGTGTAAGCATAATGAGTAAGATTACGAAAGGGACCCTCAGATGGTTTGGGCATGTAGAGCGAATGAACGAAGAAAGTAGTGTAAGAAGAATATACGACACAAATGTGAATGACAGAAGAAGTCGGGGACGCCCGAGGAAGACATGGCACGATCAAGTGAATCAGATACTTGAGACGGCCCATGTCAAAAGTCAGAATAATAGAAGAGAATGTATGAGACGATGTATGAATGTGAGTGAGGCAAAGAGTGTGTGCCGAGTTGTTTGGCGGTCCGTCCTCTCTGCCTACCCCTACGGGGAAACGGCGTGATGGTTAGTTAGTTAGTTCGTTTTAGATATTTTTATTATTAACTAGCTGGTCCCGGCATGCGTTGCTATGCCATTTAATAAAGAAATTGTTTCTCCCTGAGTGTCCTTTCCCATTCGTCCCGTTTCCCTTCCGCCTCCCCTTCTTCTCCTGCGACCTCTTCCCCTCTCGCGTTCCCACTCCGTCAACTCCACCTTCCCTCTCTCCACTCCACTCCCCTTCCCTTCCCCCGTAACGAGAACCCCCTCCCGAGTTCCCCTCCCCCCTCACACCTCCCCTTCCCTTCCCGCGTTCTCCTTCCACCTTCCCCGCCTTCCCTCTTCCCTTTCCAGCTCCCTCATCCCGCCAACCCTCCTCCTGCGTCCCATATGGTCCCGGCATGCATTGCTATGCCATTTAATAAAGAAATTGTTTCTCCCTGAGTGTCTTTTCCCATTCGTCCCGTTCCCCTTCCGCCTCCCCTTCTTCTCCTGCGTCCTCTTCCCCTCTCGCGTTCCCACTCCGTCACCTCCACCTTCCCTCTCCCCACTCCACTCCTCCCTCCCTTCCCCGTCCCGCGAACCCCCCTCCCGAGTTCCCCTCCCCCCTCCTGCGTTTCCCTAACACCTTCTCCGCCTTCCCTCTTCCCTTTCCCGCTCCCTCGTCCCGCCAACCCTCCACCCGCTTTCCATATATTCAATCCCAGTACATTCAGTTTTTAAACAGCCCGCGTGCCACCTTTTACAATTTTTATTCAAATTTCCATTTTTCATGTATATTAAATTTGGTACCTAACATAGGTACCTATTTAAAATATCTGAATTGATTCGATTCAAAATATTAGGGGAGTAGGTACCTACTTTAAATAAATTTTTCAACTTTTCAAAAATAGAATCCTGATTGAACAATCATTCATTGTTTTGCAAAATGTCATTCTCTAACACGCGAACTGTCAAACGTGCGATGTTTTCTGTTTTTATCTAATTTTCTGCGCAATTTTCTTAATTTTTCTCTCCGTAAGAACCATCCTCGAACTTCAAGGAATATTCTAAAAAAAGAATTAGCGAAATCGGTTCAGCCGCTCTCGAGATTTGCGCTTACCAACAAATTTAGCGATTCATTTTTACATTATAGATTGGGCTGCAATTGGTTTCCGCCGAAATCGTTTATGTCTTCGGTTAGATATTAGAGGAAGATTGTTTATTCTGTGAAATACAACGGAATGCACTAAAGCGGTGCAAAATCTGCGATAATTCAGTAAAGTTGCTAAACTGTGTTATTTTAACTTCGTTCTATCATTTTAAAATTCAATATGCCTGGTTTTCTGGTAACTTTAGATCCAATTGATTTTTTGACGTGCTTTACTGAAATACCATAGATTCCCCCGCTTTAGCCAACAGCTTTAAGTGAATTGGATTGAAATGAATTACGAAATTTTACAAATAATGCCAAACACATAATTTATTAGATGTATTGTCTGTTGGTCCAGGTTTGCTCAGGTGATGTCTGGCATTCATCTTTCTGCTCCAATGAATGTTACTGGTGATTTTTTTCTGTTTTCAGTAAGCGGTCTGCTCTGCTTCTTACTCCCAAAGACCGGCGGAAAAGCTCACCAAAAATTACAGAAGTAATAAGAAGTTAACCAATTAATAATAATTCACGATTAAGCTTCCTGTCTCTTTGGTTCTGTGCGAGGTAATGAAGAACTGAAGGGAAATTAATCGGAGCCTCCACTACCCGAATGGTGGTGGGAAGGGGTGGGGAGTGATAGGGTGGATACTGCAGGGTTTGCGGAGTAACTTTCACAAAGCTAGTATGTAAACCTATATTAAAAAAGGATAATAAAAGTGAAGTCACTAACTATAGACCTATATGTAAGCTATCTATAATTCCGAAACTTTTTGAAAAATTACTTCTTGATAAAATTTCCCCATGTATTAACCATCTCATTGTTCCAAATCAACATGGATTTTTGTCGGGCAGGTCAACTCTGACAAATCTCTCATAATATGAAAACTTTATATCAAATGCATTAGCTAACAGAACTCAAGTCGATTCCATATGTACAGATTTTATCAAGGCCTTTGACAAAGTGTGTTATAAAATTCTACTGGTTAAACTACGTAAGCTCGGTATTGACGGAAAACTTTTAGACTGGTTTGCGAGCTATCTATCTGATAGAGTTCTACTTGTAAAAATTAATTTGTTCTATTCCAATCAATTTATAGCTACCAGTGGTGTACCACAAGGGTCCCATTTAGGCCCAATTTTGTTTTTACTGTTCATAAATGATATTGATGACATATTTGATAAAGATGTAAATGTATTGCTTTTTGCAGATGATTTAAAAATATTTAAAATCATCAAGATTGTGCCCGTCTACAAAATAATTTAAACAAATTAATTAGTTGGTGTTCTCTTAACAAACTTTATCTGAACATAAATAAGTGTAATTCAATAAGTTTTTACAGAATAAGTCAACCAATTATTCATTCGTATGAACTTAACAACTCTACCCTTACCTCTGTCGAAGAAATTAATGACCTGGGCATAACTTTCGACTCTAAATTAAACTTTATATCCCATATAAACTCAATCTATAATAATGGTATCAAAATGCTTGGCTTCGTTCTTAGAAATTCCAGAGGTTTCAGGAATATTTCAACTTTAAAATTTTTGTATACATCCTTAGTACGTAGTCAAGTCGAATATAACTCCTCGATCTGGTCCCCTCATTTTAAAATACATTCAGATTCAATTGAAAAAATTCAACACAAATTCTTAAGACACATTAATTTTAACCTCGGTATTCCCATTGAAAACATAAATTATAATTACTTGATCTTCTTCTTTGTGTGCCGTATCAGGTCCCCCCGACGTTGGCGATCACTCTTGAGAATGTATCTCTGTTCTGCGCTGCCCGAAATAGCTCCTCCACACTTCTAATGCCGGTCCACTCTCGTATATTACGCAGCCAAGACATTTGTCTCCTACCAAGCGCTCGGCGACCCTCTATCATGCCTTTCAATATCAAATGGTGCAAGTGATACTTTTCCCCTCGAAGTATATGACGCAGATATGAAATTTTCCCGATTTTTATTAATGTAAGCAGTTCTCTATCTGCTCTAGCCCGCCTGAGAATTTTTGTGTTGGTGATCATGTCCATGGGACCATGGGGTATTTACTTTCAAGGTCCATGTTTCACATCCATAGAGCAAGACCGACCACACATAACATTTTAGCATTCTCTGCCTTAGTTTTAAGCTGATATTGTCATTGCAGAAGAGGGATTTCATTTTAATGAACGAAGTTCTTGCTGCTTCAATTCTGCATCTAACCTCCACATCTGGGTCAAGAGTCTCCGTGAGAATACTGCCGAGGTATCTAAATCTTTCCACCTTTTCGACATTGCAACCATTTAACTGTATCACTAATTCAGGGTGATCTAGTCGTCCAAATGTCATCCATTTAGTTTTATTGACGTTGATTGTTAGGCCCAGTTGCTCACCAGCATTATTAACAAGATTTAATAGGTCTTGGAGGTCATCAATACAGTCAGCTAGTAATACAGTATCATCTGAGTATCTTATATTATTAATGACAACTCCGTTGATCTTCAGACCCTTCTCAGTATTATTACTTAGGGCTCTTTTAAAGACACAGTTGGATTAAACAATAGTGGCGACAGAATACAGCCTTGTCGTACTCCACGCTGAATGGAAATTGCATTAGATCTCTCATTCCCATGTCTTATTTCTGCTGTTTGGAAACAATATAGGTTTTTAATGAAATTCTGGTCTTTGGTGTCAACGTTACAATCCGCAAGCATTTTCATTAGGTCAGCATGTTTTACCCTGTCAAATGCCTTTTCGTAGTCAATAAAACAGACAAAGACTTCCTTTCTTTGGTCACGACACTTTTGCAAAAGTACGTCGATAGACAATAATGCTTCACGCGTCCCGAACGCATTTCTGAAGCCAAGCTGAGTGTCATCCAAGTCCTGCTCGCACTTATTGCGTATCCTGGCATGTATTATTTTAAGGAATAATTTAAGGACATGACTCATCAGGCTTATTAATCGATAGTCACTGCACTTCTTAGGGTATTGTTTTTAGGCAATGTCACGAAGGTTGATTTTAGCCAATCTTGGGGTATATTCCCTGTGTCATATATAGAGTTAAATAACCTCAACAGGTAGTCAACATTTTCATCATTAAAGAGCTTCAACACCTCAACTGGAATATCGTCTGGTCCGCATGCTTTTCTATTGTCTGAAGTCTTTATCGCATGAAGAATTTCTGATTTTAAAATTGATGGTCCATGCAATTGATCATTGGGAATATTAACATCCGGTCTAATATCTTTGAATGTATCATGAATATACTTTTCCCATGTTTGTAAAATATCTTTTTCATCCAATATTAATTTATTGGAATCGTCAACTAAACATGATGGAGTAATTCTTCTAGAGGTGACCGTAATTTCCTTCAATTTTTTGTGAAGTGTGAATGCATTGTGACTACGACTGCACGACTCTTCACACTGTGACTTCATCCATTCTTCTTTGGCTTTTTCAATTTCACCTCTAATCGTTCTTTGTAAGTTTTTATATTGTGTCTCATTATGTTTGTGTTTACGTCTCTCTTCCATTAAGTTCAAGATGTGGTCAGTCATCCAATTACTTGATGAAAGAATTAAATTTATTAAGACTCTCAGATCGAAGAATTATATCCGACTTAATATTTATGTTCAAAATTGTAAATGGTAGAATAGACAGTCCTGATTTAACTAAGCTCATTGAATTTCATATTCCCACAAGAACCACTCGTTCTAAAATCCTTTTTAAATGCAACAATAATCGGACTGAGTATACGAAACACTCACTTTTACCTAGGTTGCATGAAGTTATTAATCGATATGCAGATGTGATAGATCTATTTAACAGCACCGAACATAGGTACAAGAAGGCTATGCTATCATATTTTTTTAATCACTATTAATTTTATTTGTATTATAGATTTTTGCATGTAAATGTATCTCTGGTGTCACTTCCCAATATAACGTCACAATCAACTGTTATACAATTATACATACACTGTTTTATCATTACTAATATTTTGAATATGAATTTGTGACATGTAATTAGTGTTTATGGCATACTTATGCCGTTGTATTAAATAAATAAATAAACCATACAATGGGATAAACTTTCGCGTGGAGTTTTTTAGATACAATAGTATATGTTATTAAATCTCTAAGTATTATATGTTATTATAAAACACATCATTTAAAGAAATACTTATGAACCCCTTTCGAACATTCCCAAAGTTTCATAATTCTTTTTCAAATTGCGGTCGGAAAATTTGGTTTCATAAAGGTGTAAATTTTAATTATTTTGCGGTGAAATCTTAGATTTGAATATAAAGCATGATATTTTCTTTCTGTTTAGATAATATTTCTAACCATGATAGTAAAGGAGATACAAAGATTTATATAAGACCAACAAATAAACAAATAGCCTGAGATAACATCTACCGGATCTGCCCTGATGATGGACACTGCAACGATGTCCGAAACGTTGGCTAAAGAAGGAGGTAGCGCAACACGGCATAACACTCCAAAAACAAATAACGAAAATAGCCTGAGGGTTTGATAATTTCCGTAATTCAAACTATCTGTGTTATTTTCAATTGTTACATTCTGGAAAAAAGACCATTATTATTATTATGTATTTTTATAAGCTTAAAATGATAAATAAAAAATCACGAACAATATTTTATATAAATAATTTTTTTACAAGTATATGTTTTATTATATAATTTGTAAAGGCTCTCAAAAAATATAAACATTTCTAAAAACGTGAAGTATCGTAGTTTCTTTAATTGTAATGAACAATGTTCACTGAAAATGATAACTTGGATATCCGCTGGGAAAATAAGACAAATCACTGCAGAAACGATACACCTGTTACATATTATTATTGCCTTCCTCTAACATTTTTGCAAAATAAATCTCGAAGACTGATGTCGAATCCGTATGTTTTCCTATTAAATTGCCATGCCTTCTGTTTTATTCGTGTTGGGACAACCTTCAAAAGATTTTTTGAAGTGAAAACTTCTTTAGCACCGTTGTAATTTGAAACTCGATGAAACGAAAAATAGCCACACTAAAACATACATTTGTAGGATTTAGCTTGCGAGAGAACGAGATTGTGTTCTGTGATCACGATGAAGTGTGATGAGATCACACATCTGCCGAATCTGCCCTGATGATGGACACTGACACGCTGTCCGAAATATTGGCTAAAGAAGGAGGTAACAAATAACGAAAACGCACACTGTGATTTTGTCTATTTGATCGACATTTATAAATTTGTTTCATACATAGAAACCTTTATTTTTGAATGTCAAAACAAGCTTATGCAAAATGGTAATACTAGCGTGATCCGGTCTGGAGCTCCAAAATACCAGAAAAAACCCTCGACGCTGTGCAGAAACGGGTGGTCCGTTTGATAGATTATCCCATCTTAACAAAAGGATTGCAATTTTTAGATCACAGGCGTCGGGTGGGAATGCTATCCTTGTTTTACTGGTATTTCAATGGAAGATGCTCCGAGGAACTAGCGTCATTGATACCTTCGGCGCCGGTGGTGTACAGTCGGGAAACACAGCAAATGCGCGCCAAACATAAGTACACGGTTGACATTTCTTACATGAGAACTGGTCGCTTCTTCGACTCGTTCTTGAGATAAACAGCTGGGCTGTGGAAAAATTTGCCAATCTCTGTGTTTCCTCCTTCGTTCATTACCTCCCCTTCTCAAAAACACCCTCAACACAGCATCTCAGATGACATAGGCCCAGAGGGAAATTATTTTCCTAGGGGCTTCCTTCTTCTTCTTCTTCAATCGCGCTACAGCCCATTTCGAGCCTTGGCCTTCTTCAAAATAAGCCTCCACCGCCCTCTGTCCTCGGCCGTCGTCTTCCAATCTGCAACATGGAGTAATCCTCTTGCATGCCTCCTGACATCATCCTCCCATCTCAGTCTAGGTCTGCCCGCCTTTCGTTTACCTCCCGGGTGTCCAGTCAGAACATTCTTCGGTACTCGTGTGCTTGGCATTCGGTGCACATGTCCGGCCCATCTTAATCTTTTGAGTCTTAAATGGGTGGAGAGTCTGGGAGCTTGGTAAATATCATGGAGCTCCTAGGGGCTTCCTATGTGGAATTAGTGTAAAAAACACACACACAACACCCGATGAACCCGGTCACATCAGCTAAGTCACCACACGTAGCGAACCACTTGAGCTGTGATCTATGGTAGAGGTGTTGGTTATAATTTGTAATGCATATGGTTCGGTGCATAATGCTAAATTTATATTTAATTTTCTTTTTATTTTTACGCACCTCGACCACAAATACACAAATTTAATGACAAATACTTCAATAAAAAGTATGAAACCGAGAATTCATAATATGATAGTCGGAACAACACTGTAGTAGGCATTGCTAGCCGCTCAAAACGGCTTCTAACAGTCGAACGAATACGACATTTCTATCTCGTTCTAAAAATAGCGAAACCGCGAATACCGTCTTTTTATGAAATGTGATTTTCAGCTTAATATTTTCCGCATGGGAAAGGTTAGTTTTTACCGTTCCTTGTAACCAGCAGCCGGGCTGTTAATCATTTTTTGAAAGGCATTATTGTTCACTCACTACGCTAAGTTATGACGACTTCCGTGGTCGAGTGGTGAGGTTGTCCACTAGCAATCCGAAGGTCGCGGGTGCAAATCCCGGAGTGCGAAAGTAAATTTTATTTGTAGAATGAAACCAGTACTTTGTTTAAAAAACCACTTTATTCAACCGGTTTCGCTTGAACTCAACCTTCTTCAGGACAATAAACATATAAACTAAATTACAGAACAGAGTTTAGATTCTAAGGTAGGTAAACACAAAAGAAAGAGAGAGCATATAAGAGGGAGGACATCAGATACTGATTGGTGGAAGGGTAGGAGGCGGAGTCACGAGCGGGTGGGGGTGGGTTAGGGAGAAAGGGAATAACTTTAAAATCGGACTGTTGGTTAACTCTAACTGTTTGTTTTTAAAATTTGGAAACCGGTCGAATATAAATAAAAATAAAGTGGTTTTTTAAACTAAGTACTTGTTTCATTCCATATAATGTCAAGGCACAAAGTGTTTTCTTTCTACGATAATTTAAATTTTATTTGGTTGATTTATGTTATTTCACAAGCGGATCATTAGAAATAATATAAGGTATATTTGCGGCATGTTCCAGAGTGTTCACAGTATCGCTCTGGTGTAAGACCACCATTCAGAATTGAAAAGTTGCTTGAAATGACCTTAGCCGTTTTTGGCGACCAGATCTCAATAGCCAGGAACTTCCATATCTTCCTCTTCCCTAACTATTTCCCTTCACCACTATCTTCACCTTCCAAAATATCCCAATTGAGGATACCGTAGTATCACTGGCTTTAAGCCAGTTAGGTTGGGAGCAGGTGGGACTATTGTGCGGTATTTAAATTTAAAAAAGCTTAGACGTCGCCTTAGTTCTTGTACGAGTATGTTCAATAGACCATTAGAAAATTTTACACGAGGAGAAGGTTTTTTTCATTATTTCAATGAAACATTATGATAGATGTTTAAGATAAAGCTATTTCCGTAAAGGTAAAGGTCTCATTAGTTTAAATAATTCTTAGTTAAGTGATTAACTATATTTTTTATACTTTATTTTAAATTTTAAAGTGGAGATTGAACAAAAACTAAAATGGTCTATTGAACAAACATGAACTGAGGCGACGTTGACGTAGTGTTCTCGTTGGATACCTTTTCTAAGCCTCCTGGGTAAAACACACATACAAATCTTAGTGAACGATGTTTACGAATCGATGTTATTAAAGAAACAATTTTCTACTAACATATTTTATTATTGCATTGGTAACATTTGTAATTCATTTGCAAAGTAAGTTTACAATAAATAGTAATTAAAACTAACAAACATAATAACTTAGTAACTCTTACGTACATAATGTATTTACAGTGGATATTTACAACGAATGAGAAAATCGTATCGTTTTTAGAATTAGAATTAGGAATAGAACGAATTAAACCAAGTTTAACAGTATTATTGCTTCCTAAATATTTACATACTAATAATCTTTCACAACATAAAAATGCTTGTCAATTATTATTAATATTATTATTAATTATTCCGCTATTAATAATATACTGGTAAGTATTTAAATGAGTAAGTTAGCATTACACAGCGCATGCTACACTTGGTTTGTTATAATTTTCTTATAATTTATACCGATTCGGAATTATTAGTCCAAAGCAGCAAACAAATGCATTTAAACTCACGAAGCGTTTGAGCCAAAAGTGGAAATGAGTAACTCTTTCTTTAAACTATTCACTCCCCTCTGCGTCCGGTGAAGAAAAATTGGATATCAAGATTTACTTCAGTTAGACACAGATCGAATTTGAAACCATTATTTAATTTCCGTCAAAACAATTAATCTCCTCCCAAACAATTACTGTCTTGCAGCCTTAACAATAAAAAAACACTCAAACGACCGTTAAACGGTGTTTCTGCAACGTTACTAATAACATAATGACGTTTTTATGTTGGCTGCATTGAACTTTGGTAGATTTGCACAAGCGCGGCCGTCATGTTTATGTTTTAAGGATGTTAATGTTTTAGACCATTTATTTAAAGAACAGGTCCCAAATTATGGTTTTTAAAGTTGTTCTCAATAACTAATAACATTTGATCACTTATGATTATAATTTTTTCGTCTAAGATTCATCTTATTAATGATTATTATTTTTTGATACATTACGCTCCTCCTAGCTATTTAGTAGGCTATTATAAATCCGTGCCAAAATATTGATCGAAACATTCACAGAATGTTGATTATATATTTAACAATTTTTTTGGCAGGTGGCAATAGCTTTATGGCAAAACAATACTAAATTTATTTAAAACTTAAGCGTAGTGCGCCATCTGTGAATTAATTGTGAATGGGGATGGGCGCTTAACCTAATGATGTGCAGCTGACGATACTTAAGGCACTAATATCACTTAAAGCTGGATTGGATTTAACCGAGATATTAAGTAATTCTTGAATTTTCTTGGCAATTATTCCAAAGCTTCTCCGCCGGTCTTCGGCAGCAAGAAGCACAGCAGACCGCTTACTGAAAACAGAAAAAAAAACACCATTATTTTAAGTTTAAGAGAGATAACATGCATTGGAGCAGATAAATGAATACTTGACTACGCCCTTGCACATCACATAAAAAAACCTGCGAATTTCGTATTTCATTTCAGCCCAGTTAACGTAGAATTTTCGGCAAAAGCTAAAATATCTTAGGTATTTCAATAGAGTATGTAAAAAAGATCTTTTTGATCTAAAATTATCAAATACAGGGACCATAAGAAAGTTTAAATTCCTACAATTCCAACAAATCGCCAAATACTGGGTTTTAAAATGACGATGATAATAATGACACAGTTTCGGCATCTTTACTTTATTGGTGATGTGATAAACTATGACTTTTAATTCATTAAATGGGCTTACTGAATAACATGGCTGAGAATAAGACGATAGGAATGACGCAGTTGAGATCCACCAGGTAGCCGAAAACCAAGTTTCCTATAAGTCCTCCTCCTCGGCCGGCAGTCAGAGACAATGCTGCTGCCATCACCCTGGGGACAAAGATCATCACCATCAATACAGACTTTCCATAAGACACAGGAGTTACAGATTACTTACATGACAATAATGATTCTTGTGCACTGCCACAGGAGTTGGTAGATTTACCGTCTCCATACCCCGATCTCATGGCATCATACAAAAATGAAAGAATTAGCTTGGTTTTATTTAATTTAACTGCAAACATTTTTATGAAATAGGTAGGTAATGCAAAAGAGTAAACTGGGTGGAGTCAGTGAGTCTGTAGCAACCCCACTTTGGAAGATGTTAAAGACTGAGGAAATTGGATGGAGTTGGCAAGATAAATATTTGGAAGTATTAATACTCTTACAAATACTTTTCTTACCGCTCTGACGAAGATCGTTTAAAGTCAATACTTTGGTTGACGGTTTTTTTACTAGATTATATACGAGTATCTTGCTTTATCTTGATTATCTTGATTTAGGTATTTGATCAACTGACGGGAATCACAACCAAACCATTCACTTGTCAACAAAATTTGTATATTTGATTCAGGTAAGGCCTCTTGAAATACATTAGTAATCTCATCATACAAGCTATCGGATTTATAATCATTACGGGTTTTAATTTATCATATATCGGTAAACATCATAATTATTTCTCAAGGAAAGTAAAGAATAGTGCCTTCATCCATACATAATAATACCATATTATGGAAATAAATGAAAACGGATGCAATATGTACTGTACCTACATAAATAGTACGTATATTTGCACAGGTAACAAAAATAATAACCATTGAAATTTCACGCAATATCACCGGATGGTGTCCTTGATTGATTAAGAGAAACGGGGGTGGCCTTCAGATAAATAACCTACGTTCATTGCCTGCATCGGATGGATGAGGGCCGGCAATATTGAATACATTCAAGGAAGGCCAAAACTGGATCCCAAAACTTAATAACCTTTTTTTTCCATTGTAAAAAATCTGCGTAAAATCGCGATATGTGGGTTGAATTTTGAAGGGTTCTGTCGCCACTTTAGCAAAGTGAGAGCACGAATTATTGCAAAATTTCAAAATAGTGGAAGAGTCGGAACTATTGCATCACCATTCACTAGTATGGATAATGTTTAATGTTAAAACCCCCCCCCCCCCCCCCCGAAATCATAAGTGTGCGGTCCGCGGTGATACCTCACATTGTCCTATGTGGCCCTTGACCAGAAAAGTGTGACGACCGCTGACCTAGACCATTCATTCAAATGAAGAATAATGGACTTACCTAAGGTTAGTGGGGAAAAGATCAACGAGCACACAGTACACGAGACTGATGCCGAGGGAGGTGAGGGCTTCAAATACGCAAGACAGGATGAGGTTCTGGAAGGAGTTCTGCACAAAGTACAGGCCGATGGTGACGGCTGCTGCGATTACCAAGCTGGAAACTGAAATAAAAGAAATAATGGTATTAGAATCGAGGTAAGAATCGAAAATGCCACAGAAATACTAGTAAAAAAAATAAATTACAAAATTTAATACACTTGTATTTTTTTTTGTATTTCTTGAGCATAAACTATGTAACATTTGCAGACGTTTTGTTTTACGATTGCTAGTGACCGATACGAAAGTGTCTAAACCGGTAGCAGATAAATAAAAATGTAAAGTAAAACACTTTTAATTAAGAGGGATCTAAACATATGTGCCAGGATGAGGCCAGAATTTTCCAAGGGTCCTCCTAGACACACTCCTCAGATTCCTACGCATTCTTAATTCTTTTTAAACCCCAGAACCCCGTCTTTCTAATTTGTTTAAAACACATCCTTCACACAGTGTAAATAAAACTAAATAATTTTTGCCAAGGTACTGATGATGATGATACCAAATCGCAATTATCATGATATAGTTATCTGGATAATATAACTCACTTAAGAAAAACTTGGCTCCCAGTCTGTGCACACACAGCGGCAGGATGAAACTGGTCGGGATACAGGCTAGACCGATGATGAGGGTGTGTTCATAGACTGAGCTCTTGATAGGATCACCGCAGAAGATGTCCACGCCCTCAGTGTCATGTACCACACCAGAAACCTCGCACACGGAAGCCGACTGTCCAGGGTGTTCTGCCTCGAATTCTTCGAAACGGTTAAATAACTCGGGGAACCAGACCATCAGGGTGTAGTAACTGGAATGAAGTAACACAAAGATTAAGATAAAAAATATCATTTTTTTTTGTTAATTTATGTGAGAGTAAATGCATTTTAGCCCACCCAGAAAATACCTAAAGATATTCGGAAATGTTTAAACTCAACGTCAGTTTTTCAAAAGTTACCCTATAAATTCCATTCTCAGCTAGGAAACTTCTTCTAAAAGCCCAGATAAACGAGGAAGCTTATTCTAGTGCTAACAATTAGCCGCATTAAACAACTATTAGGATCAGGATACATCTAGGCTATAGCTACAAAATTACTACCTGACTATTCAATAAGAGAAAGCAAGAAACATGCAAAAGACCAACATGAAAAAAGCCTTTTCCTAGTAGTCAGGACTCTCCAAAAGTAATATCACCGAGTTTGTAATTTACACATTTTATCGTTTTATTTTTATCTCTTTGAAACATTCACTTTGTCACTTCCATACCTTTCTCTTTCTTTAAAGAAAATTGTCTTACCTAGTTGTCAGTCCGAACTGAATGAGACAAGTGAGGACCGTATACTTTCTGTGTGGTGGCTTGCACAAGGCCTTGGTCTGGTCCCAGATCTCAGAGAACAACCTCCTCAGGTCCTTTGGTTTGCGCATGCTGAGACTGCGCACGGATTTGTATTGTTGGCTGATGGCTGACACTGATCTGATCTTCTCTTTAAGACTTTTGATCTATGGGAAAAAAATAGTCATTATTATTGCTCTGTCAGAGTTTCCATGGAAGATGTATCAAGGAAGCAGCGTCATTGATCTCTTCGGCATCAGTGCATAGTCGGGAAACACTCCAAATGCGCCTATATTTATTTATACATGGTTGGCATTTGTCACACGAGAATGAGTCTTTTCAATGACTTGTTATTGTCTTCAACAGCTCGGCTGTGGAACGATTGACCGGCTTTCTTTCGGCCAGAGACCCGTTTCAACTCATTGCTCTTCTTCAAAATACCTTACATACATCACCCTCAAAAATACAGAGGGCCCGAGGGAAATAATTTTCCGGGCCTTTTGTGTGGAGTTAATGTAAATCAAAAGTAATCAGATGAATCCTCATTAACCACCGCAATTTCCGTAGAAGCTTCAAAAATTCCCATCAACTTGCCATATCCACATGTACTACTGCACCTGGAGCTTGATTCGGGATTATATTAATGTCTACTCTACACGCCAAAGCGTCTCGCCCAAAGTACAACAGTTAATCAACTTACTGGATAGTTTTCCGGTGCATCACCCGTGTTGGTGTGGTAGATATCCTTCAGGACAGCCAGGGCATCATCGTAATCTCCGCACTCCATCATGAACTTAGGGCTCTCCGGGAAAGCGAAGAGCCAGATGCCTAGCAGCAAGCTGGGGATAGCGCATAACGCCACGAACAAATTCCAGGAGTCGAAGATGAAGTAGTCTGATACGTATCTCATTGTGTCGATTGGGATGATTCCCCAGGCGATCACTGTAATACAAGAAAATAAAATAAATATTAGAAAAAGGTACTTTGTTTTAACTCATTATTTGCAGTGTCAACCGGTTTTGGAAAAAAAACTCATCCTTCATCTGGATTACGAACATCAAATAGGCGTTGGAATTGGCAGTGAATGTGAAAATAAATGTGTCGCTGGTAACGCTCATAATTTCAGTACAAATAACAGTAAGGGATAGCCAAAATTAAGCAAATGGCATTTGAATAAATCGCACTTGTGATTTTATTTTGCGCTGGTTTTGTAACCAAATTCAATGTTTTAAATTTTATGTACTCATCTTTTTTAGTTTATGTGATTATCGTTATTGTTGTTCTTATTGACACTGACAGCGATAGAAGTGTATTGTCTAAATAGTTATGTTACTTACGTGGTAGAACAATGATTCCTAGAGTCCAGAACATCTCCATCCAGCAGAGGATCTTTTCTCTGTGCTTGGTTGGCTGGAATTCTCCCAGGTAGGGGAAGCAAATCCCCATGGCTCCAGCAACACTAAACAATAAAAATAATCTACTTATTAAATATTTTAAAGCACGAAAATGATCGTGGCTGATGGAATCCTGAATGTCTATCAAATATATGATAAATTGATAACAATGGAGATGCTTGTAGAAAGCAAAAATATAATGGAGTAGATTCACAGACTTTCTAATGTAACTTACAACCTACTTGTGATATTTTTGAGGTATTATGCCATGTAGTGTGTCCTCCTTCTTCATCCAACGTTTTGGACAGTGTTACGTGTTGCGCGCGTCAATCCTCTAAGGGCCGCTGTTTCAATTTAGATGTCTGCTGAATGATTTGATAGTTTTTTAAAAGTAGAACCAATTTGCCATCATTGAAAAATGAAACACCAACGAAACGACAGTACATAATGTAATCGATTAATTTTTTAGACATTACATCTTAAATAGGTAAGTATGTAATATATCCTACTATTTTTAAAATTATAGTGTAGATAGCCCCCATTCAAAGCTCTGGAAAAACCGTAACTCTGATTTGTATTTCTGGACATTCCTTGGCAAAACAAAGAGCACCCAACCCTTGAAAGCCATATTCCCTACCTGATATTTTTCCATCATCAAAGATGGATGTCGCAATGTTTGGGCAGAGTATTGGCACATTGCTAGTCAATTCAAGGGTGCCTACTGTGCCTCAATACAAAGGACTATCCAATCAAAACCGTGGTTTCAACAATTACCCCATATTTCCAAAATATTAATTTTCTCACTTCTTCGAATGAGAATTTGACATTATTCCGTTCCCTCTCACCTTTTTAAAATTCACATTCTTGACCCCAGATTGCACATTCTGTGGTCTATAAATCAGAACTTTAGATCATATATTTTTTGGTTGTTCCTCTCTAAACAAATATCCTTTCTTCCATCAAGCCATATCTAAAATTGCCTCTCCTTCATTGAACATCTCATCTCTTTTAAGTCTGAACTCGACTTCAATCTTCCGTATAATTTTGAAATTTGCCCATTCAAATAAAATTAGTACATAAATTCAGCTGGCCTTTCTCAATAATTTGAAATGATGACCTAGAATACCCCTGAAGAGTGAAAGCCAGAATCATATGAAAAAACAGCTATCTTCATGTATCACATTATCGTATTTTATCAATTAATATTTTCTCCATATCTATCTATGTTTATAACACGACCGATAGTAATGATGACCGTGACAACATTTTTGATAAATTAGATTTTTTATTGTTTGATGCCAATAAAGATATTAAACTAATGCCAATACATCTATAATTGGCTATCAATTTGATCGAGGGAATTAAAAACACATTGATCAAAGACAAGTCTATTTTTACGGGGGAAATTTACCGCGGATAAGCAAACACTATAATTAAATTCATATCTTTGAGACATCAGTCAATCTGATGATAAAACTCTCTAAAACTGGCTCAATGACTGACAAAATTGCATCATTACGTTTTTTTTACACCGTGAAGTGAATAAAGGACGATCACGTATTTAATTGTTTTCCACCTCACATATGATTTGTTTCCTTGTTTATTTGTCACGTAATATTCTAGCCACATGAGTAAATATAATATTGTTTAAATAATTACCACCGATTGGTATGAAATTATGATTAAGACGACTTTTAAATAATAGCCTATACATTTGAATGAAGTGATCATGATTTTCATAAACGGTAACGAATCAATTTATATTATTTACTAAGCGGCTAATTGGTTGCAAGTGAATATTCCATAACCGCAACCATTCAAGGGTAATTAAATCACTAGACGACATAAATATTAAAGAAGAATTTAACACAAAATCGAGCAAACATATAATTAAAAGCACGGTGAGACATAAAATTGATAATAATGTAATATTTAGATTTCTTGATATTTTCCGCAAACTAATTGTTTGAAAAATTATTAATTACAGGGTTTCATTTTGTTATCCCATTTCGTTTCTCATCCTTTTCCTCCTAAAGATTGTATCATTTTCTCTTTAACCATATGGTCGGTATATTGTTGGTATAGTATTGGGTTGATTTGTAGAAATTGCCAAACAAAGATTACCTGTTTACGATAATGCATATTTATGTTACTATATTTATAAAGTGTTGCATTACTAAAATAATTTAATAACAGCAGAATGATGAAGAGGAACATTTTGCGCGACCCGTTTCAGCCCGTTTCATAAAAATCTTTATTATAGATTTGAGTTGAAAATACCCAACCAAACTGAAAAACAGAGTGGCAATTCTAAAACTAAACTAAACGTGAAATAAAAATTTGCCTGTTATGAATTAAAATTACTTCCCAAAAAGGCATTTTAAATGATGTTTTATTTTTTAATTTTATTTTTCATTATATTTACGCTGAACATAAGGCAGAATATATTTCTTAATAATTATAAATAACTCACAAAAATTACAAAGTTGCTATTGAATTTAAGCAAGACTGAAATCTTTAATTACCTATAAATCACAATTTTAAACAAAAATAATTGTATTTTAAATTTTCACCCGTGAAAATTATTTCTTTTATTAATTTTTATTTTATATTTCATCATATTTACACGACAAATATATTAAAAAAAAATTTTTCATGTTTTTCATTTACTCACAAATAATTGTACAATTTGCCTCTAAAGTCATGAAACATTAAAATCTCTAATGCACTGTATTTTTTAATTTAAAGCAAAAATAAATAAAGTAGCTCACATCCCTTCTAGATATTTGATATGACTTTTGATTACAAAAATAATTTTTCAGTTTGATTGGGTATTTTGATCTCAAATCCAAAATTAAGATTTATATGAAACGGGCCGAAACGAGCCGCGCGAATCTTCCACGTAATATCTGTGAGATGAATCTGTAGACCATTGTGATACTGACATAAAATCAATTTATCGGGATCAGATGTTCGAAAAAATGCAATATTCTGTACATTGAGCTTCTTTATCACGCGTGCGGAAAGGTGTTGCTGATTATATCAAGAAATAATAATGTGGTTTTCACCAGACAAAGGAGCAAATGCTTAATCTGATCTCGTGTTCGTATTTAATTACAATTGGCAGTAAGTAATTAGTAATTATTATTCTGATATTATAATATGCCAACAGTAATAATACATCACATTATTTGATTATCTGATACTTTGTTTCTATTTATACATTGCAATTTTCGATTAATCATCGTTTTTCAGCGGCGGAATTCGTCAGAAAAGATGAAGGTATTTTTTTAAAACAACCAGTGGAAACAAATATTCACAGTCAAGGTGATTTTAAATTTACACTAGAAAAAGTATACTACGGAAAATGCTATTATGAACTAAAGAATCGGACAGCTTAGTGGCCTTTTCGAAACCCAACTTAATTTTGGATTTGAGGTCAAAATACTCAATCAAACTGAATATTAAAAAAAAAAAAAAACGTGTAACAATATGTATGAGAGCTATATTTATGTTTTATATTATAAAGTATAACTATTACATCAATCAGTTTTCAATATTTTATCTCTGTAAATAATATGAAGTATATAAAAAAAAGATTGTAAAAAACGTTTTGAACATACGATCTCTCGCCGGGGGTAGCATATATAAAATTGACAATAGAAATAATATATTAACAGTAGGTAATATATAAAGAAGGGACATCATAGCTGTATATTTATTTTTTTCGTAATCCGTCCCATTAGGTTAACCTGTACTGAGAAAGTAATGTTAAAACTTAAATGAATCATGCAATTAGTGACATCTATGGTATCTTTGTAGTACTTTATTAGTTTGATTACCCATTGAAATCCCAATTTCCAACTCTGCCTTGAGAGGGCTTCAAGTAACAACATTGTACTTCTATACTGACAGGTAATTTTTGATTATCATAGTGGGTCTTTCTGCCGTTGATTAAATAAAAGGGCCTTTTTAGTAATAATCTCTCCATTATTATTTTTGCCTTTGTAAAAAGATCTCGTTAAAAGATTAGGGGTGGGAATCGGGCTGTATCTTAAAAATCGGAAATGTTACAAGTGTTGTTTTGATTCAATTACAAATTGTCTTAAATTTATTTAAAAACCAAAGTGTTTGAAATCTACAGAAGGTTCCACTATGAAAAATTACCTCACCATGAAATATCCTAAAATGTAATTTTGCCAATTACTTTATAAAAACCTATGAAAATGCACTAATAATAAAATAATATGTTCTCTGAATGATTATTATAAGCAATAATTATCAGCCTAAAACACTCATCAACATTGAAAAATCTTCCGAGAAAAGATACTTGCCGCCAACGGGACTTGAACCCGTGTCCTTCTGATTGCCGGTCAGCTGCTCTTGACCACTGAGCTATGGGGGCTTATCAAATACCCGCCAAATAATTCAATATATACTAGTGTTTCATTCAACAATTATTGCTTATTATATTTTTTCCACCTGAAAACGACCAACCTTATTTTTGCGAGAGAGACATTGTAAGTGTTAAATCCCTCGCTAGGTGGCGTCGAGACAAATTATGACTACATTTATTGGGGAAATACTTAAACTTGTCAAATATTAATTATTATTTTTAATTTATAAACTAACGTTTAGACAAGATTTTTATGCATAGCACAAAGGGGATACTTTGACGGGTTCAAGTCCCGTTGGCGGCAAGTATCTTTTTTCGGGAGATTTTTCAATGTTGATGAGTGTTTCAGGCTGATAATTATTGCTTATAATAATTGTTACCCTTCTCTGAATGGTTGAATCAATCAATTCGATTTTTGGTGAGTGCACCGGTGAGGGCTCTAACTTTACTTTTGATACAAATTTATACATTATCTTTTTATGTTTTATACTATCTGGAAGAATGTTGAAAATTATGGTCGTGAGGTGTGTAAAGTATATTTTGACCCAAACTGTAGTTACGGGAATTTCGAGTAATTTTGTTCATAATAGTTGTGCATATTTGTAAAAAGATGAGTGAGGATTGTTTTTGCTTTGCATACATTGGTTAAGGTTGGTTGAGGCTCAGAAGGTATCAGGTATCAGGAAAGAACTTACGCAAAGCCGTTGAAGAACCTGAAGAACATGAAGATGGGGAAGTACTGCGCCATGGAGGAAGCGACTCCACAGAAGGCGTCCAAGAACAGGGTGGCGATCAGTACAACTTTCCTACCCTTGGTATCAGCCAGGCAGCCCCAGAAGTACGAGCCGAGCACCATCCCTGGAAGATAAACAATTGGTTACTTATTGCAATTTAAAAAATAAAATATTGTTGTCTAGGCGTGGTATAGTTTTTATTGGACGCTTGTCCAATTATTCGAATCTCCGTAATTTGTATGTTCCAATTCTGGTTACTAATATCTGCTGCATCTACCTTATAATTCAAGTAAGTCTTTTTATTGTGCATAAATACCGCACAGTCCCAACTGCTCCCAACCTCCTGAAGCCAGTTAGACTATGGCATACCCAATTGGGGTATGTTGTGAGATTGTAGGTAGTGAGGAGAGGATGGAGATGGGGAAGTACCTAACTATTCAGATATAGACACCAAACAGGGCTAAAGCCGTTTCAAGCAACGGTCAATTCTGAATGGTGGTCTTACACCAGAGCCATACTGAGAGTATCTTCCACTCTGGAACATTCCGCAAATATTCTTATGTTATGTTATATTCGAATGGAATTTATCTGCGCACGCCGGGACTTGAACCCACGACCCCGGATCCCTAGTCGGGAGCCTTCCCCTTACTTGAGAGGTTTACTTTGATTAGATGACTAGGTAGTTCAACTAGGTGGTTAATTTTGACTGAAGTTTTCAAACCTACCAGCCTGAAGACAGTTGAAAAAAACAGAATTTTTATTGAGATAGTGACGTCTCTTTGGATAAATTGTACAATAATTATTCCCTACTTCTTACTTGAAATAAAAAAAAGCTTAATATATATGGTTTATAATTAAGTGGGTAGACATTTAAGTACCTATTTGCAATGTTTTGATTTACTTAGTCGGAAAAAAAATTTGGACGCGAGGTTTAGGTCGGCCGCACACGCCTGATCCGAATGTCGGATCGGACGTGTGCAGGCTAATGTATGGCACGAAGGTCTTCCGATAGTCTGATCAAACTATCGGAACCGACTATCGGATGGAATAATCGGACGTATGCAGCAGGCCTTACTGTTCACACCATCATGGAAGATATTAAAAGAATTCAGAAGGACCTGTCCTCATTTAAGGGACTGCACGATGATATTAAATCTCTGCGTGAGGAAGTACAAGGGGTGCAGAAATCGGTTGACAGCTGCCACCAGGAGGTCGCTTCATTTGGAAATAAGATTGATGATTTTGAAAAACGCCTTACAAAAGTGGAAAACTTGGAAGCAGAAGTAATAAACCTGAGAACGGAAGTACGCAACATAATTGAAGAAACAAATAAAAAAGACCAATGGGCAAGACTTCAAAACCTCGAAATAAGGGGTATCCCTGAAAAAAAAGGTGAAAATTTAATAACCCTCATTTCAAAAATCGCCAGTCTGAGCAATATGAGTCTAGGTGAAAGGGACGTGGAGTTCATAACGAGAGTTGCTCCCAGAGGCGGCGAGACTGGGAAGACTAAGCCACTAAAATCTGTGATTGTAAAATTAACCAGCCGAAGCTTAAAAAACCAACTTCTGCAGGCGGTAAAAGACCGCAAAGGGATCACGTCAACGGAACTAGGATTTACGGGATCCCCGCAAAATGTCTACATAGGTGACCATCTCACGAGCATGAATAAACATCTATTCTACCGCGCAAGGCTTCTCGCCAAAGAAAAAGGTTATAGATTCGTCTGGACAAAAAACTGCCTAATTTACGCTCGACGAAATACGACGTCAGCACCCATCATTATCTCAAAGGAAGCAGATTTGAAGAAAATGGACCGCGAGCCTCCAGCCACAGGACCCAACAGAGTAGATGCAGAAAGTTCTCAGCTGAGCCAAGCCTCCAGATAAGGCCTTTTAAAATTACTACATTTCTTTATACTAATTTCATTTTAATTATTTTTATATTTTCATCTCACTTAGAATGTACCCTTCCCTCCCTTATCCCCCACGCCTACCCTATGGATCTATTCACTCTAATACATTTCTTAGTTCCATTCATTCTAACACACTTTTTAGCTTTTGTACAATTTTATAGCATTTTTTGTAAAATTCTTTGGGAATTTCATAAAAATAAACATAAATCCGTCAATAACAAAATTCGAACATCGACACAAATTCACTTCAATTCCGCACTTAATCATAGATTCGCACGGTTTAACCAATGTCTTTAAATATCTATTACCAAAATGTGAGAGGGTTACGCACTAAAACTGACAAGTTATTGGTGGCTGTTCGGTCCAACGAATATGATGTTATCGCTCTGTCTGAATCATGGCTCGTTGATGGCATCCGCAACGAAGAGCTATTTGATGATCGCTACGATGTTCACCGCCGAGATCGGGACTACACTCGCACGGGCCAACGCTTGGGCGGGGGTGTCTTAGTCGCTGTTCGTCGTGAGCTGGTACCTCGCGAGCGTCCAGGGTGGCACTCACAAGCTGAGGACGTCTGGATAACATTAGAATCCAGGGGATCCAAACACACAAATCTCCACATATGTTGTGTTTACCTCCCTAAAGGACCAACATATCGTGAAAATATGGAAAGCTTCCTCACACAAATTTCATCACTTACGTTGCAATTCCCCACAGACAAATTCATTATCCTAGGTGACTTTAACCTCACTGACATTTCATGGAATAAGTCTCTCAATAATACGTCATTTATACCCAGTGATCGCTTATCGCCTGTTAGTACATCATTTATTGACTGCATGCATTTTTCGGGATTGTATCAATGTAATGGAATTCCAAATACCAACGGTCACTTTCTTGACCTCGTTCTATGTAATGACCTGGTACCGGTCTCTGCTTGTGATGAACCATTAATTTTAGAAGACCCTCATCACACCTCCTTAATAATGGAAGTTTTATTCTCTGAACCCGCTCCACTAGTGGAAGAGCCTAGAAGGGCTTACATCTATAAGCGCGGTGATTACGACCAAATTAACACATCTCTCGACCAGGTAAACTGGCACGAGCTACTTTCGTTTGGTGACGTGAACGCAGCATTAAATAAATTCTACTCACAATTAAATCATCTTATAGACGCCCATATTCCTATAAAATTATGTAGGAATTCGAAATACCCGCCATGGTATAACTCTGCCCTTATCAAATTAACAACAGAAAAATATAAATACGTTAAAAAGTTCAAGACATATAAAAACCCTTCTGACTATGCCACTTTCTCTCTACTAAGATTACGTCACAAAAAACTTAACTGGGAATGCCATAATAAATACTTACTTAAAATGGAACATGACATATCCTCCGACCCAAAAAAAATATGGAATTACATTAAGTCAAACTCCAAATCCCATGGCGTTCCGAATACCATGATGTTCAAAGACGTAAAAGCTGAAAATGGATCCGATATCTGCAACTTATTCTCTAAATATTTCACTTCAGTCTACAATAATAATGCTCGGATTAACCAGATCCTGCCAGACTATACCAGTGAGCCCTGTATTGCTAGCATTCATAATATTGAAATCAACCAGCATCACATACAGAAACAACTTGAAAATTTAGATCCCAATAAAAGCGCAGGCCCAGATAAAATTCCCCCTTTCTTCATAAGCAAATGTGCGCGCAGCCTTTCTAAACCGTTATTCATAATTTTTAGTCGCTCCCTTAATGAGGGAATCGTGCCAAACACTTGGAAAACTGCATTTGTAACTCCCGTTTTCAAGAACGGCCAAAAATCTGACGTTGAAAATTATAGGCCCATATCAAAGCTCTGCATTTTCAGTAAGGTTTTCGAAAAAATTGTGTACGACCAGATGTTTACAGCCTTGAGATCGTCACTTAACAACAATCAGCATGGATTTATGAAAGGAAAATCTACTACCACTAACCTAACGGCATTTGTCGAAATCTTACAAGACAATATGGACCAACGCGTACAGGTAGATGAAATATATACAGATTATAGCAAAGCCTTTGATTTAGTAATCCATGATGTTTTGTTGACTAAACTTTCACTAATCGGCGTACACGGAGATCTCCTCAGATGGCTCTCGTCGTATTTGAAAAATCGCAGCCAAGCAGTAGTCGTCGGTGGCTATAAATCGAATTGGGTAACCGTACCGTCAGGAGTACCCCAAGGGTCATTATTGGGACCATTGCTCTTCAATATATACATTAATGACATTGGAAAATGTTTTCTCTACTCCAGAACGTTACTATACGCAGACGACATGAAAATATTCTCTCCTGTTACAAGTATCAATTACTGTACTCGCGTACAAGAAGATTTAAATCGCCTAAATAGCTACTGCACACAACACAACCTTCAAATAAATGTTAAAAAATGCGGCGTCATCAGCTTTACCCGAAACAAAAATCCCATCTCGTTTGATTATTCCCTTAACGGCACAATACTTAAAACAATGATGGAGGCCAAAGATCTGGGAGTAGTGCTAGACCCAAAATTACTTTTTGACCGACACATTGAATCCATAGTTGCAAAAGCTTCCAAGGTACTTGGCTTCATACTCAGAATCTGCAAACACTTTAAAAAGGTAATCACTATGAAAATGCTGTACTTTGCGTATGTTCGCAGTTCTCTGGAGTACGCCTCTCAAGTCTGGAATCCCAGGTACACAACATATATAGAAAGGATTGAGAAAATACAAAATCGTTTTCTATGATACCTTGATTTTCGGGGATATCGTCCTCATCTAAGTTATGTGGAGTCAGCCACGTTTTTCAAAATCTCGTCACTAGAAAATCGTAGAAATTCTGCAGACGTAATATTCTTGCAAAAGAGAGCCACCTCTGCGATAGATTGCCCGGAATTACTTGAAAGAATTCAATTAAGAGTGCCCACCAGACAAACTAGACTAAATCACACACTTAACACACCTCGATGCAATACTAACTCTAAACAAAACACATTCATTAACCGCGTTTCACACTTTTTTAACAATTCATACAATGAATTCGACTTATTCAACACAGCACCCCAAATTCTAAAAAAAATAAACAATAAATAACTTCTAAACATATACAAACTATTATACTCCTATACAAATAACTTATTCACTCCCAGATTAGATCCGTCCCCTTCCCCTCCCGCCCACCATCCCATCCCAATAAGCTATTATAACTATTATAACTTTTATAACTTTTTAATCTCTCTATTTAATACACACCAGTGAAAACCTATTATTGGTTCAATAACATATTCATATGTAAATACACCTAAGTAAATAATGTAACTATTGGTTTTCCAAATAAAATAAAATAAATAAAAATAAAACAGAACTATGACAAGTTAAAAAACAATCAAAGCAAAAGCGTAATATTTGTTTTCATATAAAACAAGTTCTAACGGCCGTTGTTCTCAACTTTTATCTAAATCTCCGATCAGCTAAGTATTTTGTTAAGTAAATTGAAGAATTGCGTTGGGAAGAGCGTGTTTGTACATTTAAGGAGTGTTGAGCCAAAATTTCGGCTCAACAGTTGATCAGTAGGACTGGGAACAACGGCCGTGAGACTCCTAAAAATGGGCTACTGTTTTCAAGAATTCTTGCGGCCGTTGTTAAATTAATATTAAAGAGTTAAATATTGTATTTATTATTAACACACATAATTTCTTTTAAATACTGTTACGCATTAACATGCATTTTATATTTTTGCCGCCGGTAGGTACCGCGTGACGTTAGCGCCACTCTGTTGACACTTTTTATAACTTTGCTTTGCTCAGTCGAAATGTCCGGCTTCCTTAGATTAAGCGATTCTTAAGCGATGTTTGTGTGTTAGAAAGAGCGTAGTTGTGCATTTGAGCAGTGTTGAGCCTTAGTTTCGGCTTAGCAGTTGATTAGTAGGATTGGGAACAGCGGCCGTTACTGCTCAAAGAACCAATAAAAGTTATCCATCTTTATGGATAACTTTTATTTCTCTTTAGAAAAGGTTAAATTAAAAGAAACGAAAGATTTAAACGTAATGTTGGCCGTAAGTTTTAAAAAACATTTTTTTATCAATCAATACCAGAGGAAATTATTAGATTATAAGTGCTAATTTTATTTGCTAAAGCTAATATTAAGTCATGTCAAATAGAAGTATCTGAACAAAACATTATGTAATTGGTCTATTAAGTGTCGTTCAGACATCGAATGTAACTGCGAGTAGATATCTGGGGGAATCTAAAAATTACGAAGGATATTGTCATCAAAGTATTGTCAACATGAACACTGTTTTTATGTCTAGGTGAAAATAGCCTATGTTGTACTGCGCATTTGTTGTACTGAATCTATCCAACTTGACATCTGTCATCCACCGGTCTAGGCAGTTCCGTAATTAAAATGACCCCCTCTCCTATTTTCGACGGAGTGGGGGGTGCTTAACTGTTGGCATATCGCCTCAAGAGCGGTTATGGCGTAAGATGTGCATTGTCTATGGTTGATGTGCGCATAAGGTGTGAACGGTCTGAAGGGATCGTATGGAGAATGAAGAGCGATATTTGGCGTGCTATGATCTTTTATATTTTTATGCTCAATCTGAACAGGCCTTTATTATTTTTCTTTCTTTATTTACAAATAATAAAAACAATGTTATTTTTCATTAGAAATGTATAAACGCATTTAATAAACAACTTTTAAAAAACATATTTATACGGTTAAAGTTATCTGTGATAGTTTCCATTGATTAAATTTTTTCGTTCACATAAGATTGTTCACAAAATAAATAAATAAACCATTTTAGATCTTGAAATCGTGAAATCTAGACTCTATTTGTCACGCAATTATGTCTATTATATAACTTATATTCGTCTCGATATAAGGCACACTAAGGATACATACATTTTTGGCTGTGTTATCCTGTTAACATGGTTAAAGTCATTTCAAACAACGTTTCGATTTTAAACGTTGACCTCTCACCAGGGTGACACAGCGTGTGCAAATGTAAATATTTTAATTAATTTAAATTCAATGTGTGTACCCAAATACGTTAATAATGTTATGTATTTGCCCTCATCCGGAATTGAACCCGCGACCTAGAGGCAATCTGTCAAGGAAGTCACCAAATAACAGTAAACTATTACGAAAATTTTAAATTTGAATACTTGAACCGTGATACTATCATCCTCATAGATTTTGAAACGATTTCTCAGTACAATCTTATAGTTCTTGGCCAGTTCTAATGACCCATTGAAGAAACCATCTATTGTAGGCATGTTAATAATATGTATTAATTTTATCCTTGGTTCAACGGAATATACGTGATGTAAATAATTTAATTGGCAATGCACGCACAATAGCGCTTGCCAAGTTCAAAAGAGTGAACATTTAATAACATTGAAATCTTCTTTCGATTTCATGGTATCGTGGGGTACAGTATTAATAAACAATTTAAATATTTGAAATCGCTCCTGATTCTAATAGATATTTGGCAAGGGATTTTTGTTCTATTTTAAACGAGTCGCGTTTTATTAAATATTTTCACAATTTTCGCTTAATTGTAATCGTTTTTTAATATCAGCATCTCTCTTTCAAACCATATCTTCTGCTTTTTGAACGCTTACTCGTCAACATTTTTTGTTCACCTAAAGTAAGGTTTCCCAAACTGTGTTCCGCTGAACCTGAATAGAGGTTTCGCGACAATTTGTCGGCAGAATTTAATTTAATATAATATTATACACAAAATGATATTTCAAATCTACTGATATTATTGACAAGAAATTTTAAGTTAGGTAGTAGACCCTTCCAGGTAGAAGATCAGCCTTTAAAAGTACCGAAGAGTACCCCAATTTATCAAAAAACCTCTTATTGTTTTACATATGTTTTCTACAAGCGGGATTTTCTAATTATGCTGCAACGAAGTCAGTGCAGGAACAGGCTTGGAGCCACACCAGATGTTAGTAGAATCCAACTTACCAAAATTGGAAGAAGAAGAGAAAAGTGGAAGATACTCCCAGGATCGCCCTGGTGTAAGACCACCATTCAGAATTGAAACCTTGCCTGAAATTGCTTTAGCCAAGTTTGGTGAAACCCCAATTGGGGATGCTCACTGGCTCCAGACTTGTGAGGTGAGGACTCGAAATCATCAAAGTCATTATGTGCTTTATTTTTTCCATTTTTGGTTGTATTCCAATTTTGCTTATGACTAATAACACTTTTGAAATTTTTACTATTAGGAATTATCCAACCTTAATTTGTATTTACCATTTGAAGACACAAATGCTGTAACTCCTTCGATGCAACTGGATGGAGTAACATTAGCCAACTGTGATTCACTTAAGTATCTGGGCTCAGGTGCAGCAGATGTGCAGCGGATGTCATCCATAGAATAGGTGTGGGATGGATTAAATTTAGATCCGTAACAGGAATATTGTGTGACTCCAAAATGCCTATAAAACTGAAAGGAAAGATATACCAGACTATTGTAAGAACCGCAATAATGTATGACTCCGAATGCTGGACTATGTACAATTCCTACACTAGGCAACTTGAAACAGCAGAAATGCGAATGCTTAGATGGTCGGCAGGAGTATCACTAAAAGATAAGATCAAAAGTTCACGCATTCGTGGTAGCCTGGGTGTCACAGACATAAATAGTAAGCTGGAAGAACGATAGTTGAGATGGTATGGACACATAAGACGGAGACCATCAGACCACACAGTGAGGCAGGCAATGTCTATGGAGCTTCACCGACAGTCATCCAGAGGAAGACCGAAGAACTCCTGGATGACTCAATGTTCCAAAATTCTTCAGAGAAACGGCCTGGATGAAGGCGATACCCAGAACAGAAGATATTACAACCTGAGAACGAGAAGAGGCGACCCCAACAGCCTACCTAGGCAATGAGTTGGGACAGAGCAAGGAAGAAGAAGAATTATCCAACCTAATAAAAAAAACCTAAGTGTTCCGTGAAAATTTACAGTAACAGAAAGAAATGCTGCTGATAACATTATCTAATGGTTTTCCACCCAACTGAAAAGTATCCAAAAAGTAAGAAAAATACAAAAAGGGATATTTTTTAGAATATTACACACTGGAGTGAAACGAATATGATAAATAATTATTCCTTGGTAAAAAAATTTACCAAGGAATAATATTAACACGTACATCATTAGTATTGTGCGCGTGAACATAGAAATAACGTAAGTAAAATATGAAGTAAAATGTGTAGAAAGAAGTCAGTGTCAGTAGTTACCGAGCATAGGAGTGGCTGTCAGTATCCCCTTATCCTCCGAGGTCATTCTGAAGTCACACTGTGCCGATGGGAGTACGAAGGAGATGATGGTGATGCCGATGGCAGTGTTGGCGTAGATCAGGCCGCATATCGTCAGCAGGAGGTAGTGGAACTTTCCGAAACCTGAAAAAAATAAGCAATTTTGTATGAATAATACGAAATACATCAAGTAAATAATTTTTTACCAATATAAGAGTTTTGCAAGCTAAATAATGTGCTTAATCCTTCGTGTACTGCGCAGATGGGTCACCCCAAGTGGTCACTTGTTGACTTAGTAGAGGTGCCCGGGTTCTCGGGGTGAGGTTTGCCAGATCTTGGTGGTATCATAACTATTTTTATACGTCAACGCAACTATTTTTAGCTACCACCATCACTACCATCAAAAGCGCTGGAACATTGAAATATTGATTTAAATATTTAAAAAAGTTAACGCCATATTGTTGTTCCATTACAATGTTTATAAATAATAAAGCTAGTAAATAATATTCCGGTTTTTCAGATAAATCCGCAAGAAACCAGTTGGTCGTAAGAAATCTTACTAAAATCACTAAGAGAAAAGCTTTATTTGTTAACACGTGATTTGGTACTGTCTTTTACAGCGATAGCCTTAAATTATCACGCATTAAAAAGTACGTGACACATGTTATTTGCATAAATAGGCCCACAAGAACAAATAAATAAAGTTATCACTGTGAAAACATTTAAACAGAAGTTCGCTCTGTAATGATTAGTCTCAAGGACTCGCTCTTATTTTTTCTAAAAGTCACTTGTGTGTGCGTAGGAATCATAGGTAATGTGTACATTAATTAATACCATTTTGTCTTAAAAAAATAACCGATGAACCAGTAGGTTGAAACGTACCCATGTATCTAATTATACACAGAGCTGAAACGAGGTGGCGCCCTTCACATGTCGTAGCATTCCAAAATGATAAATCATGTAATTATTAGACTAGACTAGGAGTCGATAGTCTTTCAACTTAGTAAACTCAAGTTGTCACGGAAACAGGATAACAAATATATCAAAGAGCCACATTATAATGGGAGGGAGTGACTGGAGAATTCAAATTACGATGTGCTTTTTGCTATCTACTTTCTTGACGTATTGCCACACTTCTGTCGATTTAAATGGTTCAATAATACAAATATATTTTCGTGTTCCGTGCGTAATAATAAAATTAAAAATTTAAGTTGCAGACTGTTGCAAAATTAGCAGCAAAACCATTCACTGTTGGAGTATGATGATAATTGTTGTGAGTTAAACTGGCGGACTCATATGAAGATTTTCTTACTTAAAACCAGCCTCGTGTTCAGAATGCAATGTAAAATTTTCTTTGCGGATTCATCTGCTGACGCATTTCTAAGGAAACCATTCTCATATTTTTTCACATTACGCGTATATGATTGTATTTTTGTTGTTGTTTTTTTTTTAACTTTATATTTACAAAAAATCTTGTTTTTTGTACAATATCTCTTTAAACAAGCGTATGCAACAAAAATATCAATAGATACTTAATAAAAAACATTAAAATAAAATTTCTACCATCTTTTTCGCGAATCTTTAAAATAAGAATTGTAATGTTTTTTTTTTGCATTTTTTGTGTGTAATTAAATTTAAATTTTAGACTTTGTTCTGCAAAAATTGGAGGAAAACTATTTCGTGTTCTAGGTGTATTTAATGAAATTTGGGGACTGGCATGCTGGCATTAAAATCAGTTTTGTGTTCCGAATGTACAAATTATATTCCATTTGCGTAGTTGTCTACTGACGTATTTCGGTATTTGACGTATTTGCGTAGTTGTCCATTCCCATAAAATAAATGCATATATGTAGAACAAATACGCATGATGAACCAAAGTTTTCTATAAATGGAGAAATCATAAAAAAAGTGGAAGAAATTAAATATCTTGGTGTCATGATAGACTCAAAATTGAACTTCTCTAAAAATGCAGATTACACAATTAAAAAAATTGCAAAAAAAAAATCATTTATTCGATATATAGAATCAGAAACAAAGTAAATAAAGAAACATGCCAGATAATATATAATACAATTATATCACCACACTTTTATTACTGTTCAAGTATTCTTTTTCTCTGCAGTGAAGAGAAAATGAAAAAAATGCAAATACTGCAAAATAAAGCAATATGAATAATACTTAAGCGCAACATATACACAAGGATACGAGACATGCTAAAAGAGCTAAATATGTTGACGGTGAAGCAAACTGCGTATTTGAATGTACTTATTTTTTTACATAAAATTAACATGGGGATGATGTCTAAGGAACTAAAAAGAAAAATACATTATAATAGCGAAACACACGGACACGGGACAAGATATTCAAAGCAAATTAGACTGCCGACAAGAAAAAAATCAAGCACCCAGAAATCTCTGATGTACCAGGCTGTCCAACTGTATAACAACGTCCCGAATGAAATTACTGAGATAGAAAATATAAATAAGTTTAAAAAAGAATTACCAAAGTATGTCTACCTCAGTTATTAATGTCTTTATTTTTTTTTTTTTTTTTTTGAAGAAAACTTCTTCGGAAAGGTTTTCACTTTGTGATGACATTATTTATTTTAATGAAATGACAAATAACTTTGTTTACTTATATTTGTACACAATCTACATGTTTCGTGAACGATGTTGACATCATCAGGATCAAATGTATACTAAACTTAAAAATTAAACATAGATCACATGTGCGACGAAGGGGTAGGAGGAAGGGAAAGGGGTAAGATTGAGGGGACAATTGGGATTTCAAAGTTATTAGCAGGGAAAGAACGGTTAAGTGGGAAAAGGTTCAAAAGAGGGTTTATAAAAAATTGTTGCTTATTAATAATGATGTCTGCCTTATTATATACATTTTTCCTAATTTCTAAAATCTCTAAATTATTTATCTGTGATGCCCTTTGACGAAGTATATCCCATAGGTCAATGGTGATGCCTTATAACCCGTATGTAATATTTTAAGTCCATGGTTTTTGTCAAAATTATGATCATTTTTTATTAAATGATCTGCGAACTCAGATTCGCTATTGCCATTTAATGCCCTAAGATGTTCTTTAACACTTACTTCAAAGTTTCTATTTGTTCTACCTATATAAAAGTAGATAATTACAGTCTTTACAATTTAGTTTATAAACGCCCGTTTTTTTTGTTTTAATGTCGCTATCTTTGTTGTTAAGGATGAACTTTTTAAATTCATTATTTGTATAAAATGCTGGTTGTATAGTACCGGGAATATTTTTACCAATTATTTTTGACATATTATTATTAACAAATGAAATTTTGAATACAGTGTTTTCCATCACCCGAATGCAAATAGTTGCATTTAGTACTAATTAATGTGAATCTAAAGGTTTTTTCAAAAAAAATATTCGTATTAAGCATCCAGTCATCGCGAATGTTTAATTTTATTTCCTTTTACACACGTTTCTGTTGCCAAGGAATCTGCTTCTTCATCCCTATGTATTCCATCCCTTTGGAATCCATTGCAAACATGGTATGAAACACCTTTCTGCTGTAACCGTATTATTTGCTCTACAATATTGAAAGCTATTTTATATATAACTAGCTGACCCGGCCACGCGTTGCTGTGGCTAACGAAACACAACGCCATTACCCAACCTTTATAAAATCTACACCACCCGCTTGCCAGCTGCCCGATGCCTTGAATGTCTCGGCTTTTCTCTACTATAATAAGCATGTATTGTACATATAAACCTTCCTCTTGAACCACTCTATATATATTGGTGAAAACCGCATGAAAATCCGTTGCCAAGTTTAAAAGATCTATGCGCACATACATTTTGAGCGACTTCATTTTATACTATGTAATGATGATAATGATTATGATAGGCAACCCCCTTCGAACAGCGACACGACAGTTTTGTAAAATACTATCAATTCATCAATGAATGCTATCAATTCATAATTGGACAATTTTTGTTTAATTTTATTTGGCGAGTAAAATTGTTTTGCATTGAAACGAAGGTAGCTCCAACTTTTGTTTTTTTTCGATCCATCGTCGGTGTTTATTATTATTATTATGAATGAATGAATGTAAAGAAAAAATCAGTAGGTAAATCATGCAATCGTAGATATTATTATGAACAATATTGTAGAACATTGTCATGCTTGTGTCAACGTATTAATAGTGTAACTTTGTGTGACAATGACTGTGGAAACAATTTGTCACGTTTCTTTCCGATTCATGGTCGGACGCGTCAATAGCAATAGCTGCCAACTTATCTTGCAAATATTATATATTACCTACAATAATTATTTCCCGTGATATTATCATACCGTTTTTCCTTCCCAGAACTTCATCTCATTCCTTTTCTTAAAAAGACCCTCCACACAGCATCCCCAAAGATAATAAATTTCCCCAGTGCCTCCTGGGTGAAGCTAATGTAAAAATTATGATATCTAATAATGATTTATTTCATTTCCTATAAGGTAAGCATTATTATTGCGCAATTTCTCAAAGAATCATTTACTTTTTTAAAAATTCAACTAAATAACAGAAAAATTATTTATGAAAGAGATTTTTTGAAAGGAACAAAACAATGCATTCCTTTGATATAACAATGTAAATATTATGTGGTGTTCGATTTTTTCCACAGAATATCATAAGTAAATCAATAATATTTTATTACATTATCTGTTATAATTCTAGTGTAAACTATTAATTAAAAGGAATTATTGCTGTAGAGATAGTTTTTATTTGTACAGACAGATAGGATGGCCCACATTGATCTATCCGTGATGCGAGTGGTTCCGCAAGCAAAAACATTGTTACATCAAAGGAAAAAGTTTATGAAATTCTATATACATGGTGTTAAGGGACGTGTCTGACTTACTTCAATCAATGATTCCTGACATTACTTGGATTAAAAAATGTAAATGAAATTTTGGGCTCCCGTGACAATATAGATAGATGGTTTTTTTTCAACTTAACTAACAAACCATCACGTCGTTTTTTGTAGGGTTAGGCAGAGAGGACGGACCTCCAAACAACTCGGTCTTGGCACACACTCCTTGCCTCGTTTAAATTCACACATCGTCTCATATCTGCTCTTCTATTATTCTGACTCTTGACATGGCCCGACTCAAGTATCTGATTCATTTGTCGTGCCATGTCTTTCTTGGGTATCCTCGAATTCTTCTACCATTCACATTTGCGTCATATATTCTCCTTACACTCTTTTCCTCTTTCAAATGCTCTACATGCCCAAACCATCTGAGAGTCCCATTCTTAATTTTACTCATTACGCTTATATTCTTTGCGGATCTCCACTTTTCTCACATGATCGTACGACATGGTTTTACAACACATTCGCTTCAGGGATCTCATTTCTACAGCATTCAGTCCACTTTCACCCTTCTTCTGACACTTCCATGCCTCACTGCCATACATCAGGGTAGGTACTAGTACTCCATTATGGATATTATGAACTTAAAACATAAAAAAATCAGTACGTATTGGACAGTTATGGTTGGGGTAAGGGGTTGGGTGGTTACGTGGTTAGTCGGCTGAGTAACCAGTGATGACACGAAGAAGATTTTTTTTTGTTGTTGTTTTGTTAAGAAAAAAAAAATTAAATCATTAGAAAGTACACCGGTGACTTAAATTTTATTTACAATTTTTTTCTCCAAATGATTTCAGGAATTGCTGAAAAGCTAGTCAAGTTCGTTCCTTAACACCCTTACATTGTATAAAAGTATCACCTACGAGAGTTTCTTAAAACTATTTTTCATAAAATGATAAAGTTCTAAAAAAAAAACATTACAATTAAAAATTTTAAAGATTTGCGAAAAGATTGTAGAAAATTTATTTAATGATTTTTTATTAGGAATTTATATTTTTGTTAAATAAGTATATTAAATGAGATATTAAATAAAAAAATAAAATAATATAACCAAACAAAAAATATACTCATAATGTGAAAATACAAAAATCCTACCTGTTTTAGGCCACAACGTGGTTATGTATACTTGTGATTTGTTAAACGTAATTAAAATTTGCGTGTTTATATCATTTTTTTTTTTGCATTAAAACTGTTATGAAAAGTCATATGATGTCTGCTATGTCTGTAAATAATAATTTATTTATAACTTATAATTATGAGTGTTATGACGAAGAATAAAATCACAGTTTGAGATATAAAATTGAAGCTCGTAGCTTCTGACGTAGCCTAGTAAATAAGAGATAACGCGGCGTGTTTGTCTTCAAGTGGCAATATGCTGTCAGATGATGACATTTTTATCTGAAGGATTAAGGCTTGCAAACCTTATAATTATTTATTACGGCCTACGCGACGTCGGGCTCGGACGGAAAGCAGCCTGACAATTGTAATTACTTACGTGACGGTAAAGAAAGCATTACTTAAAGTTGTAAACATTTTCACTGAATCTAATTTGATCGTAACAACTTTGGTTGTGAATGTAATGCACATTATATTGTTACTAGCAACTTGCACAGTGAAATTTACCTTATACCTGAACCCTGGGTGTGGTGCTCGTAGATTCCAGAAATATACGTTTTTAGTATTTTCTGAGAAACAGTAATTCGTCTAATAGATTCTCCTATAATAATATATTACAATATTTTTTTCTTTTTCGTTTTCTAGATTCTTATGTACCAGGGTACCTAGCATGGTCGATCGATATAAGTTTTATCGAAAATGTCGGTAACTTGTCATCGCTCCCAAGCATGACTGCAGGCCGCTAACCAACAAATAACAGTACATATAAGATAAAGTAGGATCCTATAGTCGTTGTGAACTATTGTGTTTTCGTTAGCGGCCTGCAGTCGTGCGCGGGAGCGATGACAAGTTACCGACATTTTCGATAAAACCTATATCGAGCGACCATGCTAGGTACCCATTTAGGTGGTTGAATCATTTAAATTTAAATCTTCTGTTCTTTATACAAATAAGACGGCGTCATTGAGCCTTGCAATTTTTACCTCATGTGGGTATTCAAAATATTACCTGGCTATTATAGGTCTTTCATCGGTAGGGAAAATTGTTATCAAAAACCCTACTAAAATTGCATTGTTTGGAACATAAATAGATGACATATGATTGAATACCGCACAAGAGTCCAATTTCACGAATTCATTGTAACTATTCGTATCACGGTATCATGGATTCTGAATAGTGGTCTTTTACCTTATTGAGAGTATCTAACACAAGATAATGTCAGACATTAATTGTTGCCGGTAACGTGACGGGGAGAGGTCTGAAACGGAAATCTGTTCATTAAGCTTCCCAAAAAGCCCCCATTTTAATTTACTTTATTTTAAAATTCTCGAAGTCAGAAAACAAGTACTATGGCATCCTTGATAGGGAGAATTTTGTGAGGATGAAATAAGTGACGAGAGGAAAGAATGAGAAGAACAAAAAAAAAGGAAGAGAAGTAGGTACGTGGTTACTCAGATGTTGTTAAAATTAGTTGCAATTGAAAGCCAATAAGAAAAATAAATCAGACACTTTAGTCTGTAGATAGCAATAATTTGTATGAAGACTAACAACTGTATAGCCATAAACAATGTGTCAACAACATTAGAATGAGAAGACGATCTATCTAGACCCGACCTCATCAACAAGGTTGTTACCCTGAATAAGAAATTTGCTATTGCACACGCGTTTGAAATACAAAATAATGACTTGTATTGAGAAGCAAATTGATATTTATACAAGATTTTGGTAATCTTAAAGAGAAAGTTTCTAATCTTCCACACTTTGCCAAAGTAAACGCAGCTAGGTATATAAATTTATTACAAACGTCCAATTTGTTAGAATCTCTGTAAAGAATTGTTTAGGCGTATCATAAATTAAGTCATGTACACTACAAAATATGTATTTAGGGTTTAAGTTCAAAGCCTTGAGACGTCTTCGTCAAATTCAACAGAGCCCAGAGTTTTTGCGTCTTTATCTTGTTTGCTAAGAGAAAGAATAATAAGTAGCAACCGATATGGTTATTTCAGAGGTACAATCTAACATTGTAGTTGTTACTACCTAAGTATTTATTTTTTATTTTTATTGTACAAATAATAATAAAAACCAAAAAAAAAAAAAACAATTATGAAACATTACATGAATATTATTTAGTGTTTTCAATAGGCGGTCCAACGAAGCAAACATGAAAATTTTTATTAGGTTCTTCCAAATCCATATTTCTCAATATAATATACATTTGTAAGTCCATCTGGTATTTTAAAAATACATTTATCTTCATCACAGAAATAGGTACATTTAACGCAGTTATGTAAAAAATATTTAGATCGGGCATTCTGATATTCAAACGACAGCTTTATCATTTTGGCGCAAATCTCTCATTTTCTTCCCAAATTTGTATTATGTAAAATTTATTTATTCATGTGCAAGTACTTGTTTGTTTTGTTATTAGTTGTTACTAGTAATATCATCAGTACATGTCAAGGTGAACGGTACAGTGAATTATTTTTGATCTAAATTTTAAATAATTACAAATAATATGGACAACAATCAATTTATTTTTTTTGCAATTCTTCTAATAAATTAGTAGGTTTTAAAAAAAATATTTCAACGTGTGTTTCAGCTGTTAATCCACTTACGTAAGATTTATCATCTTTTACTGTCTTGGAAACCATTATTATTTGCTTCTATTGCATCGTGGAATGGTATTTAAAATCACTTCAATTACGAATAAGTCTGAAAAAAACTCTCTAATTACAATTAAAATAGCCCGATTTACTAATATGTCTTCAAATGCAATTAAAATAACCTTTAAAAATCTATTTTAATTGCAAAAACACGAAAAAATCTTAAAAATCCTTAGATTTTTAAATTTTACGCTTTGGCACACCGCTTTTTATTACTCCAATTACGAATAAGTCTTAAAACCCACTATACAGTCAGATTTTAACGTTGTGGCACACCAGTTTAAAGTACCCCAATTACAAATAAGTCTAAAAACCCACTGTTATTACCTTTCTTAGGTACACAGTGGTAAACTTAAATTGCGTCAATTACGAATTAGTCTTAAAGCCCGTTGTAAATTAAAATGACCGATTTTTATAATGCATGAATCGTAAGAAGCTGGCAATTTCATGGATGATATGGAATCGGGAATGATTTAAATTATTATTGCGGTTCTGTTGACACGCGCTTCAATGGAAACATTTATTTTGGAAACTAGCGATACTTTAATACTAAAAATTATGCAAACTTCATACCATTCGTATGACATTATGCAGTTACAAGTACCTACGGAAAGCACAGCGCCCTTGAGGTGAATTTTCACTAAAATGCGGTTCAAGTACAAATTATCCAATTATTATTTCCAAACACTAAACATAAAATATTTTAACGATATAACACTTTTTCATATTATGAAAAAAGGGTGACTTCATTTTTTTTTGTTTTTTTTTTCAAAATTTAAAAAATTGCGGTAAATTTACCGCAAATTCTTAAATTGTGAAAGACAACGCACCATTTATTATACAAAACTTAATTTTGGATTTGAGGACCAAAATATTCAAACAAATTGAAAAAATAATTTTTTTTATCAAAAGATGCAGCATATAATATATAAAGGATATATGCTTCTTTATATATAAATTATAAAATACAGGCCATTGAAGAAATCAATTTTTCATAATTTTATAGACAACTTTGCTATTATTTGTGAGTTAGTAATGACCATTTTTTTAACTTTATTTACTTACTGTACAAATATAATGAAATAGCAAATTAAAAAAATTGGAAAAAAATCGTTTTGATATGATTTAATTTATATTACAAATGACCTATTTACGTTGGAACTAAACGTTTAAAATTTCTACAAAAAAATCGTTTTTACAGTGTTTATTTGTTTTATATTTTATTTTTAATTATATTAACAGAGTAGAAGATAGAGGGAGATTATAATTATTTTAATTCTTTATTGCCTATATTTTATGATTTAAAACATTTTATGATTTAAAATAAATAAAATAGCAAATATACATCATATTGAATATTTTATATATCTTTTATTCAATTTGGTTGGATATTTTGGACTCAAATCCAAAATTACGTTTTGTATGAAAAAGGCCGCAAAAAATACAGTTCCAAAAAAACTGCGCAGTCTTGGTTAACTGACATAACTGAAAGGGTTTATTTTTTACATAATTTTATCATAAAATGAAGAAGCAAAAATACCTGTGGCAGTGATGGCGTTTTCGAAATCAGCCCCACTTTCCACGAAGTCGAGACCTGAAAATATAACAATATTATAATTAATTACAGTGAACAATGGTGACGAAATTAATTATATAAAGAGTTACCAACCACAGTATAATTAGTTTTTCGATATCTCCAAAAAAGACAGAGTTATGAGCTTTCGAACATTGGTGAAATGTATGCAATAGTGGATTAGTGTATCACGAAGTCTACAAAATTCATAATTCGACTGGCAGTGCTGCAGAATCGCCGCGCACGTCTCGTGACGTTACACACTTTTCGGTCGGCCGCAAAAATCACAAATTTGAACGGCTTAAATAAAATGCTGAAGTGAAAACTTCTTTATCACCGTTGTGATATGAAACTCGATGAAACGAAAAAGCGGCACTAAAAAGAGACAAACACATACAACTATGGAATTTAGCCTGCGAGAGAATAGATAGAATAATCGGTCTCTCCTCCTGGTGCGGTGCTTCGTAGCCTCCTTACTCTTGTCTAATTTAGTTTTGTGAAGATTTCAGTTCTACCGCGTGTGAAGTGCACACTTATATATTTTTTGTTTTGTGTGTAACAATATGATAAACATTACGTAATTTCCATTACAAGTTTCCGTGCCATAATTATTAAAAAAAAACCTTTTTTTAATAAAACCTCAGACTGTAATATTTAATAATTGAAGATAATATTAGTGACTCTCAATCGAAAATTTGAAACAGAAAAAAATCATAAATAGTCGCATCTAAGAAATGAATCGAGGACCTTAGTCTTACCGGGGCTCTGCTCTGACCACTGAGCTAATTCGTCACAATCCTCTGTAATCATATTGACCTGATCATACTTCGATGAAGAACTACCAACGTTTTCTTCATTTTCTTAAGGCGTATTTTTATTGGCTGCTTATCTGCATGGTTGTTTGTAGGTGGAAAAATGTAATAAGCAGTAATTGCTGAATGAAACACTAGTATATATTTAATTATTTGGCGGGCAGGAGATAAGCCGATGTAGTTCAGTGGACAGAGCAGTTGACCGGAAATCAGAAGGACGCGGGTTCGAGTCCCGTCGGAGGCATGTATCTTTTCTCGGGAGATTTTTCAATGTAGATGAGTGTTTCGGGCTAATAATTATTACTTATAATAAATGTCTAAAAAAGTTTCAGTTCCGGTGATGCCGGACTTGATTTTTTTGCCGAAACCGAAACCGAAACTTCGGTCGGTCACTATTTGGGAGTCGCCAATATTGTTTTCATTCATTAAACAATTATTCAAATCATAATTAATTTGAGAGGTGGGAATGGGTACCGCCGCCCCGGGAACCTTTATTGGATAACCAACACCTCTGCCATAGGTCGCCCCAAGTGGTTCGCTACGTTTGGTGATTTAGCAGGGGTGTCCGGGTTCATGGAGTGAGGTTTGTCTAGGTCTTGGAGGCGGATGACCAGGACACACCGAATCCCAGATTTCTACCCACCCCTTAAACCCTTTTCCTTTCCAGAACTCTCCTCTACTTCCTTTCCTTAATAAAAACCCACTACACAGCATCCCCAAAGACTGTGTGGAGCTCATGTAAAAAAAAAACAATAGTTCATAGAAAATTGACACTCAATCTAAAGAGACAGTTTCCTTTTATAAATCATCTACAACTGGATGGAAATTATGTATTTAAATATATATTTTAATTAATTATTAAAAAGAAAAAAAATGAACAAAACCATGTTTTATCTCTGCAGAATCCTTATTTAAACAACTTAGTATGGAGATGAAGTGTATTTAAACGTAAATACGACTGTATTTAAAATCACGAAGACTTGGTAAATATTTTTTACAGTGACGCATCACTATGCAGGTGAAAAACAATGCACAACCAATATGATTTATTGCGACCGTTATCTCTACACGTAAATACGGCATATTTAGCGTCCGCACCGGTCCTTATCGCTACGTTTTCCTAAGAGATGATTCTTACAGGCCGATTTCGCCAATCAATCTGAGTGAATAACTCGCACCTAAGCGATAATAGTGGCACAAGTCAAAAAAATGCATTTTTGAGTTAATGTTCCTGGATATCTATTATATTTTCGATAAAAATGGCACAACTCTCAAAAATATTATTGTGGCCTTAACAGCAAAAACGTCATTGTAATACTATAATATTTTAATCGAATTCATGCAAAAATAATGGCACAATGATCTTTGAAATTTCAAATATTTAAGATATGTAACGAAATTACATAATAGCTTCCCAACTTTTGTAAAACAATGTTTTTTTATTGGTTAATAAACTGATTAAAAACACTCAAAAGAAATATTCAAACTGCTCTCAAGAAAAAAAAAGTTTTTTGAATTGTGCCATTGTTATTCCCCAGGTACAAACTAACTATGTACCAATATTGTGAGTAAATTTTTCGTTCAGAAACATACTTTATTTTCAATTTATATCGACCAACTTGTTTTTTTTTTAAACAGGCAATTCACCCCTAATACCAACTTAGTATTAACGCTACATGTTTGTACTGTTCTTTATTTTACTATAATTAAAAGTTTTTATTTAATTAAATAATTTGAATTATTATTTTTTAATTTATAAACTAACGTTTAGACAAGATTTTTATGCATAGCACAAAGGGTAACAATTATTACAAGCAATAATTGTCAGCCTGAAACACTCATTTACATTGATAAATTAAAAAATAATTAATATTTAACAAGTTTAAGTATTTCCCCAATAAATGCAGACATAATTTGTCTCGACGCCACCTAGCGAGGGATTTAACACTAACAATGTCTTCCTTGCAAAAATAAGGTTGTTTTCAGGTGGAAAAAATATAACAAGCAGTAATTGTTGAATGAAATACTAGTATATATTGAATTATTTGGCGGGTATTTGATAAGCCGCCATAGCTCAGTGGTCAGAGCATTCGACCGGCAATCGGAAGGACACGGGTTCAAGTCCCGTTGGCGGCAAGTATCTTTTCTCGGAAGATTTTTCAATGTAAATGAGTGTTTCAGGCTGACAATTATTGCTTGTAATAAATAATTTGAAGTTTAGTTCTGGTGACATGAATATTACACAGATTTTGCCGTCTGGAATTTACAAGTAAATTCACTTGATTTTAGTTCGCAAAGTAAGTTAAATCATGCACTCGCTAGTTTATTAGCCTTGAAACATCAATTAAACTGTCATTATATAAGGCTTTTAAGGTAAATGAAGGATAGGAAGTTCTGGGAAGGAAAAGGATATGAGGGGTTCATAGTAGTCTGGGGGTTTGTGTGTCCAAAAGTGACGGACGAATGAATTCTTCCCTCCCAATACGGTGCAAAGCGATGATTCGAGATAGACCGGCTAGAGAGTGCAAAATGTCTCCCTCAACCAATCTCTCCCGATCCGGCCCACCCCGCAGTAGGCAAATGCATTAGCCGCCAAGACCTAGACAAACCTCATCCCCTGAATTCAGACCAGTGACCTATGCCAAAGGTGTTGGTTTTCCAATAAATGGTTCCCGGGGTGGCAATACACCCACCTCCCAAATTTAATTGAAATTGAATTAAATAATTTATTGTTTGATTAAAAAATTACAACTTGGGCGAAAACTTGTGTTTTATATGGATTATCTTAGGCGTAGGTTCCAATCGTTTAAATAATCAATGAAATTGTAAAAAAATCAATAAACGATATCCGATTTATGTTATTAAAGTCTTCAAAATGTCATTTGTTGATTAGTAGGTAATTAAAGATATTAATTGAGATTAAATAATAATTTCTTTAAGACAATTCTTGTATTATGAATATATTAGATGAATTGTGTTCTGATAAACAATATTCTTATTGTCTCCACATTAGTTGATGGTTGTGTCTAGAATGACATTTATTACGTCGGAAGCATTAAGTTAATAAGCAGCCATAAATCAAAATAATGAAAGTCATTTCGACGGCAGTAATTCCATGAAAATTATTGGATGTTTTTATCAACATTGTGAGCGCGAGGGAAATAATTTTAAAATGCGCTTCGAAATCAAACCATACACCGTTGTAGAGTGTCCCGTCCAAAATCAATTATTGTCTATTTTTTTTTTAGAGGCAACCTTAGCAATTATTTGTGAGTTAATAATAAATTAAAAAACAATGTTTTGCTATATTTTCTTTCTTATATGATAAAATATAAAATTTTAAAAATATTAGAAAAAGCATTTTGATTAGCGTAAATTTAAATTACGATTGACCGATTTTCTTTGGAACGCAAATTTGTCGTGTAAAAAAATAATTTTCTCTCAAAAAAAAGTTTTTTTTAAATATTATTTTTCATTGTGTTAAAACAATAGATAGGGCAAGATTTTTTTTTTTAAGTAATTATTATTGAACCCAAAAAACCAGAGTGTGCAATTCACGAGCGCTAGAAGTGAAATCTTCAGAAAACTAAAGTAGACAATGGTGGGGAAACTACGAAGCACCGCACAAAGACCGATCATGCTATCTCATTCTCTCGCAGGCAAAATCCTATAGATGTATGTGTCTGTCTTTTTTTAGTGTCGCTATTTTTCGTTTCATCGAGTTTGTAATCACAACGGTGCTGAAGAAGTTTTCACTTCAAAAAAATCCAAAGTTGCCTCTAAAATTATGCAAAATTGATTTCTTTAGCCTCTAATACATAATTTAAATAAAACATAAATAAAAGAGCACATATCCGTACCTACTAGATATGTGCTATACCTTTCGATTTAAAAACCTAAAGTTTAAGTTTAGACTTACGGATTTCAATACTTCGTTTGTGTGAAAACACTATGAAACCAATAAATGATTTTACCTCAATGGCAAGCCAGAAAAAGTATATATCGATATTTTCACCTCGATTCCAAATTCCAATTTTTACTTTTATACGAAAAAGGTCGCGCAACCGTTCCTCTAATGAGGTTTAGTTAGAAAAGTCCTGAAAGGTAAATTAAACCAATTCATTGATATAATAATATAAACTAATAGAGCTACGTATGGCGTGTCATGTAATATTTCATAACGATTACGATTAAACCTATGAATTCATTCCAGGCTTTCAAACAGGCTAGAAAAATCAAAGTAGTTAAGAGCTAAGTAAACGCGTTTTACATGTATGTTATCAACTATTTTTTTATCGTAATTAGCAAAAGAATGGTGATATTAAAACTTTACGAGCAAAATATGACGTGTGTTCTTCATGCAAATATGCATTTACGTGAACTCAGTTAAATGAATTGAACACAATGTTGCTATGTACCATGTAAATCCGACACAATTACAATTTACTTTTATTATAAAAATGTCATAAAAAACACTTAATAGGAAATTTAAAAAAAAATCGGATCAAAAACCGTCAAATAATTCATTATAATTTTCAAGAAGAACTTACACTTTTAACCTGAGCCTATTTTGTCAGAAGGTCAAAATATTTCGGCTTGACAATAAAACCCTAATAAATGGCATATTTCTCAATGCATCAAAAAACTAAGAACTGTTTTGGAAACGTGATGAAATCCAATTTTAAATTTTATAATTCGAAATACACAAATATTTTGAATGTTTTATAAATTGCACTAGGTAATTTTTTCAAAGTAAAATTACTGATAACGGAAAAAATTAAAACACACACATATTTTATTATAGATAAATGTATTATATTATAACGTTATCATTAACTCACTTTTTTGACGTTCCAAATAAAATAAACAATAAGTTTTTTTTTTCAAAATGCTGTTGGAAACTTTGGTTTCATAAAAGTGTACATTTGAATTATTTTATGCTTAAGTAAAAAGCGTGGTATTTTTTTCTATAGATCGTATTTCCAACCAATATAGTAAGGGAGAAACAACGAATTTCATGAGACCTATATGAGTTGTTCCGAAAAGCGAACAAAATAGCCTGAGAGATTAAGAAAACCTATGATTATTGTTTAACACGGGTTCCGAACCTTCAACCTCCCGAATCAAAATCAAATTTATTATTTCAAAATATTTTTTTCTTGTTATGAAAAAAAATATTATTTAATAGCATTACGTTATCTTGAACTAGAACTTGTTTCATAAAATAATAATTTTATATAGTTAAAAACAAAAAAATGAACTTTTTTCAATTTTAATCTGGCATTTTTTAAATGATCACGTGCGTTCACTTAGCATACACGAGTCGGCATAAAAAAGTGTGAATTTTGAATGCACACTAAAAAATATTAATAATCGTCTGAGATTATAATCTAACTACAATTGAAACGGTTTTTAGATATTGTTTACCTACTGTACTGTTACCTATTATGTTTAAGATATCTGATATAAAAAACAAATTTCTCAAATATACATTACAATGTACCTAAACTACATACTACATGAGCACAAAGACAATTCATTTACCTAGCTCATAAAATCCACAAATTCCCCTCTTAAACCCAACACCATACTTTCAAAACACAAATAACGTTTATAGATGCTTACATCTACAATAAATTTAAATGATAATACCCATTCAATTCTCACATTCTCTATCCAATTTTATTAATATAAGTACGATATGAAATATTTATTATTTAATAAGATTTGAATAATTAAATAATTATTTTTATCAAACATATTATAAAGAATCTCAATCTGCAAACTACGCCCACCATAACATAGGGACATCGCTAGCATATCGGAAGCAACGATGCTCAAAAGTTTATCAATTGTTTAATTTTTTATGAGTGAATCAAAATTAAAAATTTTAGCATTCGATTAATTTAAGACTAAAAACGCTCTTATCATTTCTGCCCTGAGAAAAAAAAACTCATCTTTAACTTATTCGGTATATTGTAAAAAATACTAATGTGTGTTTTATTACAGCAAAATCATTTTAAACAGGCACAATACTTTTTTTGTTCATAGACGAATACGTTTTAGGAACATTCATGAATTTAGATATGATTAGAGATTATCACGTCCAAAAGTATTATCTCCTTTACCTAACGTTTCGGATCGCAATGCAGTGTTCATCATCAGGGCAGATGTTAATTAATAATATGTTAATATATTACACATCTGCCCTGATGATGTACACTGCAATGCTGTCAGAAACGTTGGCTAAAGAAGGAGGTAACGCAACAAGACATAATACCCCAAAAATAAATTATGATATTTATTTATAAATTTGTTTTACTTGTTGAATTATTTCACCTGAAAAATCGCGATAAGCTAGAAAGAAAAGTAACTTCAAGTCGCTGGAATGAAGTAAATATAAAATTCTAAATAAGTTAGTACAAAGTTTTTTTTTCTAATTTTTCTTAGGTAGGTAGATAGGTCGGTAGGTAGGTACCTGCTTGGGCTCCCTATCCGATTTTTAGTTGTTTTTTCTTTAGTGTAAAATTACTGAAAGAAAATAAAATCGAAAAATAACTTACCCATTTTGATTGTTTATAATTTAAAATTCTTCACTATTTACGTATTATGATAATTCGATTGTCTTTATCGCACCACTTTCATCGGATCAGAACCGATGAATTCCTCGTAGGTCGTCCGCCAATATTACGGATGCATTACATAATGAATTCAAAATTGATTCTATTCCGAATTCAAACTGAATCGAAATGAAAAGAAAAGTCGGTTCACATCTGAGCCAATGAGAGGCGAGTCTAACACTGAACCGTATATGGAATCGCGTCGCGGATAAGTGATTAATTATTGTCCGCGCGAACTTAAATCAACCATGCTACCTGCAAGCCACGTGGTGTCTTGTTCTAACTTTAAAGGAAGGGGTACCCCCTCCCTTATTTTCAGTCACCTGTGAGATTTATCTGATTTTCATCATTTTGTAATACTACAGAGGAAACACGAAGTCGAAAAGAAATTTGAGCAACAGGTATTTTACCAAACTGTTTCTGTCATTGTTACTCTTACTCCCCCGAATACTGAGCGAAAGGGACAAAGGAAAACTGCACCTCAGACTGATAATCCACACTAATATTATAAATACAAAAATACCTGTGATTGTTTGTTACGCTTTCACGCCAAACCACTAAACCGATTATAAAAAAAAATTCACCGGTAAAAAGTTACATTATCAGCGAGTAACATAGGCTGTAGGTACAAAATGGGAAGCTCTGGCGTTATGAAATTTGTATAAATGAAAATGTGTGTTTTTCATGTATTTTAGCGGCAGCGAGGAAAGGCAGGGGGGAAATGGGGTTCGCGGAGGCGATTTCTTTGAATGGCATCGCAACGCATGCCGGGTACCAATTAGTAGGTACCTCAATAAAATCATCAAATATTATTGTAGAAAGCAATATCACTTTGTGGTTTGACATATTTAATAAAATAAAATACTTGTACCATGTTGTCTCCCTCTATATTTTGTTATATATAAGCACACATTATGTACTTCTTGTTTAGTATTAATTTGTACCCTGAAGATGCTTAAGTAAAGCGAAACCGGTCGGTTCATAAATTAGTAAATTTCATGGTTTTAAACAAAAAAGTATTTTATTTTATTTCCCATTTTTCTCCTCCAAAAGTTCAGGTTTTAGAAGAAAATACTCTACGTCTATACGTTGTGCTTTAAAAATACATTGACTTTTTCATGTGAACACCTCACAAGAGTCCCAGCTGCTCCCGTCTGGAGCCAGTGAGACTATGGCATCCCGAATTTGGGTACGTTTTGAGGCTTTCAGTAGTGGGGAGGGGAAGGAGATGGGGAAGAGGAAGGTGGGGAAGTACCTAGCTGTTCAGATCCGGTCACCAAACACGGCTAAAGCCGTTTCAAGCGACGTTTTAATTCTGATTGGTGGTCTTACACCTGGGCGATTCTGAGAGTATCTTCTACTCGGAACGAGCCGCAAATAAACTATATATTTTTTAAATGAATTAATTGTGTGGTTTGTAGACTGAACGTTTGTTGATAGCATCCAAACCATACGATTTTAATGATTTTTCTTAACTTCTTTAGAAAGTAACCTATGACACGCTAGCGGTCGAAATATATTTGCAGTGGTATCAAAATCCAGATAGGATTTGGGGGAATACGCTAATAATTGACAGAACGCCGCCCGGTTTCCTCTTAATAATCTTAAATTATGAGCTTGCCTCTTTTTAATTACTTAAAAAGTTTTTTTTTTCCGTACCTTTTTTTTTTACACGAACTCCACACAGGAGGCCCTGAGGAAAATAATTTCCCACGGGACCTATGACATCTTTGGGGATGCAGTGTGGATGCTTTTCTTAAGGAAAGAAAGGAGAGGAGGGTTCTGGGAAGGAAAAGGGTTTAAGGGGTGGGTAGGAATCTGGGGTTCAGTGTGTCCTGATCATCCGCCTGCAAGACCTAGACAAACCTCACCCCATGAACCTGGGCACCCCTGCTAAATCACCAAACATAGCGAACCACTTGGGGTGACCTATGGCAGAGGTGTTGGTTATCCAATAAAGGTTCCCGGGGTGGCGGTACCCATTCCCGCCTCCCAAATTGTGTACCTACCGGAGCTGGTGTGAATATTTCTTTATTGCTTTCCCAATTGAGGTACCTATGTTGTGAGGTTGAAGGGACTGGAGAGGGGAAAAGGGTTGGGGAAAGAGGAGGAACGGCTGTTTAGATTTATTTTTTAATTAACACCACACAAGGAGGCCCCGTGGAAAATAATTTACCTCTGGGCCTACGTCACCTTTGGGAATGTTGTGAGGAGGCTCTATTTATGGAATGGAAGGAGTCTTAAAGAGACCCATCTTGTAGGAGGGAGGAAACAAGCTGCTGTAATAAACAATCCGTTCTCATATAACAAATAGCAACTGTGTACAAGTGTTGGTCTCGCGTTTGGCGTGTTTTCCGACTGTGCACCGATGACGAAGGAATCAATAATGCTAGTTCATCGGAGCGTCTTCAATTGAAAAACCAGTAAAACAAGACAAGACGACGGCATCCGTGGTATAGGGGTAAGGTTCTTGACTCGCAATCTGAAGATGACGGGAACGAAAATAAATTTTATTTGAATAATTTGTGTTATATGGCAATTAATTAAAAATAATATATACAAGGGTTGTCCGAGAAACCGTTCTAATTTTAAAAAAATAGACAAAATGGAAGAATTTATATTTACAGAAAAACAATATCACATTCAGGTACATATCCCCATTGGAGGACCCACCACTTACCCGCCCTGGTATAGGTAACAGATGGTTACCCCTTCAAGGCTCTTGCAAGGACTCTAATTTTTTTGGTAAAAACGACTCTACATTTGAAAACGAAACTAAACCTCCAATGTCCCTGCATACGTTGTTAATAAGCAGCATGCAAGTGCTTAGCAGGAAATACAGATACAATATGTGTTAGTATGACAAAATATAGACAAGACAGTGGGACAGGTTGGTGAAAGTCCACGAGGTGGCAAGCGCTGGGTGATTGTATCCAGCGTATCCTACAAGCACCTGTTTGGGAGGAAGACACAGTAGATAAGTAATAAGGGCATGGCAAACGGTTGGGAGTCCTCTCCAATCGATTGGCAGTCCCAGCAAGAATGCGCATGACGTTCGGTCTAGTCGTGAACCACACTTAGCTTCCGCGCCCCTTAGCCGGTTCCTCGGTGATGCCTCAAAGAAAAGTAAATGGGAGATTGGGGGGAAATACCCGACGACCCTAAGGAATTCAGCGTCGAGTAGCCGGAGGCAAGGCGAAGGAGAGCCGAGGTCGCCCCCCCAAACCTAAAGCCTGCACATGTTGCTGGGGGTGGCGCAATTGATTTTAGAGGGCACCGTGCCATCGTCAACCGACTCCTGTTGATGCAAGGACGAGGTCTAGCGCACCCCCAGAAGGGGAAAAAGAAACATAACAAAATAGATAGATGCAGTTCAGTTCAGCCTTCTGAGCGAAGCAAAGTAGCATTGTGAGACTAAAAAGAAAAAGAGAACAAAGAAACCAAAACAAACTAAAAAAACAAAGTCGAGTATGTTAGTTGTATCAATAGGTACATATCCCCAGTATTCTTCAACATAATCCCCTTTATGATCGATGCACTTGGTGAGCCGTGACACTAGGTCCTTGACTCCCTTATCGCAGAACTCCGCCGCCAAATATGCTATCACTTCTCCCTCCGCGTCCTAGTCGATCTCTAAAGTCTTTCTTGCTAAATGTTGCTTCAGGTGAAGAAAAAGGTGCAAACCCTGCCATTGATTGCTTCTTTGATTCCGGGGTTAGGTGCTGAACCCATGTTTCAACATTGGGGGGGACCCCACCACTTTCCCAACGGCGTTATAAGGAAACATATGGTTTCCTCCTTCACCGCACACGTCAAGTCTCTACTTTTTTTTTGAACGAAGCTACTGAAGGGTATTTTATGTTGTGAGTAACTAGCTACATTTAATTGAACGACTCTAGACCCTCCAATGTCCATTGCCTCATTTCCTCGTCCGACAGTAGACACAAAGATGAGGCAGCTAGCTAGCAAGCCGGATCACCGCTCTTTTTTTAGTTAGGGGAAAGTCTAAGCTACACCCCAGTGCCGCCAAATTTTGAGAAATAATGTCCACATCGCAGAAAATAACGAACGGTCTTTAATTTTTAGACAACCGGTAGTATATTTGTGGCACTTTCAGTATCGCCCTGGTGTAAGACCACCATTTAGAATTGAAACGTCCCTTGATAGCCAGGTACTTACCCAACTTCGTCATCCTCATCTTCACTCCCCATCAATTTCAGCCTCACAACATACCCAAATTTGGGGATGAGCTTATAGTCTCTGGGTCTCCAGGCGGTTCGGAATCTTGTGCGGTATTCACATGAAAAAATAAAATGAAATAAAGCATTCCCAACAGACACCTGTGCTCTAAAAATTGCAATCAGTTTGTTTGTCAGAAGAATCTATCAAACGGACCGCCTGTTTTGCTCAGAGTCGAAGTTTTTCTCCAGATATTTTGGAGACTACAAACCAGAGGTGGCTGTCAAACTCAACCGTGGGGTACCCTTGCTATTTGTACAGAAGAGCGATTCTATATCTTTTATGGGATCGTTATGAGATAACGGACGTGAGATTTGTGTGATTTTTACATATTTAGTGTCACGTATTTTAGTTTAGATTGTTTTAAGCACGAATTCCTGCAAGTATGCATGATTATTTATTCATTTAATGTACGTTTTCATAGAAAAAGCAAATAAATCACACAAATCTGACAGGAGTCACGTCTGTTATCTTATAACGATCTCACAAAAGATATATAATCGCTCGGCAGGGTTAGCAATTGTGTACTATTAAGGCATCTCCGCGACCCGTACCCCCAGTTTCTGAGAGACTTAACTTTACTCTGGCTTCGATGGAGACCCCGTACCTCAGCTGGTCACTTAGAGTTACACCATGCATAAGAATGGAAGGCCTAGACGATTTAATACTACTTTTATTATGGAAATTTGTGATGCAATTAATGAAATTACGGAAAGGAATATACGTTCTTAAAATCTTATTCTGCTGAACATACCTGAAAGAGACGCCGAGAATCAAACTAACAGGATATCTGATAACAACAACAAAGTCTGTTCTACGTTAAAAAGTATCGACAGTACATTACCGTTAAATATATTGAAAATGTACAGACTTGGCGTACGAAAAACTGATAAAATCAGGCCCATAAAAGTGGAACTCCAAGACGAACATCAAGCTGGGAAAATATTCCTTAATAAATATAAGCTAACGAATGGTACCAAGATAAAACAAGATTTAATGGAGCTGCAAAGAAAACAAATATCTGACGTATGGAAAGACTTTGATACAAGGAAAGCTAACGGGGAAACTAATACTACAATAAAATATATTAACTCTATTCCAAAAATATGTACAAGTAATTACCAAAAAACTTAAGCATCATCTAAAATTGTTTGGTTACTACCAAATCGTTCGTGGGATGAGAACAAAATTAAATATCTTAAAACAATCTCTCCCACCATTCCACACGATATGTTATTATTAACAGAAACTTGGCTAAATATCAGTTCATCCGAATTAGGCCTCAATCAATACAACATTTATCGTCTTGGCTGTAACTGCACTACAAGCAATAACAAGCAATGACGACCTCCGTAGTCCAGTGGGTAAGACTCTTGACTCACAATCCGGAGGTCGCGGGTTCGAACCCGGCATGCGCAAATAAATTTTATTTGATTAATTTTTGTTATTTCACAATTAATTCATTAAAAATAATATATAGTATATTTGCGACATGTTCCAGAGTGGAAGATACTATCAGTATCGCCCTGGTGTAAGACCACCATTCAGAATTGAAACGTTGCTTAAAAATGGCTTTAGCCGTGTTTGGTGATCAGATCTGAATAGCCAGGTACTTCCCAACCTTCCTCTTCCCCACCTCCCCACCTCCTTCCCCTCCCCACTACCTTCAGCCTCACAACATACCCCAATTGGGGATGCCATAGTCTCACTGGCTCCAGACGGGAGCAGTTGAGATTCTTGTGCGGTATTCACTGTAAAAAAAAAAAAAAAATCAAAAGGAGGCGGTGTAATGGTGTGCATATCCAAAAAAATATTATGCTATGCAATATTATGTTGAAACAATTTCCTTAGGGTCCTATGTCATCTTTGGGGGTGCTATTTGGATGGTCTTTATAGGGAGAAGAAATTCTGGGAAGGAAAAAAACTATTAGGGGTGGGTAGGAATCTGGGGGTCAGTGTGTCCTGGAGTGATGGACGTATGAACATGAACCCATTCCTCCCACTGCGCTACAAGCAGATAGATCGAGAAATGAGAAGTCAAAGGGTCTCCCTCAACTAGTCTCTCCCGATCGGGCCCGCCATGCAGTAGGCGGGCAAACGCTTCCCCGCCAAGACCTAGATAAACCTCACCTCATAAACCCGGTCACCCCTGCTTAGTAACCAAACAAAACACTTGTAGTGATCCACTTGACATGAAGCGAAACGCTTGAAGTGACCAAGACTGGGATGTTTGTTATCCAATAAATGATTTTGGCTCCCAAATGTTATTAAGAACTAATTGCTTTTACAGTAAAAGCAATACTTTGATATTTATCTGCATTATTACTATCTGCAAAATAAGTATTTATTCCAATAACTGTTAACTTTCCAGTTGCATGGATCCAGTACGTTGTATTTTTAGTATGTACTAGCTTTTCCCCCCGGCACCCCCCCCCCCCCCCCCCTCACCCTCTGCCCTCCCCCCTCCCTTCCCCACCCCCTTACCCACCCCCCTCCATACCCGTTACATTCATTTTTCAAACACCTCCCGTGCCACCTATTAAAACGTAACAATCAAACACGCGCAGTTTCACATTTATAATATTAGTATAGCTCTTGGCTAAGATCAAAGTACGCATAATAAATAATTTCATAACGCCAGAGCTTACCAATGTATACAGCCTATACTCGCAAATAATGTAGCTTTCTTTAGTGAAAGAATTTTTAAAGTCCATTCAGTAGTTTTTGTGTGTAAGAGTAACAAAAGTACATCCATACATCCATACAAACTTTCGCCTTTATGATATTATTAATTCATTAATTAATGGGATAGGATTAATAGGATTATCAAACCATATTGTGCAAGGTTCTCTGGTGTTGTGTTGGTACTAAGGTTCCCATTGGCACCGCCACAAGACGAAGGAACGAAAGGTTAATTCCTCACTTAATGTTTAAGATGATTTTTTTTTGCATATTAGCTATTCTTTTGAAAGTGGTTTCAAGATAGTGTACGTTTTAATAGTTCAGTTAAGAATCTTTTTTTGTAACACGAAATCGTTACTTTTATTATACACTTTCATATTCGTAGTCTTTTAAAAGCCATGAAAGGGAAAAAAATATTTAGGTACTTACCTGCCCGACGAAAGTTTGAAAAAATAATTATCAATTTATAGTGACGTTCATTTGGAAAAATGACATAATTCCTTTTTTTAAACTAAAAACGTTTAATTTTCTAAACTAAAAATAATATTTTTCATAATTTCATAGGTATTTTAGAACCTTTGTTACAAATCTAATAATTCTACTGAAATTTCGGTAAAGATCCTACTAATATTATAAAGGAGAAAGTTTGTATGGATGTATGTTTGTTACTCTTTCACGCAAAAACTACTGAATAGATTTAAAAAATTCTTTCACTAATAGAAAGCTACATTATTTGCGAGATCTATAGGCTATATATATTGGTAAGCTCTTTCGTTATGAATAATCTCTGGCGTTATGAAATTATTTTTCATACGTTTTCTGTCGTTAACAAAATCGATTTATTGCAAACGCCAATTGTCGCCTTGGAAACGATGTTTTTTTAAAAATTAGGTTACTATGGACATCCATTTGATGTTAAAATTCAAATAGTATAAAATACTAATTCCTACTTTATTGAATGGATTTAAATGAAACTTTACAATAATATAAACATATAGGCTATAGCACAGAGCTCTGGCATAACGAAATTTGTATGAAAAAATTGGAATAGGTGGCACGATTAGTAAGATATCTATAATTCTTTAATCGAATCAAATTATTAGGGAAGTAGGTACTTCGCTAATTTAAATATTTTCTAAAATAGAATTTTTATTTAAGAATCTTTTTTGACATCACAGAACAATTATTGTTTTAATTGGATAGACAGGTATCGCATTTTTTAAATATAAAACTGCCGTACTGGATTTTTTGGTAGAATATAAAAAGAAGAATAATAATTCGTACTTAATAACTATCTCTAAAAATGAATCACCGAAATATACGTATGTATGCGAAATGTATAAACCCGACGACTGAACCAAATTGGATAATTCTTTTTTTTTTGTTCGTTTTTTTTGTATAAAACTACCGTTGAGTTCTGGCATTATGAAATTTGTATAAGAAATTATAATAGGTGGCATGCGAAGAGGGGGGAGGGAAGGAAGGGAAGGGGGAGGGGTGGAGTGAGGGGTGGGTGGAGGGGGAGGGGGGGGGGGGGGTTGATGGGGGAGTGGAGTGGGGGGAGGGGTGGGTGGAGGGGGAAGGGGATTGATGGGGGGAGTGGGGTGGGGAGAGGGAAGGTGGAGGAGGCTGATTGGAAATCCCCTAATACCATGCGAGTGAAGCCGCGGGAAAAAGCTAATTATTTAAATAAAGCAAAAATTAAACAAAAAAACTCATTTTTTCATACAACACACTTCCCTTCTAGGCACAATTGACCAGCCAGTGGCTGAATTGACACCGCATTTAATGTCGTTAGGTCCCACCCAAGTACCGTGAGTTCAATTCTAAATTGTTTTCTGAATTATTAACATAATAAGATTTTTAACAGCGGTGCGTTTTATTTAAAAAATTATGTTGTTGGAAAAGCAATGTCGATGATATATTTTGCATTTGGTTAGGTACAGAAAGACAACTGAGTATGTTCTTAAACTTTTAAATAAATTAAATAGAAAAACATTCAATTAACACCAGAAATAGGTAAAGATAAGAGTTTATATTTCTTATCTGTAAATTTAACATTAACACTTAATAAAATAGATATCAATATTTTCCGTAAAGATACATATAAGTACCGATATTTTTATACATAATGCATCGAATCATGCTTTTCCTCAAAATCTCGCGGCCTTCGACTTAATGATTAATAGATCAATTACGATTCCTTTGTCGGTTCTTAATTATACCTCCTAATTAAATCTCAGAAAAAAATAGCATTTAATAATGGTTTTTCTACAAAATTTATAGATAAAATACTAAATAATAAAATAAACAGAATTTCCTCAAACTATTTATCTAACCTAGTTTTAAAGATGTAAATAAACAATGGCTAGAATTCAATTTTTTGATAACGATACCTCAAAATTATAAACCAAAACATTCCCGGTACTACTCAACCGGCGGTTTACACGAATAACAAATGGAAGAAATATTACTTAGCAAAAATGATAACTATATTAAAAAAAAAATCATGAGTTCATAAACTCTTTTGTGTGGATGGATACAATATAAACTAACTTAATAGATCTATCTTAGATTTACAGACTCAATCCCTTTTCCAATCCATAGAAACATACGGTATAGTGGGATGGGGTGGTAGTGCTGAATCCATTATTAGACCAATTATTATAGTTCAAAAACTAATTCTGAGAATTATATTTAAATGTCAACCTACCCATCCCTCAAATGAACTCTTTGCCAAAATCAGGGTCTTAGATATTCGACAGCTATTTACTAAAACAAGCATTTGTTATATATGAAAAAAAACCTACTAATCGATCCACAACATCAAGCACACACCCGCTTTTCATCAAACCTGGGTTGCGTGGTCTCAAAAACTAATACCTCATTCGCTCAACGACAATTCTGGTTCATCGCTCCTAAAATATATAATGCTCTGAGTACTGACATAAAGTCAAGTAATTCTACTTAGGTATATAGCACGTGTACAACATTGGATTTTCGAAAGGGGACGAGCGTACTTCAAAGAATACGTGAGTTCTTAACACTACATTTTAATTATAAATTTTTGGATTTCAAAATTTTTATTTCCATTTTTATTGAATTTTAATTTATATACCTATATGTTTTATTTTATACATTTGTATAGAACACGTGAGTTCTTAACACTTAATCTTTATTATTAGTTTATGTATTTCAAAATTAGAATTTTCATTTTTATTTCTATTTTTCTTTTAAATATGATTTTTTTTCTTTATTTTTCACTTGTTTGTATTTATTAATTTTTATTTTGTTATTTTAGTCATCTGTTTTAATAAAATAGTATTTATTAAATCCTATTTAAAATATTAAATGTACAACTACCACAACATGGTCATTAATTAGCCTAGTGTGGTAGCCAAAAAAAAAACAATTATCTGTAACTAATAAAATTTTACGAAATAAAAAAACTAAGTTATTAGTCTTTAAAATAAAATAAAAATATATACTTCAAAATCGTCTACAAATGTCATGCATATTCCCCAGGTAGATATGATTAGAGATTTACAGTGCCAAAAGTATTATTGTGACATATTTTTGGGATATTATGCCGTGTTGCGCTGCCTCGTTCTTTAGCCAAAGTTTCGGACAGCATTACAGTGTCCGTCATCAGGGTAATCTAGTCAAAGATTACACATTCACACATTCCTGATTGTACTTACTACAATTTATAAACCGAAAATAGTGTATAATTTTTGTACATCTCACTGTGGGAATACTTTGATTCGGAATCAAGTGGCAATTATTACATGAAATTTTAATTTATTTAAATTCTGTTAACCAAAACTCCCTCGTAAACTTGAATACATGTATTTGCCCTTGCCAGTGTTTGAACCCACGGCCTCCTCGTTTGGAGCCAAGGACTAAATGTTCTGTAATGGAGGTTGTCACAACTGCCGTATTACCATTTTTAACGATATTTGAGGATTAGGAGGTTATCCACCACTTACCCGCCCTGGTACAAGTAACAGATGGTTACTCCTTCAAGGCTCCGTAAGATTCAATTTTTTTTTATGTTAAACGAAGCTACATTTATTTATGTTGAACGAATCTAGACCCCCAGTATCCTTGCATACGTTGTATGCAGTAAGCAAGTGCTTAACAGGAAAAACAAAATGCAAAAAAATAGGTTAGAAAGACAAAGATAAATTAAGCAGGGCAAAAGAAAAACTCATTAATGAGGCTCCATGAGGCGGCATTGCATCTGTAAAAACCTGCAAGCACCTGCAGAAAATAGAGAACATAAGTAATACAATAAATCTCAAATCAATTGGCAAGTACCAACAAAAAATGTGAATGTCATTCAGTCTGGCCATAAACTACACTTAGCTTCCGTGTCCTTTAGCCAATCGCTCAGTGAAGTCTCAAAGAATGTTAACTGAATATTTGGGGTAAAATACTAAAAGAAAATTCAGCGTTGGGTAAATTAAATTTTTAACGATATTGACGAAAACGTCGCGTGAGTCTGCTATGTTACAAATTTTATCAACTTTGTCATAACCAAGATAAAAAAATACTTTCTTCTTATCGCCGTGTCGATCGGAAATTTCAATAAAGATAAATCTAAAAATACAAAATTGTCATCTAATTACACGTTGTCTTCTATTTATATTTTTTATATCCAGATTAGTTAAAAATAGCTATTATCAATACATTTCTAATATATTGGCATGACTTGTAGTTTTTTTAATATAATGGAAAGATTATATTGATAGGCACAGGAAATGGCTAAAAAAATGGCATAGGCGATTGTGATTACTTAGGTACTCACTCAGCATATAGATTATTTTAAAGCTTTGGGAGTATTCTTTAATACTTTTTATTTTTTAATAAATTAAAAAAATAAAATTATAAAACGGAGACGGATTGCGTAGTTGTATGAGCACTTCAGTGGCGGTCCATGACTATTCAGTGCTAAGATTGAAGAATACGACATTATTGATTTTGGCTTATTGATGAGGTTTAAAATTAATAATACAAATTATGAAAAAAAAAAAAAATTAAAATGGCGACATTATTTTATACAAAAAACTGAATTCTTGAAAAAAAAATTTTTTTTCAGCTACAGCATATAATGGGCCGTATTCATAAAAAAAGGTTATGCTTATACTTGCAGAATATAAATGAAATCCTTCAGCTCGCATTCATAATATTCCGAGTAAAACCTTATACTTATAGAGTAAGAGCATATCCTTCACAAAAAGTATTTGGTTATTCATAAACGTTACCCTTTACTCTAAATAAAAAGGATATCCTTCAATAATATCGAGTGTGGTCAGTAGCAGACTTAGTCGTGTAGTGATCAGTTGTAGCAGTTGGCAGATTTTGTGGAACTGAGAGAGATTAAACACTACAAGCAGCGTTTATCAACACCTGTTCGTGATTACAAAGATTTTTTCCAAAACCACGGGGCATTGGCAATGTCATCTGCTATGAACTGCAGTTCGGTTGTAGCATTATCTTTTTCTGTGCCTTCACTATCTCTGCTTGACGAATACATCTTCTCGGACCGAAGTACTGTACTCAAATAATGTATATAATAAATATATAAATAAGAAATATCGTAAATAAACAAACCATCGAAAACAGGTTGGAACCTGCCGCGGCACAGTCACAAGCCAACATGCCAACAACCTTTTACTAATTCTTGGGGGTATTCTTACAAGAATAAGGTAATTCATGTGAATACGAAAAAAAGGAAATGCTTATACTCCTACTCTTTTCTTCAACTCAAAACCTTATACTTCTACCATATCGACCTCCGTAGTCCAGTGGGTAAGACTCTTGACTCACAATCCGGAGGTCGCGGGTTCGAACCCGGCATGCGCAAATAAATTTTATTTGATTAATTTGTGTTATTTCACAATTAATTCATTTAAAATAATATATAGTATATTTGCGGCGTGTTCCAGAGTGGAAGATACTATCAGTATCGCCCTGGTGTAAGACCACCATTCAGAATTGAAACGTTGCTTGAAAATGGCTTTAGCCGTGTTTAGTGACCAGATCTGAATAGCCAGGCACTTCCCAACCTTCCTCTTCCACACCTCCTTCCCCTCCCCACTACCTTAAGCCTCACAACATACCCCAATTGGGGATTCCATAGTCTCACTGGCTCCAGACGGGAGCAGTTGAGTAAAAAAAAAATATATATATACTTACAAGGATATCCTTCAGTTTTATGAATACGGCCCATTGTCGTATTTTTCAATCTTACCTAGTACACGAAAGGTTTAGAACCGTCCTTGGAGCACTAAGATCATGGGCTCATTGTACTTTCTCCCAATTTACCTTGATCCTACGTTCTTACGACAAAAACCCGGTCCCTTTAATAAAGTTCATCAGGGTTGTCATTGGATATTCGGAAATTTATGCCTCCTCGTTTTATAATGTGCCTTCCCAGGTTTCTTAGCCTTGTTCCCACCAGGGCGCAATTTTGGCAATATAATGGGTGGAGTCTCTTCGTCCTATTAATTTCCCATTTTCTCTTCATTTCTTAGTTTCCCACATCAATTGGTATTTTCCACTCTTAATGTGTGTCCTGAGACGGCGGTGTCCCGTCATAACACAGTCAATGAGGCGAAAAAACCCAATGCCACAAATAATTCCCCGAAAGGTGAATTTTTCACAGATGGTAGAACACCTTAAACCTGTATTTCAAAATTTCATTGTTTTACCCCTTATTCTTCCCTCCCCGCTCCCTCATGAATATATTTTGAAACGCCTTTCGGAAGATGCTGATATGTTGGGGACAATTTTGCTCGATTATATTTGCTAACATGTCACCTTTTCACACATTTTTAATCAGTTTAAATAAAATGTTCTCTGTTATGAATCTTATTTGTTAAAATTAAACATTCTAAATCTAAGTTGTTACATGCAACTAGTGGTCTACCACAAGGGAGTCATCTCGGCCCCATCCTTTTCTTAATATTCATAAATGATATCATAAGTTGTTTCGACGATGTAGAAGTTCTGCTTTTTGCCGATGACATCAAATTATACAAAGAAATATCTAATATAGGTGACTGCCTAATCCTACAGTCAAACATCGTCAAATTACAAAATTGGTGTGTCGCAAACAACTTATTCCTCAATATCGATAAATGTAAGACACTAACATTTTGTCGAACAAAGACCCCACTATCTTTCAAATACACAATAGATAATAAAATCTTAGAAAAAGTCAAAGAAATTAGGGATCTTGGAGTTGTGTTTGATTCGCAATTAAATTTTATAAAACACATACAACAAATAACTAACAAAGGCATGAAAACACTAGGATTTATAATCAGAACAATCAAAGACTTCGATTCGTTGGAAGTTATAAAAATCGTATATTTGTCACTCGTACGCAGCTTGCTGGAATACAATTCCATAGTTTGGTCCCCATATTATCAAATTCATATAAGAAATATCGAAAGAGTGCAGCACAAATTTTTAAGATTTATTAACTTCAAGTTACACATACCTATTCAACACATTAACTACACATCTTTACTAAATACACTTAAATTGCATTCCTTAGAAAACAGAAGAAAAATAAACGACCTAACTTTTTTGTTTAAAATTATTCACTCCGAATTAGATTGTTGCGAACTCCTGCATCTCATTGACTTTAAGGTACCAACTCGAGCGACAAGGCAAAACATATTATTCTGCAACAATAATTCTCTAACCAACTACCACACACACGCATCAATTTCTCGACTACACACACTAGGGAACAAATATACCTCAAACATCGATGTATTTAATACAAGTTTACCGTTATTCAAGAAATATCTGAACAATATTTTTATGTAGAATATTTTGATATCTAAGGAGCATCAAGTAGGGTCTGTTGCGTATATTTGTGTATTTCTATCTCTCTTTAAAACTTGTTAACGTTTTCTTTTTATGTATCTTGCATTTTGTCATGTATTATTTATGACATTTAATCAGTCACCTGTAAATTTGGTATTTACTAACATACCAACTAATTTATTTTCTATGCCATTCACAACTAAGATACTTTCTCTTTTATTGTAATGCACTATCTTTCCTTAAATTTATCTGTATACCTACCTTTCATATGATGTTTACTTGTTATGTTTTTATAGTTTATCTTTTTTATTAAAAAAAAAACTGTCTCTGTATCATAAACTTGTCATGTAAAAGCCCATCAGGGCGTTGAAAATTAATAAATTAATTAAAAAAATTAAAAAAAAAAAAAAAATATGCTATTATAACACACGTATTGTAACATTCTTTACCTTAAGAGCAGTTCATATACTTTCTTTTTGGTTGCGACACACATTCAATAATTAATGTATCCTTTACCTAAATACTAGCTTTTATCATACATACATCATACTTTGTTTTATATCAGATCTTGTATAAACCTAGTATATTATTTCACTGTACTTCTAATATCAACTGTATCAATTCAGCGATTTTATTTTTGTGTACTCACACTCTTTTATTTTATTCTTTAACCTTCTGACACCCTACTTTGTTGTACCGCTGTATGATAATCTCTTGTATCACTTTAATGCAAAAGCCATTTTATGGCGTTTTAAAAAAATAAATATTTCCACCGATGTACGCAATCATCGATCATCGTAGCCGCGCGCCGCGCTTCTTATTAATAGCATATGTGCATATTAGAGCCTATCATTTTATACATCATTTTAAAGCGAGAAATATTGTCTAGAAGTTTTTAAGGACAATTTTTTCCTTAACAGGCTCAGAAAACAGTTATATGCAAAAAAATTCTGAAATACTGTTTTAAAAATTGATCTTTTTCCATTATTAATTCATTGCAAACATCGTATGGCTTTTCTTTCAAATTTGAAAAGTAACTATTTTTTAGAATAATTAATTAGCAACTAAAAAATAGCTTGATTTCTTACTGCGGTTAAGGAGATATTAGCATTTTCCGAAAGGCTTTGCTAAATATATTCATAAGTGAGTGGGGAGGGAAGAACAAGGGGGAAAACCTGGGACTTTTGTTAAAATATATGTCTAAAGATGTTATATCATCTGTGATTGCGAGGAATTATTTGCGACATGAAACCTCCGTTGACTAAGCTATTAGAGGTAATAATGGTTTCCGTGAGTTTCTGTTCATATCGAGTTGTTGTCTGATCCGTTTATGATTGCTTGAATTATGACATTCCGGGGTTTTCTCCCTTTCTTCGAGAGTAGATACTTTTATTTTTAAAGTAACTAAACACATTCTTTTTTATTCTTTATTTTTACAATTATTTTTATATACATTCAAAAAAAAATATAAAGTTTTAAAATATGGTAATATGCAAACATAAGACATAAGTAATGTAAAAGTAATAAAAAGTGGGAACATAAATATAAGACAATGTAAATAATGTGAACCCACTGAGGCACTGCCTGTTTATGGGTAATACGAGTATAACTAAAAGTATAATTTTAACAATGAATGTAAAAAAACAGGATACATGATCTTAAGCTCAAACCGTAAAATTATTCCTCCTCATGTACCTACCCTTAAAAATTGAAAATAATGACCTGCAAATCCTGATTCAGGAAAAATACCTGGGGCTATACTTTGATCAACATTTGACATTTAAACAACACATACAAAGTATTAAAGACAAAATAAAAAGTCAGCTTAAAACTAAGGCAGAGAATGCTAAAATGTTGTGTGTGGTCGGTCTTGCTCTATGGCTGTGAAACATGGACCTTGAAAGTAAATACCATGAACAGGTTAGAGGCTTTTGAAATGTGGCTTCACCGGAGAATGCTCAAGGTCCCATGGACCGACATGATCACCAACACAGAAATTCTCAGGCGGGCTAGAGCAGATAGAGAACTGCTTACATTAATAAAAATCAGGAAAATTTCATATCTGAGTCATATACTTCGAGGGGAGAAGTATCACTTGCTCAAGAGTGATCGCCAACGTCGGGGGGACCTGATACGGCACACAAAGAAGAAGAAGAAAGACAAAATCATCCCCATAATTAGCGTATTTAGCCGGCTATCATATCTGTTGCCAAATAAATTTAAAAAAGTTTATATTATAGTCTCGTACAGTCGCATTTGTTGCACCCCAAACGACATTAAAAACGAAAATAAGCTGGGTATATATAAAAAAAAATTAATAAGTTTATTCCTGATAAACAAAGTAACGACATAGAATAGCGCTGTATTGTCATGTTTACTTTAGTTTAACGTGTTTAATTATTTCTAGTTAAGTAAGTGAAAATGTAATTTTCTTTTTACTGGAATAAAAATTAATAAAAAAAATTAAAATACGAAAAGGCCTTAGTTTCCAATCATACTGATCAACTGTTTAGCCGAAATTTTTGGCTCAACTTTCCTCAAATGCACAAATACGCTCTTCCGAACGCAAATCCCAACAGATGAATCAATCGTTACTTAGCTGATTCTAGATATTGTCTGAATAAATTTTTATCCATTTTATTTATAATATGCGACATCTATTGTTTCCATACAAACGAAGTATTGAAAATCCGTAAGTCTCAGCTTTAACTTTTTTTCAATTTGGGAGGCGGCAATGGGTACCGCAGCCCCGGGAACCTTTATTGAATAACCAGCACCTCTGCCATAGGTCACCCCAAGTGGTTTGCTACGTTTGGTGATTTAGCAAGGGTGCCCGGGTTCATGAGGTGAGGTTTGTCTAGGTCTTGGAGGCGGATGACCAGGACACACTGAACCCCAGATTTCTACCCATCCCTTAAACCCTTTTCCTTCCCAGAACTCTCCTCTCCTTCCTTTCCTTAAAAAAAACCCTCCACCCAGCATCCCCAAAATGACATAGGCCCTGAGGGAATTTATTTTCCTCAGGGCCTCCTGTGTGGAGCTCATGTAAAAAAAAATCTATTGACTTTTAATAATAGCGTTTGCCAAAATATACTATACAGGGTGTATCAGCGGGTACCTGAAAGTTTTATTCAACGATTACTAAGCATACTTGAATTAAAAAATGAAATTGTCTCGTCTTATGATTTTTGAAAGAAATTTTTTTTCATCCTGTTCCAACAGCACCGTACGGACGAGACAGAGTGCGTATCGCTTTATCTGTTATGAAGGGTGGCAGTGTGATCAATGTACGAAGTGTTATAGAATTTAATTTCTTTAATTGAAAAAAAAATTAGAAAGAAATGTAAATAGGCATTTTTTAATCTTAATACAGCACAGGAGGTCCAACTGTACTCAACCGTCTGGAGCAAGTGATACTATGGCATTTAGTTGAAGGTAGTGGGGAGGGGAAGAAGATGGGAAGGAGGAAAGTTGTGAAATACCTTGCAATCTGGTCACCAAACACGACTAAAGTAATTTCAAGCATTGTTTCAATTATTAGACACCTGTATATAATAATGAATCAATATTTAAATCGCCGACATCCTTTAGATTTATTACGTAAAATCTGTACACGTTATTTTCTTGCGAAAATATTACGTAAAAGAATGTTATCTTAAAAATTCGTAGTTTTTATCAACCTTCTTGGCGGTCGACAAAAAATTTACTCATCGCTATCACTTAAATCTGAAATAATTAAAAATGCAATATTTCAAGAAAGTAATCCCTTTATCAATCACTGTCATCCTCTTTATCTACAAAATATATTTTTATTTACTGTTTCTGACAAGAATGCCCCCGATAAAACCAGATTTACTAATTAATTATCTCACGAAAAAAGTCATCCGATGAAAAAATTCCCCCACACGAACAAATTTTAAGAAATGGTAGATGGTTTGATAGGGAGCATGAAAAGCAGTCCACGATGGAGTTTTGGTGTCTATTGTGATGAATGGCATTGAAAATGAAAAGCAGGGGTAGACAGAGAGAACGGAACGCCAAACAACTCAGTTTTGGCATACACTCCTCGCCTTATTCACAATCATACATCGTCTCATGCACACTAAAAGTAATTTCTTGTTAGTGAATCTACCCAATTTAAAAGAGAAAACGCTTTTCTATTATTCTGACTCTAGACATGCCCCGATTAAAGTATCTGATTCACTTGAACGTGCCATATATTCCGTGTGCATCCCCGACTTCGGATCTCCAATTACTCACGCGATCATACATGGTTTTGCAACACATACGTCTCAGGGATCTCAGTTTGTCAGTTTTACATTCCATCGTAATTATTTTTTTTTGTTTAATTTTCTATATCATTAGGTATATCATTCTTATGATACAAGTAGAAGCCCAGCTGGGCGTAAAACCAAATAAGATAAAATATGAATTACAATCTTCATTTTCATTGGCCGCTGGATTTTTCCGGACGCTGGCAATATTTTAAAAGATTTGAATTACTTTATTATTTTTTTTACAGTGGCTATACGCAGGAGGCTCCGGGGATAAAAATCCTTCAGGACTTGCCTCATCTGCGGGAATGCTGTGTGGAGGGTCTTTTTAAGGAAAGGAGGGAGTGGAAGTTCTTGGAAGGAAAAAAAGGTGTGAGCGGTGGGTAGGAATTTAAGTGTCAGCGTGTCCAGGCGTGACGGTAGTATGAATCCATCCCAAGACGATGGCTCGAGTCTGGAAAGGTCATGGTTAGGTCTCCCTCAACCAATCCCCCCCGTTCCATCCCGCCACGCAATAAGTGGGCAAATGCATTCATCACCAATACCTAGATAACTCTCACCCCATGAACCCTGGCATCCCTGCTAAGTCGCCAAACGTAACAAACCACTCGGGGTGACTTACGGCAGGGGGTGTCGATTATCCAATAAATTGGACGGCGGTGACCTTACCCGCCTCCCAAATCAATTTCTATAAATCAATCATTAATTTTATTTCTTCAAATTTTGCAAATTCACTTTGTGGCACCATTTTATTAATGAAATAATTGTAAACACTTTGTTTTTACCACAATAAACTTTATTAAAAAGTCGACATGTTTCAAGAACGATGTTCTCTTCATCAGGACATATAATGTACTAAAAAATGATCGAATATAGAAAGACAGGCGTGGGTAGAAATGGAAGTAGTGTGGGAGGAGAGAGGTGGAAAGGGGAGGTGCTTAGAAGATCAACAAGGGGTAGGGGGGGGAGAGGTGGAAAGGGGGGTGTGCTTAGAAGAACAAAGACAAACATTACAATGGAAATATGTTTAAGATAGGGTTATTCACAAAATTAATTTGATTGTTAATAATATTTAAATTTCTATTGACATTTTTCCTAATTTCTAATATTTCTTAAAGATCTAAGTGAAAACCACTAACGTTAATGTGTAAAATTTTAAAACCAGTATTTATATCAAATGAATGGTTAAATTCAATTAGATGGTTAGCACCTCTCTCTCCTTTCCACCTCTCTCCTCCCCCACTACTTCCATTTCTACCCACGCCTGTGGGATCGATCATTTTTTTAGTACATTATATGTCCTGATGAAGAGAACATCGTTCTTGAAACATGTCGACTTTTTAATAAAGTTTATTGTGGTTTTATAATTATTTCATTAATTTTATTATTGTATTATTTAATTAAATGAAGACAATATTAGCGCAACTCAATCGAAAATGTTAAAACAGAAAAATCAGAAAAAAGTCACATCTGGGACTCGATCCCAGGACCTCCGCCTTGTCGGAGCGAAATTCTACCATCTGAGCTAATGTGTTCCTACCCGATTCGGTCATTTTTAACTGTATCATACTTCGACCAATACAAAAATTATCCTCATTTTCTTAACGCATATTTTTTAAAGGCCTTTTTCGCTTTTCGACCTTATTATATGCGCTATTTTAACCTGTATATATTATATGTATAACTACATTTTCAGTTTATTTTTGTCGTGCAAATTTAAATCTCCGTTATCGTTATCATACCACCATACTACGGCTCCGCGACATTTGTAAATATGTAAAATTGTACCAGTTTTTGTTTATTTGGATCTCGTTCTAAAGAACTTATAAGTGCTTCTAAATTACTGTCTCGCATTGAAAACATTTAAAAATTAAAAAATGCAGGTTTAACAAAAAAAAATTGCGTCACATTTTTTGATCGCACTATTTAAAAAGTATTTTACTTGAAACAACTCTTAATCTAAAATAATGTCTTTGCAGTAATGACCTATTAATTATTACCAAAAACCGAATTTTTTTTTAATGCGTCCAGTCAAATGTTATCAGTAATCAACCAATTATTAGATAACCAACACCTCTGCCGTAGGGCACCCCAAGTTAGGTGACTTAGCAGGGGTTCTGGGTTCATGAGGTGTGGTTCGACCAGGTCTTGGCGGCGGATGCGTCTGCCCACCTGCTGCGTGGCGGGCCGGATCGAGAGAGACAGGTTGAGGGAGGCCCTTAGACCGTTCTAGCCGGACTTTCTCGACCCATCGCCTTGCATCGCAGTTGGTGGGGTGGATTCATACGTCCGTCACTCCTGGACACACTGACCCCCAGATTCCTGCCCACCCCTCACCCCTCATACCTTTTTACCTCCTATAACTTCCTCTCCTTCCCTCCCTTAAAAAGATCCTCCACACAGCATCTCCTAGGGCAGGGGTCGGCAAACTTATTAGCCAAAGAGCCAAATATGTACATTTTTTTTATTATTTTTTACAGTGAATACCGCACAAGAATCTCAACTGCTCCCGTCTGGAGCCAGTGAGACTATGGCATCCCCAATTGGGGTATGTTGTGAGGCTGAAGGTAGTGGGGAGGGGAAGGAGGTGGGGAAGAGGAAGGTTGGGAAGTACCTGGCTATTCAGATCTGGTTACCAAACACGGCTAAAGCCATTTTCAAGCAACGTTTCAATTCTGAATGGTGGTCTTACACCAAGGCGATACAAATAGTATCTTCCACTCTGGAACATGCCGCAAATATACTATATATTATTTTAAATGAATTAATTGTGAAATAACACAAATTAATCAAATAAAATTTATTTGCGCATGCCGGGTTCGAACCCGCGACCTCCGGATTGTGGGGCAAGAGTCTTACCCACTGGACTACGGAGTAGTACTACTACGGAGTAGTACTACTACTAGTAGTACTACTACTAGTAGTACTACATTAAAAAGATACAAAAAAAAATTGAGAACCAAATCTGTTTATTGATTTAGCAAACATTTAATCTAATTTCAGTACTTCGTAAAATTACGGGTACGCTGAATAAACTTGATTTCATATATATAATGATAAAATAAATATTTTAATTTTTTATTTTAACTTTATGAGTAAAACCTCAAATTGTAATATTTAAATAAATGAAGACAATATAAGTAGAAACTCAATCGAAAATCTGGAAACAGAAAAATCAGAAAAACATATTGACACCTCTGGGACTCGAACCCAGGACCTCTTGCTGTCCGGGCAAACGCCGACACCGTGGCGCAGTGGTTAGCGCGTTTGCCCGGAAAGCAAGAGGTCCTGGGTTCGAGTCCCAGAGGTGTCAATATGTTTTTCTGATTTTTCTGTTTCCAGATTTTCGATTGAGTTTCTACTTATATTGTCTTCATTTATTTAAATAAAATAAATATGTAATTAGGGAGTTTTAGATTTAAATCATGACAATGACTGATAAACACTTAATGCGAACAATGTCCTTGCATCTCCTTGCATTATTCTTAATTTTAAGCACGATTACAGTTTCTCATCAATGAGACTACTTCTCAGTTTACTCTTGATAAAATTCAGGCTTGAAAAATATTGTTCTCATGAATATGTACAAAGGGATAGAACGGAAAACGCGGCTGTTTTCAGCTGATCGTAAGTGTCAGAACACTATTCCAGGCGTTGAAGATGATCATGTTTTCCTTCTTCGGATCTTTCAAATCAGACCACTTGTGTTGTGAACTAAGCTCACATTTGTTCTTCTCCAATATTTGTAAATCCACATAAAGACGTTCAAATTTAGAACTCCATATATTCCTTGCTTTTTAAAACCAGCAATTGGCTTTCAAAGTTGCTAATGTCAATTTCAAAAGGAGAAAATTTCAAATAAATAAATAATAAATAAATAAGTGTTTATTCCAGAATGTGGGGAGGAGAGTGCAATCCCACACATTCCATAAGGGTAATATACACATACATGTACAAAGTATTTGAAAGGAAAAAAAAGAAAAAGAAGGTGGATATGAATGTACACGAAACAAAAAAAAAGATAATAAGCTAATAGTAGTAAAAGGAAAAACAAAAGATATAATAATATTAAGCTTTCAGGATTCTGCGAGCACGTAAGGAGCCAGTATTTTTCTCCAGTGTGCATCAATTCTGGATGATGGACTGAGGCGGGCTTCCATGACGAGGATGTTTCCAGAGCTGGTTATCCTTTCCCTAATTCCTGCCACCCTGGATCTAATAAGGGCTGCAAAGCCAGGAACTCGCCCCTCCGTGAACATCCGGGAAGCGCTGCAATATCTGGGGAGACCAAACATTATGCGGAAGGCGTTGTTATACTGAACCCGAAGTCTTTCTATACTACTCTTCTTGTAGTTTGCCCAGAGTTCACACGTATACAGTGTTGCGCAGAAGGAAAGGAAGAGCGTCCTTTTTACAGCAGTACTGCAAAGGCGGAATCTTCTACTGAGCATGTTAGCTTTTACACTGAGAGCTCTTCTTTGCCTATCGATGTCGTCATCGTCCATCAGATTACTGGTGATTATGTGTCCAAGGTATGGAAGGTATATGCAATATGTTATGGAAGCATTAAAAGGGTGTTTGACCAATGCTAAGGTCGCTCTGCTGTTTTTAAATTCCTGAGACCTGCTGAGAAATGCTTCCCTCATATTTAAAATGCTTGTTTTGAAATAGTGTTTGTCAATTGAGGAATTATTTTCTTGGCGATGCTTCAGCTGACTCCGAAAGTGAAACAATGTTTCCCTTTCAAAATCGTAAGTAAAATGGGATAATTTGTTTTCGAATGAAATGTCTTCTTCTAACATCGAAAAAATTGTGTTTCCTTTCCCTTGTAGTTTATGAGCTGATTTGAATGAGACGTAACGTCTTCCATGAAATAACTTTTTTGGTCCCTGGACATTTGCACTTTGCCGACCTCTGCCCTAGGATGACATAGGCGCTGAGGGATATTATTTTCCTCGGGGCCTCCTGTGCGGAGATATGGTAAAAAAAGTATAGCGGGAAATTGAATTTATTTAGTTTTTCTCTTTATAATTTGTATTTCGATCAAGATTGATAACATATCTGTAAAATAGCCCAATGAATGGACTATGTACGTGTGGGCAGTTTACAGATATAATAATTACAAACAACAGAAAGGCTACAAGTGATATTTCAGGACTCAAAAAAACGTTGACATGTTAGTTGATCATCAAATTCTTGCAAATAAAGTGTTCTTGAAGAGGATTACACCACGAAAAATATAATATATTTTTAATTTAATGCATTTTATGGGTAATTTTTTTTTTGTGATCTGACTGTCCACACTAGGCTACTGCCATTATGATGGTGGTCATACATGATTTAAATAATAATTAGAAAAATATCATTTCGTAGAAACAAATAATAAAAAATAAGAAAGAATTAATTAAAAAAAACATGTTTAAGAGAAATAAAAACAAAATACGTTTATAAAAATTATAAAATAACTAGCTGACCCAGCAAACGTTGTTCTGTCATAGAAATAAATTATTTCTACGTGTGGATGAAAGTTCGATGAGGCGGACGTAGCGCCATCTGTCAACATAAATAATGTCGTTCGGTTTGAAATACGAACGACCGCGATGGTTAAATTTAAAAATACTATAATCGCGATAAAAAATAGGAGGGCCGCGATAAAAAAATGGGAGATTTAGAGGGTGAAAATTTGGGCTTAAAGGTATTTGTTGATGCCAAGTAAAAAAAAAATACAAAAAAATGTTAAAAAAAAGATTTTTTTTTCTGAAAGGGGTCACCTTAATCACCTAGCGGTATGAAATTTACTTCAAAACCTATTCTCATACCTACCAATAATTTTTTATACATAAAAAATTTCATAAAAATCGGTCGGGCCGTTTGAGAGTGACACGAGATTTTTATATATAAGATTTGGTTTAATTCAGCAAAGCTATGATAGTTTCCTGTAGTGTTCTGTTTTCAAATTGAAGCTATAAATCACCATCAATATTGTTGTAAAAAAAGCAGTAAGGACATACGTAGCTACCTAATTAAAATAAAACCCATTAAAATATATGAAAGAAAACCAAGGCGCGTAACTCACGCCGCTAGGAGGTGCTAGTGAAGCATGTTGCCATCAGAGCGTATGAGATTTGTCAGAAGTTGGAGAGGGATTATTAATATTATAGAGAATTAGTTATTACTAAATACGTAAGAGAGTACGTATTGTATTTTAGATTTTCCTACAAACCTAATTTAGATAGTCTTTTCCGCTTACTAATTGTCACTAAAATAAACAGCAATGTTTATTTAAATAGACTCATACAAAATGAAACGACAATATCATCATTACTTTGATTATCATAATATATCATAATAATAATCAGCGTCTTCCATGAAACCACAGATTTAATGCCTTTATTAGTTTCGTTGTAAAACTATCACAAAGTTTCTCCTCAGATAACGTTAGTAATTTAAATAAATTTAATTTTAATCTTACTCATAATTCACTACCTTAAAGCAGTTTTACTGAATCCGCTCCTAAACAATAAATACTAATAAAGTAATTAATCTTAATTAAATTAAAATTAGGCTTAAATATTATATTAAGAATTTAATTTTTGTTATTTTTTGCTATTTGTTCCAACCATTACACCAGCAACAACAAAAATATTTTAGAAAGAACCACAAGGGTCGATTTTAGGCCCTACATTGTATGTTATACATGTTTTAAAAAAACATATTTTTTTTATTTTATTTTAGCGACTACATTATAATAAAATAATTTAATTTTTTAATTTTTAAGTTTATGAGTAAAACCTCAAATTGTAATATTTAAATAAATGAAGACAATATAAGCGAAACTCAATCGAAAATCAGGAAACAGAAAAATCAGACAAACATATTGACACCTCTGGGACATAAACATATTGACTCGAGTCCCAGAGGTGTCAATATGTTTGTCTGATTTTTCTGTTTCCTGATTTTCGATTGAGTTTCGCTTATATTTTCTTCATTTATTTAAATAAAATAATTGTTAAATTGAAATTAAAACCATTTTTTTTAACTTATTTCCACATATTTATTTAACCAGTACCGGTTTCATCCTATTATGGACATCTTCAGGCTGGCAATTGACATTCTTTTGTTAGAGAATTTTTATAAAATTTGGTAGGCAGGTACACAATATTAGAGTAGATAATATATTGTAGTAAAATATTGTAGTAAAATAATTGTTTATACAAAATATAATGGTACAAAATATAAGTATAAATATTATATTTCTTAGTCCTCCTCATGAGGGGGTCCTGTGCCGAGGTGGACTAAAGTTATTTCATTATAGTTTATTTAATTTTTCGAAGAAAACTTCTTCGGAAAGGTTTTCACTTTGTGATGACATTATTTATTTTAAGAAAAGACAAACAACTTTGTTTACATCACTTTTATTTGTACACAATCTACATGTTTCGTGAACGATGTTCACATCATCATCATAAACTTAAAAATTAAACATAGATCACATATGGGTCGAAGGGGTAGGAGGAAGAGGAAGGGGTAAGATTGAGGGGACAATTGGGATTTCAATGTCGTTAGCAGTGGGAAAAGGTTCAAAAGAGGGTTTATAAAAATCTGTTGCTTATTAATTAAGTCTGCTTTATTATTTACAAATAAAAGTGATGTAAACAAAGTTTTTTGTCTTTTCTTAAAATAGTTTATTTGTTTTCTATGTCGTTTTTAGTGTCTTCATTAGAGCTTTTTCATTGACATCTTTCAGTCATATTTGATTAACCATTTATTGGATAACCTACACCTCTTCCGTAGGTCACCCCAAGTGGTTCGCTACATTTGGTGACGTAGCAGGGGTGTCCGGGTTCATGGGGTGAGGTATTTCCAGGTCTTGGCGGTAGATGCGTCTGCCCACCTACTGCGTGGCAGGCCGGATTGGGAGAGAGTGATTGAGGAAAAATTTTTCAACTCTCCAGCCGGACTCTCGATCCATCAATTTGCACCGCAGTGGTAGGGATGGATTGATGGGTCTGTCACTTTTGGACGTATTGACCGCCAGATTCCTACCCAACCCTTAAACGTTTTTCCTTCCCAGAACTTTATATCCTTTCTTTCCCTAAAAATACCCTCCACGCAGCATCCCCAAAGATGACATAGGCCCTGAGGTATTTTTTTCCTCAGGGCCTCATGTGTGGAGATAATGCAAAAAAATTCTACTTCTCATGTCTTAACTAGTTTGTTTGTTTGTTTGTTTATTTGTTTATTTAGCACAGCAATATACATTTATATACATAATTTATTAAATTTTGACTGCCCAACTAGGAGTATTATCCCGTTTTAGGACAGTCAAATAATTATGGGTATGAACATGTGGATAAAAAGAGGAAATAAAAAGAAGAGAAAGAATATAAAATAAAATAATAAAAAAAAGTTTAAAACATAGTACCTAACTGTTATTTGTTTAGCATAACAAAAGAAAAAAAAAGAGATGGGAAAGAATAAAATAAAAATGAAATAACCAATTAAAACATAAAATAGTCGTGGATTGTTTAGCATAGTTGTTGAAATGGTAATAATAATAAATAAACATTTATTTACAAGCAAATGATTAAAATATAAGGTGGTAACTGGGGTTTGCATTTCATATTATAGTCCTACGAACACATTTTGCATAGTGAGAACTAGAAAGAGAACAGAAACAATAAAGTAAAATAAAATAAACAATTAATGCTTGATTGTTACTGTAGTTTGCTAAGCATAAATATTAAAATAATAATAAAATAACTGGTGTTTACATTGCATATTAAAAGCCTACATACATATTTTGTATAAATATGAATAAAAAAGAGAAGAGATAGAATTTAATAAAATATGCAATTAACATAAGATTGACAGCTGTTTTCTAATTTAAAAGTAATAGATAGGTTCATACAGATAGGTAGTCTAGCCATAATCTAGCCGAGTCCAGTGGCTCACGTGATATGCACTCCGTCGCCTTTCAGCAGCACCGTACAGACAGACGGTCGGTGGTTTGAACGAGTGGTTTTTAATTTTTTCTAAATACCTCATCGGACACCAAAATGCCATCCACATTTTTTACTTACAATATGCAAAAGGATCGCTGGTGAAATCCTTCGGGTACGTGCTGATGTACTCTGTATATGGTAAGAGCAAAGATATTGAAATACAAAAGAGATTATGCTATGATGTCCGCGCGACTGTCGGCGGACTACTACCTAATCGGAGTAGTTTGTATACGAAAAGAATTTGTTCATTTTGTTGATTTTTTTAAAGTGTGCATTAGTATTGGTTAACAATATAGTTTGAATACGGAAAGAATTCGTTCATTTCGTTTATTCGTTAATAAATTGGTAAACAATATCGGCGACACCCGAAAGCGTAGTCCTACCCAGTAAAAACTGCGGATAACACATGGTGAGAGCTAAATACAAATTTTAATGCTTTTATTATTTTCCCCGGTGAGCGACCCCCAATCAGGATAGAAAAATACTAATATTATCACTATGGTAGTTGATACGTAGTTGACTTTTGGCTTGAACCGAAGAGCTTACCTCCCTGGGATAAAAAATAAGATGGTGGTTTTAAATCATTTTATTTATTGCATCTTTATAAATTCTAAAATAAGCAAACGTCTATTGTTCCTACGTCTCGCGTCATTACAAAAAGCCAGCCCAAACTGGATATAGATGCTAGTAGAAAGGGGTGGTGAACCAAAACAATGCAAGTTTAAATAATATATAATATTTTTCTATTTCAAGATGCATTGAAAATAACAGTTTTTTTAATGCCTCATGCGGAAATGGAAGTAAAAGACCGGTGGTTTTCTCAGGATACTTTTAAAACCCAAATGCTCAGATTGACTTCGACTTAACGACTTCAATAAATTTAATTTCACCTTTGATAGAGTGGTGATAAGTTTGGAAATAGGGCAAAGCTAACGTCAGTCGCTTGCGGTAGTATGTGAATGAATGAAGTACCTTAGACCGCATAATTCACTAAATTCTTTTGAAATAACTCATCCTAATTAGAATACATGGGGACCTGTTTAGATTGAAAGTCCTACATTAGTAATCATAATCAACGGTGTCTTCTCAAAGTCTTTTCAGGTAATATCTGGTGTACCGCAAGGTTCCCACCTAGGTCCACCCTTGTTTAATATTTATTTACACCACATTGCATAATGCTCTCAAAATTCCGAATTTAAACTGTACATTGACGACATAAAAATATTCAATATTGTGTATTCTCTCTCTGAGAAGCTTTACAAATCGACCTAGATAGGTCGACCAGGTTCGACCTATTTCTAGCCTAAAACTAAATTTCTGGAAATGCAGAATATAAGTAGCTTCGCATGCTAAGTGTGCTGAGATATTAATATTTAAATTGCATATAAATACAATGCAAGAAAAAAACGTTTAAGCGTAACTATTACATCAAACAAAAGGTTGCCCAGAAGTCATCACCCTATCTGAAGATGGTCTCATTTTGGCAAACAGCGTCTTATCTCATCTCAACTTTGACAATTTTCAAGGAAAAATAAGTAGAATATGCGTTAATAACCCATGAATCGCTATTCTCCTCGAGAACTTATCTTTTTTTCACATATATACACGGTGTCCGGAAAAACGTAGTACAAGCGGGAAACTGGAAAAAAAATATTATGTCGGATCGAAAAATTAGATTTTTTGGGTTCTCTATGTGATGTAGATTCACCAGTTTCCCGATTGTACAGCGAGTTTCCGGACAAGCGCCGTGTGAAGTAGTGTCCCGTGTGGGTTATGGGTTTTAGTCTTAAGGGCCCGCAACCCGGATTAGTACCGATTTATTACATATTTACCTTAAACACGGTAAGTTTTAAAGCTCTTAAAAAATGTATGTTATTCTTGAAGATAATATCTAAACATTGCCCGCGCCGAAACGCAAATTATATAAAATTCCCTCAATAGAAAAAAATCGCAAAGTATGCTACAAAAATTATTATTAACACGTTTGTTTCAGTTATTTTACAAGTTATATGTATGAAAAAATTCACAGTTTTTCTTTAAATGCTGTTTAAGATAATGCCCGCGAGATCGTGTTTTATTAAACATTTTCGCAATTTTCGCATCGATTTTGTCGCTGTAAATGTTACCGCTCTCCTCTAACATTCGTAATTTCGTATCTCTCCATCTTCTTCTTTTCGGGCCCGGTTGCAGAGCATTAAAGAAATCTGAAGTTTTATTCTATGTTGAATGAAAATTTTTCGTTTTTAATCCTCAATGCAGAAAAAAGGTCACTATCTGCGTATATTTGATATTTCAACCCACCCCTGCCCCTTTTTCCCACCCCTGAAGCAGGTTGTTGATACTCTTTGTTGCAATTTTCCACACTTGACGTTTAAAATAAGTCGAAAATTACTAACGACATCTATTTTTTCAATTTAAAATGAAAAACTTCACGTAAAGCCCAAGCAATGCCGGGAACTTTAGCTAGTACCTACAGAAGAATTGTGTCAAAAGCAATTATTCGTATTTACAAAAAAGGTACTGCCCTATGAAATCGAGTGAAAACTTTTGCGCCACCCGTAAAACTTATTAATTAATATTTTTATAATTTATTTAACCATATTATTTACTAGTGAAATACTTCAGACAGAGAATATATTGATGTCATGTGCGCAGTAGGAAGAGATACTGAAAGCAACTTAGAGCAGAGCATTGTTCATAGATTGAGTTTCCGAATAAAATAATAAATAGTTGGGAAATTGTAAGAATAAATAATTTATCATTGTAAGAATGAATTATATCATAATAACCAACATTAGCATAAGAAACTGCTTTGACTTACCTCATGTTTAACCTCTTGTATAACTCACCTGTAGAAAAATTGCTGTTTGTTTCTTACAATAAATAAATAAATCATCAAATTTTGTGCGTAGGTATATGATGATGTTATAATGTATTTTTCTTTGAATCGTCATCATTTTATTATCACAGCAAATCGATAAAACATCCTTAAATTGATGTTTTATTAATGAGGCGTGTATTTATCGAGAGTGCCAAAATCGAATTCTCTGTGTGGATGTCTTTCAAATTGGAATTTATGTTATCTAAAACAGATGAAATCATGTTCAGAAACATGTTAGCATTGCCTATCTGCACCAATTTCAATTAAGTACATTACACCTATTGTTCTACACGCCTGTCTAAGTCAAATAAGTATATTACATTATGACAATGGATATTACTCTAGGAAATGAAAAGCTCCAAAATGTACAAGTAACGAAATATTTAGGGTTATTCATAGATTCTAACCTATTGTGGAACTCCCATGTTGAATATGTTAAATCCAAAATTTCCCCGATAACTGGTGTACTCTATCGACTTCAAGATGTGCTCCCCACAGCTTTACTGCGTGCCACATATTATGCTCTGATCCACTCTCACCTAAGTTATCTGGTTAGTATCTGGGGCACCATTACTAAGAAACAAATATCTGAAATACAAGTAATCCAAAATAGAGCCATAAGAAATATATACCATCTACCATGGGATACGCATGTCAAAGACATATACTCACTGACACAAATTCTTCCCTTTACCATTTTGCCAAAATATAGCATCACCACTGCCATCCTACAAATAATTCAACACTCGTCACACACCAACCAAACCAACTAAACCAGCCTTTAATTCCGATATACACCAGCACAAAACACGATCACAAAATCAAATACACCTATCGTCATCTACACACACAACTAAATTTGGAATTAACTCCTTACAATACATCGCACATACGCAATACAACGCATTACCTAATGTCCTAAAACTACCAGAATCAAACAAAAAAATATTGGCAAAGGCTCTAAAAGGATATTTTCTCAGCAACTTTATTAACCAGTGACGAATTTATCTGTCTTCCTTTGTAACTCTTGTATATTCTTCAATTACCTGTATTAAGTGTGTCTAGTCCATTTAAAAATCTATGTATTGTTCATTGATTTCCGTGTTCTTATGTAAAAATAATTTTCCTTTAGATGTATAATATTGTCCTTCCCGAAATGAGTTTTATTAAACTCATTGGGAGTAATGTATTATAAATTTTATGTAATATATTATCTCTAATAAAAAAAAAAAATAATAAATAAAATAAAAATTGCTCTAGTGCAAAATTGGGCACAATATATCTTATTTTCGGTCGTCGCTCTGACATCTTTATCATGAGTTGCGCAAACAAGGCGAATGTAATATTATTCCCGGTGAACTGTTTGCAATGTCATGTACAGATACAGATAACTGGTCCAGGCGTCGAACCAGCGCCTACTGTTGTACTGTTATCTCCTCACGAGGGAAGGTAATCTAGTCGCTGAAGTCATACCAGGTAATTTATAGAGCCATTAAAGCGTCAGCGAAGATTTTTGTGAGCTTTCATGGCTGCTGCTGTCACTGCCGTGGATCCATATTGGTTGATGGTCATATTTCTTCTTAAAGTGTGTTTGCGTAGAATCCTACTCCTCGCGCCGTTTGTGACGTAGAACTGACTGTTATGTAAAATAATAATTCTTTTAGAGCAAAAAAATAAAACAGTCAATGGATAAAACAGAACAAAAAGATTTAAGACCCTATTCTGTCGGCTTAGGAAGCATTGGCGGCTGGCAAAACAAGGTCTCTTTTTCTGGGTGCTCTAAACATCCTTCGATATATTTCCAAAAATCAATTTGTCCATTTCTGTGTCATTTCCCTGCGGCATGTCTACGTTGTAATCCTGGCGTTCTTTTTAATTGTCTTATGGTCATATTTCTTCTTCAAGGTTCTTTATAAAACCCTCTATTTGCTACACCCTTTTAGCCTAGCGCCCCTACATCATGATCAAGTATGCACTTTTTGGTCTGTATGAGCCGAAGTATATTCTCTTCTTATTGTATCTTCATCAATGTCTTGTGTGGCTACATTTGAATGCTGCTATTTTGTCAGTCGGGCTTGATCTTATTACCTAAGTACCGCACGCATACAGGAAAATTGGCTCTGGATATGATTACGAGTTCTACATACTTAGAAAAAATATAATATTTATTGTTCCATTGTCACCATCACTTTTGAAACAGAGGCCACTGCAAAAGTTAAGAAATTTTTCCCTACCTGACCCACCATCCGACGATGCAACTCTTGCACTCACCACCCGAACAAAGTATTTTTAATCTTACGTTTATGTCAGCACCCTTCGTCAGCTTTACAGTGAAAGTTGTTTCACACGGAATAGAATTTTTCAAATAATCTTTGCGAAAAATTAGGCCTAATGTTTATTGCTACCGTCACCAAAATATTTATTTTATCAGATCTTTTCTTCTCGTATTTAGCATTCCTCACCAGGGTTCATATATTAATATCTTATTTTTGGTTAAGGCTCCGCAACCGGGCTCGAAAAGAAGAAGATGGAGACATACGAAATTACGGAGCGCGCTAACATTTACAGCGATAAAATCGATGCGAAAATTGCGAAAATGTTGAATAAAACACGACTCGTTTAAAATAGAGCAAACATCTCGTAGAGAGCATCTTAAGTATCATTTAAAGAAACATTGCGATTTTTTTTCACAAATATAATTTATAAGATAACAGAAACAGACTTGTTTTTAATAATTTTTTGAGCATACTTTGCCATTTTTTGTCTATCGAGGGAATTTCATATAATTTGCGTTTTGGAGTGGGAATCATTTAGACATTATCTTAAAAAATAACATATATTTTTTTAAGAGCCTAAAAACTTCAAATTTTTAAGGGAGACATTTAAGAAATCGGTAGAAATTCGGGTTGCGGCGTCTTAAGTCAATATGGAATCCCTCAAACACCATCGTGAAATGCATCCCTTCACACCAAACTAACGATATTATCAGTTTTGGAGTGAAGGTCCATCGGCCGCTTTATGTGACTAACAAAATAACAAGCAATGGACGGGGTAATCCCCCGAGACCTCAGCCATCCACCATTGCGAGACGTACCGTTAAACTGTCACCGACGTTATACATTGTCTACTGTTTGTGTACACTCATCAGCCAGACTTGCCCTTGTGCCTGCTAGCCCAGTTTCCCCATTTCCAGTAATTCCAGTACCAAGGTAAACTTCCACAGTTGACCAGAGCCGAACAAGAAACCTGGGAATCTAGAGATGTAACTATCAAAATCCACGAAGAGACTTGATACAAAATGATCCAAGTAAATTAGAGTTGCACTATTCTTTAAATGAAATAATTTTCTTTTCCCGAAGGTTTTGATATTCGTGTCTCTTCTCGTACTAAAGCCCTTATACCCAAATGACTCTGAAACTCTTGGTAGAGAAGAAATCATCAATTTCAATATAATTCTTGAATATCGTTGTGGTTGCCTATCTACACTTTGTAAATATCGCAAAAGTTTTAGCGGCATCCTATATTTATGTTAAACTAAATGTGTTGAAATTAATGTTTGTGATTTTGTTCACAATACTCGATTTTCTTTAACCAATATTGAAAATTTGAAGCCGAATATGAATAATATTGATAAAGGCAAAGAAAAATAAACTGCATAATATGTTAGATTGGCATAATATTCAAAAATTTTCAAAACACTTTTACCTTGTAAACCAAAAACCGTATAACTGACCCATTAAATCCGTTCAATTAAATCCTTATTCTCGGTTTTTGTGGTGTCATCCGCGTTTATACATTCCATGGTCACTGTCTTATGTGAGAAGGGGCATCGATCCTGCGCAAGTTCACAGTTCAGTCACGGCCATGACTATTAGATATTATTGCCGAAAACCAATTGCACGTTTCACCTCAATGTTTCTTGTATAATAAGTTGAAGGAGACGCAATTTTTTTCTTCCGAGGAAGTTAGGTTATTTATATGCGGATGTGTTTCTTCTGCATGAGTGGCGATTTCTTTCGTCTTATGAAAATATTCGATTTTGGTTTTTGGAAATGGAAAAGTTTGTAATAATGGGATTTTGTCCAAGGAAAACTGAAAAACCAGCTTATATTTTTAATTTTTTTTTATTATTTAATAAATGTTAAAAAATACATGTTTTTGTGTATTCTATAATGTTTTTTTGTAAAAAATATATATTATTTAATATGTCTTACACCTTTTTTGTGGGCAAAGCTCGTGTTAAAAAGGCGGAGACAACGAATGTAGATAATAATTTTTATTTAAGTTTAAATAATATATATATATATATTTTTAATATACATATGGACCAAATAATGGATAATTAACAGTAAACAAAGAAAAAATCGTATATATCATATATTATGCATCTATAGTTTAATATATATAAGACATATAATATAACGAATGTAGCAGAATGAAGAGGAGATAAAAAAGAAAGGAGAAAATTAAAGAAAAAAAAGAATATCAGCCATTACAATTGTGTTTAGAAATAAAATATTATAAGATGTAGTGATTGTAATAAGTTGTATATAAAGAGCTTTTATTGATTTTGTCAATTTTTTATAATTTGTTTCCAATCTTAAATGAACTGGTAATTGGTTAAACCATTTTACTCCAATATATTTATAGTATTGTTGAGCTGTGGTGGTGTATAATATATAATACTTAAGTATTTGATTCACTTGATCCTGCGGTATCTTGTCCCGGTTATTTCCGATATTTTCCTCCATTCACTTTGTCGTCAAATAAATACATCCTCCTGACGCTCTTCTATAAAGATGGGAAGCTCTAATATCCAGACTATTCAACCATATCCTTATTAACCTTTATTGGATAACCAACACCTCTGCCATAGGTCGCCCCAAGTGATTCGTTACGTTTGGTGATTTAGCAGGGGTGCCCGGGTTCATGGGGTGAAGTTTGTCTAAGTCTTGGAGGCGAATGACCAGGACACACTGAACCCCAGATTCCTACCCACCCTTAAACCCTTTTCTTTCCCAGAACTCTCCTCTCCTTACTTTCCTTAAAATAAACCTCCACACCGCATCCCCAAAGATGACATAGGCCCTGAGGGAAATTATTTTCCCCAGGGCCTCCTGTGTGGAGCTCTTGTAATTTTTTTAAAATTATTATTTTTTAAATGTTCTCATTCGTAATATTTTCGACATCGTGCAACCATCCACCTCAGCGATCTCATTTCTAATGCACTCAAGACTCCTTTCTTCCCCCTTCTCCTGGAACTTGATTTGAAATGAGTACTGCAGTCAGTTCATTGAATTCAATTCATTGAATCTGCTTGTACGAGCTTCACCGTGAATTTTCTGTACCATAATAACAGTGATAATACTATGTATAGTTCTTCTCTGTATTTGACATTGGTACTACTTTACATGGGCTGCATCTCAAAACAGTAGAAGCCCGAACGGCCTTAAGCAGCGCATGGCACCTTATCACATAGGTATTCCTATACGATAACGGTGATCGCTGTGAATGTGAATTGTGCAACGCGTGGACTCGGTGAGTTTTGAAGGGCGTGTGTGTTTACAACATAATTTCACGTGATTTTTAGGCGACAAGAATCAATAAACTCGTTGTTTACGTGGTTGAAGGAAACTGACAAAATTGCAGGTAAAACCTGCTTTTGAAGGATTTCCAAAAAATAAGTTCAACAATATCATGAAAATGGGACGTCTAATTATATAACCTCTGCCAAAACCACAATCTCTTGCACATATTGAACCTATTTTCAAAGAATTATTACAAAGTTAGCAATATTGGCATTGACCAAAGCTTTGACCTTCCAGGATTTGTAGGTAATGCATGAGTTTACGTACAATTGTCTTCAACATCAAATAAAAGGATTTAAGAATTTGATCCACCATATCGGGTCATCGCGTGATCATTATTTATTTTTTTATTTTATTTTGCAGAAACAAACAGTACATAATTACATAGTAGAAAATAGTTCCGAAGTTATAGAATTTAACAAATTAATTGGTACCAATGACACGTCGCTGTTATATACTTATGTTTTTATGTGATAGATTTTACATTTTACCTAAATTAAGTTAGTAAATTATTGTATGTGTGTGTATGCGTGTGTGTGTGTGTGTGTGTGGATGTATGTGGATGTGTGTTTTATGTGTGCGAATTCAGTGTGCAAGAAATGTTTTTCTTAAATAGAGGGAGGGAATCAAAAAATATATCGGTATTTGTCAAAATATATCGTTATTTATCTGAATTAATCAAATGCCTCAGAACACGTGATAAATTGCACAACAGATGTAGAAGAGAAATCTATAACTTGGAACTGCTTGAATATTATAAGCGATATCGAAACTGGTGTTCTAGAATAATACCAACAACAAAACAAGCATATTTCAGAAGAAAATTAGATGAAGTCAATGGTAACATTAAACTACAGTGGAACATTATAAAGGAGGCTATAAACCTTAAAAAGGAGCAAACTACCATAAAAAAATTGAAAATTAATAATATTAAAACTTCAATGGAAGAGAGTCCAAATAAAATTACTAATCATATTAATGACTTCTTCAGTGACATTGGTCCAAGTTTCGCTAACAATTTGTGCAGTGATAATGAAACTAGTGAGTCCTGCCTTGTGAATGATTTTAAATCTGAACTTCACATTATAGGGGATAATTTTTATTTTAAGCCAACTAACATTTCTGAAGTGACAAAAGTGATAAATGATTTAAAAATGTCTTTCTCACGCGGTATTGATTCTATAAGTGTTATGATATATAAACTCCATGTGTCCGAATTAGCTGGTCCCATATCTCATATTATTAATATTAGTTTCAAGAGTGGGATGTTTCCTTCTCACTGTAAGAAAGCTAAAGTGATTCCTCTTTTTAAAGGTGGAGATCAACTAGATGTCAATAATTATAGACCTATATCCTTACTTAACACGATTTCAAAAGTAATAGAGAGATTGGCTAAGTCAAGATTGGTATCATTCTTAGAAACAAATAAATTACTCTCTAGCAATCAGTTTAGTTTCAGAGAAAATAAAGGAAGGAGTGATGCAGTATTGAAGGTATTGTCGAAAGTCACTAGTGCCCTGGATTATGGAAACAAAGCCTTTGCTGTGGTCTTAGATCTATCAAAGGCATTTGACACGGTTTCCCATGGACTACTCCTCAAAAAATTATCTTCTCTTGGCATTCAATGTACAGCATTAAGTTGGTTCAAATCCTATCTTAGCGATAGAACACAACAAGTAGAGATAAATGACAATTTAAGCACAAGCAAACAAATCTCTTTTGGGGTTCCACAAGGTAGTGTACTTGGACCAATATTGTTCTTAATCTACATTAATGATTTGTGTAATTTAGATATTCGAGGTAACATTGTTAGTTTCGCAGACGACACTGCTTTAATATTTGAGGGTAAAACCTGGAAAGATGCTTTTTACAAATGTGATTCAGGATTAAGAATAGTAAAGAGTTGGCTAAATAATAACATCTTAACTTTGAATACATCAAAAACAAAATATGTAACTTTTAGCATATCATCAAAAAGTCAGCCTTCCAACACTCATAATCTAATTATACACAATTGTCTGCAAAATTGTAATTGTAATTGCCACCCTTTAGAAAGAGTAGACTGTATAAGGTACCTAGGTGTAAATATTGATAAATATTTGAGATGGAATGACCATATTGATATGTTAACAAAAAATATCAGAAGACTTAACTATATTTTTAAAGAACTTCGTCATATATTGGATAAAGAGAAATTAAAATCTGTCTATTATGCCTTAGTCCAATATCGACTTTCTTACAATATAGTATGCTGGGGATCCTGTCTAAAGTCTAATGTAGAACCACTAAATATTGCTCACAAATTAATTCTTAAAGTCATGTACAAAAAAAAATTTCGTTATCCATCTAAACTACTTTACAAGGAATCTAATGTTATGTGTATAAAACAGCTGTACATTACTAAAATAATTTGTAGATTTTTTATCAATACTAAATCTGCAGAAAGAACCCAACAAATCCATACCACTAGAATTGGCTCAACAATGAACTTTATGGCAATACATACTAAAACATCATTGGCCAAAGAAACTACTTATACCAAGCTCCAATTATGTTTAATATTCTGCCAGACTACATTAAATCTTCCAATTCATTAGCTAAATTTAAAAAGAATGTTAAAATTTTTGTGTTAACAGAGGATTCGCATACTATTTTTTCATCCTTGTCCTTTTTTAAATAATAAGATTTCAATTTTTAAATAATAAGATTTGTTTTTTAATAAGATTTGTTTTTTAATAATATTTGTTTTTTTGAATAATAAGCTTTTTTAAAATAAATAGATATTATTTAAGTTCCATTTGCCAAGATTGGAGTGTCACCCTAGATGTTTTGAACTAGCTTTGTTTCTTGGTGGGTATGGTAATTAAAGATTTATTTATGGTCTATATTGTTACAAATCATTCTTAAATTACCCATCTGGTCACTAATATGATATTTTTATTTCTTACTTTAATATACTATTTTAATGTTTTAAATGTAGTGTATTTTAGTATTTTGTGTGTGTAAAATCACTCAACTTTATAAATGTTAACCCCAACACATGCCTAGTCCTAGTGAGGTTATTTTTTTTGCATGTAAAAATAAAAATAAGAATGTATGGTGAGAAGTTATAAATAAATAAAAAAAATTGTGGTTTTTTGAATTAAGTTGAATCTTTGCAGGATGCGGGAAATGGGGGAGTTGGCTGCAGCATTCGTATTATTAGTGGTTGTGTAAAAAGGTTGGTGTGGCGAGTTCTTTTAGATGGGATGTTGAAATTTATTTGGGATAGAAGTTCTGGGCAGTCTATTTGGTTATGTATTATTTTTTGGAGAAATGTCATGTCAGTTACCGTTCGCCTGGATTACAAGGATTATAATATATTCTTCTGACATTCATTTATCCTCAGTATTCTCACCATCAATATATCAATATCCTACTTTTATTGAATAGTTTATTGCACTTTTTCCGGAATTCCTCCTCCATAATTTGGTTACACGCGTTGTAACTTGGTTTTCTATTTTGACCTTTCTTTGCCAACACCATCCATTGGGATTGGTATCAGATCTCCATTGTCGACTGTAGTATTATGCATTATTTATGACATATTTATCTTAATTAAACCAGGATTTTGGAAATCCACTTTAGTGACATCCATCAATGCTAAACATCGTAAATCAAAATGATTAGATCTTTATAATGCAATTGGAATTAAATAGAATCAGTAGGTTTAGTGGCAGGTTACAAAGGCAATATTTGTCTCCTAATTTGTGTATTAGGAGTCAAATATTGCCTTTATTACATCAATCAGTTAAAAAAATATGTACGGACAACCGGATACAAACGTTTGGCAGATCTTTTGAGACATTTCACAAGAAAGCTCTCAGGTACGTAATGTACAATCAGAGAAACTACTTCTTTTTATGGTGTGATGCTCTCCTATCAGAGGTTGGAATTCTTCATCCTGACAGGGAAATGCTGCATGGAAAGTGCAACGCTTTTCAACAAAATTCATTGTTTCATTGCCCTAAATACTTTACAATATTCGGTATCAAAATATACATATTTTCAAGTGCCTTAATCTTTAAGGATATTATTTAATTTTATCAATTTGACATTGAAAAGGTATATCGTTTTGTTACAAAATCTAGTGGCATTCACCTCGCTTGGATTACCTTTGGATACATAATTTTAATTGGCAGGTGAAGCGTGAGACTAATTACTACTTCTTTCCCTTAAGATAACACGAATACGATAAAATCTAGTCATTATAAAAACGTACAAACCTAGTAACGATGATCACTTGCTCTGTTATTTTTTTTAAATAATATGATTGTAATTTACAATATTATAGGAATAATTATGAGTGTCATTCGGTTTCAGACTCCTTTTAAAAGTTTTCAAAGATCTTTTCTGGATAAATTTTTATCTCCGCGATCTTATTCAATGCAAGCAATAATTATTCGGCAAACGTCATTGGTTTCGTAATGAGTACCATTTTCAGTAAAATTCTAACTAGAAACCAAGTAATGCTAATTAGATAATCAGAAACCTAGTAATGCTTCATAAGATAACAGATAATTTTATTTTAATTACAAATATTATTTTCTATTAAGTGGACACAGGAGCCTAAAAAAATATCGGTTTCGGGCGTTTCCGAAGAGGTACTGGGCGGAGTTATGGTCAGCATTATCTCTCGGCGCCAGCCCCTATTTTAGCGCCCCGCTTTATAATACTGCACAGTGCACCATGTCATTATTTAATTTGAACAAATTTACATAAATTTCAGTATGATATATTTTACTACGCTTGTGATAATAATAATTGTTTTTAGTAATAGTAATAAACTTCACTTTACACGTTGTTCAGAAAATCGTGGTACCTGCATCTGCAGCACATAAAAGATCCTAACAAAATTAAATCTTTCTAGGTTTGATACGTTTTTTAGATTTTCACGGCCAAAAGTGTTTTCGTTATTTGTTTTTGGGGTGTTATGCCGTGTTGCGCTACCTCCTTCTTTAGCCAACGTTTCGGACAGCGTTGGCTAACGAAGGAGGTAGTGCAACACGGCATAACACCCCAAAAACAAATATCGAAAAAAAACTTTCTGGGTTTATTTATATTTTTTGGTATACATTTCAGATAATGTCCAATAAAATCACAAGAAAAAAAATGTTTTCACAACTAATTAATTATTTAATTTTTAAATTTACGGCAAACATTTGGTTACCTATTTATCAAACTGGTTTTTCGTGGTGGAATAAAATTCAACGATTTTTAACTTCGTTACACTTTTATAGACCGATCACGTTACGGTCACTTTCAGACTGGTAGGTACAGATGAACACTTTTAAATAGATTATAGCTTGTGTGTGGTAACCGACGAGTTCATCGAAAATCAATTCATCGAAAGCAAATTCATCGAAAACGAGTTCATCGAAAACCAATTCAAAACCAATTCATCGAATGATCAATTCATCGATTCGCCAACTATCGAAAAAAAAGTTAGGTTAGTCTCCTTGTCCAAAGTTTTATTATCAATTTTTTTATAATTCAATAAAAGTTGACGATCATTTTTAAAAAGTTAGGTTAGTCTCCTTGTCCAAAGTTTTATTATCAATTTTTTTATATATAAATTTATCGTCAACTTTTATTGACCATTGGTCAATAAAAGTTGACGGTCATTTTTAACTTCCCGGTCCACTCGGCATTTCTCTCAAATATTTACAAAATATTTTTTCTGTGAATTGGCGATTCGCTAAATTGATCATTCGATGAATTGGTTTTCGATGAATTGGTTTTCGATGAATTGGTTTTCGATGAATTGGTTTTTGATGAACTCGTTTTCGATAAACTCGTTTTTGAAGAACTTGTTTTTGATGAATTTGCTTTCGATGAATTGATTTTCGATGAACTCGCCGTGAACCCTTGTGTGTTTGGTGTAAAACTTAATTCAACTAGCAATTATCATTATATATTTTTTTACATTAGCTCCACGCAGAAGGCCCTAAGAAAAATAGTTCTACTCAGGGCCTATTTCATCTTTGGGGATGCTGTGTGGAGGGTCTTTTTAGAGGAAGGAAGGAAGGAGAGGAAGTTTTGGGAAGGAAAAGGTATGAGGGGTGTGTAGGAATTTGGGGGTTTCTTCTGCTTCGTTTTGAAAGATTAAATGCTGTGCGTTCACATGTAGCAATTCAGAGTCCCTTTGTTGGCTTTGTGTTAGTTTCATAATAGAAGTCAAGAATTTTCGTGCTTTGGTATTTATTTTACTTTTTCGAAGTCGGCTCGCTTGCATAGCTGATGTTTTTGGATTACTTATACTTCCCATTTAACGGGAATCAAGGAGTTCAGGTAATTGACACTCCAAATAAAATCGTTTGAACTTACTTTTCATATATTGTTTCCAAAATGCATAGCCATATCTGATGTATTCAACTTTCATTGTATTTTCTTTTCCGGTCCAAAGGCCAAACAGACACATTTCTTTACCTGTGATATTCAAGCTCTGCTGGATGGTATTTAAGTCCCTTAACGAAATGGCTCCGGCTTACTTATCGGATTTGTGTATTCTAGAAAATTCCAATGTCAACCCTGAGATCAGATCAGAAAATTCCAATGTCGACCCTGAGATCAGCAGCGTCATCGTAGATTAGTATTTTTAGAATTTTTTAAACTTTAGAATTTCGAAAATATTACAAAGGTCACCTTGTATTTTATCTTCTACTAGCGCAAAACCGTGAAAAATCACAGTACAGTTTGAATTCCTGAAAAGTCAGTTTCAATTTAGAAATTTAAAGAAAAATGGTTTTCTATCAAATAAATTACATATTAGGTAGGTATAATATTAAAGTTAAAAAACAATGCTGATAAAAAAATAAACTGATGATAGTATTCCACTCACAAAAAATGACGCGGCTTACAGCTACATAATATAATAAATAATTTTTAAAACAATATACATACATTATTTATAATTCTTTTTGAAAGCCAGGAGTCGCAGGAAAGCCGGGTTCATGCTGCTCGTCGGTGCGTCCATGCTGATGCGTCTCTACCGATTCCCTCTTTTTGCGGTGTTACCGGTGCGTCGTGGTAACACTCTTGTCAGGAAGCTGTTTGCTGCGTGTTCATATCACGTCGGGGTCACCAGTATAAGTATTATAACCCAGACACTCCCACAAAAATAACTATACCAGGAAATGAACGTTTTGAAAATAAGAACATTGTACGAATATAACATATGTCTTTTAATCTACAAAATACAAAATGGACTTATACACACAAACACAACATTTATAAAAACATCACAAGTACACGAACATTATACTAGACAACACAATAAATTGTACACAAATACTGTCAAGACTGAAAGTGGCAAGAGAAGTATTGGTCACGAGAGAGTTCATATATATAATCTCCTTCCAGATAGCCTAAAAATGGAAAATAACATAAAAACGAATAATGTTGGAACAAAATTAAAAATATTACTTCTTACTACTGTACTATATATGCTCTGTATTTAAGTTAAGAAAGCGAAATATTATGTTTCTTTTAACTTAATAAATAAAAAAATAAAAAATAAAACAAAATAAAATAATTACTCTCACGGCAGGCAAGGCTGGGTGAATTCACGCAAAGCTGAGAAATCGCTCGAACCTTCTGTGTGCATTTGTACGGTACAGCCATATGTTCTAGGCCTTTCGCGTAAGTGGCGGAATTATTATTCCGCTGTAGGTAGATGTAGTATCGGCCGTAGGAAGGTCCGGTCTGGAGTGTTCCTTAACCAGTGGCCCTGCGATAGTTTTATCAGAGCGGGTTAAGTGACCGCTACAAGTGCTTCGACGCGCGGCGCATAAAAATAACGGAGGGCGGTACGGCGTTAGCGTAACTACGGTTGTGTTTCTCAAACCAAGATTTTAATTAATTCTGATGAACATATTAATAAAATCTAAGATGTATTGATATTAAACACTAGGGAAGACATGAATTCATCCCATAGAAAAATAAAATTGATCTTAACGCAAAAGTTGTAGTAGTACAACGGATTACAATTTTTTAAAGGCGTTGTATGTTAAAAAAACTGATAGTGACATACTGTTTTTATTAATCTAAAATATAAATAACTCGCATCCATTGTGCGGCATGAGATTTTTTTTAATTCATTTACAATTTCGCCGAAATAAATTAAAATGTGTGCCTCGGGCAAAACCTCGATGAACGAGGTTGTGTCTCGCCTTAAGAATGTCCATTAAGAATAATTTTTTTATGTCATGTTATTGTCCATTAAGAATAATTTTTTTATGTGATGTTATTGTCCATTAAGAATGATTTTTTTATGTCAATACCTCACAAGAGTCCCAACTGATCCCGTCTGGAGTGAGACTATGGCATCCCCAATTGGGGTATGTTTTGAGGCTGAAGGTAGTGGGGAGGTTAATGATATGGGGGATAGGGAGGTGGGGAAGTACCTGGCTATTCAGATATGGTTATTATACAAGGCTAAAGCCATTCCAAGCAACGTTGCAAATCTGATTGGTGATCTTACACCAAGGGCGAAAATGAGTGTACCTTCCACTATGGAATGCTCGCAAATATACTGTACAGGGTTTTAAGGCACTTGCCTTACTTTAACCAGTGATTCCTGGCGTTTTTGAGGAAATTGTGTATTAAATTTTCGTCTCCGGTGACAATTTTGATTTTTTAACTAAACACATAAAAAATGAGTAGGTATTGGACTGTTAAAGGCGGGGTAAGAATTTGTTGATGAGTCTGAGTGACCAATCACTGATTAAAGTCAGTCGAATAGATCCCTTAACACACTGTATATTTTATGAATAATGTGAAATTACACTAATCCGTCAAATTTATGCGACCTTCGGATTGCTGGTCGACATTGCTACTCGCTTATCCATAGACCAAGGAGGCCGTCGACTCGATCTTAGGACACAACACTTCAAAGAGCAACACTAATTCATTTCTAAATGTTTTTATTATAAGAAGTTATAACACATACCCACCCCTCATACCCTTTTCCTTCTCAGAACTTCCTCTCCTTCCTTTCCTTAAAAAGTCCCTCTACTCAGCATCTCATAAGATGATATAGACCCTAAGGTAAATTATTTTCCTCAGGGCCTCCTGTGTGGAGCTAAGGTTAAAAAAAGGAAAATATCATAGACATCCAAATTTAATAGACCAGAAGTTACAGATGAGGGGTAAATCCAAACTATGGAGGGTGAAGAGGGGAAGATGACTGTGATTTGTTAAAAAATCAATCTGACAGTATATAGGCATCTCGCATTATAATATCACCATTTAGTTCTTAAAAGCAAAACTGCTTTTTAATTAATAGACCTTTTTACATGGGAGCGCGAATTGCCCTCCACGTTAGTATCATATTTGCGTAGTCGAAATCGGCAAAAGAATGTTCGCCCTTTTTCACATGGGAATATTTTGTTGCCGTGTTTAGTTGAGACACTTTTACAAATGTTTCATAATTTACTTACCCCTATAACTCACTGGAGAAACGCCCACATTCGCTACGTTCACATATATTAGGGCATAATACATTATAAAAAATTTTTTTTTTTTTTTTTTTATAATGTATAGCACAAGCTCTCACTTTTGTTCGTAAAATGTGCGATGTGACCAGCGCGCTGCTCAGGACAAGAATGATGATGTCACATTTTTTAGATTTAAGCGACGCTCTCGTAAGCCCGGCTGGCTCCAAGGCGGAGCTATAGCCGGCTCCATGGGGAGGGGGAAATAATACGTTTTTATCACTTAGGGCAGGTCCAGATATATTCATATGTCCATGGAAAATATATACACAGTTATTGAGGTATTTAACACAAATTTCTTATTCATAACTTAAAAAAAATGACATTCGATCTAATATAAGCCATAATATAAGCCATAGAAATATTTATTTTTTCTTTTGCATTGATCTCCATATCCAGGTCTAAATAATGTAAACCTGGATATTCCATAATTATTTTTATTTGAAGATGCACTTTATCAGAACTACTTAATTTTTATTTTTTTATACGAACAACTCTCTTTTTATAACTTTAGAAGGTTATTCTCATCAATGTAATATATCATTGAAGAATATCATCTTCAATGATATTATATATTATATTATTCTTATTTTCTTAACATTTTGGTTTCAATTTTAAATATCGTTATTTTATTAATCAATAATACCTATACCCTTCCTAACCCCATCACATATTTATTTTTAAAAGTTTTTTTTTATAATTAAATGACAATACTAAGTATTCACAGTATACATGCATCTTAATCGCTCCGAACAAACATTTAAAAATGTATGGTTTACAACCCCTGAAACACAAAGTAAAAAGTTTTAGCAGTATTTAAAGTGAAGGATTTCAATTTTAAACTAACTTATATACTAAGAAATATTAATAAACATTTGTGAACTAATAATAAAGTGAAGTGACAGTTGAACAATTGAAGTGATCATTCACCATTAACAGCAATCAGTGAACACAACAATAAACAATTATTTTTATTTCTTTGGTGCTGGGTTCCTATTATAGTTCGGTATTTTCACGGATCACTTCACAGTCTTCGTGGGTCAGTGGTATAAACAACTGACTAAGTTTGCGCAGACATTTCTGGCGACCTTGGTTCGAATCCTACTGAAGCCGACAGAAATTTTTTATTTAATAAAAAAAATCCGCACATTTTATTTATAAATTAAATATATCTGATCATCGAACCATTTTACAAAATGAATAAACAGAATAAACACACCCAAAAAAAGTCGCCATCTAGCGACTCAGAAGAAGAAGATACAATGACTAATAAAATGATCAAATGCATTGAAAAAAAAATTAATGAATTAACCAATCAACTTATGAAATCTTTTAATGAACAAATAAAAGAACTTAAGAAGTCCGTCGAATTTTGCTGTGAGAAATTAGACAAATATGAAGAAAAAAACAAAAATAAAGAAATACTGTTTAAACAACTTCAAGCACAAAATAAAGAGATAAAACTACACATTAATAAAATGGAGCAAAATGAAAACAAAACAATATTGAAATACAGGGTGTTGCTTTTAAGGAAAATGAAAATATCACAAACGTATTTAATAATATAATAGACACACTCAAATGTGATAAAGAAACGATTAACGTGACAAATATTTTTAGAAGCAAAAATAAAAACCCTATTAACAAAAATACTGCCATAGTAGTATCTCTACAAAATAAAGAAAGTAAAAACGTAATTAGAGCACATAAAAAATGGTATTTTATACGCAAAAAACATAAATTTTGAAGAAAACAACACAATATATATTAAAGAACAACTGACCCAATTTAATAAACACCTACTATACCTAGCTAAATCGTCAAGACTTGGGTACAAATTTATATGGGCAAAAAATTGAAAAATATGGATGAGCAAAAATGAAACATCACCAATCTTTCTCATAAGAACGCCAGAAGACACCCCCTCCGAATAAAAGATAATAAAACCACGTAGCAAACAACTATCAACCTTTCAAAATGTCTGAAGAAAACTATATACACGAACATTATAAATGTAAAAACCCATGTGAACTAAATCACCTATTTAAAAATGTTAATTTCTCGATCTTAAACATGAATATTAGGAGTATAAGGAAAAACTTCGATGAGATCTGTGTACTTATTAATAACCTAGATTTTTCTCCAAGCGTAATTGTTTTAACTGAAACTCAAATGAAATAAGTAATTCCATATAACTTACCAGAACATACAACAATTTCATCTGCCTGTAAGCATACTGGTCATGATGGAGTTACTGTCTTCTGTCATAATATTCTGAAAAATGTTACCGCTGAATTTATTGAATTTAAAACAGCCAATGCAATAAAAGCAACTTTTTGTCAAAACAACTATAAATATCATGTACTGGCCATATATAGATCCCCTTCATTAAATGATTTTTTATTTGTAAAAGAAATAAAATCTTCTGTTAGTAAACTTGATGGAAACAATTTCACTTTTTCCATTGTGACAGGAGACATTAATATAAATATTAATGATAATAATACAAATGTGAATTGTCAAAATGAGTATCTTGATTTTTTATCAAGCTCTGGACATATGTCATATATTAACTCACCAACAAGAGTAACCTTAAGTCACTCGGCATGTTTAGACCACATATTTGTCAAGTCGCACAAGGCGGTTAATATCATCTCTTCAATTCTCGAAACAAATATCACAGATAATGATCTGTGATATTTGTACCCGACCTTTTATGGACACCATTTCAAAAATACTCCTCTCAACCGAAATTCTGAAAATCTAGAAAAAGTAGACATTGATTATGAAACTCTAAACTCTTTACTTCGGTCAGAAAATAGGGAAAATGTGATATCAATAGAAAATCCACATCTCGCACTAGAGAATTTCTATAAAATTCTGAGAGATCATACTCTAAAAAGTGAAAGTAAAAAAGTTGTCACTAACAATAAATATAAAAAAATTAAGCCTTGGATAACAGTTGGAATAATTATATGAATTAAATAAAGAGATAAATTATATGGAAAAATGTTTAAATATCAAATAGATTGCCAAAAGAATAATCTCAGAACAATGCCTTAATAATAAATAATAATATTTGGATGATTTATATAGCGCCGTTTTTGTGAAAAATCACCTCAGGGGCGCATTATCTGAAAACAAAATATCTAATGTATCGTAACTTATTCAATAGGCTGATACGCAACTGCAAAAAGAAATACTATAGTATACAAATTTAAAATGCTAAAAATAATACTAAAAAAACTTGGAATATTATAAATGAAATTGCCAACAAAAAAAGTATGTCTTCAAATATTGTAAATGAGGTTATAATAAATAATGAAATAATAACTAACAAATCGACCATTGCAGAAAGTTTTAATAACTATTTTACAAATGTAGTAGACGTAGTACTTGAATCATCCGGCATTAATGACGCTTATATGGAGACATCTCCTCAATTAAATTCAAATAATGATTCAATTAACTCTATAGAGTATTTTTCTCCTGTTACATTTAATGAAATTGAAAAATATATTGATAACCTAAAACCATCCAACTCTAACCGAAATGATGGATTATCTTGTGACATGTTAAAAAAAATAAAACAACATGTCCTAACTCCATTGCCACATATTTTTAATTTATGCCTCAAAAATGGTCATTTTCCAGAGCAATTTAAAATCTCCACTATAATACCTATTCATAAATCTGGAGATACGAATAAATTAGACAATTATAGGCCAATATCTCTTGTTTCAAACCTCTCGAAAATATTCGAAAAATGTATCAAGTTTAGAGTCATTGAACACTTAGAAAAATATAAAATTCTATCGAAAAACCAATACGACTTTCGTACAGACCTAAGCACCGAGGATGCGATATATGAATTGACAAAAAAGATATACTCATCTATCGATAAAAAAAAGAAATGTCCTGCTATATTCCTAGATTTAAGAAAAGATTTCGACACCGTAAATCATAATTTACTCATTACAAAAATAAATCAACTAGGCTTCAAAAAAGACACACTAAAACTACTCTCTAACTATCTTAAAGACAGAACACAAAAAACAAAAAAAGGGAATAATTATAGTTCAGAGTCAACGATAAAAAATGGAGTTCCACAGGGAACTGTGCTTGGCCCGATTTTATTCTTAATATATATTAATCATAGATGTAATTTTGTAATCCCTGGTAAAATTGTTTCTTACGCAGACGACACGGCAGTAATAGTGGATGGTAATCATTGGAAAGAAACTTTTTCGAAAGCAACTGATTGTATTTCACTGGTTTCAACATGGCTTACAACAAACTCGTTTTAAACTATAGCAAAATATTTTACTTACCCTTTTATAAAACCATTAAAAATAAACCTAAAGACAACCTTAAAATTAGAATCCATAATACTAGTTGCAATCAAGAAATGTGCTTCATGTGCAACGAACTCACTATCGTCGAAAATATAAAATATTTAGGAGTATCAATAGATATAAATCTTAATTGGAAATCACATATTAATCAAATCACTTCTAAATTAAGATATCTGACCTACATGTTTTATAGACTTAAGGAAGTACTAAACATTGAAAATGGTCTACTTTTCCCTGGTGCAATCATCAATCACTTATGGCATTATAGGATGGAGTGGTGCATTTGATACATTTATTAAGCCTCTACAAATAATTCAAAAACACATAATTAAAGTCATGTATAACAAAAATAAAACATTCTCAACCAACTTATTATACAAAGAAACTAAAATATTTAATATACGTAAATTATTTATATTACAAAATTTGAAAATAGAATGAGCAAATGAATAAATAATATATTTTACACCCCACAAACCAATACTAAATTATTGCAGACACATAGCAGTTTCATAGGTCCTCGTACATTTAACCTTCTACCACTACAAACTCAAATGATAAATAAAATGATAAAATATGTAAAAGCCGTAAAATTATGGCTGAATAATGTAGATATTGAAACGCTTTTTCTATAAATTTATCCATTTCCTTTCTGTAACTTTCTAAACTGTAGTACAAAATGTTTTCTGTTTATTTTTTTATAATAACTAAAAAAAAATTAAAAATCAGAATGTTTTTCTCCATATTTTTATTTTATTTTTATAATAGGTGAAAAAAACCTTTTTCACTTATTCTACCTATACTAACTTTTTATACTAACTTAATATTTTATATGTTTTTAATATCTATTTTATACTTTGGGTACTTGGAAATACAAGGTGTCCGAAAACTCGTAGTACAAGCGAAAAACTGGTGAATCCTCATCACATTTGGAGTCGATTTTGTAGTATAATTTTTTTTGATTTGAGCTTTCGTTTTCGAGTAAATCGAGTCGAGAAGTTGATTTTTTTTTGGTCAAATTCTTATAAATTATTACTGACGATCATAGTACCTAACTAAAAAAAAACTATTTAAAAGAAAACAAACAAAGAAATCCGGATTTAAAGCATTATTTTGAAATTATCCATAATTTTATTCCGTGTTTTTCGGTCATTTCACGGTTAAAAACAGCTGGCCTAATATTATTTTCGCGCTCGTCAGAGTGCAATGCGAAATTTGCTGTCCCTTTCTGCGCTCGGTTCGATGAACACAATTAGAAGAGGTAAGCTACATTTTTCCAAAAATGTCTTGACCTTGAACTGTGAGCTCACGAACCAAATTCTTTACCCGAGAAGCATACGGATGCAAGTCCAAAAAGGTAAATGTTCAGGAGAGCCAAAAAAGTATTTTTTCTGTAACTATGGTCTCATAACTGCTAACCCTGTACAAATCGCAAGTGCGCCCCACGGTTGAATTTGGCAGCCACCTCTGGTCTGGAGCTCCAAAATACCTGAAAAATACCCTCGACTCTGTGCAGAAACGGGCGGTCCGTTTGATAGATTCTCCCATCTTACCAGACGGATTGCAATCTTTAGAGCACAGGCGTCGGGTGGGAATGCTATCCTTGTTCTACCGGTATTACAATGGAAGATGCTCCGAGGAACTAGCATCATTGATCCCTTCGGCCCCGGTGCATAGTCGGGAAACACGCCAAACGCGTGCCCAACATTTGTACACAGTTGACATTTGGCCCTGAGGGAAATTATTTTCCTCAGGGCCTCCTGTGTGGAGTTAATGTAAAAAAAAAAAAAAACTTCTTCGGATATCCGTGCTGATAGATAACAAAAAAGTAATTATTAAATCAATTAGTTTTGTTTTAAAAACGAGCAAATTAATCGAAATATTTTATAGTAAAGCCTTTAAAAATAGTTGTTTAAAAAAAAAACGCTGACTTGAGTCAAACAAAAACATGGACTTGAGTCCTACTGCCTCTAATTGAAGTGGACTATTTTGTTATGACATGTGGTGTATTATAAAAGGAATAAAGTCCATGGTACATCCTTCTGCTTCTAAGATAGTTGTTGCATCATGGTAATTGCATCCATATGCAATTTTGAAAATCCTATTTTTCTTCATGATAGGACTCTTTCTGCCACTGATAAACATGATAATTTACTTCAATTCTGCATCAAAAACTAATTTCTTCAAATTTTGGACTTGCATTCGTATCATCCTCGGGTACACAAACAAACATGGTCGCCAACAAAGATGGTCGCATGGTACAGTAGTGTTCGAAACGAATGTGAACAAGGTTATTATCATTTTTTTTAATAATGTAATAATTATATTGAAAAAATAGTATAAAGCTAATTTTTTCTCCATCGACTACTACCATTTAGACAAGTGCTTAGCCAAAAATCCCCGTCCCTACCCCTCCTTGCTTCCCCCCCTGTGCCCCCACAAACATGAAGAGTGTAAGGGTTTCGTAAATCACGTCCATCTCGATTACTAAACAACATATTGGATTGCAATTTTTTATATTCTCTTTGCTGTAACATTGTCTACAATTAATGTCCAGTTAACTTCCGTCGTAACTTTTACCGTTTGTTTGTAATTCGTATGAAAAGATAAATTTTTTTGGCACGTAATTTTACTTTTTGTCACAGAACTTTTTACGCCGACATTTTATGAAAAAATATTTCCTACAAAAGTTTTAGCTCCTACAATAGTTGATAAAAGGCAGATCGGTCTGTAATTGCTCACCTCATTTTTGTCTCCTTTTTTAAATATCGGAAATTATTGACGAACCTTTCGAAGTCTACATTTGACATCTTTGTTTGTACGCTCAACATTTGTTTTAAGTGTATTTGTGCGGATTTGGCGTAGAGCAAATGACCAGCAGCATGCAAAAAAGGTATCATTTGCTTGACTGTATTAATGTGCAAATTCCAATCGCCGATTCTCTCCGCCAGAATAAAGTCTAGAACCAAATTCACCAATTTAAACTCTTGTAGCCACAGTTTTGAATTTCTACTAGTTTTAACCAAATCTTCACACACTTCTTCTAGTCTTGTCATTATTTCGTTTGTTTTAGTGCACTAAAGCTATGTGGAAATCGTGAACGTGAAATACTCGTGTTAGTGGGGGTTATTCATAATGGAGCTAGTTTATACTTCCATTCAATAAATAAAGTTATAGATTTTAAACTGAAATACTATGGCAACTTGAACTGATACCAGTAAGCATAATCTCACTTCTTCAGTAAAATCAAAATTTAAAACAATTGACAAAAAATACAATTAATGAGTTAAACATCATACATGAGTAGTGCGTTAATGAATCGGCTGCCGCAGAGCGATGCAGAGATGGTGAACCAAGCATTCACGGTTGATATCTGGCGTTTTCTAGCCATAAAGTACACATTAAAATATATAATTTTACAGCTCATAGAAAGGGCTACAATCTTTGTGGGAAACATTTTTTCATAAAATGTCGGCCTAAAAAGTTCAGTGATAAAATGTAAAATTACATACCAAAAAATATACAAATTTTTACCTTTTCATACGAATTACAAACAAACTGTAAAAGTTACGACGAAAGTTAACTGAACATTAATTGTAGACAATGTTACAATAAAGAAAATAAAAAAATGCAACCCGATATGTTGTTTAGTAATCGAGATAGACGCGATTTACGAAACCCTTACACTTTTCATGTTTTGGGGAGGGGGGCTTAGGCGGGGAAGCAAGGGGGGTAGAGGCGGGGACTTCTGACTAAACACTTGTCTAAATAATAGTAGTCGATGGTGATTCAACTGGTGTTTATACGACATAGGCTGACTGGACTATTAATTATATTCCACCTCCATGGGAGGAATGAATTCATGCGTCCGTCACTCCTGGATACACGGACTCTCAGATTCCTACCAACCCCTCATACCCTTGGTAGGTATACCTCTTTTTGTTGATGTCCGCAATAATTAACTAATTAACTCTGCAACAATCATGTGAGATCAGTGGTGTATCTGGGGTTCCAGACTATCCCATCCCGCCCCATGCTATTCCATTACGCCCCCCCCCCCCGTTGAGGTAAATATGATCGCGACAATACGCTTAAAAACTGTTCAAGATGTTGTTATGACCCTCTTTGCTGGCTTCAAAACCAACACCCTCTCCGGGGCCAAGGGGGCCCTAACATGTCCCAGGCCAGCTCACAGCAGAGACAAAAGTACCCTCTATTCCAGGGGCAGGTCGCACGATTGCTACAGAATTCTCTCTCTTCCACGGGCGTCTGGGGAAGTACACTCTAGGAAATACTCCTGCCGAGGCAGATTAACAACAGGATTGAATTAAATAGATTCATGTATTGCAAATTCAAAACACAGTACATAGGTCATTACAGTACAATTCAATACAAGAAATGCATACTACACAAACCTAGCTATCGTGTTTATACCTCATGATCTCTGAAAACGAAACTCTCTGAGTGATGGCTTTTCGCGGGAGTTTACAGTCTATCGTTAAAGGACACAATCAAAAGAGGAAACAATTGTACAGCTTACATGATGTTCGGGGATCTTCGTCTTCCGGCTTCCAGGGGCACCTCCCGAGTTTAGGACAGAACCGAAGTTTACACAGGCGTGGCGAAATACCAGCGCTAAACCCGTAGGTTATTCAATTAACATCGCAGGTGTAATTGCGTTCAATTCGATCGACAGGAGTTGGCCGCGAACTCGGTGATTCGACCCGACGAGCGTAACGTGCGCCCGAGGCGGCTTGCAATTCTCAACTGTGGGCGGACGCGGTGGTGCGCGGGAGTGCAGAGGGGAGAGGAAGTAGGAAGCAGGGAAACAGGGGGGAGAGCAGGGTGTTGTTGAAACTGCCGCGGTAATTTTAGGGACTCGAATTCTCTGTCGTTTAGGGCGTACCATAACACTGTGGTGAGATTTTGCTGGACTCCCCCCCCCATTTTGAGGTCACGTAATTAATGCCCCCTAAGTTAAACTCCCGAACAACATGAGCATTATTTTTGTATGTAAATGCACTCGTGAGTAACTTAACAAAAATGCAAATAAGCCGTAAATTTTACCTAGGAATACAAAGGCCGATTAATTCTAAGTGATAAGTTATAGGACAAAATTAAGTCGTACCGTATTTAAACTAGAAAGTTGGTTTCTAATTTCATATTATTGTTGAAAGTTATTGTTTTGATTAAAAGTGAAAAAATAAGTAAATAAACTAATAAAAAAATAAGTGAATTAAGAAAATAAAACAATACTCAATCATAAATGTCGTAACTGAGTTCAAAACTGCAAATTTGGAATGTTAAATAAATTAAAAATAATATTCCCAGTGTTCAGCGCAAATTAAACACTACTGCATGGGGAACACGATTCGACTGACCATAGCAAGTCAATGGGACACGGGAACTCCCTTATCTGGGTAAATATTTTTTCATGTTTTTACGCAGTTTAGTATGGGTCTTGATATCGTTAACACCCCTTTGTATTTTCAAACTTGAAAAGTGAATATTTGTGAATAACAGTAATTAATTTCGCTGGTTTTTAACAAACTTTTGGGGTATTTTCATATTGAGAATATTGTGGATTATAATGGAATATACCAACGCATGTTAATGCATTTTTTGTGATGTACCAATGACATGTTGTGTTTTTTGTGATGTACTACCTACCTAGTGTTTTTGGATTAAGGAACGTTACAACATCATGTAAGTTTAGAACACACCTATGCTAGTAATTTTTCTCACAAGACTTGTTCGTTGTTCGAATTGATCCAGTACTAAGTAAAGTACCTAGCGAGAGAGTTTTAGAGAGCATCTTCGCTCTAAAATCATGAGATTTCCGTGTATCGCAAAAAAACTTTAACCCTCATATAGCCGAAATTTTTATTTATTATTTTTTTTTTAATTTTAAATGTAAAAATGCTTCAATTGAATATCTTTATGTTTATTTGGGTTCTCTTTGTGATGCAGGTTCACCAGTTTTCCGCTGGTACTACGAGTTTTCGGACACCGTGTATAGTATTTTGTTTTAATATTACCCACACTCAGGCAGTGCCTTAGTGGATTTTCATTTCTTGTTCATACTATTTGTTATTATATATTATGTTATTATATACTATTTGCTATATTATACATTATATGTACAAAGAAATGGGAATAAATAAAGTTTTAAAAAAATAAAAAAAATCAAATAAAATAAGGCCGTGCATTGGGTCGCAGCTTTCATTCAGAGCATTGTGTTTGCGGATAACTTTTGTTGAGCATTAAACAAATCCGGACTCCATATTTTGAATTTATGTTGATTCCTGTTGATTCCTTCAGTTGCTTTCCAATATATATATACTCTTAAGATTTATAATTGAAGACTGGTCATTTCTTCACCACAACAATAATATTAACTATAATGTTGAAATATTTAACACAGATATTAACAGGGTGATTGAAAACTATGTACCACTTTCACACTTCAAAGAAGCGAAGTTCCCGAAATGGTTCAGCGGAGAGCTAATTAACCTAGTTATCTGTAAAAAAAATTTCACATAAAAACTTTAAAAAATCCAACTCCCTTAACGACTATAAGATATTTTACATCTGCAGAACTCTATGCAAAAAACTGTCAAAAATATCGTATTTTAATTAAATAAATGGAATCTAAAAATCCATACCCTCTAATATTCAAAATTTTTTCACACATGTTAACTATCTTAGAAAAAACAAACAAGGTTTACCCATCTCAATGCACTTCAAAGAAAAGAATAGCACTGATTATGTCAAAAGTGTCTACGACGAAGATATCCCAGAAAATTATACACCACCCCCTTCCCTTAATGAGAGCATACGTATCCCTGCTGTATACATCAATATAAACGACGTTCAAACTAAAATTAAATCTCTAGACAAAAACAAGAAGGCTGGACCTGACAATGTGCATCCCAATATCCTTATTAATTGCATTGCTTCACTGGCTGCTGGTGATTTGTATATTGTTTAACCAGTCCCTCGATACAGTTGCTTCCCTGACATTTGGAAACGTTCTTACCTAACACCTATATTGAAAAAGGGTAATAAAAGTGATATCACTAACTTAAGACCGATATGTAATCTATCTGTGATCCCGAAACTTTTTGAAAAACTATTACTTGATCAAATTTCCCCATGTATTAACCATCTAATTGTTCCGAATCAACATGGATTTTTGTCGGGCAGATCAACTCCAAATCTTTCGTTATATGAAAATTATATATCAAACGTATTAGGTAACAGAACTCAAGTCGATTCCATAAATACGGATTTTATCAAGGCCTTCGACAAAGTATGCCATAAAATTCTAATGGTTAAGCTACGTAATCTATGTATTGAAGGAAAACTTTTAGACTGGTTTGCAAGCTTTTGTTCCTTTCCAATCAATTTATAGCTACCAGTGGTATACCAGTATCATATAGGCCCAATTTTATTTTTACTGTATAAACGATATTGTTGACATATTTGATAAAGATGTAAATGTGTTGCTTTTTGCAGATGATTTGAAAATATTTAAAATAATTAAAACCGCCGAAGATTGTATCTGTCTACAAAAGAAGTTAATTAATTGGGGTTCTCTTAACAAACTTTTTCTGAACACAAATAAGTTTCATTCAATAAGATTCTACAGAATAAGTCTACCAATAATTCATCCGTATGTACTTTATAACTCTACCCTTAACTTTGTCGAAGAAATTAATGAACTGGGCATAATTTTCAACTCTGAATTAAACTTTATATCCCATAAAAACACAATCAGTAATAAGGGATTGAAAATGCTTGGCTTTATTTTTCGAAATTCCAGAGGTTTTAGGAATATTTCAACTTTAAAATTTTTGTTTACATCCTTAGTACGTAGTCAAGTTGAATATAATTCCTCGATCTGGTGTCCTAGCATGGTCGATCGATATAGGTTTTATCGAAAATGTCGGTAACTTGAAATCGCTCCCGAGCACGACTGCAGGCCACTAATGAAGAATGTGAATGTGGTTATTTTAATATTTTAAGAGTAATTTGTATACAAATGAAAATTTGTTGTTTTCGATTTTTTTTGCCCCTATTGAGTAACATTATCCTTTTTGCTCCAAACAAGCTTAGGATAATATAATTTTTAATGAATGACCCCGAAGACAAATACCACACGTGGACAAAGACATTACGATAATCTGACAACAAAAATTTGAAATTTAATTGGAAAAGACATTAAATACACCTGATAAATAATGAACCCACACTGGATTCCAATAAAGGCATTATTTACTAGTTTTTCTTTCAGTTAAATTATATTTCTCTCATTTCTTTTATTTTCTTTCATTTTATTTAATTTCAATTCCACTTTATTTTTAAAATTTAATTTGGTCTTCTCATTTCTTTTAAGATATTAAAATAGATTCAATTTCAACCTCCTCGGGTCAGGCTCAGTGCAATGGCAAAAAGTGTCATAATTTTTTTTTTATTCATAATCTATTTATATGAAGAAGGCTGTCTGTGTGTCTAATTGGTTTTTATACAAATCTACAGTGATATTCCGAGATTGAACAAGAGTTCTAAGTCTGATTGAAAAACTCTGTCTAAAGCCCGGGCAGCGATGGGGACTAAAATAATAAAAAATAAAAATAAAACAGAATAACATGTGTGTAAGGATTCTCACTAATTATTTTTCTAATATAAATAAGTTCCAAGGAAGTAATCGGATTTGCGGGTCTGGAAAGACTTACGTCAACAGCTCATTATTTTGCAACAAATCCAGGTCTTACACTCTTTGCGGGAAAAGGCTTTTTCATTTTCACATTGTTTGATACAACCCTCGCAGGGGCGTAATGATACACTTTAAATTGGAAATATATAACCAACCTTATGGATAGTTCTTTAGGGGTCGGGTAGGGTTTAAATACTGAAGACTGTCTTGAAAATTCGTGATCACCATTTATTATATTTATTTAACTTTTTTAATATTAATTTCCGATGTAGGTCAAATTTTAAAATAATCGGTTGTTAGGGGGGTGATAATGAATAATTTATTTTGAAATCAGTAAGCATAGACACGGCACCAAAAGATTTCTTCAACCCGAATTTTATGCCAAAAAAATGTAAAAAGAAAAAAAAAATTAATACCTATCGAAATTCACAGATCAGAGAAAAAAATAAGTTTTTTGGGTTCTTTATGTGATGTAGATTTATTGTGTTTCCCGCTTGTTCTAAGAGTTTCCAGAGGCTGTGTTCTGTGTACCTATGTACATATACAGGGTATAAGGCAAGTACTTGATTTACTTTAGCCAGTGATTCCTAACATTATTTGGAGTAAAAAATGTAAAAGATTTTTTGGTTTCCGGTGACATTTTTGATATTTTTTTTCTACAAAAACATAAAAAGTAGTAGATGATGGACAGTTAGGAGCGGGATGAGGTTAGGCGGTTACTCGGCTGAATGACCAGTAAGGGCATGCAGAAAAAAAAATTGTTTGATTTTAAAGAAAAAAAAAAGAAAGTAAAAGAAAAAAAGTTGGTAGTTTCGAAGTGAAAAAATGAAATAAGCAATGATGATTGAATTAAACACTAGTATATATTGAATTATTTTGCGGGCAGGAGATAAGTCAACGTAGCTCAGTGGTCAGAGCATTTGACACGGGTTCGAGTTGGTTATTTATTCATATTTTTATTTTATTTAATTTATTTATTTATTAATATATCAACGCCCTGATGGGCTTTTACATATAAGTTTATAATACAGAGACAAAGTTGAACAATAAAAAAGATGAACTTGAAAAAGTAAACATCACATGAATGGAAGGTATAAAGATACATTTTAGTAAAAATAATGCATTACAATACAAGAGAAAGTTTTTAAAGTTGCAGATGGCATAAAATAGTATACATTGTGTATTTACAAAATTTACATAAAAACAATTCTTAACAACTCAAATCAGATGTCACAGTACTTACATAAAAAAGAAAAGAAAACGGCAACTGGTTTTTATATTGTAGATAAATATTGTGTAAATATCAAACTATACTACATAAAAATATCGTTCAAGTGTTTCTTAAATAATGGTAACTTTGTATTAAATTCATCGATACTTGAGGTGAATTTGTTTGCTAGTGTATGAAATCGTGGAATAGGTGCATGTGTGAGGTAGTTGTTGGTTCACGAATTATTGTTGCCGAATACTATGTTTTTCCTTGTCGCTCGAGTTGGTACCTTAAATTCAATGAGATGCAGGAGTTCACAACAGTCTAATTCGGAGTGAATAATTTTAAATAAAAAAGTTAGGTCAATTATTTTTCTTCTGTTTTCTAGGGAATGCAATTTAAGTGTATTTAGTAAGAATGCATAGTTAATGTGTTGAATAGGTATTTGTAACTTGAAGTTAATAAATCGTAAAAATTTGTGCTGCACTCGTTCAATATTTTTTATATGAATTTGATAATATGGGGACCAAACTATGGAATTGTATTCCAGCAAGCTGCGTACTAGTGACAAATATACAATTTTAATAGCTTCTAGTGAATCAAAGTCTTTGATGGTTCTGATTATAAATCATAGTGTCTTCATGCCTTTGTTGGTTATTTCTTGTATGTGATTTATAAAATTTAATTGGGTGTCAAATATAACTCCAAAATCCCTGATTTCTTTGACTTTTTCTAAGATTTTGTTATTTATTGTGTATTTGAAAGATAACGGTGTCTTTGTTCTACAAAATGTTAGTGTCTTACATTTATCGATATTGAGGAATAAGTTGTTTGCAACACACCAATTGTGTAATTTGTCAACGTTTGACTGTAGGATAAGGCAGTTACTTATATTAGATATTTGTTTATATAATTTGATGTCATCGGCAAAAAGCAGAACTATTCTTACAATCTTATACAATATATTATACAATATATTCTTACAATCTCTTCACTTCAGGTTAATTTGTAAAACAGATATTATTTTTATTAAAATGTATTCATTTATTGATTTCAAGTTTAATTTCTTAAAATCCATTTTAATTTCAAGTTTATTTATAGGTGCTTAAAAAAAACTATTGACATAATATATATAGACAACTGTTTTATATATATATATATAAAACAGTTGTTTTAAGGGACGGTTTATTTATAAAGAGTAATTTCTAATAATTGTTTGATTATGCCTTCGGAAGGTGAAACACCTCTCACTTGTAATACTATTAATCCAGCAGAACTTGTTTAAAAATAAAGCCCTTTTAAAAATTAAACACTTAAATTATTTTGCTAGTGCCGCTTTTGAAAGGATTATTAAAAAAAATTGTTTGCCTCAGGATCCTCGTCTTTCAGATACCAACATCGTTAATTTTTTTTAAAGAAATTTACCCTGAGTGAAAACCGTTAGTGAACCTAATAAATTACGACATGTATCAAAATTTTGTAGATAGAATTATTAACTTATTAATGAAAACATAATAATTTTGGTGACTACTATGTCGCTTTTCTGAACTGTTACAAAATCAGTTCAATTACGAAAATGATGCTTAAATTCAAAGGGAATCCAAGTTGAGGAGTATATTTAACCGGAGTTACAGACAGACAGAATCGCAACCGAAATTAGCATTTAATAAAAAACTTTTTAAAAGGCATTACTTAAGAGGAAATCCGGTCGCCGAGAAATTTAAATAGTTGGTATACTTACTACCTTGAATACTGAACGAAAGGGACAACTGCACCTCAGGCTGATAACATCTAAATAAAATCATCAAATTCGGGGTTGCTTATTCCTTATTTTCTCCTTTAAAATTGGACGGATTTTATTTTTGTTTTACTTACTGTATTGGAAGAAAATACTCTGTCTGTTCATTTTGTCCCTTTCAAAGATACATTTGTCTAGTTTATACTGACCGTCTGTTGACAGCTTTGAAACCAGGCAATATTAACGATTTTTGGTGGGTCCTAACTCCTATAAGAAGTAACTTATCGAAGAAAGTAAAACATACTGACGCGCTATTGGTCGATATCTATATTATCTTTGCACTAATGTCAAAATTTAGAGAGGAAATTGGGGAATACGTTTGTATGGACAAAACACCACGCGGTTTCTTATTAAATAACTAACTTTCGAGCAACCATGCTGTTTTACCGTAGGGATAAAACAGCATGGACCGTCACAAAACTCAAATATTTTTAGCAAACGCTCTTTACCTCATTCAGATTCTCACAGATTTTTTTAATAATACCCTCCTTATCAACACGCAACAGCAATTAACGTCACAGCTGTCAAACAATAATTATTTCTCGCCATTTCAAGGGATTTCCACTTGATGTGATTGCCTATTGAAATAATTCTATCACTCAATTAAAAGCGAAATCTGCGCAGACGGATTAGTTTGATAGAAATCATTTGATTTAGTTTTTTAATATCATGAAATGTCATCCGAACATATTTATACAGGGTGTTAAGGGACGTACTTGACTTACTTTAACCAGTGATTCCTGACATTATTTGGAGTAAAAAATGTAAATGAAATTTTGGTCTCCGATGACATTTTTGATGTTTTTTTTTTTTTTTTTTTTCTACAAAAACATAAAAAAATAGTAGTTGTTGAACAGTTGGAGGCGGGGTAAGGGGTTCGTCGGACACCCGGCTGAGTGACCAGTAACGACATGCGGAAGAAATTTTTTTTTTGTTTGATTTTGAAGAAAAATTTTTTGAAAAAAAAAAAAAAGTCGTCAAAAAAAGTCACCGGAGACCAAAATTTCATTTACATTTTTTACTCCAAATAACGTCAGGAATCACTGGTTAAAGTAAGTCAAGTACGTCCCTTAACACCCTGTATAAGCATAGCGTTACATTTGATTGATTATTTGTTTGTTTCAATGCAAGTACCAACTATCTTAAATCTCTTTTGACCGTTGGGAATATCACTTTATTCGAATAAAATTCAGTTTGAAGGGCAAACGTAATTTTATTTATTTTTGTAGGAAGACATGACATGACCATGTGACTAGAACATTTTAGTCGGGCATTGTCAAGAATTGAAAAAACAGAACATAGGGTGTTGAGGGACGTACTTAACTTACTTTAACCAATGATTCCTGGAAAAAAAATTTAAATAAAATTTTGGTCTCCCGTGACTTTTTTTATATAATTTTTTTCAACTTGAATCATGGATAATCAGTATGTACACTAAATTAGGGTCGGGGTGAGAGGTTGGGTGATTACTGGGCGGAGTGACCAGTGATGACGTGTGAAAGGTTTTTTCTTGTTAGGTTTTGAAAAAAAAAACTATAAAAAAGTTACCGAAGACCAAAATTTTAAATTCATTTCTCTACTTAACACCAGGAATCGCCGGTAAAAGTACGACCCTTAACACCCTGTTTATACACTGACATGATATATCACTGTAAATGAAGCAAGGGGCGTATGCCACGGCAGATAGTTGTAGCGGTTCGTCCGCTCCGTTTACCCACGCAGGGAAAAGCATGAATATTTAGGTAATAAATACTAGTATCGCCATAATGAAAGAAAACCATTCATAATCAACACGTCGCTTGAAATCTTGGCTAAAGCCATTTTTGGTGACCAGATCTGAATAGCTAGGTACTTCTCACCCTTTTTCTTCCCATTTATTTTCTATTTTCTACTAATTTTAGTCTCAAAAACATACCTTAAGGCGAACCTTAATGCTAAATCACTATTTTAGGTTAATCTTTACTACTAACATTATAAAAAAAACAATGTTTTGATTAAATTTTAGCTTTTCCTACCTTTTCCTTTGTATTTGAATATGTTAATTACCTTAACAAAAAATATAAACGCAAACGCATGTAAGAAATGCCTTTTAAAATATATTGTTTAATGATTAACAAAGTGCTTGGTTTTAATTTAATTAAAATGACGTCACATAGTGAATTTGCGAATATTGATGAAGTAAATGTAATTTTATTGTTAAAAATTATCTGTGACAGTTTCTACCGATTAACTCTTTTCTTTCTTATAAAATTATCCACAAAATAAATAAAAACCACTTTTGCACTTGAAGCCATGACCACTAGATTCAGTTTACTAAGAGATTTTTATGCCCATTAGATACCTATATTCATGGCGATATAAGGCACACTTAGAATTCATACATTTTTGGCTTGTGGTTTCCTCTTAATTGGGGATGCAATAGTCTTAATGGATTCGGTTAGTTGGGAGCAGTTAGGACTCTTGTGAAGTAATAACATTTAGCTAAGGTTGCCTCATGTGTATCTTACAACGTTTATGTAAACTCCCATTGTGAAACCCATCGTTCCTGATATTGCTTGCCTGGCTTATTCTCTAACCCCCATATTGCAGTGAGCAGCTTATTGGGAGCTATTCGCCTGAATATTGCCAATAAAGCCTCCACCCGCCGCTGTATCGAACGCGTACAGCGTAAACTACCCCCTAAAACATCCCTTATACGAAAACAATATGTTTTACCTAGACTTAAATCCATGTATTAAATTATCCACTGACTCAATTTATTCGGTTGTCACGTTTTTCGAAATGAATTCAAATTTAAATATTTATAACCCTGGGACCGTCCGCCGCAGTGGAGCCAAAATGTTTTTCTGATTTTTCTGTTTCCAGATTTTCGATTGAGTTTCGCTAATAGATATTGTCTTCATTTAATTAAATTTTATAAATTGAGGTTTTACTCATAAAGTTAAAAATTAAAAATAAATAATATTTTATAATATTACTGCTATAAAACAATAAAAATTATAAAAATTCTTCTACTTCTTGGAACAAAAAATTGTCAAAAATCAACACCCACATTATAAAGGAAGGACCTCATTAATCAAGTATTTTTATTTTTATTGCGTTTATAGTCACAACATTCTTATTACGGGTATTAAATGAAATAATAACAATAATTTTAGTGTGAAAAAATAATTATTTAGTTTCTGTGAAACAAACAAATAATAATAAATAAACTACTTCTTGGAATAAAAATTTGTCAATAATCAACACTTACATTATAAAGGAAGGACCTCATTAATTGAGTATTTTAACCGGCTGATGCAGTATTTTAACTATATGATGCGAACTCAGCTGATGATGGCGGGTGACACAAGAACGACGCGCGATAATTCACGAGTTTCGGTGCGGCCGAAGGTTCGGCAGATTTTCTGCCGAAACCGAAACTGATGCCGAAACTCGCTATTTTTACCGAAACTTGCCGAAACCGAACCTTCGGTCGGTCACTAAAAATTACATCCACTTCTTAAACTTGTCGGGGGGCAGCTTTGCCGCCCCGGGCCTTTGACGGGCTAAGTCCGCTACTGGGTTGAGGGAGATCTTTTAACCTCTCCAGCAGAACTCTCTCGACCCATTGACTTGCACTGGGAGTGATGGATTCATACATCCGTTACTCCTGCATACACTGACCGCCAGATTCCACTCCTCAAACCATGTTTTTTCCAAGGACTTCCCCTTCTTCCGTGCCTTATAAAAGACCCTCGGCCCTCCCAAGACTTATGTCTCAGGCCCTGAGAGAAATTATTTTCGTCAGGCCCGCTGTGAGGAACCAATGTAAAAAAAAAAAATAGTAAAAAGTAAAATAAAGTAAATCTCTTTTTCTTTGTTTTGTCGGTGATATTTTTTAATTGGATCATATCGCATGACTACGCATTGGATTATTTATTTGTAATAGTTAAAGCACATTAATCTATCAGTTTTAAAAAAATTGATAACGTTATCTCTGGATGATTTTCTAGTTCAAAGATTGTAGACAAATCTGTTCCTGCGGTGAAATGCAAAATAATGCATTATTTACTGGATAAAATACACCCATATTTAAAAGAAGGAAATTGCTTCACTACATTATAACTTAATAACTTATCAAACGGAACCAACGTTATAATCTACGCATCCACAGATGGCACTAAATAATTATTTTAGGTTAAAATCCTTTTTGCAAATTAAGGTTAAACGTCACGTACGTTATAATCTACGCATTAACAGATGGCGCTAATCAAATTACTTTATGTTTTTAATACTCTTTGCAGGTCATGCTTTAAAATATTAAGGAAAATTAATTGTTTGCTTCCGTACGTATTTAATATGAACATAAATAAATAGTTTTGTCCATAAACAAACCCAAATCTTTCAAGAAAGGCTGAAAAATTCAATCGCTGACTCAATCCAATATTGTATTTTTCAGCCTTTCTTGAAAGATTTGGGTTTGTTTATGGACAAAACTATTTTTTACATTCATATTAAATATGTACGGACGCAAACAATTAATTTACCTTAATATTTTAAAGCGTAAGGTGCAAAAAGTATTAAAAACCTAAAATAATTTGATTGGCGCCAACTCTGAATGCGTAGATTTTAAGGTACCTTAAGGTTAAACGTCACGTACGTTATAATCTACGCATTCACAGATGACGCCAATAAATTATTTTAGGTTAAAACACTTTTTAAGGTGAATTAATTGTTTGAATGAAAATGAATTTATTTTATTTCATAATGAATTTAATAAATTTTATTCTTTCTCTTCCCTTTTTTATTCATATGTATACAAAATATGTATGTGAGCTTATAATATGCAATGTAAACACCAGTTACCTTCATTTTTATATTTTAATCCTTTGTTATTGAAGCCAGAGTTAAGTTAGCCTCTCAAAAACTGGGGGTATGTACTGTACAAGACCCGCAGATACTTTAATAGTACATACTGCTAACTCTGTACAAATCACAAGTGCGCCTCATGGTTGAATTTGGCAGCCACCTCTGGTCTGGAGCCCCAAAATACCTGAAAAAACCCTCAACTCTGTTCAGAGACGGGCGGTCCGTCTGATAAATTATCCTAATTTAACAAAGGGTTGCAATCTTCAACGCGTCGGGTGGGAATGCTATTATTGTTTAAGACAAATGTTTATTCCTTCCTCTCCTCAAAAAGACCCTCCACATGGTATCAGCAGATGACATAAGCCCTGAGAGAAGTTATTTTTCTCAGGGCCTCCTGTGTGGAATTAATGTAAAAAAATGTATATAAACAATCCTTGAATTTATCATTATTTTATTAACTGTGCTAAGCAAACAACAATATTCATTTATGAATTGGTTTTTTTTTCTTCTTTTTTTTCTTCTTTTTCTTCCCTTTCTAATTCTTATACAAAATGTGACGTATATACGACTATAATACGAAATGCAAACACCAGTTACCTCCTGTGTTATTAGTGTACCTAAATACAGGGTGTTAAGGGACGTACTTGACTTACTTTAACCAGTGATTCCTGACATTATTTGGAGTAAAAAATGTAAATGAAATTTTTGTCTCCGGTGACATTTTTGATGTTTTTTTTTTTCTACAAAAACATAAAAAAATGGTAGTTGTTGAACAGTTGGAGGCGGGGTAAGGGGGAGTGACCAGTGACGACATGGGGAAGAAATTTTTTTTGTTTGATTTTGAAGAAAAAAAATTTGAAAAAAAAAAGTCACCGGAGACCAAAATTTCATAAACTTTTTTTACTTCAAATAATGTCAGGAATCACTGGCTAAAGTAAGTCAAGTACGTCCCTTAACACCCTGTATTTATAATGTACCTTATATTTTTTATTATTATTTTAATAACTTTGCTAAACAAACAATGGTTATCTTTATGTTTTAATTTTGTTATTTTATTTCATTTTTCTTTTTCTCTTTCTTATTCTATTCATATTATGTGTGTAGGACTATAATGCAATGCCAACACCAGTTACCTTTTTGTTTTAATCCTCTGTTCTTAAGTAGATAGTATATATGTATACCTTTTATTTTATTATTATTGTTTAAGTAACTACGCTGAATTGTTGTACTTTTATTCTTTCTGTTCTTTTAATTTCCTCCATTATATTTTTCCTTGTACAAAATATGTTCCGTATGTTCATACTCATCCATATTTGACTGTCCTTAAACTGGAATCCTCCTTGTTGGGCAGTCAATGATTTTATAAATAATGTATAATCAATTTATAATGTTAAGTACTAAATAAATATTTAAAAAAATAAATAAATTAAGGAATAAACAGTATCGTCCATAAAAACTCAAATATTCCGAGAAAGGCCAACAACTTAATTTCTTGGAAGAATTGAGGTATTATAAAGAAGAAATTATTTATTCATAATATGAATAAATAATTTCTTTTTTATAATTATTAAATATTGCTTATCGACAGGCGTAAAAAAACAATTCTACATCTTAATGTTTTACAGAAAAATTCTTTCTCAGAAAGGCCCTTCCTTCGTACATAAAGATATTTACAAGCTACATGACTGTGACGCAATCCCAGTACGCCTACCGATACACTACCCTGGAATACTTATTCCGTACACAGCGCTACCCGAAATCGACTGAACTAGATAATTTTTTCACGTGCAACCGTGTAGTTCATACGATTTCTATCTTTATTATGAGCCCAACAACCATCCAAAAGAAGATTTTGGATTCACCCGTACAACGAAATAAATACCTATCAATTGTAGGCCATCATCGCAAAGTAACTACTGAAGAATGATGTCGAATTGACTTTTTTCCAATCTCAATCCAACACTTTCTCCGCTAAATCCCGGTAAATTAAATTTACGTAAACGTAAATATTTTTTCGCCTCCAGAAAAGAGTGGAGCGTGCGCTACGCGCACAAAATTCGAGTCGCTTGAACGCCGTGTATGAATGGTCAGAGGGTTTTACCTTAAAATAATTAAATTACCGCCATCTATGAACGAGTAGATTGAATTGTACGCACGGTATGTTAAAAACAATTATCTAGTTACACAAGAGTCTCAATTAACCGGAGCCAGAGGTAGGCTTGTTGAAAAAATATCGATATATCGAAATTTTTAATTCAAAATATCGATATTTTTAGCCGATATATTTTAATCCGATATATCGATACAAAATATTCAATATCGAAAATTGTATCAAAAAACGATATTTTTTTAAATTAATGTATTTAAAGTCACTAGAATCCAAAACAGTATAGGAACGAACGGAAAAAAGTAACTGTATTGGGTCATGACATCTGGCGGTTGAAATTTTAACTATTAATAGCTTACAAATCTATTGTCTTTGCGTTAGTATTTGTGATCGTGATCACCAATACTATCTCATGTGTGTATGTACATACATAGAAATGTATGCTATTTTTCGCCATTTTTTTCTAAGCCACTCCTATGTGTTAGTTCCCAATTGTCTATGATTATTGACTATACCTTGTTCCAAACACGAAGTCCTTTTTGACAGATTAATACGCCAATAGAATGTTACTGAGACGCATTCAAACTTTGTATGCATCTCAGTTTACATATAAGTTAGAAGACAGATTTTTAGTTTTTGATATTTTTGTAATTATTACGTAATAAAAATGAATAGTGATAAAAATATCTTCATTTTTATTGAGATTTTTGTACATTAAAAAAAGCAAATTTTGTACAAAAATTACTATTGATAATATTGAGCTGAATACACTATTATTTTAAAAATGCAAAATCTCTTTAAAATTTGACCGATATATCGATATTTTTTCCTCGATATATCGACGTCGATATTGATATTTTAATAAATATCGATACATCGATATATCGATATTTTTTTTCATTTTCGATATCCCTAGCCAGAGGGACTGTTGGGCACATTATGTGGCTAAAACAGAGGAAAGTAAAACCAGATGAGGAATAGAAAAGTTGGGAAAGTTGGCCAGCTTTTGATATGATAACTGAACACTGCTAAAGCCGTTCCAAGCAACGATTGGAAGCTGCATGGTGGTCCTTTCATCGGGGCGAAAATGAGAGTGTTGGTATTATTTACCACAATTTTAATTTACAGTTACAGTTAGTTACCTAAGGATATTTATTAATATTTATTGCAATACATAAAAATCATACACTCAAAATTATTTATTTACACTTAAAAAACATTAGGCTAGTCGTTATTTCTATTATTAAAATCATTATTTTACTAATTAATTTTTATTCATGTAGAATCCGGACTTCTACTGGAAGGTAAGATCTTTTCACTAACAGATGTCGCCCCCGGAGCCAATGCACTGCCATCTAGCGGCGAGTTGCCGAACATGCAGCCAAGCGGTCCCACGTAGTACGGGGCGAAGAGCGCCGAATATGGTTGTGTTCCCGGATTAAAATAATGAGCGGGAAATAAACCCTGGCGTTGCGCCATCTTGAGCCGAGATGTCAGTTGTTTCTTCCATTTGGTTCTTCGGTTCTGGAACCAGGTTTTGATCTGAACTTCTGTTAGATTCAACGCCTTCGAAAGCTCCATTCTTTTGGACACGCTGAGGTATTTGTCGGCTTTGAATTCTGTTTCGAGACGTTCTAGTTGCTTGGCGCTGTAAGCTTGGCGGGGTTTTCGGTCTAATCCGGGTTTTCTTGACCGGCGGCAAGCCTGTTTTGGCGCTGAAATGAAAATAAAATATTATTAGAAAAGCTAGGTTGGGTTAGACTTTTTTTTTTACTTTATCTGAAAAAAAAAACAGTGCTGAAAGCCACAAATATATTTTTTAATAAAATTACATGCTTTCTGGGTTGCATTAAACAGTGAAGTTTGCGCATAAAATACATTTTTACAAAACCTATATAAATGATCAAAGAAAAAAATTCTTATTATCTACAGTAGAATTGAAAAATAAATATGTACATAGATGAGATAAATTAATATGTATATAATAATACACATACCTATGTCATAAAACGAAGTAAATGAAATGATGAAAGATAAACAAAACAAAGAAAGGATGTATTCAGGATGTTATGGGATGTACTTGACTTACTTTAACCAATGATTCGGGATATTATTTGGAGTAAAGTGTATAAATGAAATTTTGGTGTCCAGTGACAATAATTTTGTTGTTTTTTTTTACATTAAAAACATAAACAATCAGTAGGTATTGAACAGTTAGGGTCGGGCTGAGATGTTTTTCGATTACTCGGCTGAGTGACTAGTGGAGAAAAGTGGAATAATGTTTTTCGTTTGATTTTGAAAAAAAAAATACATCTAAAAAGTCACCGGAGACCTAAGTTTTATTTACCTACATTTTTACTCCAAATGTCAGGAGTGCGTCCCATAACACCCTTTTCCTACAGGAAAACAATACATAGTTACAGCAGGGGCAGGGACTTCATAATTATTATACATTTAGTAAGTTTACTTGAGGATATGAAGGTAAATGAAAAATATAAGCATCTGAAAAGATGTTATTATATTTTGTGAATTTTCTTCTGAAAAATGACTGTTCTGTGTATTTGGTTTTTGAGTGTGGGATGTGAAATAGTTGGTTGGAGCGAGTTTTTCGTACTTTACAGGGGAAATGAATGTTTTCTAGAATGTAGGTAATTATTGTCGACGAGTTGTTGATGATTTCATTTATCAGTGGTTTCATAATAGCATGTAAGTCTTTAGTTTTTATCACCCATTTTTCTAAAGAAGATCTTATTGTCCCGCGAATGGTGGATTGGTGGATAGGTAGATAAAGGGGCGGCGAAGGCAATAAGAAAGCGCTCTCAGAATATGTTCAGCTCAAATAAATGTTTATTACCAAAAATTCGGAAATAATTTTTATTGCTTATAATATTGCTTACAAATTTCATCGATGTTATGAATATGTCCCGCGTGAAAGCCCGGTTATTAATGAATGTTCATAGACCATAAAATATTTAGTAAGTGTTTTCAATCGCAAAATTCAAACAGAAAATCAGGAAAAGATACGTTTGCATCTAGGAATTGAACCCCGGACTTTAGCATTGCCGGGGTTCTGCTCTACCACTGAGCTATTATATTCATTTTCTTGACGCATATTTTCATTGGCTGTAATTTGTACGAATGATTAGAAGTCTATGATATACTCCTAAGTACTTGGATTAACATTATTCGAAGCTTTAATCTGTCTCTTACCGGGGGTCAATTACAAGATGAAAGATAAATATTATATTGAATCAAATCCTTGTCCTTTTGAACCATCCTTCATACATTTGCCTTTTCGTTCCCAAACACGTTCATTAAAGAACGTAATATATATTCCAAATTTAAATAAAAGCATTTCCAATAACATGTGTTTCCCAATTATGTCCTCTAAGTACAAACTGTATCCAAATTTATCTAATAAATAGTGTTAATCTGAAGGCCCGTCTCTTGCGAGCTCCGCCATTAACGTTTGCCGTGACAGTCCCATTAACATAACCATTAACATGATAAATATTGACAATTTTTGTTGTGTTTCGAGCTTCCCATGAGTGACGGAAAACATCCCATCCCGGGTGAAGCGCGAATCCAGGCGGGGGCCGGCAGGGGGAAATAATATTTTTTTCCCAAGAACCGCGTGATGTGGTCGTTTATTAAGAATACACCGATCGACGTTTTGAGTCTTTTTCGCAATGAGAGAGCATAATCACGAGTTTAAAATATCATTATACCTAAATATAATATAATAATAAATGTATTTGATAAAAAAAATTATAATGTAATATCAAATATTAATATAATTATTCTGTTTTTGACACCTACGTAAATATTTACACATTGGAAATTTTTAAAAGACAACTTTAGGTCCTGCAATAATCGATATTTGTTGAAAATCTTTCCTGATAAATAAATTTCTGTGTTTTCTTCCTGATGAAGGATCTTTTCTTCATCAGAACGCATTTTAACATTTATGTAAACGACAAACGTCAAACGTAAAGTGTTCATTGGTCATTGGTCAACGCATTTTAACGTTGATATAAACGCCAAAACGTCAAACGTTAAGTGTTCATTGTTCGCATACAATTTTGTATTATTGAGTGATGAACCGGTGGACGCAATCTGTTAGCCATGTTGTTACAGCCTGTGGTATAGTAGTCTGTAGTTAGTAGTCTGTAGTTTGTAGTAAAATAGATCATTTTAGAAATATATTATAAATTTGGTTTAAGATTGGAGGAGGTAGCGTAACACGGCATAACACCCCAAAAACAAGCAACAAAAATATTATAAATTTATACAGCGCCCTTGAGGTGTTTTTTCACACAAACGGCGCTATACAAATCATCCATTTATTATTATTATTAGTTTGCAGATGCTGTTCTTGCAACGTAATGGAGAGAGATTATTACTACTACCTACCCTAAATAAATACTTAGGTGTAGATGTTGTTTCCGCAATGGTGTGCGGAGAGTTTCCTATTACATACTGACTATTTGTGGCGGTGCGTGATTTTTCACAGTTATGTATGTTACGCCATCCGATCTCTCTAATTCTGCGTAAATAAACTAAAGAAGTAGATTACCTAGTAAGAAGCAGTGTCGTAGCGAAAGCCTGGTCAGTTTGGACAGATCCAGGGGGCGGACTTCAAAGGGGCCCATAAATGCACAAATATCTTAATTTCTTGAAAATAAAACTCTGCGTTACTTGTCATGCGGAATCTCTGACTAAGCTCTTATATAGCTGGTTTTTTAACGTTAGTAAATTCTCCCCATAAATAGTCTTTGGGTTTCACATAACACGATTTAAACAACATAAATTATTTTAGAAGCCTCTGATCTCTGATGACTGTTTTTTGGGTTCCGCCGCTTTTCATCTCGCGATAAAATATCCCCCGACAAAATATTCCCGACAAGATATCCTAACCTAACTTAACCTACATCAGAATACTTAATATAAGCTGGATGGACAGGGTTACGAATGAAGATGTTATTGTTCGGATGAATAAAGAAAAATAAGTTATTATAACTATAATAATCCGAAAACTTCAATATCTTGGACATGTAATGAGAAATCCAGAGAAGTATGAGATCTTGCATCTCATAATGAAGGGAAAGATTGCCGGAAGACGGGGCCCTGGAAGAAGGAGAACCTCATGGCTGAAAAACCTGATACAGTGGTTTGGCCAGTCCGTTATGGCCCGCAGTAAATAAAGTCCGCATAGCCAACATGATAGCCAACGTCCGTTGAATGGACAGGGTACAAGAAGAAGAAGAAGAACTAAACCTAACCTAACCCAACAAAACCTTTCGGCGCCAAATTTAAACCTAACCTAACTCAACCTAACCTAACCTAACCTAATGGAAACTGTTAATTCCTTACTCTGTTTCCTTCCTTCCTTGTCAGGGGATGTTTTGTCCGTAGGACATTTTGTTCTTGGGATATTATTTTGAGGGATACTTTTTTCTTGGGGATATTTTGTCAGGGACATTTTGTCGCTTGGTGAAAACGCGCGGTACCGTTTTTTGTAATCCGTTTTATTTAGCTACAATTCAAAACTATTTTAAAAAGCGAAAAAATTATAAATTTCTTTTTAAATATTACTGTCGCAATAAAATTGCATAAAAAATCCGGGAGTTGTTTTCTTGAAGCAGTAATTCAACCAACTTTTAAAATTTCAGCCTAAATTGTTCGCTTTTGGGAACAGCTCAAATAGGTCCCCTAAAAATGGTTGTGTCTCCCTTACTGCCATAGTGAGAAATATGATCTAAACGGTGTTAGAAGGAGCAAACACCGCGCTTTTTAATTAAATCTAAAAGTTAACTACAATCTAAAATTTAATTACATTAAAATATACAAGTATGTAAAACAAAAGCTTCCGACCGTAATTTGAAAAAAAATTAATGAAATTTTGCGATTTTTTTATTAATTAATTTTACGAGAAACGATAAAAAAGTGAGATGACAGTAACGTTAATAATAGGTTTGTAATAATGGATGTTTTTTTTTAAATTTTCTTAAGATGAATCATTTAAAAAAATATATTATTGCATCTGAAAGTATTAATACCCTAACGTCTGTTCGGTTGACATTTGACAAGAAACAGACTTCGAGTACATCTCTGAAAACCATTTTCGTACATGAAGTTTGTTACAAAGCTACGCCGCCCGCAGAGCTAGTATCAAAAATCCGCGGAGCAGGTTTTTAACTGCTTATTACAAATATTATTATTTTAAAAATTATATTTGTATTTCTTATAATAATATGATAAAGCCAATTTCATCACTTTTAGAAAACCATGTTTAGTTTTTGAATACGTTCAGTAATTTTTGTAATTTATTTTTGGGGTGTTATACCGTATCGCGCTACCTCCTGCTTTAGCCAACGTTTCAGACAGCGTTACAGTGATATTCTACGTTCAGAAATATACAAGTTATTTGGATTTTGTTGCAAAGCAGAAATAATCATCTGACAAATATGCTTGAGGCCCGAGGGGTTAATAAAATTAAAAATAATATAAACAAAACTTTGTTGTTTGCAAAATACACGTCAAAAGGGCGCTTCGTTAATCAAAAAACGCTAGAAACTTAATATTCAACCCATTAGAAAAATAACGACAAAACACAACAAAGGCAATATTTTATGTTCAAATTCTTAAACCGAAATTTTGTTCCGTTTGCCTGTTCAGTCGCTACGCTACAGGTTTAGTAGGCTCTACTTCTATTACAAAGTATAAATTCTTCCTAGTAGCACGAGGGTTCCTTATTCAAACAGTGTTGGCATCCTAACGAGGTAGTCAAACAGTGAAAAACACTCACAAAGAGGGTACAAAATCCAAACAAACATTGTTCAAAAAATGTCACCGAGCCATCATTAGGCGCTGGTCGTTAGATTCCGTAATTGTTGCAAATTGGCAGCGCAAACATTGGAATTCACAGAGAAATAATAATATTGCCAATATGGTAAATAAATTTAAGATTTATTATACACTTAATAATTTTAAATGCGCAATGAAGTTATTGTTTTCTTATAATGTGTCAGACACGAGAAAGATCTTTGTATTTTCTCTAGATCTGAAAGATTTTATTTTTTTTAAGAAAAATTCTCTTTTTTACAAGTTTTGAAGGTTATTCACATCAATGTAATATATCATTGAAGAAAAAGATAACAATAAGGAAAATATGAAAGAGATCACAACACAGAAAAATAGAAAAAGATAATGGTCGCAACTGGGACTCGAAACCAGATCCTCTCGTCTAAGCGAAACGTGCGCGTTTATCAATTCCAAATTAGTTGAAAAAAATATTATTAATTCTAAAAAATTTAGAATATGAGATTAACAAATATAACGGTTTGACAGAAGGTGGCAATGGTGGTATGCGCACGTCCCGGTTAGACGAGAGGTTCTGGGTTCAAGTTATCTTTTTCCTTTTTTCTGTATCTTGTTTTTTTCACATTTTCGTTTAGATTATTATTATGGTTATCTTCTTCTTCAATGAAAGACTTAGTTTTTGCACCAATAAGTTATTTAATAAGGATATTATGAGAGTGTTGCGTGTTTACAGTACACAGTTAATTCGTTTAAAATAATAATTACACGTATTCTAACATCATCAGAGGTTGCGTGTCTTCATCTCCTGTTAATTATCCCCAAATTAGACGTATTATACCATTTCCACCATATATTCGGAGCGTATTTTCATCTTACATGAGTGCTTTTCTAGCCCCTTAGTTTTTTTTAGAGGTTTTCCTTTTAGTCTTCATTAATATAACGCTCTTACTAAATCATCTACAAATTAAACAAACTGATAATGGCAGAAAATTGAATATTATTAAGAAAGTGTCCACTCAAAATTCGTTACACCATTTATTTAAGCACCGTGACAAAACATTTGTCATATGAAAAAGACAACGAACAACCCATACAGAATCTGAAATGATTGAATTTTTTTTACATTAACCCCACGCAGGAGGCCTTGTGGAAAATAATTTCCACCATGGCCTAAGTCATCTTCGAAGACGCTGTGTAAATGTTTTTTTTTTTGAGAAGAGAAAGGAGTGAACAAGGGTCTTGAAGAGACTCATGTTATAGGAGGGAGGAAATGCAGAGGCCGAAATATCGTTAATCGGCAAGCCTAGCTGCTTGGCTCAAGAACGAGTCGTAGAAACTACCCCTTGTCGTGTGACAAATGTCAACTGTGTACAAATGTTGCGTGCGTATTGGGGTGTTTCCCGACTGTGCCAAAGAAATCAATGACGCTAGGTCCTCGAGCCATCTTCCATTGAAATACTGGTAGAATGTGGATATCATTCCTACCTAACGCCTGTGCTAAAGATTGCAATTCATTTGTTACAATACGAGAATCTATCAAACGGACCGCCCATGTCTGCAAAGAGTCGAGGGTTTTTCAGGTATGTTCGGTCTCTGGAGCAGAGGTGATTAACAAAATCTGAAAGTTTCGCAGAGTTTAATTTAGATTTTAGAGGTCGTTGAAAAATACGATCGATTAAATATTTGATATAAATAGATAAGTAAAAATGTCGTTTTAATGTTAACTATCATATTAAAAATTTTACTATCATGAATTGATTTTTCTAAAAGAATTTATGATATAGATTAAGTGTTCTTTTTCCTTGAAATTTTTCAGAGAAGCGTCCATCACAAACTCATCTCGCGTTGGAGATTTTAGAATTTCATTTAAAATTTCTAAGAATTTTCAAAAAATTGCAAAAAAAAGGTTTGTCTCCATTGGAAATTTTAATGAAACCTAAACAATGTAATTCCTTTAAATATGTAAATCATGGATTAACTAATTTAATTTAATTAATTATATTTAAATAAATTTTCGTGACCGGGGTAACAAAGTAATTACATTATAAAGCAATTTGGAGAAACCAAGAATAAAAGGGGAAAACTGATTTAAATGATAAATGCCACCACAATAAAGAATACAGTTATCGCAACTGTTTTTATAATTAAGTAAATCGGTTTTTATCTATAAGTTATCAACAGCATCGTAATAAGAAAAATTGGGAGATGTAAAAAAAAATCACATAAATTAAGTGACCTTAACCACAGTTTGATAATGGCCTTGAACGCCAAAAAACTATCAAAATAATAAAAAAGATGGAAAAAATATTTGCGAGAAGTTAGATAATAATAACATTACAAATAAAATTATTATTATGAGAGATGATTTTAAAAGTGCATTTCCTGGTATTTTTCGCACTTGACACCGAGAAGCATCCATTATCATATGATTCATAAACGTGTTACGTTATGATGCAAATGAGATGTATAAAATTGTGCATTTGAGTGATTTTATAAAGAAATTCGGCAGAGAAAAATTCTTTACCTTTTGTGTTATTTTAGTAGTGATAAAATGCACGATTTTGATATACGATGTTGGTAAAGTCTAGTAACCATTTTTTATTTTTTTTTGTTTCTGAATGTATGAAGGTTAGTGCATTGCCACATATGTTGTGAGACTGAAGGTAGAAGACAGGGGACAGATATGGAGAAGAGGAAGGGGTGACACCCCCCGTTAAACAGATCTGGTCACTAAACACGGTTAAAGCCATTTCAATCCACTTTTCGATTCCTGGAACGTACCACAAAATACTACAGGTACCCATGATCGTTTTAACAAAATTTGTGAAATTGTATCAGCTATAAAAAGAAGACTTTATTATCGCGGTTACATTAAGAAGAACTAAAAATAGGCGATTCTAGCTCTGATAGGTGCAGAAAGCACATCCAATGGGGAAGACATCTCTGATAGAGAAGACACCTCCGATAGAGAAGACATTTCCGGTAGAGAATGTACCTCCGATTAAGAATGTCCTTCCGATTAAGAAGGTACTTACGATAGAGAAGACATATCTGATAGAGAAGACACCTCTGATAGAGAAGATATCTCCGTAAGAAAAGACACCTCCGATAGAGAAGACACGTCCTATAGAGAAGACACCTCCGGTAGAGAAAGTACTTCCGAATAAGAAGGTACTTACGATAGAGAAGACACCTCTGATAGAGAAGACATTTCCGGTAGAGAAAGTACCTCCGATTAAGAATGTACTTCCGATTACGAAGGTATTTACGATAGAAAAGACTCCTCTGATAGAGAAGACATCTCCAATAGAGAAGACACCTCCGATAGAGAAGACGTCTCCGATAAAGAAGGCACCTCCGATAGAGAAGGCACCTTCGATAGAGAAGACGTCTCCGATAAAGAAGGCACCTCCGATAGAGAAGATGTCTCCGATAGAGAAGGCACCTCCGATAGAGAAGACACCTTCGATAGAGAATACACCTCCGATAGAAAAAGTACCTCCGATTAAGAAGGTACTTCAGATAGGCGAGAAGAAGAAGGCGCAGAGTAAAGATGCCTGAAAATGGAAAACCCAATGATGAAATAAAGAAGTTTTCTGAAAAAATGATGAATGTAGAATGTGGAAAACTTTAGTACGTTTAAAATAACGCCATTCTCCCTTTGCGACATAGTCAGGAATGTGAATTTGTTTACCTTTACCTCCTTAAGTGCCTACCTTAGTTTATGCATAGATTTGTGGTTAGACACCTTTCAGTGGTAAATGACGAAATTTAACACATCACCTTACATTTTGTCACATCAATTGAAAAATATTTGTTCAAAATTTATCAGTCGGTAAATCAACAATCAATAGAATGACATCTATGTGTGAAAACTATCAACTGTTATTACACCGTAATGAGAATTAATATTAAGGTTGCGTTTATAGGTGGGTACCTACCTACTACCCAAAACGCCTAACGTTCACGTTTAGACTTGGTCGTCAAAGCTTTTTTAGATATTTGAAAACATCAGAAATATGTTGGTAATTTTTTATCGATTTTTTCATCACCATCAATTCAGAGAGTACTGGGCTACTATTTCTTAAAAGTTTATCATTCGAATGGTGATCGGACAACTCATAATGAATTCAACTTAACACCTCATTTGAAAAGTCATTAAAAGTGTTAAAAAATATATTAAAAATCGTTTAAATAGGTTACGTTAGCTTTTAACAGCTTTTAATAACTTTTCAGAGGTGTTGAGTTGATTTGTTTCTGAGTTGTCATGGAATCCATTCGAATAATGAAAAAGATAAAAAAAAGCAATTAAAAAACATAATATTTTTGGACCTTGTTCTGAAGGTCAAAGTTGTCCAAATAATATTTGTATGTCGTTTGACTACCACAAAATTATATATGTTTAGGCTCCAGCCCAAAAGTGACTCCCAAATCCAAACTGCAAGGTGATCCTTAAGATGCCCTCTTAAAAGCCAGATTTACTCTACTCTCAACCAAAATGCGCCAGTAAAAAAAAACTGTGGTAGCACAACCACCTTACAAATTTCTAAAATTCCTGCCGTAAAGTCAACACCTGGGAGTGAAGAGTTGCCCTTTTCTATCATTTTCCAAAATGGGCAGCTAACTTCAAAGTTTATCTGTTCAAACATCCAACAATGTACGTAGTGTCGTGATTTTGGTCGTGTCTTTCGGTGTTATCGCCCCGCATTCAGAACGCCCTCGCTAAGTGACCGGGCAAACTATTCTAACGAACTCCTTTAGGGGCAGTTAGCAGTGTCGTAACTATTCACAGAAATAAACGCAGGACACGTTAATGTCAACGAAGTAAATAATAGTTAATCAGGGAGTAGAAAAATTGTTAATTTTATTATTTCAAATTAATTTCTCAGAATGAACAGCTTTTATAACTTAATTTCTGATTTATGGTCAAAATATTTTACCAAACTGAATTTATTCATGTTTTTAGAGGCAACTTTGGCAATTATTTTCGACTAAACTGAAAATAACTTTACCCCAGCTGCTATATAAATAGGAATAAATAAAATATGACAAGAGTTTAAACGCATAATGAAGTACTTTTGAATGTAGCTATAACTTTGTGGTTATCCATTATAGGTAAATGAAACAATTGAACTTTGTTTGAACCACTTTTATATTTGAGTAAATCCGACCGGTTTCAGAACGAACGTTCCTTTTTCAGGGCAAATGTATGTCGGATTTACTCAAATATAAAAGTGGTTCAAACAAAGTTAAATTGTTTCATTTAGCATAATGAAGTGTTTAAAAATGATGAAACAATTTTGTGCTTTTTAGTTTCCATTTTTTGTATACCGCATACACCGCACCTAACTGCTCCTAACCGCCTAGAGCCAGTGAGACTATAGTATTCCCAATTGGGGTACGTTGTGAGGCTGAAGGTTGTAGTGAGGGGAAGGAGATGGGAAAAAGGTAGGTGGGGTAGTACCAGATCTAGTCAGAGAGAATTGCGGGGGTCCCTTCGACTTCTCCAGTCATACTCTCTCAGAACATCGCCTTGCACCGCAGTGGAAGAGATGGATTCATACGTCCGTCACTCCTGGACACACTGACCCCAGATTCCTACCTAAAAAGACCCTCCACCCAGCATATGACATAGGCCCTGACGGGAATTATTTTCCTCAGGGCCTCCTATGTGGAGCTAATGTCGAAAAAGGTCACCAAACACGGTTAAAGCCATTTCAAGCAACTTTAAAATCTGAATGGTGGTCTAACACCAGCATCGTGAGTATCTTTCACTCTGGATGTGTCGTAAATATGCCTTATATTATTTTTAAACAATTAAATTGTAAAATAACAAAATTAAAACAACAACAAAAAATACTTGCCACGCCGGGATTTGAACCACGACTTCCGGAACACTAGTCGTAAGCCTTTCCCCTCGACGGAGGCCGTCATTTTATTTCATATTTATTAAAAATTATATTTATTCGAATAAAATTTAATATTTAATCCTTTTTTGTAAATCGTATCTTTTTAATGCTCTTATGATAACGACCATTTGCATTATTAACATACCTTTTTCTTTTATTTTCTTTGAAGAAAATCTTTAAAATATATTTATTCAATGCTTGCGTCACTGCTCAGTTAACACATTTAGCAAGAGTGACAAATTTTTGAACATTCTTTTCAGGCCGATGACTGGCGATTAAAATATATGAATCTACCAAATTGTCACGTATATCATTATATTTCATTATTTGTGGTTTACATTAACTTCTATTATAGTATTTTTCAATAAAAATTGATGACAAATTATTCAAAATATAATGTCAATGACTGCTGTCGTAAAGATACATCTTGGTAATGAAGACACTTGCATGACTGTATGCACGTCGGTATAATTTATATTTACGCGAATATGACTCTGTCAGTCTCAATCAAAGATATTGAAATACAAAGATATTGAGATGTATGCTATGTCCGCCCGACTGTCGGCGGACTACTAACTAATGGGAATAGTTTGAATACGTAAAGAATTCGTTCATTTAGTTGATTTTTTTAAAGTGTGCAGTAATATTGGTTTACAATACGGCGACGCCAGGAAACACAGTCCCACCCAGTAAAACTGCGGATAGCACATCACTTATATTTCAATATCTTGGTCTAGGTTACTACTGATTTTGGTTCCATGGTAAAATAGAACAGTGAAATAAGAACACTCTTGAAAAGTGATACAAAGTCAGGAAAGGAAACTAACCTACCCTACTCTAAATCAGTTAAGCTAGATTTTTCACCTCTTTTCGTTATTTTATACCACTTTACGGTATCCGAGGTGGAGGAGTAAGGCTCTCGACTGGAAAACCGTAATTTGTGTAGTAAATTCGCGGCGCATTCAATTTAGGGGGCAGGTAATAGCTGCGGGGTATGGGCACTGCCGCCCCGGGAACTATTTATTGGAGAACCAAAACCTCTCACCAAGTGCTTCGCTACCGTTTGGTGACCTAGGAGTAGCAGAGGCGCCCAGGTTCATCGGGCGACGTGTGTCCAGGTTTTGGCGGCGGATGCTCCTGTTCCCCAGCTGTGTGGCGGGCCAGATCGGGAGGGGCTGGTTTTTGGAGACCATTTTATCTCTCCAGATTGTCTCTTAACCCATCGCCTTGCACCGCAGTGGGATGGATGGAATCGTACGTCCGACACTCCTGGACACACTGACTTCTAGATACCTACCAACCCCTCACGCATTTTACCTTTCCAGAACTTACTCTCCTTCCTTTCCTTAAAAAGGCCCTTTACACAGCATCTCCAAAGATGGCATGGGCACTGACACCCCTTCCATAGGATACCCCAAGTGGTTCGCTAAGTTTGGTGACTCAACAGAGCAGTCCGGGGTAATGAAGTGAGGTTTTTCCGTCTTGGCGGCAAAGCTTTGGCCCACCTTGTGCATGGCGGGCCGGATTAGGAGAGACTAGTTGAGGGAGACCTAACCTATATCTCTACAGCCGGATTCTCTCGACTCATCGTCCTGTACCGCAGTGGGAGGGATGGATTCATACGTCCGTCACTCCAGGACTCATTGACTTCCAGATTCCTACCTATCCCTCATACCTTTTTTCTTTCCCAGAATTTCCTCTCCTTCCTTTCCTTAAAAAAACCCTCCACACAGCATCCCCAAATATGAAATAGGCCCTTGGGGATTTTTCCTCGTAGCCTCCTGTGTGGAGTCATTTCTTTGTACTAAGCCATATTCCGTGTAGTTTACCTGCACACTAAACACAATGTAAAGCCTTCTAACGTATTTATTTGAGTGGAATAAAACAGCTCAAACACCGCACCACCACTAACTGGCAGTTGACAATGTGTTTATCCACCAATTAAGAGGTATGGTCTCAAGGCATTAATGTCCGAACCTCAGCCATATTATTTAACTAGTGTGTAAACTCTGACTGTTTATCCACTACGACAAGACTGGTGATCGTGTAAATATCGAGGTTTAGTTGCATTGGTCGCTTTGAATATTGTATCTTCTGTTTACTCGACTCCGTATTTTTAGCGAACGTGAGGTGACTTTGGTGACATTTTGGTTAGTATATTCCTATTTTGTTTCCCGATCCGTAGATTCTCCGTGATACAGGAGGCGAATTCCCTTTCTTTAGACATGTTCTTAGTGTATGTAGGTATCTATCACCATCATTTTGGCTAGGGACATGTCCTTAGCGTAGGTCCCTATTGCAAGCATTTTGGATAGTTAAAGATTGGACCCGTTCTTCTGACTGCAGATTCTAACGTTAGTGTTTGGGCCTGGTTTCTTGTTGTTTCATTGTTGATTAAAGAAAGTGCCCAACGTTTGATAGCCCCATAGAGAGGTTGTACGTGACGTCAACGCTCGTGAATCTTCTTTTTTTTGGTTTTCACCAGAATATTTAGCGATAGCTCCCAGAACTTTATTAAATTTCTGCATCTCATAAAAAACTTAATTTTGGTTTAGAGACCAAAATACTTGACCAAACTGAATAATTCATGATTTTATTCAAAAGGTTGAGTAAATAGAATCTAGTACGAATGTGTGCTTCTTTATTTATTTGTGTTTATAAATTTTATTTTGTCGAGGGGTAAGGCTCTTAACTCGCAATCCGAAGGTTGCGGGATCGAATCCCGGCGTGTGAAATAATAATAATTCAAATTAATCAAATAAAATTAATTTTATTTGATTAATTTGTATTATTTTACAATTAATTCATTAAAAACATGATTTTTAGTATATTCGCGGAACGTTCCAGAGTGGAAGATATCCACTTGTGTAATTCCACTATTCAGAATTGAAACGTTTGCTTGAAATGGCTTTAGCCGTGCTGGTGACCAGATCTGAATAGCCAGGTACTTCCCTACCTTCCTATTTCCCATCTTCTTCCCCTCAACACTACCTTCAGCCTCACAACATACCCCAATAATTGGGGATGCCATGCATGGTCTCACTGGCTCCAGATGGAAGCAGCTGGGACTCATGTGAGGTATTCTGATAAAATATAAAAAACAAAAATTTCATGATTTAAATCATTTATTTCAATATACTATTTTATAAATCGAATCTCTTGCTGTAGGATCTTTTTTACTTTCATGGCTTTGCTTTTATTTTTGCTACTGTCGCCTCAAGTTGCTCTCTACACAGTTGGATATTACCACAAGGTATGTTTGGAGTCGCTAGTTCACCATACTTTTATGTGGCGTGCAGTTTCACACCTCAGTTTTTCTGGGAAATAATATCTCAAGGGACACAAAGACCGGGAAGACGAGGGGAAGAAGCCACTGAGTTTGTTTTAAGTCTAAGCATTCCTAAAACGGCTGCCGAAATATGAGATAATATGATGAGTTTCAGAAGGATTCTGTCAAGTCGCAGTTGAAGTGTTATGTCACTGACTATTCTTTATATACAAGTTCAAAATTAATTGATAGTCACAAATGAAACGAATATTGTCGAGTTTCTAATTTGTAATCTAAAAATATCTAAAAACCCAAATAAAATACGTTTTTTTTCTTGGAAAATCAATAGATTTCTTTTACTTTAGCTCCGAACCTGTGTCATCTTTGGGGCGCTGTGTGAAGGATCTTTTTAAAAAAAGAGCCTTACCTCTCGACGACGGAGGCAATCAAGTAATTTGTTTAGAGATTTTATTTTATGTAAAAACACAGAACTAAACAAAAATTCATTTCAAATCAAGATTAATTAATTTATAAAATAACTAGCTGACCCGACGAACTTCGTACCGCCTCAGAATCAATGACTGTTGAATTAAATAAAGTTTTTTTATTAAGTTAAAAATTACACAATGAAGCCGTTATCAATGCCCAACTGTCGGTGTTTTGTTTTTGTCAGTATCAGATATGGGGTTGTGTACGGATTTATATTTTTTGTGATTTTCTTACTTTTCTCCTTACTTACGGGAATTTTTGAAAGGAAGCGGGTACGGGTGCCGCCGCCCGGGGAACCATTTATTGGATAACAAATACCTCTGCCTTAGGTCACCCTAAGTGGTTCGCTACGTTTGGTGATTTAGCAGGGTTTCCCGGGTTCATAGGGTGACTTTTGTGCGGGTCTTGGCGGCGGATGCGTCTGCCCACCTGCTGCATGGCGGGCCGAATCGAGAGAGACTGGTTGAGGGAGGCCTTTTGACCTTTCCATTGGTCGAGAGAATCTGCTCTCGACCAATGGGTCGAAAAGAGTCCGGCTGGAAAGGTCAAGGTAAAAGGTCAATTCCGGTCAAGGCAATGGCCTTGCACCGCAGTTGGAGGGATGGATTCACTCCCGGATACACTGACCTCCAGATTCCTACCGACCCCTCATGCCTTTTTCCTTCCCAGAACTTCCTATCGTACCCTTCCTTAAAAAGACCCTCCGCACAGCATCCCCTAAGATGACATAGGTCCTGAGTGGAGCTTACTTAAAAAAATGCGTTTCATTTCAGAGATATTCTTATTATATTATGTCAATACCTAGTTCCATATGAATAACATTTATCCGAGACGCTCTCCAGGATACAAACCAATTCTTAGAATTATTGTTTCAAATAAAAAGGGTAGTTGCCCATAATATGGAAAAATAAAAATTAGTTGAAGATGATATTGTTTCTAAAATTTGAAATATGAGATTGACTATTATGACGGCTTGACAGAAGGTGGCAATAGCGAAATTGGTTAACGCGCACGTCCCGGTTAGACGAGAGGTCTGGGTTCGAGTCCCAGTTGCGACCGTTGTCTTTTTTCTGTTTTCTGTGTCTTGTTCTCTTTCATATTTTAGTTTAGATTATTATTGTTATCTTCTTCTTCAATGATAATGGAATAACCTTCAAAAGTTATAAAAGAGAGTTTTTCTTATAAAAAAAATTGAATATTCGTTTACAAAATAAAATAAAATTAGCCTTTATTGCTGTTAAATTATAATTTTTTTTCTAATCTAATTAATAATTTTTTTAAAAATATTATTCTAAATAATAATCAGCGTTCGGGTCATTATTTTTAGAAACAGCTCGTCTTTCGACATAGGATAAAGATTAAGATTAGATTATCTAAAGATTTCCATTTTTCTCTCCTCTGCAACTCTGATCCATTCTGGACCAGCCACCTTTTTTAGATCATCTTCCCATCTTTTCGTTTGTCCACCTTTGTTTCTTTTAGCGTCTCTTGGATACCACTGTTACTATTCTGGTCCATTTCTCTTGCCTCCTTTCTCCAAATATATGTCCAGTTCATCGCCATTTTAGTGTCCGATGTACAGAATTTACCGGTTTGAATTGAGTTCTTTTTTTTTATTTCTGTTAATTTTACTTTATCTTTTCTATTAACTCCGCTTACACTTCTTTCTATGCTATTTTGACAGACGCTTAGTTTATTTGTTAAGGTTTTCTTTAGTGTCCATGTTTGACTTTAGTGTCCATGTTTGACTTTAGTGTCCATGTTTGACTTTAGTGTCCATGTTTGACTACCATATGTTAAACAGGGCAGAATACATGCGTTATAGACTTTTCTTTTAGCTTTTATTGGCATATCTCTGTCCTTCATAACTTCACTGAGCGACCAGTATCTCTTCCAAGTATTGGCTATCCTCCTATCGATTTATTTGTCCATGGTTTTGTTGGTCCTAAGTAGATGTATTTTTTTTTTTACATTAACTCCACACAGGAGACCCTGAGGAAAATAATTTCCCTCAGGACCTATGTCATCTGGGATGCTGTGTGGAGAGTCTTTTTGAGGAGAGGAAGGAATGAACATTGGTTTTGAAGAGACCCATGTTGTAGGAAGGAGGAAACACAGAGGCCGGCAAATCATTCCACAGCCGAGCTGTTGAACACAAGAACGAGTCGAAGAAACGACCCGTTCTCATGTGACAAATGTCAACCGTGTACAAATTTTGGACACGCGTTTGGCATGTTTCCCTACTATGCACCGGTGCCGAAGGGATCAATGATGTTAGTTCCTCGGAGCATCTTCCATTGTAATACCGGTAGAATAAGGATAGCCTTCCCACCCGACGCTTGTGCTCTAAAGATTGCAATCCGTCTGTTAAGATGGGAGAATCTACCAAACGGACCGCCCGTTTCTGCACAGAGTCGAGATGTATGAAAAAAGAAAAAGATGATGGTCGCTATTCATTTAGACTTTTATAAAAAGTTAATAGTTCCATATGAATAAATTCGGAAATATTTATCCGAGACGCTATCCAGGATACAAACCAATTATTAGAATGATTATTTCCAATAAAAAGGGTAGTTGTCCATAATATGAAAAAATAATTAGTTGAAGATAATATTGTTAATTCTAAAATTTGAAATATGAGATTGACTATTATGACGGCTTGACAGAAGGTGGCAATTGCGACATTAGTTAAGGGCCCGCAACTCGGATTTGTACCGATTTATTACATATTTTCCGTAAGTTTTAAAGCTCTTAAAAAAATATATGTTATTCTTGAAGATAATATCTAGATTTTGCCCGCGCCGAAACGCAAATTATATAAAATTCCCTCAATAGAAAAAAATCGCAAAATATGCTCCAAAAATTATTAAAAACACGTTTGTTTCAGTTATTTTACTAGTTATATGTATGAAAAAATTCACAGTGTTTCTTTAAATGCTGTTTAAGATAATGCCCCCGAGATTTTTGCTCTATTTTAAACGAGTCGTGTTTTATTAAACATTTTCGCAATTTTCGCATCGATTTTGTCGCTGCAATTGTTAGCGCTCTCCTCTAACATTCGTAATTTCGTATCTCTCCATCTTCTTCTTTTCGGGCCCGGTTGCAGAGCCTTAATGCGCACGGCACGTCCCGGTTAAACGAGAGGTCTGGATTCGAGTCCCAGTTGCGACCATTGTCTTTTTTCTGTTTTCCGTGTCTTGTTTTCTTTCATATTTTCGTTTAGATTATTATTGTTATCTTCTTCTTCAGTGACTTAAAATAGTTAACTATTCAACTAAAAAACTAAATATGTCACATCAAGCATAAATATAACAGGTCAACCTCATGATGATGCCACTATTAGAATACACACATGTATGAATTGCGATGAATATTGTCAGTGTCCCTACATTGAGCGCACTACACAGATGAAGTATCTCGGCCTCACAATTGATCCATATCTCAAATGGAATTTTCACACTCAAATAATTGTAAACAAAATAAGAAAAACCATGCACTTTTTCAGAAAGATACGAAACTTTCTCGACTTGCAACACTTGAAAATGATTTATTTTGCAGTCTGTCAATCTGTTATTGAGTACGGTATCATAGCATGGGGAGGCGGTACTGCATCAGCACTAGATCCAATCATAAAGGCACAAAAAACGATTATAAAAATAATTCTTAGATTACCCCTAATTACGGACTCGAACTTTATCTTTAATATTATGAATGTGTTTGACGTTCGTCAGATATATGCAAAAACAATCCTCACTCATTTATACACAAACATACATAAATACTATGAAAAAAGACTAAATTCTCGCTATACTCGAAACAATAACAAAGATTTACTACAAATTCCCATTACTCATACTACTTTTGGTCAACGAAGCTTTAGATACCTTGCAACAAGACTTTACAACATTCTTCCAATTAGTATAAAAAAATTTGATTCACAAAAAAATTTAAAAAAAAACATAAAAATTTGGATAAAAAATAATGATAGAGCATTTACCGGTGCACTCACCCAAATTCGAAATTAGTAATGAACCAATGCTGTTATTATTGTACCAATGTTATTGTTATTATTAATGCAACCAATCTATTGTGTGATTACATTCTAATATAAGTGTAGGTATGTTCACAGCATTATAAATTGATGTAAAATAACTGCCTCAACACAGGCTAGCCTAGTGAGGCAGGTTACGAGAAACCTAAATTTATAATTACAAATCTCTACTCTCTAAGTAACTACTGTTTATATGTATATTGTTTTTTGTTATTAACTTTTGTACTAATGCTACTTTTAAAATATTGTAAGATGTACTTTTTTCTTGTTTGTTATAAATCTTAAAATTTTTGTTCAATAAAGATTACGCACCAGATTTAAATGTCCGGGTTTAATTTTCCCCACAGGAAAAACTAAACCCTTTCACACACTTCCCAAATGATCATCTGGTCAATCCACGTTATGCAATTGCACTATATGTATTATAATTACAAAACAATACAAGAACAACATGTCAACCTACCAGAGACCAGATGGGAAAATAATTCACCGACTCCAGATATTTTCATATCAGAGGGTTCGGCTCTGTGGAATTCCTAATTGAACCTATAAATCCTACTGATCCCTCAATATAAATATTTAAAAAATCTTTTGTAATCCTACATGTATTTAAAATTACCGATTTTTGCATTTTTATGTATAAATTCTTTGACAAATCTAATACGCCTAAATTTTGAATCAGAGACCTAGGTATAATGCCAGTAGCCGAAATAACAAATGGTAATATTTTTATATTCCGAGAATGCCAAATTCTTTTAATCTCATTTCCTAAATCTGTGTATTTTCTAATTTTTTCAGAAACAGTTTTTTGAATATTACAGGAATTTGGAATAGCTACATCAATGATATAAGTTATTTTTTTAATTTTGTCATGTAAAACTATATCAGGTCTATTATGACTAATTGTTCTGTCTGTTAGTATAGTTTTATCATAATATATTTTATAAAATTCATTTTCTAAAAATGAATTTGGTTCATATTCATAATATGGTACTATATTACGGCAGTCAATCAAGTTATGTTTAATTACCAAACTTTGGTGGATTATTTTTAAAACCTGATTGTGCCTAAATGTATACTCGGACGGCGCTAATATAGAACATCCCGATATAATATGTTCTATAGTTTCCGGAAAAGCCAAACATTTTCTACATAAATCATCAATTTGATTTATATCTTTGATTATATGCTTCCTATAATTTTTAGTATTAATGACTCTATCTTGAATGGCAAGCATAAATCCTTCTATTTCTGCGCTCAACTCTCCAATATTCAACCATTTGTTTGACGAAAGTTTGTCAACATACGTTTGGTTGAGATAATTGAAGTGTTTTGCATGAATAATTTTATTTGACCAGGAATCTAATAATTCCTGGTTAGTATTTATAAGAATGTTGGCATTCTCGTCATATAAATTTAAAGGTGTAATGTTTCTATCTGCCTTACAAATTATTTTGTGCATTTCTGAGCTATTAGCTTTCCTATGGAAAAAATTTCTAAGCATTTCTACCTGATTGTGTTTCAAAGATGTTATTTTGACTACACCTCTACCTCCTAAATTTCTAGGTAAATTAATTCGTTCTATAGCTGAATTTGGATGATGGCAATTAAACTTTGTTAACGTAGTTCTAATTAATCGTTCTAAACTATCTAAATCTGTATTGGACCATTTAATTATGCCAAATGAGTACGTTAATAAAGGTATTGCCCAAGTATTTATTGCTTTTACTAAATTTTTAGCAGATAGATTGCATTTTAAAATTTTTCTGATCCTAGTTTGAAATTTAATCCTAATATCATTTTTAATACTAGTGTGATCTAATCTATTCGATTGCGGGTATCCTAAATATTTATAAACCTCATCCCCTTTCATACTTTTAATTTTGAAATTTCTAAATATACCCTCGTCTCCATCTACAATTTTGCCTTTCTCTATATGGATCGTTTTACATTTATCTAAACCAAAAGTCATTTTAATATCATCTGAAAAAATTTTAACTACCTTAATCATTTTTTCTAAATTTGATTCAGAATTTGAAAATAATTTTATATCATCCATATATAATAGATGTGAAACTATACTACTCTCTCTTGAGTACCCTATTATTATTATTATTATTATTATTATTAACTATTCAATCTATATTACAATACGGTATTTTTGGCTGGGGAGAAATATACGATAATAATTTGAATCCACTTAAAAAATTTATTGAGAGATTCATAAATTAAGGAAATCTTGAAAATACCGTCTAAATTTTTTACTAAAATTCTCTTTTCAATATTCAATGTGCATACAATGAACAAAATCTATAAAAAAATATTCAATACCACAGTGCTACCGAATACAGTTAAATAACTTAACTAAAAAAAACTAACCAACCATCACGCCGTTTTCCCGCAGGGGTACGAGGACGGACCGCCAAACAACTCGATCTTGGCGCACACTTATTGCCTCATTCATCGTCTCATACATGCTCTTCTATTATTCTGGTACTATTCATGGCCCGACTCAAGTATCTGATTCCCTAGGTCAAGCCATGTTTTCCTCGGGCGTCCACGACTTCTTCTACCATTCATATTTGCGTCATACATTCTCTTTACACTCCTATCCAGTTCATTTGCTCAAAATGCACAAACCAGCTAAGAGCACCTTTCTTAGTCTCACTCATTACTCATTACGCTAACATCAGCCTTGCATTCTTTGCGGATCACAACGTTTCTCACACGATCGTCATGGTTTTACCACACCTACGCTTCAGGGATCTCATTTCTACAGCATTCAGTATACTTTCATCCTTCCTCTGCCAGTTCCATGCCTCACTGCCATACATCAGGGCCGGTACCAGCACTCCATTGTGGGCGGCTAGCTTCGCTTCTCCGGACAGTTTTGTTTTTTGTTTTCGCCAACGGCGTTCAGTCCTCCATTAAGGTTACCTGCATTTACCCTTTCTTCAATATCTCTGTCAGCCTTCCCATCTTACGTAAACATACTTCCCAAATAAATAAACTAAAAAAACTTACGATTCAATATATCAGCAAGATATCAGAATAATATTAAAACCCTAAAAATTAATACCAAACACATTCAATATATATCAATTCAATATCCATGCCTAGGTATAACTTTTTTTACGAACCTCCCCTTTAAATCTTAAAATTATCGAAAATATTGTGAATTTCAGCTTAAAATGAAAATTATCTAAAACTGTAATCTAGGTAATTATGTTAAAAAAAATCTTGAAATCTGTTACTGATATATCTTACGTTTTTTCCTTCATATCTTTTAATTATAATTGATCTTGAATTCCCTCACCAAACACAAGAGTCTAGTCTCTTTGTAGTGAAGAAAGGCTATTTTTATTTCCCTTTATAACACTACATAACATTTAAAAATGTATATTTATTGTAACATAAAATAAATTAAATTTATGTACCTTTTCTACGCGAATCAATGGGCAAAAAACACCATAAAAAAATAAAATATCTCCCACATCTAAGCGGTCTTCAAATTCAAGTTGTGTAACTTCAGAAGCTTCTAACGAGCCGCACGAGCTTTAATCAGAAGTTCCGTGAGCTTTTACCAGAGCTCTCTTCGCGTGAAGCTGTGGACTAATAGATGGATCGCGTGATCAACCTCTTCTCCCTGTTCTACTCCGGTGTATATATAATGTACTCTGGTTGGGCGCGATGCAATGCAATTACCGAAACCACTTAAGCTCGACACGCCGCATAAAGGAAATAGCCACCCGCATATTTATAATAGTTCCTGATAATTTTTCATACTTCCGAATGGGATCATATACTTTTTGCTAGGGAGATAAACGATTAATCAATTCGTTGGAAGGATTCACATCATCCTATCAAACGTTCAGGGCCGGATTCACCGATCAGCCGAAGAAGTTGGAGCTAAGGGGCTCATATTCAAAAACACAAATATTACGAGATCTTGCAAGGTTCGGGGCCAAAGCTCACGGGTTTATTGAGAGGGAATCACCAGACACAACCGGTTTTATGTTATTTTTTAAATCAAATTCTAGACATGTCGACTCTTTCCAACAAAAAAATATAATTTGATTTCGAAAGATTGTTATTTTATCTAATAAAGTTATTTTTTTATTTAAAAAAATATGTTTATTTTTATAACGATAAGGTTTTACCGTTGGTCGTTAACAGATTTGTTTAATTTTCAAACCAAATGTTGTATTATCTCTACACATTATAAAGAAAAGTCCCCCGCGCCGTCTGTCTGTCTGTCTGTTCGTGATAAACTCGAAAACTACTGAACGGATTTTCATGCGGTTTTCACCAATAGATAGAGTGTTTCGTGGGGAAGGTTTAGGTATGTAATTTGTCAAGGATTTGTGTAAATTGGTTGAAACATAACGATAATTGTTAGAAGTGTCGGAAAAGTCAGAGCACCTGGTAGATTTCATCGAAAACGCTGCCTAATCCTTTTGGGATACAACAAAACAATTCATGGTGGGATATTCCTCTTTTATAGATCTACAAAAAAGTCCGCGAAGGAATATATCTATCTTTTATGTATAGCTTACTATACCCATTATATCTCCTTATCTTATTATTCTTATCAATTGCTGTTCGTTCGTTCGCTCGAGAGCGGCTGGGCTGGTTTAGGTGATTTTGGTTTTGAAATATTTGTCGTAGTCCAGGGAAGGTTTAAACGGTGAGATAATACGAAAAAATTATGAGAGAGATAGTAAAAACAAAAATTTAATTTTCTTATATAAACAGTTCTACTGTTCTACCTACTTTCAGAAGCACAACGTAATCTAGAATTGGAATGCAAAAAAAAAAGAATTCCGATTGTCATATTTCAGTCGTCTGTCAAACGTTACCTGTTATTCTGTTACCATTTAAAATCTTCTATCATCAGTTTGTCAATGCGTGAGAACTTTATTTACTGTTTTAATATGCCAAGGAAAAGACGAGCTGACATAGATCGTCGAAGTCAATCAAATGGGGGACGAGCTACGAGTACCTCACGTGCAAACCGCATTGATGATAATATTATATTAAGGAATATTCCGTATTATCCGTGAAGCGGACTTATACATTTTTCCCACAGCTAACTTTGTATTGTCATTTAACTTTGAACTATCATAAAAATTATTATCAATCTTAATAACATAAATAATTTAAAATACCTTGCAGCTCTAGCATTTGACTATTCGGTTTCCCTGACCCAAACCAGTTGCCGTAGAAGAGCGAGCTGGCAGCCGGGCTGGGCATGAGGGAACCCGGGCTGAACCGGGGCAGGCCCTGCAACCTCCAGTCCAGCTCGGGGGGCGGCGGCCCCGAGGGCGGCAGGCCCGGCGCCCGCCCGCTGTAGTGGAGCAGGTCGAGCAGGGAAGAGGGCGGGGGAGGGGGCGGCGATCTGAAGGGCGGGTAGGGAGGATGGGTGGGCGGGATTTCTGAAATTATTATTTAGCCAAATGAATCGATTATCTATGATTATCATTAAAGTCAGAACAAGAAAAAAATTTAAGTAACAAATGAACACAAAAAATAAAAATTTTCAAAACACAATGTTTAGATTAAAAAATAATAACTTAAACGAACATTATATATGGTAGGTATAAAGGTGTATTTAACTGAAAATTGTATATGTATAAGAAAAGAGGAAGAAAGAACAAGAAACAAGTTTTTTAAATTCAGATGGCATAAAAATATATATATATATATATTTTTATTTTATTTTATTTTTTTTAAATTTTTTATTTTTTTAATTTTTTTTTTATTTAATTTAATTTTTTTTTATTATTTTTTATGCACCAGATTTAAATGTCCGGGTTTAATTTTCCCCACAGGAAAAACTAAACCCTTTCACACACTTCCCAAATGATCATCTGGTCAATCCACGTTATGCAATTGCACTATATTAGTATTATAATTACAAAACAATACAAGAACAACATGTCAACCTACCAGAGACCAGATGGGAAAATAATTCACAGACTCCAGATATTTTCATATCAGAGGGTTCGGCTCTGTGGAATTCCTAATTGAACCTATAAATCCTACTGATCCCTCAATATAAATATTTAAAAATCTTTTGTAATCCTACATGTATTTAAAATTACCGATTTTTGCATTTTTATATATAAATTCTTTGACAAATCTAATACGCCTAAATTTTGAATCAGAGACCTAGGTATAATGCCAGTAGCCGAAATAACAAATGGTAATATTTTTATAGTCCGAGAATACCAAATTCTTTTAATCTCATTTCCTAAATCTGTGTATTTTCTAATTTTTTCAGAAACAGTTTTTTGAATATTACAGGAATTCGGAATAGCTACATCAATGATATAAGTTTTTTTTTTTTTAATTTTGTCATGTAAAACTATATCAGGTCTATTATGACTAATTGTTCTGTCTGTTAGTATAGTTTTATCATAATATATTTTATAAAATTCATTTTCTAAAAATATATTATTTTTATTTTTATTTTTATTTATATTTTTTTATTTTTTATTTTTCATTTTTTTATTTTTTATTTTGGTTTATTTAGGAAACAAACAGTTATACACAGGTATTTTAATATGAAAGTAACATATTACATGGTTGCATTAACCAGCGAGTATAGTGTAGGTTAACCTTTAACTGCTGATGTGAGGCCGTTCAAGCCCAACAATAATAATAATATCGAAATACTCCCCTCCCTCGCGCGTGTCGCATACGCCGCTTCCAGTAGCTTCGAATTTAGTGACGCCAGAGCGTAAGTTTTAAATTTGAAAATTTTGAAGTGAAATTTGACCCATCGTCAGTACTCACGTGACTTTTTAAAGTTGATTTTTACTATATAAAATTAAAAATAAACAACGTTACAAAAGTTTTATATATATAATTTATTCGAGACACTATTGAAAGATTACAATTAGTTCATTGTTTTTATTTAGTTTAATATATAATACAGACTGATTTCTGATCTCAAGAGATTTTTGCCAAAAATTATTACTTACATAATATCCACTTTGTCAAATATAAGTTACTTTACATTTAAAAAGTGTTTTATTTTATTTAAATATATTTAAATTGTCCAATAAATAATAATTTGGACCCCGAAATTTTCGTGGATCTCTAATATATAAACATTTAAAGTAACGGGCCGCCCGGCCCCACGTCAGAGGATACGCAAAAAAAAAATCACGTCAGCAGTTAAAGGTTAATAATACAAAATTTACAAGGTGTGTAATACATGACAAGTTGCATGATACAGAAAGACAAAAGAGAGGATCATGTTTTAACGTTCTAAGAAAGTAAATAGAAAGAATTTGAAAATGTTTGCCAAAGCTCCTACGCCATGCTCCTTAAATTATAAAAATTTGTTACATAAAAATATCATTCAGGTATCTCTTATACTGTTAAACTTATATTAAATATGTCTATATTTGAGGTGATTCGTTTCCAAGTGTGTTTGTTTTTTATTGTACATTACTGGTATTATTGTTTATGCTCATATTATTGTCTATGCACTTTTCTACCTCACGGTCTGTGGTACGCTTCTTGTCATTTTGCCACTTGCCAACTGAAGGTCAGCTCACCAGGTTCAATAAATAAGTTTACAAATATAACCTACATAACGTACATATGCACATATTAATATTAACGTTAATAATGACTCTTAGACAAAACCCAAATTATTTCAAATATAAATTAAGTATCAAGTTTTGGAACATCAGCCAATACTGATCAAGCATTGACGATTTTATTAAATCGTATTTATTAGTACAATGGTATGATGCTGATTGTCTTTTATTTTAAACTAGCTGGTACCCGGCAAGCATTTTTCTCTCTGCATGTCCTTTCCCACGGGTCCCCTTTCCTCTCCCGCCTCGCCTTCCCCTCGCGCGTTCCCCTTCTACTTTCCCCGCCTTCTTCCTCCCTTGTCATCCCTCCCGCGAACCCCAACCCACTTATACCTTCGCTGACTGTAGCTAAATGTACATGAAACACTCATATTTTCATACCACTCACTCAAAAAAAATAGTAATTTTTTTTATATGAATTTCACAACGCCAGACCTTATACTATTATACATAGAAACCTTCACGGGCGTACCCACAATAAATCACCAAAGTTTCATCGCAACAACACACACATCTAGAACTTACGAAGACAGAACAGCTTACAACAAAATGGCAAAGGAAACCAAGAGAATCATAAATAGGTCAAAATTCGAGCACGACCAGTAGATCAGCAGAAAGCTGACTGCATGCCCGCATGGCAGCAGGCAATTCTGGTCGCTTGCGGGCTCAATAGGTCGCGATTTCTGCAAATCCAGTCTGCCACCTCTTACCAGACCTGACGGCTCACTAGCAAACACCGCCACCGAAAAGGCTAACTTACTAGGTAAAATGTTTGCGGATAACTCAACCCTCGATGACCAAGGTGCTGTCCCGACGTCGGTTCCTCACTGCGGTTTTCGTATGAAAAAGCTGAGGATCCGGCATCGGGAAGTACTCCATGTTTTACGAGGGCTTGATGTTAATAAAGCTAGTGGGCCTGACGGAATACCTGCCCTGGTACTGCAGAGGTGCGCTGCGGAAATAGCTCCAATTTTGACGAAGCTTTTTAAAATGTCCCCGAAGACTGGCTCTGTGCCCTCTGGTTGGAAAAAAGCGGTTATCCATCCTATTCCAAAGAAGGGTGACCGCTCCAACCCGGCCAACTACCGCCCCATAGCGATCACATCAGTTCTGTCTAAGGTGATGGAACGTGTGATCAACGACAAACTGCTCACATACCTCGAGAAGAACAAAATTATTAACGACCGTCAATACGGATTCCGGCGGAACCGCTCGTGCGGTGATCTTCTCGCGTATGTGACGCATGTTTGGGGGCGATGCCTGGAACGTTTCGGTGAGACCCAAACGGTTGCACTGGACATCTCCAAGGCCTTTGACCGGGTTTGGCACCGAGGACTTGTCAACAAACTGCATTCTTACGGACTTCCCGCATACTTGTGTACGTTGATTGCCGACTTCTTGAGGGAGAGGTCGATTCAGATGGTAGTCGATGGTTTCACCTCTTCCTCACACTCGATAAATGCTGGCGTCCCGCAGGGATCGGTTCTGTCTCCGACTTTGTTTTTGTTGCACATCAACGACCTTTTGTCATGTGCACCAATTCACTGTTATGCGGATGACAGTACAGTTCATGATAGCTTTTTGTTTGACAAGCCCCCAAAGGGCTAACAAACTCCAACAGCTCGTAGGGCTTTGAAGCAAATGGACGGTTACCTCGAGAGTGTTTTCTCTTGGGGTAAAAATAATCTCGTTGAATTTAATGTTTCAAAGACCCAATCTTGTCTGATTACGTCTAAAAGGGATCGAAATGAAAATCTAGTCTCTTTCAACGGAAGCAATCTTCCGAACAGGCCCTCCATTGATATGCTTGGTGTAACCCTAAGTGACCAGCTCAGGTATGGGGGCTCCATCGAAGCCAGAGTAAAGTTAGCTTCCCAAAAGCTGGGCGTACTGTACAGGGCCCGCAGATACTTTAATAGTACACAACTGCTAACCTTGTACAAATCACAAGTACGCCCCACGGTTGAATTTGGCAGCCATCTCTGGTCTGGAGCTCCAAAATACCTAAAAATACCCTCGACTCTGTGCAGAAACGGGCGGTCCGTTTGATAGATTCTCCCATCTTAACAGACGGATTGCAATCTTTAGAGCACAGGTGTCGGGTGGGAATGCTATCCTTGTTCTACCGGTATTACAATGGAAGATGCTCCGAGGAACTAGCATCATTGATCCCTTCGGCACAGGTGCATAGTCGGGAAACACGCCAAACGCGTGCCCAACATTTGTACACGGTTGACATTTGTCACATGAGAACGGGTCGTTTCTTCGACTCGTTCTTGTGTTCAACAGCTCGGCTGTGGAAAGATTTGCCGGCCTCTGTGTTTCCTCCTTCGTACAACATGGGTCTCTTCAAGACCAATGTTCATTCCTTCCTCTCCTCAAAAAGACCCTCCACACAGCATCCCAGATGACAAAGGCCCTGAGGGAAATTATTTTCCTCAGGGCCTCCTGTGTGGAGTTAATGTAAAAAAAAAAAAAAAAATCGGATGAATGGTATGGCATAAAAATATGAACAAACTAACAAATATTGAACCTTATATGTCTTTACATAGTTTAAAATGAAGTCGCTCCCGCTGTATGTGGGCTTAGATCTTTTAAACTACGCAACGGATTTTTATGCGGTTTTCGCCAATAGATAGAGTGATTCAAGAAGAAGGTTTATATGTATAATACATTATAGTAGAGAAAAGCCGAGAAATTCAATGATTCAATTCAGGAAGCGGGCAGGGTTAGCCTCAGCAACGTGTGGCCGGGTCTGCTAGTGTAAGTATTAGAAGACGAAGTATTGTGTAGTTATTTTTGTTATAAACTGCTTAGAAATGTTATGATCTGCACCTGCTCTCAACTCAGGAGTTCCTAGTTTCTAGTGAGACAAGCACAGAACATCACTAATATAATGTTGAAGTTGAATAATCTTATATATAAAAATGAATCGCTGAATGTGTCGCTAAGCGCAAATCTCGAGAGCAGCTGAACCGATTTCGCTAATTCTTTTTTTAGAATATTCCTTGGAGTACGAGGATGGTTCTTACGGAGAGAAAAATTAAGAAAATTTCAGAAAACCTAACGACTATCGCACGTTTGACAGTTCGCGTGTTTGAGAATGACATTTTGCAAAACAATTCTATTTTTAAAATATTTAAGTTGATAAATATATTTAAAGTAGGTACTCTCCTAACAGTTTGAATCGAATCAAGAATTTTAGATATTTTAAATAGGTACCTATGTTAGGTACCAAATTTAATATACATGAAAAATGGAAATTTGAATAAAAATTGTAAAAGGTGGCACGCGGGCTGTTTAAAGGCTGAATGTACTGGGATATAATTTTTGTAAAAATGATTTCATTGTAGATTTCCTCAAATCTACGAAATTTCACAACAACCAGACAATTGTGGAGTGAATTATCTAAATTTATTTGTGTGAATTATGATTTTCAATTATAGTACCTACTGCTATTACCATTTGTCCTTTTGTTGCATATAAAAATTTCGTTGCATTAAAAAAATGCATCATGAAAAAAATTGTCTCAAAAACGTACAGTATCTCACATAATGTATGTTTCTTGTCCTTATAAGAATTAAACAAGACAAAAATGTTAGCTAAGGAAAATCTCGGCCCTATAAGGATTATCTTTTCTTCCACATAATCGTGGCCACTTTTCACTTCATGTATGTTTTAGATTATTTACTAATTATTCTTCAGGGATGATCCTGAAAAGGTTGCATTGTTTCTATTTTTTTTAAATCCAACTTTTTAATATTTTTATGACTATTTCTTTAGGGGAGCGGCTGCGCAGCGTACAAAACGTTAACGTTTCGTAAAACGTTAAACGTTTTGTACGAAACGTTAAAGTTTTGTACAAAACTTAATTTTGAATTTGGGGCCAAAGTACCTAACAAAATTGTTGTTTTTTTGTTAAATTCAAATTTGTGTGTTCGGATGAGCTCTACCTTATTTATTTGTATTTTAAATTATAAAATACAGGTAATTAAAGAAATCTGTTTTCATGATTTCGGAGATAATTTTGGAAATTATTTGTGAGGTAATGATAATTATCTTAAAATCAATTTTGCTTTATTTACTTTAGAAACGTGAAGAAATTAAAATTAATAAATAAATATAAAAAAAGCATTTTGATGGGCGTAAATTCAACTTACAAACGATCAACATATGTTGTTAATACACATTTGTGGTATATAAAATAAAATAACAAAAAATCATATTATCAAAGTTTTATAATAGAAATATAACATTTTCTACAGATGCATTATACAAAGAATCTAAACCATTCAGTCTCCAAAAACTATTTATATTGCAAACTACGAAACATATCTTTTAAAACAATAATGTATTTTATAACCCCAAACGAACACCGAACAAATACAAACGTACAGCAGTTTTATTTGACCTCGTTCTTTCAAAACCTTCAAGTGACAATTAAATTACCCCACGCTTAAAAGATTTAAAATTATGGCTTTACAATAAAGATGTTGAAAGATTATTTATTTAATTTATATTGATACTTTATATTTTTCACAAACTGAATATTGTATACATTTATTGTACAAACTGTTTAGACAAATTTTAATTATAAGCTTACTGTTTTTGTTTTGTATGCCCACTGTTTGTTTCTTTTTAGGTACAAAAATAAAATTAATATAATCATGATACCCAATCATAGGCTGCGCCTTAGTTGGCCTCCATTACTGATATCCTTTCATTATATGTAGGTATATATTAAATGTAAGAATTGGGAAAATTAAAGGAAAGAAAAACCAAATTAATATTTCTACTCAAAGAAATGCTTTTGTGTGATATTTAATTTTTCATTAGAGCCCCAGTAGCTAAGGTGACATAATTTTTTTAGTAATTATAATTAACTCGCAAAAAAAGCAAAGTGGCCACCAAAATCATGACAAATTGATCCCTTTATTTACCTATTTAGTATAATGTAAAACAAAATTAAATAAAGTACTAGATATCCGTACTAGATATTAACAATATCTTTTGAATAAAAAAAAATTATTCAGTTTGGTTTGGTATTTTGGCATTAATTCAAAATTAAGTTCCGTACGTAAATGGTCGCGCAGCCTTTCCCCAAGTTATCCCCAAATTCAACTACCGATTTTACACTGACATTTTTTTAGTTATTAGAATATTTTTTAGTTATTGCCAACGATTAATAACTTTCCTTTATTTTTTTCTATTATCTGTATTTGTTTTCCGATTTTAAGGCCCTAAATATGTATATCGCGCCAGTGTCCATCAATCGGATCTGGTTCGATGGTGATCATTTTGACGAACCCACCCATGAAAATTTTCACTCATCTGTTGCGTTTTCCTTCAATTATCAATCATATCACACTCAATCTAAATAAAATCTACATTTAAAATATGTGGAATCGAAATGTAAACGTGGTACAAAAATGTTGGTGATTGCAGTATAGCTTAAAACTACATGTAAAACATTATTTAATATTTTGTTCCAAATGCTTAGTTTTCAGTATGATATTTTGAATCAATTATCAAAATAAACAAAAAAAAAATTAAGTGATGGAGAGAAGCAATAGCGAAGTTTCGATACGTTTGGTGACTTAGCAGGGTGCCCGGGTTCATGGGGCAAGGTTTGTCTAGATTTTAGCGGTGAATGCGTTTGCCTACTTTACTGAGAGACTGGTTGGGGGAGACCTAACCTAGACTTTTCCAGGCGGACTCTATCGACTCTTAACCTTTCACAGCAGTGATGGGAGATTTATACCCACCCATTTCACTCTTTTCCTTCCCAGAACTTCCTCTATTTCCTTCCTTAAAAGTCCCTCCACACAGCATCCCCAAAGATAACATAGTCTCTGAAGGGGTTTCTCTTCGGGACCTCTTGTGTGGAGCAAGAAAAAAAGGCGAAGTATAAAATAAGTAGAGTAAAAAAAAGACAAAGAAAATCCAGTTTTTTGGTTAATCTACTTTCTCTCATCGTGTTTCTTTTTTTATTTTTTTTTTTGTTCAGGTAGTAAGTAGTCCAGTCAGCAGAGATAAAAAACCTTTACCTTGCAACAGGTGGTCAAGAAGAAATGTTGATTTTTAGGTTGGTACCCCGAAAAAAAAACAAGTTTTCGACCTTGGGTGACCTCTGCTAATATCGCCATTTTGTATGAGAGGTGTCAAAAGGTATTTTTTTTTATAATTCCCCAACAGTTGATCTTAGAAAAAAATTGTTCAAGACAAACTAGAAGAAGATAAAAAATTTATCACATTTTAGATTCTAACTATTTCTTCTAAGTGGGTATTTAATCATACTCCTTATAGCTTATCCGTACGATAACGAAAATCTATGAGGAGGATGGTGAAATACCCCAAGTGTAATATATAATGAGTTACAACGGTAGAAGGACGATGTTTTAACAATTAAATTCCTCATTTTTGAAATTTTCTTTCGTTAATTCTGGCTGTTCACCACACAATTATGATAATTTCAGGAACTCGTTTCCACAGGATGGTTAAATATATTTATTAAAATAACTTCGTATATGACTTCGTAAAATAACTTCGGGTATGCTCTCCATACAACTCGAGCGCAATTCCGATCTATATTAGCGAAACTGAAAAAAAAAACTGTTTAAAAAAAGCGCCCTTTACTTTACATCATGGCGGTGTGGAAATGAGTTTACAAAATTTTCATAATTATATGATGATAAGCAAGAAATCACATAAAATTACAAAAACGAGAAATTAAAGAATTTTACTATTTTTTTCTTTCCGTCGCTGTAAATTTGATAGTATCAATACCATAGCGTCTGTATGGTTAAAATGTAAGAACCTGACTTCGAGTACGTGCATGTAATGTAATGGTACGTCAAACTATTTTCGTACGTGAAGTTTGTTACAAAGCTGCTATATCTAAGATGTAATATACGAGTATTTTATCTTCTTCTTGTTATCTTGAACACCTTTGATCTAAAATCAACCTCTGGGGAGTTATTCAAAAAAGAAAACAGTCTTTAGCACCTTCTACACAAAATGGCGACCTTAGCAGAGATCACCCAAGCTGGAACTTTTTTTTTCAGGTTTTAGCAACCTTTACAATATAAAATCAAAATATCTTTTAGATCACCTTTTGCAAGGCAAAAACCTCTCCGGACTGGACTATAATTGCCTACTAGGGAACGAGATTGGTGATTTATTAATTACTGAACCGTAAGAAATAAACTACGTAAGTCCATCGCCAAGTCTACGGCTGTGTGTGGTTTATCTTTTGGTGCAGATTAGAATACCATGCACCACACAAAATTATTTTTAAAGATAATTTTAAGAGGAACGGCTGCGTGACCTTTTTCATACTAAACTTAAATTTGGGTAAATACTTGACCCAACTAATTTTCATTTTCTTTATCAAAAGGTATAGCAAATATGTTATGCAGACGATACTGTCATAATAATTGAAGGTACCGATTGGAATACTGTTAATAACCTAGCAAATATTGATATTAACATATTGAAAAATTGGTTCGATAAAAATCTCCTCTCTCTAAACACTGAAAAAACAAAATTTATCCCATTCTCTATCAATAAATTCAAATTAGAACCAAATTTAAACATCACAATACACCAAAGTAAATGTAATAAAACTAACTGCAATCAAGATTGTGCTATACTTAGTCCAACTCCCAAAATCAAATATCTTGGTCAACATTTTAAATGGAAAACACATATTTGTGAACTCGTCAAAAGGATTAGGAAATGTATTTATATATTTATTAGACTTAGAAATATTCTTAGCTTAGAAAACCTAAAAAGAGTGTACTATGCAACTGTTCAATCTATATTACAATATTGTATTATTGGCTGGGGAGGAACATATGACAATATTTTAAATCCACTCAAAATAGTTCAAATGTTCAAACCGTCTAAATTTCCTACTGAAATTCTTTTTTCAATATTCAACGTGCCTACAATAGACAAAATGTAAAAAAAATATTCAATACTTCAAATTTACAAAGAAATACAGTTAAATATTAGTAACTTCCATTTCAATACATCAGCAAGATACCAGAAAACTATTAAGATCCCTAAATTTTACTAAGCAGATTCAAAATGCCTATCTTTATCTAGGCATAATCTATTATAACAACCTCCCATTAAAATTAAAAACCATCGAAAATATGCAGGAATTTAAGCCCAAATTAAAAAATTACCTTAAACTGCTATAAAAGTCCCAAATATGTTTACTCAAATCTTAAAGTCTGCTATTTTATAAATCGTTCATTCCTTATTTTTCTTTCATTTCTTAGTTTCTATGTCTCTAAGTCTTGTATAAATCTTGCGTTCTTTCTTACATATCCATACTCACATACCTCGAGAAGAACAAAATTATTAACGACCGTCAATACGGATTCCGGCGGTGATCTTCTCGCGTATGTGACGCATGTTTGGGGGCGGTGCCTGGAACGTTTTGGTGAGACCCAAACGGTTGCACTGGACATTTCCAAGGCCTTTGACCGGGTTTGGTACCGAGGACTTGTCTACAACCTTCTTACGGACTTCCCGCATCCTTGTGTATGTGGATTGCCGACTTTTTGAGGGAGAGGTCGATTCAGACGGTAGTCGATGGTTTCATCTCTTCCTCACACTCGATAAATGCTGGCGTCCTACAGTTCTGTCTCCGATTTTGTTTTTGTTGCACATCAACGACCTTTTGTCATGTGCACCAATTCACTGTTACGCGGATGACAGTACAGTCCATGATAGCTTTTTGTTTGACAAGCCCCCAAAGGGCTCACAAACCCCAACGGTTCGGAGGGCTTTGAAGCAAAGAATGGACGGTTACCTCTAGAGTGTTTTCTCTTGGGGTAAAAATAATCTCGTTGAATTTAATGTTTCAAAGACCCAATCTTGTCTGATTACGTCTAAAAGGGATCGAAATGAATATCTAGTATCCTTCAACGGAAGCAATCTTCCGAACAGGCCCTCCATTGATATGCTTGGTGTAACCCTAAGTGAACAGCTCAGGTATGGGGGCTCCATTGAAGCCAGAGTAAAGTTAGCCTCCCAAAAACTGGGCGTACTGTACAGGGCCCGCAGATACTTTAAAAGTACACAACTGCTAACCCTGTACAAATCACAAGTGCGCCCCACGGTTGAATTTGGCAGCAACCTCTGGTCTGGAGCTCCAAAATACCCTCGACTCTATGCAGAAACGGGCGGTCTGTTTAATAGATTCTCCCATCTTAACAGACGGATTGCAATCTTTAGAGCACAAGCGTCGGGTGGGAATGCTATCCTTGTTCTACTGGTATTACAATGGAAGATGCTCCGAGGAACTAGCATCATTGATCCCTTCGGCTCCGGTGCATAGTCGGGAAACACGCCAAACGCGTGGCCAACATTTGTACACGGTTGACATTTGTCACATGAGAACCGGTCGTTTCTTCGACTCGTTCTTGTGTTCAACAGCTCGGCTGTGGAATGATTTGCCGGCCTCTGTGTTTCCTCCTTCCTATAACATGGGTCTCTTCAAGACCAATGTTCATTCCTTCCTCTCCTCAAAAAGACCCTCCACACAGCATCCCAGATGACATAGGCCCTGAGGGTAATTATTTTCCTCAGGGCCTCCTGTGTGGAGTTAATGTAAAAAAAAAATATACTTTACTAACTTGTACAATAATTTTTATTGTTAACTTACATGATTCTGTCATTTATAATGAATTTTTAAATTTATTTTATGATTTTCTAAACTCTTCATGATTTTTATTTTTAAATTTATACATGATTTTTTAACCTACTTATTATTTACAATAGCAGTTATTACTAACTTACACGATCTTTTTACTTTTTGAGCTAGAACTCCCTCACCAAACACAAGAGCATTGTCTCTTTATGGTGAGGAAAGGCAATTTTTTATTTTCTTTGTTAAAAACTTATGTAACTATGTAACTGATGTAACTTTATATGTATTTTTTATCAGCATTGCCAATAAAAAAAAAAATAAAAAAAATGTTATACGGTGTTGGGCTACTTTATTTATATTGGATTTAAATTATAACCTATAGGATTTTATTGTACATGATTTTAGAGCAACTTTTGCAATTATTTGTGAGTTAACCATAGTTATTTAAAAATATAAGTTTACCCAACCTACCATGAAAATGTATATAATTTTTTTGTAAACGTAAAGTAAGACAAACATTCCCGGGTTACGAATAACCCGACAATATTAAAAAATATCCTACTACTACAACAGTAAGCCGAAAATGTTGCTTGAGTCGTGATGGAGGACGCGGAGAACACGGGACGCCTGGGTGGAACCAAACGCGATGCCAACTCAGACACCGACCGGTCATAATAATGCAATATAAAATAAAAAAGAAAACTATTAAGAAAACATTTTTGGTAGCTTTGAATTTAAAATTTAAAACACAGTTGGATCATAAATTAATAAATGTTTTATTTTATATTTACACTGGCAGACCCGGCCATACGTTGCTGTGCCTAACGAAACACAACGCCATTACCCAACCTTTATAAAATCCACACCACCCGCTTGCCAGCTGCCCGCTGTCTGACTTGAATATCTGAATTTCTCAGCTTTTCTCTACTATAATAAGCATGTATTATACATATAAACCTTCCCCTTGAATCACTCTATCTATTGGTGAAAACCGCATGAAAATCTGTTTAGTAGTTCAAAAGATCAATGCGCACATACATTTTGAGCGACCTCATTTTATACTATGTTTTGCAATTCACTAATTATACAATGCTTGCAATTCAACACTGGATCTTTGAAAAGGGAAAATCAAATACCTACTTACTCTAGGACATCTATTTTACAATTTCTTCCATAGAACGAATTTCAAAAGTGACTATAGTACAGCCAGCCAGCCGTTTTAAATCGCACAAAAATATGTTTTCTTTGAATTTCTCGGCTTTTCTCTAATATAATTTGCATGTATAACATTCCTCTTCAATCACTCTATCTATTGCTGAAAATCGTATGAAAATCCGTTGCGTACTTTAATAGATTAACGCGCACATACATTTTGAGCGACTTCATTTTATACTATGTAATGATGTAATAAATAATGATAGTAGGTTGGGCAAGACTGTTTTTTTGATAATTACCATTACCTCACAAAAAATTCTCAAAGTTACCTCTAAAATAACAGAAATAAATAAAGCAGCATATGTCCTTTATATTTGCTATATATTTTGATTTAAAAAAAAAACACTCTTCACTTCACTTGGCTGAGTATTTTGGCCTCAAATCCAAGTTTAAGTTTTGTATGGAAAAGGCCGCTCAGCCGTTCCCCTTAAAGATTGGGATGGGAATTTAACCCAAATGAGTCATAATAAATTCTAAATTAACTAACTAACCATCACGACGATTCTCCACAGGGGTAGACAGAGAATATTGACCACCAAACAACTTGGACGTAGGACTTCATTAGTTACTCGATCTCCCGACACCTTTTATATCCCTAAGAGCAAGACAAATTATCTTGAAAACGTATTTGTAAGAAGAAGCTGTAGCACATTTAACAGATTATGCCCAAATATCGATGCGTTTAATACAAACCTTGATAAATTCACAGCATGCAAAAAAAATAACACTATTGAATGTTACATGTTAAACTAATAACTTAATATTTCATTGATTTCTGTATTTCTCTTTTTTATTTTTAGTATCACCACATTTTCTCTCCTACTTTTAGCAGCTCGAATTCAAATAAAATCACTTCCTGAAATATATTATTGATATCCATCAAAATTTAAATGTTAACCCTTGAAAAATTTCAGTTAATTACTTTTTGTAGATTTAAGTAAGAAGATACTCTTAATTCAGAATTGTTTATATCACGTATAGGTATTGTTGATTTTTGTAATATGGTTCTAAATTTCAATTTGTGGTTATTTTATTGGTCTATGACATACATATTATTATCACCGTCATTTATGAATTTTGTACAGACTGTTTATACCGCTAATAAATAAAATAAATAAAAATTCCTCATTCACATTCATAAATTATCTCATACATACTCTTTTGATATTCTGACACTTGAAATGATCCGATTGAAGTATCTTGTTCACTTGATCATGCCATGTCTTCCTCGGGGGTCCCCGGCTTTTTCAATCATTGACATTCCCATGTAAATTCTCCTTATGCACCTGTCTTCGTTCATTCTTTATGACCAAACCATATAACATACCTACATCTTTATACATGATCAAATCATCGTACTTATTCATTAATTAATCATACTCATTAGGTACTTATTACGCTTACATCAGTGTTGCATTCTTTGCGAATCTCCACATTTCTCAAACGATAAAAATACGGATAATTTGTAGAGTAGCTTGTAATAAATAACCATGTTTAGTAATAAGGTTAGGTATTTGCCGACCTCCCCTTCGCCGCTCCTTTCATTCCTAATTATCGTTTCCATTATGCTTTATAGTTCAGATATTTCGAAACAAAAGCTCAACTTATTCTAAAAAGGACTGCTAGACGAGCGTCTTGCCCGCCTACTCGAAAATCTCTATGCCACGAATTGGTGGTGTCACAGTCGGACTGGCCCTGAGCAAACGGCAAGTCTATAGAAATATTTTCATTTTAAAAACCTACCTAGTCATTACGGTTAGTTTGAAATTTGCCATTAACAAATGATGTGCTAAATATATGACAATTAAAAATAATACCACTAAAATATCTTTTATGGATTTTCTATGTATTTTCACCCATTCATTTTAGATGCTGAAATTATTTTGAAACTATAAGTAAGCAATTGCATACAATGCATTATATGCCTATTATTTTCATTACAATGCTTATTGATTTTAAGTATTCGCAAATAGACCAGCTCCTTATTTAGACCCGATGATAGTTCCCTACCAACTGACTTATTAAATTAGTTCATTAAGAGATGTTATGTAACACACTATTAAGTTGCATTTTTGATTTACAATTTCAATATCTGTATGTTTTTTGATACATAATTTATCATCATCATTATTATACTGAGATACATTTTTATACCTCATTTAAAAATGCTTAAATTAATTTACCATATTATTATTTAAAATGTAATAAAAATGTATCTACTGACAAATTTCAAAAGTTCTTTAGCAGGTTTAAATAATAATGAAGAAAAAATCTTACAGGTTGGAAATAAGCTTTACCTGTTGTCGAAGAATTTCCGCCCTCTTCTGATTCCGATTTACTTTTACGAAGTCCATTGGGTGATCTGCTCCTGTGTGTTGGAGGAGACACATTACTTCCTAATCTGGTTTCGTCATCCAAAGCTGATGGAAGCTGATTGATCCCTAAGATATTATCAATTGAGAACTTTTTACTTTGGTAGCTTGTGATTACGGTAGAACTATTTGCAGTGCAATTCGTCTCTTTATCTCTTGAAAACGTAGCGTTTTTATCAAACACAAAATGCAACGCTTTGTTGTTTGTTGCGAGTTCTTCAGCAACTGGTGATAGTCTGTCTTCCTGGTTGTTGACGATGTCGATACTGTCTTCATCATAGTCTGATTCATAATTGCCGTAATCTTGGGCTTCTGTGCTGAGACGGTCTTCTGAACCGTCTTCTGGTGAAAGAGATGAACTGTGATAGAAGACACCAGATTCTTCAAGTCCTGTATCTGCTTCCATGTTGTTATTTCACCAAAACATCACACGCGATGAATTTCTTTATTTCGTTTTTAGATTGTTATCACCACTTAAAATCACTACGAAATATCGTGATTAAAATGACACGCATCAGATTTTAAAAACTCACGCACGTCGAAATAAAGAACAATAAATCTATAAAAGTCTTTAAAAATGTTAATGAATGCCTAAAACAATGCCAATCGTGTCGAAGTTTAAAAAAAAACAATAGTTTTGAGATCAACAATTTAAAAAATGCAAGTGTTTTTTTCAGGCTTTCGCGGGCACATCCGGTCAGGCGCCGCGGTGGAAATTGTTTTGTGTTAGGAGGCTAAGGCAGGAGGCAGGAGGCTGTATGGAGGGAACAGGTAGCGCAGGTAGCCGCAGTTTCCGGGCGGCGTCGGGGGCGGAGCCTGCTCCCTCCACACTTCTCCACCTCTCCTCTGCCACACTGCCACCCTCCCTCATTCCAATCGAAGAGAGGTGCCAACACCGCGGGATGGATGCTGCGAGGTGCGAAGGAACGTCAAAGAAAAACACTGCAAATGTATGTTTTAATTCAAATACGAAACTGGTGGAAGTATTGATAGCGTTTTATATTATTTAGAGTTGGTACATTACAAAGATATAACCTAACGTGAATGAACTATTTTCAAATATATAGGTGGTCAGACAAACGTGAAAATAATCAGTATTTTCTTGTATAATTGGATTCAAAATTCAATTATTATGAACTACAGATTACTTCGATAAATCCTCGAGAAAAATAAAGTGCAAATAATTATCAATATTGTTTCTTCCAATTCGATTCAATTTTAGATTATCATTTTATTAATATCACGAACGGTTCCTACATATATATGGTTTTTAGTACACAGTAAGGACATTGTTCAACACAGAAAGTTTTAGAGAAAACAAATTTATTAGAACAAGGCAAAAAAGTCCCGCGAAAATACTTTTTAGTAGTTTCACCAAAGGGTACTATTCTGCGCAACTTTAACAGAAATTGAAAATTAACTTAGAAATTTGATGAATTGTGTCATCACAGGTCACTGAGCCGAGTAACTGCCCAATCCGTCACTCCGACCCTAACTGTCCAATACATACTAATTTTTTATGATTAAAAGTTTAAAAAAAATCAAAAAGTCACCGCAGACCAAAATTTTATTTAAGATGTATTTTTAACTCCAAATAATATCAATATTCACTGATCGAAGTAAGTAAAATACATCCCCTAACTCCCAGTATAAGAATAATATATTACATATATGTAGTAAATAATAATATTAAGAATTTTTAAGTTAAGGAAAAGAAAATGTATATTTATTCCATTAAAAAAAAGTCGAAGTTTTTCTTCAACAATTTGGGTGTGTTTAGCGGGAAGCGGAGTAAGGAAATTAAAACCTTACAATTAAAACAACACAAATTATTTTCTAGTCAGATAGCCGTAATTGTTTATTTAGTTCATTGAAAAATAATTACCTAAATTTCTCTACAAACTACACAACACTCCGAGCCCGGGCACCTCCTTCTGAATTTACATGGCCAAACCTGTTTGAGATTAAACAAAATCCCTTTCATACTCGTTATAAATGTGTTATGCAAGACAGGGACAGAGCATCCGAAGAGTGTAGAAAGTTCCCCCAGGGTTTAGTTTCAGCCTGAATTAATGTTTGCATATTCTAGTTATTTTATGTCCCGATACTCTTAGCTATACTTGGATTATCTAATACGTCTTGATAACCAATTACGTCGAAAAATAGCCACGGTGAAAAACTTAGCCAAGATTTCTTAAATCTGTTTACCGAGTTTTCGCTCAATGCAAATAATAATCATAAATTATTATTTGAAAAAAGTTAAGATAAATATTCAATAGTGTACCCCATCATTATAAGCACAAACTATTAAAAAAATTATTATAACCTTTCATGTCAGTTTATTATATAAATGATTTTAAATGAGCTAATGTTATCTGCAATGTGATCTGTGTGTTGAGGATTTCATTACATATTATCAAAATTATTTACAATATTTCAATGAGTAACAAGTATTCTACACTAGTACCCGAGGGGTTAGGTTAGGTTAGGTTAGGTAGAATCAAAATAATGCATTTCAATTAATATTTGACAAATTCCTCGTGTTCACTTTGCTGCTATATTATTATCAATGTAACATTATTTTGCAATAGATTTATAAGTTAGTTTTTTCTTTCATTTAAAAAAAAAACCAAACTAAAAACATAACAATCTCTTAGGAATGCAGGTTCTTAGTTTATGTACGGAAAAAACTACCCTAAATGCGTACATTACATTTTTTGTGAGTATTGGTGAGGCACGCATCTAGATTTTTACCGTATACATATAACTACAATGGTAAACAATATGCATAAACATATTTTGAAAACATGTACATTAGCATACCCGCTAGACAAACTCGTAGTAAAGATATTTTTAAATGCAACAATAAACTCAACACTAATTACTTTATATACTCACCAATTCCAAGAATCCATAACCTTGTGAATAAATACTGCGAATCTATAGATATATTTAGTGTTGACAGTTTTGAATGTTTCAAAAATCAACTAATCTCGATTCTATCTGCTAATGATTAACTTTTATTATTTTTTTTGTTTTTCTCATAAAATATTTTCTCATCTAAACCTCACCAGTAAAATGTATACTTACTTTATAATATTTTTGCAGTTCTATTTACACTTTGTTCTATGTCAGGTCGTATTATTATTGTTAATAATATGTATAAATATTTAAAGCTGAATTGTTTTAGTTTTTTATAAGTACAACTTGTACTATTTCATTTCTTTTTTATGTTGTAATATTCTTTACCTAACGAGTCGATTGCATTCATATTTATTCTATTTTATTGTTTATGTAATACATGTAATTAATATTGTTAATTATATATTTGCCTCTTTTCTTGTAAAAGCCCACTAGGGCGTTAATAAAATATAAATAAAATACATAAATATGATGCTTGTCACAGATATCAAAATTAAATATAACATAAATTTTCTCTACTAATTGGGTAACCACCATGGACATAATATGTTAAATTTGGATGTCTATGGTAACCACAAAAACTGATGAATGATATGTAACATATTATTATTATAAACATTTACTTTTCGACTAAATAAAAATAAAAAAAAACGAACCTAGATTTTTTGGAACATTTCGTTTCCAATTTTCAGAATTAATAATTAGTTTTCGAACGTATTTTTCTGGATACTGGGATCGGGTGATAATAAATCCATCTTTGATCACAGAATAAAACCAACTCAGAAGCACCCCAGAAAGGCCATTAAGAGTAATGATAAAAAAATATTTAAAAAATTGGTTAAATGGTTAAGTTAGGTTAGGGTTCAATTTGGTAGGCGGGTATGGGTACCGCCGCCCTGGGAACCATTTATTGGATGACCAACACCTCTGCCACAGGTCACCCCAAGTGGTTCGCTACGTTTGGTGACTTAGCAGGGGTGCCCGGGTTCTTGGGGTAATGTTTGTTCAAGTCTTGATGGCGGGTGCGTCGGCCCACCTTCTGCGTGGCGGGCCGGATTGGGAGATGCTGGTTGAGGGAGACCCTTTACAACCGGTTACCGCTGTCCGGGCCGCTCGGTAGTACAGGGGCCCGACCCTCAGGCTCACGACTGAGGGTGGGCTGCCCCATCAACGAGTGTAAAAACCCCGCCGCTGCTGTTGTGCCGGTTCGTGACCGGAGGGGACCCAGCAGTAGCGTTTGGGGCGCATTGGGTGACCTCTCCAGCCGGACTCTCCCTATCCATCGCCTTGCACCGCAGTGGGTGGATTGGATTCATTCGTTCGTCACTCTTGGACACTCTGATCCCCAGCTTCCTACCCACCCCTCATACCTTTTCCTTCCCAGACCTCCCTCCCCCCACACCCCATCATAAAAACATTTAAAATCATGACAAAACAAACAACAAAAATTAACATCATTACAGCGGCGAGTAGTAGGCGACCCCGGCGCAGGCCAAAAATGTTGGTGAATTACACCAACATTCGCGGCCTGCATACCAATTTAAACTCCGTCCACCACCACCTTTTTTCTCAACGCCCCAACCTACTATTCCTGTCTGAAACGCAGATAGCCGAGCCTGTAGACGCCTCCTATCTGGACTGCCCGGGCTTCACCCTCGCAAGCAAGTTCAGACCTAAAGGAGGTGTCTGTCTCTATAGTCGAGCTGACGTCAACTGTGTGCGACTGTTGAATCTGGAAAACTCCAGATTCGACGTAATGTGGGTACGCGTCAATCTTGCCAGTACGGTAAGATTCTACGCGTGTTTATACCGCTCACCGAACCTTAGCGAATCAGACACGTCCGAGCTCTTCAAACATTTAAGCGTCACTATTGATGACCTCTTGCCCCGCTACCCTATGGCAGAGTTTGTGGTCCTGGGGGACTTCAATGTTCATAACGAACCTTGGTTGAAGTTCTCAGGATCAACAGACTCGGCTGGACGCCAAACGGAATCCTTTGCCCTTTGCTACGGATTGGAGCAAATGGTTCAGGAGCCTACAAGGGTTCCTGATGTCCAGACTCACCGTTCCAATCTGTTAGACCTTTTTTTAACTACTGTGCCACACGGTTACAGTATTGAAGTCACAGCGCCTTTAGGATCGTCCGACCACTGCCTGGTGACGACATCAATCCCTGTAAACTTCAGACCACCAAACGAGAGGCTGAAGAGAAAAGTGTGGCACTATAGGTCAGCAGATTGGTTCGGTATGCGGGCACATTTTAATGCTTTCCCATGGTCAGCTGTCTGTTTTCGGACTTCGGATCCCTCAAGATGTGCCCAGGAAATTGGTGAGGTCATCACATCCGCGATGGATGGCTTCATCCAATCTACTGTTAAGGAAACTGGTGTAGGCTCAAAGCCGTGGTTCAGTCGACAATGCGCTGAAGCAGTGCGACGAAAAAACGCGGCTTACCGAGCCTACAACACATCTAGAACATCCGAAGACAGAACAGCTTACAACAAAATGGCAAAGGAAACCAAGAGAATCATAAATAGGTCAAAATTCGAGCACGACCAGCAGATCAGCAGAAAGCTGACTGCATGCCCGCATGGCAGCAGGCAATTCTGGTCGTTTGCGGGCTCAATAGGTCGCAATTTCTGCAAATCCAGTCTGCCACCTCTTACCAGACCTGACGGCTCACTAGCAAACACCGCCACCGAAAAGGCTAACTTACTAGGTAAAATGTTTGCGGATAACTCAACCCTCGATGACCAAGGTGCTGTCCCGACGTCGGTTCCTCACTGCGGTTTTCGAATGAAAAAGCTGAGGATCCGGCATCGGGAAGTACTCCATGTTTTACGAGGGCTTGATGTTAATAAAGCTAGTGGGCCTGACGGAATACCTGCCCTGGTACTGCAAAGGTGCGCTGCAGAAATAGCTCCAATTTTGACGAAGCTTTTTAAACTGTCCCTGAAGACTGGCTCTGTGCCCTCTGGTTGGAAAAAAGCGGTTATCCATCCTATTCCAAAGAAGGGTGACCGCTCCAACCCGGCCAACTACCGCCCCATAGCGATCACATCAGTTCTGTCTAAGGTGATGGAACGTGTGATCAACGACAAACTGCTCACATACCTCGAGAAGAACAAAATTATTAACGACCGTCAATACGGATTCCGGCGGAACCGCTCGTGCGGTGATCTTCTCGCGTATGTGACGCATGTTTGGGGGCGATGCCTGGAACGTTTCGGTGAGACCCAAACGGTTGCACTGGACATATCCAAGGCCTTTGACCGGGTTTGGCACCGAGGACTTGTCAACAAACTGCATTCTTACGGACTTCCTGCATCCTTGTGTACGTGGATTGCCGACTTCTTGAGGGAGAGGTCGATTCAGACGGTAGTCGATGGTTTCACCTCTTCCTCTCACTCGATAAATGCTGGCGTCCCGCAGGGATCGGTTCTGTCTCCAACTCTGTTTTTGTTGCACATCAACGACCTTTTGTCATGTGCACCAATTCACTGCTACGCGGATGACAGTACAGTTCATGATAGCTTTTTGTTTGACAAGCCCCCAAAGGGCTCACAAACTCCAACAGCTCGTAAGGCTTTGAAGCAAAGAATGGACGGTTACCTCGAGAGTGTTTTCTCTTGGGGTAAAAATAATCTCGTTGAATTTAATGTTTCAAAGACCAAATCATGTCTGATTACGTCTAAAAGGGATCGCAATGAAAATCTAGTCTCTTTCAACGGAAGCAATCTTCCGAACAGGCCCTCCATTGATTTGCTTGGTGTAACCCTAAGTGACCAGCTCAGGTATGGGGGCTCCATCGAAGCCAGAGTAAAATTAGCCTCCCAAAAACTGGGCGTACTGTACAGGGCCCGCAGATACTTTAAAAGTACACAACTGCTAACCCTGTACAAATCGCAAGTGCGCCCCACGGTTGAATTTGGCAGCCACCTCTGGTCTGGAGCTCCAAAATACCTGAAAAATACCCTCGACTCTGTGCAGAAACGGGCGGTCCGTTTGATAGATTCTCCCATCTTAACAGACGGATTGCAATCTTTAGAGCACAGGCGTCGGGTGGGAATGCTATCCTTGTTCTACCGGTATTACAATGGAAGATGCTCCGAGGAACTAGCATCATTGATCCCTTCGGCACCGGTGCATAGTCGGGAAACACGCCAAACGCGTGCCCAACATTTGTGCACAGTTGACATTAGTCACATGAGAACGGGTCGTTTCTTCGACTCGTTCTTATGTTCAACAGCTCGGCTGTGGAATGATTTGCCGGCCTCTGTGTTTCCTCCTTCCTACAACATGGGTCTCTTCAAGACCAATGTTCATTCCTTCCTCTCCTCAAAAAGACCCTCCACACAGCATCCCAGATGACATAGGCCCTGAGGGAAATTATTTTCCTCAGGGCCTCCTGTGTGGAGTTAATGTAAAAAAAAAAAAAAAAGGGTTACCGGCAATTTTAAAATTATTTTTTCATTGCTTTTAATGACCTTTCTGAGGTGTTTCTGAGTTGGTTTCATTCTGAGATGGCATGGCACCGTATTATACCTATCGAACGCTGTTTTAGTCGGTACCTGCGTAATATGCATTATACTTTTAAACGCTGTTTTTAGAAAGCACCTACGTAACACGTATTATATCTCGAAACGTTGTTTTAGTAAGTACCAACGTAATTGTACTATGCTTTAAAACGCTGTTTTTAGAAAGATACCTACGTAACACGTATTATACTTTCAAACGTAGTTTGCAGTACTTATGTAATATGTATTATACTTTTAAAAGCTGTTTTTAGAAAGTACATATATAATACGTTTTATTCTTTCAAACATCGTTTTTGTAAGCACCTATGTAATATGTATTATATACTTTTAAACGCTTTTTTGGTAAGTACTTGTATAATATGTATTATACTTTCAAACCCTGTTTTGATAGAAGGAAGCAGAGTTAGCAACTAACCATTGAATTTATAAGGTTCAACAATTGAATCTTAATGCGTTTAGAACTTTTTTCGACATCTTGTGTATTGCTGTATATTATTTTTTTATAACCCTTAGAGTAGATCAATATTATAATCGGTCGTAATCACAACACAAAATAAACAATACAGCTTTCAAAAAGAAAATAAAAAACTGTTTCAAGTCAACAGCAGTAGATTTAAAAATAAACAAATTGGAAAAAAGAGTAACGTATATAGAAACAATAAACACAAGCAACAGACTATTTTTTGTTTGTTTTTTGTTTATAACATTTCAATATTCATTCAGACTTTCAGAAAGGTCAAAGGTTACCTACCATATAAATATTACCAGATATTTTTATTCGATTCTTTAGAACTTTGTTATCATTTTAAAAAAGTAGCAGTCAAAAGTATTGAAAACATTAGTAGAGAACATAATATTGTTAATTCTGAATTTAAAATACGAGATCGAAAAAAATTACATAAAAATGAGAGTTTCTTTTGGTAGAGTTGTGTTAAGGAGTCTTAAGACAAGAGATCTTAGGTTCCAGACTGGAACTTCCAGTCCCAGTTGCGACCGTTAACTTTTTATTTTTCTTTGATGTTCTTTTCATATTTTCGATTAGATTAGTATTGCCTTCTTCTTTAATTATAATCAATTTGGGAGGCGGGAATGGGTACCGCCGCCCCGAGAACCTTTATTGGATAACCAACACCTCTGCCATAGGTCACCCCAAGTGATTCGCTACGTTTAGTGATTTAGCAGAGGTGCCCGGGTTCATGGGGTGAGGTTTGTCTAGGTCTTGTAGGCGGATGACCAGGACATACTTAACCCCAGATTCCTACCCATCTCTTAAACCTTTTTCCTTCCTAGAACACTCCTCTCCTTCCTTTCCTTAAAAAACCCTCCACACAGCATCCCCAAAGATGACATAGCCCCTGAGGGATATTATTTTGCTCAGGGCCTCCGGTGTGGATCTCATGTAAAAAAATAAAATAACATTGTTGGTTAAAACCTTAAAAAGTTATTATAACCGGAATTATTCCCAAAAAATTGAATTTTTATACTTATATTATTTTTAACAGTTTCAAAGTATGACTTATAATTTAATCTAGAATTGGAAGCTCAAGAAGACAATGTCAGTTTGAGAACTAACATTTTCCTTGGTGTTCTATCAAACGTAACGAAACTTAAGTCGCACTTTGAAAATCTTTAATTTGTTGAAATAACGGTAGATAGTTTTTCAAAAATAGTGTAGCATCCGAAAGTACGATTTATCGCGCACTTCAGTGACTTATGAAGTAAACATACTATCTAGTGTTTGTTATTTGTTATTGATTGAATTCTAAAATCCGGAATTGTTCCTTTCGTTTATCCCGGCAGCCGGATGGTCCGGAAGGGTGGGGGAAGGAAGGGGTGAGTAGCGGAAGTGGTGTTTTGATTGATAGGGCGCGTGTGCTCCTCCATTCAGAGCTGTGAGTGGTCTCTTTACTGGTTCACAATGGGGTGGCCTCTCCCATTGGCTCTCAAACTATCGGCACACAAATAATACATGCATTTAATTCTTATGAAGTTTTCTTTAATGGAATTGCCCCGCATGTTAATTGAATAAAAAACATTATAAATGCTACATTAAAACTTTTGTATAAGAGCGGAATTTCGCCAATATTTTCATCTACGCTCATATTATATAGGATTTTAAGGGACGTTCTTGACGCACTTTAACCAGTGACTCCTGAAATTATTTAGAGTTAAAAATGAATACATATTTTTGGTCTCCGGCAACATTTTTTTTTCAACTAAAAATATCAGTAGGTATTGTCAGTTAGGGGCGAGGTGAGGGGTTGGGCGGTTACTCGGCTGAGTGTAGAAGGACGATGAATATGTTGGATTTTGAGAAAAAAAATGACAAAAAGAAAAAAAGACATCTTATAAAGCTTCTTATTTTCTGTCTATCCCCCCCCTCCCTTGCATATAATTACTTCACTTTCTAACGTAAGCTGTTATGGGCCGACTGTACAATAGGGCTAAAGGAGGGTTAAGGAAATTTACGTTATTTTTTGTTTGTCGGATTTTTTTTTTGTTTAAGAAAGACAAACATTCCCGGTTTACAAATAACCCGACAATATTTTAAAATCTCCCACTACCACCACAGTAAGCCGAAAATGTTAGTAATGCAGTAGGACTTAGCCAGCCGAGGAATCGAACACGGAACGCGTGGGTGGGACCCAAACGCGATACCCACTCAACCACTGACTATTAATCCTTTTTTCTACACAATTTAAGTGTAAACTTTACTTATGACAATGTGTGATATTTAAATACCTTGGAATCGTTATTTAACAGCGCCATACTCGTTACTTAACATGTCATGATATGCCGAGCCGGTACGTCCGTTCTGCTACATGGTAAGTTTAGGCTGTTTTATTATGTACAAACAATTTACATGAGAAGTGAGTTAGTTCGTTTTATCACATGAATAATTATATATTTTTTATTAGTTTCGAATAAGTATTATATTCGTTTTTCGTTCGTTTAAGTTTTAGGGTACAATAAAATATAGACTCCGACAATTAGTAAAAAAAATAAGTACGTTCATTATTTTTACATAGTCTTTTACATTAGCTCCACATGGGAGACAAACAATTCCCTCAGTTCCTATTTCATCTTTGGGGATGCTGTGTGAAGGGTATTTTAGGGAAAGGAAAAAGAGGATGTTGAATGGGTAGGAATCTGGGAGTCAATGTATCTAGGAGTGACGGACGTTGAAACCATCCCTCCTACTGCATTGCGAGGCGATGGGTCGAGGCGGTCAATCCGGTGGTCGATCCGGCTGGAGACGTCTAGATTAGGTCTCCCTTGATCAATCTCTCGATCCGGCCGGCCACGTAGTAGACGGGAAAACACCACCCCATAAATCCGGACACGGTATTGGTTATCCAATAAATGTTTCCCCGGACTGGTTGACTACTACATTCATAATTAGGTTCGCCTTATACATATGATTGTCCTACATATGATTGTCTGGTAATATAACAATATTATCGTAAAAATAATATATAACAATATTATATTTATCGTAAAAATAATATATAACAAAGTAATAATACAACAATATTATCAAACACGTTTTTGGGTCCGAGTGGTCAAGGTTGACAATTTTTTTTACAGTGCCTGTCTTACTAGGGATATTCTGTGCTGATTTATGTCGATTTTTTTTTTATTTATGAATGTCTATAATTTGGGTAAAGAGTTTCAGAGTGTCATTTAGCTTGACTAGTATTATTATGCCACTTTTATAATCTACAAGCTTTTGCCCCCGGCTTCGCTCGCATAGTATTAGGGGGGTTTCCACTCCGTCTCCTCCACCTTCCCTATCCCACTCCACCCCCTCCCCCTCCCCTCCCTCCTCACCCCTCTCCCCCCTCTCCACTACCTCCCCCCCTTTCCCCCCATACCTCCCCTCCCCCCTCCTTCTCCCCCACCAACCCCTCCACACTCCCCACCCTCACCCCTCCCCCTTAGCAACCCCATTATACCTGTTACATTCATTTTTCAAGCAGCTCGCGTGCCGCTTATTGCAATTTTTTTAAAACAAATTTCATAATGCCAGAGCTCTGAGCTATAGCCTATATCTTATTCTGATGTACGAGCTATTTTATTGAAAAGTTCCATTAAAAACTATTCAGCAGTTTTTTAGGGAAACTGGTAAATCTACATCACCCGAAACACTAAAAAAAGGAAAAAAACATAAAAAAAGCATTTCGCTTTTTTAATTTGTTTTCCTATTTTTAGGCAACTAAAGGGTTAAAAAAAACTTTTGGAGAATTTGAGACAAATCCTTTAATTTTTAAATTATATTCTTTTTAATTAAATAATGTTTTGAAACCACTGCCTTCTTGGAAAGTTCGCGTGTTACGATCCTAACACCTCTCTGCAATAAAGTGAATAAGGAAAACAGAAAAACGGTAGGATTATGCGGAAATTACATTTTAACACCAAGTTTATACATTCACATACCATTTCAGTATTTTAGGTAAGACGGTGATAACATTGTCTATTATTTACTGGTGTAAAGTTTCATTTTGCAGTGAATACATCTACCCATCTGTTGCGTAAAATAATACGCTACCAGCATAATAATCACGCACACGTGATGTTCATGAAATAAACATGTTTACCTTTCCATATTTGTAAGCGTCATCGATATAATATGGATAATACTCGGTCGATGGAAGCTTGGAACATTAACCCTACATTTGCATTTCAAAGGGTGCAGCAGTTGCATGTAAACACGAGTTTCACCAATTTTTCCTTTGGAGTAGTTAATAAACAAGTTCTAACTTTTTACATTTTGTTATCACTTCGAAGACCCTGACGAAAATAATTTTCTTCAGAGCTTATATTTTATAATCTTTGAGATTGCAATTTGGAGGAATTTCTTAAGGCCCCGCTCTCCGCACGAAAAATTTCGATTCGGACCAGTCGTGATATTTACTTATAAACGGATTCAAAAGGAGGTGTATCCGCAGCGCGCGGGTATTATTAAATTTAGTTATGGGAAGGATGGGGGGTGGATGGGAATCTGGTGGTCAGGGTGTCCAGGCATGACGGATGTATGAATACATCCCTCCGATTTGTTTGTATCTTTAATCTCATTTATTTTTATTAACCCTTACACTCGGAAAAAGTCTTTAGCCGTTGCAGGCACTTCAAAATTGATCATTCTTCTTCTTCTTTCGTACGGTTGGGTCAGAGGGGGACATCTAATTCTGCGGGCCAGTCTAGGGCCGGTGGACAGAGAGGATGGACGGTCATACAACGTCTTCAGTCTTGCACACACATTCGCATTCATGATACTCTTTGTTTAGACCGACTTTTAATATGACCCATCTAAAGAATTTGATTAATTTTACAGCGCCGTGTCTTCTACACGTCTCTTGTCTTATTCTTCCATTCACTTCTCCTTCATACGTTCTCCTTTTCCGTCTCACATGCCTATTTTTTTATATTTCATATATCTCCTAAAAAAAAACTAAGGTGTGCAATTCACATGCGGTAGAAGTGAAACCGTCAGAAAACTAAAGTAGACAAGAGTGGGGAGACTACGTAGCACTTTATTTAATCAATGTGAAGTATGATTTTTTTCCATATTTTTGTCGTGCACCTTTTCCTATACACTTGGTCTCTTATTAGTATTTGTGTTTTCTTCTTCGGAGTCGCTAGATGTGGCTGTCTTTTGTGTTTTACTTTGCCTGTTCATTTTTGGAGTGGTTTGAATATTGGATATGGATTTTACAAAAATATTTTATTTTTATTTTTTATCATTTGGATTCGATCCTTGGTCCGCTAAATGTCCGGTCGCTGTGGTTCATCAGGCTCTTTATACCACTACAACAAAGGAGGCTTGCGTGGGACTGTGGATTTATCGTATTATGTTGGAACCGAGTGTCCGTGAATAAATAAGTATTTTGTTGCTGTCTCCTTCTCTCGCAGGTTAAATCCTATAGATGTTTGTGTCTGTCTCTTTTTAGTGTAGCTCGATTCTGTTTCATCGAGTTTCAAATCACAACGGTGTTTTTCCGTCCATCTGGCAATCAATAAATTAACCATAACCGTTCAATCCAACTACACAAATAAATAATGATTTTAATCCCTACTTAAATGTAAAATTAAATACGCCACTGTCTTTGAAAAGAACACCGTTTCACCTTGTAATACCTCTCCACTCGATTCAGTTCAATTACCCCGTGTTGAAAACACACCCTTCACGCTTAAACGTCGGTTTCCATTTTGCAAATAATGGAACAAAGGGGCCCCCCGCCAGGGACGGCTGAAGGCTTATTTATCAATTTATTTATTCACCTTTAAAGGGGACGCTCCTGACAGAGTATCCTTCATTGGGACCATTATCAAAACGGATTGTTGTATTGTAAACGAGTGATTGTCAAAACGAACCACGGTTTAATTAATCTTTCTTTTATAATTTAATTCGATTATCACAGAGAATGCGTTGTTCCATTTGCAATTTGCTTAGAAACACGATTATTGAGGCTTATGAATAATTTGGTAATTCCAGAAATAAGTTTCCAATGACGTAGGAAAAAAATATCAATGTCGGTTGTTGACGGTTGTTTGGTCAACGAAGTCTAGATTTCGGTTTTGAATTGACTTTGAGAGTCACCAAGCGATAAATTACCTACCTGAAACATGATATTTGATTTAGAAAATCATTTTAGTTGTAATTTTCTAAATTTGAAGTGATTTATCTAAAATTCAGACAATCTCTTAATTTTTCTTGGTTCTTTTTTATGTGAATACGGTCCAAGAGTCCCAACTGTTCCCAACCGCCTGGAACCAGTGAGGCTATGGCAATGCCAAATGAGGTATGTCGTGAAACTGAAAGTAGTGGGGAGGGAAAGGAGATGGAAAGAGGTGGGGAAGTACTTGGCTATTCAGATCTGGTTACCATACACGGCTAAAGCCATTTCAAGCAACGTTTCAACTATGAATGTTGCTCTTACACCCTTACTGTACGCTATATGTTATTTTAAAAGAATTAATTGTGAAATAACACAAATTAATCAAGTAAAATTCATTTGCACATGCCGGGATTTGAACCCACGACCTTCAGATTACTAGTCGAGAGCCTTACCCATCGACCACGGAGGCCGTCACCTCATTCTATTTTAAAAATGTACTACTTTTCCCAGTTTGTTATTTTGAACTTTTCATAACATATATAGAATGTAGATATAAATTTTCAGATTTTATATAGTTTTACCTAAATAATATGCTTTTCAATGTGTTGGTAGGAATATATAAAAAAAATCATTTCAAAATGTTTAGCATTACAAATATTTCTTTGGTATTTATATGTTCCGAATGTTTTATTAATTCAATTGGCAGCAATTTCACCCGTCGAAGGTTTTAATGGTCAATACTTCTGCCAAAACTTTTTCAATAAAAACCATCAAAACATAAAATCGAGTGCAGTTTACACGCGGTAGTAGCGAAACTTTACCAAAACAATCTCAACCAGTACTTGAAAAGTGAGGTCATAATCAAAGCGACCAATGAGTGCAGACCAATAGGAGCCTTTAAAAGTGACATCATAAGCGGTCAATGAGCGAAGTTGATGAGTTGCAGGAGCAGTAATCGTCTTTTTCGTTTCATCCGAAATCCAAATCACAGCCGTGCTATAGAAGTTTCACTTCAAAAAGTAATTAAGTAGAGAGAAACGATGGTGTCATAATTATTTAATTCAGTTTAGATGGTTTAGTAAAACCATCTTGAATACAGTTTAGTTGGTTCAGTAAACCCATCTTGAATACGGCTAAAGCTTTAGGGAAGTGTTTGGATCAGGTTAAAAACATTCCCGCCTACGTTAAGTGCCTCTTTACGGGAAGACAGTCGGGGGTTTCCAAGCTTTCGCTGAGCTTTAAAAGAAATTTTACATGTTTAACTTATAGAGTACCTAAACATTATCTACACAACTAGGTGTTTCTTAGGCTGGGAGGAATGGGAGAACATCGGAATGTGAAATGGGTAAGAGGTGTGACACCCGGCAAAAGTGGAAACGTACTTTCGATTCACTCCTAATTCATATTTGTAAGTTTTTATTACGAAGTCTTAAGTCTAAAGTTATCATGTTTAAAAGAGAGAGTAAAAAACTTGGTGTAACATAGTTGTGAGTGAATACTTGTGGTGGGTGGATGAGTTTGTTTATTTCGGAAGTATTTTTATGAGAGATGGAAAGGATGATACGGATATTGAAAGAACTATAAGTGCAGAAAACTCCATGGAGGTTTGAATTAACAAGAAATTGTTCAATGAGCTGGCAGTCCACAATGCAGTGCTGGTATCAACCGTGTATAGCAGTGAGACATGGAACTGACAGAGGAAGGATGAAAGTGAACTGAATGCTGCAGAAATGAGTAGGCGAATGTGTAAGAAAACCATGAGTGACCGTCTCGAAATGTCGAGATCCACAAATAATAAAAGGCTGATATAAGCGTAATGCTAATTAGTAAGAATGAGAAAGAGACGCTTCGATGGTTTGAGCATGTAGAGCGTATGAACTAAGAAATAAGTGGAAGGAGAATATATGATGTGAACGTGAATAGTGGAAGAGGTCGGGGACACCCGAGGTCGGCACGATCAAATGAACCAAATACATTAATCAATTCTCTTCATGAGTCAGAATATATAAGATACGATGTACGAATGTGACTGAAACAAGAATGTGGGCCAAGACCGAGTTTTTTTTTAATTAACTCCCTTCAGGAGGCCCTGACGAAAATAATTTCCCTCGGGGAATATATCATATTTGTGATGCTGTATGGAGGGTCTTTTGGAGGAGAGGAAGGAGTGAACATGGGTGTTGATGAGATCCATATTGTAGGAGGGGTGAAACACAGGCCGAGGCTGAGGTTGAAACACAGAGTTGTTTGGCGGTCCATCCTCCCCTACCTTTGCCTGTTCGCCAAATAAAAAACATAATTATTTTATTCAAAATTAATTATTCGGTTATCAATATGAAAGATGTGGGCTTAGGCACAAAAAGAACATTCTAAAAGTGCGTTGCCTGCTGATGGCGCGGTGTTTATTTCTAATTGAGTAGAAGACCGACTTTCTGATAAAAGAAATATTATAAATTTAATGCAGAACGAGTAACTTATGAATAAAAGTTAATCCGAATCATGGTATGGAGGAAAGTATGGAAACAATGTGCAAAATGATTTTTTATTTCTTCTCAATTACACAGACTCATCCATTTGGATCCGAGTGGATGAGTTTGTGTAAATGAGAAGAATGTCCACGAGAGATGAACACATAACAGATAAGGGCATTGAAAGAACGGTAAATGCAGGAAACGCGAAAGCCGCTAATAAAAAGTTGTCCAAAGAAGCGAAGCTGGCGCTTCACAATGAGGCTAAAATTGGTTACAGCATAGTATTTTGACCAACTCTGAATAGCCACGTACTCTCCAGTTCTTCACCTTCCTGGATACTTTATATATTTTTTTTGTTCTGACGAATGTATTCATATAATATTCGCAGGATATGCACAGAATGACAAACCTACAAATAAATAAATTCCTTGCTGGAAGGAAAAAAAAATTGTTTTCGTGGAATATTTAAAACCCCTTCGCTGTTAACACCCTTAACCATTAACGTTGCCGAAACCCCAAAGAAATCTTAACACACCTAATTCAATTTAATACAGCGGTATGATTTATCACTGGCCGCCTCCGGTGATGGCTGTTGTGTTCTTGGGGGGGAGTTGCTATCCTACTACCCTGTACCTGGCAGCTAGTACCTTCTCGCGGTATAAGGGTAGGGGTACATAGGTAGAAAGGGGTGTGATCTGGATGGAGTAGAACGTATTCCGATTAAATTAAAAAAAAAAAATCTTACCTGTCATAGAAGTAGTTATAATATCTGTGGCTCGCTTCTAAAAGCGCCAACGACAGTTTTTAAAATTTTTCGCGGCCTATGTACAATTCGCTCTTTCCAGCATGTTTTACTTTTAAGAACCATTTGAGGGCCGGGTACGGGTACCGCCGCCCAGGGAACCATTTGTTGGATAACCAACGACCCTGCCATAGGTCACCGCAAGTATTTCGCTATGTTTAGTAGATGTGCCCGGGTTCATGGGGTGAGGTCTTGGATGTAGGTTTGTCTATTGCACGGCGGGCCAGATAAAGAGAGACTGGTTAAGGGAGTCATTATGACCTCTCCATCAGGTCTCTCTCGACTTTAATTTCCTCAGGGCCTCCTGTGAGGAGCTCATGTAAAAAAAAAATCACTCTGAACACACTGACCACCAGGTTCCTACTCACCCTCATCCCCTTTTCCTTCCCAGAACCTCCCTATCCTTCCTTTCCCTTAAAATACCCTCCACACAGCATACCCAAAGATGATATATGCACCGAGGGAAATTGTTTTCCTCATGGCTTCCTGTATGAAGTTAATATAAAAAAATAAAAACTTTGCCCACGAAAACAGAAAAATGCAATCGAAAGATACTTTTATAATTCTGAAAAACCCAAATTTGAGACGAAATCGCCAAAAAATAAATAACAAAAAAATTATATTGATCCTTTAAGAACCTAGTCACAAATATTTCTGGCGGTGACCGTGACAGTTACAAAACATAACGTAAAATAATAGGTTAGGTTAGGTTAGGTCGGGTTAGTTAGATAAGGTTAGTTAAGATTAGGTTTTAGGTTAGATAAAAAATGTTAATTTTTTTCTTGTTATTTTACTTCACTTTTCATCAATGTTCTGATTTGTGGCAGCCCTACATTGAGGTGTGTGAAAGAGGAGTAGACAGTGTTATGCGGAGTTATAAGGTGGGGTGGGTAAAACAGGCCCACAGGTGTTAGGGACGCCGCGAATCCCACGCCGATAAAAGCCCTTTTACGCCCGAAGCTTTGGCGTCGGATTTCTCCACTCAAATTAATAACTGATCAAATAAAGGCCTGTTATAAAAAATATCGTCCAAATAGTTTGTGGTTTTGAAAAGTTTTTTATTTTATTTTATTTATTAATTACATGATATTACATTAAACATTTTAATATATACATGATACATTTTCATTTATATATATACTAGGCGGTAGCCTGTATCATGATGACCAATGAAATAAAGTTACTTTAAGGTGTCTAGTGTGACAAATGGATTAAATATATAAACATGTTGAAAATTGGAAAAATTATAATTGAAAGTTTAAAATGAGAATTATTATTATTTTTTTATGGAAACTAGAAAATAGAAAAGAAAAGAGAAAAGTTATGCACAAGATTCATAGATCATACTCAAAAACATAACTCTTGTTTATATTTTATATGTGTTAATGCATACACATATGTACAAATACATGTACACATACACACACCCTCACATACATATATGTATCCATACGCGTGCACAAGCATACGTATACATGACACACATACATAAACAAATAGATACATTTACGTATACATACAAATTTACACACGTAAATAGTTTACATAGTTGTGTTAGAATATCCACGGAAGGGGTTTTCATGTTTCTACGTTAGATTATTTCTGACTAGAACTGACTGTCTCTTTCTTCTGGTCTGTCTGGTTAATTGAAATATTGCTTTATATATTATCGATAAAAACTCGACTTACCTACCAGCAACTTAAATTTCATTTATATTTCAATGAGAAATATTTTATAGGTACTAAAATAATATAATAAATAGAAGAGAGTCTATGACTGTATTTTTTTTTTGTACAGATCTACCGTTTTATTCCGAGATTAATGCAATTTTGCACACTTTACGTTCAAAGGAAGATAAAAATACTACCTATATGTGACACTAACTATTATTATGTTAAAAGGTAGTGTGGGTTTTTACAGTAACACATTGACATTTAAAAAAAAATTGGATATCTAATATCTATGTAAGCTTTGTTCAGTTAGGGTTCACCGCTAAAGAATTTTCATCACGATACTTGCATAACTGTAGAAAAGTGCAAAACGTTGATTTTCTCCAGAAGTAAAAATCATGCTTCATTCAAATATTCCATCAATAACACAGCTTTAGAAAGAGTCACGGAAATGAGAGATCCTGGAATTATTTTGGATGAAAAACTAAGTTTCGCCAATCATATCCACCAAATTGTGAACAAAGGTATGAAAACATTAGGCTTTGTATTAATAACAAACTTTAATTCCATATAAGTCATTCAATTATTATACGTATCTCTAGTTAGAAGCTTATGGCTTCCAAAAAAAAAGCTGTGATAAACTTCTCGAAAAATTTTCTAATTATATAAATTCACAGCTTAACTCTAGAAAACATGTACTGGTATTATTTATTGATTTCTCAAAAGCTTTCGATACACTCAGCCACACACAATTAATCAAGGTACTTGAAATCACAGGAATCCGTGGTAAACTACTATCATTTTTCAAAAACTATTTAACAAATAGAAACATGTATGTTTAAGATTTTGAATGAAATGAGTAATTTTAGATTTATCAAATCAGGAGTACCGCAAGGGTCAATTTTAGGCCCTAAATTATACATTATATATGTCATTGCCTTGTCTAAACTGTTTAAAATAGCCCGTAGATTCATTTTCGCAGATGATACTGCACTAGTTATATCAAATGAAAACCCGGAAATAGCTATTAATGAATTACAAAGAGACTTTAACGAGCTACTCAAATGGTCTCATGATGTAGGACTAATTTAATGTCAAAAAACTAAATGTATGTATATAAGATCACCGAGCCTGAACATGTGGAATATAATTGCACATAATTTTGAATGTATACATAAAAAAATTGATTACATTTGCTACTGTGAAAAAATTGATTTTACAAATGAATATACTTACCTTGGCATAATCGTAGATAATAACTTTAAATGGGATAAACAAGTGATCAAAATTTGTAACCAGCTCCGATGTTTGGCGAGTAATTTTTATAAATTAAAATTTGTGTTGCCTCGATGCACTCTCAAACTTATATATCATTCTATGGTCGAATCCATACTTAGATATGGAATTCGAACTTGGGGACACTCGATTAAAATTAATATTAAATACATTCAAAATTTACAAACTGCTATAATTAAAAAAATTGTTTAACCTAGCATTTACAAAAAAAGAAACCACTTAAAATTACTGTATGGGTCTGAGGGCCTACTTCCAATTAAAGGGCTTCTCTGGTACATTATAATTATGGATAATTCGGGAGAAAGCACGTATAAAAATTTATTGGTGCATAGTCACACAACAAGATTTACCGAAAACAAAGGCCTAAAAATACCACGAATATCAAATAAGTATGGTAGCAGAACGCCCGAATATATGATACCTTTGATTTACAACATGTTAAATCAAAACATTAATTTAAAAAATAATCAGGAATCCTGCCATAAACTGACTAAAAAGTGGTTAATAAATGAACAACATATTTATCTATCTTAAATCTTATATTAGGTATTAATATTGTAACCTAGGCTAATGTGTGTGATGCAATAATATTAAATGGTAGAACCTACAGACAAGCTGATCTGTCACAGCTTTGTGGGACTAACCATCTTATATTGTATTACATGTTATTATATTCAATTAAATAAAATAAAAAATAATAAAAAATAAAAAAAATGGAAAATAACTCGGTAGTTTGGTCTCCATCTTACAAAATTCACATTAATAACATTGAGCGATTACAAAAAAAAAATTCAGCGTTTCATAAATTTTAAATTAAATATCCAACTAGAAGACTTAAAATATAATTTATTATTACATATTCTAAAGATACACACACACTAGAAGACAGACGTAAAATAAACGACTTAACATTTTTGTTCAAAATACTTAACTTTAAGTTCGACTGTTGCGAACTCCTGCAACTCATAAACTTACGAATACCGACAGTAACTACACGGCCAAATCACTATTTTACTGCAGCATTCTCAGCACTCTCCAATACAACTATTTCACACTATGGGAAATCAGTACCTACTTAGGTGATGTTTACATATTTAACATAAACCTTTAATAATGACATTAAACCTTTAATTTAACATAAAACTTTAATCAACATCACCTAAGTAGGTACTGATTTCCCATAGTGTGAAATCGTTATATTGGAGAGTGAGCAATGTAGTTCCGCTTATGAATACTGCAGTAGAATTTTGTGGATCTTGTAAAAAAATTATTCCAAAACTATTCCTGAACATATCTCTATTTTTGGAAACCTATTAAATTGCTGTATCTTTGTATTTTTATGACTTGTGTGCATTTTTTATCTCATTTTATGTTTTATTATTTCTTTATCTGTTTAAAAATCATCTGTCATAAATTAATTGTACAACCAAACGTGTAAAGGGCCTCTGGGCGTTAAAAAAATAACATTTTTTTTCGGTTTATTTTTCATTCTGCTTAACTATATTTATTTTTGAAAATTTCTGTCGGCAAAACGGGAACTTTTTTATAAACTGGAAAGACCAGACACGATTACAAGTGTGAAAAAAATAGAATTAAATTTACAAACTCCATTTTTAAATAAAGCCAGCCGCTTTGGAACGGGCAATTTTGTAAGCAAGATCAATTAAATTTATAAATTTAAAAGATTTTATGCAAAAAAATCCCCAAATTGTGGGGAATATTTTAAAACGATTGGATGTTTTGTGGGGAGAAACCTCGTTGAAGGGAAAATGCAGATACAAACACAAATTTAACAAAATGAGAAATGACGTTGCTAATACCCATTAAAACGCATTTCCTGATTTTCCAAACATATTGAAGAATAATACTTAATTTTTTTGTTAAAAAACAGTGACTTTGCGGTTTGACATATTAAATTATAAAAATAACAATTACTTTGTTTATAACCCCTATTAATTTAATTAAGTTTTTAAGATTTAAAATTATAAGTGGGAATATCCTATAACTTTGTTTCCTTTCGCAGCAAATTTTCGAACAAATTTTTAACCTGAACGAAAAAGAAAATCCGAAAATGACAAAATAATAATAAATGTTGTTGTCAATGAATAAAAAATTCGATAGAAATCTCGGTGTGGCTATATTAGAAAAAGTCAGTGTGGAATATTAAAAAATATAAATATAAAACGTGGAATATATAAAAAATGATCGAAGACAGGAAAAGTTTATGTTGTGACATCACGAGATAACTATTTTATTATGAAAATATCTGAAATATTTTTTTCAATAATGTTTTAAACAATTGTAGTAGAAACATATGTCCATACGATTATTTCCAAGTCATTATAAAACATGTGCACGTGGCCATTGTCAATGTTTTGCCTTTAAATTAAAGGCAGGTACCTACCTACCAATTTCAACTTTTTGTACATACAAAATATAGAAATTAAAAAAAAAATCTTTTTGAGTTACAACAACATCGATAACGTCGTATTTCAATCTTAGCACTTTAGCTCACTGAAAACTCAAGGAACGCCACTGGTACCTACATCTTATGTTATTAGGTATCATTATGATGTAAATTTATTCATGATTTTGAAACAGTTTTTACTAAATTGATTTTTTGTTGTTGCCATTCGGAACAAGACCCAACAAAATGAGAAAACGAAATTATTTGAAAAAAACTTTTTTTTTTTAAACCCAACACTCAAAATATTGGCTCATGTAAAGGGGGCTTAATGCGGTAAATGCACACTGTTTTGGGGTATGGTGAAGAAGAAGGGACCTCCCACCAAGCGCGCCATTGGTCCGAAGCGCGCAGGCGTTCTTAATTCAAATTTCCCCCCGTTTCCATAGAGGAAAATACCTATTCGATTGATAGCCTTATCCGCCTTAGACAAACAAAGTACGGGTCTTAAGGCATATTACTCGGTACAGAGGTAGCTAAAAAACTAAACAAATAATCGCCATTTTTTTTTACGTTAACTCCACGCAGGAGGCCCTGAGGAAAATAATTTCCCTCAGGGCCTATGTCATCTGGGATGCTGTGTGGAGGGTCTTTTTGAGGAGAGGAAGGAATGAACATTGGTCTTGAAGAGACCCATGTTGTAGGCAGGAGGAAACACAGAGGCCGGCAAATCATTCATGAACACAAGAACGAGTCGAAGAAACGACCCGTTCTCATGTGGCAAATGTCAACCGTGTACAAATGTTGGGCACGCGTTTGGCGTGTTTCCCGACTATGCACCGGTGCCGAAGGGATTAATGATGCTAGTTCCTCGGAGCATCTTCCATTGTAATACCGGTAGAACAAGGATAGCATTCCCTTACCTTAGGGTTACACCAAGCATTTCAATGGAGGGCCTGTTCGGAAGATTGCTTTCGTTGAAAGAGACTAGATTTTCATTTCGATCCCTTTTAGACGTAATCAGACAAGATTGGGTCTTTGAAACATTAAATTCAACGAGATTATTTTTATCCCAAGAGAAAATACTCTCGAGGTAACCGTCCATTCTTTGTTTCAAAGCCCTACGAGCTGTTGGAGTTTGTGAGCCCTTTGGGGGCTTGTCAAACAAAAAGCTATCATGAACTGTACTGTCATCCGCGTAACAGTGAATTGGTGCACATAACAAAAGGTCGTTGATGTGCAACAAAAACAAAGTCGGAGACAGAACCGATCCCTGCGGGACGCCAGCATTTATCGAGTGTGAGGAAGAGGTGAAACCATCGACTACCGTCTGAATCGACCTCTCCCTCAAGAAGTCGGCAATCCACGTACACAAGGATGCGGGAAGTCCGTAAGAATGCAGTTTGTTGACAAGTCCTCGGTGCCAAACCCGGTCAAAGGCCTTGGAGATGTCCAGTGCAACCGTTTGGGTCTCACCGAAACGTTCCAGGCATCGCCCCCAAAAATGCGTCACATACGCGAGAAGATCACCGCACGAGCGGTTCCGCCGGAATCCGTATTGACGATCGTTAATAATTTTGTTCTTCTCGAGGTATGTGAGCAGTTTGTGTTGATCACACGTTCCATCACCTTCCATCGCCATGCGACTTCCCTCCAATTTATATATATAGTTATAAAACTAGCATTGAGAAGTGAGTAAATGTTAACAATCCATTTAAAAATGTTCTTAAAAAAAGCGTTGTTTTGATTTATTTTGCACTTTGATGAGACGCTAAGCAATAATAAAAAAACGGTAAAAAGAAAATGGTCCTTAATTTCCACCGGGATGTCGTTTACCCAGTTCCTACCTCTCCCTAACCACATCACCTTGCTGGAAAAGTATTTGAAATTTGGAAAAAGGGCAAGAAAAATAGTAAAAATTCGAGGACATTTGTTTTGAAAACTGAAGAAGTTTTGGGACTACATTGGAAACAAGTTGTTTGTGCTTTTATATACATAAACTCGATTTAAAATATATACAGTGGTAAGTGATTGGTCTTCCCTTTTTCTTTCCATGCCTCGTTCCATCCTCCACACACTATCACCCAATTCAAGCAAATACCGGTAATTTCGTCTAATGTATTTACAATGCATTACAAGTGCATTCGAAGTTGTATTTTGTAAGCAGTTTTAGACGCAACAGAATAATGTGAAATATAAAAAGAGAATCAAAAAATAAAAGTAAAATATAACAATTCATAATCACATTAAAACACAACAACTCACATTAAAATAACAACATCACTATTCTCTACTACATGTCATGTTAGTAGATGGCTAATTTGATTTTTAAATATGAATATGCACGACAGTATCGCGTACTGGGCCCAATACAAAAATACATATCTTGTTTTCCAGGGGATGATTCATGAAAGACTTTGTAGAGAAAAACGACACACCTCACGGATTTGAAACTTGCGTGACTGATATGAACATATTTCCATTAATTTGGGTTGCAATATGCAAGGTGAAGATTTCCCTGTTGAGAAGGCGTCAGAAAAAAGTGCAAAATTGTGAGTGGAATTTCTCAGTGTGACACATTTAGCCTTAAATCATAACAATGGCACGCCAAGTCCTAACCATCTATCCCGTTAAACTACAAAACACCTCTTTTATGTTTCCTACTTGAATTCATACACATAATAAACTGAACCATTATTTCCTTTGAGCACGCTCCAAACTCGTACAGCCAGCTCTAGAACTGAAGCAGAGCCAAACTGGACTACAATAAAGAAAAATATCAAATCTGTGTGGTGTGATGGGCGATTTTAAAGTTTGAATATGACGATAGCAGCTTCTCTGCTAGTAATGTGTTATATTATTTGAAAGACATAGGTATAAATACACATTTTAGTAGTAAATATGCAATATTTTTATTTTTTTTGTTTGGAAAATTAGATGAACAAAGCAGTATCTCGAACAATATAAAGTTCACCAAAAATGTTTTGATTGCTAATTATAAGTTTGTAAAATAAATTGACAAAATAAAACCAATAAAATGAAAATAGAAAAAAATGCATAATTAGAAAAAATCAACACTAAAGTCTCAGTTGACGGTCTCCACGGTTGAGTGGTTACAATCCTTCAATACGATCCGGAGGTCGCGGGTTCAAATAAATAAGTAAATTTTAGGTGTTATATTCATTAAAAATAATATGTAAAATATTTTAATCACGTTCCAGAGCGGAAAAAACTTATAAATGAAACGTCGTTTGAAATGCAAATAAATATAAACATTTTTTTTTCTTCTAAAATATCTATGTACAATTACCATTAAAATGTAAAAAAAAGAAGAAAAAAAACTAACTTTCTACTACAACACGTAAATACTTGTACTTGTCACACTTAATCATAAACACGTAACACCTCAGCACAGGTTCTCCTAGTGAGGTGTTCACGAAACATACAATATTACCAATAGCCCAGTCAAGATGTTCATCCGTGCTTGAAAAAGGTCCGGTCATTCTGAATTTTTTATATGTTGTTAGGATCTAAGCCAGTAATAAAAAAAAAAATTTGCAACTTCAAAAGTGCTGTGCGAGCGGCAGTGGACCCAAAAATCCAAGAAATTTTCGGATTTTTTTTCAGTTTTTGCTCAATATCTCAGTGAAGGAAGAGTCTGACCGGTATAGTTAGTATACATACTTTTAAAGTAAACTAAATTTTCTACAATTTGAGACTAAAGCAAGTTATATACAACCATTGGTTTTCAAGATACAGTACAAATAGGCCATTTTTTCCAAAAAGTGAAATTTTTTCGAAATGGTCACTTATTTTGTAAAATATTTTCTAAAACACGTATCCCACGTCGATTATTATATGAAATAAAATTGTACTAAATTTAATTAGCTTTCATTTAAAACTAGATTGATATCTGTAGACCTAACGGTTCTCTTAAAAACGCCAGATAACCAAAAACAGTCATAGGCGGGTTTTGGGGGCAAATGCAAATAAACGGTTCTCACGTCTTTTTATGGTTTTATTTATCAAACAGTTACAATTTTTTTTTGTTATTTTTAACACATTTTTGATGAAAAAGAGAAAAGATAATACATCTATCGGGAATGACGTCATATTCAAACATTGTTTTATATACCTACATACTAAAATTCTAGTACAAACATCATGGTACCTACTGTAAGGACAAGTTATATGTACACAAAAAATAAAACTAATATAAATCATGTAGGTATTGTGTCTTGGTTGCCAAATCATGTCTTTCTTTTTATCTTAGATGGCCCGGGCTTAGGCTCGCACGAAGAAGGTGTCTCGATATCTGTGATGGACGCTGGGAGAGGCGCCCAGCCTGTAGTCGGGTCATCTTCATCGTCCGAGCATTTCAGCTCCACATCCGGGACGTTATTGCACAATTTTCCACCGCATGACTGACAGAGGACTGAGCAGTGGAGTTTCACCTTTTCAAACCTACCTTACACCCAACATAATGAAATGTAATATTAATATGTAAAAATGTTTTTAAAATATAGGTATTACATATGTAAAAATGTTAATAATAAGGTGAAAACTGTAATATATAGAAATAAAAAAAATAATAAAAAAATGCTTTAGAAGTGTTTGGTGACGAGATCTGAGTAGCCAGCTACTTCCGTACCTTTATATTCTTCATTTCCTTCCATTTAGATTATTCCAGATTATTCCTTCAGATTATTCCATACCTACATCGAGTGACAGCTGTGTTTTGCTCTGCTCCCGAAATCAATTGTTATTATTTTATTACAGTGAACTAACATTCAGTGCACTTGTCATAACTGATAAGAATTATTCCTTTTTACTTGGAAAGTGTTGCTTTCCCACTAGTGGATAATTAATTGACAGTTTTAGAAACTAAAACATTATCAAAATATCACAAGGGAACTAACTGTCAAATAAAGAGTGAAATAGGCAGTGTTTGACCTTACAACCAAATAACAATTTCAAAATGGCAACTTCAGAAAAAAATCTGAGAAGCAAAGGGCAAACGACCGGGACTAGTCTCACATCGGAGTCCCAGGGTATAAATATTGATCTTCTACTGGAAAAGATGGAGATGAAGATGGAAAAAAAACTTGAAGTGTTTAAGCAAGCAATAATAAAAAAAATTGATGATGAAAATCAAGAAAGCAGAAGCACGAGAGACTTTATCAGCCGGCAATATGATGACATCCATCTAAAGATGGAGACCATTATTAAACTGGTTTCGGAAGTAGAATCAATGCGAAAGGAATTAACAGAAAAAGATGGGATAATAAAAGACCTTGAAGTTAGACTAGCAGAAGTGGAGCAGAGAACGCGTGAAGACACTCTTGAATTTGCTGGAATTTCAGAAAAAGAGGGAGAACAGCCAGCAGAAATAATTAAATGAGTGGTCACAGTGACAGGTGTCGACTTAAAAGGCGATGATATTCTCGATATCAAGAAAATTCCAGACCGACGACCAGGAGTCCCCCCAAAATTCCACGTTAAATTCACTAATCCCCAAAAAAGGCGACAGATTCTAATGAACAGGAAGCTACTCAACCCTACCACAACCCAAGGAAACGGATACCAGAAGATTTTTATTAGCGAAATCCTTGGTGCCTATTTCAAAGATCTTCTGTGGAGGTCGAAGACTAAGGCGAAAGAAATGGGATATAAATATGTCTGGTACAAAGAATGTAAGGTGATGGTTAAAAAAAATGAAAATGACAGAGTAATATATATCAAACACTCTGATGACCTTAAAAAAATTGATTAATTTTCCTATTTGAGAGTCTCACTTTTACCGGTCATTCACTGGGTCGATTCCCCTCAGTTCGGTGAGTCATGTTGTATACTATTATTTTCAAATTGCAACAATAATTCACCTCTACCACTTTCAATGAAAGGTTGTAATCCCCAGTGATGGCTATGGATTAGTGTTTCTCTTATTTAAGGGAATTAAACAATTTATTTTTTTTGTAATATAAATTTTAATATGGCTATTACCATTAATAATACATATGAAGAACTAGGTGATCAAGACAATTTGTTTATAACATCAGATGCAAAAATATGCAAATACGTAACAACCGATTCAAAAAACACTATTATTATGCACCAAAATATTAGGTCAATTAATAAAAACTTTGATGAACTCCAGATACAGCTTAACCACCTTAATATAAAATTTGATGTTATTATTCTTACAGAATGTTGGTTGACAAATATTTACACACCAAAATTTATAACTCACTACTCTTCATTCAACTCATCAAAACATGATAGTCAGAACGATGGAGTAGTGGTATACACAAAAAACGACCTAAACTGTGTTGTAACGGAAGTAAACATTATTGACGCGAGCTGTATGCAAATAATGTATAATAATGATACGTGCATTCTAGCAATATATCGCTCTCCATCGATTCGTAATATAACACCATTTCTTAACAGTCTAAATAGCATACTCTCAAATCTTTCCTACACTAAAAACATAATAATTATGGGAGATTTAAATATCAACATACTTCCAAATAACCCACACCATCAATGCCACGACTATCTGAACATGTTAGAGTTCCATGGATTAATTAGTACCATCAATACACCAACAAGAATAGCTAATGAATCAACATCATGCATTGATCACGTTATGGTCAAAACTAATAAACAAAACAAAAGCATTGTTTACAAATCAACAATTACAGATCATTACACAACAATATTTACATTGCAATCCGACACCACAAAAAATAAAAGTAATCAGACAATTATGTACAATAATATTAATTTTGAGAATTTAAAAGATATAATTAAAAGTAAATCTTGGCAAGAGCTCTTCCAAATAAAAAACTCAGATGATGCATGGAGATATTTCGTTGACTATTTGAAAAATGAATTAATTAATAATACTACAATTCTGACAAAACACACTCCAAACAAAATTAAACCTTTAAAATCATGGATAAATTATTCAATCATCAACTGCATTCGTAGAAGAAACGCATTACACAAAAAAGTGAAAGAAAATCCTTACGACATAATATCACTAAACATCTATAAAAGATATAGAAATACATGCGGCGAAGTCATTAGAAAGGCGAAAGAAATCTACTACAGAGACAAAATCCAAGAAAGTAACAATGATCCCAAAAAAATATGGCAAACTCTAAGAGAAGCCACAAATACACAAAACACTAAAGACAAACAGGACATAAGTAAACTTTGTATTGACGGAAAAATTATTGACACCTCAAAAAACCCCAAGCTCGTTGCGGATTATATCAATAATTTTTTTACAAATATTGGTTCAAATCTTGCTTCTCGTCTACCAAATTGTGGGAATGCTCTACCTGCTGAAGCAGAACTTCAATTTCCCAAAGGAAGATTCAATTTTCAAACTGTGTCAAGGGAAGAGATTCTAAAAATAATTAATTCCCTAAAAAACACGTCTTCTGCCGGGGTTGATGGAATATCAACCAAGATTTTGAAAACGCTGGCTACGGAAATTACATTACCTTTAGAATACCTAATTAACCTTAGTATCAGTCAAGGACACTTCCCCTCAAACTTGAAACAAGGTATTGTTATTCCCATACATAAAACAGGTAACAAGACAGACATAAACAATTACAGACCAATATCTATACTGACCACACTATCCAAAGTATTTGAAAAAATCATCAATGCTCAGTTGGTAAAATTTCTGGTGAGCCATAAAGTACTCTCAGAAAATCAATACGGGTTTCAAGAAAACAAGAGTACTTCTGACGCTATTGCCGCCGTAACTGACTTCATTGTGAAAAACCTCGATAAAAGCAAAAAATGTATTTCAATATTTTTAGACCTCTCTAAAGCCTTTGATACAATATCACACAGTAAATTATTAAACAAACTTCAAATAATCGGTATTACAGGCAACGAACTTAACTTTTTTAAGAGCTACCTTGATGACCGCAAGCAACAAGTGAAAATAATGAACACACTTAGCAATCAGTGCTCAACTCACTATGGGATACCTCAAGGTAGCATATTAGGACCATCTTTGTTCCTTTTATATATCAACGACTTATGTAACTTTAACATTCAGGGAAAAATAGTTAGTTTTGCCGATGACACTGTTTTACTATTTGAAGCTGACACTTGGCAAGCTGTTTACAAAAAAGCTGAAACGGATATAAACATTATAAAAAAGTGGTTAGATACAAATACGCTCACATTGAACACTGAGAAAACTAAATATGTCACATCAAGCATAAATATAACAGGTCAACCTCATGATGACGCCTCTATTAGAATACACACATGTTTAAATTCCGATGAATCTTGTCAGTGTCCCTACATTGAGCGCACTACACAGATGAAGTATCTCGGCCTCACAATTGATCCATATCTCAAATGGAATATTCACACTCAAATAATTGCTAACAAAATAAGAAAAACCATGCACTTTTTCAGAACGATACGAAACTTTCTCGACTTAAAACACTTGAAAATGATTTATTTTGCAGTCTGTCAATCCATTATTGAGTATGGTATCATAGCATGGGGAGGCGGTACTGCATCAGCACTGGACCCAATCATAAAGGCACAGAAAACTATTATAAAATTAATTCTTAGACTACCTCTAATTACAGACTCCAACTTAATCTTCAATATTATGAATGTGTTTGACGTTCGGCAGATATATGCAAAAACAATCCTCACTCATCTATACACAAATATACACAAATACTATGAAAAAAGATTAAACACTCGCTGTACTCGAAACAATAACAAATATTTACTACAAATTCCCATAACTCATACTACTTTTGGTCAACGAAGCTTCAGATACCTTGCAACAAGACTTTACAACATTCTTCCAATTAGTATAAAAAAATGTGATTCACAAAAAAATTTCAAAAAAAACATAAAAATTTGGATAAAAAATAATGATAGAGCATTTACCGGTGCACTCACCCAAATTCGAAATTAATATTGAACCAATGCTGTTATTATTGTACCAATGTTATTGTTATTATTAATGCAACCATTCTATTGTGTGATTTTATTCTAATGTAAGTGTAGGTATGTTCACAGTATAATAAATTGACATAAAATTACTGCCTCAACACAGGCTAGCCTAGTGAGGCAGGTTATGAGAAACCTAAATTTATAATTATAAATCTCTATTCTTTAATTACCTACTGTATATACGTATTTTGTTTTTTGATATTAACTTTCGTACATATGCAACTTTTAAACTGTACTTTTACTGTACTTATGATGTACTTTTTGTTTTTGTAGTTATTAATCTTCATGTTTTTTTGTTCAATAAAGATATATTATTATTATTATTATTATTATTTACCACCACCATCATCCTCAAAATATACCCCAATTGCGGATGCCCTAGTCTCGCTGGCTCCAGACGGTTGGAAGCAGTTGGGACGATTGTGTGGCATTCACATTAAAAAAAGAGAAAAACGTGGGTACGGGTAAAATAAATAGCAAACATCTAAATTAATAGAAAGAGAAAAATCAACATAAAAGTCGGCTAAAGAATGGTTTCTATTTAGGCATTATTCCGGATTCTCAGTCCGCCCCTGGGCTTGGGGTGAGTTCACTTCTTATAACGTGTCTTTTCCCCTTGCCCCGGTTTCACGGCAGCAAATAGGTTTTCTCACCGGTAAAAACTCCTAACAGAGATTTACGAGTATATTATGTTACGCTTGTTGGACGTATTCACTGGCAGATTTATAGATAAATAAATGAGAATTCTTCGCATACTTTCATTTAAAGATGTCAGTTATAAAATATATTTATCTCCATCGGTTTAGTTCCACATTTTTAAGAGATTGACCTAAATTACTGAGTCATTAAGGTAACCCAAGAACTGAGCGTGATTACCCAATACTATGATTATGTAATAATTATCAGTAAAGATTTCGTTCTATATTTCAATTTAGATGTAAATATCTCATATTAAATCTCTCGAGTATATGAACGTTTTGAAAAGTTAAAAATTGGCTACTAGCTGGCCCAAAATTTAGCCCAATTAGGTCGAAAATTAAAAATAGATGTTTTGTTTATTACGGATTGATTTATTTTTCACACTACATACTTTTTTAATGCTTTTCCTTGACATATTTGTCTAAATTTAATATTTCCTAAATCCGTCAATAACATTGCAACAAATCCGTAAAATAATGCAATAAATCCGCCAATAATATAGCAATAAATCCGTCAATATCATTGCAATAAATCCTTCGATAGCATTGAAATAAGTCCGACAATAACCTTGCAATAAATCCTTCGAAAACATTGCAATAAGTCCGATAATAAAATTGCAATAAATCCTTCGATAACATTGCAATAAGTCCGATAATAAAATTGCAATAAATCCTTCGATAACATTGTAATAAGTCCGACAATAACATTTCAATAAATCCTTCGATAACATTGCAATAAGTCCGACAATAACATTGCAATAAATCCTTCGATAACATTGCAATAAGTCCGAAAATAACATTGCAATAAATCCTTCGATAACATTGCAATAAGTCCGACAATAACATTGCAATAAATCCTTCGATAATATTGCAATAAGTCCGAAAATAACATTGCAATAAATCCTTCGATAACATTGCAATAAGTCGATAATAAAATTGAAATAAATCCTTCGATAACATTGTAATAAGTCCGACAATAACATTTCAATAAATCCTTCCATAACATTGCAATAAGTCCGACAATAACATTGCAATAAATCCTTCGACAACATTGCAATAAGTCCGACAATAACATTGCAATAAATCCTTCGATAACATCGCTTTAAAACCGTCAAAACAATGCAATGAAATATTTTTACTGTGCACTCTTGACACCTACCTTAGAAAAGGTTACACCTTCAGAAAAATTATGGTACCTAATACTAAGATTGTTGGTGGTTTTTTTTAAAGAAAATGTAAAAAATATATTTCAATAAACGCCGATATTTGGCTTAGGACTGAACTGAAAGAGAAAATCAGAAGAGAGATCTACTAACTGTACAAAGCATCAGTGGCGGCCGCTGCCCTGAAAATGTGGTGGTTCAATGATAATCCGTACCTATGAGATAACGATTACTAAGCAACATCAGGTAAAAATAATTCCACTAATCTAATTTGGAGAGAAGGTCTATTATAAGCTGTTTTTGAAGGGCGAAAACTTCTAAATTTCGCTTTTTAATTAAAATTTTATTTTTTTTGTACAAATCTTTTTTCAGTACTAAGAAAATAAAAACAGCATACAAAGTTGTCGTGAATAAATCTTAAATTTCAACCCAAAAAACTCTTTTTTTTTAGATTGTTTAATTTATTTTATTTTATATTTCATTATAAACAGTATTTATATACAATGTATAAGCAGTACGTGGGAAAAATTGTCAAGGTTACAATTGACCACACAATTAAAATAAACCTTTTGCTCCATCTATATAGAGAGAGAGAAAATGTGTGTGCGCACTGCTCTCTCTTGCTCCTACAGTGCGATACAGACAATAATACAGGCCTGCACCCGCTACCATTTGCCTTGCTTTTCGTAACGCTCTCGTCACGCATTCGTGTCAAGCGTGACGAGAAACGTGCGTAAAGAAATTTAACTTAAAAAATTAAATTCCTTATTATCTGCGTTTTATACTTCAAAACAAAAATCAATAAGAAAGCATAAATATGTAAAATGTAGGTTTTTGCTATACCTTTTGATTAAAAAAGATTTATTCAGTATGGTTAAGTATTTTTGCCTCAAATCCAAATTTATTTTTGTATGATAAAGGTCGCGCAGCCGTCCGTGTGGCACGGATAGCTTAATTTTTTATACATATGGCCTGCGTGGCGCGCCAGCGATGTTTGAGTTATTGGATAAAAAGCATAATTCGTTCCTCTTGCAATCAGTCTGCACACGGCACAGGGCAACTTCACGCGGAACTTTGAGAATTCGCTCTGCTTATAAGCATTCATATTAGGCATTATATTGGTAGGTGATATTTTGAGAATAATAGATTTAATATTTTTCGATTAATAATAATGAGATTAATAGATTTAATATTTTTCGATGAGATGTTATAAAGTAATTTTAGGCATATAATTTACCAGTGCTGCACACGAAAACACTGTGCAACCAGCCGCCCTTGCACAGAACTATTAGTTACACACATTTTTAAGGTTATTCATAGTAATGAAAACATCCATTTAGGTATGTTGTGAGGCTGAATGCAGTGGGAAGAGAAAGGTGGTGAAGTTCCTGGCTATTCGGATCTGGTCACCAAACACGGCTAAAGAAATTTCAAGCAACGTTTCAATCCTGACTTGTGTCTTACACCAAGTCGATTCTGAGAGCTGAGAGATCTTCCATTCTGGAACGTGCCGCAAATATACCTTATAACACAATTGTTGGTAAAATGTTATTTATTTAAAGTAAGTTCACAGATCACGTATAGTAAAAATAGTCACAATGTATCAATTCACAATAATAATAATCAACTGAGCAAGGGATCGGAGGGAACCTTGCTGTTTAGTCTTTGGGAACAACAAAACTGACTGTGGTTCTGCTTAGAGGGTCGTACCATAGGACGAAGCGCAACTAAGGCAGCAGTCGGGGTCTGGTTGGTGCTTTACTTATGGTAGTAGAATACTCCTTAGAGGGTCGTGCCAAAGGACGAAGCGCAACTAAGAGAGCGTACTAGTCAAGAGCGAGCTACAGACGAACTGGTTTAATTTAGGGCTCGCAGCTCTTTATATAGGCCATTCCTTGTTGCGGGGCGTGGTTTATGTAGCGACTCGAGAGTAGAAAATGCGCAGAAGGCGTCTGCGCAGCCTGATTCGCCTAGTTTTGGATGAGCAGGATGGCGCTGTACGGGGGAAAGAGATGGTGTAGTGGCAAGCCTAAAAACGGCGCGCTACAACCTTACATTATTTTAAACGATTAAATTGTGAGATAACACACATCAATAAAATTAAATTGAGCATGTCGGGATTTGAACCCGCGACCTTAGGATTGCTAGTCGAGAGCCTTACCCCTCGACCATGGAGGCCGTAAAGAATAAAACTAACTTGCGATTCGTATCTACTCGATTACCTGAATGGGTCATAATATAAGCAGGCATTGAACGCAGGCTTTTGTAGTAACTGTTCTTAGATTCGTGCAATGATTCAACGCAACTGACGGAGATTTTCAAATTATTAGATCACATCTAATTAGAGGACAACGACATATGCAAGAACCGTGAAATCTGTGCTTCATCAGTGCGTGAAAATCAGGGCCGTAATTAGGTACAGGTAATACCTGAATACACCTGGTTATAAGGGGCCCAAAATACCAAGATGCGTAATATAAAAAAAAAACTAATTTTATTTGTATGTACGTCCTGCGTAACTCTGATTCAATGAACTGAATTTGCTTTGATTTTAAGTGTCATTTTTAAAAACCGAAGATAATTGTATGAAATTTTCAGGCACTTACCTCTCAAACCTAACAATTGTCCTGGGTAAAATCCGATTCAATGAACTCAAAATTGCTTTGTATTTAAGCGTCATTTTCAAAATTTTAACTGAAACTGTGAAGAATTCAATAAAGTAGGTAGGTACCTAGCTACTACTAAATATAATATGTTAACGGAAAATTATTGTTAAATCTGGACGTATTTGTCAAGAATTTACATGATTTTCCTGTGATCTTTCGTGTTGTATTATATTTTTAACAGAAATTTATTTTATTTTTCATTTTCAAAATTGGAACTGATTTGTTGACTGGTCTCCGCTAGTAACGCAATAAGACTTTTCTACGGTAATGTTAATGTCTCCGTTTCTCTATTATATAAAAAATAACAATTTATTCCAGAGGAATACAGAGGCAGTACAATGCAACAGAGTCCATAATGCTCCACGAATTCTATTTTTGTTTTAGCTATAAGTTAATATGACGTCATGGCCAATAAAAATATTCGAAGAAAAGATTGCACGAAAGCTTTAAAGATTAAAAAAAAATAATTTTTTTCCCTCACACGTCGCTACTTATGTACGGTGCAGTTGGAAAGAGACGGAGTGCATATTACGTGATGCGCTAGGTTGCATCCAGCGGCGACGTGTGATAGAAAAAAGTGTTCCAAAAATATAATATTTTGTCACAGGACAGCAAATTGAAATTTTCATTTCAAATTTACAAAGTTTGTCGGGTACGTCCTACACCCTGTTCTGGATGCTATTTTATTTTCATTCGTTGTATTTTCATTTCATTGTGAAATGCGAAATGAATAGACATTCAAAAATCTTGTGTAAATGCAACTAACCCAGCATTGAGTATTTCTAACGCTTGTACTTACAGCTTGTAGGTACATACATAGAAATGTATGCTATTTTTCGCCATTTTTTTCTAAGCCACTCTTATGTGTTGGTTCCCAATTGTCTATGATTATTGACTATACCTTGTTCCAAACACGAAGTCCTTTTTGACAGATTAATACGCCAATAGAATGTTACTGAGACGCATTCAAACTTTGTATGTATCTCAGTTTACATATAAGTCAGAAGACAGCTTTTTAGTTTTTGATATTTTTGTAATTATTACGTAATAAAAATGAATAGTGATAAAAATACCTTAATTTTTATTGAGATTTTTGTACATTAAAAAAGCAAATTGTGTACAAAAATTACTATAGATAATATTGAGCTGAATATATTTTTATTTTAAAAACGCAATATCTCTTGAAAATTTGACCGATATATCGATATTTTTTCCTAGATATATCGACGTCGATATTGATATTTTAATAATATCGATACATCGATATATCGATATTTTTTTTCACTTTCAACATCCTTATTATATGTTTAGTATGAACTTGTATCTCTTCCTTTTATATCCTTTAAGAGCTTGTATTATGTTTTTACTTTCTGATGTCATTTTACAATCAAACGCTGCATTAGTTTTAATTTTGGCTTATTTCTTGTAATTATTTATGCTTGCGACATGTAGTTAGTATTTATGGTATATTTATACCGTTGACAGTAAATAAATATATAAACGAATCTGATTACTTTTTTAAATTAATATTTTTGGTGTTGTTCATGTTAAGAGAAGAACCACCAACTTTGATGAAACCCGGCCCTGGAGATAAGCGACAAACTCCATACTAGGCTTCACGCAAGCAGCCAAACAGCACAAAAGAACCAAAGGTACAGGAAATTTGCACGCAAGCAATGTCAAGATCATCGCAATCTTCTTCAGATAGTCACATTAACTAACTCACCAAAGAAAGACGTATGAAAAAAATATCCGGGAATACTAACTTTTTGTGTGATCTGGTTTATTATATACGACGCCACACTACAACGGTTACAATTTTTTTTTTCGATTTTCATCGTCCTCTGTTCAACATTCAAGTTCGCAATATTATAAAAATGGTTAATGATCTGCTGTACCTCTTTTCTTACACGGGACTCTTTTTCTGTTTGGTTTTAAGTCAGGGATTCGACGAAGATGTTAATGTTGACTATATTCTGAGATCTGACCTGATGCCAGGTTCTTTGTTGATGCTGGATGCTGATACGGATTTCTCTCTTTTTACAAATACTTCCAAGAAGGATTCTTCCGTCAGTAAACAAGGGACACTGAGTTCCAACGGATCCTGGTACGATGCGTATTCCACGATGGGATTTCACAGGTAAGTTCTACATTCGATGTTTTATTTTTATTTATTCTGTAGGTAAATACTTTCTTACGCATATTTAAAGTTCAGTTGACATCGACGTTAACAGTTAACGTTTTTCAAAAATACTTTATGTTGTCCTGTACAACTTTTATTTCTTATGTTTTCCTTTTATTTTCATAATAAGTATTAATTTTTTTTACCCTTTATTTTTCCAAATTTTACATTTTGTATATGCATATATGAACATCATAAAAGTAATGGGACTCACTAAGGCGCAGCCTGTGCGTGGGTAGTACAGTTAAATATATTTTGTTGTACCTAGGAAAAACAAAACAGTAAGCATATTAAGCAAAAACATGATTTAAAACGATTAATCTTACACCCTTTGATCCATTTCATTCCATTAAAAACTATATTATGTGAATTAAGTACATTAAGTATACTACAAGATATCTGCTGAAGAGATTTATTAATAGAAAAACGACAGCGAAGCATAAAGCAGAAATGTTGAAAAATATCATTCCTTCTTTCCTCCCTTGACTATCTATATTGTATGCCTAGCTTATTTCCGCGATTTCAATGAAAGATAAATAATTAGATATTTTCATGGAAATAAGAGCAATATTGTAGTAATTTAAAAAAAATCTACCTACATATTGACCTTTCACTTAACACATCCACGTGTTAAAGAATATTTGTTCAAGATTTTGTCTTAGAAAGAAACGAAAATAAGAAGTGAAAAACTGTTATTATGGACGTAGCGTAGGTGCTCTAAAATTTAAATGAATGCTTCTAGAAAAATGCTGAACGAATATCTGTGCCGCAACTTCTTGGCTGATGAAATCCTCTCTCAGATCCAGCGTCCCCTCATCACGCACAAGGTTGGAAGGCCATTCTCTAAAGTGGTTGAAGATGACCAGACTGGACCCAGTAGTGCTCAAATGGCTAACCGAAAGTCCAGGGCTGACGTCGCGGACATCAAGGATAACCTCCTCTCGGACCCCGGCTCCTCCAACTACAGGGACTGGCTGTCGAAGTGAGTGTAAATCCATTTTACTTGGTGAATTGATATCATTGTGGACAATGTAGATAGGGTATACACGAGAAGAGACAATTATCTGAGGTGACTCTCAGAGATCGGAAATAATCTATTAATTAATTTGGGAGGCGGGGATAGGTTCCGCTGCCCCGGGAACCATTCATTGGATAACCAATACCTCTGCCGTAGGTCACCATAAGTGATTCGCTGCTTTCGGTGACTTAGCAGGGGTGCCCGGATTCGTGGGGTGAGGTTTGTCTAGGTCTTGGTGGCGGACGCGACTGCCCACCGACTGCTTGGCGGGCTGGATCCTCCCTGGAAAGACCCTCGCTTTCGTGAGGGAAAATATTTCCCACACGGTCTCTTGTGTGGAATTTACGTAAATTTTTTTTTTTTTTAAATTGGCTATAGCACCAATAGCCATAACCTTATCCAATAGTATCTACAAAAACTGGTTGACGGAATGAATTTATTTTTTAATTGCAATTGGAACATTCTCTAGTTAGTTATTCATAACCAGCGAATTTATATATTTGAAATGAATACCATCCACGGGAAATGATACACTTCATGGACAAGGTAGGGTTAACATTCTCAAAAGTAGCCGATACGAATCAAAAAGTATCTAATGACAACAGCAACAAGTCAAATGCTAAAGATGGTTCCATGAAAGTTGATCCGCCGACAATTGGTCCCCCGGCGTGCGTATGTACAATGTGCTTTAGGGAAAATATGTTGTATCTACTTACACAAAACGTATTTAAGTGTGGATCCCGTGGGGATGTGCAAATAATATTTACCGCCCAATAACAAAAGAATAGAAAATATTTTCATTCAAATGCATCAAGGAAAAATCTCCCATTCTATTTACTACATATATACATATTTACTACCAGCGCATAAGTACAAAAAATCGATACTGTGTAAAAATTCCTTTGATATTCGAACCATCGTATTATTAAGGGTATTTTTGAAGTCGAACTGAATATCTTACTTTTGAAATTGGTAAATAATGCACAAAAAATATAATTTTATGGTAAATATTATTTCGGGGGATTAATTGTCGGGGGATCAACTGTGGGGTCACTTAAAGATAACATTCTCTCAATGCTGCAGGGTTTGGCTTCTCAAGCATAGAAGTTTTATTCATTTCTGCGCTTGAAAAACAATATTGTGTTTAACAAGAGAAAACCAGAGAAAACCGGAAATATGACATTTTTAAATCAAATTTTAGATGTTTTGACTCTTTTCCACAAAAAATTATTTCGAAAGATTGTTATTTTATCTAGTAAACGCATGTTTTAAATTTTTAGATTTTTTTTTTTAGTAAAATAAGGTTATACCGTAGGTCATTGGCAGATTCGTTACATTTTCAAACGAAAAATCTTATTTTTCACGAAATATTTCATATCACGTAATCATAAATTATTGTAAATCAAACGTTATCTAGTTAACGCATGTTTCAAAATTTTAATTTTAGTTCAAATAAAATCATTAAAAAAAATTCGAACTCTTTTTTATGACGAAAATTTCTCTACTTTGTCTATCTATTTACGGTCTTACAAATTAATATATATATAATGATTTTTTTATATTCTTGAATAAAACAAAGGCGTAATTGCGTTTCTCTATAAAAACAAAAGAAACAACATTTAAAGCCCTTATTTCAGGTTTCTTTAATAAATAATAAATAAAATAAGATAATATTTTCAGGAATTGTTAATCCAATAATTCTGACAGTTATATTTTCCTAACTCGATTCATTTGTTTGATATCTAGTGGGCCACCAACTAGCTCAGTACTTACTCAGTACTTACTCAGTGAATACAATCTTAAGGAAAGCACTCATAAGTGGTTTTCTTTACATCTCCCCCCCTAGGGAGAAACAATTGCAAAAGAGAATGCATGCAATTGTTCATTTACTAGCAAACACTGGACACAGTTTTGTAATGTGGTAGAGGTTTGATTCTGCTTTCCTGTGTCCGGTATCAACTTCATAGATTGAATTTGAGACCTTCTTTAGAATTTTGTATGGTCCAATCCGCAATTCCTCCAATTTCTTCCTATTTAGTCGATTTCCGTTTTCCACGTAGACTCTGTCTCCCACTTCCAATTTATATTCTTCCCTGTGTATGTCGAATATTTTTTTATTATAGTTGTGTGATTTTATTGTGTTCTTAAGAGCTAGTTCCCTATCTCTTTTCAGGTCTTCACTTGTATGTCTTGATTTCAATTCAAGTGGTAGAATATTCACATTTTCGCCTTCCAAGAGGTATTTTGGAGCAAACTTGGTGACTGTGTGTTCTGTTTCGTTATATTTTTCTACACATTTCTGTGCAATCGTAGTCCATGATGTTTTCTTATCACTTTCATTTATTTTACATCTTATCTTATTGACTAAAGTTTGATTTAGCCTTTCATTCAGCCCGTTTGAAAATGGTGCATCCACAGCAGTGAAAACCATTCTTATGTTCTCCTTCTTCAGAAATTCTTTAAATTCTTTGGAATTTATATCAGGGTATTGGTCCGTTAATACCATATCAATGTTGTATCCTTGTGACACATTTTTTATTAATTTTATAAAATCACTGGAGCTTTGATTTTTCGATGCGAAAATATAAGCATATCTTGTGAAATGATCAACCAGAAGATGTAAATATTTCTTTGTTGAGCGTGACCCTCCAAAGCCTCCAATGGTATCAATAGATATAATTTCAAAGAGACGTGCTGCTGGACCTAAATGTGACATTAAACCATATTTTGGCTTCCTCCTTGATTTGTTTTTAATACAAATTTCACATTCTTCACAAATTTGTTTAATGTTTTCGATGATATTCTTTGCTGTATAGAATGGTGTTATTTTATTTGTCATCTGGGTTCTCCCAATATGGCAGTAAGTATCGTGGACATTCGTTATTAGACTTTTGCTAAGTTGTTCTGATAGTACAATTTTTTTCCTTCTTTTATTCTTTTTGTAGTATATTTCATTCTCGAATATAAGTTTTCCATTTTGTAAGTCTAGATTGGTGTGTTGGTCCTTTTTTATATCTTCTAGGTTTATTAAATTTACTACTTTTAAAAAGTCATCAGTATTTTCATAAGGTTCTAGAACTGGATTTCTGCTTAAACAGTCTGCTTCTTGGTTTGATTTTCCAGGGTTATATTTAATTTTAAATTGATATTGGGATAAATAATACGTCAAATCCCCTAGTTCTTCGTCGGTTCTAGCCTTTATGTTCATATTTTCTAATGGTTTATGATCTGAGTAGACGGTAAATTCTTTTCCCATAAGCCAGTGTTGCCAATATTTCACAGCTTCTTTTATTGCCAGACATTCTAGGTATATTGCTTTCTTCTTTTTTTGAGCTTCAGTCAATTTTTTTGAAAAATAAGCAACCGGCTTACAGTCCCCGTTTTTATCTTTTTGTTTCAGCACTGCTCCCACTCCTTTGATACTAGCATCCGTGTAAATGCTTATTGGTAGTTCAGGGTCAAAGATATTCAGAAGTGGTTCTGAACATAACAATGCTTTTATTTTATCAAATGTTTCCTGACATTCTGTGGACCATATGAATTTCACGTCTTTCCGTAATAAATTGTGTAACGGGTCCCGGATAATCGCACTGTGTGGCACAAATTTATGATGAAAATTTATTTTTCCTAGGAATTGGCGTATATTTTTTTTTGTTTCCGGAACTGGAAAGTTTTTGACAGCGGTTAAATAATCTTTCAGAGGTCTGATTGAATTGTTTTCTATTATGTGACCTAAATATTTTGCATAATTTTTTGCAAAAGTACATTTCGAAAATTTTAGTCTAAAGCCTTCTGTTAGAATTGCCTCCATTAGTCTCGATATATGTTGCATATGTTCTTCAAAAGTTCTTGAAAAAATTAATATGTCATCTATAAAATTTACTGCAAAACTGGAGAGTTTGTATTTTCTTATGATGTTGCTCAATATTCTTTGAAAAATGGCTGGGGCCGTCCTCAACCCAAACGGGAGACACGTCCATTGAAAATGACCTTCTTGTGTAACAAATGCAGTTTTATATCTATCTTGAATTTTCAAAGGAATTGACCAAAATGCCGAATTTATGTCAAAAGTAGAAAAATATTTACAGTTTACGGTTTTAACCATCAAATCCTCAATCAACGGAAAAGGTTGTGATTGAAGGACGACAATTTTGTTCAATTCTCTGAAATCTATACATAACCTTGTTTTTTGATCATCTTCTTTTTTATATGCCATAGTTACTGGAGTAGCAAATGGGCTATAAGATTCCTCAATTAAATTCTTCTCTAATAGTTTTGATATTTGATATTCTATTTGTCTTCTATCTTCTGCTGTGCATCTGTATGGACGTTTGTAACAGTATTTATCCACCATCAAGTCAATATGAGCTTCATAATCTTTTACAGTACCGACGTCGTATTTATCTTTGGCGAAGATTGGTTTGTATTTTTCTACCAACTTATCAATTTCTGATTGTTGATATAAATCTAGATGGTTTATTATCAGTTCAAATCCATCCGTGTTTATATGTTCGTTGAAATTTATTTCACCTTTGTTTATGTTTTTGGTGTCTTGTTCCTCTATTTTACCTAGTACATCAGGAATTTTGATATTTGTTATATTTGAAGTATCATTTTTTGAGTAGTTATTCTTTTTTATATCTTCATTTGAGGTCGCTTCTTCTGGTTTGTTACATTGTATGATATTTAATTCTTCGTTTTGCATTAATTTGAAACTTTTGATACAATCCAAACCAATTAGAAAATCGTAATTAAAATGTTCATTATCTACTACAAATATGTCCACAATTCTTTCTATATTGTAGATTTTTATTTTTAGTGTTACCATACCTTTTGTTTTCTTCTCACCATTAATAGTCTTCAAGTTAACTATTTGTATATCACTTGTACATGCTCTTGGCTGTATCTTTAATAATTTTGCATTAATTAATGACACATTTGATCCCGAATCATAAATTCCAGAAATTTTTAAAGTATCATTTAATAGTAACTCGACTTTTATTAATGGTGGCACATCTAGTTTTTTGGATTCTTCTCGTTTAGTTCAATTTCCAATTCAGAGTTATTTACCGTTTTTACAACTGCTTTTTTATTTTTCTCCTTAAACCAGCAATTTTCCTCAAGATGGTAACGTTTCCCTTTTTTCTCGTTAACACAGATTCGGCATGGTTTTTTTTCTTCAATTTCTTTGGATTTAGCGTCAGAATACATAATACTTTTTTTTTCATACTTATTCTTCCCAACAAGATGTTCTAATTTTCCTATGTTATTGTAAAGATCTTCCGTTCCTTGTAAAATTTCTCTGTCAATTTTATCAGTCACATAATTAGGTAAGCCAAATGCTATGAGGTCGATAAGTGTCCCAGTATCAATTGATTTCCTTACTTCCAGCAATAATTTTTCTTTTTTTAAAGCATACTCGAGCAATGAACCTGCTTGATATTCAAAGGCGAGAGCATATCTAATGGGTGACCATCCTTTGTTTGTAAAAGTATCACAAATTTTTTTTTCTCATTTGTCCCATTCCGATTCCACTGTAAGTTTCATTAGCATGCAGCTGTACCATTCTACACCGGAGTATTCCAAAAAATGTTTTAAAATTTCAATTTTCTTTTTGTCTTCGTTGATTTGGAAACGTTCACATTCTTTATTAAAATCTTCAATCCACTGGTTCGCATTTGAGCTTCTGCCAGTAAATTTGCCAATCATGAAATCCTTTGCAATTTTCCCTAAATTTTGAGTTTCAGATTTTGTTTGTTTACTTTCAAGCAATTTCTCTAACAGTTTTTCCAGTGTTTGACTTGATCCACTAAGTATAGATTCCGCTTTATTTGTGTTTTCCATAATTTCTTCCAGGTAAATATCATTAAACTGTAAGTTTTGTTCTGTATCTAAATATATTTTTGACATATCATCCGTCAAGGTTATCCATATTTTTCTTGTTTGATGTCTTTTATTTAATGATTTTTTTACCTTATCATAATTTGGAGTGTTTGTAATTCCTTGGTGTAGATTTGTAGGTTGGGATTCGTGTGGTATTCCATAAATCCGTCCATCAGGTGTAGCGATCGAGGTTATGCATATGACGTTTGATTTTCCATCTGCCGCTGGTCTCACAGCAAAATCAAACCTCAATTTTTCCATTTTTCGTGAAATAGTTAAGCATAGAAAATGTTGTTTTATAATGATTTTTTTATATTCTTGAATAAAACAAAGGCGTAATTGCGTTTCTCTATAGAAACAAAAGAAACAACATTTAAAGCCCTTATTTCAGGTTTCTTTAATAAATAATAAATAAAATAAGATAATATTTTCAGGAATTGTTAATCCAATAATTCTGACAGTTATATTTTCCTAACTCGATTCATTTGTTTGATATCTAGTGGGCCACCAACTAGCTCAGTACTTACTCAGTGAATACAATCTTAAGGAAAGCACTCATAAGTGGTTTTCTTTACATATATTTAAGATTTTTTTATATTCTAATTTTGCTTAGACATTATTAAAAAATAATAAATACTTATGATAAAAAAAAATTACAAAAAGTACATAATTTTAATAGTTTTATCATCACGCCTTTCAGCATTTTTCGATGTTGGCATAAATTAAAACTAATTTCTGATGAAATAAAATCGATATTCAGTTATAATTGTAAAAAGCTGGTACGGAGAATAATTAATTTTTCTCATTGGAACCGCCCTGTACGATCGTAAGAACATTTTTCGACAAAAAATGTGGATTTTCGGCCGCTTGCTGGTTAAAGGCCCTTAAAGTCTCGCTTACATTGAGCAGGTTTAAAAGCGGATGAATCGGCGAGTGCGATTGTGATGATGACACTTTCCACTCGCTCAGTAGCAAACTAGCTGAGATACTCGCATCTAACTCACTAGCAACTATGATGACACAAGGTTAGTTTACTAGCTAACGAGCCCATACGCTAGCGAGTAGCGAACAAAGTAACCGCCCTTTCAACTTTTTTCGTAGATTGTTCACGATTAGCTAGTAAATATGATTACACTGAGCGAGTTTACTAGCAGATAGTGAATTCACCGGCTAGTAAGCGATTTCTGACTTTCTTCTATTTACAGGTTTCATCGTCCTGTTTTAGTTTTTTTTTTTAATTGGAAAATTATCACAGGAAATATTTTGGTTTTAAATAGTCAAGATGTCCAGCTCCAAGCACTGCTTTTCATCCATTCCCCCTTCCCGTTTGCGGGACAAGTGTGATGAAATTTGCCCTGAAATTTTGGTATTTTTAGAATCCTTTTTGTTGCAGGACTGCCACTCTCGAGGACGTGTATCGTCACTACGACATGGCCGTGTCTCGCGGGGGAGAGGAAAGCGTTGAAGAGGAATACGAAGGTGGAGAATTCACGGGGTACGCCATGCCTGGACCAGCGCATCACGTTACCGGTACGATTGTTGAAGCAAACAATTCTAATTTAGTTGTTTAGGGTGGTGGTTCTTATTACAACTAACCTGATGATCCAGAAACACCTGTTGCACGAAAACCTGAAAACACCAAAGTTAAGCAACGAGAACATTAATATACGTAAAATCAATTTGCCATAACCTAACCTAAACTATGTCAGCCTATCTTAGTTTAACAGCGCGTCACGGTTTTTAACACCATGTCTGCAATAGCTGTTAGATTGGGCAGGGCCCTTGAGGGGATTTTTCACCAAAACGGCGCTATATAAATCATCCAATTATTATTATCATTTATTATTGGGATACATGTTGCAAATTTCTGACGTCTCGCGACATTTTTTTCAACTTTTACCGCCGCCCCAGGATCCATTTAATGCATAACTAACACATCGGCCATAGGTCATCGCAAGTGGTTCGTGGCGTTGGATGCAACATTTTTTCGTTTTTAAATTAGCTCCACACAGGAGATCCTGAGGAAAATAATTTCCCTCGGGGCCTATGTCATCTTTGGAAATGCTGTGTGGAGGGTCTTTTTAGGGAAAAGAAGGAAAGGAAGTTCTGGGAAGGAAAGAGGAGTGGGTAGGAATCTGGGGGTCAGTGTGTCTAGGAATGACGGACATATGAAACCATCTGTGAAACCAAACTGTGGTGCAAGGCGATGGGACGAGAGAGACGGACTGGAGAGGTCTAAGTTAAGTCTCCCTCAACCAATCTCTCTCAATCCGGCCCGCCACACAATAGGAAGGTAAACGCATTTTCGGCCAAGACCTAGACAAACCTTACTACATGAACCACCATGGGCACCCCTGCTAAGTCACTGAGCATAGTGAACCACTTGGGGTTTTCAGGAAGTTCCTATCATTCATTTCCTTAAAAATACCTTCCGCGCAGCATCCTGAAAGGTAACAAGGAGATACGTTACAAAACATTACCGACAATAAAGAATTCCTGCGCATGTCTAATGCTACTAAACCATGCGGTTAGAATTGAATTCTAAATTAAAATAGGTGGAAAAAATTCATTCGTCTATTAATGCTTAGTTTGACCTTTCCATAAATATACACAGGGTACTAAGGGACGTACGTGACTTACCTTAACACAGGGGAAATTATTATATTATGTGGATTTTATGAAAAAAAAATTAAAAACATTCGTAAATCTCGTTTAACATCTGAGAGATAAATATATTAAATTAACTCGTTTAACACGCAACATGTATTGTTTCTTTAATAGAGTACAGTCAACACCCTGTCGGAGGGGGTGGTGGCGGTCATCACCCATCTTATGGCGCAGCGTACATCCCCCAGCCTATACACCACGGGGAATCACCGAAGTACGGAGGTAAATAACTCGTTTCACGAAAATAAACATCAGCTTTTAACGAAACTGTATTATTTACTACGAGCATTTCAACTTTCAACGTTAACGATGGTGTGAACATTTTATCGCCTGTTTAGAACAGAGGCTAACACCATGAATGAACATTTCATCGTCTATTTAGAACAGAGGCTAATACCATGAACGAATAAATATTTCATCGTCTGTTTAGAACAGAGGCTAAAACCATGAATGAACATTTCATCGTCTATTTAGAACAGAGGCTAAGTAAGACCATGAATAAACATTTCATCGTCTGTTTAGAACAGAGGCTAACACCATGAATGAACATTTCGTCGTCTATTTAGAACAGAGGCTAAGACCATGAATAAACATATCATCGTCTGTTTAGAATAAAGGCTATTACCATGAATGCACATTTCGTCGTCTATTTAGAACAGAGGCTAAGACCATGAATAAACATTTCATCGTCTGTTTAGAACAGAGGCTAACACCATGAATGAACATTTCGTCCATTGTTTCAGGAGGATACGACTACACACCCCACCATGTGCACTACCACGACAGCGAGAAGTCATCCCACCACGGTCTGGCACTGAACGACATGTTTGACCTGGCCCTCACGGCGCTTGCCTTCCTCTCCTTCGGCATGTTCATCCTGCAGGTCATCATGTGCATCACCGCGGTAAGACTCTGTGAAATCGGGGGTGTTGCTACAGAAGCTTTTTTTAAAAATTTCTCATATCTTTTTTTTATTTGACACAATAAATTAATTTTAATTAACTTCACACAGGATGCCCTGGGGCAAATAATTTCACTCAGGAAATATATAATGTCTTTGAGGATATTGTGCGGAAGGTATTTTAAAGTAAATATTAACGAACAGTTAGATGTTATATTGTCAATCTTTATAGAATAGACCTCGTGAAGGAATGCTGAGCTTGTTATACCAACATTTCAGTGGAAGATTCTCCGTGGAATGTCATTGATCTCTTCGGCAGGTAGTCGAAAACACGTCAAATGCGCGTCTAGGGAATGCAATCCCGATCTCGCGGGATCTCGATCTCGCGAGATCTCGTGACATTTTTCAGGATCAATCCCGAAGCATAATATGACGAGATCCCGTTCAAGATCGACGGGATTGGGCGGCAGTAGTCAGCGACGCTACACACTTCCACTCGGGGCGCGAGTGGTGCGCAAGTTATGTAAAGCTATTCTCTAAACCACATCCTGTTAATTATTTAGTAACTAATATTAATAAATAAGGGTTTTTGTTTTCTTTCAAAAAATATTTTCTTTTAACTAACGAGATCCCTAAAATTCCGAGATCTCGCTAGATTGTAATTTCTAATCTCGCGAGATCTCGAATTTGCGATCTCGAGTCGAGATTGCAATCCCTATGTGCGTCCAACATTTATAAACAGTTGATACTTGTCACGTGAGAACGGATCGTTTCTACGACTCATTTATGAGTTTCTAGGCTATATCTTATTTTACAAACGAATATAGAAAAAAAATGTGTACTTACCTGGCAGGTGGTAGATCAATTCTTATAAACACACTCTTATTAGAAAGTTTAGGCTTGGAGAAGATACCTTTGCATGCAGAGGGCACTATATTAAAAACATATGAAACTAATAAATCCTCCAACTCACCTGTACGAGACGTGTTATTTAGTTATATATTTAATATGGAAAACATTGTTATTTTATAAAAGACTTTTTATTGAAGACGTGTTTACACCATTGACATGATCGACATCAATTCCCAATAGATAGAAAACAGATGACCAACATTATAGAAGTAGTTCCTCACTAGTGATGTGCAACATACAATAGTGATGTGACATCCCCTTTCTTTATTTATACAATACAATAAAATTTTAATTAAATTAACATTACACATTATACCTATTCGGTGGTTTGACAACTCTACCATATCTGGTAATGTAAGGGTTGTTAATATTATTTTCTCCCACCTGTCTCTCATCTCCAGCTTTTGCCTCTTCAAGTGCCGGATTAGATTGCGTGGACAGATGATCATTATTAACGTTTGCATTATATCTCAGTTTTAAGTGAATTCTATTTCGTATGTACGTGTTACCATAATAATATTGAATAATATAGGACCTATTACATTTTAATTTTTCTTTGACCATAGCTGGTAACCAAGTACTTTTGGGATTTTTCTTAAAGTATACATTATCTCCTGTTTGTAATGTAGACATGGGTTTTGCATTCACATTATAATATTTGGAATTTTTTGCATTATTTTTTTCAATACACTTTCTGTAATCAGAAAATCTTACAACCTTCGGTTTTAATTTAATTTTAGCTAAGGGAATATTCATTCTCAAAGTTCTGGACATTAATAATTGAGCAGGTGACGGTAAATTAGATTTGGCTGTGTTTCTATAATGTAATAAAGCTATATAAGGATCTGTATTTGTTTCTTTAGATTCTTTAAGAATATTTTTTATAATTTTAACAGAACTCTGTGCCTCACCATTAGACTGTGAATGATATGGACTAGTAACTACATGTTCTATGTCCCAATCGTATAAAAATAATTTAAATTCAATCGATTGAAAAAGAGGACCTCCATCAGACACTAAATACATTGGTATTCCATGACGTGCAAAAACAGACTTTAAGTGAATTATTACATTTTTTGCAGTGGAATTATTATTGAGAAAAGCAGTTTCTATACACTTTGAATAATAATCTGTTACAATAAGGTATGTTTGATTATCAAAATACATTAAATCAATACCTACTTATTGCCATGGAAACTTATTCATTTCATAAGTTATCAGTGGTTCCTTCTGATTCGAAACTTTAAATTTATTGCATATTTGACATTGCTCACTTAAATTTTTTATATCTACAGAAGTACTAGGCCAAAATAAAGAATCTCTCGTTAATCTTAGATATTTGTTTATTCCTTGATGTCCTTCATGAATTTTATTCAACATTTCTTTTCTCATAGACTGAGGTACTAATAATTTATTACCCTTAAATATTAACTCATTAATAACATTAATCTCGTCTTGAATATTATAATAACATTTTAAAGTGCAATGGACTTTATATTTACTATTTGGCCAACCTTCGTAATAATATTTTTTTTAATATTTGCATAGTTTCATCCAAAGCACTAGCATTACTCAATTTTTTACGATATTCTTCACTAATAGCTAAGTTCATATAGATTGAATTTACATGACAATGTAGATCAGACTCATAATCGGGTATATAATGATCTTTCAAAGCAGCTCTAGATAAAGTATCCGATATATACAATTCTTTACCTGGGACATGTACTACATTTAAATCGTAAGACTGAAGAGCTAACATCATACGTTGCAATCTAGCTGGTACATAATGTAAAGGTTTTTAAATAAATAGACAAGAGGTTTATGATCAGTCACTTTGTTACCATAAACATACTGATGAAACTTATTACAACCAAATTGTATGGCAAATAATTCTTTTTCAATTTGAGCATAATTTTCCTGCGACTGTGTCATTGTTTTTTAAATATATGCAATTGGACGGTTATTTTGCATAATGACTGCACCTACAGCTGATTTTGAAGCATCGACTAATGGTTAATGGTATTTTTTGATCATAATGCACCCCAATATTCTCATAAATTGCATTGCTTCACTGGCTGAGCCGATTTGTCTATTGTTTAATCAATCGCTTGATACAGGTTGCTTCCCGGACATTTGGAAACGTTGTTATCTAACACCTATACTAAAAAAGGGTAATAAAAGTGATGTCACTAACTATAGACCTATATGTAAGCTATCTATAATTCCGAAACTTTTTGAAAAATTACTTCTTGATAAAATTTCCCCATATATTAACCATCTCATTGTTCCAAATCAACATGGATTTTTGTCTGGCAGGTCAACTCTGACAAATCTCTCATTATATGAAAACTTTATATCAAATGCATTAGCTAACAAAACTCAAGTCGATTCCATATACGCAGATTTTATCAAGGCCTTTGACAAAGTGTGCCATAAAATTCTACTGGTTAAACTACGTAAGCTCGGTATTAACGGTAAACTTTTAGACTGGTTTGCAAGCTATCTATCTGATAGAGTTCTACTTGTAAAAATTAATTTGTTCTATTCCAATCAATTTATAGCTACCAGTGGTGTACCTCAAGGGTCCCATTTAGGCCCAATTTTGTTTTTATTGTTCATAAATGATATTTTTGACATATTTGATAAAGATGTAGATGTATTGCTTTTTGCAGATGATTTAAAAATATTTAAAATCATCAAAACCGCTGAAGATTGTGCCTGTCTACAAAATAATTTAAACAAATTAATTAGTTGGTGCTCTATTAACAAACTTTATCTGAACATAAATAAGTGTTATTCAATAAGTTTTTACAGAATAAGTCAACCAATTATTCATCCTTATGAACTTAACAACTCTACCCTTACCTCTGTCGAAGAAATTAGTGACTTGGGCATAACTTTCGACTCTAAATTAAACTTCATATCCCATATAAACTCAATCTATAATAAAGGTATCAAAATGCTTGGCTTCGTTCTTAGAAATTCCAGAGGTTTCAAGAATATTTCAACTTTAAAATTTTTGTATACATCCTTAGTAGGTAGTCAAGTCGAATATAACTCCTCGATCTGGTCCCCCCATTTTAAAATACATTCAGATTCAATCGAAAAAATTCAACACAAATTCTTAAGATATATTAATTTTAACCTCGGTATTCCCATTGAAAACATAAATTATAATTACTTGATGAAAGAATTAAATTTACTAAGACTGTCAGATCGAAGAATTATATCAGACTTAATATTAATGTTCAAAATTGTAAATGGTAGAATAGACAGTCCTGATCTAACTAAGCTCATTGAATTTCATATTCCCACGAGAACCACTCGTTCTAAAACCCTTTTTAAATGTAACAATAATCGGACTGAGTATACGAAACACTCACTTTTACCTAGGTTGCATGAAGTTACTAATAGATATGCAGATGTGATAGATCTATTTAACTGCACGGAACAGAGGTACAAGACGGCTATGCTATCATATTTTTTTAGTCACTATTAATTTTATTTCTATTATAGATTTTTGCATGTAAATGTATCTCTGGTGTCACTTCCCAATGTATCGTCACAATTAACTGTTATACATACACTGTTTTACCATTACTAATATTTTGAATATGAATTTGTGACATGTAATTAATGTTTATGGCATACTTATGCCGTTTGTATTAAATAAATAAATAAATAAATAAATAAATAATTAATTAAAACTGTTGCATTTGAAATAGCTTCCTTCAAAATTTTAAAAGATTTTTCACAATTCTGGTCCCATGACCATACTACATTATTTTTTAATAAATTTCTCAAAATTTGTGATTTATCAGACAAGTTTTCAATACCTAAATAATTTACCATTCCCAAAAATCTTTGTTAATCTTTGACATTTTTTAGAGACGGTAATTCTAATATAGCTTTGACTTTCTCTTTGTCGACTTTTACACCTTCCTTGCTGAAAATATAACCTAGGAAACATACTTCCTTGAGTAAAAATTTATATTTTGACTTAATTAATTTTAAATTGACTTCTCTAGCCCTTTCCAAGACTTTTCTTAATCTAATGTTATGAATTTCTTCAGTTTCTCCATAAATCAGAAAATCATCGACAAAAATTAAAATACCTTCCAGATCTCCAAACAAATCTACCTGAATCCTATAAAAAATTTCTGTTGCTGCATTTATTCCAAATGGTAATCTTAAATACCTGCACCTTCCAAATGGAGTTTGAAAAGTGCATAAATCACTACTTTCTAGTTTGAAAAGTGCATAAATCACTACTTTCTTCATCTAATTTTAGTTACCAGAATCCAGAATAAGCATCTAAATGTGAAAAATATGCAGCATCTATAAGTTTTCCTAATTTCATCAATATTTTTTAAAGGAAAATTTTCTCTCATTATGCAGTTATTTAATTTTCTAGGATCAAGACAAATTCTCAATTTACCTGACTCTTTGACAGTTATGACGACAGAATTTACCCAAGAAGTAGGTTTAGTAACCTTTTCAATGACCTTCATCTTGTCCATGCGATCTAATTCTTCACGAAGACTGTTTTGTAAGGCAAATGGGACTTTTCTCGGAGGATCGACGCATGGTACAGCATCATGGCGAAGCTTGAGATGAACGACAGGTGGTAGACATCCGAGACCCTGAAATATGTCATTATATTCAGTTAATATGGTGTTACGATTACATTGGACATTAAATACTCTTTTTACAATCCAAAGTTTTTCAATAGTGGGAAGGCCTAAGACAGATTGACAATCTAAACTTGTTACGAAAAATATTATATTATTTATATTTCCATGTATTTCACACATAAGATCACAATGACCAATAATGGGTATTTTATTTCCACCAAAACCTGACACTTTGGTAGAAACTTTTTGTAAAATAGTATTGCATAAATTTAACTTTTTAAAGTCTGATATTGAAATTACGTTAATGTCTGCTCCTGTATCCAAAATATAGTCTCATATTATGTTATTAATAATTATATCTAAGTGCCATGCTTGACTTGAAAATTTACTGTTGTTAATATTTCTTATTGTTGCAATAAAATGTCCCTCAGAGCAATTAGCACTGTCATCATTGGGTATTGAATCTTGGTAAACCCATGCTGACTTGACGTTGATTACGATGTGATGATGACGGTGATGCATGACGATTGGAAAATCCATACTGACTTGACGTTGAGTGAAAATGACGATGTGATGATGGTGACGGTGATCTTGACTGTCTTGATATACTTTTGTGATTTATTTGAAGAATGTTTTCTGTGTGTATTTGTTGATTTATTTTTTCAGCGTTGTTTTGTGACATTAATATGCTTTTTGCGATTTCTATCGTTTTTTGCAATGACAATGCAGAATCTTGTAGTAGGCGTTGACGAATGTGGTTCAAATTTGTACTAATGTTTGCAATAAATAATTCTCTTACCAGAGATTCTCTTAGTTCTCCAAACTCACATTCCAAACTTTTATTTTCTAGGTCCAGTAGAAAATTGTTAATGTCTTCAGAATTATTTTGTTTTCGTATAAAAAATGAATTCCTTAACATTGTTAAGTTTTTATGAGGTACAAAATAATTGTCAAACTTTTCCTTGACTTGTTTTAGCGTGATAGATTCCATATTCATGTTAAATAACTTGAAAATCCATACCTTTGGAGCCAATGGAATGAAGTAGAATTGCTATTTTTCTTTTTTCTGGGGCTTCTTCCAAACCTGATGCCACCAAGTATATTTCATAACTTTGCCACCAATTTTTCCATATTCCACCGTTATTTATGTTATTTGATGATACGTGCAGATTTGACAACGCATTAAAATCATGTTGTACGTACTTTGGCGAATCCTTCGACATCTTGTTTTTTTACCACTAATTTTTATTATATATTATATTATTACTATTGACATCCCACTTCTGACACCATGTTTAGTTATATATTTAATATGGAAAACACTGTTATTTTATAAAAGACTTTTTATTGAAGACGTGTTTACACCATTGACATGATTGACATTAATTCCCAATAGATAGACCACAGATGACAAACATTATAGAAGTAGTTCCTCACTAGTGATGTGCAACATACAATAGTGATGTGACAGTTTGTACATAAACTGTATAAACAAATAGGGAGCTTTGGAGGTCATCCATCACTTACCCGCCCTGGTATAAGGTTACTCTTTCAAGGCTCTCACAAGACTCTAATTTTTTTGTTAACGAAGCTACATCGATTTATTTTTGATGATTCTAGACCTCCGGAGTCCCTGCATACGTTGTTAGTAAGCAGTATGCAAGTGCATAACAGGAAAAGCAAAATGCAAATAATAGGTTAGTAAATACAAATATGAATTAACAAGGGAAAAGAAAAACTTCTTCCTGAGGCTCCATGAGGCGTCATTGCATCATGTAAAAAAACCTGCAAGCACCTGTATAAAATAGAGAACATAAAAAATATTATAAATCTCCAATCAATTGGCGAGTACCAACAAAAAATGTGAATGGCATTCAGTCTGACCATAAACCACACTTATCTTCCGTGTCCCTTAGCCAACCACTCAATGAAGCCTCAACTGTCAAAGTCTCTTAGCCAACCAAGAATATTAACTGAATATTTGGGGTGAAATACCCGAAGACTAAAAGAAAATTCAGCGTTGAGTAGTCAGAGGCAGGACAAAGGACGGTCAAGGTCACTTAATCAAGCCTCAAGCCAATACATGTCATTGGGGGAGGCGCAAATAGATCGGAGAGAAATTTACAAAAATTAATAATGTAATTGAAATGAAGCAGGGACGAGGTCCAACACACCCCCATATGGGGATAGGCAAATAAAAAAAATTAAAGATAAAGTGGAGTTCAGTTCATCCAGTAAACAAAAAAATAAAAATAAAAATAAAAGTAAAAAATAACAAATAAGGAGCTGGTAACAATGGTACGCCAATGGATTTTGGTACGCCAATGGTCTTTGGGTGAATTAACTACATGATAAATGATTCTAGATAAAATGGCCAAAAATGAATCAAATACTGAATTTAATAATGTATTTGTTTTTGGAGACTGGGGTTTCAGGATACAGTACTGATTTAAACATTTTTAAAGGTTTGAACTTGAAGACTTTCTTGGAGACTGGTTTCTTCTTGGATGGCAGTTTTTAACTGACTTATGACCGATTTGTCGTTTGTATTTATAGGGAAAATCCGGGTTGGACTTGTAGGGCACATAACCTTCCTATTCTTTGTAGGGTGTTTGTGTTACCTATTTTTCCTGATTGCTATGATTTGCGGTCAGATGTGTTAAAATTGTATGTCATAGCCATTACCAAGACAGTACCGATCCCCAAAACCAAAGTCTCACATAATTTTTTACAAGAAATTGTACAAGTTAACATTTTTCTTAAAGTGCAAAATTCGCTGCTAGATGTTATTTTTTGAATTGTTATTGTAGCGTATACCCATTTTTAGGTGATGATATTTATTTATTGATCCCAAGTATTGATTTCTCGTAATTCAACTCGTCGTTTTTAACAGATGAATTAGCTGTCGTAATTATTCTCGATTTGAAGATTTCCTTTGTTCATCGTTGGTCAATCGTAGCTCGGCGAGGCGTAGAGTAGAGGCCACGTAAATAGTGAGACAATACCTTGATGGTGGTTATTGCTGTTTTCAGTCTCTAGTGGAGGAGTTATGTGGTTATTCAGTCCTGTTTTGGATCCAATTTTGATTCCGCCCGTATTCATTACCAATTTCGTGTGTGATTTCAATTGATAAGTTATTTAAAGAACGTAATAGTAGTGTAGACATCATTTGGAAGATGCACGAAACGCACATTATTTCGTTGGCCAATAGCAGCTTGCCGATTGTTTGGTGAGTAAGCAGGTGTTGAAGTTGCGTGATTTTGAGTTGTCGGTCACCATGTTTCTCTTTACTTTTTAATATAATATGGTAATTTATTTTTGTATCCAATACCCAACGCGTAATGAGAACATTTTGTAGATGAATTGAGACCTCGCTTTTATTTTTCTTCTTTAAACATGTATTATTTTTTGTTATCACTCTGTTTTATTAATTGTTCCTAATAAACAATAAATATTCGTGTAAAAAGCCCTTTAGGTTATTTTAATAAACGGCGGCGCTGCTAACGGCCTCCGTAATCGAGGGGATAGGGGCTCTCGGCCAGCGATCCGGAGATGGCGGGTTCAAATCTCGGCATGCGTAAATTTTATTTGCTAGATTTGTGTTTTCACAACTTAATCGTTTAAAATAACATAAGGCATATTTGCGACAAGTTTCAGAGTGGAAGATATTCTTAGTAACGCCCTGGTGTAAGACCACCATTCAAAATTGAAACAATGCTTGTAATGGCTTTAGCCATGTTTGGAGACTAGATCTGAATAGCTAGGTACTTCTCCACCTTCCTCTTCCCATCTCCTTCCCCTTCTGACTTTCGTTCAGCCTCATAACATACCCCAATTGAGGATGCCATAGTCTCAATGGCTCCAGGCGGTTGATAGCAGTTGACTATCTTTTGCGGTATTCACTCAAAAAAACACAAAAATACAAATACATTTACCGCTATTAGGTTTTGGCACCAAGTACCGACTTTTAAGTATTGTTGACAAAGTTAAATAAAGAGCTAACAAATATCTTTTTTTAATTAAATGAAGACAATATTAGCGAAACTCAATCGAAATTCTGGAGACAGAAAAATCAGTAAAAGATATTGGCACCTCTGGGACTCGAACCCAGGACCTTCTGCTTTTATGACAACAGCTCTACCAACTGAGCTAAGGTGTCTATATCCAATTCGATCACGTTTAACTGTATCATACTTCGACTAAGAACTACCAACATTATCTTCATTTTCTTAAGGCACTTATTATTGGCTACCATCTTTATATATGATTGCAAGATTCAAACCCGAACTAAATGGTATCTAGATAGTGTTTGGATTATTTTTTATCCGTTTTATTTTAAATATGCGACATCCATTGAATTTTCTGCAAGTCCAGGATGAATATTTATTTTTATTTATAACTTTATGAGTAAAACCTCAAATTGTAATATTAAATGAAGACAATATTAGCGAAAGTCTCGAAAAAATGGAGACAGAAAAATCAGAAAAAGGCATATTGGCACCTCTGGGACTCGAACCCAGAAAATATTCATCGTAGACTTGCAGAAAAGTCAATAGATGTCGCATATTTAAAAAAAAAATGGATTCAAATTTACCCACACACTATCTAGATAGCATTTCGTCACTTCATTTGGATAGGGTTCTAACTGACATTTTTTTCAAAAATGACCTTTGAATGCCAAAGCATTTCTTTTGTTTATTTCTATAACCAAAATAATTTTCAGAACCATCTGTGTTGTATTTTCGTAGATATAAGTATGACAAAGTTCTAACTTCAAGCTTTTTCAATAATAATTCATTTTACAAGGTTCTAACATCACTTACACTCTCTATTTTGTTTGTATCTGACAGTTGATCTTAAATACGAGGCGCATTATAGTCCGTCATTTCATTTGGATAGAGTTGTAACTACGTCTTACCATTTTCTAAGGTTTCAAAGACGAATTTTCGAAATCTATGTAAGAATTTTAGTTTATGTATTTTAGTTTATCTTATTTTAATGGAAAATATTTTAATAGGGCTTGGCCCTAGCTAGGAATAGCATTAGGGTAATGTAATTACAACCTTGTGCAATGAATTATTATGCTCTAGCTGGTTGCACAGGGTTCTATTTGTACATTTTGGTATGTTCTAAAAGGGTAAGTTTACGTCCTCTTTGAATACTTTCTTTTAAAATATGTTCAATTAAAATACATTACACAAGGTTCAACATCAAAATCGGAAATTTGTAAACAGATTATGAGAAATCATCTTTGCAAACTTTGACACCTCATATCTCAGAACAAGGTGAAGGGAAGTTAGAACCCTATCCAAATGAAGTGACGATTAAGTTCGGGTTTGAATCTTGCAGTCAGATATAAAGATAGCAGCCAATAATATGTGCGTTAAGAAAATGAAGATAATGTTGGTAGTTCTTAGTCGAAGTACGATACAGTTAAAGGTGACCGAATTGGATATAGACACCTTAGCCCAGTTGGTAGAGCTTTTGCCATGTAAGCAGAAGGCCCTGCATTCGAGTCCCGGAGGTGCCAATATCTTTTTTGTCTGTCTCCAGATTTTCGATTGAGTTTCGCTTATATTGTCTTCATTTGCCTAATTAAATATTACAATTTGAGGTTTTACTCATTAGGTTAAAAAAAAAATCTATTCCAGAGTAAGCCAGTGATGCCAATGATGCAAATGACCGATACCGAATTGGATCAGGTGCCAATAGACGAGATTCGGTTCAGGAGGGAGACCTCTTCCTCTCGTAGTTCAATCAACGAGCTGTCGCGGAGGGTCCTGACCTCCATCGAGGCGGGTGTGGAGGCCCAGCAGGACCAGGGAGCCTGTCTGCGGTGGAGCCTGTGTGACAACAACAGCTACTCGAGAGGACTGGACGATAGTCAGAAGATTTGGATTCCTGTTTGGGGGTAAGACAATATATTTTTTAATAATAAATTCGTTAATGGATTAGGAACTTAGGTCATTTCAAACTGAGGGGACCCACCAGTTTCCATCGGCTATCTTTGAGTAAAAGGCTTCATCACAAAATCAGATTTATATGATTGATGTTAAAGTATATTAAAGTGTGGGACATTAAAAATGACAATTTCATTTTTAGAGCAATGTACTGTTATAATGTCTTAAGACTCTACTATGCCAAATCAGAATTTGCCATTCGGTTTTTTCCAACCACTAATACTTTGAAAACTTCCCTGCGGAGGTTCCATCGTCACATCAATATAATTAAGGAAACAAATGTCGCCATCTGTTGAAAGGACTGCAAACTAACACGACCTTCACCAATATGAGATGTGTGTTATATATATTGTGTTATATTGTTCGTGGTATAGGGGAGAAATATACTGAACCTATTTGTGCTGCTATAGACAATATCTTGCATCTTCCTTTTTGTGGGAACGCGAGAGGGGAAGGGGACGAAGGGGAAAGGACACGCAGGGAGAAACAATTTCCTTATTAAATGGCATAGCAACACACGCTGGGAACCAGCTTGTGTTTATAAAAATTCTTTTGTCGAAGAGAAATATTATTATATTATTATTAAACTTTTATTATTTTTTGGCTTTTCGTTCCAATTCCCTTACATTTGACAATACCTACCTACTAGGTACTGGAGCACATCATGTGCTCCATACCCGCAAACTGTAAAATTATCCGTACAAATTGAACAAAATTGCCGTGTAAATGTAATTTCCTTTTCCAGTAATTTTTATAAAGCTTTCTTAGAAATTTAGTTTAAATGAAGTATTGTTTTTGGTAATTACGCGCATTAAGTGTGGGTTTGTTTGTGTGTGTGTGTAAAGCGCATTAAATCTTTGTCCCTGCCCCCACCCTCACCAGAAATCCCCTCCCAGCACGTCGCAGGAGGGAATCCCACGTGAATGCGACTGTCCCCCAATTACACAAATGGAAAAATATTAAATATCTTGGTATATATTTCGACCGTTATATACCTAAAATGGGATAAACATATGGATTCGGTAATAGGAAAACTTAACAAGTTGATTTAATTTTTTAAAAACTTGAGAAATATTTTAAATATATGTGATATAAAAAATATATACCTCGCACTTGCACAATCCATTATGGAATACGGCATTATTGCCTGGGGCTGTGCCAGTAAAAAATACATCAATACACTGTTTAAAGCTCAGAAAACCCAAATAAAAGTAATACTTAAGTTACCAATACTAACATCCACCTCAAAACAAATACTAACTTTCCTTTACAAGAACTTATCCACATTTAACACTTCACAAAATTCTCGCAATACTAGAACAAGTTGTGCAGCATCCATCCTCTACCCTCTAGTGACCGTACAAAAACTTTTGCTAAGGGTCGTCTTCAAATGTTCCCCCTCTCATCCATCAGAGCCACTTTTCAAGAAACTCACAGTCCTTGACATTCGCCAACTGTATATCAAGATAGCTCTTATCCATATCTGGAAAAATGGATTGATAAACTCTACGCAAACGGACATACATACACGCTACTCAAAGCATGGAAAATGCATAATTCCTGTAACAAAAACCACTTTTTCACAAAGGAAGTACTCATACATCGCACCTAAAATATTCAACACGTTAAATAACGACATCAAAACATCAACAACACTTACTCACTTTGCAACCGGTGTGCATAAATGGATATCTGAAAAGGGGCGAAATTTCTTTAAGGAACATATGAACCTATACCACCACTAAATAATTTAAATAACTTGTATATTACAGAACAATATATTTCTCTTTCATATTCATCATTAAAAAATGTTTAACACCCCTGACATGTTTCTTATACTCAAGTATTTATTACGAAAAATATTATGAAAATAATTCCATATTTGAGTACATATTTTTAGCCTTAGCTCAAACGTGGATTTACGCAAAAACTTCTGATATATATCTATATACCTATGTTACCATAACACGCACATGCAAATTGCTCATCAAGATATAACTTATCTCTACTCTCTTACCAAATAGTACTTTCTTTGATTTTATATTGTACTTGTATTTTTTACAAACACACTTGTACTTAATGTACTTGTATTCTTATTACATTTTAATAGTATTTTTATTACACAAATGTACTTGTATTTCTTTATTTTTTTTTTTGATACATGCTCCTTGTATTATTTTTCATTCAATAGTACGTATTTTCTTTCATAAACTTTTCATATTATTTTAAATTTTTCTGTTTTTCCATACTTATTTTTTATATTCATATATCTTTAACTTATGTAGATATTTTGCATTATTTTTAATTCCTTTATACATCATACTTGTTTTAGATGTATAAATTATTTTATTTTATTTTTATATTATTTTGTTTAACATTCAACTTATTTTTAATTTGTATTATTATACTTAACATAAAATTGTCCACTACAACACGGGCATGTGCCTAGTGTGATGGCCAAAAAATTATCCATTTACTGTAATGTATAAACTTTACTGAATAAAGAACATTAAAAAAAAAGACATGCTCACCAACTACAAATACCAAAAACAAACACATCCTTTGGACAAAAACACTACAGATACCAGGCTATAAAACTATACAATTCTCTTCCTGCACAATATAAAACAACTAATATTATTGAATACAAAAAAAACATAAGAAACTGGCTACAATCTTTTTAACTTTTAATTTATAATTTTTGTCGAATTGAAGTCGATTTTATATTTTGATTTTTATTGTTTCTCGTTTTTATGTTAGCTATGAACACTCTATTGTTTTACTATTCACAATTTATAATTTATTATTTACAACTGAAAAATGTCCTCTACAACACAGGTGAACTCCTAGTGTGGAGGACAATATATTATACCTTTGTAATGTAAATGTACCAAGAAAAAATAAATAAATAACTACAGGTACGCCCCTGGTTATAAGATTGGCTTATAATACAATGTATTATAATATATTACATTATGAAATAGATTATGGATAGTATTCCTTAAAGCAGGTTCAGCGTTTCAATTTTAGTCGGTCAACCTTTATTGAACGATAAAAATTCTTTGAAAAAACTTTTTCAACCTTGTTAAAGAAGGTTCACACTAGCCAATATGCTTCCAAGTGTCGAGTTAATTCTTGAAACTTCTGAACCGAAAATTATCTACCATTGCTTTATTTCTTATATGTACCTAAGTTAAATTTTATTTAATGTTTTATAAGAAAAACAATCTTTTATAACTTTTAAAGGTTATTCCCATCAACGTAATATATCATTAAATAAGAAGATAACAATAATAATCTAAACGAAAATATGAAAGAGAACAAGACACAGAAAACAGAAAAAAGACAATGGTCGCAACTGGGACTCGAACCCTGACCTCTCGTCTAACCGGGACGTGCGCGTTAACCAATTTCGCTAATGCTGCCTTCTGTCAAGCCGTCATAATAGTCAATCTCATATTTCAAATTTTAGAATTAACCATATTATCTTCAACTAATTATTTTTCCATATTATGGGCAATCCCACTTTTTATCGGAAACAATCATTCTAAGAATTGGTTTGTATCCTAGATAGCGTCTCGGATAAAAGTATCCGAATTTATTCATATGGAACTATTGACTTTTTTTATAAATGTCTAAATGAATATTCAATTTTGTATAAGAAAAACTTTATTTTATAACTTTTGAAGGTTATTCCCATCAATGTAATATATCATTGAAAAAGAAGATAACAATAATAATCTAAACGAAAATATGAAAGAGAACATGAAACAGAAAAAACACAATGGTCGCAACTGTCTTTTTTCTGTTTTCTGTGTCTTGTTCTCTTTCATATTTTCGTTTAGATTATTATTGTTATATTCTTCTTCAATGATAATTTTTATTTTGTTATTTGGTGATTATTTATTTATTTTGCTTTTTTCAGCCTTGGAATGAGCTGGCTATCAAGTCGTCTCATTCCTGGGCCGCCATCTTCGTCGGCCATGTTGGAATCGCTCCGCGCATGTGCACTGGGCTTAGCGCGAGCAGACTGCACCTCCCTCTACTCGGAGTGCAACTTCCGACATCTGTTGGCGAATAGGAAAACTGTCCGCCACCGGGTCAGATCAGAGACATCATCTAGCTTCGGAGCAATGAAAGGAGATGATGGGTAGTGAACTTGGATGAAGATGTAAAAATAATGAAATAAAAATTAGATAATTGGAAACAATTGTGTTTTTTTATAAATCTAAATAAATAAAAAAATGGTGAGTGGGTACGTAGATTCCGTCATAAAAATAGAAGGCAATAAATTTATTCATACACTTTTTGTTCGTAGGTGGCGCAAATTAGTCATCCGCCGTTCTGCAGGGTAGGCAGAGAGGACAGACCACCAAACAATTCTGTCTTGGTACACTCCTTGCTTTATTTACTTTAATTAATTTTCTCATACATACTGTTCTATTATTCTGACTCTTGACATGGCCCGACTCAAGTATCTGATTCACTTCATCGTACCATGTCTTCCTCGGGTCATTCCTTAATCTTTAATTCCCACTCTTACATCAGCCTTGCATTCTTTGTGGATCTTCACATTTTTCACACGATCATATATGTTTTTACCACACATACGCCTCAGGGATCTCATTTCTACAGCATTCAGTCAACATTCAGGTAGGTACCAGGACTTCGTTATGGACTGCTGTCTTCGCTTTTTCGAACAGTTTTTTGTTAGCGCCAATGGCGTTCAGTCTTCTAATAATGGAGTTATCGGCATTTACCTTTCTGGCAGATGGCGCTAAGAAAAATTACTTTTTGCAAGTGATGCAATGAATTGTTTGGTATGATTTTAGATTTTTACGGCCAAAAGTATTTTTGTTATTTATTTTGGGATCTTATGCCGTGTTTCGCTACCTCCTTCTTTAGCCAACATTTCGGGCAGCGTTATAGTGTCCATCATCATCATAAATCATAACATATTTCAATGAAAAATTAAATGTATCGATTGGCTTAAACCTTAGACTCCATTCTAATTTTAATATATCAGGGGTGAATGGAGGCTCGATGACACCTTACAAAATAATCAAGGGCGCCAGATCGTTTTAAACATTACGAACAAGTTGTAAGAAATAAATTAAGGTAATGAATTGTAAAAGTAAAGATGAGAATTTACGATTGCGATATCGAAGCTCTGCCATTTGTTTGGTGTAATACTCTTGAATCAGGTCCTTCCTTGCTGCTATCAGTTTTCCAACATTCCAACACAGGTTCGCTAAGGGCTTCCGCAGCTTAACCAGTCTGTCAAAAACTGCCTGTGGTGTCTAGTTGCTGAACGCTATTCGTCGTAACGTTGTATGGAAATGGGGTAAGTAGTTCCAATAGTCGGGAGTAAATTGCCACAACATCCGTAAAATCCTCAACATAAACGAAATTTTAAAAAATGTTTGGTATGCTCTGTGTCAATCACAAATGGATTACGGGATAACTGGACTAGAATCTACCTTGAGCACTCACACAGAGCGGCTCAACAAAGCCCAAAGTGAAGTACTAAAGACAATTCTGAGAATTCCGGTTAGAACTCCGACAGACGAAAAACATTAAAAAACTTTAACATTTTCAACGTACTACTCATTTACTGTCAACATATTGTGAAATTAGATGAGCGCATCAGCAGAATGCTGCCTGCAATTTTTTTATTTATTTAAATACTCCACTGCCGAACATAACGACTGAACCAGGGCAATGCGCCAAAATATACTGGTCATTCCCTGCTTGAACACATTTTTTGGACAGAGAAATAATAGTAATACCATTCTACAAAACTATACAATGATCCACCAAATCAAACAAAAAATAATAACGGAAATAAATATATTTAAAACAAAAGTAAAAACATGGTTGAGAGAACAACTTGTAAAAAATATGAAGGCAATGTAAAGATATTTAGAAACTAAATAAGTACATAAAGAAAAAAACTGCAAGCCGCCCCAGAACAGAAATCCCTAGTGAGGATTGTGAAAACTTTGTATTCATTTTATTATCGCTTTATACTTACCTCATGAACCTATAAACTTTGTCATAAAAACAAGAGCATTAAAATATGGCGTTGCACAACTTGTGTAAAATTAAGTTAGATATGGAAGTTATAAAACCAAGCTTTCAAATCGTTAAAATATAAGCATTATGAATTATTTTATTATGTAATGCATTGTAAAATGTCTACTTTTCTCTTCTTTCAAGTTACTAAAACATCATAGAAAACATTTTATAAGTATAATAAATCATTTATTTGTCCATAGATATTTAGCTCGTGATAAAAAGATCGCTGCTGAACCTCAATCGCTGTCCAATGCGGTGACCCGATAGCTGATCCCCGACAGTTGGCCCCACGAAATTATAATTATTATAAAATTAGAATTTCAAAATTAATTTAAAAGTTGGTATGGTTAGTGTAGATTTTTTGTACGTGTACGATAATAAATAAAGTATATGTAGACAAGTTTTTTTTTTCTTGATCCATTTGAATGAAAATTATGTTTTATACTTTTGATATTCGACGGTACATCCTCTCTGCACATCTCTTCGGGAACACTTAGTTATATTTTGTGTATATGTAAGTGGGTATGACGTATTTTCCCTAAGCCGAATGCATATGTACTGTATACGTAAGTAGACCTGAGGGTCGACTGTAGGGCGATCAACTGTCATGGAACCAGTCAACGCAGCTTGGTTTAACCAGTGCCTCTAATATATAAACATACTGTACACCATGATAAATTATTCAAGCGAAATAAAGTAATAAAAGTGCAAATTTATTTTTTTTAAAAGTAAGTTCAAATTAAAACAAATGAAATGAAATTATGTAAAAATAAAATAAAATTAAATCAAAAAATTCAAATTCAAATAAAATTTAATTGAAAAAAATAATTAAGTTAAAAATTCAGATTGAATCAAACCATTAAAATTAAAATTAAATGAAATAAAATTACAAATTTAATAATAAAATAAAATAATCACAAAATCACTGACTCCAATAGGTGGGTAGTAGGCGTCTCTTTACATAGACATTTAAATATAAATTTTATCAATTATGTTTGTTGTGATGCTCACTGTACTGTTAGCAACCTTGCATTATATAAAATAAAACTATATGATATTTATTTCTTCATAAAAAAAATTTGGAACTTAAATTTACCAATGAGAATAAAAGTAATTCCCTTGAGTTTTTTCATCGCCCTGCTCCAGAGACGTTTACGAAAAATATAAATTGGGCCTAATAAGAAAGCCACCAGATTTCACACCAGAGCTCTTTATAATGCAACGTTTGTATTCAGCTTCTAAGTCCTCACGCTTTTTGTCGTATTCTTCCTTTTTAAACATTTGGTTTGAGTCTACCCACCTAATTGTCATATCGCATTTATATAAAATGGTTGCGTGATCACTCGTAAGTAAACCATGCCCCTTTCCTAAAAGGTTGGCCTTGGTGGTGTAGCAATAATCCTGCAGTTTGTTTTTTGCAGTGACGGCGATTCTGATGGTCTCATCCTCATTGCGACACTTTTCTGCATCGAAAATCATGCGTTTAATTTGGTCCTTTGAAAGTCGTCCTCTCTCGTTTTTAATAGTCACGCTTTTATTTTGTTGGGTTGTATTTTCCGTAGCAGTAACGGTAAGGACTCCATTGTCATCCATATCGAAGGTCACACAGGCTTTAACTTCACCACGAGACTTAGGGGGTACATTTACCAAAGAGAAACAACCTATTTCGTCGTTATCCTTTACTAGGGCCCGCTCACCCTGCAACACTTTAATTTCCATCTCGGTTTGGTTATCGTCCGCAGTTACATAAATTTTGCTCTGTTTAGTAGGTATCGGAGTGTTCCGTTTTATGATTGTACTCATAATACCTCCTTTGATTTCCGTTCCCAATGAAAGCGGGGTTACATCATAAAGTATGACATGGGCTGATTCGTCCCCCGTGAGGATAGCGGCCTGCACTGCAGCTCCGTAGGCTATCGCTTCGTCAGGATTTATAGACCTGCTCAGTTCCCTGCCATTAAAAAAATCTTTCAGAAGTTTCTGAATTTTTGTGATGCGTGTTGAACCCCCCACAATCACAATTTCATCGACTGCAGCTTTATCCATATTGGCTTCTTTGAGACATTGAGTTATAGGCTCAAGGGTAGACCGGAAAAGTTCAGAGTTTAGGTTTTCAAATTGGGCTCGAGTGATTCTTGTTTGGTAGTCAATTCCATCGTACAAGGATTCAACCTGGATGGTCGTCTGCTCGTATGAAGATAGAACTTTTTTTGCTCGCTCGCATTCCGTTCTCAATTTCATCAGGGATCTTTTATTATTGGCTAGGTCTTGTTTGTATTTCATTTTGAAATCCTCTGCGCAATGGTGGACCATTTTGCTGTCGAAGTCTCCACCCCCCAAGTGAGTATCTCCACCTGTAGAAAGGACTTTGAAAATACCGGCGTCAATGGTGAGAATGGTAACGTCGAAGGTTCCACCACCAAGATCGTATATGAGAACATTACGTTTACCTAATTTCTTTTTCTCTAGTCCATAAGCAATAGCGGCTGCGGTAGGCTCGTTAATAATTCGAAGGACATTAAGCCCCGCAACATGTCCTGCATCAATGGTGGCTAATCTCTGGGATTCGTTGAAGTAGGCAGGCACGGTGATTACAGCATCCTTGACAGTCATTCCGAGGTATGCCTCTGCCGTCTCCTTCATATTCGTTAGAATCATGGCGCTTATCTCTTCGGGATAGAAAATCTTCTCGCTTCCTTTTTGTGTAACTTTAATTTTTGGTGTTGAGTTATCATTCACGACCTTAAAAGGCCAATGTTGCATATCTGCCTGGACATTATTATCTTCGAATTTGCGTCCAATGAGCCGCTTAACATCTGATAAAAAAAATATTGAGAAATTAACATTCTGTAATGAGAAATGTGATAAATCCAGACCAATAAAATTTAGGGTTAAATTATCATGGACTGATAAATACAAATATTGTAAGTTCAATTTGTTTCCATCCATTAATGATCCAACGACATGTAAATGGGAAGTCATTATATCAGACAAGCCTCATTTCTCTTGTTGGCTTAAAGATAGAGCAAAATATTATATGTAATTGAATAAACACAAAATATTAACTATTTAATTAATGCTTACATTAATAATTCTTCACATATAAATTATTGATTTTGACATTGCGAATTAATGATAAAAATACTTCAATGTAAATTTGTTTATTTCAATAAAGACATTATTTAGGTATGTTCTGTATCTTTTCTTTACATAGTTTCGTATTATGTGTAATCTATATTATATTCGAACCAATTTTAACATTTGGTAAATATCCAAGGATCTCGCAAACATCTTCCGCAGGAGAGGGATGTTGGAAATTAGTTTTTAATTTTGTGGAGGGAACAGCTTATAATTTTTGTTTTGGAGATTTTTGAAAAACTGTTTTCGTATTTTAATTACTGTTTTATTTTATTGTTCATCATATGCAAAACAATTATTTTTGATAATTTCATCCCTTACATTATAAGTAAATATAAAGTAGAGGTGTGTTTTCCGGCGTTAGATTATTTTCCCACCTCTAGTTTCTCAAACTTAGCTGAGGATTCCACATTTATCCGGTTATACTTGAAATATAATGTAAAAGCGAGAAAATAACATGATTCTAAAACAACATTGTTTTTCGTATGTTAAAACATAAAATTTGTAACTTATTCAACAAATGTTACAAATGAATAAAATAATGTGTATAAAAATAATTTCAGCATGAATAATTATATTATTATAATTATTATAATTAGTTATTGATTCTGTAATTTTAAAACAAATTCAAAATCAAAAGCGTAATTTACATACTTGTTATATAGATTATCAAAAAGCTTTTGATAGTGTCCCGCACTCGTGGCTAATAAAAATATTAAAAATATATAAAGTTAACCCAATTATAATTAGCTTTTTGAAAAATATTATGTCCTTTTGGAATACAGATTTACTAGTAAATTTAAAAGGTAAGAAAATAGTAGTACCGGGCATTTCAATAAAAAGAGGGATTTTTCAAGGAGACTCATTGAGTCCTCTTTGGTTTTGCTTAGCATTGAATCCTATGTCTAAAATGTTAATTAAAAGCAAGTTTGGAATAAAAATTAAGGGTAATACAAGAGAGAGTAGTATAGTTTCACATCTATTATATATGGATGATATAAAATTATTTTCAAATTCTGAATCAAATTTAGAAAAAATGATTAAGGTAGTTAAAATTTTTTCAGATGATATTAAAATGACTTTTGGTTTAGATAAATGTAAAACGATCCATATAGAGAAAGGCAAAATTGTAGATGGAGACGAGGGTATATTTAGAAATTTCAAAATTAAAAGTATGAAAGGGGATGAGGTTTATAAATATTTAGGATACCCGCAATCGAATAGATTAGATCACACTAGTATTAAAAATGATATTAGGATTAAATTTCAAACTAGGATCAGAAAAATTTTAAAATGCAATCTATCTGCTAAAAATTTAGTAAAAGCAATAAATACTTGGGCAATACCTTTATTAACGTACTCATTTGGCATAATTAAATGGTCCAATACAGATTTAGATAGTTTAGAACGATTAATTAGAACTACGTTAACAAAGTTTAATTGCCATCATCCAAATTCAGCTATAGAACGAATTAATTTACCTAGAAATTTAGGAGGTAGAGGTATAGTCAAAATAACATCTTTGAAACACAATCAGGTAGAAATGCTTAGAAATTTTTTCCATAGGAAAGCTAATAGCTCAGAAATGCACAAAATAATTTGTAAGGCAGATAGAAACATTACACCTTTAAATTTATATAACGAGAATGCCAACATTCTTATAAATACTAACCAGGAATTATTAGATTCCTGGTCAAATAAAATTATTCATGCAAAACACTTCAATTATCTCAACCAAACGTATGTTGACAAACTTTCGTCAAACAAATGGTTGAGTATTAACCTTAACACTTAGTGCGGAAAAACAGATCTCCCACATAATGGAGTGTCTACTGTCTTACTACCATATCTATGTACTACTATCTCAGCAAATTAGTTTAACCGGTAATAAATCAATTAAGACACCTTCAAATATTGACATTAAGAAAACTAATCTAACCTAACCTAACCTAACAGTATATCTTTAGTCATAAGCAAGTGAAACATATATTTTAAAAGTTGATTTACAAATTCTAAAAATATGTATTTGGGCCAATTGCTGTTCGAAAAATTAGTTTTTCGAAAAATTAGTCTTTCGAAAAACTGAAATTCGAACATTTGATTTCGAACAATTGATTTCGAAAAATTAAATTTCAAAAACATGGCTGCTCCCCTTGTATTTCATGGGGACTATTTTTCAAGAAATAGATTTCGGCTTTAGGATACGTGGTTCTAGAAGATGCTCGATTCTAGGGATGGTTCCACGCACGGTTCTAGGGATGACAACATCTCTAGCGTAAGTCACGGGGTATCGCTATCTTAGCTCTCCAGGGCTTACGTTTGACAAAGGTGTCAATTGGTGCGTACTTAACTTTCGAGTACTTGGGATGCCGAGTTTCTTCAGCAGTAGTATGATTCATTTTGTGTAACCTGCGCTGGCCAAGCTCAAAGCAAATCACCTCGGACTTTTCAATGAACTGTCGTATTTTCTTGAGCGGGTTATTGGACTTTCCGACACTACTTTCAAAACCGGCAGTATTGACAAACACCTAGAGCGTCTGGAGTCACTCAAAACTGTTAAATTTGGTGATTTATTACATTGCTGCGGATGCCGTCAATGGATTAATGCTCAAACTCACGATGCAGGCGAAACTTTGTCTCAAAGTTAAGCGGTCCACCTCTGGTAGCGGATAGTGTGGATGCAGGAGAGTGTGATGTGATCATTGACTAATTCGCACTGAAATCGATTTTAACCCACCGAAAATCCCTTTCATACCTATCACACAGTGGAGTAGCGTGCCTTGGAGGGGCCCTGTATCAAAATTAGTCGGGGAGCCCAAATGAAGGATAACGGATAAAGATCCCGTATCATTATACGGCTGATACGGCGGTAGATACGCCCCTGCTATCACATCCCCTGCATGACGAGGGGAGTGGTGCTGTTAAATGAAATTGCAAACCATTTGGATGTAAGTGACTGTTCTTTATATGTCTTAAAAACATTACTGAAGAGTCACTTACCTAAATGCTGATAAGGTAACTAAATTGTACTGTAATTGGAATTATTCTGTTGTACAATAATAATAAAAAATTTAAAAAAAAAAATAAAAAAAAATAAACATCAAGAGCGTAGCGTAGTTTTAACTTTGACTACTTCCTGTCAGAACTAAAATCTTCTCTGCTTTGCACACGTACCGTTTAGAAAACAGGGTCACCAACTAAACTGGCAGAATAATACAATACCGTTTTTTCAACCCTTCTAAACAAATATACTCCAACTTTTAAAAAAGCTTAGCGACGGCGAAAATCTGAAAACTGGTTTGTTGAAAAATGTCGGAGCCAGAAGAGATCAATGCGTGAATTAGAGAGGACAGGCTATATAATAAGTACTTATCGGAAATGTGTATTCCAGAAATTCTAATTCTCGACAGTCATGCTATGCCGAACCAGTACGTCTGTTCTGCTATGCGGGTTACATGGCAGATTATGGTGCCGTCCCTGGCTGTAATTGTTCGGTATGGACAACTTGCAGCATGCCTAATGTGAACAGTCCCGTATTCAGGCAGCGTGTCCCGGTGTCCCCGAACACAGCTTTGGGACGCCAAAATGTCTCGTTTTCCAAAAGAAAGAAACTCGTAGTAGAATTTGAAAAAATATAAAAAAGACCTCATGCGTTTTATGCGCCTACACAAACATACCGATAATCTTGAAATACATAAATATATAAAATAGCAAACCCTAATATGACGTGAAAAAACATCACTACCTTGTCAATTGTATTGTATGAAAGTCAAGGGCGGATCCAGCTTTGGTACCAGGGGGGGGGGGGGGATCGCATAGTGCAAGGGGGGGTCACAGTCGTGATCAAGTCACAATAATTTATCATTTAATTTTGATAATCATAGAGACAAGTAAAAAGTAGGGTATTAGTGGTTCACGACCCCCATCACCCCCCCCCCCTGGATCCGCCCTTGATGAAAGTGTGAGGTTTTTAGAACGAATAAGTTTATAAGATATTTAATTTAATTTATTAAGGGGCTAGTAAGGTAAATTCTCTCGTAAAATACATGCTAATTTTACTCAAAAACATTTTTACCGTAACGTATTGCTTTATTTCGATTATTAGTAAAAAAAAACTCTTTAAATTTTGGACAAGGGTCTAGAATTCCAATCACCCAAGCGATTGATAACTGCAAGGTGAATTGCAGTCTAGCCTCTTTTGTACAGCGCTAAAATGTGCTATATAAGTTGTCCACGTCTAGGTATTATTATTATTATTACGTACATTTTTTTTTCGGTGTCCCGTTTTGGGGGAGAAAATAATTGGTCACGTTGAGCATGCCAAGAGGCACGGGTTGTCTATTAAATGGATAATGATATATGCCGTAACTGCAAGGGCCTCATTCCTCCTCGACTGGAGACTTTGAAAGCGCGTTTTGGTGAACAGAGCTCCACGACGCGGGTACTCCCCATACATTCTCATACACAGGTATCCAACTAACTTTGTTCTAATTTCTAAGCATATTTTATTTGGTATGATGCCCGTACAGCAGAGGCGTATTCAATTTTAGCCTTATAAAGCAATTATACAAAGCCAACATTGCTTCGAGATTAGAAAACTGTTTGCAAGACCTTGTGACAAACCCTAGAAGCTTGTAGCATGATATTGTCAACTGTAATATATACGATATAGCTATAACAATATATCTTTCTTAATCCAATAATGAAATTTGATGGGGTTTCTCGAACGAGTTAAAGGTGTTTAACCAGCCAGCGGCCGAGAATCCAAATTTCGTTGAAAGATGATCGTACAGGGCGGTTCCAATGAGAAAGATTAATTATACTCCGTACCAGCTTTTTAAAATTATAACTCAATATCGATTTTTTTTAATTAAAAATTTGCTTTCATTTATACCTACATCCAAAAATGCTGACAGGCGTGATGATAAAACTATTCAAATTATATACTTTTTGTTATTATTTTTTGATCATTAGTATTTATAATTTTTCAATAATTTCTAAGCAAAACAAAATTTAAAAAAAAATCTTAAATATATAAGTTTGTAAGACCGTAAATAAACCGACAAACTGAAGTATTTTCGTCACAAAACACGTGCACGAAACTTTTTTTTGATGATTTTATTTAAACAAAAATTAAAATTCTGAAATATAGCCCAATTACTTAATTGATTTATTTTACTGCATGATTATATGATTTGAAATGTGTGTTGTACAATACATTTTTTTAAATTTAACAAATCTGCCAAAACGACCTATGGTACAACCTTATTATACTAAAAATATATATATATTTTTTTAAATTTAATACATACGTTTACTAGATAAAAGAACAATTTTTCGAAATCAATTTATAATTTTTTATGGAAAAGAGTCAATACGTCTAAAATTTGATTTAAAAATGATATATTTCTGGTTTTATCTGTTTATTCCTTCTTCATATCTTCCAACACGGAAGAGGAAGCATCGTGTAGTTGGAAAAGGAATTATATATCTCAGCGCCCTTGAGGTGATTTTCCACGAAAACGGCGCTATATAAATTAGCCAATTATTATTATTATTATTATAATGTTTTGGCTTTGAAATTGATTTTTTAAATAGCCTGCAGGCTTGCACACATCAGAAGGCAGCTCGTTGCAGATGCGTGATGCTTGATCTGTGAAATGTTATAAAGTTGCTGCTGGTGATATCAAGGATTCGAAGGAAGAGAGAGAGCCCGTGTATGGCTAGAGAGTGAAAATGAACCATCGGATATTTGAATAAACATTAACATTCTCACCGTAAACAGTATTTTGGAGGTTCATGGACGCCTGATTCCTAGCGGCTTTTCCCACAAGGCTCCCCGTGTCTGTGAAAGCAACCCACGAGGGCGTGGTGCGACTGCCCATGTCGTTGGCAATGATCTCCACCTTGCCATTCTGGTAGACTGCCACGCATGAGTTGGTGGTTCCCAGGTCAATGCCGATGGCTGGTGCCTTAGTAGCCATCTAAAAATATGTTTCACTTCAATATTTTGAAGATCAGTGTTCATTCTGACAGGAATGTAAAGTTCATCGGGAAATAACATTCTGAGATACAACAGATGAGGAAAAAAACGTCGATTTTGGCGATCCCTTTTTCGCAACAACCTCGAACGATGCTTGAAAATTTACACTAGTTAGTGCCTGTTGACTTTCCGTGGGTTCAGCGCATCGCATGTTGGGAAAAAAACTGAATCAAGATACCAGCAAGTCCATTACAAATTATGAAAAATCGTAACAACTTGCAATTGCAACTCGAAAATCAATTTAATGTCCGGAGAAATTGGAAATTGTGACGAATCAAATTTCGTCAGAAGTAAATTTGAATAAAACCATACCTAGCATTATGCATTAAATGACAAAGAGAGTATTGACAGATATGGGTCAAAAGGACAGGAACGGAAGAATGGAGAAATGCGGGGTAGGGCCACGGGTCGTACGAGTTCACAGAGGCAGTCAAGATCGAGACGGAAGAGAGAGGAGGTCGAGGACGGAGTGGTGGTGGAACGCCAGGCAAGCGTGATGCTGGGCGGTGGATGAAGAAGTGACAGTTGAGTTTAAGAAAGTGATTCACAAGATATATGTTCCTCCGCCTGGCGACGTAAAGCTGGGCCTAAGACGAAGAAAGTGCGATGACCAAACCGGACCAGTGATCGAAGCGCGAAGTGGGCCAGGCGGGACGCTTGGTAGGAGACTCGGCTAGTAGGGCCTGAGCTGCTAAACTGCAGGAGCTGCCATCGTTTACCTCGGCCTTGCTAAGGCCCACATAGAGAAGTCAGTGAAACTAAGGTAGTTACAGTGAACAATTAACAATGACGACGTGAACAATGAAGAAGTGACCATAAATGAATGACCTTGACTCTCTGGTTAATGTATATTGTCTAGAAAATCGCCTTCTTTTGAATGCAGATAAATGTAGTGTTATATCTTATTCTCGAAAGAAACACACAATATTACATCGCTACATTATTAAGAACAATATTTTAAACAGAGTAAATGTAATAAGAGATCTTGGAGTTCTATTAGATAGTAAGCTTCTTTTTCAATCTCTTTGAAAAAGTGGCTTTTCAAGGCTTTGAAAATGTTGGGATTTATTCTTAGAGTGAGTTCAGCTTTCAAAAATCCACAAACATTTAAGACTCTCTACATATCCCATGTTAGAAGCCATCTGGAGTATGCTTCTACAGTGTGGAACCCTCATTGTTCTACATATAAAGCAAATATAGAAAGAGTTCAGAAAAAGTTTATGAAATGTGTCTCTTATCGCGTGCAAAATGATGAAAACTATGTCCCCGTAAACCTTAAATCTCTTGGTCAACGCCGGGATATCAGAGACCTAATAATGCTCTATAAGATTATTCATAACTTCATTGATAGCCCGTACTTACTACAAAATATTCATTTCAGATGTCCATTAAGAGTTACTCGATCTCCAGACACCTTTTATATCCCTAAGAGCAAGACAAATTATCTTGAAAATGTATTTGTAAGAAGAAGCTGTAGCACTTTTAACAGATTATGCCCAAATATCGATGTGTTTAATACAAACCTTGATAAATTCACAGCATGCATAAAAAAATAACACTATCGAATGCCACATGTTTAACTAATAACTTAATATTTCATTGATTTCTGTATTTCTCTTTTTTATTTTTAGTATCACCATATTTTTTCTCCTACTTTTAGCAGTTCCAATTCAAATAAAATCACTTCCTGAAATATATTATTGATATCCACCAAAATTTAACTGTAATCCCTTGAAAATTTTCAGTTAATTACTTTTTGTAGATTTAAGTAAGAAGATATTATCATAATTGTTTATATCAGGTGTAGGTATTGTATATTTTTGAATTATGGTTCTAAATTGAAATTTGTCGTTATTTTATTGGTCTATGACATACTTATTTTTATCACTATCATTTATGAATTTTGTACAGACTTTTTATAACGCTAATAAAAAAAAATAAAATAAAATAAACCACATGACAACTAGTTGAGATTTAGATGTAAATAGATCAAATAAGATAGTGAATTAAGACTTGGCCAAACCTCATTAAAATCCATACATCTGAAGAGATCTCTGTTATTAAATTAATCCCCCTTGTCCCAACCCAAGCGACCCGAATTGAGAAGGCGGAGTGGAGAAAGGACAGAGGTATGTACAAGTATAAAACTGCATTTAATAATCAATAATTATTTCTGCGCTAGTTTCCGGAACGATACGGAATGTAAAAAAAATAACTCGTCAATGGCAAATTGGTTGGTATTATCAGTTTGTTATCGTATTTTGCACATACGTATATCTGAAAACATCGTGTAAATATATCTACATAAGTGACACATATTTTTTCTTTGTGGAAGGATAATTAAGTTACATACGTAATAATATTATTGATATGTTTTTAGCGTCTTTTGTTCTTATTCCACCAGGTATCGTTATAATAATTTCCCAAAATGAAAAATTTCCAAACTTCAAATAGAGTCAGAAAGATAAATATCTAAAGGTTTCTACCATGTTTTTGTGTTTTTTTGGTATTCATACCAGTTGGTCACTGTTTTTTTTAAGCGATGACATATTTTACTGGTCAGCAAAAATATATACTTTTGAGTAAGATATAATTTTTTCGAGCCGCGTGGGGGAAATCCCGATTTCGGGAATGTAGTTCTCGTACGTTCACATTGTCTCTTTATCTAATTATTATCTTTATCAATAAATATGTAAATTAAAACAATATGTCACTAACTGTTATGACGGCCTCCGTGGTCGAGGAGAAAGGCTCTCGACTAGCGATCCGGAGGTCGTGGGTTCGATTTGCTTTTTTACAATTTTATCATTTAAAATAATGTAAGGTCTCATTATCACCCTGGTGTATGACCACCATTTAGAAATGTTAATGGTTTCACACCAACGAAACTTAAAAAAAAAATACAAACTCTATCACAGCTTTTCCAATTTCTTTCATATTACTAAATTCAAATGTAACCCTACACATGTACCTACTCTTCTATGTGAATATTTACCATGATGACCCGCCTAAAAATCTTTACTGAATATTAAATAATACTGATATAGTTTTACATGTATTCTAATCGCAGTTTTAATTATATTTAAAAAAATTATTTCTATCTCTCTTTAAAATTTTTTTATTGTCTCTTTGCTTTTAATTTTTATATAGATATTTAGTTGTATTTATCTTTCAATGGGTATGTTTTTTTCTTATTTTTTGTTTTTTGTTTGATTCTACAAAATAGTATTTTTCAGGTTCTTACATTATAATTAGAATCATCTATGACTAATAATTGCTGTTGTTTATCTCTCGGGGAATTACTACATTGGACGAAGCCCAATTAAAAGTCGCCTGCAGGGCCTAGCAGCTAAAAACTTTTTTCATCTGTTTTACATTATGTCTTTTTGTAATAATTATTATTGGTGCAAATTTTATATATTTATTTAGGAAAAAAATAAACGTTATCTTCGATATCGTCCGTTTTTTTAAACACTGAAAAAATTATAAATGATTAACTTGTACAGAGTTAAAAATTATGGAGACAAAATATTTTAATTATAAAATATTGAAAACGTATTAACTCACTGCGTTTTAAGGTGGTTCAACAACTATAGCGAATCAATGTTACTAAAATCGTAGCTTATAAGAGCATTATCTTATTAAAATTTATCATTAGAATTTCTTTATAATAATAGAATTTGATTACAAAAATGTATATACCGACTCGCTTGATTTGCACCAGGGCTGTCACCAGTAACGGATTTCTTAAAGCATTATTTTTTGTAGAACTCCATTTTATTTTTTTATTTATTTTATATATTTAATAATACTATTATTCAATGAATAAAAACAGTTTATTGTAAACAAGTTCTGCTTATGCTTCGTAATTATTATTATGCGTTACAGCTGTTTCGCCCTCCGAAGGCATTACCAAACTGTGGTTGTTACCACATACAGACAATGTATTTATGTCATTTCTAGACAGGTACTTATGATGAAAAAATGAATAGCTTTTTATTTTTATTACCTGTGCCCCTAAGCTTCTAAATAAAATGACTGAATATTAATGGTTAAGTTTCCCAATTACTGGATTGTTTAAATTTGACTGAAGGTCGTTAATTATTCTTTAAATAAACCCGTGATGATTCATCAGGTTTTACCTGATAATACAATTGATATTTGAAGTTTGAAATGGTCGTCATTACGCTCTTGAAGAAACCCACGATGACTCATGTATTTACTTCATAGCACTGTTAGGTATTTGGACTAGGTTTGAATATATCTACAAGTGGATAGTGGATTATATTTGTTTGTTCATTAATTAAAATGGCTTTCTTATTATTAGAGTTTTTATTAATTTCTAATTGCTCTAACAGATTGAGTTTGCATCCTTTATTTTGTAAGTGCAATGGAAATGGTTTATTATTACCACTAAGTGAGTGATTGTTTTCTAAGAGACGTTTGGCAAATTGTGATTCTATTTTATTATTATTTTAAAACGATCGCATGTTGTTGAATCTAGTGTTAAAGGATCGCATCGCATTGAATCTAGTGATAAAAGACCGGCCAGTTTGTTCAACATAAACAGCGTTGCATTCATCACACTGAAGTTTATAAATGCCACTTTTTTTAGTTTAAGTATTTTATTTTTTGAGTTTTTAAGAGATGATCCTAAATTATTATTTGTACGGAAGGCAACATCTAAGCAACAATTTTTGAAAACTTTAGCTATTTTATTAGATGTCGGTTCGACAAATTCCAAACATCCAAATGTATTATTCGTTATATTATTAGTCGCTGGGTAAATGAAGTTAAGGTTATTTTTGTGTTTTTTGTGACTAATTATTTTTTCAATGTCCCTACCCTTGAAGCCGTTATTTTTAGCAAAAGTTAAAATTGTATTTTTTTCCCTCTCGTAAGCTATATTGTCGAGCGGGATGTTAGTAAATCTATGTATCATTGAGTGGTAAGCGGATAATTTATGTGACCATGGGTGCAAAGATTTATAATTAATGGTCGTGTCTGTAAACGTAGGCTTTCGGAAAATTTCAAAAGTATGTTTATTATTTTCTCTACCGATTGTTAAATCTAAAAAGTTAATTTTCTTATTACACTCTCTTTCATTTTATACATTGAATAATAGTATTATTAAATGCATAAAATAAAAATAAAAAAATTAAATTTCGGAAATAAGGCAAACCTATATTATAATTTTATCCACACTTTAAACACGCGCCATTCAAACTTTGTAGAATATTTATCATCCGTTTGAATTTCCAACATTTATTTATTTATTTTGTTGCATAAAAGCATTTATAACAAGGTATATACACTCTTTAATACACATAATGTTTATGGTCTCGGTGTGTGGCACCTCTAATACTGCTCATTGATCAGATTGCCAGCTCTGGAATATTTTGGAGTTGATCTGTTGTCAATTCTGCAGGCAGTATTCAAATGAGCAGATTTGAAAAGGAAGCTGATTCATTCTTTATGCGGAAGCCCAGAGAATTGGGTGATCCTCTGGATTGAAATACGACATATCAACTAAAAATCGCTATGATTGTGACAATGGATCTTAGAAGTGATTCTCGTCACATTGGAGCTGACTGGAAATCATCCTGGAAGGATGATTGGCATCTAAAGAGATCAGCCTGTCCTGCCTCTTCAACCTTTTGATTGGTTGCCAATGATCTGCAGCCTTACCAGTCACCATGTGAGATTCTTTCTTCAAAACGAGAAGTTTTCGACAAGCTACGCTTTCCTAAGAAAGAACCACTCTTCGACGTATCACGGTATCACAATTAACCTATTTACATAAGCAAGCCCTCAGTCTTAAAATTAGGTCCTTTTTTTATTCACAATGTACTTTTATATTTCGAATATTCATTCTAAACTAGATTAATCCATGCATTTGCCATGTTGAGTCCACATTGCTCATGATAATCAGCCTTTCAAAAGTGTACATTTTTGCCAATTAATCCCAATAATAACAATTCATTTAATTATATTTATTCATTTAGGTATTCATTCGTTCATTCACTCATTCATTTATTCATTAATTTATTCATTCATTCGTTCATTAATTTTTTTATTTATTAATTCTTTTTAAAAAAATATTTATTTACCTTTTTTTTGTTTGATTATTTCTTAATTTATGTATTTATTTGTGTTTTTATTTATTAATTTATTTATTTATCTATTAATTTATTTATTTCTTTATTTATTTATTTATTTATATATTTATTTATTTATTTATTTATTTATTTATTTATTTATTTATTTATTTATTTATTTATTTATTTATTTATTTATTTATTTATTTATTTATTTATTTATTTATTTATTTATTTATTTATTTATTTATTTATTTATTTATTTATTTATTTATTTATTTATTTATTTATTTATTTATTTATTTATTTATTTATTTATTTATTTATTTATTTATTTATTTATTTATTTATTTATTTATTTATTTATTTATTTATTTATTTATTTATTTATTTATTTATTTATTTATTTATTTATTTATTTATTTATTTATTTATTTATTTATTTATTTATTTATTTATTTATTTATTTATTTATTTATTTATTTATTTATTTATTTATTTATTTATTTATTTATTTATTTATTTATTTATTTATTTATTTATTTATTTATTTATTTATTTATTTATTTATTTATTTATTTATTTATTTATTTATTTATTTATTTATTTATTTATTTATTTATTTATTTATTTATTTATTTATTTATTTATTTATTTATTTATTTATTTATTTATTTATTTATTTATTTATTTATTTATTTATTTATTACAAGTTCTTCTAGATTGCGTCTTATTTTTTCCCTTTTTTTAGTATCGGAAGATTTAAATTTTGTGTTAAGATTTAAATTTTGTGTTACACCTCTCACGAGCGCCCCTTTCTGTGTAGTCGCTGTGTAACCAAGGGAAATATATCGCCATCTGGTTAGGCAGCGTCTTGAGGAAAGAATTTTTTAATCTGATGCTCGAAGAGGCACGGATTTTATGACGGAGGAAAAACAGATGCCGGTAGCTCGTTTCGACTTGCACATTATTCGACTTAATTAAAATTATGCCACAAATAAGTTTGCTGTGTTTGAAGAAGTGAAAAATCAACTTATTTGTCCTACATTTCGTAGCGCAAGTTTAATTTCCGCAAAACTTATTTCTCTTTGAAAATGAATAAGCCTCAATACTAAAATAATTTTAAAAAAATAATTGTGCAGGCGAAATGGCCCCGGGAACCGGGATTTCTTGGATAACCAACACCTCTGTCATAGGTCACCAAAAATGGGGTTTCCGGGTTGGCGGCGGATGCATCAACCCACCTGCTTCGTGGCGGGTCGAATCGAGAGAAACTGGTTGGGGGAGGCCTTTTGATCTCTCCATTCGGACTACTTCACTAACCATCGCCTTGCAAAGCAGTTGGAGCGATGGATTCACACGTCCGTACTCCTGGATACACCGACTCCCAGTTTCCTATCCACCCCTCGTACCTTTTTTCACTCCCATAACTTCCTCTCCTTCCTTTCCATAAAAATACTGGAGTTTGCTGTGTGGAGATACAGCATTTTCTAAGATGACACATGCCCTGACGACAATTAGTTTTCTTAGGCCTCGTGTATGGAGCTAATGTAAAATAAATAATATGTTCTATTTGTTCGTTCCAGAATGCGTTTTTTTCTATTTAATCATAAGTAAAATAACAATTGGTCGTTAGATTCATGTATTCACGAAATTTTGTGCTTTTAAAAATATGCAATATGTGCAAACAAATATTACCCCACGATTTTCATGAATAAGATTTTCACGAACCTTGAAATCAAATATATGTTTATGCCTGGTGTTATGCAACGTGTCCGGAAACTCGTAAAACAAGCGGGAAACTGGTGAATCTTTGGTGAACTGGTAAACACTTTCCCTTACAAATTTGGAACCAAATTTTTATTATTTCAAAGTGCTTTTTTTCTAAGTCGGCAATTTTAAATGTGACCTCTCACCTATAAATGTTTATGACACCCCCAAGGAGAAGTGTTCACTGTCGGGCTAATAAGGGAACCCCTCTAGTAATAAAGATTCGCAATACTTGTTTGTTCCTTGATCTTAAGATGTAGTTATTGAAGTGGCCTTTTCGGTCGACTTGAGGCAATGATTTTATTATTAGATTTATAAATCCAAGTTGTGGGAATATTTTTAAATCTCAGTTCCTACCATTTTATGTACCATGTTGATTCGTAGGTTTACTTTAAATATGGCGAGGTTGATAATGCAGGGTTAGTTGTGAAATTGAACTGGAGCTGGGAGGGACATAGGTACCTGCAGCTGAGGCAAGGGGAAATTAACCCTTTGCGTATTTGTTAGTATTTTTGTGGCACTTTAATTGGGAGGTACATGCAGTGTATCTTCAGTTGAGTGTTAAAAACTGACTGTAGAGATATCGAGGGAAATAAGACCTTTGCTATTTGTCAGTGTGGTGTTATAGTGGAGATCACCCAAGCAAAGGGATAATAGACCGTATGTGTATTTAATAAAGTGTGCTTAAAAAGAAGAAGAAGAGTTTTCCTGCATTTTCCATCCTGTTGTTCTCATACCAAGTAGTAAGTAGTAAGAAACAATATTATATTAATCTCAGTTATGGTGCGACAACTTTTATTAATTTTTTTTTTTTTATTAGGTTTGTCAACAGTGACTTACATCAGAGCTTTCACAGATACAATTACACTGAACATGGTTGATGCTATTACTAATTAAAGACAAACACAACATTGATAACATATTACTTACATAAATATTACATTTATTCAAGCACACAATTACCATATATTAAAAAAACAAATTTTTTTTTGAACAAGTTTTTAGAACAATAGGTTTATAAGTTTATAGAACTTAATGTGAAGCACTACAAACCATGTGTTTTTGGTTTGAAAATCTGATCGCTTAGAAATATGTTGCATGAATGAGACGTTGTATGAATGTAAACGAGGCAAGGAATGTGTGCCAAGACCGAGTTGTTTGGCGGTCCGTCCCCTCTGCCTACCCTTGCGGCAAAACGGCGTGATGGTTGGTTAGTTAGTTAGTTAGAAATATGTTAGATACTTTAATTAAATAATCCGAGTAGAACACGACTTGGCCTCTATTATAATCTTGACAAAAAATTTATATGACTTGAAAAATATGAAGTATCAAGCCTATAAAAACTGCAAATTTCAAATTCGAAAAAAATTTTTTCAAATTCGAAAAAAAAATTTCAAATAAAAACTGCAAATTTCAAAACTTCAAATTCGCTTGCGCATGAACATCGCAAAATAAAATAAAACACGCTTTTTGGCGATTTTTTCATGACGTGGAGCAACTATACATTAAATAATACTAATATTATGGTATTATCTTCCCTGATTAATTAGAAAGAATACTAATATTATGGACAAACACATCGACTCCTAGCCCCCTAGCACAGTCGATCGATAAGGATTGATCGAATAACTTTCAGTAACTTCTCGTTGTTCCCTAGCATGACTGCAGATCGCCAACGAATAAGTAACAGTTCACAATGACTTAGTGTTCATTATATATTTGACGTCAATTATTTTTTGTGCGTTAGCGATCTTCAGTTATCCTAGAGAACGATGAGAAGTTACCAAAAGTTATCCCATCAATCCTTATAGATCGACTGTGCTAAGGGCCCTGGTGGGACGCCGACAAGACAATCACGTAGATTAGATATCTGTTTCATAACGCTGATGGATTTCATTCGTTTTGTGCTCCGATTGGCATACGGGATCGGAGGAATCCAGATTTTTGGAATTCCGCACAATAAGGGTGCCTAACTACACGGTAGACCGCTAGTTAGGCCAAGTACCGCTTTATCGTGAGTCCGTTGCTAACCAACATCGTATCGTGACATTTCGCTCTATGCCGAAGTGTTATTTATCCTATCGTTACATAAAGTGTAAATCATATCGTATTATATCGTATGCTTTGTGTGAACTTCTTACGTAAATCCACTCGTGACTCAAACTTTATTGCAGTTCTAATAATCGAATAGAACAATCTTATCGAGCGCTTATGGACACGTCTGTGACTAAACAAACGGAAACCAAGCCAGAAGACACAACAGCAGTGAGTACCTCTTAATTGTGAATTACCTTTCTTGTTTGGTGATCGGGCATAATTTCACATCGAAATCTATAAGCGTCTTAGCAAAGAGTAGCCACAAAGTTACTCTCATCCCCGTGTCCCGTGCACGATTCAATATCTGTTCAAGAAGAATTTCAATATTTGCATAATTTTCGAGCTATTTTCTCCGGAAGTAAGATCAAATTGACCTTACTATTGTAACACACGCACGCTCACAATACATTTCAATCGATTTATTTCTTCGGTGGGTGCAACGTTTCATTTATGTGTTAAACATTTTCACACTTTAAAATTAAAATTACATCGCACTTCCCACAAATTTGACAACGAAATTACGCAAATTTCGCCAAGAATAACGCGAATTTGGCCAAAAATAACGCCAAATTTTCATATCTATATTTATTACTTATCACACTGTACAGATAATACAAACGAGATAAGAGATTATCTTTCTGCGAAGAGACGAGATATAATCCTTCTGCGAATTTATTAAAAAATAGCCTATCTCAGTGAAATGATTGACCTGTTATTGGCAAAATAAAAATTTATGTCTCTATCAGTGTATTTTTGTGTTTGTTTTCTATTTTATTTATTATTTACCTTGTTTTACAACAGACTTACATAATGATACGTTTAAAGATTTTCACGGCCAAAAGTATTTTCGTTATTTGTTTTGGGGTGTTATGCCGTGTTGCGCTACCTCCTTCTTTAGCCAACGTTTCGGACAGCGTTGCAGTATCAGTGCAACGCTGTCCGAAACGATATAATTTTGAATTTGTATGTCTTTCTTGAAAGAATTGAGTTTTAATACGGACAAAACTATTTATTCATACATTCATGAACCGTACTTACAGGCGCAAATAGAAATACAACTTCAGTGTTTTATTAAAAAATATATTAGTTATATTAGCGCCATCTATGAACGAGCAGATTACGATGAATAGTTTTAAGCTTGTCTTTTCAGAAATAATTATAAATAATAATGCTTTCAGAAGGCCAAAATTTAAAATTAAAGGTTAAAATTAATAATTACAGAACAGAACTTGTTAATAAAAAAAAAAACTATTTTTAAAAATAAATATTTTATGTGGATATCATTAAAATACCAACATTTTATGATCCTTTGTTCTTCGTCGTGAGACTAAACTAAAGTACAGTGAAATATTACGTACAACCAAGCTTCATACAACCTACAGCATAACAATAAATTATAAATGTATCCAAACTCAATTTGGGAGGCGGGAATGGGTACCGCCGCCCGGGAACCTTTATTGGATAACCAACACCTCTGCCATAGGTCACCCCAAGTGGTTCGCTAGGTTTCGTGATTTAGCAGGGGTGCCCGGGTTCATGGGGTGAGGTTTGTCTAGGTCTTGGAGGCGGATGACCAGGACACACTGAACCCCAGATTCCTACCCACCCCTTAAACCCTCTTCCTTCCCAGAATTCTCTCCTCCTTCCTTTCCAAAAAAAAAACCCTTCACACAGCATCCCCAAAGATGACATAGGCCATGAGGGAAATTATTTTGGGCCTCCTGTGTGGAGCTCACGTAAAAAAAAAATCAGAAAAAGATACGGTCACGTCTGGGACTCGAACCTAGGGCCTTCGCATTGCCGGGGCGCAACTCTACCAACTGAGCTAATGTGTCCCTATCCGATTCCGTCATATTTTACTGGGTTCTATACTAACTCAGAATGAAACCAACTCAGAAACACCTGAAAGGTAATTAAAAGCTATAAAAAAATTATTTTAAAATAGCCGGTAACCCTAACCTATTTAACCATTTTTTTTTTAAATATATTTTTATCATCACTCTTAATGACCTTTCTGAGATGGTTCTGAGTTGGTTTTATTCCGAGTTGGCCATTCACCATTTTACTCTATCATTCGACTAAGAATTACCAACATTTAATGTCCTTTCTGAGGTGGTTCTGAGTTGGCCGGTCGCCATTTTACTCTACCATTCGACTAAGAATTACCAATATTATCATCATTTTTAGTGACTGCTATCTTAATGTATGATTGCAAGATTCAAACCCGAACCAAATACTATCTAGATGGTGTCTTCATCAATTTTTTTTTTAAATGCGACATCTTTTGACTTTTCTGTAAGTCTATTATGAGTATTTATTCTAGTCTATTAACTGCAAATAATTATGTACCCACATTCAGTGTTTTTGTCAACCGTGACTGTAGGGACGTGAGTTGTAAAAAAAATGTTTTTTTTACTTTATTAATGTCATAACTGAGATTTTTTTTGTTGTTTCATATAATTCTGTATAGTTAGACACCAAAATATTTAACTTAATTAATGTTATATTCTATCTTATTTTTTATAATATCGATTACACCAGAAAAAGCTTTTTAAAAATAGAGGTTTTTCTTTTTTTACATTAACTCCACACAGGAGGCCTTGAGAAAATAATTTTCCCCAGAGCCTATGTCATCTTCGAGGATGCTAGGTGGAGGTTTATTTAAGAAAAGGAAGGATGGGAAAATCTAGGAAGGAAAAAAGGTTTGAGGGGTAAGTTGGAATCTGGGGGTCGTTCGGTGTGCCAAGTAGTGGCGGATTTGTGAAACCTATTAACTAACTAAGAGGTAAGATGTCTCCATCAACCGGTCTCTCCCGATCCGACCCGCCACGCATTAGATGGGCAAACGCATTTGCCGCCAAGAAAAAGACAAACCTCACACCATGAACCCGGGAACCCCTGCTAAGTCACCAAACGCAGCGAACCACTTAGAGTAACCTACTATGGCAGTAGCTTGGTTATCGAATAAATGGTTCCCAGGGCGACGGTACCCATATCCGCCTCTCAAATTATAAATATTCCTTTTAACCAGCGATTTTTTATTGTTGTATAATTTTCTAATAAATTTATTTTTTTATGTTGTCTTATTAGAGGAAAAATAGCAAGGAGATAATCGTGTAACTGGTTTATTTCGGATAAATAATATCAACACATTAGGGTGGGTCACGACTGCATGGGGATAAAAATCTTGTTTTGATTTGTCTAAAAGTGATAAAAGGGTGTTAAATGGAGATATAAAATCACGTAATTTTTTAAATAATATTTGGATATCATCTTCTTCCTCCGGATTGACTCTGAAATTTCACATAATAGAGAAACCCCCACCCTTGTTAAATCTTTCAAAAAAGTTAGATAAACAATTAAAAATAAACTATTTTTGGATAAACACGAAATAAAGGGAATTTTTGATTTATTCATTAAAAAAATATATTAATATAATTCAAATTATCTCAAGGCAGTGTATTCAAATACCAGCAAAATCCTTATTACTATCAAATTTCGACATTATTTTGCGAGAATCAATCTTGGGACTTTTTGTAAATGTTTTCGTAAAAATATACTATATTTGTTATGAAAGATTATAAAAAACATGGTTTAAAGGATTCAAAGTAACTTTTATATACACTAGAAATAACCCCTTATATTGAAAATTTTCAAAACTTTGATGTGAATCCGGAGGAAGAAGATCGTATTAGAAATTTGAAAATTTTAAACAGGTCGTTTGAACCCATTCGGCATCCTTTTATCGCTCTTAGAATTTAAAAATAACATTTTTTTTTAAATGACCCACCTTAATACACATATGCAAATTGATAAAATGTAAACTGTCGATTTCCCAAAAAAAAAAACGAAAAAATAAATAAAAAATGTCTTTTCAGATACTTCAAGTTGCCTGTACGTCACATTGAAATTATGAGTAGCTTTGTTAAAATTGGCATGTTCGGATAGGCAGAAGGCTTTGGGGGCATAACAAAAGTGAATGAGATCTCCCATGAGTATACTTTTTAGACACCATATAAGTTAACCTATTTAAAAAGTAATTTATATAAGTTAACCTACTTTTACTTTATACATCTTACATTTTACTTACCGCTTATTATCTTAACTACGTTTTTTAACCTTTTGTTTTTAGATTAAACTTTACATTGATATTGTTACTTTCTTTATGTTATTATATACAAATATAATTATGTTAGTGACACATGTGTGCCGTATGTATGGAAATAAATAAATAAATAAAAAGGGATGGATTAAGTACCACAGATTACTTTAAATGTTTTCCTAAAAATATTTTTCTGCGGGCTTCTAACGCGGCGCACACTGGGGCCAAACACCACATTTCGATAATAAACAATAAATAATAATTCTATTTTACAAAGCAGCTTTTCTTCAAACACAGCAAACTTATTTTGTGGTACCATTTTAATTCAAAATTAATAGAATCACTTTTATTGTTTATAAAAACCAACATGATTAATGAGCAATGCCCACCTCTACAATGATAAGGTGAACATTGCTCACGATGATGGCGCGACTAAACCAACCCTTCTACCTGTAATCGCTCTCTGTCCAGGCCTACCGGTCGTGAAGAAAAGATCTCCGTTAAATGAGCCAGCATAAACCTTAAGTTTATATATTTATTTCGGAAGATACCTGATATAAAACCCCCAAAAGGATAACGGATCCATCATGTTCAGGTTTATAAAATTATATTTTCAAGATGTATAAGTTGTATTGATGAGTTAAAGCGGACATAATTAAATACAAAAATTTGATCATGATTTTTAAAAATTTCAGATTCCTTTAGAGATATACTTTTAATTAAATCCAGTACCAATTGTAATTAAAAAATATATTTTAAAATTCTGCCAATTTTTTAGACTTTTGGTCTCTGGTCTGGAGCTCCAAAATACCTGAAAAATACCCTCGACCTGTGCAGAAACGGGCCGTCCGTTTAATAGATTCTCCCATCTTAACAAACGGATTGCAATCTTTAGAGCACAGGCGTTGGGTGGGAATGCTATCCTTGTTCTACCGGTATTACAATGGAAGATGCTCCGAGGAACTAGCATCATTAATCCCTTCGGCACCGGTGCATAGTCATAGGCAGGGAAACACGCCAAACGCGTGCCCAACATTTGTCACATGAGAACGGGTCGTTCCTTCGACTCGTTCTTGTGTTCAACACCTCGGCTGTGGAATGATTTGCCGGCCTCTGTGTTTCCTCCTTCCTACAACATGGGTCTCTTCAAGACCATTGTTCATTCCTTCCTCTCTTCAAAAAGACCCTCCACACAGCATCCCAGATGACTTAGGCCCTGAGGGAAATTATTCCTGTGTGGAGTGAATGTAAAAAAAACATACTAATTTTGTTTTTGGACAATACTATATTGTATCATCTCACACCTAAATACAAATTGTGGTGCTGAAAAATTAACCCCCCAGCCCTCGGGCGTATTATACCGGAAGGTTAAATAATTTTCACCTTTACGATAAAATCCAAAAAAAATGAATATTTCTGAACGTACCTATCCAAAAACCAAAAACTGTTTTTGAAAAGTGACGAATATACATATAATTTTTAAAACATACATTTTTTTATGCAAAAGTACAAAAGTAGCTATCTCACTTTTTCATAAAGTTTTTTTTTTCTTCTCAAATTGCATTCGGAAACTTTTGTTTTATATAGGTGTACATTTTAATTCTTCCGTTGATAACTTTTAGATTTGAAAATAAAACGTGGTGTTTTCTCTTTCTAATACCTTTTAGATAATATTTCTCATATGACAGTAAGGGATATTGTTATTTGTAGTGATGATGATGGTGATAATGATAGTGATGATGACTCAAACACCTCAGATAAATAAAAGTAAAAATATTTTTCGTGGTTATTTAACTAAATTGTATATAATATAGATTTTAATAAAATATACATATGTAATTTAATAAAAAAATAGTTTTTTTATAACCTTTCATTCCACATTCAAATTTTTACGTTAAAATCTCCAACTGAATAAAGGGCGTTTTCAAACATTCTTGCCCAACTGTACGGCCTTTACGTTATTCGGTTTGGCCGTATTCGACTGCAGCCCGTTTTTGGTCACCGGTCAATATAAATTGTTATTCGGTTGGCCGTACTCGGTTGCAGGTTGCAGCCCGTTTGCAGTGACTGACAAGTAAGTATAAAAGTTGTTTCGATTGGTCGTACGATACAATCACCCAGCGCCAGCGCTTGCCACCTCGTGGACTTTCACCAACCTGTCTCATTATCTTGTCTATATTTTGTCATACTAACACATATTGTATCTTGTATTTCCCGCTAAGCACTTGCATACTGCTTACTATCAACGTATTCAGGGACACTGGAGGTCTAAATTCGATCAAAACTAAATGTAGCTTCCTTCTTTAAAAAAAATTAGAGTCGTTGCGAGAGCCATGAAGGAGTAACTACCTGCTACAGGGTAGGTAAGTGGTGGATAACCTCCAATGGTCGTACTGCTTATGAAAAAGCATTGAGTACGCTTTTTCTTCAAATTTTCTTGTATAATATTGCAAACCGGTAAAATTTCTTTTCGTAATAAAAGACTGCCCCTATTGATGTAAGTAACGTCGAAATTCAAGCCACGGACACATATACGACCGACGCATTCGGTCACCTTCCAAATGTAAACACGTCATAATGTGTTGAAATCAAATTCCTATTAAGGGAAACGGATGAGCGGCATGTTTTATCCCGTTTCATATAAATCTTAATTTTGGATTTGAGGTCAAAATACGAGTACCCAACCAAACTGGAAACATATTTTTGCAAACCAAAGGTATTTCAAATATCTACTACGGATATGTCCTGCTTTTTTTTTCATGTGTTTTAAATTATAAAATAAAGGCTATTTAAGATTTTAATATTTTATGTTTTTAGAAACAACTTGGCCAATTTTTGTGATTTTTTTTATTTAAAAAAAATATATTTTTTATGTTTATTATGGATTGTTTTGTAATTCAATCATTATTTCACATTCTTAATGAACATGAAAAATAAAATAAAAAATAATGAATTAACAGCTTTTGATGGGCGTAAACTTAAATTACAAATGATCTTTTTTTTATTTTACGTCGGAAGACAAATTTGTCGTATATAAATTAAAATTACTAGCCAAAAATGCATTTTTTGATAATAATTAAATAACTCACAAAAATTGATTTCTTTATTTACATATATATCATTATTTAAAACAAAAAAAATAGCATAAATCTATTTCAGATTGTAGCGGCAGCTACTGGCAGTTTGGAAATTATTCGCAAAGATCGAGCCGTGCGGTTGCTGTAAAGCCATGTTCCTTAGAACGTTGTAGAGATTTTTGTTCCTATCAGTTGTCGCGGGAACCTCGGTGAAGGAAATGTTTTTAACACGGGCCGCTGATGTGTTGGAACCCTTCGAACTTCGGAATATAAGAGTATCTTTAATTTATTTTGAGATCGAGATAATTAGATAATTAGTGTATTGTTAGAGACTTACTGATTAATAAATATGTACCGATTAAATTCTTGACAGGCGCCCTACAGTATAATCTCTCTATTCTTTTAATTTCATGATAGCTTACGTACTTTTACACATGCTTCAGAACTTACCTTCATATACAGCTGGAACGGATTACCCGTTTGCAGTCACCCCTGATTTATTATTATTTTAGAGTCTCATGTTTTAAATTCTAGATTGGTACTCAATGAGGAGGGATTTTAAAAAAAAATGTATAGTTTTAACTCAAAAGAATTTTCATTATCTCTACCTATCCACTTGTTTCTGCCTGATTACCTTGCTTACTTGCATACATTATCACATGAACCTAAATGTGCTTCTTTATTGCTTTTACATATATATGGCGATACCGGTGTGGAGATTTAATAATAACTATAGAGGGTAATATCTAGGTAACATTCTTATGTTACAAGATATTTAATGTAAATTTTGATAATTAAAAAATATTACTCGGTTTGGTTGGGTATTTTGGCCTCAAATTCAAAATCAAGTTTTTTTATGAAACGGGTCGAAACGGGCCGTGCATCCGTTCCTATTAAAAACAAGGGTGGGTGTAGGAATGGATACCTGGTATATCGAAATACAGACAACATCAAAAGGAAATTGAAATATGCCAAAAATTTGATTTAATTTTTTTAGCAGATCCGACACTGCTCTTAAGGGACTGTCGATACATAAGCGGCCTACACACGACACTGCATGCTGGCCAGCAGGCAGTGACTGCAGAGAACGTCAAACCCACGTTCTCTGCAGTCACTGCCGTTTGTTAAAGGGCCGCTAGAATGAGACAGCGCTAGTTCGCTCAAACCCACGTTCTCTGCAGTCACTGCCTGCTGGCCAGCATGCAGTGTCGTGTGTAGGCCGCTTATGTATCGACAGTCCCTTAAGAGCAGTGTCGGATCTGCTAAAAAAATTAAATCAAATTTTTGGCATATTTCAATTTCCGTTTGATGTTGTCTGTATTTCGAAATTTTTAATAAAATGAAATGAAATGCATAATATCGAAACAACAGTATATTTTTTTTTTTTATCTCAAAGCAGTAAAAAAATAGAAACGAAACTTTAAACAACTCTACTGCGAAAATCGCCCATCAGTAAATAACGTCATTGGCCCATCCGACATTGTTATTCGGGACCGTAGATATATTCCCTCAAATACGGATAAGGCATAAACCACCTTTGCACTTCTTCCATTTCCAAGATATGGTTTTGTTCAGAGTGTATATTTAATGACTGTGGTAGGGGAACAGGATTGTATCTTGTAAATGTGACAACGCTGCATGTCTGAATGCTGGTAAGTTGTTCAGTTCCGACCATTTGTCAAGAGAAAGAAGATGCAGAAGAATAAATTTTATTTTTATTGTAGTGTATACATGTGTGCACGCGCGGAGTTGCGGGGCGTGGGTCGGTTCTGGCCGAACGACCGCAATGAGAAAATGCGTGGACGCTGGCTGTGAGCCGATGTCAGTTAAGCTGAGTGTTACTTGTTCTTTCTTGATATTAACGTGAGTCATAGTGCACATTTCAATTATGATACCTACCTTCCACTTATTTTAAATTACACTAGAATTAAATAAACGATTATACAATATTCTACTTTGTGAGTTTATTTATTGTTCTGTTATAAGTGGTGGAATTATATTGTATTAAATTGAAATTAAAATATTTTTTTATTAATTAATGTGGAAATAAGTTCAAAAAATTGTTTTAATTTCAATTTAATTCTACTTTGTAGTTTCTTAATTGATAGTAGATTAGTTATTTATTTTTAATATACCATTAACATATTCATTTTCTAAATTAATAGCATATTTGCAGCATTCAAATGGATACCGATTAGGAAAATACCATTTTAAATATTAAAGATGAAACGCTTGCAAAAAAAAAAAAATTAAAATTAGCCGATTTCAACACATAGTCACTCTACATAATATTTACGTTATAATGCATTATTAGTTCCTACAGCTTAGTAGAGGCCCATTCTGTGAGAAATATTGTAACAATATGTTTTTCGATGCTTATATTATTTTGCACCTTATAAAATTGTTGACCATGTCTATTGTACGTGAGGTTAAAAACAATATTTAATAATGACACCTAAATAGCACTTCAATGGAATGAAGACTATATCATGCTGTACTTAAGCTAACTTATGCTGTACTCTCTCAATTCTGACCAAAAAGGTTATTTTTTCATATTTATTTTCATATTTACTCACTTTAATATTGTTTTTTAACATGTGATAGCTTATAAATCTTTGTTCTTTCATTATGTTATTTTTTATTTATGTTCTTATAAACCATAAGGATATACGAGTATATTTTTTAATTCTCTCTATTGTTGACAATGGTTGTTAATTCATATATTATTTTTTGCACAAATATCCTTTTCTTTTTTGTCATTGTCATTTTTAAATATATATATATTTTTTAATTTTGCTTGTATTTAACGGTTTGGTAATGACCGATATTTATGTGTGTTACTTTTAATAAATTATGAAATTATTAACCCCGAAACAGGCGAACCCTAGTGGGGTTTATAATTACATGAAAAAAATGTATTTAAATTGTGAAGAAGTAATAGATAAATAAATAAATATTGAACCTAGTAGTGTTGGAACTTAAATTTTATCAATAAATCGGAGAAGCAATTGAATTTTAAAAACTACCCTCACGATTTCTGTAGTCTCCGTTTCCGATACACTCTACTGTAACGAAATAAAGCGCAACCAATTTATCCAATTGTATCAGAGTTATTTAAAATGAATCGTTTGTACTCTGCTTTAAGGTCCTCATGTTTACTCTCGTACTCTTCTTTTTTAAACATCTGATCTGAGTCTACCCAATCAATGGCCTCTTTAAATTTATTTAAAATCATTGCATGGTTTCTTTCAAGTGAACTTTGCTCTTTACTAAGTAGGATGTCTTTCATTTGGTAGCAGTAGTCCTGCAGTTTGTTCTTTGCAGTGACAGCGATTCTGACGATCTCGTCTTCCCTGCGATGCTTTTCTGCTTCGAGAATCATGCATTTGATTTCATTCTTGGAAAGTCGACCACTCTTTTTGATTGTCAAACATATAGGTTCCTGGGTTTCATTGATTTTAACAGCGACTTTTTTCTTGTGAAGTATTCCCAGGAAAGTAAAAATGTTATTCCAAAATCCGCGATCCTGCTCTTTGGTAATCAAATTATTTTTTTGTTGAATTGTATTTGCCATTGCAGATGTGATTTCCAATATTCCATTGATATCTATTGTGAAGGTCACGTATATTTTAGCTTTGCCGCGAGTGTTATGGGGTATATTAGTCAATGTAAAATAACCCAGGAGGTGGATCCGATCTCGCTTACCCTCAAAAACTTCAACGCGGATGGTGGTTTGGTTATCGGAAAAGATAATGTTATATTCTCTAGTTTTTTTGGCAGGTATTTGTGTGTTACGTTTTATGATTGTACTCATAGGATCCTTGTTGATGGATTCTTTCAAGAAATGCGTAGCTACATCATGAAGTACGATCTTAGCTGAACCGTCCCCAGAGAGGATAGCGGCCTGCACTGCGGCTCCGTAGGCTACCGCTTCGTCGGAGTTTATAGACTTATTCAGTTTCTTGTCATTGAAAAAATCTCGTAAAAGCTTCTGAATCTTTGGGATGCGGGTAGAACCCCCAACGATCACAACTTCATCGACTTCAGATTTGTTCATATTGGCATCACGGAGACATTGGGTTATATGCTGAAGGGTGGATTTGAAGAGGTCAGCGTTTAATTCCTCTAATTTGGCTCGGGTGATTGATGTTTGGTAGTCAATTCCCTTGTACAAGGAGTCAATCTCGATGCTCGTCTGAGTGATTGAAGAAAGAATTATTTTCGCTCGCTCACAGGCGGTTCTCAATCGTCTTAGGGCTTTTTTATTAGTTTTAAAATCTTTATTGTGTACCTTTTTAAAATCCTCCATGCAATAGTTGATCAATTGACTATTGAAGTCTTCGCCGGCCAAGTGAGTATCTCCACTGGTAGAAAGGACTTTGAACGTACCAGAGTCAATGAAGAGAAGGGTCACGTCAAAGGATCCACCTCCGAGATCATATACAAGAATATTACGCTTTCCTATTTTCTCTTTCCCCAGTCCATAAGCAATAGCGGCAGCGGTAGGCTCGTTAATAATGCCAAGAATATTAAGCCCCGCAATAGTTCCTGCATCAATGGTGTTCAATCTCTGGGAATCGTTGAAGTAGGCAGGCACGGTGATGACAGCATCCTTGACAACCATTCCGAGGTATGCTTCTGCGGTCTCCTTCATCTTCGTTAGAACCATGGCGCTTACCTCTTCGGGGCAAAAAGTCTTCTCACTTCCTTTGTGTGTAATTTTAATCTTTGGTTTTGATTTATCATTCACGACCTCAAAAGGCCAATGTCGCATATCTGCCTGGACATAATCATCCCATTTTCTTCCAATCAGCCGCTTAACGTCTGTAAAAAAAATAGCGTTGATAAATAAAATTCGTTGGGTAATAAAAAAATGTGTCAAACGCGGAAGATGTCTTAAAGCAAACCATAAAGTTAATATTGCCAATATCTATGGACTGATGTTGGTGGGTACAGATAGAACGTATGATAACACAATATATTATATCTGTACCCATCCACTGTTTATGTAATGTGCTTATTTGTGTATATTTGGAAAAGTTGACAGCTAATCTATGAACTTTCCACTGCTCATAAAGAATGATACACGTGATTTTCTTAGTGAAAGGGAGGCGGAGGGAATGTAGTATTAGGATAAAGGGACTAAGAACGGAAGTAGATGGGAAGGTAGATTGAAAAATCTGGTTTGTATCTTGTTATATAGTGAAAGTTGTATGTTACAAATGTTAATGTGGTAAAATGAATTTATGGATCTGTAGATAAAGAAGTTATGTTTAGAATTAGCTTAGCGAAGAGAGAGATAAAAAGCAAGCCACTCTCCGCTGTTGCGATTTGGAATATTGAATGATAGGTGTTGAAGAATATCAAGACTGTCAACGCAATTACATTCATTGCAAAAAGACAATTTATTTGCTTCTTAAAGTATACCTAGACAGACGTTTGAATTTTAGTTAATCAACTTTTATTGAACAACATAAATTGTTTGAAAAAACTTGTTGAAAGAATGTTTACACTTGTCAATATGCTTTCAAGTATAGAATTGATCAACTAAATTTGAAACTTCTGACCCCGTTGGTAGGGAAAGTACAGAATAGTAAACTCAGACGAAAGCGAACATATTATGCTGACTAACAGGTAAACAAAAATGTTATGCACTTTGATATAATCATAAAAACAGCGAATAAATTAAGACACTTTCCTTACATATCTCTTACATTGTAAATCTTAGCGTAATATCTCCTATTTTAACCATGTACCTTGTTTACATTGTTTACTTTGTCTTAGGAAAATACTCCTCAGCAATTGTTAAATTAGCCAATGATTTTATTTTTATTTTGTGTTTATATACATTGGTTTTAAATTACCACGAATACATACGTAGTAATATAATAATAATAATAATATCGACAAAAACAATTTTTTTTTTTTTAATATGTATTTTTTTAATGTAATACATTTAATAAAATATACGTAGGTATATGTATTAAAGCATTATCCAAATAATTCTGTTTAAGACAGAGAAATTTTTAATTATTAAAATTACAATAATCCATTATTATTCTACTATTCCATAAGTTGAGCTCTTTGAAATCCGCAAAGAATGCAAGGCTGATATAAGAGTAATGAGTAAGATCAAGAAAGGAACGCTCCGATGGTTTGGGCATGTAGAGCGAAAGAACGAGGAAAGGAGTTTAAGGAGAATACACACGCAAATGTGAATGGTAGAAGAAGTCGAGGACGCCCAAGAAAGACATGGCACGACCAAGTGAATCAGATACTTGAGTCGGGTCATGTCAAGAGTCAGAATAATAGAAGAGAATGTATGAGACGTTGTATGAATGTAAACGAGGCAAGGAATGTGTGCCAAGACCGTGATGTTTGGCGGTCTGTGGCGGCAATTTAGAAAGAAATATGTAGTTATTGAAGGACAATATCGATACATTTTTTTAATGTTAAATATTACAGTTTAAGTAAGGGTAAATTAAGGGTAAAATATATATCATTATCCAATTTCAGGGACTTAACTTGCTTTTGGAATTGTTCGTATTTCAATGTTTCGGCTATACTAAGGTGATGGAACGTGTGATCAACAACAAACTGCTCACATACCTTGAGAAGAACAAAACTATTAACGACCGTCAATACGGATTCTGGCGGAACCGCTCTTGCGGTGATCTTCTCGCGTATGTGACGCATGTTTGGGGGCGGTGCCTGGGACGTTTCGGTGAGACCCAAAAGGTTGCACTGGGCATTTCCTATTCCTTTGACCGGGTTTGGCACCGAGGACTTGTCAACAAACTGCCTTCTTACGGACTTCCCGCATCCTTGTGTACGTGGATTGCCGACTTTTTGAAGGAGAGGTCGATTCAAACGGTAGCCGATGGTTTCACCTCTTCCTCACACTCGATAAATGCTGGGGTCCCACAGGGATCGGTTCTGTCTCCGACTTTGTTTTTATTGTACATGAAGGACCTTTTGTCATGTACACCAATTCACTGTTACGCGGATGACAGTACAGTCCATGATAGCTTTTTGTTTGACAAGCCCCCAAAGGGCTCACAAACTCCAACGGCTCGAGGGGCTTTGAAGCAAAGAATGGACGGTTACCTCGGGAGTGTTTTCTCTTGGGGTAAAAATAATCTCGTTACATTTAATGTTTCAAAGACCCAAACTTGTCACAAAAACTGGGCGTACTGTACAGGGCCCGCAGATACTTTAATAGTACACAACTGCTAACCCTGTACAAATCACAAGTGCGCCCCACGGTTGAATTTGACAGCCACCTCTGGTCTGGAGCTCCAAAATACCTGAAAAATACCCTTGACTCTGTGCAGAAACGGGCGGTCCGTTTGATAGATTCTCCCATCTTAATAGACGGATTGCAATCTTTAGAGCACAGGCGTCGGGTGGGAATGCTATCCTTGTTCTACCGGTATTACAATGGAAGATGCTCTGAGGAACTAGCGTCATTGATCCCTTCGGCACCGGTGCATAGTTGGGAAATACGCCAAATGCGTGCCCAACATTTGTACACGGTTGTCATTTGTCACACGAGAACGGGTCGTTTCTTCGACTTGTTCTTGTGTTCAACATCTCGGCTGTGGAATGATTTGCGGGCCTGTGTGTTTCCTCCTTCCTACAACATGGGTCTCTTCAAGACCAATGTTCATTCCTTCCTCTCCTCAAAAAGATCCTCTACAGATCATCCCAGATGACATAGGCCCTGAGGGAAATTATTTTCCTCGGGGCCTCCTGTGTGGAGTTAATTTAAAAAAAAACAAATACTAATTTTGTTTTTGGACAATAATATATTGTATCATCTCACACCTAAATACAAATTGTGGTGCTGAGCCGTGGTCGTTCTAAGCATAGGGATGGATATTAGTTTTGAATCTATTGCTTATGCTATCTGAAGGGTGAATTTTTTGGATAAAATATTCTTTATTAATTTAATACAAGGCGTTTCTCTTATACAATTATGTGGTAGATGGTACATTAAATTCCCGAAATATCTCTAGAGTAGGGAAGTCGAATGGTTTCCTAAGGATGATTTTTATATTTATTCGTGAATTATGGGCTGTAAGGAAGCCTTAAAGGCCCCTCCTCACCCCACAATGCTGTTCTGTAATAAGGACTGCATAATAGACAATTTTGATAGTTTTCTTGTTTAAAATATTTCTTATCTTATAGAAAACACAGATAAGTTTTCTTATTTATCTTATTCATCAATAGCAAATTGGCTGTTATCACAAAATCTGTCACTGAACACTAACAAAACTCAAGTTTTACAATTTTGTCCAGTGCAAGCTACACCTATAAACATAAATGTAAACTTCAATAATAATATTATCGAACCTTCCCAAACTTGTTCACTGCTGGGAATACAACTAGATGCAAATATAAACTGGAAAGAACATGTATCCAAAATAGTAGCCAAAATCAGTAGCTTTTCTTTTGTTCTAGGTACACTGAGAAATATATTAAACATCGAATCGGTAATGGCCGCATACTATGGTTGTGTATATTCAATAATAAAATACGGAATTATCTTTTGGGGAAACTCAGTAAACGCCAAAGATGTTTTTATAATCCAAAAAAGATGTATAAGAAAAATGACAAACTCTGCTAATCGGGATTCATGTAGACCTATATTTAAAAAATTGAAAATTCTTACAGTCACCGACATATATATAATGGAGTTATGCATGTTAGTGCGATCATCTCCAGAAAAGTTTACACAAAAAAACTCTACACATAAACACGCTACAAGGTTTACAGAAGATTTGTTAATACCAAAAGCAAACAAAACAATTTTCCAAAAAGGACCCTTTTACATGGCCATTAAAGTATACAACAACCTTCCACATGATATTTAACAAATACAAGATACACTCAGATTTAAGTCATCACTAAAAACATTCCTTCTGAACAGGTCTCATTATACATTAAGTGAATACCTCACATAGGTACAACTCTTTTTATATTTATATTTATATAATAAATCCACTTTGTATTACACCACTTTTATATTTATATTTCATTTGTGTTCATATCTGCATAACATGTTAGGTTAACTGGAAGAAATAGGATATATGTACCTATAAGTTATACCTTTTGTACTAAATGTAAATGATTTTGATTTTGATTTTATTCTTTCCACAGTGAGATTGATATGATCTTTTTATTAACATTTTTATCTATTAAGATTCTAAGATATTTTACATTAGATTTATGATTTAGCTTAGCGCAGTCCGTATTACATGTACCGTAATTTGCACAATTTTTGGAATGAGTTGTTATGTTAATTAAAATATTTGGTACACATTGTAGAGAGAATGGAATATAATAAATTTTTCTGTGTTGAGTGATAATAAATTGTTATCGAACCATTTTTTTATAACCTTCGTGTCTTGCATTGGTAATATCGTTCCACGTCTTTTTTCTTCAATAATTATTGCAGTGTCGTCAGTAAAAGATATAAGTTTACCATAAAGTGGTAATTTAAAAATTTGGTTATCGTAAATTAAATTGGTCCAATAACAGTCCCTCGGCGAATTCCAAATTCTAAAGTTTCATCTACACTTAGTGAGTTATTTCATTTTACTTTTTGACTTCTTTGAGTTAGATAGCTTTCTAGCCAATACCTAACCTTATTAATAATACCGATATCATTTAATTTATTGTTTAGAATATATTGGAGTTACTATCAAAAGCCTTGCGTAAATCAATGAAAATGCCAAGGCATTTGTTTTTTTTATCTAATGCAATCTAATCCAATTTTGACGAAGCTTTTTAAAATGTCCCTGAAGACTGGCTCTGTGCCCTCTGGTTGGAAAAAAGCGGTTATCCATCCTATTCCAAAGAAGGGTGACCGCTCCAACCCGGCCAACTACCGCCCCATAGCGATCACATCAGTTCTGTCTAAGGTGATGGAACGTGTGATCAACGACAAACTGCTCACATACCTCGATAAGAACAAAATTATTAACGACCGTCAATACGGATTCCGGCGGAACCGCTCGTGCAGTGATCTTCTCGCGTATGTGACGCATGTTTGGGGGCGATGCCTGGAACGTTTCGGTGAGACCCAAACGGTTGCACTGGACATCTCCAAGGCCTTTGACCGGGTTTGGCACCGAGGACTTGTCAACAAACTGCATTCTTACGGACTTCCCGCATCCTTGTGTACGTGGATTGCCGACTTCTTGAGGGAGAGGTCGATTCAGACGGTAGTCGATGGTTTCACCTCTTCCTCACACTCAATAAATGCTGGCGTCCCGCAGGGATCGGTTCTGTCTTCGACTTTGTTTTTGTTGCACATCAACGACCTTTTGTCATGTGCACCAATTCACTGTTATGCGGATGACAGTACAGTTCATGATAGCTTTTTGTTTGACAAGCCCCCAAAGGGCTCACAAACTCCAACAGCTCGTAGGGCTTTGAAGCAAAGAATGGACGGTTACCTCGATGGAGTGTTTTCTCTTGGGGTAAAAATAATCTCGTTGAATTTAATGTTTCAAAGACCCAATCTTGTCTGATTACGTCTAAAAGGGATCGAAATGAAAATCTAGTCTCTTTCAACGGAAGCAATCTTCCGAACAGGCCCTCCATTGATATGCTTGGTGTAACCCTAAGTGACCAGCTCAGGTATGGGGGCTCCATCGAAGCCAGACTAAAGTTAGCCTCCCAAAAACTGGGCGTACTGTACAGGGCCCGCAGATACTTTAATAGTACACAACTGCTAACCTTGTACAAATCACAAGTACACCCCACGGTTGAATTTGGAAGCCATCTCTGGTCTGGAGCTCCAAAAAACCTGAAAAATACCCTCGACTCTGTGCAGAAACGGGCGGGCCGTTTGATAGATTCTCCCATCTTAACAGACGGATTGCAATCTTTAGAGCACAGGCGTCGGGTGGGAATGCTATCCTTGTTCTACCGGTATTACAATGGAAGATGCTCCGAGGAACTAGCATCATTGATCCCTTCGGCACCGGTGCATAGTCGGGAAACACGCCAAACGCATGCCCAACATTTGTACATGGTTGACATTTGTCACATGAGAACGGGTCGTTTCTTCGACTCGTTCTTGTGTTCAACAGCTCGGCTGTGGAATGATTTGCCAGCCTCTGTGTTTCCTTCCTTCCTACAACATGGGTCTCTTCAAGACCAATGTTCATTCCTTCCTCTCCTCAAAAAGACCCTCCACACAGCATCCCAGATGACATAGGCCCTGAGGGAAATTATTTTCCTCAGGGCCTCCTGTGTGGAGTTAATGTAAAAAAAAAAAAAAAATTGTATATAGTTGAGGTTAGTTCAGCAATGGCATCGTGAGTGTCTATTTTCTCTCAATTCCAAATTCGCTAGGAATAAGTACTTTATTATTATCAATATAGTACATGAGTTGCTTTTTTACGATCTTTTTAAAAGTTTTTGCAATGTTTGAGACAAGATATATAGGTCGATAATTTGATATTTCTTCAGGGCTGCCTGATTTAAAATTTTTTATTAATGCAAGGGAATATTCCACTATCCAAACTAATATTTATAATGTGTGTAATTGGGATGCTTAAAAAATTGTTGTATTTTTTTCATATTTCCACTGTGACGCCATCAAATCCTGGTGCAGATCCACTTTTAATTCATTTATAATATTTTTTATGTCATTTGGTGTTACTGGTTGGAAAACTGACAGATTATTTTGTTTAAGAGGGTATAACCAGAGAAAACTAAAAATATGTTATTTTTAAATCAGATTTTAGACGTAATGACTCTTTTCCACAAAAAATTATAATTCGATTTCGAAAAGTTGTTCTCTTATCTAGTAAACGCATGTTTTAAATTTTGAGAAAAATGTTAATTTTTAGTATAATAAGGAAATGCCATAGGCCGTTTGCAGACTTGTTAAACTTTCAAAAAAGATTTTATTTACACCCATTTCAAATCAAATATAATCATGCAGTCAAATAAATCAGTACATTTTCTGGGAAACGCATTTTTTATAATTTTAATTTAAATAAAGTCATTAAAAATATATTATACGTACATGTGTTCTTTAAAGAAAATTGGTCCGTTTGCGTATTTATTTGCGCACCTTCAAACTAATACAGTTCAGGTTTTTTTACAATCTTATTTTGCTTAGACATTATTAAAAAATGATAAAGACTTATGACCAAAAAAAATTACAAAAAGTACATGATTTTAATATTTTTATCATCACGGCTTTCAGCATTTTTGGATGTGGGTATAAATTATAGCCAATTTGGAATGAAATAAAATCGACATTGAGTTTTGATTTTCAAAAGCTGGTACGGAGAATAAATATTTTTTCTCATTGGAACCGCCCTGTAGGATCGTAAGAACATCTTTCGCCGAAATGTGGATTTTCGGCCGCTGGCTGGTTAAACGCCCTTAAGACAATCCATCTTGAAATCATATATTTTATAATTTTCATCGATCCGTGTAGCTAAATTTTGACCGACGTTAGCGAAATATTTATTAAAGGCATGAGCACATTTTGTCGGTTCCCTTATGGCGTCAACAGAGTTTTTTCCGATATATATTTTTTTAATTAGAGTTTTTTTTGTTTTTTCTACTATTTATTTCATTTATTGTTTTCCAAATGTGTTTTACATTTTTTTTAGCCAGGTAAATTTAATTTTTGTAATGGTTTTCTTTAGTCATTTTTATTAAAGAGGTAAATTTGTTCATATATTTTTTGTAATATGTAAATATTTTTTATCTTAAGAAATTTTTTGTCAGGCGTTATAACTCTTCTTTTTTTCTAGTAGACACGACTAAGTCATGTGAAATCAATGGTTTTATTTTTTTGAATTTTGCTTTAATATGTGCGGTTTTAATATCAGTCGATGCTGTAATATAATTGCAGAGAATATTATCAAAAATATTTGCGGTTGTTTCAGCACAAGTAGATTCTAATACGGATCGCCACGATTCCGTACTTATTTGTATACTTAATTAATTATGGTTTGAAGACTTTTTTGTAAAAGCATTGCTTTCTGAAATGTTGTGTTTATTAATATTAAGTTGTTGTAGAGATGCAGGTGTGATGGTCAGTTACTTTGTATGTTAAGTATATTATTTTTTAATATTTTCGTAAGTAATTTGTCGGTATGTGTAGTGTTGCACCATATGTGAACAATACATGATTACAAACACCCGTAATTTCTCTGGTATAATTATAATAATAATAATATTAAATATAATAAATATATATACAAGGTGTCCGAAAACTCGTAGTACAAGCGGGAAACTGGGGAATCCTCATCACATTTGGAGTCGATTTTGTGGTATAATTTTTTTTTATTTGAGCTTTCGTTTTCGAGTAAATCGAGTCAGAAGTTGATTTTTTTTTTGGTCAAATTCTTATAAATTATTACTGACGATCATAGTACATAACTAGTAAAAACTATTTAAAAGAAAACAAACAAAGAAATCCGGATTTAAAGCATTATTTTGAAATTATCCACAATTTTATTCCGTGTTTTACAGTCGTTTCACGGTTAAAATCAGCTGTTCATTCTTTTCGCGCTTCCAGGTCAAACAAAGTACAATGCGAAATTTGCTGTCCCTTTCTGCGCTCGGTTCGATCAACACAAAAGAAGAGATAAGCAACACTAAGCTTGGCCTTGAACTTACGAACCAAATTCTGTACCCGAAACATACGGATGCAAGTCCAAAAGGCTAAATGTTCAGGAGAGCCAAAAACTATTTTTTCTGTAACTATAGTCTCATAACTTCTTCGGATATCCATGCTGATAGATAACAAAAAAAGTAATTATTAAATCAATTAGTTTTGTTTTAAAAAGGAGCAAAGAGGGGAAACGAAATTTTTAAAACGTAAAGTCTTTAAAAATAATTGTTTAAAAAAAAACGCTGGCTTGAGTCAACTTTTCAATTTGGGAGGCGGGAATGGGTACCGCCGCCCCGGGAACCTTTATTGGATAACCAACACCTATGCCATAGGTCACCCCTAGTGGTTCGCTACTTTTGGTGATTTAGCAGAGGTGCCCGGGTTCATGGGGTTAGGTTTGTCTAGGTCTTGGAGGCGGATGACCAGGACACACTGAACCCTAGATTCCTACCCACCCCTTAAACCCCTTTCCTTCCCAGAACTCTCCTCTCCTTCCCATCCTTAAAAAAAACTCTCCACACAGCATCCCCAAAGATGACATAGGCCCCGGGGGAAATTATTTTCATCAGGGCCTCCTGTGTGGAGCTCATGTAAAAAAAAAAACAAAAACATGGACTTGAGTCCTACTGCCTCTAAATGAAGTAGACTATTTTGTTATGACATGTGGTGTATTATAAAAGGAATAAAGTCCATGGTACATCCTTCTGCTTCTAAGATTGTTGTTGCATCATGGTACTTGCATCCACGTGAAATTTTGAAAATCTTTCCTGCCACTGATAAACATGATAATTTACTTCAAGTCTGCATTAAAAACTCATTTCTTCAAATTTCGGACTTGGATCCCTTTCACCCTCGGGAACTAAAATAAAAATGGTCGCTGTTGTGGCGTTTGCGTTGAGATTCATTCAACAATGCAAGGACTGTGTGACGAGAAATGCTGTGACGAGTCCGTGCATGCGTCTCTTTCTTGCGCCCCTTTAAAAAACGAAACAGCGCTAGTTTACTCATACCTATGGTCTCTGCATGCAGTGCCGTGAGGGGGTCAGGGTTCAGGGCCCTTTAGTTTGTATTGATTGTATTCGTGCTTTGACGTGTTAAATTGAACAGCGTAAACTAAGCGTAAATTAAGCGAATTTGTTTCAAAATCAAATGCGTGTTTCTTGTTTTTTATTTTTATTTGAAACGTAAATAATTAATTTTAATAGTTATTTTTATTTGAATCGTAAATAATCAGCGTTATTAATTATTAAGTGTTGAACAAACTTTAAAACAAGGGGTTTTTGTTATTCGTATGTTATTTTCTTTGTGTGATTAATTGTGAATGAAATTAAGCGAATTATTGTGCGATTAATTAGTGAATTATTGTGGATTACTATGGAATATTCTAATGCAGAATATTACACTAGAGGTCTAGATTCGTTCAACGTACCTGTTTTAAATAATATGACATGTTCTTGAAAGTGTGTGAACTAGGTACTTGTGATAATAATAAATGTGTGAAATAATCAGGGATACTGGAGGTCTAGATTCGTTCAAACTTAAATGTAGATTCATTCTTTCAAAAAAAAAATAAAGAGTCCTTGCGAGAGCCTTGAAGGAGTAACCATCTGTCCTATACCAGGGCGGGAAAGCGATGGATACCCTCCAATGTCGTTGATGATAATTATTGTGATAAAGTTAACAATTGGTGACAATGTTTGTGATGTGTTTTTGGATTTGAAAACATTGCAACAAGATGCGGGACTGCTAAATAACAAAATAAATAGGTACGCAAATTAACCATATTTTAATGCTTAGAAGAGGTGGGAGAATAAATTAGCAAGATGAAAATAAATAAACTATGGAGACGAAAAGAGATTTAGCAACTTATAAATAATTTTAGAATAACATCTTCCATCTGTCATCATGACATTTCCGCTTTTCCAAAATTTTAACCCTAAAAAGCCGAAATTTTTTTAAAATTTTTTTTTTTCTTAATTTTAAATTTAAAAATGCTTAAATTCAAAATCTTTATGTTTATTTGGGTTCTCTATGTGATGTAGGTTCACCAGTTTTCCGCTTGTACTACGAGTTTCCGGACACCGTGTATACCTAGGTCTCTGATTCAAAATTTAGGCGTATTAGATTTGTCAAAGAATTTATACATAAAAATGCAAAAATCGGTAATTTTAAATACATGTAGGATTACAAAAGATTTTTTAAATATTTATATTGAGGGATCAGTAGGATTTATAGGTTCAATTAGGAATTCCACAGAGCCGAACCCTCTGATATGAAAATATCTGGAGTCGGTGAATTATTTTCCCATCTGGTCTCTGGTAGGTTGACATGTTGTTCTTGTATTGTTTTGTAATTATAATACATATAGTGCAATTACATAACGTGGATTGACCAGATGATCATTTGGGAAGTGTGTGAAAGGGTTTAGTTTTTCCTGTGGGGAAAATTAAACCCGGACATTTAAATCTGGTGCGTAAAAAAAATAAATTAAATATACATATATATGACATAAATATAAATATAATGAGATAAAAAGAATTTGGCATTAATGAGATTAAAAGAATTTGGCATTCTCGGAATATAAAAATATTACCATTTGTTATTTCGGCTACTGGCATTATACCTAGGTCTCTGATTCAAAATTTAGGCGTATTAGATTTGTCAAAGAATTTATACATAAAAATGCAAAAATCGGTAATTTTAAATACATGTAGGATTACAAAAGAATTTTTAAATATTTATATTGAGGGATCAGTAGGATTTATAGGTTCAATTAGGAATTCCACAGAGCCGAACCCTCTGATATGAAAATATCTGGAGTCGGTGAATTATTTTCCCATCTGGTCTCTGGTAGGTTGACATGTTGTTCTTGTATTGTTTTGTAATTATAATACATATAGTGCAATTGCATAACGTGGATTGACCAGATGATCATTTGGGAAGTGCGTGAAAGGGTTTAGTTTTTCCTGTGGGGAAAATTAAACCCGGACATTTAAATCTGGTGCGTAATAAAATAAATTAAATATAAATATATATGACATAAATATAAATATATATGACATAAGATTGATAAATTCAGTTTTTATTTTGTTATTATTTTCGTTAGAAACATCTAAGTTAAAATCGCCAATTATTGTTATTTTCTGTTTATTTTTTTTTTTGATAAAAAAACCCCTGTTGGGGTTTCACACTGTACCCGCAAAGCGGAAGGAAGGAAAATTGAGGATGCCGACTTACCCGCAGATTTCTCCCTTTGCTTCTCCTTTTCAGATACGCTGGTTCTTTTTATATTCACTTATGATTTTCACTTTTATAGAAATGTTCGATACAATAGCTCCGTATTCAACATATGTGTTGACAGGAAGGTGGGTAATTTGCAACTGAACAATGTGACGCTTGATTGTATCTGGTCGGCATGGTGGATAGGAAAAAATAGGATTTGTTGGGTAGGAATTAGAAGGATTGGTAGGTAGAAATTAAAAGTTGGAAAAATAAAGGTAAAGGTAAAGGAGCAATGCTAGGCACCAACATAATCTTTCTTAATTCATCAATGAATATAATATACACATTTGATCCGTGCGTTCGGTAATTTGCCATAATATTAAAACATACTTTATTTACATTTAAATTAATATCTAAGCAATTAAATCGCTGCATAGGTACTTCGCCACGGTGATGTTTGAATAACAGGATTTAACAAATCCAACAATAACAACTTTTTTTTAATCTGTTACCATGACTGCTTAAAAATGCAATCTGACCTTGATGCTATTGCAGAATGGTCAGTAAAAAACAAATTAGAATTCAATATAAAAAATGTGTAACTATGACATATACCCGCTCCCAGAGGCCCATAGTTTTTTTAATACAACATTAAAGGGAAAACATTATGCCGAGTCAATAGCTTTAAAGATCTCGGTATCGTCTTTGATCCCAAAACGACATTTTCGGATCATATATCACGGCTCACTCCAGCATGCTACAAACTCCTGGGTTTCATCATCAGAATATGTAAGTAATTTGATGACCCAGATGCAATGATAGCCATGTTCGATGGAGTCATAAGAAGTAAGCTGGAGTATGCTAGTGGTGTGTGGACTCCGCATCAAGCTAAATATATTAATATGCTGGAACAAATTCAGAAAAAGTTCCTTAGGTATGTATATATGCGGATGAATGGAACGTACCCGAGATTCATGCACCACATGGAATTACTTGAGGCAACAAATAGATTTAGCTTGGAAACTAGACGTTATGCAAATCTTGCAAATCTTAGTTTTAACATAATTCATAACCGTATTGACAGCCCATTCCTCTTGGAATGTTATGGCTTATACGTGCCTGAAAATTTCAGCCGTAGTCGACACGACTTGTTCAAAATACCATACGGCAAAACAGATGTTCTAGCACAGCATAGCCTGATAAGAGGAATGGTGCTGTTGAACGAAATATCGGAAACACTAGATGTATATATATAACTCTTCTTTAGATAGCCTTAAGATCTTTTTGTATAATAATCATCTTCCTAGGTGTTAAGACTGTCAACATGAGAAAATTGTACAGTAATTGGATAATAATCTGTTGTACAATTTAAAAAAATATATATATATACTATTTCGGTTAATAGCAAAGTGTGTCATAAAGTAACTATAATTCGGTATACCAAATTTATTGTAATAGTTGGTGAATACTTCAGTTAACACAAAAAAGTCCGGTTTATGATTTAATAAATTAATTGAAAGTATAAATTCATTCAAATTTTGTTTCATTGATCTGATATCTAGATGTAATATTGAGAATGAATTCGGTATTTTATCTACAATGTTATTACAATCATTTAAAGTGTGATAAATATGTTCTGCAATATTAAAAGAATCATCTAATTCTTTAGTGAAAAAAATATTCATATTTAAGGGGATAAAAAAATAAGTATCCAAAATGCACACTTAAGGTGCGATTCCGTGCCACGCGGCAGTCGGCAGACGGCAACAGCAGACGGCGACTGCAGTGCCGCCGACGGCAGGCGGCACTAACGCGCAGGTTCCAAAGTCGACGGCATTGACGGCACTGCAGTTGCGTCCGCTGCGTACTGCCGACGGTTGTGTCTTCCATTTAAAATTATGAATAATAAAATGCTGCGTTATAATAAAGTGTTATTGCAAGAAGAAGAAGACGACGATGATTTATTATTGTATTATTATTCAAGTAGAAAGCCTATACTACCAATGTACTTAAATAGACTGGAAGAAGGCGCTTATGAAACTTTGATAAAAAGACATCTAAATGAGAGTTAAGACATTTTCAGAAGTTATTGTCGTTTAAATAAAAAACAGTTTAATTTTTTAATCTCTTTAATTTAAGGGTTGTAAATCGTACACAATAGTTTGTAAGAGTTTAAAATAAATAAAAAATAAAAACTTATTGCTTTTATTGAGATCTTGAGCGATTTCTTTCCAAACGTTTTCTCTTATCCTTTGATCTTTATAATGAACATTCTTGCAATCAAATAAGCACGGATTTTTAGACACCAAATTAATAAGACTCCCGCTTTCTCCGTCTGTCAACACGTCCACTGTGTCTGAAGTCGACGGCAGTACTATGTTTGCACCCGAGTGCCGTCTGCCGCCACGCGTCAGTCATCGACGGCAAGTGCCGCGCGGCACTTGTAGTGGTGTGTCGGAAACGGTCCAATACAAGTGCATAGAGTTAAGTAGTGCCGTCTGCCGTCGGCGGCACTGCAGTCGCCGTCTGCTGTTGCCTTCTGCCGACTGCCGCGTGGCACGGAATCGCACCTTTCGTATACAATTCACATAAGTAACTGTTACCTGGATGTTCATTTTGGTAACCCTTTCTGTTAGTGCAGTTGTGGCATTTGGCAGGCTCTTTTTTTTTAGGCAGTCTTGTATTTTGTGCTCTCCTGCAAAGTGGAGGCATCTGGGACTCTTCATGTTTTCAAGACATTGATGAATGTCCATATCCAAGACAATGATAGCAATGCATGAGTGGAGCACAGTGTTCTACGTTGGGTTCATTATCAGTTACTGGGGTCATGGCGTTTTTTATGTCCATTTTAATTTATCAAACCTATTAGAAGTTCTTCTTCCTTGTAGCAAGTATCTACCTTACTACCTTAATGAGAATTAATGTTTTTTTCTTCTTTATTTCATTAGCGTGTATTCCAACTGGGTTTTCGTTGATTTCATTTATTATTTTTTCGGTATAATTTTGTTTCTCGCATGTTAGTAATATTTTGTTTTGATATTTTTTTTTGTCCAGAAATTCCTATTCCTTATTTGGATACTTTTATTTTGTCTTTTAATATTTTATCGATTACATCTGCAGGCTTGTCTTTTTTTGAGGAAATTAGTAGAGCGAAATTTGCTTAGGTATCGGGTGCGATTTCTCCCTTGCCACCATTGCATAGCTTTTTTCTTCTTGTTTTTTTTTTTTCTTCATTTGACGCTTTTTTTTCAATTTTTCTAATTTGTCTATGTAATCCTCTTGATTTAGATTAACTTTATTTTGTAGACTAATTATTGAATGTTATTTAAAACTTCCATGAGTCTTCGATATTGATTAATATTGTTTCAATTTCGGTTTTAGCTTCTTTGGCAGCTTTTGTACTGCCAATTTTGTTAAGTTCCGTAAGTAATTTTTCAATATTTTTTTGAGTTCTATATTGGAACATGGTCCCAAAGGTGTTAAATTTATGTTTGTAGGCAGTTTATTTTTGCAGTGTCAGTCACGTTAAATGACCGTTCGTCGCGAAACATGCAACAATACTGTGTAATTCCTTTTTTTTTACATGAATACCGCACAAGAGTCCCAACTCCTCTCGTCTGGAGCCAGTGGGACTATGGCATCCCCAATTGGGGTATGTTGTGAGGCTGAAGGCAGTGGGGAGGTGAAGGAGATCGGGGAGAGGAAGGTGGGGAAGTACCTGGCTATTCAGATCTGGTCACCAAACAAGGCAGAAGCAATTTCAAGCAACGTTTCAATTCTGAATGGTGGGATTACACCAGGGCGATACTGAGAGTATCTTCCACTCTGAAACGTGGCGCAAATATACTATATATTATTTTTAATGAAAAAATTGTGAAATACACAAATTAACCAAATAAAATTTATTTGCCACACCGGGATTCGATCCCACGACCTTCGGAATGTTAGTCAAGCGCCTTACCGCTGCACTACGCCGGCCGTCGTTCCTGCTAGCTTGTATTTAAAATTATACCGCCCGGTACCAGACCCCATAAAAAGCTTGAGATATCCAACCCGACACGATTTGAGTTTCTTCAAAACGCTACAACCTCCCCCAAAAAGTATCACCCCAAATATGCGTCACATATCCTTTTATAACATTATATAATTATACATAATTATACACAGAATTCAAAACTTGGGTAATATGTATACACCCATAGATGTATGGAACATGTCGCTGATACACTATAGACATGAAATAATGAAATCATTTATCCATAATTCAAGTAACTCACAATGGTTTTTTTTATGTATTACTACATACAATAACACAAATATGATTGTTGATTTAATTTCCAGAATTATTATAAAATTTCTATTATATGATTATTTTTCAAGAAAGTCATCGCTTGGTGGATTGTTTTTTTTTTTTAAATCTCACCATAAATAGTGTTTTTGTGATTCATTGTCATTTGGTGAATGGCGGCTTCTCCCACGAGTCGTCCCGTATTCGTGAATGCCACGCACGAGGGCGTGGTGCGACTGCCCAGGTCGTTGGCGATGATCTCCACTCTGCCCTTCCAGTAGACCGCCACGCACGAGTTGGTGGTTCCCAGGTCAATGCCGATGGCTGGTGCCTTGGTCGCCATCTAAAAATGTCATATTTCATTTTTAAAGTTTAACAATAATTCAATTGTTGGCCATATAACCAGCGCCAAAAGTTCATCCCGAAATGTAAAATCCATCAGGAACTAATGTTAGTGGATGAAAGAAAGGGGGAAAACAATGACATAAACTATGGACAAGTTGTAGAAATGTCAAAAGTGACAAGCGAAAGAAACGGTAATTATCGTACTTTGGATATTGAGTTTTAGTATAAAACTGTCACGCGTCGCGAGAGGTTGTGTGATGTATCTAACCAAATTGCGTAAATGTCTGCCAAAATGCCCTAGTGTGTCGTGTGTGATGAGAAAGTGTTTCAATTATACGGCAAACACTAGTGAACGATAAAAAATAACATGAAACTCGTAAATGCACGCAAATTACTTTTTATTAAAAAAGGTACAATTATTTCCATTACTTCCCTTAGATTTAAGTTCCATTAAAAAAGCAAGATAGCGACCGTAATAACACACAATTATAAGGACAACCTACCGTCAGTAGTTTTACAATAATTAAATATAGTGTGAAGAATATAAATAAAGATACATTTTTATGATACCATTAACACAATTTTATTTTTATCACAACTCTAGACAAGTACCTCATTAAAAATATAATTGTCTTGGAAAACGTCGGTGTACTTTTTTTTAAACGTGGAAACTGAGCGATTCAATTATTTTTTCGATATAAGAAAAAATAATTAGTTATTAGCAAGTTATTAGACGATCGGAAAGAAAATCAATTCACTTGTTGAGAAGGGGCCTTCGGAGGCAGACCAGAAAAATAATAGTTATTAGATAATCGGAAAGCAAAGCAATTCACTTGTTGAGAAGGGGCCTTCGGAGGCAGACCGCTTTTCGACGGTCATACGTGATTTTTCCTATCTTAAATATAGAAACATTTAAAATTCATTGGCGATTTTGCCATTTAAGTTGTGTTGAATTGTTGCGTAACGTAAAGTATTTTTATCGCGCGTGTACCGCAAAGGCCGGAATTTGAAATGGCGTGAAACAATATTTTCTTAAAACTAAACAAGCACGCGTATTCAGCAAATGTTTTTAATTATCGATGGATCACTATTCTGTCCGCTATTAAAGCATACACAGGACAGAGCACCCGTGTACTTTCGTGAGACCACCGACAGGATGATTGACCCCTCGTGCAAACCAATCTTGGGGAGATTTCAACATGTCACTCGCCAGGACTGAAATTGTCCGTTGGTTGGAGCGATCTCTTCGGGTGAAACATCACCATTAGAATCCGGACTGATGCAAGTTCTACGGTTCCACTGTTGACCTACATCGAATTTAGCAAGATTATTAAATAGCTCGAGCCCTGGGAAAGCCACTTATAATGTTATTTTTATATTCTCTTTGGTTAACTGTTATTTGAGTTGAAAATATATGTAAAGGAAACCAAGAGAATCATAAATAGGTCAAACTAAAGATCAGCAGAAAGTTGGCTGCATGCCCGCACGGCAGCAGGCAATTCTGGTCTCTTGCGTGCTCAATAGGTCGCAATTTCTGCAAATCCAGTCTGCCACCTCTTACCAGACCTGACGGCTCACTAGCAAACATCGCCACCGAAAAGACTTACCTTTTAGGGAAAATATTTGCGCATAACTCAACCCTCGATGACCAAGGTGCTGTCCCGACAAGCTGAGGATCCGGCATTGGGAAGTACTCCATGTTTTACGAGGGCTTGATGTTAATAAGGCTAGTAGGCCTGACGGAATACCTGTCCTGGTACTGCAGAGGTGCGCTGCAGAAATACCTCCAATTTTGACGAAGCTTTTTAAAATGTCCCTGAAGACTGGCTCAGTGCCCTCTTGTTGGAAAAATGCGGTTATCCATCTTATTCCAAAGAAGAATGACCGCTCCAACCCGGCCAACTACCGCCCCATAGCGATCACATCAGTTCTGTCTAAGGTGATGGAACAAACTGCTTACATACCTCGAGAAGAACAAAATTATTAACGACCGTCAATACGAATTCCGGCGGAACCGCTCGTGCGGTGACCTTCTCCCGTATGTGACGCATGTTTGGGGGCGATGCCTGGACTTTTTCGGTGAGACCCAAACGGTTGCACTGGACATTTCCAAGGCCTTTGACCGGGTTTGGCACCAAGGACTTGTCAACAAACTGCCTTCTTACGGACTTCCCGCATCCTTGTGTACGTGGATTGCCGACTTTTTGAGGGAGAGGTCGATTCAAACGGTAGCCGATGGTTTCACCTCTTCCTCACACTCGATAAATGCTGGCGTCCCACAGGGATCGGTTCTGTCTCCGACTTTGTTTTTATTGCACATCAATGACCTTTTGTCATGTGCACCAATTCACTGTTACGCGGATGACAGAACAGTCCATGATAGCTTTTTGTTTGACAAGCCCCCGAAGGGCTCACAAACTCCAATGGCTCGAAGGGCTTTGAAGCAAAGAATGGACGGTTACCTCGGGAGTGTTTTCTCTTGGGGTAAAAATAATCTCGCTGAATTTAATGTTTCAAAGACCCAATTTTGTCTGATTACGTCTAAAAGGAATCGAAATGAAAATCTAGTCTCTTTCAACGGAAGCAATCTTCCGAACAGGCCCTCCATTGATATGCTTGGTGTAACCCTAAGTGACCAGCTCAGGTATGGGGGCTCCATCGAAGCCAGAGTAAAGTAAGCCTCCGAAAAACTGGGCGTCCTGTACTGGGCCCACAGATACTTTAATAGTACACTAATGCTAACCCTGTATAGTTTACAAATCACAAGTGCGCCCCACGGTTGAATTTGACAGCCACCTCTGGTCTGGAGCTCCAAAATACCTGAAAAATACCCTTGACTCTGTGCAGAAACAGGCGGTCCGTTTGATAGATTATCCCATCCTAATAGACGGATTGCAATCTTTAGAGCACAGGCGTCGGGTGGGAATGCTATCCTTGTTCTACCGGTATTACAATGGAAGATGCTCTGAGGAACTAGCGTCATTGATCCCTTCGGCACCGGTGCATAGTCGGAAAACACGCCAAATGCGTGCCCAACATTTGTACACGTTTGACATTTGTCACATGAGAACTGGTCGTTTCTTCGACTCGTTCTTGTGTTCAACAGCTCGGCTGTGGAATGATTTGCCGGCCTCTGTATTTCCTCCTTCCTACAACACGGGTCTCTTCAAGACCAATGTTCATGCCTTCCTCTCCTCAAAACAGCATCCCAGATGACATAGACCCTGAGGGAAATTATTTACCGCTGGGCCTCCTGTGTGGAGTTCATGTAAAAAAATTGATATTCAATGCGAATACCACTTTATCATTTGAAAACCTTATTGACTATAAAGTATGTTCTTCCCAAGGCCCTGTTAAAGAGGATTTTGCTCTCCGATGTTAGCTTGGTCCAACGATCAGTGGCTTATAAAACAGTTACGGACAACTTACCTTTATCGCACTTATTTTAATTATAAATACCTACATTTTCTTTACTCCGGTAACAATTTGTCGTATTATATTATTGTCTAATATAAAACCTAATATGTTTATGTTCCTTCGGTAACAATATTCTCTATTGTTATAAATATAGTCTGCAGCAATCTGTATTGATCTTTGTGTAAGCGAATTTGTGATTTTTGTCATCTCAATCGTAATGTGGAATTTAGTAATCGTAGCAACTTTCAAATAGAAAAATGCCGCCCGATTTCATATCTGTTTCGTTCGCACACATATATTCTTTGAATGTCTGTCTTTATCGTACATAAACAACTTTTAAATAGGAAATTTAAAGAATAATTTGGTTTAGTGTGTGTTACTTGCCACAATTTATTTTAATTATAAATACTATTCGGTCTCTCACTTCAAATTCTAGAGCATTGGTTCTCGAAGCGGGTTGGGTTGGTGCAGTGGCGTAGCGGGGGTGTCAACCACTCGGGGCGGAGGAAAATTTTAGGTGGTTACTTTTATTTAGGAACTTCAATTTAAAAGACATGTCTAGTAATTTTTAAAGAACTTTTTGGTGAGAACAATCATCATTATTGTGTATTTTACAGGTTACAAAATAAATACCCTGACGATCGATAAGCTTAAATTATTATCGAATCTATCTATATAAATAAAAATGAATCGCCGAAATGTATGTACGCGCACAACTTCCGAACGACTGCACCAAATAGAATAATTATTTTTTTGTTGTGTTCGTTATTGTCAGGGCAAGGTTTTTATAAAATTTCCGTGAGCATTAGGAAAATTGTATAAAAAAATTGAAATAGGTGGTACGCGAGCTGTTTGAAAAATAAATGTACCGGGAATTAATTTATGGAACAATGGAGAGGGGGGGGGAACAAGGAAGGGGTAGGGGAACCTGGGAGGGGGGAAGGGAACTCGGGAGGGGGGTTTGCGGGACGAGGGAAGGGAGGTAGTGAAGTGGGGAGAGGGAAGGTGGATGAGGCGGAGTGGAAACGCTAGAGGGGAAGAGGAATGATAGTGGATGGTAATCATTGGAAAGAAACTTTTTCGAAAGCAACTGATTGTATTTCATTGGTTTCAACGTGGCTAAAATACAACAAACTCGTTTTAAACTATAGCAAAACATTTTACTTACCTTTTTATAAAACCATTAAAAATAAACCTAAAGACAACCTTAAAATTAGAATCCATAATACTAGTTGCAATCAAGAAATGTGCTTCATGTGCAACGAACTCACTGATGTCGAAAATATAAAATATTTAGGAGTATCAATAGATATAAATCTTAATTGGAAATCACATATTAATCAAATCACTTCTAAATTAAGATATCTGACCTACATATTTTATAGACTTAAGGAAGTACTAAACATTGAAAAATTGAAAATGATCTACTTTTCCCTGGTGCAATCATCAATCACTTATGGCATTATAGGATGGGGTGGTGCACTTGATACATTTATGAAGCCTCTACAAATAATTCAAAAACGCATAATTAAAGTCATATATAACAAAAATAAAACATTCTCGACCAACTTATTATACAAAGAAAGTAAAATATTTAATATACGTCAATTATTTATATTACAAACTTTGAAATATGTGTTTAAAAACAAAAATAATTTCGAAATAAATGAAAACAGAACGAGCAAAAGAATAAATAATATATTTTATACTCCACAAACCAATACTAAATTATTGCAGACACATAGCAGTTTCATTGGTCCTCGTACATTTAACCTTCTACCACTACAAACTCAAATGATAAATAAAATGATAAAATATGTAAAAGAGGTAAAATTATGGTTGAATAATGTAGATATTGAAACGCTTTTTCTATAAATTTATCCATCCTTCTACAACTCATTTGCTGTAACTTCTTAACTGTAGTACAATAAGTTTTCTGTTTATTTTATTATTTTTATTTAATAATTACTAAAAAAAAAAAAATTGTATGTTTTTCTCCATATTTTTATTTTATTTTTATAATAGCTGAAAAAAACCCTTTTCACTTATTCTACCTATGTAATACTTATTTTTTATACTATCTTTATATTTAATATGTTTTTTTAAGTCTAATTTATACTTTGGGTACTTAGAAATATAGTTTTTTGTTTTAATATTACCCACACTCAGGCAGTGCCTTAGTGGGTTTTCATTTCTTCTCCATAATTGTTATTATATATTATGTTATTATACATATAATATTTGCTATTATACATTATATGTACAAAGAAATGGGAATAAATAAAGTAAAAAAAAAAAAAAAAAAATGGGGGGGAGGGTAACAGGACGAATGGGAAAGGACACGCAGGGAGAAACAATATCTTTATTAAATGGCATAGCAACGCATGCCGGGTACCAGCTAGTTGAATATAAAAGTAAAATTGAAAAAAAAGGTATACGTTCACAAACAATATTTTTTTAAGAAAGTTCAATAATTGGATAATCACTACACGTACTTATGAGCACTAAATTCGCAGTTTGAAAAGCGTACGCATATATACGATTAGATTCTCTGAAGTATTCTCGTTGAATAATAGTCATGAACAATCCAAGCACAAAATAAAATTCTGGGATTCCTGCAATTCAGTACAGACGGTGTTGCTAGTCGCTACAATGAGCAATATGTCATTATTATACATTAATTTAAAGAAAGGGGATTCCCGGTTTCGTCACAGAATAAATAATCAAAATTCGTTGCTCATTTCAATAGTTCCGAATCGTAAGTGCGACAAAAATATAATATGAGATGGTTAAAATTTTTTACATGGTATTATTATTGTTTATTGTGAAATTTTGCCGACGGTTGGTGGTTCCGCGATAGTTCCAAGAACCATTACAAGGTACGTTTTTATAACTGCGTGATGAACTAAAATGTACCTAATATGATATGCAGGTATATTTGATAAGAGAAAACCATTTCTACACCCATGAGATACGTTGAGCTATTGCGTATCGAATAATAACTTACTAACATTGACCTAGATTTGGTATAAGCTTAGAAGAAACCAATTCAAAAACAAATGATGCCAAAAAGACTTTTTTTATTAAAATAACGCAGTTATGTGGACACAGGATTGAAAGTAGCAATGGAAACAATCTAATTTTATCAGTAAACTCAAAAGAGATTACAGAACGGTCTATTAATGTCTAAAGATAACATATATTGGTTGCGCCAGTTTGGATTTGAATTATTGTTTGTCTATGATGTAGTAACTGAGTAACTGCTTAGTTCCTTTATTCCAATTCCTACCTATATAATATGCCAAAAGAAAACAGGTTTGTTCGCTTTACTTGCGCGTAAGTACTGTTACACGGAACGAAACCCTGGCCGCATGTGATCGCACCAAGATTCATTCTTGCTATTATTCCGCTGCCCGCGCTGTCGATCACATGAAGGATCTACCCAGCTACTCAGTACGATTGCCTTGCATTTTACTTGTGATATTGAATTACCCGCAACAGTTCAATTTGTGAATTGTTCATTTTTCGTGAAAAAAACAGCTCTGTTTTTTTGTTTGTGAATTGTGAACCAATAAACGAAACGCCTTGTGAAGCACTGTACTGTGTATTGTTAACTGTTTGACTGTTATAAGAGACTAAACCAGTGGATTGAGATTGACTATATAACGTGCAGTTTGGTAAGTTTTGACACCCCATTTTTAATCCTTCCTTCATTGGGCAGTTATTCAGTGCATTGTTTATTTATTTTAACACATGCGCTCAACCCGCTTTGCGAACGGATTCGAGTTCAGAACTGCCGCAACCATATATTATGTATCACAAAACATATTTTGTTTGTTTTAAATTATTCAATAGCATCGATGTATGAACTACATTCTTCGTCGATGCTTAAAAAATCGAATAAATTATTAACAAAAGAAAGTATAACGTCACTATCAAATATTATTTTAATTAGATCCTTTTGCCTTTGATGCCTCGACATCAGTAACAGAGGGATTAACATTTCTTAGTAAATAAAAACAAATAAAAAAAACAACCAAATAAAAATATTAAAACACAGAAATCTTTCTTACGTAGTGTCACCCGGTGAAAGACCACGGTTCAGAATTGACATGTAGCTTGATACAGATTTAGCCGTGTTCGGTGACCAGATACGAATAGCCAGACACTTCCCCACCTTTCTCTTTTCCATGTTCTTCCTTTCCCCCATACTCTTCAGCCTCACAACATACCAGGTTATCATAGTTTCAACTGTGCCGGTTAGCAGGAATCAGTTAAAACTCTTGTGCGGTATTCACATAAATGTGCATTCGGGATGTTATGGGACGTACTTAAATTAGTAGTTAAATTTTTTATTTTATTACTCCAAATACGAATCACTGGTTAAAATAAGTAAAGTACTCATACATCCCTTACCACCCTGTATGTAAATATGCACCCGTCTCAGATCAGAGACATTCTCCAGTGAGATGGGTAACGATAATAGATTGTATTATAACCCCCCCCCCCCCCCCTTACTAATAAATGTGTAAAATTTAAAACCCGTGTATTGGTAAGACCTTTGTGGTTAAACATTACAAAAGAAAATTATTTAAAAATACTATTTTAACTCACTGCGTTTTATGTTGGTTCAACAACTGTGGCGTACATTTATAAAGATCGTTAATAATTATAAGAATACACCAGTACTTAAGAATTTATCTTTCAAATTTCTTAATGATAAAAGGATTAGATAAGATTAGATACACCCGACTCGTTTGATAAATAATGCCACCTCTCTGAAGACTTAATTTCGATATAGTTTATATGTTATCTTTTTTAGGATGTTTTGAAAGTAGATTTTTTCTTTCTTCTATAAGTTGCAGCATTGTATCACTTAGTTTGTACTTGTTTATTCTCAGCTTTTATTTTAGTTAGTAGATTTTCTAGCTTTCCATATTTCGTATGAGCATCAATGTTACTCGTAATTAATTCTTCAGCTGATTTAATGAGAGATTTTGTAATTTTCTTTAAGGTTTCATCGCTGTGGTGTTTTGTAATTAGTGAAGCTAAATGTTTTCTAGATTTCTTTGGTGGTTCTATTTTTATGTTGCTTCTGACCATACGATGATTTGTATTGAAATTGAATTTAGTTAGGACTGACGTATCCATGAAGGCTTTTGGATAGTTTGTTGTTATGTAGTCAATTTCGTTTTTGGTGTTGCCGTCGGGAGAGATCCATGTCCACATATTCTTTTGGTTTATCATATATAAACTGTTCAAGAGCGTAAGGTTGTGTTGTAATAAGAATTCAACCAAAAAATCACCGCGTGGACTTCTTCTACCTTGGCCGAACTTTCCCAAGACATATTTTTCCTTGCATTGCTTCGCTCCGATTTGAGCATTAAAGTCGCCCGTTATAATAATATGGTTGTGATACCTTGTTAATGTCTGTGTTAATTCTTTATAGAAAAGATTGATTTCTGTTTTTGTTGCTTGTTCTGTTGGAGCACAAATTTGTATAACTGACCATACTTTTGGTATCCCGGTATGTCAATGTTATGAATGGCTATTCGATCAGAGATTCCACTTAGGTCTTGTATGTATTTTTTATTTTATTTTATTTTATTATGTATTCTTTCATTGGCCGTTTGATTATGAATCCTACTCCTTTTTGACCGGCTGTTTCGCCTTGTGGAATAGTATGTAGTCAATGCGTTCCTCAATCTTTTCTCCTAGTCTTGGCATCTCACTTACGCCAAGGATATCCCATTTTATTTCTTCGAGAGTTTTTTCTAGCTCATGTAGGCTTTCTTCGGTTCTAAGGGTTCTCGTATTTAAAGTTGTAATATTGAGTATTTTGTTTCTTTTTAAACGACGTTAAAAAGGAGTAGGTTCTCAATTCGACTGTACTTTTTTAATTTTTTTTTTTTATGTTTGTTACCTCAGAACTTTCGACTGGGTGAACCGATATTAATGATTTTTTTTTATTTGAAAGCTGGTGCTTCCCGTGCGGTCCCATTTCAATTTGTTCCAGTTCTGACAATGGAATCCATGAGAAAACCATATAAGTCTTAAATTTGCATTAAGCATGTGCGCGACAAATGGACGAATAACTCAATATCACGCCTACCGATTTCGATGATTCTTTTTTTATTGGAAAGGATGTAATTCAAGGGTAGTTTGATGAGAGTTTGTTTAGGTTCTGATTATGGAATCTATGACAAAGTAACGGAACTCTTCAATTCTTAGGAGCAAATTAACGATACTCGGCCAAATCTTTTATAGGCTATCCAGATCTTTGAGTCACTTACCGTAACGTCGTTATGGTCAAGTAATGTCTTTCTCATATGAGCAGCATGTTTAGTAGGTCTACCCATATTCAGACAAATTAGTTAGTGTGCTTCAGATCACTAAAACTAAAAAAAGAAACAAAAATTTTAACAAAACAAAAAAACGACTTAAAAAAATGCACTAAAAAGTAAAAAAATTATTTCGTATTCTTCGACAACTTAATAATCAACTTACTTTTTCTACTCATCAATATGTAGGTACGATTGTTATTTTTGGAGCCGATGTCAGCAAAGGTACCCGGCCCGGCGTATTCACTTGACAGCTCCCCTCCCGCAGCGGCCCCGCTCTCGCCTTTCGCCTCGTCAAGTCACGAGTGCGACCCAAGCACATCTCACCTATAACTATGTATGTAGTTACAAACCTACCTTGGCTGACACCGACTCCAAAAATAACAATCTTTTATTTATTTTTTATTTATTTACTATAGATAGATACAAAAGAAAGTACAAAATACATTTTAGGAAGCTTTGCCTGTCCAACTAGGAAAGTTTCCCGTACCAGGACCGACAAATTTAGAGGTTTAGTTCATATTATACATTACATAATTACATAACAAAAAAAATAGAAAAAGAACCTGATAGCATATAGTATATTCGGATTTGCCGAATTAACCTGATAACATATAATAATAATATATTCAGATTTACAGTGAATGAGATAAGTAGGTAAGTTAGTAGCATTGAAAAGTCAAAAAGTGTAAACCAAGTATTTGATAACAAGTTGGAGGAATTACAATAATAATTATTATAATAATAATAATAATTACAATATATAGACCTGATATAGTTTTACATGACAAAATTAAAAAAATAACTTATATCATTGATGTAGCTATTCCAAATTCCTGTAATATTCAAAAAACTGTTTCTGAAAAAATTAGAAAATACACAGATTTAGGAAATGAGATTAAAAGAATTTGGCATTCTCGGAATATAAAAATATTACCATTTGTTATTTCGGCTACTGGCATTATACCTAGGTCTCTGATTCAAAATTTAGGCGTATTAGATTTGTCAAAGAATTTATACATAAAAATGCAAAAATCTGTAATTTTAAATACATGTAGGATTACAAAAGATTTTTTAAATATTTATATTGAGGGATCAGTAGGATTTATAGGTTCAATTAGGAATTCCACAGAGCCGAACCCTCTGATATGAAAATATCTGGAGTCGGTGAATTATTTTCCCATCTGGTCTCTGGTAGGTTGACATTTTGTTCTTGTATTGTTTTGTAATTATAATACATATAGTGCAATTGCATAACGTGGATTGACCAGATGATCATTTGGGAAGTGTGTGAAAGGGTTTAGTTTTTCCTGTGGGGAAAATTAAACCCGGACATTTAAATCTGGTGCGTTTAAAATTATTAATTAATAATATTTTGTTTAATAATAATAATAATCATTTCCAAGTTGTTTAATAATAATAATAATCATTTCCAAGTTGTTTTGAATGGTGACAAAATGTCATTTTCAACCAACGGAAATGAAAATGGGTTGATTATGTCATCTTTACAGATGAACATTGATTATCTGAGACCCCAAAAAACAAAAGCAGGTATTCCTAGGCAGAGAATGAAATGGACGAACGATGTCAATATGTTCATCGTTCGTTCATATTTTTATGTGACGAAACTAGAAACAGATATGTTACTGTATAGGAAAAAATTACATTTACTTTTCTCACAAAATTATCCGGTTGCCCAAGTAAACGAACAAAGATTAGCTGACCAAAAAAGGGCAATTTTCAAAAATAATTTAATCCCTGTAGTAACATTAAATCAGATAAAAAAGGAAATAGGAGATAGATTGCAATTAGAGAATAATTTAGAACAAATTAATACGAGTAGTAATGTTATATTAGATACATTGAATGAAGACAGTTTAGATAATATTCTAGTAGAAGAATCTAATGATATTACAGTAGATTCAAATAACTTAGACGCTATTCATAATCTTAGGGAAATCAACATTGCAAATTTAAACTTTCTAGATGATAATGTAATAGAATTAGCTAACTTGCTTCATAATAATATAAATAGATATATAGATATAGAGCCCACAGTTAGACCAAAATTACCAAAATTGCATACGTCAAAAAAATTATCTAAATTAATTTCTGAATTAAATAATTTAATTTTACCAAAAATAATATTTGACGATATTAGTTTTTTAGATCTTCATACGTTAGTGTACGCTAGCGCTATCACTATATGTACTAGGTTAGGAGTTAAATTAACATCCTCTGATGATAGATCATATAGTTATAGTAAACCAGAATGGCAGATTAGATTAGAAAATGATGTAGTATTTTTAAGAAGTAGTATAGCTAGAGTAATTGAATATAAAAATGGGAATAGAAGTAGAAATATTTTGAGACATGTAGATGAAATTGGGAGAAAATTTGGTTATAACATTGGTAGTAATAATAATGAAAATATAATCAATGATTTATTAGATTTATTAAAACAAAAATTAGGTGTAAAAGCTAGTAGATTAAAAAGATATAATTATACGTATAATAAAAGAAATAATAATAGATTATTTCAAAAAAATGAGAAAATATTTTATTCCAAACTTGATGATAAACAAAATATTATTTCGAATAATAATATTCCGTTGCCATCTGAATCAGATATGCGCGATTTTTGGACAAACATTTGGAGTAAAGATATAAAACATAATGAGGCAGGTTCATAGATAGAAAATGAAGAACTCAATTGTTCAGACATTGAACAAATGAGTTTTTCTGATATATCGGTTGAATTGTTAGCCAAAATTATAAAAAATACTCATAATTGGAAAGCCACGGGTTGCGATTGGATACATAATTTTTGGTACAAACGTCTAACTACTTTACATCCTCTTTTTGCAAAAAATCTTTCAAAACTTGTCAAACAACCTCAAAATTTTCCTAATTTTCTAACTAAGGGCATTACTTATATGTTACCTAAAAGCGAAAATATTAATAATCCCTCTCAATATAGACCCATTACATGTCTACCGACAATATACAAAATTTTAACCTCTTGCTTGACAGATTTAATATATACTCATTTGGATGAAAAAAATATTTTATCTGAACAACAAAAAGGTTGTCGCAGAAAACATATGGGATGTAAAGAACAATTAGTTATTGATTCTGTAATTTTAAAACAAATTCAAAATCAAAAGCGTAATTTACATACTTGTTATATAGATTATCAAAAAGCTTTTGATAGTGTCCCGCACTCGTGGCTAATAAAAATATTAAAAATATATAAAGTTAACCCAATTATAATTAGCTTTTGGAAAAATATTATGTCCTTTTGGAATACAGATTTACTAGTAAATTTAAAAGGTAAGAAAATAGTAGTACCGGGCATTTCAATAAAAAGAGGGATTTTTCAAGGAGACTCATTGAGTCCTCTTTGGTTTTGCTTAGCATTGAATCCTATGTCTAAAATGTTAATTAAAAGCAAGTTTGGAATAAAAATTAAGGGTAATACAAGAGAGAGTAGTATAGTTTCACATCTATTATATATGGATGATATAAAATTATTTTCAAATTCTGAACCAAATTTAGAAAAAATGATTAAGGTAGTTAAAATTTTTTCAGATGATATTAAAATGACTTTTGGTTTAGATAAATGTATAACGATCCATATAGAGAAATGCAAAATTGTAGATGGAGACGAGGGTATATTTAGAAATTTCAAAATTAAAAGTATGAAAGGGGATGAGGTTTATAAATATTTAGGATACCCGCAATCGAATAGATTAGATCACACTAGTATAAAAAATGATATTAGGATTAAATTTCAAACTAGGATCAGAAAATTTTTAAAATGCAATCTATCTGCTAAAAATTTAGTAAAAGCAATAAATACTTGGGCAATACCTTTATTAACGTACTCATTTGGCATAATTAAATGGTCCAATACAGATTTAGATAGTTTAGAACGATTAATTAGAACTACGTTAACAAAGTTTAATTGCCATCATCCAAATTCAGCTATAGAACGAATTAATTTACCTAGAAATTTAGGAGGTAGAGGTGTAGTCAAAATAACATCTTTGAAACACAATCAGGTAGAAATGCTTAGAATTTTTTTCCATAGGAAAGCTAATAGCTCAGAAATGCACAAAATAATTTGTAAGGCAGATAGAAACATTACCCCTTTAAATTTATATGACGAGAATGCCAACATTCTTATAAATACTAACCAGGAATTATTAGATTCCTGGTCAAATAAAATTATTCATGCAAAACACTTCAATTATCTCAACCAAACGTATGTTGACAAACTTTCGTCAAACAAATGGTTGAGTATTGGAGAGTTGAGCGCAGAAATAGAAGGATTTATGCTTGCCATTCAAGATAGAGTCATTAATACTAAAAATTATAGGAAGCATATAATCAAAGATATAAATCAAATTGATGATTTATGTAGAAAATGTTTGGCTTTTCCGGAAACTATAGAACATATTATATCGGGATGTTCTATATTAGCGCCGTCCGAGTATACATTTAGGCACAATCAGGTTTTAAAAATAATCCACCAAAGTTTGGTAATTAAACATAACTTGATTGACTGCCGTAATATAGTACCATATTATGAATATGAACCAAATTCATTTTTAGAAAATGAATTTTATAAAATATATTATGATAAAACTATACTAACAGACAGAACAATTAGTCATAATAGACCTGATATGGTTTTACATGACAAAATTAAAAAAATTACTTATATCATTGATGTAGCTATTCCAAATTCCTGTAATATTCAAAAAACTGTTTCTGAAAAAATTAGAAAATACACAGATTTAGGAAATGAGATTAAAAGAATTTGGCATTCTCGGAATATAAAAATATTACCATTTGTTATTTCGGCTACTGGCATTATACCTAGGTCTCTGATTCAAAATTTAGGCGTATTAGATTTGTCAAAGAATTTATATATAAAAATGCAAAAATCGGTAATTTTAAATACATGTAGGATTACAAAAGATTTTTTAAATATTTATATTGAGGGATCAGTAGGATTTATAGGTTCAATTAGGAATTCCACAGAGCCGAACCCTCTGATATGAAAATATCTGGAGTCGGTGAATTATTTTCCCATCTGGTCTCTGGTAGGTTGACATGTTGTTCTTGTATTGTTTTGTAATTATAATACATATAGTGCAATTGCATAACGTGGATTGACCAGATGATCATTTGGGAAGTGTGTGAAAGGGTTTAGTTTTTCCTGTGGGGAAAATTAAACCCGGACATTTAAATCTGGTGCGTAAAATTAATTATAAATATTATTAATATAAATTATTATAATTATTATATTATTATTACCTTTAAATTTGTAAGGCAGATAGAAACATTACACCTTTAAATTTATATGACGAGAATGCCAACATTCTTATAAATACTAACCAGGAATTATTAGATTCCTGGTCAAATAAAATTATTCATGCAAAACACTTCAATTATCTCAACCAAACGTATGTTGACAAACTTTCGTCAAACAAATGGTTGAGTATTGGAGAGTTGCGCGCAGAAATAGAAGGATTTATGCTTGCCATTCAAGATAGAGTCATTAATACTAAAAATTATAGGAAGCATATAATCAAAGATATAAATCAAATTGATGATTTATGTAGAAAATGTTTGGCTTTTCCGGAAACTATAGAACATATTATATCGGGATGTTCTATATTAGCGCCGTCCGAGTATACATTTAGGCACAATCAGGTTTTAAAAATAATCCACCAAAGTTTGGTAATTAAACAGATAAGGCAGATGAAATCATAAGTGCCGTTCATCATCAATCTTCCAATGATACCGGTCTGTCTTTACAAAATTTAAAAGAGAACATGTCCTTTTCTCATAAATCTGGCCCTCGCACTGGAAGCTGCATCCATATTTTTAGAGTCCCGTCATCTGTGCGTCACTCTCTAATATCTCGCACCAAACTTGCTATAGACTGGCAGCTTCACCGCGTGAGAGACTGGGTAGATAGCTTGAAATGTGGCCATTGTCAACTATATGGCCACACAGCTTCCAAGTGCCAAGCAGACTCACCCACCTGTCCCCACTGCGCTAAAGTTGGCCACAACCGTGATGCCTGCCCCAAAAAGGAAAAATCTCCAGTATGTGCCACCTGCACCTTCTTCAGAAAACCGGCTTCCCACAAAACTGGAGCTCAAGACTGCCCCGCCCGCCAAGCTGCTGAAAGACGTGAACTTTCTCGGATAAATTTTTTAGGTTGAACTTGAATAATCGTTCTGAGAAAAATTCCTTCTCAATGTATTATCAAAACGTTCGTGGCCTAAATACGAAACTGAACACTATTCGCTGTAACGTCAGTGTATGTAATTACGACTTTATATTTTTAACCGAAACATGGCTATCTGAAAATATCTCATCTGCTGAACTTGGATTTTTTGACTATAACGTTTTCCGCAGTGACCGTTCTACTTCTTCTTTTAAGTGTAAAGGTGGTGGAGTGATGATATGCGTAAACAAAAAATACCCCTGCCATATTCTAGAAACATTTACCAATGTTTCTGATCAATTGTTCCTGTGTGTTCTACTTGGTACCAAAAAGCTTGTACTTGGTTGTGTTTACATTCCTCCCTCCTCTTCGGTAGAAGTCTATAAGTCGCATACTGCTTCAATTGAACATGTGTCTAGAAACGCTGATTCCCTATTTATTTGTGGCGATTATAATTTACCTAAAATATTGTGGCTGAATGACGATCAAGGTGTCAAAACTCCTTCTAGTAATCTTTCTCCACAAGCTGTTGAAATTGTAAATTTTTTTGCCTATTTGAATATGTTTCAAGTAAATCCAGTCACTAACTATCTAGGCTCTTGCCTGGATTTGATTTTCACTAGCATACCAAATGTCATAGTAAGTGAAGCTGATGTCTCTTTGTTACCTTTGGATAAATATCATCCACCTCTCTCTATTAAAATTACACATTTTTTCAAATTTGATTCCTTGAAACCAAATGTCTCTTATCACTACAAATATCTTAACGGCGACTATTTTAATATGAACAAATATCTATCCCAGATTGATTGGTCGACACTATTTTTAAATTCTGATATTAATGACGCTGTACTTAAATTTAATGAATGTGTATCACATGCTGTAGAATTGTTTGTTCCTAAGGGGTGTTACTCTCAACCTAAGTTTCCAAATTGGTTTAGCACGAAACTTAAACAGTTAATAATTGAAAAAAAGAAGACTCATAAATTATTTAAAGACACTGGGAACTTAAGCTTTTATCATAAATTTTCTCAATTAAGGGAACTGTCCAAAATCGAATCAGCCAAATGTTATAAATATTTTGTAGAAGTTACAGAGACAAAGTTACTGCAAAATCCTAAACAATTTTGGCAATTTGTTGCGCAAAAGCGTACTGATAATGATCTTCCTTCAAGTATGTATTATTATGAAACTCATGCTACCAAAGGCCATGATATCGCCAACCTTTTTGCCAAACACTTCTCCTCTGTATATTCTGATGCATCATGCAACATCCCTCCACTTAACTATGACCATAATATTGACTTAAATGATTGCCAAATTACACTTAAGGAGGTTTACCAATCCTTAAATAATCTCTCTAACAAAAAAAGTACCGGACCTGATGGCATTCCAGAAATCTTGCTAAAAGAATGTAAATATACACTATCTAACCCAATTTGTATGTTGTACAACTTGTCACTTTCATCTGGAACATTTGCTGACTCATGGAAAATTTCATATATTCGACCCATTTTTAAGTCCGGAAACAAGTTGAATATTGGAAATTACAGACCGATATCAATTATATCTAATATTCCAAAAATATTTGAGTCGATAATTACAAAGAAAATTACTCCTGTTTTCAAAAGTGTTCTAATTGAGGAACAGCATGGATTTAGATCGGCGAAATCTACAACAACAAATTTACTTTCCTTTACAAGTACCATTGTGAAAGCCTTAGAAGATAACACTCAGGTTGATGTTCTATACACTGACTTCTCCAAAGCCTTCGACAAAGTTAATCACCGTATTCTCATGGCCAAACTTTATGCTATAGGCATTAGAAACCCTTTGTTATCATTCTTTCACTCTTACTTGACAGATAGAAAACAAAGGGTTAAAATAAATAACTTTGAATCCTTTAACATTGATGTAACTTCCGGCGTTCCCCAAGGAGCCCATTTGGCCCCGCTTCTTTTTAACCTTTTTATTAATGATATCACAAAAGTTTTTTCTCACACACGTTTCTGGCTATTTGCTGATGATAATAAGATTCTTAAGATTATTAAATCCCACCTTGACTGTTTACTATTTCAACTTGATATTGATTCATTTAACGATTGGTGCAAAATTAACTGCATGGAACTTAATGTTGATAAATGCAAAATTTTGTCCTTTTATAGAACCAAAAAACCTATTCAGTTTGATTATAAACTAAATAGGGTTTGTCTATCTACTGTCACATCTATCAAGGACCTTGGGGTCACTCTAGACTGCAAACTTTCTTTCCGTGATCACATAAATAATATCGTAAATAAATCACTTAAACTACTCGGCTTCATTCATAGAATTACCTCTGACTTCAAACATATAAGTACACTTAAAACTCTTTACTGTTCGCTGGTTCGCCCTCACCTTGAATATGCTAGTGTCATTTGGTCTCCTTTCTACGCTGTCCACATTTGTCACATCGAATCCGTACAACATCGTTTCCTAAGAGGAATTGCTTGGAGGTTGGGTCTTGAAAGAGGCAAGTACTCATATGATGAAATTGAACACATTTTAAACATGCCTTCTTTAGAAAAACGTAGAAAGGACTCTGATTCTAATTTGCATATTTAAAATTATCAACAGTATTACAGATACACCTGCATTGTTACAACTCATCCAGTTTAACATCCCTTCCCGTAGGCTTCGAAATAATGAATTGCTGTTCCTCAATCAACATTCTACTAATTACGGATACCATTCTCCCTTATCCAGAATGTCGAGACTTGTCAACGCAAGTCAAAGCATTGATTTTTTTGGTTTAAAACTAAATGACTTTCGGCAGTCGTTACGCAATATTTAAATGCTTCTTCATGCTTTGACTTGTAGTGTCTCTATATGTACTTTTTATATTTTATATTGTCATTGCTATTAATTTTTATGTGCTCTCCCTTCACTGTCATCTCTGTTTTTTTATTTTTATTCGTGTTATTAATATGTTTTTAATGGACTGTTGTCCGTAAATTAATAAATAAATAAATAAATAAATAACTTGATTGACTGCCGTAATATAGTACCATATTATGAATATGAACCAAATTCATTTTAAGAAAATGAATTTTATAAAATATATTATGATAAAACTATACTAACAGACAGAACAATTAGTCATAATAGACCTGATATAGTTTTACATGACAAAATTAAAAAAATAACTTATATCATTGATGTAGCTATTCCAAATTTCTGTAATATTCAAAAAACTGTTTCTGAAAAAATTAGAAAATACACAGATTTAGGAAATGAGATTAAAAGAATTTGCCATTCTCGGAATATAAAAATATTACCATTTGTTATTTCGGCTACTGGCATTATACCTAGGTCTCTGATTCAAAATTTAGGCGTATTAGATTTGTCAAAGAATTTATATATAAAAATGCAAAAATCAGTAATTTTAAATACATGTAGGATTACAAAAGATTTTTTAAATATTTATAGTGAGGGATCAGTAGGATTTATAGGTTCAATTAGGAATTCCACAGAGCCGAACCCTCTGATATGAAAATATCTGGAGTCGGTGAATTATTTTCCCATCTGGTCTCTGGTAGGTTGACATGTTGTTCTTGTATTGTTTTGTAATTATAATACATATAGTGCAATTGCATAACGTGGATTGACCAGATGATCATTTGGGAAGTGTGTGTTATAATAATTACAATTTCATTTTTCTAATTACAATAAGATTCACAATATAAAGAGATGAAGTTATGTGTTTAAAAGTGTGAACTTATAATACATAGTTCACTTATAAGAGAAATACATTAAAATTTACAATTTACATCGTACCTACATATTGATGAGTAGAAAAAGTAAGTTGATTATTAAGTTGTAGAAGAATACGAAATTATTTTTTTACTTTTTAGTGCATTTTTTGAAGTCGTTTTTTTGTTTTGTTAAAATTTTTGTTTTTATTGTTAGACGGTGGTGGTCTATAACTCCCGCGGGGACCAGCCGAATTGGGAGATTATTTGTTAGTTGGATTTGGTTGTTAAATTTGGTTGGTATTAATATTGTTTGTTTCCGATTTTCCGAGACAGTGATTAGTTTTTGGAGCATTTAGTTGTGAGTCAGAACTTGCCTGGTTGACATAGTTCAGTATGTTAGGTCTGGTGACCTCTTTCGTGCGAGTTTTGGGTAGAGGTTGTAAAGGATTGCTTAATATTTGGTTTGTATTTACTTTCTTCTGTGCTAATCACTTGGGAGAATCCGAAGTTTCTCTTTTTCTCTTTTCGCTAATGTTGTCCTTCGGTTTTGACACTATCAGTTTGTCATATTTTATGTAAGCAATCTCACCTTTCTTTTTCTCGTCTTCTAGTTGAGGTTGTAGCGGTTTTCGTTTTTTCCGGGATTTCGTTCGAGTAATCTTCTTTCACATTAATACCTGACGGGAGGTTTGTCTTGTTCTTGAGTATAAGGTATTTTTTTCCATTGGGTCGTGGTAGAGGCTATAACCGAACGATTCTTGTTTTGGCTTTATTTCCCCATTCTATACACGTTGCTAATTTCTTGTCTGTCCAAGAGAACGTTTAGTAAGCCTTAAAAAAGCTGGTCCGCCAGTGCGTCTTCATCGAGTACAAAAACGAAAACAACATGATGCAAAACCACGAAGATACGCATGCAGGAACACGCTTTCTTGTTGCTTTGTACAAGGATGACATGGATGAGGAAACCTTGGAAGAAGTCCACTACCAACGATTTGCAAAGTCGACAACAAAAATCAAATTCAATCTTGCCCCTTTGCCCCTTTTTTTCGTAGCTTTTAATGACTTTTCAAAGAGGTGTTGAGCTGACTTGATTGTGAGTTGGCATGGAACCCAAAAATCAGATGTTTTACGAGGAAATAAATATCTGGTCTTGACTTTATCTAACGAAACGGTTTATTTTTAATCTTATCTTATGCTTTTATCACATTAATTTGATTGTAATTAGATACTCTGTTATATTATATTATCGAACTCATTTGTCCTCTCCGTGATAGTTTACTGAAGTATCTGACATTATTCCATGGTTTCAGTATAAAGGGGATTGGTATATTTATGGTATAAAGTATTTCGTCTTCGGAAATTGAATTCCTTGCAGAAATTCTGACGATAAAGTAATTGGTCAAAATGCAATTGTTTTGTATATTAATTTTAGTGCGGTGCAAGTCGGTAGTATGTATTTTTGTTTAAAATCAACTTCGCTATGTATTCAACACATAAATTGCACATATATTAAAAACTCACCATTATTATTATTTGTTATATACGTATATACATATAAAACTGATTTTTTTCTCTTTATTGTATAATGCTATACTTTTTACTTACCAGCTTTATTTATATGTACCATGTGTAAAAACTATTCATGTTTTCTTTGTATTCTAAACACACCTGTATGCACTAAAACATAAAAATGTAAATGTATGTAAAAGCCCATAAGGGCGTTAATGATTAATAAATAAATAAATAAATAAAGAAAATCGAAAGATTAATTTTTATAATTAACTTTATTTGTCACAGTTGTTGAACTACCATAACATACGGTGAGTTAATATGCTTTCTACATAATATTTAAATTTTTTAATAATGTCCAATCACAAAGTTTTTCGCCGTCTGAGATTTTTTTGCGTAATATAATTTTGTTGCAAATATCGTTGACAACATTTGCTCGGAGATGGGAGGATTTTTATATTTTATTTCTTTGTGTGAATTAGCGATGTGTAGGTTCAGCTGGAGTGGGCTCTTGAACTCGGGTTAAAATCGACTGCTCCTAGAGAACCCGGTGAAGGAATCGGATCCAAACCCGGAAATCGGCGGTCCGAGCCATTGCGAGTCGGGAGCACGTGCCGGGTACGAGTTCTTTTGCGGATTTCGGCTCTGTGGTTCGAATCCGGTCAAACTCATGCGTCTCGGTTCGAGCCACTCGCGAGTCGGGAGCAGGTCCTAGGATCGAGTTCTTTTGCGAGTTCCGGCCCCGGCCGAACCCGTGCGTCTCGGTAGCCACAACGGCACCCAGTACCCAGTCCGCACCCAAGAAGTCGGTCCCGGTACCTGCTCCTAGAACTCGAGTACTTTTAAAAGGAAGTACGTCTCGGAGGCCTCCGGTAAAATGCAGAACTTACCTATCTCTAGTGTGAATAACTCACAAAAATCACAACAACTCCTTCGGAACTGTTGAGATTATAGCATTCTCAATTGGGGTATGTAGTGAGACAGAAGGGTATTAAAGGTGCCGGTAACCCGGGCGTTTATTAATATCAAGAGTTATTTACATTTACATATATGTGCGCTACCCGACTCACTAGACAATATCTGTTCTGAGCCGGGTAGCCGTATCTATAATTACATATATCAATAAAGATTAAAGCAAAAAAACACAAAAGATAATAAATAAAAATACAAAGTACAAAAGAAAAACTTAAATAATAATAATACAAAGTACAAAAGAAAAACAAACATATGTAAAATAATTGAACATTTTCAGTATGAAAGTTCTTTTTTTTTAAATTTTAATATATGTTTAAATAATAATATACAACGTATAAAAATTAACACGTTCAGTTTGCAAGTAGCTTGTTAATGCAATTCCTTTTTTTTGTTTAATAACCACGTATTAAAGTTTTTAAATATACGTTTTCTATTGGTTTGAGTTATGTGTTGTGTTTCTTTTAAGAAAATGTTGAATATGGAAGGTGCGAGGTATGATTCATGTGTTTTAGCCAGAGTGGATTTAATTTTTGGCACTTGTAAATGTTTGTTAGATTTAGCTCTAGCGCTCTGGGAGCGAGATATGTGGGAAGGTGACGATTTTATGTAATTTATATGGATAATTTTTTTTATGAATAGCTTCCTGATATCAAGTATTTTATTTGAATTAAAAGATTTTCAGTGGCATGAAGATATGGTTTTTTGTACATTTTTTAAATTTTTATAGTGAATACCGCACAAGAATCTCAACTGCTCCCGTCTGGAGCCAGTGAGACTATGGCATCCCCAATTGGGGTATGTTGTGAGGCTGAAGGTAGTGGGGAGGGGAAGGAGGTGTGGAAGAGGAAGGTTGGGAAGTACCTGGCTATTCAGATCTGGTCACTAAACACGGCTAAAGCCATTTTCAAGCAACGTTTCAATTCTGAATGGTGGTCTTACACCAGGGCGATACTGATAGTATCTTCCACTCTGGAACATGCCGCAAATATACTACATATTATTTTAAATGAATTAATTGTGAAATAACACAAATTAATCAAATAAAATTTATTTGCGCATGCCGGGTTCGAAACCGCGACCTCCGGATTGTGAGTCAAGAGTCTTACCCACTGGACTACGGAGGTCGTCGTTGCTAAACCATTCATCCGATTGCGAAGAAACTTTGGGGATTTGAGGTACATAGTTCTAATAAGTGATTTATGAGCGGTATTAAGCAGCTTAATGTATGTGATATACTATAAATTAAAATGCTTTGGCAAAGGGAAAAGTATAAATCTTTTAATAGTTTAGGTGACATAATGTTTCTAATTGTTTCAAAATATATATTTGATTCCGCATTCTCATTACAAATGAATTTATGTGAAGTTCCCATTTTAGTTTGCAATCCACTGTTAAACCAAGATACTTAATACTATCCGGATGCTCAATTTTTTTGCAGTCGCAGTTTGTGGTTTATAATGTAGTACATGGATACAGATGTAAAAGCGGGACGGATTTAGGTTGCCCAGTTTTGGTTTTACTGAATGTAAAAAATTTGGTTTTCGAGGTGTTTAGGGTAAGAAGATTTTTGTCGAGCCATTTTTTTATCTCCTTCATACCAAATTCTGCGTTTTTAAAGACCTTTTCCCAAGATTGCTGTTTAAAAAAAAGTACAGTATCATCTGCGTAGCTGATCACATTATAGCAGAGTTTTGGGATTTTAATATTAGTGATACCGTTAATATATATAAGAAAAATAATAGGGCCTAAGACACTACCCTGAGGCACTCCGTACTTTATTTCTGCTGTGTCACTCAGCCATTTGTTTAGTTCAACTATTTGTTTCCTATTTTTTTTATATAATTGATGAACCATTTAAGCGGTTTCCCATTAATGCCAATATTTTTAAGTTTTTCGTACAGCAGATCATGAGAGATGGTGTCGAAGGCCTTAGCCAGATATAGAAAAACTCCAATTATTTTAGATCCCTTATCTACGTGTTTTACAATGAAGTTGGTTAGTTCAGAAATTGCCTCGTCTGTGCCCATTTTTGCCCAAAAACCGAATTGATGGCTTGATAGTAAGTTGTGTTTGTCGAGGTAGGATATCAGTCTTTTTTTCAATGCTTTTTCTAGGAGTTTTGATAAAGAGTTAAGTAGTGAAATGGGTCTGTAGTTAGATATTAAAGTTTTATCTCCAGATTTATGGATCGGGATAATACTGGCAATTTTAAGTTTGTCAGGTACAATACATTGGCAGAAACTTTGATTAAATATATGTAGCAGAGGTGTACCGATATATTCTCGTAGATTTATCAGGATTTGGTTAGATATGTTGTCCGGGCCAGGTGCGCAATGAGTTTTGAGTGAAAGAATGAGTTCATTAATTTCTGTTTTATTTACTTTATAAATGTTAAAGGAATGATTTGGTCGCAAGGAAGAGCTTTCTTTGACTAGTAGCTCTTCTGTAGTGTGGTTCTATGTAAGTATTTTTTTTTTGCTAAATCAAAGCCAACGTTGGTAAAATGATCATTACTGTTATTTGAAATTTTTTTGGGTTCGTTTTTTGTTAAACAGATTTCCCCATCTTACTGTTCTTAGGTTTTGAATGGGCGGCATCTTTGATAACTCTCCATATCTTTTTTGTACCTCCTCCGGCACTATCTATTTCTTTCCTATAGAACTCATGTTTTGCCTGCTTTACTAGTTTATTATATAGGTTTCTGTATAATAAGTCATTGTGTTTTAGTTTACTGTCCATTGGCTTATTGTTTACTCTTGCATGCATCATATTCCGTTTGTGTATACTTTTTACTAATCCTGTTTAATTTTAAGTGTTTTGTGTGTAGTGTTTTTACGGGTTTTTATTATAGTGTGTTTAGTGGTAAACATATTCAGAGTTTAGAAATTCATAACGCGCTTTGTTTGGATCCGTTTCTTTTAGAGTTGTAGTCCAAGATTCATGACTTATATCTGAGCTAAGTGCTTTAAAATCTACGATATGCCGTGACGTATTTGTATATATTTTTGATTTTTTTACAGTTTTCAATCGCATGCCAAGTGTAGTGGTGAAATGGTCGGTAACCGTGGAATGAATAGTGGATGAAATAGTTTTATTTTTAGTTTTAACAAAAATATGATCAATACAGGATTTTCACTCAAGTGAGGTTCTTGTCGAAGAATTTATAGTTGACTGAAGGCCATAGTGAGCTAGAAGACTTAGATATTCGTTAGTTTTGGGTTTAGAGTTAAGAATGTTTATGTTTATGTCTCTTGCTAAAATGAGTTGTTTGGTAGTTTTATTGTTTTCCATGAGATTGAAACGGGATCATGTTCTGGTACAATATAATAGGAGTGTAATTTTATACGGCAGAGCAGAGACCAGGGCTCAGGATTATGGGAAAGGTATTTTTCTGTCAAGTAGGTGAGAAATCAGAAAATAAAAGAAGATGAATCTTATAAAACTATATTGTATGCAATAAAAAACAAACATGAGAGTGCAAATTTAAAAAATACAAAGCAATAACATACCAGATGGACTCCTGAACATGCTAACCTATCTAAACGAATTTACGACGGATGACGACCGCGAAGTTGCTTAGTAGAGAGAAAACGAGAAGACACTTCCAGGGTCCTTAACCGGGGACGTCGCGCAATCCCGAGATCCTAGGTCATCCTTCTTTGTAGGAAGAAAGCTGCTACGCCTCCAAGGAGTGTATTTAGCTTAGGGCTATCTTAACAAGCTCCATGAAAAAAGCACGTGGTCCCAACTGATCACCAAGACCTGCGTCTCTTGGTAGAACCGTCAAATCGTCCGTGACTTCACGACGCGGGGTCACAAAGGCATATTATTCTGCCACCTCAAGGACCAATCCCTTTACAAGTTCATTTCCAGAACACATTTCCACAAAATGGCCAACCGCCAACAACGGAAAAAAGTGGGATTTACATATCCACTAAAAATAATACCGTACACGAACTTCTCGTGTTACGTAAAAAACACCCCGCGCCTTTTTAAGATAAGATCGACTTAAATCCACATGATATAATGAAATTGAAACACTTTTCAAGTCAGTGACTAATTCACGAACCACTAGCCCATCGCTGCCCGGGAGGAAATGACCATAAACAAAAAGAGCTTCTCTCTTTCCCAAAAAATTACCAGTCTCAAAAAAAAACACCATAGACAAAAAAACCAAATAGGCAAGAACTGCACTAGTCACATAATATTTATGTGACAAGATGTTGTAAGGAATTTAGGAAAGGTGTTATATTTTTGTAGTATGGAGGCCTATAAATAGCAAAAATAGATAAATCTGATCCATTTAGTATATTTTGACGCAATTTGCTTCTATTAATTTTATTTCCGAGATAGAAGAGTTCAGTGACTCGTTGATAAAGATGACTATTCCATCATTTTGGTTAAGTTTAGTAGTAGTGTGGAAAGTCGTATATCCCAATATGTTAATGTCAGTGAACGTTTCGTCTATCCAACATTCGCTTAAAAGGATAATATCAAAATGAGTGTTAAGATCTTGTAAAAGTACTGCAAAATTGTCAAAGTTTTTTTGAATGCTTCTAATATTTTAAGAAATTATGTTCAGAGAGTTATTTTCGGCGACGGTTCCTTTAAAATCTGTTGAATTTGTGAAAGTGTGTTCTTCATTAGATGAAATTTCAAAATCAATATTTAATGTTGAAGCCATTTTAGAGAAAGTATATTAAGTTCTATTGTCTCTATCGCAATATTAAATGCAGTATCCATATAATACATAGGTACATAAAATAAAATGCAGAAAGTGATTTATATAAAGTCAATGCCATGAGAGTATGGATAATAAGGCTGCAGTCATGCATCTACTACGTGGGCTGTGTCATTCGACGTTACACTTGTGTCACTTCCATGGTTAGTTTTTGCTAGTAAATTTTCTATTTCGAGGATGGTATTTTCTGTGCGAATAAAGGACGCTCGCGAGTCTGTCTGTTGTCGAATGTAGACTGCCTTAACCCATACGTAGGCAAAATTGTACTTTTTTGCTAATTGCTTTGAGAGAAATAGCATTCTTTTTGCGTGGGTGGTTAGGAGCTCGTTAATAAATATTGGCATTTTCGGTACCGAGAAGCCTATTTTACTGTTGTTGAGTCTGTCGGCACTATTTTCTGCATTTTTGTTATATTTTTTTGCTTCATTAAGAAACTCCTCACGACTATTTGGATTTTTAAATTTAATAATTATTGATCTCGTTGCCGTGTGGTTTCTTTTTCCTGGCGCCCTGTATGCGTTCTCAATGTCATTTTACAGCATTATTTATATTTTAAATAATGTCATTGAGTTTCTCGTCTTGAATTTCAGGAATTCCTCGTCTGCGAGTTTTGACACTCTTTTTCATCTAATTGTTCTTGTAGCTCATGTACTTTTTGTTCTAGCATATTGTGTTTTATATCCATCATACTTAGCTCTTTAACTTTTTTGTCCATTTGTAATACTTTTTTTCGATGTCGTCTATTTTGTCGTAAACAAAATTAAGTGAGGTTTTGTATTCTTCGAAACGAGCTGTGATTGAAGTTTTAAATTCTATTATTTCCCTTGACAAATTCATCATAGTTTCTTCTATAGTGGTAATTTGCCAAGGCCATTGACCGGGTTTGGCACCGAGGACTTGTCAACAAACTGCATTCTTACGGACTTCCCGCATCCTTGCGTACGTGGATTATCGATTTCTTGAGGGAGAGGTCGATTCAGACGGTAGTCGATGGTTTCACCTCTTCCTCACACCCGATAAATGCTGGCGTCCCGCAGGGATCGGTTCTGTCTCCGACTTTGTTTTTGTTGCACATCAACGACCTTTTGTCATGTGCACCAATTCACTGTTATGCGGATGACAGTACAGTTCATGATAGCTTTTTGTTTGACAAACCCCCAAAGGGCTCACAAACTCCAACAGCTCGTAGGGCTTTGAAGCAAAGAATGGACGGTTACCTCGAGAGTGGTTTCTCTTGGGGTAAAAATAATCTCGTTGAATTTAATGTTTCAAAGACCCAATCTTGTCTGATTACGTCTAAAAGGGATCGAAATGAAAATCTAGTCTCTTTCAACGGAAGCAATATTCCGAACAGGCCCTCCATTGATATGCTTGGTGTAACCCTAAGTGACCAGCTCAGGTATAGGGGTTCCATCGAAGCCAGAGTAAAGTTAGCCTCCCAGAAACTGGGCGTACTGTACAGGGCCCGCAGATACTTCAATAGTGCACAACTGCTAACCCTGTACAAATCGCAAGTGCGCCTCACGGTTGAATTTGGCAGCCACCTCTGTTCTGGATCTCCAAAATACCTGAAAAATACCCTCGACTCTGTGCCAAAACGGGCGGTCCGTTTGATAGATTCTCCCATCTTAACAGATGGATTGCAATCTTTAGAGCACAGGCGTCGGGTGGGAATGCTATCCTTGTTCTACCGGTATTACAATGGAAGATGCTCCGAGGAACTAGCATCATTGATCCCTTCGGCACCGGTGCATAGTCGGGAAACACGCCAAACGCGTGCCCAACATTGAAATTTGTCACATGAGAACAGGTCGTTTCTTCGACTCGTTCTTATGTTCAACAGCTCGGCTGTGGAATGATTTGCCGGCCTCTGTGTTTCCTCCTTCCTACAACATGGGTCTCTTCAAGACCAATGTTTATTCCTTCCTCTCCTCAAAAAGACCCTCCACACAGTATCCCAGATGACATAGGCCCTGAGGGAAATTATTTTCCTCAGAGCCTCCTATGTGGAGTTAATGTAAAAAAAAAAAAATAATAATAATAATTGAACTATCGACTGATGACTTAGTGCTTACTTCTTCTTCTTCTTTCCGTGCCGTATCAGGTCCCCCCAACGTTGGCGATCACTCTTGAGAATGCCTCTCTGTCTTGCGCTGCCCGGAATAGCTCCTCCACACTTCTAATGCCGGTCCACTCTCGTATATTACGCAGCCAAGACATTTGTCTCCTACCAGGCCCTCGGCAACCCTCTATCTTGCCTTTCAATATCAAATGGAACAAGTGATACTTCTCCCCTCGAAGTATATGACCCAGATATGAAATTTTCCTGATTTTTATTAATGTAAGCAGTTCTCTATCTGCTTTAGCCCGCCTGAGAATTTCTGTGTTGGTGATCATGTCGGTCCATGGGACCTTGAGCATTCTCCGGTGAAGCCACATTTCAAAAGCCTCTAACCTGTTCATGGTATTTACTTTCAAGGTCCCTGTTTCACATCCATAGAGCAAGACCGACCACACGTAACATTTTAGCATTCTCTGCCTTAGTTTTAAGCTGATATTGTCGTTGAAGAAGAGGGATTTCATTTTAATGAACGCAGTTCTTGCTGCTTCAATTCTGCATCTAACCTCCACATCTGGGTCAAGAGTCTCCGTGAGAATACTGCCGAGGTATCTAAATCTTTCCACCTTTTCGACATTGCAACCATTTAACTGTATCACTGATTCAGAATGATCTAGTCGTCCAAATTTCATCCATTTAGTTTTATTGACGTTGATTGTTAGGCCCAGTTGCTCACCAGCATTATTAACAAGATTTAATAGGTCTTGGAGGTCATCGATAGTCAGCTAGTAATACAGTATCATCTGCGTATCTTATGTTATTAATGACAACTCCATTGATCTTCAGACCCTTATCAGTATTACTTAGGGCTCTTTTAAAGACATAGTTGGAATAGAGATTAAACAATAGTGGCGACAGGATACAGCCTTGCCTTGCTTACTTGATTTTCTCAAATAATTTAAAACCTATAAATTATTATCTACATGTAAGAAATTATTACATATAAAAATCAAAATAAGTTTGTTTCTGGGTTTGCATATATGCATTTATGTATGTCAGCTATGCATTGCTAAACCATTCATCCGGTTGCGATGAAACTTCTAGGATTTAATGTGCGCATGCGCGCGATGGTTTCTGTATACAATAGTGAGCTCTAGCATCATGAAATTATGCATTGCTAAACCGTTCATCCGATTGCAATTAAAATTTGGAGATTTGTAGGGAGGAGTGGGGAGGGGTGATGGTGGAGGGGGTGGAGGAAGGGTGGAGGGGGTTGGGAGAGGGGGATGGGGGGAGAGGGAAGGGGAAAAGAGGAACTCTTAAGGGTGCGGAGGGGAGGGGGAGGAGGGGAACTCGGGAGCGGGGAGGGGAACTAAAAGCCGCACGCAGGGTCTATTACTGCTAGTAATATAATAAAACACATATAAAACTTATTTCAACTTAACTGATTTGTGACTGTTACCGGTTCCAGCCTGTTAAAGCCATCTTCAGACTTGTACAAATGTTTCTTAATCTACAGTTTATGTACACATCGTATGGGAGAGTGGGAGGGGGGGGGGGAGGGTAGTCTACAAGGATTTTATTCAATTTATACGATTTTTCCATATTTGTTGCAATGTTGTGTTTGACGATTGAATTCGTAGTTATTTGGCTATCAGCAGAAGACATATTTATCCCGGGTGTATAGATTACTTAAATGTTGTCTGGGGAATACCTTACTTAAAAGGAATATGTATTATTATCAACCCGGTTAGAAACTCTCTCGAAAATGGGAAAATAAACTCACTGTGAGCAGTAATGATGATGTCCACACAGGTGTTTTCTTATATTAAGTACATTATTTTTTTACAATATATGAAAGGGGAGGGGGGAGGAGGAATATAGAATTAGGACTAAGAGGCAAAGGATGGGAATATAAAGGGACTAAACTTTCTAGTTTGAGTCACGTTGCTTAGTGAGTTTTCGTTTTATGTCATGTAAAGTCTCGTTAAAAATGTCGATGTGGTAATAATTTAAGTTAAATGAGTGTGTGGATCTATAGATAAATGAGTTCTGTTTGGAGTTGGTCTTGCAAAGAGGGAGATTAAAAGTAAATGACTGCCTGCTGTTGCGATTTGGAACATGAAATGATAGGCGTTGAAGAATTTCAGGACTATCAATTAGGTTATGTGTAATTTTAAATAACATAACCGAATCTGCTATATTTCTTCGGCAAGTTAACGTCTGCATATTGAAGAACTTTGCAGAGTATTCATTACTCACATGAGATCTAAAAGAGCGAAAGTTAAGGTACCTTAGGAATCTGTTTTGAACACTTTCGATTCTATTTTTGTGTATTGCATAGCCTGGGTTCCACACTTGAGATGCGTATTAAAGGATACTACGAACGTATGAGAAGTATGGTATTTTGAAAGTAATAAGATCTTTGAATTTTTTACAAGAACGGATTATGAAACCAAGCATAGAAGATGCATTAGTGACTATGGGGTCGATATGTTTATTACAATTCAGTTTACTATCAAGTATAACCCCAAGGTCCTTAATTTCTGATTTGATGGATAATGGTTGATGATTAATTGAGTATTCGTGGATAAAAATGTTTTTATTTCTGGTGAAGCGCACGACGAAGCACATGGATATATTTATTTCCAGACAATGGGCATTGCAATACGTGTTCAAACGTTGCAAATCATCTTGCAGCTTCTGACAGTCCTCGATTGAGTTTATAGGTGAAAAGATTTTCATGACATCTGCATACAGAATGGTTTGCGAGTTTAAAAAACAGTTACCAATATCATTGATGTAGATGTTAAATAATAATGGCCCCAAAAAGCTGCCTTGAGGAACTCCCGATGTAACAGCAACAGAATCGGATTTAAATCTTTAAAATCTTGTTCAACAAGATTGAGTGATCCACCTTGTCAAACGCTTTACTATAGTCGGTATAGAGAGTGTCCACTTGTATTCTGTTATCCAAATTATCCTGGAGGTACTCTGTGAAAGTTAAAAACCGTGTTGGGTCGTACTCAGACTAGGCTTAAGAGCAGCGTATAGTTGATCATAAACATTTTTTTCGAGAATTTTGTTAAATACGCAAAGTTTGGAGATTGGCCTGTAGTTTTTGACGTGAGTTTTTTTACCATTCTTGAAGATGGGAGATACATACGCGGATTTCCAAATAACAGGGACAGTGCATTCGGTTAGAGAACGATTGAAAATTAAAGAAAGGGCTATGTATAGATTATGAGCACACCGTTTAATATGGATTGAAGGTATTTCATCGGGTCCGGCACCTTTGTGAGTATCAATTTCCATAAGATATTTTAAGACAATTTCCTGGGTCACCTCAATATTGCTTATATTGGAAGTATGGTTCCAGACGTCAGCTGGACCAGGGGTAAGTGGATCGGAGGGTTTACTGAAAACTGAACTGAAATATTCAGAGAATAAATTAGCAATGTCGGATCCATTATTGGCCTTCAGCTCTCCAAGATACATACATTTTGGGACACCTTGGGATTTGCTAGAGGATTTGACGTGGCTCCAGAAGTTTCTCGGGTTTGAGGATATATTATTTTCGATTTTACTTAAGTAGCAAGATTTGCTTTTCCGACATAAATATTTGTGCCGTTTACGAAGGAGAGAAAATGCATTATAATCACCCTGATTTTTATATTTTTTATATTTGCTAAAATATTTAGACTTTTCCTTACTTACCTTAATAAGCGCCCTTGAGATGATTTTTCATGAAAACGGCGCTTTATAAATCAGCCAAATATTATTAAATATTATAAGGGCAGCGTTGTACCTAGGAGGAAATACAAGTTGTACAAGTATGTACAAGTTCCTTGAAAATTTATGAGCTATGTGAAGATTTATGAGGGATTTCAAAAACTTATAACCTATTGATAATGCCCGCGAGATTTTTGCTCTATTTTAAACGAGTCATGTTTTATATATAACATTTTCGCAGTTAGCGCTCTTCTCTAACATTCGTAATTTCGTATCTCCCCATCTTCTTCTTTTCGATCCCGGTTGTAGAGCCTCAACCACGGACAAACTATCCCGAGCTTTTTTATACGTTCACCTACTCGACTCGACCTACTCAGTTAACTCATTAGCCCAATAAATTATTTAAAAAAAAAAAAATGCTCGTAAGCAGAAACATTTCAACGAATTTAGAAAAATTAAAAACTCAAGGATACATCTTTAAATACTTTTATTTTCAGAAAGAAAATCGATAATACCACAGAAACACAGCCGATGAGTTGAATGAATGATCTGTAAAAAAAAATATTATTTATGCATTTCACCGCTTACTCGTTTAACCAGCCAGCGGCCGAAAATCCACATTTCGTCGAAAGTTGTTCTTACGATCGTGCAGGGCGGTTACAATGAGAACGATTAATTATTCTCCGTGCCAGCTTTTTAAAATTATAAATCAATATCAATTTTATTTCATTCCAAATTTGCTTTAATTTATACCCACATCAAAAAATGCTGAAAGGCTTGATGATAAAACTATTAAAATAATGTATTTTTTGTAATTATTTTTTTATTATAAGTATTTATCATTTTTCAATAATGTCTAAGTTAAATAAGAATGTTAAAAAAAATTAAATATTTTAGTTTGTAAGTGCGCAAATAAATACACAAACGGATCAATTTTACTGCATGATTATATGATTTGAAATGGGTGTGGTATATATAATACAAAATCTTTTTTGAAAATTTAACAAATCTGCCAACGACCTACGCTAAAACCTTATTATACTAAAAAAAACATTTTTTCTCAAAATTTAAAACATGCGAATGCTAGATAAAAGAACAATCTTTCGAAATCCATTTATAATTTTTTGTGAGAGTCAATACGTCTAAAATCTGATTTAAAATGACATATTTCTGGTTTTCTCTGGTAATACCCTCTTAAAACGGAATATTTTTTATTCAAACAGTTAGATTTAGCTTTATTCTCACGAAAAGTGAGTATTTATGTCGGGGGAGACAAAAAAACATGCAAAACATATGCATTCAATATTTTAATTTTGTTTAAATTAATTCGCTTACGCGGTAACGCCATTTTTATATGTGTCGTGTTTATTTAACATTTCAAAGCAACCAATCAATGCTGCCAATCATAGAAAAAATATTATTGCCATGTAAAACAAAGTGAATGCATTATTGACAAGTTTGTACCTGTATTTATAACAGTAGAACGTGGAAAGAAATGTATTAGAATAATTACACAAACCCTGCTTTACCAGACAAACCATTCAAAACCATTCATTGGTACTTCCGGCAAATGTCATATTTGATTGTCTATCAGTTAAAAAAGGAATATTCCGTATTATCCATGCATCAAACTTCGACAACACGAACGTTCCGTATTATCCGTGATGTGGACTAAATGCATATTTACCAGAAATATCAAATGTCACATAACCTCAAATTGATTTACGCATACATTAAACTTCATGTTTTATATAATTACCCCATTCCATAATTACCATAAATTTGATTGACAAATTTAAACTATTTTTTACCTCTGAAATTTAATATACAATGATTTTTCGATTAAAAACGTGCAGAATAAACTTTTTAGAGACGTAAATAAACACGGAAAGTTGGAACAGCTTCCGTAATAGTACAAGATTCTAGCTTCTGGTAGAGAGGGAGAGATGGCGCGATATCAAAATTTATTACTATCTACAATTTAACTTCATCTATGAGAAACCCGAGCACTTTTGGAGTTACAAGGTTAGTACGAAGATATACAATTTGAAACACAAATAAAAAAAAATAGCACTAATCCGGCACTTGTATAGTAATTGTCTCATATAAAAGTTATTTACTATTTCTTTTGATTAATTTTTTGTTTTTGTTTGAACAAGCAATTTAAGTTTTGTGTGAAAAAGGCCGCATAGCCATTCCTTTTAATTTCCCCCCAGGGCCTATGCCCTCTTTGAGGATACTGTATGGAGTATAATAATATACTAATATAAGAAAAGGTAGCAAAGGAAGTTCCTGAGAAGGAAGAAGGTATAAGCGATGGGTAGGAATTTAGGGGTCAATGTGTCCAGGAGTGACGTATCATTCCATCATGCGACTGGTCAGTGGATGAGTGGGCATCGCGTTTGGGTCCCACCCAGGCGTCCCGTGTTCGATTCCTCGGCTGGTTAAGTCCTCCATCACGACTCGAGCAACATTTTCGGCTTACTGTGGTGGTATTAGGAGATTTTCAAATATTTTCGGGTAATTCGTAACCCGGGAATGTTTGTCTTTCTTTAAAAAAAGAAAAATCCCTCCCACTGCTGCGGTGCAAAGCAATGGGTCGATAGAGTTCAGCTAGACAGGTCAAGGATCTCTCTCATCCGAATTCACCTGGTCCAGCCCGTCACGCAGCTGGTGGGCAGGCGCATCAACCTTACCCCTTGGGATGACCTATGCCAGAGGTGTTGGTTATCCAACAAATGGTTAGGTCGGTTCGCGGCGGTACCCAAAATCTTTTTTTTTCACGTTAGCTATTTTTGAAATAAACGCGACACGACAATAAGAATATCACCCTGGATACTCTGAAAAGCGAATAAGCGCTGACGCCTTACCACTATTTTAAATTGCCAACTTGCCCGAGGGAGATGCGAACAGGGGAGAGAAAATCGGTGTTCTTCCTCTTTTCTTTCATTCATTATATATTTATTCCTGATGTATTTTACATTCCGGCAGGAATGAATTCTTTTGTGTGGCCCGCACTATTGCCTTCTTATTGTCATCTTTTGAAAACAAAACCTTGTATATTTGCCTCTTATCGCTGAAAAGAACATGATGTTGAAATCTCAAAGTACTAGAAATGAAAGTCAATATAATTTTTTATTTTTTTATTTTTTTATTTTTTTTTATTTATTATTTTTATTTTAGCATATAAAATATAATGTTAAATGTACATTATGTAATAATTTGTGTACATTCATGTTCAAATATCTTAATTAATACCACACTTCCATGGAAGCATTAGCTTGTGTCTGGAAGAGTAGTGTACATTTTTTAAATGCTTTATTATATCTTAAGTTCTTAAATTACAATGTGAATGTAAAAAAAAACAATAAGTTGTAAGTTCGGTTTAATGTAATTGTAATTATAAGTATTTATCAACTATCAACAATTCTATTATTTGGATAATGTATCTAGAATTTTTGTAATTAGTTGTCAAAAACAAAACAAAATTTAACTTATTTGAAGAATGGAGTATCACTAGGAAACTGAGTTATAAGTTATTTTTGAGATTAGATTAGTTGGAAACTTTTATTTTTATTTTTTTTGAGATTATCTTTAAAATATTTTTTAACAGTGTTTATTAATTTGATTTTATCATTAATTTTTCTAATTTCATCCGGTAGTCATAATGTAACGAAGGTTTGGTTTTATTGTAGATGATTGATTATACACAAGATTCGTGATTTTACTTCAAATTAAGACTCTATACACTTTGAATTCAGGGCAAGGTTTCGATCTCGAAGAGTTCTTTTAATTTCCTTTTTTATATTCTAGAATAAACCAAAATTACTAATGGCAAAGTTAACGCATGTCAAGATTTCTCCTACGTAATATTTTGAACGACTTACTGGTTTATGGGCACCATACTCCTGCGAAACACGGTATTATTTTTTATTGTAAACTGTTTTATATAAAACTATGGTGATTGATCGTCGGCTTCGCATCTCGAGAAGTCACCCTCCTGCTGCTGAACGAGGAATTCGGTCCAACCTCCGTCAATCAAATCTCCGAACTGCTATTGTTAAACTTGTCTCTGATCGTGGTTAAAAACCATTGAATCACGTCTTCATAGAATTCCCGTGACCAATGTTTTACTGCGTTACAAACCTTTTATCTTTAGATGGCGACCAAGGCACCAGTCATCGGCATTGACCTGGGAAACACCAACTCGTGCGTGGCCGTCTACTGGAAGGGCAGAGTGGAGATCATCGCCAATGACCTGGGAAGTCGCACCACGCCCTCGTGCGTGGCATTCACAAGCACGGAGCGCCTCGTGGGAGAAGCGGCCAGACACCAAATGGCAATGAACCTCAAAAACACTATTTACGGTGAGATGTTATTAATGTTTAAATCTTATGCTTCGTATACATTTATATACGTTAAACTCAATACCACAAAGAGCCAGAATTTGCCCATTAGTTACGGGGTCCCTCAAGGCAGTGTTATAGGTCCAACGCTCTTCCTAATATATATTAACGAGTTATGCAACCTAGATATCGATGCCACTATTGTCAGTTTCGCCGATGACACTGTCCTACTCTTCCAAGCAAAAGATTGGCTTACCGCATATTCCAAAGCGGAGGAAGGAATTCAACAGGTAAAATATTGGCTTGACTCGAACATATTAACTCTAAATGTACAGAAAACCAAATACTTACTGTCTAGTCTCACCAATATCCCAAAGTCAAACCCAGCCCCGCCATTAAAAATACACAAATGTAAAAATTCATCTCTAAACCGAAACTGTGACTGCCCATGCCTAGAGCAAGTAAACATTATCAAATATTTAGGAGTAACCTTCGATACACACCTGAATTGGAAGCAACATATACATAATACTACAAACAAAATCCGAAAATCTATATACTTTCTCAAACAAACACGCAATTTCCTTCACCTAAAACTTTTAAAAACAGTATATTACTCATTGTGCCAATCTCACATCGAATACGGAATTCTAGCCTGGGGTAATGCATATTCCAATGCCCTTGATCCCATCATGAAAGCACAAAAACTAATCATAAAAATAATTCTTAAAATGCCGCTTACTACCAGCACTGATACTATCTTCAATTCCTTCAACGTTATGGACATAAAACAGCTCTACTCAAGATCCATATTACTTAATTTACACAAAAACAACAAAACACCATACAAAGCTACACAAACAATACACAATACCCGAGCCAAAAACAACGAACTTCTCCAAACTCCTTTTTTCAAAACCACCTTCGGGCAAAGACACTCTAAATACATAGCTTGCAAACTATACAATACACTACCAACTACGATCAGACAAAGTGACTCCTTTACAAAATTCAAACAAGATATTAAAAAATGGATTATAAGTATTGGAAGCCACACTATCACAAATATCTGTAAAATAAATCACACATAGACATAAATAACTATTCACATACAACCTAACCCATATAAAACAAATGAAAATAATGGAATCCTGTCAAATTTAACCTATAAATAGACTAGGCAGAATTGATTTCATTACTCCATCTCCAACATTTATAAAATAACTCTCTTTAAAAGATTTATTACCCTTCCAATCACCCTTCTGTTTTAATTCTATTCATAATATGTATTTTACCTGAAATATCCTTGTAATTACTATATTCATTTATATACCTGTACGCCTGTCTCGACACAGGTATACCCTAGTGAGACAGGCATACAAATAAAACCATTGTAAACATATTTTATTATAGATAAATAAATAAAAATAAAAAAATTTGCGTACATAAGCCCAAGCCGAGCCACGAATTATGGGGAAGGAACGAAGCAATCGAAACGCTGCTTTCTTCGCTTTTGCCATAATTATCAAATACTTAGTAGACCTTATTATTGCAACAATATTGCAGGAAAATAGGATTAGGATGGAGCAGTGGTTCCCAACCTTTTTCTAACCCGAGACACTCGTACGTTTATTTTTTCGACAGGGACCACAAGCAGTGGCGTAGGCAAGCATGGGTGGCACCCGGGGCGGATAGCACAACGTGAGGGGCGTAATGGGATAGGGTGGGACGGCTTCTAGCAGAATATTACCGCAACGAAGGGGGCGGAATGGTGGAACGGGTTTATAGTTTATGCCGGCAACTCGGGCGTTTATTGTTTCAAAGTATCGTATATAAACAAGTAAGTAACCCGCCTCACTAGACTATTTCTGTTCTGAGACGGGTACATATACATATATTTACAGATGCATACACTTATACATATATTCATACAAATATATATACACATATATATACACACATACATACATGTATACATATATACATATTTAAACGTACACAGATACATACACATACGTATTCGCGTAATGCACATAATCATACAAATAAATAAAAACATAAGTATATATAATCAAAAAAGCATAAATGGTATGTACATAGTTTCATATAACCAAAATTCATTAAATACACATAGTAAAGCAAGCATCAAAAAGTAAAACTATTAAAATTTCAAGGAAATAATATAATCAAAGAGCAATTGTCGGAATTTACATAGTATCATATATCCAAAAATTCATTTTAGATAATGATAAACTGAATATTGTCACGATTTTTTTATTCAGACTTCTCGACCAGGGACAGCCCGCGCGCTGGCTTATTGACCGGCCACCATCTTCTTCCAGCGGCGGACCATCTTCTAGTCTCTTGCGGACCACTAGTGGTTAACGGATCATAGGTTGGGAAACCCTGGGATAAAGGGACGAAGGACGGGAACGTATGGGAGGGTAGATTAAATGATCTAGTTTGAGCTACATTATTTAATGAGTTATTGTTTTATATTCCCTAAAGTCGAGTTAAAAATGTCAATGTGGTAATAATTCAAGTTAAATGACTTTATTGATTTGAAGATAAATGAGTTCTGTTTAGAGTTGGTCTTGCAAAGAGGGAGATAAAAATGTTCAAGTATCACGAATTATGGGAAAAAAGCAACCGCAGACGGTTTTTCTTGCAACTCGCGGCTCCGCTCAAGCTTATGTTTGCAAATGTGCTGCAATATATTATAGCAGAAATTTTATAATTATATTAGATAAAATGGCGGTATCATCTTAAATGGTCTAGGCAGAGCTGGATCGTTTCTAACTCCACATTTTTGATAGATCGTTGTTCGATTCTTATGCTCGCTTGACTTCTAGCACAAATATATGATAGCAAATTTTGTAAATTGTAAAATTGCTTAAATTGTACGAGGAAATATTATTTTAAGACGAAAATGAAAGACTGGACACTCTAGCATTTTCTTCAGGGCCTTTTCTTGGAGCTTAAGCCTTCGCCTGGTTTTAATTGAAATAAAACACATCCAACACTAGGGAATGCAATCCCGCAAGACCATGTCAATCCAGGTATTTGCGGGACTGAACAATCTTAGTCCCGCTGGATCCAGGTATTTGCGGGATCCAGCAGGGTAGAGTGTTTATGTTGAGGTCTCCTGTGATGATGATATTTTTGTATTTGTTCAGGTCATTTAATGTATCGTTATGTTCTGTTAGGAAGTTTGTAATATTGTTTTTGGATGGAGGTCTGTACATAGCTAGGATACATGTTTCTTTTTCATATGTAATCTGTAAGCAGTTGGAGTCAATGATGTTTATTTCTTGAACGCTTATGTTATTTTTATCACTGATGTACATAACTATACCATCATTTTGGTTTTTGTGTATATTTGTGTGGTGTGTATTATAGTTTTTGATTGTTTTGGGGATATAGTTTTCATTCAACCAGCATTCTGTCAGCACAATGACATCAAAATTATTGTCAATCGGTTGGAGGTTTATTATAAATTCATCAAAAATTTTATTGATCGATCTAATGTTTTGGTGTAATATTTTGATTCTATTTTTTTCTTTTGTGATGTTGGTCCATAGATTAAAATCATTTGTACTTACACAGTAATGTTGATTGTCCGAGTCTATATATTTCATGTAATCAGCCATGTTGGTGTGTATTTGTGTAAGTATATGATGTGAGGTTGTGTTTGGTGTACAGTAGTTTTTATGTCAGTTTATTAGATATGTCGTTCAAGTGTTTTATTTCTATAACTTTTGAGTCCTTAGTTTTTCTTACAAGAATTTTTCCTGATTTTATCCAAACATATTTATAGTCTTTTTCTTGGGCTCTTTTTCTGGTGTTCCAGTGCAGATTTTTATAATATTGCGTTAATTCCGCACTTACGTAAACATATTGGGCTCCTTCCCCGTTGAATTTTTTTATCGGGTCTCTGTGTTTGGCTGCTAACATGGTAACCGCTTTTGTTATATCCGCAAAATTAATTGTAATTTTTTTTTGATCATTTGGTTTGTGTTTTGTGATTTTGTAGGTATCCTCTGGGGTCATCGTAACGCCTGTGAGTTCAGAGATCCGCGCAACAGCATGAGCTAGGGATATGTTGTCCTGTAATTTTATACCGCTTATTTCTATACTTTTCAAAAGGGCCGATTGTTCTATATCCGCTAGGTGGATTTCTACCGTAGCCAATCTGTTTTCTTTTTCCGCCAGTTCCTCCTTGAGTTTGTTGACTTTGGTTGGTATGTCCATAATTTGTTGCAGTTTTTGTATAATGTCATCATATTTGTAGTTGATGAAGTTCGTGAAGGTTTTTATTTCTTGCAGCTCTGTTTCAATTTTATTGAGCATTACTGTTTTCAATTCCTCGAATTTCGTATTTATAAATTCAAATATTGATTCACTGTCTATATTAATCATAAATTGGTGTGTCGCCGACGGTGAGTCCATGGTGCCAGTTAATAGTGGTGAGGATGTAACTATAGAAGCATATTATATGATATACACGATTTTTTTCTTTGTTTACTGTTAATTATCCATTATTTGATCTATATGTATATTAAAAAAAAAAATATATTATTTTAAACTTAAATAAAAATTATTTTCTACATTCGATGTCTCCGCCTTTTTAACACGAGCTTTGCTCAATAAAAAGGTGTAAGACATATTAAATAATATATATTTTTTTACAAAAAACTTTTAGAATACGCAAAAACATGTAATTTTTGTAACATTTATTAAATATTAAAAAAATAAAAAATGTGATTTTCTTCGCGCTGGAGAATTTACTGCGAGATTTAGACATGTTGTGTTTGCGTTTTTTTTTTGCTTGTGGTTAAAATTTTATGGTTTGTTCACAAATGCCCCACATATATTTTTTTAAATAATTTTATTATATGGTCTATGACAGAAATGACACTTTTTTTTGGTTTGGTTTATAATGACTTGTTTCGTTTTTTTTTAGACGAGATTTCTAGATATTTAGCACTGCCGCTACCGAATAAACTCACTGTATTTAACGAATCAAAGGTTTTTGTTTTTTTTTTTAAATGTTTTTGTTGTATTTTTTTTTTGCTTAATTGACACTTATTTTGCAATCAGAATTGGAGCTGTCAGAATTAGGTGTTGTTCCTTAGCGGTTATCCATAGATCATCATATTAACTTTATAGTATATTCAATTGCGTTTTCCATATTTATCACATTTTTCAACAAGCAATTTCATTTCTTAACGTTTTTTTACAGATGTTAAGCGGCTGATTGGACGGAATTTCGAAGAACATAACATCCAAGCAGATATGCAATATTGGCCTTTTGATATCGTGAATGATAAGTCAACGCCAAAGATAAGAGTTACACATAAAGGAAGGGAAAAGATTTTCTACCCCGAAGAGATAAGTGCAATGATTCTAACAAAGATGAAGGAGACGGCAGAGGCATACCTCGGAATGGCTGTCAAGGATGCTGTCATCACCGTGCCTGCCTACTTCAACGTTTCCCAGATATCGGCCACTATTGATGCAGGAATTATTGCGGGGATTAATGTTCTTGGCATTATTAACGAGCCTACCGCAGCCGCTATTGCTTACGGACTGGGGAAAGAGAAAGTAGGAAAGCGTAATATTCTTTTATATAATCTCGGAGGTGGATCCTTTGACGTAACCATTCTCACTATTGATTCTTGTAATTTCAAAATTCTTTCTACCAGTGGAGATACTCACTTGGGAGGTGAAGATTTTAATACTCAATTGGTTAACTATTGCGCAGGGGATTTTAAAAATAAACTCTATAAAGACCTCACAACAGATAAAAAAGCTCTAAAACGATTGAGAACCGCCTGCGAGCGGGCGAAAGTAATTCTGTCTGCAAACATTCAGACGAGCATCGAGATTGACTCCTTGTATGAGGGAATTGACTACCAAACATCAATCACCAGAGCCAAATTGGAGGAGTTAAATGCTGAACTTTTCCAATCCACCATTCGGCATATAATTCGATGTCTCCATGATGCCAATATGAACAGAACTGAAATCGATGAAGTTGTGATCGTCGGAGGTTCTACCCGCATCCCAAAGATTCAGAGTCTTCTGAAAGAGTTTTTTAATGGCAAGAAACTGAACATGTCCATAAACTCCGACGAAGCAGTAGCATACGGTGCTGCAGTGCAGGCCGCCATCATCTCAGGGGACAATTTTGCAAACGTCATACTCTGTCATATAACCCCGCTATCCTTCGATATACTCACACACTCAAGTGCGTATGCGATATTAAAACTAAACACACCAATACCTAACGAAACTAAGATACTTTTAAGGACCGTGTTCGTTTACCCAACCTTGTTTGTTGAAGTATTTGAGCAGGTTCTGACGGACAATTACCGCAAACTGGGTCAATTCGCTTTAACTAATATACCCCGTACGCCTTTTGGTAAAGTTATATTATATGTTACCTTTAAAATTGATGTCAATGGAAACCTTGTTATCTGTGCTACGAAAAATACGACCCAAAAAAAATTAGACAATAAAGTTTTAACTATAGAAAATGAAAGTGGCCGACTTTCTCTTGAAGACGTCAGACGCATGACTTGCGAATCAGAAAAGTATCGCGAGGAGGACGAAATTATCAGAAACGCTTTCACTGCAAAGAATAAACTGCAGGATTACTGCTTCAAAATCAAAGCCATCCTTATTAGTGAAGAGCACGGTTTATCAACGAATGTCCAAAAAATCATTTTAGATAAATGTAACGTGACCCTTGACTGGATCGACTCAGATCAGTTGTTTGAAAAGAAAGAGTACAAAAAAAAGGGAGAAACTTTAAAAGCTGAATACAAACGATGCAGGGCCGTCCCATCGGTGAAGAGCGTTTTTTATTAGCGAATGATCAAGTAATCATTTTAGATAAATGCAACGTGGCCATTAATTTGGTAGATTCAGACCATCGGTTTAAAAGGGAAGAGTGCAGCGAAAAAAACCGAAATGACTTAAAATCAGCGGTGCAAAATCGAAACCATACAAAACTCTGGTATCAAACTGGATTACAATTCATGTGAATTTTTGTAAATGTCTCTGGAGCAGGGCTGTGAAATAAACTGAGGGTATTTTTTCATTCTGTAGTTTCGAAGTTTATTTGAATAATTAAAATTCAAAAAATATTTTGTGTTTTCACACAAAATTGTAAAGATACAGACCTAATGTAATATAACATGTTATCCATTTTTGCAGTACGTATATTTCTGGTTAGGGAACGTACCCATACTACGTGACCAAGTTTTTGCAATTTTTAACCCCCCCCCCCGGTGACCAAAAACCTAAGCAACCCGCCGCTCATTTGTATGGAGCGTGAAATTTTGAAGACCCCCCCCCCTAAACGTGTCACGTAGTATGGGTACGTTCCCTTATAAGGAACTTCGGTGAAAAATATTAATTTATATTCATATAGAGAAACGCCAATTCTGTATACATGTGAAGGTTTTATTATGTATAATTAGACAAATAAATTATTTATTTATTTTATTTATACGCTTTTACATATAATGCTCACTTATTGTGTATGTACTTTACTTATTTATAATATTTCTTATTATTATATAATTTTTAATTAATTTATTGTTATTATAATTTACTTAATTTTATCTGCATACTTATTTAACTTTCGTACTATTATTTACTTACAACACTACTTAATTTTATAACTACTGGAGCGTTTTTTGCCACATTATGGCACCATTTAAAATACCTCAGATTGCTTTACTGCCAGTTTCAGGCAAATTTTCCCTAGATGCATAATTATTTTTTTTTTTAAATATTTTCAAATACTCCCGTGGTATAAACTTGACGTTTTATAGAAGCTAAAAGAGACTACTTCTATTTATATTCAATAGATGTCAGGGTCCTCTAGTTTTTTACGAAATATTCATCTACGAAATATTTCAAAAAACGGAACATTCAATTTATTTTATTTATTTATTTATTTAATTATTTTCATATTACATTTGGTTATAAAATGACGTATTGCCCATCTCACTAGGTGTGAAACGCCTGTGTTGAGATGGCAATTTACAGAGTGGTTATCTAAGATTTTGTAGTAATATTATGAAAATGGCAGGTTAATATAATTTTTTTTCTTTAAATATACAATTCAAGTATGTTACATATATATAAGAAGATTGCAGTAGGTACATGGTTACATATATACACACAGTAGGTATAAAGGTAAGTCTGTTTTTAAATACTTGTGATGGATATGTTTATTTGAGGTGATCAATGATTTTACTTTTAAATGTACTTTTGGTTTGCGTGTTTCTAATTTCAGGAGGTAGAGAATTGAACAGCTTTGTTGCATTATATTTAAAACTTCTTTGCCCATAAGAAGTTTGACAAACTGGGATGTTGAAAGATTTTACATTTGACTCTCTTAAGGCTCTTGTGTTCATTCGTTCTTCAAACATGTGTGTATTTTTAAATTGATGAAGCAGGATATTTTTTGAATACAATTTTTGCAGGTTCGAAACATTTAGTGTCTTAAAAATAAAATCAGTGCTTGTTCTCAACGGGACTTTAAGAATAACCTTCAAAATTAGTTTTTGAATCTTTACTAAAGGCTCTAGGCAAGTATTTGTGGCACTACCCCAGCTGATAATACCATATTCAAGTGATGATTGTATAAGAGCACAGTAAACTTGTTTCAGTTGTTTTCTATTTAAAATATCTCTAACATTTTTAAAAAAATAGACGAGTTTCCTCAGTTTTGTCGTTAGGTTTGTAACATGTACGTTCCATTTAAGAAGATCATCTATTTGAATACCAAGATATTTAATACTGTCAACTCTACTTATAGAAGGACAGGTACATGGAGTTAATAGGGGGTTACAGCTGTGGAGTTTAAGGCTTTGTTGTGAAGGCAAGAACTTATTTGAAATTCGAAATGTTAGGAATTTAGTTTTGTCTGTATTCAGGGTTAATATGTGATCATTAAGCCAATTTTTAACAATACGAAAGCCATTTTCTGCCGTTTTAAAGACTTCATCCCAAGATTTGGCGTGAAATAGCAAGACCGTATCATCGGCAAAACTTGTGATTTGTCCACAAATTTTTAGGTTACATAGATCATTAATATAGATTAAGAATAATAAGGGTCCTAGGATGCTACCTTGTGGAACGCCACAATGTGATTTTTGGGAACTACTATAGGTACTGTTTATTTTAACACATTGCGTTCGATCAGTTAGATAACTATGAAATAATTGAAGAACTGTATCTGATATTCCTATCCTCTTAAGTTAATCTAAAAGTATTTTGTGGTTCACAGTATCAAACGCCTTTGCAAGATCAAGGAAAATTGCTAAACATTTATTTCCTTTGTCGACATTACTTATTATGAAGTCTGTAACGTTAGCGATGGCGTCTGAGGTTGATAAGTTTTGGCGAAAACCAAACTGATTTGCTGATAATGTTTTACTAGAGTCAAGGTAAGTAATCAATTGATTTCTTAGTATTCCTTCAACAATTTTAGAGAGTGCACTTAGAACACAAATTGGTCTGTAATTGGTAATTTCAGTTTTTTTTCCACCTTTAAAAATTGGAGAGATAATCCCTTGTTTTAATACATTAGGGAAACAACCTTGAGTGAAGCTCTTATTGATTAAGAATTTGAGGGGAACGGCTATATGAGATTTCAGTGATTTTAGTAGTTTACTTGGTATTTTGTCATGTCCAGGTGAAGTCTTCTCTTTCAGTGAGTCGATTTCTTTGATGATATCCTCCATCGATACATCTTTTAGAGTAAATTTTGCGTAAGTTTCTTCTCGGGGATTATCATCTGGTTGTGGAGTTTTAGTATTACAGTTGATGTTTTCTTTTATTTTACTGGCCAAATTTGATCCGACGTTTGAAAAAAAGGTATTTGCATGATCGGCAATAGTCTTCGGGTCCAAGTTAAGATTCACATTCTGACCATCAATTATGAGTTCCTCAATTTGATCTCTGGATTGCCTTGCATGTGTTATCTCTTTAAGAATTTGCCAAATCTTTCTGGAGTCATTATTACATTCAATAATTTTTCTTGAATAGTATTTATTTTTTGCATGTTTGATTAGTTTAGTACATATATTTCTATATTTTTTGTAAAATGTAGTAAGTAAGTAATTATTTGGATCTTTCCTTATTTGTTTATGAATATTATCTCTTTTCCTGATGCATTTTAGTAATCCAGGTGTAATCCATGGTTTAGTGATTGTATTTTTTTTATTAGGTACCTCTTTCTGGTAGGTGTGTAGATTTATTTGATTTTGAATACAGTTAGTGAAATAATTCCACGCCATATCATTATCAGTAATTGAATACAAATTTTCCCATTTTTCGTTTTTTATGTTGAAGATAATTGAATCCCAGTCGATTTTATTTTTCACGATAGATATATTTACGGAGTCCTCTTTAGTAGTTTTTTCATTTCCAACTTCCAATATTGTAGAGTAGTGGTCTGTTACTGTGGATTCATATATTATTGTGTTGATAGGTTTTTTCGTTTTACCTATTACATGGTCAATGCAAGAAAGAGTTTCGTCAGTGACTCTAGTAGGTTTGTTTATGTAACTAACAAGACCGTAGTAGCTTATGGCATTGAGGTAATCGTCTTTTTGAGGATGACCATTTTCTAAAATATTAATGTTTGTGTCTCCAATTAAAAACAGATTACTACAGTGTTTTAGTTTATGTAACACAGTTTCAAGTGATGTAAGGAAGTTTGTAATATTGGGTTTGGATGGGGATCTATAAATAGCCAGTATATCAATTACTGACTTAGCTTGTATGTGTAGACAATTGGAATCATTGATTTTGATTTCTTTAGTAGTAGTTTTCAGATTGTTTTTAATGTAAACTACAATTCCATCATTTTGTTTAGTATTATATGAAGTGTTGATGCAATAGTAGCCTTCTATATTTTTTGGCGTATGAGAACTTTTAATCCAACATTCTGTAAGGATCATAATATCAAATTTAATGTTTATTAGTTTTAGGTTTATAAGAAATCCTTCGAAGTTTTTATTAATGCTTCTTATATTTTGGTGTATTATTTTCAAATTATTTTTTAGGCATAGTTTTATGTTTTCTGTGTTGGTAGTAATAGTTTCATTTTCAATTAGGTGGTATGTGAGTTCTTCCAGATTGGTAGCCATTTTAGATATTTTAATTAATTTTGACAATGTTAAAATTAAATTTTACAGTGTTGGTAGATCTCTTTCATGTTTTATATTAACAATTTTTGATTCCGTTGATTTTCTTGTGAAAATTTTTCCATTTTTAAACCAGGTATATTGATAGTTTAATTCCTGAGCTCGCTTTTTCGTTTTCCATAGTAAGTCCTTATTATATGAAGACAACACTTCGCCAATGTATAGGGATTGGCTTATTTTCTTGGTTTGGTTTTTTACTGCAAGAAGGTTGTGTCGTGTTGTAATGCTAGAGTTGTGGAATTTAATGATAATTTTTCTTGGAAAACCTTGACGACGGTCAGGAATACGGTAAATGTCTGAAAAGTCTTCATTCAAGATTTCAATTCCTAGTTTGTTAGCAATGTCCTTCGCAGTTTCAATCGGGTTGTCGTTTGTATTTTCACACACTCCAGATATTTCAACTTGGTTTGATAAAGTATTTTGCTCTAGCTCGGCAAGCCGAATATCAATATCATTCATTCTAGACAGGTCTTTTTTAATTTTTTCAACTTCTATTTTAATTCCCGCTAATTCATTTAATTTACTTAGTATTTCATCATATTTTTCGGAAATGAAGTCGGTAGCTTTTTTTGTTTCGGCTGTCTCTAATTCAATTTTTTTAAACATTTCTTTTTTTAAATCAGAAAATTTATTATCAATATAATCAAAAAGGATCTGATTATTATCGACTGGCTGGGGACTATGTGACGTGGCATTATTTTTTGATTTGGAGCGAGTGTTTTCTTGAGGCATTTTTATGTATTATGCAATAATACCCCACAACAAATTTTGATAATAGCAATGTAAATATTATTGTTTGTGGTGCTCCAAAGGTATTTTTCACTCTATGATCAATGTAAACAATTCAGTATTATTTATGCAAATCAGTATGCTCTTGTGTAACTGTTTACCGATGTGATTATATTATGTTGTATTTACTTATCTTCTTTTCATAACTTTAAGCGAATGGTAGAGTTTTTGAGTTTAAAAACAACACTTTTGTAGGTAACACTTTTGTAGACAACGAATTGCCAGCAATTACAATGATCAATATCGCGGTAAATATTTATTACCCACTAGCAAAACACTTTACTTGTCTTCGCGACTCGATTCTCTTGAATAAGCAGATAATTCTTAAGGTTTTTTGTTCGTAAAAACTATACTTTTTAATGTTTAAAGTGGGAGCTGTCAAAACAAGTCAACAACCTAGATAACCATAGATTATGACACAATTACATTCCACGTGTTTCAAACTTAACTTATTTGAAATACGAAATTTTTGTGGTTTTGTTCATATTTACTGCATAATTGTTTAAGCCGCGCGGTTAGACTGTGTTTGAGAATGGATTATTTTCAATAAAAAAAGCAATAATCGAGTAAATTGGTATTTTGGATTAAAGATAATTAATGTTTATGTCTGAGGTGTTGCACTCAATTTTGGTAAGTAAGTTAAAAATTGTATTTTAGTGCATTAAAGTGTTGTCATTTTTCGAGCAAAATTTGTGTCAAAAGTTTTTTCAAAGGAGACATTAAATACTTGACAACTTCAACTTCTTACATATATTTGTGGATTGAGATCATCAATTAGACCATTTAAAAGAATCTTCATAGAAAATATTTAATAAAGACGCAAAATTCAACTTCCTACGCGAGTATATAGCTATAAAATCATGAGAATATTTCTGTTTAAAATGCTTACGATTTTATAATTTTTTTTTATAAATCCTAAAAATATGGGATGATTATTTAAATATAGGTGAATTGGTTGGCCATATAGTTCATAATTCGGTTTATGTGTATCCTTATTAAAATTTGGAGGTATGTTTTTTTTAATGTGGTCGGAAAATATTCAAAATGGACACCAATAAATCGCAATCAATCCGAGAAAAAAGTTTTTATTCGGTCTGTCGTTCGACGATTATTATTATTTACTCATATTAATTATGTTCTTAATTTACTTCTGTTTAGTTACTTACTATTACAAAATTTTTTATTCTAGATTCATGTAGACCTATGTTTAAAAATCTGAAAATTCTGACAGTCTCAGATATAAATATATAATGGAATTTTGCATGTTAGTGAGATCATCTACAGTCAAGTTCCCACAAAAAAAACTCAACACATTAAAACGCTACACGGTTCACAGATAACTTATTAATACCAAAATATATATATATATATATATATATATTCCAAAAAGGACCATACTAAATGACCATTAAAGTATATAACAACCTTCCACATAACATTAAACAAATACAAGATACACACAAATTCAAATCATCACTAAAAACTTTCCTTTTTCCTTATAAAAAAATGTCATTACACCTTAAGTGAAAACCTCACATAAATGAAACACCTATTTTTGTATTTTTATTGGTTTATTTGTATTTTCTTATTTATATAAACATTATAAGATAACATGTATGTGGTTAGCTGGAAGAAATGGGGTCTAGGTATAAGCTACACCTTTTGTATTTTTTATTTGTACGATAAATATGTTTTGTTTTTGATTTTGATAATATTATTTACTCATATATATATATAATTTACTTAATTTACACAAATTTATTTACTTACTATTACATATAATTGTTTTTTATGCACTAGATTTAAATGTCCGGGTTAAATTTCCCCCCGCAGGAAAAACTAAACCCGTTCACACACTTCCTCAAATGATCATCTAGTCAATTCACGCTATGCAATTGCACTATATAAGTATAATAAATACAAAACAATACAAGAACAACATGTCAACCTACCAGAGACCAAATGGGAAAATAATTCACCGACTCCAGATATTTTCATATCAGATGGTTCGGCTCTGTGGAACTCCTAATTGGACCTATAAATCCTACTGATCCTTCAATATAAATATTTAAAAAATATTTTGTAATCCTACAAGTATTTAAAATTACTGATTTTTGCATTTTTATATATAAATTATTTGACAAATCTAATATGCCTAAATTTTGAATGAGAGAGCTAGGTATAATGCCAGTAGCCGAAATAACAAATGGTAATATTTTTATAGTCTGAGAATGCCAAATTATTTTAATCTCATTTTCTGTGTATTTTCTTATTTTTTCAGAAACAGATTTTTGAATATTACAGGAATTTGGAATAGCTACATCAATGATATAAGTTATTTTTTTAAATTTTGTCATATACAACTATATCAGGTCTATTATGACTAATTTTTCTGTCTGTTAGTATAGTTTTATCATAATTTATTTTATAAAATTCATTGTCTAAAAATGAACTTGTTTCATATTCATAATATATGTACTATATATAATTGAATATATTATAATTATCAATTATTATTATTTTCCTGTTATTATTTACCTATCTGTGCTTTTATTTTGTTATTTCTATTTATTATATTATCCATACTATCCCTCTTCTTACTGTTGGTATGGTCACCTTATGAATAATGCTTCTCATTATCTGATGAGATGTCTTGTACATATTTAGTTTACATTAGAACGTTGTTGTTGCCAAATATAAAGGAATTAATGTTTGAATAGCTGTATTTAGTGCTACTTTTGTAGGTTTATTTCTACTTGTTTATGTTATATATGTTATTAAGTTTGTATGTATTTTTTTAAAATTCTGTTATTGTAAAGTTGCACATCTCGATAATGCCCTAGTGAGATTTTTTTAATAAATAAATAAAAGCATTACATGTTTTTTTTTAATTACAATGAAAATAAAGAGATGACTACATACAGATGAAATAAAATATAAGAAACAAAATAAATGTCAGATAAAATATAAGAGTCAACACAAAGTACATAGGTAACATAGAGTGTAAATTAAGTAAAAATAGATAATATGACAATATCCTCCAAATCAACAATAATATTAATAAAAATCTTTAATTGGTGTTCACAACAGTTTATGAAATAAGTACAATTTTTGGCACATATGGCGCTTGAAGTTTGCCAAGGTCAATTCAGGAATTCCAAAAACTGAAAAAATCGAACTAATATCTATGAGAACCAAAGTGTTGACGAATATCTACAGCTCAAACTGCTGACTAATATCTATGAGAACCAAAGTGTTGACGAATATCTACAGCTCAAACTGCTGACTAATATCTATGAGAACCAAAGTGTTGACGAATATCTACAGCACTGGCAGAGGTTGGATTTGCAATTATGTATAGCATATTGGTTTAAAAAAAATAATTTATGTAAGTATGTATGTAAAAATCCCTAATATCGGAATATTGGATACATTTAGCTGATTAGTCCAACCTACGCTCTGTAGATATTAGTCAACACTGGGACCCTCATAGAAATTCGTCCGACCTTAGCTCTGTAGATATTAGTCAACACTCTGGAGTTTGTAGATATTAGTTCAACATATGAGCTGTAGATATTCGTCCGACATACAGGCTGTAGATATTAGTACCTGGGGTCCTAGCATGGTCGATCGATATAGGTTTTATCGAAAATGTCGGTAACTTGTCATCGCTCCCGAGCACGACTGCAGGCCGCTAACGAACAAAAAACAGTTCACAACGACTAAGGGTTCCTGATTTATTTGACGTGAACTGTTATTTCTTCGTTAGCGGCCTGCAGTCGTTCTCGGAAGCGATTACAAGTTACCGACATTTTCGATAAAACCTATATCGATCGACTGTGCTAGGGGGGCTGGAGTCCGCGATCTTACCGATCAGCACTGCATTAGTATCGCAGATAGCCCAGCGCGGTACAACGCGCAGCTCCGGTGCGCACCCAAGCACTCGGCCGATTGGCGGCCATTCATAAATATACAAAACTACCCACCGGCCATTGTTTGTAATCCGCCCGCCAGGGGCGTATATCTCCGCTAAAACTTTGAAACTGGTTACCATAAATAAACTAACCTGACGTACAGTGCCATATTCTTTTATAGACAAAGCTAAATTGTAGATACATAGGTCTGTCATTTTAATTGCTATCTCTCGCTCGCGAAAGAGATAGTCGTATACATACTAGCGATGTGTAGGTTCAGCTGGAGTGGGCTCTTAAACTCGAGTTGTTCGCGCGAAGCGGCTCCTACTCCTACTCCCTTTTCAAATCGACTACTCCCAAAGAACCCGGTACAGTACTTGTAGCCGGAACTCGGCGGGCCGAGCCACAGTCGGGTAGCGGCGCGACGCGGCACGGTGGCAGTTCGCACTCGTCACACCCGTGCGTCACGGTCCGGCCACGTGTGCGAGTCGGAGTAGGTCGCGCATTCGAGTTCTTTTGCGTGCGGGCTCCGGCACCGAGGAACCCGAGCGTCTCGATTCGAGCCATTCGGGAGTAGGTCGTGCGTTCGAGTTCTTTTGCGCGCTCCGGCTCCGAGGTCCGGCTAGGGTGGAACCCGAGCGTCTCGGTTCGACCCATAGACATCCAAATTTAATAGACGAGAAGATACAGATGAGGGGTAAAACCAAACTATGAGGGGCGAAGAGGGGAAAGATGACTGTGATTCGTTAAAAAATCAATCTGACAGTATATAGGCATCTCGCATTATAATATCACCATTTAGTTCGTAAAAGCAAAATCTTCTCTTGAATGAATAGACCTTTTTACATGGGAGCGCGAATTGCTCGCCATGTTATTGATATATTTGCCAAGTCCAAATGCGGCAAAGTAAAGTTAGCTAGTTTTTTACAGAGGAATATTTTGTTGCCGTATTTAGTTAAGACACTTTTACAAGTGATTCATAATTTACTTACCCCTGTAACCAGCGACGAGCTCACGGAGAACCGCCCACATTCGCTATATCCACATATTTTAGCGTATAGCATGTATAGCATAAGCTCTCATTTTTGGCGTGTCATTTCGTAAAATGTACGATGTGAGCTCGGCGCTGGTCAGGACAAGAATGATGACGTCACATTTTTTTGATTCAAGTGAGGCTCTCGTAAGCCCAGCCGGCTCCATGGAACTGGTATGGGGAGGGGGAAATAATACGCTTTTATCACTTAGGGCAGGTCCAGATATATTCATATGTCCATGGTTCGACCCATTTGCGAGTAGGAAGCAGGTTGCGCGTTCGAATTCTTTTGCGCGCTCGGGCCATCCGCGAGTCGGGAGTGGCTCCCGGGACCTGCTCCAAGAACTTAAGTACATTTAAAAGGAGGCACGTCTCGGAGGCCTTCTGAAAAATGCATAACTTACCCATCTCTAATACATACGTCACTAGGTCACTTGAATAATAGAAACAATAAACAACGCACACATACATTGAAGTTACGTACTTGTTGTCATTTTTCGTTCGCGAGTTTATCCTGCATATTTCGATCGAAAAATCATTGATCATTGAATTATAGAGGTGAAAAAATGATTGAAATTTGTCAAAAATTCCTCAGAAAATGAGGTGATTATATAAAACATCAACATTCAGCTTAATTCGTCCGTAAATCAATTTGAGGTTAGGATATCTTAGTTGTGAGAAATTTCAGTCGGTTCTGCGACCCAGTTTTTTTTATATGTTTATGTCGATTGTCTTCACTGAAAATAAAGATGTACCCTGAGTGTTTCATTTGTCTAATGCACGGGTGGGGAACCTGCGGCCCGCGAGGCCTTTTGGTGCGGCCCGCTGGCGCTGTTGGTGCGGCCTGCTAAAAGAACCTCAAAAAATTACACAGATTGGGATGGTTTTTTCAAGGTGTTTCAAATGCATTTTTAAGACGTTATTACAAAATTGTTACTAGCAAGTAGTTTAGATACAAATAAAAATGTGATACAACATTCCTTTTACTTTTTAAACGACTTCAAAAAGGAGGAGGTTATCAATTCGACTGTATTTTTTTTATGTTTGTTACCTCAGAACTTTCGACTGGGAGAACCGATATTGATGATTATTTTTTTTTATTTGAAAGCTGGTGCTTTTCGTGTGGTCCCATTTTAATTTGGTTCAATTTCGACAATGGCATCCATGAGAAAACCATATAAGTCTTAAATTTGCATTAAGTATGTGCGCGACAAAGGACGAATAACTCAATATCACGCCAACTGATTTCGATGATTTTTTTTTTATTTGAAAGGATGTACTTTAAAGGTAGTTTGATGGGGGTTTGCTTAGGTCCTGATTACGGGATCCGTGACAAAGTAACGAAACTCTTCAATTATTAGGAACAAATTAACGATACTCGGCCGAATATCTTAATTTGACCCTAACATCGTTATGGTCAAATTATGTCTGTCTCATATGAGCAGCACGTTTAGAAAGTCTACCCATATTCAGACAAATTAGTTAGTGTACTTCAGATTCACTAAAAATCAAAAAATAAACAAAATTTTTAACAAAACAAAAAAAACGACTTAAAAATGCACTAAAAAGTAAAAAAATAATTTCATATTCTTCTACAACTTCAAAATCAACTTACTTTTTCTACTCATCAACATGTAGGTACGATTATTATTTTTGGAGTCGGTGTCAGCAAAGCCAGGTACCCGGCGTGTTCACTTGACGGCTCTCCTCTCGCCGCGGCCCCGCTCTTGCCTCTCGCCTCGTCTAGTCGCTCTTGCGACACAAGCACAACTTTACCGTTCAACGTGGAACCATCGAATATACTTGATAATCTGCAGCACGAAATTATTCAATTACAAAGTGATGATGAACTAAAAGCTAGATATAAAAATCTCCCCCTGCTTAAGGTCTATAAGCGCTGCATAAGAAATGATAATTTTCCAAATTTAAGGAGACATGCCCAAAAAATACCTATATACCTAAGTTTTTCCAAAAATGAATGCATATGCATCTATTTTTGGAACAACTTAGGTACTGCTGCGAGCAGTTCTATTCAAAACTATCCATCGCAAAGAATTATCTGCGCTCCAGACTAACCGATGCAAATCTGGAAAATCAGTTACGAGTAGCAACATTATCAATACCAGCATTGCCAGCTAATGCTGGCATTGATGAATGCAATGAAAAATTTCAGTTGTGGTTTCATCTGCTAATACATTTTGACGCAAACCATTCTCGTGTGCAGCCATTAACCTTAACCTAAGATGTTCTCAGTGTAGCTATATTTAAAGAGTGTTTTCCAATCATTTTTGTTTTTAAATAATTTATTGGGCTAATAGATTGCAGTAGGTCGAGTGCAATTATATTGTCCATGGTAGATAAATAAACATCCTCTATCTTTAGTAAATTTGCGCCATCTCGTTTCATTTTATGGGTTCATCCGTGATGAGACAGTAAATACTAGTATAGAGAAGGGCCGAAAATATCGACATAGGGATTAGTATATTTATGCCGCCCGCCAAGGTAAGCCATGTTCGGCGTGGGGTGAGGCAGTTTTGTGTGCTTTACTTGTGGGAAGAACTTATTTCACTAAATTAATATAATGTCCTAAGAGATATTGGGCTAGCATGCCCTGTGTTGTTAATCAACGATGGAATTTTATTAAGGCCCCGACATCGTTGGCCGTTGGAGATCAAACCACATCCAGCTGATGGCTGACGCAACCACGAGATCCGCAATAAGATAGAACTGACCCACCTTCTTTCATAATGTGCCTTACCATTAATATCGGGTAATAATTCCTATGCTTTTAGCTGCAGTACGGCTAATTACTGGGGTTCGTAAATTTGGTAAATATTTACCTATTGGTGTCCACGCTCAATACACACATAATTTTTTTTTTTAAATGTACTAGGTAGATAATAAGTAATTAAGTAACCGGAATTGAAAAATTATGCGTTTTAATGGTTATTTTGTTAACTTTATTATTTTTTTGTTATTTTTTAACTTTAAAAACGCGAAATGTCGTTAATTACGACGGCAAATACGCATTTTTAGGAAAAATCACTTTGTTTCAGTTAGATAATAATAAGAAGTACATATTTCAATCTTGGTCAATGATAAATAATGCGGATTAATTATTATTTTGTTCGGTTTCATAAACACGAAAAATTATTACTCATTATGCATGCCGTATTAAATTGTGCCGTGTGAAACTGCAATGTGCAAATCGCAAATAAACACTACCAACCTAATAACGAGAGGCTAGAAATAAAACACAGTCAATTAAATAACTATAACGAAGTACTTAATTTTAATTATTTCCCAAACTAGTTATCATCTATCATCATATATATATGTACCCCTCACACGTAGAATTCGGAGCGACTATGCTCCACGCCACTTCAAAAACGCTTTTTTTCCAAATCCGGTTATTGAATTACTTTCTACTAACTATTATCTACCTATTACATTTTTTAAATTTTTTGAAGTGTGTATTGAGCGTGGACTCAATAGGGAAATATTTATCCCAAGTTTTCGCACATGTCGGAACACCTCTGAAATCTCTGGCTGAAATATTCTGAAAGGATCCAGTACAAGTTATGCTGGATGGTATTTAAAGCTATCAATGAAATGACTCCATCCCATATCTCTGAACTGTGCATTCCGGAAAATATTGGTCTAAAGCAGTCAACTCTTAGCAGTGACATCACCTGCAATCGGAAGGTTGAAAGAACCTAAGCGAAATCCGATCGCAAAGTTTGGGCTGAAGCTTGGAATAAACTTCCCATGGAATGAAGTGTACGGTTCCTTGGTGGTCTCTGGATAGTCTACCGTCAGTTGTAAGTTGAGCTTGAATTCCTCCATTGACTTCCTTTGTTTCCAATCCAAGGGAATACCCATAGAGATTTTGAGGTTTGAGAACTTAGACCATATAATAAAAACACTAATGTTTTAGTACCTACTGTATATTGCGGTAATTGCGTACAATAATTCAGAAGAATTGCAATTTTAGTGAGTTGATTCAAGTTGCGAGCTCTTAGGCTCTAGAATGTGGAATGAAGTCAGAATTTATAACTAAAAGAAATCACAATAATACCAGAGAGAGAGAGAGAGCTGACATAAAGAGCATTAAAAAATGGTAAAATAGACAAAAGTTGTATCGAAAACTCAGACGAAAGGTGACACAGACGTTAAATTTAAAGTAAAAGAGAATATAGTTGGAAGTTAGAAAAATGAACTAAATACGAAATGATACATAAGAAATGAAATTAAACATCAAATATAGGACAACACAACATTAAACATACTTCCGGCCTTGACAAACTAAGTTTGTTAACAATAAAACAGAATAATGTTTTTTTTTTTTTTTTTTTTGGGTGTTATATATACCTCCTTCTTTAGCCAACGTTTAGGACAGCGTTGCAGTTACATCATCTGATCTGCCCTAATGATGGACACTGCAACGCTTATCTTGAATTATCTAATGAATTGTGAACAAGGCTAGTTAATTTTGCAATTGCATCCTGTGTGCTTCTACCTTCCATAAATCCGAACTGATTTTCATGAATGATTTTATTACATTTTATAAACTGGTTCATTATTTTTTTTACAATCTTTTCAAATTTTTTTGCTATTTTTGAGATTACTGATATTGGTCGGTAGTTGCCTACTTCTTCTGGATTACCATATTTAAATATTATAATAATGATTGTTTGTAAATATATGGAAACACTCCGCTTTGGAAACTTATATTTACTATATACATTCATGGTTTAGAATTTTGATTTTTAATATTTTTTTAAATATTAACTGTAATTCCATTAAATCTCGGGGCAGAACCTCCTTTCATATCGTTTATGATAGATACTATTTCATCCTCTGTTGTGACTTGAAATGTTGCTATTTTAATTTCTGCATCAATATTGCAGTCTGAAATTGGGTTGATATTTATGTGATTTGCAAGATTTTTTCCTATGTTTGCATAGAATGTGTTAAATATATTTGCTGCTTTTGACAGGTTTTCATTACAACATATTTTCGAGTTATCGTGAGTAATAGCACTGATTTCGTTATTCCTCCATTTTTTCTTATCAATTATTTCACAATTGACCACATCAATAACTTTCTTTTCTGTGTTTTATAATAATAACTAGCAGACCCGGCCACACATTGCTGTGGCTAACGAAACACAACGCCATTACCCAACCTTTATAAAATCCACATCACCCACTTGCCAGCTGCCCGCTGCCCGCTGCCCGCTGCCCGCTGCCCGCTGCCTGAATTGAATATTTGAATTTATCGGATTTTCTCTACTATAATAAGCATGTATTATGTATATAAACTAATTAACTCGCCACTAATTATACAATGCTTGCAATGCAACACTGGATATTTGAAAAGGGAAAATCAAATACCTACTTACTCTAGGACATCTATTTTCCAATTTCTTCCGTAGAACGAATTTCAAAAGTGACTATATGTGTAATATGTTTTCTTTGAATTTCTCGGCTTTTCTCTAATATAATTTACATGTATTATACATATAAACATTCCTCTTCAATCACTCTATCTACTGGTGAAAACCGTATGAAAATCCGTTGCGTAGTTTAAAAGATTAACGCGCACATACATTTTGAGCGACTTCATTTTATACTATGTAATGATGATGATGATATATGAAAGTTTGTTTTTATATGCCTTAAAACTGTTTAGTAATTTTTTATTATTTGGTTGTTGAGTAGTTAACTTGTAAAGGGCTTGTTTATGTCGTACAGATATTATTAAACAATGAGTAATCCAAGGTTTTTTATTAGGTTGTTTGGATTTGGGAATATTTATATTTTTGTCGAATCGTTTATGTATTTAAATTTTTTTTTCGAACAATTTGCAGCAAATATTGACATCATTACATTGTATTAATTTATTCCAGTTTTCTGATTCTAGTTATTAATATATGGATTTGTACCCTTTGCTTGGTTTCTACTGGCCATATTATGTAGATACAAATTACAATAATTAACCTTGTACCTTATGAACAATAGTACAAGGTACACAATTGTACATTTTATACAATTGTAACTTGTACAATTTAAAAATCATGCCAACAATTATACCTTGAACACATACCTTATAAAAATAAAATCTTCTAGTATTTACCTGATGGTTTTCTATTATGTTTTATGCCAACCTTATCAGTCTTCTCACGATTCACAGATATTATTTGTTATTATTAGTATATTAAAGGCAAAAAAATTAAATTATCTTGCCTTTAATATACCTACTAATAATAACAAATTCAAAAAAAGTCTTTTTATGGAAGGGTGAACCTGGGTCTTGAATGTTGTAGGAGGGAGGAGACACTATGGCCGGAAAATCTTTCCACAGTCGAGCTATTGAACTCAAGAATAAATCGTAGAAGCGACCCGTTCTCGTGTAACAAATGTCCAAACCGTGTCCAAATACTGGGCGCGTGTTACCGTTAAACGGTCAAATATGTTTTATGGGGCCAACTTAGACTTCTCTATAAAAGATAAAAGATCATCTGCCTTGGCGCATTTTGGCATATCGCTCGCTACGAAAAATGTTATTATAATATCATATTGCATTAAGTAGGTACCTACATAAAACACACATCATATTTAATAAAATTCTTTTGTCGAAGAAAAGTATTATTATACCTACAGATATAAAGTTTTGGGGATTTGAAAAAATCACAAAAAAACTAGTGGTCATATTGACATAAAAAATATTTATTAGATTAAAAAGATATGGGAAATTTACTTTTTAAAATTACATCATTAAGGTGTGACCCATCTCGTCTTAAATACTCATCAAACTTAGAGCCCAAATTTGCAACAAGTCTCTCACACATTGCGGGCGGGATGGCAGCCATTTCTTGGATGATGGTTTTCTTATGTATTCTCGACTTTTCAAGTATTCCCATTTAAATAAGTCAAGGGGAGTTAAGTCTGAACTCTTGGGAGGTCATGGAATATCCCCTCGGCACGATTTCACTTTTCATGGGAACATTCGTTTACAACTGCCATTTTAGAAGTAAGACATCTTGTTGAAACCATGGCCTAGTGTTATAACCTTCAAATTGATGCAGCTGCGGATATAAAAAAGTCACGTAAAATTGTTGTATAAATAAACAAACACATTGTATTTAACCACGAATATTTATTATTTTATACATCGACCGGTTTCGCTTTGACCAAGCTTCATCAGGTTATAATAATAACTAAATATTAAGACAGAGTTATCGGTTATACATTAGTTAAAAGATAGAGAGAGGAGGAATATGACAAAATAACATAATTAGACACAGACAAAGTATTTGAAAGAGGTAAAATAGATAAGCAATTGGAGGGAAGGAGACAACAATACACATCTAATCACTAGTAACCAACAGTTAACGGTATTCAATGAGATAATAAAAGTTTGATGTATTCTACATTATAATATAATGGACAACATTTAGATATATGATAATATTAATAACTAAGGACATCAGAATAACAATATAACACACATATAATATCATAGGCTTGGATGGATTGCTGGAAACAAGTTGAAGACAGGGCTATAGGGTGTATTTTTTTGATTGGATAAATTAATTTGGTTATTAAGTAGGAATTATGACATATTTGTATTTAATGATTTCATAATTTCTAAAGCTTCTAAATTATCTAATTTAATACATATACGAGTTCCTGAAATTTTATTAAAAGTTTAGTCTGCTGAGATTAAGTGATTTGCAAATTCAGAGAAACCCTTTCCGTAAATGTTCCTTTAGCCTAAAATCAACATTTCGTGCTGTTTTTCCTATATAGAAAGCAGGGCAATCGTTGCAGCTAAGTTTATAAATACCCGAATGGGTTAAACAATCTTCTCTGTCTTTAATATTGATTAAAATTTTGCTGAGGTTATTATTTGTATAATTATTTTTATGGCCGGTTTGATATCTAAAGGAAGGTTCCTAACGCTTAGTTTAGAAAAATTATTTATTAATAGAATCCTACATCAATTGTATTTTTGAGTATCGTTATTGTTTGTCGGGGTGCTTTTATAAAGGAATTTATTAGTGGCTATTTGTTTTTGTTTCTTATCGAGTATTTTATTAATAAAAACCGGGTCGTAGCCATAATCTGCCGCTATTTGCTTAAGAGATAATTCTTTTGAAAAAATAATGCTAGACAGTAGTACAGAAACTAATCTGTGTATCATTGAATGAAAGGCCGAGTGTTTATGAGTGATTGGATGATAGATGTATTGTGGACAGTTATGTCTGTGTAGGTTGGTTTGCGGTATATATTGAAATAAAGTCTATTATTACAAAGAGAGTATAAGGTCCAGAAAATTTAAAAAAGCAATAATACACATTTCTAAGGTGAACTTTATTTGGGTGTGTAAAGAATTTATAAGCTGGAAGAAGGCATTTAATTGTGGATCCGTTCCTGACCAAAAGCAAAACACATCGTCTATGTATATTTTCCATACCAGCACGTTTTTGAGGAGAGGGAGTTTGGAAGAAAAAATGCTATTTTCAAGGTAATCCATAAATATATCAGCTACCAACGGTGACGTTGGACACCCCATCGGCAAGCCCATATTTTGTTGATAGATGATGTTGTTAAATTTTAAATAATTTTAGTTTAATCAGACATTAAACAGATGAGAGAGATCATTAGAAAAAACTTTTGAATATTTAGAATTATTCAGTAAATTACTTATAAGAGATTTACTTTAATTTATTGGGATGTTTAGGAACCAGTTGACAACATCAAATGATATTAATTTGCTGTTGGTAGGAATTACCAGGTCTTTAAACTCGTTGATTAGGTCTAATGCGTTTCTAATAGTGTGTTTCGATGAAAAACACCTTTGAATTATTAAATACATTAGTGACATAGGATGTATACAATAATAAATATTCGTGGTTAAACACAAACAGCCTTACTAATAACATAACGCTTTAACGAGCGGTCAACTGCATATTTGTTGCTTGCGCGGTGATCTGCGTTTTTACATCTTTACTAATAACACTATCACGCATTTTATGATTTTTATGTTGGTCCCCTTGAATCTCACATAGATCTGCGCAGGCGCGCGGCCATTTTGTTTTATAAACTTCGCGGTAAAACAATGTTTGACAATGTTCAGTTGTACTTGCAGTTAATTTTTATGTTTTTGAAGATAATTTTCGTTTAAATAATCAATTCAATGTGGTATTAGTGAAATTCAACATAATTACCAATGCTGACGTTACTTTTTTTCAGTTTTAGTCCTTTAAATATTGTTTTGTTGATGATTTAGTTTCGTTAACGATAGGTTTTAGGTTATTTCTGAAATTTTATTTTTTTAACGACTTTTCTGCGTGAATTTAATAAAACTTCCATAAAAGTCATATTATTTAATAATGTAAAAGCCTCATGCATGTGTAAATAAAAACAAATTCGAGAAATCGACGTATTAATTGCATAAAAATGAATCCAAGATGTCAGATTTTTTCAGTTATTTTTTCGGAATTAATATTATATTTTTTTATCCTTTTTAATTGTATGAACGAGATAAAAATTGAAGTGATTGTTTTCTTCCAAATTTATGAAGTAAGAGGTGTGTATTTTTTAAATTTTGAATTTTCCAAAATTTTTCGACCATTTAATAGAATATGTTTACTTATATGTTTAATATGTAAACTTACAATACTGCATTCTTCAAACACGATCGTATATTTCAGATACAAAAATCTAAAAGGCAATTCAATCTAGTTTATAGAAAGGTATATGTTTTTACGACATCTTCAAAAATAAGAAATATACAAGATATTTAAAATACGTTGGAAAAATTCCAAATTTCGTTCAAACATCAATCGTTAAAACAGAGATAAACTACCCTCTCAGGCCGTGTAAACAATGTGTATTTCTTTCAATGAACAATTTTTTAATTAGTATCTAATGTTTTCACATCCGAATAAAATTTAATTTTATTCAATTTTAAAATTTAAAATTGAATAAAATTTTTACTGGGTTTTTTAGTAAGGCTGTTAGTGTTTGTTTTATTTCTATAATATAATGTCTAACCACAAAGTAATTGCGTCTTATGAAAAAAAAAACAATTTTGTTTATTTACATGCCCATTTACGTAAAAATGGGCTTTTTTGTAAAAAATTTTTTGAATATCCGTGAACCGAGCTACTGATTAACGCCCTCGCCCCCGTTCGCGGCACCCCTTGATCACATTAATGTTTTGAAATTCGTAAGTCTTCATGTCCCGCCCTGTATTTAACTATTATTATTTTTGGCTTTTCGTTCCAATTACATTACATTTGGCAGTACCTACCAACTAAATGCCTCCAAACTGTATGGAAAATTATCCGTATCAGTGACATCTTCTAGCTTCGGTGAATGAGAGGAGAAGATGGGTAGTAATCTTGGATGAAGACATAAAAATTAATAATGATATAAAAATTAGATAGGTACTCGTACATGAAAACAATAATATTTTTTTACAAATCATTTGTGGTGAGTGATACGTAGTATGTATCACATAGCTTCCGTCATAAAAATAGAAGTCAATAAACTTATTCATACACTTTTCGTTCGTATAAGATCAAAGTTCACGCATTCGTGGTAGCCTGGGTGTCACAGACATAAATATTAAGACGGAAGAACGACAGTTGAGATGGTATGGACACATAAGACGGAGACCATCAGACCACACAGTGAGGCAGGCAATATCTGAGCTTCACCGACAGTCATCCAGAGGAAGACCGAAGAACTCCTGGATGACTCAATGTTCCAAAATTCTTCAGAGAAACGGCCTGGATGAAGGCGATACCCAGAACAGAAGATATTACAACGAGAAGAGCCGACCCCAATAGCCTACCTAGGCAATGAGTTGGGACAGCGCAAGGAAGAAGAAGACACTTTTCGTTCGTAGAAGGCGCTAAGTAATCATCGCACCGTTTCCTCACAACGGTAGGCGTAGAGGATGGACCGCCAAACAACTTTGTCTTGGTACACTCCTTGCTTCATTCGCATTCATACATCATCTAATACATACTATTCTATTATTCTGACTCTTGATATGGCCTGACTCAAGAATCTGATTCACTTCATCGTGCCATGTCTTCCTTAGGCGGACTACTACCATTCACATATGCATCATATATTCAGATTACATTCCTTTTTTGTTCAATCGCTCTACACGCCTAAGACATTTGAGCTTCCCTTTCTTAATCTTACTCATTACGCTTACATCAGCCCTGCATTATTTGCGGACCAAAACAAAGCGGGTTTCGGTTTACTGATTAGTCGACGCATGGGCGGCCGAATGGCACAGGCGTGCCGACAAGAATGTTTGTATGTCAACGTATCAGACGAAACATAGTGAAGGCAGGTTCAGATTTGTGTTCGCGCGAAGCGGCGCCGATAAGTTTACCGGAATGAATTCTTAATTCTTGCATGATTCCTGCTCGTCGGTGACGCCGGTCAGTGAAACTCAATGTTGCCCTGTGCTTGGTTTTTGCAATGTTTTCATAGATTTTGGATCCTTTCATGATTGGGTGTCCTCTATGGTCACCTCCACGGTTATTTAAAAACACCATGTCGAACTTGTCATTAATTAACAAAAGTGTGAAACCAGGAATGTAGTTCAAACTTCGGCTTAGAATTTGTTTATTCTTGAAACATTATCATTTTTGGGACACGGCAATACTGGTGAAGCTTGTTTTGAACGGAGTCTGATATCAAAATGAGTGACCTATTAATTGCCGCTATTTTCAACATATCGCCAATCGAACAGGCCCTCCATTGATATGCTTGGTGTAACCCTAAGTGACCAGCTCAGGTACGGGGGCTCCATCGAAGCCAGAGTAAAGTTACCCTCCCAAAAACTGAGCTTACTGTACAGGGCCCGCAGATACTTTAATAGTACACAACTGCTAACCCTGTACAAATCACAAATGCGCCACAAGATTGAATTTGGCAGCCACCTCTGGTCTGCAGCTCCAAAATACCTGAAAAATACCCTCGACTCTGTGCAGAAACGGGCGGTCCGTTTGATAGATTCTCCCATCCTAACAGACGGATTGCAATCTTTAGAGCACAGGCGTCGGGTGGGAATGCTATCCTTGTTCTACCGGTATTACAATGGAAGATGCTCCGAGGAACTAGCATCATTGATCCCTTCGGCACCGGTGCATAGTCGGGAAACACGCTATACGCGTGCCCAACATTTGTACACAGTTGAAATTTGTTACATGAGAACAGGTCGTTTCCTCGACTCGTTCTTGTGTTCAACAGCTCGGCTGTGGAATGATTTGCCGGCCTCTGTCCTCATTCCTACAACATGGGTCTCTTCAAGACCAATGTTAATTCCTTCCTCTCCTCAAAAAGACCCTCCACACAGCATCCCAGATGACATAGGCCCCGAGGGAAATTATTTTCCTCAGGGCCTCCTGTGTGGAGTTAATGTAAAAAAAAAATCTGGGATAAAAGAAATACATTATATAGAAATAAAAATGTTGTTGACAAGTGCTGGAAAGAAATCAACAAAATAGCATTTTGAAATAACCTCAAATGTCACAAGTGAATTCCTTTCAGTCATGTACATAATATATTATAATGTTCTCCTGAGGTTTTTTCATATATAAGGTTACCAATTACCAAATACCAATTGTTTTATTCTCCAAGAGTAAAAAATCGTCGTCTGATGAACTCGACATTTCGTAAAACCTGACAGCTGCTGTCAGGCGACCGCGTAGGTAACGCGGGTTTTGTCCGCGTTCTGTTTGTCCACACCTCGGCGTCAATTGCCGCCGGTCGGTGGAACCGGGCACTGAGCGCCGTTAATCTGAAAACCGTAACCCGCTTTGTTTTTGTTCGTACCTCGTTCGTACATTTTTTACCACATATACGCCTCAGGGATCTCATTTCTACAGCACTCTATTTTCAACGTTCCTCTGCCAGTTTCGTGCCTCCCCTCGTATATATCCCTGACAGCCCTGAAAAATGTAAGTGAGAGTGTAATCCGCTGAAAAAAAAGCCCTGAAAAATGTAAATGTAAATGTGAGTGTAATCCGCTGTTTAGTATAATGCATATAAATATTAGAAGTGTCGACAAAAAGTTTTGTGAATTTTTAGTGCAATTAGATTTAATTTTAAAAAAGCCGGGAGTCATAGTGTTAACCAAATGTCACTCCAATATCAATATTCACTACGATATACCGAGTTATAACTGCATTGCGACAACACTCGAAATCAACAAAAACTCCGGAATATTATTATTCATTAGAAATACATTGATAATACGGAATATTGAGGAAGTTGCTATTGACAAGGTAAACTGTTTACGTGTAGTATTATGTGTAAATAAACTGACAATTAATTTAATTGCAATATACAGGACACACCTGTCAGATCTTTCGCAGTTTATATGTCAACTAAATGAAATTCTGTGCAAAACTCGGGATTTATTTACGTTTTTGGTTGGTGATGTTAATGTGGATATATCTGAAAATCATCGATCTCACCTAAAGGATGAATATATTAATATGCTAACTGAGATGAATTTTAAATCATGCATTAACAATTTTACTCGTGACGTCGCCGGGCAGAAACCTTCCTGTATTGACCATATGTGGGTAAATAGTAATAATACTAAGAGATTTCAGTCTATTGTATATAAAACCGGTATAACAGACCACTATATGTGTTTATCGTATTATAATGCAATAACGCGTACTAATCAATTAAAAAATAGAGAATATACTAAATTAGTGTTAAATAAAGAGCTTCTTCGGGAAAAAATCTCTAAGGCATCCTGGACATGTGTATTAGACAGCAGGGCTATTTTAGAGAGTTCTCGCCTCTTTGAGGAAATTTTAACAAAACATATAGAGGCATGCACCGTTTCCAAGTTACAGAAGTTAGTTTCTAAATACCGCCCAATAAAACCATGGATTAGCCCTGGATTGGTGAAATCTGTGCGAGAAAAACAACGTTTATTCATTCGTTATAAAAAAAATCCTTTCAATTATATTAAAAAAAATACCTTTGTCAAATATCGAAATATGCTTACAAATTTAATAAGGAATACTAAAGAACAATATTATAAAACAAAAATGTCACAAGTAGAATATGATAAAAAAAAATGTGGTCGACAATCAATGAAATTATTGATAAGAAACGGAAAGGGTCGGAAATTCATAAACTGGCGTACAATGGTAATTCTATAGACGTAAAAGATGAGCCGACTCAATGTGCGAACGTTGGAAAAAATTTAGCACAACAAATTAACCCTTTAGCTGCTAACAAAACCGCTGAGGTTTTTGAGAGAAATTTAACAGATATAAATAAAATGCAATTTCTTGAACCCACCTCGGAACCGGAAGTTTTAAATGTAATTAGTTCACTGAGAGGTGGCTCAGCGCCTGGATATGATGGAATAACAGTAGAAACCATAAAAAATCTTAAAGATTTTCTAAAAATACCTATCGTGCATATCATTAATTTAAGTTTTTCTGCTGGAAGATTTCCAAATATCTACAAAAAAACTGTAATTAGTCCGATCTTTAAATCTGGCAACCCAGAGGAAATGACTAACTACCGCTCAATATCTCTGACATCTAACATTTCTAAAATAATTGAAAAAATAGTTAAAAAGAGACTATTCCTATTTCTAGAAGAAAAAAAATTCTGCATTCTAACCAATATGGCTTTAGACCTAAACTAGGAACTCATGATGCCATTGCAAAATTGACTTCTCTAATTATGGGGAATTTAGATAGACGTCAGAAGTGTCTGGGAATATTTATTGATAGTGTGTCGCATTCTAGGCTGATCGCTAAGCTAGAGAAAATTGGACTGGAAGACAAAGCTCTATCTTGGTTCCAGAGTTACTTAAAAAATAGAGAACAATACATCAAACTAAATAATTCATTAAGTGAACCCTTGACTTCTGAATATGGAATTCCACAAGGCACGGTAATCGGGCCTATACTTTTCCTTATATATGTCAATGACATGTTCAGTCTCCCTCTTAATGGAAATGTCATCTCATATGCAGATGACACAGTCATCATAATCGAAGGAATAACATGGACAGGAGTGAATATAGCTGCGAATGCTGACATTAACATATTGAAGGAATGGTTTGATGATAACTTACTTAGTCTTAATGTAGAAAAAACATCATATATACCTTTTCACCTTGCTGATCCTATAACTGACTTCAATATTAGAGTAATAGTGCACAGTCGTTCGTGTAAAGGAGGAGAATGTAACGATAATTGTAAAATCCTTAAGAAAACCACAGATGTCAAATATCTAGGGATCACTATAGAAAGTAACATGAAATTTAAGAAACATGTCGAAAACTGTATCAAAAGAATTAGAAAACTTACTTACATATTTATACATTTAAGAAATATCCTAAGTCATTCAAATATTAAAATGGTTTACTTTGCTTTTGTGCAGTCAGTACTGCAGTACGGCATTATCGCATGGGGAAGCATCTATAAGAATAATCTTTATCCGATAGTAACGACACAAAAAATGATCATCAAAGTTATTATTAAAAAACCAAGAATTTTCCCAACCAACGAACTTTTTGAAAAATTTAAGGTCCTACCGGTTTCAAAACTATTTCAAAAAGCGCTATTTTAACAGTTTTTAAAGAATCTGAAGTGTCCTCAACACGAAGTATAAGACCTAGAACATCTGGGAACTTATATGTACCTAGATGCAACACGACAGCTGTACAACACCATTATGAATACGTAGGCCCAAAGCTATATAACGAATTATCCAATGCAATAAAAAGTGAGAAAAACTATCTTAAATTAAAAAAAAAAACTCGCTTTGTATTTATACAGTTAAGCAACAGATTATCTTATTTGTATCGATGATTTTCAGATACAATCTGTTTCCAATATTTTGCTGATATTATATTTCTATAATAATATGTATTTTTCTAATTTTACAATTTATTGTAATATCTTACAGTATTTTATTTTTATTTTTGTAACATATTATCTATAAGCAGTTCTAAATATAAGTACATAGACTAGCTCCGCAATTAGACCCGAGAATATTTCTCTACTGATTGGGTAACCATAAAAACTTATAATGTACCATAAAACTGATAATGTAACATTATTATTGTAAAAAAAAATTATAAAAAAAAATAAAAATAAAAAAATGCAAACAGCAGTGTCATTCATTGGACCTCGTATATTCTATCTTTTACCGAAGAATATTCAAGAGGCAACTAAACTTCCTCAATACACAAAAGAGGTTAAATTATGACTTAACAATACAGATGATGAAACATTATTTATTAATATATCAATTTACGTTTCTCAAAAACATTACACATATTATTACACTATACTACGATATATCTATAATATAAAAATGAATCGCTAAATTTGTTGGTAAGCGCAAATCTCGAGAGCGGCTGAATCGATTTCGCTAATTCTTTTTTTAGAATATTCCTTGAAGTTCGAGGATGGTTCTTACGGAGAGAAAAATTAAGAAAATTTCGCAGAAAATTAGATAATAACAGAAAACATCGCACGTTTGACAGTTCGCGTGTTAGAGAATGACATTTTGCAAAACAATGAATGATTGTGCAATAAGGATTCTATTTTTGAAAAGTTGAAAAATTTATTTAAAGTAGGTACTCCCCTAATATTTTGAATCGAATGAAGAATTTTAGATATTTTAAATAGGTACCTATGTTAGGTACCAAATTTAATATACATGAAAAATGGAAATTTGAATAAAAATTGTAAAAGGTGGCACGCGGGCTGTTTAAGAACTGAATGTACTGGGATTGAATATATGGAACGCGGGAGGAGGGTTGGCGGGACGAGGGAGCGGTAAAGGGAAGAGGGAAGGCGGGGAAGGTGGAAGGGGAACGCGGGAAGGGGGACCTGGGAGGGGGAGGGGAACTCGGGAAGGGGGTTCGCGGGACGGTGAAGGGGGGGGGGAGTAGAGTAGGGAGAGGGAAGGTGGAGGTGACGGAGTGGGAACGCGAGAGGGGAAGAGGACGCAGGAGAAGAAGGGGAGGCGGAAGGGGAACGGGACGATGGGAAAGGACACTCAGGGAGAAACAATTTCTTTATTAAGTGGCATAGCGACGCATGCCGGGACCATATGGAACGCGGGAGGAGGGTTGGCGGGACGAGGGAGCGGTAAAGGGAAGAGGGAAGGCGGGGAAGGTGGAAGGGGAACGCGGGAAGGGGTACCTGGGAGGGGGAGGGGAACTCGGGAGGGGGGTTCGCGGGACGGTGAAGGGGGGGGGGAGTAGAGTAGGGAGAGGGAAGGTGGAGGTGACGGAGTGGGAACGCGAGAGGGGAAGAGGACGCAGGAGAAGAAGGGGAGGCGGAAGGGGAACGGGACGATGGGAAAGGACACTCAGGGAGAAACAATTTCTTTATTAAGTGGCATAGCGACGCATGCCGGGACCATATGGAACGCGGGAGGAGGGTTGGCGGGACGAGGGAGCGGTAAAGGGAAGAGGGAAGGCGGGGAAGGTGGAAGGGGAACGCGGGAAGGGGTACCTGGGAGGGGGAGGGGAACTCGGGAGGGGGGTTCGCGGGACGGTGAAGGGGGGGGGGAGTAGAGTAGGGAGAGGGAAGGTGGAGGTGATGGAGTGGGAACGCGAGAGGGGAAGAGGACGCAGGAGAAGAAGGGGAGGCGGAAGGGGAATGGGACGATGGGAAAGGACACTCAGGGAGAAACAATATCTTTATTAAGTGGCATAGCGACGCATGCCGGGACCAGCTAGTTTATTATAATATAATATGTGTAATGTTTGTAAGAAACGTAAATATATATATATTTACGTTACGCCAATTTTATAACGTTAGTTATTTATATTAAGTAATGCGTGAATTCAAACAGAGAGCTTTTTATTCAGTAAACAGTATAACATAACAAAATAAGACTAAGTACACGGTGATATAACAATACTTCGGGAGGTAGGTGCGAACGCGGCGCGTAATCTCCAAAGCCGGAGATTAGGTCTGACTATCTCTAGGGACTCCTCTACCCTATCAGTGTGGACAAGAAAATATCTCACAGCTGATCCTTGGTATTGAGCCCTAGGACTGTCTTTCTGGATCTCTGCTTGTTCAAGGCCGCGCTGTCGTTTATATAGGGCTCCGGTGGTACATCCTTCGGTAATTAGGTGGCCGGGAGAGGGGAGCTGCCCGGTGATTAGCCGATGGGTTGAGTGGTATATATATATATATATATATATATATATATATATATATATATATATATATATACATCCCGCTATCATTTCTGCGTCCTTTCATCAGATCGACATAACTGCGTCTACCTGAAGGACTTGATTTTACATAGTTCTAACTAAAGTATATACTATCTTTTCAGTGTTTGATTGTAGTTAGGTATTTAAATTTTTGAAAAACATTAATTTAAAAATATACAAAACGATAAAAACGCCCTTTAGCGTTCCACCAATCTGAACTCCTTTCATATTCAATGCAGAGAGGCATCCTGCGTATATTTACTTTAATTTGGTCCACAATGAAGCGTCCAATTATATATTCATTTTCATGTTGACGACAAACCGACGTCTTGCGACGTTGCCGCTTATTTGTTCAAGTTTTTGGTTGAACGACTGTATAGGTATTTATAGAATATGAAGGCGACAATATGTCTGGCCCATACGTCGCGGACTCTAATCAACCCGGCGCGGCGGCAATGCCCACGTAAAATGTATTAAATTGGTATGAGATTTTTTGAGACTTATCATTCAGAATTAAAACGTTGCTTGAAGTGTGATTTGTTATTTTTAGTGACTAGATCTTTATTGCTGGGATCTTCCTTTGCTTCCTCTTTTCTCCATTTTGATTTCGCATCAGACAGTGATTACCATATTTTGGCTATATCAGTGGACTCCTGTATGGTTTTCTCATCAAAAACAGTTTTTTCATGTTAATTTTAAAGAATGAACTCTAGATATAAGTGCTTAATTATTACTACAACACGATTATCAGTAGAAATATTATGTGACCTATTAATTATAAAGAAGCCGCAGACTTCGCAAAGAGTCAAATTGGGAGGCGGTATGGGTACCGCTGCCCCGGAAACCATTTATTGGATAACCAACACCTCTGCCATAGGTCACCCCAAGTGGTTCGCTACGTTTGGTGAATTAGCGAGGGTGCCCTATAATGTGTAATGCTCATGTGGTGAGGTTTGTCTGGGTCTTGGCAACGGATGCGTCTGCTCACCAGCTACATAGAAGGCCGGTTCGGGAGAGAATGGTTGAGGGAGTCCCTTTGATTTTCCAGCCGTATTCTCTCGAAACATCGCTTTGCACCGCAGTGGGAGGGATGGATTCATACCCGTCACTCCTATTATGTCCGTCACTCCTGGACATACTGATCCCCAGATTCCTACCCACCGCTAGTATCCTTTTCCTTCCCAGAACTTCCTCTCCTTCTTCACCTAAAAAGTCCCTCCCAACAGCATCCCCAAAAATGACATAGGCCCTGAGAGGAATTATGTTAATAATTAATGAAAAATAAAATTAGAATTATAATTAGTTAAATATATATAGCGTCCCACCTAAACAGACCTTTCCACCGAAACCGAATCTTCGGTGTCTGTCTCAGTTTCGGCCGAAACCGAAACTTTTTTAGAATTGTTAAAAATCGATTGAATACTGTTATTTGGCTTATTTTTTTTATAAATTTGGTTTGTTTTATAGAAGTAATTCTTTTTTCACATACTTAAATTATTGTTTTTATTTATTTATTTAATTTAACACGTGTTAACTGTCGGAATAAGTGTACAAAATAAGCCAAATAACAGTAAACAACCGATTTTTAACATGTCTAAAAAAGTTTCGGTTTCTAAAACCGAAACTGATGCCAAAACTAGATTTTTTTGCCAAAACTTGCCGAAACCGAAACCGAACCTTCGGTCGGTCACTAATTATTTATATTTTTTTTATTATTTTGAATAATATTATAGACCGGTCAGTGGTTGAGTGGGCATCGCGTTTGGGTCCCACCCAGGCGTTTCGTGTTTGATTCCTCGGTTGACTAAGTCCTCCGTCGTGACTCAAGCAACATTTTCGGCTTACTGTGGTGGTAGTGGGAGATTTTCAAATATTGTCGGGTTATTCGTTAACCCGGAAATGTTTATCTTTCTTTACAAAAAAAATTAATGCTTATCATGATTGAAGATGCATTTTCGTTCACGGGAGAAACAATTTTAAGGGTTTTAGTGGCTTAGATTTTTAACAACTAAATTATATGATAAATCCTTTAAAGGAAAGGGGAAAATAGAAAAGCGAAAGCATAAAACTGTCTAAACAAATAATATAATATGACTTCGGATAATAAGTAAATATTATGTAATAATAAATGACACTGTCCTTTGCAGAGAGGACCGCCAAAGAACTCGATCTTGGCACACACTCCTTGCCTCAATCACGTTAACTTTTAAAGCTCTCTAAAAAATATATATTATTCTTGAATATAATATCTAGACATTCCCCGTGCTGAAAAAAAAAATAAAATTCCCTCCATGGAAAAAAATCAGAAAATATGCTCCAAAAATTATTATAAACACATTGTTTTCAGTTATTTTACAAATTATATGTATGAAAAAATTCACAGTGTTTTTTTTTAATGCTGTTTAAGACAACCCCCATGACATTTTAAACGAGTCGTGTTTTATTAAACATTTTCACAATTTTTGCATCGACTTCGTCGCTTTAAATAAAAGCGCGCTCCTCTAGCACTCGTAATTTCATATCTCTCCATCTTCTTCTTTTTGAGCCCGGTTGCGGCTCCTTACGTGCTAACTTTTGAGTGTCTGATTGTAGCCAGTCTATTTATGCCAGTTCTGAAGAATGAATTCTAAACATAAGAGGATTGAAAAAAAATTGTCCAATGATATCAGATAATAATTAAAAGGGTTAATATTACTTCAACATTTTATCGGATGTACCATCAAGAGTTGTACGGTGTACACTTAGTGTACTGGTTCATGAACTTGACCTAATAATGAAAATTTTGTTTGTATTATATATATTGTAAACAAATACATCACATCCAAACACTTGAAATGTGGTTCCTAGAACTCTATAATGGATTAGGAGGCCCGTTACGTAACAAGGGATTCATTCATTAATTTTGTCTTCTGGAATATTGCCGATTACTCTAATGAACGGTTCATGCCATTAAAAAGATAACGTTTTTAATCTACATTTTTGACAGCAGTGCAATATCTCTCAACGACAGCGGATACCTACTTATCGAGGACATCAATCGCACCTACTGTGAAATTCATCGTGTTCTACATTGCCGGTATCCGTGGTCGAGGTGTAAGGCTCTCGAATTGCAATCAGGAGGACACGGGCTCAAATCTCAAAGTCTTTCAAATCTACCTTCAATCCCGCAGCATGAATAGGTACCCCAATTGGGGATGCCATAGACTCACTGGCTCCATTGGATGAATGGTGGTCTTACACCAGAACGAACTGAAATTATCATCTTCTCTAGAAGAAGTCACAAATATAGCTACTAATACAATAACATATTTTAATTAATAAATTTTTGTAATAATATACGTATTAAATCAAATAAAATTTTATGAGCTCACGCCGGGATTTGAACCCGAAACCTCCGGATTGCTAATAGAGAGCTTCGCCCTCGACCGCGGAGGTCGTTATTTCCTGTCTTTAGGTTTTCTTGCACGTCTAAATTAAATGGAACCGGGTCTTTTCCCTATCATTACACACTTCACGTTAAAAAAATGTACCAATATTTTTAGTTGATTAAAATCGCCAATAGCCAATTCTAGTAGTTTTTCTCGATTAGTCTCTGAAGTTCACCTGAACGTTTTCGGTTAAGTAGGAGAACTTTGAAAAATACAATTTCTATCATTAGAAATATGCCAGAATACAGCATCACGTGCCTTGATTTTTAAATGTTAATCTAGCAATGAATTTCAACACGTTTTTCGAGTAAGAAGAAAAGTAACGTGTCACATAGCACTCTCCTTAGGGTGAATTGCCATAAACAAAAAAAAAGAAAAGTAACAGTTTTCAAATTACTTGCAGCTTTGGCAGATTGGGTAATTATTACTACAACACCATTATCGGTAGAAATATTACGTCTTTTGCGAATCTTATAACAAAATTATAATTAATTCAATTTGGGAGGCGGGTGTGGGAACAGCCGCCGCAGGAACCTTTTATAGGATAACAAACACCTCTGCCACAGGTCATCCCAAGTGGTTAACTACGTTTGGTGACTTAGCAGGGGTGCCCGGGTTAATGGGGTGAGGTTTGTCCGGATCTTGTTAGCGGATGCGTCTGCCCACCAGCTGCATGGCAGGCCAAGTCGGGAGAGATCGGTTGAGAGAGCGTCTTTGACTGTCACTCCTAGACACATTGACCCCTAGATTCCTACCCAACCCCAATACCATTTTCCTTCCCAGAACTTCCTCTCCTTCTTTTTCTAAGAAGGCCTCTGTGTTTCCTCCTTCCTACAACATGGGTCTCTTCAAGACCAATGTTCATTCCTTCCTCTCCTCAAAAAGACCCTCCACACAGCATTCCAGATGACATAGACCCTGAGGGAAATTATTTTCCTCAGGGCCTCCTGTATGGAGTTAATGTAAAAAAAGACCCTCCACACAGCATCCCCAAAGATGACATAGGTCCTGAGGGGAATTATTTTCCTCCCAGGGCCTCCTGTGTTGTGCTAATGTAAAATTATATGTTAAATCTCTCAAAAGGAAAATCGAAAGCATAAAACTGTGTAAACAAATAAAATAACATGCCTTTAATAATAAACAAATATTATCTCACAAAAACTAACCAACCCGCTGTTTCCTCGCAGGGGTTCGCAGAGACGACCGCCAAACAACTCGGTCTGTGCATATGTCATAGTCAAAGGTCTGTATTCAGTCTCTTCGCGGAATGACTGGTATATCGGGCTAACCCCGAAATAAATTCCAATGTCGGCCTTTGATTAAAGTATTTTTAGCCAAACCTAGAAGTTCCTAACTTTTTCACTTTTTCGTCAAACATCGAAATTTCATTAAATTGAGTTTTGACGTTTGCCTGACCAAATTAGTTTCTCCTAGGTTTGACGAAAATTCCTTAGTCAGTGGCCGAAAAACTTCATTTGTTTGGGCTTTGACTAAGACTTCAAGTCAGACCTGAGGATTGACTAGTCAAATCTAGGAGCGCCGGAGCTTCGAGAATTGACTATATCATACACACTCCTTGCCTCATTCACATCCATATATCGCTCTTTCATTCTGTCTTTCGACATTACTCGAGAATTCGGTTTACTCAATCATGCCATGTCTTTCTCGGGCATCCCCGAATTTTTCTACCATTCAAGTTCACGTCATATGTACATATAATCTCCTTACAACCTATCTTTAGATCATTGGCTCTACATGCCCAAACCATCTAAGATTCCTATTATTATCTCATTACAAATATTTCACATATATTTTTTACTGTCAAATCAGTCATAAATTGAAGAAAAAATTGTTTTATTTATTCTAGTTATTTGTAGTAAGTTTTCAAATTACTAATATATTAAGAACATTGATTTTATCTTGTTTAATAATAATAGAGTGGCTTAGCACACGATTAAGCATTGTAGGAATTTATAATCATGGATAAGAAAATATCTAATATTTGTTTAAAAATAGTAATATAAACAAATTAAGTTGCTGATATATTTGCCGTACAATAATAATATAATCAAAAGCTAAATTTGAATGAAATCATTTCTTTTGTTATCCTGATTGCAATGTGCGATGTTTTTACTGTGAATGATCTGTATCAGAAGAAACGCTATTAAAAAGCGATGTTGCCAAATGTAGGAGTTGCGATACGCGAGTCAATAAAAGCCAATAAAAACGTATATTATGCTAAAAATATACGCTGGTCTACTACAGCGCCACGGCTCGCCACTCGGTGACAAAACACTGAACTAAAATAGCATATTTCAGTTGATTTAGGTACCAAAACTGCGTCTGGCTTATTTCCGTTTTTGGACTGTATGAGGGTAGAGGAGTGGGGAAAACTTGAAATTACATGTGTTTGATCCTGCGTCCGTATACCGGACGCAGAATGACGGTCGGACGCAGGATTGAATGAAAGTGGACCATTAGAAGACGCAGCAATGATAGCGGGATGTATATATATATATATATATATATATATATATATATATATATATATATTTACGTTTCTTACAAAAATTACACATATTATATTATAATAGGTTTGTTTTACATGGTTTTTCGACTACCAAGCTATGCAACTGCCCGTATTATAAATAAATAAATTTACGTTTCTCACAAAAATTACACATATTATTAAACTATACATTATACACTATAATATTAAACTATACACTATATATTTATTATTTCACTTTACAATTACTATTACACTGTACACTATTGAATACACATTTTCGTACAAACTGTTAAATTTGAATCATTGTTTTTTTTACAAAGAGTTACATAAATTATAATAAATTTTATACAATAATTAATTACATTGTATTTGATGTACCCCCATAAATAAGCAGGGCTTGTGTGTATGAGGGGTGTTATTATATTGTTATGTTAGTGTTACTATATTTATTTTATTCAATTTATTATTTTTTATTAAGTTCAAATTTTCAGTATAATTTTTTAGCAGAGTTTTAAATTTTTTTTATGTTACTGTTCATGTTTCTGATTTTTTTAGGTAGTGAATTAAAAAAAAATAATTCCGAGATATTTATGATTTAACTGTCCAATTGTTTTTTTTACATTTTGGAATAGGAAGTATTGATGTTTGTCTAAGATTTCTGTTATTTTTAAAGGGTGCAACTTTATTTTGAATATTATCTTTATCAATTTGTAATGTTGCGTGATAAAAGTATAATGCACTTAGTTTTCTGACCTTAAATTGTTTGAATAACAGTTCTGATGAATATGAGTAGGGTTTTTTCAAAGTTGTTTTTATTATTTGTTTTTGTGATATGTAAATTGTTCGATTTGTAAATGTACCGCCCCTTCCTATAATGCCGTATTGTATAATTGATTGACAGAAAGCGAAGTATGTGGTTCTAAGTAATTTTTCGTTTAAAATATGTCTTAAGCATCTAAATATATATGTTAGTTTCCTTATTCTGTTGTTCAGAATATTAATGTGTGGGGACCATTTTAAACGCTGGTCTATCATTATGCCCAGGTACTTAATATCGGTCTTGCTTTCTATGTATATTTATATTTATTTATTTAACGTTCAAAGGGCTTTTACATGTTTGGTAGTGAAATAATAACAATGAAATTAGATAAAAAAAGCACACAAGTCATAAAAATACAAAAATACAGCGATTTCATAGGTTTACAGATATGTTATGTGATATGTTATATATTTTTAATTATATTACCCACGCACAGGCTGCGCTTTAGTGGGTTTCCATTATTTTCATAATATTGTATACCTATATAAAATGTGAAATTTGGGAAAAATAAAGGATATAAAAAAAATTATAAAAATTAGGCTTTCAAGTTTTCATCGTACAAAAACTTCACTCAAAAACATTTGATTTAAATACTCCACTGCCAAACATAACTACTTAACCAGGTCAATGCGCCAAAGTATACTGGTCATTCCCAGTTAGAATTCGTCTTTTGGACAAATAGATAATATTAAACTAGCAGTTAAAAACCCGCTCCGCAAGTTTTTGCTGCAAGGTAACCATTTTATGAGTCCGATAAGAACTGGTTCCAAAAATAGCCAGTTCCTCGGATCCACTGCGATCCAGTGACAGCGGACAGCTAGTCACCGAGTTAAACTAAGCGTGTCAGGCCATGACGCCGTGTGTAATCTCTCCATATCCGGAAAGATAAAGATACTTTAATTCCATACATCCGTAGTACTTATACCTAGGGAAGAAACATCCACACGCGAGCGAGCGACTAAGTGGCGGCATTTTGTTACGAATTCTTGAATTAAAACCCGAATTACAGCGATAGTTTTGTTTGAAATTCCACGTACACATATGTTATTTGTGACGCAACGCGTACGGCGTGGCGTCAACATGCACTCGAAACTGGGTTCTGAAATTCAACTACGTAGACGCTGAGTTTTTAATAACGATCGATATCATTCAGTGGAAGATACTCTCTGTATCGCCCAGGTGTAAGACCACCATTCAGAATTGAAAAGATGCTTGAAATGGCATTAGCCGTGTTTGGTGACCAGGTACTTCCCCAACTTCCTCTCCCCCTTCTCCTTCCCCTCCCCTGGTACCTTCAGCCTCACAACATACTCCGATCGGTAATGCCATAGTCTCACTGGCTCCAGACTGGAGCAGCTGGGACTCTTGTGAGGTATTCATATTTAAAAAAAATCTACAAAACTATATAATGATCCACCAAATCAAACAAAAAATTAGAACGGAAATAAATATATTTAAAACAAAAGTAAAAAGTGGCTGAGAGAACGAAGTGGTAATCAACTTGTAAACATCATGAAGATAATTTAAAAATAATTATAAACTAAATACATAAAGAAAAAAACAACAGGTCGCCTTAGAACAGAAAACCCTATTGTATGTTATAATGCCCATCTAACTCTTCTTTCAAGTTACTAAAATATCAGACACAAAACAAATAATAAATTATTTATTTAAATAAATAAAAAGAAAACACTTTGTTTACGTCACTTTATTATTTCTTCCGTCTACCGGTTTCGGTACTTCCGTACCATCATCAGGACTGAATATAAAATACTGACAAATACAGGGAAATATACATATATATATATATATATACAAAATGTTAAAGAAAGAGACAGTAAATAAGAGCGGGACAGTGCGTCAGTTGTGGGAGGGACGTGGGGGAGGAGCGATTGGGATAACGGGAAACATATTTATAATAGGGCTGAATGTTAAATTAAGTTGATTATTAATGATTTCAGCCTTTGTATTAACTGATTTTTTTTATTTCTAAGCTTCTAAGTTATTTAACCTTAAGCCTATCCCATTTTTGTGTAGGACTTTAATACCCGTATCCCGGTTAAAGGTATGATCTTTATTAATTAGGTGCTCTGCGAATTCTGAAAACCCTGAACTGGTTAGGCACCTTATGTGCTCTTTTACTCTAGTTTCCACATTGCGTGACGTTTGTCCAATATAGAATGCTGGACAATTGTTGCAACTGATTTTATAAACGCCCGAGTGGCTTAGTACGTCCTCATTGTCTTTAGCATTAATTAAAAATTTTCCTAGGTTGTTATTCGTGTAAAAAGCTGGTTTAATTTCGGGTGGGAATTTAATTGTACACGAAGAGGACAGGTTATTAATATATAAAATTCTTCGCCATTCGCGGTTAAGGTTATTATTATTAAAAGATATTGAACTAGAGTAAATTTATTTATTTATGGATATTGACCTTAATTTTTTTGCTAGTATTCTATCTATGAGTTGTGCTTCGTATCCATTATTGTGAGCTATTAATTTTATCGTATTTAATTCATTAGTATAATTAACATTTGACAAAGGGGTGGTGACTAATCGATGGATCATTGAGTGGAATGCGGAATGTTTATGTGAGGTTGGGTGGTTGGATGTATTATGAATTACGGTGTCTGTGAAGGTAGGTTTTCTAAATATATTAAAGTGAATTTTATTTTCAATAATCGATAAGGTCAGATCAAGAAAGTTTAGTGTCGAATTTATACCTATTTCTAGTGTGAATTGGATCTGTTTATGTAAGGAGTTGAGGAGTAATAGGAAGGAATTCAGCTGACGCTCTGTACCAGACCAAATACAAATAATATCGTCCACATAGCTTTTCCAAAGTAAAATATTTTTTATCAATGGTGATTTAAGTTCAAAAATATTGTTTTCAAAGTTATTCATAAAAATGTCCGCAACAAGCGAACTTGTGGGTAGCCCCATCGCCAATCCATCTCGTTGTCGGTATATTATATTATTATATTTAAAACTGTTTTGGTTCAAGCAAACATCAATAAGTTGTATAATATCTGCAGCAAAATCTTTGTGTATGTTAGAACTATTGACTAAATTATTTATAATATTTTTACATTCTACTATCGGAATACTAGGATATAATATAATATAATATAATAATTATTTATTTGTTAATAGATCTTTATCTTGTTACATATTATAATACATGACTTAACAATATTGGTAAAAAGGTCGCTGCTAAACCTCAGTCACTGGCCAATACCGTGACCCGACAGTTGATCCCCCGACAGTTGACCCCCCGACAGTTGACCCCCCGACAGTTGATCCCTCGACAGTTGATCCCCGGACAGTTTATCCCCGGACAGTTGATCTCCTGACAGTTGATACCGACAGTTGACCCCCCGACAGTCGATCCCTCACAGTTGATCCCCCTACAGTTGACCCCCCTACAGTTGATCCCCCTACAGTTGATTCCCCTACAGTTGATCCCCGAGAGTTGATCCCCCGACAGTTGATCCCCCGACAGTTGATCCCCGACAGTTGATCCCCCGACAGTTGATCCCCCGACTGTTGGTCTCACGAAATTATAATTATTATAAAATTAGAATTTCGAAATCCACTTCAAAAATACCTTCAATAATAAATTGACATGGATTACAAACGAATTTTATGTATAATGTAGATTTTTTGCACTTGGAAGCTGGTAAATACAGTATGAATGCAAAATATGTATTATGATTTTGTTATTCGGCGTTACATTTTATTCTACCTGTTATATTTTGGGTAAGCAGGTATGCCGTACTCTCCCTAAACCGACTGTATATTGTGTATAATTATTCCGCGAGGCGAACTGAGGGGGATTAACTTTCATGGAACCGGTAAATGCAGCTCGGTTTCACCGCTGCCTCTAACATATAAACGTACTACATTTATGATAAATAATTCGAGCAAAAAAAAAAAAAATAAAAATTCAGATTAAACCAAACAATTTTATATTTTTGAATGTAGCTATTACTTTGTGGTTATCCATTATAGAAAAATGAAACAATACAACTTTGTATAAAAAACCGAAACTTTGTTCCGAAACCGGTCGGATTTGCACATTATATAAGTGGTTTATTCAAAGTTGTATTGTTTCATTTTTAAAACAATTTTAATTCAAATTAATTAAATAAAAACAAAATTATACTAAAAATTCAAATCGAATGAAACAATTAAAATCCAAATGAAGTCAAGTCAATTCTGTTTATATTTATTTCAATTAAAATATAAATAAATATAAACAGAATTAATAAAAAAAAAATTAGAATGAAAAAATTATATAAAATTAAAATTAAGTAAAAAAACTAAAATTAAATACAAAAAATTGCAACATAAAACAACATTTTAACAAAATCACAGACTCGCATAGGTAGGGAGTAGGTATCTCTTTCAATATATCTATCAATTATGTTGTGGTGCGGCTCACTGTACTGTTAGCAACCTTCCGTTAGACAATATTATAAACCTATATGATATTTATATAACTACATTGGTACTTAAATTGGTACTTAAATTTACAAACAAGAATAAAAGTAATTGCCACGAGTAATTGCCAGAGACGCTTACGAATAATATAAAACGGGCTTAGAGCTCAGAGCTAATACAACGTTTGTATTCAGCTTCCAAGTCCCCGTGTTTTTTTTCGTATTCTTCCTTTTTTAACATCTGGTTTGAGTCTACCCACCTAATGGTCACATCGCATTTATATAAAATGGTTGCGTGATCACTCTTAAGTAAACCATGCCCTTTTTCTCCAAGTTTGGCCTTGATGGTATAGCAATAATCCTGCAGTTTGTTCTTTGCAGTGACGGCGATTCTGATGGTCTCGTCCTCATTTCGACACTTTTCCGCATCGAAAATCATGCGTTTAATTTCTTCGTTTGAAAGTCGGCCTCTCTCGCTTTGGATAGTCAGGCATTTACTCTGTTGCGTTGTTTCTTCTGTGGCAGAAACGATAAGGACTCCATTGACATCTATTTCGAAGGTCACGATAACCTGAACATTCCCACGAGGCCCAGGAGGTAAATTCATCAAAGTGAAACAAACAATTTTATTGTTATACTTTACTAAAGCCCGCTCACCTTGATATACTTCAATTTTCATGTAGGTTATGTTATCTTTCTGGTTATGATAAATTTTACCTTGTTTGGTAGGTATCGGAGTGTTCCGTTTTATGATTCGACTCATAATACCTCCTCTTTGTTTAATACCCAAGGAAAGCGGGGTTACATCGTAGAGTATTACATGTGCTGAATCGTCCCCAGTGAGGATGGCGGCCTGCACTGCGGCTCCGTAGGCTACCGCTTCGTCGGGGTTTATGGACCTGTTAAGTTCCTTGCCATTGAAAAATTCTTGTAGAAGTTTCTGAATTTTTGTGATGCGTGTTGAACCCCCCACAATCACAACTTCATCGACATTAGCTTTATCCATATTGGCATCGTTGAGACATTGAGTTATATGCTCAAGGGTAGACCGGAAAAGTTCATCGTTTAGATTGTCAAATTGGGCTCGAGTAATGTTTGTTTGGTAGTCAATTCCCTCGTGCAAGGATTCAACCTGGATGGTCGTTTGCTCGTACGAAGATAGAACTTTTTTCGCTCGCTCGCACTCCGTTCTCAATTTCCTTAAAGATTTTTTATTAGTTTCAAGGTTTTGTTTGTATTTCCTATTAAAATCCTCGACGCAATGGTGGACCATTTGACTATCGAAGTCTCCACCTCCCAAGTGAGTATCTCCACCTGTAGAAAGGACTTTGAAAATACCGGCATCAATAGTGAGAATGGTCACGTCGAAGGTTCCACCACCCAGATCGTATATGAGAACATTACGCTTACCTACTTTCTTTTTCTCTAGTCCATAAGCAATAGCAGCTGCGGTAGGCTCGTTAATAATGCGAAGGACATTAAGCCCCGCAACAGTTCCTGCATCAATAGTGGCCAATCTCTGGGATTCGTTGAAGTAGGCAGGCACGGTGATGACAGCATCCTTGACAGCCATTCCGAGGTATGCCTCTGCGGTCTCCTTCAACTTCGTTAGAATCATGGCGCTTATCTCTTCGGGACAGAAAATCTTCTCGCTTCCTTTTTGTGTCACTTTAATCTTTGGTGTTGAGTTATCATTCACAACATCAAAAGGCCAATGTTGCATATCTGCCTGGACATTATTATCTTCGAATTTGCGTCCAATCAGCCGCTTAATATCTGATGAAAAATTTTTAAGAATTAATATGGGGTAATGAGAATTGTGATAAATCCAGAACAATAACATTTAGGGTTGAAATATCATGGACTGATAAAATCAAATATAGCAACTTCAATTAGTTCCCATCCATTAATGATCAAACGACAACTAAATTTGTATTTATTTAAATCATGTAAATGGGAATTCATTATATCAAACGAGCCTCATGCATCTTATTAGCTTGTAGATAGAGCAATAATAATAATAATATTTGGATGATTTATATAGCGCCGTTTTTGTGAAAAATCACCTCAAGGGAGCTGTTCAAACTTATAATACATTTCTAAAATCTGAAAAAAAAACTACAAGCTAGACAGACAATTAAAAAAAAAACTTATGGCTAAAAATTGCATACACCAATTCATTGATCACCGATACGAAAATATTTGTACAATGTTTTGACCAATGAACGCGATGCTGCCTAAAAATGAATGAAAACAGGACCATACTTACCTGGAAGGTCGCTTGAAATTAACACGGCATATTGTCTATTTATTTATTTATTTACGGACTTACGTCCAATTTAAAACAAAGTATCACGAAGTATAGAAATGAACAATGTAAGGATTCGGATGGTACATGAAAGCAAAGATAAACAGTGAAAATAGAAGAAAAAATAAGTGTCAAGTCACGTCAAGACCTTGCAAAAATTAGGGTGAATAGGAAATATCTTCATTTGTTTAAAGAGCGACAGAAATCATTTAAGCTAATACCAAAAAAATCAAGGTCTAAAGAAATTTAGATAGAGTTCGCACGCAGAGGACATAATTGTGAACACATGTTATTTAATCTTGAAAATATCTCCAAACTTAGTATTTGGCTTTCGTTTAGCTTCTTTATTAGTCTGCCTATAGCAGATGAAGTTGCTGATCTAAGGGACCGGTATTTTCCGGGACGCATAATTCGGAGATGTAAGTTGGGGCCATTTCGTTGATGGATTTGAAAACCATCCAGCACACTTTTGTACTGGATTCTTTCAGGACACTTGAGCCTATGTATATGTTCATAATAATGCAGTACGTAAATATACACACATTATTAATTGTTATATATATGTATGTATACACTATTAATTTAATATATACATACATATTTATGTATAAATTACCGATTTAGATTGCGAATTAATGGTAAAAATACTTCGATATTTATTTGTTTATTTCCATAAAGACCGTTGTACACAGACGTCCTACTTTTGCCTTTTCTTTAATAACATATTTTGTAGGTACTGTTTGGTTGCTATTCTGTGATTTTTTTAATATCATTTCGTATTATAATATGTATAATATGTGTTCCAAAAATTTTTATCATATGGTAGGCATCCAAAGTGTATGCAAAGTGAATGGTGGAAATTAGTTTTTAATTTTGTGGGTAAACAGCTTGAAATTTCGGTTTTTGGAGATTTTTTAAACTGTTTCTTCTTTGAAAAGAAGTATTATAATTCCTCTGATATTTATTATACGTCATCCACACCACTGTTATTTTTGAAAATTTCAACTACTACATGCTAAATATGTAAATTTAAAAAAATGTTAATGTAATTTTCCTGGCATTAAATTACGTTCCGACTTCCTATTCCTCAAACTTATCTGATGAATCAACATGTATGTATATATTGACTTCTTCATTATCATATAAAAAGTAAAATAATTATACTAATTGAATAAATTTATTTTTGGTTAGAAATTCACATTGGACATTAAAATAATTGTTTATTGTACTCTGATCTGTATGTCATTTTCTTCAACTTTTGAGTTAATTTTTCGGTTCATTCAATGAATATTTTGTATTTATAATTTCTTCCAAGCCTGGAATAAAAGATAATTAAAAAAAATAAACATCCTGGAGAAAATTGCTGCAGCGCAAATATTGGTATACCTTGAATTTACACAAATTGTCAATCCGCGTATAGAAGGTTCCACTCAACGGAAACCGTACTTCTCGTACGCTGTCAGATATAACTCTTGCCATAGATTCAGGTAAATTAGGACTTTTACTTACTCACTCCTAGACATGAGTGCAGCGTTTGACACGGTTTATCACAATTTCCTCATTAAGAAATTAGAGAAAATATTTGGTTTTAGTTCCGACATCAAAAATTGGCTGGCATCATATTATGTATCTAATCGCTTACAAGCCGCGAAGGTTGGAAATAAACTCTCTAATTTCGCAACACTTTCTTCACAGGTACCCCTGAAAAAAGTCCACTTCTCTTCATCCTTTTTACAAATAATGTCGTTTTTACAAATAAATCAGTAAGTTTATTTTACTGCACTCCAAATAAAAACAACAGTCTCAAAATGAATCAATTTAAGACTGAGTTACTCTGGACGACCATAAACAAACTCCAACATTTGGTAGATGATTCACCAATTACACCAAACATAACTGTCAAAATTCTTGGCGTTAATCTAGATTCGGGCTTTTCGCTTAAGAGGGCATTACCAGAGAAAACCAGAAATATGTCATTTTCAAATCAGATTTTAGACGTATAGACTCTTTTCCACAAAAAATTATAAATGGATTTCGAAAGATTGTTCTTATATCTAGCATGCGCATGTAATAAATTTGAGATTTTAAAAAAAAAATTTAGTACAATAAGGTTATTCCATAGGTCGTTGGCAGATTTGTTATTTGGCATATTTCAGATTTTTTTAACATTCTTATTAAATTTAGACATTATTGAAAAATGATAAATACTTTAATCAAAAAATAATTACAAAAAGTACATTATTTTAATAGTTTTATCATCACGCCTTTCAGCATTTTTGGATGAAGGTATAAATTAAAGCTAATTTGGATTGAAATAAATTCGATATTGAGTTATAATTTAAAAAAGCTGGTACGGAGAATAATTAATCTTTCTCATTGTAACCGCCCTGCACGATCGTAAGAACAACTTTCGACGAAATGTAGATTTTCGTCCGCTGGCTGGTTAAACGCTCTTAAAAGTCAAATAAATAGGACTGTAAGCACCGATTTTTTCACCTAAAAACAAACTTATTTAAAAAATCATACCTTTCATGAATTTTAACTTGTTTTCAATCTACTATAAATAAGCCACGTTCCTCAAGTTTCTGGTAATTGTTTGGTTTCGGTTACCTCCTTACTATAGTTTTATGTGCACCCTGTTATTATTATTTCTAAACGTAAACTGCCTCCTATTCTTTATTATAATTTTTTTTTTTTTTTTATTATTTCATTTATTACATACAAGATATAACAATATAAAAGGAAGCTTTGACTGTCCAACTAGGAAGGTTTCCCGTTTTAGGACAGTCAAATTGGCAGGTTGCGTGTACATAATTTCACATTAATGGATTCAATGATAATTAACAATAATGGTACATATTGGGAGAGTTACTTAGATATTAGGTACAATATCAGATATAAGTTGTGTTATTCTAGGTATACATCAGTAATAAACAATAAAATCCAGGTAGGTACATGTAAAATATAAAATAAAACAAAAATATAACATATAAATGTAAGAAAGAGAAATAAAAATAAAAATAAAAGTATTTTTTTAGGAAAATACAAATTAGCAGTAATAAACAATAAAATCCAGATAGATACATGTAAAATATAAAATAAAAATATAATATATAAATGTAAGAAAGAAAAAAAATTTAGTTTTAATGATTCTTGTTGTTAATATTGTTCTTTAGGAATTGCTTTGTATACACTATATATTCTTTGTTTCACATTATTTAATCAATTTTGTAAGGTCTCGTAAGGTAGACTGTAGGATTAATTTTAATTTTATTATAATTAAGCGCACTTGAAGTGAAATATGACAAAACTGCGTTATATAAATACTACGTTATTATTATTATTAAAGTCAGTCAGTTGATTCCAAGATCCTCCTGGAACTTCAGAACCACACAGGCGAACTGAGATAGCTTTGGGGAAGCGCTACGAGATGCTTTTAGGGGATTTCATGATGTAGCTACTAGAGATCTGGACAATTTGAGGAACTTTTTCAATGCGGCCGTGGTATCAGCTGCTGATCGTTCCTTGGGAAGATCACACCCAAAGAAGATCATCAGAACGCCGTGGTGGTCGAGTGAGCCGACTTCAATGAGGGGGGCCTACAAGAGGGCTCACAGGACCCTGAGTCTGTACAGGCACGGTAGATGTTCGCTGGAGGAGACATCTGCCGTCCTGAGCATTCTCAGATCAACCCGTAATGCCTTCAAGTCAGCTGTACTCTCGGCAAAACGAGCTGCATGGCATAATTGGGTTAAAGGTATGGGTAACGCCTAATACTGACTGAACGGCATAATAATGAAGAATTTCTGGATCTATGCTAAAGAAGAACTCTTCCAAATCATGGACACGTGCTTGGGAAGAGGGGTTTTCCCCACAGAATGGAAGTGAGGAGTGCTCCAGATTATAACCAAGGGAAACGATAAGGTCAGACATCAAAGCATATAGGCCAATCACCCTCCTGCCAGTACTGAGTAAGATCCTGGAGAAAATCATCAGAAACCGGCTACACCAAACCCTTTCTCCGCCCACCGAACGCCAATTTGGCTTCATCCCAGGTAAATGGGTGAGGGTTTGTCCAAAGAGGTACGTTATAGGAGTCTTTTTAGACACCATTGGTACCTTCGATCACGCGTGGTGGTCGATGATACTGTTAAAATAAATTTAAAAAAAAACCGGAAATGCCCTGCAAACCTATTCAAGATTGTCTCAGACTATATAAAGGATAGGACCGTAACAATCTCATTCACGAAAATTAGATATGGGTTGCCCACAGGGCTCGGTCCTTGGCCACGAATATTGGAATATACTCTTTGACGATTTCTCCAGACTGCCCTTGCCTGAAGGATGTACCTTGGTCGACTACGCTGATGACAACTTATTTCTGGTCTCGGGGTACAGCAGAAGGGAAGTTGAAAGAAAGCTGAAGAAGGTTTAAGAGAAATCCTAGAGTGGGGAAAGAGAAACCGGCTGAATTTTGCTCCCCACAAGACCATGGGTCTCCTATTGAAGGGCTTTCTTGATAGAAGAAGAAACCCTACCATCAAAATGGGAGACACAAATATTCGCTTAGTGGAAAATGTAAGATACTTGGGCGTTATCTTGGATCGCTCTTCGTCTTTTCTGGCGCATGTAAAGAGTGTGTCCAGCAAGGCCCAGGCTCTGTTTATGAAATTGAGGAGCACTCTGTATGGGAGCACTTATGCTAATGTCTTGATCTACTCTGCGCCTAAAGCGGAGCCAACGATCTCGCTTACTGGCACTCTCTGGCGCATACAGAATTGTAGCTTTGGACGCTTTGCCGGTTCTGGCCTGCATTTTTCTCATTGACTTAGAAATTAGGGAAGTGCAGACCAAGAAACAGCTAACTAAGGGAAGATCTGCTGTCAACCTGGGCATTGATCTAACACCTGGTGGGACCGTACCTCTCCCTCAATTGCTGAAAGAGATGCGTGAACGCACTTTGAGTGAATGGCAAAAACATTCGAATAGGTCGAATACGGGAATACGGGCAAATGGATTTTCTTCTTCTTCCCGTCAGTTAAAGCCAGAATGGAAGGGGCATTTATGAAATTGGATCATCACTTAACTTAAATACTTTTAGGTCATGGTGAATTCAGGGGAAGACTGCACAGCTCACCCTGTCTCCCCATCCAAACTGTGCATGTGGTGACACAAACCAAACGGCCGAGCACATTCTTTGGCACTGTGAGATTTTGACGGACGCAAGAGATGAAATGTTGGAAGGTCTGAAAATAACTACGAGACCAGCATGGAATGCGAATCTCGTGTCGAACAAAGAGAATCTTGAATGCCTGAGGAAATTTACAAGGATTTGGGTTGAGAGATGCCTGAACTTAGAGTCTACGATTAATTTTAACTTTATTATGTGCTGAGGATCCAGGTGTAATTGCTCCTGGCGTCCACGGTTATCCTTATTTATACTACTACTACTGCCCGGATATTACTCACTACATCTTCTATTATTTCACACTGAAACTGTTTACTCATGTACCATATTTTGTACTAATGTGTATCATGTTTCTTATCATCTTCAACAGCCTCTTTAACATCTGAAATTTGTCTCTTTTACTTGTTTTAAATTTTTTTTCGTTCTACTAGATATTATCAATAACCTTACGCATATCCTAACTACACTTGTTACTTTTCTTTTTTTTTTCTCTTTTTCTAAATCTAAGATATAAATATATCAATCAAGTTTTCGTATCTGGACTTGTATCGATCAAGGAGCTGGAACTGAAGTATCATTATTTCGTATTGCCTTTCACTCCATCAAGGGAGTGGACTAGACCTGTGTCGGTGCATCAACCGAGGAGATGATTCCCAAGACAGCCGCTGCATAACCCGCCCGAGCCTCCCCCGTCGCCATGAGCGGGCCTGAAGACCAACCATCGCGGACCGGTGCCCTTCCGCCCTGTATCCGGTGACCCGATGCTTACTTTTATCCATGGGGTCTTCAGGTCTTTCCCTCTTAATGCCAATACTTTCTTCGAGTGACCGGGAAGCCGGCTTAGGAGCGCGGACGCCGAGTCTCGCTTGCGACTGATGGCTCCGCTTATCGTCGGCAGGAATGCCGGACGACTGCAGCTCAGCTGCTTTGGTTAAGTCATACAATCTCATCATAATATGTGATTCTTTGATTTTAATAACTTCTCTTCCTTCATATTAATAAACTTTTATTTCAACTACATCAAGTGGTGGAGATGAGACGTGATACTGTGAAATAAATAACTAACAACGGATGCATGGTGAGATTTAGATAGCCTTAAGATTTTTTTGTATAATAATCATCTTCCTAGGTGTTAAGACTGTCAAAATGAGAAAATTGTACAGTAATTGGATAATAATCTGTTGTACAATTAAAAAAAAATGATGAGATCAAAGCACTGGTCTCAGAGAAGAAGATAGCGTTGTTACATCTGATAGCGACTGGCATTGTTTCAAGCAAAGAGAGAAATCGAGCGAAAGAAGTGTATAAGGCATGCAAGAAAAGAGTAAGTGTTGGAGTGAAAGAACGAAAGAAACGCCTGGAAGAAGAAGAGGGAATCAAAATGACAAACCACTTCCAAGAAAACATAAAACTGTTTTGGAAGGAGGTCAAAAGATCCCGGAGTGGGACCAGAGAACGAAAGCATGAAAGTAATAAAATCGAAAGTTGGACAAATGTTGACGAATGAGAATGAAATTAAAGAGAGATGGATGAAATATTTAGAGGAAGTCTTCGAAAGCAACCCGAGTGACTGTGATCCCAGCGGTGAATCGGTTATGAACGATGATGGAGTGAATGTTACCAAAATCATCATGGATGAAATAAAAAAGCTCTATTAAATGTATGAAAAAAGGTAAGGCTGTGGGTTTCGACAATATTGCTGCCGAATACTTTTAAGGAGATAGCCTTATTATTCTCACATGGTTGTGCAGACTTTTTAACCAATGTTTAGAGGAGGGTTACACGCCATTAGATTGGAGAAGGGCTGTAATCATGCCATTGTACAAAGGTAAAGGGTCACGTATGGAATGTGGGAATCATAGGGCTATTAGCCTTCTTAGTACAGTGGGAAAGTTGTATGGTAGAATATTGATTGAAAGGGTAAGAATGGAAACAAAAGATAAAATATGGGATGTGCAAGGAGCTTTTACGAGTGGAAGGGGGTGCATGGACCAGATTTTTTCATTGCGTATGCTCACTGAGAAGTTTCTTGCAAAAAAACATAAACTCTTCTGTGCCTTTGTAGATCTACAAAAAGCATACGACCGAGTTGACAGGAAAAAGCTATGGAAGGTATTGTCCAAGTATGGAGTGAATAAGTATCTCATATAGGCAATTGCGTCTCTGCATGAGGGAAGCGTAGCATGTGTTAGGGTGAACGGCGATTTTACGGGGTGGTTTGACATCACAAAAGGTGTTAAACAAGGCTGCGTAAGGTCGCCGTAGTTGTTCTATCTATATATGGATAATTGTATGCAAGAATTGAAAGAGATGAGATTGGGCGCGAAATTGAGTAATCTGGAAGTATGTTGCCTGTTGTATGCTGATGATACGGTGCTGATATCTAACAGTATGGAAGATCTACAGTTTCTCGTGTCAAGGATGAACGAAGTATGTGTGAAGAATGAGTTAATGATGAATATAAGTAAGTCTAAAGTCATGGTGTTTGAAAGAGAGAGTACGAAAACAGTATGCAATATAGTTGTGAATGATGAATACTTGGAGCAGGTGGATGAGTTTGTATATTTGGGAAGTATGTTTACGAGAGATAGGAAGGCTGATAGAGATATTGAAAGAAAGGTGAATGCAGGTAACTCTATTAATGGAGGACTGAACGCCGTTGGCACCAACAAAAAACTGTCCAAAGATGCGAAACTAGCCGTCCATAATGGAGTACTGGTACCTACCCTGATGTATGGCAGTGAGGCATGGAACTGACAGAGGAAGGATGAAAGTAGACTGAACGCTGTAAAATTAGATCCCTGAGGCGTATGTGTGGTAAAACAATATATGATCGTGTGAGAAATGTGGAAATCCGCAAAGAATGCAAGGCTGATGTAAGCGTAATGAGTAAGATAAAGAAAGGAACGCTCCGATGGTTTGGGCATGTAGAGCGAATGAACGAGGAAAGGAGTGTAAGGAGAATATATGACGCAAATGTGAATGGTAGAAGAAGTTGAGGACGCCCAAGAAAGACATGGCACGACCAAGTGAATCAGATACTTGAGTCGGGTCTTGTCAAGAGTCAGAATAATAGAAGAGAATGTATGAGACATTGTATGAATGTAAACGAGGCAAGGAATGTGTGCCAAGACCGGGATGTTTGGCGGTCCGTCCTCTCTGCCTACCCCTGCGATGAAACGGCGTGATGGTTAATTAGTTAGTGTATGCACTCGCCCACTGCCTGCTAACAATGTATGACCGGACATTGGAGGTCTAGAGTCATTTTAATAAAAAGTAGCTTCATTATAAATTAAAAAAGCGTCGTGACGTGTACGGTGTACGGTGTAGGAGGAAACCAACTGTTTCCTTAGAACGCCGTAGAAAAGTGGTGAGCAACCTCGAAAGTCCGAAGAAACTTTTCTACAGAGACAACAATAATACCAGATATCATTTTAGATTTTCACGGCCAAAAGTATTTTTGTTATTTATTTTTGGGGTGTTATGCCGTGTTGCGCTACCTCCTTCTTTAGCCAACGTTTCAGATACCGTTACAGTGTCCTTCATCAGGGCAGATGTGTAATTGTTAGTGGTGAAATGTGTGCTTATCTACTTAGAAGCGATACCGTATCGCCAGCTCCACTCCACTACAAGCTGGAATTACAGTGTACTTCACAATGGTTTTTTTGTGTTTAGCTTTGGTGTCGCCGTCAATTACCGAATACCAAGAACTATTGAGCTTAGCTCCGTCGTCACTATTACTATTAATTGGGGTTTTTTTTTAAACATCGTCTCTATCGAAATTAAATAACGGTCTAATTTGGTGGGGTGAGTTCATATTACATTTCATATTTTTATATTTCAAAGCTTAAAACTTTAAGAGATAATAGAGTATTGTATTTATGATTTGAAATTTTATTGTATCGATCCCGTCTAACCTGATGAAGTTGCAAATGAGACCCATGCCCTCACTTTGAGAGAATTCCCTAGTTTCATGCTCAGAAGGGAGATCTACCTCTGATCACGGCATAACCACAGGTTCTGGCGCGTGGATAGCCTTCTTGAAAGTTGTCACTATGTAGGTACTTCCTCCTTTCTATTCCGAATTTAATTAATAAGACTCTAAACACATCCTGAATAATCAATATGACGCCGCAACGCGTCATCCCGGTAGCGTATTTACAATCCCTGCCGCGTTTCAGTCGCTTTAAATTTTCAATATCAAAATTTAAATATTTAGAAATAAAATTATTAATTTCTAATATACACATTGGAAAGATTATTTTATCTAGATTTTAGAACAATTTTTGTTTTTGCAAAGTGATAAAAATTATCAAAATAGAGGTGTATTTACAATATATGGGAATAATATTAAAATTTAAATATTTAGAAATAAAATTATTAATTTCTAATATACACGAACATATTAAACGAACGTTTGTTATCAATGAGAACACCGAGGTCTCGAATTTGATTGAATTTTTTATTGAATACGATAATCATGTTCGATGTTTTTTTTTGTTTTTGTAAAGGTTATTACATAACATTTGGCTGTATTCATGTGGAGATAGTTGACAGTACAATAATTATTAAGTCTATTAAGATCTTCTTGAAGTTTATAGCAATCAGTAATAGAGTTGATAGAAAGAAATATTTTCAAATCATCAGTAAAGAGTAAGAGTAAGATACCGTAGCATGCTTAAAGCATTTTACAATGTCATTGATAAATATAATGAAAAGCAACGGTCCCAGGTGAGACCCTTGGGGGACACCTGGCGGTACATTGACAATTTCAGAATTAAAGCCATTCACTGCTATTAACTGGGATCGTCCGTCAAGATAGGAGACTAGCCATCGGTACAAATCACCATGTATTCCAAAAGCTAATAGTTTTGATAAGAGTAGACAATGGTCAATTTTGTCGAATGCTATATATAGAGAAATCTGTGTATATTGTATCTACTTGAATTCTTTTATCCATTGATTTTGAAACGAATTCAGTGAATACTGCAAGATTGGTAACAGTTGATCGTTTTTCATAAAGCCGTGTTGATTTTCAGTTATTACTGACTGAACACAGTCATACAGTTGCTCATGAACAATTTTTTCAAAAATCTTAATAAAGATAACAAGCCTTCCAAAATATCAAACTGTTAAACTTGTGTTTAATGCAGCGGCACGGCTCATTTTCAAAGTCAAGGTCATTTTCAAATTGTTGACGGTTTCAAAATGGTCTTGTAAACCGAAACAGCTGTCAAAATAAGAAAAACTAAAATGCTTGCAGAACTTAATAATAAAATTATTCAATTAAATTTAAATTCAGTTGTAAAAATATTAAAGAAAGTTCTACGAATTAAACACATAAATAATTAATTAATTCATCATTGAAACTTTTTCAGCATGACGCGAATTTTAATAAGTAAATATTAGAAGATAGAACAGACAAATTAAGCGTTTAAAAATTTAAGTATCTCCAAATCGGGAAGAAGAGACATTGTGTAATTGAGAAGAGAATTATAATATTTTGGTCTTGAAAACGATTTTTGACAGAGCCTGCATACTCTCGAGAAGGCAACTCGTTTCGGATGCATGATGCTTGAGCTGTGAAATATTGTTAATTTGGTGGTGGTTTCGAGAATTCGTGGGAAGAGATAGCTCAGTGCTAGATAGGAAAATGAATAATTTGATATTTAAATAAACGCAAACATTCTCACCGTAAACAGTGTTTTTGTGGTTCATGGCCACCTGGTGTCTGGCGGCTTCTCCTTCGAGACTCCCTGTTTCTGTGAAGGCAACCCACGAGGGCGTTGTGCGACTGCCCAGGTCGTTAGCTATGATCTCCACTTTGCCATTCTGGTAGACCGCCACGCAAGAGTTGGTGGTCCCCAGGTCAATACCGATGGCTGGTGCTTTCGTCGCCATCTAAAATATTTATTTACGATACAAATACCTTTATATACAGAATTTAATCTAAATATGGAATACGAAACAATTATGTGGAAACCAAGTGTAAACATAAAATTTAACTTAAATAAAATTTTAGAATTTTGGGAACAAAATTTAGACTAATAACTGTTCAAATATAATCAAATATCTATCTAAACTATCACTAAATCGTTAATTTTGTTGACTGAAATACGTAGAGTAATGTTAAGTGAGTATCGGTACATGATTTTGTTTGTTTTACAAAGTCTAATGAATTGATATTTACTTAATTAATTTGGAATTTATCGATGATACACCACTATAATTTTTATTATTTTTTTTATTTATTTAATATAATATAATGGTACCAATTACATGTTTATATACAAGAAATGAAGTTTTACTATTAATACATACTATAATTTTTTTATTTTATTTATTTAATATAATATAATGGTATCAATTACATGTTTATATACAAGAAATAAAGTTTTTCTATTAAAATACATTAAATAATAATATGTATTACACCCTTTTTAAGAGCAGAGGTCGAGTTAAAAATGCGGATAAACGCAGGTTAACCACAGTTTACCAAAGGAAATATATATATATATATATATATATATATATATATATATATATATATATTAAACAAGAAATAGATAATTAACATTAAATAAGAAAAAAATATATAAATATATATTTTTTAAACTAAATAATAGATAAGAAATACAATTGACTGAAGAGGAGATAAAGAGAAAGGAAAAAAATAATGAGAGAAAAAGGATATCTAATATTATAATTGCGTTGTTGTGTTGATAAGTTATATAAAAAGAGTTTTTATTGAATTTTTGTATTTTTTGTAATTTGTTTCCAATCTTAATTTCAAGGGTAATTCGTTCAACCATTTAACTCCAATATATTTGTAGAATTGTTGGGCTGTGGTGGTGTTACAGCGTAGTATCGTTAAAGAACCAAGGATATTTGTTCTATTTCTGTTCGAAAAAAGAGTTAGGCTCACATTATTGAAACAATCTTTGTGTATTTGTAAGAGCGTATTTTTTTATAAATAGTATGAAGTGAAAGGACTTTAAATTCTTGAAATAATTTGATGGTAGGGTAATCGTATGGCTTTTTTAGAATTATTTTTATTAATATTCTTTGGATAATTTCTAAAGGCAAAAGAGAAGTTTTGAAAGCACCACCCCAGCCAACAATTCCGTATTGTAATACTGATTGAATTAGAGAAAAAATATATGGTTCTTAATAATCCAATATTTAATATGTTTCGTATTCTAATAACGTAAATTAGTTTTCTTAAACGTTCTAATGTTGTATTGATTAGTAATTTCCATTTTATGTTACTATCTATAATTACACCGAGGTATTTTACATTAGTTTTAACAGTGAGTATAGAGCAGTTAGGTTTACATAGATATGACTGTGGATTACAATTATATGAGTGTATACATATGTTTAGATTCTCAGGGGTAGTATTTTTATTCAAAGTGAATGGTATTACAAAAGTTTTTTCTGTATTTAGAGATAATAAATTTTGATCAAACCATTTTTTTTATTAAATTAAATAATGTTTCACTTCCGAAGTTTGGCGATCAAATTTAAATCTGGTCGGAATGTAAAATCAATCAGGAATTAACATTCTGAATCGGAATAAGGATAAAAATTAAATTTAGCTATCTCCTTTACGCATTCTCCTCGAACGATTCTTGTCGTTTTGCACTAGTTAGTTCCTGTTGACTTTCCATGTTGTGATTTGGGAGATCGGTTCTAGGAACCGTGAAATGGGGTTACACTGCCTTCCTACAGGTTTCTCTGCCTTGTCCATTTTATTTTTTATAAAACTGCTCACAGAGTACTTATTTTAAAGGATAGATCAAATTTTCATACATGATGTTCAACTCTGGCAACACTCAATACTTTAAACTGTTCCTAAATTCACATCACATCAGTTTGGCGTCATTTTAGTGAACGTTGAAATTTCAGAGTGGACGGTGATTTCTCAAAAAATTACGATGTATCTAAAAAAGTATATAAAGAAAGCTTTTAATATTCCATCACGTTTCTTGTTGACATCTCTACATATTTTGAAAGAGAAAGAAACGAAAGAGGAAGTGGTAGTCTGAAGAAAAAATAAAAATTGCCTAAAATTAGTCAGTACTAAGAATGATGACTTTATTGATGAAAAAGCGAGTGAACAGTGTTCCGAAAGTAAAGATTTGGACCTAACTAAAAGTAACAGTATAGCAGACGCAGCACCCAACCATATTATAAATCTTTATCCAGAACAATTACAACAAAGTACTAGCGAAAATAAAAGTGAATCATATTTTGGTGTGATAATACTGACAATATTGCTTCTTCACCATATATTACTGCTCGGAGAAAATAATTTTATTAATAAATATATTGTAATGATTAAACTATTATTTCATTATAAATATGTAATACCTATGCTGTTGAAAATAAAATTTTATTAGATATTTAACAGAAATGCACACAATATTAGCAATACCGTGAGGTAACGTAAGTGATTTAGCAAAATTCAATAAGAAACTCCAGTAAAAAATATTATGGCTTTAAAAAAATATGTTCACATAGAGCAATAAACGCTGATTTTGAATACATAAGTTTTGTTTAATAATATTAAACGCAGAGTTTTTAAAAAATATTAAAAAGTCCAATTTTAATGGTCTCATTGAAACACGCCGTCAAGTTGGTATCACTAAAATGTTTAGTGGTGACGTCACTGATCACCGTAAAGTATGTATGGGAATTTAGGTATGACACAAGCCATCGTATTAACAACGTTTTATCTTATTCGTTTACTTACATACTGTTTATAGAGATTTAGTTATTTTGTTTATTGAAACATTATTTAGGCCCCAATAATTCAGTTTCAAAAATAAAGATATCTCTTATTAGTTTATCTATATTATTGAAAATATTCAAAAACTGCTGTACGAAAAAATAGTAATGCTACTTCTTGGGAGAATACTTCGAAATCCGAATTTCAAAATGGCGCCAGTCGAACAGCTGATTGCCTGATCTTATAGTAGGGGAGTCCAAGAGGCTAAAGGGGTGCCCCAATAGGTCCACAATCCAATAGGTCCCCATAACGGGATTGAGTAAATCCCAAAATCCCCACTTGGGCTTCCCTACTATTATTTATCAGTTCGGTTTCCATTAATATTGATTTCGATTCTTAGAAGCAAAAAAAATAACAATTTCAATAAATTTTTATACCATTCTCCCGTAATAATATTGAAAAATATAATAATATAATCCTACTAATATTATAAAGGCGAAAGTTTGTATGGATGTATGTTTGTTAATCTTTCACGCAAAAACTACACAATAGATTTTAAAAATTCATTCACTAATAGAAAGCTACATTATTTGCGAGATCTATAGGCTAAATATATTGGTAAGCTCTTTAAGTTATGAATAATCTCTGGCGTTATGAAATTATTAATCATACGTTTTCTGCCACTAACAAAATCGAGTTATTGCAAACGTCAGAAAGCAAACAAAATGGTTACCTTGGAAACGATGTTTTTTTTTATTATGCAATTCACCCTAAAAAGATTGATCGAGAATATCTATCTCTAAAAATGAATTGCCGAAATGTATATGTGCGCATAACTTCCGAACGACAAGTTAGATAATTCTTTTTTGCGTTCGTTATTTTGTATAAAACTACCGTTGAACTCTGCCATTATGGAATTTGTATAAAAATTGTAATAGGTGGCATCCAAGCAGTTTGAAAACTGAATGTACCGGGAATGAATGTGTGGAATGCAAGAGGTGGAGAAGGGAGCGGAAGGTGTTGGGGGAGGGAAAGGAGGATGGGGTGGATGGGTTTAGGGGTGGGAGAGGGGAAGGAAAGGAAGGGGTAGGGGGAGTGGGTGGAGGAGGGTGGTGGGGAGGTGGAAGGGGGTGGGGTAGAGGGTGGGGGGAGGGGTGGAGGAGGGGGAGTGGGGGAGGGGGAGGGGGGGGTGAGAGGGGAGGGGGGAGGGGGGAGGGGGGGAGTGGGGAGGGGGGAGGGGGGAGGGGGGATGGGATGGTGGAGGAGGAGGAGGAGTGGACGGGGATGAGGGGTGGGGGGAGGTGGTTGATGGGGGGAGTGGAGTGGGGAGAGGGAAGGTGGAGGTGGCGGTGTAGAGGAGGGGGGAGGGGTAGATGGTGAGTGGAGGGGCGGTGGAGGGGGAGGGGGGAAGGGTTGGTGGAGCGGGAGGAGTGGACGGGGAGGGGGGTTGATGGGAGGAGCGGAGTGGGGAGAGGGAAGATGGAGGAGGCGGTGTGGGAATCCCCTAATACCATGTGAGCGAAGCCGCGGGAAAAAGCTAGTAAATAAATAATTCCACCTAGATAATGTTTTAACTTATCGAATAGTATCATACTTTCTTCCATATAACTGTCATACAAAATGACAATACCTGTTGAAAATAAAAATAACTTTTCGGGAGTGATGACGTCACACGATTCACTACACATAGGGTGGTTTTCGGGGGATCTTGGAAAATTAAAACTTTGATAATTATTTTAAGTATTAAAACTAACTCTAAAAACTAAAAAAATATGCAGTTATTTAAGTTAGAAGGTCATTATTCAATAAAAAAAAATCAGAAATGGACTGGAGTTCCTTATTGCAACGTGACGACTTTTACTGGAGGGGCCCCATCCAATGAATTTGCCACGGGCCTCAGATGGTATAGTTACGACTCATGCTTACCTGACTCATTTGCAAGCATTAAATCTGACAACCCGCGCAATAATCCAGTCTTTGTAGAATGGTACCTCCAATAAGCTGACTGGTACTTTGATAACAGTTCATTTTTGGTCAGATGGGCGGTCATCTGCCTGATCACAATTTTTTCAAGGACTTGTAATTTTGATATAGGACGATAATAGAGAACTCCAGTCCAATTTTTTTTTTAATGAATAAAGACCTTCAAACTTAAATAACTGCATTTTTATTTTTATTTTTATAGTTTGTTTGAATAGTTAAAATAATTGTCAAAGTTTTAATTTTGTCTAGACCCTCAGAAAAGCACCATATTTATGGTGGATTGTGTGACGTCTTCACCCACCGATAGTTTATTTACTTTCAGGTTGTCACTTTGAATCAGTGATGTTATGTCGACGGAAATTTCCCTAGATCTAGGGGAAAAAATATTTTTTAGGGATAAGGGAAATCAGGACAAAATCTAGGGAAATTTCGAACTCTGGTAAAAATTTTATTACATATGACAATATTACTGGTATTATTTATATTATTTATTTTATTCCATAAATTCGCTATTTCATTCAAACATTGCTATCCAATCTGTTGTTGAGCGATGAATTATCTTATTGCAGTTGAGATCGACGGTTAAATTCATTCATTCATTTAAGATACCTATGCTTTCCTTTAAAAACTGTTAACCCATTACAATCATTTTCACAACCGTGTTATAAAATTGTAATATTATGTACGAACTTCCTTCTTCTTCTGGCGCTAACAATATTAATATTAAAATACGGTATAAAATAATTTGTAAAATGTGTAGAATAAAATATCTATGTATGTATACATGTATATATAATATCCTCAAACTGCTTCGACTCTCTTTCTCTGTCTGTACCTATATCTGTAGAGTTTTGTTGATCACTTGGTAATATTAGATACCTGGCAAAACTAAAAATATTTATTGTTGTATGTAAATACCTATTTTAATTGTAAATCTCTAATTTTAAGTCACGGTTGCAAATATTTGTATGTCACCAGTTTTAAGTCAGTAGTAATAAGTCTTAGTTGTAAGTCACTAGCTACATATAAGTCTTAAATGTAGGTTCCTAGTTATAAGTTTGAATCCTAGTTGTAAGCCTATCGTATTCATTTTATTTTATTGTATGCTTATTATATGTACAGCGCCCTTGAGATGATTTTTCATGAAAACGGCGCTTTATAAATCAGCCAAATATTATTATTATTATTATAAATATATATTTTTTGGAATTCCCATGAATCTTAATTATTGTTCATGTTCTTAACATGCAATGTTATTTTTAACACTGACAACTCAAAATGATATTATATGTATCTAAAAAGATAAATGGGACCTCTGAAAATTTTTTTATTTATGTTTTAAGTTCTGTTTTTTCGGTGATTGTGGTTGATTTTTATTTTGCAAAGTGTTTTTTTTTTTTAAATTTGGAATTCAGTTTCTAATTCAGTGGTGAGTGTATTCGTACTTTTAAATTATTACTTCACCTAGCAAAAAGTGTTTTATTTGGAAAAGCACAGTATTAAAAGTATATTTACCAAGTTCCGATATCTTTCCAATTAATTAATCATATTAATTAACATGTATTATAACAGGATTAGTGTTACACAATCAGGTGGCTACGTAGGTAATTGCGTAAATGTGAAATTCTAGGGAAATTTCACTTCGAAATCTAGGGAAATAATTTTTTTGGGCAGAGCATCCCTGATTTTGAATGTAAGAAAATGGCGGAATAAAATATAGGATGGCTCGATGACTTTTGTGTGAGAAATTGAGGCGTTTTTTTATTCAAGATTAACTGCTTTTAATATAGAAAAACATTGGTAAAATGTCCACATTTCACCGCTACTGTTATTGTATTTTAACAAAGTGTAATATAAAAACAACAAATCATCTTTTTCGTTGCAAAAACAAGTGACATCGTAAGCCTCGAATTTTGTGTTCAGGCGTGACTGCACATTGTTTTATGTATAACACATACAGAAACACCGGTATTTATAAGACACTGATCATGACGATTGTGTAATAACTTGTATAAAAAGCCCCTAATACTAAAAACAATTTGAAAATACATAAACCAAATGTCAAATATGACACGACTTTAACCTCAAATAGGCAAAATTTATTGCAGATTATCCGCAAATATAGCCCTTTTCGTAAATTGTTGAGGGCCTAAATTATGTTTCAATAAACACAATAACTATTATTTATCTAAATCTCTATAAACAGTATGAAAATAAACCAAAAACACGAAATGATGAATTGCATACGTGTGCACTTCAAGTCATTTCAAATGTCAATACAATACAATACACACTATCACCAGGTGACAGGTTAGCAGTGACGTCACCACTCACCATTTCAGTAATGCCAACTTAACGCTGTGTTTTGAGGAGAGGTTTAAAAGTGCACTTGTTAATAATTTTTTATGAAATTAAACATATATATTCAGAATCAGCGTTTATTGGTCTATATGAACATATTTTTTTAAAGCTATTATATTTTTTACTGGAGTTCCTTATTACTAAAATCCTCAGAATCTAATTGGGGTTTCTTAAAAATTGGGGAAACAAGGGCTTTTTTGAGTAGTTGGGGCACCTCGCTTAAATCGAAAGTTTTGTTGAACAGGAATACTAGGAACGGCAATACATGTTTCAGACACTTTTTAAGTAGCCACATTGGAATTGGGTCTAATGCACATCGTTTGTTCAGAGAACTAGACAATTTTGGAGACTTCCTCCAATGTAGTTTTTATTTTTTTTATTGTATTAAAGTTACATACAATGGGAATTTACACCCGCTAAGCTACTGCAAGTAGCTTGTCAGCAGGAGAATAGTTCCATAGATTAGTTAAAACTATACATGAAATAATCCTAAACGCGTCAGCGTGGCAACAACATACACATATAACAACATATCAACCATAAACATGTTTATATATATACACTAAACATTGTGATAATGTGATATGCAATGTTGATAATTATTATTCAGAGACCGTATTTTATGGTGAAAAAATGTAGATAAGAATTTTTTAAAAATATCCTTAGACAGTTGAGTATATAATACACTAGTCATTAATAACATAATTGCAAATTAGTACATGGTGAGAGTGAGCACAATATAATCTTAATACATAAGGTTACTCCCTAATAGCCATGATTTTAACATCAGTGAGAATTTCGTTATAGAGCAATTTTCGTTAAATTCGTATGGCAATTTGTTAAGTATTAATGGTATAATATATTCAATTGTTCTTTGACCGTTGTGATGAACTCGCCGTGTAATAATAATAATAATAATACTTGGATGCTTTCTATGGCGCCGGTCTTTTTGTAAGAGCGCTGTACAACTTAAAATAATTTCTGAAATCCAAAGAACTACGGGGTTGATGAATTTATGGAGACCCCGGCGAAGGCCATTCTGAATGCAAAAAAAGGGCTTGGTACCACGTGTGACCGTGTCGTTTTGGGATACATTCTAGCTTTTCAAGTACATGATAATTAATTACTATTTTGAAGTTCTGAAACTGCGACAAAAACTGAAAAACACGGAATACCGTCAGAATTCTCCGAAAATTTGACAGGCTGGTCGATTAAGTTAAATATATCGGAAATGATATTGGATATTAACTTAATATTTGAAAGATTTTGAGAAGAAGGTAATAAATTTGAAAAAAACTGAGAAACCATGGACCACACACGGGAGATGAAATGGGGCAGGAAATCAGGGGAGAGTTTTGGAAAGGACATCCGCGAATTATAACGATAGTTAGGGCGCATAAAACAAAGGAGCATCTCGTTTGAGTTGACAAAATTGACTCGGATAACTAAATTAATCTACGCGAATGAGGGATAGTTCGGTTTTGGAAAGCGCGTAGGAGTTTTGAAAGCGTCGAGGACGGGCCAAATTGGTGAAATTCGGATCGCGAAGAGTAAAGAAAATAATTTTTAAATTGACGAATATAATTTAATGAACTCCGGGAAGTTCGCAACCTTGTGAAAATATTCAGGCTTAAATTCAGAATTCATTGTTTTCAATTCAGTTCATAATTGCATGAGGAGTTTGTGCCTTGCGAAAGTGCATGTGGAAATTAAATCGGATTGTGCAGCATGGAGAATTTGGTAAGTTTGTTTAAAATTACCGACATACTTAGTATGGGCCTTGCGAAAAAAAAAGAAACAAGAAAGTTTGGTTCGGGTCATAAATCTTTTGAGACTTCCTTCCTTTTTGAGTACGAAACATTTAAATCACTACAGTGATAATATTTTAATGCAGTTTTGGAATGTACGGCACTCTTCGAACAATACCTAATAATTAATTTTTGTGTAACTAGATATTTTAGGCGGGTTCCCTGTCTAGCCGATGGGGTGTGCGGAATCAGAGTGCAATTCACATGCGGTAGAGGTGAAACCTTCAGAAGACTAAACTTCGTGAGAATGACGAATTTAAGACAGTTATAATCAGTTATAATCTGGGGCGAAGTGAACAATATGCCGGTGGGCTACACTATTTCACAAATGTGGAGGCGAAGCAAGCGATGACACGTGCTTGGTTCAATTAAATTGGAATCCTTTGTGATGGAGGCTTGGAAACCTGTGTCTCTGGACGGCCCTGAAGCAGTTGAAAGCGAGGCAGGTGCCCTTTCATGATGTCGACGTATATGCTATCACATGTATCGTCATAAAGGACGTGCTCCCACAACCCTCCCCTTCAGAGGTATCAGCTGATAAGAGTCGCTGTCGCGGGAGGTCAATTACATACAGGATGGAGAAAACGATCTGGCCGGGCTACCTCCGTAATGAAGGAAAAGAAGTGACGAAATTCGCGTTGGCTTCACTACCCTTTGGTTACGCTCATGGGGAGTTAAATTGTCAGCGGAACGAAGAGAACATGACATACGGAGTTGTTCTAGCAATCGATCGGCCGCCCTTTGTCGGAAACCGGATAAATTTTCATAATTTTCCCCAAAATTAGAATCAGGGATTATCCAGCATCAGGATGGGAATGTACTTTGGACAAAAGCGTAGCAGGGGAAATAGAAAGAATGGAAGCCAGATTCACGACCTGGTGCCATTCATTCCTGGACCCAGCACCCTGGAAGCCGAGCTTGACATTCCTTCTTCGAGCTGATATTTGAGATGAGCTTGGGATAACACCAATCGTAGGGCGGATGTCCGTGACGCTACATGGAGGACCGTCTCCGTCACGCCTGCTTCCGTCATGCGAGGGGAGGTATTTTCATTCAAATCAAATACCGATGTTCACCGCGGCTGAAGGCTGACGCATGGTGCTAACGTGTCTAGGAAAACGTAGGCATTATTTCTTCTGGTTCGAGGCGGTGTGCTGGATGGAGAACGGGACTGTTGAAGAGCTGTGTGACTGCAGAGGCGAGGATCAGTGACATCAAAATCCATCTTAAGTAAATTCAAACTTCACGTGATCAGTGGAGAGAGCGGTCCCCACCGATCTCCTGACATTGCCGTTTGTCTAATCCACTTTGGTTTAATGTTCATGTTCGATAATATAGGAGTGAATGGGACTCTACTCATCGACATGCTGAAAGGCTTTTACAGCATCATCATCATCATCAATTCGAGATAGGATGTCACGATCTAAAACCTCGTGCCACCCATGCATTCCTGAATACTTCCGGACATCGGCCACCACACCATAAATCGAAGCAGATCCTCACATCAAGCGATATGAGATGACATTTCACCAAGCAACATTTAGTATTATCGCCCTTATAATTTGGCGGCGTATTGGTTGAAAACACTCCCACTATCACCCTACAAACCGGAAACACACATCAAACCCTTTCCCGACAGGAAGCAAAACATGTCGATTTTACATTCGTAGCTTGCGACCATCAAAATATTCTCTGGAGGTTGTCAGAATTGGAGGCTGACCGGGTGGTTTTAATTGAACCTCACCAAGTCAGTTGCGGAAATGGAGGAGTCCAATTGAAGCAAGACATATTTTGTTTCATGTCAATCCCTAGTAATCTCCAAAAAATACCTACTCAAACTCAAAACTAACTAACAAACTTCACTTACAACTGTGACTGCTGTGACTGTAGAATTTGTGCACCCCGAATCTGTATTGGAAAGTAATGTCACTCACGCCAAAGGACAACAGTCTATGGAAAATGGCAAAAGCTCTGAGACTTGAAGACGAAGACCATACCATCCCTCCGCTTGAAAAGTTAGACGGCTCAGGACTGGCGCTGACTGGAAGAAAGGGCAAACGCGCTCTTCGACGGCCTATGCGATCCGGAAATGGACCGACTAATAGAAGAGTCTCTACATCTAGATCGGAGCAGACGAACGTCACCGAAATTCACTTCAGCACGCCGAGCGAAGTTGCCGTCATTATCAAGCGATTGAAGACAAATAAGGCGCCGGGAAGCAATCAAATATATATATATATATATATATATTTTATTTATTTTTTTACACAGGAGGCCCTCAGGAACATAATTTCCCTCAGGGCCTATGTCATCTTTGGGGATGCTGTGTGGAGGGTTTTTTTAAGGAAAGGAAAGAGAGGATAATTTTGGGAAGGAAAAGGGTTTAAGGGGTGGGTAGGAATCTGGGGTTCAGTATGTCCTGGTCATCCGCCTCCAAGACCTAGATAAACCTCACCCCATGAACCCGGGCACCCCTACTAAATCACCAAACGTAGCGAACCACTTGGGGTGACCTATGGCAGAGGTGTTGGTACCCATTCCCGCCTCCCAAATTGTATAAATAAATATATCATTCTTCTCAAACATTTACCTCAGAAAGCCATCATTTACATCACAAAGTTGTTCAATGCCTGCCTCATCACCGGACATTTCCTTCAGATCTGGAAAACTGCGACCGTGCTGCCCTTCTCGAAGCCAAACAAGGCTAAGAAACAGCCGACAAACTATCGGCCGATCAGTCTACTCTCCACGCTGAGCAAGGTATTTGAACAGGTTATACTCAATAGGCTGCTCCCAAACCACAAAGAAAACAACACTTTGCCAGAGGAGCAGTTCGGATTTAGAAAGACGCACTCCACCACCCATCAACTCACTAGAGTAGCGGAATTCATCGCCAGAAGATTTAACAAACATCGCTACATCGCCGCTGCACTGCTAGACTTGGAAGAAAGGATTTGACACCGTTTGAATAAAAGGGCTTCTGCACGAGCTTCACAGAACAAACAAGCCCGTATACCTAATGAGAGCGATTCAAGAATATCGCAAGAACCTATCCTTCAGAGTCTTCCTCCGGAATGCGCTCTCGTCACTACGTGAGATTCTAAAAGGCGTGTCACTAGGAAATCTACTGGGACCTCATCTTTTCAATAGCTTCACAAACGACATCCCCCGAGATGAGAGATGCAATTTATCTATCTACCTCTCCGAAAGCAGACATGGCGGCCATGTACCTACAGAGAGTGCTTGATGCTCTCGTAGAGTTCTACAAGATGTGGTGACTCAAACTGAATGAGGCGAAGACCGAAGTCATCATGTAACCGAAGTCATCATAGGAAACGCACAAGCAGAACACCAGACGTCAACTTCGAAGTGGGTAGTCACGTCTTAGAATGGAAGAATGAGGTCGTTTACCAGGGCCCGTCAATGCACTCACCACTCAACTGGGAGTCTCACATAGCCAAGATGCACGCGAGAGCCAGAAAGGCAGTCGGCACAATGAAGCCAATCTTCAACAGAAGAATTCCGCTACTTCCCAGAACCAAGCTCCTGATCTACTATTCGCTAATATGACCAGTACTGACCTATGCCATTCCCGTGTGGAGTAGCATCTCGCACTCTGACCATGTGAAACTACAGACTACAAAATCTCTGCATTCAAATCATATACAAAATACAACACTCGAATCAGACCGAACTTGAAAAAACTACATAGCAGAGAAGACATACCGACCTTATTTGATTTTACAAGTCATTAAGGCAGAAAAAAATAGACTCATCAAGGAAATCGGTCAATACAATGCACCTAGTGTTTTTACTTTCAGATACGTACACAGACTACCTAAACATATTCTGATGGACCTAAATCACATCTGGCACGAACCAGATTCAGACGCGGACGATTAAGCGAGCAGTTGGTATTCCTAACTTCCAGATCCCTCACCTTATAACTTATGTTTATATATCGATTTTTGTAATATTGTAAAATATGTTTGTTTATGTACCTATGTTTATTCTGAAATTCCCATAAAGTATCAATCTCATATAAAAAACAGACATGCACACCCCTCACCACACAATGCAGGACTTCATAATATACTGATGTCACTGAAGGCTGCTTAGTTTCATGTTGACTGCCGGCCGAATCTTCCCCGATGAGGTTTTTCATGGTTTCCTCATTCCCAAAGGCAAATGCGGAAGAAATCCAAATAAAATGACATGACCGCCTCTTTCCCACTCCCAACATAAAACAAACAAACATCTATGTATATATTGCCCCCGGCTTCTGATGCTGATTTCTGATATTGAAGGTATGCAAAACATGCTAATTTAGTAGGGTTTTTAGTTACCAATTTTTCCCTACCGATGAAACAAAAGTCCTCTAAGTCTTTATAAGCAAGTAACATTTTTAAATACCCACATGAAGTACAATTTGCTAGGCGCAAATGACGCCGTTTTATTTATATAAAGAACATTAACTTTAAATTCAGTAAATTTAAATAATTCATCTCGTCAAGAAATATAAGAATCTATCAAATTAGAAAAAAATAATAATAGAATGGTCTCGAAAATGCAGAGGATGTGGCCAGCGATGAAATGAAAAAGAATTCGAGGATGTGAAAACGTCGGTTATAGAATGTAATTTGTCATTATCATCTCCTAAATTACTTCAGTTGCATAATATAATACACATGTGGAAACCTGTAAATGTACAATTTTATCACCATCACCATCCCATCCGCTCAAGCTAATGAAACTCTTTTTCTTTATATTCACTAAATAATTATTATACATCAGTGAAAACCTATTATTGGTTAAATAATTTATTCGTATTTTTATCGTACATTACAAATTATTGTAACTGTTCTCCAAATAAAATAAAATAAAGTAAAAATTATTTATGATGACCGGTGCAACATGATATATAAAAAAACAAACGTTATCTTCGATATCGTCCGGTGTCTTTGAGACATTGAAAAGATTGTAAATTATCTACGAAGTTGAAAATTATGGAGACAAAATGTTTTAATTTAAAAATATTGAAAACGTATTGACTCACCGTGTTTTAAGGTGGTTCAACAACTATGTGATGTCAAATTGTTGCCTGTTGGAGAACGTTCTCGAATTTATCTTTAGATTTAGATTACGTGGTTTTGTGTGAGGGTTGTCACCACTGACGGTTTTCTAAGAGCGTTTTTGCGGTGTACTACCATAAAAAATAAAAACCGAAAAATAAGACAAACCTGTAAGTATTATAATTTTATTCACACCTTAAACAGCGCACCATTCAAATGTGGTACAAAAAATTTACACCTGTTTAAAAGTCCAATAGCAAGTTGTCTTTAAATAACACACTTCTACATTTATATAAACAATCATTTGCATATTTTTTATTTTTTTGTCGGACTGAGGATTGAACTTTCCTCCCCAGGGACAGGCTCTTAATTGCTATTAACTTTTAGAATGTCATTTAAAGCTTTATTAATCTAATTTTTATTTTTATTTTTATTTTAACTTTATGAGTAAAACCTCAAATTGTAATATTTAATTAAATGAAGACAATATAAGCGAAACTCAATCGAAAATCTGAAAACAGAAAAATCAGAAAAAGATATTGACACATCTGGGACTCGAACCCAGGACCTCTCGCTTACCGGGCGAACGCGCTAACCACTGCGCCACCGTGTCGATATCCAATTCGGTCACTTTTAACTGTATCATACTTCGACTAAGAACCACCCACACTATCTTCATTTTTCTTAACGCATATTCTATTGGCTGCTATCTTTATGTATGATTGCAAGATTCAAACCCGAACTAAATGCTCTCTAGATAGTGTCTGGATAAATCTTTATCCATTTTATTTAATATGCGACATCTATTGACTTTTCTGCAAGTCTAGGATGAATATTTTTATTTTTATTTTAACTTTATGAGTAAAACCTCAAATTGTAATATTTAATTAAATGAAGACAATATAAGCGAAACTCAATCGAAAATCTGAAAACAGAAAAATCAGAAAAAGATATTGACACATCTGGGACTCGAACCCAGGACCTCTCGCTTACCGGGCGAACGCGCTAACCACTGCGCCACCGTGTCGATATCCAATTCGGTCACTTTTAACTGTATCATACTTCGACTAAGAACCACCCACACTATCTTCATTTTTCTTAACGCATATTCTATTGGCTGCTATCTTTATGTATGATTGCAAGATTCAAACCCGAACTAAATGCTCTCTAGATAGTGTCTGGATAAATCTTTATCCATTTTATTTAATATGCGACATCTATTGACTTTTCTGCAAGTCTAGGATGAATATTTTTATTTTTATTTTAACTTTATGAGTAAAACCTCAAATTGTAATATTTAATTAAATGAAGACAATATAAGCGAAACTCAATCGAAAATCTGAAAACAGAAAAATCAGAAAAAGATATTGACACATCTGGGACTCGAACCCAGGACCTCTCGCTTACCGGGCGAACGCGCTAACCACTGCGCCACCGTGTCGATATCCAATTCGGTCACTTTTAACTGTATCATACTTCGACTAAGAACCACCCACACTATCTTCATTTTTCTTAACGCATATTCTATTGGCTGCTATCTTTATGTATGATTGCAAGATTCAAACCCGAACTAAATGCTCTCTAGATAGTGTCTGGATAAATCTTTATCCATTTTATTTAATATGCGACATCTATTGACTTTTCTGCAAGTCTAGGATGAATATTTTTATTTTTATTTTAACTTTATGAGTAAAACCTCAAATTGTAATATTTAATTAAATGAAGACAATATAAGCGAAACTCAATCGAAAATCTGAAAACAGAAAAATCAGAAAAAGATATTGACACATCTGGGACTCGAACCCAGGAACACTTACCTGCGTTCGCCCGGTAAGCGAGAGGTCCTGGGTTCGAGTCCCAGATGTGTCAATATCTTTTTCTGATTTTTCTGTTTTCAGATTTTCGATTGAGTTTCGCTTATATTGTCTTCATTTAATTAAATATTACAATTTGAGGTTTTACTCATAAAGTTAAAATAAAAATAAAAATATTCATCCTAGACTTGCAGAAAAGTCAATAGATGTCGCATATTAAATAAAATGGATAAAGATTTATCCAGACACTATCTAGAGAGCATTTAGTTCGGGTTTGAATCTTGCAATCATACATAAAGATAGCAGCCAATAGAATATGCGTTAAGAAAAATGAAGATAGTGTGGGTGGTTCTTAGTCGAAGTATGATACAGTTAAAAGTGACCGAATTGGATATCGACACGGTGGCGCAGTGGTTAGCGCGTTCGCCCGGTAAGCGAGAGGTCCTGGGTTCGAGTCCCAGATGTGTCAATATCTTTTTCTGATTTTTCTGTTTTCAGATTTTCGATTGAGTTTCGCTTATATTGTCTTCATTTAATTAAATATTACAATTTGAGGTTTTACTCATAAAGTTAAAATAAAAATAAAAATATTCATCCTAGACTTGCAGAAAAGTCAATAGATGTCGCATATTAAATAAAATGGATAAAGATTTATCCAGACACTATCTAGAGAGCATTTAGTTCGGGTTTGAATCTTGCAATCATACATAAAGATAGCAGCCAATAGAATATGCGTTAAGAAAAATGAAGATAGTGTGGGTGGTTCTTAGTCGAAGTATGATACAGTTAAAAGTGACCGAATTGGATATCGACACGGTGGCGCAGTGGTTAGCGCGTTCGCCCGGTAAGCGAGAGGTCCTGGGTTCGAGTCCCAGATGTGTCAATATCTTTTTCTGATTTTTCTGTTTTCAGATTTTCGATTGAGTTTCGCTTATATTGTCTTCATTTAATTAAATATTACAATTTGAGGTTTTACTCATAAAGTTAAAATAAAAATAAAAATATTCATCCTAGACTTGCAGAAAAGTCAATAGATGTCGCATATTAAATAAAATGGATAAAGATTTATCCAGACACTATCTAGAGAGCATTTAGTTCGGGTTTGAATCTTGCAATCATACATAAAGATAGCAGCCAATAGAATATGCGTTAAGAAAAATGAAGATAGTGTGGGTGGTTCTTAGTCGAAGTATGATACAGTTAAAAGTGACCGAATTGGATATCGACACGGTGGCGCAGTGGTTAGCGCGTTCGCCCGGTAAGCGAGAGGTCCTGGGTTCGAGTCCCAGATGTGTCAATATCTTTTTCTGATTTTTCTGTTTTCAGATTTTCGATTGAGTTTCGCTTATATTGTCTTCATTTAATTAAATATTACAATTTGAGGTTTTACTCATAAAGTTAAAATAAAAATAAAAATATTCATCCTAGACTTGCAGAAAAGTCAATAGATGTCGCATATTAAATAAAATGGATAAAGATTTATCCAGACACTATCTAGAGAGCATTTAGTTCGGGTTTGAATCTTGCAATCATACATAAAGATAGCAGCCAATAGAATATGCGTTAAGAAAAATGAAGATAGTGTGGGTGGTTCTTAGTCGAAGTATGATACAGTTAAAAGTGACCGAATTGGATATCGACACGGTGGCGCAGTGGTTAGCGCGTTCGCCCGGTAAGCGAGAGGTCCTGGGTTCGAGTCCCAGATGTGTCAATATCTTTTTCTGATTTTTCTGTTTTCAGATTTTCGATTGAGTTTCGCTTATATTGTCTTCATTTAATTAAATATTACAATTTGAGGTTTTACTCATAAAGTTAAAATAAAAATAAAAATATTCATCCTAGACTTGCAGAAAAGTCAATAGATGTCGCATATTAAATAAAATGGATAAAGATTTATCCAGACACTATCTAGAGAGCATTTAGTTCGGGTTTGAATCTTGCAATCATACATAAAGATAGCAGCCAATAGAATATGCGTTAAGAAAAATGAAGATAGTGTGGGTGGTTCTTAGTCGAAGTATGATACAGTTAAAAGTGACCGAATTGGATATCGACACGGTGGCGCAGTGGTTAGCGCGTTCGCCCGGTAAGCGAGAGGTCCTGGGTTCGAGTCCCAGATGTGTCAATATCTTTTTCTGATTTTTCTGTTTTCAGATTTTCGATTGAGTTTCGCTTATATTGTCTTCATTTAATTAAATATTACAATTTGAGGTTTTACTCATAAAGTTAAAATAAAAATAAAAATATTCATCCTAGACTTGCAGAAAAGTCAATAGATGTCGCATATTAAATAAAATGGATAAAGATTTATCCAGACACTATCTAGAGAGCATTTAGTTCGGGTTTGAATCTTGCAATCATACATAAAGATAGCAGCCAATAGAATATGCGTTAAGAAAAATGAAGATAGTGTGGGTGGTTCTTAGTCGAAGTATGATACAGTTAAAAGTGACCGAATTGGATATCGACACGGTGGCGCAGTGGTTAGCGCGTTCGCCCGGTAAGCGAGAGGTCCTGGGTTCGAGTCCCAGATGTGTCAATATCTTTTTCTGATTTTTCTGTTTTCAGATTTTCGATTGAGTTTCGCTTATATTGTCTTCATTTAATTAAATATTATAATTTTTATTTATTTATTTTATAAAAAATTATATTATATTGGTTTGACTGAAAATTGAACCTTCTTCCCTAGAGTTTGATAAAAATAAGTGAACACCGCTAATGCGCTAACAACTGAGCTAAATCCTTTGACTAAGCCTGACCAAACAACTGAACCGAGTTCTTCTAGGTTGCAAATAATATATCTTATTTTTTACCCATTTTATATTCTAAGTATTGGAAGATTGGAATTTTGTATTTTTGAGTTACACCCCACACAAGCGCCCTGGTCTGCACGGTTGCTGTGTTAATACAGGGGAAATATATCGCCATCTGGTTGGGCAGCGTCGTGAGGCGGAGCACGGTAGGGTCTGTGGGAAAGAATTTATTAGTCTGGGTCTTGAAGTGGCACGACTGAGGAAAAACAGATGCCGGTAGATCGTTTCGACTAATACAAAAACAAGTAGGAGAAACGACTCTTCTCTTGGAGCCGACATTAACAACTGTAAAAGGGGGTTACGCTCGTGTCCCACGAGTTTTGTGTTGAAACACTCATCAACATTGAAAAATCTTCCGAGAAAAGATACTTGCCGCCAACGGGACTTGAACCCGTGTCCTTCTGATTGCCGGTTAGCTGCTCTTGACCACTGAGCTATGGGGGCTTATCAAATACCCGCCAAATAATTCAATATATAATTTTACCGCGTTTCCCAAAAATTTTACGACAAAATTATGCGAATTTCGCCAAGAATAACGTGAATTTGGTCAAAAATAACGCGAAATTTTCAGGTCTTTATTTATTCCTTATCACCCTGTAGAGATAATACAGTAGAGACGAGATTATAATTATTTCTACGAGGAGACAAGATAATATAATCTTTCTGCGATATTAGGCAATTGCGACATTGTGCAAGATATCAGGTACATATCGTCACCTCATTTGGATAAGGTTCTAACTGGCATTGTTTTAAAAACTGACTTTGAATGCTAAAGCATTTCTTTTGCTCATTCCTATAGCCAAAATAATTTTCAGAACCATCTGCGTTGTTTTTTCATATATATAGGTAATACAAAGTTCTACCATCAAGCATTTTAAATAATCATTAATTTTACGAGGTTCTAACATCACGTAGGTACTTTCTATTTTGTTTGTTTCGTACAGTTGATCATTATTACGAGGCGCATTACGGTTCGCCACTTTAGTTGGATGAGGTTCTAACTTCGCCTTACCATGTTTTAAGGTTTCAAAGTTTGCAAAGATGAACAAATTTAACAATTTTATTTTATGATATTTTAATGGAAATTTTTCATATAGGATGAGGCACTAGCTTGGAATTGTATTAGTGAAACGTAATTAGAACCTTGTGCTATGAATTATCATTTTGCCATAGCCGATTGCACATGGTTCTATTTGCATATTTAGGTATGTTTGAAAATGGTACGTCTACGTCTTAATTAAATATTTTAATTTAAAATATGTACAATTAAAATACTTTACACAAGATTGGACCTCAAAATTGGAAATTGGTAAATAGATAATGAGTGCATGTCTTTGCAAACTTTGACACCTCATATCTCAGAACAAGGCGAAGTGAAGTTAGAACCTTGTCCAAATAAGTGACGATATGTAAATAAATTTGCATGTGTACCTAAGTGAAATTATTGAGCTGTTATTGAGCTGTTAAATTTAAAGTTTTCTATTTTATTTATTACTAGTTGGTCCCGGCATGCGTTGCTATGCCACTTAATAAAAAAATGTTTCTCCGTGCGTGTCCTTTCCCACTCCGTCACCTCCACCTTCCCTCTCCCCACTTCAATCACTCCCCCTTCCCCCGTCCTGCGAACCCCCCTCCCGAGTTCCCCTCCCCCCTCCCAGGTCCCCCTCCCCCCTCCCAGGTTCCCCTCCCCCTCCCTGGTTCCCCCCCCATCTCTACCTCCCTCCCGCTTTCCATAGCAATAGCCGCTTCCTCGCGTGCCACCAATAGCATTTTTTTTATACAAATTTCATAATGCGAGAGCTCACCAGAAGTTTTATAAAAACCTTTTCCTGACAATAAAAAAGACACAAAAAAAAGAATTATCCAATTTGGTGCAGTCGTTCGAAAGTTATGCGCTTTCGTTGTACATGACAGACTTACTAATGGTAACACAAAAAATAAATGCGAATACCATATACCAGTATATACTGAGTATACCATATTATGGGTATACTCAGTATAGATTTCATTATCTGCTCTTTCATAAACGGCGCCAATTTAATTATTTTATGAAAAATCACTTTTAGCGAGTTGTGCTTTAAAATACCTATTAAGATGAATTATTTCTTTACGGCCGTACATAAAAAATGTGAATATGAAGAAATTATTTTATTCACATACAAATTCAATTCTTTCAAGAAAAGGACGCAAATTTAGGAGGAGGGTATAGGTACCGCCGCCCCGGAAACCATTTATTGGAAAGCCAACAGCCATAGATAACCCGAAGTGGATTGATACTTTGATGACTTAGCAGGGGTACCTAGGTTCATGGGGTGAGATACACCTGCTGTGTGGCGGGCCGGATCGGAAAAGAATAGTTGAGGGAGACTTTTTGACCTCTCCTGCCGGACTCTTTCGACCTATCGCCTTGCACTGTAGTAGGAGGGATGGATTCATACGTCCGTCACTCTTAGACACTGTTATGGCGACCCTGATATGGGCTGGGCCCTAACACGAGGGGCTCCGTTCCGGGTAAATGCCCACCGGACGGAGGTCGTACATACTTTACAATGGGGAATAATTGGGTACCATGGTCTCCAGTCGAGACGCGAGGAACCTAAGCTTCCTTCCTCTTGCCGTGACCAGCTCAAAGGCGGCGGAGAATCGAGCCCCTGCTCAAGGGCTATGGGTCGGCTGCAGCTTCATCACCCTAGGGTTGGTGGAAGGGTATTTCGGGCCAATAGTTAGTGAAACAGAGCGTATGAATACACAGTTAATTCCTCTAAGAGTACACGGACAGCATACAAATAGCAACAGTATCCTAAGAGGTGGAATCCTCGAGCTAGATTCGACTTTAATCTCTCTCTCTCTGGCTCTAGGTTCAATGCGACTGTACAATAAGGAAGTTATCAGCACAAAAATTAGAGGCTTACATGTATTTGGTGGCCGGAACCGCTAGGGCGGCAGTTTGGTCACTCGGCGTCATCTGGAGTTTGGTCACTCCACAGGACTCACCTCGGAGATCTTCCCACATAGTTGCGCACTCACTTAGCCATTACAAGAGGCCGAATAACTATACTTGTCGAGATTTGACGGACTACAATCCGGGCAATAGAAAATGCCGCGGAGCTCGTACAGTTGCCACAGCAAGCTTGTCGAGGCGGGCGTCTGGAATGATCAAGAGCCATCCGACGTGCACGCAGCCGCTGCGGTGAGAAACTGGCGCCTGCGCAGGGCGACCTACCCACACCTGTGTAGGACATGTTCTGGAACCTTCACGGCATTGCCGTAAAGTGCGCGTAATTCAAACCCTCCAAAGGCGTATCGTGACACCTCCCCCCTTGCCGCAAAAAAAGCGACGTGGTAATGGAGCAATAGGGCAAGAAATGCTCTCCTCTAAACGTGGGTCGGATTTGAGTATTTATTTTTAAAAGAACTCAGGGACTGACGACATAAGAGAGCGAGAGTATGGCTTCTAGGGCTAGCTAAAAACACGGTATATAGTTGGGTGAGGAAAGGTTTAAAACTTACATGAAACATAGAACATGAAATACAGAAAAAATGAACAAAACAGTGGTGTTGGCTACAGATGACAACATGGTGAAAGCAAAGCATGAGACAACATAACAATGTGGCAAAACATAATATGAGACAACATAACAATGTGACAAAACACAGTATGAGACAACAATACAATGTGACAAAACATAATTTGAGACAACATTACAATGTGACAAAAGAAGGAGAAAGGACTTTATGTTTATCATTGGTCTGGAAGCTAAGTTTTGCGGAGCGAAGTTTTTGGGTGTTTGGATTGAACGTAGATTAGTGACACTTAACACCATTCACTTGTTTAGACCCATTTGAAGTTTACACTTGGCACTTGGGTCTTGAAAAGAAAACTGCAGCATCCGGTTGTGGAGAAAATTTACCAATTACAGAGGTCAAGAGGATGGCTGCTTCCGGGTCCTGTGGGTGGGCCAGTGTGAATCCGTCATGATGATGGTAGCGGCTCACATTGATGTTTATCCATTTATAATAAGTAGATAGCGAGAAAGCATGCCATTGCTTTTTGGTGGTGACTTGGGTGCACAACCTTATGGTGGCTGTGTATAGTGAGAGCTGTTGTATTTGCACCACCGCTGGTTATGATATTTGAGCGTGGGCAACTGGAACATTTGCAACAGGCAACAGGAACATTTGCAATAGGCAACATGAATATTTGCAACAGGCACCATAGCATTTGCACAGGCAACAGGAACATTTGCAACAGGCAAAATGCCCCAACCCAAGAGCTGACATGCTCGGAGGTTGTTTGAGTGTTGACTTGGTAAATAATGACATGGTTCGCAACTACACGTACTAAGATTAGACAAGTGTGGCCGAGTGCTTTTGGTACGTAGAAATTGAAGAAATGGGATCTCTGTAATCGTACGAAGGCATCAAGAAGCGGGGCTCGGCTGGGCAGGATGAGGAGCAGCTGGGCTTCTTATTAATCCAGGGGCAATTTATTATTAGGACAAAATTCTTGAAGTTTACCTACCTAGTAGACCAATAATGCTGAGGGAGCGGGCCGGATCGGTAGAGATGGGACGAGAAATAAAAGGCGTCAGTCGATGTGATGAGTCAGTATTTATTGTTGCGCTACGTAGCGAGGTCGGAGCGGAGCGTAGTGACAGTGGTTCCGTGAGTGTTGCTGCTGCGTGATGATGAGTGAAGAAGGTCAGGAGACTACGGCAGTGAAGATCACTGGTCTTCAGGGAGCCGGCGTGTTGCTTTACACCATGGTGGTGTAGAAGTGACCTTGGTCCAGGCGGTTGACCGTCGTCGTGTTGACGAGGTATGGCGGCTGTGTGGCCTTTGAGTCGACACACACACGTGACGCAGGAAGGAACCTTGAGAGGCGATGAGGATGATCTCTGGCAGCGGAACGCGATGGGTTTCGGTAGCCAGAGAACAGGTTGCATCCCAAGCAGAAAGCACGGCGGGTTTTATGTGCTGCGGACGAAGATATCTCATGTCTCATGGATGTGATTGGAGAAGGAATCCTCGAAGGTGTTAATCATGTTCCTGGAGTCACACTGGACAAACGTTATTCACTAACTGCTGACTGCGCGGGCTGTTGCCCCGCGAGTGCAGGTAAAGAGTTACCACACTGCACTAGTTGTATCACTTCCCGGTGTGTGTGTTGCTTGACCGATGAATGAAGTAGGTACTGACTGACTGGAGCGGACGAGTGAATCGGCTGCTTATATAGCCGCAGCGAGTAATTACTCTCACGGTAGGTAATGCTGGGTGAACTCACGCAAAGCTGAGATATTGCTCGAACTTTCTGCGGGCATTTGAATAGCACAGCCACGCGTTCGAGGCCTTTCGCGTAAGTGGTGGAATTATTAGCCGCTGCGGGTAGACATGTACCAGCGGGCGCGCGGTATCTTACGCTGTAGATATTTCGTAGTGTGTTCTAGCGTGTTCGGTGGAGTTCAGTGGCGGCGCAATGAATTCGGCAGACGTGGCCGCCACAATGCAAAAACGTTTGGAGAGAAACAATTGTGCTGAGAGAAAAAACGAGGTTTTAACGTGATTATAGACCAGAGAGAGGGTGAGAGAAAGAGTTTCCTAAACAGGTTTGAATATAACATCATAATATTCTGTACCAGAGGAGACCCTGTACAGTCCATCCAGTGCAATAGTACTGAATACAATTCCAATGATACAAGTATATTGCTTTATATGCAACAATATGAGCTTGAAAAATTGTTGACCTTCCATCGTCAATGCCAACGCAAAGAGCGGTAACAATATAAGGCTTTCAAGAGTACAAACAAGTTGGGCTTAGGTCCGAAAGTGTAAAAGTGTGAGAATGAACAAAATAGAGAATCCTAGCATCAGGTTTGTCAATGTTTAGACAGATGGTATGCTGAGTGCATAACGTACTTTTCCACATACGAGAATACTCTGTAAAATTTAGGAAGAAAGGATGAGAGGAAATAGGAAGTTAAGCGAGGAAGTCTGCAGCGAACTGGCCAAAGTCCGAATTCGTACTTTCAAGAAAGAGCGAAATAACGTTGACGGCAGTCTTCCCGACTCATAATAATTGAGAACGGGGAATGATGATGACAACAAGGAGTACACGAACAAACAAATCTAGACTTTCGCGTGTATTGGGCGAAAGACTAGGGGTCGTTTTAAACTTCTGCTTGATTGTAAGAAAATGACAGACCCTTGCTCAAATTTCACAAACCAGGGAGTTTTCTTATTCGTCTCCCAGACAACGAGGTGTTTTTGTGTCAATTTCCCGTTTGACCTCCCCGACACTATACCTCATAACTGATAGTGAAGCTGAAAGTTAGTCCATGGTCAGATGGATAGTAGATAGTTCTTGGGTTTAATTACAAGAAGTCCACGGGTATTAATACGACCGAAACTTGCTGAATACATAGCTTCATTGATGATTTAAGAATTCTTTCTTCAGAGAAGAAAGGTTTGCTGCAAGGCATTTATAACAATCTTTCAAATATTTATGACAGTCAACTCCAGGAAAAAATGAACTACGTCTGGTAAGTCATCTAAGACGGCAACATCTTTACGAAGGCCAAAGGATATTATATCGTTCGCACGACTCATGGTAAGTATTGTGACGTCTCCACGTATCATTTACAATTTGAACGAAATATAAAAGGTTTGCCCAGTATTGAAAGGAATTAAGACAACAAATATTTATAACAAATTAATGAAACAAATACGTTTTTGTAACAACAAGTGTTAACCAACATAAGTGATTATGACGAACTTCTCGGATCATGGTATATTTTGTAACATTCTCATGTATAACGTTACATTTTATAACGATCCCTCGTGTAATATCAATAAAATATAATTCGTTCACATAAAATTAACCTTTTCATTACAGATGGCATAAATGCCACATATGCAAACGGCAATAACAATTAAGTAAGGCAGCTGATATGAACATGTTAAACAAAATTGATGAGATAGGGTTTCAAGGAATCTTACAAGTCTAAGACAATGAGTGCTGTGAAGGTAGTTTACTTCAACCATAAATAACAGAAGAGACCGAAGTCCGGTTTTACATACTCTTTGCTTTCAAGAAATTTGTGAAGACGCGACCACAAGTCGGGCTCACATAATGACATTATTTGACGAATGCCGAAAGTAACAACTAAAATATTTACAACAGAGGTGCCATGGTTTATTTAAGACCACTAGGTTTTACGTACTTAAAATTCCACCACGAAACCAGTTTGCGCAACATGCACCAGATTTGGAAAGCCTGCTGATCACTCAACTGGAGACAGGGACAACTGCCAGGCCTACATAGCTGCCCCCAAGAAAGACCTCACTACAATAGACTATGGAGTGTAATAGACACGAACGCAAGTGCTTAACTATCGATGAGTATACTCCTGTGAATATCTGTCTTAGAATAATGTACATGAACGCGAGAAGCATCCGGAACAAACTTGATGAAATTGAAGAAAAACTCAGAGGATTACGCGATATTGTTCATGTCCTTGTCATCACTGAAACATGGCTTGATGTTGGAGAAGAAAAGTTTTTTGGATTAAAAGGCTACAATTGTGCGTTTGATTCTCACCCCAAGGAGGCAGGAGGTGGTGTAGCCATATATGTACTGGATTCTATGAAGTTCTCCATCATTGATAAATTTTCCAACGAAAATTCATTTTTAGGTATAAGTAAATGTAGCAAAGATAGGAAACCGGTTAACATTTATGCCATCTATCGGAAACCGAACCCTAATATACATGATTTCCTGACACATTTGGAAAAAATACTAGACAAAAGCAGACAAGATACATTAATGCTCGGAGACTTTAATATTGACACTACCATAAACACATCATCTTCTTTAAATTACCTCAACACCTTAGAAACATACAATTTCTCAATACAAAACAAATAATTTCCCACTAGAGTCACTAACACAAGCAGCACTCTCATAGATCACATCATATCAAATAGACTAAGCATTCCAATTACCATATCGAACATAGATGACTCACTTAGTGACCATAACATTCTTATTATTGATTTCAAGAATAACCTAAAAAAATGGTCTAATAATAGGAACAAGCCACGCCTTACAAAACCTATCATCAACAATATGGCAGTAAAATCTTATCTTGCAGCTAACAAATTTACCATCAACTCAACCAAACAAGAAGACAGTTATAAAGATTTTAACGATTATGTCAAAAATGCAATAGAAGCAGGTAAAACGACACCTTAAGTAAAAATAGCTAATCGACAACATTTAAATACACCGTGGTTCGATTCTAAACTGAATTTGCTGATAAAAGAAAGAAACCAGCTTCACAAGCAGTGGAAACAAGACCCAGGAAATATGTCTCTTGTAGTCCATAAAAATAAACTGAGAAACTTAATAACTAATTATAGGAGAAGTTTGAGAAACAAATATTATGCCAATAGCCTTCAACAAACCCTGAATAACCCTAGAAAAACTTGGAAAACCATTAACTCAATTTTATCTAACCGTGCACATAAACCCTCCACCACCATCGAATCTCTCATCGTAAATAATTGTGAGCTTAGGGGACCCAGTGAAATAGCTTCAGCATTTAATGAATTTTTCTTATCAGTTGGAGAAAAGTTGGCAGCTGCCATTCCATCATTTCCGGATGACTGTAATACTATATATGTAGAACCAAAGACAAGTCAATCCTTATATATGGCTAGGACAAATAAGGCTGAGGTATTAAGGATCATATCGAAACTTAGGTCGAATGCAGCGGCAGGTATCGATGGAGTAACCCCGTACATCCTTAAAACCTGTAAAGAAGAACTAGCTGAGCACCTAGCGCAACTTATCAATTTCTCTATAGGCTCGGGAGTATTCCCAAATCGATTAAAGCTAGCAAAAATTATACCACTTTATAAAGAAGGCTGCAAAAAATGTATTTCTAACTATCGCCCAATATCGGTTTTATCAGTATTTTCAAAGGTGTTCGAGACTATTATCAAGGATAGACTTCTAAAATACATCTCTAACAACAATATCCTAACACCACAGCAATATGGCTTTCGAAAAACTCCAGTACCCAATGTGCCACCTTCGATTTCATCTCGAACATTCAGCAGTACATAGACCAGGGCGAATATGTAGCAGCTATTTTTATAGATCTAAAAAAAGCCTTCGATACAGTAGATCATGAAATACTCCTACAAAAAATGGAACATTTGGATATAGTCGGAAAATCTTTAAAGCTCCTCCAAAGTTACCTATCTGATAGATATTGCCTTATTGACATCGAAAGGAACCTAAGCGGCTCTAGAAAAATCACACGTGGAGTGCCACAGGGCTCGATTCTAGGACTCCTACTTTTCTTACTATACATCAATGATATAACTAAATGCGGCATCTTGGGAAAACTTCAACTTTACGCTGATGATACTGTGATTTATTATCGTTGTAAAAATCTGAGGGAACTTGAATCTCTAATGAATAAAGACCTCGCGAAGCTAGCTAAATGGTTGCGGATAAATAAATTAAGCCTCAATGTCAAAAAAACTCACTATCTCACTTTCGGGAAAAAAGATTATATGACAATGAATATTACTCTTGGAAATGAAAAGCTCCAAAATGTACAAGTAACGAAATATTTAAGGTTATTCATAGATTCTAACCTATCGTGGAACTCCCATGTTGAATATGTTAAATCCAAAATTTCCCCGATAACTGGTGTACTCTATCGACTTCAAGATATGCTCCCACAGCTTTACTGCGTGCCACATATTATGCTCTGATCCACTCTCACCTAAGTGATCTGGTTAGTATCTGGGGCACCATTACTAAGAAACAAATATCTGAAATACAAGTAATCCAAAATAGAGCCATAAGAAATATATACCATCTACCATGGGATACGAATGTCAAAGACATATAGTCACTGACACAAATTCTTCCCTTTACCATTCTGCCAAAATATAGCATCACCACTGCCATCCTACAAATAATTCAACACTCGTCACACACCAACACTAAACCAGCCTTTAATTCCGATATACACCAGCACAAAACACGATCACAAAATCAAATACACTTATCGTCATCTACACACACAACTAAATTTGGAATTTTTTTTTTTTTTTTTTTTTTTAATAATCTTTATTCAATGAAATAACAACAATATAACTAAAAAAAAAAAAAAAAAAAAAAAAAATTACATACTCAATGTAGTTTACAAATAGATTACATCAATCAGTACAGAAAAATTAACAAACAGAAAGTAATGTAAGAAAGGTTACACAGGAGTAGTATAGTTATACAGTATTTTTAGTTGTGCATTGCCTGCCTCACTAGGTGAACCTGTATTGAGGCAGAAATTTTGTTAATTGTTTCTCGCAATTTTATCTATGGTTTTTTTATAAATGTGTAAAGTAGGTTTCCATACAGCAAAAACTTTATTTTAGTTAACATTATTGATTGCATATACCTACACAATTCATAAACTGCAAGGTTATTACTACAATAACAACTGTCAATGACTGGGCGTTTGGGTGAGGGCACCAGTATAGGCTCGATCATTAGAATGTATCCATATTTTAACATATTTTTTAAACTCTCTCTGTGTTTGACTCAGTTTGATGTTTTCTGGGAGAATGTTGAATATTTTTGTGGCAAAGTATCTAAAGCTACGTTGACCAAAGGTGGAAGAGAGTGCTGGAACTTGCAATATGTCTTTGTTGGAGTTACGTGTAAACCTTAAGTTTATTTTTTTTTCGTAAAGCACATGTTTGTTTTTAAAGAGATGCATGAGGATAGTTTTTACATAGATCTGTCGAACATCAAATACTCTCATTATTTTGAATATAAGGTCACTGTCTGCAGTTAGAGGAAGTTTGAGAATAATTTTCATAATTGTTTTCTGTGCCTTTTCGACAGGATCTAGAGCTGATGAAGTGCCCCCTCCCCATGCAATGATACCATACTCAATGATAGATTGGGTGATTGCAAAATAAATCGTTTTTAAGAGTTGTAAGTTAAGAAAGTTCCTTATGGATCTGAAGAAGTGTATTGTTTTTCTAATTTTATTTGCAATGATCTGGGTATGTAGGTTCCATTTGAGGTATTGGTCAATGGCGAGGCCGAGGTACTTTATCTGTGAAGTGCGCTCTATACTGGGGCACTCACTACATTCATTGGAATTCGTACAGCTATGAATTTTTATGGAGTAATCATCATTAGGTTGGCCTGTAGTATTGATGCTTGAAGTAACATATTTAGTTTTCTTCGTGTTAAGGGTAAGTGTGTTTATATCTAGCCATTTTTTAATGAAGTTAATATTTTCTTCAGCTTTTTTAAATACAGCTGACCAATTATTGTCTTCGAATAATAAGACGGTATCGTCTGCAAAGCTAACAATGTGTCCTTGACTTTCAAGGTTGCAAAAGTTGTTAATATACAGTAAGAACAGAGTCGGTCCCAAAACGCTTCCTTGTGGAATTCCATAGTCAGTTGAGCGCTGATTACTGAGAGTATTCTGTATTTTAACCTGTTGTCGGCGTCCATTTAAGTAGCTTTTGAAGAAGTTTAGCTCTTTGTCCGAAATGCCGATGTTCTCTAGTTTTTTAATTAGTTTAATGTGTGATATTGTATCAAAATCTTTAGAAAGGTCTAAAAAGATTGAGATACATTTATTTCCTTTATCAAGGCTTTTTACAATGAAGTCAGTCACACTGGCAATGGCATCTGATGTACTTTTGTTTTTTTGAAAACCATATTGATTAATTGAAAGTATTTTATGGCTCTCGACAAATTTTAAAAGTTGTGCATTAATGAGGTTTTCAAAAACTTTAGACAAGCTATTTAGTAGAGTAATTGGTCTATAGTTGTTGATATCTGTCTTGTTTCCAGATTTGTAGATGGGAATTACGATACTTTGTTTTAGGTTAGAGGGGAAGTAGCCCTGTGTAATGCTTAGGTTTATAAGGTATTCCAGTGGCAATGTAATCTCCGAAGACAGCATTTTAAGGATTTTGGTCGTAATTTCATCTGGTCCAGCGGAAGAAGTGTTTTTTAGAGATTTAATTGTACTGAGAATTTCTTCTTTTGTTACAGTTCTGAAGAGAAATTTTATATTTTTTTTATTTGCTTGATCCTCTGAATTGGTAGATTGGGTGATTCCACTCTGGGGGATTTGAGAAGCAAGATTTGGACCAATGTTAATAAAAAAATTGTTTACATGATCAGCAACGAGTTTAGGATTTTTTGAGGTTTCGACAATATGTCCATCAATAGAAAGTTTATTTATGCTTTGTTTCTCTTTTGTAGTTTGTGAGTTTGTGGCTTCTCTTAGTATTTCCCATATTTTTTTGGGATTGTTGTTACTTTCTGTAATTTTTGCTGAGTAGTAAATTTCTTTTGCTTTTCTGATGACGTTACAACACATATTTCTATATCTTTTATAGTGGTTGGATGTTATTTGGTCATATGGATTATCTTTGGTTTTTTTGTGTAGCATGTTTCTCTTGTGTATGCAATTTATAATGGAGTGGTTAATCCAAGGTTTCAGGGGTTTCAGTTTATTTGTTATGTTTTTGGTCAACGTCGTGGAATGGTAGTGTAGTTCGTTTTTCAAATAGTTAACAAAGTATATCCATGCGTCCTCTGATTGTTTAATTTGGAAGAGTTTGTACCAGGATTTGTTCTTAAAGTTTTTTATTAGGTTTTGAAAATTGATTTTATTGTATGCTAAAGGCATGTTACATTTATTTATTTTGGTAGCTGTTTGTATTGCGAAAATTGTTGAATAATGATCCGTGATTGTTGATTTGTAGACGATACTTTTGGATGGTTTTTTGGACTTTACCATAATGTGGTCAATGCATGATATAGATCCATTAGTCGTTCTTGTTGGTGAGTTGACGGTACTCACTAATCCATGGAATTCTAGCATGTTAATATAATCTTGGCTTTGGTGGTGTTGGTTGCCCGGTAATATGTTGATATTTAAATCACCTATTATTATAATATTTTTAGCATTGGAGAGATTTGAAAGTATGCAACTAAGACTGTTTAGGAAAGGCGTAATGTTACGAAACGATGGCGAGCGGTAAATAGCCAGGATTACAGTATCATTGTTGTATTTTATTTGCGTGCAACTTGCATTCTGAATTTTTAGTTCGGTTACTGTGAAGTTTTGATTATTTTTTGTGTATACAACAATTCCATCGTTCTGATTATCAAAAAGAGTTGAATTATGCGATGTGTAGTTTTTGATGATTTTGGGTGTATATGTGTTTGACAACCAGCATTCGGTCAGGATGATTATGTCGAAATCGACATTTATGTGGTGAAGTTGTATTAAGAGTTCATCAAAGTTTTTATTTATAGATCTTATGTTTTGATGCATAATTTTGGTATAGATACCATTCTCAATCAGGCGTTTACATATATTAGTATCGGAAGTTGTGTAAGACTGGTTTTTGTTATGCATTTCCTCATCTAAATATTCCATTGTGAAAGGCATGTTGAAAAGTAATTATACAGCAAAAAAATTGTTTATTTGTTTATGGGAGCTCCACTGTCCATGGCAATAACCGGGAGTTTCACCCTAATTATAGAGAATGAATTAGCTAAGTGGATAATTATTATTGTTGTAGTTCGAAAAAATATGTTTAAAGTTTCTCCTTACCATTTGATAATGAAGGGTGATCGGGGCAATAACTAACCGGAACTGGAGCTCTCCAGAAACAACTAAACCATTTTTATCAGATCATCAGCGTGTTTAATGTAGATTATTTTTTCTCCTTCTTTTTTTCAAATCATAATTTTTGAATCTTTGTACCACACATAATTAAATCCCGTTTCTTTCTCCTTTGATTTTGTTCTCCATAGAAGGTCTTTGTAATAAGGACTGAGAATTTCGCTGATATAGATTCGTTGACTTCCTGGATCCTGCGAGGTGGGTGAGTTTAAAAGTTTCCTGTTTGTAAGAAGTTGGTATCTCTTTTGTCGATTGTTTAGTTTAACATGAAATTTCGGAGTTACTCCCGGTCGTTTATCAGGGATCCTCTTCATTTCCACGATATCTTCTCCTTTTATATCAACTCCTGCAATTGAAGCCACCCGTTTTATAGCATCAAAGGTCTGCTCGTCATTTTTTGGAATGAGGCCGGAAAACTCCAGTGAATCATCTTGTGATCTTTGATCAATTTCCGCCAATTTGACTTCTAGGCACTTTATTTGTTTGTCCTTTTCTGCAAGTGTATTCCTCAGTGACTCTACTTCAGAAACCAATTGAGTAATGGTTTCCATTTTGGCAATTAGATCGTCATATTGTCGGCTGATGAAATCTCTCGAGTTTCTACTCTCTAGGTTTTCATCTTCAATTTTTTTTATAATCGCCAATTTAAAAGCTTCCAGTTTTGTTACCATTTTTTTTTCCATTTTCTCGATTAATATATCAATTTGAGAAGATACATCTGTGTTCAGGCTCGTTGACATGGACATTTGTCCTTTGCTTCGAAGGTTTTTGTCAGCAGACATTTTTTTTTTGGTTTTGTATTCTTTGTAGTAGGAAAGGTTGAACACTGGCACTAATACTCTATGTTATTATTGTATTATTTCTATGTTGTTATTGTGTCTGACGTTTGGTTCATTTATGTCAAAAACGAAGAGTTTGGATACCAAAAACTCACAGACAACTCTGGTTCAGTGCTGTCATTTGAACAACAGATCACCAGTTACGCACCTCTAGATCAGATCTGAGCTTTAACACCAATTTCAATTAAAAATTTGCAGATAGAACTACGACTGAACTTTTGTTGTGATATCCATAGACAAACGATTAATTAATTAATTAACTCCTTACAATACATCGCACATACGCAATACAACGCATTACCTAATGTCCTAAAACTACCAAAATCAAACAAAAAAATATTGGCAAAGGCTCTAAAAGGATATTTTCTCAGCAACTTTATTAACCAGTGACGAATTTATCTGTCTTCCTTTGTAACTCTTGTATATTCTTCAATTACCTGTATCAAGTGTGTCTAGTCCATTTAAAAATCTATGTATTGTTCATTGATTTCGTGTTCTTATGTAAAAATAATTTTCCTTTAGATGTATAATGTTGTCCTTCCCGAAATGAGTTTAATTAAACTCATTGGGAGTAATGTATTATAAATTTTATGTAATATTTTTGTAATATATTATCTCTAATTATAATAATAATAATAACAATAATAATAAAATGACCAAGTACGTACCGGGAACACAAGATTACTTTTTACCTGGTTCGTAAAGTTTGACAAGGCAAGGTCTGCAAGGAGTCAAAACTGGGGAAGAGCAACAACCCTGAGTCAGAATATGACAGCATAGGTTTAAAATTTTTTTATGTTATTGGTGCGGGGAATAAAACGGTGTTTGTTCACTGAAACAATAACTTGTTTTCAGGAAAGAATATCTCCAATATCCAGTTCTGAAAAGTGACAAGAGCATGAGTGGGAAGGATGTTGAGCGCCATTCAATTTTGAAAGAATTGAAAAACTTCAAACTAACATGGGGTGAATTGTACTGATGTACTTTCAAATCAAATGACGATACCAAAATGGAATTAACACTTGCATTATGACTGAAACCACCAAGAAGACATTCACTGCAATAAGTGTATGTTGTAACGACATTGCGTTATACGATGCATGGCGAGGAGAAAATATGTGATATATTTACATAAATGACGAGATGAAGAAGCCCGAAGGTGGTTGTTGTATGGGGTACGAGGAAGTGGAGAGCATTTCTGGGCACGCGAAAACCGAAAAATACAAACCGAAACGTAAGGGAGTGACTCTTCTTCGAAGTGATCAGTTTCGAAAAAGGTGTATACATGTTAAATGAGGCGAGGATGAATGGAATGATTTATATACAACAACAAAAAGGTTCAAAATTTAAGTGACAATTGGCATTGTAGCACAATGTGTAGTGAGGTCTCCTCACAAGGGCCATAATGTATGGTTACTCTTTGAGAACCATGAACATTGATGGGTAAGAAGAGTTAATGATCCCAAACAAGACCGTGTCAAGTTATGATCTCAAATGAACCCCATTGATAAAAAGGAGATTTTAAGAAAAACAGCAATTACCGCAAGCACTGGAGCGCTAAGGGGTAACCCTTGAGGTTGATTTGACGGAATCTGTATTGTATGACAGTGGTTGATTCTGCGATTGTGATACAAACGGGAAAGTGGCGGCGATGGTTTCTATTGTTTCCATACTTCCGCTTTTGACTATGTTCTTTACATGGTAATTACCTATGTGTTTACCGGAAATATCGGACAGTGTATAAACAAGGTCCGAGATTTTTCTCAGTACTTTTGCTTTTACAAAGCAGGGGGCTAATTTGGCAGAGAAATATAAGGCATCTTGAGAAAGAGTATTATTTCTTCTCCATACGATGTCCTTTTCCTTGTATGTAACGTGTTTTTTACGCAGGTTGTATCTGTCTGTGCTCTTTTGGTGAGCCAATAATAAGGCGTCGGTGACTTCACTGTAAATGGCGGACAATTCTTCCAAACGATGGGCATAATCTTCTATTGGGTCTTCAGATGAAGGAACCAAAGAAGGGAAATCACCATTCCGGTGCAAGGAACCGTGAACAACTTGCTCCATACCATGTTTGAGAAAGAATGGGGTGTAACCTGTTGTAAGGTTTACAGTGTTATTCATAGCTGCTTGGATTTTTTCCAAGTTTTTACACCAAGTACGCTGGTCTTTATCAACTAGGATTGCCAGTGCCGTATTGATGTTTTGGTTATAACGCTCCACTGTGCTGTTTTGAGGTGTGTAGAGAGTGTTATAAAAAATATCCTTTATTCCGTATTTGGACATAAATTCTTTGAATTAGTTGAACTGTTTTCCGTTATCGACGATGACAGTTCTTGGGATTGCATAAGGTATGAAAATGTGCTTTTCCACAAGACTGATGATTGCAGAGGCAGTGGCTCTTTTTAGAGGGAAAATCCAACAGAATTTTGTGAAAATATCCACTATGTTGAGTATGTGCATGTTTCCAGCATAACTTCTTGGGAAAGGTACTATGAGATCCATGGACTAGGATTGGAGGGGTCTGTTGGCACGTTTGGGTTTACCGTTTACTTACAGACATCACACTTAGAAATGTAATTGCGGACTTGTTTGAAGAGGCCGGGCCAATAGTAGTTCAGGACAATTTTCTTATATGTCTTGAAAGTGCCAGGATGTATAGATTCGGGAGCGCTATGGTTGTTAAATATTGTTAGTTCTCTTTCTTCTAGACGAACAACCAGTTTCCAAGTACTGTCTTCGAGGATTGACAATGGGGGTTAGCAATTGCGGTAGAGTTGACCCTCCTTTATGATGAAATTAGGGAACTGTTGTGGTGAATTTTTACAACCATTGCAGATATTTATATATACCAAGAATCCTTTGTTGATAGAGGGGGACCAACAGTTTCAGAGTTCAGAGTAGCTAGCTCTAATCTTGATAGTGCATCAGGTACAATATTATCGACGCCTTTATGGTGTACGACATCAAAGGAAAATTGGGATAAACGGGATGACCAACGAGCTAGACGGCCGGACGATATTAACCATTTTTAACTGTTGTGATCGGTGACGACAGTGAATTTGCTTCCATCTGTATAACCTCGGAAGTGGTAAATGGAGTCCAAGACTGCGAGTAGTTCTTTTTCTGTGATTCCATAGTTCTTTTCATGTTTGTTCAAACTGCGGAAGTAATATGCCACAGGGTGTTTACAAGTTGGTCATTGCTTCCACTTTGTTGGGGTCTGTTCTGAGACCTTTTTCATCCACAATGAAACCAAGATAACGTAGACGAGACTTGCGAAATTCGGACTTTTTCAGATTTATAGTAAGGCCAGCATATTTCAATTGCTTAAGTACCGTTTTGTTAAGGGAAAGTACGTTATATTGTTAAAGGGAAATGTAATGATGTGCCTTTGTCAGGCTCGGGTGTAATCTGCAAGTCAACTTTGATATCATCTCAGGAAACCTTGGACGCCAAACTCAGTCTCATGTCTGAGTATGTCAACAAGCGGAGAACACGATACTCATTTCTCAAAGTGTGGGCCATTTATATTTAAAGCATTCCTGAAAAGGCACTTGTTTTATTATATAGGGAATCTATATAATAAAACAAGTGGTAGGGTAGAAAATCGGTTCACTGTATTGTGTTGATATGACATATTAAAATAAGATGTATGGACCCACCCCGGGACCAATAGTGTATTTTATGCTATGCCTAGCTAAACTAAATAAATTTACTGCGGCCGTTCCCCCGATCTCGTGAGTAACCATTACCACCTCCTGGTGGCAAGGGAGGTCCTAACCTCTGCGACATAGCATGGACCAGTGATCTCCACAGCGATCGCATGGAAGGGAAGATTGTCCTGGACCCTCAGAAAAAGGAAGGAGTACCCTGAATCTCCTCCAAATTTGTAAGTAAGGCTCATCATCAATGGCGGCGGAGAATTGTTTGACTCGGTGGTTTTTTCCATAAATAATCCCCGGTGGGAATTCGTTAGTTGCCCTGCATACAATCACGGGCGCGGCGAGTTATTATTTAAACCGATGCGTCGGATAATGAGGTACAATAATCGTTATACTGGCACATCGTCATTAAACTCGTGGGTCACTTTGGGCCCCTCGCGAGAGCTCGCATTTTACGCGAATAAATCTTCGGAATATATATTTAAAAATACACGACGTGTTTTCTTCGCCCAAATGCAGACGCCCAAAACTCGGATTCCACTCACATGGTTTCAACACTTAAAAATTAAGTGACTTTTATTTGCACAGCGATTCGCACATATCGCCGCACAAACGAGAGTCCGGAAACGGAAAAACCCCAAAACGCCGCCTACCGCCGCGTTGAACAAAACTCTCCACAGCCTTGCCAACCTACCCAACTAAAATGCATTAAAAATAGTACCTAACTAACGATAAATAAAATAGCTTCATAACAGTTTCTAACATAGCAAAATGTTTTTCAAAAGTGTCGCTTACGATGATCAGATCATCCAAGTAGCAGAAAAGGTTGTTGTCGGATTTGGGGCCGAACAACTTGTCCATCAGCCTTTGCAGTTATGCAGGGCTGCTTTTGAGTCCAAAGGGTAATCTCGTAAAGTGGAACATTCCCCTTCCTGGTACAACAAATGCAGTTTTGTCACAGGAGGAGCATTCTAGAGGTATTTGCCAGAAGGCCCGGGAAAGGTCGATTGAAGAGATGAATTTGGCATTCTTCAACCTGTCGAGGACGGCACAAGAGGAAAAGGATACGCCTCTGCTTCTATGCACGCGTCGAGACGTCTACTGTCCAAACTAAAGCGAGCAGAGCCATCTTTTTTCTAGATCAGTAGTGTTGGGTTAGTCCACGCACTTCTGCTGGGAACTACCACGCCCAACCTTAATATTTCATCTAGCTCTTTTTCTAGCAATTTTAGTTTCTGAGGAGCCAAATTGTAATATCTCTGTTTTATCGGGGGTCCATTGGTTTTGATTTTATGTTCAACTAAGTTAGTTAAACCCAAACCAACGTTTTTAAAAGCGATAGATTTAAATTTGGAGACCACTTGCTCTAGTTGGTGTGCCTGGGCTGGTTCCAAATTTTCGTATGGTATGATTGTGCGAATCTTGCTGATTTGAGGAGCTGGATGCGTGTCATTGGAGGTAAGAAAAACCTGTGGAGCTACATAGCGCTTCTAGTAAGGCCCAGGCTCTCTTCTTAAAACTGAGAAGAATCTCAACTGCTGAATGGGGTTTACGTTTCCCTGCTCTGTTTCTCTATTTTATGCAGGTGCTTGCAGGTTTTTACAGATGCAATGCCGCCTCATGGAGTCTCATAAATTAGTTTTTCTTTTGCCGTGTTTAATTTATCTTTGTCTTACTAATCAATATTTTTGAATTTTGTTTTTAATGTTAAGCACTTGCAAACCGCTTACTAACAACGTATGCAAGGACACTGGAGGTCTAGATTCGTTCAAAATAAATAATAATAATAATATTTATTTCACATAAAATTATACAATGAAACATATATGGAAACTTTGACTAGCCAACTAGGAATGGATCCTGTTTTAGGCCAGTCAAATTGACAAATTTAGTTCATATCATAATTTCATATTACATTGATTAATTATATAAACATATTGTTTATTGAATGAAACAAGTGTTGCGATTGAATTCCTCGTAGAAGCTTTAGTTAATAACTACAATTTTGAACTCATAAAGAACAGAATAAGCGAAGAGAAAAAACAATGTCTTAAAGTACAAATTTAGTATCGAATGCTTGTTTAAGAATAGATAAATGTTTGGTCATTTAAATCGCTTGCAAAAATTGAGAATCGAGACATTCTTCAAGCGTGATGACAAAATCCGTATCGTATCCCTCAACGTATCCCTCAACTTTACGAGCGGGTAAAGAAACTCAAAAAGAATGTGACTCGAAAAGGATGCAGCAAATGAATAAAAACAATTTGTATATAAATATTTCATAAGTTAGTGAGTGTATAAATAGTGACATGACAGAGTGGTTGATAACAAATTGTATTTATTTCCCTTTCCTTGCTTCATTTTTTCATCCTACTAAGATATTTTCCCTTAGAGCACTTAATATAAAATAAAACCGGTAAAGTAAATAAAACCCAGATGGTAATGTTAAAAAGAAAGATCACCGCAGGACTTGAATGTAGAACAATGGGAAGGGTATGTAAATATAAGTAAGGTAAGGGTATAATAAATGTAACTTCATTTAACAAAAAAAAATTAGAATCTTGCGAGAGCCTTGAAGGAGTAACCGTCAGTTACTTATACCAGGGCGGGTAAGAGGTGGATAACCTCCACAGTGGAGCCACATCGAATGCCTTCCAAAAATCTATACCAAGAATAAATTTTTGTGTTATGGAGGGGATAAACAAAAAATTGATTGAAACCACTTTGTCTCCACATATTACTGGTAGAGAGATAGAGCCGGTAAAAGTCTGTGTGGCGTTGTCTGCAGTGGTGACGAGTGTGGAGTATTTTTACAAGGTTAATCCATTGTTTATAAATGGCAGATGAGCGTTGTCGTTGAAATTTGATGTGCACCAACCAGTCGGCCCATACTTTTGGCCTTGACATAGAATGAATTGCCGAGAGGTTGGGGATTAGTTTTTTTTATTTCTTGATCCAATTTGGTGGAAGTCTGGAAAAATCTACTGGAGGTTTGGCGAGGTTATCAAGAACACCAATCCTCTCATAGTTGTGCCTAGACCTCGGTTTCCCTTAAATTGTCTTGGGGAGTGGCATAAACTTCGGCGGAGGGGCTTTTAAAAGTTTTGGATTCATGTTTTTCCAAAATCCTCGCATGTTTGAAACAACTCTAGACTGCAAACTTTCTTTCCGTGATCACATAAATAATATCGTAAATAAATCACTTAAACTACTCGGCTTCATTCATAGAATTACCTCTGACTTCAAACATATAAGTACACTTAAAACTCTTTACTGTTCGCTGGTTCGCCCTCACCTTGAATATGCTAGTGTCATTTGGTCTCCTTTCTACGCTGTCCACATTTGTCACATCGAATCCGTACAACATCGTTTCCTAAGAGGAATTGCTTGGAGGTTGGGTCTTGAAAGAGGCAAGTACTCATATGATGAAATTGAACACATTTTAAACATGCCTTCTTTAGAAAAACGTAGAAAGGACTCTGATCTAATTTGCATATTTAAAATTATCAACAGTATTACAGATACACCTGCATTGTTACAACTCATCCAGTTTAACATCCCTTCCCGTAGGCTTCGAAATAATGAATTGCTGTTCCTCAATCAACATTCTACTAATTACGGATACCATTCTCCCTTATCCAGAATGTCGAGACTTGTCAACGCAAGTCAAAGCATTGATTTTTTTGGTGTAAAACTAAATGACTTTCGGCAGTCGTTACGCAATATTTAAATGCTTCTTCATGCTTTGACTTGTAGTGTCTCTATATGTACTTTTTATATTTTATATTGTCATTGCTATTAATTTTTATGTGCTCTCCCTTCACTGTCATCTCTGTTTTTTTATTTTTATTCGTGTTATTAATATGTTTTTAATGGACTGTTGTCCGTAAATTAATAAATAAATAAATAAATAAATAAATAAAGTGGCCAATTCGTGACCTTGTCTTTTACAAAAGGAGCAATGCTTTTTCTCATTGTTCTCCGGCTTGATTGTGGACGAGAGGCTAGGTTTTTTGCAATCGGGTGTAATTTCCGATGTTTTTCTTCTGCCCTGGTATAATTTCAAGAGGAGACAGGCTTCTTTTAATTGGGCAAGAGAAGAAATCTTCTTGGATGTGATTATATTCTCGTATTTCTCCGGTAGTCCATCTATGATGATGGCCAGAAGTTCGCTTTCAGTGAGAGGAATCAGAAGCTTATCATTAATCTCTTCCGCTCGTTGAGAATATTGGGCTGTGGTTTCTTTTGGTGATTGTTTTATTGACAGAAGGTTCAGCTTAATTTTATGCTGCGCCTCTGTTTTTCCAAAAGCTGATAGAAGGGCTGCCTTGAGTTCTTCCCACGACTTTGTCCTTTTCTTGTGTGACTTATGCCATGAAAAAATGTCCGGAATGTTTACATCGATAAAGTTTTTATGCAGAATTTCATGGGAAATTCCTCTGATGTCGGCAGTTTCTTCCACCTTGTAAATTAAATCGTCAATGTTGGTTTGCCCGTTGTACTTTACCTTCCAAGTATTACTCGGGGTATTATTAGGGGTATTACTTGATGTAGGGAACACCTTAGTTTCCGGCAGGACTTGGGGTATGATTGTTTTCTTCTCTCTGGGTGGAGTTAGAAAATTGCAGTTTCCTGATATGTTTTTTGTTAAAGTAAAGTGCATAGTTTACTAAGGACTTTTTTGCCTTATTTTCCGGTGGTAAGTTTCTTTCACGCAGAGCTTGTAGCAGTGATGCTTTTGTGAATTGAAAAATATTTGTGATTATGTGAGGAGCTTCTATAATCACCGGTTGGGAATCCATTGTGGAGAGGCGGACAACTAGAAGTGACGCTTGATTGCGTTCTAGGAACGAGGTGTAGACTTCCGTATCTTCCAAGTTTTTGAAAGCGGAAAAAAAATGGCCAGGGTTTGTCCTTAAAAATGAGCTTTTCATCTTCCAATGAACACTTTTGAAAATTTGATGAAAAATTTTCAAAGTATTTTTTATATTTCGAAAATTTGGCCAGGGGTTCCCTTGTTGCAGTAGGTATTTTCATTTTCACAAAGCACTTTTGGAAAAACTACACCTTTTTTATTTATATAAGTGTTCATTATTTTTGGAAAAATCGGCCAGGGGGGCCCTTACAGAATGAGTTTTTAATTTTTCACTGTTCACTTTTGAAAACTTGATGAAAAAATGAAACACAAACATATTTTGAGAAAAAAACACAGCCATCGGCTCTCGCAGGCCTAGGTATTGCTTTATGGATGTCACTTCACTTTATTGAGAAAACACTTTTGTGGAAAATAATGAACTTCACTTGAAAGAGCAAAAACAGAACAACACAGTTTGATTATTATTTAAGGTACCTATATTGTTTAACGAGCAGGAAAATATTACATTATGGTGTTGACAACTTTGCCTATGCGGCCGAGGTTTCAACCGTCCCTCTTGTTTATATAAAAAACCACAAAGAATTCAAGTTCCTGTATCATTTAAAAGGGAAAAAGATATCATAACCAATATATACGACAATAGAGGCAACTAAATTACTACTCAATTCGTATGTTGTTTCACGTCTAGATTATTGCAACGGAATATATGCTAGTCTCCCAAAATATCAAATCAACAAATTACAATCTGTTTTCAACGCTGCGGCAAGACTCATCACCGGCGTATCTAAATATTCCCATATTTCTGAGCATCTCAAAAATTTTCACTGGCTCAAGTGCCCCGAGAGAATCCAGTTTAAGCTCTGCTGGATGGTATTCAAGTCTCTTAACCGAATGGCTCCGGTTTACTTATCGGAATTGTGTATTCCAGAAAATTCCAACTATCGACAGTCAACCCTGAGGTCAGCAGCGTCATCAGCTATCGGAAGGTTAAAGGAACCAAAGAGCACACCAGATACTAAATTCAGTGAGCGTACTTTCGGAGTGTCGGGACCTAAAGCCTGGAATGGACTGCCACACGAGTTAAGAATGATTACAGATTCAGCGCAATTTAGAGCTAAACTTAAAACTCATCTTTTCAGACAGTCGTATCCATAAGTTAAAAAAAACTTTCACCTTCACGTTCACGGCTCGCAACGCTGTAAATACCTAAGTGTGTAAAAGCAAATTTTTAAAATTCTCCAGACTTTAAAAATAAATATTAACTCAACTTTGGCATTAATCTTCTGTTAAATATAAATATAAATGTAAAACCCATGCAATGTCCAGTGTTTTGAATATAATGTCCTCCACGTGCAAAATCGTATCTTCCCCTTATTTATCACTTCTTCAAAAATTCATTAAAAAGTGATGGTTGCAAATAACGTTAGGTTAGATTAAAAACTAATAATAAAAAAATCATCATTTTCAAGGAATTTTCGAAGGGGTGTTGAAATGCTACTTTGTTGAGTGGTCATGGAACCTAACATAAAATAATGTTTCCATAAAAATATTTTACGACAGGCTTTTAAGGTGATAATAAAAAATCCGACATTGTTCTTCTTGGACTAAAGATATTAAGCAGGGTACTCACCTAGAGTGTAGCATGTAATGTATCTGATACTGTATCAATCTACAAGTGGGTACGGCTCGTCCACGGTAACCGCGTATCCAGCTACGACCTCCCGGATCCGCAGTGCTCGTGACGATATCACGCCGACACCATGTCTCAAATAGTGGCTAGTGCTGCGTTCATATTCATGTACAATATCATCGAAGATTATAAAAGAATACGTCGGTTCTGGCAAAGTGAAATATACAAAAATAGAAATCGTTAATAATTTAATAATGGATATGAAGTCTCAAGAGATCAGTGGACATTTCAAGAACAATTGAATTTTATTCATCTGTCCACTCCATGATGAAAACGTTTGATTGAAGCTCGCGCCTACGTACTCACTACACAAGCGGCCGTGTTGCCGTCCACATGCCGTGATACCGCCGTCGACGGATCACTGCGAGCACACTGCGCTCCACGCGCGAGCGGCTCGCAGTAGACTCGTACGTACTCACTTGATACAGTATCAGATACGTTACAGGTTACACGGTTAGGTGAGTACCCTGCTTTAGAAACACTTCGGGACCGTGTCGGTACATTCCCTCAAATACTGGTAATCTATACACCACTTTTCCATACGTTCTATTTTTTGGATAACGCTTTGTTTAGAGTGTTAATATATTTTTATTAATGACTAGCTGGTACCCGGCATGCATTGTTGTGTCATCCAAAGAAATACATTGATTCTCCCTGCATGTCCTTTCCCGTGCATCCACGTTCCCTTCAACCTTCCCTCTCCCTCGTGTCTTCCATCTCCGCAAACCTCACCTTCCCCCTGCCTTTCCTCCCTACCGCTAAAATATATGAAATATACACATTTTCATTAATACAAATTTCATAACGCCAGAACTTACCATTATATATAGCCTGTGTTACTCGCTGATAATGTAGTTTTTTATTGGTGAAAGAATTTTTCAAATCGGTTCAGTAGTTTCGGAGCCTATTCAATGCAAACAAACAATCAAATCTTTCCTATTTACAGTTTTAGTAGATATAGAGGAACAGGAATGCATCTTGTAAATGTGACGACACTGCATTTCTGAAGGCTCAAGTGTAAATTCTGACCATTTGACATGAAAATTATGATGAAGAATAATAAATTTTATTATAATGATACCTATCTACCACTTAGAAAGGTCAATAAACCTATGAAATCACAAAATAATTGTAGTGTTGGAAATTAAATTTCTCAGTAAATCTGAAAAACAACACAATGTTAAAAACTACCTCACGTTAATCTGTAGCCTCGCTCTAGAGACGTTTATTTTTTTTACAATAACTCCACACAGGAGGCCCTGCGGAAAATAATTACCCCCAGGGCCTGTGTCATCTGGGTTGCTGTGTGGAGGATCTTTTTGAGGAGAGGAAGTAATGAACATTGGTCTTGAAGAGACCCATATTGTAGGAAGGAGGAAACACAGAGGCCGTTTCTACGGCTTACTCGGCTTCAACGTCATTATGTTTTCTTTCATACTCTTCCTTTTTAAATGTCTGATCTGAGTCTACCTATTCTCTACCTAACAAAAGGTTGCATTTATCTCAAATTATTGCATTTTTCTTTCAAGTAAACCTTGCTCTTTATTGTGTGTGCATGTGTGTATTTGTATATGTGTATGTATGTGTAAGTTTATCTATGTATGTAAATGTGTATAATTTTTTTTTAATGTATATTTATATATATTTTGTTTTGTAGTGAGGTGTTCACGAAACATACAACATTTTCCACACACAGTTTTACCTTGTCAAACCTACCTTACACCCAACATAATAAAATTGCAATATGTATGAATGTCGGCAGGATTTATTAGCTGTTAATTGGATAACTCTTTTTAAAAATAAAAATGTGAATAGTGTGGTTGTCTTGTTTTATGAAAAACTATGGGAAATAATTGACAAAAATTTAAAAAAATATGTTCTTAAATCAAAAAACCAATACCCTATCTGGTTTAATCAGCAATTGATTGATCTTCTTAAGAAAAAAAATAAAATTAGACTTAAGGCAAAAAAACATGGCAACGTTTCAGATTATAGAGAATTCTCTAATTTATGGAAAATGGCCAAAAAAGTGCAAATTGAATGTTATAAATCATACATCAACTCTGTCAAAAGTGGTCTGCAAGATAACATAAAGGTATTCTGGTCATACTCAAAATCATTACGAAAAACCAATTGTATTCCTAAAGTAATGCATCTTGATGATATTTCCGCAAACGATGGAGAACACATAGCAAACATGTTCTCCAAATATTTTTCATCTGTTTATACTAATTCGGAATCACCTGATAATGATTCAATGTTAAATATTACTGAACACAAAAAAAGCAATCTCGGTAAAATTCATATTAGTGCAGTTGAAATAAAATGTTTTTTGAGTAAAATAGATTCCAATAAGGGCTCCGGCCCCGACGGTATTCCACCTTTCTTTGTCAGATGCTGTGCCGATTCATTATGTTTACCACTTTTTATTATTTTCAATGAATCTTTAACCTCTTGAACTTTTCCTGACTTGTGGAAAAAAGCGCATGTGGTACCAGTATTCAAATCGGGTGACCAATCTTTAATAAAAAATTATAGACCAATTAGTATACTATCATGTTTTGCTAAGGTTTTTGAATCTCTGATATATAAAAATATTTTTTCTCACTTTAAACCCCTTCTCTGCACTAGGCAACATGGGTTTGTTCCTCACAGATCTATTACTTCAAATCTTTTGGAATTCTGTGATTATGTGTGTAACTCTTTTAAATAAAGATTACAAGTAGATGCTATTTATACCGATTTCCAAGAAGCTTTTGATAAAGTTAACCACTCCATCGTACTTAAAAAGCTTGATCAAATAGGAATACATGGAGACCTATTTCGCTGGGTGAAATCATATTTATGTAACAGAACGCAACTAGTATTTATTAGTGGATACAAATCATCCCCTATAAATGTAACTTCTGGTGTACCTCAGGGGTCAAATATGGGTCCTCTTCTTTTTCTAATATTCATAAATGACCTTGGTTCAAAATTAAACTGTGATTATGCTTTTTTCGCCGATGATCTTAAAATTTTTCGTAAAATTAAATCTGTTTCTGATCATCAACTGCTTCAAAATGACCTTGACACACTCAATAACTGGTGAACTGTCAATGATATGCACTTAAATGTTGAACAATTTTTCACTTTAAACTTCACTCGTAACAGAATTATAAAGGATTTTTCCTATGTTATAAATAATACTATTCTTAAAAAAGTGTTTTCCATAAGAGATCTAGGAATCACTCTTGATTCGAAATTCATATTTGATGTACACATTAACGACATTAAGTGCAAATCATTTAAAATGATGGAATTTATTCATAGAATATGTAAACCTTTCAAAGATCCTCTATCAATTCTAACCCTTTACAATGCCTTAATTAGAAGTAAACTGGAATATGGAAGCACTATTTGGAATCCACATTACTGCAAGTATGAAAACATTGTAGAATCAGTTAAAAAAAAAATGCTAAGACTGTTATCTTTTAAATGTCAATTACATGAACATCTTAGATCGTACGACATGCAACTTGAATACTTCAAAATTAATACACTTAAAATCAGAAGGCAATTGACTGATCTAATATGTTTACATAAAATAATTCACGGCCATCTTGATACTTCATTGTGTCTTAGCAATATTGATATAAATGTTCCCAATTCCCATTGCTTAATACGCCATAATATGTTTCACCTGAATACATTTAAAAACAATATCGTCTATTTTAGCCCTCTGACCCAAATGTGTCGACTGTATAATAAGATAGAGTGTGCTGAAGTAGATATTTTTGTCGATAATTTATATGGATTCAAAAAAAATGCTCTCCGATTGCTGAAAAATATGTGATAAATTATTATGTGTATCATGTTTGTCTCTAATTATGTCTCTTATCTTGCCTCTCTTTAATTGTTATTTGAGTAAACTTTGATTTTTTTGTTAAATTCTAAATGTAACTGTTTTTTTATCTAATTTTTATTTTATCTGTTCCAAAATTATTATTTTATTATTTGGTTAATTGATTGTATATAAATTTTTACTTTATCTTATTTGTATAATTAACTGAGTTTTTATAACCTGTAAAAACGCATTATAAATAAATAAATGTAAAAATGTTTCCAAAATATATTATGTAAAAATGTAAATTATTAGGTAAATACTGTAATAGATAGAAATAAATAAATATTAATAAGGATGTCTTTGATTTCGTAGAAGTAATCCCGCAGTTTGTTATTTGTAGTGATAACGATCTAGTTTTCCCTGCGATGCTTTTCTGCTTTGAGAATCAGGGGTTTGATTTCATTCTCGGAAAGTCTATCTCTCTCGATTTTTATTGTCAAACATTGTAAACATTTAAACATTATTGGGGTTCATTGCTCGGAACAGCGACTTCTTTCTTGCAAAATATTCGTACAATCCGAGTCCATAATTTGTTGAGTATTCCACGACTCTCCAGTCTGATAGTCGAATCCTTATCATGTTTGTGAGAATGGTTTAGGTGGCACGCCTGCCTTTTCAAATATATGCAAGAGTGAGACGGCAGAAGTAGTGTATAAAAGGTGATGGATGTTCCTGCTCGCTCTGCATACTTACAGACAACTCCGATAGCTAGCACGTAGCTTATAGACCTATATTTTGCAAATAAATGTTCATCACGTCCACACGCGTATTATTTAAAATCTGCAAGATCACCTATCACGCGTACACACAAACTCTAAATAAGCTTATATACCATGGCGGGTAAGTGGTGGATAACCTCCACTGTGCATTGTATAAAAGTATGCCAGGGTGACCACTATAGGGGGATAAACTGCCATAAAACCGGTCAATGCAGCTGCTTTTCACCAGTTCTTCTAATATATAAACATATTGTCTATATGATAAATAATTCAAGTAAAATAAAATAAAATTCAGAATAAATAAAAAATAATTTAATTTTAAATTATAATTAAATAAACTTAAATCAATTAAATTTCAAATTGAATCAAACAATATTTAACTAATGGTTTTAATTTAAAACCAAAAAAAGGTGAAAATTCAGATTAAAAAAACAATAAAATTCAAATTAAATTAAAATGAAATGAAAAAATAAACAAAATTATCACAAAATCACTGACTCAAGTAGATAGAAGCTATCTCTTTCAATAGGCATTAAAAAAAAAAAATTATTTTGATGTGGCGCGGCTCACTGTGCTGTTAGCAACCTAGCATTATACAATATAAAACTATATATGATATTTATACGACTACATAAAAACAAATTTGGAACTTAAATTCACACACAAGAATAAAAGTAATTTCCTTTTGGGTTTTTTCATCGCCCTGCTCCAGAGACGTTTACGAAGAATATAAATCGGGCCTAGGAAGAAAGCGATCAGATTTCACCCAGAGCTCTTCGCAATACAACGTTTGTATTCAGCTTCTAAGTCCTGATGTTTTTTTTCATAGTCTTCCTTTTTAAACAACTGGTTTGAGTCTATCCAAATAATGGCCACTTTGATTTTTTCTGAAATTATTGCACGATCACTCTTATGTAAACCACGCTCTTTATCCATAAGAATGGCATTGATTTTGTAGCAGTAATCCTGCAGATGGTTCTTCGCAGTGATAGCAATTCTAATGGTCTCGTCCTCTCTGCGACACTTTTCTGCATCGTAAATCATTCGGTTAATTTCGTCCTTTGAAAGACGGCCTCTCTCGTTTTTGATAGTTAGACATTTATTTTGTTGTGTTGTATTTTCCATAGCAGTAACGGTAAGAATTCCATTTACATCCATTTCGAAGGTCACGCTAGCTTCAACTTCACCACGAGGCTTAGGGGGTAAATTTATCAAAGAGAAACAACCTATTTCGTTGTTATCCTTTACTAATGCCCGTTCACCTTGTAACACTTCAATTGTCAACGTGGTTTGGTTATCGGTCGCGGTTACATAAATTTCACTCTGTTTGGTAGGTAACTGAGTGTTCCGTTTTATGATTGTATCCATTATACCTCCTTTGACTTCCGTTCCCAATGAAAGCGGTGTTACATCGTAGAGTATGACATGTGATGAATCGTCCCCTGCGAGAATGGCGGCCAGCACTGCGGCTCCGTAGGCTATCGCTTCGTCAGGGTTTATAGACCTGCTCAGTTCCTTGTCAATAAAAAACTCTTTTAAAAGTTTCTGAATTTTTGTGATGCGTGTTGAACCCCCCACAATCACAACCTCATCGACTTCAGCTTTATCCATATTGGCATCTTTGAGACATTGCATTATAGGCTCAAGGGTAGATCGGAAAAGTTCAGCGTTTAGGTTGTCAAATTGGGCTCGAGTGATGTTTACTTTGTAGTCAATTCCCTCATGCAAGGATTCAACCTGGATGGTCGTTTGCTGGTTCGAAGATAGAAATTTTTTCGCTCGCTCGCATTCCGTTCTCAATTTCATCAGGGATCTTTTATTAGTGGCTAGGTTTTGTTTGTATTTCCTTTTAAAATCCTCAACGCAATGGTGGACCATTTGACTGTCGAAGTCTCCCCCTCCCAAGTGAGTATCTCCAGCTGTAGAAAGGACTGTGAAAATACCGGCATCAATAGTGAGAATGGTCACGTCGAAGGTTCCTCCTCCCAGATCGTATACTAGAACATTACGCTTACCTACTTTCTCTTTCTCTAGTCCATAAGCAATAGCGGCTGCGGTAGGCTCGTTAATAATTCGAAGAACATTAAGTCCTGCAACAGTTCCTGCATCTATAGTGGCCAATCTCTGGGAATCGTTGAAGTAGGCAGGTACGGTGATGACAGCATCTTTGACAGTCATTCCGAGGAATGCCTCTGCCGTCTCCTTCATATTCCTTAGAATCATGGCGCTTATCTCTTCGGGGGAGAAAATCTTCTCGCTTCCTTTGTGTGTAACCTTAATCTTTGGTGTTGAGTTATCATTCACGACCTCAAAAGACCAATGTTGCTTATCTGCCTGAACATTATTATTTTGGAATTTGCGTCCAATCAGCCGCTTAACATCTGTTGAAAAAAATAAATTTAATAATTAATATTGTATAATGATATATTTGACAAATCGAGAATAATTACATTATAACATTAAATTATCATGGATACATAAATACAAATATTATAAGTTCAAATCATTCCCATTCATTAATGATCAAATGACAACCAAATTAATAATTTTGTAAGTGAAAATTCATTATGTCAGACGTGCCTCTTGTCTATTTTTGTCGTGTATATATAGCAAATATTCTTATTATAACTGTTGAATTTTATATATACACAAATCATTAATTATTATATATGTTTGCATTATTAATTTTATATAAAAATATTATTTATTGATTTAGACATTGTTAATTAATGATAAAAATTCTTCGACGTTTTTCAAATTGTTTATTTCCATAAAGACTGACGTACTTACTACCTACACGTCCTACTTTTGCCTTTGCTTCATTAACATATTAATATTTAGGTACTGAATGTACCTATTATGTAACTTTTGTTATTTCGTATTATATGCATTCTATATCTTCGAATCAAATTTTACCATTTGGTAGATATTCATAGGTCACGCAAAAATCTTCCGTAGTAGAGAAATGTTGGAAATTAGTTTTTAATTTTGCACAGGGAACAGCTTAAAATGTTGCCTTTGGAGATGTTTTATTTAAACTGTAGTAGAAAAACCAAGGCTACCGTCTAACTGTGCCAGTGTCATTTTATTCCTCTTTACAAAATTAATCATTTCAAATACTTAGCACGTTCAGAAAGTAAGTGTACTGTGACCATAACGTGACATTTTTAGTTTGTTTAGGGTTACCAGCACTGGGTGGTAGAAGGGGCCTCCTGAACAAAACGAGCATCGGATGAACATTTAAGTACGTATTTTTTTTTTTTAATATGAATACCGCACAAAAGTCCCAACTGCTCCCGTCTGAAGCCAGTGAGACTATGGCATCCCCAATTAGGGTATGTTGTGAGGCTGAAAGTAGTGGGGAGGGGAAGGAGATAGGGAAGAGGAAGGTGGGGAAGTACCTGGCTATTCAGATCTGGTCACCAAACACGTCTAATGCCATTTCAAGCAACGTTTCAATTCTGATTGGTGGTCTTACACCAGGGTGATACTCACGTTGTAGTTTCCAGTTGCGTGAAAGATGTTGGCAAAAAATCCCGCCTGGTCCGCTTTTTATTCACATAAGGAAAACACGTACAAGAAAAAAAGGTGAGGATTTCTGAGCTCTATTGTGATTGCAGATGATGGTGGGTGACTAATTACACGCCTGGGAAAAAACAGTCGTCAAAGTGGCGACACACCAATTCACAAAAAATCTGTCAAAAAATCCTGTCGAAGAATCCTCCCGCCAGCTCCTTCCTTTACTTCAGCACCCGCTCGTGGATTGAAACTTTATTTTAATCCATATATGCCTTCAAGAAGGTGAAAAGATGATAATCTGAAGACGCCAGTCAGCGGATTACGGGGTGTGGATCAAAACATCCCAACCAAATGAGTCCAAAACGTATTGGTGGCTAAGGCTGTGTGAGGACGGAAGTTTTGTGAAATAAGCACACTTCTCTAGTAAAAATTCCCCTTCTTTTGTTTTGAATGGTCCTTTTGAGTTTTTTAATATATCACAATATTATTATTGTGCATTGATGGTCTCAACCTAAGGCAGAAATTCGACCAAAATGACCTTTTCAGTCCCAAAATACTGAATCCATGATTTTTTTTCCCGAAATTGTGGTTTTCAATTTTTTGACAGATGGGGAATCGGTGTGATGCCACTTTTATGACGTTTTTTTCTAGGCATAGATATAAGGAGTCACTCACTATCATCTTCAGTCATAACAGAGCTCAGAAATCCTGATCTTTTTTTCTTGTAGGTGTTATTCCTTCCGTGAGTAAAAAGCGAATCACAGCACTTGGCGGGTTTTTTTTCCGACATCTTTCATGCAACTGGACACTACAACGTTAGTTTACGTACTACGATATTTCTGCGATGCTCGTTCTGGTCCAGAAACCTTCTTTTATAACTCAGTGTTGCCAACCCTCAAAAAACTATAAGCCACCGCCCTTTATGGTCACAGTACACTTACTTTCTGAACATTCAATGAGACCATAAGTATGATATATTGTACAAAGGAAGACCGGTGATAAATTCATGACACATAAAAAGACTCACCCGGGACCACGTATCCAACTAATCCTAACCTATCTATCTATCTACCCCCCCCGGACTGCGGCTGAGAGTGGTAGGCCCCTGAGGCCTCACCCGGAGACACCTGGTGTGAGTTCCTACCGAAGGGGAGGCCCAGACTCTCTCCACCATCGGTAGAACTCAGCTCGGGATCCGCTCGGCTATACCAGGTGGAATCTCATGACCCTCTGCGGGATGCCGGTCCTCCTGCTTCCTCTTCTGGCCTCGGCCCTGGAGCCGAACGATCACTGCTGGAGGAGGCCCATGACCCTCTCCTGATTACCGGTCCTATCCCAAATGGTAGCGACACTCTCAAAAGTGGCTTACTCCGCGGGTTTGCCGGCCGCGGGAAAATGATTATTATCTGCGTAATGTTTTATATTCCGACAGGATGACTCTGATCATTACCGATTACAATTCTCGAGCGCCCGCCACAATAACATGCGGTAGAATTTTACTCGCCACGGTACATCACGAACTCACTTGCGTGTTTTTTTTAGGGTTTTACCATGAAAACCATTATTAAATTTCACTAAAAATCGATTGTCGCCCGCGTATACTTCATTTCACTCCTTCCCGTACAATTAGCACATTTTTATCACAATGTATGACCCGTCGATTGACAAAGCGAGCCGCTCTACCCCCTTCCAAATCAAAGTGTGAAGCCGAACCGGAACCCGCTCCCGCGCTTTGCATAGACACCGAAAACAAGAGAGTATCGCCAACATTATCATTTTTTCTATAGCTTACAAAAGTACTTGAAGGAATAATACATTTTTAAGAATTGCTTCATAACAAGGACTCGTAAGGAACACTATAGGATTAATTTTAAGTTTATTATAATTAAGCGCACTTGAAGTGAAATATCACAAAACTGCGCTATATAAATACTACGTTATTATTATTATTATTACGCTTAGTATAACGCACGAAACTTAAATTTCAATGGATGGAAAACAATCAAATTTGTGTGATGTGGACTTAGGACATTTTATGTTTAAAAATAAAATCCACCCTATCTGGAATGGAATTAAGTCGGTTGGCCACAACCGTTTTTCTGTTGAATTCAGGACAAATCTGATGTTGCCAAGAAAACTCGTATAACGTTTTCATACCTTTATACATAACAGGTAACAAGGCTATTCAAGTTATTCTAGAGAACATTATTGTTCCCCAGGATTTCGGAAAAGTTTTAAAAGCAAGACGTCTAAATTACAGGTTTAATACGGAAAACTCTCTAGAATGGAGAACCTCCCAATCCGTTATCCTAACCTTAGACAGCAAACACCTTCCACAAAATATTGCTATGTTTAACGTCTCTCTGGCAATAGAGCTCTATATGTTCCCAACTGTGCAGTGCTACAAGTGTTGCAGATTTTCACACATGAAGAACCTTTGCAGATCAGAACCTTGTTGCTTCAAGTGCAGTTCATCTCATAGTTACAATTCCTGCGATAAAACAGAGGAAAATTATAAATATTTGAACTGCTCCAGAATTCATTTGTCTATCAGCAAAACTTGACCTGAACTGTCAAGGCAGCCCAATATTAAACACAATATCCGTGAAGAGCATTTCAAAAATGTTTAACTATTCCATTCCATCTTACTATGAAGTAACTTCTTAAAAGTCTAAGAATTCCACCACTTCTCAACCTTCTTCTTCTATTTGGAAAACTGTTGAAAAGGTCGTGAAACCTAGAGCACTAAAAAAATTAATGCTAATCACGAATCCCTTCGCTGGTTCTCCAATGGACAACTTTCTACCAGTTCAAATTTCAATACTTATCCAAAGTCATCTAGTGAAGAACAAAATTATAAAAACTATATAAATTACTAGCTTTTTCCCGCGGCTTCGCTCGCATGGCATTAGGGGATTTCCACTCAGCCTCCTCCACCTTCCCTCTCCCCAATCCACTCCCCCCATCAATCCCCCTCCCCCTCCACCCATCCCTCCCGACACTCCACTCCCCCCATCAACCTACTTCCCCCCACCCCCTACCCTTCCCCACAACCTCTTCCATCCTTCCCCTTTCCCCTTCCTTCCCTCCCCCTCTCCCTCCCCTTCTCCCTCCCCTAACCCCCTTCCCCCCCACCATCCTCCCCCTCCCCTTCCCCCCTCCCTACTCCACCCACTCACCTCTCGCATTTCAAACATTCATTCCCGATACATTCAGTTTTCAAACTGCTCGCATGCCACCTGTTATAATTTCATATACAAAATTCATAATGCTAGAACTTAACGGTAGTTTTATACAAAAAAAAACGAACAAAAAAAATAATTATCCAATTTGGTTCAGTCGTTCGGGTTTATGCGCATACATACATTTTTGTGATTCATTTTTATAGATAGTTATTAAGTACGAATTATTATTCTTCTTTTTATATTCTACGAAAAAATCCAGTACGGCAGTTTTATACTTAAAAAATGCGATACCTGTCTATCCAATTAAAACAATAATAATTTTTGTGTGACGTTATGTCAAAATTTGAGAATGACATTTTGCAAAACAAAGATTCTTAAATAAAAATTCTATTTTATAAAATATTTAAGCGAATTTATTTGAAGTACCTACTTCCCTAATAATTTGAATCGATTAAAGAATTATAGATATCTATTCTTACTAATCGTGCCACCTATTGCAATTTTTTCATACAAATTTCGTAATGCCAGAGCTCTGAGCTATAGCCTATATGTTCATATTTTTGTAAAGTTTCAGTAAAATCCATTCTGTGAAGTAGTTATAAGTATTTTATACATATTTGAATTTTAACATCAAAGGGATGTCCATAGTAACCTAATTTAAAAAAAACATCGTTTCCAAGGCAACAATTGGCGTTTGCAATAAATCGATTTTGTTACGACAGAAAACGTATGATAAATATTTTCATAACGCCAGAGATATAGCCAATATATATAGCCTATACTCGCAAATAATGTAGCTTTCTATTAGTGAAAGAATTTTTTAAATCTATTCAGTAGTTTTTGCGTGAAAGAGTAACAAACATACATCCATACAAACTTTCACCTTTATAATATTAGTAGGATAGGAAGGATTACTAATCACCCCATTTTTACACATTTTACAAACTTTAAATAAAAGCAAAATTCTAGTACCACACCAAGTTGCTAAACAAATTACTAATATTATAGACTAGAAATGGCTACTCTCATGAGTCATGAGGATTTTTCAGAATTGTCACAGTCTTAATAACAAGACTGAACAATTTTTAAACACATCTTACTCAGACTCAATTGCAGTGGCTGCCGTCTTGGAGACATGGCTGGAACCGGAGTCCTGAGTCTGTTGTACACAATGAAATCCCCCGGAATACCACTGTCTTCGAGACGACCGTCAAGATGGGAAGGGCGGCTCCACTTTTTTCATTAAAAAAATCATTAACCTTCTCCCCAGTAGATGTAAAACCAATTAGTTATCCTTTTTGACACTACAATCATTTCATTGTATATATCACCATCTAACAAACCTTAAAAATCGGTCGTGAATGCGTTGTTTTCCGGGGTCACTCCCCCTTCTCTTATTCTGAAAGATTTTAATGCCCATCACGGAATATGGGAGCTCACAATTGTGACAGAATGGACAGAGATATTGTTGATCTACTCGACGAACTAGAACTTTTGTATCATCAATGATGGTTCTCCTACCCGTCTTCAGGTACCTGGTCAGTGACCCAGCATGGTTGATCTTACTATTTACAATTCCACCATAGCCGCATCCCTGTTATGGAAGGTTTTAGATGATCCGCATGAGAGTTATCTTTACCCCATCCCCATTGAGTACTCAAATATTTATCATTCAAAAAAAATTTTAAGTGCAGTAGTCGAAAACCGAAGTTCTTAACTGCAAAGGCCAACTGGAATGATTATTCAAATCATATCAAATTCTCCGTGCAAATTTTACCCTATCCAACTACAGAAAATGTTGCGGAATGTTATGAGTTATTGGTGTCTGCAGTCATTACGGCCGAAGAAAAATTTATCCCCATTAAAACGACACGTAACAAAGGGAAACCTCCCCCAGTTCTTCGGCGGGATATTGAATGCTCAGACGCAGTAGATACGAGGAAAAAATATGCAAAAAAATTATTCAACAAATATGAATATGGAGAACTTCCTTCATTATAAACAAGTAAACAAGTAGATTTATATTTATTTATTATATTGAAGCTGATGTCATAGAGATCGGTATTAATAATGCGAACTGTCTAAGGATATCAATCGGCAATGATACAACAATACTCGCAATTTACAGATCTCCATCTACAAAAAATCTGGAGCCATTTCTAAACTCCTTATCATTTGAACTGAGTTTACTAAAAAACACTAAAGATGTATTTATTATCGGTGATATAAATATTGATATCCTTGAAAATGGCCACCCAAAAAAATATGATTACATGCAGACACTTGCATACCATGGATATGAAAGCCTAATTGAGGAACCTACACGTGTATTTAATGATAGCAAAACTTGCATTGATCATATCTTTAGTAAAACTAATAAAAAAACTCAAGCCATTATTTATACTACCACACTGACAGACCATTACACAATAGTTCTATCTATAACAAAAAATAACTCTTATGTAAACCAAAATACGAAATCACTCCTAACGAAGTCTGAAACAAATTGGGAAAATGTCAAAAGGGAGTTAACAATGAATGACTGGACCGCCCTCCTGGAAAAAGATGATACTGATACTGCTTGGAGTTATTTTGTAGAAATTATACAGCACAGTATTCTATCTAACACCAAAACCACAGATAAAAAGGTATCTCATAAAAATATTCACATTAAACCATGGATCAGTCAGAATATTATAAACTCGATCAGAAAAAGAGATGAACTGCACAGAAAAGTAAAAATCAACCCTTATGATGTCCATACACTTCGATTCTACAAAAGATATCGTAATACATGTAAAAATGTAATTCGTTATGCTAAAGAAACATACTATAAAAACAAAATTGATGAATGCAATAATGATTCCCGTAAACTCTGGCAGATCATAAATGAAATTACAAATACTAAAGCCTCGCATAAAGACAAAAACATTAAAGAATTAAACATTGATGAGATTCCCACATCTTTTACGAAACACCCGGACAAACTTCTTGACTTTATAAACAACTACTTTTGCAATATAGGCTCTAACCTTGCAAATAAAATTAAAAAAAATTCTACTACTGTCGAAAAAACAATGAGGAATGAAGCTGTAAATCATGAAAACAGCCTCAATATAGTCAAGATAACAAGTGATGAAATAAGAAATATTATAACCTCCTTAAACACAAATACCTCATCGGGAAATGAACTGATATCAAGCAAATCAATTAAATACCTACAAAATGAGTTAATTCAACCTCTGACATACCTTGTAAATCTATCATTATCTAAAGGTGTTTTTCCCGCTTGTCTTAAAATTGCTACGATCATACCATTATATAAAAATGGTCCCAAAAATGATATTTCAAATTATCGACCAATTAGTATTTTAACTCCTCTGTCGAAAATATTGGAAAAAGTAATAAAAAAACAAGTTCTTACATTTTTGGATACCAATAAAATATTATCACCTACGCAGTATGGTTTTAGAAAAAACCTGGGTACTGGTGACGCTATAGCTAATGTAACTAATACAATTATTAGAAAACTGGATGAAGGCAAAAAATGCTTAGCTGTTTTCATTGATCTTCAAAAAGCTTTCGATACAATTGATCATGAAATACTGTACTTAAAACTAAAAAAAAATGGAATAACCGAAACAACTCTAAACCTACTTAGAAGTTATTTAACTGGAAGAGAACAAATTGTACAAATTGGTAAAAGAAAGAGCAAATCTCTCCCAATTAAATTCGGGGTCCCCCAGGGAAGCGTATTAGGACCTATACTATTTCTGATATATATAAATGACCTTATGAATCTTCCCATTAATGGAAACATAATGAGCTTTGCAGATGACACTGTTATTATATTCCACGAACAAGATTGGACAAGAACCTACAAGGAGGCGGAACATGGCCTGGCTGTACTTCAAAACTGGCTAAAAGTAAACTCCCTTACATTAAATGTTAGTAAAACTAAATATCTAACTTTCTCCAAAAACAAAAGAGGACAACCAATGAATGTGCATACCCTCAAATTACATGAATGTCAAAATACTTTTCCACAATGTTCCTGCCCGTCTATAACCCAAACCAAAAGTATTAAATATCTTGGGATTGAAATTGATGAAAATCTACAGTGGAATTCACACATTGATCTTACCTCAAAAAAGCTAACAAAACTCATCTACTTCTTCAAAAAATTAAGAAACATCTTGTCAATGAGGGATCTAAAGAGAGTATATTATGCTTTATGCCACTCTCGATTGGAATATGGAGTAATAGGATGGGGCTCAGCAGCATCTAATCACTTAAAACAACTTAAGATAACTCAGAATTGCATTATAAAGACCATTCTAAAGCTCCCCATAAGGACGTCAACGGCAGAAATTTTTAAACAGTTTGATGTTCCAAGCATACAGAAAATCTATGCCAAAAACATTCTAGTACATCACCACAAAAATGATTCAGAGGCAGACACCTCCCACGCTCATAAAACCAGAGCCAAACAAACAGACATACTTAATATACCAAAGTGTAACTCTTCATTTGGTCAAAGAAGTTCTGCATTTTTAGCAGTAAAGTTATATAACAAGCTCCCACTTAGTATCAAACAAATAAAAATAAAAAATAGCTACATTAAGGACATTAAATGTTGGCTGAAGAATCTATCGGAAAATGAACTTACTAGTATACTTAAAACATCATAGAAGTTTCTGGAAAACCTTATCCAATCAATGAAGTTAAACCATAGAAGTCGCTGAAAAACTTATCCAAAGCATAGTCCCCCTCAGCACAGGATCTCCTAGTGAGGAGGACTACGAATATATTTTATATATACATCTAACTAACATGTTTCATATAAAAATGTAAAAAATATTTTATAGTTACTAAATAAAAAAAAAAAAAAAAAAAAAAAAGAAGCTAAGACCAAACGTCTTCTAAAAAACAAAAAAGGCTGGAAAAAAATTTGCTCCTCGTTATCTCCCGAAGTTCCTCTTTCAGTTGTTTGGAATTCAATTCGTCGGTTTAAGGGTTCTCATGTCCCAATGGTGACACGACCACTCTCTTCAGAGTGGGTGAAGGAATTTGCTGAATAAACAGAATTCACATACTCATTTAAAACACGGGGTTGAATCAATGTAACGGAACTTAGGGAGGTCTTAAACGATCTCACGGACTCATCCGCTGGTATCAAACACCTAGAGCGTTTGGAGTCGCTCAAAACGGTTAAATTTAGTGACTTAATAGATTGCTCCGGATGCCGTCATGCCGTCAACGGGTTAATGCTCCAACTCCGAAGACAGTCCGGCTGGAGAGGTCAAAAGGTCTGCCTCAATCAGTTCCCGATCCGTCCCACCACGGATTAGGTTGGCAAACTCATTCCTGGCCAAGACCTAGACACATCTCACCCCATGAACCCAGTCACCCCTGCTAAATTACCAAATGTATATATATATATTCAATTTGGGAGGCGGGAATGGGTACCGCCGCCCCGGGAACCTTTATTGGATAACCAACACCTCTGCCATAGGTCACCCCAAGTGGTTCGCTACGTTTGGTGATTTAGCAGGGGTGCCCGGGTTCATGGGGTGAGGTTTGTCTAGGTCTTGAAGGCGGATGACCAGGACATACTGAACCCCAGATTCCTACCCATCCCTTAAATCCTTTTCCTTCCCAGAACTCTCCTCTCCTTCCTTTCCTTAAAAAAAACCCTCCACACAGCATCCTCAAAGATGACATGGGCCCTGAGGGAAATTATTTTTCTCAGGGCCTCCTGTGTGGAGCTCATGTAAGAAAAAAAAAATGTAGCGAACCACTTGGGATAACCTACGGCACAGTTTTAACATTGACATTTCCTGTCAGAACTAAAATAACTTCTCCGCTTTACACACGTAGCGTTTGGGAAAGACAGTCACCAACCAAACGTGCAGAATATTACAACACCATTTTTTCAACCCTTCTAAACAAATCGCACCCGGGGAATAACAATGGCACAAGTCCAAAAATGGCATTTTTAAGTTAAGTATGCAGAAATGTTCCCGGATATCTTTTTGTCCTCGAAAAAACGGCATAATTCTTAAAAATATTTTAATGGATTTAAAAGCGAAAAGTTATAACAAGTTAAGTTGTTATAACATTTTACTATTTCACGTCGATGTCGATTTGTGCCTCTGTTTTTGCGAATGTTTTTGGAATTCTATGGTCTTAATTATTCATAGAATCTGTTCGTCTAGCTTGCTGATAGCGCAGTTGTTTTGAGTTATTAGCATTTTACTAGGACAAAAAGCAATTTTTGTGGTGTTTTCAGTTACATAAGACATTAAATTATAATGATGTCTAGCCGAGCTGCTAGGATTGTGAGAATGATAAAAAAGGCACAAGATAAACAAATCAATTTGGGAGGTGTGTATTACAAACCTCCCAACAACCCTTGCGGCGGTACCCATACACACTGTGTATGGGCACCGCCGCAAGGGTAACCATTTATTGGATAACCAACACTTCTGCCATAGGTCACCCCAAGTGGTTCGCTACGTTTGGTTTGGTGACTTAGCAGGGGTGCCTGGGTTCATGGGGTGAGGTTTGTCCAGGTCTTGGCAGCCGATGCGTCAGCCCGCCGGCTGCGTGGTGGGCAGGATCGAGTGAGACTGGTTATGGGAGGTCTTTTATCCTCTCCAGCCAGAATCTTTCGACCCACCGCCTTGCACCACTCTTGAAGGGATAAATTCATACGTCCGTCAGTCCTGGACACACTGACCCTCAGATTCCTACCCACCCCTCATACCTTTTTCCTTCCCAAAACTTCTTATCCTTCCCTTCCTTAAAATGACCCTCCACACAGCATCCCCTAAGATGACTAAGTAAGACAAGTTAATTTTTTATATTTTCATTTTATTATTTTGTATTTAATGTTAATTATTTAAAAAACGTACACAATGAAATAACAAGTGTCGTACACAACGAAATTTTTTTGTGCATTTATTATTTTCATTAAATTTAATTTAAAATGAAATAAAAAAACATTACAGCCTAAAATAGGAGGAGAATAATTATTTTATGTAATGATGTTTTTTATTTCATTTTAAATTAATTTTTTTCTAAATTCGGAAGAGACGTAATTTTTTATACAGACAATTGCTTTGGTCAAAATACAAATAAGTACGAAGTAAGTTTATTTATTGTGTCACTGAATTAAATATTCCAAGCATTAGCCTCAAGTTTCTTACAGCATGGGCGATGCGATGCATTCTGTTATTGAAAAACAGAAAAGAAGGACAGTTAAATCAGGATAAATATTTGTACCAGCTCAATGGGTTCCTGAAGTTCAATTGGCAAAAAAGGGCATCTTTATGGGGTTAAAGAAATGACTACCGAAAAATTCTTTGACTTGTAAAGTCTGTCGAACCTAGCGGGTAAGAATTTCAATGATAATGAAAATAATGAAGCCGTTGTACGGCAAAATACAAACGGGTAAAAAGTTAACAAGTTAAGCCCATTTATTGTATAAAAATAATTTTGAAGGGGATTATCTAAGACTCAACGTTAGGAAAAGTCAAAGAAGTAGATAAGATACATTAATTCTGTCCCGACATACCTTCTCCCACCAGCTCTTCCTGTAGCTAAAATAAAAGAATTAATTTCACTTTGAGAGGCTCAACTCTTTGCGAGCCACTATCATCAATAAGGAACTCCAGTCTTATTTTTTTTTTAATGAATAATGACCTTCTAATTCAAATAACTGCATATTTTTATTTATTTTTAGAGTTAGTGTTAATAGTTACAATAATTGTAAAAGTTTTAATTTTTCAAGATCCCCCGAAAACCACCGTATGTATAGTGAATCGTGTGACATCATCACTTACCAAAAGCTATTTTTATTTTCAACAGGTGCTGTCATTTTGCGTGGAAGAAACTATTCGATAGGTAAAAACATTATTTAGGTGGAATTATTTATTTATTATATTATTTATTATATTTTTAATATTTGATTACATTTTTCAATATTATTACGGGAGAGTGGTATAAAAATTGTTTCAAATTGTTATTTTTTTACTTCACGAATCTTAATCAATATTGCGGTAACCGAAGAATAGCATCTCCCACAAGCACACTTGGAGCGACCGAGTCCCGCGCCACTTCAGGCCACCGCACCGTTTTACTAGTATGAGAGCGTTGGAAACAAATCAAAATTTCAAATTGCAGGGATCACAAAATTTTGTTTCTATATCTTGATACCACATACCAACGTATCTTTTCCTATACTACCAAACTCAGAAAAACGTTTCGTCACTGCGTAACACGTCAGCAAAGATTGACTTCCCGAGCAGTCAGGACGTTTGTGTGAAATTGCAACGTTTATTATGTAACATTTAGGGACTGATAACTTTTTACACCGCTTGCTGGAAAATTTTTTTCAACATGAATTCAATACCTCCAGATGAGTACTAAAGACAGTAAGTTTTTTTTTTCATATCTAAGGTGACAAATTTAAGATATTTTTTTTTTAAAACAACTCGTGAATTAAAAAATAAATATAAAGATTTCTGGAATAGTTTTTATGGTTTTATTTTAATATTTCCTAAAATTTGGTAAATGTGCTGATGTACTTTTATAGCTGAACTATTTTAGTATCATATAAAAAAAAATCTTGCCCACTTTTTGCGTTTCTACGGCCCAGTAATTTTTACGTAATTTGCTTACTGTAAAATTTGAGTGCTTCATAAATATTATTTTTGTCACAGGTTCGGTTTCAAAGGATTTGTTCTTAAGACAAAAGGAGTTATTTGACATAGTGTTGAACACACAGTGGGAACAGATGGAAAAAATATTTGAAAATAAAAAAAACTTATAAACCTCACCAATTACCTTAAAGAAGGGTTGGATAAACTCTGTAAGAAGATTGCGGACTTCAAATTTCACTTTAAAACAATATGGACAATTGCTTGTCGAGATGAAGCTAGATTTGTGATGGAAAATAAAAAATGAATTAAGACTCCGATTGGTTTTATATTGTATGTGATTTCTCCTGAAAACGGCACGTCGTGGTCGTAAACACAATTTGAATGTAGTTTTGACCGATCGAAACGCTTGAAAACCAAAGACCTTCGGAAAAGTGCACCTCTTTCTCATTTGGCGTTTGAGAATGAGGTGCACTTTTCGGTCAATCGGTAGCATCAAAATTATTAGAAGACATTATTCTAGGCGCTCATCTATTAAGAGACAAGTGTACAAGATATTTGATGATAATCGCTATTCTTAAAAACAGATGTTCATTGAGACGCGAGAGGATGTGGATTTTTCTAGTATTTTTATAACTTCAATTATACCTACCTATTGTGATGTTCTGACCTATATATGAAGTTTTTATACCCCTCTCCCCAGTGTCTCGATATCTTCGATTGGTAGATCCTCCAGTATTGTTTGGATCATGATGTTTTCCCGTACCCCTGCGGCTTTGAACACAGTAAAGGGTAATTTTCCGGGAAATTCTACAATAAAGCCTTTCCTCTTCATTGTGTTTTCTTTGTTATTTCAGAATTTCTATGACATCTAGAATAGGCATTTAGTGTTTTTATTTTCTATTTTGTGGTAACATTATGGGTTCTTTTTAGGCAAGGTGTGGGAGAATTTCTCTGCACTTTTTGGACGTTTAAAGGATGCTCCTTGTCTAAATCTATCTTAGTATATCCTAAACTAAGGTCCTAACAGTATAACTGTGTTCCCCTACCCACATATCGATTTCCTATCGCCCATATTCTAGTGGTGCTACAAACTTAAATCTTCTCTCCTGTACGCGTTAATGAAACTTTAATTGTAGATATCTAGACAGTTTCAATTGGGTGAACTGAAAAGTCTCTGCTCCGCTTTCCAATGGCTGGGCCCTATGCATAATCGTGGTGATATAATTTGTTGTTAGTAAACACAACCTTGTACCAAGGTTGGCGCGCATAAAGATGATAAAGGGGGTAGAATGGGGATGATGTAAGGAAAATTTTGCAAGCTAGTGTTGGCTCCTCCACTTACCAAGCTTACTGGGTGGTCAGCTCTCCGAACACAATAATCCACCCAATGCATATCGGAGCTATACCCCGGTACCTGGCGGATCTCTTGGACGATCACCCTGACGTACCCGGACCCACTCATGCCAGAAGGAGAACGAGGGCGCCTTCGAGCTTTTCCCAATCAGCCCCAACACCTGACACCTCCGGGAAGACTACTTTACTGATTCTAGAAGGGGTATTCCATTTCGTCCCTTTTCAAGACTCTATCCGCGTACAAGTGGCGTACAACTTGTGATAGACAGATCCATCCTTCTACGAGACCGGTCTTAGCGTGTACACTCCACCTCCAGGAGCTGACATAATCCTCACTTCGTGGGGATTACGTTTGCTTCTGGGTCGACAAGACTGAAAAATGTGATGATGCTGCAGGGTCTCATCCCACAGATGACCTGCTGGTGCGCATCTCCATACTACCTTGCAGGCAACGCGAGATGCTTTTGGCCATATCGCCTCCGTCTGCGAACCATGCCCTGTCTTACCGTTGGCATCTCATTTCATATGATCCATCACGCCCATCCGCTCGACATAGTCCCGCGGAAGGGAATTGCTTCCGGCACCTCCCTAACATGACAATGTGGGAAGGACCCTTACCACTCGACCACCAATTTTCCACATAATGTGTAGCCTCGGTGTCACCAACATATTCGTCAATCATGAAGGATTTAAAAACGCCATTCAACAATTAGGAATTCAAAGAAATGCAGGTATCAGCTCAGCATCAGCCGAGTGCCGGAAAAGGTCACTGCCCAGGGTGGTAACTGGTAACATCTATGAAATATGCCTAGTACCTATTCTAGGATAAATAGTACATCAATCTACTCGACACAGGCACTCATGCAATTAACTGTCCAGGATTCGCGTTCTATTTACACCACCCGGCAATCAGCAGGACCTGTAATTTATGTTATAGATTTCTTAACTTACCGAGCGCGATTGTCAAAAACGACCCTCCCGTCGGGAATGTACTACGACAGTTGTATTTTAAAGTTTCCCGAACAGCTGTGGAGAAAAACCCTGCCTATGAAATCTTTTATTACTTGTAACTAACATAGCCTAAATGTTGTGAAATTAATTTCCCCCTCTCATAAACTATCAAGAAGGTACCTTCCATTCGTTTACAAATTAAATTTTGTCCCCGTGACCCGTCTGTTGTGACTACTTAGTTTTTCCGTATTCTAATCAATGATTCTATAGTCCCTGTCCTTTATTACCTAAACACTATCCCCTAACTGTATTTAATAACGAGGTTTCGCTGTTATCAATATTTTTATTATTAGAGTCGTTTTTCGCGGTTTATCATTGACTCATTGATGATTACTGTGATTCATTTAATATAAATTAATTTTATTATTAAGGACGTATATTCGCGGTTTGTCGCTGCCTTTGAAGAGGGATGAAGTTTTTCCTTCCGTAAAATTATTATAACACGTGATAACTGTTGGTAACGTTCGATCGATTGTTTATTTATTATTAGAAATCTATTGAGAAAACTAGATCTATGACTATTTCCTATTCTTCATTTATCTACTGTTCATATTTATGTTTTTCTGTTGATATCCTTTTGTACTTATGTAATTTTAAAACCACTGTAAACATTAACACCTAGTCTGTATTTTTTGTTATAATCTCGCAGATCTCGTTCAATAAAGATATATTATTATTAATTATGACAGGAATCCAACACTTTAATTAAGTCTCTATTCCCAAATTTAAATGATTATCGGGCGGCAATATTGAATTTTAACAACGATTATCTTTATTAAATAAGTAACACAACTCCTAATTTCTTTATCTTACACAATAAATTACTGCAAAATCTTCACTCAAGTTAGTTTCAACAAACAAACACTTCTCCACGGTGAGCCACAACACTCTTCCCGTTTTCGTTCCTTTGAAATTTCACGACCAGCCCGTTCCCCGACTGGAAGATATCTGTCCCCTCTTCAATCTTCCCATCTCGTAGGTTTAACCCAAACCAACTTCCCAACGTTTTTTCCATTAATTTATCACTCATAATTTCTCTGAGTTATGCGAACTGCACTCAGGAAAAATACTTGAATTTGCACATAATTTAAAGTTCTGACAGGACATTAATTTTTATTAGTTTCACTAATAACTTTCTTGAATCTCGTGCACGTAAAATCAAGAGATAAATTCAGCTTTAATGATATCCCACTTACAACGAACATGTTGGTCGTATCTTGATCTTGACAACCCACTCAAATACAAGAGATCGAACACATTTTTCATCAGCGTTACCTGAAAGTCACAAATCCAATCCGAAACATTAGCTCTCTATGTCACTAGCGTAACCTATTCCTTGCAAAACTCGCCGACCCTAGATTTGAAACCAACTGTTGTCAATTCCGTTCTCTTTCCTAAAAACCGCAATTTATGACTGAGTGAAGTGGTTCCTTCCACTTAACATTACTGTCCCCTAAAACCGTGGGACAATATTTTGTACTAAATCCACCAAGAGGAATCAGATCTCAAATTCAAATTCAAATCTCGCCCTTCCCTGTGATTGGTGGGACGCCTAATATCTGATTTGTTGAACGCTTTCGTTACCCTAGTAGATAAATCCTTATTTAAAAAAAATTATCCGCCTTACAGTTCATAAAACAAGGTCCATCACACTATGTGATTAGTTTGCGGGAAGTCTGACAATAGAAACGTAGTGTGGCAGAATCCTTGCCCACCGTCTACCAGATATTGCCGCCCGATTAAGATTATCAGAAGAGGCTCAGGAAGCTCGGAACAAAGATTTTTTTTTAAATACCACGAGAACTATTCTAGAAAATGTTCTCGTGAGAAATTTAATGAAGATGTTTTTAATTATTATTTTTTTTAATTTATAAACTAACGTTTAGACAAGATTTTTATGCATAGCACAAAGGGTAACAATTATTACAAGCAATAATTGTCAGCCTGAAACACTCATTTACATTGAAAAATCTTCCGAGAAAAGATACTTGCCGCCAACGGGACTTGAACCCGTGTCCTTCCGATTGCCGGTCGAATGCTCTGACCACTGAGCTATGGGGGCTTATCAAATGCCCGCCAAATAATTCAATATATACTAGTGTTTCATTCAATAATTACTGCTTGTTATATTTTTTCCCACCTGAAAACAACCAACTTTATTTTTGCGAGAAAGACATTGTTAGTGTTAAATCCCTCGCTAGGTGGCGTCGAGACAAATTATGTCTGCATTTATTGGGGAAATACTTAAACTTGTTAAATATTAATTATTATTTTTTTAATTTATAAACTAACGTTTAGACAAGATTTTTATGCATAGCACAAAGGGTAACAATTATTACAAGCAATAATTGTCAGCCTGAAACACTCATTTACATTGAAAAATCTTCCGAGAAAAGATACTTGCCGCCAACGGGACTTGAACCCGTGTCCTTCCGATTGCCGGTCGAATGCTCTGACCACTGAGCTATGGGGGCTTATCAAATGCCCGCCAAATAATTCAATATATACTAGTGTTTCATTCAACAATTACTGCTTGTTATCGGAACATTCATTCAACAATTACTGCTTGTTTCATTAACAATTACTGCTTGTTATATTTTTTCCCACCTGAAAACAACCAACTTTATTTTTGCGAGAAAGACATTGTTAGTGTTGAATCCCTCGCTAGGTGGCGTCGAGACAAATTAACTAACTAACTAACTAACTAACCATCACGCCGTTTCCCCGCAGGGGTAGGCAGAGAGGACGGACCGCCAAACAACTCGGTCTTGGCACACACTCTTTGCCTCACTCACATTCATGCATCGTCTCATACATTCTCTTCTATTATTCTGACTTTTGACATGACCCGACTCAAGTATCTGATTCACTTGATCGTGCCATGTCTTCCTCGGGCGTCCCTGACTTCTTCTACCATTCACATTCGCGTCGTATATTCTTCTTACACTACTTCCTTCGTTCATTCGCTCTACATGCCCAAACCATCTGAGGGTCCCTTTCTTAATCTTACTCATTATGCTTACATCAGCCTTACATTCTTTGCGGATATCCACATTTGTCACACGATCATACATTGTTTTACCACACATACGTCTCAGGGATCTCATTTCAACAGCATTCAGTTTACTTTCATCCTTCCTCTGCCAGTTCCATGCCTCACTGCCATACATCAGGGTAGGTACCAGGACTCCATTGTGGACTGCTAGCTTCGCTTTTTTTGACAGTTTTTTATTAGCGCCAACGGCATTCAGTCCACCATTAATGGAGTTACCGGCATTCACCCTTCTTTCAATATCTCTTTCAGCCTTCCCATCTCTCGTAAACATACTACCCAGATACACAAACTCATCCCCTGCTCCAAATTATGTCTGCATTTATTGGGGAAATACTTAAACTTGTTAAATATTAATTATTATTTTTTTAATTTATAAACTAACGTTAAGACAAGATTTTTATGCATAGCACAAAGGGTAACAATTATTACAAGCAATAATTGTCAGCCTGAAACACTCATTTACATTGAAAAATCTTCCGAGAAAAGATACTTGCCGCCAACGGGACTTGAACCCGTGTCCTTCCGATTGCCGGTCGAATGCTCTGACCACTGAGCTATGGGGGCTTATCAAATGCCTGCCAAATAATTCAATATATACTAGTGTTTCATTCAACAATTACTGCTTGTTATATTTTTTCCCACCTGAAAACAACCAACTTTATTTTTGCGAGAAAGACATTGTTAGTGTTAAATCCCTCGCTAGGTGGCGTCGAGACAAATTATGTCTGCATTTATTGGTGAAATACTTAAACTTGTTAAATATTAATTATTATTTTTTTTTTTTTATAAACTAACGTTTAGACAAGATTTTTATGCATAGCACAAAGGGGAACAATTATTACAAGCAATAATTGTCAGCCTGAAACACTCATTTACATTGAAAGATACTTGCCGCCAACGGGACTTGAACCCGTGTCCTTCCGATTGCCGGTCGAATGCTCTGACCACTGAGCTATGGGGGCTTATCAAATGCCCGCCAAATAATTCAATATATACTAGTGTTTCATTCAACAATTACTGCTTGTTATCGGAACATTCATTCAACAATTACTGCTTGTTTCATTAACAATTACTGCTTGTTTCATTCAACAATTACTGCTTGTTCTCGGAAGATTTTTCAATGTAAATGAGTGTTTCAGGCTGACAATTATTGCTTGTAATAATTGTTACCCTTTGTGCTATGCATAAAAATCTTGTCTTGTTTATAAATTAAAAAAATAATAATTAATATTTAACAAGTTTAAGTATTTCCCCAATAAATGCAGACATAATTTGTCTCGACGCCACCTAGCGAGGGATTTAACACTAACAATGTCTTTCTCGCAAAAATAAAGTTGGTTGTTTTCAGGTGGGAAAAAATATAACAAGCAGTAATTGTTGAATGAAACACTAGTATATATTGAATTATTTGGCGGGCATTTGATAAGCCCCCATAGCTCAGTGGTCAGAGCATTCGACCGGCAATCGGAAGGACACGGGTTCAAGTCCCGTTGGCGGCAAGTATCTTTTCTCGGAAGATTTTTCAATGTAAATGAGTGTTTCAGGCTGACAATTATTGCTTGTAATAATTGTTAAGATGTTTTTAATTTAATGTTAGTTTCATCTGATCCTGTCGTAACTAGTTACAGGCAACCCCCAAAGAAACAATTAAATAGTTTTCGATTTAATAATTCCTCCGGAATTCATTCTTCAAATATCTATAGCACCGACGATGTGTTAAAAAACAAAATTAAACATTACTCGGCCTTTATTTTCATACAGATATGGACATAAATAGTTTCAATTTTAAGAAAAAAAATTTTTTTTAATAAAATCCAGAAATCGTTAATAAAATCTAGTAAAACTACTAAAACCGAATATTTTTATTTTTTTTAACCATACCGAAAAATAATATCACCTTTTTCCCCAGTTAATCCTCCCTGTGAATTGTTTCCAACTTTTGGCGTATTTTGGAACGACTGTGCGCCGCGACGGTGAACTGCGCTCGCGCTGTAAACCTATCGGTCTTTATGCGGCGGCCTAAAGTGGCGCGGGACTCGGTCGCTCCGAAGTGTACGTGTGGGAGATACGGCGACGGATCAGTTGTTCGACATCGGCCATTTTGGAATTCGGAATTCGGAGGATTGGCCGTGCAACTAGCATTACAGTTTTTTGTACAGTAGTTTTAGAATATTTTAAATAATAGAGTATAAGGAGAATATATGACGCAAATGTGAATGGAAGAAGAAATCGGGGACGCCCGAGGAAAACATGGCATGACCAAGTGAATCAGATGGTTGAGTCGGAATAATAGAAGAGCATATATGAGGCGATGTATGAATGTGAACGAGGCAAGGAGTGTGTGCCAAGATCGAGTTGTTTGGCGGTCCGTCCTCTCTGCCTACCCCTGCGGGGAAACGGCGTGATGGTTAGTTAGTTAGTTAGTTAAATAATAGAGATTAACTAATAAAGATACCTCTATTTTTGAAACTGAATTGTTTAGGCCTAAATAATGTTTCAATAATCACAAAAACTAAATCTCTATAAACAGTATGTCAATAAACGAATAACATGACATGTTGTTAATACGATGGCTTATGTTGATGTCATACATTCCAATACAATGACTTAAAAATTATGGTGACCCGTGAAGTCCGCACTTAGAAGAGTTAGAAGTTTTATTTTTAGTTTTTTTTTTTGTTTTTATTAATAAAACAATGTTTAAAAACTAAAATTATACTTATTGTCACAAGATTATGACTGATTCATAATACTGCTTTGGGGCATAAGTTGAAAATTTTAAAAGATTTCCGCAATAATAATGGCTCATATTCGAAATTTGCCTTAAATACCTACAAAATGGGAGAAATTTTAAAAACTCAGATATGTAATGAAATTGCATATCTGTTAGCCAAATTTTGTTGAAGAATCATTTTAAGTTTATTATTAAACTGATTTAATACACTCAAACGAAATATTCAAACTTCTCTCCAAAAAAAATGGTTTTTTGAGTTGTGGTATTGTTATTCCCTGGGAACAAAATATACTCCAACTTCTACAAAAACTTGGCCATGGTGAAAATATGACAAATGGTTTTATGAAAAATGTCGGAGCCAGTAGAGATCAACGCGTAAAGTCGAGAGGTCCGGCTATAAAATAAGTACTCCAGAAAATTCCAATTCTCGACAGGCATACTATGCCGAACCAGTAGATACGTCAATTCTGCTTCGTGGGATACATTGCAAATCATGGTGACGTCCCTGGCTGTAGTTGTTCGCTACGAACAACTTATAGCACGCCCAGAGACACAGTCTATCCATTAAATTGTTAATGTTTTTATATTACGACGTTACTGGAGGCTTTGGTAGCACGTTTCGGCGAGCAGAACTTCACGATCAATGAATCGCGAGTGCTCTCCTTGCATTCTCATATACAGACATCAAGAAATCTTTTTTTTAAATCTCTTCTCATTTCTAAGTGTAATTTGTCTGGTATGGGGCCCGTACAGCAGAGGCGTATTCAATTTTAGGCCCTGTAAAGCAATTATACAGAGCCAACATTACTTCAGGATTAGAAAAAGCTTGTAGCATGATATTGTCAACTGTAATATACGCTATAAGAGCATAAGTTTGGAATCAAAGACTACCCCTGGGTCCTTTGTGGATTTTATTGGTGGCAATATATCTTTCTTAATACAATTATGAAATTTGATGGGGTTTCTCGAACGTGTCTTAACTTAATATCGTCCAAAGAGAAAGCATTACGTAGTTAGAAAAGGAATTATAATGTTTTGGCCTTGAAATCGACTTTTGATATAGCCTGCATACATCGGAAGGCAGCTCGTTGCAGATTGAACTGTGAAACATTAATGCAGCTGGTGATTTCGAGAGTTCGAGCATGTATGGCTAGAGACTGAAAATGAACCATCGAATATTTTAATAAACATAAACATTCTCACCGTAAACAGTGTTTTTGTGGTTCATGGCCGCCTGATTCCTGGCGGATTCTCCCACGAGGCTTCCCGTTTCTGTGAAGGCAACCCACGAGGGCGTGGTGCGACTGCCCATGTCGTTGGCGATGATTTCCACCTTGCCATTCTGGTAGACTGCCACGCATGAGTTGGTGGTTCCGAGGTCAATGCCAATGGCTGGTGCCTTAGTCACCATCTAAAAACATAATGTTTCACTTCAAAAGTTTAACAATCGGCATTCATTCTGGCAGGATCGTAAAATCCATCAGAAACTAACATTCTGGATGGGAGATAAGATCCCATTTTCGCAACCCCTTCGAACGATGATTGACGAATTACATTTGTGCCTGTTGACATTTCGTGGGATCAGCGCGTCGCATATTGGAAGAAAGACTGAATCTAGAAACCAACAAGTCCATTACTTGTTTCCAGAAAACTTATTTCCGAGACTTAGGTCTTTTTTTCTGGTTTGGGTTTTCTGATCTGGGCGATATATTTCACCTTAAAAATAATTAGTGTAAACAGTGTTTATTCCAATTCTTTTATATAACTATTCTCGATCCACATTTAGATCAAACCGCTATGGTACAAAATTTAGTTTGTACTGCGCATACCACTCCCCCTGCTACGGTCCCTTTACCGGCCCTCTGCTGCTGCCAATTACTTCGCCCAAAATTCAATATACCGTTGACCATCGTCCTGTATGTCGTCCGCATCACAACAAATTAACCCATTCAGACCCAGTGGTAAAATGGGTAATCAGCTGATACCAAATATATTATCACTTATTACAAAGAACAAAAGAGAACAGCTCTCACAGGGGGTTATATGATGAGGATAAGTATAAGGTCAACAAAACTGTGCTCCGATTACTTCCTAATCGTTTCAAATTAAACCCGTGCGAATTGGTATGGTCGATGGTAAAATAACATTTTAAAGTAAACAATATCTCCTTCAAAATAAATGCCTAAGAACACTTATGCAAGAAGGTGTCGATAAAGTTACATCAGGGTAATGGAGTAATTTTATTCGACATTTATTGGTATTGAGCGATAATTTTGGAATGTCCATCATATTGTTCATGACCTCGTAGACAACAACGATGAATCACTGGCTTTTAATATTTCAAGTGAATCATCTGAGGTTTTTTTAAATGGAAATGATGATATTTTTGACTACAGATTAATTCCTCAGCCAATTTGATAAATCTTATGCCACATAAAGTACAATATGTATTTGGTAATACTGTCACCACCATTATTTAAAGGTATAAAATTTTGTCATTTTTTGTCAGACAAATAAAATTAAATTTAATAAAATAATTCAATTTATTTAAATAGTGGGTTTGAATGTGTTAGCGTTTATCCTAGTAAGCAGTGGGGAGAAGGGGCGGAGACATGCGCGTCCATGGGTTGATCTTATCTTGGATCTAGAATAGACATAAACGTGTAACATAATTTTGTATGATAAGTCGTATAATAATTTAATAGTCTTGTATACTTTTTACAATTTATGGATACATTGAATATCTATTTATGTGCGACTTTTTATCACTTTTATCGATATATTTTATTTTATTATATGCTTTTGTTGTTACATTTTTTTCATTCTATTATATTTTCTTTATTGTTTTAGAATACTTAAAATATTGAAATATTTAAAATAACTGTGATACTCAACTTATAAACCAAAATGCAAAACCCCATTATGACGTGCAATAAATAAATAAAAAAATGCATGGGCTGCGTGGGGGGAAATCCCGATTTCAGGAATGTTCTCGTACGGGTTCACAATGCCTCTTTATCTAATTACTAGCTAACCCGGCCACTCGTTGCTGTGGCTAATAAAACACTTTGTAAAATCCAACCTTTGTAACCACCGCCGTCTTTGAGTTTATCGCGAAGAGACAGGCAGATGCCGCGGAGGACTTTAATTTATAATACGTAGAGATGGTGTGAAAGATTATAATAATGTTCATGAAATGCTTGGGGTAACTAACGTATTTAAGTTAATAAGGATTAATACTGTATCCATCTAAGTAACTTTTCAATTACCGCAATGTACGTGACCATTTTTTAGAAGATAGAATGGGTATAGTAAGCTATCCGTAAAAGATAGATATATGCCTTGGCGGACTTTTTTGTAGATCTATAAAAGAGGAATATCCCACCATCATTGACGTACAGTATCTAGACATGCCCTGTAAAATTCATAATGTGCCCGAAAACAAAATAAAACTGGCTCAAGGCCCATTTATGGAAAAGTGCTTGCATTGCTTTGCACCGTTTAGATCGCATAGTGCTTTGTGTTGTACCTTTTATCGGTCATCAAGGTCTACACTGAAACTAATTCGTCTTGCAGCGGTCCGGGCCGGAATTAATTTTTTCAAACACATAAATACCTAACATTCGAATGTTGTACAAGGTATACCCCGCGGACTTTATTTTAGAAAATGTAGTCACCTATCTAACTATAACAAAAAAAATACACCTTACGTATGTCTTTTAGACAGCGTTTCAATAAACGTAATAATGTTAAAGAATTGCGTTTCCTACCAACAAAGTTTCTGACGTCACCAAATCCACAATACTGCTGGTGGCATCACGACAGCTCGGCTAAAATGGTGGTTTTCAAACTTTTTTAAAACACGATCCGCTTTTAGTAATATATTAAATTATATTTTTTCCATAAATTATAATTATATTTACATAAATTCACCCTCCGCTGTTTTTTAGGAATGATCAACCTTTTTAGTCGAAGTATTAATATCTATCCGTTATTATTTTGTATGCGGACCTTGGTGAGAGGGTATGTACAGCATAACCTGGTTATCTTTATTATCGGTGGAGTCGCAAACCTACTTAACATATTGTAAAACAATATTTGTTTAATAAAACTATCAAAGTGGGTAAAAATAAAGCGCCGCAATAATACACATTTTTAAGAGCTTTAAAACTTAACGTGTTTAAGGGAGATATGTACGAAATCGGTAGTAATTCGGGTAGCGGGCCCTTAAATATTTCCCGCAAGATTCTTGTTGTATTTTAAACGAGTCATGTTTTTCGTTATTTGTTTTTGGGGTGTTATGCTGTGTTGCGCTACCTCCTTCTTTAGCCAACGTTTCGGACATCGTTGCAGTGTCCATCATGTGACACTGCAACGATGTCCGAAACGTTGGCTAAAGAAGGAGGTAGCGCAACACGGCATAACACCCCAAAAAAATAACGAAAATGCTTTGGCCGTGAAAATCTTTAAATTTATCTGAGTCATGTTTTATTAAACATTTTCACAATTTTCGCTTAAATATTATCGTTTTTAAAATAAGCGCGCTCCTTCTAACTTTTTTATTAACATTTCTTCCCTTACTCTTCTTTTTGAGCGCTTATTGACGGGCCTTAAGTAGCCACGAATTTCCGTCATTTTTTATTTATTATTCGCAATAAAACTTAATGTTTTGAGCAACTGATTCAAAATTTTAAAGAAAGATTATCGTTTTTGGCTAATACCTTTTGCAAAACAGAACAGCCTTTAAATATTTTCGACGCATCCGCCACCAAGACCTGGAAAAACATCACTTCATTAACCCGGGCACCCCTGCTTAGTCACCAAATGTAGCGAACCACTTAGGGTGACCTATGGCAGAGGCGTTGGTTATCCAATAAATGGTTCCCGAGGCGTCGTGGGCGGCACCCATACTCGCCTTCAAAATTAAATCGCTTGTCATAATAAAGTTTAAAAAAATTCCAATTAAATTTATAAAAATCTCGTGTCCCCCATTTTGAAAACCACTGTATTACACACTGGCCAGGCCGTGAACAAATATTGATGTGTTAGTGCGAAAAACTACACAATAATTACTCGGTGGTCAGTTGTATACTGCCGGGAATTCGTATGCAAGAGGGCGGAATTCGAAGGAGAGTTTTATTGCGGAATTACTGTTACTGGGGTTACTTTTATCTTGATGTTTTGTATGAGAGGGCTCGTCTAGATATTATACGTCAATGCCCACCATGCATTGTTTTGTTATATCGTAAAAGGATTAGGCAGCGTTTTCGATGAAAGCTACCAGGCGGCTTGACTTTTTCCGACACTTCTAACAATTATCGTTATGTTTCAACCAATTTACACAACCCCTTGACAAATTACATACCTAAACCTTCCTCAAAAAACAATCTGTCTATTGGTGAAAACCGCATGAAAATCCGTTCAGTAGTTTTCGAGTTTATCGCGATCAGACAGACAGACAGACGACGTGGTGGACTTTACTTTATAATATGTATATAATATAGAGATAGAGAAGATGTAGAGATAGAGATCTAGAGATTATCTTTTGTCAATAAATATGTAAATTCACGTAACTGTTATGACGGCCTCCGTGGACGAGGAGCAAGGCTCTCGGATAGCTATCCGAAGGTCGCGGATTCAAATACCGGTGTGCGCAAAACGTACCTGGCTATTCAGATCTAGTCACGTCATTTCAAGTAATCCGACTAAACCTACATACACTGTACGCCAGCAAACAAATTACAATAATCATATGATATAATTTTTTTAATATTTTTATTTTTATTTTTTAGAACTTTTGTCATAACACAAGAGTCTCAACTGCTTCTAACCATCTGGAGCCCGTGAGTCTATGTCATTCCCGGTTTTGATATGTTGTGAGGCAGAAGATAGTGGGGAGGGGAAGGAGATGTGGAACATTTTGCTGATGTAAAAAAATGCTGTTCAGATCTTTCACCAAACACGGCTAAAGTCATTTCACGTAATCCGACTAAACCTACGTACACTGTACACCAGCGAACAAATAAAAAAAATATATGATATAAACACACTGCACATATACCTAAGTACGTCGTATTTCGGTGTTGTATTCATTCAGAATTGAAACGTTATTTGAAATGACCTTTGCCGTGTATGGTGGCTAGATCTGAATAGCCAGGTAAATTTTCCACACTGCAGTGCAAAGCGATGGGTCGAGAGAGTAAGTCTGGAGAGATCAGAAGGTCTCTCTCAACTGGGCACTCCTGATCCGGACCGCCATGCATGGGGTGGGCAAAGGCATCCCCCTTATGTAAACCCGGTTACCAAACGTAGGGAACCACTTGGGACGACCCATGGCAGGAATGTTGGTTATCCAATAAATGGTTCCCGGGGCGACGGTAAACATATCCGCCTCCTAAATCTTAAGTAGATGTTGCACACATAAGAATGCCATATTTTGCTATTCGTCTGTATTCATTCAGAATTGAAACGTTACTTGAAATGGTTTTAGGGGTGTTTGGTGACTAGATCTGAATAGCCAGGTAAATTTTTCACATATCCTTCTCCTCCCCACTTTTTTACATTAACTCCACACAGGAGGCCCTGAGGAAAATAACTTCCCTCAGGGCCTATGTCATCTTTGAAGATGCTGTGTGAAGGGTCTTTTTGAGGAAAGGAAGGAGTGAACACGGGTCTTGAAGAGACCCATGTTGTAGGAGGGAGGAAACACAGAGGCCGGCAAATCGTTCCACAGCCGAGCCGTTGAACTCAAGAACGAGTCATAGAAACGACCCGTTCTCATGTGACTAATGTCGACCGTGTACAAATGTTGGGCGCGTGTTTGGCGTGTTTCCCGACTATGCACCGGTGCCAAGGGGATCAATGACGCTAGTTCCTCGGAGCATCTTCCATTGTAATACCGGTAGAACAAGGACAGCATTCCCACATGACGCCTGTGCTCTAAAGATTGCAGTCCGTCTGTTAAGATGGGAGAATCTATCAAACGGACCGCCCGTTTCTGCACAGAGTCAAGGATTTTTTTTAGGTATTTTGGAGCTCCAGACCAGAGGTGGCTGCCAAATTCAACCGAGGGGCGCACTTGCGATTTATACAGGGTT